>CM047002.1:68130481-70726543 GCA_025698465.1 Gossypium longicalyx | reverse complement strand
CAACATTTTAGGCCAAATCAATTATGACACATAGCAAAATAACCAAGTCCTCTATACATGCTATAATTCAAAATATTGCTTTCAAAATACCAAAAGAGTGTTGATAGTGTGGATGGATCTCCGACGATCTCCGTACCCTGAGCTAGCTTGGTGACACTATAAAATAAGGAAAAAGAGAGGGGAGTAAGCATATAGCTTAGTAAGTAGGTATGTAAATAATAAAAAAATTATTAACGTGCTTTTATAAATCCTCAAAATATGTTTTCAAAGCAATACAATCATAACTACACATAGATCCACTATTTACTCAAGTTCAAAACAAGTTGTCTATTCCAATCATAGTCACTAAATTATTTATATCTAGAGCTATGAAACTCCAAATTAAGATCTGCTAATTTTTCCAGAAACTAGACTTGTATATATTCTTACCATAAAAGTTTCAGAATTTTTGGTTTAGCCAATAAGTACAGTTTATTCTTTAAAGTCATCCCCGTTTTGATGTCTGACAGTTTCGACCTCTCTTCATTAAAAATTAATTATCTCTTCATACGAGATTTGAATGATGTTTTTGTTTATTTCTTTTGAAACTAGATTGATTAAGTATTTTAAACATATAAATTATAACCCATAATTATTTTTTTACAATTTTTAATGATTTTCCCAAATCAGAAGAGGGAATTCTGAAATCATTCTGAATCTATCTCACAAAAATTCAAATATCTCATAATATGAAATTCTTTTACTTACACCATTTCATTTATATGAAAATAGACTCAATAAGATTTAATTTCATATCTAATTGAACCTCTAATTCGATTTGCACCATTTTTGGTGATTTTTCAAATTCACACAACTGCTGCTATCCAAAACTATTTTATTACTAAATTTCACTATTTCATGTTTTTTTTTGTAGTAACTTTCATTGTAACACATACTCCATATCAATCTTACCAAAGTTCGAATCTCGGACTCAATTTACCTTTACGATCGAATCTGATTATTTTCTTCCATGGTGAAACTTTCAAAAAGACTTTGTCTCTAACCTGGAACTCTATATCTTTTCGTTTCAAGTTCGCATACGATTTCTGACGATCTGACGCTGTTTTCAGACTTTCACGAATTACTTTCACTTTTTGTTCAGTCTCTCTGATCAAATCAACTCCGTGTATCTTATTTTCATTGAGCTCAGTCCAATACAATGGTTTACGACATTTACGACCATACAAAGCCTCATAAGGTGTCATTTTGATACTTGATTGAAATCTATTATTGTACGCGAATTCAATCAGAGGTAGGTATCGTTCCCACGTACCTTTAAACTCAAGAATGCAACATTTAAACATATCCTTAAGTATCTGAATGATTTGTTCGGACTGGCCATCTGTTTGTGGATGGAAAGCTGTATTGAATTGTAAGTTTGTACCTAGAGCATCTTGCAGTTTCTTCCAAAATCGTGATGTAAAGCTTGGATCTCTGTCTGAGACAATAGATATAGGCACACCGTGTAATCTCACAATCTGAGAAACATATAACTCAGCAAGCTTATCAAGCGAGTAATTTGTACAAATCAAAACAAAATGAGCCGATTTAGTTAATCTATCCACAATAACCCAGATTGCATCTTTCTTGCTCGATGTTAACGGTAAGCCAGATTCAAAATCCATAGTAACTCTGTCCCATTTCCACTTAGGTATCATAATCGGTTGAAGCAATCCAGAAGGTACTTGATGCTCGGCCTTCACTTGCTGACAGATTAAACATTTTGAAATAAAGTCAGAAATGTCTCGTTTCATACCATGCACTAGTAATGTTGTTTCAGATCATTATACATCTTTGTACTACCCGGGTGAACAGATAACCTGCTGCTGTGAGCTTTATTCAAAATCATCTGAATCAATTCTGAATTTTTTAGGACACGTATTCAATTTCTGAACCTCAGACAACCCTCAGCATAAACTTTAAATTCCGAATCAACATTTGAATCGTATTAAACTCGTTTTGCTATGAAATCATCATCAACCTTCTGAGCATCTTAAATTTGCTGCAAAAATAACGATCTTACTTTTAATTCAACTATTATCAAACCATCACCAGACTTAGTCATATGCGCATTTATTGCATGCAAAGCAAACAATGATTTTCGGCTTAGAGCATCGGCAACAACATTAGCCTTTCCCGGGTGGTAGTCAATCATAAGCCTGTAGTCTTTTAGCAACTCTAACCATCGGCGTTGTCTCAAATTCAAATCTTTCTGTGTCATCAAGTATTTCAAGCTTTTGTGATCAGAATAAACATGACATTTTTCATCGAATAGATAGTGACACCAAATTTTCAATGCAAACACAATAGCTGCCAATTCTAGGTCGTGCGTCGGATAGTTCTTTTCATGCAGCTTTAATTGTCTCGAGGCATAAGCTATAACTTTGTCTTCCTGCATTAAAACATAGCCCAAACAATTTAAAGATGCATCACTATAGATAACAAATTCTTTACCCGACTCTGGCTGAACTAGCACTGGAGCTTCGGTCAAAAGGGCTTTCAACTGATCAAAACTTTTCTGGCACTTCTCTGACCACTCGAACTTAACATCTTTCTATAGTAAATTCGTCATCGGGGCTGCAATCATAGAGAAGCCTTTCATGAACCATCTATAGTAACAAGCAAGTCCCAAAAAACTTCAGACTTCAGATACATTTTTCGGAAGTTTCCAATCAAGTATGTCTGAAATTTTACTCGGATCAACTCGTATACCTGATGCTGATACAACATGGCCCAGAAAATTGACTTCGCTTAACCATAACTCACATTTACTGAACTTTGCATACAACTGTTTATCCCGTAAAGTCAGCAACACAAGTCTGAAATGTTCAGCATGCTCGGCTTCATCACGGGAGTAGATCAAAATGTCATCTATTAACGCAACCACACATCGATCCAGATATTGTCTAAAGATTTGACTCATCAGATCCATGAAAACGACAGGTGCATTAGTAAGTTCGAAAGGCATAACCAAAAACTCATAGTGTCCGTACCTCGTTTGGAAAGTAGCCTTTGGCACATTGGAGTCTTTAACTCGCAACTGATAATAGCCTGATCTCAAATCTATCTTCGAAAACACTGTAGCCCCTTTCAGCTGATCAAACAAATCATAAATCCATGGAAATGAATATTTATTCTTTATAGTTACCTTATTGAGTTGTCTATAGTTGATGCACATTCTTATAGTTCCGTCTTTCTTTTTCACAAATAACACTGGTACACCCCAAGGAGAGAAACTCGGTCTCATGAAACCTCTATCTGTCAATTCTTGCAACTGAGCTTTCAATTCTTTTAATTCTGTAGGTGCCATTCTGTACGGAGCTATCGATATCAAAGTCGTCCCGAGCATTAACTCAATACCAAACTCTACCTCTCAAATAGGTGGCAATCCAGGTAATTCTTCAGGAAACACATCTGGATACTCGCACACAACAGGTACTGATTCAATATTTCTTTCTAATACTTTACTGTCAAGCACATATGCAAAGTAAGCTTCGCAGCCTTTTCTCACATATTTCTGAGCTAACATCGAAGAAATCACTTCTGGTTAACCATTCAGAACATTAGATTCAATCCGAATAATCTCATCATTCTGGCATCGTAAATCAATAGTCTTTCTCTTGCAGTTTACAACAACATCATGCAAAGTCAACCAGTCTATACCCAGAATTATGTCAAACTCATCAAATGGCAACAATATCAAATCAGCCAGAAAGCACAGATCTCAAATCATTAAGGGACAATTCTTACACACTTTATCCACCATAACACACCAGCCCAAGGGGTTGGACACTCTAATCACAAACTCAGTAGACTCAACAGGCAGAGTCTTACTGAATACTACTCTAATCACAAACTCAGTAGACTCAACAGGCAAAGTCTTACTGAATACTAAAGTCTCACACACATAAGAATGAGTCGAACTAGGATCAATCAATGCAATTACATTAGTATCATAAAGAGTGAATGCACCAGTAATGACATCTGGGGATGAAGCCTCCTCGCGTGCGCGAATGGCATAGGCTCTGGCAGGTACACGAGCCTCAGATATGACTACTGCATCTTTAGTCCCTCTCTGACTGCCACTCACATTACCCGTATTTCTAGGTGGTCTACCTTGAATGCAGTATTACCCGATCTCGTATTTTGCACTGGATTTTCTTCAACTAACCCTGGGCAATCTCGAATATAATGATCCATCGATCCGCATTTAAAAGAGGCTCGATCATGCAATCTACAACTGCCGAGGTGTCATTTACTGCAATGTTTACACTCGGGTTGATCTGATTTGACATTACCCACACTAGCCACTGAAGTAGCTCTCGAGCTCACAAGTGGTCTATTCTGATCCCGTCGAGAATAACCCGATGTAGCCTTAGAACGGCTGAAATCATCTCAGAATTTCTTTGATGCCGACTGGAATGACTTACCAGATGATCTCTTACGTGTATCTTTAACTTCAAAATCAACTTTTCTTTTCTCTTTCCCGAGCTCTTCAACTTTGCAAGCTCGCTCAACCAGTACTACGAACTCTTTTATCTCAAGTATGCCAACTAACAGTTTAATGTCTTCATTCAGCCCATCTTTAAATCTTTTACACATTATAGCATCGGTCGAAACACACTCTCAGGCATACCGACTGAGTCTCACAAATTTCCGCTCATACTCTGTCACTGTCATGCGACCCTGTTTTAACTCCAAAAATTCTTTGCGCTTTTGATCAATAAATCTCTAGCTGATATATTTCTTACGGAACTTAGTCTGAAAGATCTCCCAGGTCACCCACTCTTTTGGAACCACTGATACTAGGGTATTCCACCAATGATAGGCTGTGTCTCGAAGCAAAGATATGGCACATTTCAAACATTCATTTGGAGTATAGGACAACTCATCAAACACACGGATAGTATTATCAAGCCAGAACTCAGCCTGCTCATCATCATCAACATCAGTAGCTTTAAACTCTTTAGCCCCGTGTTTTCTGATTTTATCAACAGGTGGCTTATATAATCTCAATGGATCACTTACTTGAGGTACAGCAGGCATCGAAAATGGATTAGTCGGGGGTGGAGGTTGTTGTGCAACTGGGTTAGTTCGGATATATTGAGTAAACCAGTCATTCATCATTTAGTAAAAGTCTTGTCTAGCCTCTCCCTCCTGGTTACTCGAAATCGGTCGAGAATCAACCGGCGTTGTCCCTTGCGCGGGAGCAGGCGCTACACTCTCGACATCATCAGCTACAGCTCTGTCAGGATCTATTTACAATATGAAAACACATTTCAAATGTCAGAAGTCATCACATTATCCCAGTATATAATATGGCATGTATAGCTAGACTCACACGCGCTACATTAGTCCTAGAATCGACTAAACCGTAGCTCTGATACTAATAAAATATAACACCCCTAACCCGTATCCGTTTCTGGATTAGGGTCGGAGGCATTGCTAGACAAAAACATAACTCTAAACATTCACATAAATCACATTCATATGTATATACGAATATCTAATTAAATATTAATCATACTTTTATTACCACATAATATACAAATACAAATAAAATATTTAACATAATAATGTTATTCGGATATCTAATAAATATCAAATATATTAAGACATATTTTGATACGTGTACAAATTAAATCAAAGAAATTCTAATTCATTGCATTTTAATTATTAACATACACAACATTCATAACTTCATAAATTTGACAAATATGTTTCATTAAACAAATAAACCTTACACATTTTAACCTTATTAAATATGAATTATTATCGAACATCAAAAACGAAACTTATCAAGCTTAGCTCACAAATTAAAATCATACTCAATCCTTTATTATAGTTAACTATTTTAATACACAAGTAATGACATGAAATGTCCTTATTTCACATGTCAAAAATGCATATACACAACTAATATTTTTATTACTAGTTCGAACATTTAAACATTACATAAAACACATACAATCTTGAATATCACTTGTCTAATACATATTATACCTTAGTTTGCTTAATAACCATTATATATCTTGTGGCCGAAGCATACAAACCAACCCCCACAACATTACATATCTGAGACACATTTCTTATATAAGTCCAAACCAAAGTCAAATATATATATTCTTAACCATAAGCATTATAACCAATCGTATTCATTATCTCATTTTAACAAGCATATCAACCAACTTCAGATATATTTTAATATATAAATACAATAGTCGAATCAACTGATATACTTATGAACATGTATATTTATTCGTACCATGATCGATATATAATATACTTAGATATAAAGATGCAATAACCAAATCATCAATCAATTTATTCAATACATAAATTCATCATCAAACCGAATAAATATTTGACAACCAAATTTAACCATTACTATCATCATAAGTTATAACCAAATCTTTTTAACTATGAGGGACACAAAAACATAATTCATATCTTATGTACACCATGTCAGACCCTTTCAAACCATATCCAAACTATCAAGTAATTCTATTGTACAAGGCACATATCACATATACTTCTATCCATAGATAACTTTAGTCGAACCATTCACATGCACATCCTAAGTCATCAACCGTTTTTAAAACACATAGTACCTAACACAAATATCTACATTCATAGCACATAACCTCATGACTAAGATGAACATAAACCATACTTAGCATAACCGAACTCAAATATAAAAGATTAGCCATTTTCGCATGGCTTAGATTACACACCACCAAAATCCAACATTTCAAAACATAATCCAGCCTATACATGCCATAGGTCCAAATATTCATGCAACGCCCCGTACCCGAGACCGTTTCCGGAGTCGAACACGAGGTGTTAACAGACTTAATTTATTGCTTAAACAGCTCAAACAATTTAATTTTAGAAATTCCAGACAAGCTGGCTAACTGCGTCACAGTCGCTTAAAAATTCATATCTCGAGTTCTGAAACTCAAAATTCAATTCCATAAATTTTCCCTGAAACTAGACTCATATATATATTTAATAATTTTTTTCTAGAATTTTTGGCTAGGCAAATTAGTACAGTTTATTAGTTAAAGTCTCACCTGTTTCAGGGTTTGACTGCTCTGACCTCTGTGTATTTCGAATCAGATATCTCTCTGTACAGAATTTTAATGACTATGAAGTTTGTTTCTATTAAAACTAGACTCAATAAGAAATCTTAACATATAAATTATGACTTCTAATTATTTTTATACAATTTATGGTGAATTTCCAAAATCAGAACAGGGGATCCAGAAATCACTCTGGCCCTGTTTCACAAAAATTTAAACATCTCATAAAATATAACTCATATACCTATTTTGTTTCTTCCATATGAAAATAGACTCATAATTATTCAATTCCATGTTTTATTAATCATCTAATTATATCTCTACTATTTTTAATGATTTTTCAAATTCAAGTCACTACTGCTGTCTGAATCTATTTTATGGTAAATTTTACCTATTTCATGGTTTCCATGGATTAACTAGCAATTTGACATACATAACACCAAATATGATCATAATTAGCCATTCCAATGGCTAATCATTACCAAGCATTTTTATACTACTTAATAACCATATCATAAGACCATATATACAAAATGATTATAATGCTATACATGCCATACTCATAATATACAAGCCATTATGCCAAGATGATATACGGATAGTGTGAGCGTGCTTCCGGCCGTTCGATTTTACGAGAAGTGGCTTGTCAACACTACAAGGAATGAAAAGGAGGAGTAAGCATAAATGCTTAGTAAGTTCGCATGCAAATAGCAAGTAACATAACCATATAAGCAAACATAAAACATCATTTGCATAATCATCACCAAGACATTCATATCATACTTTCATTTATCATCTTACCATATTGTTGTTATATCGATTTTTCAACCCGAGGGTTAAGTACATACCTGTTCAAAGTATCCATTTCACAACACTTACCAATACGTCCCTTTCATCTTGAGTATTTCTCCATTTGAGTAGAACTTTACCCGTTGAACACATCGGAATATAATTCGGATACATGGAAAGTTTGCACATAAGTGCCACATATGTAGCCAAGCTACTATGTAACCCGCCCATAAGCGAAATCGGACTCAACTCAACGAGCTCGGATGCCTAGTTACATCTCACGAACTCGGACTCAACTCAACGAGTTCGGACTTTCGCATCCATAAGTGAACTCGGACTCAACTCAACGAGTTCGGATGCCCAAGTATCCTAATCTATTCCCAAGGTTCAACGGGACTTTCCTCGTTCGTACTCCTTTATCATTCTTCTTGGAATACCAATGACTATACTTCGGTAGTCTTTCACATTTTTCACATAATTCATAAAATTTTTGCATGTTATCCAACAATTACCACAAAGCATAGAATCGTATAATAACAATCATAATATCGTATAAATAGCATTAAATGATTTAAAATAACGGTTATATTACAATATTTACTTATGAACTTACCTCGTATGCGAAAATGGCTACTTTTACCATTTCGTCCACAACTTGGTATTTTCCCCATTTTAGCCCGAATTTCAGTTTTCCTTACTCTATCATTTAAAATATGGTCTAATTAGGACTCACATTATTCAAATTGACCCAAAATCATATTTTGGAAAAATTACAATTTTGCCCTTAAACTTTTGCGTATCTACACTTTTGCCCCAAAGCTCGTAAATTAAACTTCAGCCTATTTTCTTATGTTTTATGACATGCTGATCATTTTTCCCTTCTATGGCAACATCAAATTCTCACTCTAACATGTACTTATGACTATTAGGTATTTTTACCGATTAAGCCCTTGTGCTCGTTTTCACTTAAAACCGAGTAGCACAAATTGTCTAACATAATTTAAAACCTCATATTCTATCATAAAACACCAAAATACACAAATTTCACCTATGGGTATTTTTCCAAATATAAACCCTAGGTTAAATTATTGCTAGCATAAGCTAAATCGAGCTACCGGGACTCCAAAAACGTAAAGAACTTGAAAAACGGGGCTAGAATGGACTTACAATCGAGCTTGGAAGCTTGAAAAACCCTAGCCATGGTTTCTCCTTGCTATATTCGGCCATGGGGTTGAAGATGAGCAAAATTGGCTTTTAATTTTGTATTTTAATTCATTTTACCCCTAAATGACCAAAATGCCCTTACTACTAAACTTTCCAAAAATTCCATCCATGTCCAATTTTTGTCCATAAACTTAGAAATTGGTAAAATTGCTATTTAAGACCTCCTAATTAATATTTCAAAACAATTTCATACTAGAAACTTCTAGAATGCAAGTTTTGCAAATTATTCGATTTAGTCCCTAATTTCAATTTAAGCACTTTATGCATAAAATTTCTTCACGAAATTTTCACACAATCATGCAATCATATCAAAAACATCAAAATAATTATAAAATAATTATTTCTATCTCGGATTTGTGGTCACGAAACCACTATTCCGATTAGGCCCTAATTCGGGATATTACAATTCAGCTTATAAAATATTGAAGACAGTCGATAGTGTGATAGACTTGGCTGACGATCCCCGAGCTTGTAACTCGAATATCTAATCTATAAAACAGAAACACACATATACACAAAGTAAGCTTTTATAGCTTAGTAAGTCATAAGCAAATAAACAATCCAATGATATTATCATCTCAATTAAACTAAACCATAATATATTATCATTACCACATTTAATCTCAAATTACCAAGTCTCATAAATAATACATTTTCATACGCAAACACCACCTTGGCTGAATACTCATATTATCAAAATAATTAATTATCATTCAACCTTCAAGCCAAATGTCAATATATAACCGAATATACATACACTTATATGCATAAGCTCAAAAATGATAATATAACATCATGTACATGTATTATCTATATGGCCGAATGTACATGGTCTTGTATACACATATTCAAAAACTAATTCCATAATATTCATATCATTCATTTATTAACCCAATACATATATCATAATCACATATATCCTTTATTTGCATCACACATGATTTGTAACAAATAATCAAGTTACTTACTGACCTTGTTTTAGGTAGGTAACAAACTATTTCATAGCTGGTCATTTCAACTCATTTTACACTTTCGATCACAACTTGTCGGGGACCGATGAACCATTCAGAATTGGATAGGACACTTGAATAATCACACATATCGTACAATGCCAACGTCCTAGACTTGGTCTTACATGTAATTACATATAAATGCCACTGTCCCAAACAGGGTCTTACTCGCACACATTTATCGGAATCACATATCGATTCCATGGTCTTACTCGCACATCACATATCAGAATCCTATGTCATGACATATGTATCCTAACTATTCCTAAGGTTCATACGGGGCTTTCGGACATCGTAACTCGGTCTAAATGAATTTGAAAATATAGTAGCCAAGCTTATTCACATTTGGCTTTAGCATATATACTTTCATATATTTCATTTCAACATATATATTTAGCATGTAATTAAAATTAAGTACGTCTATTTGCTTATAAACTTACCTCAGACGATGTAAAAAGGAACGAGACAGCTAGTCGACAACTTTCGTTTTCCCCCGGTCCAAATCTGATTTCTTTGGTTCTTGATCTAAACATATTCAAATTAATCTCATTCAAACATATTTTCATTCAATTTAGTCCAAAAACACATATATGAGCAATTTACCATTTTACCCCTGACATTTACACTTTTTTACAGTTTAGTCCCTATTGCACAAAACACAAAAAATATGCAAAATTTCCTTACACCCATGTTAGGCCGAATCTTACCCATATTCATACAAGTCCATATATTTCTTTTATTTCACATTTTAGTTCCTTAAATTATTATTTTTGCAATTTAGTCCTAATTACTCAAAATCATCAAAAACTCCAATACAAAACATGTTAATCTAAAACATATCTTTCATTTTTCATCATCAAAAAACAAAAATCACAAGATTTCAACAATGGCATAACTCACAATATTCACCAAAATAAAAAAATTCAAGCATGGGTTTACCAGTACTCAAAGCAACGATCTCAAAAACGTAGAAATTATCAAAAACCGAGCTAAACACATACCTTGATTTAACTTTGCAAAGGCCGAACCCTATTTTCTTTTTCTTTTCTTTCTTGTTTTTTTTTTCGGTGGATGAACAAAAAAATAAACTTAACTTTAACTTATGTTTTATTATGATATATAATAACATTTTAATTAATTACTATTATATCCTTTATAATTAAATAACCATAACACATAATACAAGGGTATAACCGGCCATTATACATGATTATGGTTTATTTACAACATAAATACTTCAATTTAGAAAGCCACTGACAATTTGACCCTTATGCTTTAAACTATCAAATTTTCAATTTACGCGATTAAGTCCTTTTATTTAACTGGACACTCAAACGAAAAAATTTAATCACGAAAATTTCACAGATATAAATTCACAAATAATAAACACAGAAAATAATTTTTAAATATTTTTTGACTTGAATTTGTGGTCCCAAAACCACCATTTCGACTAGGGTCTAAATCGGGCTGTTACACAGATTAGAAATAATTCCGTCTAATATCATGATTCGCCATCCTTTCTATATGATAAATATTGCATCTGAACATGAATAATTTCATATGCCTATGAGAATAACAGAACATATAGATTACCTAGAAGAAATTGCTATGAAATACCCAATTATAGCAACTGCATTAAGATATCTTTGCAATTTCATCACTATTCCACTGACTAATAAAGTAATCAATAATCTCACATTATTCAGCTCACTGAAAGAACCAATTCAGAAGAAATTTTTGGTTTATCCATTCTGTAGATATCGTACCTGAATAAGTCAATTACTCATGAATAATTTCTTCTTTAACAGTGACATTGCGTATCCCGAATAAATCTTCAAAATAAATCTGATATCTCTTTTAAAGCCGTCTTTACTTATTAACCCATTCTCAACTTTGACTACATTATTAATCATTCAGTTACTAAACTCTTCAATTTTACACTTGTGAATTTAATCAATATAAATCTTATGAACTTCATTGTATAAAACTATACTGGTAAGGGGGTGGAGGTCATAAAGCCTCAAAAATTAACTTTCATATATACACATGTATAACATAACATTTATCATCAACATGTTCATTATAAAACATTTATTTCATACCTTTATGAATCTGTACTCATCATAAGCAACATTTTCACTTAGATACTTGAGTATCACTTCAACATTGTCGGAATTAGCTCAGTTAGAAAGCATCTCTGTCTATTAGTAAAACAATTCTCATTAAAGTTGGGAGATATCACACTATCACAAGTTATATAATGGCATGTATAGCTAATCTCGTATACGCTACGTTAGTTCGAGAATCGGCTAAATCGTAGCTTTGATACCAATAAATGTAACACCCTAACCTGAATCCATCGCTGAAACAGGGTTACAGAGTACTACCAAATTTTACGGGTCAAGTAATAGACATTTCATAAATGTTTAGCATTCATATCAGATTTCAATCAAATTTAATCATATCGCCCTTTACATGAGACCTCAAAGACCAAATCATGCGTTAGAATCATGTCGAGACTAAACTAGGTGCTCAAAATTTTTTTCATAAAATTTTAAAATTTTTCTTAAGTGCAAGGGTCACACACCCGTGTGGTCAGGCCGTGTGAACCAAGGACATGCTCGTGTCTCAGGCCGTTTAACTCTCTGACTTAGGTCACACCGTCAGGTCACACACTTGTGTACTAGATCGTGTGTAGGTGCAGGGGTCAGACGGCCAAGCCACATGCTCGTGTGCCAGGCCGTGTGATCAATTCTGGGCATTCTATTTTGACATTTTAAAGATGAAGGAGACACACGGATAGATCACACACCCATGTTCTAGGCTGTGTGTCATACAGGCTAAGACACACGCCCGTGTCTCTGCTCGTGTGGACAAAAATAGGCTATTTTCCAAGCCATATTTATCACCCTTCTTGTCTTTCACCAACACTAATACTTGAACACCTACATAAACCATGTCAAAGCATTCAAAACAAGTCTAAATCATGTCCTGAACATGACATATTATAACATACAACCAATGTAAGGGTACCTGAGATGACAATTTATTTTCATGTTAATCTATTATTCGTACTCATCTAGTTACAAAATGCATATATGTAATATCACATTCATTCTTTAAACATGATAGAACCACTTATAAATATATCAAAATATGTCAAACACAAGCCATCCTAATGGCTAGTTTCATTCAAAACATTTATATGCCATCATTGGCTAAATAACCTATACATGCCATTATAACCATAATTGATTTACCATATATACCGAAATAGGCCGATGGATAGTGTGAGTGATCTCCGCTAATGCTTTCAATCCAACGAGCTTCTGAATTACTAATAGGGGAAAATAAAATAGAGTAAGCATATTATGCTTAGTAAGTTCGTATAACATGGTAAAAAACTTACCAATCATTTAAATTTAATATAAACATACAAGGCATATTCAGTCAACTGAATCACGAGCCCTAACACATATCCTCATAACCCGTTTTAGTTATACATTCCACTATAACATCAAGAAACATATATAGGTTCAATAATAACTAGATTTGCATATTCATATACTTTTCACATCAAGTATTCATGTGACATGTACAAATCATATCCCTTTATTTCAAGTTCAATTTCATAATAATTCATCTCGAGCTCAGATTATTCCATGTCAGAACTTTATTCATTAAATCATTTGAAATATCAATGTCACACAAATAGTACACTCAAGGTGTGAAAATCTATAATCATGGATAAACGTGCTCATCAAATAAATTCCATGTATAGATATCATCATATCATATTTGCATATATCGTGTATCATCATTTTCATGTATTTTAGGCAGATACGTGTAATAATTTATTTCTTATTCATATCTTCTCATGTTAGGATTTTTTACCTGTTGAATATTGATGGATACACAGGTAGTACACTCGAGGTGTACAAAACAAGATCCGTCAATTCATATTCAGGGGTACCCTTAGGGCACATAACCAGGGAGCACACTCTTGAGTCACATGTTAGGATGCTCAAATGAGCCATGTAACCATGTAACAGGACACTTATCCGGGCTAATTAGGAAACTCATAAGAGTTGTTTTCAGGAAGCTCATAGAGCTTATCAGATATCTCTGAAGAGATACTATCAGGAAGCACTGAATAAGGTAGCAGAGAGTTCAAGCAAGCTTGACAAGACGCTCATGAAGAGCTGCGTTTGTGTCTGCATTATATGTAAGATTACAACCGATCACATATCAAGACGCTCACAAAGAGCTACGATAGTGCACAACACATGCTAAATCACTACTTATCAGTATGCTCACAGGAACTATATAACAGGATGCTTGAGAGAGCTTTTATCAGGATTACTCGTCCGAGCTAAATCTCGTCCACAACATATACATGACCTTAATATTAATACGAGAAAATAATGTATCCATTGACTTTCATTTATTCAAACGAGATTTAACATTTTTTAGGCATTTTCAGGCATGTGATTTCATACATTTATAATATTCACAATACTCAAATAAACAAATTTCACATTCATTTCAACCATAAAGGTGACATTTTTATCATTTATCATTTATCGGGCATTATCTTTTATTGATTTTTCGGATATGTTTTCAATGTCATACATATATGATATTTATACAATTCACATATACAACATCTAATTCAATCATATAAATATACACAATTTAGTTACACGAACTTACCTCGACAAACGTTCGTGTACGTAAATCTACTAATCCGACATTTTCCACTTTTCCTCGTTCTAGCTCCGAATTTGGTCTATCTGGATCTATACGAGTAAATTTAACATCAATTTAATACAATTTAAACTCAATTCAGTGCAATTTACATCTTAGGCAAAATTACAATTTTGCCCCTAATGACGATTTCATCCCTAGGCTTGGAAAATGAAATTCATGCAATTTAATCCTTATTCCAAGCCTAACCGATTTTTACATGTAACATTTATAGCCCATGTATTTCATAAAATTTAGAATTTTTCCATGTTTTTTACAACTTTTCAATTTAGTCCTTAAATCATGTTTTCATCAAAATTCACTTTGTAGAAGTTGTTTATCTATCAACAACCTTTCATATTCTACCATAAATTTAACATCAATTTAATACAATTTAAACTCAATTTAGTCCAATTTACTTCTTAGGCAAAATTACTGTTTTGCCCCTAAACTTTTAATTAATGACGATTTCGTCCCTAGGCTCAGAAAATGAAATTTATGCAATTTAATCCTTGTTCCAAGCCCAACTGATTTTTACATGTAACATTTACAGCCCATGTATTTCATAAAATTTAGAATTTTTCCATGATTTTTACAACTTTTCAATTTAGTCCTTAAATCATGTTTTCATCAAAATTCACTTTGTAAAAGTTGTTTATCTATCAACAACCTTTCATATCCTACCATAAATTTCAAATTTCAGCATATTCATCCATGGAAAAATTTTCATACTTTGATAACTTTACAAATTAATCCCCAAAATAGCTAGATTAAGTTGTCCCAATCTCAAAAATATAAAAAAATACTAAAAACGTGACTTGAATACTTACCTAATTTGGCCAAGAAAGCTTGCTTTCTCTTTCCTAGGGTTTCCATGCAAAATATTTGGGGAAGATGATGATAAATGATGATATTTTCATCTTTTTATTATTTATCATCTTTATTTTTCATCTTTCCAATTTTGTTATTTTCTTTAATTTTATTTTCCATACATGAATCATCATCCTTAACAACTAAGTATTTTTAATGGTATAATTACAATATAAGGACCTCCAATTTAATGTTCTACAGCTATTTAATCCCTTTAGCTATTAGAACTCAACTTTTGCTTTTTCTACAATTTGGTCATTTATCAAATTAAACATGTAATCGATAAAATTTCTCTACGAAATTTTCACACAATATTATTATCATAATGTAGATCATAAAATAGTATTAAAATAGTTTTTATTTTTGGACTCGAATTTCTGGTCCCAAAACCACTATTCCGATTTTACCAAAAACGGGCTGTTACAAGAGAAATCATCAACCAATGTTAAAAAATAATAAGATCCATAAGATGAAGGAGTGTCATAAAAACCCCATAAATCACAATAAACTAAATCACAATGAACTAACTTAAAAATACCAGTGGCTTTCTATTCACTAATTGGAAAGCTATTTCTAGTCTGCTTACCATGACGAAAAATTTCACATGCTTTATTAAGATGATATCTGGAGTTACTAATGTAAGGAAGTAACCTTACTACTTTCTTGGAAGGGTGACCCAATCTTCTCTGCCAAAGTTCCAAAGAGGATGAAGCTTCAGATGAAACTGCTTTGACCATCGAAACCTGCCGAAAGTAGTAAAATCCATCCTGTCTTTCACCTGCTTTAACCATCTCCCTCGAATAAAGGTCCTGAATAGCACATATGTTAGTAGAAAATTTGACAAAACAGTTCATACCATCCTTGAACTAGGAAACCGAAATTAAATTGCAGTTTAATTTAGGAATGTAAAGAATGTGTTTTAAGTGAATTTTGTCCATCAATTTAACCATTCATTCTTTAGTAGCCACCGCTATTTGGCCATTAGGGACTCCTATGGAACATGTTACAAATTTTCCCACATTTGTCAAACACATAAGATAACTCGTAACATGATTTGAACACCTCTTTTCAATAATCCTATAACACCCTTTACTCGTATTTGACGCTAGAACAGGGTACAAGGCATTACCGGACTTACCACACAAACAATCATACAATTCTGAGCCATAAATTGCGTCCAAATTGAAACCATTCACATACAATCATAAAGTCCCTAGTACGAGCCTACGAGGCCTTAAACATGCGTGGGGAGTGGTTCGAGACTAAACGAAGAACTTTAGTAATTTTTACAAACTTAGAAAATTTTTCCACTAAACAGGGGTCACACGCCTGTGTGGATATGGGACACACTCGTGTGGGCAAGCCATGTGGTTACACACGCCTGTGTCCCGACCCCGTGTAACTCTCTGCCTTGTAACCCATGAACAAATTAATGTCACAGGGCCAAGTCACATGCCCGTGTGCTAGGTCGTGTGGAAAATTAATTTTAATAAAATAAGTGCAAACTTCACACGCCTAGGACATACACCCGTACCTGAGGCCGTGTCATCTACACGGCTGAGACACACGCCCGTGTGCCCAATTCTGAGCATTCTGTTTCTCAAAAGTAAGGTGCAGAGGACACACGACCTAAGCACATGCCCATGGGGCAGACCGTGTGTCATACACGGCCTAGACACATGCCCATGTGTCTACCCGAGTGGACAAAATAATGGCTATTTACTAAGCCATTGCCACCCTTATTCACACATACACATATACCAATTCAATGGCACAAATCATAATATACTTAGGCAACCAAAACACCCATAATCATGACCAACACATGCCATTACAAAAGCAACATCTATCATACTCACAACATTTATTAAGCCCTAACTTAATCATGCCAATTTCACATTCATCAAGCCACAATTAACTACTTTCAAGATACCTAATTGTACACAAATTCATCATCTCATTAATAGATCACATTTCCAAACATTTCACATTCATGTTATGGAACACATTCCATCATTCACCAAGCATACCATGACCATATCACCAAAGGCATTGACATATATATGAATATACTTAGGCTTACAACCATGTTAACCAAAATAAGCCAATTTACATGGCCAAATATCAAATCAACCAATAGCTATTACAAGCCAATACATTTGGCCAATCATAATGACACATATAACAAAATGACCAAGTCCCTATACATGCCATACTTTCAAATACTAAGATTATCAATACCCAAAATGAAAGTTTGTTAGTGTGATTTGAATCTCCGATGATCTCAGATCTGAGCTAGCTTGGCGACACTATAAAAATATGGAAAATAAATAGAGTAAGCTATATAGCTTAGTAAGCTTGTATGCAAGAAATAAGAAACCTTACCATGCATATAACATTCAAATAATATAACATAATTAAATGTAACATTACCATAGCCTCATACTCATAATTCATTTCACTATAACTTACCTCGTATTCATTATTTCATGAATTTAAGAATCACAAGTTTTAAGCGCATACCTATACCATCCCATAATGGTTTTACACATATTCTCATCTTTGACATATACCTGTACCATCCTGATGTGATTCGGCCCGGGTAGATGCGTCAAACTCACGTAGTTGCCCGATCGTAGTTCGAGAGAGTCGTTCGTACCTCGAATTTTAGAAAGAGATATGAAATGGATAGGTTTGGATAGCGGAAGGTTTTAAGAAATATAGAATTAGCAATAGGTTCGGCTAAGGATAGCAAAAGGTGGTTGAAGGATAGAAGGCCCGGTTTGGTTAATAAGAAAGAAATTTGAAAGATGGGGATGGAAAACGAACTTAACGTCAGGAATGATTCAACACTAAAAAGTGTCACCCCGATTCCTATATTGTTAAGGTGAAACGATGGATAGAAGAATAGGTGAACGCCACACCAAGGATGGTGATAAGTTCAAACAAGTTGGTTGACGCCACTAGCACAAGCTAGATAAGTCTTCGAAACTTGTATGAGATATGAGAGGAAGCAACCTCATAAGAACAAAGTTCATTAACAAATTTGGCAAAAGTCCTTTACAAATGAAATCAACAAACTATTTATACTAGTTCCTTAGGCTAACCGAATAGACTATTCATGAACTTAACTATTAAGCAATGAACCTAATTTAATACATGAATATTCTAGAAAAATGACCATTAGTGTCTTGTCCATGTTCGGCCGAATGGGAGGTGAATGGTTAGCTTCATGAATGTACATTGATGTACTTGAATGAATGGTCTTCATACATGCATGGCTAGATTCGGATAACACCTTAATGGAGCCTTGAATTCATGTTGTTTCACCATGAGTGACTTAATTAATTAGGGCTTCATGAAGAGTCAAAATTGGTGTGAACAAGGAGCTTGAGTAGACACTTGAGTGTGAACACCAACCAAAGGGTCATCATGGTGTGAACACAATGTGTGAACACATGGCCAATGCATGAACCGTCCAATGCATGTTCCTTCATTAATTTGATCCATGTATCTTCAAATGCATGAATGTTCATCATGAACATTCATGTGCCTCTTGATTGCCGTCCATTGAATCCTCCCATGCATGCACCTTGCATTAAAGTCCATACATGAATCTTCCAAGTTCGGCTAACCTACAAAATTAATTAACAAAAATTAAATAACACACAACTATTCATATAATTATAATTTAAATTAATAACTAAATAACTTAATAATACTAACAATAATTATAAGTCAACTTATAATAAATTCGGCTAGCTCAAATAGTCAAAAATACTTAGTGAGCTAAAATGAGCTAGGGAATTCGGCATGAGCTGTAGCAAACTTAGTTATAAGCTAGATTAAAACTTAATTTATTAAAATGAAAAAGGAATGAGCTGAATCGAGCTAAGTTCGAGCTCAAACGAGCTAAAACGAGCTCAAGTGAGCTGATGTGAGCTGAATGGCGCATAGGGGAGCTGAAGAGGAGCTGAGATCGGATTGCAATATGGTGCATGGAGTCTTCAAAAAGTTGTTCTTAGCTCCTTCAACGTCAGGGAGCTGGTTATCTTCCCAAATGCGCATCATATAGGCCGATATAGCATCTTGAAGTTGCTTAGTTTGGGCTCGGGTCATGGGACCTTTTGGCAGCTCAATAGAAACTTGATGTGCATTCGAGGATGCCCCGGGTGTGCTCACATCATTCCCCCCGTCTTCAAAGCGACTTGTCCTCAAGTCGGATTCTGCATCAAAAGGGGATAAATCGGATACATTAAAACTAGCACTTATGTTATATTGACCCGGTAAGTCAAGTTTATATGAATTCTCATTAAACGTTCAAGCACTTGGAAGGGTCCATCTCCTCGGGAAGTAACTTGGAGCGCTGCTTTGGTGGAAATCGTTCCTCATGCATATGTACCCAAACCCAATCACCGGGTTCAAATATGACTCTCTTTCGTCCCTTGTTTGCTTGCTGCACGTAAGACTTAGTCCTTGCCTCTATGTTAGCTCGCACTTGTTGATGTAGCCTCCTCACGAAATCGGCCTTTTTCCTAGCGTCAGAATGAATCAATTGGTTATTAGGTAAAGAGACTAAGTCTAAAGGAGTTATTGGATTAAATCCATAGACCACTTCAAAAGGTGTATGTTTGGTTGCTGAATGGACCGTTCTATTATAAGCAAACTCAATATGGGGGAAACAATCTTCCCATGATTTCAAATTCTTACGAATGATAGCCCGCAGGAGAGTAGAAAGTACTCGATTGACCACTTCGATTTGTCCAGTCGTTTGAGGATGACAAGTAGTTGAGAACAATAATTTGGTTCCGAGTTTACCCCAAAGAGACCTCCAAAAATGGCTAAGGAATTTCGCGTCTCGATCTGACACAATAGTTCGCGGCACTCTATGTAAACGAATAATGTCCCTAAAGAAAAGGTTAGAAATATGTACAGCATCATCAGTTTTCGCACAAGCAATAAAATGTGACATTTTAGAAAATTGATCTACAACTACAAATATAGAATCCTTTCCCGTTTTGGTTCGGGGCAAACCCAGGACGAAATCCATGGATATATCCGTCCAAGGAGTTTCAGGTATTGGTAATGGAGAGTAAAGTCCATGGGGTTGAATCTTGGATTTTGCTTGTTTGCACGCCAAACATCGCTCGCAAACCCGCTCCACGTCTCGCCTCATCCTAGGCCAATAAAAATGTTCGTTAAGGGTAGCTAACGTCTTGCTAACTCCAAAATGACCCATGAGTCCTCCACTATGTACTTCTTGCATAAGCAAATCCCGAACAGAACTTTGTGGAACACAAAGCTTACCTTCCTTGAACAGAAACCCATCAAACCTATAAAATTTCTCAAATGCAACATGCTCACAAGCAGAATAGATTTCTCCAAAATCAACATCGTTAGCATACAATTCTTTCAAGAAAGAAAACCCAAGCAGTTTTGACTCAAGAGTAGAAAGTAAGGTATACCTCCGGGATAGGGCATCAGCTACCACATTGTCTTTACCTTTCTTGTACTTAATTACGTAGGGAAATGACTCAAGGTACTCGACCCACTTAGCATGCCTCTTGTTCAACTTGTTTTGACCCTTTATATGTTTCAAGGATTCATGGTCGGAATGGATTACAAACTCCTTTGGCCCCAAATAATGTTGCCAAGTTTCAAGAGCCCGTATCAACGCATACATTTCTTTGTCGTAGACCGAATAATTTAGTGGGGCTCCGCTAAGCTTCTCACTAAAATAAGCAATGGGTCGTCCGTCTTGGGTTAATCTGACTCCAATACCCACACGGATGCATCACACTCAAGTTCAAAGGTTTTGAAAAATCGGCAAAGCAAGTAAAGGTGCATTAGTAAGACAATTTTTAATCTCAATAAAAGACCTCTCTTGCTCATCTTCCCAATGGAACGCGAGTCTTTTTAATCACGCTTGTTAAGGGTGCAGCCAATGTCTTGAAATTGGGCACAAATCGCCGATAGAAGCTTGCCAATCCATGGAAGCTTCGAACTTGGCTAATAGATGTAGGCCTCAGCCACTCTTGAATCGCCTTTATCTTCTCTTGGTCGACTTCCAAACCTTGTGCACTAACTACAAAACCAAGAAAGATAACTTTGTCAGAACAAAAAGTACATTTCTTAAGATTAGCAAAGAGAGTTTCCTTACGCAATGTTTCAAGAATAGATTTGAGGTGTGTTACGTGATCTTCCAAAGTCTTGCTATATATGAGGATATCATCGAAGTAAACAACACAAAACTTACCAATAAAGGATCTCAACACATGGTTCATGAGCCTCATAAAAGTACTAGGAGCGTTGGTTAAGCCAAATGGCATGACCAACCACTCATACAAACCATGTTTCATTTTGAAGGCAGTTTTCCACTCGTCGCCTTCTCGCATACGAATCTGGTGATATCCACTTTTTAGATCGATCTTAGAGAATAGTTTGGCTCCACTTAGTTCATCTAGCATGTCATCTAGTCACGGAATGGGATGTCGATATTTGATAGTGATTTTATTCACGGCACGACAATCGACACACATTCGCCAAGTACCATCCTTTTTCGGCACCAAGAGGACTGGCACGGCGCAGGGGCTAAGACTTTCTCTAATATAGCCCTTTTCCATCAATTCGTTAACTTGCCGTTGTAGCTCTTTAGTTTCTTCGGGATTCGTTCGATAGGCAGGCAGATTTGGAATTACGGCTCCCGGCACAAAATCGATTTGGTGCTCGATTCCTCGAAAAGGTGGTAATCCATTAGGAGTCTCTTCCGGGAAAACGTCTTGGAAATCCTGCAAAAGACTCAAAATAGAAGACGGCAAGCCCTCGGGAAATTCGGTAGTGCTAAAAAGATTTTCTTTGTACAAGAGTACAAGAACGGTTTGTTTCGATAGTAACGCTCTCCTAACTTCTCTTTTTTTTGCAAACAATTTTTTTTTTCTATTCTCTTTTTCTTTTCTCACTTGTTCTTTTTTTTCTTTTACTATTTTTGCATTCTTTTTCTCGATTTTCTTTTCTTTTTCATTTTCTTTTCTTTTTTCACATTCATTCTTTTCTTCTCCTCTCAACTGGTTTACAACAGACTTCATTCTCGTTTGATCCTCGAAAACTTGCTTTGGCGTCAATGGTACCAAAGTAATACTCCTTCCTTGATATTTGAATGTATACCGATTGGTATACTCGTCATGGGTGACTCTTCGATCGTATTGCCAAGCAACAGATGTCCCGCGTTCATGGGAACAACATCACAAAGTACCTCGTCCTCGTACTTACCAATTGAAAAAGAAACAAGTACTTGTTTGGTTACCTTGATTTCGCCGCCATCATTGAGCCATTGAAGTTTGTATGGGCTCGGATGTTTGGTGGTGGTCAAGCCTAGTTTCTCCACCATTAAAGTGCTTGCCACATTGGTACAGCTTCCACCATCGATGATCAAACTACAGACTTTCCCTTGAACTTGGCATCGAGAATGGAAGATATTCTCCCGTTGTTGTTCATTTTCAGGACTTTGAATACTGAGGCTTCTTTTAACAAGCTTTTTGGCTTGCGCTATGTTGAATCAATAAAGATAATTAGAATCCTCACCACAAATCTTACTATTCACTCACAAAGAAAATAATGTATGAACACTCCACTCGTGTTTGCACTCGTTTTTAGGCTTTTTCAAACTCTCGAATGATCTCACCACTCTTGCCTTTTACCACTCAAGCTAACTCTCGTAACCTCGTATTTTGTTTCTTTTGACTTGACTAGGTGCTTTGGGGTCGGCTTCAAACGGTTACAAGGGTTAAAACGTATGGTGTTTGGGTAGGCTAAAAGAAAAAAAAATAATTTTTAAAGTAGTGTGGCGTTTTAGGGGAGGTTAAAATTGATGAAAAGAATATAAGACGATCGGAAGAAATATAAAACAATAGAATCGAACTTTTGATCACTTCACTTTTTTTTTTTAATTTCGAATTTTTCTTTTTAATTTCGTATCTCTTTTTTTTTTACAACTTTCAATATAGCACTTTACAATGATAAAAACGAAAATACAATTTTTTTTCTCACCACGAACCTATTTTGATCTTGTTACGGACGTCGGCGCCTCTCGATTTACAAGCTCTGATACCAAATGATGTGATTCAGCCCGGATAGATGAGTCGAACTCACGTAGTTGCCCGATCGTAGTTCGAGAGAGTCGTTCGTACCTCGGATTTTAGAAATAGAAATGAAATGGATAGGTTTGGATAGCGGAAGGTTTTAAGAAATATAGAATTAGCAATAGGTTCGGCTAAGGATAGCAAAAGGTGGTTGAAGGATAGAAGGCCCGGTTTGGTTAATAAGAAAGAAATTTGAAAGATGGGGATGGAAAACGAACTTAACGTCAGGAATGATTCAACACTAAAAAGTGTCACCCCGATTCCTATATTGTTAAGGTGAAACGATGGATAGAAGGATAGGTGAACGCCACACCAAGGATGGTGATAAGTTCAAACAAGTCGGTTGGCGCCACTAGCACAAGCTAGATAAGTCTTCGAAACTTGTACGAGATATGAGAGAAAGCAACCTCACAAGAACAAAGTTCATTAACAAATTTGGCAAAAGTCCTTTACAAATGAAATCAACAAACTATTTATATTAGTTCCTTAGGCTAACCGAATAGACTATTCATGAACTTAACTATTAAGCAATGAACCTAATTTAATACATGAGTATTCTAGAAAAATGACCATTAGTGTCTTGTCCATGTTCGGCCGAATGGGAGGTGAATGGTTAGCTTCATGAATGTACATTGATGTACTTGAATGAATGGTCTTCATACATGCATGGCTAGATTCGGCTAACACCTTAATGGAGCCTTGAATTCATATTGTTTCACCATGAGTGACTTAATTAATTAGGGCTTCATGAAGAGTCAAAATTGGTGTGAACAAGGAGCTTGAGTAGACACTTGAGTGTGAACGACCAACAGAAGGGTCATCATGGTGTGAACACAATGTGTGAACACATGGCCAATGCATGAATCGTCCAATGCATGTTCCTTCATTAATTTGATCCATGTATCTTCAAATGCATGAATGTTCATCATGAACATTCATGTGCCTCTTGATTGCCGTCCATTGAATCCTCCCATGCATGCACCTTGCATTAAAGTCCATACATGAATCTTCCAAGTTCGGCTAACCTACAAAAGTAATTAACAAAAATTAAATAACACACAACTATTCATATAATTATAATTTAAATTAATAACTAAATAACTTAATAATACTAACAATAATTATAAGTCAACTTATAATAAATTCGGCTAGCTCAAATAGTCAAAAATACTTAGTGAGCTAAAATGAGCTAGGGAATTCGGCATGAGCTGTAGCAAACTTAGTTATAAGCTAGATTAAAACTTAATTTATTAAAATGAAAAAGGAATGAGCTGAATCGAGCTAAGTTCGAGCTCAAACGAGCTAAAACGAGCTCAAGTGAGCTGATGTGAGCTGAATGGCGCATAGGGGAGCTGAAGAGGAGCTGAGATCGGATTGCAATATGATGCATGGGGTCTTCAAAAAGTTGTTCTTAGCTCCTTCAACGTCAGAGAGCTGGTTATCTTCCCAAATGCGCATCACATAGGCCGATATAGCATTTTGAAGTTGCTTAGTTTGGGCTCGGGTCATGGGACCTTTTGGCAGCTCAATAGAAACTTGATGTGCATTCGAGGATGCCCCGGGTGTGCTCACATCACATCCCGTAATGGTTTTACACATATTCTCGTATTTGACATACCCGTGAAACACTCGGAATAACAATGTCAGATACTCGGGAAATTTGCACACTAAGTGCCACATATGTAGCCAAAGCTACCTCAATCTTATATCACATAGTTGCTCGCTCTCGAGCTATCAACGAGCTTGCTCACACAAGCTGTCAGTCAAGACGTAGCTACGAGGTCTGCTCACACAAGTTGTCAAGTATCAGCAACATATGCCGATATACTCAGCCACCAGTAGGACGTAAAAGACCAACACTCGGATCACATAATCACATAACACATAATGATCCTAGTGACATGTCACTTGTATCCTAATCTATTCCTAAGGTTCAACGGGACTTCTCAATTGCCGAATCGTCGTTGAACTCGTTCGTAGGATTATATTCATTCACATAATCAAAAAAACAATTCATGCAATATTAAACCATATAAGTTCAGTTATTCTAAAGCTTATTTTTAACATACGAATTTTCCTTGGTACAAAAGGGCTAATAGTTCGATTTAGTCCACAACTTTGTTCTTTCCCCGGTCTAGGTCAGAACCTTGTCTTTCTTGATCTATAATATCAAATTTAACTTATTCAATTACCACATTATTCAATTTAATCCCCAAAACACCTTATTGCAAAAATTACATTTTTGCCTCTAACTTTTCATCTTTTTACATTTTAGTCCTTAGGCTCGTAAAATGATTTTCATCCAATTTCTTCATTACTCAAGCCTAGCCGAATCTTTTTCATGCTCATAATAGTCCACATTTTTCGTTTATTCACATTTTTTACACACATTTTACAACTTTTACAAATAGGTCCCTATTTGACATTTTCATCAAAAATCACTTGGTAAATGTTGTTTATCTAACACTAAACATGCATTTTCTACCATTACACATCAAAATACACAAATATTTAACATGGGTAAAATTTTAGACTTTGATTTTCTTTCAAATTAGTCTTTGAAATAGCTAGATTAGGTTGAGATAACTTCAGAAACATAAAAATAATTAAAAACGGGGCAAGAACGGACTTACAATCGAGCTTGAAAGCTTGGCAAAACCCTTGCTATGGAGACCCTTGGAATTTCGGCTAAGGGGCTAATTTGATGAAGATGAACATCTTATATTTAGTTTTATTTGTCTTTATTTACCAAATGACCAAAATGCCCTTAATGCCAAACTTTGAAATTTCACCTAACCATGTCCATTTTTGTCCAACTTAAAGTACAATGGTCTAGTTACCATTTAAGGACCTCCAATTTAAAATTTCATAGCAATTAGATACCTCTTGCTTCTAGGACACATATTTTGCACCTATTGCAATTTAGTCCTATTAGTCAAATTGGACACTCAATCGATAAAATTTCTTAATGAAATTTTCACACAATCATTCAATCATACTGTAAACCTTAAAGAAATAATAATAAAATTAATATTTCTACTTCGAATTTGTGGTCCCGAAACCATTGTTCTAATTTGACCCAAAAATAGGCTGTTACAAATCCAATTATTCTTGGACTTACCATTCAACAGAATGGAAGTTGATTATTTATTACCGAACACCATTAGAAGAGACTATCATTGCTCAGCGGTATAACCAGAAAGTTTCAGCCCCTTTAACAGTTGCACTGCCCTTGTTGTGTCCTAGGTTGGTGTTGTTCCATTGTTAGTATCTAAGAGAGTAATGTTGGCTTGCACACTGCCTTTTCCAAGAGAAACTTGCTGCTTGGAAGATGGGACACTTGTCTTGCCACCACAACCATCACTTTTCATATCTGGCTTCCCATACTTCTTGCGCCACCAATCCAGGCAGCCATGTAAGTAAAAAAAGGTAGCCATCTCTTGCCCCTTGCAATGGTAATGAGTGCGCAGCAAGGTCGACTTATCAATACGGTTAACTCGACCTTGGTTACAACCCTCCATGCATACCGCAAAGCCCAAAATTTTGAGCTTCTCTTCCTTGACCTATATAATGTCGCATATGCGTTCCTCTTGAGTACTTTGTTAGAATGATCAATTCAAGGAAGGAAAAGGATCTTGGGAAAGTAATGTAGTCCTAATTCGGGCATAATAATCCGAATAGAGGCCAAGAAGAAATTGATGAAGCCGATCATGCTCGTGGCATTATTCATGCACCTTTCCTAAGTTACATAAACATTGTCCACACTTGCAAAAAATCAAAGGTTCATTATTATCTAATTAATCCCACAAAACCTTTAATTTGCTAAAATATATTGCAACATTCATAGTCTTGGTTTGTTAACAATGACTAATTTATGCTTTTAATTGTTGAATAGGTGGACCATTGACAACGAAAAAACGTTCATGTAAATCACCCCACAATGGTTTCACATTATCATAATTTGAAAGCATCGATCTTACCTCTGGATTGATAGTATTGAAAATCCAAGACAAAAGCATACAATGGATGGTAACCCAATCATCCTTCAAGCAAGAGGGAACAAGATCTATAATGGTACCATCAAGAAATCCAAATTTTCACCAAGAAGATAGAGCGGCATGAATAGCATAAGCCCAGTATCGAAATTGTCGAGCTTTAATTGAATGGGAGAAATAAAGTCACCAGGTCAATCTTGAGGATATAAGAAAAATGGAAAGTTAGGTTCAATTTTAGGTGGATGCAGTGGAGGAGAAGGAGCAGAAGTCTCGCTGCCAGCCATTTAGAATGATGAAAGAGAAAAAATTGTGTCAAAAACCTTGCTCAGATGCCATGACAAGAATAAGGTAATCTCTTGGCTTTTATTAATAGACGTAAAAGGTATATATATTTGTATAGTAGTAGTTATGTAGGAATCAAATTACTAAAATATAATATCCCATAATAATATTTTACCATAGGTATATATATTTTCAATACATTAAAAGTTTGGAGACAATACGATTCACGGGTTGATGCGTTGTAGATTCATAGGGTAAAATTAGGTTATTTTCATACTCAAAGAGCTTTTTCCTGAGTTGTTTTTAGAGTCATTTTGTGTTATTTTACATAATTAGTAGAAGGTGTAGTAGAATTTGTTTTCTTAGTGTTTTTGCATATATTTTGAGTAATTGCATCTTATACCCTTCAATTGTGAATTTAGTTTTTGTGAAAATGGCATTGTAGGTCAAAATGAATGATGGAATTGTGAAAAACTCAAATTGATTGGAAAATGTACAAGAAGAACCCTTGCCGTGACTACAAGGAAAGCCTTGTTACGACAAGGATGCTACTGACTTGGCCATGGAGTTCTCACTTCTATTAATTATTGTGACCATGAGAAAAGTCTTGTTGTGACAAGAACCTTACTGAATCAACTATAAAGTTTCTTGGTTCTAATCCTTGTTGTGACCACATGATATACCTTGTCAAGACAACGTTGACACTATTGGAAGCAATGAAATAGACCTATCGTTGTTGCGAGAACAAGACTGATGTTACTGTAAAAGGCCATCGTAGCTGCTGGATCTGGAGCAGTTACCAAGGGTATAGCCAGGGAGTTTTGATTTGGCCATTAACTTTTTGAGCTTAGTTTTAGGTCCACATTAAGGGAAAAAGTGTAATTAAAATATTTTTAAACCATTAATATAAATATTATCCTTTAAAATAGAAGAAAGAAAGGAAGAGAATAGATAGAAAAACTTCTAAAACTGTTTAAGCTTTTTTGTGCAATTTACTTTTCTTAATTTTAAATTGTAAACTTTTATATAATGTTTTATGGAATGAAGATCAAGATGGGTTTCAATTAATGTTCATAAAGGATGTAACACCCCAAACCCGACCTAGATGTTATGCCCGAATCTACGATGTCACATTGAAGTGTTCTTCGAAAAACATAATTTCGTTGCGAAGTCCATTCTATATTGAAACCTCTTTGTGATCTTAACAAAAATTTAGAATATCTTGTTCATCGTTAAAGCTCAAGTCATTTTAGCAAAATGTTAATCAAATTTGATTGTTATTACACTTTAAAACAATGTTTGTTGCGGAAGCTTTAAAAATATGTTGCATAAACGTGGTGTTTTGAAAAACATTTATCTTTATGAAAATCTGTGGCCTACTACTAACAAATATGAATCAAAGTAAATAAATCCCAAATTAAAATAAAAACCTAAAGAGGCCTTATTACAAAACAAAAACTCAAATTAAATTACTCATAAATTAAAAGTTAAAAATAGAAGCAAATGCGGTTGTGTGGCCATCATCGAGTCCCTCGCAACACCAATTCGCCTAAAAATTACCTGCGTAGAAAAGTAGAAGGGTGTGTTTATGAAAATTCAGTGTGTAATCCCTTAACATCAGTCAGTTATACAGTAGGCAATTACAACCTGGGCCTAAGCCCATTTCAGTAACAATTCAATGCTCGTTAGGGCCTTAGCCCATTACAATATCAGTATCAGTGTAGGCCTTAGCCCATTATAGTGTAGTAACAATACATAATGCAAATAGAAATCCTACCTAACCATCCTTTACACTCCACTCCGTTCAGCCCTACACTCCATGTGGGGATAAAATCAACCCACCCATCCTTAAACTCCAAAATAGCACCGGTTGCGATACTAAATAGTGGTTGCAGCAGAGCTGGCAGTATAGTATGCTTCCTCCAATCAATAATAAACCTGTCCCCATACAACACATCAAAATATTATGCATGTATGCAATATATATATATATAAAATGGCATGCTGAGATACAGTCATACATACATAAGGGCATAATAGTCATTTTACCTCATAAGGACATAACAGTCATTTATCAATTTGAGGTCTAGGTATACTTACCGACCCAACAGTAGGTCCACAGTCATCTCGGGTGACCCGTGCAACCTTAACAGTCAAGTAGTAAAAATTGGCCCAAGGACCATAATGCGGGCCCACTAATCCCAAAAATGGCCTTGGCCGTGTGAACTACACAGCCTGGCCCAATAATCTCCACATGTCCGTGTGGTTTTCCCGTGTGGGCCCACGAGCCTATGGGGCCCACACGACCCATTTCAGCCCAATGCGGCCCAAAAAGGCCTAATCCCATGAAATCGCTCATGGTGGCCTCTACGATCAAATGCCCATGTTTATGCGTTCGGATTATCACACGAGCAAGCGCATGCCCATGTGGCATCAATAGTTATATTTTTCGACTTTTGCCGATTTACGATTTGGGCAGTGTTTACACACCTGATTGCGAAAATGCGTTACTGGCCCACGAGTATTCCAAACCTATCACAATCAGAACTTCGGTTAAACACTTATCAAACGAATTATAAGGAACCCTGGCCAACACTTGTTCAAGAATTTACCTATCACTCGCCTTGCTTGATCACCCTAGAATCGTTGCAAGAGATCATTTTCAATCCCTAAAGACTACATGCATCCCAATCACCACTTGTTAACTATTACCATACACGCAAGCCATTAAACCAAGTGTATAGTAACTTACTGAAAGCGTAGACTAAGAGTGAGAGACAGCAGTATTCGACCAGCACCCAAAGCACACCCTTAACCTGAGGCACGAGATAGATCAATCGCACTCCCTAGCAGAAAACGACAGAAAGGAGAGGTGTGAAATTTTGGCTGAAGAGAGAGAATAGAAATCGTGCACCCTAACCATGAACGGAGTAGTCGGCTAACATAAAAGATGAAAGAAGAGAACTAAATGTGAGGGAAAGAGAGGAAAGAACATTGTAGTCGAATCCGACTGATCAAAGATCAATTGCCTAAAACTACACAAAGAGGGGAAGAGATGAGGTATTCGGTCACAACAGAAAGGTAAAAAGAAAAGAAATGTGTTAATCACAAAGGGAGTCCAAAGAGGGAAAGAAGGTATATTCGGCCAAGAGAGGGAATCGATTGGGGAAAGAGAAGAAGAGGAATCAATGAGCACTTGCCCAAAATCGAACACAAAAGCAATAGAGAGAAAGTAAAGAGGGGAAGAGTATTTGGAAAAAGCAAAGAACAAATACACCAAAATACTCGAATGGTCAATAGCTAATTTTGACTGCCCTCAAAAATAAAGAAGGAAACGAACCCGAAAGCAAAGTCAGAAGCCGAAAGTGAGGAAAGAGCAAAAAAATACACTGTAACTGAAACAACACTCACCCCCAAAGCCGAATTCCTCCCCAAAACCGATTCTAAAAGGTGTTTACAATCCCAATTCGGCCCCAACACTCCTTCAACTTCACAACCCCTTGATTTTCTCCTAAATCTCTCCACAACATCCTCAAACTGATCACTATCCAAATCCCTCATTTCTCCTTCCAAATTTCGGCTACACAATCCCCTACGCCCCTCAAACACTCCAACCGCCCACTAGCTTCAGAGTTCCATGGTATTCAATCTTTTACACGGCACAGCAGCAAAATAAAACACCCAATTTGTCTACCAGGATTCAAACCTCAAACCTCAGGCAAACACTCCACGCACCTAACCTTCAGACCAGCAGGCCCATTCTGTCATGTTTTACCAACATTTATTTAAGAAGTCTACTAACTAGAGACAGGGTTTAATTAAGTAAAAACAAAATTTTGTATAAGCCAAGGCTTGAACTCAAGACTTCTTCAACACTTCTCAGGACACTTAACCATTGTGGCAAGCATGTAATAATGCAACACAACATACAAAATTAATCACTTAAGATTTGGTGCGTTACAACTCTACCCCCTAAAAGAAAATTTCGGCCTCAAAATTTACCTAGTCAAAATAGTTGAGGGTATTGTTGTCGCATCGCCTCCTCGGGTTCCCATGTGGCCTCCTTTGAGTTGTGATTACACCAAAGTCCTTTAACTAGTTGAATAGACTTCTTTCTCAGAACCTTTACATTACGGTCTAGAATCTGAACCGGCTCTTCCTCAAAGGTCAGATCTGGCCTAACCTAAATCTCCTCAGTCAAGATAATATGCGTAGGATCAAAGCGATAACGCCTCAGCATAGAGACGTGGAACACATCATGAATTCGGTCCAACTCTGGAGGTAACTCAAGTTGATAGGAAACCAGTCTCACATGCTTCAGTATGCGGTAGGCCCAATGAACCTAGGGCTTAGCTTGCCCTTCCGTCCAAACCTCAATACCTTCTTCTATGGCAAGACCTTAAGAAATACTAAATCCTCCACAGAATACTCGATCTCCTTACGCTTCAAATCCGCATATGACTTCTGTCTATCAGATGCCTCCTTCAATCGATCCCCAATTAGTCTAACTTTATCCTCGGTATCATAAACCAATTCAGGGCCCAGATCACACCGCTCACCCAATTCAGTCCAACGTGAAGGAGTATGACACATACAACCATATAGTGCCTCGTATGGTGCCATTTGTATGATAGACTTATAGCTATTGTTATATGCAAACTCTGCTATCGATAAGTAATCCTCCCAACTGCCTTGGAACTCTATCACACAACTCCTTAACATGTCCTCCAGTATTTGAATCACCCTCTCTGACTGACCATCTGTCTGAGGATGGAACGCCATACTGAAGTCCAACCTTGTACCCAAAGCCTCGTGTAACTTCTTCCAAAACTGAGACGCTAAGCGAGGATCTCTATCAGATATTATGGAAACCGGTACCCCATACAGTCACACTATCTCAGACACATACAGTTTAGCCAGCTTCTGCAATGAGTAATCAGTACGAACAGGTATGAAATGGGTAGATTTAGTCAATTGATCCACGATGACCCATACTGAATCCTTCTTAGTAGGTGTTAAGGGTAGCCCACTTACGAAGTCCATAGTCACTCTCCCCCACTTCCAAAGTGGAATCTTAACTGGCTGAAGCAACCTTAAAGGTAACTGATGTTCCGCATTGACCTGCTGGCAAGTAAGGCATTTACTTACAAAGTCGGTAACTTCACGCTTAAGGCCTGGCACCAATATAACTCATGAAGGTCTCGGTACATCTTATTCCTGCCGGGATGTATAGCATAAGGACTACTATGCGCATCTTGTAGTATAGACTACCTCAAATCAGTATCCCTCGGTACACAGACTCTCCCACGGAAACACAGTACCCCTTCGCTATTTAGTCCAAAATCTGAAGTTTCCCCACTCTCAATCTGTCAGAATTGAGGACTCAGTGACTCATCCTCCAACTGTTTACCCTTAATCTGCTCAATCCACATCAGTTTAACCTGAAGTTCGGCCAACAGACCACCATCCCCAAATAAGTTGAGACGAGCAAACATTTCCCTCAGATTCGTCATAGCCCTACAGCTCAGTGCGTCAGCCAGCACATTAGCCTTACCAGGATGGTATTCAATCGAGCAATCATAATGCTTAAGCAGCTCAATCTATCTATGCTACCTAAGATTTAGCTCCTTCTGAGTGAGAAGGTACTTGAGGCTCTTGTGATCCGTGTAAATGATACACTTCTCACCATACAAGTAATGTCTCCAAAATTTTAGTACGAATACCACCGCAACTAACTCCAAGTCATGCGTCGAATAATTCGCCTCATGAGTCCTAAGCTGGCGAGACGCGTATGCCACCACCTTACCCTCTTGCATCAACAAACAACCCAAACCAACGTGTGATGCATTACTGTAGATAGTAAACTCTTTCCCAGGTCAATCGGTCGGGCTGAGTACCCTCTTTAACTATAAGTCACCACTGATAGGCTTCATCTCGTAGCAATGACACTACACCTTTTAGTTTCTGCTCGAGGGTGCAGTCAAGGTTGTCCATGATCCTCTCCGTGGCCTCAATCCAATATTCAGCTACATTAGGGGCAACTCCGGCAATACCTCTAAAAATCTCAGCCCCATTAGACCTGAGTCATTCCGTAACTAACCCATGACCCACAGTACCAGTATTATGCCCAACGGGCCTCTCAAGAAATCACAACATAGCTTGGGACAATGCGTCGTCCCCAGCCGCACGATCATGAGACCTAGTCTCAGTCACAGGTGAAGCTGGTATCTCTCTAGCTTTAACATTAGGCATATGACCAGATGACGAAAACCCAACCTGAGCACCTCCACGGCCTCCGCCGCGGCCTCTTGTACCCCTTCCACGAGTACCTCTGGTGCTCATTATTGATTTATGATTTTATCTATATTAACAATTTTATGCATCAGTTTTACGTTCCAGTGTTTATTAACGGATATTTTATGGAAAATATTATCAGTAATTCAGAGTTTTGTTTTTGCAGACCGCAGTCTTACTATAGTTTTAGGTTACCCTATACAAAGTATTTCAGTACAGTCTATTGCTTACAGTATTCTCAGTATTCCAATTTAAACAAGCAATAGTTTCAGAGAGCTTACAGATTTGGCACCGGAGACTCGGTGTACCACACATTCAGTAAAACATTTCCAAGTATTTCAAATCATTTGAAACAGTTTTTTTTTGAAATTTCAAGTTTAAAAGGAACCCAAATCCGCGGCTCAGTTTTGCAACCTGGCTCTATATACCACTAAATGTAACACCCCAGACCCGGCCTAGACATTATGGCCGAATCTGCGATGTCACATTGAAGTGTTTTCTGAAAAACATAATATTGTTGCGAAGTCTGTTTTATATTAAAACCTCTTTGTGATCTTAATAAAAATTTAGAATATCTTTTTCATCATTAAAGCTCAAGTCGTTTTAGCAAAATGTTAATCAAATTTGATTGTTATTACACTTTAAAACAATGTTTGTTGTGGAAGCTTTAAAAATATGTTGCGTAAACATGGTGTTTTGAAAAACATTTATCTTTATGAAAATCCGCGACGTACTATTAACAAATATGAATCAAAGTAAATAAATACCAAATTAAAATAAAAACATAAAGAGGCTACAAAACAAATACTCAAATTAAATTACTCATAAATTAAAAGTTAAAAATGGAAGAAAATGTGGTTGTATGGCCATCATCGAGTCCCTCGCAACACCGATCCGCCTAAGAATTACCTGCGCAGAAAAGCAGAAGGGTGAGTTTATGAAAACTCAGTGTGTAATCCCTTAACATCAGTTAGTCATACAATAGGTAATTACAGTCTGGGCCTAAGCCTATTTCAGTAACGATTCAATGTCCGTTAGGGCCTTAGCCCATTATAGTATTAGGATCAGTATGGGCCTTAGCCCTTTACAGTGCCAGTAATAGTACAGAATGAAAAACAAATCCTACCCAACCAGCTTCTACACTCCACTCTGTCTAGCCCTACACTCCATGTGGGGATAAAATCAACCCACCCATCCCTACACTCTAAAATAGCACCGGTTGCGGCACTAAATAGTGGTTGTAGCAGAGCTGTCAGTACAGTACATTTCCTCCAATCAATAATGAACCTGTCCCCATGCAACATATCATAATATTATGCAGGTATGCAATATATATAAAATGGCATGCTCGGATACAGTCATACAAACATAAGGGCATAACAGTCATTTATCAATTTGGGGTCAAGGTATGCTTACCAACCCAACAGTAGGTCCACAGTCATCTCAAACGACCCGTGCAACCTTAGTAGTCAAGCAGTGAAAATGGGCCCAAGACCCATAATGCGGGCCCATGTGGGCCCACACGCTCGTGTGGCCCAATAAGCCCAAAAATGGCCTTGGCCGTGTGAACTACATAGCCTGGCCCAATAATCTCCAAACGTCCGTGTGGTTTTCCCGTGTGGGGCTCACGAGCCCATGGTGCCCATACGACCTATTTTGGCCCAAAACGGCCTAAGCCCATGAAATAGCTCATGGTGGCCTCTACGATCAAACGCCCACGTTTATGCATTCGGATTACCATACGAGTGAGCATACGCCCATGGGGCATTAATAGTCACATTTTTCGGCTTTTGCCGATTTACAATTTGGGCAGTGATTACACACCTGATTGCAAAAATACGCTACTATCCCACGAGTATTCCGAACCTATCACAATCAGAACTTCGGTTAAACACTTATCAAATGAATTGTAAGGAACCCTAGCCAACACTTGTTCAAGAATTTACCTATCACTCGCCTTACTTGCTCACCCTAGAACCGTTGCAAGAGATCGTTTTCAATCCCTAAAGACTACTTGCATCCCAATCACCACTTGTTAACTATTACCATACACGCAAGCCATTAAACCAAGTGTATAGTAACTTACCGAAAGCATAGGCTAAGAGTGAGAGATAACAGTATTCGGCCAACAGCCAAAGCACACCCTTAACTTGAGGCACGAGATGGATCAATTGCACTCCCTAGCAGAAAACGACAGAAAGGAGAGGTGTTAAACACAAAGTTATTTCGGCTGAAAAGAGAGAATAGAAATCGTGCACCCTAACCATGGACAGAGTAGTCGGCTAACACAAAAGATGAAAGAAGAGAAGTAAGTGTGAGGGAAAGAGAGGAAAGAACATTGTAGTCAAATCCGACTGGTCAAAGATCAATTGCCCAAACTACATAGAGAGGGGAATAGATGAGGTATTCGGTCATAACAGAAAGGTGAAAAGAAAGGAAATGTGTTAATCACGAAGGGAGTCTAAAGAGGGGAAGAAGGTATATTCGACCAAGAGAGGAAATCGATTAGGGAAAGAGAAGAAGAGGAATCAATGAGCACTTGCCCAAAACTAAACACAAAAGCAATAGAGAGAAAGTAAAGTTGGGGAGAGTATTCAGCAAAAGTAAAGAACAAACACACCAAAATACCCGAATGGTTAATAGCCAATTTTGACTACCCCAAAACAAAGAAGGAAACGAACCCGAAAGCAAAGTCAAAAGCCGAAAGTGAGGCAAGAGCAAAAAAAATGCACTGTAACCAAAACAACACTCACCCCCAAAGCCGAATTCCTCCCCAAAACCGATTCTAAAGGGTGTCTAAAATCCCAATTCGGCCCCAACACTCCCTCAACTTCACAACCCCATAATTTTCTCCTAAAATGTCTCCACAACATCCTTAACCGATCACTATCCAAATCCCCCCTTTCTCCTCCTAAATTTTAGCTACACAATCCCTTACACCCCTCAAACACTCCAACCGCCCACTAGCTTTAGAGTTCCACTAGTATTCAATGTCTTACACGGCACAGCAGAAAAATAAAACACCCAATGCGCCTACCAAGATTCGAACCTCAAACCTCAGGCAAACACTCCACGCCACCTAACCCTCAGACCAGCAGGCCCATTCTGTCATGTTTTACCAACATTTATTTAAGAAGTCTACTGACTAGAGACAAGGTTTAATCAAGTAAACGAAAATTTTGTACAAGCCAAGGCTTGAACTTAGGACTTCTTCAACACTTCTCAGGACACTTAACCACTGAGGCAAGCATGCAATAATGCAACACAACATACAAAATTAATCACTTAAGATTTGGGGCATTACAAAGGATGATTTAGTTCTTGAATGAGTAGCTTCTAAACTAAATCTTGTTTTAATTACTTTGATTTCTTAAGTTTGATATGGAGATTGTGACACTCCATACCCAACCCGACCATCGTGTCCAAGCTGTAGGATGCCACATTCATTGTCAGAGCAACTACGGTTAATTACATTCAAATACATACCATTAATGATTAATTTTGAGTAATATAAACATATGATATGATATGATATGATATGATATGATATGATATACAATAATTTTTGGGTCTTACATAAGCTTATGAAAGCTCTATTGTTAACCCGAGGTTGAATTAGGACCAAATTACAATGTTTACAAAATCCCAAGGTTAACATCGCAATTTTGGGGTTTCCTTGTCGCGACACTGTCACGTGTGAATGTGTAATGCGAAGGTGCAAGTACACACGTCAATTCAAGTAATAAAGTGATGAGTGAGTATGGTCTCCACAGGGATTAGAATTTATTAAAAAATTGGTTATGCTATTACTACGAATTTGACTAATTAAACTGTGCAAAAGAAGCATTTGACAAATTGATGAAGAGAATTAATGAATAGATGAATAAAATCAATCATGAATGAAAAAATGCTAGGGAAATTGAAATGTTGTGGCAATTCTCAAAGAATAAGTGTGTAACACCCCTAACCCGTCTCCATTGTCAGATTGGGGTCAAAGAGTATTACGATAACATTTCAAACATTTAATGTTTCATACAATTAAATATGTAACCATAATTACCATTAAGCAATCAGATACCATTCATAAAATAATACTCATATACAAGCCTTAAAACGAGTCTATGAGGCCCTAAAAATAGAAGGAAAACATTCTGGGGTCAATTCGTAACAAATTGGAAAATTTAGGAAAATTTGAAAAAATTGGGAAACAGGGGACACACGGTCGTGTGGACTTTTGAAGTCTAGACACACGGCCATGTCCCAGACTTTGTGTCTTCCCATGTGAGAATTGATGTTGGGTCATAGGCCTTGTCACTGGCCGTGTCTTAGATCGTGTAACTTACCGACTTGAGACACACGGCCGTGTTCCAGCCCATGTCTCTGCCCGTGTAACTCACTGACTTGGGTCACACGGCCGTGTCGCAGGCCGTGTGTCAGCCAGTAAGAAAACTACACTTATATTGTTATTCTACACGCTCAGGGCACACACCCATGTGTGTTGCCTGTGTGTGGCACACGGCCGTAGGATAGACTGCGTCTCAGGCCATATGCACCTAAATGTACCTTAAAACTCAAGTTACCAATTTGTGGTTTCTTAGACACTGAGAAACCAATTCATCAATTATTTAACCTATTCAAAACACAATTAAACATGCTCAAAACATGCCAAAACAACCGTCTTAAGTGCCCAACTAATGTGCCCTCATTGACACCACATTTAATTCATCCATCACCTAACCAATATGCCATTCATAGGCACCTCAAGAAAAGTTCAATCATTCAAATAAGTACAATTCTTACTCTTCTATTCATCTAATCCATACATTTCATGAACAAATCTCAACTCAATAAGTCATGCCAAACATTTCTCAAAATAACCAATTTCATTGAACTTATAGTATTCAACACATACACAAGCAAATTTCAACCATTACAAAACATGTTCCAAAAACACATGCCACCCATATCTATATATATACATACCTATAATCACATGTTCAAAAGAAACAACTTCTAGGACATATTTTCACCCATTCACAACTATACACTAAAAGTCTAAGACCCCAACAACATTATCTTAGATACATGCCAAATGTAAAAGAGAGTATCATCAACATTGAGTCTAAGATTTGATCTTTGGATACTGAGTCGACAAACACAAAAATAATACCTAACATGTATATGAGGAAACAATCTTATATTAAGTGATCTCATTATCTCAAGAACCTTAATAAATTTAATGATCCACATTTTCATAATCCATAGCATATATAGTTATATTTATAGAAGTTACCACTCATTTCAACTAAATAGTTCATCCATCTTCCATAATAGCTTTCATACACCAACCTTTTATGGTGGATTAATTATACTTTGTCGATTTAAATCATTTAATGAATGGCACCCAATGTCTATCTGTTAAATCGTAGCTAAACTTTGCACCCAGTGCTAGTCATATGAATTGACATATATAGAGAAAGTGCCTAACACTAGTCAGATAAATTGATAGAAGTTGCACCTAGCGCTAGTCGGATATACTGACAATTATAATAATGTGCCCAGCACTAGTCAAATGAATCAATGATGTTTTACACCTAGCGCTAGTCAGATAACTAACGATGGATGTGCCCAGCACTAGTCGAATGAATTAACAATGTTTTGCGCCCAACGCTAGTCAGATAACCGACTATTGATATGCATACCACTAGTTGAATGAATCGACGATATTAATTACCCAATCGCAAATCCATAATATCACATTTCATAACTCAATATCACATTCACTTCAATTATCTACTAATCATTCATTAATTCATTTCATAGTGCCACATTCCATATATTTATGAATTTGTCAATATCCATTCAATAGAACTTCACTAAACACAAATAAGAACATAGTTAAGTAATAATCAACAATTAACTAATTAAATATTAAGTAAATAACGTTCGAGTTTTAAGATCATGAACTTACCAAAAGTCTCGATACTTCCTATGACTAATGTTGATTAATCGACTACTTTCTCTTTCCCTCGAGTAACAACTCGAGTAACAATTGTTCTACTCGCTTCTTGATCTATATACGATAATTCAATTTACTTAATTAACTCATAATCACAATAATTCAACTCAAATAAGTTATATTAATAATAAAAATTCACACATTTACCATCAACAATTCAACCTCATTCAATTACATCCTTCCTTTACATTTAAATTAATTATCATCTTAAAAATTCAATCTATAATTAACTGAACTTATAAGGTCCCCAAAAAACTCTTTAATAATAGATTTTTTTTAAAGTTTGAACCATGTTATTTTCAATTTATAACATTTCAATCCTTGAAGGCTAACACAAACAAAATCACTAAACAAGATAAACATTTTTCAAGCCCTAAAACATAATAATACAACCAACACTTCTAGCTCAAAGGACAGTCCCAAAAACAGTTTCTATACTTTTCATAACCTACTAATTTAGTCTCCCAACTAACTTGATTAAGCTAAAATAATTCAAAAATGCAAAAATTATTCAAAATGGAACTCACAAAGACATGCATGCAAGGAAAAGAGCTTGACCAAACTTCCAATGCTCTCTAATGGCTTCTTTTCTTTCTTCTTTTCAGTAGCAACCCCCAATTAAAGAAGATGATACACTTCTATTTTTTCTTATTTGTTTAATGTTATTTTACTAAGCTCTCTAATGGCTTCTTTTCTTTCTCCTTTTCGGTAGCCACCCCAACTAAGGAAGATGATACACTTCTTTTTTTTTTTATTTCTTTAATGTTATTTTACTAATTATTTACCTTCTTATCCTTATAACATAACTATAAATCAACTAGGCATAGTCCATAATTTTCCACTCATATTTTTCATGATTTAGTTTCCACTTTAGTCCATTAGCACTCTAATTTCTAACAACCTACTACTATTAACTTTTGGGACTAACTTTTCAAGCTTTTGCAATTTAATTCTTTAACTAAATTAACTAGCCAAACGTTAATATTTCTTTACCAATTTTTAATACGGCATTCATCAACATATATAAACATTAACTAAATAATAAAATACTGACTTGCTTGTTGAAATTGGGGTCCCAAAACTATAATTCCTAACGCAACTAAAAATGGTTCGTTACAAAGTGGGGACGATTTGTACTGTTGAATGATAAAGGTTGGAATTACTTAGGTTTTATTTTTATATCCTAATAATGGCATAGAAAAATCTTGACTATTATACTGCTTAGGGATTCACTACTGCAATCTGCTTCTTTCAATAGCCAAAATTTAAGCTATCATTCTGAGTCTTTATATGTCTACAGAACTCAAGAATGATATCTAGTCTATTATTCCTTTCCCTGTATAGATCACGTCTAGAGTGCTACAAATATTCTTTTGAATACTCGCTTGTATCAATTGATAATAATCTAATTTATTTAATCTTTTCATGTAACGCCCCAACAAAATCTAAATATCTATTCCTGTGTGTTGTGATGTATAAATGCATGCTTGCTTTAGTGGTTGGGTGTCCTGAGAAGTGTTGGAGAAGTCTTGAGTTCAAGCTTTGGCTTGTACAAAATTTTGGTTTAGCTTGATTAAACCCTGTCTCCTGACAATAGGGTTCTTAAATAAATACGGTTAGGATGTGTCATAGAAAGTCTGTTGGTTCAGGGGATAATGGCATGTTATTTCTGTAAGGAGACTTGAGTTCGAGTCCTGTGGCACGCAAAAGGGATTCTTTTTGTTGCTTTGCCGTGTAAGAGATTGAATGATAGTGGGATACTTATGCTTGTAGCCGAATTCTTGGAGGGTTTTGGGGAGAGATTTTAGGAGAAAGTAAAGGAGGTTGAGGTGTGAGGTAGTAGCATACTGAAAGTAGGAAGTCCACTGTGCAAATTCAGTCACTTTTGCTCTTTGTGCTGAAATAGTGTTTGAGTGTTAGCTCTTCATTTTCTGAACGATTATCTCTTGTTGTTTCTTTTCGAGTATTGCTTATTGGTGGCTGAATATCACTTATGTCCATTCGAGTATTTGGTTTTTCTCTTCTATATCGTGTTTTGTTTAGTCGACCTCTTCTTTCTTCCTCCCTTATAGCCGAACACTATTTTATTTCATCAACCTTATTCCTAGTCTTCATTGTCGTTTCTCTTCTACTTTTACACTTTCTCAAGCCTTGATGGTTTACCCTCCCATCTCTCTCTAGATTCAGTTCTCTCTCTGTAACGCCCCCACACCCGAGACCGTCGCCGGAGTCGAGTATGAGGTGTTACTAAACTTAATTTAACATTTTAAGAACTTTGGATAATTTGTTTCTACATTCACAGCTTTCTAATTACTTGCGTTACAGTTACAAGAAAAATCATATCTCGAGTTACGAAACTCGAAATCAAGATCCATGAATTTTCTCTGCATCTAGACTCATATACCTATTTACTAATTTTTTTCCAGAATTTTTTGTTGGGCCAATTAGTACAGTTTATTAGTTAAAGTTACCCCTATTTCAGGACTTGACTGGACTGCCCTCTGTTTACTACGAACCACATTTCTCTCTGTAAAAAATTCATATGACTATGAGGTTTGTTTCTCCTGAAGCTAGACTCAATAAGGATTCTGAGAATATAAAATAAAACACCTAATTACATCTTTACAATTTATGGTGAATTTATAAAGTTGGAAAAGGGGATCCAGAAATTGCTCTGGCCCTATTTCACTAAAATTCAAATATCTTCTAACATATAATTCCTTTACCTGTTTCGATTGTTTTATGTGAAAATAGACATATTAATCTTCAATTTCATATTTAATCCATCACCAAATTCGATTTCTACAATTTTTAGTAAATTTTCAAACTCACATCAGTGTTGCTGCAATGTTCTGTTTATGGCAAATTTCATCCTTTTTATGAGTTTTCATGAACTAGATATCCTATTAACCTTCCATGACATCAAACATAATCTAAACTAAACATTTCCATAACTTATCATTATCAAGCATTTTCTCAACCATTCCATCACCATATCATAAGATCATTTACACAAAATAGGTATATTGCTATACATGCCATACTTAAATTTTACAAGCCATTTACCAAAAAGTCCTTCAGATAGTGTGACCGAGCCTTCGACCTATCCCGACTCCTGAGCTGGCTTGTCCAAAACTACAATGAGTAAGAAGAAGGGAGTAAGCATAAATTCTGAGTAAGTTCATATGCAAATAATAAGTAACATATCAAAGCAATCATACCAAACAACATTAGCATGGTATCACCGAAACATATATCACATTTCTAATCATTTTTCATCATCTTATTACCTTATCGTTGTTGTATCAATACTCAACCCGAAGGTTAAGTACATACCTGTCCAAAGTATCAATTTCACATCACTTACCAATACGTCTCTTTTCATCTCGAGTATTCCTCCATTTGAGTAAAACTTTACCCGTTGAACACATCGGAATATAATTCGGATACATGGATAACTTGCACATAAGTGCCACATATGCAATCAAGCAATCATGTAACCCGCCCATAAGCGAACTCGGACTCAACTCAACGAGCTCGGGCGTTCACATCCATAAGTGAACTCGGACTCAACTCAATGAGCTCGGATGCATAGTTACATCTCACGAACTCGGACTCAACTCAACGAGTTCGGACATTCGCATCCATAAGTGAACTCGGACTCAACTCAACGAGCTCGGATGCTCAACCATCCTAGTGACATGTCACTTGTATCCTAATCTATTCTTAAGGTTCAAACGGGATTTTCCTCGAACACATATCCTTGCCGTCTTTCGTAGAATACCGAAACCAAAACTCGGTAACAATTTGTATTTATCAAGTAGCTCACATAATTTACATTTTATTCGAAAATAACCACAAAACATATATTTCATGATAAAAATCAGCACATCATATAATTAACATCAATAACTTAAATATAACATTTATGCTACATTATTTACACATGAACTTACCTTGGTACCAAAATACAAAGATTTTGCAATTTAGTCCACAATCTTTTCTTTTCCTCGATTGGGGTCGATTCCACGTCTTTCTTGATCTAAAATAACACATTTATCTTATTTAATACTCACATTATCAAATTAATCCTTAATTCAAATTTTGGCAAAATTACAATTTTACCCCTAAACTTTTGCATATTTACACTTTTGCCCCTAGGCTCGGGATTAAACTTTATTCCTTATTCTTATGTTTTACAACATGCTGATCACTTTTCCCTTCTATGGCAACATCAAATTCTCACTCTAACATGTACTTGTGACTATTAGGTATTTTTACCGATTAAGCCCTTTTACTCGTTTTTGCTTAAAATCGAGTAGTACAAGTTGTCTAACATAATTTAAAACCTCATATTCTATCATAAAACATCAAAATACACAAATTTCACCTATGGGTATTTTTCCAAATATAAACCCTAGGTTAAATTATTGCTAGCATAAGCTAAATTGAGCTACCAGGATCCCAAAAACGTAAAAATCATTAAAAACGGGGCTTAGAATCACTTACTATGAAGCTTGAAAGTTGAAGAAACCCTAGCTATGGTGAGAGCAAAATTCGGCAGCAACTAAATGAAGAAGATGACCATTTTGTGTTATTTTTCCCATTTTATTTCATTTAATATCCAAATGACCAAAATGCCCCTCCTTACTAAACTTTCAAAATTTTCTTCCATGTCCTAATTTTGCCCATGAACTTAAAATTGGTAAAATTGCTATTTAAGACCTCCTAATTAATATTTCAAAACAATTTCATACTAAAAACTTCTAGAATGCAAGTTTTGCAATTTATTCGATTTAGTCCCTAACTTCAAATTAAGCATTTTATGCTTAGAATTTCTTCACAAGATTTTCACACAATCATGCAATCATATCATGAACCTCAAAATAATTATAAAATAATTATTTCTATCTTGGATTTGTGGTCACGAAACCACTATTTCGATTAGGCCTTAATTCGGGATATTACAACTCTCCCCCCTTTAAGGATTTTCGTCCTCGAAAATCTTACCGGTAAACAGATGTGGGTATTGGTTTCTCATATTTTCTTCGGATTCCCATGTAGCTTCTTCTACTCCATGCTTTTACCACAACACCTTCACAAGTGCAATATTTTTATTCCTTAGTTGTTTGACCTCTCGAGCTAAAATCTTAATCGGTTCTTCTTCATAGGTCATATCTGGTTGTAGTTCAATTTCTGTCGGTGAAACTACATGTGAAGGATCCGAACGATACCGACGTAACATAGATACGTGGAACACATCATGAATCTTCTCTAATTCAGGTGGTAAAGCTAGCTGATATGCTACCGGTCCAACTTTTTCAATTATTTCATATGGCCCGATAAAACGCGGACTTAATTTACCCTTCCGTCCAAATCTGAGAACTTTTTTCCACGGAGACACCTTTAAAAATACTTTATCACCAACTTGAAATTCAATGTCCTTTCGTTTTAAATCGCATAAGATTTACGTCTATCCAAGCGACTTTCAAACAATCTCGAATTACCTTCACTTTTTCTTCGGTTTCTTTTATTAGATCAACTCCATAAATCTGATTTTCCTTGAGTTCAGTCCAATACAATGGCATTCGACATTTACGACCATACAATGCTTCATAAAGTGCCATTTTCAAGCTCGTCTGATAACTATTATTGTAAGCAAATTCTACCAACGGTAAATATTTTTCCCAACTTCCTTGAAATTCCAATACACAACATCTGAGCATATCTTCAAGAATCTGAATTACTCTCTTTGATTGTCCATCAGTTTGTGGATGAAAAGCAGTACTAAAATTTAACTTCGTACCTAACGCGTCTTGCAACTTTTGCCAAAACCGCGAGGTAAACCTTGGATCTCTATCTGAAATAATCGACAATGGTATTCCGTGTAGTCTAACAATTTCTCTAACATATAGTTCAGATAAATTGTTAAGAGAATAATCCGTACGTACCGGGATAAAATGAGCCGATTTAGTTAATCTGTCAACTATTACCCAGACGGCATCTTTCTTTCCTGGAGTCAATGGCAACCCTAAAACAAAATCCATAGTAATCCGATTCCATTTCCATTCAGGAACCATAATAGGCTGAAGTAATCCCGAAGGCACTTGGTGTTTAGCTTTCACCTGTTGACAAATTAAGCATTTGGACACAAACTCTGATATATCCCTTTTCATTCCATTCCACCAATACATTTTCTTCAAGTCATTATACAATTTCGTACTACCCGGATGAATTGAGAAACAACTACTATGTGCTTCCTGTAGGATCTTTTGAATCAATTCCTCATTCTTCGGTACACAAATCCGATCTTTAAACATTAAGCACCCATCAGAACCGATTCTGAAATCTGACTCTGTATCAACTTCACACTGCTTTCTCTTGGCTTGCAAATCTTGATCATCTTTCTGAGCTTCAAAAATCTCTTGGAAAAACATCGGTTTTGTTCTTAACTCTGCTAGAATCGAACCATCATCTGACATTTTCAACTGAGTGTTCATAACTCTCAAAGCAAAGAACAACTTTCTACTTAAAGCATCGGCAACCACATTCGCTTTTCCCGGATGATAATCAATAACAAGCTCGTAATCTTTCAATAACTCCAACCATCTTCGCTGTCTTAAATTCAAGTCTTTTTGTGACATCAAGTACTTAAGACTTTTATGGTCGGTATATACCCGGCACTTTTCACCATACAAATAATGTCACCAAATTTTCAAAGCAAACACCACCGCAGCCAATTCCAAATCGTGAGTAGGATAATTCCTCTCATGAGGTTTTAACTCCCTCGAAGCATAAGCCACCACTTTTCCTTCTTGCATGAGCACACACCCCAAACCATTTAGAGAAGCATCACTATACACCACAAATTCTTTACGATTCGGGTTTGTACTACTAGCACTGGTGCCTCTGTTAATAACTTTTTCAATTCTTCAAAACTCTGTTGACATTCTTCCATCCATTCAAATTTAACATCCTTTCGGAGTAGTCTAGTTATAGGAGTAGCAATTATAGAAAATCCATTTACAAACCGCCGATAATACCCAGCTAGCCCGAAGAAACTTCTAACTTCAGTTACATTTTTCGGTGGTTTCCAATCAACAATGGCTGAAATTTTACTAGGATCAACCCGTATACCATCACCTGAAACAATATGACCCAAAAATCCAACTTCCCGGAGCCAAAATTCACTTTTACTAAACTTAGCATACTATTGCTTATCTCTCAAAGTTTGCAAAACTATCCTCAAATGCTCAGCATGCTTTGTCTCATCTTTTGAATAAATTAAAATATCACCTATAAACACCATAACAAATTTGTCCAAGTATGGTTGAAATATGCGATTCATTAAATACATAAACACAGTAGGAGCATTTGTCAACCCGAATGGCATAACTTTAAATTCATAATGACCATACCTTGTTCTAAAAGCAGTTTTAGGCACATCCGACTCTTTTACCCGCAGTTGGTAATACCCAGATCTCAAGTCAATCTTTGAAAACCATGTCGCTCCTTTTAGGTGATCAAACAAATCATCAATTCTTGGCAACGGATACTTGTTTTTGATTTTCACCTTGTTTAACTGCTGATAATCAACACACAACCTCATAGAACCATCCTTCTTTTTCACAAATAACACGGGAGCACCCCAAGGTGAAAAACTCGGTCTCACAAAACCTTTATCAGTCAACTCTTGCAACTGCGACTTTAATTCTTTTAACTCTGTTGGTGCCATTCTATATGGAGCAATCGAAATTGGAGTTGTTCCCGGTATCAAATCAATACCAAATTCTACTTCCCTGACTGGAGGCAAACCCGACAATTCTTCTGGAAATACGTCCGCAAATTCACACACAACCGGCACTGATTCAACTTTCTTTTCAACTTCTTTTGTATTAATTACATACGCCAAATAAGCTTCATAACCCTTTCTCAGATATCTTTGAGCCGACATTGAAGAAATCACACTAGGCAATGCCTTTGATTTATCCGATTCAACGCATGAGTTTCACCATTTTCACACTTTAATTCTATAACCTTTTCTTTGCAATTTATTATAGCATCATGCAATGTCAACCAATCCATACCCAAAATAACATCAAACTCATCAAGCGGCAACAACATCAAGTCGGGCGAAAGTAATGACCCCGAATCATTAAAGGACATTTCTTACATACTTTATCAACAATCACACATTTGCCTAACGGATTCGACACTCTAATCATAAATTCGTGTTCTCAACATGGTATATTCATACTAGACACAGTTTCATGCACACATATGAATGAGTAGAACCGGGATCAATCAAAGCAATAACATTAACATTATAGAGAGAAAATGTACCGGTAATCACATCGGTGAGGAAGCATCTCGCGCGCTTTAATAGCATAAGTTCTAGCCGGAGCCCTTCCTTCAGGTCTAACTGGTGCATCCCTAGCTACATTCTTACTGCTTGCTTCACTCCCAGCTTTTCTTGGATATCTTCCTCTTGAATCCGCACCACTTGTTTTTGCATTCTAAAATTTTTGTTTTTCAGCTCTCTCTGGGCAGTCTCTAATAAAATGATCTGGAGAATCACATCGAAAACATTCATTTGCTCTGCACGGACCAAAATAATTTCTACCACACCGTTGGCACTCGGGTTTAACAAATCTCGAGTTCCCTACACTGGTTGCCGAAGTAGTCTAGGACTTAGGACCCACATTTTGCTTCTTATAATTCCCATATGATTGCCCAGCTGAAACTTGGGAACGAGGATTCATATTTCTTGACTTTCCGGGTTGCTGTGAGAATGAACTGCTCATCGGTCTTTTCTTCCAATTTCTAGTCTCAGCCTCTACCTTTTTCTTCTCTTTAAGTAGTTCTTCAGCCTTGCAAGCTCGATCCACCAGTACTACCATTTCTTTTAATTCAAGAATTCCAACAAATACCTTGATGTCTTCGTTGAGCCCGTCTTCAAATTGTCGGCACATCTTGGCCTCTGTAGGGACATATTCTTTGGCATACTTAATTAATCGAACAAACTCTCTTTCATATTCTGTAACTGTCATATTGCCTTGCTTCAGCTCAAGAAAATCTTTACACTTCTGATCAATAAATCTTTCACTAATATATTTCTTCCGAAACTCTTCTTGAAAGAATTCCCAGGTTACTCTCTCTTTCGGTACCACCGAAATCAAAGTCTTCCACCAATTATAGGCTGAATCCCTCAACAAAGATATAGCGCATTTCAAACATTCTTCAGGTGTACAAGATAATTCATCAAATACCCGGATAGAATTTTCAAGCCAGAACTCTGCTTTCTCGACATCATCATCAATATTTGTCTTAAATTCTTCGGCCCCTTGTTTACGAATTCTATCAAGCTGGAGTTCTATGAAATTTTATCATATCCACACCACGAGGCATCGAGAAGTGCAGGTTGAGAATTGGGGAGGTGGGGAGGTCGTACATTTGGGTTAAATGCGAACAAACGTAGTGTACCATGCACTCATCATTTGGAGAAAGGCTTCCCGATCCCTTTCTCCTCCTCCCCGACCAACATGTATGGGAGGTAGATTTTCAGTCGTGCTGCTCCTTCAGCCGGAGTGGCACATTACTCTCTACTTCATTCGCCACAACTGGATCGGGATCCATTTACTATAAAAAAAATCATTTAAAAAGGTCAGAAGTCGTCACACTATCACAATTTATACATATGGCATATATAGCAAAATTCGTACATACAACATGTAGTCCGAGAACTGACTAAACCTGCTCTGATACCACTAAATGTAACGCTCCCACGCCTGAGACCGTCGCCGGAGTCGAGTATGAGGTGTTGCTAAACTTAATTTAACATTTTAAGAACTTTGGATCATTTGTTTCTACATTCACAGCTTTCTAATTACTTGCGTTACAGTTACAAGAAAAATCATATCTCGAGTTACGAAATCAAAATCAAGATCCATAAATTTTATATGAATCTAGACTCATATACCTATTTACTAATTTTTTTCCAGAATTTTTGGTTGGGCCAATTAGTACAGTTTATTAGTTAAAGTTACCCCTATTTCAGGACTTGACTGGACTGACCTCTGTTTACTACGAACCACATTTCTCTCTGTAAAAAATTCATATGACTATGAGGTTTGTTTCTATTGAAACTATACTCAATAAGGATTCTGAGAATATAAAATAAAACACCTAATTACATCTTTACAATTTATGGTGAATTTCTAAAGTTGGAACAGGGGATCCAGAAATTGCTCTGGCCCTGTTTCACTAAAATTCAAATATCTTCTAACATATAATTCCTTTACCTGTTTCGCTTGTTTTATGTGAAACTAGACATATTAAGATTCAATTTTAATATTTAATCTATCAGCAAATTTGATTTCTATGATTTTTAGTAAATTTTCAAACTCACATCAGTGTTGTTGCAATGTTCTGTTTATGGCAAATTTCATCCTTTTTATGAGTTTTCATGAACTAGATATCCTATTAACCTTCCATGACATCAAACATAATCTAAACTAACCATTTCCATAACTTATAATTATCAAGCATTTTCTCAACCATTCCATCACCATATCATAAGATCATTTACACAAAATAGGTATATTGCTATACATGGCATACTTAAATTTTACAAGCCATTTACCAAAAAGTCCTTCAGATAGTGTGAGTGAGCCTTCGACCTATCCCGACTCCTGAGCTGGCTTGTCCAAAACTACAATGAGTAAGAAGAAGGGAGTAAGCATAAATGCTTAGTAAGTTCATATGCAAATAATAAGTAACATATCAAAGCAATCATACCAAACAACATTACCATGGTATCACCAAAACATATATCACATTTCTAATCATTTTTCATCATCTTATTACCTTATCGTTGTTGTATCAATACTCAACCCGAGGGTTAAGTACATACCTGTCCAAAGTATCCATTTCACATCACTTACTAATACGTCTCTTTTCATCTCGAGTATTCCTCCATTTGAGTAAAACTTTACCCGTTGAACACATCAGAATATAATTCAGATACATGGATAACTTGCACATAAGTGCCACATATGCAATCAAGCAATCATGTAACCCGCCCATAAGCGAACTCGGACTCAACTCAACGAGCTCGGGCGTTCGCATCCATAAGTGAACTCGGACTCAACTCAACGAGCTCGGATGCATAGTTACATCTCACGAACTCGGACTCAACTCAACGAGTTCAGACATTCGTATCCATAAGTGAACTCGGACTCAACTCAACGAGCTCGGATGCTCAACCATCCTAGTGACATGTCACTTGTATCCTAATCTATTCCTAAGGTTCAAACGGGATTTTCCTCGAACACATATCCTTGCCGTCTTCCGTAGAATACCGAAACCAAAACTCGGTAACAATTTGTATTTATCAAGTAGCTCACATAATTTACATTTTATTCGAAAATAACCACAAAACATATATTTCATGATAAAAATCAGCACATCATATAATTAACATGAATAACTTAAATATAACATTTATGCTACATTATTTATACATGAACTTACCTTGGTACCAAAATACATAGATTTTGCAATTTAGTCCACAATCTTTTCTTTTCCTCGATTGGGGTCGATTCCACGTCTTTCTTGATCTAAAATAACACATTTAGCTTATTTAATACTCACATTATCAAATTAATCCTTAATTCAAATTTTGGCAAAATTACAATTTTATCCCTAAACTTTTGCATATTTACACTTTTGCCCCTAGGCTCGGGATTAAACTTTATTCCTTATTCTTATGTTTTACAACATGCTGATCACTTTTCCCTTCTATGGCAACATCAAATTCTCACTCTAACATGTACTTGTGACTATTAGGTATTTTTACTGATTAAGCCCTTTTACTCGTTTTTGCTTAAAATCAAGTAGTACAAGTTGTCTAACATAATTTAAAACCTCATATTCTATCATAAAACATCAAAATACACAAATTTCACCTATGGGTATTTTTCCAAATATAAACCCTAGATTAAATTATTGCTAGCATAAGCTAAATCGAGCTACCGGGATCCTAAAAACGTAAAAATCATTAAAAACGGGGCTTAGAATCACTTACTATGAAGCTTGAAAGTTGAAGAAACCCTAGCTATGGTGAGAGCAAAATTCGGCAGCAACTAAATGAAGAAGATGACCATTTTGTGTTATTTTTCCCATTTTATTTCATTTAATATCCAAATGACCAAAATGCCCCTCCTTACTAAACTTTCAAAAATTCCTTCCATGTCCTAATTTTTCCCATGAACTTAAATTTGGTAAAATTTCTATTTAAGACCTCCTAATTAATATTTCAAAACAATTTCATACTAAAAACTTCTAGAATGCAAGTTTTGCAATTTATTCGATTTAGTCCCTAACTTCAAATTAAGCATTTTATGCTTAGAATTTCTTCACAAGATTTTCACACAATCATGCAATCATATCATGAACCTCAAAATAATTATAAAATAATTATTTCTATCTCAGATTTGTGGTCACGAAACCACTATTCCGATTAGGCCCTAATTCAGGATATTACACTCTCTCTCTTTCACTCAATTAATTTTACGTTGGCTAAACATCAGTTTGTAAGTCTCTGTTATCTTTGCTCTTTCGATTAGTCGCTCCTCTTCTCCTTAAATGCCGATTTCTATCACTTTTCTCTTTAGTCATAGTGTTTTTGTTTCAGGTTGTAGTATTACTCGTGGAGTGAGGGAGTTCGCTTGGATTCCAAGAACGATCAAAATCTTCCTCTTGTTTCTCGTTCTAAGGTAATACTATTCGTTGAATTTTTGTTGAACTGAGGCACTTTGGTTTGGGGTCTTGAACTTGGCCGAATATTCCTATTTATGATTCTTTAGGTTGTTATGCGTTTTCAACCCTTGTGTAAGCAATATGATTAATGGGTTCGCTTGTCATGTAGATAATCATCAAGTGTCTGATATTAACTCTTGTCAGCGTTCTAAGTGGGCTTAAACCACGGTCGTTCAAGCAAGGCGTTAGTACGTAGTCTTTTGGAACAAGTTGCAGTTGTGTTTCTTTTAAACATGTATGTTAGATTTTAACTGGAGTTTTTGTTGTGTTAGGTGGAGTGCACATGGGCTAATTCACTCGATTTCGCAACTAAGTGTGTGATCATACTGTTTTTAGCATAAATCGGCAAAATCCGGAACTATATGACTGTTGACAATACACGAGCATACGCTTGCTCGTGTGGTGAGCCAAATGCATGAAACCTAGGCATTTGATTGTAGAGGCCCCCATGAGGGATTTCGTGGCAGGCTCATGGGCCTTACAGGGGCAAACCGCACGGATACATAGAGACTACTGGGCCAGTTGTGTAGTTGCACGGCCAGGGCCATTATCTACGCTTATTGGGCCACACGAGCGTGTAGGCCCACATGGGTCGTATTATGGGTTTGGGCCAATTTTTTCTATTTAACTATTAAGGTTGCACGGGTCGCCCTAGACGACTGTGGACCTACTGTTGGGTCGGTAAGTATATTTAGACCCTAATTTATGAAATGACTGTAATACCCCTATGAGGTAAATGACGGATAAACCTCTATGTGATATATGAATGTTTGAGCATGCCAGTTTTATTGTATGTACATGTACATTATGTTGCATTGTATTGGGGTGGGGTGGGATATATGATATTGGAGGAAGTATGCTGAAAGGCTTTAAGCCTAATACTGGAAGCTCTGCTGCAAATGCTGACAATGCCACAACCGGTGCTATGTTCTGGAGTGTAAGGATGGGTGGGTCGATTTTATCCCCACATGGAATGTAGGGATAGCCGGAGTGAAGTGTAGAGGATGGATGGGTAGGATATCTGTATGCATTTCTGATACGGTACTAGATTGGGCTAAGGCCCACACTATACTGTTACTATAATGGGCTAAGGCCCACACTATTAATCCCCCTAATATGGGCTTAGGTCCAGACTGCCTTGCACTGCATGATTTACAGATTGATAAATAGCGATTACACACTAAGTTTATGTAAACTCACTCTTCTACTTGTCTGCGCAGGTAATCCTTAGGCGGGTCAGTGTTGCGAGGGACTCGGTGATGGCCACACCACTATTTACGTTTCTGTACTTGACTTATTAGTAAAAGTAGTTTTATTTGGAAAAATTTTATGTAATAAGGCCACTTTAAGTTTTTATTTTTATTTGGGGATTTATTTAATATGATTTATATCTGTTAGCAGTAGGACTTGGGTTTTCAAAAGGGTAAATGATTTTCAACTACCATGCTACGCAACTTGATTTAAAAGCTTCTGCACAAACAATGCTTTAAAGTTTAATACCGATTTAATATAACACATGGTCTGCTAGACAAACCTGCAACTTAACAAAATAAGTTGGGTTCTCATACGAACCACCAATGAGGTTTTTAACACAAATGGACTTTTCCAATAGAACTACGATTTTTTAAAACTAACTCCAATGTGACATCACAGATTCGGCCATAACATCTGGGCAGGGTTTAGGGTGTTACATTTAGTTGTATCAGAACCAAGTTTTAAAATTTAGCTGGGGATTTGGGTTTTTCCTAAATACGTAAATTTGAAAAGAATTATTTTAAATGATGGAAAAATATTTTTGGGTGTTATTTCTGAATGTGTGGTTTATCGAGTCTCCGGCACCGATTTTGTAAGTTCTCTAAAACTACTATTCGATTTAATTGAAATACTGAGATTATTATAGATAATAGACTGTCTGAAACTTTTATTAGGTTAACCTAAAACTGTAGTAGGACTACGATCTATGAAAACAAACAACTCTGAATTATTGATGTTATTTTTCATAAAACATCCGTTAATAAACATTGGAACTGCAAACTTGATGCATAAAACTATGAATACAGATAATATGCAAATCGATAATGAGCACCAGAGGTACTTGTGGAAGGGGTACAAGAGGCCGCGGCAGAGGCCATGGGGGTGCTCGGGCTAGGTCTTCGGCATCGGGACATATGCCTAACGTTGAGGCAAGAAAGAAACCGGCTTCACCTATGATTGAGACTGGGTCACACGGTCGGGTGGCTGGGGACGACGCATTGTCCCAAGCTATGCTACGAATCCTGTAAGGGGTCACTGGGCCCAATACTGGTACTTTGGGCCATGGGTCAGTAACAGAACGACTCAGGTCTAATGGGGTTGAGATCTTTAGGGGTATCGCTGAAGTTGCCCTTAATGCGGTTGAATATTGGATAGAGACCACAGAGAGGATCATGGATATCTCGACTGCACTCTAAAGCAGAAACTAAAAGGTGCAGTGTCGTTGTTGAGAGATGAAGCTTATCAATGGTGGCTTACTGTGAGAAAGGGTACTTAGCCCGATCGATTGACTTGGGAGTTTTTCAAAAATGTATTCCAAGGGAAATATGTGGGCGCTAGCTATGTGGATGCCTGCAGGAGGGAGTTTCTGAATCTGACCCAAAGGGATAAGTCCGTGGCTAAATGTGAGGCAAAATTTTTGCGATTGAGCCGCTATGCGGGAGGCATGGTGCAACTGAGTATGAGCCCTACGTGCATTTTGAGGATGGCATCAGAGATGATGTACGAGTTTGAATAGCTCCATAGAGGGAGTGTGATTTTGCTGTGTTATTGGAAAAGGCGAAGATTGCCAAGGATGTGAAGCGCGTTGAACGCCAGAATCGTGAGATGGACAGGGGTAGGAGTAAGAAGGTTTGGGAGCCCTCAAGTTTAGCTGGGAGGCTTAAGAAAAAGGCTAGGGTTGATGGGCCAGTCAGACCTGTTGTTGTTTTTGGGCCGCAGTCTTGTGCTACTTGTGGGAAATGCCATCAGGGTGCTTGTTGGGTGCAGATGGGGGCATGTTTGAGATGTGGGTCTCTAGAGCATCGCATCAGAGACCGTCCACATAGGCTCGATCAGATGCAAGCTACTGGTATGGGTACTATTCAGCCATCGAGAGGGATTCAACAGCCATTGAGTGGTCGTGGTCAGACCAGAGGATTAAATGGTATGGTCCGTGGTCGTGGAGGACCAGGCAGAGGTGCTGGTCATGCTGAGGTGAGGCAGCTGGCACTGGTTTATGTTGCATGCCGTCAAGAGGATGGGATGCCCCAAATGTTATTACGGGTACATTATTTATTCATAATGTACCTTATACTGCATTGATTGATGTTGGGTCTACGCACTCATATGTAGCATGTACTGTATTTAAGACTTTGGGTATGATGGCTGAAAACTCTATGATTGAGGTTACGATATTAAGTCTATTAGGGCAATCAATGAGAGTGAATAAACTATTTAAGAAGATACCTTTAGAGATTCAAGGAAGAATCTTTTTGGCAGATTTAATGGAGCTTTCTTTTGGAGAATTTGACTTGAAACTGGGCATGGATTGGCTGGTTAAGCATCAGGCGAATTTGGATTGTGCTGCTAAACGGGTGATACTAAAAACTACAGAGGGTGACGAGGTAGTTGAGGTTGGGGTGTGACGGGATTATCTTTCAAATGTGATTTCTGCACTGAGAGCTGAGAAGTTGGTTTGTAAAGGTTGTGAGGCATATCTAGCCTACATCAGTGCTTCTAGTTCTGAGGTTTCAACTATTAGAGATATTAGAACAGTTAAGGATTTTTTGAAAGTCTTTCTCGATGAGCTACCAGGCTTACCTCCTAACCGTGAAGTTGAGTTTGGGATAGAGCTCTTGCCTGGTACAGCTCCGGTGTCTATCGCCCCTTATAGAATGGCACCGAAGGAGTTTGTGGAGCTTAAGACTCAAATTTAAGAGTTACTGGATCGGGGTTCGTCCGCCCTAGTGTGTCTCCGTAGAGAGCATCGGTCTTATTTGTGAAGAAGAAGGATGGAACCATGCGTATGTGCATTAACTATTGGAAATTGAACAAATTGACTATTAAGGATAAATACCCACTTCCCAGGATTGATGATCTATTCGACCAGTTTCGAGGAGCTTCGATCTTCTCTAAGATTGATCTCCGATCAGGGTACCATTAGCTGAGGGTCAAGGGGACTGATGTGTACAAGACAGCATTTAGGACTCGTTACAGTCATTACGAGTTCCTAGTGATGCTGTTTAGACTGACGAATGCACCAGCGGCTTTTATGAATATGATGAACCGAGTGTTCTAGCCTTATCTGGACCAGTTTGTAGTGGTGTTTATAGATGACATTATGGTGTATTCGAGGACTGAGAAGGAGCATAATGCACATCTTCTGTTGTTCTACAGATTTTGAGGGAGAAACAATTGTACGCTAAATTCAACAAGTGTGAGTTCTGGCTACGTGAGGTGACTTTTTTGGGTCATGTGGTGTCTGCTGAAGGGATTAGGGTTGATCCTCAAAAAATTGAAGTGGTTTTGGATTGGAAGCAGCCTAAGTCGGTATCTGAGATTCGAAGCTTTTTGGGATTGGGAGGGTATTATAGGCGGTTTGTTGAGGGGTTCTCGTTGATTGCTGCACCTCTAACTAAGTTGTTGCGTAAAGGGGTACCATTTAACTGGACTGATAAGCAACAAGAAAGTTTTGAGAAACTTAAGAAAGTTCTAACTGAGGCCCCTATCTTAATACAGCCAGAGTCTGGGAAGGAATTCACTGTCTACAGCGATGCATCACATGTTGGTTTAGGATGTGTGTTAATGAAATGGGGTAAGGTAGTGGCTTATACGTCTCGTCAGCTTAAGAAACGTGAGGCAAACTATCCGACGCATGACTTGGAGTTGGCCGTAGTGGTGTTCGCATTGAAAATTTAGAGGCACTACCTATACGGTGAGAAGTGTATCATTTACACATATTGTAACACCCCTAACCCGTATCCGTCGTCGGAATAGGGTTACGAGGCATTACTAAATGAAAGCACAGTTCCAAACATTATCATATTAAATCAAATCATAATCACATAAATTTAACTACCATATTACATATGCGAATCATACGTTCATTACAATTCAAGATTTAAAACACATCAATGCTTATGACTTAATCCAAAATCTAATCATAATTTATTATCATTCACCACATAGATTAAATGAAACATAGTCCAATATATATATAAGTATAACGTTATATCAATATACAGGACATAGTTACATTATTAATTTCATTATTGAATATTAAGTCTGTTTATTAAAAGTTATGCGAGTACAAAAATTTTACATTAGTGAGACAATGTCCTTACCAACTTTATTATTCATTTATACGGCATTGATACATAAGCTTATATAAACTTCACATATTATGCATAATTAAAAAAATTAAGAACAAACATTCGGGTACATACATAGAACCCATTTCGTTCCTTAGCTACTCGGCTATTACAACACATTTGCACATTTTCGTAACCTTACAATGATCAATGAATCAATATAATCATGCACATATGCAAGCTAACCATAATATAAACATATATTTATAAGAAAAGACATATGATAGCTCATCCACATGCTTTGACCGAATACTCAAACATATATATTCATTGATATTATCCGAATATCTTAGACTTTTAATCACCTATTATCATTCTTGATTTAGCTCGCATAGCATCATCATAAATACCCAATATAAGCATCCAAACATATTAAATCATCTAATAAGTGATCGTATATGTTCCCATACAATATATCAAGGCCAAACCTGTAAGTGAAGTACATATATATTATGTGTATCTTACCTAAAAAAGACCACATTTAACATAAAATACTTACCATTTAATCGACCACAACTGTCCACGAAGCATATACGATATTTATCAACAATCAAACTTAGTGAATATTTAATCTAACAAATAAAAACCGAATAGGCACATAGCATCAACCATTTTTCAGCACATGCAATACTTAACACAAATATAATGCATAGATGACTCAAAATCATAAATTAAAGTGGACGATAATCAAACTTAACACAACTGAATTCTTTAAAAGATAATAGCTTAGCCATTTTCGCATGGCTTTATACACAACCAAACATTCAACATTTTCAAAACACACTTTAGCCTATACATGACATAATTTGAATTTAACTTATAAAAGTACCCTAAGTAGTGGATAGTGTGATGAGCTTCGCAGACGATCCCCGAGCTTGTAACTTGATTTCCAAAATCTATAAAATAGAAACAAATATACACACAATAAGCTATTATAGCTTAGTAAGCCATAAGAAAATAAACAATCTAATAATATAACTGACTCATATTAAATTTAACTGAATTATACTAGTATGAGTATGCTTACTCTCAACCTACCAATTTCATTCATGATATTTCATATTTATACCAAATTCTCACCTTGGCTAAATGCCTATATGACCAACATAAGTAATTCATATTTCGTTTACAAAGCCAAGATATCAATAATCAATCGAATACACATATACTCGTAGATACCACTCAAGCATCATAATATATCATCATTTACACATTACCAAAATGGCCGAATACACATGGTTACATTAGTAAACATATCATATATCATTTCGAAGAAAATCATAGTACATATATATATCCTTATCAAATTCTATTACTATTATATGATTACTCATTCCATATTTACTTCATAAATCATTTGTATCAAACATTATTTACTTACTTACTTTACTTTGAATTGGTAACAAATTAATCCATACTTGGCACATAGCTCGTTTTACACATTCAAACATAGCTTATCGTAGCCTGATGAACCATTCAGAATTGGATAGGACACTCAGATAATCACATAAATTGTACAATGCCAACGTCTCAGATGTGGTCTTACATGTAACCACATAGCGATGCCACTGTCCTAGACAGGTTCTTACTCGTAAACACATATCGGAATCACATATCAATGCCATGGTCTTACTCGCACACATATATATGAATCTTATGTCATGACATATGTATCCTAACTATTCCTAAGGTTCATACGGGGCTTTTGGACGTCGAAACTCGGTCGAAACTCGGTCGAAACAAATACTTGAACATAGCTACCAAGCTTAATCGCATTCAACAAAAGCATGTATAAATTCATATCTTACAAACCAGCATGTATTTTTAGCATTTAACTACAATTTTGCATGTCTATTTGCTTATAAACTTACCTCGGACGTCGTAAAATGGGACGGGGCTGCTAGTCGACAACTTTTGTTTTTCTCCAGTCCAAATTCTATTTCTTTGGATCTTGATCTAAACATATTCAAATTAAGCTCATTCAAACATATTTTCATTCAATTTAGTCCAAAAACACATAAATGGACAATTTACCATTTTACCCCTGACATTTACAATTTTCACAATTTAGTCCCTATAGCACAAAACACAAAATATGCAAAATTTCCCTACACCTATGTTGGGCCAAATTTTACCCACTCTCAAACAAGTCCATATATTCAATTTATTTCATATTTTAGTCCCTCAAATTATTATTTTTGCAATTAAGTCCTAATTACTCAAAATCATCAAAAACTCCAATACAAAACATGTTAATCTAAAACATATCTTTCATTTTTCATCATCAAAAAACAAAAATCACAAGCTATCAACAATGGCACAACTCAAAATATTCATCAAAATAAAAATTCAAGCATGGGTTTTGTAGTACTCGAAGCAACGATCTCAAAAACATAGAAATTATCAAAAATCAAACAAAAAAACGAACCTTGATTGAGCTAAATAGATGGCCGAACCCTAGCTTGTTGTTCTTCTCTTTAGTTTCGGCAATTAGGCAATAAAAATGATGAATATGGTTTTATTATTATGTTATAATATGTTATATTATAACATTTTATTTTATTTCCCATTTTAACCTTAATGAAATAATAATAATATTTTATAACCTATGTCCATTACAGTCCAACATCATGTTAATGGATTAATTTCATTATAAAGACTCCAAATTAGAAAGCCATTAGTAATTCGACCCTTATACAAGTTACTACTTAATTTTTATTTTACGCGATTAAGTCCTTTTATTTAATCGGACACTCAAACGACAAAATTAAATCACCAAAATTTCACAGATATAAATTCACACAAAATAAACACAGAAAATAATTTTAAAATATTTTTTTGACTCAGATTCGTGGTCCCAAAACCACCATTTCGATTAGGGTCTAAATCGGTCTGTTACACGGATCACAAGAGCCTCAAGTACCTCCTCACTCAGAAGGAGCTAAACTTTAGGCAGCGTAGGTGGATTGAGTTGCTTAAGGATTATGATTGTTCGATTAAATATCATCCCAGTAAAGCTAATGTGGTAGCTAACGCACTGAGCCGTAGGACTGTTATTGATTTGAGGGCGATGTTTGCTCGTCTTAGTTTATACGGCGATGGTAGTCTGTTGGCCGAACTTTAAGTAAAACTGAGGTGGATTGAGCAGATTAAGGGTAAGCAGTTGGAAGATGAGTCATTGGGCAGTCGATTTTGACAGATAGAGAATGGGGAAACTTCAGATTTTGGGCTGAACAGTTAAAGGGTACTCTATTTTCGTGGTAGAGTGTGTGTGCCGAGGGATATTGAGCTGAGATAGTCTATATTGCAAGAAGCGCATAGTAGTCCTTATGCTATGCATCCTGGTGGGAATAAGATGTACCGAGACCATCGTGAGTTGTATTGGTGGCTAGGTCTTAAGCGTGAAATTACCGACTTTGTGGGTAAATGGCTTACTTGTCAGCAGGTTAAGGCTAAGCACCAGTTACCTTCAAGGTTACTTCAGCCAGTTAAGATTCCGCTTTGGAAGTGAGAGACAGTAACTATGGACTTTGTTAGTGGGCTACTCCTAATTCCTTCTAAGAAAGATTTGGTATGGGTCATCGTGGACCGATTAACCAAGTCCGCCCACTTCATACCTATTCGTACTTATTACTCATTGCAGAAACTGGCAAAGCTGTGTGTATCTGAGATAGTGCGACTGCATGGGGTACCGATTTCTATAATATTTGATAGGGATCCTTGTTTCATGTCTCGATTTTGGAAGAAGTTACATGAAACATTGGGTACATGGTTGGACTTTAGTACTATGTTCCATCCTCAGACAGACGGACAGTCGGAGAGGGTGATTCAGATACTGGAGGACATGTTAAGGAATTGTGAATTGAATTGTGTAAAAATATATATACGAAAGTCAAATTTGAATATATTTGGAAGTTATATGTACAAGCTCAATTCAATTAAGTTACGACATCCGAAATCCCCGTTTGAACCATAAGATTCAATATGTAATTTCGAGTAAGACCACGTCTAGGACGTTGGCATCGATATATGTGTTTTCGTGTCAGACCACGTCTAGGACGTTGGCATTGTATGATATATGAGATTATTCAAATTCGAATAGTTCATCAGGCAAGGATAAGTTGTGTTTGAGAAAGTAAAACGAGCTAAAAGGCCAGGTATGATTTATCTTGTTATCTATATGAGATAAGGCAAGTAATTACTTTGAATATTTGTGTTAAATTATGTATGATAGAAATGAAAAATATATGTAAGATTAGTATGTGTATTCGGCCTTATGATTAAATAATTTAAATATTAATGAAATGATTCTTCACTATGTGTATATGTGTGACCATGTATATTCAGCCATACTGTCTGAGATCAGGCTACTATTAGTTGCGAGTTAAAGATTTCGATGTGCCAAAGACTACTTTCTGAACGAGGTACAGACACTATGAGTTTTTAGTCATGCCTTTCGGACTTACTAATGCACCTACTATTTTTATGGATTTGATGAATCAAATTTTCAGACAGTATCTGGATCGGTTTGTAGTTGTGTTCATAGATGACATTTTGATTTACTCCCGTAATGAAACTGAACATGCCGAACATTTGAGATTGGTGTTACAGACCTTACGATATAAACAGATGTATGCGAAGTTCAGTAAACGTGAGTTTTGGTTAAGCAAAGTCAGTTTTCTGGGCCATGTTGTGTCAGCATTGGGAATTCGAGTTGATCTGAGTAAAATTTCAACTATACTTGATTGGAAATCTTCGAGAAACATTTCTGAAGTCTGAAGTTTTCTGGGACTTGCTGCTACTATAGACAGTTTGTGAAAGGTTTCTCTATGATAGCAACCCCAATGATGAAGCTATTTCAGAAAGATGTTAAGTTCGAGTGGTCAGAAAAATGCCAGAAAAGTTTTGATCAGTTGAAAGCCCTTTTGAACGAAGCTCCAATACTAGTTCAACTCGAGCCGGGTAAAGAATTTGTTAATTATAGTGATGCTTCTTTAAATGGTTTGGGCTGTGTTTTGATACAGAAAGGTAAAGTTATAACTTATGCCTCGAGACAGTTAAAGCCACATGAAAAGAACTACCTGACACACGATCTAGAATTGGCAACTATCGTGTTTGCGTTGAAAATTTGGCGTCACTATCTGTTCAATGAAAAATGTCATGTTTATTCTGATCATAAAAGTCTGAAATACTTGATGACTCAGAAAGATCTGAATTTGAGACAACGCAGATGGTTAGAATTGTTAAAAGATTATGAGCTTCTGATTGACTACCACTCAGGAAAGGCTAATGTTGTTGCTGATGATCTAAGCCGAAAATCACTGTTTTCTCTGCATGCAATGAATAGGCATTTGGCTATGTCTAATGATGGTTCAATAATAGCTGAACTAAAAGCAAAACTGTTATTTGTTCAACAAATTTGTGATGCCTAGAAGGCTGATAAAGAGTTAATAGCAAAATGAGCTTAATGTAATTCAAATGTTGATTTAGAGTTCAGAGTTGATACCGAGGGTTGTTTGAGATTTAGAAATCGAATATGTGTTCTGAGAGATCCAAAGTTGATTCAGATGATTTTAAACGAAGCTCACAGCAGTCAGTTATTTGTTCACTCGGGTAGTACGAAGATGTATAATGATCTGAAACAGCGTTACTGGTGGCATGGTATGAAACGAGAAATTTCTGATTTTGTTTCGAAATGTTTAGTCTGTCAGCAAATAAAAGCCGAACACCAAGTACCTTCTAGATTACTTTAGCCAATTATGATACCTGAATGGAAATGGGATAGGGTCACGATGGATTTTGTATTCGATTTACCGATGACACCAAGCAAGAAAGATGCAATCTGGGTTATTGTAGATAGATTGACTAAATCAGCTCACTTTATTCATGTTCGTACATATTATTCACTTGATAAGCTTGCTGAGTTATATGTTTCTTAGATTGTGAGATTACACGGTGTGCCTATTTCTATTGTTTCGAATAAAGATTCGAGGTTTACATCACGATTTTGGAAGAAACTGCAAGTTACACTAAGTACAAAATTGCATTTTAGTACTGCTTTTCATCCGAAAACAGACGGTCAGTCAGAACGAATCATTCAGGTACTTGAAGATATGTGTGAGATGCTGTATTCTCGAGTTTGAAGGTACGTGGGAACGATATCTACCTCTGATTGAATTTGCGTATAATAATAGTTTTCAGTTGAGTATCAAAATGGCACCTTATGAGGCTTTGTATGGTCTTAAATGTCGTACACCATTGTGCTGGACTGAGCTCTGTGAAAATAAGATACACGGGGTCCATTTGATCAGAGAGACTGAACAGAAAGTGAAAGTAATTCGTGAAAGTCTGAAGGTAGCATCATATCGTTAGAAATCGTATGCGGACTTAAAATGTAAAGATATAGAGTTTTAGATCGGAGATAAAGTCTTCTTGAAAGTCTCACCATGGAAAAAAATACTTAGATTTGGTCGTAAAAGCAAATTGAGTCCGAGATTTATTAGACCGTATGAGATTATAGAATGTATCGGGCCGGTTGCCTACAGACTATTGTTGCCACTTTAACTAGAAAAGATCCACAATGTATTCCATGTTTCGATGCTTCATAGATACCGATTTGATCCTTCTCATGTGATTAGTCCGACTGAAATTGAGATTAAGCCCGATATGACGTACGAGGAAGAACCGATTCGTATTCTGGCTCGTGAGATTAAAGAGTTGCGAAATAAGAAAATTTCGTTAGTTAAAGTACTGTGGCATAAACACATAGTTGAGGAAGCAACATGGGAGACAGAAGATACAACGAAAGAGTGTTTTCCAAACCTATTCATTGGTAAGATTTTCGGGGATGAAAATCCCTAAAGGGGGAGAGTTGTAACAGCTCAATTTAGACCCTAGTCAAAATGGTGGTTTCAAGACCATGAATCTGAGTAAAAAAATTTAAAAATTATTTTCTGTGTTTATTTTGTGTGAATTTATGCCTGTGAAATTTTCGTAATTTAATTTGGACGTTTGAGTGTCTAATTAAGTAAAAAGATTTAATAACACAAATTGAAAACTTGATAGTTTATTTTATAAGGATTAAATTGTTAATGGCTTTATAAATTGAAGCATTTATGTTGCGAATAACCCTTTAGACTAAGTGATGGCCGAATGTACCCTTATTATGCATGTTTTTGTTATTAATTTTAAAAGGTTAAATATGTAAATAGGTAAATAATATATATGATATAATATAACATAATTTAAAAGTCATGTTCATATGTTCATATTTTGACCGAAAATAAAAAGAAAGAAAAGAAACAAAAGCTTTGTGATATTCGGCCATTTCTCAAGCTTGATTCAAGGTTAGTTTGGTTTCGATTTTTGATAATTTTTACGTTTTTGAGATCGTTGCTTCGAGTACTATCGAGCCATGCTTGAATTTTTTATTTTGATGAATATTTTGAGTTATGCCATTGATGATAGCTTGTGATTTTTGTTGTTTTATGATGAAATATGAAAGATATGTTTTAGATTAACATGTTTTGTATTAGAGTTTTTGATGACTTTGAGTAATTAGGACTAAATTGAAAAAATAATAAATTGAGGGACTAAAATGTGAAATAAATGAAATATATGGATTGGTATGAACATTCGGAACATTCGGCCAAACATGGGTATCTTGAAATTTTGTATATTTTTTATTTTGTGTAATAGGGACTAAATTGTAAAAAGTGTAAATGTCAGGGATAAAATGGTAATTTTCCCATTTATGTGTTTTTGGACTAAATTGAATGAAAGTATGTTTGAATGAGCTTAATTTGAATATGTTTAGATCAAGACCACGTTTGGGACGTTGGCATCAATCTATGTGGTTACGTGTAAGACCATGTTTGGGACATCGGCATCGTATTTGATTCGAGTAAGATCCTATCTGGGACAGTGGCATCGATATGAGATAGCATGTAAGACCACATCTAGGACATTGGCATTGTATGATATATGTGATTATCCGAGTATCTTATTCAAATCTGAATTGTTCATCGGGCAAGGATAAGTTGTGTTTGAGAAAGTAAAACGAGCTAAAAGGCCAGGTATGATTTATCTTGTTATCTATGTAAGATAAGGCAAGTAAGTACTTTGAATATTTGTGTTAAATTATGTATGATAGAAATGAAAAATACATGTAAGATTAGTATGTGTATTCGGCCTTATGATTAAATAATTTGAATATTCAAATATGTGAAGAATCATTTCATGTATATAATCAATTATGTATGATAGAAATGATTCTTCACATATGCCGAATACAATATTAATAAGCATATGTGATGTATTCGGTCAAATATGTGATGTATGTATATGAAGTTAAATATTGTTTTTGGTGAGCTTGTGTAAATGTATGGTTTATGGAATGTATAAGTTGAGATAAAGTATATTATTGACTAAATAAATTAGTTTAGTTTAAAGTTAAGGAGTTAACTATATCAATGAGTTGTATATTTGCTTATGACTTACTAAGCTATGATAGCTTACTTTGTGTATTCTTGTTTACTCTGTTTTATAGATTTTGGATTCAAGTTACGAGCTCGGGGATCGTCAGCAAAGTTCATCACACTATCTACATCTTCGGTATTTAAATATTTGAACTCGAACTATGGCATGTATAGGCTGGAGTGTGTGTTCAATAAAGTTGAATTTTGGAAATGTATGTTTATTAGCCATGCGAAAATGGCTTAACTACTTTGCTTGAATTTAGTTTTGGTTTGGATATGGTTTAAATTCATTTTGGCCAATATGCTATGTGCTACTAATAATTATAAATATGTTACCTAAGTATATGTGTTTTAGGTTATGGTTTATAAGTGTGGTATGTATTGATATCGGTTGTCTGAACTTGGTTGTGATCTAAGCATGTTTCGAAAGTAATGTGCATTTTATGTATATATGACATGTTTGAGTTATGTTTGATGTTGTGATCTTGAATTGTGAATTGAATAATTAAGTAAGATGTTTGTTGTATTATAAATAAAGTAATGATTGGATTTGGTTTACATGATGTAAGTATAAATGATGGTTTTGGTTTATATGCTTCAGTAATGTGAAGTTCTAGGAACGATATTATAATATGTGAAATAGATATGACATGATTTAGTATTTGTATTTATGTAATGAGATGAATTGGCTTGATTTCATACTATATTATAAGCATGTTGTATTGATTATTTTATTAAGGTATAAGAAATATATATATGAATAATGCGTTTGAAATTTTTTTTGCAAGATTACATAATTTTTTAGTAATAGAGTAAAATTAGAATGAAAATGGTATTAAGCATGTGTACATTCAGCAAATGAGATAAGAATTGACCAAATGAATAGTATCTTTTGCTAATTAATATTAAAATGCTTATATATGAATTTGTTTAATAGATATGAGTTTTGTGTATCTATGTTAAGATAGATTATGGAAGTACATAATTGCTCAAGATGTATTTAGTTTATTATATGTATTTATTAAAAATGTGTTTATATTTAAAAGCATATTATACCTGACTTGAGATATGAACTGTATTTTGTTTCACAATTTATAAGGTAAGTTTAATAATTAATTAGTCATATGATTTTTGTAATATGAAGATGACTTGTATAAATCAGTGAATGTTTGAAAACTATGTCTTTTGCTAATGCCTCGTAACCCTTATCCGACGATGGATATGGATTAGGGGTGTTACATTTTTTAAGCATGTTTAAGGTCTCGATGACCTATATAAGGGACTCTATATTGATGTTTGATCTTTGATGTTAAAATGTTTTTGAAATGAATGTTAAATATTCTGATTTGTTCGGTAATGCCTTTAATCCTAGTCCGGTGACGGATACAGGTTAGGGGTGTTACATTTTATTGGTATAAGAGCTATGGTTTAGTTAGTTCTGGGACTACCATAGCGTATGTGAGTCTAGCTATACATGCCATATTTATGAACTGTGATGGTGTGATGAATCCTGACATTGAAAATGTACTTTTATATAGTAAATGGATCCCGAGCGAGCTGTAGCAGATGGTGTCGAAAGCAATGCGCCTGCTCTCGCGCAAGGGACAGCGCCATCCGATTCTAGACCGGCTACGAGTAGCCGTGATGGTGAGGCTAGACAAGCCTTCTATGAAATGATGAAAGATTGGATTAGCCAATATATTAGAACCAATCCAGCTGTCCAACAACCTCCACCCTCGGTTAATCCTCCACAAGCTCCTGCTATGCCATCAGTGAATCCGGTTCAGTTAAGTAAGCCTCTGGTAGATAATATTAGAAAGTATGGGGCCGAAGAGTTCTAAGCTACAACAAATGATGATGCTGAAAGGGCCGAGTTCTGGTGAGAGAACAGATAAGAGTATTTGATGAATTATCATTAAATCCCGATGAATGCATAAAATATGCCATTTCACTTTTGAGAGATAGGCGTACCATTGGTGGAAAACTTTAATATCGGTAGTTCCGAGTGAGCGAGTTACCTGAGATTTCTTTCAAGCTAAATTTCAAAAGAAATATATCAGTCAGAGATTCATCGACCAAAAATGTAAAGAGTTTCTAGAGCTTAAACAAGGTCGTATGTCTGTCACAGAATACGAGTGGGAATTTGTAAGATTGAGTCTGTATGCTCGTGAATGTGTATCTACTGAGGTAATAATGTGCAAAAGATTTGAGGATGGTTTGAACGAAAATATCCGTTTGTTAGTCGGGATTCTTGGGATTAAAGAATTTGTTATGCTTGTTGAAGGAGCATGTAAAGTTGAAGATCTCGGGAAAGAGAAAAGAAAAGCCAATTTTGAAGCTAGAGAAATGTGAAAAAGATCATCGGGCAAATCATTTCAATCTGCACCAAAGAAATTTCGAGATGATAATAGCCGTTCCAATGCTAATGTGGGACTTTCGAATAGAGATCGTGCTAGATCGCATTTGAATTTCAAAGCTCCAACTACGTCTGTTGCTAGTGTTGGTAATGTAAAGAATGAAAAGCTTGGGTGTAATCAATGTGGAAGACGACATTTTAGAGAATGCTAGGGAAAAATGTAATAACCGAGCTTTTTATAGTTGTGGTTCACGAGATCACTTAATAAAAGATTGCCCAAAGTTAGCTGAAAAAGATAACGTTCAGAATTCAAGACCAAGTAGCAATGCTTCTAGTGGTAGACCTCTCAGAAATATGGGAAACGTAAGCGATAGTCAGAAGGAACAAAAGATACAGCTATTAAATCCGAGGCTCGTGCACCTGCCAGAGCGTATGCTATCCAAGCTCGTGAGGAAGCTTCATCGCCAGATGTGGTTATGGGTACATTTACTCTTTATGATACTTTTGTGATTGCTTTGATAGATCCTAGATCAACACATTCGTATATATGCATGAACTTAGTGAACAGTAAGAATTTGCTTATAGAGTCTACTGAATTTGTAATTAGAGTTTCGAACCCCCTAGGCAGATGTGTTTTAGTTGATAAAGTCTACAAGAATTTCCCGTTAATGTTTCGAGACACTTGTTTTTTGGTTGATTTGATGTTGTTACCTTTTGATGAGTTTGATATAATTCTGGGTATGGATTGGTTAACTTTGCATGATATTGTTGTGAACTACAAATAGAAAACTATTAATTTGAGATGCAAGAATAATGAAATAGTCAGAATTGAATCTAGTGATTTCAATGGATTGCCTGCTTTGATATCTTCAATGAAAGCTTTGAGTATTGTGAGAAAAGGTGGTGAAGCCTACTTTGCTTATGTGATTGATTCGAAAGTGTTAGAAAAGAAAGTTGAATCAGTGCCTATTGTATGTGAGTTCCCTGATGTGTTTCCTAAAGAACTTCCGAGATTACCTCCGATCCGAGAAGTTGAATTTGGTATTGAGTTAGTACCAAGAACTACTTCAATTTCGGTAGCTCTATATAGAATGGCTCCGACTAAATTAAAAGAATTAAATTCTTAGTTGCAAGAGTTAACTAATACAGGATTTACTAGACCGAGTTTCTCACCTTAGGGTGATCCAGTTCTGTTTGTGAAAAAGAAAGACAATACAATGAGAATGTGCATAGATTATCGTCAGTTGAACAAAGTGACTATCAAGAATAAGTATCCTTTGGCCCAAATTGATGATTTGTTTAATCAATTGAAAGGAGCTGCTGTATTTTAGAAAATAGATTTGAAATCAGGCTATTATCAGTTGCGAGTGAAAGACTCAGACATTCTGAAAACTGCTTTTAGAACGAGGTACGGTCACTATGAATTCTTAGTTATGCCTTTCGGATTGACTAATGCACCTGTTATCTTTATGGATTTGACGAACAAAATTTTCAGACCGTATTTAGATCGATTTGTTATTGTATTCATTGATGACATATTGATTTACTCACGAGATGAAACCGAACATGCCGAGCATCTGAGAATAGTGCTACAGACTCTGCGAGATAAATAGTTGTATGTGAAGTTTAGCAAATGTGAATTCTGGTTACTAAAGATTGGTTTTCTAGGTCATATTTTTTTAGCATCTGGTATTCGAGTTGATCCGAGTAAGATTTCAGCTATTCTTGATTGGAAACCTCCTAGGAATGTCTCTGAAGTCTGCTGTTTTTTGGGACTTGCCAGTTATTATAGACATTTCGTAAAAGGCTTTTCGATGATTACGACTCCATTAACAAAACTGCTTCAGAAAGATATGAAGTTTGAATGGTCCGAAAAGTGTTAGAAAAGCTTTAATCAGTTGAAAACCTTGTTGACTGAAGCTCTAGTGTTAGTACAACTCGAAACGGGTAAAGAATTTGTGATATATAATGATGCTTTGTTGATCGGTCTAGGATGTATTTTAATGCAAGAAGGTAAAGTCATTGCTTATGCTTCTAGACAACTGAAGCCGCATGAAAAGAACTATCCGACGCACGACCTTGAGTTATGTGCGATTGTGTTTGCTTTGAAAATCTGGCGTCACTATTTGTTTGGTGAGAAATGTCACGTATATTTTGCTCATAAGAGTTTGAAATATCTGATGACACAGAAAGATTTAAATCTGCGACAAAGAAGATGGTTAGAACTGCTAAAAGATTATGACCTTGTGATTGATTATCATCCGGGTAAAGCAAATGTTGTTGTTGATGCTTTGAGTCGAAAATCATTGTTTGCTTTACGTGTGATGAATGCTCATTTGGTTATGTCCGATGATGGTTCAGTTTTAGCCGAATTGTAAGTGAGACCTTTATTTTTACAGCAGATTATCGAAGCTCAAAAGATTGATAATGAGATTTTAGCAAAACGAGCTCAGTATGATTTAGAGTCTGATTCTGAATTCAGAGTTGATAAAAAAGATTGTTTGAGATTTTGAGATCAAATTTGTGTTCCAAGAAATCCAGAGTTAATTCAGATGATTTTGATTGAAGCTTATAACAGTCGGTTATATGTGCATCCGGGTAGTATGAAAATGTATGATGATCTAGAACAGTATTACTGGTGGTCTGGAATGAAAAGAGATATCTCTTACTTTGTTTCTAAATGTTTGATCTATCAACAAGTTAAAGCTAAACATAAAGTGCCATCTGGTTTGTTACAACCGATTATGGTTCCAAAGTGGAAATGGGATCGAGTGACAATGGAATTTGTTTCGGGTTTACCCCTATCTCCGAGAAAGAAAGATGCAATTTGGGTTGTAGTTGATCGATTGATGAAATCAGCTTATTTTATTTCGGTTCGATCTGATTACTCGCTCGATAAATTAGCTGAATTATACATTTTTGATATCGTAAGATTGCATGGTGTGCCATTGTCTATAGTGTCAGATAGAGATCCTAGATTTACTTCACATTCTGGAAGAAGTTACAAGATACTCTGGGTACAAAATTGCATTTCAGTACTACTTATCACCCGCAAATGGATGGTCAATCCGAGCGGATTATTCAGATACTCGAGGATATGTTGAGATGTTGCATTTTTAACTTTGAAAGTATGTGGGAACAATATTTACCTTTGATTGAATTCGCTTGTAATAACAGTTTTCAATTGGGTATCAAAATGGCACCATTCGAGGCTTTATATAGTCACAAATACCGTACACCTTTATATTGGACTGAGCTCAGTGAAAATAAGATACACGAGATTGATTTGATAAAAGAAACTGAGCAAAAAGTGAAAGTGATCAGAGATAGTTTGAAAACAGCTTCCGATCGTCAGAAATCTTATGCAGACTTGAAAAGAAAAGACATTGAATTTGAGATTGGCGACAAAGTCTTTCTGAAAGTATCTCCGTGGAAGAAAGTACTCCGATTTGGTAAAAAGGGCAAATTGAGTCCGAGGTTCATCGAACCGTATGAGATTACCGAGCGTATTGGGCTGGTAGCATATAGATTGCTGTTGCCACCAGAGTTAGAAAAGATTCATGATGTGTTTCACGTATCGATGCTTCGATGATACAGATCTGATCCTTTGCATGTGATTCTTCCGTCTGAGATTGAAATTTAGTCTGATATGACTTATAAAGAAGAATCGATCCATATCTTAGCTCACGAGGTTAAAGAGCTATGAAATAAGAAAATTTCGTTAGTAAAAGTGATGTGGCATCGACACGGTATTGAAGAGGCCACGTGGGAGCCTAAAGATGCTATGAGACGGCAATATTCGAATCTATTCAACTATAAGATTTTCGGGGACGAAAATCCCTAAGGGGGGAGAATTGTAACAGTCCAGTTTAAACACTAGTTAGAATAGTGGTTTCGGGACCACAAATCCGAGTTATAAAAATATTTTAGTGTTATTTTTCATGCTTATGTTATATGAATTAGCATGTCTAAAAGTTTCGTACGAGAATTTGATCAATTGCGTGCTTAATTTGATAAAAAGACCTAATCGCGTAAAATGTAAAAGTCACCTGCTGTTTGTTAAAAGTGCCTATTTGATTTGGCTTATTATTTGAGAGGTCCTTATATGGTTAATATGCCATTTATATGGTTAATGGACATTTATGACCTTGATATTCATGTTTTAATAGTTTTATAACAAAGGGTAAAATGGGAATATAATTAATATGTTAATAATAATAAAACAAATGCATGAAAATGGATCATTATATGTTCATCCTTGGCCAAAAATACAAGAAAAGAAAAGAGAAAAGTTTGCTTAGGTTTCGGCACTTGTAATCTTTGATTAAGGTATGTGTTTTGATCAGTTTTTTTTATAATTTCTACATTTTAATAATCGTTGCTTCGAATACTATCAAGCCCATATCTCAATTTCTGATTTTGTTGATGATTTTGAAATGTGTAATTGATGAAACTATGAGTTTTGTGAAGTTAGCTATTGATAAATGGAAGATATGTTTTGGGTTAACATGTTTTGTCTTTGGATTTTTGATGAATTTGCGTAAAATGGGGTAAATCGTGAAAATTGTAAATTGAAGGACTAAAATGTGAAATAAATGAAATGTGTGGACTTGTATGAGAGCTATGAATATTAGGCCATGTACATGTCTAATGAAATTATGTGTATTTTTTGATTTTGTGAATTAGGGACTAAAATGTCAAAATGTGAAAATTTGAGGGAAAATTTATAAAATGCCCTAATTATGTGTATATGGATTGATTTGAATGATTTGGTGAATAAAATGGTTAAATTTGAATACTTGGCATGGCGCCAAAAACTTGGAGCGACGGAAATGTGCATGTGTACACAATCACAACAAGTAATAAAGTGACAAGTAATGTCGAGTTATCGTACCCATAGGAACTGTAAAAAGAATTATTTATGAAATTAATTGTAAAACACTTTGGTGAGGTAAAAATAATTTGGGTTTAAAATATGGTTAAAAAATTATTTAAAAACTAAGTAAATAATTAAAATAAAACAAAGGAGTTCTAATGCACGATTTCAATAAGATTTAATCAAGGTAACACACTTGTGTTGGATTAATTATATTCCTTTAACTTAGAATGATTAAACTTATGTTTACGCTGCTACGAATAAATTCACGGCAACTCGGTAATTGGCTTACTTCTGAACATACTCACATACAAAAATCCATTCATCTCTTGACATATCCCTATGTCAATTTAAACAACTAAACAGATTCTAACAAGCAAACATGTTATTGCACATACATACTCATTAAATTGAACTAATCTCTTGCATATCCCTATGTCAATTAAAATGATTAATTAAATCTAACAAGCATATAAAATACTATATGAGGTAACAAGGCATCCCTACCTTGAAACAATTTAATCACAATAATCTTGCAAGTTATGCAAGGCAATAATATCGCCAGATACATTGCTAATTTAACCTTCAGCTACCTTAGAAGAATAAACATGCACTGATTAAGTACTGTGTCAATTAATTATAATTTCAATCCATTTAAATAATTAATTCACTAGTTACTTAACAATTATATTGCAAAAATAACTTAGGCATGATTTTACTTAACCAAGCAATTTACCAAGGCCTATAACAGCATAAACATCATTTTAACAATTCAAGTAGGCAGAACAAAATCAACCCAACATAAACTCAATTTTAAGCTAAACTGATTAAAATAACCATTTCAATAGCATAAATATTCCTAAACATGTTCGTCAAAACAACAACAAAAATTAAAGAGTTAGGGAACAAGAAGCAAATCCAGTGTTTCTCCATGGCTTGACTAGTTGCTCCGTTCTTCGTTCTTCATTGCCCTCAGCTATCAAGGTGGCTTATGAACACCTAATTGATGCTCCAAAATGGTTGATGAAAGCCTCTTTCCCAAGAGAATAAATTGGCACTTGAACAATAAGGGAAATGAGATGGAAAAAATAAGAGAAAAGTGAGAGAGGGAATGATAGAATGTTGTGGAGTGAGGGATGGTTTGAATGATCAGCAATGGGTGGCTTTTATAGCTGATTATGGCTACTAAAAATAGCAATTTCCAGCAGCCAAAGAGCCCTCCTATGGCCGGCCATCTACTTGGCAAGAGTTGAGACTTTCAACTTTGCTAAAAATGGCCTGGGGGAAATCTACAAAGGCATAATTAAAGGTGGGGTTTGAATTCAATTTAGAAGTCTTTCGAGGGCCTTTTTGCATGCATATTTAATCAGCTAAAAGCTGATTTGGGTCAGCATATGGACGGTTCTAGGCTGCCAAATTAGTGACTGGTTCGGTTCACTCAATATGGTTCGACCAGTGCGGTTCAACTGGACCCTTTCTTCATAATTAATTAAAAATAATTTATTTAACCCAAATTAAATGGGGAATAAATTAAAATTAATTAAATTATGAATTAATACACATTTCTGGACAGTCTTAGGCTGGAAATTCATGTGCCTCAATACTTCGAATTGCTTCTCGGTTTTGCGCTTTCAGCAGTGTCAGCTGAGCTAATTTTCGCCTTTTGAGCGAATCTGTCGAAAATAGTAAAAATTAATTAAAATTGAGTATAAAATTAACTAATTTCCCCATGTTCATATTTTTGACACAATTTAATTATTTTATAATATTTAATTATTTTTCGACAAGAATTTAACCGGATTTGCATGAATTTAAGTAAAAATGGGTAGGAAAAAGTATATAATTTTTTGTGTTTCCACACCCTCAAACTTAATTAATTGTTTGTCCCGAGAAATGTACAAATTTTGAAAAGAATTTCTCGGAAACACCTTTGAAAAATTCCTTTAGAACAACATTTTCCTAAAATTATGAATTTAAAATACTTATGCTCAAAGATAAGAAATCTGATAGTTATGCTACTTAAGTATACATATTGTTCAAATTAAATTCAACAACTTATTATAATAGCAAAATTTAGACTAAATGCTTTTGTAATCAAAGACATGTTAACCCTTACCAATTTGATTTTTATTCCTTTATTCAAGACTAAGATGCATTCATTAAGCTTAACTTATGTCTTCATATGTTCATCGTAGCAATTTCTCTCCACTAATGTAGGTAGCATTAGGACTTTGAATCAATAGGTCTTTATCAAGGTTGTAATGTGGCTAGGCTAGGGGTAGGTGAAAGATGGATAATTTTTGGTTTAAAACCCCTAGACTCAGCGTCAATCGAACCTTCAGAATTTTTACCTTCGATACACCAACTTGACTTTCATATGCTCTTTTGTACAACTCTTTCAAATACATATACTCTTTTTTTTTAGTTAACACGAGCACTTACTTTGTGTACTGCAATTCTTGAGCAATTGATACTTCTTTTCAACTCCCCCAAACTTATTTTCGAAGTACATTTTGAATATATTACTGAGTCTAGTGTTTGGGACAATTTTAAGACCATTAAAAAAGTAATGGCTAATTATTGCAAGGGTCGAAATAAAATTAGGCCATATGGTCTCAAAGTTGGGTTTCAAAGGATAAAATTTTACCATGGTGGGCTTGAAAGGCTCAAATGGTCCAAACAATAGTTGCCTAAATCATTTCCAACGTTCCATGCTCCCTAGGATTTCGCCTCAAGAAACTACTAAGTCAATTATAAAGACTTAAACTTTCATGCATGCCTAAATTTCCTAAAGAACTAGAATTTGCATGCTTTATTAAAAATACATTCATGTCATTATTAAGCTAACATAATAATTTATTGAAATAATAGAACTTTATTCATACTTAAATTGAGCATATTTAACAGAATTCAAATTTTTGAACAAAATATATCCTAATCATAATTAAAAGAAAAATTTATTCTGATCTGAGTAGGAATAATTCAATTTTTCGGTCCCCCCAACTTAAGATGAACAATGTCCTCATTGTTTAAAATGAATAGATACTATACATCAGGTAAGATTTTAAAAAAGAGGAGATGAGTCAATTTGACTGCTTAAGTACCAAGCTATTTCTAAATCCAATCTTAGACATGTATATATCTATTGCGACACTTTATATTTTGTGACTTGTTCATATTTACTCATAATTTCCATCTCTTGTTTTATTATGCAAAAAAAAAAATCCTAATTAAACTTAATCCTAAAAATAGTCTAAGAACAAAATAAAGTAAAGTCAAGATCCCTCCCTTTTATTTATTTGTAGATCCTTCTGATTTGAACTCATCTTTTGCTCCATCATTATTGCCTTTGCACAAGCCGCTTTGCTCCTTCTTTGATAATGGACTCCATGGTTCAAATATGAAATCTGGAAACTCAAGCACAAAAATAAAAGGGTTATTGTATATTTCCTTAAAAGCACTCCTCATTGAGTCATCCCTTATTTTTAAGTATCTCCAGTAGGCTTGCTGCTGCCAATGCATATGTTGCATTAAATCCATCAATTTCGATAGCTCATCTCGAAGATCTAGGCTAGGCGATTGAGCTTTAAACATTGAAGTTTCAGCATCATGTTCAGCTTCTGGCTCCAATGATTCTACCTTATTAGGGACTTCAGATGATTGCATTGTGGGATCTTCTTTTTCATCAGGGTCCTCCGGTTCCTCACTTACTACAACTCGTTGCTGTAGAACTGAGTCTCCAGCTACTCTGTAAAGGTTCCAATCCGTGATTGTGCCTTGGCTATATCCTTTCTTCCTTACATTTGCAAGAATTTTAGCTTTCAAGCATAAAATTTTTATTGTAAAGGGAAAGTGAGCAGGGCTAGAGCGTTTAACGGCACAATTTTGTATTTCCCTCAAGATGATCTTCCCCACATCAATGGTCTTAACAGCTAGGATCAAGTACAATAAGACCATTCGCTCTAATGAGATTGTAGTCCCATGTGAGCTAGGCATAAGGCTGAATCGGATGAAGTAAAACCATACCTTCGCGAGTGGCATCAAATATTCTCTTCGACAAGTGTGGATTCCTTGTTTTGACATAGTCCACGTAGAACCCTGAACTATCAGTTCCTCGAGAATTTCTTGCAAATTCTTAGGCTTGATATTGCTCATTAATGTGGAATATTCATCATTTTCGAAATCAGGTAATTCAAAGAACTCATTAATAGCATTTGAATTTATTGTTACCTTGATTCCGTGAACTGGAACTTCTGTCATCTCGCTTGAAGTTAGATTCGCATAGAACTCACAAACTAGCTCCTTATCCACACTAGGTCTCTTTTCACAAAATAACTCGCAATTGAGGGTTTCAGTAACTTTACGAATACGTGCCATAAAGTCTCTATAGTTGCTTTCTTTTAATGTAAAGCCTTTCTCTGGATACATCTGTTGATTTTTGAAGATACTTTCATGTCTCACTCTGGCTTCTTCACAATGAAACTTGTTTTGTGTTTCATCAATTTGAGCGGAAGCACGAGTTCTCTTGCGAGGCATATTTAACCTGATCATAAGATGGAAAAATTATTTTCTCAAAAATTTAATAAAAATTATTAATAATTCAATTAATTGAAAAATTAACTAATTGAATAAAATTAAAAATTAAGAGAAAACTAGGTCTTACCACGTTTTTGTAAAAAAAATATAAGAACTCAGAAAATAATAATAATAATGAAGGAAAAGGTGGAAATTTAAAAGGAGGGTTGGAGGGTTTGTGGCTTAGGATGGATGAATGAAGAATGTCGCACAAGCAGCTAGGGCGTGCGGGTGTGGTGCGTGTGGGAGCGGTGATGTGCAGCAGGGCTGGAAGCAAGCAGCGACATGGGTGTTCGGCAGCAAGTAGAAATTAGGCGCGCGCAAGATGGTGTAGAAGGCAGGTATAGCGCGGGGGATGAAGGCCTAACGCGAGCTGAGGCTGGTGCAACAAGCAGGCGATGGAGCTGGACGTGCTTGCGGCCTGCTAGGACGTGTGGCGTGTGCTGCTAACCGAGTGGCTGCTGGGCAAAGGGTTTGGGCACTTTGGTGTTTTAGTGCTTTAGGTTTTGAGTGATAGATGAATGGGAATATGGGTGGAATTTATAGAGGGAGAAATAGGAATTAAAGTAGAATTCTTAAAACAATTTAATTAACAAAAATTCTAAGTTCTAATTCTATACAGAGATAAAAACAATTAAAAATTAGATATATGCATATTAAATTATTAATTTCTATTTAATTTATTTAAACAAAGATAAAATATGATTAAAACTAATCTTAACTCTGTGCTAAATTGATAAAGATTAAAATAAATTATAAAAGATATAATTATATATTAAAGATTATTATCTTATTATTATTAAAAACTTATCAAATAAAATGTGATTAAATTAACACTAATCCTAAAATTGATGATAATTAATATATATTATAATGAATATAATTATATATTAATAATTATCAAATTCTTTTTACTAAAAACATTTATTTAAGAAGCCTTTTGAAAATATTTACAAAAGAAGGCATCTAGTTTTTATTATTTACGAAAAGAGCAACCAAATTTTTAAAAATGATTCAATTAAGTCCCTAGACTTAATGAAAATTTGGAATTGAGTTGCAATTTAAAACTTGGGTCAAAACTGACCTTTTTATTTGGAAAACTAAAACTTTAATTTTCTATTTAGGGAATAATTTCTCGAAAAATTATGTTAAAATCAGTTCCCAGGAAAGATTGGAGGGGTCACAAGCGATCCCGCTTAAGTTCCAATCTCCTTAACATAATTTATTTAAACATACTAATCCCAAAAATATGCCCTAAATCATTTATAAAAAAAAGAAAATAAGAAAATTTTAAACATCTGATAAAATGAACGAAATTTCATTCCATTCAATCTTATCTCCCCAATAGTGTTTCAGGTATTGAACATTAACTTGAAAATTACCTTTCTTACCTTGGAGCTCGATAACTCTGTATGGATAGACGTGATGAATCGTAAATCAACCGAACCAACGTGATTTTAGCTTACTTGGAAAGAACTTTAGTCTGGAATTAAATAACAAGATTCGTTGACATGCGTCAAATTCTCAAACTCGAATGTGGTTGCCATGCCATTTCTTAAGTCTCTCCTTGAGTAATTTGGCATTTTCGTAGGAGAACATCCGAAGTTCCTCTAGCTCATTGTGTTGGAGCATCCGTTTCTCTTTAGCAAGCTTAGGATCCAAGTTGAGTTGTCGAAGAGCCCAGTAAGCCTTGTGCTCTAACTCTAACGGTAGGTGAAATGCTTTCCCAAAGACCAACCTGTAGGGTGACATCCCTAAAGGTGTCTTGTATGCTGTTCTATAAGCCCATAGAGCATCATCCAACCTTTTGGACCAATCTCGTCGGTTTGGGCAAACTACCTTCTCAAGTATGCCTTTGATCTCCTTATTTGCCAGTTCAGCTTGCCCATTCATCTGTGGATGGTAAGCTGTTGCAACCTTGTGTTTCACTCCATGCTTGTCTAATAACCATTTTAACCACTTGTTCATGAAGTGGGACCCTTCATCACTAATGATAGCTCTTGGGGTTCCAAACCTTGTGAACACGCGTTTTTGCAAGAACTTAATTACAACCCTAGCATTGTTTGTCGGATAAGCTTCAGCCTCGACCCACTTGGACACATAGTCCACTGCTACCAATATATACTTGTGACCAAAAGATAGAGGGAAAGGACCAAGAAAGTCAATACCCCATACATCAAACAATTCTACCTCAATGATGTTCGTTCGAGGCATCTCATTCCTGTTGGTGACATTTCTGACCCTTTGACATCGGTCATAGCTCTTTACGTATGCGTATGCATCCTTGAATAGTTTTGGCTAAAAGAATTCAGCTTGCAATACCTTGGCCACTGTACAAGTACCTCTGAAGTGTTCCCCATTTGGAGCTGAGTGACAATGGTATAAAATCTTTTGTACTGCGTCTTCTACCACACATCTCCTAATCATCTGATCTGCACACTTTTTAAACAAATATGGTTCTTCCCAGAAATAGTACTTCACAACGTCAAAGAACTTACTCTTTTGTTGATACGTCTTATCAATTGGCATCAAACCACAAGCTAAATAGTTAGCAATATCAGCAAACCAAGGGGTACTATGGACGTGACTTACCTTCAGTATGTGTTCATCTGGAAACATTTCCTGAATTGGTATAATAGGAGAATTCCCTTCTTACGGCTCCAATCTGGACATGTGATCTACTACTTGGCTTTCTACTCCCTTTCGATCTTGAATTTCTAGATCGAACTCTTGAAGTAGAAGCACCTACCGGATCAGTCTCGACTTAGCATCCTTCTTGGCAAGTAAGTACTTAATTGTCGAGTGGCCCGTATAGACAGTCACTTTGGTACCTACAAGATAAGATCGAAACTTGTCAAAAGCAAATACAATAGCAAATACAATAGCAAGTAACTCTTTTTCTGTTACCGTATAGTTCAGTTGAGCTCTTGTAAGAGTCTGGCTTGCATAGTCGATGGGATGAAAAAATTTGTTCCTTCGCTAGCCCATGACAGCTCCTATCGCGAAGTCGCTTGCATCACACATCAATTCAAATGGCAAATCGCAGTCTAGTGTGACAATTATGGGTGCTGTAACTAACCGAATCTTCAAATCCTTGAAAGCTCTTAAGAAGTTATCATCGAACTTGAATGTCGTGTCCTTCTCCAATAATTTGCATAAGGGTTTAGCAATTTTGGAGAAGTCCCTGATAAATCTTTGATAGAAACCGGCGTGTCCCAAAAAGCTCCTAACACCCTTTACAGATGTTGGAGGTGGGAGCTTCTCAATAACATCTACCTTTACTTTGTCTACATCGATTCCATGTCTCGTTATCTGATGCCCTAGAAAATTCCTTCTCGTACCATAAAATGGCACTTCTCCCAGTTAAGTACGAGGTTCATTTCTTCACATCATTTTAGTACCCTAGCTAGATTGGCTAAGAAATCATTGTAAGTATCTATGAATACTGAAAAGTCATCCATAAAAATTTCCAAGTACTTCTCAACCATGTCAGTAAAAATAGACATCATACATCTTTGAAATGTAGCAGGTGCATTACATAAACCAAATGGCATGCGTCTAAATGAAAATGTACCGTACAGGCAGGTGAACGTTGTCCTGTGTTGATCTTTTGGTGCTACTGTAATTTGATTATACCCCGAGTATCCATCGAGAAAATAGTAATAGTCTCGGCCCACAAGTCTATCCAGTATTTGGTCCAAGAACGGCAAAGAAAATTGATCTTTCCTAGTCGTCTTGTTCAACTTTCGGTAATCGATGCAAATCCTCCACCCCGTAACTGTTCTAGTTGGTATCAACTCGTTATTCTCATTGTCTACGACTGTGATACCTCCCTTCTTTCGCACGCACTGGACCGGACTTACCCACGAACTGTCTGAGATGGGATAAATGATACCCGTATCTAACCACTTGATAATATCTTTTTTCACCACATCTTTCATGATGGGGTTCAGTCTTCGTTGTCCATCAATCATCCCTTTTTCGCCATCTTTCAAGATAATTTTGTGCATGCATACAGATGGACTAATACTGTGGATATCGGTAATGGTCCATCCGATAGCCTTCTTGAATTGTTTTAACACCAAGATGAGTTTCTCTTCTTGCTCAGTAGTTAATTCTGCTAAAACAATCACAGGAAGAGTAGAAGCGTTACCTAAATAAACATAATTCAAATGTGAAGGTAATACCTTGAGTTCTAATTTAGGTGGTTCATCGAGTGACGGTTTTGGTTGGGCATACTCCCTCTTCTCCAACTCCAAAGATTCAAAGTGGGATTGTAGATTAAATCCCCTTCGATTAGCTTCTAAAAAAGCTAAGTATTCATCATCCTCTTCATCATTTGGAGAATCTGATGTCAAAATTTTTTCCAGTGGATCTTCAGTAGAGTTGAGTTCCTTTTCCACTATTAAATCCTCTAAGTCAAATGCTGCAGAACAATCATCAATTGCGTCAGGAAATCGCATAAACTTAAAAGCATTAAATGTTACCTTATCATCCTGAACAGTATCGTAAGCTCGCCCTTCTGCACATTAATAAGGGTCATTCCGGTTGCTAAGAATGGTCTTCCTAGGATAATTGGTACTTCTTTGTCTGCTTAAAAATCTAGAATCACAAAGTCAACAGGAAAGATGAATTTATCTACACGTACCAATACATCCTTAATTTTTCCTTCTGGATGTGCTAAGGATTGCTCTGCTAGTTGAAGTGTAACTGTAGTAGGTCTAACTTCACCTATCCCCAACTTCCTAAATATTGGCATAGGCATCAAGTTTATACTTGCACCTAAGTCACATAGTGCCTTACCACAATATGTTGCTCCAATGTTGCAAGGTATGGTAAAACATCCAGGACCCTTCAGCTTTGGGGGTAATTTGTCTTGAAGATATGCACTGTATTCCTTCGTCAGAGCTACCGTCTCAAATTCTCCAAGTCTTCATTTTTTGGACAAGATATCCTTCATGAATTTAATGAAGTTCGGCATCTGTTCAAGTGCTTCGACCAACGGGATGTTGATATGAAGTTGCTTGAGTACGTCTAGGAACTTCTTAAATTGAATCTCCTGTTTCTGCTTCTGAAGTCTTTGAGGGTAGGGTGGTGATAGTTTCTTTACTGGAACTGGTTGATTCATTTTCTGTGGCAATTTTGCATCTAACGGAGTTGTTAGTTGATCAGAATTAGCCGGTTCTGAAATTACCTTGTCGGGTTTTACAGATTTTGGTTCTTATGAAACTGGAATTTTAACACTCAGTTGAACTTCTTTTGAGTCTTGAGCATCAGCTAGCTCCTTTTCAACTTCAATAGTGTTAGGCTCTACTGTCCTTCCACTCCTCAATGTCAACACTTTGCAATGCTCTTTCCCCAAATTTCTTGGATTCTTCGTACCAACTAGGTAAAGCACCTTGTGGTCGGTTCCTAAGTTCAGTTGCAAGCTGGCCCATTTGGTTTTCTTGATTCTTCAATGTAGCTGCTTGGCTTTGAATTAAGGCATCATTCTTCGCGATGTATGCCTTCAGCAGATTCTCCAAGCTATTGGATGGTTCAGCTTGAACTGGGTTCTGAACTTGTTGGGAAAAACTAGACGGCTGAGTCGGTCTAGGTTGGGCGTAGTTGTTACTGGTTCCAGCCTCTTGGTTAGTCTAGGAAAAATTTGGGTCGTTTTGCCACGATGGGTTATAGAAATTATATTGCAATCCTTGCCTTCCTCGATTTTGGTTCTGGTTACCCATGTAATATACGGATTCGGGGTTCGATGGACATTTTTCAAACAAATGTCCTTCCCCACAATAAACACAGGTTATACTCTTAAATTGGTGAGGTGGTTGGGCTGCAAAACTGTTAGACCCATTAGTGGTAAGATTCTTAAGCATTGAGGACATTGAAGATACCTGAGATGCGAGTGAAGTGAGAGCATCCAATTCATGTATTCCAGCGACTCGTCTTCTTGACGCGGCTCGATTGGTTGGCCATTGATAATTTTTATTGGCGATCCTCTCGATGATTTTGTAAGCCTCATTATAAGACTTAGAAAGGAGAGCACCGTTAGCAAAAGCGTCCACTACCATCCTCGTATGAGCATTGAGACCATTATAAAATATCTCAAGTTGGATGCAATATGGGATTTCATGATGAGGGCATTTTTGTAATAATTCTTTGTATCATTCCCATGCCTCATACAAGGATTCGTCATCCATTTGTTGGAAGGTAGTGATCTCATTTCTCAACTTAGCATTCTTGCTAGGTGGGAAATACTTCATGAGAAATCTTTCGGCTAACTCTTGCCATGTAGAAATTAAGTTTGGTGGCAATGAATTCAACTAGGCTCGAGCTCTGTCCCTTAGTGAGTACAGGAACAACTTCAATCGTAATGCATCTTCAGGTACTCAGCTAATTTGAAAGAGTCGCTCACCTCCATAAATAGTCTTAGGTGAAGATGAGGATCTTCTGTAGGCATTCCACTAAATTGGCCCACTGTCTGAAGCATCTGGAACATGACTGGCTTCAGCTCAAATTGTTGTGCCTCAATTTTAGGTCTCTGAATACTCGGATTAAGATCATTAAATACTAGCACAGCATATTGTCTTAAAGCTCTATCCCTATCATCAACAATAAGGATAAGATTTTGAGCAAGGTTTGCTTTATTTCCTTGATTCATATTCTCGAAATTTATTCCTTCAGTCCTTCTCTGGTTTGCTTGTCTTCTTCGCTGTCGAAAGGTTTGTTCTATCTCAGGGTCTACAGGGAGTAAGTCAATAATCTGGTCAATACTCATAAACACCTAAAATTATCAAAGAAAAATTAATTAAGTTAAAATTTAAACAGAAAAATAAATCAAAATGTAAAACTAACAAATTCACAAATAATGACTTTTTAAAACAATCCCCGGCAACGGCGCCAAAAACTTGGAACGATGAAAATGTGCAAGTGTACACAATCGCAACAAGTAATAAAGTGACAAGTAACGTCGAGTTATCGTACCCACAGGGACTATAAAAAGAATTATTTATGAAATTAATTGTAAAACACTTTGGTGAGGTAAAAATATTTTGGGTTTAAAAGATGGTTAAAAACTTATTTAAAAACTAAGTAAATAATTAAAATAAAACAAAGGAGTTCTAATGCACGATTTCAATAAGATTTAATCAAGGTAACATACTTGTGTTGGATTAATTATATTCCTTTAACTTAGAATGATTAAACTCATATTTACACTGCTATGAACAAATTCACGGCAACTCAGTAATTGGCTAACTTCTGAACATACATACATACAAAAATCCATTCATCTCTTGACATATCCCTATGTTAATTCAAACAACTAAACAGATTCTAACAAGAAAACATGTTATTGCACATACATACTCATTAAATGGAACTAATCTCTTGCATATCCCGATGTCAATTCAAATGATTAATTAAATCTAACAAGCATATAAAAGACTATGTGAGGTAACAAGACATCCCTACCTTGAAATAGTTTAATCACAATAATCTTGCAAGTTATGCAAGGCAATAATATCGCCAGATACATTGCTAATTTAACCTTCAGCTACCTTAGAAGAATAAACATGCACTGATTAAGTACTGTGTCAATTAATTATAATTTCAATCTGTTTAAATAATTAATTCATTTGTTACTTAACAGTTATATTCCAAAAATAAATTAATTATAATTTCAATCTATTTAAATAATTAATTCATTTGTTACTTAACAATTATATTGTAAAAATAACTTAGGCATGATTTTACTTAACCATGCAATTTACCGAGGCCTATAACAGCATAAACATCATTTTAACAATTCAAGTAGGAAGAATATAATCAACCCAACACAAACTCAATTTTAAGCTAAATTGATTAAAATAACCATTTCAATAGCATAAATATTCCTAAACATGTTCGTCAAAACAACAACAAAAATTAAAGAGTTAGGGAACAAGAAGAAAATCCGGTGTTTCTCCATGGCTTGACTAGTCGCTCCGTTCTTCATTCTTCACTGCCCTCAGCTATCAAGGTGGCTTATGAACACATAATTTCTACTCCAAAATGGCTGATGAAAGCCTATTTCCCAAGAGAAGAAATCAACACTTGAGCAATAAGGGAAATGGGATCGAAAAAATGAGAGAAAAGTGAAAGAGGGAATGATAGAATGTTGTGGAATGAGGGATGGTTTGAATGATTAGCAAGGGGTGGCTTTTATAGCTGATTGTGGCTTTTAAAAATTGCAAATTCCAGCAGCCAAAGAGCCCCCCTATGGCCGGCCATCTACTTGGCAAGAGTTGAGACTTCCAACTTTGCTAAAAATGGCCTGGGGCAAATCTACAAAGCCACAATTAAAGGTGGGGTTTGAATGCAATTTAGAAGTCTTTCAAGGGCCTTTTTGCAAGAATATTTAATCAGCTTAAATGCTGATTTGGGTCAGCATATGGAAGGTTCTGGGCTACCAAATTAGTAGCTGGTTCGGTTCACTTAATATGGTTTGACCAATGCGGTTCAACTGGACCTTTTCTCCATAATTAATTAAAAATAATTTATTTAACCCAAATTAAATGGAGAATAAATTAAAATTAATTAAATTATGAATTAATAAACATTTCTGGACAGTCTTAGGCTGGAAATTCATGTGCCTCGATACTTCAAATTGCTTCTCGATTTTGCGCTTTCAGTAGTGTCAGCCGAGCCAATTTTCGCCCTTTGCGTGAATCTATCGAAAGTAGTAAAAATTAATAAAAATTGAGTATAAACTTAACTAATTTCACCATGTTCATATTTTTGACACAATTTAATTATTTTATAATATTTAATTATTTTTTGACAAGAATTTAACTGGATCTGCATGAATTTAAGTAAAAATGGGTAGGAAAAAGTATATAAATTTTTGGGTTTCCAATCAGCATCAGGTATCTGAGTTGATCAGAGGAAAATTTCAGCTATTTTGGATTGGAAGCCTCCAAGAAATGTATCTGAAGTTCGTAGTTTTCTGGAACTTGCTGGTTATTATAGACGGTTCGTAAAAGGCTTTTCTATGATTGTAACTCTGTTAACAAAACTGATTTAGAAAGATGTGAAATTTGAATGGTTTGAAAAGTGTCAAAAAAGCTTTGATCAGTTGAAAGCCCTATTGACTGAAGCTCCAGTGTTAGTACAACCCAAAATGGGTAAAGAATTTGTGATCTATAGTGATGCTTCATTGAATGGTCTGGGATGTGTTTTGATGTAGGAAGGCAAAGTCATTGCTTATGCTTTGAGACAGCTAAAGCTGCACGAAAAGGACTATTCGACACACGACATTGAGTTAACTGCGATTGTATTTGCTTTGAGTTAAAGCCACTATTTGTTTGGTGAGAAATGTCACGTATATTCTGATCATAAGAGTTTGAAATATCTGATGACTTAGAAATATTTAAATTTGTGACAAACAAGGTGGTTAGAATTGCTAAAAGACTATGAGCTTGTGATTGATTATCATCCGGGAAAAACAAATGTAGTTGCTGATGCTTTGAGTCGAAAACCACCGTTTACTCTGCGTGCGATGAATGCTCATTTGGTTGTGTCCAATGATGGTTTGGTTTTAGCCGAATTAAAAACAAGCCATTATCTATTGTGTTAGACAAAGATCTGAGATTCACGTCGCGATTTTGGAAGAAATTGCAAGATACTCTGGGTACGAAATTGTACTTCAGTACTGCTTTTCACCAGTAGACAAATGGTCAATCTGAGCGGATTATTCAAATACTTGAGGATATGTTGATATGTTGCGTTCTTGAGTTTGAAGGTACGTGGGAACAATATTTATCTTTGATTGAATTCGCTTATAATAACAGTTTTCAATTGAGCAGCAAAATGGCACCATGCGAAGCCTTATATGGTCGTAAATGTGGTACACCTTTGTATTGGACTAAGCTCAGTGATAATAAGATACAAGGGGTCGATTTGATAAAAAAGACTGAATAGAAAGTAAAAGTGATCCGAGATAGTCTGAAAGCAGCTTTTGATTGTTAGAAATCTTACACAGATTTGAAACGAAAAGATATTAAATTTGAGATCAACGACAAAGTGTTTTTGAAATTATCCCTGTTGAAGAAAGTACTTTGGTTCGGTAGAAAAGGCAAATTAAGTCCAAGATTCATCGGACCGTATGAGATTATTGAACGAATCGAGCTAGTTGCTTATCATTTGTTGTTTCCACCAGAGTTAGAAAAGATTCATAATGTGTTTCACGTATCAATGCTTCGATGATACAGATCTGATCCTTCGAATGTAATCCTCCGTTTGAGATTGAGATTCATTCTAATATGACCTACGATGAAGAATCGATCCGTATCTTAGCTTGTGAGATTAAAGAACTACGAAGTAAGAAAATTCCGTTAGTAAAAGTATGTGGCATCGACATGGTGTTGAAGAGGCTACGTGGGAGCTTGAGAATACTATAAGACAACAATATCCGAATTTGTTCAATGGTAAGATTTTCCGGGACGAAAATCCCTAAGGGGGAGAATTGTAACAGTCCGATTTAGACCCTAGTCAGAATAGTGGTTTTGGGACCACATATCCGAGTCAAAAAATATTTTAATATTATTTTCAGTGCTTATAATATGTGAATTGACATGTGTGAAAGTTTCATATGAAAATTCGATTATTTGTGTGCTTAATTTGTGAAAAGGACTTAATCGCATAAAATGTAAAAGTTACCTGCTGTGTGTTAAAGTGCTTAATTGATTTGTCTTATTAAAAGAGAGGTCCTTATGATGCAATTAGACCATTGAACATATAACTGGGCATTAATGGACTTGATATTAATGATTTAAATGTTTATAATGTAAGGGTAAAATGGTAATTGATGAAGTAATATATGATTTATTAAACAAAACATAAAAAAGGCCATTTTTATGTTCATCTAGCCGAATTCATCAAAGAAAAAAAGAAAGAAAAGAAATCTTAGGGTTTCGGCACTTTGATTGTTCATTGAGGTATGTGTTTTGATCTATTTTTGATAATTTCTACGTTTTTGCGATCGTTGCTTTGTATACTATCAAGCCCATCTCTTAATTTTTTATTTTTATGATGAATTTGAGTTATGTCATTGTTGATTTTGTAGGCTTTGTGAAGTTAGTTGATGGAAAATGAAAGATATGCTTTGGGTTAGTATATTTTGTCTTTGATTTTTTCATGAATTTGAGTAAAATAGACTAAATTGTGAAAAAAGGAGAATTTGAGGGACTAAAATGTGAATAAATGAAATATGTGGACTTATATGAGCACTAGGAATATTCGGCCAAGCATATGTCTAAGGAAATTTCGTGTATTTTTGTGATTTGTGTAATTAGGGACTAAATTGTCAAAATGTGAAAATATGAGGGTTAAATTGTAAAATACCCTAAATATATGTTTTTAGATTGATTTGAATGATTTGGTAAATAAAAGAGTTAAATTTGAATTTATATAGATCAAGAATTAAAGAAAACGTAATTAGATTAGGGAAAGTCGAAAGTCGTCGAGTAGCTGATTCCGTTTATCCGAATCCGTACGATGTAAGTCTATATACAAATAAATGTATTTTGAATTGAATTATTACTGATTATATGCTTTTGAACAATGTTTAATGGTTATATGTATTGAGAATGAGATATCTGAGAAAGTTTCGACAAAGTTTCGACGTTTGAAAAGCCCCGTACGAACCTTAAGAATAGTTAGGATACATATGTCATGACATAGGATCCAATATGTGTTATCGTGTAAGACCACATCTGGGACGTTGGCATCGACTTATGATTTATGCGTAAGACCTCGTCTAAGATGTTGGCATCGTATCTAATTTCGTGTAAGACCCTGTCTAGGACAGAGGCATCGATATTTGATTACATGTAAGACCACGTCTGGGACGTTGGCATTGTACGAGCTTTTCGAGCTATTCGCGTATCCTTACGATTTCAAACGGTTCAACGGGCATTCCGAGAAAATAGATGACTATGTGAATTTGTATCTGACTCAGGTACGTTTGATTTGTATATCATGTTTGAGAATGAAAGGTAAGAATATGTACCTTGATGAATATATGATATAAGTATGAGTTACTATGAGAATGAGTTATGATATGTATATGTGAATTTTGTTCAAAGGAACTATAAGAGATATATGACTCAGTGAATGCATTTTGCCTTAAATTTTATGAATGAATTGATGTCATTTGTTAAGTTTATTTTTATATGGCTTACTAAGCTTTTGAAATCTTACTTTGTGTGTGTTTGCATTGTTTTATAGATATCGAAGCTATTGAGAGCTCAGGGATCGTCAGGATCATCACCACACTATCAAACTTTATTTTGGTACATTTTGAAAGTGTAAATATTAGAGTATGGCATGTATAGGCTAGAGTTAGTTGAATATATTTTGTGATGTGTATATTTAGCCATGTGATATGGCTTAATTATGGTTGAACTTATGGTTTGATTTTTGGTATATGTTATGTGATGCAAATTATGCTTATGTGATGTGTTTATGAATGACCAAAAGAAGTGGTCAATTTTGGTAAGTTTTGATATATGCAAATTTTTGAAATTGGTAAATTTATAGCATGTGATTGAATGAAAATAAAATGAGGTTATGAAACAAATGTTTAGATATGATTTTGTCTTATGTTTTGGCATAATTTGGTATGACTATTAAGCATGAAATTGGTTAATAATGTCATGGCATGATTGTTGTAAGTTTTGGTTTTGAAATTGGTTGAAATTATAGTGCAAATGTGCTTCGTTTGATGCATGTAGGTTTGACCCAAATTGGGTGGCAAATTGGCTTTTCAAATAGCCTATTTTTGTCCACACGGGCAGAGACACGGGCGTGTGTCTCAGTCGTGTGCGACACACGGTCATGTTGCACAGCCGTGTGTCCCCTAGGGTACGCTACAATTTTAAGTCAGTCTTGAGCACGGCCAAAGCACACGGGTGTGTGGCCAGCCATGTGACCCAAGTCAGTTTTGACTACGGCCAAGGCATACGGGCATGTCTTGTGGTCGTGTGATTAAGTCAGTATGTATGCCCTGATTTGACACGGTCTAGACACACGGGCGTGTCTAATGCCGTGTGAGGTGCACGGCCTTTTCACACGGGCATGTGACCTTTATAACTTTGAAAAATGTTTAATTTACGAAAAATTTTGTATGAGCTCTGTTTAGTCCCGACCCTTTTCTAAAGCATGTTTAAGTTTTCGTAAACCTTCAAAGGGACTATTTGTGTATGAATTGCTATGATATGATGATGTATGATTTATGATTTTGTAATGTTCCGATTTTTTCGTAATGCCTTTAATTACTTTCACTTGATGCAAAAAATTGCACAAATGGTTCAAGCCGTTCGAGGTGATTGTCGAGCCAACTTTCACCTTTTATGCAAAACTGTCGAAAATAAACCAAATTTTTGAAAATTTGTTATAAAAATAATTAAAATCAATATGTTAATCATTTAAGTGAAAATTAATTATTTTATAATTAAAGTATGAATTTCAACAAAAATTACTACGAAACTGCATGAATTAGAGCTCAAAAGGTGCTAAAAAAAGTATATATATATTTTTTGTGTTTCCAGTGCCATCGCAATGGCAATAATCTGTACGAAATCAGGTTTGGAAAGTGCAACAAAAAATAAGCTTAAGGGAAAAACCAGAGTTTTAAACTTTTTTTAAAAAACAAAAACTTTTTTTAAAAAACAAAAACTTTGTTTTGATATCTAAAATAATAAACACTTAATCAAAATTGACATTTTTTATTCTTCTAGGATGAACGCTTCAACTGAGTAGTGTTCTCTTTTATCCTCAAGCTCACGTCTCCCGAGTATGGGCTCGCTTCGAATCAGAAATTTTTCAAAAAATTACCAGTGGGGCAATTTCACAATTTCTCTAAACTTTTGGGTCAAGTTGTAAATAAGAAAAATATCCCTACAAATCTTCTGAAAGAATTTCTGTAGAGAATTTTCTCTCTACAACTTTCTCTCGAATTCAAGTGTGTTAAATAATGAATCATGGCACTCTTTATATAAGGAGAGTTTAGAGAGTTCAACTATGATTAAACTTAATCACTTTAAAATTAAATTAATATAATACTTATCAAGATAAACATTAGATTAAACTTAATACTAAATCTATTAAATTAATAGAATATTTATCTACAAGATAAATATTAAATTTAATTTAATATTAAAATAATCATTTTAATGTTAAATTAATAGAATACTATTAAGATAAGTATTAAACTAAATTTAATATTAAATATATTAAAATAATATTGTTTTTGAAATAGTTAATCTAAAATCAAATTATCCAATAGAGTCATAGTAGGAGTGTGATTCCTCTAATGCTCAACCATTGAAGGACCACCCGTTGGCCACTGGAATGTAACCGTCGTCATCACTGGCACCGCCGTGTCCAGTTGTGCCATCGCAAGTATGACACACTCATAACACCTCGAGTTAGTTTAGTTGTTGCTGGTTCGTTCTGGGCCAGTGATGGCTTGACCAGTCCAATCCTATCACTGATTGGACCGTCAGTCCGGTTTCACATACCAAGCTCGATTCGACCAGTTTTTAGATTTCGATCTCGATTTTGTGTTCTTGAGCCCAATTTTCAATCTTAGGTCTAATTTTCAAGTTGAAAATATCATATTAATTTTAACTTGAAAATTAATTTTAATTAATTTGATCAAAATTAATTTTTCCCAAAAATCAATTAGATTTTCCAAATTAATTTTTTAAGAAAATTCTTTAATCAAATTCTCTAGTTAAACAATTCTCACGACCGCCTAATTTAATTCCACATCGAATAAATTGAATCAATTAAATTATTTCCAAAGTTGTAGAATTTTCTTCTGATTCAAGTTCAGTCCGATAGAGCTTTTGTTAAGCTAGAGGAGGGACCAATTAGACATATACAATTAGACTTGAGTAATTAAAATTATGTCTAGAAGCATTGTTCCAATAATTTACAATTTACTTAATCATTGAGACAATCCACCACAAGTACCATGATAGAAAATTCCTTATCATATACTCTTTACGAAAGTAATTCATCCAGCTGCTTTGTCTAATGATCTCGTCATGTGTCTGTTACCCTCATATGATTTCTTTGATTCCTTTGAGTTAAAATTTTCACTCAATACAGTCTTATTTTTATCTCATTGTCACCATTATGTGTTCTTAATGATTAATATGAACATTGTCACTAAATGATTGTGATGAATTGCTCATTCGAGAACAAGCAACCTGTGGCTACATTTCATATTTTATCAATCCACACAATGCCAATAAGAGTGTAATAGCCCGATTTTAGCTAAATCAGAACAGTGGTTTTGGGACCACAAATCTGAGGTCAAAAAATTATTTTAATATTATTTTTGGTGTTTATAGCATGTGATTATATATGTGTGAAAATTTTGTAAGCTAATTTTATCGTTTAATAGCTCAATTTGAGAAAAAATGACTAAATCGCGTAAAATGAAAAAGTGGTATTCTATATGTTAAATGTGTTTAATTGCTATGGTTGATTAAATTTGAATTCCTTATGTTGTTAATAGACCATTGATAGTGGGAATGGACATAAATGGTCTTATATTTGATGATTAAATGGTTTAATAACCAAGGGAAAAATGGTAAACTATGAATTAATGATAAATAAAATAAAACAAAAGCATTTTCATCCTTATTTTCTCTTCATCTTAACCAAATAACAAAAAAAATAAAGCCATAGGAGAAAATTATGGATTGGCACACATTTGATCTTGATTGAGATCAAGAAAGAAAGAAATCAGATTTAGATCGAGGGAAATCGAAAGTTGTTGAGTAGTCGATTTGATCCGTTCATCATATATACAAGGTAAGTTCATACGCAAATAAATGTCTTTAAATTGATTTATAAATGTTTATTTGTCAATAAATTACTATGAATGTTGAACGATCAAATACGAGCAAGAATCGACAAAGCTATGATATCTGAAAGTCTCGTACGAACCTTTGGAATAGTATAGGATACGAATGTCATGATGTTAGGATTACTGAGATGTAATTACATGTAAGACCATGTCTGGGACAATGGCATTGTATTGTGATTACATGCAAGACCATGTCTAGAACATTGGCATTGATATGTGATAACATGTAAGACCATATCTGGGATATGGCATTGTACGAGCTATATGTGATTTTTGAGTATCCTTAACGATTCTGAAAGGTTCAACAGGCAAAGACAAGTTGAGAAAGAATGTGTGAATGAGTTAAGTGACTCAGGTACGTGCGAGATTCATACGAGTATTGAAAAGGGAAGTATTTTATGAATTCACATGTGATATTGAATATGTACACATTGGGAAAGGTTTGTGAACTTATATGTGCTTATTCATAGTTTGTCTACTTGATGGAAATGGTGTTGAATCATGTGGTAATTTTATTTGTATATGGCTTACTAAGCTTTTAAAGCTTACTTTTTGTGCTCTTTCTTATTTTATAGATTATCGAAGCTAGCTCGGACATCGAGGATCATCAGGAACCACCATCATACTGTCAATTACTTGTTGGTATTTTGGATGCGTTGTAAATATGGTATATGGCATGTATAGGCAAGTGATATGATGAGAGTTATGATATAGCCATGAGATTTGGCTTGTATATGATGTAAATATTGGTGTGTATTTGGCCATTTGAGTTGGCTAGATTTATGAATTTGGTAAGTGATATGTGATGTATATAATGTCTTATGTTTTGGCAAGTTTAGTATGGATTCATGTGTTTGCTAGACGGTTAATTGATTTGGCTAATTATCAATGATGTGCCATGGTTAAGAAATGGCATGTTGTGAATTGGCTTTAGGATGATGAATTGATATGTTTTGTGATATGAAATAGTTAATAAGATGGTGAGAAAATGCATATAGAAGTTAAGGTTACGACATATTGTTTTGGCATGATTTTGATTATGGATTTGAGTAGTAAAATGGATGGAATTTAAATGGCATGAAATGTGCATGAAATGGTAATTTTTAGTTGCCTATTGTAGGTGAAAATGATGCCAAATGAATGCTTTTAGGTACATGAATGATAGGTGGGAATAATGGCTTAAATCAAGCCTATTTTCGTGCCACAGGGTTGAGCACACGGGCGTGTGAATAGACTGTGTGACCCCTAAATCTTAGTTAAACAAGTCAGAGAGTTACACGGCTTAGACACATGGGCGTGTCTACTAGCTATGTGTGGCACACGGGTTGTGGGCGTGTGGCCGGTCGTGTGGCCAAGTCAGTATACCCTCCAGATTTCACACAGCCAATGCACACGGGCGTGTCTTTGACCGTGTGATACAAGTCAGTATGTATGCCCTGTTTCCACACAGTCTGTAACACGGGCATGTCTGGTGGCCGTGTGAGGCACACGGCTTGTTCACACAGGCATGTGAACCCTATATGCAAGAAAATTTTCTAAGTTTCCCAGAGTTTTCAAATGTTATCGGTTTAGTCCTGAACCTCTTCCAAGTATGTCTTAAGGTCTCTTAAAGCCTTATAAGGGACAATATGATTATGTTTGACTAATTTTTATGTTATAATGGATTCATGTACGAGAAATGTATGTTGTATGATGTAATTGATTGGTAATGCCTCGTAGCCCTATTCTGGCGAAGGATACAGGTTAGAGGTGTTACAGAGAGGATATCATTAACTCTTTAATCAAGCATTGAATTCCATTGTTACTAGTAAATTCATTTCATACACATGTCATGTACCCAGCATACTAGCTATGGGCTCGATCATATTTAGAGCATAAGCCTCGACTTATATTAAAGCACATGAGTTACATACACATGGTCAGTGACTAACTCAGGATTTAGGTAAATCACACCATGAACATCTCAAGTGAGTTAATTCACAAACAAATTTAGAATTAATTCATCTTAGGTCTAGTCCAATGTATCATTCTTGTAACCTCCTAAACCTGGCCTGGACATTGTGGTCGAATCCTGAAAATCACATTGTACAAGATGATGGCGTAAAAAATGTTTAACTATTTTTGTTTAGAATTCATTATCCTTTTAAAAGGAACATTTTGTTTGAGAAAATATGAAGTATTTTCTTTGAATTTCCTTGGAAAAATATTATCAAAAATTGATTGGTTTTAAAAAGACCAAGATTGAGTATTTGAAAATAACATCTTAATTAAAAAAATAAAGCAAGGAAAAAATTGACAAAATTTCATTTGTTGATTAAAAATCATTGTTTGATACATTTAAAAAATTATTGAGTAATTAAATAAATAGATTTAAGTTTCATAAAAACATATACTTAAATTTGAAATAAAATCATCATATCGAAAACGTAATTGTGTTGAAAATCTAGTTTTGAGTACTAATTTCATAAACCATTTTAATAATTATTTAAAACCAAACCATGCAAAAATATCCTAAAAATCCAAAATTAATGTCCTATACCATAGTTCGTAAATAATAATTAAACAGTCCCAAAAATATCAAATAATAAAGATTTGAAGTTTATATGTAAAACGTCCGAGTACTCCTCCATAGCCAAGCTCATGTCCTAGCCTCATGAATTATCTAAGAAGTCAGGAAATTGAAAGGGCGAGCTTTCAAAGCCCAATGTGAATTCAACATAAAAGAAATAATATTTAAGTTATACATGTAACAACCCGTTTTTAGTCAAATCAGACTAGTGGTTTCGGAAGCACAAATTTGAAGTTGAAATAATTATTTTATTATTATTTTAATGTTTACAGCATGATTGAATGATTGTGTAAAATTTTCGTTCAGAAATTTTATCGTTTGATTAGTTAATTTGAGAAAAAAAGGACTAAATTGCGTAAAGTGCAAAAGTGATGTTCTATAAGTTAAAAGGGTTTAATAACTATGAAATTAAATAGTGGAAATCCTTAAGTGGTAATTATACCATTATTAGCTTGAGTGGACAATTATGGACAAGTATTAAGTTATTTTTATGTTATATAACCAAGGTTAAATTTGTAATTTGGTAAATGAAGGTAAATTAAATAAAAACAATCAATTGTATCATCTTTTAATCATCTTCTTCAACTAAAACTTGGAGGAAAGAAAAGCCATAGCTAGGTTTTACATTTGGCCAAGCTTCCTAGTTCAATTGTAAGTTTGTGTTTGTCTCGTTTTTAATGATTTCTATGTTTTTTAGATCATTGCAACTAGGTCTAGCTAGCCCAGGGACTATTTTGCAAAATTGTTAAAGATTTTAGAAGTTTCCATTGATGAATCTATGAGTATTTTGATGTTTGATGATGGGTTATAAATGTTTGAATGATAGTTATGCAATTTTGTTAAGTGATTTTTAGTGAAAATGTAAATTAGGGACTAAATTGTTAAATGTGGAAACTTTGAGGTTAAAATGTGAAATAAATGAAAAATATGGGCTGCTAGGGACTTATTTGTAATTCGACTAGTATGGGTTATAGTTAAATTGCATGAATTTGTGTTTTAATGAAATAAGGACTAAATTGTAAAAGATGTGAAATATTAGGGGCGAAAGTATAAAAATGTCTTAAAGTGATTTTTGGACTAAATTGAATAGAGATACAATTAAATAAGTTAATTTTGATTACATATAGATCAAGAAAAGTGAAACTCGGATCTAGATCGAGGGAAAAACAAAGTCCTCGACTAATCGACTAATTTAGCCATTTTTACATCCGATGTATGTTCATATGCAATAAGCACTGTTATAATTATGTTTTAAATGCTTTGATAATGTATGAATTGTGAATACGACTCTACAGATACGTTCGATGACTAATCGACAAGTGTGAAATCCCGGTTGAACCTTAGAAATAGATTAGGATATGAATGACATGTCATTAAGGGTTATTGTGATTTGTGATTATGTGATCCGGGTGCTGGTCTTGTACGTCCTACCGGTGGCTGAGTATATCGGCATCTGTTGCGGTTACTTGACAGCTTGTGTGAGCAGCACCATGTAGCTACGTCTTGACCTATAGCTTTTGTGAGCAGCACCATGTAGCTACGTCTTGACCCACAGCTTGTGTGAGCAGGCTCATTGATAGCTCTAGTGTGAGCAGTATATGTGATATGAGATTGAGATAGCTTCGGCTATATATATGTGGCACTTCGGGTGCGAGTTTCTCATGTATTTGATAGTATTCTGAATGGTTCAATGGGTAAATGAAAGACGTGGTTTTGTATGAGATTGATACGAGATGGTACAGGTATGTACATGTGCAACATCCTGATTTTCGGGTTTTTTCGCGATTCTCGATATTTTAGTAAAGTGTCTAAAATTTGGTATGTGGTTGTGAAATTCATAATTTGAGTATGTAAATGGGCTGATGGAAGGCCCATGTGTTGGCCAAAATTCGGTAGAAATTTTCAAATTTTGGACTTAAGAGTTAGGGGTTCTGGCTAGGTGACCTTATGTAAAGTTGTGGGAGAAATGTATCACAAAAAGAGCTTTAGTAAAATGGCAAGGGTGACGCCACTAAGATCCTAAAAAGGTGGCGTGTGGAGCATAGGGGAAGACATGGGATCGATTCCCTATGTTGTCAAATAAGGTTATTTATTTTTTTATGAGCAGGAAGGGTAAGTGTTGGAACCCAGGTGGATTTTGTTGGAGGAGTTTGAACTAGTCAAGTGCATGGGTTAAGGAGTGATGAGGGGAGAGATTTTAGGGATGATGGAGAGATAAGGGGGAGCGTATCTAGGAGAGATTTTAGGAGATCTGAAATGGGGGAAGTGATGGCCGGCCAAGGGGGAAGGTTAGTGTAAATTCGGCTATTGGGTTTTAGGGTGGCATTTTCCTCTTTTGTTTTCTTTCTTCTTCCCACTTGTGCCGATTTTTCTTAAGCAAATCCCACTCTTTTCTCTTCCACTATTTCATCCATAAACTCTTTACCCCCCATTTTTCCTCTCTTTCATTTATAGTAAAAGCCAAACTCATCCTTCTTTTCATTGCTAACCGTATAGCAACAAGCCAAATCCCGAAGGAGGCAAGGGAAGTCGATTTCTCTATAAAGGTATACACTTGTTGTTTTTTTCTTTTAGCAGATTCATGTTATGTCAAAAGCCTTTCAACTCTTTTGTCAACACCCTTTTTGGTCCATAACCATTTTTTTCTTCAGTGATCCAAAAGCCAAAAGCACAGCACCCTTGGGTGACTTGGTGGCCGAATATGGGTATAGGCCTTGTGGGGTCTTCTTTTAATATTTTTTTGGTTTATTTAGTGGAGGAGCAGCAAGGTGTAGTGTCGACTTGGAATAGCTTGGATCACCGGAGTGGCTAGACCTAGTCATCAATCGCGGCAAGGTAAGATTCCTAAGGCCATTACGGATGGTGGCCGAATGTGTAAGTATTGATATTAGATGATTTTTGGTTTAGTTCAATTATGGGAAGCTGATTATTAATGATGGATTATAGGAGAAATCATGTAGGAGATCTCGTCAAGGAATATCGCCAAACAGGTGTGTAACGAACCCTCTTTCATAAGCTTAAAGCGATAAATGCCGAAAAGCCGAAATGCCGAAATTCGGGCATTTCGAGGACTTGTGAGCAAGCGAACGCTCACTGGTTAGTTAGAATCGATGAGATGATGATCGGGAACAATGGAAACGGTAAGAACGAGATTTTTGGCATTCACGGTAAGTTGGGCCTCGAGGGGCTAAAATCGGGCCCAATGGGCTTTCGGGCCCATTTGGGTAAAAATTGGTAGAAACTGAAAACCTGTTAAATTGTGCGATAAGACTGGTAACACCAATATGGAATATAGGCTAAATGGGCCTACATGACTAATCGGCTATGTAGGGCCCATTAGGGGTTTTTAGCCCAATAACTCAGTTTCGTTAAAAATGGGCCAGATTTGCGGTTAAAACAATAGTGAGTAACTGATAATGAACATGGAAATCCCTAAATTTTGGTAGGATTACGGAATTACCCTTATAATATGAAAATGACTATTTTGCCCCTAGGTAAAAATGACCATTATACCCCTAGGGTGTAATTATGAACTTGTTACATAGGATTTTGATGTACATGATATGTATGATATGCACATGAGATGTATGATATGCACATGATATGTATGATATGCACATGATATATATATATGATATGTACATGATGAATTCATAAATACATTGGGTTGGGTTTTTATATGGATGGAGGAAGTGCAAAAAGGGCTTATGCCCCAGTTATGATAAAGGGCTTATGCCCCAGTTTAATGAAAAGGGCTTATGCCCCAGTTATTAAAAAGAGGCAAGGCCTCCGGTTATATGATAAAGGCTATGCTACCGGTGAGAGAGTTTTGGGTGGGTGGGTTGAGTTATTCCCACATGGAGAGCTTGGTTTGTGCAGGCGAGAGAGTAGCGGATGGTGGGTCGAGTAGTCTCCCAAATGGGCTTGCATTCATTCTTTCACCGACATTACATGAGATATTGAAATGGGCCTATGGGCCATACCGTTTCTGATAAAGGCTTCCGGCCCGATGAATATGAATTATGAAAAGGGCTACGGCCCAGTACATGTTGAGATTGGATTTGGGCTTAGGCCCAACAGGCTGTTATTGTTTTGGGCTCTGAAAGGGGCTTGTTGCACACTGAGTTTTCAAGCTCACCCCCTTTCCTTAACCTTGCAGGTGGGCCTTGATGTGGGGACTTGAGCCGGAGGGGATTCAGAGTAGCCACGGTGACCGCCTTTGGACTTTTAAATAAGCGTTGGTTTTCATTAAATTTCCTTTGATTACTATTTATTTTGGGGTTGTAATAAGGCCATTTTAACTTTCCTTTTATTTCTTTTTGGGATTATTTTAATTTTAATAACTTTAAACCTGGTTGATAATTATTCAAATGGGCTAGACTTAGGACGAGTTTTCAAAACGATACTTGTTTTCAAAATATCACAACGCCACGATTAATCGATTTATCAAAGACGTTCACTTAAACAAATCTAAACACGATATAACAAAGTGTGGCTATGGTTGTGGGCATGTCTAGGATTGGATCCAATCAAAGAGCTTGGTACTTAAGCAGCCATCATGGCTCACCTCCTCTGTCTCGGATACCTACCTGGTGCCCAGCTACCATACACTTTGTTAACTCAACAAAATATATGGTTTTTAAAATACTAAAATGGAACGTGGGGTTTCAACTCCAATGTGGCACATCAGATTCGGCCATAACGTCTGGGCCGGGTTTGGGGTGTTACAACATGAATCGTATAAGTTTAAATCGAAGAAGTTGTGAAGTTCATACATAAGAATATGATTTAAAATGTGAAAGGTTTGTTAGTTAAGTGAACTACATGTTGATATGTTCAATTTGATGATTTGTATATTTATGTTAAGATTGAGTTTATTCATACGAGCTTACTAAGCTATATAGCTTACTTTGTTTAATTTTTCATATTTGATAGTGATTTCAAAGCTAGCTCAAATTCGGGGATCATCGGAGACTTTGTCACACTATCCAATTATAAATTTGGTACTTTTGAGCTTATATTTTGGTTATATGGCATGTATAGGATTATGGTCATTTTGATATGTATTTGGTAATGAGTCTTGCCATTTGAGTTGGCTTGTGAATGTCTATGTTTTGGTTTGGTTATGTATATAAATGTACATATATGGTTTGTATTATAAGTTCATGGATGGATTTGTATGGCCTATATTATGAAGCTTGTGGATATAGATATGGTAGATGCTAAATGGTTAAAATTAGAGAACATATATGTTTGTGAAATTGAGCATCATGATGCATATTTGGAAATGTATAATTGAATGAACTGTATGTGTGAATTTTGTAAAAATGGTATGGCCTATTTTGTGACTTGTGCGTATTGAAGATAATGGCATAAAAGGTGCATGATTTAGACTTGAATTGGATGGTTTAAAGGTCTATTTTTATGCTATGAATTGTGTAATTTGGTTTGGTATAGGTTTGTGCATGTTAGGTCGCAAAATGGCTTGGTAAATAGCCTATTTTTGTCCACACAGGCAGAGACACGGGTATGTGTCTCAACCGTGTGTGACACACAGTCATGTACACAGCTATGTGTCCCCTGGTGTTGAAATTGAAATCAAGTAAGTATGCTCCACACGGCCTCACACACAGGCATGTGACATGACCGAGGGCATAAGTCAGTATACCCTACAAGATTGGCACGACCTAGCATATGGCCTAGCACAAGGGCGTGTATGGCCATTTTTAGGGAACACGGGCTAGCCACATAGGCATGTGATTTGGTCGTGTGACCCAAGTCAGAGAGTTACACAAGGTCAAACACGGGCTAGGACACGGCCATGTAATCCTATTTTGAATGTCCATATGGCCCGTGACACGGGCGTGTCTATTGGCCACGTGAGAGACACGGCCGGGCCATACGGGTGTGTGTCCCCTATTTTGAGAAAAGAATTTTAAGTATTTTAAAAGTTTCCAAAGTTGTCGGTTTAGTCCTGAACCACTTCCAATGAATGTTTAGAGCCTCGTTGGCTTGTATTAGGGACAAAATAATTGATTGTGAATGAAATGTATATGATTTGATTAATTGTATGTAAAATGTATGCTTAAATGTGTTATAAGTTCGATAATGCTCCGTAACCCTATCCGACGTTGAATACGGGTAAGGGGTGTTACATTTATTGGTATTAGAGCTACAGTTTAATTGATTCTCGGACTAATGTAGCATGTGCTAGAGTCTAGCTATACATGCCATATGTAACCTGTGATAGTGTGATGACTCCTAACAATTGAAAATGTGTTTTCGTATAGTAAATGGATATCGATCGAACTGTAGTTGATGATATTGAGAGTAATGCGCCAGCTCCTGCTCAAGGGGTAGCACCTTCTAAATCTTGAAATGTATCGAGTAGTCATGGAGGATAGACTAAAGAAGCCTTTTTCCAAATGATGAACGAGTGGTTCACACAATTTGTTTGGACAAATCCGGCTGCTCAACAACCTCTACCCCCACCAAATCCCCAACTGGTTCCCGTAGCTCCTCAAGGTAAGGAACTTCTAAGATTAAATAAGCCGCCAGTTGATAAAATTCGAAAACATAGAGCTGAAGAGTTTAGAGCTACTATTGATGATGATCCCGAGAGAGTTGAAATTTGGCTTGAAAACACTATTCGGGCATTTGATGAAATTTTGTGTATACCAACTTAGTGTTTAAAGTGTGCCATTTCATTATTGAGAGACACAATATAACGCCCCAAAAATCTTTAATGTTCATTTTCGTATGTTGTGTGCATGTCTGCTTCAGTGGTTAAGTGTCCTGGGAAGTATCTGAAAAGTCTTGGGTTCAAGCTTTGGCTTGTGCAAAAGTTTTGTTTTTAATATGAATATACCCTGTCTCTAGTCAGTAGGTGTTTAAATAAATGTGGGTAAAACATGCCAGAAAAGGCCCGCTAGTCTATGGGATAAGTGGCGTGTTGTGGTTACCTGAGGTCTAAAGTCCGAGTCCTGCTTGGCGTATTGGGGTGTTTCATTTTGCTACTTTTGCCGTGTGGGTAGTAGAGGTTGACTGAAACACTACAGAGTTGAGTCTGGTTTGAATTTGGTGGTTGAAGGGATTATGTTGGAGGGATTTTAGAGGAAAAATATTGGGATTTGAAGTTGTTGGAGAGTTGGTGCTGAATTAGTATTTTGGTCACTGAAGAATTCGGTTTTGGTTGGTATTTGCACTCCATTTCGATTGCTGTCAACACTTTGGTTCTTTTCTTTTCTTTTCTTTGGAGGCCGAATGGTGCTAGGGAGTTTTGTTGTATCTTTTGTTTTTGCTTACTTCGGGTTTGCACTTTTCTTTAGGTTCCTTGTTTGTCATTTCGTTCTTCTTCCGCTACTCCTCTAACAGACACTCTTCCCCTTTTCTCCTTGGCTGAATGCTCTCTGTCCACCTCTCTCAATTCTTTTGGGTCTAATAATTCCCCCTCTTTTACATCTTGTTATTTTGGCCGATTCTCTTTGCTTCATCTCCCTCTCTCAAATCGGTTTTGCTTTGGCCAAATACTACTCCTTCTCCTACCCTCACTGTGTTGACTTTTCCTTTAATACTCTCTATCGATTTTGTGGTCATTACAACTCCTCTCTTTGTTTTGGTGGTTATCATCTGCTTCACGATTCTTAGCACTCTTTTGGTAAATATTCGATTCTTCACTGCTCTGTTACTTGATGTAGTTTGTTTAAGGGTTGTGCATTGTTGTGAGTAGGAGTCGACTGAGGGACTGGAGATCAACATTGACACGATAGGGAAGGGGAATCTTCTGTTATTGGATTGACAGTATGGATTGTTCCATTGGAAGTTGAATATCTTGTAGGGTTTAGATTAATTAGACTGTATAATGATTAATTGAATGGCAACTTGATCCATTATAGTACCTGGAGGGCTCATGTGTAGTTAGGCGACAGAACAAACAAGGTTTGTGAAAACACTGCTCCTAATCATAAATCGGCAAAAAGCCGAAAAGAGTGAATCATCGACACCACACGAGCATGCAATTACCCCGTGTGGTAGCCCGTATGACTAAACATGGGTGTATGATCGATAAGGCCGACCATGAGCGATTTCATAGGCTGAGGCCATATTGGGCCATTTTGGGCTGAACAGGGCGGTGTGGGCCCACGGGCATGTGGGCCCCACACGGGTAAACAACACGGACGTGGGAAAATTATTGGGCCAGGCTATGTAATACACACGGCCATGGCCATTATGGGTCGTGTAGGCCACATAGGCGTATGGGCCCACATAGGCTCGCAATATAGGCCGTGGGCCCATTTTCACTGTTTGACTGCTAAGATTGCACTGGTCGCCCAAGATGATTGTGGACCTACTGTTGGGTTGGTAAGTTTACCTAGACCCCCTATTTGATAAAATGATTGTTTTGTCCCTATGTGATGTATGACTATATTCTAGCATGTTATTTTAACTGCATTGAGTACCTGTGTAATATCATGATATGGCATGACATGTTGTCTGATGCGTTGCATGGGAATGGGTTTAATATGATTGGAGGAAGCGTACTGTACTGCCAGCTCTGCTGCGAATACTATTTAGTGCCGCAACTGGTACTACTTGGACTGTAGGGATGGGTGAGTTAATTATATTCCCACATGGAGTGTAGGGTTGGACGGAGATGGAGTGTAGAGGATGGTTGGGTAGGATTTCTTGATTGCATATCTGTACTGTTACTGTCACTGATTGCTTAGGCCCAAATTGATACAGATATTGTAATGGGCTAAGGCCCTAACTGAAATTGAACCATTACTGAGATGGGCTTGGGCCCAGACTGTATTTGCTCACTGTATGGTTATTTGATATGGGATTACACACTGAGTTTTCGTAAACTCACCCTTCTGTTTATCTGTACAGGTAATCCCCAGTCTTAGGCGGATCGGTGCTACGAAGGTCTTAATGGTGGCCACACATCCGCTTATATTTCCATATTTGATTTTGATTTTAAATAATTTTAGTTTGGATATTTTTACTATAATAAGGCCTTTATGGATTTTAACTTTAATTTGGGATTTTTATTTGTTTTGGTTTATAACTGCTAGCAGTAAGAAAAGACGTGGGTTTTCAAAAAGATAAATTTTTTTCAAAGATACCATGAATACTTAACCTGTTTTAAGAGCTTCCGCAAGATATAACATGTTAAAAATTAATGAAATTTTAATATGATTAACTTTTTGACAAACGACTCACATTTTGAAAATGAACGACACGTCTTAAAATCATCTTAAAGATCACAGAAAGAGGTTAAATAGAGAATTGATTTTTCAATGATATCACTCTTTACGAAAAACACTTCTATGTGACATTGCCAGATTCGGCCATAACGTTCAGGCCGGGTTTGGGGTGCTAGACACAGCATATCAGTGGTGGAATACTTTAGTGTTTGTGGTACCGAGAGAAATAGTGACCTGGGAATTCTTTAAGACTGAGTTCCGGAAGAAATACATAAGCTAAAGGGTTTCTAGAATTGAAACAGGGCTATTTGACTGTGACCAAGTACGAAAGAAAACTTGTACGGTTGAGTAAGTATGCTCGGGAGTGTGTTTCTATTAAAGAAATCATGTGCAAACGATTCATTGTTGGGTTGAACGAGGATATTAAACTTCTGGTTGGAATTCTAGAATTGAAAGAATTTGTTGTCCTGGTTGATAGAGCTTGCAAAGCTGAGGAGCTTAGTAAAGCAAAGAGAAAAGCATATTCAAAGGCTAGAGACTCAAGAAAAAGATCGATGAATAAGTCATATCAATCTTTGTCAAAGAAATCCAGAGATTCGTTCACTCGTTCAAATGCTTCAATCGGGTATTCGAACAGAGATCGTGGAAAACAATACTCGAGTCCTAAAACTCAAGCTACGTCAATATTGAGTGTTGGTAGTGTGCGAAATTATAGATCTGAATGTCAGTAATGTAGAAGATGACATCCTGTGAATGTAAAATGAATAATCGAGCTTGTTGTAAATGTGGTTCGCAAGATGATTTCATACGGAATTGCCCAGGACTAGTAGAGAAATATAATATTCAAAATGCAAGACCGAGTAACACAACCACTAGAGGGAGGCCACAAAGAAATGTGGGAAATGCAAGTGATAATCGCGGTACTATGAGAGATTCTACAATAATATCCGAGGCCAGAGCACCTACTAAAGCTTACACTATTCGCATTCGCGAAAAGGGGTCATCACCTGATGTTATCACTGTTACATTTTCTCTTTAGAACACTAATGTGATTGCTTTGATTGATCCTAGATCAACTCATTTGTATGTTTGTGAGAATTTAGTGTTTAGTAAGGATTTGCTTGTTGAGTCTACTAAGTTTGTGATTAAAGTATCGAACCCCTTAGGCAAGTATGTTCTAGTTGATAAAGTTTGCAAGAACTGTCCTTTAATGAATCGGGGTTACTATTTTCCTGTGGATTTGATGCTTTTGCCATTTGATGAGTTTGATATAATTCTGGGTATGGATTGGTTGACTCTAAATGATGCTGTTGTGAATTGTAGATGAAATATTATTGAATTGAAATGTCAGAATAGTGAAATTATTCGAATTGAATCATATGAATCGAAGGAATTGCCTACTGTGATTTTGTTTATGTCAGCTTAAAGATGTGTGAGAAAAGGGTGCGAAGCTTATCTTGCTTATGTTTTAGACACAAAAGTGTCTGAATCAAAGATTGAATCAGTGCCTATAGTTTGTGAGTTTCTAGATGTGTTTCCAGAAAAATTGACGGGATTACCACCGATCAAAGAGGTTGAATTTGCTATTGAGTTAGTACCGGGAACATCACCGATATCTATAGCTCCTTATAGAATGTCTCTGACAGAGTTAAAAGAGTTGAAATCTCAGTTGCAAGAATTAACAGATAGAGGTTTTGCACGACCTAGTTTTTCGCCCTGGGGTGCGCCAGTATTGTTTGTAAAGAAGAAAGATGGGTCATTGAGAATGTGTATTGACTATCGACAGCTCAACAACGTTATAATAAAGAACAAGTATCTGTTACCGAGAATAGATGATTTGTTCAATCAGTTAAAAGGGGCAACAGTGTTTTCGAAGATTGATTTGAGATCTGGCTATTATTAGTTGCGAGTTAAAGACTCAGATGTGTCAAAAACTGCATTTAGAACGAGGTACGGACATTATGAATTTCTTGTTATGCCTTTTGGATTGACTAATACTCCTGCAGTCTTTATGGATTTGATGAACCAGATTTTTAGACAGTATTTAGACAGATTCATTATTGTGTTCACTGACGACATTCTGATCTATTCACGAGATGAGTTTGAGCATGCCAAGAATTTGAGAATTGTGCTGCAAACTTTGAGAGATAAGCAACTATTTGCTAAATTTTGTAAATGCAAGTTTTAGCTATGAGAGGTTGGATTTCTAGGACACATTGTTTCAGCAAAGGGTATATGAGTTGATCCAAGCAAAATTTCTGCAGTTGTTGATTGGAAACCACTGAGAAATGTATCCGAAGTTAAAAGTTTTCTAGAACTAGCTGGTTACTATCGATGTTTTGTTAAAGGGATTTCAATGATTGCTACTCCAATGACTAGATTCCTACAAAAAGATGTAAAATTTGAATGGTCCAAGAAATGTCAACAGAGTTTCGATTAGTTGAAAGCATTGTTAATTAAGGCACCAGTATTGGTTCAACCTAAGTCGAGTAAAGAATTTGTGATTTATAGCGACGCGTCATTGAATGGTTTGGATTGCGTTTGATGCAAGAAGGAAAAGTCATAGCTTATGCCTTTAGACAATTAAAACCGCATGAAAAGAATTATCCGACGCACGATTTAGAGTTGGCCGCAATTGTTTTCGCATTGAACATTTGGCGACATCATTTGTACGATGAAAAGTGTCACATCTTTACCGATCATAAAATTTTAAAGTATTTAATGACTCAGAAATATCTGAATTTGCGGCAACGAAGATGACTCGAGTTGTTGAAAGACTATGAGTTAGTAATCAATTATCATTCGGGGAAAGCAAATGTAGTTGCAGATGCTTTGAGTAGAAAATCTTTGTTTTCTTTGAGAGTGATGAATACTCAGCTAAGCTTGTTCGATGATGGTCCGATTCTAGCAGAGTTGAAAGCTAAATCGGTTTTTCATCAGTAAATTTGTAAAGCTCAAAAGTGTGATACCGAGTTGTAAGCTAAAAGAGTGCAATGTGAGTCGAATACTGATTTAGACTATCAAATCAGAGCCGATGATTGTTTAATGTTCCAATATAGAATCTGCGTGCCAAAGAATTCCGAACTCATTCAGAAAATTTTGCATGAAGCACATAGCGGTTGTTTATCTATTCTCTCGGGGAGTACCAAAATGTACAATATTTGAAACAACTGTATTGGTGGTCGGGAATGAAACGAGACCTTTCAAAATTTGTATCGAGATGTTTAGTGTGTCAACAAGTTAAAGCTAAACATCAGTACCTTCAGGATTGCTACAACTAGTGATGATACTAGAGTGGAAGTGGGATAGAGTTACGATAGATTTTGTATCGGATTGCCTCTGTCTTTGAAAAAGAAAGATGCTATTGGGTTGTTGTAGATCAACTGACGAAATCAACACATTTCTTTCCAGTACGTACAGATTATTCACTTGATAAATTAGTTGAACTGTACATATCTGAGATTGTTAGATTGGACGGGGTGCCAGTTTCGATTATTTCGGATAGAGATCCAAGGTTTACATCGCGATTTTGGAAGAAATTGCAAAAAGCCCTGGGTCCGAAGTTGAACTTTAGTACAACATTTCATCTGCAAAATAATGGTCAGTCTGAGAGAGTAATTCAGATTCTCGAAGATATGCTTCGATGTTGCGTTTTAGAATTTGAAGGCAACTAGGAGAAATATTTGTCATTGATTGAATTCGCGTATAACATCAGGTTTTAATCGAGTATAAAGATGGAACTGTATGAAGCTTTGTATGGTCGCAAATGCCGAACTCTGTTGTACTGGATTGAGCTGACTAAGAAAAATATTCACGGGGTTGATTTGATTCGAGAGACTGAAGAAAAAGTGAAAGTAATTCACAATAGTCTAAAAGTAGCTTAAGATCGACAGAAATCGTACGCGGATTTAAAACGAAAATATATTGAATTTCAGATTGGTGATAAAGTATTTATGAAAGTGTCTCCGTGGAGGAAAGTCCTTCGATATGGTCGTAAAGGTAAACTGAGTCCGCAATTCATCAGGCCGTATAAGATCATTAAAAGAATAGGTCTAGTAGCATATCAGCTAGCATTACCGTTAGAATTAGAAAATATCCATAATATGTTTCATGTGTCGATGTTGCAACGTTATAGATCAGATCCATCACACGTAATTTCTCTGGCAGAGATTGAAATTCAACCCGACATGACGTACAATGAAGAACCAATTCGAATTTTGGCTCAAGAGATTAAACAGTTGAGAAATAAAAGCATGGCTCTCATGAAAGTACTTTGGCAACGTCACGGGGTTGAAGAGGCTATGTGGGAACCCAAGGAAGCTATGAGAAAATAATAACCTAACCTATTCACTGATAAGATTTTTGGGGACAAAAATCCCTAAGAGGGGGAGAGTTGTAACAACCCGTTTTTAGTCAAATCAAAATAGTGGTTTCAGAACCACAAATTTGAAGTCAAAATACTTAACCTATTATTTTAACGTTTACAAAATGATTGAATGATTTTGTGAAAGTTTCGTTTAGAAATTTTATCGTTTGATTAGTTAATTTGAGAAAAAGGACTAAATCGTGTAAAGTACAAAAGTGATGTTCTATAAGTGAAAAGGGTTTAATAACCATGAAATTAAATAGTGTAAGTCCTTAAGTGGTAATTATACCATTATTAGCTTGAGTGGACAATTATGGACAAGTATTAAGTTATTTTTATGTTATATAACCAAGGTTAATTTTGTAATTTGGTAAATAAAGGTAAATTAAATAAAAAAATCAATTGTATCATCTTTTAGTCCTCTTCTTCAACCGAAATTGGGAGGAAATAAAAGCCATAGCTAGGTTTTACATTCAGTCAAGCTTCCTAGTTCAATTGTAAGTCTGTTTTTGTCATGTTTTTAATGATTTCTATGTTTTTTAGATCGTTGCGACTAGGTCTAGCTAGCCTAAGGACTATTTTGCAAAATTGTTAAAGATTTTAGAAGCTTCCATTGATGAATTTATGAGTATTTTGATGTTTGATGATGGATTATAAGTGTTTCATTATAGTTATGCAAGTTTTGTTAAGTGATTTTTAGTGAAAATGTAAATTAGGGATTAAATTTTGAAATGTGGAAACTTTGAGGTTAAAATGTGAAATAAATGAAAAATATGGGCTGCAAGGGACTTATTTGTAATTCAGCTAGCATGGATTGTGGTTAAATTGCATGAATTTGTGTTTTAATGAAATAAGGACTAAATTGTAAAAGATGTGAAATATTAGGGCAAATGTGTAAAAATGCCTTAAAGTGATTTTTGGACTAAATTGAATAGAGAGATGATTAAATAAGTTAATTTTGATTATATATAGATCAAGAAAGGAAAAGTTCGATCTAGATCGAGGGAAAAACAAAGTTCTCGACTAATCGACTAATTTAGTCATTTTTACATCCGATGTAAGTTTGTATGCAATAAGCACTGTTATAATTATGTTTTAAATGATTTGATAATGTATGAATTGTGAATACAACTCTACGGATACCTTCGATGACGAATCGACAAGTGTGAAATCCTGGTTGAACCTTAAGAATAGATTAGGATACGAATGACATGTCATTAAGGGTTATTGTGCAACGCCCCGATTTTTGGGCCTGAAAGTATTGGGCCTTGAGTCTGGGAACGGGTAGGGGACGGCCCGAATAAATGGGATGATTTAATTATTATTATTATTATTTAGTATGTTTAGTTAGTAATTAAATAAATTACGATGGGTTTACAATGTGGGAAAAGTCCTGGGTTCGACCCAGGGCTCTAGCAAAAATTTGAGCATTTTTTTCTTAAAGGGATCTCGGCAGTAGGCCTTATAAGTGGTTTGGGCTGAGTTTTAGCACAAACAAGCACTTGGCCCAGTGGCTAAGCACGCTAGGAGGGCGTGGGAGGTGCCTGGGTTCAAGGCACGGCGCGCGCAAATGGTTGGTTTTTTTTAGTATTCAAGCTGCGGTTAAAATAGGGGGATTTGCGAGCATAATCCAAAGACAAGAGCGCCCGTATGTAGTGGCAGCAGTCTTTGGGCATGGAGAGGCGCGAGTTCGAGTCCTTGCGCGGGCAAATTCTGTTTTATTTTTTTAAAGCGGGCCAGAAATGAAGTAGGTAAGGGTTATAAATTATTGTGGCAGTATTATATCGAAAACAAGGTTGCGTCCCAGTGGCTAGCAACGTGGGGGTGTGCCTAGAGGGCCCAGATTCGAGCTGCTGTGTGCGCGAAGGACACTCTTTTTGCTGCACGCATGGGGAAGGAGTTAGGGTCTGATCAGGACTCTCTTAGCAGTGTGCTGAAGCGGTGCAAGGAGTGGATAAGGATGCTGCTAATCGGTGGAAGGAGTTTGAGTGGAATTCAAACTTTGCTACGGGCTAAATTCAAGGGATTTGAATTGGAGGGAGTGGTGTACCGAAAGTAGGACTTTGGATTTGCATATTCGACTAGGAGAGTTTGGTGTACTAAATTAGCATTTTTAGTTTGTAGGGGGTGTACCGATTATTTAGTTGCCGAATAGGTGTAGGTTCTTTAGGGGCTGAATTCTGTTGGTTGCTTTCATTCTTTTATTTTTTCGTTTTACCTAAAGCCAAATTCTTTCTTCTTCTTTTCTCTCTTTCTTTTTCTCATCTCTTCCTTCCTTGATTTCCTTCAAAGCCGAATCTCTACTGTTATCTCCTCTCTTCTATTTTTTTTCTCTTCCTCTCCTCTTCATCCATATCTCTCACATCATGTTAGCCGAATTTCTTTGTGGCTGAATCCTCTATTCTTTCCTTAGAAGTCAAAACCTTCATAAGTCATAGTGATTCAGAAATTAATATCTAGTTCTATTCTCTACTCACATTTTAAGATTGGATTCACTGTGGATCTGAGATTGGGGAAGCCTTGGAAACGCTCTTGACAAGTACATCGTTGGTGTGTGGATTAAAGGCTACTGATCGAGGGCTTGGATAATTGGAACGACTAGATTCAGATCTAGTCCATATCCCGGCAAAGGTAAGAACTTTAGTGCCTAAGGTGTTAATAGCCGATTATTGGTAAGGGGATTTGTATATAAGTTGTTATGGATTCATAGTTTAACGTGTTGGTAACTAATTGTAGGCAACTCGTGTGTGGAACTCGTCAGCGTTTCGTCGTAAAACATGTGTGTAAATGACACCCACTAGTAGACTAGATTGGTAAAAGCCGAAAAGCCAAAATGCCGAAAAGCCGCCATTTTGAGAACTTCCGAGCGTGCGAGCGCTCGTGGGATTGTTTGTATTGATAACTTTGGTAACTTCAATGGTAAGATTGCAAAGTGCGCAATTTCGTGCACCTCAGTGAATTTGGGCTTCGATGGGCCGAAATTGGGTAATGGGCTAACGGGCCCATTTCGGTAAAAACATCCGGTAAGGATTCTGAAGACACGTTAATAACTGTAATGAGCATGAAACCCTAAAAAGACTGATAAAATTACTGAAATACCTCTGTAAGGTAGAATCACCGTATTACCCCTAAATGGGTCAGTTTACGATTATGCCCCTCGAGGGTAAATAACTGTTCTTACGCTATAATCTGACTGCCTTTCTGAAGCGTGCCTTGTTAATTATATATATTCTGCATACATGTCATACTGCATGGGGTTGGGTTTTGTTATGGAGGAAGAACCCATTTAGGGGTTGTGCCACATATTCTAATATAAGCAGTTTTGCTGCGGATTATAGTTAGTGCCGCAACCGGTGCTAACACTGTAAGTGTAGGGATGGTGGGGGTGATTTATTCCCCACAAGAAGCGTAGGGATGGACGGAGGCAAGTGCAGGGTTGGATGGGGTTATCATGCATTAATCATATGAGACTGTTTTGTTATGGGCCAACTGTATTGAAATGGGCCCAACTGTGTTAATATGGGCAAGGCCCAATATATCTCGACTTGTAACAGGGCTACGGCCCAGATTGATACTGATATGGGCTAGGCCCAGTATACTTTGATACTGTAAGGGGTTATGGCCCAGATTAATATTGATATGGGCTAAGGCCCTGTTAACTCTGATTTCTGAATAGGGCTTAGGCCTAGTAAAGCTTGAACTGATTTGGGCTCTGGTTGGGATACTTTACACACTGAGTTTTCCACACTCACCCCTTAATTTCATCCATACAGGAAATCCCCTACCATAGTGGACTTGGAGCCGTGAGGGATTTGGAGTGGCCACATGTTCTGCAAATTCGCTTTTCTTCATGTGTTTTGATCAGCACTTACTTACTTTAATTGTTTTGGGTTTTTAAGTTGTAACAAGGCCGCTTTATTTATTTTTAATTATTCTTAGTATGTTTTGTTAGCTTGGATATGATATTGTTTTGATTGTTTGAAATTGAATAGCTCTAGGGCGCGTTTTAAAAAGGTTACTTGATTTCAAAATATCGCGTTAACAAAGGAAAGCTTCCGCAATGAAAATGTTTTCAAAATTAATAACCTTTTCAAATGGTTTTAAACGAATTGATTTTCCCTGAACAATCACACAGTTAAAGTGTGGCAATGGTTGTGTGCATGTCTAGGATTGGATCCGTGGAGAGCTGGGTACTTAAGCAGTCTAATTGACTCACATTATCTTTTCTGGCATCCTACCTGGTGCACAGCTTCCATTCACTTCAATCTATAATGAGGATATTCTTTAAATACTAAGAAAGACTTTAGATAAAACGTGACTTTCCTAGTAACGTTACAATGTGACACGCCGGGTTCGGTCATAACGTCTGGGCCGGGTTTGGGGTGTTACATTTAGTTATATTCGAGCCCGGTTGCAACAACTTGGCTGTGGAATGGGTTTAAAAAAAAAGAGATTTTCGAAAATTTCTTTGGGAATTCGTTTTTTTTAAGATTTTCTTCCTATAATAAATGATTTCAAAGGTTGCAGATCCGGTTTCCTAAAATTTGGATTCTGAGAAGGTGGCACACTGAGTCTCCGACCCAAGTCTGTAAGTATCATTCTAAATTTTTTTGAATGTTTCTGAATTATCAGCTATATGCCTGTATTGAAACCCTATTATGTTACTCTAGTTAGGGTGATATTGGAACTGTAGGAATTTTTTATAAGTAGACTGAGACTGTAGCTAGGCTACGATTCCGCGGAAACCAAACTCTGAATTACTGTCTGTTCATAAAACATCTATAATAAACACTGAAATATTTAATTGATGCATAAAATTCGTAATCAGATAATACGACATGAGTACGAGAGCAGCTTGTGGAAGAGGCCATGGAATAGTAGCAACAGAGTACGAACGTTGTGTTCGGTTCGAGGATGGCCTCCGGGATAGTCTACGAGTATTAATAGCTCCACAGAGGGAGCGAGATTTTGCGGCATTAGTAGAGAAAGCTAAGATAGCTGAGGATGTGAAGCGCGCTGAGCGCCAGAGCTGGGAAAAGAAAAGTAGTAAAAACAAAAGAGATTTAGGGCCCTCCAATTCTGATCAGAGGCATAGGAAAAGTGCCAGAGCAGATGGGCCGATCCGAGCAGAAGCCCCTGTTGCTGCTGTTAGATTGCAACCTTGTGATGATTACGGGAAAAGCCATTATGGTGAATGTTGGAAAAGGATTGGAGCCTGTTTAAGATGTGGATCGATGGAGCATCGTTTCAGAGAGTGTCCTCGGAGACCAGATTATGGACAAACTACTAGTATGGGTAATATACAGCCGCCGAGTGGTGGTTAGCAGCCAGCAAGAGGCCGTAGAAATAGAATGGGTCGTGGTCGTAGAGCACCAGATAGGGTTATGGGACATGCTGAGGCGAGACAGCCAGCTTTGGTCTATGCAGCATGTCACCGTGAGGACGGAGACGCTCCGGAAGCAGATGCTGGTACGTACTTCTCTCATAGGGTATTATTTACTTAATTTACAATTAGAGCTATAGTGCGCAGCAGAAGCATAGTGGTTTGACTTGACTAATACGATTAGTTGATAGATGGAAATTTCGAGGACAAAATTTCTTTAAGGGGAGTAGAGTTGTAACGCCTCAATTTTTGGGCTTGGAAGTATTGGGCCTTAAGTCTGGGTTCGAGTAGGGGACAGCCCGAAGAAATGGGATGATTTAGTTATTATTATTATTATTTAGTATGTTTAGTTAGTAATTAAATAAATTACAAAGGGTTTATAGTGTGGGAAAAGTCCTGGGCTTGACCCAGGGCTCTGGCAAAAATTTGAGCATTTTTTTATTCTTAAAGGGATCTGGGCAGTAGGCCTTATAAGTGGTTTGGGCTGAGTTTTAGCACAAACAAGCACCTGGCCCAATGGCTAAGCACGCTAGGAGGGCGTGGGAGGTGCCTAGGTTCAAGGCACGGCGCGCGTAAATGGTTGTTTTTTTAGTATTCAGGTTACGGTTAAAATAGGGGGATTTGCGAGCATAATCCAGCACAAGGAGTGCCCGTGGCGCAGTGGTAGCAGCATGCTGGGCATGCGGAGAGGGCACAGGTTCGAGTCCTTACGCGGGCAAATTCTGTTTTATTTTTTTAAAGCGGGCCAGAACTGAAGTAGGTAAGGGTTATAAATTATTGTGGCAGTATTATATCGAAATCAAGGTTGCATCCCAGTGGCCAGCAGTGTGGGGGTGTGCCTGGAGGACCCAGGTTCGAGCTGCTGTCTGCGCAAAGGACTCTCTTTTTGCTGCACACATGGGGAAAAAGTTGGGGTCTGATCAAGACTCTCTTGGCAGCATGCTGAAGCAGTGCAAGGAGGGGATAAGAATGCTGCTAATCGGTGGAAGGAGTTTGAGTGGAATTCAAACTTTGCTACGAGATAAATTCAAGGGATTTGAATTAGAGGGAGTGGTGTACCGAAAGTAGGACTTTGGAGTTGCATATTCGACTAGGAGAGTTTGGTGTACTAAATTAGCTTTTTTAGTTTGTAGGGGGTGTACCGATTGTTTAGTTGCCGAATAGGTGTAGGTTCTTTAGGGGCTGAATTCTGTTGGTTGCTTTCATTCTTTTATTTTTCCGTTTTACCTAAAGCCAAATTCTTTCTTCTTCTTTTATCTCTTTCTTTTTCTCATCTCTTCCTTCCTTAATTTTCTTCAAAGCCGAATCTCTACTATTATCTCCTCTCTTCTATTTTCTTTTCTCTTCCTCTCCTCTTCATCCATATCTCTCACATCTTATTAGTCGAATTTTTTTGTGGCTGAATCCTCTATTCATTCCTTAGAATCCGAAACCTTCATAAGTCATAGTGATTCAGGAATTAATATCTAGTTCTAATCTCTACTCGCATTTTAAGATTGGATTCACTGTGGATCTGAGATTGGGGAAGTGTTGGAAACGCTCTTAACAAGTACATCGCTGGTGTGTGGATTAAAGGCTACTGATCGAGGGCTTGGATAATTGGAACGACTAGATTTAGATCTAGTCCATATTCCGACAAAGGTAAGAACTTTAGTGCTTAAGGTGTTAATGGCCGATTATTGGTAAGGGGATTTGTATATAAGTTGTTATGGATTCATAGTTTAACGTGTTAGTAACTGATTGTAGGCAACTCGTGTCTGGAACTCGTCAGCATTTTTCCATAAAACAGGTGTGTAAACGACACCCACTAGTAGACTAGATCGACCAAAGCTGAAAAGCTGAAAAGCCGAAATGCCGAAAAGCTGGCATTTCGAGAACTTACGAGCGTGCGAGCGCTCGTGGGATTGTTTGTGTTGATAACTTTGGTAAATTCAACGGTAAGATTGCAAAGTGTATAATTTCGTGCACCTCGGTGAATTTGGGCTTCGATGGGCCAAAATTGGGTAATGGGCTAACGGGCCCATTTCGGTAAAAACGTCCGGTATGGATTCTGAAGACACGTTAATAACTGTAATGAGCATGAAACCCTAAAAAGACTGATAAAATTATTGAAATACCTCTGTAAGGTAGAATCACCGTAATACCCCTAAAGGGGTAAGTTTACGATTACGCCCCTCGAGGGTAAATAACTGTTCTTACGCTATAATCTAACTGCCTTTCTGAAGCATGCCTTATTAATTATATATATTCTGCATACATGTCATACTGCATGGGGTTGGGTTTTGTTATGGAGGAAGAACCCGTTTTAGGTGCTGTGCCACATATTCTAATATAAGCAGCTTTGCTGCGGATTATAGTTAGTGCCGCAACCGGTGCTAACACTGTAAGTGTAGGGATGGTGTGGGTGATTTATTCCCCACAAGAAGTGTAGGGATGGGCGGAGGCAAGTGCAGGGTTGGATGGGGTTATCATGCATTAATCATATGAGACTGTTTTGTTATGGGCCAACTGTATTGAAATGGGCCCAACTGTGTTAATATGGGCAAGGCCCAATATATCTCGACTTGTAATAAGGCTACGGCCCAGATTGAAACTGATATGGGCTAGGCCTAGTTTACTCTGATACTGTAAGGGATTATGGCCCAGATTAATATTGATATGGGCTAAGGCCCTGTTAACTCTGATTTCTGAATAGGGCTTAGGCCCAGTAAAGCTTGAACTGATTTGGGCTCTGGTTGGGATACTTTACACACTGAGTTTTCCAAACTCAACCCTTAATTTCATCCATGCAGGAAATCCCCAACCATAGTGGACTTGGAGCCGTGAGGGATTCGGAGTGGCCACATGTTCTGCAAATTCACTTTTCTTCATGTGTTTTGATCAGCACTTACTTACTTTAATTGTTTTGGGTTTTTAAGTTGTAACAAGGCTGCTTTATTTATTTTTAATTGTTCTTAGCATGTTTTGTTAGCTTGGATATGATATTGTTTTGATTGTTTGAAATTGAATAGCTCTAGGGCACGTTTTAAAAAGGTTACTTGATTTCAAAATATCGCGTTAACAAAGGAAAGCTTCCGCAACGAAAACGTTTTCAAAATTAATAACCTTTTCAAATGGTTTTAAACGAATTGGTTTTCCTTGAACAATCACTCAGTTAAAGTGTGGCAATGGTTGTGTGCATGTCTAGGATTGGATCCGTGGAGAGCTGGGTACTTAAGCAGTCTAATTGACTCACCTCCTCTTTTCTGGCACCCTACCTGGTACACAGCTTCCATTCACTTCAATCTATAACGAGGATATTCTTTAAATACTAAGAAAGACTTTAGATAAAACTTGACTTTCCTAGTAACGCTACAATGTGACACGCCGAATTCGGTCATAACGTCTGGGCCTGGTTTGGGGTGTTACATATTGTGATTTGTGATTATGTGATCCGGGTGCTGGTCCTATACGTCCTACCGGTGGCTATGTATGCCGGAATGTGTTGCAGTTACTTGACAGCTTGTGTGAGCAGCACCGTGTAGCTACGTCTTGACCCATAACTTGTGTGAGCAGTACCGTGTACCTACGTCTTGACCCACAACTTGTGTGAGCAAGCCCGTTGATAGCTCTAGTTTGAGCAGTAAGTAACACCCCATATCCGTAAACCTAGCCGGGACAGAGTACAAGGCATTACCTACTTGATCGCGTACATGAAACCTACTTTAAGTCATCGAGATTCGATCTAATTTAAAACTTTTTCAATCTCTACTTTAAACCTCTCAATATGGGTCTACGAGACCTAACTCAACCATTAGAAACCATTCAGAATCCCTCTGGGTCCTTATCCAATTTATGTAATTTTGCATTTAAAACAATGCACCTGCCCATGTAGAAAGGTGACACGCCCGTGTGGCCATCCTCACATGGCCGTGTTGATGATCCGTGTGTCACACATGGCCTAAACACCTAGGGACACGCCTGTGCCCCTTACCCGTGTTGCAATTTATTTACACAATTTTACAAAATTCAAGTGCAGACTTCACACGGCCTGGACACACGCCCGTGTCCCTAGCCCGTGTTGCTCACATGGCCTTGACACGCTCGTGTCATAGCTCGTGTGAGAAAAGTTGGGTATTCTGTTTCTGACGTCAACACACCCAACAAGCCACACGATAATGGCACACGCCCGTGTGCTAAGACATGTCCCCCACACGGCTGAGACATACGGCCGTGTCTCCGCCCGTGTGACTTGAAAGTTTTACTTGCAGGGGACACACGACCTCATCACAATCCCAAGGGGCTGACCGTGTGTCACACACGGCCTAGAAACACGCCCGTGTGCCTACCCGTATGGAAAAAATAAGGCTATTTACCAAGCCTATTTGCCACCTCTATCTGCATAATCTAACACAATTCAACCAACACCAATTCTAGTCTATACCTTACTACCAAATTTGCTACAACAGACATTCTTTCCTAAGACAAAATACTCAACCAAGGAAATATCATCTTGCATATAATCAAAATGAGTAATAGACAATATCAAGGCCAAAAGAAAAGTGTGGGACTTATCCCAAGCCTACACATTAGGCCAATGCTTAAGGACACAAAATGATCAAGTCTAAGTCCTATACATGCCATATTCAAAAATATAAATCCAACTATACCGAAGGTTTCGGACGATAGTATGATCGATATCTCTGACTCCAAATGATCCTTGAGCTAAAAAGGTGGCACTATAAGAAAATTGAAAGGAAGGAGGGTAAGCATAAAAGCTTAGTAAGTTGCATATAAATAATTATACAACAACAATTCAACAATAATCATCATGCTCATAATACAAGGATAAGCATAGGTATGGCTTACTCATTACCATCCATACGAGTTATATGCTTTCTAATGAGCTCATTTCTCATACATACCAATTTGGTACTTGTGTCATCGCAAGTTTTCATTATTAACTCACATACATATTTGCTCTATTTAACCATTCGACACATTGTCGGTCCTTCTAGAGACCTCAATCTAAGGGTAAGGTGCCGATGCTATGTCCCGAACATAGTCTTACATTGGCTCACATCTCAAGTCGATGCCATGTCCTAGACATGGTCTTACACTGACTATCTTTATCGAGGCTGATGCATGTCCCTGACACATCTTACTCTAGCACTCCTGTCAATGTCGATGCCATGTCCCAAACATGGTCCTACACTGACTTCCATAATGTGGCCGATGCATGTCCCAAACATGGTCCTACACTGACTTCCATAATGTGGCCGATGCATGTCCCAAACATGTCTTACTCTAGCTCACATAAATAACCCAATTGTCACAGCTAGAATATTTGGTGTATTACCTAATGTTTTAACGGGAGTTCTATCATCTCATTGTCTTTATGCATTCTCAGTACGAAATCAAGCAATTCATGCCATATCTATTCATTGACAACATAAACACATATATTAATTGTAACACCCTCTAACCCTTATCTGTCCCCGGAACAGGATTACAGGGCATTATCGGTCTGTACAGTTCAATTATAGTCATTTATTAAAATAAATGTTTTTAACCCTGCAAATTAAAACTTCAACCAAAATAATTTGCCAACATTCAAATAATCTAAATACACTTAAATATACTCAAATCTTACCAATCTAAAATTTTATAACCTATCCAATGAATCTTTTTAAGTATATCACTTACTTTATCAATTATTTCAATACCATTGCCAACCATAATTTACTTTTCAGTTTTCAATTAATTCATATTTTAATTAATTAACTATATATTTTCAATTCAATATAATTCCATTCACTTTTCACTAATAAATATTCAATTTCACAATAATCACATTTTTCTATCAATTTCATCACACTTCCAACTACATATATTTTCCAATATAACAAATATTTATTATTCAATTTCCACATCAATATTCATTTCAAATCAAACATTCACATATATTCATAAATCAATTCAATATAATCAATATTCAATCCAATTCAAATAATCATCTCAAAATACCTACTATATATATATTAAATAATAAATCCAACAATTTAAGTATTAAATTTGGATTATAGAAATACAAATCGTAATTTCTGAACTAACTCCTGTTGTCTTTGTCTTTTTCTTTGCTTAGCCGAGATTTCCTGAGACAACATTAGCTACGGGAATTAAAATAATTATACCATTAATTTTCAGCACTCATTATAACAAATAATTGAATTTCTATTCGATTTACACCTTATTTTCAATTAGGTCGTAATTAATTCATTCCCTTTACTAACTTAATTCATACTTTATTTCCATTCAAGTTCCATCCAAACTCAAATTTAACTACTAAATTTTCAGCTTATTTCACTAGTTTCGAAATTTCTTCAAATTAGCCCTTCAACAAAAAACTTATGAATTACATTACAATTCAATCCTTATTTCATTTCTAACTTGAATTTCTATCAATTTAACCATTATTTCATCATTTTACTCAACATGAACATTATCTAGAAATCTAATAACTTTCAAAATATCAACTTAATTTCGTCAAAATCTTGTTTCAAAACTTCTAAAACATCAAAATTAAGTAAAAGGGCTAAATTGACTTATCTATTAAAGTTTAAAGCTTCAAAACTTCAATTCCTCCTTTTCTCTCTTTCTCTTTTTCCTTCTTTCTTTCCCTTATTTGTTTTCGTTCTTCATTTTGTTTCTTTTTATTTCTTTTACTTTCGTTTTATATATATATATAATATAATATAATATAACAATAATAACTATAATAAAATATCTATTTAATATCCAATATCTATTTTACATTTGTATACATATATATTATTACACTTGTCTTCTTCTTTTATATAATATAATATAAATATCTTTTATAAATAATAAATATCTATTTAATATCAAATACATGTATTCCAAATGTATGTATTTTTATTAACACACTTGTATCAAATCATTACCATACACATATCTTTATTTAATTTATTTCATAATATAATATCAATTCAATTAATAATAAAATTAATAAATATCAATTGTAAAACCATAATAATAATTTATTATACATATTTATGCATTAAAATCTTTGATTTTTATGCATTTGCCGCTCACTTAGGACAAAAGGCATAATTGCCATTTTGGTCCTTTTCATTTTCTTTTAATCTACAATTAAACTTTCACACTTTATTCAATTTAATCCTTTTATCTAATTATCCTTAATTTAAGCTAATTCACTTCATTAAACTCTATTTAACCACTCACTTGACTTCATAAATATTTTTAATAAATATTTACGAGTCCATTTTTCAGAAATGGAGACCCGAAAATACATTTTTCAATAACCGTAAAATTTGGGTCATTACATTAATAATATAGTTGTATCATTTACGTACAACTTACCTCAATTAACAAAGTGTACTCGACTGGTTAATTTAGTCGATTTGCTTGGCTTTCCCCCGACTTGGGTTCGAATTTGGAAATTCTTGATCCATATTAGCAAAATGCACTCATTTAGTCACTAAACAGGATTAGGCAACTTAAAATTCACATCTTGGGTAAAATGACCATTTTTCCCCTAGACATTGGTAAAATGACCATTTTGCCCCTATGCTCGAAAATAAATTTTTATCGAATTTCTTCGTATCGCAAGCCTAGCCAAAATATTTTTACTCTTATAGTAATCCCAAATTTTCACTATTTCACCCACTTATCACATATTTTGCAACTTATGCAAAATACCCCTTTAGGTGTTTTTCATGAAAACTCATTCACAAAAGTTGTTTACAACATAGCTAGGACTCATATTCTTCCATAAAATTTCAGAAAACAACCTAAATACTATCATGGAAAAACCCTAAACTTTAAACCATTTTGCAAGATAGTCCCCTCATTTGAAAGCTCATGTTTCAAGGGTCTCAAAAATGCAAAAATCATCAACAAAGGGTAGGAAAATCACTTACTTGAGAGGACTTAAAGTTACTGAAATTTTTGAAGCTCAAAACCCTCATAATGGCTGGAAAAATCGATGAGAGTGAAACGAAAATGAAAGAAAAAGATGATAGCTAGGCTTAGGCATTATTTTAATACACCTTATGTCATCAACCTACCTAATGTTGACTTTTCAACATTTCTCTCCCATGGCCGGCCAAGCTATCATAATAGGGTCTTATTGCCCTTTAAAATCCTCCAATTCTGATTCTCTAACAATTTAACACATTTGGGTACTAAAATGCAACTTTTGCCCTTTTTGCGATTTAGTCCTTTTTCGCAATCAGGCTCACAAACATTAAAATTAGCGCACCAAATTTTTCATGCACTAATATAATCATACTATAACCTTATAATAATAAAAATAATTCAACAAACTTCACATTTGTGGTCTCGAGACCACTGTTCTGACTAGGCCCTAAATCGAGCTATTACACAGTATATGTGATATGAGATTGGGATAGCTTCGGCTATATATATGTGTCACTTTGAGTACGAGTTTCCCATTTATCTAATATAATTTTGAATGGTTCAACGGGTAAATGAAAGACGTGGTTGTGTATAAGATTGATACGAGATGGTACAGGTATGTACATGAACCGTATAAGTTTAAATAAAAAAAGTTGTGAAGTTTATACATAAGAATATGTTTGAAAATGTGAAAGGTTTGTAACTACATGTTGATATGTTCAATTTTATGATTTGTATATTTATGTTAAGATTGAGTTTATTTCATACGAGCTTACTAAGCTATATAACTTACTTTGTTTAATTTTCCATGTTTGATAGTGATTTCAAAGCTAGCTCAGATTCGGGGATCGTTGGAGACTTCATCACACTATCCAATTATAAATTTGGTACTTTTGAGCTTATATTTTGGTTATATGGTGTGTATAGGATTATGGTCATTTTGATATGTATTTGGTAATGAGTCTTGCCATTTGAATTGGCTTGTGAATGTCTATGTTTTGGTTTAGTTATGTATATAAATGTGCATATATGGTTTTTATTATAAGTTCATGGATGGATATGTGTATGGCCTATATTATGAAGCTTGTGGATATAGATATGGTAGATGCTAAATGGTTAATATGTTTGTAAATGTAACAGTCTGATTTTGGGTCTAGTCAGAACAGTGGTTTCAGCGCCACAAATCCAACGTAAGGAAATCTATTTTTATTATATTTCTATGGTCTACAATTTCACAGAATGATTCCGTGAAAATTTCGTTTGAAAATTTTGACGTTTGGGAACTCAATTTAGTCAAAAAGACTAAATTGTAAAAGGTGCGAAACTTGAGTTCTAGAAGCTAGAGGTGTCAAATTGCTATGAAATTTTAAATTAGAGGTCCTTAAATGGTAATTAGACCATTGGTTAATTTTTTGGACAAAAATGGATATGAAATAGGTGAAATAAAATATTTTTAAGTTAGGGGCAGTTGGTCATTTAGTACTTAAAATGAATTAAAAATAAAATTAAATGCTATTTTTTGTCCATCTTTAATCCCTTGGCCGAATTTCACATGAGGAAGACATAGCTAGGGTTTTTTAAGATTCCAAGCTCGATTGTAAGTCCGTTTTAGCCCTATTTTTAATGTTCTTTACATTTTTGAGATCCTCATAGCTCGGTTTAGCTATTTCCACCATTATTTTGAGCTAGGGTTTGTGTTTAAAAATTTACCCATGGATGAAATACATGTGTTTTGATGTTTTATGGAAGAATATGAAATTTTGGGGTATGATAAACAACTTTTACTAAGTGATTTTTGATGAAATTGCATAAAAGGACCTATTTGTAAAAGTTGTAAAATATGTGTAGAAAATGTGATTTAGTGAAAAGTGTGGGCTGATATAAGAGGGAATATGAATCGGCTAGGTTTTGGTATTGAGAAAAATGGATACATTTCATTTTACGAGCCTAGGGGCAAATCTATAAATATGTGAAACTTTAGGGGCAAAATGTAAATTTTCCATAATATGATTTTTGGACTGATTTGAATAGTATAATAATTTAATAAGTCGAATGTGATATTATAGATCAAGAAAAATGAAGTTCGAACTTAGAATAGGAGAAAAACGAGTATTGGACGGTTTGGCCCTTTTTGCCATTTTAGGTCGAGGTAACGTATACTAATAAATGTTATTGATTTGTGTTAATTATGCAATATTATTATATATTTTATTAAATTGTGAAAATTAAAGTAAACGTTCGAATTGAGTAAAACGCAGGATCGATCACGATCGTTGCGTAGTGTAATATAAATTGACGGTAAAAGACCATGGTTAGACCATGGCAATGTGGTAAGTGAAATAAGACCATGGCATCTAAGTGAAATAAGTTCATGGCAATGTGCTAAGTGAAATAAGTCCATAGCAATGTGCTAAGTGAAATAAGTCCATGGCAATGTGCTCAGTAAAATAAGACCATGGCATCTGAGTGAAATAAGTCCATGGCAATGTGTTAAGTGAAATAAGTCCATGGCATCTAAGTGAAAAAAGTCCATGGCATGGTGCTAAGTGAGAAATTTCCCGGTTAAACCTTAGGTATAAAATAGCTTTGGACACAAGTGTGGTACTATGTGAAGGCCACTTTGTGAATATAATAGCTTTGGACACAAGTGAGGTGTAATATCCCGAATTAGGGCCTAATCGGAATAGTGGTTTTTGACCACAAATCCGAGATAGAAATAATTATTTTATAATTATTTTGAGGTTTACGATATGATTGCATAATTGTGTGAAGATTTCGTGAAGAAATTTTTGGCATAACGAGTTTAATTTAAAGTTAGGGACTAAATCGAATAAGTTGCAAAACTTGCATTCTAGAAGTTTTTAGTATGAAGTTCCTTTGAAATATTAATTAGAAGGCCTTAAATAGCAATTTGACCAATTTTAAGTTCATGGACAAAATTAGGACATGGAAGGAATTTTTGAAAGTTTAGTAAGGAGGGGCATTTTGGTCATTTGGATATTAAATGAAATAAAATGGGAAAAATAACAAAAAATGGTCATCTTCTTCATATGGTTGCTGCCGAATTTTACTCTCTCCATAGCTAGGGTTTCTTCAACTTTCAAGCTTCATAGTAAGTGATTCCAAGCCCCGTTTTTAATGATTTTTACGTTTTTGAGATCCCGGTAGCTCGATTTAGCTTATGCTAGCAATAATTTAACCTTGGGTTCATATTTGGAAAAATACCCATAGGTTAAATTTGTGTATTTTGATGTTTTATGATAGAATATAAGGTTTTAAATTATGTTAGACAACTTGTGCTACTCGGTTTTGAGTGAAAACGAGTAAAAGGACTTAATCGGCAAAAATACCTAATAGTCACAAGTACATGTTAGAGTGAGAATTTGATGTTGCCGTAGAAGGGAAAAGTGATCAGTATGTTATAAAACATAAGAATAAAGAATAAAGTTTAATCCCGAGCCTAGGGGCAAAAGTGTAAATATGCAAAAGTTTAGGGGTAAAATTGTAATTTTGATAAAATTTGAATTAAGGATTAATTTGATAATGTGAGTATTAAATAAACTAAATGTGTTATTTTAGATCAAGAAAGACGTGGAATCGACCCCAATCGAGGAAAGGAAAAGATTGTGGACTAAATTGCAAAATCTTTATATTTTGGTACCAAGGTAAGTTCATGTGTAAATAATGTAGCATAATTGTTATTTTTAAGTTATTGATGTTAATTATATGATATGCTGATTTTTATCATGAAATATATGCTTTGTGGTTATTTTCGAATAAAATGTAAATTATGTGAGCTACTTGTTAAATATAAATTGTTACCGAGTATTGGTTTCGGTATTCTACGGAAGACGGCAAGGATATATGTTCGAGGAAAATCCCGCTTGAACCTTAGGAATAGATTAGGATACAAGTGACATGTCACTAGGATGGTTGAGCATCCGAACTCGTTGAGTTGAGTCCGAGTTCACTTATGGATGCGAATGTCCGAACTCGTTGAGTTGAGTCCGAGCTCGTGAGATGTAACTAGGCATTCGAACTCGTTGAGTTGAGTCCGAGTTTACTTATGGATGTGAACGCCCTAGCTCGTTGAGTTGAGTCCGAGTTCACTTAGGGGCGGGTTACATGATTGCTTGATTGCATATGTGGCACTTATGTGCAAATTATCCATGTATCCGAATTATATTCCGATGTGTTCAACGGGTAAAGTTTTACTCAAATGGAGGAATACTCGAGATGAAAAGAGACGTATTGGTAAGTGTTGTGAAATGGATACTTTGGACAGGTATGTACTTAACCCTCGGGTTGAGTATTGATACAACAACGATAAGGTAATAAGATGATGAAAAATGATTAGAAATGTGATATATGTTTTGATGATACCATGCTAATGTTGTTTGGTATGATTGCTTTGTTATGTTACCTATTATTTGCATATGAACTTACTAAGCATTTATGCTTACTCCCTCCTTCTTATTCATTGTAGTTTTGGACAAGCTAGCTCAGGAATCGGGATAGGTCAAAGGCTCGATCACACTATCTGGAGGACTTTTTGGTAAATGGCTTGTAAAATTTAAGTATGGCAAGTATAGCAATATACCTATTTTGTGTAAATGATCTTATGATATGATGATGGATTGGTTGAGAAAATGCTTGATAATGATAAGTTATGGAAATGGTTAGTTTAGATTATGTTTGATGTCATGGAAGGTTAATAGGATACCTAGTTCATGAAAACTCATAAAAGGGATGAAATTTGCCATAAATAGAACATTGCAGCAACACTGACGTGAGTTTGAAAATTTAATAAAAATCATAGAAATCGAATTAGGTGATGGATTAAATATTAAATTGAAGCTTATTATGTCTAGTTTCACATAAAACAAACTAAACAAGTAAAGGAATTATATGTTAGAAGATATTTTAATTTTAGTGAAACAGGGCCAGAGCGATTTCTGGATCCCCTGTTCTAACTTTAGAAATTCACCATAATTTGTACAGATATAAATAGGTGTTGTATTTTATATTCTAAGAATCCTTATTGAGTCTAGTTTCAGTAGAAACAAACCTCATAGTGATATAAATTTTTTACAGAGAGAAATGTGGTTCGTAGTAAACAGAGGGCAGTCCAGTCAAGTCCTGAAACAGGGGTAACTTTAACTAATAAACTGTACTAATTGGACCAACCAAAAATTCTATAAAAAAATTAGTAAATAGTTATATGAGTCTAGATTCAGGGAAAATTTGTGGATCTTAATTTTGAGTTTCGTAACTCGAGATATTATTTTTCTTGTAACTGTGACGCAAGTGGCTAGGAAGCTGTGAATGTAGAAACAAATGATCCAAAGTTCTTAAAATGTTAAATTAAGTCTAGTAACTCCTCATACTCGACTCCGGCGACGGTCTCGGGTAAGGGGGCGTTACATGAGGTACTAGGTGAAGGCCACTTTGTGAATAAAATAGCTTTGGACACAAGTGTGGTACTATGTGAGGCCACTTTGTGAATATAATAGCTTTGGACACAAGTGTGGTACTAAGTGAAGGCCATTTTGTGAATAAAATAGCTTTGGACGTAAGTGTAGTACTATATGAAGGCCACTTTGTGAATAAAATAGCTTTGGCTACAAGAGTGGTATTATGTGAAGGCCACCGTGTATCCGTTATTATTCCGATGTGTTCAACGGGAAATGACTAAGTGTAAACGAATATGACTACGTGATGATTAAATGTGAAAGAATTATGAACCAATAATATTATTTGATGTTGAATTGAAATAATGTGTTTTCATTGAGGTTTAAGTGTATCAACTGACATAGCCAAGATGAAAAATGAAAGTATAACTGATTTAAGTGATACAGGTATGTACGAAATCTATGTGAATGTTGAATGAAAGTTAATACAAAGAAAACGTGAGAGAGTAAAATTAAAATTTTGAAAAATCATAAAAAATGGTAGAAATAGAATTATAGGTTTAATAAGATATGAAATTAAAAATTATTGAGTCTATTTTTACATAAAAGAAACGGTGTAAGCAAAAGAATTTCTTATTACGAGATATTTGAATTTTTGTGAGGCAGGGTTAGAATGATTTTGAAATCCCATGTTTTGACTTTGGAAAACCATTAAAAATTGTATAAAAATAATTATTGGTTAGATTTTATATTTTTAAAATTATTTTTCAGTATATTTTCAATAGAAACAAATGGGAACATCATTTGAATCCCATACGATGAGATAATTAATTTTTAGTGAAGAGGGGTCGGAACTGTCAGATGACAAAACAAGAGAGATTTTAAAGAATAAACTGTACTTATTGGCTAGACCAAAAGTTCTGAAAATTTTATGGTAAGAAGATATGTGAGTCTAGTTTTAGCGAAAATTAGAAGATCTTAATTTGGAGTTCCGTAGCTGAAGATATAAATAATTTAGTGACTGTAACTTGAGTAGACAACTTGAGATGAATAAGAGTAAATAGTGGAACTATGTGCAATTATGATTGTATTATCTTGAGATAATATTGTGAGAATTGGTAAACGCATGTTAATAAATTTCTTATTATTTGCATACCAACTTACTAAGCTATATAGCTTACTTCGTTTATTTTCTGTGTTTATAATGTCCTCAGGTTAGCTCGGGTTGGAAGTCACTGAAGAACCTATCACACTATCAAACTAACAAATTGGGTATTGATGATTCTTATACTTAAGGTCATGGCATGTATAGGGGACTTGGTTATTTTTGTATATGTCATAATTGTTTTGGCCTAAAATGTTGGTCTATGCTATTTGAAAGTTCATTGTTGCCATTTGATGTTGGTATATTGGCCATATTATAAGTCCATGATGATGCATTTTAAGGATGTGCATGCTTACATATGTGGATGAATGAGTGGTGATATCTATGTGTGACGTAAATTTGTACGGAACGGCAAGTCAAATTAGTGCACGAGCTAGGGACATGGCCACGCGAGCCACACGGCTGTGTCCTAATATCACACGGGAGTGTGCCCCTGTTTTTCATGAAATTTTTCAAAGTTTTCTACAGTTCTCGGTTTGGTCCCGAACCATTTCCAAAGTGTGATTTGGGCTTCGTAGGCCCATATTAGGGACTTTAAGATGAAATGTGAAAATTTTTAAATTTGAACACAAATTCATGACTTGATTTTATACGATTGCATGTGTTTATGTCTGGTAATGCCTCATATCCTGTTCTGGTGTCGAACACGGGTAAGGGGTGTTACATCTATGGAAAATTCCACCTCTCTAACTAGAGGCAAATCAAGTAGTTCTTCTGGAAATACCTCAAGAAACTCACAAAAAACTTACATTGACTGGATTTTCAACTTTGACACTTTCGTGTCCAGTACAATAGCAAGGTAAGCCTCATACCCCTTTTTAATATATCTCTATGCTGATATTGCTGAAATCACATTAGACAGTCCATCCAGTTTCTCAGATTCAACCCGAAGTAAATCACCATTCTGACACTTCAATACAATGTATTTATGCTTACAATTTACCATTGCATCATGTTTGGTTAACCAATCCATTCCCATATTACGTCAAATTCATCAAAGGGCAATTTTTACATACTTTATCCACCATAACATGCTGATCTAAGGGGTTTGAAACTTTAACCACAAATTCGATGAATTCAACAATCATATTTTTATCAGATACAAATTTTGTGCATATATATATGAGTGCATAGAACCAGGATCCAGAGCAATAATATCAGTATCAAGTAGAGAAAATGTATCAGTGATAACATCTGGTGTCGAAGCATCTTGCCTTGCACGTATTCACAGGTTCTTGCCGGAGCCCGAGCCTCAGGTTTAGCAGTTGAATCCTTTGCAGCGCTATGACTACCACCGACATTTCTAGAATGCCATGGTTGATGCAATCCCGGCCGTATCCTGTCATGATTTAAATCAATGACACCAGGAATGGTTTAAACACGAGGGTCCAAGTGCGAAACGAAACTTAATTTCAGCTCAACGAGTTCAATCTGGGTTTTACCCAGCTCAACGGAGCTCAATTCGAGTTGATGCTAGCGGAGCTCAATTCGGCTTGATGCTAGCACATTGAGCTTGATTCTAATTTATTTACTTTCATGCATTTTAAGATACTGTAATAAATGCTCATCTTAGTTAATTAAATTGTTAGAATAAATGCTCATCTTAGTTAATTGAGTTGCTGGAATAAATGCTTTTTTTAGTTAATTAATTGTTGGAATAATTGCTTATCTTAGTTTATTTAATTGCTGGAATAACTTATTGTTAAATATGTTTATTTACAGTTTATTAAGTTAAGTTAAGAGTTAAAAGTGTTTATTACAGTTTATTAACTAAGCTCATTAAGTATAGTGTGTTTAATGTGTTTGTTAATGCTTGTAGGTGACTATTCAGTTGAAATAAGTTTTGTCCAAGCGAGTTGTTATAAAGTGTTAATGCGGCTGTTACATTACTTAAAGAAGAGCATTATTCATCACTTAAAGGAGCTGTTACATCATTTAAAGGAGAACATTATATATCCTTTAAATTCAGCTGCCTTTTCTTCTTCTTCAAGTGCTCAAATATTAACAAGTTGCTGGTGTTTATTCGGCTACTCAAGAATGAAACCTAAGCATTCAAATACATTTAATCAGCTGAATTGGAGCAATAACTCATATTGATGGTTGGAGTTACTTAGGATTAGAGGAATTCAATAGTTGTGTCTATTGAGTTGCCAAGAGTTGTGCTTATTGATTAAACTTTATTTCAGCCATTAATAGCTCATTTAAGCTGATCCTTGTGACTATTTGGCTAGCCTTTATCTAGCCCTATAAATATCTGTAATCAGCTCATTGTGATAAAACCTTTTGCCAAATATATGAAAATTGATATTTGTGAGATTTCCAAATCTCTTTGCTCTCTTGGGACTGTCTTGATTTATCAAGCATAGTTTGTGGCATCATTTCCTTTCCATTGTTAACCGAACTTTTCACTTTCGAGTGTGGCGTTCATATACCTTTGGTTCCTATCATTTTTGATAGCGAGTCAAGGTCCTTTGCTATTTTCTTAAACTGTAAATAATTTAAGAACCATTTTGAGACTTGGGTCAACAATCCAATATTGTTGGTTCATTCTCGGTCTTAGTCAAATTATCCTTTATTTAGTTACCCATTTTGCCTACTATCTTTGTTTGAAGCCATTTATTCTATTTTGTTTCAATTAACCCAAAAAGAACTTGTCCTTACTCAAATTCACAACTAGGCAACAATACGACTCGAGACATCATTGAAACAAGTTCGTATCATTTGGTATTAGAGCTACCAAATCGGGAGTAAGAATCGACGTTCTCGGCATCACGGTATTATTTTTCATTTGAAAAAAATCAAAAAAAATTCAAATTTAAAAAGAAAATTTCAGCATCCATTCAAATTCAAGGAGTGTATATCAAGTGTTAAAAGTAAAAAAAAAATTGTGAAAAAAAAGAAGAAGAAGCTAGTTTCGAAAATTCTGCTTGCTGCCCGAAATCATCCATTCAATATCCTACTATTCAACCACACCCAACCCTTCCCATTTCTTTATTCAGCCCTACCTTTTTGTCCTATAATATTCCATACCAAAATCGAACATCAATTTTGTCAACCGACCCACAACTACTGCTTCTAAGGCTAAATTGTCCTTTAAGAACTTAGAGAGGCAGAGTGAGTGGAAAAACACACGAGGGTTGTGAGCTCATCCGAGTGTAGAAAAAGCCAAGAGTGAGTGATTTTCTTTGTGAGAGAATTGGTGAGTTTTTGTTGTGAGTGTCTAAAATGTTGCAAAGTCTGGAAAGAAATCCAAACGAGGGAGTTAGATTTTGTCCAGTAAGAATTGTTGGAGGAAGTGTGCAAGATTTTACACTTCAAGCCTTTACGCGTGAAATGGAGCATCTATTTGATCGAAAATTTGAACCCATCAAGAAACGATTGGGTCGTGTAGAAGAGCAGGGCCAACGAGCAAGAGCCCAACGGGAGCGAATTTCACCAGGTCGAGGAATGGAGATAAGATCCTCACAAAGACAAGCATCCCATGAATATTCAAGGAGAGATCCATATCGTGAGTCTTATTTGCCGATAAGTTCAAGACAAAGTAAATCAAAATTTGAGTTTGAGTCCTTCCGAGATGACAAACGAAAAGGTAGATATGTCTCTACAAGTGCATCAATTTATTCATCCGTGGGGGATCACTTATGAAGAGGCAAACGTGTTTAAAGTACTCGGCCACGGAGGATCTATCACGAAGAGATGATCGTCTTTCGTATAAAGAACCCTCCTCTTATAATCAACGAAAAGTTTCTTATTTTGATTCTTTCTTGTTTTCTTCTTTTTGTAATGAAATTGAAAAAGCATGTAAAAAAGAAAAAAAATAGAAAAAGAAAAAAAGAATGGAAGAAAACAAAAAGAAAAAGAGAATGAAAGAGAGCAAAAAGAGATTGAGAGTAAAAACGAATGTGAGAAAGAAAAGAAAGTTCAAAAAGAGATCGAGATTGAAAAGATAAAGAGTGTGACCCAGAAAAGCATTTCGAAAAGGAAAGCGAGTGAGTAAAAGAAACAAGTGACATTGAGTTTTCAAAAACTAAAAGAGATTGAGGTAAAAGAACGAGAGTTTGAAAATGAGTTAGAAAAAAAGGAGGGAATGATGCGATCCCGGCTACATCCTGTCATGATTTAAATCAACGACACCGAGAATCGTCTAAACACTAGGTTCCCAAGTGCAAAATGAAACATAATTTCAGCTCAACAAGTTCAATTTGGGTTTTACCCATCTCAATGGAGCTCAATTAGGCTTGATGCTAGCACATTGAGCTTGAATCTAATTTATTTACTTTCATGCATTTTAAGCGGCTAGAATAAATGCTCATCTTAGTTAATTAAGTTGCTGGAATAAATGCTCATCTTAGTTAATTGAGTTGCTGAAATAAATGCTTATTTTAGTTAATTAATTGCTAGAATAAGTGCTTATCTTAGTTTATTTAATTGCTGGAATAACTTATTGTTAAATATGTTTATTTACAGTTTATTAAATTATGTTAAGATTTAAAAGTGTTTATTACAGTTTATTAACTAAGCTCATTAAGTATAGTGTGTTTAATGTGTTTGTTAATGCTTGTAGGTGACTATTCAGTTGAAATAAGTTTTGTCCAAGCGAGTTGTTATAAAGTGTTAATGCGGCTGTTACATTACTTAAAGAAGAGCATTATTCATCACTTAAAGGAGCTGTTACATCATTTAAAGGAGAGCATTATATATCCTTTAAATTCAGCTGCCTTTTCTTCTTCTTCAAGTGCTCAAATATTAACAAGTTGCTGGTGTTTATTCGGCTACTCAAGAATGAAACCTAAGCATTCAAATACATTTAATCAGCTGAATTGGAGCAATAACTCATATTGATGGTTGGAGTTACTTAGGATTAGAGGAATTCAAGAGTTGTGTCTATTTAGTTGCCAAGAGTTGTGCTTATTGATTAAGCTTTATTTTAGCCATTAATAGCTCATTTAAGCTGATCATTGTGACTATTTGGCTAGCCTTTATCTAGCCCTATAAATATTTGTAATCAGCTCATTGTGATAAAACCTTTTGCCAAATATATGAAAATTGATATTTGTGAGATTTCCAAATCTCTTTCTTCTCTTGGGACTGTCTTGACTTATCAAGCATAGCTTGTGGCGTCATTTCCTTTCCATTGTTAACCAAACTTATCACTTTCGAGTGTGGCATTCATATACCTTTGGTTCCTATCATTTTTTATAGTGGGCCAAGGTCCTTTGCTATTTTCTTAAGTCGTAAATCATTTAAGAACTATTTTGAGACTCGGGTCAACAATCCAATAGTATCCTTTATTTATTTACCCATTTTGCCTACTATCATTGTTTGAAGCCGTTTATTCTATTTTGTTTCAATTAACCCGAAAAGAACTTATCCTTACTCAAATTCATGATTGGGCAACAAATACGACTTGAGACATCATCGAAATGAGTTTGTATCAATGGTAGTCTACCCCTCGAGGCGGGATTACTCAGTTTCAGGGTTTATTCAATGTCTTTCTCAACCTTTTTCAGGCAATCTTTAAGAAAATGGTCGAGAGAACCTCACTTGAAGCATGCCCCACTTCTCCTCCGGCACTCTTCGAAATGCAATTTATTACAGACATTGCATCGTGGTTTAGGGTTTCCAACACTCCCAACACTGGTGGTTATGGGAGACTAAGACCCCAGGTTGGTGTGTTTAGAGCTTCGTTCCTTTCCTGAATACTCCCTTGAGGTAGCAGAACACTCATGATAATTCTTTAATTTCTTTGAAGCAAATGATTGTGCCTTGCTTACAAATATTTTACTTGAAACTCGAGCTTCGTTTTTTGCTTGCTTCCTTTCTTTGCTTAATTCCTTGGCCTTGTATGCCCGTTCAGCCAGCACTGCAAATTCTCTTAATTCCAGAATTCCAATTAACAACTTGATATCTTTGTTTAGGCTTTCTTCAAAATCGTTTGCACATTTCGGCTTCAACCTGAACCCATTCACTAACCTACTTGGTCGATCTAACAAATTCCCGTTCATACTCGAACACTATCATATTTCCCTATTTGAGCTCTAAAAATTCCTTCTTTTTCTGGTCTAGGAATCTTGAACTAATATACTTCTTTCTAAACTCTGTTTGGAAAAATTCCTATGTAATATTTTCCCTAGGTACCACAGAAGATATGGTTTTCCACCAAAGATACCGTACATTTCAGACATTTGGCTGGTGTACATGATAACTCACCTAAAACCTGGATAGTATTTTCCAAGTAGAGCTCAACCCTCTCTAGATCGTCATCGGCCGTAGCCCTAAATTCTTCAGTTCCATGTTTTCTGATTTTGTCTACCAGAGCCTTACCAATTCTAACAAATCTAGCATCATGTGGCATTTCATCATTTTGTGAAGCAGGTGGGGGAGGTCGTTGAACAGCGTGATTTGTTCTCATATATTCACTAAACTATTATCCATCAATTCAAAGAAGGTTGCTTTTGCCGCCTCACTTCAGCCCTCAGATACGGGCCATCTACTACCAGTAGATGTAGCTTGCTGCACGGAAACTTGAGTAGCGCTCTCAGCTTCCTCAGTCTCGGCTCTAGCTTGGTTGGAAGATATTACTATATGAAAATACATTTAAAAGTGGTCAGGAGATATCACGCTATCATAATTTTTATAATGGCATGTATAGCTAGACTCGTACTTGCTACATTAGTCTGAGAATCGGCTAAACCGTAGCTCTGATACCACTAAATGTAACATCCTTAACCTGTATCAGTCATCGGAACAGAGTTTCGTAGTGTTACCGAAACATTCAAAACATTTTTCAATTAATTTACAAAATTTACTATTCATTTTTCGAGATCATACATATCGTCCCTTATATGGACCCTCGAGGCCCAAAACAGGTGTTGGAATCAAATCGGAACTAAATCAAGAATTCAGGGAATTTTTCACGAAATTCCAAAATTCCAAAATGAGTGTTGAAAGCCCATGTGGTCTAGGGACACACCCGTGTAGTCAGGCTGTGTACTATACAAGACCGTGTGGTGAATTTTTATTTAAGAAATTTAGGTGCAGTTTTCACACGACCGTGTAACGCGCTAGTGTTCAAGGCCGTGTCAACCACACGGCTTAGACACACGCCCATGTCTCTACCTGTGTGCCCATTGCTGAGCATTCTGTTTCTCATTTTTAAGATACAGAGGACACACGACTAGACCACATGCTAATGTGACACACGGCCAAGACACACGCCCGTGTGTCTGCCTGTGTGGACAAAGGCAAGCCATTTTCTAGCCTCATTTGTCACCCAAATTTACCATGTTCCTGCACTAAGACATACCAAATACAATCCAACCATTTTAAACATCCATCTCAAGCAAATTTCATCATTTACAAGGCATACCACTACAGGCATACATGTTCAAAATTTTACCTTGGTTTAATCCATATGTCAGACTTACTAAAAACAACCACTTAATATATATATATAAAGTTAGCATAGCATGACATTACAAGTATATCAAATAACCATTACTAGCCATTCCAATGGCTAGATTACAAACATCATCATCAAGCCATAATTGGCCAATTAAGCTTATACATGCCATTATACCAAAATGAGATTTCTATTTATACGAAAATGAGATAATGGATAGTGTGATGACTGCTCCGACCGACTTCCAACCTTCGTGAGCTTTGAGCACTAAAAAACAGGGAAAAATAAACGGAGTAAGCATTTTATGCTTAGTAAGTTCATATAACGGAAAATAAACTTACCGGTCTTATTTATTAACACAAGCACACATAAATATATATTCCATCAATTTTGGATAAGTTACCTAAACACATACACTTATTCAAACAAGTTAGTCACATAATCTCATATGAATATCAAGTCAACATAGATGAGCTCATCACATTACAAGTTCCATAAATTTTTCACCTTTCCTTATTTCAAGATTCCTTTTCAGTTGAACTATTGAAATGCCGATGGACATTCGGTTAGTATACTCAAAAGTATCCTTTTGGACACAAACTTAACAAGCACACTCTTGAGCCACATATTATGTTATAGGATTACCAGTCCATGCTAAATCCTTTTTAGGACATATGCTCTAAAGAGCTTATTTTGGATTGCCCTTCCAGGCTAAATCCAATCTATAGCATAGGCTCGATCGGCTTATATCAGGATTACCCATCTGGGCTAAATCCTTTTTACAACATGTGGAATATTATCTTCCTTCAAGCATATCACCTTAGTCCATTGAATTTTAACGTTCAACCGAAACATGGCAATTTGTCCACATTTCACAACTTATGATTATTTCATAATGTATGTTATCTCATTCACATCAATGCAATCATACAATTAAATTCAAGCATTTAACATACATAGTTAAGTTGTACGAACTTACCTTGAAAATGGTTCGTTTTTTAATTTCAACTAATCCAAAACCTTTTGCTTTCCTTGATCTAGTTCCGTAGTTGGTCTTCTCGGACCAATATGGATAAATTTGATTATTAATCTATCATATTTCATATAGATTTGCATTCTATTGCATCCTGGGAAAAATTACCCTTTTGCCCCTATCCTTTTCAAAAACTTCGATTTCGTCCCTAGGCTCGAAAAATGAAATTCATGAAATTTAAACCTCTTTCCAAGCCTAGCCAAAATTTATAAACAACATTTATAGCACACATTTTTCACAAATTTTAAAATTTTCCATGGGTTTTTACCATTTTTCATTTTAGTCCCTAAATCAAGTTTTCATCAAAAATTGCTTTGTAAAAGTTGTTTATCTATGAACAAACTTTCATTTTCTACCCTAAATTTCTAATTTTCAGCATATTCATCCATGACCCAAATTTCATACCATGATAACTTTTCAAATTAATCCTCTAAATAGAGATATTATACTATCCCGATTTTAAAAATATAAAAATCATTAAAAACAGGATAATTTCATACCTTTTCAAGCTTGGTAAGTTGTCTTCCTCACTCCTAGGATTTCCATGGAAATTTTGGGGAAGATGATATGAAATTGATGAATATTTCATTTTATTTAATTATTATCTTTTAATTTTAGTGATTTCTAATTTAGTCCCTTTCCTTTTTTTAATTTTTCCATGGGTGAGACATTAAAATATCTACTAACTACTTTTCAATGGTCTAATTACCATATAAAGACCTTAAGTTTTGAATTCTATAGCTATTTGATACCTATAGATACTAGAATCCAACTTTTGCATTTTATGCAAATTAGTCCTTTACCTAATTAACCACACAATCGATAAAATTTTCGTATTAAAATTTTCATGTGACCTTCCTATCATGATGCCAACCATAATATAAAATAAATTTTTATTTTTAACTCGAATTTGTGGTCCCGAAACCACTATTTTGATCTCACCGAAATTGGGTTGTTACATAAACTCCAACCAATATTCTACTACAATAGGGGTCATCCCAACAATGCCTATAAACAATTCAGCTCCGTTAGAATTAGGCCTCTCATCTATAGTTCCTCAATTATCTATTCCAGAATGAGCTTCAGCTACTTGCTGCAACACCCTAAGCATGGCCTACAATATAGCATCATCACCAGGCTCATGATGGCTCTCATTGACCGTAGGTGCATGCTCAACATGCTCGACCATTGGCTCGAGTTTGCACACTTGTGACACAGACGAACCAACTTGGGTTCCTTGACCTTGCTCTCCACAAGCGCTAATACCTCAAGTTCATACACCATGGGTACTCATCTCACTATCAAATGTCTAAGTTTTATGAAATTATTTGACAATTTTAGAAATGAGTTTTCGTTATTAATCTTGAATGCTTCAGTCTAATAGTTTAGTCATAGTTTCACTATCTATAGTCTCATAGTCAATAGTTTTAGTATATAAGCAGTTTCACAGTCTATAGTTCCAGTATGCAATAAGTATTTATCTTTGACTGACTTCGAAGTCTCAGTTTGTTGAAGAAAACAAAACTTTTTATAAAAACAAGTTTTTAGCTGTGTCATGAAAATTTCCCAAAATAACCCTTTATTAAATATGCATGCAAACTTTGTGTAACACCCCTAACCCGTATCCATCGTTGGAATAGGTTTACAGAGCATTACCGAACTTATTACTTAAACAAACATACATTTCTCATACATTTTTCATAACCAAATAAAAGTCATTTATAATCAATCATATTGTCCCTAATATAAGCACTTGAGGCTCCAATCATGTATTAAAAGTGGTTCGAGACTAAACCGAGAACTCAGGAAAGTTTAGGAAAAACATAGAAAATTTTCAAAATACAGGGGACACGCGCCCGTGTGGCCCAGCCGTGTGTCTCACACGGCCAAAGACACGCCTGTGTTGCAGGCTTTGTGGACATTCGAATGGAATCACATGCTCGTGTCCTAGCCCGTCTCCTAGCCCGTGTAACTCCTTGACTTGGGTCACATGGCCAACCACACGCCCATGTGACTAGCCTGTATACCCTTTGAAATGGCCTCACACGCCCGAGTGCCAGGCCGTTTGCTAGGCCGTGTGAAAACTGGAGGGTATACTGACTTATGCCACACGCCTGTGTGCTAGGCCGTCTGAAACTACAGACTCGGTTTCTAAATAAGTACAGGGGACACATGACCGTGTCACCTAGCCGTGTGTGACACATGGCTGAGACACATGCCCGTGTGGAAAAAAAAGGCTATTATTCAAGCCATTTTCTCACCTAAACTTTCCACAACCTACACATACCAAATAGCATATGACCATATCTTCAAGAAGTCATTCAAACACATCTAAACCAAGTTCAATTCATACAATATCAATACCAAAAACCACAAGGCTCATAAGTATCACAATTAACCATTCAAAACATACCATTATCACTATAAAAAATTACCTAAATTGTCAAAAGTATATATATACACTTTTTATGCCTAAGACACATTCATGATGCCCAATTCACCTTCAAGCATTCAACTAAATGGTCACTTTCTTTATGCATTATCTTGCCTAATGCTTGGCATGCTAATTCATTCTCCATTCCAACCATTTGCTACCTTCATTACCAATTCTTAGTAAGGCATTCACAAAGCAAGTATCAACCACATAACAAAAGGTCATTTACTCATATATGACCAAGTTACCAAAATAAGCCAAATCACAAGGCTAAACATATAACCAAAACATACATCATTTACAAGCCAAATAAATTGGCTATAAACATTACAAAAATATAGGCCATATTAACCACCAGACCTATACATGCCATAAAACCTAAATATCCAAAGTTCAAAAGACCAAAACAACGGCTAGATAGTGTGATGAGATCTCCGACAACCCTCAATCCGAGCAAGCTTTGAAATCACTATGAAACACGAAAAAGTAAACAGAGTAAGCTATAAAGCTTAGTAAGCTTATATGATTAATAAGTATAACTTACCATTCGTTCACAATTTCAAGTAAATAAACATAGTATAAAGCAATTAATTTGAATCCCAAAATCCTAACACATATTCTATCAAAAGGTTAGCATGAACTCATAATTCTCATAGATTCAATGCTTATACAATTCATGAACATACTTGTACTGATACATATCAATATCTTACTTTTTCATATCATCAATATACCCGATGAACCATTTGGAATACTATCTGATACTCGGGAATCTCGCACCCTAAGCGCCTACACATGGTCAAAACTATCTCAATATCATATCTCATATGTAAATGCTCATCTTAAGCTATCACCGAGTCTGCTCACACAAGCTGACGGTCAAAACATAGCTACACAGTGCTGCTCACACAAGTTGATGAGATTCCGCAACACATGCCGGAAAACTTAGATACGGACCAGCACCTAAAACACAATAACCCCTAATGACATGTCGTTTGTATCCTGTCTATTCCTAAGGTTCAACTGGGGTTTCACATATAGCCACTTCTTCGTCGAACATTTTCGTAAGGCCATATTCATCAAAAATACAAATATAGAGCATTTAAAACACAATTAAATTAATGCTATTAACATACGAACTTACCTCAATCACAAAAACGATCGACTAATCCAATACTTTATTTTTCCCCGATCTAGATTTGTACGTTGCTTTTCTTGATCTATATAATCAAATTTAACTCAGTCAAAATAAATTCTATTCAATTTAATCCAAAATTCATATTATGGCAATTTTACACTTTTACCCCTTATATTTTAACATCTTTACAATTTAGTCCTTAGCTCATAAAAATGAAAATTCATGCTATTGAGTCCACACCCATGCTAGTCGAATTTCATCAATGCTCATAACAGCCCACACACTTCATTATTTCACACATGTACCACATAATTTTCACATTTCTCAATTAAATCCCTAATTGACAATTTTATAAAAAATCACTTAACAAATGTTGTTTATCTAACAATAACCATCCATTTTCTATCATCAAACATCAAAGCACATATACATTCATCAATGGTAAAACATTAGACTTTTAACAGTTTTGCAAATTAGTCCTTGGGCTAGCTAGATTAAGCTACAACACTCCAAAAACATAGAAATCATTAAAAATCGAGCAAAAATGCACTTACATGCATAAGGAGAGAGATGGCTGAATTTTTAAGCTTGGTTGTGGCTTCCTTATGCCCTAATTTCATTGGTCATCTTTAATTAGGAAGATGATATTTCTTTTTTCTATATTTTAATTAAGTTATTTTATTGATTTACATTTTTAACCTTATTAATAAACAACCAAATTACTTAATTTAATGACCATATTTGTCCACTAATAATATTAATGGTCTAATTACCAATTAAGGCCACTTATATTCAAAATTCATAGCAACTTGACACCTTTTTCTTATAGAACTCTAATTTTGCACTTTACGCGATTTAATCCTTTTTATTGAATTGAGCATTCAAATGATAAAATTTCTTAACCGAAAATTTTTATACAATCATACTATCATGCTATAGTCCTCAAAATAATAATAAAATAAATATTTTGACCTCGAATCTGTGGTCTCAAAACCACTTTTCCAATTTCACTGAAAACAGGTTGTTACAACTCTCACCCCTTTAGAATTTTTGTCCCCAAAAATCTTACCAGAAAATTAGTTAGGGTACTGTTTTCTCATAGCTTCATTGGGTTCCCACGTAGCCTCTTCAACACCGTGACATTGCCAAAGAACCTTCACTAAAGCTATGCTTTTGTTTCTTAACTATTTAATTTCTCGAGCCAAAATTCTGATCGGTTCTTCACTCTACGACATATCAGGTTGAATTTCAACTTCTGTTGGAGAAATTATGTGTGACAGATCTGATCTATATTGGCGTAACATCAACACATAAAACACATTATGGATATTTTCTAAGTCTGACGGTAAAGCTAATTGATATGCTACTGGTTCTATTCTCTCGATAATTTCATACGGCCGATAAATCACGAACTCAATTTTTCTTTGCGACCAAATCGAAGAATCTTCTTCCACGACGATACTTTCAAAAAAATACTCTGTCACCAATTTGAAATTCAATATCTTTTCTGTTCAAATCCGCATACGATTTCTGTCAATCTGAAGCTACTTTCAAACTGTCGCAAATTACTTTCACTTTATCTTCGGTCTCTCTAATCAAATCAACCCTGTGAATCTTTTTCTCACTAAGCTCAGTCCAATACAATGGAGTTTGGCATTTACGACCATATAAAGCTTCATACGGTGCCATCTTTATACTTGATTGAAAACTATTATTATATACGAACTCATACAACAACAAATATTTTTCCCAGTTGCCCTCAAACTCTAAAACAAAGCAACGAAGCATATCTTCAAGAATTTGAATCACTCTCTCTGACTGACCATCTGTTTGAGGATGAAATGTAGTACTAAAGTGCAACCGCGTATCCAAATCTTCTGGCAATTTCTTCCAAAATCTTGACATAAACCTCAGATCTCTATCCGAAATAATGGAAATTGGCACCTCGTGTAATCTAACAATCTCAGAGATGTACAATTAAGCTAATCTATCGAGTGAAAATTTTGTACGTACCGAAATGAAATGTGTAGATTTCGTCAAATGATCAACAACAACCCAGATAGCATATTTCTTTTCCAGGCATAGGGGTAACCTCGATACGAAATCCATTGTAACTCTATCCCATTTCCATTCTAGTATCATCACCGACTGTAACAGTCCCGAAGGCACTTGATGTTTGGCTTTGACTTGTTGACAAACCAAGCATTTTGACACAAATTCTAAAATGTCTCGTTTCATGCCCGACCATTAGTACATTTGTTTCAAATCATTGTACATCTTAGTACTCCTCGGATGAATAGATAAATAACCATTGTGTGATTCATGTAGAATTTTCTGAATAAGCTCTGAATTTCTTGATACACAAATTCTACCTCAGAACAACAAACAATCATCAGATCTGATCTGATACTCTGAATCAGTAGACGACTCACACTGTACTCTTTTAGCTTGCAATTCATTGTCACATTTCTGAGCTTCACAAATTTGCTGAAGAAATACTGGTTTACCTTTTAACTCAACTAAAATTGAACCATCATTAGACAAAGTTAACTGTGTGTTCATCGTTCTCAAAGAGAACAAAGATTTTCTACTCAGAGCATCCGCGACTACATTCGCCTTCCCCGGATGATAATTATTCACTAACTCATGGTCTTTCAACAACTTGATTCATCTTTTGTGTCACAACGTCAAATATTTCTGAGACATTAAATACTTCAAACTCTTGTGATCAGTAAAAATATGGCTCTTCTCACCGAATAAATGATGTCGCCAAATTTTCAATGTCAAAATAATAGCGGCTAACTCTAAATCGTGTGCTGGATAATTCTTTTCATGCGATTTTAACTATTTGGAAGCAGAAGCTATCACTTTACCTTCTTGCATCAAAACACATCCCAAACCGTTCAATAATGCATCACTAAAAATCACAAACTTTTTACCCGACTCAGGCTGAACTAAAATTGGTGCTTCAGTTAACAATGCTTTCAACTATTCAAAACTCTATTCACATTTCTTAGACCACTTAAACTTCACATCTTTTTGTAACAATCAAGTTATCGATGTAGCAATCATCGAGAACCTTTTTACAAAACGTCGATAATAGCCATCTAATCCCAGAAAACTTCTGACTTCGGATATGTTTCTTGGTGGTTTCCAGTCGACAACCGCTAAAATCTTACTCGGATCAACTCTGATGCCTTCATCCAAAACAATATGTCCCAAAAATCCAACTTCTCGAAGCCAAAACTCCCATTTGTTGAATTTAGCAAATAATTTCTTATCTCTCAATGTTTGTAGCACAATCCTCAAATGCTCGGTAATAGATTAGAATGTCATCAATGAATACAACTACGAATCTGTCCAGAGATAGTATAAAGATCCGATTAATCAAATCCATAAATACTACAGAAGCGTTAGTTAATTTGAATGGCATAACAAGAAATTCATAATGTCCATATCTGGTTCTGAATGCAGTTTTGGAACATTTAAATCTTTAACCCGCAATTGATAATAACCAGATCGCAAATCAGTCTTTGAAAATACTGTTGCTCCTTTTAACTGATTGAACAAATCATCAATTCTCAGCAAAAGATACTTATTCTTAATCGTAACCTTGTTGAGCTGATGATAGTCGATACATAGTCTCATCAATCCATCTTTCTTCTTTACGAATAGAACTGGTGCACCCCAGGGCTAAAAACTAGGTCATGCAAAACCTCTATTTGTTAACTCTTGCAGTTGAGTTTCAATTCTTTCAATTCTGTAAGAGCTATTCTATACAGAGCTATCGATATCGGTGATGATCCCGATACTAATTCAATAGCAAACTTGACCTCTCTGATCTGTGGCAACCTAGGTAACTCTTCTGGAAACACATTTGGATATTCATAAACCATTGGCACTGGCTTAATCTTCGATCCAGACACTTTTGTATCCAGTACATAAGCAAGGTAAGCATCACAACATTTCCTCACATATTTCTGAGCTAGCATCGTCGATATCGCAACAGGTAACCCACTCGAATCATTGGATTCAATATGAAGAATTTCACTATTCTGAATTTTCAACTCAATAGTATTTCGTCTACAATTTATAATAGCATCATGCAGAGTTAACCAATCCATACCCAAAATCATATCGAATTCATCAAATGGTAAAAGCATCAAATTAGCTAGAAAATAACAACCCTGAATCATTAAAGGATAGTTCTTGCAAACTATAACAATTAGAACATACTGGCCTAAGGGGTTCGATACTTTAATCACAAATTCAGTTGACTCAATAGGTAAACTCTTACTAGACACTAAACTCTTACAAACATATGAATGAGTCGATCCAGGATCGATCAAAGCAATTATATCAGTGTCATAGAGAGAAAATGTACCGGTGATAACATCTGATGACTATGCATCTTCACGAGCACGAATAGCGTAAGCTCTGGTTGGTGATCGAGCCTCAGATCTCATAGTAGAATCCTTTGTCGCACCTTTGCTACTAGTCACATTTCCCCTATTTCTAGGTAGTCTCCCTCTGGTAGTTGTATTACTTGGCCTTGTATTCAGAAATTTGTCTTTCTCAGGTAACTCAGGACAATCCCGAATAAAGTGATCTTGCAAGCCACATCTAAAACAAGCTTTATTATTCATCCAACGGTCTCCAAAATGTCGTCTTCCACACTGTTGACACTCAGGTTTGTTGGTTCTGACATTACCAACACTTGATATTGAAGTAGCTGGAGCTTTTAGACTCGTGTGTTGCTTCCCATGATCTCTATTGGAATACCCCATTGAAGTAGTCTAATGGTTATACAAATCCCGTGATTTCTTCGAAGAGGAATGATAGGGTTTACTCATCGATCTCTTTCTTGAAACTCTAGCCTTAGAATCAACTTTTCTCTTTTCTTTACTAAGTTTTTCGGCTTTGCAAGCTCTATCAACCAAAACAACAAATTCTTGCAATTCCAGAATTCCAACTAGAAGTTTAATGTCTTCGTTCAAGCCGTCTTTGAATCGCTTACACATAATTTCCTCAATGGAGACGCATTTTCGAGCGTATTTACTTAGTCTCACAAATTCTCTTTCATACTCAGTTACAGTCATACGACATTGTTTCAACTTTAGAAACTCTTTGCGCTTTTGATCAATAAATCATTGACTTATACATTTCTTTCTGAACTCAGTATGAAAGAATTCCCACGTGACTCGTTCTCTCGACACCACAGATATCAAAGTGTTCCACCATTGATAAGCAGTATCTCTCAAAAGTGATACAGCACATTTAACACATTCTGTTGGCATATAAGACAATTCATCAAATACCCAAATTGTATTCTCAAGCCAAAACTCAGCTCTCTCAAGATCATCATCAACTGTAGCTCTAAACTCTTCAGCCCCATATTTTTGAATTTTATCAATAGACGCCTTACGTAAATGTAAAGGTTCCAAAGCTTGAGGAGCTACGGGAACTAGTTGGGGAATAGGTGGGGGTGGAGGCTGCTGAGCAACTAGATTTGTTCGGACAAACTCAGTGAACCATTCGTTCATCATTTGGAAGAAGGCTTTCTTGGCCTCTCCTACCTGACTCTCAGTTACAGGTCTCGATTCAGACGACGCTGGTTTGTGAAGGGAGGTTGGCACATTACTTTCTACATCATCAACAACTGCTCGATTGGGATCCATTGCTATATAAAAACATGATTTAGAACTATCAGGAGATATCACACTATCACAGGTTATATACGGCATGTATAACTAGACTCAAACACGTTACGTTAGTCTGAGAATTGACTAAACTGTAGCTCTGATACCAATAAATATAACACCTCTAACCCGTATTCGTCACTGAAATAGGGTTACAGAGTATTATTGGACTTATTACTTAAACAAATATACATTTATCATACATTTTTCATAACCAAATAAAAGTCATTTGTAATCAATCATATTGTCCCTAACATGAGCCATTGAGGCTAAAATCATGCATTAAATGTGGTTCGAGACTAAATCGAGAACTCAGGGAAATTTTGGAAAAATATAGAAAATTTTCAAAATACAAGGGACACACACCTGTGTGGCCCAGTCATCTGTCTCACACGGCCAAAGACACACCCGTGTCACAGGCCATGTGGATATTCAAAATGGAATCACATGGCCATGTCCCAACCCGTGTCCTACCCCATGTAACTACCTGACTTGGGTTACACGACCAACCACTCGCCCGTGTAACTAGCCTGTGTACCCTTTGAAATTGCCTCACACACCCGTGTGCTAGGCCGTTTGCTAGGCCGTGTGAAAATTGGAGGGTATACTGGCTTATGCCACACGACCAAGTCACATGCCCATGTGCTGGGTCGTATTAAGCTACTGACTTGGTTTCTACATAAGTACTAAGGGACACACGGTTGTGTCACCTAGCCGTGGGTGACACACGGCTGAGACACACGCCTTTATGGACAAAAATAGGCTATTATCCAAGCCATTTTTCTTACCCAAACTTGCCACAACCTACACATACCAAATAGAATATGATCATATCTTCAATAGGTCATTCAAACACATCAAAACCAAGTTCAATTCATACAATATCAATACCAACAACCACAAGGCTCATAAGTATCACAATTAACCATTCAAAACATACCATTATCACTATAAAAAATTACCTAAATTATCAAATGTATATATATACACTTTTTATGCCTAAGACACATTCATGATGCCCAATTCACCTTCAAGCATTCAACTAAATGGTCACTTTCTTCATGCATTATCTTGCCTAATGCTTGGCATGCTAATTCATTCTCCATTTTAACCATTAGCTACCTTCATTACCAATTCATAGTAAGGCATTAACAAAGCAAGTATAAACCACATAACAAAAGGTCATTTACTCATATATGACTAAGTTACCAAAATAAGCCAAATCACAAGGCTAAACATATAACCAAAACATACATCATTTACAAGCCAAATGAATTGGGTATAAACATTACAAACATATAGGCCATATTAACCACAACACTTATACATGCCATATAACCTAAATATCCAAAGTTTAAAAGTACCAAAACAACGGCTGGATGGTGTGATGAGATCTCTGCCAACTCTCAATCCTAGAAAGCTTCAAAATCACTACAAAACACAGAAAAGTAAACAAAGTAAGCTATAAAGCTTAGTAAGCTCTTATGGTTAATAGGTATAACTTACCATTCATTCACAATTTCAAGTAAATAAACATAGCATAAAGCAATTAATTTGAATCCCAAAATCCTAACACATATTCCATCAAAAGGTTAGACATGAACTCATAATTCTCATAGATTCAATGCTTATACAATTCATGAACATACTTGTACCGATACATATCAATCTCTTACTTTCTCACATCATTAATATACTCGTTGAACCATTTCTAATAATATCGGATATTCAAGAATCTCACACCCTAAGTGCCCACACATGGTCGAAATCATCTCAATATCATATATCATATGTAAATGCTCATCTTGAGCTATCACCGAGTCTGCTCACACAAGCTGACAGTCAAGATGTAGCTCCATGGTGCTACTCACACAAGCTGACGAGAATCTATAACACATGTTTGAAAACTCAAATACGGACTAGCACCCAAAACACAATAACCCCTATGACATGTCATTTGTATCCTATCTATTCCTAAGGTTCAACCGGGATTTCATATGTAGCCAATTCTTCGTCGAGCATTTCTATAAGGTCTCATTCATCAACAATACAAATATAGAGCATTTAGAACACAATTACATTAATGCTTATTAACATACGAACTTACCTCGATCACAAAAATGATAGAATAGGATCGACTAATCCAATACTTTATTTTTCCCCCGATCTAGATCCGTACATTGCTTTTCTTGATATATATAATCAAATTTAACTTATTAAAAATACATTATATTCAATTTAATCCAAAATTCATATTATGGAAATTTTACACTTTTACCCCTTATATTTTAACATCTTTATAATTTAGTCCTTAGCTCATAAAAATGCAAATTCATGCAATTGAGTCCACACCCATGCTAGCCGAATTTCATTTATGCTCTTAACAGCCCACACATTTCATTATTTCACACATTTACCACATAATTTTCACATTTCTCAATTAAATCCCTAATTGATAATTTTATCAAAAATCACTCAACAAATGTTGTTTATCTAACAACAACCATCCATTTTCTATCATCAAACATCAAAACACCTATACATTCATCAATGGTAAAACCCTAAAATTTTAACAGTTTTGTAAATTACTCCTTGGGCTAGCTAGATTAAGCTACAACACTCCAAAACATAGAAATTATTAAAAACCGAAAAAAATGCACTTACATGTGCAAGGAGAGAGATGGATGAATGTTTAAGCTTGGTTATGGATTTCTTATGCCCTAATTTCAGTGGTCATATTCATTTAGGAAGATGATATTTCTTTTTTCTATATTTTAATTAAGTTATTTTATTGACTTACATTTTTAACCTTATTAATAGATAACCAAATTACTCAATTTAATGCCCATATTTGTTCACTAATAATATTAATGGTCTAATTACCAATTAAGACCACTCTTATTCAAAATTCATGGCAATTTGACACCTTTTTCTTATAGAACTCTAATTTTACACTTTACGCGATTTAGTCCTTTTTATCGAATTGAGCATTCAAACGATAAAATTTCTTAACGAAATTTTTTATACAATCATATTATCATGATATAGAACTAAAAATAATAAAATAAATATTTTAACTTCGAATTTGTAGTCCAAAAATCACTGTTCCGATTTCACTAAAAACGGGTTGTTATACTTTGAAAATAAACCACAATTCGAGTTTAGAATTGAACTCTAATACCATTAAATGTAATCCCCTAAAATTGGACTGGACATTATGGCCAAATCACAAAGATCACATCGGCCATGATGATGGGGCGAAAAATTTTTAACTGTTTTCATTTAAAATTCATTATCCTTTTGAAATTAGCATTTTGTTTGAGAAAATCTAAAGTATTTTCTTTAAATTTCCTTGGAAAAATATTATCAGAAATTGATTGGTTTTAAAAATATCAAGATTGAGTATTTGAAGAAAACATCTTAATTTTTAAAAATACCACAGTGGAAAAATTGACAAAATTTCATTTGTTGATTAAAAATCATCATTTGATACATTTCATAAATTATTAAGTAATTAAATAAATAGATTTAAGTTTTGTAAAAACATATACTTGAATTTGAAATAAAATCATTAGGTCGAAAATGTAATTGTGTTGAAAAACCAATTTTGAGTACTCATTTGATAAACCATTTCAGTAATTGTTTAAAACCAAACCATGCAAAAATATCCCAAAAATCCAAAATCAGCGTCCTATACCACATTCCATATAAAATAATTAAACAGACCCAAAAATACCAAATAATAAAGTTTTAAAGTTTATACGTAAAATGTCCAAGTACACGTCCGTAGCCAAGCCCATGTTCTAACCTCGTGGGTTATCTGAAAAGTCAAGAAATTGAAGGGTGAGCTTTCAAAGCCCAGTGTGAATTCAACATAAAAGAAATAGTATTTAAGCCATACATTTCATATATATATATATATATATATATAAACACTTATATTTCAACATAATATCACTGTAACACTCCTAACCTGAATCTATCGCCCGAACAGGGTTATAGAGTATTACTGAAGTTTTAAAATTTAAACAGATAGAAAATTCAAACATTTCATAACATATAACATTCATGTCAGAAACCAATCATAATCATGCATATTGCCCCTAATACGAGCCCTCAAGGCCCAAAATACACATTATAAACAAATCAGGACTAAATAAAAAATTTAGAGAATTTTTTGGAAACTTATAAAATTTTCAAAACTGTAGGGGGTCACACGGCCGTGTGACTCACACGGACAAGAGACATGCCTATGTCTTATGCTGTGTGGGAATTCAAAATAGGGACGCACGTTCGTGTCCCAACCTGTGTCCGTGCCTATGTAACTCACTGACTTGTGCCACACGGCCAAGCCATACGCTCGTGTTCTAGGCCGTGTGAGCATGCTAACTTACACACTTAAAAAGATACAGGGGACACACGACCATGTCACTTGGCCATGTGTCACACACAGCTGAGACACACGCCCATGTCTCTGCCCGTGTGGACGAAAATAGACCATTTTACAAGCCACATTTCTCACCCATTTTAGCATCCAACTAAACTCCACATTTTGCATATACACAAGTCATGATTAGGCATCCAAAATAAGCCAAAATCAAGCCTTAAACATGTAAAATCATCACATACAACCAATATGTCCTTAGGCACCTCAAATGTTAGCATGTCAACCATGTTTCCAAATTTACCTAAGTGACCAAATAAATATATGCATAATTATATCAAAACCTATCATGTAGGTCACTTATCAAGCTTACTCATTCGATGCCCAATATACCCATTCACAAGGTAAATCATTTTGCATCTTTTCATGTCACTTAACTTACTTACCAAAACATACCAATATTTCCAAATGGTACCAAATATACCATTCTAAACCAATCATCAATATACCTATAAGTTTTCCATAAGAAAGCACTAAATCACACCAAGGTATATAACATATCTTATATGCATATTCAAACCACATTTTACTTTCCATCATTCTATCATATCAAACACACAACAAATATAATAAGGCCACACATATATATACATATTAAAATATACCAAACACAAGCCATATAAGTGGCTAATCTCAACAAAACACTTATACGCCAACATTGACCAAATTAACCTATACATGCCATTATAATCGAAATTAAATAATTGAAAGTACCAAAAGAGCCGATGGATAGTCTGATATAGCTCTGAAAAGCTTCCAACCCGAATGAGCTTCCAAATAACTAAAAAACATAGAAAATAACATAGAGTAAGCATTTAAGCTTAGTAGGTTCGTATAACATAGAATTTAACTTACCATTTAGTCACAGAATTTAACTTACCATTTAGTCACAGAATTTAACTTACCATTTAGTCACATTTAAGGTAAGCATACAAAGCATATGCAAACTCAATTTGGCCAAAAGCCTAGACACATACCCTCATCAACCATGTTAGTCATGTTGCAACAGCCCGGTTTTAGATAAATCGGAATAGTGCTTTTGGGACCACAAATCCTAAGTTGGAAAATTATTTTAATATAATTTTATGTGTTTACAGCATGATAGTATGCATGTGTGAAAATTTCGTGAACTAATTTTATTTTTTAATAGCTCAAATTGAGAAAAATGACTAAATCGCACAAAATGCAAAATTTGCATTCTATTAGTTATAGGTGTCAAATTGCTTTGGATTTTAAATATGATGGCCTTAAATGGTAATTAAACCATTTTAAAGGTTAATGGACATTAATGGACATCCATTATATGTTTTATATGTTTATAATAAAGGTTATATTAGTAAATTGATTAATTAAGTAATAATAAATAAAACAAAACATAAAGCTATTTGATTATAATCATTTTTGGTTGAATGAAGCTTGTGGAAAAGCTAAAATACAATTTCACATTCAGCTAGGTTAATTTAAGCAATTAAGGTACGATTTTTGATCCGATTTTGATGATTTTTACGTTTTTGAGATCATTACTTTGTATTCCAGCTGGCCCGTACCTTAGATTTTGAAAATTTTAAAGGGTTAACATATTTCTGTTGTTGAATGATTGAGTAATTTGATGATTGATGATAGATTATGAAGGTTAATTGATAGATTAATAGTTTTGTAAAGTGATTTTTGACAAAAATGTCAAATAGGGGTTAAATTGAAAAATAAACAAATTGAGTGGTTGAAATGTGAAATAAATGAAAGTTTTGGGCTGCTAGGGACTTATATGCAATTCGGCCAAGTATGGGTTGAGTGAAATTATGTGAATTTTTTGTATTTATGAAACAAGGACTAAATTGTGAAAATGTGGAAGTTTAGGGGCTAATATGAAAATTTGATTAAATGCGTGTTATAGACTAAATTGAAAGAATATGTGATTGAATAATTTAATTTTGAATATATTTAGATCAAGAAAAGAGTAATCCAAAATTAGATCGAGGGAAAGGAAAGATTATCGAGTAATTGACTCATTTCGCCGTTTTCATACTCGAGGTAAGTTCGTATGTAACGAGCTCTATTATAATTGTATTTAAATGCTTTGATATTGCATAAATTGTAAATTTTAGACTATAAACTTGTTTGACCATGATTCAAAAATGATTCAACGGTGATTTGAAATGATTCGATTATGATTTGGTATTGGAAAATTCCCGGTTGAGCCTTAAGAATAGTCTAGGATATTAATGACATGTCATTAGAGTATTAAGTTGGCTTTGAGCCATGATATCAGCATTTTGGGTGTGAGTTATACCTTGATTTGGCTACGGGCCATGGTATAGGTATTTTAGAGAAGAGTTACCTTGATTTGGCTACGGGCCATGGTATAGGTACTACGGGATTAGTTACCTTGATTTGGCTACGGGCCATGGTATAGGTACTTATCGATTGAGATCCTTAAATATCCTACTTCTATTCTAAATGGTTCAATGGGAAATTGAAAGAGCTGGATTAGAATGAGATTGATACGAGTTAGTACAGGTACATACGTAAAGTTTATAAACAATGAATCCATGAAATGGATGAATTCTTGGTAAGCTATTAAATGAATGCTTGAATGGTTTAAGATTTAATGTATTTGTATTATCTTGCACTTATATTGATTGAATTGTGATTGAATGGTGAAGTTGCTCATTAAGTTAATACGAACTTACTAACCTGTAAAACTTACTTTGTGTTATTTTCTTATGTTTTATTGAGAATCAAGGCTAGCTCGAATCTAGAAGTCATTGGGAATATCATCACACTATCGATCTTCTAATTTGATACTTTTGAAGTCATGTATATATGGTATATGGCATGTATATGCTTGAGTCATTTTGGCGTGTTTGATGGATTTGTATTTTGGCCATTTGAGTTGGCATAACTTGATAAAATTGGTGATGTTTTATGAATGTGCAATGGTTCTATTTTAATGTTTGGTAATAGATTTATCTTGAATAAATGTGGTTAAAGTGATTATGTATGTTTCGATTGGTTTAGGTGGATGAACTATATATATGAAATTATGCTTAGTAAAGCATGATAAATTTATTGGTATTTGAATATGTAAACGTTATGGATTTGAGTATTGAATTTGGTCGAAATGGATATAGTATAATTGTGCATTTGTTGGATGATTTTTGGCTGCCTCTTTGTGTGGTGAAATGGTACCATTTGAGTTTTATAGGTATGTGCAAAATAGGTGGCAAATTGTCCTTGCAAATGGCCTATTTTTGTCCACACGGGTAGAGACATGGGCGTGTGTCTCAGCCATGTGTGAAACACAGTATTGTTACACGGCCGTGTGTCCCCTGATGTTGAAATTGAATTGAGGTCAATATGCTCCACACGAGCGTGTGACTGGCCGTGAGGTATAAGTCAGTATACCCTCTAAATGGCACACGGCCTAACACACGGGCGTGTGGTTGGCCGTGTGACCCAAGTCAGTATATTCTCCAGTTTTCACACGGCCTGGCACATGAGCGTGCCATTGACTGTGTGATGCAAGTCAGTATGTATGCCCTGATTCCACAAGCCTAAGACACGGGCATGTCTAATAGCCATGTGAGGCACACGGCCTATTTACACAGGCGTGTGACCCTTGTATGATTAAAAAATTTCTAAGTTTTTTGAAATTATCGTATGTTATCGGTTTAGTCCCGAACCATTTCTAAAACATGTTTAAGGCCTCGTAGGTCTTTATAAGGGACAATGTGGTTGTATTGAATGATGTATAAGAATGAATGCTATATGTTATGTTTTGATCGGTAATACCTCATAACCCTATTTCGACAACGGATACAGGTTAGAAGTGTTATATTTTATTTGTATCAGAGCTACAGTTTAGTTGATTTTAGGACTAACATAGCATGTGAGAGTCTAGCTATACATGTCATATATATACTCTACATTAATGTGATGATTCCTGACATTTTAAATTGTGTTTTCATATAGTAATGGATCTCAAACGAGCTATAGCTGATGATGTAGAGAGTAATGCGCCAGCTCCCACTCAAGGTGTAACACCCCTTACCCATATCCGGCGCTGAGACAGGGTACGAGGTATTACCAAACTTGAACTCATACATTCATGCAAAATTCGGGCTATAAAATTTTTCTTTAGAACAACTTCATTCATACATACACAATTTGTCCTTAATATAGGCCTACAAGTCCCAAAGCAGCCATCGGAAAAGGATCGGGACTAAATTGGAAACTTTTAGAAAGGTTTGGGAAATTTTTCCTAATAAAGAGCCACACACCTGTGTCCTCTGGTCGTGTAACTCTCTGACTATGACATCAGCACCAATTTAGGGTCAAATGGCCATATCACACGCCTGTGTGGCCAGACCGTGTGGTCAATAAAAATTAAATGATTTTTCATAAAAATGGTGCAGACTTCACATGGCCAGAGTACACGCTCATGTGGGTAGGTCTTGTCTCTCACACGCCTAAGACACACGCCCGTGTGATTACTACTGAGCATACTGACTTGCAAAATTTAGGTGCAGGGACACACGACCATTCAAAACGCCCGTGGGGTAGACCATGTGTCACACACAGTCTAGACACATGCCTGTGTGTCTACCTGTGTAGACCATTCAAAGGCTATTTTTCAAGCCAATTGTCACCCTCAATCATTCATACACTTAAACATATTTCATAACATACAACATGACATATTTAGACACTCAAATATTCAACACTATGGCACTTTCACATCTTCATAATGTAATCCTATTGCACATTCGTTTAGTCACACAATTTGGAAGCATTCTACACCAATTTCATGCATAATCAAATTTGTTACCAAAACCTCAATTTACCCATTCATTTCTATAGTCATCTTAAGTCATTAAGTTATTCCTTATCACATATCCATCCAACAGACTACATAGCAAATCATCAAGGTATTAACACATGCAGGCATGAACAATTAGACATTACAACCCAATAATCAATTATGAGCCATATTACATGGCTATTACAAACTGAATCATCAATATCATAGGCCTTCACAATTTGGCCAAATAGCATGACACATATCACAAAATGACCAAGTCTCCTATACATGCCATACTTAAAATAACAAATTCACTATACCCAATGTTCTTTTGATAGTGTAATCGAATGCTCTGAAAACTTTCGATCCCCGAGCTAGCTTGGTAGAACTACAAAGGATAGAAAAGAGAGGGGAGTAAGCTTAGTAAGTCCACATGCAAATAATATGCAATATTAGTAAACCATAATCACACAAGACATAATAACATAACCACCAAGATTATTCATTATTCAAGCATTCTAGCTCATTTATCAAGTATTCATATATATATAAATATACTTTCTCGTCACATATCATCCTTTAACAAGGCATCACTCATGAGTATAACGTACGTACCTGTACATACCTGTAGAATATCAAATAACTTTACCTTCATTACCATGCCCATCTTGGGACTTTCATCGCATTATCCAGTATAATACCTATTGAACACTCGAAATACTATTGGATACAAGGAAACTTGCACATAAGTGTCACATAAACATACGTAGCCGAAGCTACCTCATATCATGCAACGCTTGCAATGGAGCTACTCACAGGCTTGCTCATATAAGCTATCGATCAAGGTGTAACTATACGGGCTGCTCAAAAAAGCTGTTAGGTATCCGACCACTCAAGGATTACCTAGCCACTGGTAGGACACACAAGACCATTGCTCGAAACTCAATCACATGTATCACATCCATTATGAACTCGGACCACTCAACGAACTCGGATGCCACATATATCACGAACTCGAACCACTCAATGAGTTCAGACTTCTTAATTCCTAGTGACATGTCACTTGTATCCTAAACTATTCCTAAGGTTCAAACGGGGTTTTTCTCACTTGCACATTGCACCTCTATTGCACTTGCTCGTGACGTCGTGGATAGCGACCATAATATCATTCATGCTTACAATAGTACCATTAGACATAGCAGACATAATAAGAAATAAAATAATTATCACATAATGTTAACACAACATAACATACCATATTGTCACATTATTTACACATGTACTTACCGCGGTACAAAAATGAAGGTAATCGAGCCTAATCGTCGTATACTTTATTCTTCCCTGGATCAAGACTTGGTTCACGTTTTTCTTGATCTATAATGCCAAATTTAACTTGTTTATTAATCTCATTATTCAAATCAATCCATAATTCATAATTTGGTAAAATTACCTTTTTACCACTAACTTTCCACTTATTTACTATTTAGTCCCTAGGCTCATAAAATGAAATGTATGCATTTTCTTGGTTACCCAAACCTAGCCGAACCTTTACTATGCTCATATCAGCCCATATTTTCCTTTATTTCACATTATTACTACTCACTTTTACACATTTACAAACAAGTCCCCTTTTTAGGTGTTTTCACTAAAAATCACCTAGTAAAAGATGTTTATCATGCATCAAACATTCATATTCCTCCATTAATCAACAAAATACATGCATGTTACACATGGGTCAAATTTCATACATGAACTCTAGCTCAAAATATAGCTAGAAATGGGTAGATCATGCTTCAAAGACTTCAAAAATATAAAGAACATTAAAAACAGGGCTAGGGAGCACTTACAATCAAGCTTGTAATGTTGAACAAAACCCTAGCTATGGCTATAGAGAAATTCAGCTAGCACTTGGAGAAGATGGACACATTTTTTGCTTTGATTTTCCCTTTTTATTCTTTTAATTACCAAATGACTAAAATGCCCTTAGGGTCTTTCTTTCAAATTTTTCCTATGCATGTCCATTTTTGTCCAAAATTATAGAAATTAGTCAAATTGCTAATTAGGACCCTCTAATTCATAATCTAAAGCAATTTCATGCTTAAAGCTTCTAGAATGCAAGTTTTTCATTTTATTCGATTTGGTCCCTAAAATTCAATTAGACATTTTATGCATAGAATTTCCTCATAGAACTTTCACATGAGCCTTCATAGTATAGACCTCATAAAAACCATAAAATGAGTATTTCTATCTCGGATTTGTGGTCTCAAAAACATTATTCCGACTAGGCCCTAATTCAGGATGTTACATAAGGGACCACACCTACTGAATCTAGACTCATGTCGAGTACTCACGGAGGTGAGACTAAAAAAGCCTTTTTCTAGATAATGAACGAATGGTTCACACAATATGTCTGGACAAATTCGGCTGTTCAGCAACCCCCACCCTCATCTATTCCTCAACAAATTCTTGTTGTTCCTCAAGTTGTGGATCTGATACAGTTGAACAAACCACCAGTGGACAAGATTTGTAAACATGGGGCTGAAAATGATGATGCTGAGAGAGCTGAGTTTTGGCTCGAAAATATGATTCAAGTATTCGATGAATTATCTTGTACTCTTGAGGAATGTATTAAATATGCAGTATCCTTGTTGAGAGACACCACGTATCAATGGTGGAACACGCTGATATCTGTAGTTCTGAGAGAATGAGTGACCTGGGAATTCTTTCAGATGGAATTTCGAAAGAAATATATAAGTCAGCAATTCCTTGATCAAAAGCACAAAGAATTCCTAGAATTAAAACAAGGTCAAATGACTGTCACCGAGTATGAAAGAGAATTCATACGGTTAAACAAGTATGTTTGAGAGTATGTGTCTACTGAAGAAATAATGTGCAAGCGGTTCATGGACGAGTTTAATGAAGATATAAAACTATTAGTCAGAATTCTAGAATTGAAAGAATTTGTTGTTTTAGTTGAAAGGGCTTGTAAAACCGAATATATCAGTAAAGGAAAGAGAAAAGTAGATTCTGAAGCTAGAGACTCAAGAAAAAGATCAATGAGTAAGCCGTATCAATCTTCACCAAAGAAATTTTGAGATTTCCATAGTCGATCTAATGCATCGGTGGGATATTAGAATAGAGACCGTGGAAATTAGTATATGAGTCCTAAAACTCAAGCTACTACTGTTTCGAGTGTGGACAATGTTAGCCAAAATTGTGGGAGACAACATTTCGGAGAATGATGGAATAAGAGTAATAAAGCTTGTTTCAAATGTGGCTCATTGGATCATTTTATTAAAGATTGTCCTAAGATGGTGGAGAAAGATAGACCGTAAAATGTGAGATCGAGTAACATTTCGAATAAAGGAAGACTACAAAGAAATGCTGGAAATGTGAGTGGTAGTCGAGGGGTGACAAAGGACTCCACAGTGAGATCTGAGGCTAGAGCACTTGCTAGAGCCTACGCTATTCGCACTCACGAAGAAGCGTCATCTCCAGATGTTATAACCGGTACTTTCACTCTTTATAATACTAATGTGATTGCATTGATAGGTCCAGGATCAACTCATTCTTATATATGTATGAATTTAGTATCTAGTAAGACTTTGCCTATAGAGTCTACTAAATTTGTGATTAGAGATCTGTAACACCCCTTACCCGTGTCTGACGCTGGTACAGGGTACGAGGCATTACCGGACTTAAACATAACTAATCATACAAAACTAAGTCATAAAATTTGGTCCAAATCAAATTCATCCAATCAAATGCATATTGTCCATTATACGGGCTCACGAGGCCCAATACATACTTTGAAAGTGGTTCGGGACCAAACTGAAAACTTTTGAAAACTTTGAATTTTTTTTAAAAAACAGGGGCACACGCCTTGAGCACATGGCCGTGTGGCCAGCTGTGTGGATGAAAGTTAGGCTATTTACCAAGCCTTTTCTATCCAAAAAATTTACACACTTATACCAAATTTATCAACACAAAACATGGCATTATCATAGACATACAACTTAACCAATAATAGCCAACATCAATGGCCTTATACAAAATGAACTATCAAATAACATAGACCAACATTTTAGGCCAAATCAATTATGACACATAACAAAATAACCAAGTCCCCTATACATGCCATAATTCAAAATATTGCTTTCAAAATACCAAAAGAATGTTGATAGTATGGATGGATCTCTGACGGTCTCCGTACCCCGAGCTAGCTTGGTGACACTATAAGACAAGGGAAAGAAAAGGGAGTAAGCATATAGCTTAGCAAGTTGGTACGTAAATAATAAATAATTTATTAACATGCTTTTAACAATCCTCATAATATGTTTTCAAGATAATACAATCATATTGTACATAGTTTCACTATTCACTCATGTTCATATCAAGCTAAACACCCCTAACCTGTATCCGTTGTCGGACTAGGGTTAAATGCATTACCGAACAAATTGGAATATTTAACATTCATTTCATAAACATTTTAACATTAGAGATAAAACATCAATATAGAGTCCCTTATATAGGTCATTGAGACCTTAAACATGCATCAAAAAGGGGTCGGGACTAAACTAAACACATACAATTTTTTTCCAAAACTTAGACATTTTCAAAGTACAGGTCAGACGCCTGTGTGAATAGGCCGTGTGCCTTACGCGGCATTAGACACGCCTATGTGTCTAAGCAGTGTCAAAACAGGGCATACATACTGACTTGCTCACATGGCTACAAAACACACCAGTGTGTCTTGGCCATGGTCGAGCCTGACTTGGGCCACACGGCTAGCCATACGCCCGTGTGCCTTGGCCATGCTCGAGCCTGACTTACAATTGTAGCGTACCCTAGAGGACACACGGCCGTGCAACATAGCCATGTGTCACTCACGGTTGAGACACACGCTCTTGTCTCTACCCATGTGGACAAAAATAGGCCATTTGAATAGCCAACTTGCCACCCCAATTAGGTCAAACCTACAAGCACCCAACCAAGTATATATACCTAGAAACTTTAACCAATTTTAATACCAAATCATACATCAATCATGCCATAACATTATCAACCATTTACATGCTCATAAACTCAACTCAATTGTGCCAAAACATAAGACCAAATCATATCGAACATATGGTTTCATAATCTCTAAAATCATGACCAAATCTCATACCAAAACTTACCAAACTTACCATTTCTCTTAACTATTCATGAACATATCAAATAGATCATCTTGCATCATATTTCATATACTAAAATCAATACATAAACACAACCATATCAAGCCATATCACATAGTTAAATATAAGCATTACAAAACCTATCCAAAGAACTTCTACCCTATACATGCCATACTTTATCATATACAATTTCAAAAGGTACCAAAATGAGATTCGATAGTGTGATGATGATCCTCGAAGATCCCCGAGCTCACAGCAGCTTCGATAACTATAAAACAATGCAAACACACACAAAGTAAGCTTTCCAAAGCTTAGTAAGCTCGTATTAAATATCATCAACAACTTATAAAATATAAAACATCAACACATAAACACTTATTAGTTCTCAATTCATCTATCAATTCTATGCCAACATAATTCATATGTTTATACCAATCCACGAACTTCATATACGTAATATCATATACCACATAAGTATCATACATACCTGAACCTTCCCGTACTTATTCATTTTCATTCTCACCTCTCGTCCAGATATTTTAAGACTTTCCAAAGATTATTCATGCTTTAAGCATCCGCACACTTAGTACTTTAAGGTTTAGTCGAAGCTAGAACGATTCTGTACACTTAGTGCCATCTCAATTAACTGAAGCTATTTCGGTATCGCACACTTAGTGCCTCATACAGCCGAAGCTATACCATTTCGCACACTTAGTACTATTTATAGCCAAAGCTATACCAATTCGCACACTTAGTGCTATTTATAGCCGAAGCTATTTTGAATCGCACACTTAGCGCCAAATGCAATTAATTTATCATCATATTCAAACCATAATAAAATATATTCACAATTTATGTATAATTAAAGCATAAAAAAAACATACTTGTAACATCATGTATCACGTACGAACTTACCTCGTATTCGGAATTGCCGACTTGGATTGTCTACTCTATAACCTTCGACTTCCCTCAGTCTAAATCTGAATTCCTTTTTTTTATCTATATGTATTCAAATTTAACCATTTTATTCACCAAATCATTCAAATCAATCCATATACACATAATTAGGGCATTTTACAAATTTGCTCTCACATTTTCACATTTTAACATTTTAGTCCCTAATTCACAAAATCACAAAAGATACATAATTTCATTAGACATGTACATGGCCGAATATTCATAGCTCTCATAAAAGTCCTCACATTTCATTTATTTCACATTTTAGTCCTTCAATTTACAATTTTCACAATTTAGCCCATTTTACTCAAATTCATCAAAAATCCAAAGACAAAACATGTTAACCCAAAACATATCTTCCATTTATCAACAAATAACTTCACAAATCTCATATTTTCATCAATGACACATTTCAAAATCATCAACAAAATCAGAAATTGAGACATGGGCTTGATAGTATTCGAAGCAACGATTATTAAAATGTAGAAATTATTAAAAACTGATCAAAACACATACCTTAATCAAAGATTACAAGTGCTGAACCCTCAGCAAACTTTTCTCTTTTATTTTCTTGTATTTTCGGCCAAGGATGAACATAAAATGATTTATTTTCATGCATTTGTTTTATTATTATTAACATATTAATTAAATTTCCATTTTACACTTTGTTATAAAACTATTAAAACATGAATATCAAGGTCATAAATGTCCATTAACCATATAAATTTCATATTAACCACATAAGGACCTATCAAATAATAAGCCAAATCAAATGGGCACTTTTAACAAACAGCAGGCAACTTTTACATTTTATGCGATTAGGTCCTTTTATTAAGCACACAATTGATCAAATTCACGTACGAAACTTTCACACGTGCTAGTTCATATAATATAAGAAAGAAAAATAATATTAAAATATTTTTATAACTTGGATTTGTGGTCCTAAAATTACTATTCTGACTAGGGTTTAAACTGGACTGTTACACAAGCTATCTATGCGAGTTATAGTCATTAAATTATTTATATCTAGAGCTCTGAATTCCAAATTAAGATCCGCTAATTTTTTCAGAAACTAGACTCACATATATTCTTACCACAAAATTTTCAGAATTTTTTGTTTAGCCAATAAGTACAGTTTATTCTTTAAAGTCACCCCTGTTTTGCTATCTGAAATCATTCTAACTCTATCTCACAAAAATTCAAATATCCCATAATATGAAATTCTTTTGCTTACACCTTTTCCTTTATATGAAAATAGACTCAATTAGATTTAATTTCAGATCTTATTCAACCTCTAATTCAATTTCCACCATTTTTGGTGATTTTTCAAAGTCACACAACTACTGCTGTCCAAAACTATTTTATTACTAAATTTCACTCTTTCATGTTTTCTTTGTAGTAACTTTCATTGTAACACTTACTCCATATCAATCTTACTGAAGTTCAATCACATATCGAGCACATTGCTCGTAAGTTCACACACACTTACCTACTTATTCATCACATAGTCATATTCAATTACACCTAGTAATTTCCCGTTGAACACATCGAAATAATAACGGATACTTGGTGGCCTGCACATAATACCACCCTTGTAGTCAAAGCTACCTTCTTCACAAAGTGGCCTTCACATTGTACCAAACTTGTGACCAAAGCTATCTTTCTTCACAAAGTGGCCTTCACATAGTACCACACTTGTGACCAAGCTATCTCTTCTCAAAGTGGCCTTTACATAGTACCACACTTGAGTCACTAGTGACATGTCACTTGTATCCTATTCTATTCCTAATGTTCAACTGGGAAATTTCTCACTTTTTGATACTTGTCAATTTCATTCAATATTCAGCTACATTTCATAAAATATAATAAAATGTGATAGCATAAGTAAAAACAATGCATTATTTACATAAAAACTTGCCTCGGTGCAAAATATGACGAATTGGCAATCTAGTCCACAACCTTTTCTTTTCCCTGATCAAGGTCAATTCCTCATCTTTCTTGATCTATAATAATACATTTAACTCATTTAATACTCACATTATTCAATTTAGTCCAAAAATCACATTATGGAAAAATTATATTTTTGACCCTAAACTTTATCATATTTACATTTTTACCCCAAGGCTCGTAAAATGAAATTTATTCAATTTCTTTGTACTTTAAGCTTAGCCGAACCATTTTCATAACTATAAAAGCCCACAATTTCCACTAAATCACACTTTTATGACAAATTTTATAACTTTTACAAATTAGTCCTTTTTAGCATTTGCACCGAAAACTACTTAGTAAAAGTCATTTCTCCAACCATAAACATGCATAATCTACCATTAGACATCAAAATTCACAAATTTCTAACAAGTTTCAAACCCTAGACCTTCATCATAACTCAAATAAATGGTAGAAATAGGTAGATCTTGTTACGAGGATTTCAAAAACGTAAAAATCATTAAAAACGGGGCAAGAATGGACTTAGAATCGAGCTTGGAAGCTTGAAAACCCCTATCCATGGTTTCCCCTTGTGAAATTTGGCCATGGGGTTGAAGATGGACAAAAAATTGGCTTTTAATTTTGTTTTTAATTCATTTTAATTACTAAATGACCAAAATGCCCCTAACTTAAAAATATTCTATTTCACTTATTTCATGTCCATTTTGTCCAAAAAAATTAACCAATGGTCTAATTACCATTTAAGGACCTCCAATTTAAAATTTCATAGCAATTAGACATCTCTAGCTTCTAGAACTCAAGTTTTGCACTTTTTAGGATTTAGTCCTTTTGACTAAATTGAGTGCCCAAACGTCGAAATTTTTGAACAAAATCTTCTCGAAATAATTCTGTGAAACCATGGACTATAAAAATATAATAAGAATAATTTTTTCCTCATCGAATTTGTGGTCCTAAAACCACTATTTCGACTAGGCCCAAAATCGGGTTGTTACAGTATTGAACCCCTTAGGCAAATGTGTATTGGTTGATAAAGTTTGCAAGAATTGTCCGTTAATGCATCGAGATTTCTATTTTTTAGCTAATTTGATGTTGTTGCCGCTCAATGAATTTTATGTGATTTTAGGTATGGATTGGCTAATGATGCATAATGCTATAGTGGATTGTAGACGAAAGACAATTGAACTGAAATGTCAGAATAATGAGATTCTTAGAATTGAATCGGATGATCTGAATAGTTTGCCAACTGTGATATCGTCTGTGTTAGCTCAAAGATTTGTGAAAAACTGATGTGAAGCTTATCTTGCTTATGTACTTGATATGAAAGTGATAGAAATAAAGATTGAATCAGTTCTAATTGTGTGCGAGTATCCAGATGTATTTCCTGAAGAGTTACCGAGTTTACCACCTATCAGAGAGGTTGAGTTTGGTATTGAATTAGTACCGAGTACAACATCGATATCGATAGCTCCGTATAGAATGGCTCCAACGGAGTTAAAAGAATTGAAAGCTCAGTTGCAAGAGTTGACAGATAGAGGTTATGCTAGACCGAGTTTCTCTCCTTGAGGTGCACCGGTGTTATTTGTGAAAAAGAAAGATGGCACGACGAGAATGTGTATAGATTATCGATAGCTCAACAAAGTGAAAATGAAGAATAAATACCCTTTGCCACGAATAGATGATTTATTTGATTAGTTAAAAAGGGCAACAGTGTTTTTGAAAATTGATTTGAGATTGGATTATCACAAATTGTGAGTTAAAGATTCAGATGTGCCAAAGATTGCATTTAGAACAAGGTACGGACACTACTTTTTTCTTGTTATGCCTTTTGGACTAACAAATGCACCTGCTATTTTTATAGATTTGATGAACCAAATTTTTAGGCCCTATTTAGATCGATTTGTAGTTGTGTTTATTGATGACATTTTGATTTACTCTCGTGATGAATTTGAGCATGCCAAACGTTTGAGAATCGTGTTACAAACTTTAAGAGATAAACAGCTGTTTGCAAAGTTCAACAAATGTGAGTTTTTCCAACGAGAGGTTAGTTTTATGGGACATATAGTTTTAGCTGAGGATATCTGAGTTGACTCGAGCAAAATTCTGCAACTATAGATTGGAAGCCTCCGAGAAATGTATCTGAAGCCCATTGTTTTCTAGGACTAGCCAGTTATTATAGACAGATTGTTAAAGGTTTCTCGATGATTGCGACTTCGATGACACGGTTACTTCAAAAAGATGTTAAATTTGAGTGGTCAAAAAAGTGTCAACAGAGCTTCGAACAGTTGAAAACATTATTGAAAGAGGCACCAGTGTTAGTTTAGCTTGAGTAGGGTAAAGAATTCGTAGTTTTCAGTGATGCATCATTAAATGGCTTGGGTTGTGTTTTGATACAGGAAGGCAAAGTTGTAGCTTATGCCTCAAGACAGTTAAAGCCGCACGAAAAGAATTATCCGACACACGATCTAGAGTTAGCCGCGATAATGTTCGCATTGAAAATTTGGCTTTAATACTTGTTTGGTGAGAAATGTCATATTTTTACTGATCACAAAAGCTTGAAATACCTGATGACTCAAGAAGATTTGAATTTGCGACAGTGGAGATGGTTAGAATTGTTAAAAGATTATGAATTAATAATTGACTATCATCCGGGGAAAGCAAACGTAGTTGCTGATGCTTTGAGCCGAAAGTCTTTATTTGCTTTACCTGCTTTGAACACAAAATTAGCTTTGTCTGACAACAATTTGATAGTAGTCGAGTTGAAAGTGAAACCGTTATTTCTACAGCAGATTTATGAGGCTAAAAAATTTGATAATGAATTGCAAGCAAAACGAGCTCAGTGTGAGTCGACTTCTGATTCAGAGTTTTGAATAGGGCCTGATGATTGTTTGATCTTGGTAATAGAATATGTGTACCAAGAAATTATAAGCTCATTTGGAAGATTCTAAATGAAGTACATAGTAGCTGTTTACCAGTACATCTGGGGGAAGCACGAAAATGTATAATGATTTGAAACAGTTTTATTGGCCGCACGGCATGAAACGTGATATTTCAAAATTTGTTTCGAAATGTTTGATTTGTCAGCAAGTCAAAGCTGAGCATCAAGTGCCATCAGGATTATTACAACCTATTATAATTCTTGAATTGAAATGGGATAGAGTAACAATGGATTTCGTATCCGGTTTGCCCTTATCTCTAAAAAAGAAAGATGTGATCTGTGTTGTTGTTGATAGATTGACAAAATCAGCTCATTTCATTATGGTACGTACAAATTTCTTGCTTGATAAATTAGCTGAGTTGTACATTTTTGAAATTGTGAGATTACATGGTGTTCCCTTATCTATTGTTTCGGATAGAGATCCAAGATTTACTTTGCGATTTTGGAAGAAATTGCAAGAAGCTTTAGGTACAAAGCTGCATTTTAGCACTGCGTTTCACTCGCAAATGGATGGTCAATCCGAACGAGTTATTCAGATACTTGAGGATATGTTGTGTTGTTGCATTCTTGAGTTTGAAGGTAGCTAGGAGAAATATTTACTACTAATTGAATTTGCTTACAATAATAGTTTCCAATCGAGCATAAAGATGGCACTATACAAAGCTCTATATAGTCGTAAATGTAGAACACCATTGTATTGGACTGAGCTTAGTGAGAATAAAATTCACGAGGTTGATTTGGTCAGAGAAACAGAAGAGAAAGAGAAAGTAATTCACGATAGTTTGAAAGTAAATTCATATCAACAAAAATCGTATACAGAATTGAAAAAGAAGGATATTGAGTTTTAGGTCGGGAATAAAGTGTTTTTGAAGGAGTCGGTGTGGAAAAAGATATTACGGTTTGGTCGAAAAGGGAAACTAAGTCCGCGATTCATCAGACCTTATGAGATTATCGAACGAATTGGGCCAGTGGCATATTGGTTGGCATTACCATATGAGTTAGAGAAAATACATAATGTGTTTCATGTATCAATGCTTCGACAATATCAATCTGACCCTTCACATGTCATTTCACCAACCGAGGTTGAAATTCAGTCTGATATGCCGTATATTGAAGAACTAATTCAAATTTTAGCTCGTGAGATCAAAGAGTTGAGAAATAATAGAATCGCATTAGTAAAAGTATTATGGCATCGGCATGGGGTTGAAGAAACTACGTGGGAACCTGAGGATGCTATGAGAAAACAATATACGAACCTACTCACTAGTAAGATTTTCGGGGACGAAAATCCCTAATGGGGGAGAGTTGTAACAACCCGATTTTAGCTAAATCGAAACAATGGTTTTGGGACCACAAATCCAATGTTGGAAAATTATTTTAATATTATTTTGTGTGTTCACAACATGATAGTATGTATGTGTGAAAATTTTGTGAACTAATTTTATTGTTTAATAGTTCAATTTGAGAAAAAGGACTAAATCGCGTAAAATGCAAAATTTGCATTCTATTAGTTAAAGGTGTCAAATTACTTTGGATTTTAAATATGATAACCTTAAATGGTAATTAGACCATTTTAAAGCTTAATGGACATTAATGGACATCCATTATATGTTTTATATGTTTAAAATAAAGGTTATATTAGTAAATTGATTAATTAAGTAATAATAAATAAAACAAATTAGAAAGCCATTTCATTATCATCATTTTTTGCCAAATGAAGCTTTTAGAAAAGCGAAAATAGGGTTTTACATTTAGCTAGGTTAATTCAAGCAATTAAGGTACAATTTTTTATCCGATTTTGATAATTTTTACGGTTTTGAGATCGTTGCTTTGTATTCTAGCTAGTCCGTACCTTAGATTTTGAAATTTTTAAAGGCTTAACATATTGCCATTGTTGAATGCTTGAGTAATTTGATGATTGATGATAGATTATGAAGTTTAATTGATAGATTAACAGTTTTTGTAAAGTGATTTTTGACAAAAATGTCAAATAGGGGTTAAATTGAAAAATATACAAATTGAGTGGTTGAAATGTGAAATAAATGAAAGTTTTGGGTTGCTAGGGACTTATATGCAATTTGGCCAAGTATGGGTTTTGTAAAATTATGTGAATTTTTTGTATTTATGAAATAGGGACTAAATTGTAAAAATGTGAAAATTTAGGGGAATATGCAAATTTGCTTAGATGCGTGTTATAGACTAAATTGAAAGAATATGTGATTGAAAAAGTAAATTTTGAATATATTTAGATCAAGAAAAGAGGAATCCAAAATTAGATCGGGGGAAAGGAAAGATTATCGAGTAATTGACTCATCTCGCTGTTTTCATACTCGAGGTAAGTTCGTATGTAAGGAGCTCTATTATAATTGTATTTAAATGCTTTGATATTGTATAAATTGTAAATTTTAGAATATGAACTTGTTGGACCATGATTCGACAGTGATTCGAAATGATTCGACTATGATTTGGTATTGGAAAATTCCCAATTGAACCTTAGGAATAGTCTAGGATATTAATGACATGTCATTAGAGTGTTAAGTTAGCTTTGGGCCATGATATCGGCACTTCGAGTGCAAGTTATACCTTGATTTGGCTATAGTCCATGGTATAGGTTTTTTGGAGAAGAGTTACCTTGATTTGGCTACGGGCCATGATATAGGTATTTTGGAGAAGAGTTACCTTGATTTGGCTACGGGCCATGGTATAGTTATTTTGGAGAAGAGTTACTTTAATTTGGCTACGGGCCATGCTATAGGTGCTTATCGATTGAGATCCTTAAATATCTGACTTCTATTCTGGATGGTTCAACGGGAAATTGAAAGAGGTGGATTAGAATGAGATTGATACGAGTTAGTACAGATATGTACGTAAAGTTTATAAACATTGAATCCATGAAATGGATAAATTCTTGGTAAGCTATTAAATGAATGCTTGAATGGTTTAAGATTTAATGTATTTGTATTATCTTGCATTTATATTGATTGAATTGTGATTGAATGGTAAAGTTTCTCATTAAGTTGATACGAACATATTAAGCTGTATAGCTTACTTTGTGTTATTTTCATATGTTTTATAGAGAATCAAGGCTAGCTCGAATCTGGAAGTCATCAGGAATATCATCGCACTATCAATCTTCTAATTTGGTACTTTTAAAGTCATGTATATATGGTATATGGCATGTATATGCTTGAGTCATTAAGGTATGTTTGATGGATATGTATTTTGGCCATTTGAGTTGGCATAAGATGATAAACTTGGTGATGTTTTGTGAATGTTGTAATGCCCTAAAATCCTAAGTATTTATTTTTGTATGTTTGTGACACAATTGTGTGCCTGCCTCAGTGGTTATGTGTTCTGGGAAGAGTCTAAGAAGTCTTGGGTTCAAGCCTTGGCTTGTTCAAAAGTTTTGTTTTTAAAATGAATTAACCCTGTCTCTAGTCAATAGGCTTTTAAATAAATCGGGGTAAAACATGGTAGAAAGGGCCTGCTGGTCTTGGGGATAAGTGGTGTATGTTTGTTCCTTGAGCTCTAAGGTTCGAGTCCTGCTTGTGCAAGGGAGTGTTTTATTTTGCTGGCCTTGCCGTGTGGGTAGTAGAGGTTGACCGAAACACTACTGAGTTGAGTAGAGTTGAATTTAGTGGTTGAGGAGATTATGATGGAGGGATTTTAGGAGGGTATGTTGGGATGTCGATAGTGGAGTGGTTGAGGAGATTTGAGGAGTCAAGTGAGGAGAGTGTTTAGAGGTATGCCGAATTTGGGAGTCCTATTTTGTCAAAAATTGGTCATAGCATCGTTTTGCTCTTTGGTGCCGAATTTGTGTTTCTAGTTTTGCTACTCATTGTTCTGTTTTTGTTGTGTTTTTCTCTGCTGGGAGGCCAAATTGTACTAGGGGTTCTTGGCTAAAATCTTTAGTGTTCTCTTATTTTCGATTTGGCTTTTCCCTGCTGTTCTTTTTGTTTATCGATTCCCCCTTCTTTCCTCGACTCTTCTGTCTGGCGTGCCCTCCCTTTTGCCTTTTGTCAAATACCCTTCTTCCTCTCTCTTAATCAGTTTTCCTTTGGCCGTTTCTCTTTTCTTCTCTCCATCTCTCAAACTTTGGCCGAATGCTCACTATTCTCTTCTCTCTCTCAATTCTTTCCTCTTTTCACCTTGTTGTTTGGCCAAATACTTCTCCTATATTCTTTTGGGTTTTGGCAATTATTATTTGACCGAATCAGGTTTAACTGCACACGGTTATTCTCTCGCTCTTTCTCTCTTTCTGTTTTATTGATAGCTTTCACCTAACATCTAACTTTACTGCCGATAATTGCTAGGGGTGTGTTTGTGCTAGCCTTGCCTCTATCGTATCGGGTGATCGTTTTGGGGATAGGCCGATTGCTTCCCTTCCCTATAATCAGTTTTGTGTTTCGGTAAGTGATATATGTTGGTTCAAACTGTTTATGCGAACAATAATGATTAAATTTAATAGGTTTTGGTTGGAATGAAGGTGATCTCGGAGGGCCGATAATCAGTCTTCTGCAACGGTTGAAGTGTGCAAGTCTAAATCATTCAATCAAGGCAAGTATTAAGTAATATCTCAGATAAGTGTTATAAAAAGGGATTATTTAATCTTGTTGATTAAAGGACTGATGGTGTATCGTGTTTGAATCTAGGTTTGGAGCATTTGTGGGTTTTTTGCGCACTTCCGTAAACAAGGTATGTAAACACAAATTCAACTATGGCAATCGGCAAAAGCCGGAATAAGTGAACGTTGATGCTACACGAGCATGCGCTCGCTCGTGTGGTGGACTGTGTGACGAATCATGGTCGTTTGATCGTGGAGATCAGCCATGAGCGATTTCATGGGTTAAGGCCGTATTGGGCCATTGGGCCCAACAGGGCCGTGTGGGCCCTACACGAGTAAACCACACGGACGTGTGTAGAATATTGGGCAAGGCTATGTAATCCACACGGCCAAGGCCATTTCTGGGCTATGTAGGCCACACGGGCTTGTTGGCCCACATGGGCCTGTAATATGAGTCGTGGGCCCATTTTCACTGTTTGACTGTTAAGGTTGCATGGGTCGCTCGAGACGACTGTGGACCTACAGTTGGGTCAGTAAGTTTACCTAGACCCTCTAATTGATAAAATGATTGTTATACCCGTATGTGATAAAATGACTGTTATGCCCTATGTGATGTATGATTATATTTAAGCATGCCATTTTAGACGTACTGAGTACATGTATGATATGATGACATGACATGACATGATGGATGATGTGTTGCTTGCAGTTGGGTTTTATTATGATTTGAGGAAGTGTACTATACTAGCAGCCCTGCTACAAATACTATTTAGTGCCGCAATGGGTACTGTAGTGTAGGGATGGGTGGGTTGATTATATCCCCACATAGAGTGTAGGGTTGGACGGAGATGAAGTGTAGAGGCTGGTTGGGTAGGATTTCTGATTGCATATCTATACTGTTACTGTCATTGAAATTGGCTCAGGCCCAAACTAATATTGATATTGTAATGGGTAAGGCCCTAACTAAAACTAAACCGTTACTGAGATGGGCTTAGGCCCAGACTGTATTTTCTCACTGTATGATTGACTGATTGTTTGATAAGGGATTACACGCTAAGTTTTCGTAGACTCACCCTTCTGTTTATCTGCGCAGGTAATCCCCAGTCTTAGGCGGATTGGTGCTGCGAGAGACTCAAAGGTGGCCACAGAACCACACGTGCTTCAATATTTGATTTTTTTAATTATAAGTAATTTATTTTGGGTATTTTTATTGTAATAAGGCCTCTTTAGATTTTGTTTTTAATTTGGGATTTTTATTTGCTTTGATTTACAATTGCTAGCAGTAGGGAAAAATGTGGGTTTTTAAAAAGATAAATGTTTTTCAAATACACCACAAATACGAAACTTGTTTTAAAGAGCTTCCATATGTAATAATGTTTTACAATAAAAATAATGATAAAGACATTTTAATATGATTAACTTTTTGACAAACAACTCACATTTTGAAAATGAACAAACGTATTAAGTTCAATCTTAAGATCACATAAAGAGGTTAAGTAAAGAATGGGTTTATCAACAATATTGCACTTTACGAAAACACTTCAATGTGACATCGTCAGATTCGGCCATAACATCCAGGTCGGGTTTGGGGTGTTACATTTAGTGGTATCAAAGCAGGGTTGCAAAACTTAGCTTTAGATTTGGGTTTCTTTTATAATTGGAATTTCTAAAAGAACTATTTCAAATGATTAGAAGTATTTTGAAATGTTTTACCAAATGTGTGGCACACCGAGTCTCCGGCGCTGATTCTGTAAGTCTTCTGAAATTATTGATTGTTTAAATTGAAATAATGAGACTGCTGTAGGTAGTAGACTGTATTGAAACACTCTATTTAGGGTAAACTAAAAACTGTAGTAAGACTGTGATCTACGAAAATGAACTCTGAAATACTGATACTATTTTCCATAAAACATCTGTTAATAAACACTGGAACTGTAAACCGATGCATAAAATTGTTAATACAGATAAAACACAATTCGATAATGAGTACCAGAGGTACTCATGGAATGGGTACAAGAAGCCGCGGTGAAGGCTGTGGAGATGCTTAGGCTGGGTCTTCGTCTTCTGGCCACATGCCTAACGTTAAAGCTAGGGAGGCACTGGTTTCACCTGAGACTGAGGCTGGGTCTCATGATTGTGAGGCTGGGGACGATGCATTATCCCAGGCCATGTTACAAATTTTGAAGACAGCCACTGCACCCAATACTGGTGTTGTGGGTCGTGGGTCAGTTACGGAATGACTCTGATCTAATGGTGCAGTTTCACTGCTGAGAGATGAGGCTTACTAGTGGTGGCTTATAGTTAAAGAGGGCACTCAGCCCGATCGACTGACTTGGGAATTTTTCAAGACTGCTTTCTAGGGAAAGTATGTGGGTGCTAGTTATGTGGATGCTCGGAGGAGAGAGTTTTTGAATTTGACTCAGGGGGATAAATCAGTGGCTGAATATGAGGCTGAATTTTTGCGATTAAGCCGCTATGCGCATGGGATGGTGGCAACTGAATATGAGCAGTGTGTTCGTTTCGAGGATGGCCTCAGGAATAGTTTAAGGGTTCTGATAGCTCTACAGAAGGAGTAAGATTTTGCTGCATTTATTCATAAGGAGAAGATTGTTAAGGAAGTGAAGCGCGCTAAGCACTAGAACCATGAGAAAGAGAGTGGAAGGAACAAGAGGGATTCGAAGTCCTCAAGTTCCTTGCTGAGGCCTAAGAAAAAGGCCAGATTTGATGGGCGGGTCAGAGTCGGGGCCTCTGTTGCTGCTACTGGACCGTAACCCTGTACTGATTATGGAAGACTCCATCAGCATGAGTGCTGGAAAAGGATTGGGGCATGATTGAGGTGCGGATCATTGGAGTACCATATCAGAGATTGTCCACGGAGGCCCGATCAGGTGCAAGCTATAGGTTTGGGTACTGTACAACTGCTGAGGGTGTCCAGCAGCCACCGAGAGGCCGTGGTTAGGCCAGAGGTGGTAATGGTATGGGCCGTGGTTAGAGGGCACCAAACAGAGGTGTTGGTCATACTGAGGCGAGGCAGCTAGCTGTGGTTTATGCTGTACGTCACTGAAATGATGGAGATGCCTCAGATGTTATCATGGATACGTTCTTTATCTATGATGTACCTTATACTACACTGATTGATGTAGGATCTACTCATTCCTATATAGCATGTACTGTGTCTAAGACTTTGGGTATAATGGTTGAAAGCACTAAGAGTGAGTTTACTATGTTGAGTCCATTAGGGCAGTCAATAAGGGTAAATAAACTGTTCAGAGATGTACCTTTGGAGGTTCAAGGAATTATCTTATTGGCGGATTTGATGGAACTCCCTTTTGGAGAATTTGACTTAATTCTGGGAATGGACTGGCTAGTTAAACATAGAGTGAGATTGAATTGTTCTACTAAACAAATGGTACTGAGAACTGCGGAGGATGACGAGGTAGTTGTAATTGAAGAGCGTCAAAATTACGTGTCAAATGTGATATCTGCATTAAGGGCCGAGAAATTGGTTTGTAAGGGTTGTGAGGCGTATCTAGCCTATATTGGTGTTTCAGATTCTGAGGTTTCTTTTGTTAAGGATATCCGAACAGTTAAAGACTTTTCGAATATTTTTCCTGAAGAGCTATCTAGGTTACCTCCAAGCCGTGAAGTTGATTTTGGGATTGAGCTCCTGCCTGGTACAGCTCCGGTGTCCATCCCTGCTTACAGAATGGCACCGAAGGAGCTTCTAGAGCTTAAAGCTCAGCTTTAAGAATTATTGGATCATGGGTTCATCGGACCTAGTCTGTCTCTATAGGGAGCACTAATTTTGTTTCTGAAAAAGAAGGACAGATCCATGCGTACGTGTATTGATTACCAGTAATTGAATAAATTGACCATTAAGAATAAGTACCCCCTACCAAGGATAGATGATCTGTTTGACCAATTTCGAGGAGCTTTGGTTTTCTTTTAGATTGATCTCCAATCTGGGTACCATCAACTGAGGGTCAAAGAGGCTAATGTATACAAGAAAGCATTTAGGACTCGTTATGGTCATTACGAGTTCCTAGTGACGCCGTTTGGACTGACGAATGCACCAACGACTTTTATAGATCAGATGAGCCGAGTGTTCCAGCCCTATTTGGATCAGTTTGTGGTGGTTTTTATTGATAACATTCATGTGTATTCTAGAACTGAAGATGAACATGATGCACATCTCTGAGTTGTTCTGCAGATTCTAAGGGAGAAACAACTATACGCCAAGTTCAGTAAGTGTGAGTTCTGGTTACGAGAGGTAACATTTCTGGGCCATGTGGTGTCTGCTGAAGGGATTAGGGTTGATCCTCGGAAAATTGAAGCTGTTCTGGACTAGAAGCCGCCTAAGACAGTATCTGAGATTCGCAGTTTTCTAGGACTGGCAGGGTATTATAGACATTTTGTTGAGGGGTTTTCATTGATTGCTGCACCTCTAGCTAAGCTGTTATGTAAGAGTGTGCCTTTTAAATGGACTGATGCGCAGCAAGAGAGCTTTGAGAAGCTCAAAAAGGTACTGACTGAGGCACTTGTTTTGGTACAGCCAAAGCCTAGGAAAGAGTTTACTGTCTACAGCGATGCATTACATGTCAGTTTGGGATGTGTGTTGATGTAAGATGGCAAGGTCGTAGCATATGCGTCTCGTCAGCTTAAGACTTATGAGGCGAATTATCTGACGCATGACTTGGAATTGGCCGTAGTGGTTTTCGCATTGAAAATTTGGAGGCACTACTTGTACGGTGAGAAGTGTATCATTTACATGAATTACAAGAGCCTCAAGTACCTCCTCACTCAAAAGGAGCTAAATCTTAGGCAGTGTAGATTGATTGAGATACTTAAGGACTATGATTGCTTGATTGAATACCATCCTGGTAAGGCCAATGTGGTGGCTGACGCACTGAGCCGTAGGGCTATGACTGATCTGAGGGAGATGTTTGCTCACCTCAATTTATTTGATGATGGTAGCTTGTTGTCTGAGCTCTAAGTGAAGCTGACGTGGATTGAGAAAATTAACGGTAAACAGTTGGAGGATGAGTCACTGGGTTTTTTATTCCGACAGATTAAGAGTGGTAAAACATCAGATTTTGGACTGAATATCAAAGGAGTACTCTATTTCTGTGGGAGAGTCTGTGTACCGAAGGATACTAATTTGAGGCAGTCTATACTGCGAGAGGCGCATAGTAGCCCTTATGCTATGCATCCTAGTGGGAATAAGATGTACCGAGACCTTCATGAGTTATATTGGTGGCCGAGTCTTAAGCGTAAAGTTACCGACTTTGTGGGTAAATGTCTAACTTGCCAGCAGGTTAAGGTTGAACATCAGTTACCTTTAGGGTTGCTTTAGCCAGTTAAGATTCCACTTTGGAAGTGGGAGAGAATGACTATGGACTTCGTTAGTGGGCTACCCCTAACGTCTACTAAGAAGGATTCAATACGGGTTATCATGGATCGATTGACCAAGCCTGCCTATTTCATACCAGTTCGTACTGATTACTCTTTGCAGAAGCTGGCTAAACTGTATGTGTCTGAGATAGTGAGACTGCATAGGGTACCGATTTCCATAATATTTGATAGGGATCCTCGCTTCTCGTCTCGGTTTTGGAAGAAGCTGCATGAAGCTCTGGTACAAGGTTGGACTTCAGTACTGCATTCCATCCTCAGACAGATGGTCAATCAGAGAGGGTGATTCAGATACTGGAGGACATGTTAAGGAGTTGTGTGATTGATTTCTAAGGCAGTTGGGAGGACTACTTGCCGCTAGCAGAGTTTTCTTATAACAATAGTTATCAGTCTAGAATACAAATGGCACCTTACAAGGCATTATATGGTCGTAGGTGTTGCACACCCTTATGTTGGACTGAGTTGGGCGAGCAGCGTGTTCTTGGCCCCGAGCTAGTTTCTGATACCGAGAACAAAGTTAGACTAATTCGGTATCGACTGAAGGCGACATCAGATAGACAAAAGTTGTATGCAGATCTGAAGCGTAAAGAGATTGAGTATTCTGTGGGGGACTTTGTTTTTCTCAAGGTCTCACCATGGAAGAAGGTATTGAGGTTTGGACGGAAGGGCAAGTTGAGCCCTAGGTTTATTGGGCCTTACCACATACTAAAACGTGTAGGACTGGTTGCCTATCAACTAGAGTTATCTCCAGAGTTAGATCGATTCACTATGTGTTCCATGTCTCTGTGCTGAGGCACTACCGCTCTGATCTCACGCATGTTATTTCGGTTGAGGAGATTGAGGTTAAACCAAATCTGACTTTCAAGGAAGAGTCGGTTTAGATATTCGATCATGATGTAAAGGTGTTAAGGAGGAAGTTTATCTCACTGGTTAAGGTTCTTTGGAATAATCACAGCTCTGAGGGGGCCACATGGGAATTTGAAGAGGCGATGCGACAACAATACCCTTATATGTTCTAATCAGGTAAAATTTTGAGGCCGAAATCCTAAGTATTTATTTTTGTATGTTTGTGACACAATTGTGTGCCTGCCTCAGTGGTTATGTGTTTTGAGAAAAGTCTGAGAATTCTTGGGTTCAAGCCTTGGCTTGTGCAAAAGTTTTGTTTTTAATATGAATTAACCCTGTCTCTAGTCAATAGGCTTTTAAATAAATTGGGGTAAAACATGTCATAAAGGGCCTGCTGTCTAGGGGATAGGTGGCATGTGGTTATTCCTTGAGGTCTGAGGTTCGAGTCCTGCTTTGCCCAAGGGAGTGTTTTATTTTGCTGCCCTTGCTACGTAGGTAGTAGAGGTTGACCGAAACACTGCTGAGTTGAGTGGAGTTGAATTTGGTGGTTGAGGAGATTATGATGGAGGGATTTTAGGAGGGTATGTTGGGATGTGGATAGTGGAGTGGTTAGAGAAATTTGAGGAGTCAAGTGAGGAGAGTGTTTAGGGGTATGCCGAATTTGGGATTCCTATTTTGTCAAAAATCGATTATAACACCTTTTTTCTATTTGGTGTCGACTTTGTGTTTCTAGTTTTGCTACTTATTCTTTGATTTTTGTTGCATTTTTCTCTGCTGAGAGGATGAATTATGCTAGGGTTCTTGGCTACTATCTTTCGTGTTCGTTTATTTTTTATTTGGCTTTTCCCTGCAGTTCTTTTTGTTTACCGACTCCCCCTTCTTTTCCTCGACTCTTCTGTCTGGCGTGCCCTCCCATTTACCTTTGATCGAATACCCTTCTTTCTCTCCCTCAATCAATTTTCCTTTGGCTGATTCTCTTTTCTTCTCTTCCTCTCTCAAAATTTAGCCAAATACTCACTATTCTCTTCTCTCTCTCGATTCTTTCCTCTTTTCACCTTGTTGTTTGGCCGAATACTTCTCCTCTATTCTTTTGGATTTTGGCAATTGTTATTTGACCAAATCAGGTTTGAGTGCACATGGTTATTCTCTCACTCTTTCTCTCTTTCTGCCATATTGATAGCTTTAAGCTAACATCTTCCTTTGCTACCGATAATTGCTAGGGGTGTGTTTGTGCTAGCCTTGCCTCTGTCATCTCGGGTGATCGTTTTAGGGATAGGTTGATTGCTTCCCTTCCCTATAATCGGTTTTGCATTTTGGTAAGTGGTATACGCTGGTTCAAACTATTTATGTTAATAATAATGATTAAAGTTAATAGGTTTCGATTGGAATGTAGGTGATCTCGAAGGGCCGGTAATCAGTCTTCTACAATAATTAAGTGTGCAAGTCTAAATCGTTCAATCAAGGCAAGTATTAAGTAATATCTTGGATAAGTGTTATAAAAGGGATTGTTTAATCCTATTGATTAAAGGACTGATGGTGTATCGTGTTTGAATCTAGGTTTGGAGAGCTGGTGGTTATTTGCACACTTTCACTAATAAGGTGTGTAAACACAATCTCAACTATGGCAATCGGTAAAAGCTGGAATAAGTGAACGTTGACGCTACACAGGCGTGCACTCGCTTGTGTGATGGACTGTGTGACAAAACATAGGCGATCGTAGAGGCCGACCATGAGTGATTTCATGGGCCAAGGCCATATTGGGCCATTAGGCCGAACAGGGACATGTGGGCCCTACGCATGTGGGCCCCACACGAGTAGACCACACGGATGTGTGGAGAATATTGGGCCAGGTTGTGTAATCCATACAGCCAAGGCCATTTCTGGGCTATGTAGGCCACACGGGCTTGTTGTCCCACATGGGCCCGCAATATGGGCTGTTGGCCCATTTTCACTGTTTGCCTGTTAATGTTGCACGGGTCGCCCGAGACGACTGTAAACCTACTGTTGGGTCGGTAGTTTACCTAGACCTTGTAATTGATAAAATGACTGTTATACCCCCATGTGATAAAATGACTATTATGCCTTATGTGATGTATGATTGTGTTAAGCATGCCATTTTAGACGTACTGAGTGCACGTATGATTTTATGACATGACATGACATGACATGATGCATGATGTGTTGCTTGGGGTTGGGTTTTATTATGATTGGTGGAAGTGTACTATGCTGGCAGCCCTGCTGCAAATACTATTTAGTGCCGTAACAGGCACTATTTGTAGTGTAGGGATAGGTAGGTTGATTATATCCCCACATGGAGTGTAGGGTTGGACGGAGTTGGAGTGTAGAGGCTAGTTGGGTAGGATTTGTGAATGCTTATCTGTACTGCTACTGTCATTAAAATTGGCTTACGCCCAAACCGATCATCGACATAATGGGCTAAGGCTCTAATCAAAGCCCAACAGCATTCTTCGAGATGGGCTTAGGCCCAGACTGTATTTGCTCACTATATGATTGGCTGATTGTTTGATAAGGGATTAAATGCTGAGTTTTCGTAAACTTACCCTTCTGTTTATCTGCGCATGTAATCCCCAGTCTTAAGCGGATCGGTGCTGTGAGGGACTCAAAGGTGGCCACACAACCGCACGTGCTTCCATATTTGATTTTTTAATTATAAGTAATATAATTTGGGTATTTTTATTGTGATAAGGCCTCTTTGGATTTTATTTTTAATTTGGGATTTTTATTTGCTTTGATTTATAACTGCTACTAGTAGGGAAAAGGCGCAGGTTTTCAAAAAGATAAATGTTTTTCAAAGACACCACGAATACGAAACCTATTTTAGAAAGCTTCCGCATGTTATAATGTTTTACAATAAAAAGAATAATAAAGCCGTTTTAATATGATTAACTTTTTGACAAACAACTTCCTTTTTGAAAATGAACAAATGTATTAAGATCAATCTTAAGATCACACAAAGAGGTTAAGTAAAGAATGGGTTTATCAACGATATCGCACTTTACGAAAACACTTCAATGTGACATCGCCAGATTCAGCCATAACGTCCAGGCCGAGTTTGGGGTGTTACAAATGTGCAATGGTTCTATTTTAATGTTTGGTAATAGATTTATCTTGAATAAATGTGGTTAAAGTGATTGTGAATGTTTGGATTGGTTTACTTGGATGAATTATATATATGAAATTATGCTTAGTAAAGCATGATAAATTGATTGGTATTTGAATATGTAAATGTTATGGATTTGAGTATTGAATTTGGTCGAATTGGATATAGTATAGTTATGCATTTGTTGTATGATTTTTGGCTGCCTATTTTTGTGATGAATTGGTACCATTTGAGTTTTATATGTATGTGCAAAATAGGTGGCAAATTGACCTTGCAAATGGCCTATTTTTGTCCACACGGGCAGAGACACGATCGTGTGTCTCAGCTGTGTGTGACACACGGTCTTGTTACACGGCTGTGTGTCCCCTAATGTTGAAATTGAATTGAAGTCAGTATGCTCCACACAGTCTCACACATGGGCATGTGATTGGTGGTGTGGTATAAGTCAGTATACCCCTTTAAATGGCGCACGGCCTAACACACAGGCGTGTGTGGCCATTTCATAGGGCACACGGGCTAGACACACGGGCTTGTGGTCGGTCGTGTGACCCAAGTTAGTATACTCTCCAGTTTTCACACGTCCTGGCACACGGACGTGTCCTCGACCATGTGATGCAAGTCACTGTTTCCACACGGCATAAGACACGAGTGTGTCTACTAGCCGTGTGAGGCACACAGCCTGTTCACATGGGCGCGTGACCCTTGTATGATTGAAAAATTTCTAAGTTTTTCAAAATTATCGTATGTTATTGGTTTAGTCCCGAACCATTTCTAAAGCATGTTTAAGGCCTCGTAGGTCTTTATAAGGGACAATGTGGTTGAATTGAATGATGTATGAGAATGAATGCTATATATTGTGTTTTGATCGGTAATACCTCATAACCCTATTCCGACAACGGATACAGGTTAGGGGTGTTACACATGTAATTCACATAAATATCTAGAAACATGTATGAGGTTAACAACAATCAAACTTCCATGTACATATAATTTCCAAATCATGTATCTATATATCATGCACAAATCATTTTCATATATCTCATGTAAATAGCTTTAGTATTTCGTATTGAACTTATGTAATCTAGTAATAGAATGCCTGTTGAACCATTTAGAATATAGTTGGATACGCGGGTAGTTCACACGAGGTGTACTAAACTGTCATCCGTCAATTCATGTACATGTATGCTCATACGAACTATAAACGGTAAGCTTTTCCGAGCTGAATAATGGTAAGCTTCTTCGACTTGAATAATGGTAATCTCATACGATTTGAGTACCGGTAAACTTATAAGAGCTTAAATCGATAACCCTAATGACATGTCATTTGTATCCTACGAATTTCTAAGGTTCAAAAGGGGCTCGATAATCATCGTACGTCGTCAAATATGCGATCGGTATTTATATATAATGATTACACACTTCACAAACATATAATTCAATTTAAAACATATAAATGTACATTTTAATTACACGAACTTACCTCAACAAGTGTACGTAGATACGGAGGCAACTAATCTGAGATTTTCTCTTTGCCTCAATCAACTCCGTACGAGGTCTAACCAGATCTATACAAATGAATTTAGCTCAATTCAATATAATTCACAAACAATTTAGTCCAACACACTTTTTGGTAAAATTACCATTTTGCCCTTATACTTTTAATTCTTTGCAATTTAGTCCTTAGGCTCAGAAAATGAAATTCATTCAATTTTATCCCTACCCAAGCCTAGAAAAATTATAAACATATTTATAGCAGCCCATATATTTCATAAATTTACACTTTTACCACATAATTTCTCACAATTTTCAATTTAATCCCTAATTCATAATTTCATGAAAATTCCTTTACAAAAGTTGTTTATCTAACAAAAACCATTCATTTTCTATCATTAAAATTAAAACCCTAACATATTCATCAATGGAAAAACTCAAATACTTTAACAGTTTTACAAATTAGTCCCCGGGCTAGCTAGATTAAGCTACAACGATTCCAGAAATATAGAAATCATTAAAAACTAGATAAAAATCACTTACCAATTGGATTTTAAAGCTTGGACGAACCTAAGCTCTATTTTCTCCAAGTAGAATCGGTTTGTGGTGTATTTTGAAGAAAATGAACATAATAAAATTGTTTTGTTTTATTAATATATCATTTAATTACCTATTTACTTAATTAACCTTTATAATTTATTCAAATTACAAAATTGCCAAGCCATTATCATCCATTAACATATTAATTGGCTATTTACCATATAAGGGCCTCTACTTTAAAGTTCCATAGCTATTTAATACCTTTAGCTATTTGAACTCAATTTTTGCACTTTACAAATTTAGTCCTTTTTTATCAAATTGAACATTTAAAAGGTAAAATTTCTTAACAAAATTTTTATACGATAATACTATCATGCTGTAGAACATAAAATAATAATAGAATAAATTTTTTGACTTCAGATTTGTGGTCCTGAAACCAGTGTTTCGATTTCATTGAAAAGGGGTTGTTACAATCACATATAGCAAGGTGCATGAGAATGTCGATGTAGCATTTTCAAAAATCAATGCAAGTTTACAAAATGGTTTCTATCCATCTCCACTACACACCAATAAAGAGTTCCCCAATGCTCGTCCGTCCAATAACACACCACATTGTGGCCAAGCCACTAAATATTGTAGTCAAGCTACACATTGTGGACAAGCCACTCAATATTGCAATAAATTTGCCAAAGTCTTCCTCATTTCATAATTTTCTCAACCCTATGCATGTGATATGGCGTGTGGATAATATTTTCAGTGGGCATGCTTAACATGTGATTCAGATTTATAATCTACATAGTTAGCATGCTTACCATGCAAATCGTATTTATAATCAACATAGTCAACATTCAAATCCTATTTCAATATCAAAATAGTGGCATGATTTATTTATATATCATGCATAACTAATCTTGCCATTAATCACTTATCATGAGAATTAGTATATAAACATCATTTTACATTAATCATTAAAACACATCAATTATATCATATATTCACCCAAAATTATCAGTTAGACATTCTTACTTTGGTTTTCCCCCTTTTTTATACAGATTAGAATCTCTTCGAATACATAATGTATTCTCAATATTTCACAACATTTAGATCTCTATCGAATTTTCAATCTAAATAAATATTTATATTTTATTTGACGACAAATCCTTAAATAAATTTCACTAATAAGTTAAATTCAAACCTTAATTGGTAGATCCGATAACTCGATTCCAATTCCGACTCCAACTCCAAAGGAAGAAATTTGATCTTGAATCCTTTCTATTAATAAATAAATACCAAGTCAAAACACTAAAACGTTCCATTTAAGTCTCATGTCAAATGAGAACATTTATTTATCTAACTTTCAAGTGAGAATACTTTTTCCTAAGGCGAGAATACAAATTCGAGTGGTACGAAGAAGAACACTTCACGAGAGTGTATAATCATTGTTAGATTTAGCCTTAAGAAGGGGAAAAGAAAAGATTATTTCCAGAGTTTAAGGATTACTTACGAAAACTACCAAAGATTAGATGAGTCCTTGATCCTACAATACTTTGTTTACAACAGAAGATGATCTAGGGAAATCATCATTCAAAAATAAAAAAAAATAAAAAATAGAATTGTAAACGATATAAAAAAATAAGAGAGGAGATTAGTAGTTTGGTTTTAACAAAAGAAATGAAGAGGAGATGAAAATTGATGGAAAATGGTGACTAACGGTGATGGTGGTGCGGTGGTGGTGGTGCTATGGTGGTGAGTGTGGAAGAGGCGTGGAAGAGAGGGGAAGTCTTTGTGAAAATGTGGTGGTGGTGTTTTGGTGACAAATAGCAAAAAATATAGTGGTTGAAGTAGGAGGGAAAAAAGAGGCGATGAGAGAAATGTTGGCCTAAAAAACAAAAGTGAATGGTGGGTGTCTAGGTGCATGGGACGGTAATAGCATGGTAATGGAGGGAGAAATGAAAACTAGGGGGACAAGGGCATGAAAGGTGGATCAAAGGAGTGAAAAGGGGGCTATTGGGGGAAGGTTGACTAGCTAAACAATGGAAGAATCTTCCCAAGCATGGAAACAATGGGGTGGACAGCAAGGGGGGTTGACAGTCCCTTTTTAAATGCTAAAAATTCTAAAAATAATATATTGGTGAAGGGAATTGAACCTAGGGTCTCTAGGAATTTAATTAGGCTCTTTACCACTTGACTACTTGCTTGTTTATGAATTGATGAAATAATTAATAAAAATATGAGGTGTGACAATTCTTCCATTGAATACATCTATGTCTCTACCCATAAAGGTCACAAGTGAATTAATTCACAAACAGATTCAGAATTAATCCATCTTGGGTCCAATCCAATATACCATTCTTCAAATGAATATGTAACACCCCAAACCGGCCCGGATGTTATAGTCGAATCTACCGCATCACATTGAAGTGTTTTATCGAAAACCTTGTTTTCATTGAAAACCCTTCCTTAAAATGGGAAACCTTCATTAACTTATAAAAACTCCTTTCAATCGCGTAAGCTTGTTTAAAACATATGATTTATGAAAACCTGTCCTGTAACACCCCAAACCCGGCCCAGATATTATGGTCGAATCTGGTGTGTCACATTGAAGTGTTTTAGCGAAAATCGTGTTTTCATTGAAAACCCTTATTAAAATAAAAGAAACCTTAATTAACTTAAAAAAAATACACCTTTCAGTTGCAAAAACCTTGTTGAAACATTTGTTTTAAGAAGACTTATCATTTAAAAATTTAATTGCGGAAACGTAGAAAACATACTATAATTTAGAAAACCCATGTTCAACTTCTTGTAATTACATTGAAAATAATAGTAATTCAAGTAATAATAACACAAGGAAAACCTTATTACAATCTGGTCTGGATAATACTTAAAAAGAAGTAAAAACTTAAATGCTTGAAAAAAGAACCAAGTCCAAATCATCTTACTAGCTGGCCACCCAGAGTCCTTCCAAACATCGAACTTTCTACTGAGCATCACCTGAAAATAAAATAAAAGAGGGGGTGAGTTTTCGCAAACTCAGTGGGTACAACCCTCGATCAAAAACAAGCATTCAAAAAAAAAAACATCATTCGTCAATCATGCAATGCAATCCCATCCAAATTATCCATCCGCTACACATCGGCTCTGTCCCCCGTCACACCATGTAGGGACATAAATATTGACCCACCCAATCCACACAATATGGTAGCCTGGTTGCAGAACTACCTTCATTTACATATTGGGCTTTAAAAGCCGTCGATGGATCCATGATTGTCAAGCAACCATGCGATCCTCATATACTTCCTCCGTTCCATAATTCCCAACCTATATGCAACCTAAGCAGAATATCATATGTATGCATGCCGCATCCACAAAACTTACATTCAACACCTAGGGGTATTTTGGTCATTTTCGCCCTTAGGGGCATTTCGATAATTTTCCCTTAATTACGGTTTTCACTTATCTTGGCCCACTAACAAGTCCCGTGAGCTAAGATGAACGAATACTATCCACCAGGTAGGATTCCAGAGAAGAGGAGGTGGGTCATTAAGATCGCTTAAGTACCAAGCTCTCCCTAGATCCAATCCTAGACATGCATATACCCGTTGCTACACTTTAACCCTTTGATTTGTCCACGGTCGTAATATATTAATTAAGTCTTATTTGGATATCATATATTAGGCCCAAAACCCCTCAGAAAGCCTAAACAAATTCACATACCTGTATCTGGCCCATGAAGCCCAATCATATTCATGTGGCCCATGAAGCCCAAATCACTTGTATATGGCCCATTAGGCCCAAATCACATTTATATGGCGCGTTAGGCCCAGTCACATTCATATTCATGCTCACATACAAACTTTTTATCACATAGCATCAATACTCAGTTTTTGCCTATTAGGGGCCCAATAGCCCATTGGGCCCATTTAGCCCATTCCGACCAATATGGCCAAATCACAACCCAAGTCCATGGAATCGCCTATGAGCCTCAGGCAACCTATCAGTTTCCCTCTTACGAGTGTTCGCGCACTCGCAAGACTACTGTAGCCAAACTTTCGGCTTTTCGGCATTTCGGCTTTTTGGCTTTTGCCAATTCATTATGTGTGTGCAGTGTGTGTACACACCTGATAAGCAAGCGTGATGCAATCTCCTTAGCCCAAACCTACAATCGATATCACCCTTCAATTAATCACATGCTTAATACTTATTTACTCAAAAACCGAAACCTCACCTTAACCTTAGCTTGAGCCCAATCCTTAATCGCTTTTTCCTTGATCACGTATTGCCTAGATCTGCACAAATCTTAACTATTAAAACCCGAATAATAGGTGACTCATATCCAACACAAGTCTCCTTACCATAACTTTGACCATTCGGCCACCTTAGCCAATGGGAGAAGATTACTTACCAAAACTGCAACACCTTAAAGAGCAATTCGACAGAAAGCTAAAAACCAAGATCCGACACTAATTCCCTACCAAAGTTGATTAGAAAGAGTGAGGGACAATAATCGATAGTAAATAAAGAAAATCAATTGGAAGAGCAACACTTACACTAGATTCGGTCAAAAAGTATTCGGCCCTACACTAGATTCGGTCAAAAAGTATTCGGCCCTTAGAAGATTCAGTTTTTCGGCTTTTCAAACTAAGTATGGTGAATAAGGTTTATTTGGTACAGATTAAAGAAGAAGAGTAGTAGAAGAAATCAGCAAAGAAGATTGTGTAGAGGAGAATAGAAATCGGCAGAAAGAAAAGAAAGTAAATAGGGGGTTTTTGGCTTTTTGGATCTTGAAGAGAAAAGGGTTTCTGGCACAAAGTGAAGGGAAATTCGTCATTAACTTCTCAACCCTCTCATTTGGCACTAGCCGAATTTTTCAAGCCCAAGTTCCCAATTCAGTTCCACTTACTCCTCACTTCTCATCTCCTCGTTTTTCTCCCTGATAACCCCTTGATCCTTTCCTTAATTTTCTCTTTTGAACACTCCCCTTGGAGTCCATCTTCACGCCACTTCCATCCTTCTAGAAGGCCAAAATTAAATTCTAAAAATACTAAGCTAGGATTCGAATCTTGGATCCCCCTTGCTAGCTACTAATGCCACCATACTACATCGTATGTGGCGTCACTTAGCCACTCCACCACAAGCTCTTTTTTGTGTCCAATTGTTTCTTCATTTATTCAAAAGCCCAACTACTAGTCAACCCTGATTCTTTTAATAATTAAATTATAATTTCTTTTACCCCTTGATTCAAACTCAAACCTTGACCAAGACCTACCATCACGTAATTAACACTTAACCGGAATTGCTAAGCACAAAAGAAAATTTTGACATTTTAGGATTTTTGGGTTTCAAGATTTTTGGGTTTTGGGATTTTTGGGGCGTTACATGTCATTTTAATAAAATTTAGTTGCGGAAACGTAGAAAAACAAACTATGATTTAGGGAACCCATGTTCAACTTTTCATAATTACAACGCATAAAAATAATAACCCACATAATAACAAAAGGGAAGGCCTTATCACATTCCAGTTTGAAATTACTTAATAAACTAGAAACTATATGCTTTTAAAAAAACAAGTCCAAGTCGCCTTGCTAGCTGGCCACCTCAGAGTCCCTCCGAACATCGAACCTTCTACTGAGCATCACCTGAGAAAAATAAAAGAGGGGTGAGTTCCCTAAAACTCAGTGTGTACAATCCTCTACGAGTAACTAGCATTCATCAGTCACCATAAAATTATACATGCAATGCAATGCAGTGCAACCCACCCCAATAATCCACTCGCTATACACCAACTCCATCCCCCAGTACAGATCATGTGGGGATATAAATATCGACCCACCTAACTGATACACATCAATGGTAGCCCGGTTGCGGAACTACCTTCATTACAGCAAGTTGCCAATCACATATTGGGCTTATTAGCCATCAGTAGATCCACGGTTGTCAAGCAACCATGCGATCCTCATATACTTCCTCCGCTCCATAATTCCTAACCCAGATGCAACGTAAACAGAATATCGTATGTATGTAGCAGATATACATGTAACATCCATAAATCTTACCTTCAAAACATAGGGGTATTTTGGTCATTTTTACCCTTAGAGGCATTTCGGTAATTTTCTTTTATTACGAGTTTTTACTTACCTTCGCCCGTTAACAAATCCCATGAGCTAAGATGAACGAATACTATGCACCAGGTAGGATTCAAGAGAAGAGGAGGTGAGTCATTAAGACCGCTTAAGTACCAAGCTCTCCCTAGATCCAATCCTAGACATGTATATACCCGTTGTCACACCTTAACCCTATGACTTATCCACAGTCTCAATAAATTAATTAAGTTTTATGTCTGTTTAAGTAGTTATCGGATACTAGGCCCTAAACCCCTTACAAAGCCCTAACAAGTCTACATGGCCAAAATAACATTCATTTGGCCCATTAGGCCCAAATCACATTTATATGACCCAAGAGGCCCAGTCACTTTCACAGTCATGCTCTCATACGATTTTCCATCACATAAATCAATTACCAATTTTGCCTATTATGGGCCTTACAGCCCATCGGGCCCATTTATCCCATGCTGGCTCGGTTGGCCAATTCACAGCCTAAGTCCATGAAATAGCCTATGGGGCCTCAGATAACCTATCGGTTTCCCCCTTACGAGTGTTCATGCACTCGCAAGACTACCGTAGCCAAACTTTCAACTTTTTGGCATTTCGGCTTTTCAACATTTCGACTTTTACCGATCTACTGTGTGTGTGCAATGTATGTACACACTTGGTAATAAAGCGTGCTGCGATCCTTCTTACCATGAACCTACAATCGACATCACTCAATGATTACTCACATATACTTATCAAATACTTTACCAAAAGCTGAAGTCTCACCTTAACCTTACCTAAAACGCCATGCCTTAATAGCTTTTCCTTGATCACTAATCACGAGTATTTCCCAGATCTGCATTAACCTTTATCGTTAAAAACATAATGGGTAACTTGTATCTAACATATGTCACCCTTTTCTATTAAAGCCTATTCGGCCAACTCTTACCGAAGTGAAGAACACTTACTAAAATCTCACACCTAAGGAGCAAATTGGCAGGGATCCAAAAGACTGGGATTCGATACTAATCCTACCAAAACCGATTAGAAGAATTGAGGGACAGAGTAATTGATACTAGCAAAACCAATTGAGAGAACAAAACACTTACACTAGATTTGGCTGGGTGGAAAGGGTAGTGGCGGTACAGAGGATATTCGGCTCTTGAGACTTGTATGGTAAAAAAAGGTTATTCGGCACAATGAGAAGTAGAAATCGTTTAAAACTAGAGGTGAATCAAAAAGAGAACTTGAGTAAGGGAAGAATGGAAAATTGGCACAAAGAAAAAGAAGGAAGAATAAGGGATTTTTGGCTTTTAGATCTTTAAAGAAAAAGGTGTTTTCTGGCAACAAGGTGAGGGAGAATTCGGCATTAGCCTAGCAACCTCACATTCGGCACCTATATATAGCCTCTAGCTGAATTTCCTATCCCCTAATCCCCAATTCGGCTCCACCTCTTTACACTTCTCATCTCCTAATTTTTCTCCCTGATAACCCCTTAATCTCCTCCTCAAATTTCTCCTCTTATCACTCCCTACAGAGTTCATATCCAACGCCACCACTGTCCATCCCTTAAGCAAAAATAAATTCTTCTTTTGAGCAAGGAGGGATTCGAACCCCACACCTCCTTGCCTTGCATGTGACGCCACTTGCCACTCCACCACAAGGCTTTCTTGTGTCCAATTCTTCCTTCATTTATTCAAAAAACCACCTTCTTGCCATCAAGGTTTTTTTTTATTTATTAACCCATAACTTCTTTCACCCCTAAGCTCGAACTCAACCTTTCACCAAGACCTACTATCACATAATTAACACTTGACTAGGAATGTTAAGCACAATTTTTATCAAAACTGAAAAAAAGAAAGTTCGAGATTTCGAGATTTTTGGGGCGTTACAGAATACATCTATGTCTTTACCTGTAGAGTCAACTGCTCCAATAGCCAAGAGTAGCCATCTCTCCAAATGGAATTGTTGAGATATAATAATCCTTCTAAGTATGTGAATCAAATGCTTACTTTGATTCTTTTACTAGATTACGGGCTCACTTAGATTATCTACTAAATTAATTTATCTTCCTTGCAATGTAAAATTTCTTATAGTGCCACTTATCATCAGTTTGAATTTAAACAATCAATGTGCTAATATTTATTTGTCACAATTTCTCTATGCATGAAAAATATGAAAGACAGAAACACAAAAGACATAATACTGAAATGTGAAATTAACTTTATTTATTTAGTTAGTTAGAACCCATTGACAAAGAAGGATACACCGAGTGACAGATATGTCTGTCAAGACTATTCCTCTCCAAGGGGAAAACTGTAACACCCCTCACCCATATTCGAAGCCGGAATAAGGTACGAGGTGTTACCAGACTTAAACTCAAGAAAACATACAAAATCGAGCCATAAAATTTCATTCAACTCAAGTTCATAAATACGTATGCAAATTGTCCTTTATATAAGCTTACGAGGCCCAAAACATACATCGGGAGTAGTTTGGGACTAAACCGAGAACTTTAGAAAACTTTGGGAAAACTTAGAAAAATTTTCATGAAACAAGGGCACATTCCCGTGTGGAGATAGGAGACACGCCCATGTGCCCTCAACATGCCCGTGTCCTCAGGCCGTGTAACTCTCTATTTATGATGTCAGCACTGAAATATAGTCACACGGCTGTGGCATACGCCCGTGTGGCTGGACCGTGTGGTCGATTAAAATTTCATAATTTTTCATAAAATGGTGCAGACTTCACACGGCCTGGGCACATGCCCATGTCTCCAAGCCGTGTCCCTTACACAGCCAAGACATACGCCTGTGTCTTTGCCAGTTTGTTTACTATTGAGCATTCTGTTTTGCCTAATTAGGGTGCAAGGGACACACGGCCAGATCACATGCCCACGGGGCAGACCATGTGTCACACATGACCTATACACATGCCCGTGTGTCTACCCGTGTGGACAAATTTGAGGCTATTTTCAATGCCATTTGCCACCCTTAAATGCTCACTCACTTATAAATTTTTGATGGCATGCAACATAGCATATTTAGTCACTCAAATACTCACAATCATGATTAACCCATGACTTTGTAATGTCAACATATCACATGCTCAAACCATCATGCTTTCATATTGCATTCCACACCAATTTCATATTTATTCAACCTTATAAACCTACCTTCAATCTACTCAATTATACCATAACTATGGTCATACCTATTAGTCCTAATTCATTCATTAAGCATATGTGCCATTTATCATATCCATTACCAACAAGCAACCACCAACCACATCACAAAGCATAAACACATTGCATGCATGCATAAATAATTAGGGTTACAACCCAAGAAGCAAATATAAGCCACATCTCATGGCCTTATACAAAATGAATCATAATACCATCATGAGCCAACTCATTTGGCTAATCAATATGACACATAACAAAATGACCAAGTCCCTTATACATGCCATACTCAAAATGTTGAGACTAGCTATACCCAAATGTCCAATTGATAGGGTGATCGAGTCTCTGATGTCCTTTGATCCCCGAGCTAGCTTGGTGACACTATAAAAGATGGAAAGGAAGGGGGGTAAGCATTAAAGCTTAGTAAGTCCGTATGCAAATAACATGCTATCTAAACAAGTATTTAACATACATTTAACATAATGAACATAAATTTGTATTTCATCAAATCACTTAAACTTACTCATCACATAAACAACCTTGCCATAAGTTCATCATATACCAAGGCATTACTCATGAGTTCGGTATACATACCTGTACCAACTCATAACATAATCTCTTACTCATTCTTCTCATTGACTTACCCCTTGGGTCTTCTGTCAAGTTACACTATAATTTACCCATTGAACACTTAGAATACTATTGGATACACGGAAGGCTCACACATAAGTGCCTCATACGTAGCTAAAGCTACCTCATATAACATAACACATAAAATCTCATTCTTGAGCTACTCATGGGTCTACTCACACAAGCTGTCAGGTATCCGCAACACATGCCAGACTACCCAGCCACCAGTAGGACATACAAGACTAGCACTCGAAACCACATAAACATATATCACATATCTCATGAGCTCATAAATCACATGGTTCCTAGTGACATGTCACTTGTATCCTAAACTATTCCTAAGGTTCAAACGGGATTCTTCGATATCACATCTCTATCAAGCTTGCTCGTAATGTCGATCTCAATGTCTATAATACTAACCACTTACTCATGGAGCAATCAAAGCATAACTCATAATAGCATTAAAAAATTTGAATTCACATAACACTCAAGCATCGAAAATATAACATAACATCACATTATTTGTATATGAACTTACCTCGATACAAAATGATGAAAACGAGCCTATTCTTCGTAAACCTTGTTTTTCCCCGATCAAGACCTGAATCACGTTTTCTTGATCTATAATGCCAAATTTAACTTGTTTAATACAAACATTGTTCGAATCGACCCATAATACATACTTTGGTAAAATTACCTTTTTACCCCTAACTTTTCACTTATTTACAAATTGGTCCTTAGGTTTGTAAAATGAAATGCATGCATTTTCTTTGTTACCCAAGCCTAGCTGATTCATATTCCTACTCCTAGCAGCCACATTTTTTTTATTTCACATATTTACTACCCATTTTACAACTTTTACAACTAGGTCCCTTTTTAGGTGTTTTCATGCAAAATCACTTTGTAAAAGATGTTTATCACACATCAAACTTTCATATTCTTCCATTAAACATCAAAATACAGTATGTCATACATGGGTAAATTTTTTAACATAAACCCTACTTTAAAATAAGGGTAGAAATGGATATATCCTACTTCAAGGATCTCAAAAATGTAAAGAACATTAAAAACGAGCTTGGAGGTACTTACAATCAAGCTTGAAAAGTTCAAAAAACCCTAGCTATGGAGACCACCTAAATTTTGGCACTTAGAGAATAAGATGGAAATGAATTTTGCTTCTTTTTCCCTTTTTATTCTTTTAATTACTAAATGACCAAAATGCCCTTAAGGCTTTTCTTTCAAATTTTTCCTATTCATGCCCATTTTTGTCCAAAATTTTAGAACTTGGTCAAATTACTATATAAGGACCTCTAATTAATAATCCATAGAAATTTCATGCTTAAAGCTTCTAAAACTCAAGTTTTTCAACTTATTCAATTTAGTCCCTAGCTTCAAATTGGACACTTTAGGCGTAAAATTTCTTCATAAAAATTTCACACAAACATGCATTCATATCATGGATCATCAAATAATCATAAAATAATTATTTTTACTTCAGATTTGTGGTCTCGAAACCACTATTTCGGCTAGACCTTAATTTGGGATGTTACAAAAACTATTGAGAAGTACCAGACAAATGGCTAATTTTGTAGGGAACCAACATAAGGGAGAAATCATGAATATAGATGATCCCTACGAAGATAGTTTGTTGGGTAATGAAGGCCAAAGTGGTCCATAATAGACGGACATGTCACACTTGCGAGCTTGGTATCTTGAATAAGGCATATTATAAGGACGTAATCCAACTGCTATTCATCCCAAGTGGAACTTAATCCGCCAGAGTGGCGGGAGACCACAATGGTTATCTCAACGGATGAGATGTTAGCAAGTCCTTCAAGACTATAGTAAGATAAAGAGTCCACCATGGACTAAACATATTTGGAATGATTGCCAAGGGGGGACATACCTAAGGACTTTTATGAGGTTAGGCCTAAGGGACTACCTTCTAAGAACATGGTGGAAAAAAGAATCCATAATGGAATAAATGGAAGAAAAAATATAGTTAAAGGAAGGGACAAAGTTTGCAGAAATAGTTAGACATCCGACGAACCATCAAGACTGACCAAAGGTTGATAGGATTGCCCAGGAGGAAAATGCCTGATGATCTATTCACTAACGGATAGTGTAACAGCTCAGTTTAGACCCTATTTGAAACAGTGGTTTCTGGACCACAAATCTGAGTCATAAAAATATTTTAATATTATTTTTCCTGTTTATAATATGTTAATTGATATTTGTGAAAATTTCGTGATTTAATTTTACCGTTTGTGTGTTGAATTTTGAAATAGGACTTAATCGCGTAAAATGCAAAACTAGCATGCTTTATGTAAAAGCACCTATTTTTTATGGCTTTTATTATATGGAATCCTTATGTTGTAAATTAACCATTAGAATTATGCATGGACAAAAGTGGACAACCATTATAAAGTGATTACATTATTTCATTAAAGTTAAAATGGTAAATTATGAATTAATGTTAATAAAATAAAACAAAACAAAGAATTAATGGCATTCATCTTTGTTTTTGCTAAAATTTGCAAAGGAAGTGTTCATCCATGGAGTTTTATGGTCCGACATTCTTAAAGCATAATTTGGGTATGTGTTTTGCTTGATTTTTGATGATTTTTACGTTTTTGAGATCGTTGCTTTATGTTTTACCTAGCCCATGTCTCATTTTTGGAAATTGATGATGATTTTTTGTTTTCCCATTGTTGAAAGCTTGATGATTTTTGTGTTTGATGATAAAAAATAAATATATGTAGTTAGATTAGTATGTTTAATTAAGTGATTTTTGATAAAAATGTCTATTTAGGACTAAAATATAAATTTTGCAAATTGAGGGGTCAAGATGTGAAATAAATGAAACATATGGGCTTATATGGGCTAGGGGTAAATTTGACCTAACATGGGTGTAGTCAAATTTTGAATATTTTGTGTTTTGTAAAATAGGGACATCGACATCGTATATGAGTTCGTATAAGACCCTGTCTGGGACAGTGGCATCGATATGTGATTACATGTAAGACCACGTCTGAGACGTTGGCGTTGTATGAGCTTTTCAATTATCTGAGTATCTTTATTATTTCTGAATGGTTCAACAGGCAATATCGATTTAAGATCGAATGTGAAATCGAGCTAAAAGGTCAGGTACGTACTAAGTTAAATGATTGAGTAGTAATGTAAGTATATACTTTATATGAATATATGAAATGTGCATTATGAAAGAGAGAGTTAAATATGTTTATGAATATATGTGTATTCGGCCAAGTGGAAAATAATGCTATAGTATATGTATTGATATATGAAGTTACAAGCTTGATAATTGTATATGTGGTTATAGTTAGTATGATTCGATTTAATTAAGTTGAATTATTAATGTCATTGAAATGATTTATTTACTTATGATTTACTAAGCTATTCAAGCTTTCTGTGTGTGTGTGTGTTCTCTGTTTTATAGATTTTAAAAGCTAGTTATGAGCTCGGGGATCATCAAGGAAATCTGTCACACTATCGATCGCTATTTTGGTACCTTTAAAGTTTGAATTTTGAACCTATGGCATGTCTAGTCTAGTATTTGTTTTGGTTGGATTTGAGTTTGTAATTATTAAAGCCATGCGAAAATGGCTAGAAATGATGTCTAAGCTTAGGTGATTTTGGTTATGATATATATATGTGAAGTGCTTGGTATGATTTACAATTGTGGTTTGATATATTATGTATGCTATGTAACGCCCCAAATCTCAAAAACCCTTGTTAAAATATTTTTGTGTGTTGCGGCATGGATGTAAGCCTGACTTAGTGGTTTAGTGCTCTGGGAGTGTCTGGGATGTCATGGGCTCAAGTCTTGGCTTGAGCAACTTTTTGCTTCTACCTGAATAAACCTTTGTCTCTTGATAGTAGGCTTTTTAAATTAAGTGTGGGTAAAGCATGTCATAAAAAGCTTGTTGATTCAAAGGTTAGTGGCGTGTTTCTAATGCCAAAGGACTAGAGTTCGAGTCCTACTGCACGCAAGGAGTGTCTTTCTGCAAACTGTCGTGTAGGTGGTTGTATGGCATTGGGACTATTGTTTGGACGGTTGAGGTGTTTGAGTGGAGTAAGGGATCGAGTAACCGAATTTGAGGAGTAGTTGAGGGAGTTTGAATCGGTCAAGTGAGGAAATAGAGGAGAGATTGGGGGAGTGGATCAAGGAGTGGGGGAGTGGCAGTTGGTTGCCGAAAGTGGGCCTCTTGGTGCCAAGTTGGTCTTAGGCACTTAGTGACCAAAATCTTGCTCTCTTATTGTTTGATAGCTATTACCCTTTTTGCTTTCTGTTTTCACTCTTCAGCACTGTTGCTTGTGGACAACCGAATTCTTTTGTTGACCACTTGGGTATCTTGCATTTCAGGTATATCACGGATTGCTCATTCTTATAGAGCCAAATTTTTGGATTGACTTCTCTTCTTTCTCTCAACCAAATTCCATTCTCTCCCTTATTTGGTTTTCTTCAATCACCTTTTCTATAGTTCATACTTGGGCCGAATATTACTTGCTCTTTCCTTCACAAACCCTTTTCGGTTCTAGCCTTGCTTGTAATTGATTACTTCTCTTCTCCCTCTCTCAAAACCTTTGTTCTTCTTGTGTTGGCGAAATCTATTAAGGCCTAAACTCCATCTTCTTTTCTTCCCTAACCATTTCTTGCGAGGGTACTGCCAAAATCTCTTTGATTTATTGGTAAGTGTTTACGGTTTGGTTACTCGAGCTGAATCTTATTTGTCTTCCCTCTCTAGGTTCGGCTTTTGTATCTCTTAGGCTGAAAGGCTATTTTCACTTTGTCTACCATCGGGATATGTTCATCTAAAATCTTCTTTTTCATTCGAATGTTGATAGGGGCTCGTTTTCCTTAACCAAGGGGTAGGCCGATTGCCTTTCCCTTACAAGGGATCTTTTTATTCGTGGTAAGTGCTTTAAGCATTGCATGTATTCATGTGGGATTGTAGATTATTATGAATTGGTTAATTATTCTTATGAAGGTAAAAGCATTAGAGATAATATGTGGTTTTGGAGCAAGAGGAGGTTGCGATTGTTGATTGGTAAGTAGCGATGTTTTGGCTAAAGAATTTTCAATATTATGGTGTTAGGTTAACCAGGGTTTGAGACTAATGAGGGGTTGTGGTTGACCATAGGTTCTCAATCTCGGAAGCATTTTCGGCTACAATTTCATAATAGGTGTGTGCATCACTACCATTAGATGTGAAACGGTAAAAGCCGAAAAGCAGAAAGTTAAACAGTCGACACCACTCGAGCGTGTGACCGCCCATGTGGCAAGTTGTGTGATAAAACATGGCCATGTGGTCGATGAGATGACCATGAGCGTTTTCATGGACTAAAACAATATTAGACCACATTTGGCCGAACAAGGCCATGTGGGCCCAATGGGCCTGCGGGCCCCACAATAAAAAATCGCACAAAAGTCTGGTAAATTGTGGGTCAAGCTATGTAAACTACACGGCTAAGGCAATTTCTAGGCTATGTGAGCCATACAAGCGTGTGGGCCCACATGGGCCCGCAGTATGGGCTATAGGCCCATTATCACTGATTGTCTGTTAAGGTTGCACGGGTCGCCCAAGACGACTGTGGACCTATTGTTGGGCCGGTAAATGTACCTGGACCCTTATTTTGGTAAGATGACTGTTTTACCCCTGTGTGACATATGACTAATTGAGCATGCCATTTGTACTATATATACATTTATATTATGTTGCATTGCATGGGGTGGGATATATGATTTTGAAGGAAGTGTATTGAAAGGCTATAAGCCTATTACTAGCAGCGCTGTTGCAAATACTATTTTAGTGCTGCAACCGGTACTACTTGGTATGTAGGGATGGGTGGGTCGATTTTATCCCTACATGGTGTGTAGGGTTGGTACGGAGATGATTTGTAGAGGATGGATTGGGTAGGACTCTTTGTTTGCATACTGTACTGGTATGTTAATGGGCTTAGGCCCAGACTGCTACTGTTACTGAAACGGGCTCAAGCCTAGACTGCTACTGTTATTGAAATGGGCTAAGGCCCTAACTGTTACTGAAAAGGCTTAGGCCCAAATTGTGCTTATTCTGATTGATTGCTTTTATGGGATTTCACACACTGAGTTTTCGAAAACTCACCCATCTGTTAACTGTGCAGGAAATCCCCAGGCGTAGGCGGATCGACGCGACAGAGGACTCAATGGCGACCATTCGACTTAGTTAATTTTTTATTTTATAAATAAGTTTTACTTTTTGGTTTTCATTATGTAATAAGGCCTCTTTAAGTTTCATTTTAATTTTGGGGATTTATTTACCTTAATTTTTAGCTGATAGTAGTAGGACACAGATTTTCAAGAAAATATAAACAAATGTTTTTTTCTAAAACATCACGATTACGCAACATATTTTGAGAGCTTTCGCAACAAACAATGTTTTAAAGGGTAATAACAATCTATAATGATCAATATTTTGCTAAAACCACTTGAGTTTTCTCATTGAACATACACCTTGAATTTTTTTAAGAACTTAAAGATGTTTATAGGTAGAACAGATTTCTAGAAAATTATATTTGAAAAAAAACACTCTAATGTGCATCGCAAAATTTGGCCATAATGTCTAGGCTGAGTTTGGGGTGTTACATTTAGTGGTATCAGAGCCAGGTTGCATAACATAGCTGTGGATTTGGGTTTTTCAAAAAAATGGAAATTTTAATAGAATTATTTCAAATAGTTTAAAGTGATTAATATAATTTGGAAATGTCTTACTGAATGAGTGGTACACCGAGTCTCTGCGTCGATCCTGTAAGTCTTCTAATTGTTTATACTAAAATAATAATATTGAAATGTTATTACTGAGACTGCTTTAGGTAGAAAAACTGTACTGAAACTTTCTAGTTAGAGTAAACTACGAACCGTAGTAAAACTGCGAACTGCAAAAACAAAACTCTGAAATAATTTTGTTCATAAGATATCTATAATAAACACTGGAATAATAAACTGACTGGCATAAAACTTGTAATACAGATAAAAATACGATTGGATAATGAGCACTAGAGTTACTCATGGTAGAGGCCGCGGCGGAGGCAGTGGAGGTACTCGGGATGGGTCTTCATAATCTGGACACCAGCCTAATGAGGAAGTTAGAGAGGCACCAACTTCCCCTATGGCTGAGACAGGGTCTCAAAATCGAGCAACTGGGGACTATGCACTGTCCCAAACAATGTTGAGGATTCTGGAAAGGGTCGCTGGGCCTAGTACTGGCACTGTGGGCCGTAGATCGGTTACGAAACGACTCAAGTCTAATGAGGCAGAGATATTCAGGGGGTATTGCTAGAGTTGCTGCTAATGTGGCTGAATATTGGATTGAGGCCACAGAAAGGATCATGGATGACCTTGACGGTACCCCTGATCAGAATCTAAAAGATGCAGTGTCATTACTGAGAGATGAGGCATACCAGAGGTGGCTTACTATCAAAAAGGGCACTCAAGCCGATCGTTTGACCTGAGAGTTTTTCAAGACTACTTTCCAGGCTAAATATGTGGGTGCCAACTATGTGGATGCCCATAGGAAGGAATTTCTGAACTTAACTTAGGGAGATAGGATAGTGGCTGAATATGAGGCCGAATTTTTATGACTAAGTCGCTATGCTCGTGGGATGGTAGCGACAAAATACGAGCGGTGTGTTCAATTTGAGGATGGCCTCAGGGATGGTCTGAGGGTTCTGATAGCTCCTCAGAGGGAGCGGGATTTTGCAGCACTGGTTGACAAGGCAAAAATCACCGAGGATGTGACACGCACTGAGCGCCAGGACAGAGAGAGAGGCAGAGGAAAGAGGGATGCTGAGCCCTCAAATTCTTTTCAGAGGCTTAAGAGAAAGCCCAGAACTGATGGGCCAATTAGAGTTAGGACTCCTGCTGCTGCTACTACTGGACTGCAATTTTATACTAATTATAGAAAACACCACCAGGGCAAAAGTTGGAAAAAGATGGGTACATGTCTGAGATACGGATCGTTGGAGCATCGTGTTAGGAATTGTCCACAGAGGCTCGACCAGACCCAAGCTACTGGTTTGGGTAATGTACAGCGAGGTGGTCAGCAGCCACAAAGAGGCCGAGGTTAGGCCAGGGGTAGAAATGGTTTGGGTCGTGGTCGTGGAGCACTGGGTAGAGGTGTTGGTCATACTGAGGTGAGGCAGGCGACACTGGTTTATGCTGTACGTCGCTAAGAAGACGAAGATGCTCCAGATGTCATTATGGGTACGTTCTTTATCTACAATGTACCTTATACTGCATTAATTGATGTTAGGTCTACACATTCATACATAGCATGCTCAGTGTCTAAGATATTGGGTTTTATGGCTGAAAACACTATGAGTGAGATTATTTTTCTAAGTCCATTAGGGCAGTTCGTTCGGATAAATAAGATGTTTAGAGATGTTCCATTAGAGATACAAGGAGTTATCTTTCTGGCCAATCTTATGGAGCTGCCTTTCGGAGAATTTGACCTAATACTGTGCATGGATTGGTTAGTTAAACATTGGTAAGCTTAGATTGTGCCACTAAACGGGTTGTACTGGGAACTAAGATAGATGAGGAGGTAGTGGTAATTGGGGAATGACAGAACTATTTGAGTAATGTAATTTCTGCACTAAGGGGCGAGAATTTGGTTCGTAAGGGTTGTGAGGCGTTCATGGCCTATGTCAGTGTTTCGGATGTTGGGGAATCTTTAGTAAAGGATATTAGGACTATTAAGGATTTTTTGGACGTCCTTCCTGAAGAGCTATCGGGGTTACCTCCAGAATGTGAAGTGAAGTTTGGGATTGAGCTCCTTCCTGGTATAGCTCTAGTGTCCATCGCCCCATACAAAATGGCACCAAAGGAGCTTGTGGAGCTTAAGGCCCAGATTCAAGAATTACTAGACCGTGGATTTACCTGACCTAGTGTGTCTCCGTGGGGATCACCAGTCTTGTTTGTGAAAAAGGATGGATCCATGCATATGTGCATCGACTACAGGCAACTGAATAAGTTGACCATTAAAAACAAATACCCTCTGCCAAGGACTGATGATCTATTCGACCAACTACAAAGAGCGTCGATTTTCTTTAAAATAGATCTCCGATCGAGGTATCACCAACTGAGAGTTAAAGAGGCCGATGTGCACAAGACGGCATTTAGGACTCGTTCTGGTCATTACGAGTTCCTAATAATGCCTTTTGGACTGACAAATGCACTGGCAGCTTTTATGGATCTGATGAACAGAGTGTTCCAACCCTATCTGGATCGGTTTGTTGTAGTATTTATGAACAACACACTAGTGTATTCAAGGACTGAGAATGAGCATGATGAACATCTACGAGTAGTTCTGCAAATTTTGAGGGAGAAACAATTGTATGCCAAGTTCAGCAAGTGTGAATTCTGGTTGCGTGAGGTAACATTTCTTAGTCATGTGGTATCTGCTGAGGGGATTAGGGTTGATCCTCGGAAGATTGAGGCTATTTTGGATTGGAAGCAGCCGAAGATTGTATCAAAAATTCGTAGTTTTATGAGACTGGCTGGGTACTATCGAAGATTTGTAAAGGGGTTCTCACTGATTGGCGTGCCCTTAACTAAGCTGTTACGCAAGGGTGTACCATTTAACTGGACTGATGTGCAACATGAGAGCTTTAAGAAGCTCAAGAAAGTTCTAACGGAGGCCCCTGTCTTAATTAAGCTGATGTTTGGGAAAGAATTTACTGTCTACAATAATGCGTCACACGTTGGTTTGGGTTGTGTGCTGATGCAAGAGGGTAAGGTGGTAGCTTATGCATCTCGCTAGCTTAAGAATCATGAGGTGAATTACCCAACACATGACTTGGAGTTATTCACAGTGGTATTTGCATTGAAAATTTGGAGGCATTATTTGTACGGTGAGAAGTGTATCATTTACACGGATCACAAGAGCCTCAAGTATCTCCTCACTCAGAAGGATTTAAATCTTAGGTAGCGTAGATGGATTAAGCTACTTAAGGATTATGATTGTTCGATTGAGTACCATCCTAGTAAGGCTAATGTGGTGGCTGACGCACTGAGCCGTAGGGCTATGACTAATTTGAGAGCAATGTTTGCTCGTCTTAGCTTATTTGATGATGGTAGCTTGTTAGATGAACTCTAAGTTAAACCAGTGTGGACTGAGCAGATTAAGAGTAAATAGTTAGAAGATGAGTCATTGGGTCTTCGATTCCGTCAGATCGAGAATGGTAATACTATGGATTTTGGGCTAAATAGTGAAGGGGTACTCTGTTTCGAAGGCAGAATTTGTGTACTTAAGGATACTGGTTTGAGGCAGACTTTACTGCGAGAGGCGCATAGTAGCCCCTGTGCTATGCATCCAGGTGGAAATAAAATGTATAGAGATCTCCGTGAGTTATATTGGTCACCAGGTCTTAAGCGTGAGGTTACCGACTTTGTGGGGAAATGTCTGACTTGCCAACAGGTTAAAGCGAAAAAGCAGTTGCCTCCTGGGTTGCTTCAGCCAGTTAAGATTCCGCTATGGAAGTGGGAAAGAGTAACTATGGACTTTGTGAGTGGGCTACCCCTAACGCCTTCTAAGAAAGATTCAGTATGGGTCGTCGTGGATCGATTGACCAAAGCTGCCCATTTCATACCAATTCGCACAGATTATTCATTGCAGAAACTGGCTAAGTTGTATGTATCCGAGATAGTGAGACTACATGGGGTACTAATTTTTATAATATCTGATAGAGATCCTCGCTTCACGTCTCAGTTCTGGAAGAAGTTACATGAAGCTCTGGGTACACGGTTGGACTTCAGTACTACGTTCCATCCTCAGAAAAATGGTCAGTCAGAGAGGGTAATTCAGATACTAGAGGACATGTTAAGGAGTTGTGCGATTTACTTCTGAGGCAGTTGGGAGGATTACTTGCCGCTAGCAGATTTTGCTTATAATAATAACTATCAGTCTAGCATACAGATTGCACCTTACGAAGCACTATATGGTCATAGGTGTCACACTCTGTCATGTTGGACTGAGATGGGTGAGCAGTGTGTTCTCGATCCTGAGCTAGTATCTAATACCGAGGATAAGGTCAGACTAATTTGGGATCGACTTAAGGTGGCATCAGACAGATAGAAGTTATATACGAATCTAAAGCATAAGGAAATTGAGTATTCGGTGGGAGATTTTGTTTTTTAAAAGGTCCCACCATGGAAGAAGGTACTGAGATTTAGGCGTAAGGGCAAGTTGAGCCCAAGGTTTATTAGGCCTTACCGCATTTTGAGACGAGTAGGACCAGTTGCCTACCAGTTAGAGCTACCTCTAGAACTAGAAAGGATTCATGATGTGTTCCAATTTTCTATGCTGAGACGCTATTGCTCTGATCCTATGCATGTTGTGCCGGTTGAGGAGATTGAAATTAGACCAGATCTGACTTTCAAGGAGAAGCCAATTCAGATTTTGGTTGTGAGGTGAAAGTCTCGAAGAAGAAATCAATCCCATTAGTGAAAGTTCTTTGGCAAAACCACAGTTCTGTGGAGGCTACGTGGGAACCCGAAGAGGCAATGCGACAACAATACCCTCATCTTTACTGACCAGGTAAACTTCGAAGCCAAAATTTTCTTTAAGGAAAACTTCAAAGCCAAAATTTTCTTTAAGGAGGGTAAAATTGTAACGCCCCAAATCCCGAAAACCCCTGTTAAATTATTTTTGTGTGTTGCGACATGGATGTAAGCCTGACTTATTGGTTTAGTGCTCTGGGAGTGTCTAGGAAGTCATGGGTTCAAGTCTTGGCTTGAGCAAATTTTTGCTTCTACCTGAATAAACCCTTGTCTCTTGATAGTAGGCTTCTTAAATTAAATGTGGGTAAAACATGTCATAAAAAGCTTGTTGATTTAAAGGTTAGTGGCGTGTTTCTAATGCCAAGGGACTAGAGTTCGAGTCCTACTGCACGTAAGGAGTGTCTTTTTGCAAACTGCCGTGTGGGCGGTTGTATCGCATTGAAACTCTATTGTTTGGACGGTTGAGGTGTTTGAGTGGAGTAAGGGATCAAGTAGCCAAATTTGAGGAGTAGTTGAGGGAGTTTGAATCGGTCAAGTGAGAAAATAGAGGAGAGATTGGGGGAGAGATTGGGGGAGAGATTGGGGGAGTGGATCACGGAATGAGGGAGTGGGAGTTGGTTGCTGAAAGTGGGTCTCTTGGTCCCAAGTCAGTCTTAGGCACTTAGTGACCGAAATCTTGCTCTCTTATTGTTCGATAACTATTACCCTTTTTGCTTTTTGTTTTCACTCTTCAGCGGTGTTGCTTGTGGATAGCCAAATTCTTTTGTTGACCACTCGGGTATCTTGCATTTTAGGTATATTACGGATTGCTCATTTCTTATAGAGCTGAATTTTTGGATTGACTTCTCTTCTTTCTCTCAACCGAATAGCATTCTCTCCCTCATTCGGTTTTCTTCAATCACCTTTTCTAGAGTTTGTACTTGGGCCGAATATTAATTGTTTTTTCTTTCACAAACCCTTTTCGGTTCTAGCCTTGCTTGTAATCGATTACTCCTCTTCTCCCTCTCTCAAAACCTTTGTTCTTCTTATGTTGGCCGAATTTGTTAAGGCCTAAACTACTTCTTCTCTTCTTCCCTAACCATTTCTTGTGAGGGTACTACCGAAATCTCTTTGATTTATTGGTAAGTGTCTGCGGTTTGGTTACTCGAGCCGAATCTTATTTGGCTTTGTAACGCCCCTACGCCCGAGACCGTCGCCGGAGTCGAGTATGAGGTGTTACTAAGCTTAATTTAACATTTTTAGAACTTTGAATTATTTATTTCTACATTCACAGCTTTCAAGCTACTTGCGTCACAGTCACAAGAAAAATCATATCTCAAGTTACGAAACTCAAAATCAAGATCCGTAAATTTTCCCTGAATCTAGACTCATGTACCTATATACTAATTTTTTTCTAGAATTTTTTCTTGGGCCAATTAGTACAGTTTATTAGTTAAAGTTACCCCTGTTTCAGGAGTTGACTGAACTGACCTCTGTTTACTACGAACCATATTTCTCTCTGTACAAAATTCATATGATTATGAGGTTTGTTTCTCCTGAAACTAGACTCAATACGAATTCTTACGATATAAAATACACCACTTAATTATATCTGTACAATTTATGGTGAATTTATAAAGTTGGAACAGGGAATCCAGAAATCACTCTGACCCTGTTTCACTAAAATTCAAATATCTTCTAACATATAATTCCTTTACCTGTTTAGTTTGTTTCATGTGAAACTAGACATAATAAGCTTCAATTTTATATTTAATCCATCACCAAATTCAATTTCTATGATTTTTAGTAAATTTTCAAACTCACGTCAGTGTTGCTGCAATATTCTGTTTATGGCAAATTTCATTCCTTTTTATGAGTTTTCATGATTAAAATATCCTATTAACCTTCCATGACATCAAACATAATCTAAACTAACCATTTCCATAACTTATCATTATCAAGCATTTTCTCAACCATTTCATCACCATATCATAAGATCATTTACACAAAATAGGTATATTGCTATACATGCCATACTTAATTTTACAAACCATTTCTGAGAAAAGTTCTTGAGATAGCGTGGTCGAGCCTTCGACCTATCCCGACTCTGAGCTGGCTTGTCCAAAACTATAATGAGTAAGAAGGAGGAGTAAGCATAAATGCTTAGTAAGTTCATATGCAAGTAATAAGTAACATAACAAACAATCAAACCAATCAACATTAGCATATATCACCAAAATACATATCACATTTCTAATCATTTTTATCATCACATTACCTTATCGTGGTTGTATCAATACTCAATCCGAGGGTTAAATACATACCTGTCCAAAATATCCATTTCACATCACTTACCAATATGTCTCTTTACATCTCGAGTTTTCCTCCATTTGAGTAGAACTTTACCCGTTGAACACATCGGAATATAATTCGGATACATGGATAACTTGCACATAAGTGCCACATATGCAATCACGCAATCATGTAACCCGCCCATAAGCGAACTCGGACTCAACTCAACGAGCTCGGGCGTTCGCATCCATAAGTGAACTCGGACTCAACTCAACGAGTTCGGATGCCTAGTTACATCTCACGAACTCGGACTCAACTCAACGAGTTCGGACATTCGCATCCATAAGTGAACTCGGACTCAACTCAACGAGTTCGGATGCTCAACCATCCTAGTGACATGTCACTTGTATCCTAATCTATTCCTAAGGTTCAAACGGGATTTTCCTCGAACACATATCCTTGTCGTCTTCCGTATAATGCCGGAACCAATACTCGGTAACAATTATGTTTAACAAGTAATTCACATAATTTACATTTTATTCGAAATTAGCCACAAAGCATATATTTCATGATAAAAATCAGCATATCACATAATTGACATCAATGACTTAAAAATAACAATTATGCTACATTATTTACACATGAACTTACCTTGGTACCAAAATACAAAGATTTTGCAATTTAGTCCACAATCTTTTCTTTTCCTCGATTGGGGTCGTTTCCACGTCTTTCTTGATCTAAAATAACACATTTAGCTTATTTAATACTCACATTATCAAATTAATTCTTAATTCAAATTTTGGCATAATTACAATTTTACCCCTAAACTTTTGCATATTTACACTTTTTCCCCTAGGCTCGGGATTAAACTTTATTCCTTATTCTTATGTTTTACAACATGCTGATCACTCTTCCCTTCTATGGCAACATCAAATTCTCACTCTAACATGTACTTGTGACTATTAGGTATTTTTACCGATTAAGCCCTTTTACTCGTTTTTGCTTAAAATCGAGTAGTACAAGTTGTCTAACATAATTTAAAACTTCATATTCTATCATAAAACATCAAAATACACAAATTTCACCTATGGGTATTTTTCCAAATATAAACCCTAGGTTAAATTATTACTAACATAAGCTTAATCGAGCTACCGGGATCTCAAAAACGTAAAAATCATTAAAAGCGGGCTTAGAATCACTTACTATGAAGCTTGAAAGTTGAAGAAACCCTAGCTATGGTGAGAGTGAAGTTTCAGCAGCAACTAAATGGGGAAGATGACTATTTTGTGTTATTTTTCCCATTTTATTTCATTTAATATCCAAATGCCCTTAATGCCCTTAATACCTTTCTTTGAAAATTTTCATGTACAAGCCCATTTTTGTCCAAAATTTTAGAAATTGGTCAAATTGTTATTTAAGACCTCCTAATTAATATTTCAAAGCAATTTCATACTAAAAACTTCTAGAATGCAAGTTTTGCAACTTATTCGATTTAGTCCCTAACTTCAAATTAAGCATTTTATGCATAGAATTTCATCACAAAATTTTCACACAATCATGCAATCATATCCTAAACCTCAAAATAATTATAAAATAATTATTTCTATCTCGGATTTGTGGTCACGAAACCACTATTCCGATTAGGCCCTAATTCGGGATATTACAACTCTCCCCCCTTTAAGGATTTTCGTCCTCGAAAATCTTTACGAGAAACAGATGTGGGTATTGATTTCTCATATTTTCTTCGGATTCCCATGTAGCTTCTTCTACTCCATGCTTTTGCCACAACACCTTCACAAGTGCAATATTTTTATTCCTTAGTTGTTTGACCTCTCGAGCTAAAATCTTAATCGGTTCTTCTTCATAGGTCATATCTGGTTGTAGTTCAATTTCTATCGGTGAAACCACATGTGAAGGATCCGAACGATACCGACGTAACATAGATACGTGGAACACATCATGAATCTTCTCTAATTCAGGTGGTAAAGCTAGCCGATATGCTACCGGTCCAACTTTTTCAATTATTTTATACGGCCCAATAAAACGCGGATTTAATTTGCCCTTCCGTCCAAATCCGAGGACTTTCTTCCACGGAGACACCTTTAAAAATACTTTATCACCAACTTGAAATTCAATGTCCTTTCGTTTTAAATCTGCATAAGATTTTTGTCTATCTGAAGCAGCTTTCAAACAATCTCGAATTACCTTCACTTTTTCTTCAGTTTCTTTTATTAGATCAACTCCATAGATCTGATTTTCCTTGAGTTCAGTCCAATACAAAGGCGTTCGACACTTACGACCATACAATGCTTCATAAGGTGCCATTTTAAAGCTCGTCTGATAACTATTATTGTAAGCAAATTCTACCAACGGTAAATATTTTTCCCAACTTCCTTGAAATTCCAATACACAACATCTGAGCATATCTTCAAGAATCTGAATTACTCTCTCTGATTGTCCATCAGTTTGTGGATGAAAAGCAGTACTGAAATTTAACTTTGTACCTAACGCGTCTTGCAACTTTTGCCAAAACCGCGAGGTAAACCTTGGATCTCTATCTGAAATAATTGACAATGGTATTCCATGTAGTCTAACAATTTCTCTATTACCGGGATAAAATGAGCCGACTTAGTTAATCTGTCAACTATTACCCAGATGGCATCTTTTTTTCCTGGAGTCAATGGCAATCCTGATACAAAATCCATAGTAATCCGATCCCATTTCCATTCAGAAACCATAATAGGTGAAGTAATCCGAAGGCACTTGGTGTTCAGACTTTCACTGTTGACAAATTAAGCATTTGGACACAAACTCGATATATCTCTTTTCATTCCATTCCACCAATACATTTTCTTCAAGTCATTATACATTTTCGTACTACTGGATGAATTGAGAAACAACTACTATGTGCTTCTGTAGGATCTTTTGAATCAATTCCTCATTCTTGGTACACAAATCCGATCTTTAAACATTAAGCATCCATCGAACCGATTCTCAAATCGACTCTGTATCAACTTCACTTTGCTTTCTCTTGGCTTGTAAATCTTGATCATCTTTTCGAGCTTGAGAAATTTCTTGTAAAAACATCGATTTTACTCTTAGCTCTGCTAGAATCGAACCATCATCTGACATTTTCAACCGAGTGTTCATAACTCTCAAAGCAAACAACAACTTTCTGCTTAAAGCATCGGCAACCACATTCGCTTTTCCCGGATGATAATCAATAGCAAGCTCATAATCTTTCAATAACTCCAACCATCTTCGCTGTCTTAAATTCAAGTCTTTTTGTGACATCAAGTACTTAAGACTTTTATGATCGGTATATACCCGGCACTTTTCACCATACAAATAATGTCGCCAAATTTTCAAAGCAAACACCACATGACCAATTCCAAATCGTGAGTAGGATAATTCCTCTCATGAGGTTTTAACTGTCTCGAAGCATAAGCTACCACTTTTCCTTCTTGCATGAGCACACACCCCAAACCATTTAAAGAAGCATCACTATACACCACAAATTCTTTACGATTCCGATTCGGGTACTAACACTAACACTGGTGCCTCTATTAATAACTTTTTCAATTCTTCAAAACTCTGTTGACATTCCTCCGTCCATTCAAATTTAACATCCTTTCAGAGTAATCTAGTTATAGGAGCAGCAATTATAGAAAATCCATTTACAAACCGCCGATAATACCCAGCTAGCCCCAAGAAACTTCTAACTTCAGTTACATTTTTTGGTGATTTCCAATCAACAATGGCTGAAATTTTACTAGGATCAACCCGTATACCATCACTGAAACAATATGACCCAAAAATCCAACTTCCCGGAGCCAAAATTCACTTTTACTAAACTTAGCATACAATTTGCTTATCTCTCAAAGTTTGCAAAACTATCCTCAAATGCTCAGCATGCTCTGTCTCATCTTTTGAATAAATTAAAATATCATCTATAAACACCACAACAAATTTGTCCAAGTATGGTCGAAATATGCGATTCATTAAATCCATAAACACAAGTGAGGAGCATTTGTCAACCCGAATGGCATAACTAAAAATTCATAATGACCGTACCTTGTTCTAAAAGCGATTTTAGGCACATCCGACTCTTTTACCCATGATTGATAATACCCATATCTCAAGTCAATCTTTGAAAACCATGTCGCTCCTTTTTAGCTGATCAAACAAATCATCAATTCTTGGCATGAGATACTTGTTTTTGATTGTCACCTTGTTTAATCGCCGATAATCAACACACAACCTCATAGAACCATCCTTCTTTTTCACAAATAACACGGGAGCACCCCAAGGTGAAAAACTCGGTCTCACAAAGCCTTTATCAGTCAACTCTTGCAATTGCAACTTTAATTCTTTCAACTCTTCTGGTGCCATTCTATATGGAGCAATCGAAATCGGAGCTGTTCCCGGTATCAAATCAATACCAAATTCTACTTCCCTGACTGGAGGCAAACCTAGCAATTCTTCTGGAAATACGTTTGCAAATTCACACACAACCGGCACTGATTCAACTTTCTTTTCAACTTCTTTTGTATTAATTGCATACGCCAAATAGGCTTCATAACCCTTTCTCAAATATCTTTGAGCCGACATTGAAGAAATCACACTAGACAATGCCTCTGATTTATCTGATTCAACCCGTAGAGTTTCACCATTTTCATACTTTAATTCTATAACCTTTACTTTGCAATTTATTTTAGCATCATGCAATGTCAACCAATCCATACCCAAAATAACATCAAACTCATCAAACGGTAATAACATCAAGTCAGCCGGAATGTAATGACCCCGAATCATTAAAGGACATTTCTTACATACTTTATCAACAATCACACATTTGCCTAACGGATTCGACACTCTAATCATAAATTCTGTGTTCTCAACAGGTATATTCATACTAGACACCAATTTCATGCACACATATGAATGAGTAGAACTGGGATCAATCAAAGCAATAACATTAACATTATAGAGAGAAAATGTACCGGTAATCACATCAGGTGAGGAAGCATCTTTACACGCTTTAATAGCATAACTTCTAGTGGAGCCCTTCCTTCAGTCTAAGCTGGTGCATCCTCGGCTACATTCTTACCGCTTGCTTCGCTCCACTTTTCTTGGATATCTTCCTCTCGAATCCGCCCCACTTGTTTTTGTATTACGAAATTTTTCTTTTTCACTCTCTCAGGCGATCTCTAATAAAATGATCAGGAGAACCACATCGAAAACATTCATTTGCTCTACACGGACCAAAATGATTCCTACCACATCATTGCACTCGGGTTTAACAAATCTCGAGTTCCCTACACTGCATTTCTTTCAAGTAGTCCGGCACTTAGGACCCACATTTTGCCTCTTATAATTCCCATATGATTGCCCAGTGAAGCTTGGGAACGAGGATTCATATTCCTTGATTTTCCCAGATTCTTTGTGAAAATGAAGCGCGCTCATCGGTCTTTCCTTCCGGTTTCTAGTCTCGGCCTCTACTTTTTCTTCTCTTTAAGTAGCTCTTCACCTTGCAAGCTCGATCCACCAGCACTACCATTTCTTTTAATTCAAGAATTCCAACAAATACCTTGATATCTTCGTTGAGCCCGTCTTCAAATCGTCGGCACATCTTGGCTTCAGAGGAACATACTCTCTGGCATACTTACTTAATCGAACAAACTCTCTTTCATATTCTCAGAATGTCATATTACCTTGCTTCACTCAAGAAATTCTTTACGCTTCGATCAATAAATCTTTCACTAATATATTTCTTCCGAAACTCTTCTTGAAAGAATTCCCTGAGTTATTCTCTCTTTCGGTACCACTTGAAATCAAAGTCTTCCACCAATTATAAGCTGAATCCTCAACAAAGATATAGCGCATTTCAAACATTCTTCAAGTGTACAAGATAATTCATCAAATACCCGGATAGAATTTTCAAGCCAAAACTCGCTTTCTCGGCATCATCATCAATATTTGCTTTAAATTCTTGACCCCTTGCTTGCGGATTCATCAACTGGATTTCTATGAAATTTCATCAGATCCATAACTTGAGGCATTGGGGTACAGGTTGAGGAATTGGGGAGGTGAGGAGGTTGTACATTTGGGTTCGCGTCTGAACGAACTCGAGTGTACCATGCACTCATCATTTGGAGAAAGGCTTCCCGACCCCTTTCTCCTCCTCCACGACCAACAGTAGGAGGTGGATTTTCAGTCGCGCTGCTCCTTCAGCCGGAGCGGGCACATTACTCTCTACTTCATCCGCCACACTGGATCGGGATCCATTTACTATAAAAAATCATTTAAAAAGGTCAGAAGTCGTCACACTATCACAATTTATACATATGGCATGTATAGCAAAATCCGTACATACAACACGTAGTCCGAGAACCGACTAAACCTACTCTGATACCATTAAATGTAACGCCCCTACGCCCGAGACCGTCGCCGGAGTCGAGTATGAGGTGTTACTAAGCTTAATTTAACATTTTTAGAACTTTGAATTATTTATTTCTACATTCACAGCTTTCAAGCTACTTGCGTCACAGTCACAAGAAAAATCATATCTCAAGTTACGAAACTCGAAATCAAGATCCATAAATTTTCCCTCAATCTAGACTCATGTACCTATATACTAATTGTTTTCTAGAATTTTTGATTGGGCCAATTAGTACAGTTTATTAGTTAAAGTTACCCCTGTTTCAGGACTTGACTGAACTGACCTCTGTTTACTACGAACCATATTTCTCTCTGTAAAAAATTCATATTATTATGAGGTATGTTTCTCCTGAAACTAGACTCAATAAGGATTCTGAGGATATAAAATACACCACTTAATTATATCTGTACAATTTATGGTGAATTTATAAAATTGGAACAGGGGATCCAGAAATCACTCTGACCCTGTTTCACTAAAATTCAAATATCTTCTAACATATAATTCCTTTACCTGTTTAGTTTGTTTCATGTGAAACTAGACATAATAAGATTCAATTTGATATTTAATCAATCACCAAAATCAATTTCTATGATTTTTAGTAAATTTTCAAACTCATGTCAGTGTTGCTGCAATATTCTGTTTATGGCAAATTTCATCCCTTTTTATGAGTTTTCATGATTAAAATATCCTATTAACCTTCCATGACATCAAACATAATCTAAACTAACCATTTCCATAACTTATCATTATCAAGCATTTTCTAAACCATTCCATCACCATATCATAAGATCATTTACACAAAATAGGTATATTGCTATACATGCCATACTTAATTTTACAAACCATTTACCGAGAAAAGTTCTTGAGATAGTGTGGTGAGCCTTCGACCTATCCCGACTCTGAGCTGGCTTGTCCAAAACTATAATGAGTAAGAAGGAGGGAGTAAGCATAAATGCTTAGTAAGTTCATATGCAAATAATAAGTAACATAACAAACAATCAAACCAATCAACATTAGCATATATCACCAAAATACATATCACATTTCTAATCATTTTTCATCATCTCATTACCTTATCGTGGTTGTATCAATACTCAATCCGAGGGTTAAATACATACCTGTCCAAAATATCCATTTCACATCACTTACCAATATGGCTCTTTACATCTCGAGTTTTCCTCCATTTGAGTAGAACTTTACCCGTTGAACACATCGGAATATAATTCGGATACATAGATAACTTGCACATAAGTGCCACATATGCAATCACGCAATCATGTAACCCGCCCATAAGCGAACTCGGACTCAACTCAACGAGCTCGGGCGTTCGCATCCATAAGTGAACTCGGACTCAACTCATCGAGTTCGGATGCCTAGTTACATCTCACGAACTCGGACTCAACTCAACGAGTTCGGACATTCGCATCCATAAGTGAACTCGGACTCAACTCAACGAGTTCGGATGCTCAACCATCCTAGTGACATGTCACTTGTATCCTAATCTATTCCTAAGGTTCAAACGGGATTTTCCTCGAACACATATCCTTGTCGCCTTCTTAGTAGAATGCCGGAACCAATACTCTGTAACAATTATGTTTAACAAGTAATTCACATAATTTGCATTTTATTCAAATTAACCACAAAGCATATATTTCATGATAAAAATCAGCATATCACATAATTGACATCAATGACTTAAAAATAACAATTATGCTACATTATTTACACATGAACTTACCTTGGTACCAAAATACAAAGATTTTGCAATTTAGTCCACAATCTTTTCTTTTCCTCGATTGGGGTCGTTTCCACGTCTTTCTTGATCTAAAATAATACATTTAGCTTATTTAATACTCACATTATCAAATTAATCCTTAATTCAAATTTTGGCAAAATTACAATTTTACCCCTAAACTTTTGCATATTTACACTTTTGCCCCTAGGCTCTGGATTAAACTTTATTCATTATTCTTATGTTTTACAACATGCTGATCACTTTTCCTTCTATGGCAACATCAAATTCTCACTCTAACATGTACTTGTGACTATTAGGTATTTTTACCGATTAAGCCCCTTTACTCGTTTTTGCTTAAAATCGAGTAGTACAAGTTGTCTAACATAATTTAAAACTTCATATTCTATCATAAAACATCAAAATACACAAATTTCACCTATGGGTATTTTTCCAAATATAAACCCTAGGTTAAATTATTACTAACATAAGCTTAATCGAGCTCAGGGATCTCAAAAACGTAAAAATCATTAAAAGCGGGGCTTAGAATCACTTACTATGAAGCTTGAAAGTTGAAGAAACCCTAGCTATGGTGAGAGTGAAGTTTCAGCAGCAACTAAATGGGGAAGATGACTATTTTGTGTTATTTTTCCCATTTTATTTCATTTAATATCCAAATGACCAAAATGCCCTTAATACCTTTCTTTGAAAATTTTCATGTACAAGCCCATTTTTGTCCAAAATTTTAGAAATTGGTCAAATTGCTATTTAAGACCTCCTAATTAATATTTCAAAGCATTTTCATACTAAAAACTTCTAGAATGCAAGTTTTGTAACTTATTCGATTTAGTCCCTAACTTCAAATTAAGCATTTTATGCATAGAATTTCATCACAAAATTTTCACACAATCATGCAATCATATCATAAACCTCAAAATAATTATAAAATAATTATTTCTATCTCGGATTTGTGGTCACGAAACCACTATTCCGATTAGGCCCTAATTCGGGATATTACAAGCTTCCTTCTCTAGGTTTGGATTTTGTATCTCTTAGGCTGAAAGGCTATTTTGTCTTTGTCTACTATGGGGATATGTTCATCTAACACCTTTTTTTCATTCAAATGTTGTTAGGGGCTCGTTTTCCTTAACCAAGAGGTAGGCCGATTGCCTTTCCCCTACAAGGGATCTTTTTATTAGTGGTAAGTGCTTTAAGCATTGTATTTATTCATGTGGGATTGTAGATTCTTATGAATCGGTTAACTGTTCTTATGAAGGTAAAAGCATTGGAGAGAATACGTGGTTTTGGAGCAAGAGGAGGTTGCGATTGTTGATTGGTAAGTAGCAAAGTTTTGGCTAAAGCGTTTTCAAAATTATGGTGTTGGGTTAACCAGGATTTGAGACTAATGAAGGATTATGGTTGACCATAGGTTCTCAATCTCGAAAGCATTTTCAGCTACAATTACATAATAAGTGTGCGCATCACTGCCATTAGATGTAAAACGGCAAAAGCCGAAAAGCCGAAAGTTGAACAGTCGACACCACTCGGGCGTGTGACCACCCGTGTGGCAAGCCGTGTGATAAAACATGGCCGTGTGGTCGATGAGATGACTATGAGCATTTTCATGGACTGAAAAGATATTGGGCCACATTGGGTCGAACTGGGCCGTGTAGACCCAATGGGTCTGTGGGCCACACAGAAGAAAATCGCACAAAAGTGTGGTAAATTATGGGCCAGGCTGTGTAAACTACACGGCTAAGGCCATTTCTGGGCTATGTAGGCCATACGAGCGTGTGGGCCCACATGGGCCCGCAATTTGGGCTATAGGCCCATTATCACTGATTTTCTTATTAAGGTTGCACAGGTCGCCCAAGACGACTGTGGACCTACTGTTGGGCCGGTAAATGTACCTCGACCCTTATTTCGGTAAGATGATTGTTTTACCCTTGTGTGACGTATGACTGATTGAGCATGCCATCTGTACTATATATACATTTATATTATGTTGCATTGCATGGGGTGGGATATATGATTATGGAGTAAGTGTACTGAAAGGCTATAAGCCTATTACTGGCAGCGCTGCTGGAAATACTATTTTAGTGCCGCAATCGGTACTATTCGGTGTGTAGGGAAGGGTGAGTCGATTTTATCCCCACATGGTGTGTAGGGTTGGTACAGAGATGGTGTGTAGAGGATGGATTGGGTAGGACTTTTTGTTAGCATACTGTACTGATATGTTAATGGGCTTAGGCCTAGGCGCCATCGTTATCAAAGCGGGCTCGAGCCTGCATCGCTATATTATCGAATGGGCTAAGGCCTTAACTGTTACTGAAAGGGCATAGGCCCAAATTGCTTACTCTTATTGATTGCTTTTATGGGATTTCACACACTGAGTTTTTGAAAACTCACCCATCTGTTAACTGTGCAGGAAATCCCCAAGCATAGGCAGATCGAGGCGACGGAGGACTCAGTGGCGACCACTCGACTTAGTTAATTTTTTATTTTATAAATAAGGTTTATGTAACGCCCAATTTTTCAGTTTTTTGTATTTCTGTGTTTTTAAAAAAAAATTTGTGTGTTCTGGTTGGTTAAAATATATATTTTAGTAGGTTAGTGGGCCTTTGGAAGGCCCAAACTTAAGTTAAATCTGTGGTAGTCTTCGGAATTTTGATTTTAAGAACAAGTGATGCAATTGGCATTTGGGCTTTTAAGAGTAAAGGGGTAAAAGATGACACAAAAAGGAGTGTGGTGTAGTGGCAAGGTAGCGCCACTTAGGGGACAAGGAAGTGACGCCATAGAAGAAGCAAGGGGTCCAAGGTTCAAGTCTTGGCTCTTGCAATTTATTTTGGTTTTTCTTTTCAATAAATCTGGAAGCAAGTAGGTGCGCTTTAAAGTTTAATGTGTTGGACTTATGACACAAATGAGTTGATGGCCTAGTGGTGGTGGCGTGATTTAGCATGTAAGAGGACTTTGTTTCGAATCCCTTGGCACGCAAAGGTTGATTATTTTGCTATGTTGGGACGACAAGAGTTGGTGTTGGTTTTAAACTCTGATGATGGAGGGATCCCACATCGGGAAGCTAACATAAGAGTAGATGGGGAGCTGGCTTTAAATAGATCAAACCATGAGGAGAGTTGGCATACCCTTCTTGGTTGATCCCTTTCGCGTGGTGGCGTGCTCATTTGGGTTGGGCGTCAGCTAAGAGTGTGGGAGCGCGGATTAACTGCAGTCTCCTAACAAGTGTGTACTTCTCACTACTCTAGCAGTAGGACGGCTATTTCGGGCCGCGATGGGCTGAAATGGGCCATGTAGTCCCAATGGGTCCGTAAGCCAAGTGGATAAGTTGTAGAATTACTAAAATACCCCTATAGGGTAGGACTACCGATTTACCCCTGGAGGGCAAAATGACTATTTTACCCCTCGTGCGTAAATGACTAACTTGTGTGATGATTGGGTTAATTGACGTGGATTTATGGTAGTTATCGTTAATTTGTAAGTCTAATGTGTTAGTGATCGATCGTAGGATTATCGCGTGGGAAATATCGTCATCAATCATCATCAACCAAGTGTGTAAACGACACCCTCCCTTAGACTGAATCGGTAAAAGCTGAAATACCGAAACGTTGGTATTTTGTGAACTCGCGAGCATGCGAGCGCTCATGAGACAGTTGTTAATGAATATGGTACATTTGGATGATTAGAGTGCAGAGTACGCATTTTCGTGCACAACGGTATTTTTGGGCTTAATGGGCCGAAAACGGGCCAATGGGCCAACAGGCCCACTTTGGTAAAAAGACGAGGTAAGTACTTCTGATTACTTGGAAAACGTTAGAATGAGCATGAAACCCTAGCAATAGGTAATAATTACTGAAATACCCTTATGCATGCAAAATTACGATTTTACCCCTAGGGATATTTTATTTTATCTGAAAAGCATGATGTTCTGTTTCTGTGTTCGTATGCCATGACATATTATTCTGTTGCATGGGACATGGGTTTATATTGATGGAGGAAGTATTCTGGCAGCCTCGCTGCAATCTGGTGGCCTCGCCACATATATCTGTTCTGGTGACTTCGTCACAATATTTGGTAGCCTTGTTGCAATCTGGTGGCTTCGCCTCATATATAAATATACATATCTGTTCTGGTGGCCTCGCCTCAATATCTGTATTTGGTGACTTCATCACAATATCTGGCAGCCTCGCTACAATTTCTGTGGTGTGTAGCGGTTGGATGGGTCGAGTAGTCTCCCCACATGGTGTAAGGCTGGTACGGGGGTGTTATGGATGGCTCTGGGTTGGGATTTCTGCATTCATGATATATTTGTTCTGTATCTACTATGGGCCTATGAGTTTCATTCTGATTTCTGTACTAGGCCAAGGCCCAGATAAGTCTGACTCTGAGGTTTGATCTGTTTTGGGCTATGCTTGGGTTATGTTACACACTGAGTTTACCAAACTCACCCTTTACTTTCATCTCTGCAAGAAATCCCCAACCATAGTGGGCTTGGAGCTGTGAGGGATTTGGAGTGGCCACATCATCTACAAAGTTGGTTTTTCTAAGTTAGTTTATTTTTATTTTTTTTTATATATTCTAATTTAATTTTGGGTTTTAAGTTGTAATAAGGCCGCTACATAAATTTCTCTTTCCGCTATAGATTTTATTTTCTGATTATATTTATACTATGTCGAAACTGCTAGTGTTAGGCTGCGCGGATTTTCAAAATTAATAAACGTTTTCAAGACTCAACAAGCACAACAAATGGATAGCCTAAAGATTGATAAACCGGCTTTTCATTCAATTGTTGTTTTTACAAAGACCACCCTAATCACTTAAACCAACGAATGCATACTAAGTCGTAAGTCCATGTGACACGTCAGATCTGGCCATAACGTCTGGGCCGGGTCTGGGGTGTTACAGTTTAGTTTTTGGTTTTCATTATTTAATAAGGCCTCTTTATGTTTCATTTTAATTTTTGGGATTTATTTACCTTGATTTTTAGCTGATAGTAGTAGGACATGGATTTTCAAAAAAATATAAACAAATGTTTTTCTAAAACATCATGATTAAGCAACATATTTTGATAGCTTCCGCAACAAACACTGTTTTAAGGGGTAATAACAATCTAAAATGATCAATATTTTGCTAAAATCACTTGAGTTTTCTCAATGAACATACACCCTAAATTTTTGTTAAGAACTTAAAGAAGTTTATAGGTAGAACGAATTTCCAGGAAATTATATTTGAAAAAAACACTCCAATGTGACATCACAAAATTCAGCCATAACGTCTAGGCTGGGATTGAGATGTTACATGCTATATGTGTGTGATGTGTTTGGAATATGCTTAAGGTTTAAAGTAATGTTATGTAAAGCTCATGTTTATTCATTTGGTAAATTTGATATATGTGGTTGATGAATATATTTATGGTATGAATAGTTAATGACTTATTATTGAGATGCATAATTTGTAACATGAATTGGTTTGAACATTGCTTATAAGGTATTTATGTATTCGGTTATGAAATGAAATATACAGCTGTTGTTTTAAAGTTATTTATAATTCGACTATGATTCTTAAATCTTGTCATTAGGTGTTTAGTTATATGTTAACGTTGGATTGGTGGTATTGGACATATGTGAACTATGTTAGCCTATGAAAATTGGATTAAGAAATGTGGTTTTTGTGTCGATTTGAAATGGCATGCTTAATGGGTAATTTGGTTTAGAAATGATAATGTAAGTGTATAAGTATATATGGTTAAGGCATTGGAACTATAATGATAAGCATGAGATTTGGTTTATAGCATATTTATATAAATATATCATGTATTGAATGTTATATAGAATGATCAAATATGAAATAATTTAGCTTGATTGTGTGAATGAAATTTTGGCATGAATTAAAGCATATAAAATTAGCATATGAATTATGTGTACTCTTAGTTGTTATTTGTGTTTAAAATGGCTTAAGATAATAAGGTCTTATGCGCATGGTTTTGTGATTAGGAAAGAAGTATGTTTAGTCTTAAATTATGTTAGTTTAAATGCAACCAATGCCGTATAAGTGAGTGATACTTAGGTTGTGTTATGGTTCATATTGTTTGGGTATAAACGCTCACTATATTTGCTAATAAACAACAATATATTCGGCCATAATGTATAATAATCAAGGTTGTATTTTTGTATGGATGTTAATTGGTTTTAATATGTAAACATGTTTAGATTATGAAATGTTATGTTTGATATTCAGCTTATGAAAAATAGTTGCTATATGTCTGGTATATGTTGTGTAATGATTTATATATATATACTTGAATAAAATTTAAATATGCCAATGATAGTAATATAGTATTTTTAAGTTCGAAATTGAATAAGATAGGTGTTCTGATGAGTTTAAATTACAAAGCAAGAAATGTAACAAATGTCTGTTCTGAACTGTGCTATGTCTGGTAATGCCTCGTAACCCTAATTCGGTGACGGATATGGGTTAGGAGTGTTACTGATAAGATTAGGAATAAAGCAAAGTCCGATATGTAGGATTTAAGTGTAACACCCCTATAATCCGTATCCATCGCCGGAGTGGGTTATAAAGAGTTACTAATCCAAAACACTACATTTGTACATTCACATTTACATAAGTTCATTAGCAATTATATGTATAGCCAAACACAATCAAAGATAGAAATTCAGACTTATACCGACATTCAAAAGTTTCCATATTCACATGGCTTATATACAACAACATCTCAAAATATCATTCACTTAAGTCTATTCTATACATGCCATACTAGCTCTAAAACATAGTAGTACCAAAATGATAGATAGTGTGACGAGTTCTTGTGATCTCCCCGAGTAGGTGATTTGCAATCAACAATCTATAAAACAAAGAAACGTAACAAACAGAGTAAGCTTTCATAAGCTTAGTAAGTTTCAAGCAATGCAAACAAATAAACTCAATTATACTTCAATCATTCAATTTCTCAAGAGGCCATTTTCTAGGTATATTGTCATTTGGCCGAATATACACAAGCACATAATGCACATTTAGCATTCTTATTCACTTAATTTGAATTCATATATCATAAATAAATCAAATACTTTCACATACTTTCACACCTTGACCGAATGTATCATGATCATAGATATAGTTATAACTTTTATTCACATATGTATCACATTGTACACTTATGATTCAATTCAAATCAAACTCACATATAAGTACATAATATGTACCTGGCCAACTTAACGTATTGAATGTATTCATTTATCGTTCTAACATGAGGTATCTTAGTCTTAGACTTTTATCAAATCACCGGCATTTAGCCTACTAGGTTTTAAGCCTGAATTCATCACTGTCATTTCGCCTGCTAGGCTCGAAGCCCGATATCATTTCACCAGCATTATAGCCTGCTAGGCTCAAAGGCCCAAATAGTATCTCACTGGTATTATAGCCTGCTAGGCTCAAAGGCCCGAATAGTATCTCACGGACATTATAGCCTGCTAGGCTCAAAGGCCAGAATAGTATCTCACCGGCATTATAGCCTGCTAGGCTCAAAGGCCTGAATAGTATCTCACCAGCATTATAGCCTGCTAGGCTCAAAGGCCCGAATAGTACTGTACGATATTCAAATCAACAAGTTTCATATAACACATTCACACCAAATTAGGTACAAGCATCACTCGAATATATCATCCTACATTTTATTCACTTTTGTTTCATTTCATCATTCACACTTATTATTTGATAGTTTACTCATAACATCCCACTCATATTCATCTAACACTTATCATTTGATCATAAAAGCATATCACATTTTACTTCCATTATAATTGCCATTCGGCCATATACATATATTTTAAGTAATACTTAATTCTCATAATATGTCATGTCATTATCAAATATTATTTATATTTAACTACTTAAAACTTACCTCGAATATTTTCGAACAGTCTCAGATCAGCTATTCAACTACTTTCTCTTTTCCCCTGTCCAACCTTGGTTCTCTATGCTCTTGAGCTAATTCAAACAAAAATTCAACTTATTAAAGTCCCATCATGCTAGCTTATGGCCGAATATGACAAGAAATTTAATAGGTCATATAGCTACTTTTAGCTCAAATACAAAATGGTCATACACATTTTTAATCACATTAAGAAATTTCATACAATTTATTTAAATTTTCTCATGTACACCTTTATGACCGAATACACATACCAAATAAGTAACTTACCTTAACACATAACCCACATAGCCAAAGTACATATAACCCTAATGACCGAATATGTATATCATCAAAGTTCCTACGATTTAACCTTTAAACTTCATAGCCGAATATTCATTGTATATCTAGCTCACATACACAAACACAAAACTCATATGGCTTATCATATTTTCATATACATGTCTCACCCATATAGCCGAATATATAGCTCATCAAATAGATATTTATTCACGTTCCCTTAACACATATTGATCAATTAGTCCATGCATTAGCCTTTGACACATTCGGTCATTAAAGCAATAACCTATTTAACATTCAAGCATTTTATACTAAAATTTCTCCCAAGGCTGAATTCATATACAACCTTTAATGCTCATACAAAGTTTATATTTTAAATAATTTATGCACACCATTAACCTAATATCAATTAACTAAGCACTTTAACAAATTTTCTTTAACTATACACACATTCGACAATGATAATGACAATTTAACAAACCTTAAATCCAACTTATAATTGTGCATATCTCATTCAAAGCATCCACACCAATTTATTATCCAATCATCCATAGCCGAATACACATATTCTTCCATTCATTCTTAACAAAAAAAAATTATCAAGCTTAAATCTCCATTCTATCATTTTAAAACGCAAACATTACTCAAATATTATCTAAATTCACATTCGGCAACCACACATACACACAAGACGATTTTCCCTATCATATAAATCACCTATATGAACATTTAACTAGTTCAAACTTCACCCATCCACAATTACTCATTTAAAACCTAAAGACAAGAACCATTCCCCTCAAATTCTTCCATGGCCGATTACTCATATCACCACACAATTCAAAATTTTGACATGGGCTAAGTAAGGGACTTAGTAACTAGCTTAAAATATGCTAAAATTTCAAGAACTAACATGAATTACTTACCTTAATTCAAGCTTAAAGGTGACCGAATGGCTTGTCTTCCTTTTCTTTCTTTAAAATTCGGCTAAGCTAAGGAAGAAGATGAAGAAAACATTTTGTTTTTCTTTTTATCATCTTTTCTTATTTTAGTTAATTTTTTTATTTCATAATTTAAGCCATTAACTATTATAATATTAATATATAATGTATATATGGCTATTTAACCATCATCATGGCCGGCCACTTACTTAAAAATGGGGAATTTGATATGCAAATCCCCATATTTTAAGCCATGCAATATTTGGCCACTACACTTCAACCTATTACAATTTCAAAGTTTCTCACATAAGTCCTTTTTAATAAATTCCACATTCAAATGACAAAATTAAGACACGATACTTTCACACATGCACTTTCACACATGCTACTATGAGCCTCACTCAAAATCATTGGAATAAGCTCTGAGTTTCTCGGAATACATATTTGATTCTTGAACCTCAAACAATCATTGCTATCAATCAGAAACTCTAAATCCTCTTTCGAAACACATAGTGCTCGCTTTGCAACTAATTCATCATCAACTTTTTAAGTTTCACAGATTTGTTACATCAATAACGGTTTTGCTTTTAATTCCGCTACTAACACATCATCAGCGGACACAGATAAATGCACATTCATTGGTCGCAAAATAAACAGTGATTTATGGCTTAAAGCATCAGCAACCACGTTAGCCTTTCCCGGATGGTAATCAATGACAAGCTCGTAATCTTTCAATAATTCTAGCCAACGTCTTTGTCTCAAATTCAAATCTCTTTGAGTCATCAAGTATTTGAGGCTTTTGTGATCGGAATACACATGGCATTTTTCCCCGAACAAGTAGTGGAGCCAAATTTTCAAAGCGAAAACAATAGCAGCTAACTCGAGATCATGAGTCGGATAGTTTTTCTCATGTGGCTTCAATTGTCTCGAAGAATACGCTACAACTCTACCCTCTTGCATCAACACACAGCCCAAACCATTCAGAGACACATCACTGTAGATCACAAATTCTTTACCAGATTCTAGCTGAACTAACACTGGGGCTTCAGTCAAAAGAGTTTTCAATTGATCAAAACTTTTCTGGCACTTTTCTGACCACTCAAACATGATATCTTTCTGAAGCAACTTTGTCATCGATGTTGCTATCATCGAGAAACCTTTCACAAACCGTCTGTAGTACCCGGCAAGTCCCAAAAGGTTTCGAACTTCTGAAACATTTCTCGGAGGCTTCCAATTGAGTATAGCTGAAATTTTACTCGGATCAACTCGGATGCCCGATGCGGATACAATATGCCCCAAAAAGCTTACTTCTCTCAACCAGAATTCACATTTACTGAACTTCGCATATAATTGCTTGTCTCGCAAAATTTGCAATACTAACTTCAAGTGCTTGGCATGATTAATTTCATCGCGTGAATAGATCAAAATGTCATCTATAAAAACGACTACAAATCGATCCAAATACTGTCTGAAAATCTGATTCATTAAATCCATGAAAACAGCAGGGGCATTAGTGAGCCCAAACGGCATCACTAGGAACTCATAATGTCCGTATCTCGTTCTGAAAGCAGTTTTAGGCACGTCAGAGTCTCTAACTCGCAACTGATAATAACCCGATCTCAAGTCTATCTTCGAAAATACTGAGGCTCCTTTCAGTTGATCAAACAAATCATCAATTCGTGGCAACGGATATTTATTCTTTATCATTACCCTATTAAGCTGACGATAATCAATGCACATTCTCATGGTTCCGTCTTTCTTTTTCACAAACAGCACGGGTGCACCCTAGAGAGAGAAACTCGGTCGAGCAAAACCTCTATCTATCAACTCTTGCAACTGAGATTTCAATTCTTTTAATTCGGTTACTGCCATACGATACAGAGCTATCGAAATAGGTGTAGCCCCTGGTACTAGTTCAATACCAAACTCTACCTCCCGAACAGGTGGTAACCCAGGTAATTCCTCGGGGAACACATCCGAATATTCACAAACCACGGGCACCATCTCAAGTTTCTTTTTTGATTCTTTACTATCCAGTACGTACGCAAGATATGCTTCACACCCCTTTTTTACATAGTTCTGAGCCAGCATCGAGGATACCACTGCCGGTGATTCATTCAAATCGGTAGACTCAACTCGAATTATCTCATTATTTGAACACCTCAAATCAATTGTCTTTCGCTTGCAATTCACTATTGCATCATGCACAGTTAACCAATCCATACCGAGAATGACATCAAACTCGTCAAACGGTAATAACATTAAATCAGCCGGAAAGCAAGAATCTCAGATCATCAGGGGACATTTCTTACATACTTTGTCAACTAGCACATAACGGCCCAAAGGATTCGAAACCCGAATCACAAACTCAGTAGACTCAACAGGAAGAGTCTTATTGGATGCCAAAGTTTTACACACATACGAATGAGTAGAACCGGGATCAATCAAAGCAATAACATCAGTATCAAAAAGAGTGAAAGTACCGGTAATAACATCTGGCGAAGAAGTATCCTCGCATGCGCGTATAGCATAGGCTCTGGAAGGAGCACGAGCCTCAGAACGTACAACAGTATCTTTGGTCCCTTTCTGATTTCCACTAGCATTACCCGCATGTCTAGGTGGTCTACCTTGTGTTGCAGTGTTACTAGGTCTCCCACTCGGATCAGTATTCTGTTCAGCTAATTTCGTACAGTCTCTGATAAAGTGATCAGCTGATCCACACTTGAAACAAGAGCGATCATGAAATCTACAGCTTCCTGAATGCCATTTACCACAATGCTTGCACTCAGATTTGTCTTGACGATCATTGCCGACACTGGAAACAGAGGTGGCTCGCGCACTCACAGGGGGTCGATCACGGTCTTGTCTGGAAAAACCCGAAGTATTCTTAGATCGGCCTGAGTCATCTCTAAATTTCTTCGATGACTGATGAAAGGATTTTCTCGAAGATCTTTTACGGAACTCTTTAGCTCCATCACCAGCTTTTCTTTTCTCTTTACCAAGCTCTTCGTGTAACACCCCGTACCCGAGACCGTTTCCGGAGTCGAACACGAGGTGTTAACAGACTTAATTCATTGCATAAACAGCTCAAACAATTTAATTTTAGAAATTCCAGACAAGCTGGCTAACTGCGTCACAGTCGCGTAAAAATTCATATCTCGAGTTATGAAACTCAAAATCCAATTCCGTAAAATTTCCATGAAACTAGACTCATATATCTATTTACCAATTTTTTTCTAGAATTTTTGGCTTGTCCAATTAGTACAGTTTATTAGTTAAAGTCTCCCCTGTTTCAAGGTTTGACTGCTCTGACCTCTGTATATTACGAATCATATATCTCTCTGTACAGAATTTAAATGACTATGAAGTTTCTTTCTCTTAAAACTAGACTCAATAAGAAATCTGTACATATAAATTATGACTTCTAACTATTTTTATACAATTTATGGTGAATTTCCAAAGTCAGAACAGGGGATCCAGAAATTGCTCTGGCCCTATTTCACAAAAATTTAAACATATCATAAAATATAACTCATATACCTGTTTCGTTTCTTCCATATGAAAATAGACTTATAATTATTCAATTCCATATTTTATTCATCATCTAATTATATCTCTACTATTTTTAATGATTTTTCAAATTCACATCACTACTGCTGTCTGAATCTATTTTATGATAAATTTTACCTATTTCATGGTTTCCATGGATTAACTAGCAATTTAACATACATAACACCAAATATGATCATAATTAGCCATTCCAATGGCTAATCATTACCAAGCATTTTTATACTACTCAATAACCATATCATAAGACCATATATACAAAATGATTATGATGCTATACATGCCATACTCAAAATATACAAGCCATTATGCCAAGATGGTATACGGATAGTGTGAGCGTGCCTCCGACCGTTCCCGATTTCCGAGCTGGCTTGTCAACACTACAAGGAATGAAAAGGAGGGAGTAAGAATAAATGCTTAGTAAGTTCACATGCAAATAGCAAGTAACATAACCATATAAGCAAACATAAAACATCATTTGCATAATCATCACCAAGACATTCATATCATATTTTCATTTATCATCTTACCATATTGTTGTTATATCGATTTTTCAACCCGAAGGTTAAGTACATACCTGTTCAAAGTATCCATTTCACAACACTTACCAATACGTCCCTTTCATCTTGAGTATTACTCCATTTGAGTAGAACTTTACCCGTTGAACACATCGGAATATAATTCGGATACATGGAAAGTTTGCACATAAGTGCCACATATGTAGCCAAGCTACTATGTAACCCGCCCATAAGCGAACTCGGACTCAACTCAACGAGCTCGGGTGTTCACATCCATAAGTGAACTCGGACTCAACTCAACGAGCTCGGATGCCTAGTTACATCTCACGAACTCGGACTCAAGTCAACGAGTTCGGACATTCGCATCCATAAGTGAACTCGGACTCAAATCAACGAGTTCGGATGCTCAAATATCCCAGTGACATGTCACTTGTATCCTAATCCATTCCTAAGGTTCAACGGGACCTTTTTCCCAATCATGTGTCTCAACCATCTTCTACGGAATACCGATACCGATACTCGGTAGTATTTCACATTTTCCAAGTATATCACATAATTTGACATATTATCAAACAATTATCACGAGTATAATATTTCATAATAATTATCATATCATTTAAATAACATAAAAACATTTAAAATAATAACTATGTTACCAACATTTACATATGAACTTACCTAGTATGCGAAAATGGCTACTTTTACCATTTTCAGTCCACAACTTGGTATTTTCTCCATTTTAGCTTTGAATTTCAGTTTTCCTTGCTCTATCATTTAAAATATAGTCTAATTAGGACTCACATTATTCAATATGACCCAAAATCATATTTTGGAAAAATTACAATTTTGCCCCTAAACTTTTGCATATTTACACTTTAGCCCCAAAGCTCGTAAATTAAACTTCAGCCTATTTTCTTATGTTTTATGACATGCTGATCATTTTTCCCTTCTATGGAAACATCAAATTCTCACTCTAACATGTACTTATGACTATTAGGTATTTTTACCGATTAAGCCATTTTGCTCGTTTTCACTTAAAACCGAGTAGCACAAGTTGTCTAACATAATTTAAAACCTCATATTCTATCATAAAACACCAAAATACACAAATCTTACCTATGGGTATTTTTCCAAATATAAACCCTAGGTTAAATTATTGCTAGCATAAGCTAAATCGAGCTACTAGGACTCCAAAAACGTAAAGAACTTGAAAAACGGGGCTAAAACGGACTTACAATCGAGCTTGGAAGCTTGAAAAACCCTAGCCATAGTTTCTCCTTGCTATATTCGGCCATGGGGTTGAAGATGATCAAAATTGGCTTTTAATTTTGTATTTTAATTCATTTTACCCCTAAATGACCAAAATGCCCTTACTACTAAACTTTCCAAAAATTCCATCCATGTCCAATTTTTGTCCATAGACTTAGAAATTGGTAAAATTGCTATTTAAAACCTCCTAATTAATATTTCAAAACAATTTCATACTAGAAACTTCTAGAATGCAAGTTTTGCAAATTATTCGATTTAGTCCCTAATTTCAATTTAAGCACTTTATGCATAAAATTTCTTCACGAAAATTTCACACAATCATGCAATCATATCATAGACCTCAAAATAATCATAAAATAATTATTTATATCTCGGATTTTGTGGTCACGAAACCACTATTCTGATTAGGCCCTAATTCGGGATATTACAACTCTCCCCCCCTTTAGGGATTTTCGTCCCCGAAAATCTTACCAGAAAAGTGGTCTTCACTTTTAATCTCATATACGGTGCCAAAGAACTTTCACTTAGGTTGTACCTCCAATACATCTCTTTAATTTCGCATATGATCTGAAAGCTTACATCTCAACTCTCAAATGTTCTTAAATTTTCAACCCTTCTCAGTTTCCCATGATATCATGACATAAAACCCGGATCTTAACTTGATTAATGGAGACTGGAATTCCAAGAAATCCAACAATCAAAGAGACCTGAATTTCCATGAATCTGATGAGTAGGAATTCATTCAATACAGATATGATTTATAGATCTCGCCAAACATTTAACAATAGGATACATCACATTTTCCTCTTTCTACCATGGAAATAATTCTGATATGGCCTCAAGAATAATCCTTCTCATTTCCATCCCAATATCAACACTAACAAGGATAATTTTGATAGATCCCAATGCTCGGCTTTAACCTCTTTAACAACTCAGATTTTATGTAACATCGAATGCTCTAAACTATCACATTACCTCTTTGTCTTGAAACACATCACAATTCATACAACAAGACATTCTTGAAAGTCGGGAAGTCTTTACTCAATGTAGACTAGTCTAGTTGGACGCTTGGTTACCAATATTCTCATCTATCCGAACTTTGTCAACATGTAATAAACTTTTCAGTTTTTACAAAATGAAAACCTTATCATTCGTAGTGACTTTAACTAATATCAAACTTTTTCTAATAAATATACACTTCTCGTTCAGACTATTTACTCTTTTATCCGTACAAAATGAAATTCTATTATCAAACTTGGGAAAAATAATCCTGAAATAATTGTCACATGAAATCTTTCAAATAGATAATTCACCATACTGACTGAAACTCGTGCTTTTATCACTTATGCCTTTACTGATGTCAAATCCTTACACAGAAATTAGAAAAAATCCCAATACTAAAATCACCACATTACCAAGATCAAATTAGAAGTATAGTCATATTTGACATGATTATCACGAGCTGAAGAACGCAATTCGAACACGAGTCATAATTGACAAATTATGGAACAAAGATAACAAGAAAACCGAATAAAGAAATCCAAGATAGAGAAATCCAGAATAAAGAAATCCAGAATAAAGAAACCTAAGATACAATACTATGCTGGAGAATCGAAAACCAAGCCGGAGAATCGAAAACCAAACACATAGAGAAAATACGAAATACCCCGATAATTTTTCAAAGAAAGAAAGTCCAAAAGAAAACATCATTTAATCCCACTAGAATCAAATATAACAAGAACAATATATCTTCCCATACATATATATCAGATGAAGCATCAAGTAGAAGAAACAGAATCATAATATCATATGTATTCTCTCATCAATTCTTATCAGACGAAATGAAATAGAATACCCGATGAAATAGAGCAATATAAATTATAAACCAGTCAGACTACCAATGCTTTCATCCAACACCAAGATTAAAAGACATTCCCATATAACAATAATTTCTTCAGAAGATCAATAGCCATAGAAATATTTCTGAGAACGGGTAAACACATAGAACATCTCAAAAGAGACTGCTAAATCTGTCCAGTCATAACTATCACACTCAGATAGTTCACATTTCAAATATCATTTCCCCAACTAGTTCTGCCGTCACAAATTTCATATTAAACCATTCACTAAAGAAGGCCAGTTCTGAATAAATTTCGATTTACACTTTTCTCAACCTTGCACCTAATTAATTCGGTTTACCAAGGAGAATTCCTTTTCTAACTGGAACATTGCATAATTCCAATAATCTTTACGTCAATCCGATACTTTATTGGCTCTGACTTTACTTATCAGCTCATTTTCAATCTCTGATCATACTTATAATTATTCTATCACTGAACTCTTTGGGTTCTCAACCGGAAACTTATTCAATACAAATCTCATGAAATTCCATTATAAGTACCACTTCGGTAAGGGGAGGGTTGTAGGACCTCGACTCGACTTTCTTATACATACACATATGACACAACTTCCATCATCATAACAACATCATCAAAATCATGTCATTCATTCATGTTGGCTTACACCAATTTTCCTATTGTCCCATTTAGACAATATACTTATGCATACATTCTATGTTTTCTAGATAGCTTTACTTATCCATTCATTTAATTAAATTAAGTCATGCTTATGACATCATATAAGGCCAAACAAACATAGACATTTTGCACCACAATCACAACTTTCATTTCGTGCATCATCATGTACATATCCTTACAATCATATAATTCAGTCCAACAATTTAACATCGATAAGTTCATTTCATTATAATCCTTTATCTCATAAAAATTATATATCATTAGCATTCATCAACATTCGACGTCAAAATAAAAACAAGGACATTTTCATTCGTATCATAATATTATGACTTTTATTCATACCTCTACTACTTTCTATTTATTCTGTTCATCTTATCAAGTAAGCCATATACACTACATCATATGAGCATTAAGCAAAAATGAATATTTATCACATATGTATCATAACCCTTTATTCATACTTTTCTGAACCGATACTTATCATAATCATAATTTTACTCAAATACCTTCACATAACATTGAACATGGTCAGCGCAGCTCGGTTGGAGAGTACCCTGTCTAAATAAGACGGTACTCATACGCGTCGGAAGACATCACACTATCACAGATCAGGGGCATGTATAGCTAAACTTTTACACATGCTAGGTTAGTCCGAGAACCGACTAAACCTACTCTGATACCACCAAATGTAACACCCCGTACCCGAGACCGTTTCCGGAGTCGAACACGAGGTGTTAACAGACTTAATTCATTGCTTAAACAGCTCAAACAATTTAATTTTAGAAATTCCAGACAAGCTGGCTAACTGCATCACAGTCGCTTAAAAATTCATATCTCGAGTGCTGAAACTCAAAATCCAATTCCATAAATTTTCCCTAAAACTAGACTCATATATCTATTTACCAATTTTTTTCTAGAATTTTTGGCTTGTCCAATTAGTACAGTTTATTAGTTAAATTCTCCCCTGTTTCAAGGTTTGACTGCTCTGACCTCTGTGTATTTCGAATCATATATCTCTCTGTACAGAATTTAAATGACTATGAAGTTTGTTTCTCTTAAAACTATACTCAATAAGAAATCTGTACATATAAATTATGACTTCTAACTATTTTTATACAATTTATGGTGAATTTCTAAAGTCAAAACAAGGGATCCAGAAATTGCTCTGGCCCTATTTCACAAAAATTTAAACATATCATAAAATATAACTCATATACCTGTTTCGTTTCTTCCATATGAAAATAGACTCATAATTATTCAATTCCATATTTTATTCATCATCTAATTATATCTCTACTATTTTTAATGATTTTTCAAATTTACATCACTACTGCTGTCTGAATCTATTTTATGGTAAATTTTACCTATTTCATGGTTTCCATGGATTAACTAGCAATTTGACATACATAACACCAAATATGATCATAATTAGCCATTCCAATGGCTAATCATTACCAAGCATTTTTATACTACTCAATAACCATATCATAAGACCATATATACAAAATGATTATAATGCTATACATGCCATACTCAAAATATACAAGCCATTATGCCAAGATGGTATACGGATAGTGTGAGCATGCCTCCGACCGTTCCCGATTTCCGAGCTGGCTTATCAACACTACAAGGAATGAAAAGGAGGGAGTAAGAATAAATGCTTAGTAAGTTCACATGCAAATAGCAAGTAACATAACCATATAAGCAAACATAAAACATCATTTGCATAATCATCACCAAGACATTCATATCATATTTTCATTTATCATCTTACCATATTGTTGTTATATCGATTTTTCAACCCGAGGGTTAAGTACATACCTGTTCAAAGTATCCATTTCACAACACTTACCAATAAGTCCCTTTCATCTTGAGTATTACTCCATTTGAGTAGAACTTTACCCGTTGAACACATCGGAATATAATTCGGATACATGGAAAGTTTGCACATAAGTGCCACATATGTAGCCAAGCTACTATGTAACCCGCCCATAAGCGAACTCGGACTCAACTCAACGAGCTCGGGCGTTCGCATCCATAAGTGAACTCGGACTCAACTCAACGAGCTCGGATGCCTAGTTACATCTCACGAACTCGGACTCAACTCAACGAGTTCGGACATTCGCATCCATAAGTGAACTCGGACTCAAATCAACGAGTTCGGATGCTCAAATATCCCAGTGACATGTCACGTGTATCCTAATCCATTCCTAAGGTTCAACGGGACCTTTTTCCCAATCATGTGTCTCAACCATCTTCTACGGAATACCGATACCGATACTCGGTAGTATTTCACATTTTCCAAGTATATCACATAATTTGACATATTATCAAACAATTATCACGAGTATAATATTTCATAATAATTATCATATCATTTAAATAACATAAAAACATTTAAAATAATAACTATGTTACCAACATTTACATATGAACTTACCTAGTACGCGAAAATGGCTACTTTTACCATTTCGTCCACAACTTGGTATTTTCTCCATTTTAGCCTAAATTTCAGTTTTCCTTGCTCTATCATTTAAAATATAGTCTAATTAGGACTCACATTATTCAATATGACCCAAAATCATATTTTGGAAAAATTACAATTTTGCCCCTAAACTTTTGCATATTTACACTTTAGCCCCAAAGCTCGTAAATTAAACTTCAGCCTATTTTCTTATGTTTTATGACATGCTGATCATTTTTCCCTTCTATGGCAACATCAAATTCTCACTCTAACATGTACTTATGACTATTAGGTATTTTTACCGATTAAGCCATTTTGCTCGTTTTCACTTAAAACCGAGTAGCACAAGTTGTCTAACATAACTTAAAACCTCATATTCTATCATAAAACACCAAAATACACAAATTTTACCTATGGGTATTTTTCCAAATATAAACCCTAGGTTAAATTATTGCTAGCATAAGCTAAATCGAGCTACTAGGACTCCAAAAACGTAAAGAACTTAAAAAACGGGGCTAAAACGGACTTACAATCGAGCTTGGAAGCTCGAAAAACCCTAGCCATGGTTTCTCCTTGCTATATTCGGCCATGGGGTTGAAGATGAGCAAAATTGGCTTTTAATTTTGTATTTTAATTCATTTTACCCCTAAATGACCAAAATGCCCTTACTACTAAACTTTCCAAAAATTCCATCCATGTCCAATTTTTGTCCATAGACTTAGAAATTGGTAAAATTGCTATTTAAAACCTCCTAATTAATATTTCAAAACTTATAAATTGGTAAAATTGCTATTTAAAACCTCCTAATTAATATTTCAAAACAATTTCATACTAGAAACTTCTAGAATGCAAGTTTTGCAAATTATTCGATTTAGTCCCTAATTTCAATTTAAGCACTTTATGCATAAAATTTCTTCACGAAAATTTCACACAATCATGCAATCATATCATAGACCTCAAAATAATCATAAAATAATTATTTATATCTCAGATTTTGTGGTCACGAAACCACTATTCTTATTAGGCCCTAATTCGGGATATTACACTTCAGCTTTACAAGCTCGCTCGACAAGCACTACAAACTCTTTGATTTCCAGAATACCCACCAACAGTTTGATGTTTTCATTCAACCCGTCCTCGAAGCGTTTACACATGATAGCCTCAGACGAAACACATTCTCGAGCATATCTACTAAGTCTGACAAACTTTCGCTTGTAATCGGTAACTGTCATAGAACCCTTTTTGAGCTCGAGAAATTCCTTCCGTTTCTGATCGATGAATCTTTGACTGATATATTTCTTGCGGAACTCAGTTTGGAAGAATTCCCAAGTAACCCTTTCTCTCGGCACAACTGAAACCAAGGTATTCCAGCAATAGTAGGCAGAATCACGTAACAGAGATATAGCACATTTTAAGCATTCATCGGGTGTGCACGATAATTCATTGAACACACGAATGGTATTATCGAGCCAAAACTCAGCCTGCTCGGTATCATCACTGTCAGTAGTCTTGAACTCAGTAGCCCCGTGCTTTTGAATTCTATCAACCGGGGGCTTGCTCAACCTCAACAGGTCAACTACAGGAGGTACCATATGTGCAGGGGTTGTATTAGTCAGGGTGGGGGATGTGAAACAGCCGGATTAGTCCGGATATACTGAGTAAACCAATCGTTCATCATAGCATAGAAGGCTTGTTTAGCCTCATCATTTTGATTACTAGCATTTGGTTGAGAGTTCAACGGCACTGTCCCTAGCGCGGGAGCAGGCGCTACACTCTCTACGTCGTCAGCTACCGCTCGATCGGGATCGAAATTCATTACTATATGAAAAACACATTTCAACTGTCAGAAATCATCACACTATCATATTAACACTTTATGGCATGTATAGCTAGACTCACACACGCTACGCTAGTCCTAGAATTGACTAAACCGTAGCTCTGATACTGAGAAAATGTAACACCCCTATAATCTGTATCCGTCGCCGGAGTGGGTTATAAAGAGTTACTAATCCAAAACACTACGTTTGTACATTCAAATTTCCATAAGTTCATTAGCAATTATATGCATAGCCAAACACAATCAAAGATAGAAATTCAGACTTATACCGACATTCAAAAGTTGCCATATTCACATGGCTTATATAGAACAACATCTCAAAATATCATTCACTTAAGTCTATTCTATACATGCCATACTAGCTCTAAAACATAGTAGTGCAAAACTGATAAATAGTGTGACGAGTTCTTTGTGATCCTCCCAGAAGCGGTGGACTGAGTCAACAATCTATAAAACAGAGAAACGTAACAAACAGAGTAAGCTTTCATAAGCTTAGTAAGTTTCAAACAATGCAAACAAATAAACTCAATTATACTTTGATCATTCAATTTTTTAAGAGGCCATTTTCTAGGTATATTGTCATTTGGACGAATATACACAAGCACATAATGCACATTTAGCATTCTTATTCACTTAATCTGAATTCATATATCATAAATAAATCAAATACTTTCACATACTTTCACACCTTGACCGAATGTATCATGATCATAGATATAGTTATAACTTTTATTCACATATGTATCACATTGTACACTTATGATTCAATTCAAATCAAACTCACATATAAGTACATAATATGTACCTGGCCAACTTAACGTATTGAATGTATTCATTTATCGTTCTAACACGAGGTATCTTAGTCTTAGACTTTTATCAAATCACCGGCATTTAGCCTACTAGGTTTTAAGCCTAAATTCATCACTGTCATTTCGCCTGCTAGGCTCGAAGGCCGATATCATTTCACCGGCATTATAGCCTGCTAGGCTCAAAGGCCCAAATAGTATCTCACCGGTATTATAGCCTGCTAGGCTCAAAGGCCCGAATAGTATCTCACCGACATTATAGCCTGCTAGGCTCAAAGGCCCGAATAGTATCTCACCGGCATTATAGCCTGCTAGGCTCAAAGGCCTGAATAGTATCTCACCGGCATTATAGCCTACTAGGCTCAAAGGCCCGAATAGTACTATACGATATTCAAATCAACAAGTTTCATATAACACAATCACACCAAATTAGGTACAAGCATCATTCGAATATATCATCCTACATTTTATTCACTTTTATTTCATTTCATCATTCACACTTATTATTTGATAGTTTACTTATAACATCCCACTCATATTCATCTAACACTTATCATTTGATTATAAAAGCATATCACATTTTACTTCCATTATAATTGCCATTCGGCCATATACATATATTTTAAGTAATACTTAATTCTCATAATATGTCATGTCATTATCGAATATTATTTATATTTAACTACTTAAAACTTACCTCAAATATTTTCGAACAGTCTTGGATTGGCTATTCAACTACTTTTTCTTTTCCCCTGTCCAACCTTGGTTCTCTATGCTCTTGAGCTAATTCAAACAAAAATTCAACTTATTAAAGTCCCATCATGCTAGCTTATGGCTGAATATGATAAGAAATTTAATAGGTCATATAGCTACTTTTAGCTCAAATACAAAATGGTCATACACATTTTTAATCATATTAAGAAATTTAATACAATTTATTTAACATTTTCTCATGTACACCTTTATGACCGAATACACATATCAAATAAGTAACTTACCTTAACACATAACCCACATAGCCAAAGTACATATAACCCTAATGATCGAATATGTATATCATCAAAGTTCCTATGATTTAACCTTTAAACTTCATAGCTGAATATTCATTGTATATCTAGCTCACATACACAAACACAAAACTCATACGGCTTATCATATTTTCATATACATATCTCACCCATATAGCCGAATATATAGCTCATCAAATAGATATTTATTCACGTTCCTTTAACACATATTGATCAATTAGTCCATGCATTAGCCTTTGACACATTCGGTCATTAAAGCAATAACCTATTTAACATTCAAGCATTTTATACTAAAATTTCTCCCAAGGCCGAATTCATATACAACCTTTAATACTCATACAAAGTTTATATTTTAAATAATTTATGCACACCATTAACCTAATATCAATTAACTAAGCACTTTAACAAATTTTCTTTAACTATACACACATTCGACAATGACAATGACAATTTAACAAACCTTAAATCCAACTTATAATTGTGCATATCTCATTCAAAGCATCCATACCAATTTATTATCCAATCATCCATAGCCGAATACACATATTCTTCCATTCATTCTTAACAAAAAAAATTTATCAAGCTTAAATCTCCATTCTATCATTTTAAAACGCAAACATTACTCAAATGTTATCTAAATTCACATTCGGCAACCACACAAAGACACAGGCCGATTTTCCCTATCATATAAATCACCGATATAAACATTTAACTAGTTCAAACTTCACCCATCCACAATTACTCATTTAAAACCTAAAGACAACAACCATTCCCCTCAAATTCTTCCATGGCCGATTACTCATATCACCACACAATTCAAAATTTTGACATGGGCTAAGTAAGGGACTTAGTAACTAGCTTAAAATATGCTAAAATTTCAAGAACTAACATGAATTACTTACCTCAATTCAAACTTAAACGTGACCAAATGGCTTGTCTTCCTTTTCTTTCTTTAAGATTCGGCTAAGCTAAAGAAGAAGATGAAGAAAACATTTTGTTTTTCTTTTTATCATCTTCTCTTATTTTAGTTAATTTTTTTATTTCATAATTTAAGCCATTAACTATTATAATATTAATATATAATGTATATATGGCTATTTAACCATCATCATGGCCGGCACTTACTTAAAAATGGGAAATTTGACATGCAAATCCCCATATTTTAAGCCATGCAATATTTGGCCACTACACTTCAACCTATCACAATTTCAAAGTTTATCACATAAGTCCTTTTTAATAAATTCCACATTCAAATCACATATAATAAGCATAGAATATAACATTTAATTATTTTTGTGACTTGATTTTGTGGTCCCGAAACCACTTCCCGACTAGGGTCAAGTTAGGGTTGTCACATTAAGAGAAATTTACTCGCACAAGCAAGGAGTTAAATGCATCTAGTTCTTTTATTTTATTACTCTCGCAAAACGAGGTCTAAGTATAAGTAATCTAGTTAGGAGACTCACTAAGTTCTTTTGGGACTTAAAGAGGTTTGACCTATGGTTACAGGGTTAATAGAATAAGGAACTCGAAGAGGAACCAAGCTAGACTGTGTTGGATCAAGGAGCTCCGTTAGTAAAGTGTCATGCACATAGGAAGGGTGTACCTCTAGAGACTTCACCATGGGGACAAATATATTGTATCTATGTAGTTCCCTTAGAGTCCAGAATTGAGACAACGAATTCTTAATTAAATTTTTTGTCTCTATTGTAAGTTTTTATACATAGGTAATATGGTCTGATTTTAAAATAATGAGTTCTAATCTTGTACACGAACCCAGTTCTGTTGTGATGCCTTATAACCGAGTTTGGTGTACAAGTTGAGTAAGGGTATTACATGTATAATTTCATATTCAATTTTATTTTGAAATATATTACATATATCATTTCTAGAATATATTCACAATTATAATTTAATTCATCATCAAATCATATGTATTACATGCCATACAATAGATTTCTATCCATTTACCGTATCACATAACATAATTGAAGTAATTCTTGCCATTTATCATTTTATTCAATTCAGTCTTTTATTTTTATATCCCGTATCAAACTCAATCAAACTAATTCATACTAACAATGTAATGGCCCATTTTTAGTGAAAATTGGAAGAATGGTTTTGAGACCACAAATTCGATGTCAAAATATTTATTTTATTATCATTTTAATATCTACAGCATGTTAGTAGTACCGTATAAAAATTTTGTTAAGAAATTTTACCTTTTACATGCTTAATTGAATAAAAAGGACTAAATCGTATAAAGTGCAAAAGTAGTGTTCTAGTAGCTAAAGGTATTAAATAGCTATATAACCTTAAAGTATGAGTCCTTATGTGGTAATTAGACCATTAAAGAAGTTAGTGGATGTACATGGCTAGGTATTAGTGAAATTTTTAATGTTTTAAAAGGTTATAAAAGTAATTTGGTAAATAATGACAAATTAAATAAAATAAAGCAAAGTTATCATCTTTTTGTTTCAATCTCAATCAAAAATAAGGATTAAGAAGCCATTGAGAAGCTTCAACATTCGGTTAGTTCATTTCTAAGTGCATGGTATGTATTTTAGTCCCGTTTTTAATTATGTATATATTTTCGGGATCGTTGTAGCTTAATCTAGCTAGCCCAAGGACTAATTTGTGAAACTGTTAAAAGATTAAAGTTTTGCCATGAATGAGTGTGTATGAGATTTGATGTTTTATGGAAGAAAATGGTTAGCTGTTGATAGATAAACAACTTTTATTAAATGATATTTTATGAAATTGTCAAATAGGGATTAAATTGAAAAATAGATAATATTCATGGTAAATTTGTGAAATAAATGAAATGTAGGGCTTGCTAAGGGCCTATATAAAATTTGGCTATAGTGGGCTAAGGATGAATTGCATGAATTTTCATTTTATGAGCCAAGAACTAAATTGAAATGAAATCAAAAGTATAAAGGAAAATTTATAATTTTGCTAAAATATGATTTGGGTTAAATTGAGTAGAATAATTATTGAATTAAGTTGAATTTATCCGTTTAGATCAAGAAAAACCTCGTACGGGTTTAGAGCGGGGCGAAGATAAAGTTTCAGAATATTCGCCTCCGTATCTATGTTTAATCATTGAGGTAAGTTCGTGTAATTAAATTGTACTTATATGTTTTTAATTGAATTATACATGCATTGTAAATTGCCATATATGTATAATGATCACATATCCAACAATGTTACTAGACTACCAACCCCCGTTCAAACCTTAGGAATTTGTGGGATACAAATGGCATGTTATTAGGGTGTACATGATTCGGATGCTGGTCCTGAACGTCCTACTGATGGCTGAGGTTCGACATATGTTACGGATACTCCATAGCTCATGTGAGCAGCATCGTGTAGCTACGTTCTGACTCATAGCTCGTGTGAGTAGGCCCATTTTCATAGCTTCTGTGAGCATTTTGATTCACATCTCGTGTGAGCATACATGTACAGGAATTGATGGATTATAGTTATATGAGTTAGCACACTATGTGTGAGCTATCCCAGGTATCCAACAATATTCTAAATGGTTTAATGGGCATTATTTGAAAAGGAGATGGTAAGATTTCGATATGAACCAAAACAAAAGTACATGAGAAACTCATTGAATTGGTGATACATGATATATAGAAAGTTGATATGGATGATATATGCACATGATATATGTTTAAAGGTTGAGCTCATCCATGACTATTGCTTATGTTTCATGCTTATATGGCTAACATGTTTAGAGTAAATGCTTAAGCTTTGATCAAGATGTGGTTGGGTTATGCCATGTTAACTTATTTAATATGTGATAAAATGGTAAGTTGTGTTTTATATTATACGAACTTACTAAGCACTTATGCTTACGCTGTGTAATTTTCTATGTTTTATAGTGAATTGGAAGCTTGATCAAGTTGGAAGCTTGTCGGAGTTATATCACACTATCCATCGACTATATCGGTACTTTTAGATGTTTCTAAGTTTGGTTATAATGGCATGTATAGGTATTTTGGTTGTTGAAGTAGCCATTTGTTTGGCTTGTGTTTATGGATTTTTGGGTGATGATATGGAATTAGTTTTGGTATGTTAATATTTGGCCTTAAAGTGATTGATAGCTTGGCTCATGATGCTTGAATGATATAAGATGGAATGGTAGCTAAAATGCATGTTATATGTGTCTTGTGATATGTTTGAATGTGGTGATTTGGTACATTTGTTATAAATGACATAAATGGCTATTGGTGCTAGTTGTTGACGGGTACATTTGGTATCGTATGGTGTGTATTTGATAGGTAAATCAAATGGTATATTTTGACATAAACTTAGTTAGAAGTTAGTGAACATTTTTACTAATTTGAGTATATGGTTATACATGTTTTAGGTGTTGAGATTGAGGTGTACTTTGGGCATATTGGTTGTACGCAAATGTACCATATTTGAATAGGTTGATTATGCATGGTCTTGGTGCATTTTGATGGCTTGTTTGTTTGTGCAAAAGTGATTGTAGGTATATGCATGAATGGGTGAGAAAAATTGCTTGTAAAAGGCCTATTTTTTGTCCACACGAGCAGAGACACGGGTGTGTGTCTCAGCCATGTGTCCCTTGTAGATTTAAATGGGTTGCAAGTCAAGCTGTTACACGGTCTAGCACACGATCTGGTACACAGGCGTGTGGCCTAACCATGTCTCCCAAGTTAATGAGTTACACAAGCACTGACATGGGCTCAGACACGGCTGTGTGTCCCTACTTTAACACCCTAACCCGTATCTATCACTAGAACGGAGTTACGGAGTATTACCGGAGATTACAAAACAAACAGACAAAAAATTTGACATTTCAAAACATATCAATGTTCATATCAAAAACCAAAAAAAATCATTCATATTGTCCTGTATACGAGCCCTCGGGGCCCAAAATATGCATTAGAAACAAGTTGGGACTAAATTGGAAACTCAGAGAATTTTTTGAAAAACATTGAAATTTTTCAAAGCTGCAAGGGTCACACAACCATGTGGCGAGGACGTGTGACTCACACGGCCGACAGACACGTGTCTTAGATCGTGTGGGAATTTGAAATGGAGACACACAATCGTGTCCCAGCCCATGTCCGTGCCCGTGCCAAACCACACGCCCGTGTGCTAGGCTATGTACCCTTCGAAGTAACATCACACACCCATGTGCTAGGCTGTGTGCTAGGCCGTGTAACAGCTTGACTTGCAACCCTTTGAAAGTTACAGGGGACACACGGCTGAGACACTCGCCTGTGTCACTACCCATGTGGATGAAAATAGGCCATTTTATAAACCATTTTTCTCACCCAAACTAGCATGTGCCTATAACCAAAATGCACATATGCACATGCCTTAATAAGGCACCAAAATCAAGCATAAATAAGTCATATACATATGATAAAACATCATACAACCAATATGCCCTTAGGCACCTCAAATGACAGTATATAAACATGTTTAACCATGTATTCAAATTTGCCAAAATGACTAACTAACTTTCAACTAAACTTGCATCAATTCAAACCATTGAATTAACTTACCAAAGCCTATCAAATGGTACAAAATATGCCATTCATTCACCAACATCAATAGACATATATAAATACCTTTCATAACAAGATACCAAACTACAGCAAGATATAAGGCTTATACAAAATGCATATTCATCTATCACAATTCAAACTTATTATTTACACGCCATAAACTAAGCTGATATCAACATCAAAATGCAAAATCACAAGCCAAACCAATTGGCTATTTCACAACCAAAACACATGGCCAAAATTAACCAAAATACCTATACATGCCATTACAACAAAAAATAAACATCTGTAAGTACCGAAAGAGTCGATAGATAGTGTGATAGATGTCTGACTACTTTTTCAACTCGAACGAGCTTCCGACAACTATAAAACATAGAAAATTAACACAAAGTAAGCATGTCATGCTTAGTAAGTTCATAACACACATCAGTCTAACCTTACCGATACAAAATACAACCACAAAGCATGTAAACCCAATCCAACTTGAGAATAACTAATTAAAAAACTTATATATGTACATTTATACTCTTAACTTTCTCAGGGTACGCATTACTTACCTTTCATCAAACTAATGTACTTTACATTGAAAACTTTTACCGAAGTTCACACGAGGTAATAATACGATGGTTAACCCATCCCTTTTCATAATTCGATAACCAAAGTTATCCTTTTTCATAGTTTGACAACCGAAGCTGTCCCTTTTCATAATTTGATGGTCGTCACCATCCCTTTTCATTGTTCAATGGTCGTCACCATCCCTTTTCATAATTTGATAGTCGAAGCTATCCCTTTTCATTGTTTGATGGTCGTCACCATCCATTTTCATAATCAATAGCCGAAGCTATCCATTTTCATTTGTCGATTATCGACGTTACGCTATTGGATTTTTCCGTCAACACTCAATTTAATATTATACAATAATAACATTCAATTCATAAAATAAAAATGAAACTTAAACATACGAACTTACCTCGACGACAAATGTAGAAAATGAAGTCGACTAATTTGAAGCTTTTTCTTTGCCTCGATCTAAAGCCGTATGTTGTTTACCTTGATCTAAATGAATAAATTCAACTCAATTCAATAATCATTCTATTCAATTTAACTCAAATTCACATTTTACCAAAATTACAATTTTTCCCTACACTTTTGATTTCTTTACAACTTAGTCCTTAGTCTCATAAAATGAAATTCATGCAATTTCATCGCTACCCAAGCCTAGCCAAAAATCATACAAGCTTATAGCGGCCCACACATTTCATTATTTCTCAAATACACCGTGATTATTTCACATTTTACAATTAAATCCCTAATTTACAAATTCATCAAAAATTAGTTAACAAAAGTTGTTTATCTAACAACAAAGATTCATTTTATTCCATTAAACATCACAAATAACTAAAATGAATTCACGGTAAAACTCTATACATTCAATAGTTTTGTTAGTCCTCGGGCTAGCTAGATTAAGCTACAGTGACTCTAAAAATATAGAAATCATTAAAAACGAGACAAACAATACTCACATGCAAGCAAAATTGAGAAGGCCAAATTTTCAAGCTTCCATAGTGTTTTTCTTCTTTGATTTTCGGTGGTGAAGATGGAAGAAAGATGATATCTTTCTTTTCTTTATCTTATTTTAATTACTTATTTACTAATTTACTTAATTAACCTTGATATATAACCTTTAAAATCACCTAATAAATGTCCATATTTGTCCACTCAACATGTCAATGGTTTAATTACAACATAAACCCTCCAATCATTTAATTTCATAGCTATTAAATTCCTTTAGCTTATAGAACTCCAGTTTTGCACCTTTTGCAATTTAGTCCTTTTTATCAAATTGAGCATGCAAACGGTAAAATTTATTAACGAAATTTTTATACTATATTACTAACATGCTGTAGACATTAAAATAATAATGAAATATATATATTTTGACGTTAGCTTTTTGGTCCCAAAACCACTATTCTAATTTCACCAAAAATGGCTGTTACAACTCTCCCCCTAAAAGGGATTTTCGTCCCTGAAAATTCTTACCAGAAAATAGGTTTGGATATTGTTTTCTTATATCTTGCTCGGGTTCCCAAGTGGCTTCCTCTTTCCGTGTTGTTGGAAAAGAAGTTTTACTAAAGCTATGTTCTTGTTTCTTAACTCTTTCACCTCTCATGCCAGAATTTTGATCGGTTCCTCACTGTACAACATATCAGGCTGAATCTCAACATCCATCAAGGAGATAACATGTGAAGGATTAGATCAGTATCATTGTAACATAGACACATGAAATAAATTATGAATCTTTTCTAGTTCTGATAGTAAATCTAATCGATACGCAACACGTCTGATTATTTTAGTAATATCATACGGTTCGATAAATCACGGACTTAGCTTTCCTTTGCGACCAAATTGAAGAACTTTCTTCCAGGGTGATACTTTCAAGAATAATCTGTAGCCGACTTTACGTTTAAGATCCGTATATGATTTTTGACGATCTGAAGCTGCTTTCAAACTATCTCGGATCACTTTTACTTTTTCTTCAGTCTCATGAATCAAATCAACCCCGTGTATCTTTTTCTCACTGAGCTCAGTCTAATATAATGGAGTTTGGCATTTACGATTATACAAAGCTTCATATAGTGCCATCTTTACACTCGACTGATAACTGTTATTATACGCGAATTCAACCAATAGAAAATATTTCTCCCAACTGCCTTCAAACTCTAATACACAAAAATGAAGCATATCCTCAAGTATCTGAATTACTCGCTCGGACTAACCATCGGTCTGAGGATGAAATGCAGTGCTAAAATGCAACAGTTTATCAAGAGCTTCCTATAACTTTTTCCAAAATTGTGACATAAACCGCGGATCTCTATCCGAAATGATGGAAACTAGTACCCCGTGCAATCTGACAATCTCAGAAACATATAATTCAGCTAATCTCTCAAGGGAGTAATCTATACGTACCAGAATAAAATGTGCAGACTTCGTCAGATGATCAACAACAACCCAAATTGCATCTTTCTTCCTCGGAGATAAGGGTAAACCCGATACGAAGTCTGTTGTAACTCGGTCCCATTTCCATTCTGGTATCATCACTGGCTGCAATAATCTAGAAAGTACCTAATGTTTAGCCTTAACCTGTTGACATACTAAACATCTCGATACAAAATTTGAAATCTCATGTTTCATTCTTGGCCACCAGTACATCCGTTTCAAATCATCATACATCTTATTACTTCCTGAATGAACAGACAAGCTACCATTATGAGCTTCATGTAAGATTCTCTGATTGAGCTCTAGATTCTTCGGTATGCAAATTCTACCTCTGAAGAATAAACAATCATTGGGTTCTATCTACAATTCTAAATCAAAATTCGACTCACTCTGTGCTCATTTAGCTAGCAACTTGTCATCACACTTTTGAGCTTCACAGATTTGTTGTAAAAACATCATTCTAGTTTTCAACTCGGCTAAGATCGAGCCATCGTCAAATAATGTCAGTCACGTACTCATCACTTGTAGAGCAAACAAGGACTTTCTACTCAAAGTATCTAATACAAACTCGATTCGGTGTTGATTCAAGTCATTTAGATTGCCCGATCGTGAAATTAAGTAAGGCTTGAATTATTTCGAAAATAAGCTGGAAAAGGTTGAAGGATAAGTTCAAACAAAGTAACAAAGATGGTTTAGATGAAGGATGGATAAAGTTTGACTAAGGGCTAAGATAGAACCAACAATATGGGAGATTGTTGACCCTAGTCTTAAATAGCACTTAGATGGGACATGGTGGAAGTGGTGATGGAAGTAACTTGGTTAACCCACAATCTAGCAAGACAGGAACCAAAGGTATGGTTGAATGCCACACTTTACAAGTGATAAGTTCAGAAACAATGAGAGAATGACGCCACAAGACTAAGCTTGATAAGCCAGTTCAGTCCTAGAGGGAACAAGGAGAGATGAATTCTCACAAGAATAAGATAGTTCATAAAATTGATCCAAAATTCCTTACAACCAGTAATGAACAAAGTATATATAGGTTGAGCTAGTTCCAGCCAAATGGACACTTTAAATCAGCTTAATTAAGCTATTAACAAGCTAATTTAATCCCTAAAATAATTAACAAGGCTTTCAGCAACTCCTAGACCTAGGTGACACCACTAGCCAAGGCTTTTACATTCCCAATCAGCTTAATTAAGTTCACTTAATGAGCTGAGCTGAACCTTGCTGATAATTGATATTTCAAAGAGTTATGAGCTTCTTTAATCCTCCCTTAGAAAGCTAAAGGTGCAGCAGCCTTTTAATTGAAGTTGTGGTACATGAACAACCCAAATGGTGTGAATACAAGAACTCAATCAGCCTCCAAGTGTAAACCAAAGAATTTAAACAGCCCCTAAGGTGTGAAATCAGCTGCAAGCTGAATGGACCAATATGAACAGCCATTGGCTTTTGATCTCCACAAAAAGACACATGGAGAAGCTCAAAATAGTAGCTTGGTTTTTTAATTCAACTCATTGCCCATTGATTTTTATGAATAAGCACTTGGAGAAGAGTAATCAGTAGCTTGGTGTGAACACACGAAATTGGATGGCCACAAGGTGTGAACATGATTATTCAGCTAAAAGAATAAGTGTGAAAACACTTGATGCCTTGCTGAACCCAAAATGGCTCTTGAGAGGTTATGTTCAGCTTATAATTGTGTCATACAAACAGCCAAAGGAAGCTTCCTAGTAGCAGCCAATGTGAACACCTTAATGTCGTCCATTCCTAATTCCTACAAGACACATTAAACACACTTTAGACATATTTAATTGGTCTGAAATAAAACATGTATTAAAGATGTCTAAAACTAAGACACATTAAAACACCTATTTAATATGTACTAAAATAAGACATATTTAAAACCTGTATTTAAAATGTGCAGATTATAACTCATTTAATAACTTAAACTAAATAACTAGATTAACTAAAACAAATTAAATATTTTATTTCAGCAAAATAATGTGCAAGCTAAAATGAACTAAAACGAGCTCATTGAGCTAGGAACGAGCTGGATGAGCTTGGGGAAAGTTGCAAGGATCACTTAGATTGCTAGTCCTAGATCGTTCGATGAAACCCGCAATGGTTTCCAAACGTTCTACGCCAGCAACCATATTACCGAGCTGAAATTAAGCTTCATTTTGCACTTGGGCCCTTCGTGCTTGGGCCAATTCTGATGGCATCGAATTGTATCATGACATGATGCGGCCAGGATCGCAACATTCCCTCCCTCTTAAACACGATTTGTCCTCAAATCGGGCCATTTGCTCGCGAAATTTTTTTCAAGATTACGAACCCCTTTGTTCATGAACTTGACAAAATCATTCCCAAGAATGTGAGAATCACAAAAGGTTCGAAAAAGAAGAATGTTTTTTACATGCCCTCCCTCTTTAGGAGAGTACCAATTCAAATTGTCACGTACACAATAATGAAACAAATTAATGACATTATAAATTATAAGTATGGAATAACTTTTCGAAATCCAATTCAAAAATGGAATGCATAAACCAATCCCAAAATGAAAAATATAAGTTGGTCTTACCTTTTCAAAATGAATCAAAAATTTCATCGATGGCAACATTCTAGAATCACAAAGCATTCGAAAGTTATAATATTGGAAAACAAAGTTCCATGGCTCAAATCCATTGAACAATAATATAAAACAATAATCTCCAGGATCAAAAACAAATTTTTCTCTTACCATTTCAATCTAACCTGAAAATTTCATGGCCGGCAACATAGAAGGAACATGAAGCAATTTGAAGTCATAATCATAGTTCACAAGTTTTGTTTTCTTAGTTACAGGCAAAGCATCAAATAAGCATAAATTGTTCACACATTTATTTTCACAAAGTTTAGGATGCTTTATTTCTCTCAATGACGAACCAAAATAACAAACTCTAGGTTTTAACTCATGAGTTTGATCACTCGTTCCAAAGTGCAACAAGAGCTTCTTTATCTCCAATGATCCACACTTACTAAATAGAGAAGATTTAAACATGCACATATTCAAACAATCAAACCTTTTAAATCTCATTCGAATAGACTTGCACAAACATGTACAATAATTTAGAACATTCACATTACCTTCACAAACAAACAGATTAGGCATTTTACGTGATAACTTTTTATCACACAAGATCAAATTTTGTTTCTGCTGATTTAATCTTACTTCATCAACAAACTTGCCAATACCATACTCACTAGTAGACAAACTCTTTATGCCACTATTTAAAATGAATTCATCAAAAATCAGAGAATGACAATTAGACAAATCAAGGTGATGAGATCTTTCAAAAACTAAGTCATTGGTACCTTTTTCAACAATATTCAAATCAGTTTGTTGTGATTCAATGGCTAAAAACTCCTTACCTAGCTTACCTTTAAGCACTTATGGATTAAGGTCATCTACGATCTTACCTTCTTTGATCAACTTGAACCGCCTCTCATCAGAAAAGTATTGAAGATGAAATTCACCATATGAATCTTTAGAGACCTGAAAAGAAGAAAATACAATATGAGGACAATTCACATGTTGGTTAGTTATGACTTTCATCACTTTTTCTTGAACACTTTCTTCTTTTCCACTCTTTTCTTTTTCACTCGTTTCATTTTCTAACTCATTTTCAAATCCTCTCTCTTTTACCACAGTCTCTTTTATTGTTGAAAACTCACTTTCATTTCTTTTCGTTTTCTTTTTCAACAACAACACTCAATTCTTGCTCATCATCTTTTCTTTCTTTGATCTCTCTCTCTTTTTCAATTTTCTTTTCTTTCTCACATGCTTTTTCAATCTCATTCTCATTTTGCTTTCTCTCACTCTTTTTTCTTTTTTAATTTCTTTTTCTTTCACTTCTTTTTTCTTTCTCTCAATTTCATTCCATATTCACTCATTTTCTCTTATTAGCATTTCTTGTCTATCTTTTTGTTTAATTTCTTTTTGTCTCGTTCTATCATTACAAGAAGAATATAACATATAAGAGTCATAACAACAAACTTTTCGTTGAAAAGAAGTGGCAGAATCTTCATAAAAGTCATGATCAACTCTTCGTGAATAACCCTCCATGGTCGAATACCTTGATGCATACGGAACTCGTTCACCTCTTTGTTATTGATCCTTCGTGGATGAGTACTTTGGTGCATACGAAGAATTACTTGTGGTTTCTCATTTCCTACCTCGAAAGGTTTCAAACTTGAATTTTTTTTATTCCAGCTTGAATCCTATGAAGAGTAGGAATCAAGTCGTGGCTCTCTCCTAATTGAATCTTTTCGCTCTTTTTGCACAAAGGAGTCCTTCGAGAATCTTCCTTTTACACGATCCAATCTTTTAAGCATGGGCTCTAGTTTTCATTTGAGCATTTGGTCCATCTCATGAATAAATGTATGATATGTTGGACTGGACAAAACACCATCATCATCAACAATCCTTTCGATACTTCTTGACATGGATTTTTAAACGCACAAAAAATCTCACACTTTTCTCATAAAGAAATTTCACTCACTTTAACATTTTCTTACACTTTAATAATCTCACCTCACTCTTGCCTTTTTCCTCTCAATTCGCCTCTCTAAGTTCTCAATGGACTACTTAGACTTAGCAACAGTCGATGTGGAGTCGGTTTGCAAAAGTGATGATCGGGTTTGGGTAGGAAGAAATGTTAGGACAAGGGTAAGCTATAAAATAAAAATGAAGGAGTTCTTAAGTGTGGTCGAAGGGTATTGTGGAAGAAAAGTCCTATCTGCATCATCAGTCCACCTTAAGTGTCTTATAAGTCTCAGGTCAATACTCACTCATAGTATTGGTTCATTCATGACCCTTAAACTCTATTTCCATTCCATCCACAACTATCAACTTAATTACTTTATTTTCTTGTTAGCCAAATCTTTATCATCCTTTCACTTAGCCATTTCAACTATCATATTCGGTTTACTTTGTTTCAACACCTAGTTGAACCTATCCTTAATCCATCTTAAAACTCTTTGATACCCTTCCATTTAATCCTACATTTAGCTAAATTCCCTTAAACTCTAAATTGAATGAAACTTCTCCATTTAACAATTGGGCACAACAAACGACTTGAATCAAGTCACCGAGGCGAGATCGCATCCGCATCAACAACTACGTTTGCTTTTCCCAAGTGATAATCAATAATCAACTCATAATTTTTTAACAGCTCGAGCTATCTACGTTGTCTCAGATTCAAATCTTTCTGCGACATTAGGTACTTCAACTCTTGTCATCGGTAAATAAATGACATTTTCTACCGAACAAATGGTGTAGCTAAATTTTCAATGCAAACACAATAGTTGCTAACTTTAGGTCATGTGTCAGATAGTTCTTTTCATGTGGCTTTAACTGTCAGGAAGCATAAGCTATCATTTTTCTTTCTTGCATCAAAACACAACCTAAACCATTTAAAGATGCATCACTAAAAATCACAAATTCTCTAATCGATTCAGGCTGAACTTGAACTAGTCCCTTAGGTAACAGTGCTTTCAATTTATTGAAACTTTGCTGACATTTCTCGGACCATTCAAACTTTACATCTTTTTGTAAAAGTCACATCATCGTTGTAGCTGTCATTGAAAACCATTTTACGAATCTTATGTAATAACCACCTAATCCCAGGAAACTTCTAACTTCAAATACACTTTTCGGTGGTTTTCAGTCAACAACTTTCAGCCGATACTATGTGTCCCATAAAATCAACTTCTCGGAGCCAAAACTGGCATTTACTAAATTTAGCAAACAATTTTTTATCTTGTAAGATTTGCAAAATAATTCTCAAGTGTTTAGCATGCTCGGACTTGTCTCGAGAATAGATTAGAATATCGTCAATAAATACCACAACAAATTTGTCTAAATACAATCTAAAGATTTTGTTCATCAAGTCTAAAAATACTGCAAGTCCATTAGTTAAACCAAACGGCATCACAAGAAATTCATAGTGTCCATACTTGGTTCTAAATGCAGTTTTTGGTACATTCGAATCTTTCACTCGCAACTAATAATAGCCAGAATGAAGATCAATTTTTGAAAATACTACAACAACTTTCAACTGATCAAACAGATCATCAATTCAAGATAGTGGATATTTATTCTTGATTGTAACCTTGTTGAACTAACATTAGTCAATACACAATCTCATCGATCCATCTTTTTTCTTAACGAACAGAACCGGTGCACCCCAAGGTGAGAAGCTAGGTTGAGCAAAACCCCTATATGTCAATTCTTACAACTGTGTTTTCAACTCTTTCAACTCAGTAGGAGCCATTCTATACGGTACTATCGAGATCAGTGATGTCCCCGATACTAATTCAATAGCAAAATCAACCTCTCTAATCGGCGGTAATCCAGGTAACTCTTCTAGAAATACATCAGGATACTCACAAACCACTGGCACTGTTTCAAGCTTCGATTCAAACACTTTAGTATCCAATACATAAGCAAGGCAAGCATTGCAACCTTTTCTCACATATTTCTGTACTGACATAGCTGAAATAACCATAGGCAACCCACTCACACTATCTGATTCAATACGAAGTGTCTCACCATTCTGACATTTCAATACAATAAGCTTTCATGTACAGTTTAAAACAGTGCCATATAGAGTTAACCAATCCATGCCCAAAATCACATCAAACTTGTCAAATGGCAGTAGCATCAAATCATCTAGAAAACTATAACCCCGAGTCATCAATGGATAGTTCTTTCAAACTTTATCAACTAATAAATGCTGACCTAGGGGGGTTGACACTTTAACCACAAATTCAATGGACTCAATAGGTAAATTCCTACTAAACACTATGTTCGTGCACACATATGAATGAGTTGATCCCAGATCAATCAAAGCAATAACATCAGTTTCAAATGTAACAGTCCGGTTTAGACCCTAGTAGGAATAATGGTTTTGAGACCACAAATCCGAGTTATAAAAATATTTAAATATTATTTTTTGTGCTTATGATATGTGAATTAGCATGTGTGAAAGTCTCGTATGAAAATTTGATCATTTGTGTGCTTAATTTGTAGAAAGGACCTAATCGCATAAAATGTAAAAGTTGCTTGCTCTTTGTTTAAGTATCGAATTGAAGTGGCTTTTTAATAGAGAGGTCCTTATTATGTTATTAAACCATTGATATGGTTAATGGACATTAATGGCCTTGATATTAATGTTATAAATGTTTATTATTAAAGGGCAAAATTGGTATTTGGTAATTAAATGATATATTAAAATAAAAGCATGAAAATATGGTCATTTTATGTTCATCATCAACCGAAAATCATAGTAAAAGAAAATAAAAAAGAGAGTTAGGGTTTCAGCACACACCAAGCTTAATTTAAGGTTCATTTTTATTCGTTTTTAATAATTTCTACATTTTTATAATCGTTGGTTCGTTTACTATCAAGCCCATGCCTCAATTTCTGATTTTGTTATTGATTTTGAAATGTGCCATGGATGAATTCATGATCTTTATGTTGTTAAATGATGAAATATGAAAGTTTGATTATGGGTTAATATCTTTTGTCTTTGTATTTTTGATAATTTTGAGTAAAATGGGCTAAATTGTGAAAATTGTAAATTGAAGGACTAAAATGTGAAATAAATGAAATGTGTGGACTTGTATGAGAGTTATGAAGATTCGGTCAAGCATGAGTATATGCAAATTATGTGTATTTTATGATTTTGTGAATTAGGGACTAAAGTGTCAAATTGTGAAAATGTGAGGGCTAATTTGTAAACTACCGTAAATTTGTATTTATGGATTGTTTAGAACGAATGTATGATTAAATGAGTCAAATTTGAATTTATATAGATCAAGAGTTAAAGAAAACATAATTAGATCGGGGAAAGTCGAAAGTCGTCGAGTAGCCGATTCCATATATCTGAATCTGAACGAGGTAAGTCTATAAACAAATAAATGCACTTGAATTGATTTATTTATGCTTATATGTTATTAAACTATGATGAATGACTTTATGCCTTGATTACGAGGCATCTGAGAAAGTATTGAAGAATTTTTGACGTCCGAAAAGCCTCGTACGAACCGTAGGAATAGTTAGGATACATATGTCATGACATAGGATCCGATATATATTTTCGTGTAAGACCATGTCTGGGATGTTGGCATTGATTTATGCTTTACCTGTAATACCACGTCTGGGACATTGGCATCGTATTTATTTTTGTGTAAGACCCTGTCTGGGACAGTGGCATCGATATTTAGTTACATGTAAGACCACGTCTGAGATGTTAGCATTGTATATACTTTCTGAGCTATCCGAGTATCATTATGTTTCCGAGCAGTTCAAATGAGCATTTCGAGAAAATGAATTAGTATGTGAACATAAATCCAATTCAGGTACGTTCAAAATGAGTACCATATTTGATATTGAAAGGTAAGTATATGTTCTGTAATGAACAAAAGATGATATGTGGTAAAAAAAATGAGAAATTATGCTATATGTAACGTGGAAATCGGAAGATATGAAATGTATATGAATATGAAAGTTGTGATAGTTTACGACTTGAAGAATATGTGATTTTATGATGACTTAATGTTTAATGTGTTAAGTTTATTTGTATATGGCTTACTAAGCTTTTATAAGCTTACTCTGTGTAACACCCCAAACCCGACCCAGACGTTATGGCCGAATCTGGAGCATCACATTGAAGTGTTTTAGCAAAAACCTTATTTTCATTGAAAACCCTTCCTTAAGATATGAAACCTTAGTTAACTTATGAAAACACTCTTTTCAGTTGCGAAAGCTTTGTTTAAAACACCCAGTGCCTCATGCAGCTTCTTCCAAAATCGCAAAGTGAAACGTGTGTCCCTATAAGATATTATGGATACCGGCACTCCATGCAATCTTACAATCTCTGCCATATACAACTTAGCCAACTTTTGTAACGAGTAATTAGTCTGAACCGGTACAAAATAGGTAGACTTGGTTAATCGATCCACTATAACCCATATCGAGTCTTTCTTAGTAGGCGTCAAGGGTAGCCCACTAACAAAGTCCATAGTAATCCTTTCCTACTTCCACAGTGGAATCTTTACTGGCTGAAACAATCCTAAAGGCAACTGATGTTCCGCCTTCACTTTTTGACAAACCAAGCATTTACCTACAAACTCTATAACCTCACGCTTAAGTTCAGGCCACCAGTAAAGCTCATGCAAATTCTGATACATCTTATTTCGGCCAGGATGCATTACGTAGAGGCCACTATGTGCTTCCCACAGAATGGATTGCCTTAGATCATCGTCCTTTGGTATACACATCCTCCCACGGAAACACAATACTCCTTCACTATTTATCTCAAAGCCCGATGTCTCCCCACTCTCCACTTGTCTAGAACGAGCACCTAAGGTCTCATCCACTAGTTGCTTACTCCTTATCTGCTCGACTCACATCGGCTTTACTTCAAGCTCAGCTAACAAGCTACCATCATCCAACAAGCTTAAACGGGTGAGCATAGCCCTCAAGTCTGACTTAGCCCTACGGCTCAACGCGTCGGCTACCACATTCGCTTTGCCAGGGTGGTATTCAATCGTACAATCGTAATCCTTCAATAATTCCACCCACCTACGCTGCCTAAGGTTAAGCTCCTTTTGGGTAATGAGGTATTTCAAACTCCTGTGGTCCGAATAAATTACGCACTTCTCCCCGTATAAGTAATGCCTCCATATCTTTAGTTCGAAAACCACCGTAACTAGTTCCAAGTCATGGGTTAGCTAATTCACCTCATGAGTCTTAAGTTGACGTGACACATACGCAACTACCTACCTATCTTGCATCAATACACATCCCAAGCTTACATGCAACGCGTCACCATAAATCGTAAACTCCTTCCCAAGCACTGGCTGAATCAGCACAGGGGCCTCAGTTAAAACTTTTTTAAGCTTTCCAAAACTCTCTTGCTGCTTGTCCGTCCAAACAAACAGTACCCCCTTCCTCAACAACTTAGTTAAGGGTGCAGTAATTATTGAAAAGCCCTCAACAAACCACCTATAGTATCCTGCCAAGCCTAGAAAACTTCAGATTTCAAACACCGGCTTGGGTGTTTTCCAGTCTAACACCGCTTCAATTTTTTAGGGATCCACCTTAATCCCCTCGGCTGACACCACATGTCCTAGAAAAGTAACCTCCCCTAGCCAGAATTCACACTTACTGAATTTGGCAAACAGCTGCTTCTCCCTCAAAGTCTGCAACACAATCCTTAAGTGTTCATTATGCTCATCCTCATCTTTTGAGTACACCAAAATGTCATCTATAAGAACTACCACGAACCGATCCAGGTAGGGTTGGAAAACCTAGTTCATGAGATCCATAAAAGCGGCAGGTACGTTCGTCAGCCCGAATGGCATCACCAAGAACTCGTAGTGCCCATAACGAGTTTTGAAAGCTGTCTTGTGAACATCCGATTCCTTAACCCTTAATTGGTGATACCCCAAACGCTGATCAATCTTGGAGAAAATGGACGATCCCTTAAACTGATAAAAAAGATCATCAATTCTCGGTAGAGGGTACTTTTTTTTAATAGTTAACTTGTTTAATTATCGATAGTCGATGCACATTCGCAAGGTTCCATCCTTCTTCTTCATGAATAACACTGGTGCTCCCCATGGAGACACACTTGGTTGTATGAATCCTCCATCCAACAATTCCTGAATCTGTGCCTTAAGTTCCACCAACTCCTTTGGTGCCATCCGATAAGGAGCGATAGACACCAGAGCCGTCCCAGGTAACAACTCGATTCCAAATTCTACTTCCCTACTGGGTGGCAACCCAGACAGCTCCTCGGAAAAGACATCTGGAAATTCCCTAACTGTTCTCAACTCCCTAACAACAAGGCTCTTAGCCTCCGTATTACTAATATAAGCCAAATAAGGTTCGTATCCCTTTCGTACTAGCTTCTTAGCCTTTAACGCTGAAATCACATTTGATAGGTAATTCTAACGTTCACCAATCACCACTACTTCCTTATCCTCTGCCGTTCTTAACACAATTCACTTTGTAGCGTAATCCAAAGTGGCTCGGTGCTTCACCAGCCAATCCATACCTAAGATTAAGTCGAATTCACTAAATGGCAGCTCCATCAAACTCACTGAAAAGGTAACTCCTTGGACTACTAAGGGTACCTCCCTAAACAACTTATTCACTCCCACTGACTAACCTAACGGACTTATCACAGTCATCTCATTCGCAGTAATTTCAAACATATCACCCAAAGATTCAGTCATATTGTATGCAACATATGAATGCGTCGATCCAATATCAATCAATGTTGTACAAGGTAACTCATATATAAAGAACATACTCGTTATCACATCTGGGGCATCCCTGTCTTCTCGGCAACGAGCAGCATAAACCAAAGTTGGCTGTCTCGCCTTAGCAGGGCCTGTTTTTTTGCCTGGTGCTCCACGTCCACGTCTATTGCTGTTACCACCCCTGGCCTGCCCACGACCCCTCGGCAGCAGCTGACCACCCCTTGGTGGCGGAGCACCACCTCGACCCATGACTGGCACCTGAGCTGGCATTTTAGGGCAATTCTTGATCCTATGCTCCAAGGATCCACACACTAGACAAACACCTGTCCTCTTCCAACACTTGCCTACATGACCTTTCCCACAAACAACACAAGGTGGCACCCTTGAATTAAAAGCAGGGGGCCCTGCTCTAACTCGCCCATCATTTTTGGCCCTAGTCTTAGGCCTCTGTCCAACACCCGGAATCTCAGCCTCCCTCTTATTCTTACCCCTTTCTTTTTCTCGATTTAGGCGCTCTGCGCGCTTTACCTCCTCTGCTATCTTTTCTTTCTCCACTAACTCCAAGAAAACTCGCTCCCTTTGTGGAGCTATTAATACCCTGAGGCTATCTCTAAGTCCATCCTCAAATCTAATGCAACGCTCATAGTCCATTGCCACCATGACCCGTGCATACCTACTGAGGCGTAGAAATTCCGCTTCATACTCTGCCACAGATTTGTTTCCCTGGGTCAAGTTCAAGAACTCCTTCCTTCTAGCATCCACATAAATCGCACCTACATACTTCCCCTTAAATGCAGCTCTAAAAAACTCTCAAGTGACCTGCTCCGGTTGGGTGCCCTCTTTCACTATCAGCCACCACTGGTAGGCTTCTTCCCTAAACAGTGACACTTCCCCTTTCAGCTTTTGTTTAGGTGAGTAGTCCAAGTCCTCCATTATCCTTTCAGTGGCCTCTAACCAATATTCTGTCACGTTAGGATCCACGCCAGCCATGCCCTTAAAGATCTCAGCCCCATTCGAAAGAAGTCTCTCCGGAATAGACCCCCGATTTCCCGTGCTAGTATTGGGCCCAACGACCCTTTCCAAAATCCTTAGCATTGCCTACGACAATGAATCTTCTCTCCCAGCCCGATCATATGGTCCATTCTCAACCACAGGTGAGGCCGGAGCCTCTTCTACTCTAACATCGGGCAAATGGTCTGATGCCGACGATTCAGCCCTAACACTTCCGCGGCCTCGGCCATGGCCTCTTGCACCTCTTCTAGCACTCATCGTCGATTTGCGTATTATCTAGATTAGAAATTTTTATGAAGTTTTACTTAGTTTCAATAATTAAACTGATGTTTTATGAAAGTATTTGAAGAGAAGATTGTTTTCAAAAATCCTCTACAGTTTTAAGAACCTACAGGCTTCAGTTCCATTCTAACAAAATCATCTAAAGTAGCTCTCTATCTACCTACTGTATAACAATTTAAACAAGCTTAAGAACAGAAAAACTTACTTGGTTCGACGTCTGAGGCTCGGTGTGCCGCTCAGCAAGATTTCCCTTTTTTTAAAACATTGTGACCCAAAATATATATATATTTTTTTTAAAATAAAAAAATAAACCAAATAATAATAAGGCCCACCTCACAGCCCAAGTTTTGCAACCTGGGCTTTGATACCACAAAATATAACACCCCAAACCTGGCCCAGACGTTATGGCCGAATCTGGCGCATCACATTGAAGTGTTTTAGCGAAAACCTTATTTTCATTGAAAACCCTCCCTTAAGATATGAAACCTTAGTTAACTTATGAAAAAACTCTTTTCAGTTGCGAAAGATTTGTTTAAAACATTTGATTTAAGAAAGTTTATCAATTAAAAGTTTGGTTGCAGAAACGTAGTAAATAAAAACTATGGTTTGGAAAATCCCTGTTCAACTTCTCGTAATTACAATGCATAAGAATAATAATCCAAATAATAACAAAAAGGGGAGGCCTTATTACAATCCAGTCTAAAATCACTTAATAAATCAGGAACTAAATGCTTTTAAAACAACCAAGTCCAAGTTGTCTTGCTAGTTGGCCACCCAGGGTCCCTCCAGACCTCGAACCTCCTATTGAGCATTACTTGAGAATAATAAAAAGAGGGGGTGAGTTTTCGCAAACTCAGTGTGTACACCCTCGTCGAGCAGCAAGCATTCATCGATCATCATAAAATCACACATGCAATGCAATGCAATGCAACCCACCCCAATAATCCATCCACTACACTTCAGCTCCATCCCTCGGTACACTTCATGTGGGGATATAAATATTGACCCACCCAATCGATACACCTCAATGGTAGCCTGGTTGTGGAACTACCTTCATTGCAGCAAGCTGCTAATCATATAGTGGGCTTAAAAAGCCTTCGGTGGATCCATGATCGTCAAGCAACCATGCGATCCTCATATACTTCCTCCGTTCCAAAATTCCCAACCCAGATGCATCCTAAATAGAATATCGTGTTTATGTAGTATGTAGGCAGCAGTTATACTTGAAACATACATAAATCTTACCTTCATCACTTAGGGGTATTTTGGTCATTTTCGCCCTTAGGGGCATTTCGATAAATTTCCTTTATTACGGGTTTTTACTTACCTTGGCCAGTTAACAAATCCCGTGAGCTAAGATGAACGAGCAATATGCACCAGGTAGGATTCCAGAGAAGAAAAGGTGGGTCATTAAGACCGCTTAAGTACTAAGCTCTCCCTAGATCCAATCCTAGACATGCATATACACATTGCCACACCTTAACCCTATGACTTGTCCACGGTCGCAATTAATTATTTAGTTAATTATGTTTTACGCAATCATCATATACTAGGCCCAAAACCTCTACATACATACATATGGCCCACTAGGCCCAATCTCATTCATATGGCCCGTCAGGCCCAATTCATATTCATATGGCCCATCAAGCTTGACTCACATTCCTATGGCCCATCAGGCCCAATTCACATTCATATTCATGCTCACATACAATTTTTCATCACATATCATCAATTATCAATATTACCCATTATGGGCCCAACAGCCCATTGGCCCATTAAGCCTATTCTGGTCTGGTTGGCCAGCCCACAGCCCAAGCCCATTGAATCATCCATGGGGCTTCAAATAACCTATCGGTTTCCCCCTTACGAGTGTTCGCACACTCACAAGTCTATCATAACCAAACTTTCGACTTTTTGGCATTTCAGCTTTTGCCGATCTGCTTGTGTGTGTAGTGTATGTACACACCTGGTAATAGAGCGTGCTGTGATTCCCTTAGTTGCAAACCTACAAATGATATCACCCTTCAATTAATCGTATGCTTAATACATATTTTACCCAAAACTGAAACCTCACCTTAACCTTACCTTGAACACCAATCCCTAATAGCTTTTCCTTGATCACGTACTCCCTAGATCTGTATTAATCTTACTCATTAAAACCAAATACTTGGGGACTCGCATCCAACATCATTCATCCCCTTATCTCACTTAAGACCATTTGGCCAACCTTAGCCAACAAGAGAGGAGTACTTACCTAAACCGCAAAACACCTTAGGAGCAATTCAGCAGAGAGCTACAATCCGAAATTTGATACTAATTCCCTACCAGAGTTGATTAGAAAGAGTGAGGGAGGGAAGTACTTGGTATTAACAATACTAGCTGAAAAAGAGATAAGGTACTTACACCAAAAGAGTAATCGGCCCAAGAGAGATTCGACTTTTCGACTTTCAAACTAATATGGTAAATAAGGTTTATTTGGCACAAATTAAAGAAGAAGAGTAGCAGAAGGAATCGGCTAACCCAAAGGGTAAATCAAAAGAGATCTGAAGAGAGAAAGAATGGCAAAAGAATCAGCTAGCAAAGATGGAAAAGCCAATCGGCACTAAAGAAAAAAAATGAAAAATTTGGCATTAGCCTAGGATCCCAAACTCGGCACATATTTATAGCCTCTAGCCAAATTACCTGACCCACAATTCCCAATTCAGCTCCATCACTTCCCCCTTCTCATCTCTTCGTTTTTCTCCCTGATAACTCCCCAATCTATTTCCTAAATTTTCTCTTCTAAAAACTCCCCTTAGAGTCCATCTTCACGCCACTTCCAACCTTCTAGAAGGCCAAAATTAAATTCCTAAAAATACTAAGCTAGGATTCGAACCTTAGATCTCTTTGCTAACCACTAATGCCACCTCCCTACACCCTAAGTGGCATCACTTAGCCACTCTACCACAAGGCTTTTTGATGCCATTTTCCCTTATTTTTATTTAAAAGCCCAACTACTCCCAACCCTAGTTCTTTTAATAATTAAATTAAAATTCCTCCACCATAAAACTCGAACCTAGAACTTCTCCAACATACCTAGACACTCCAAATTCCTTAAACCCTTATAGCCAACATGTCATTTGTCATTTTCTTGCTCACAAAAAAAATTGAGACCCAAAGCCCAATTCATCTAGGCCCAAAATTTGGGGCATTACACTCTGTGTGTCTTTTAACTGTTTTACAGATATCATAGCTACTGGAAGCTCGAGGATCATTGTGGATCATCACCGCACTATCAAACTTCATTTTGGTACATTTTGAAAGTGTAAATATTGGAGTATGGCATGTATAGGCTAGAAGTACTTTGAATATGTTTTGAAATGTGTATATATCTAGCCATGTGATTTGGCTTGATTATGGATATGTTTATGAATGAGTTGTGGTATAAGTTATGTGATGAAATTATGTTTATTACATGTTCTTGTTTTGTCAAAATAAATGGTCAATTTGGCAGGTATTTGGTAAGTTTATGCCATGAGTTTGAATGATAATATTAGAAGTATTGGAGCATATGTTTTAGTATGACTATGACATGAATTTGGTATGATTTGTTTGATGAATTAAGGATAGAATTGATTAATAATGAAATGGTAAGAATGATATTGTATTTGGCTATGAATTAGCTGAAATTATTGTGCATATATGTTGGGGTTTTGGTGCTTGTAGGTTTGACCCAAATTTGGGTGGCAAATTGGCTTTTCAAATGGCTTATTTTTGTCCACATGGGCAGAGACACGGGCGTGTGCCTTAGCCATGTGTGACACATGATCATGTTGTATGATCGTGTGTCCCCTGGGGTACCCTACAATTGTAAGTCAGGCTTGAGCACGGCCAAGGCATAAGGGCGTGTGGCTAGCCGTGTGACCCATGTTAGCCTCGAGCATGGCCAAGGCGCACGGGTGTATCTTGTGGCCATGTGTGCGAATCGGTATGTATGCCCTATTTTGACACGGCCTAAACACACGGGCGTGTTTAATGCCATGTAAGGCACACAGCCTATTCACACGAGTGTGTGATCTATTCATCTTTGAAAATTGTTTAAGTTTCAAAAATTTTTGTGTGAGCTCGGTGTAGTCCCGACCCCTTTCTAATGCATGTTTTAGGTCTCGATGACCTATATAAGAGACTTAATATTGATGGTTGAACTAAAATGATATGATGTTTATAAAATGAATGTTTATGTTCCAATTTGTCCAGTAGCACCTTTAACCCTAGTCCGGCGACAGATACGGGTTAAGGGTGTTACATCAAATATTGAGAAAGTACCCATAATAACATCTGGCACAGAAGCTTTCTCTCGTGCGCAAATAGCGTAAGCCCTAGCAGATGCTCGAGTCTCGGATCTCACAGTAAAGTCCTTTGTTACACCACGGCCACCACTCACATTTCCAAGGTTACAAGGTGGTCTACCCTTAGTGGAAATGTTGTTGGGTCAAACATTCTGAACTTTTTATTTTTCGGATATTTTGAGAAATAATGAATAAAATGCTTAAACGAACCACACATGAAACACACCCCATCTTTTTCTCTGCACTCGCCAAAATGTCGATGTCCACATCATTGACAATTGGGTTTACTATCTTTAACACTACCTGCACTTGCCACAGACATAGCTTGCGTCTTAGAACATGCATAATGTTTGCGTCGGTCTCTATTAGGGTAACCCTTTGAAACAATTGAGCAATTATGGTATTCTTTTGATCTCTTTGATTGTGACTGATACGACTTCCAGATCAACCTTTTTCTTGAATCTATGGCTTCAAAATTAGCTTTTCTTTTCTCTTTGTTAAGCTCCTCGACTTTATGTGCTCTGTCAACAAAAACAACAAATTCTTTCATCTCGAAGTTCCCAACTAGAAGCTTTATATGTAACAGCCCAATTTAGACTCTATTCGGAACGGTGGTTTCGGGACCATGAATCCGAGTAAAAAAAATTAAAATTAATTTCTGTGTTTATTATGTGTGAATTTCTATCTGTGAAATTTTCGTGTTTTAATTTTGCCTTTTGAGTGTCGATTTAATAAAAAGGGCTTAATCGCATAAAATAAAAATTCAATGGTTAAATGTGAAAGGGATTGAATTGATGTTGTCTTTATAATATGAAGTACTTATGTTTTAATTAGGCCATTTATTATATGATTGGACGATTTTGGACATGTTTTATATGGTTTTCTAATTAAATTTTAAAGGTTAAATATGTAAAATAATAAATAATATATATTATATATTATAACATAATTAAAAGCCATGTTAATGTTCATATTTTTTTTACCGAAACATAAAAAGAAAAGAAAAGAAAGAAACAAAGCTTAGGGTTCAGCCATTTGTTAAGCTCAATTAAGGTATGTAACTAGCTCGGTTTTTGATTATTTTTACGTTTTTTAGATCGTTGCAGTGTAATGTACAAAGCCCATGCTTGAATTTCTGATTTTGATGAATATTTGAGTTTTGTGATGTTAGTTGATGAAATATGAAAGATATGTTTTGGATTGATATGTTTTGTATTGGAATTTTGGATGATTTTGAGTAATTAGGACTATATTGCAAAAATAATAAATTGAGGGACTAAAATGTGAAATAAATGAAATGTATGGACTTGTATGAACATAAGGAAGATTCGGGCTATGCATGTTATGTGCAAATTTTGCATGTTTTGTGTTTTATGCAATTTGAACTAAATTGTAAAAACTGTAAAATGTCAAGGGTAAAATAATAATTTTCCCATTTAATTGAGTGAAAATATGTTTGAATGAGTTTAATTTCAATATGTTTAGAGCAAGAACCAAAGAAATAAGATTTGGATCGAGGAAAAACTAAAGTTGTCGATTAGCCATCCCGTTTCGATTTTCATCGTCCGAGGTAAGTTTATAAGCAAATAGATGTTGTTCATTTTAATAAACACAAGCCTATTATGTTGAAATAAATTATGTGAAGTATATATATAGTTAGCCAAATGTGTATGTAACACCCCAAACCCGGCCCAAACGCTATGGCCGAATCCGGTGTGTCACATTGAAGTGTTTTAGCAAAAACCATGTTTTCATTGAAAACCCTTCTTAAAATAAAAGAAACCTTAATTAACTTAAAAAAACTCCTTTCAATCACTTGTTTAAAACATATGATTTTATGAAAACATGTCATTTTAAAATTTAGTTGCGGAAACGTAGAAAACATACTATAATTTAGGAAACCCATGTTCAACTTTTCATATTTACAACGAAAATAATAATAATAATTCAAGTAATAATAACATAATGAAACCTTGTTACAATCTGGTCTGAAACATACTTAATAAAATAAAAACTTATATGCTTAAAAAAACCAAGTCCAAATTATCTTGCTAGCTGGCCACCCAGAGTCCCTCCAAATATCGAACCTTCTACTGAGCATCACCTAAAAATAAAATAAAAGAGGGGGTGAGTTTTCGCAAACTCAGTGTGTACAACCCTCAACAAAAAAAAAAAACAAGCATTCCAAAAACCATCACACATCAAACATGCAATGCAATCACATCCAAATTATCCATCCACTACACACCAGCTCCGTCCCCTATCACACCATGTGGGGATATAAATATCGACCCACCCAACCAACACACCAAGGGTAGCCCGGTTGCGGAATTTACATATTGGGATTTAAAAGCCGCCATTGGATCCACGATTGTCAAGCAACCATGTGATCCTCATATACTTCTTCCGTTCCATAATTCCCAACCTATATGCAACCTAAGCAGAATATCATATGTATGCATGTCACTTACATTCAACACCTAGGGGTATTTTGGTCATTTTTGCCCTTAGGGGCATTTCAGTAATTTTCCCTTAATTATGGTTTTCACTTACCTTCGCCCGTTAACAAGTCCCATGAGCTAAGATGAACGAATACTATGCACCAGGTAGGATTCCAAAGAAGAGGAGGTGGGTCATTCAGACCGCTTAAGTACCAAGCTCTCCCTAGATCCAATCTTAGACATGCATATACCCGTTGCCACACCTTAACCCTATGACTTGTCCACGGTTGCAAATAATTATTAAGTTTTATGTAGTCATCATATTCTAGGCCCAAAACCCTTACAAGCCCAATCAAATTCACATACCTGTATCCGGCCCATTAAACCAAAATCACTTGTATATGGCCCATTAGGCCCAAATCACTTTTATATGGCTTGTTAGGCCCAGTCATTTTCATATTCATGCTCACATACAAACTCCTGTCACATAGCATCAACATTCAGTTTTTGCCTATTATGGGCCCAACAGCCCATCGGGCCCATTTAGCCCATTCCGGCCAATATGGCCAAATCACAACCCAAGTCCACGGAATCACCCGTGGGCCTCAGGTAACCTATCGATTTCCCTTTTATGAGTGTTTGCGCACTCGCAAGACGATCGTAGCCAAACTTTTGGCTTTTCGGCTTTTCAGCTTTTCCTCATTCATTGTGTGTGTGCAGTGTATGTACACACCTGGTAAGCAAGCGTGCTGCGATTCCTTTAGTCACCAACCTACAAATGATATCACTCTCCAATTAATCGCATGTGCGACAAGTATAACAGCCCCTTCTTTAATCGAAACCTTGCGCAAATCTTACTAAAATCGAAACCTCACCTTAATCTTACCTTGCGCGACAAGTATAACAGCCCCTTCTTTAATCACTAACCACGATCAACTCCTAGATCTACGCCAATCTTGGCCATTAAAACCCGAATACATGTGACTCGTATCCAACACAAGTCCCCCTTACCTTAACTATGACCATCCGGCCCAACTAAGATTAAGAGTATTTACCAAAGTCTCTCACTTGAAGAGCACATCGGCAGGGATCCAAAGACCGAGATTCGATACCTATTCCTACCCAAAATCGATTAGAAGAAGTAAGGGATAATAATCAATACTGAGCAAAGAAAACTGATTGTAGAACACTTACACTAAATTTGGTCAAAGAGTATTCAGCCCTTAGGAGATTCAACTTTTCGGCTTTCAAACTTAGTACGGTGAATATGGTTTATTTGGTATAGATTAAAGAAAAAGAGTAGAAGAAGAAATCGGCTAAGTGAAACAGAGAAGAATAGAAATCGATAGAAAGAAAAGAAAGAAAGACAAAAGGGTTTTTGGCTTTTTGGATCTTGAAAAGAAAAGTGTTTTCGGTAGCAAGGTGAAGAAGAATTTTAACAGTAGCCTGTAACCTTGTATTCGGCCCCTATTTATAGCCCTTATAGCTGAATTTTTCATGCCCAATTCCCAATTCGGCTCCATCACTTCTCCCTTCTCATCTCCTCGTTTTTCTCCCTGATAACCCCTTTATCTTTTCCTTAATTTTCTCTTCTGAACACTCCCCTTGGAGTCCATCTTCACGCCACTTCCAACCTTCTAGAAGGCCAAAATTAAACTTCTAAAAATAAAAAGCTAGGATTCGAACCTTGGACCTTCTTGCTAGCTACTAATGCCAACTCCCTACTCCCTAAGTGGCGTCACTTAGCCACTACTCCACAAGGCTTTTTGATGCCATTTTCCCCCTATTTTATTTAAAATCCCAACTACTTGCCAACCCTGATTCTTTTAATAATTAAACTATAATTTCTTCTACCCTTTGATTCGAACGCAAACCTTGACCAAGACCTACCATCACGTAATTAGCACTTAACTGGAATTGCTAAGCACAAAAGAAAAATTTGAGATTCCAGGATTTTTGGGTTTTTGAATTTTTGGGGCGTTACAACTCTACCTCCCTAAAAGAAATTTCATCATCGAAATTTACCTGATCCAAACAGTTGAGGATATTAACGTCGCATCGCTTAAGTTACACCACTACGCTTCTGCTACGCACTCTATTTCTAATTTCAAAATAGATAGATCGCACTCTATGGATAAAGTACGTACCAGTATTCGCTTCTGGAGCATCTTCGTCTTCTCGGCAACGAGCAGCATAAGCCAAAGCTGGCTGCCTCGCCTCAGCATGGCCTGTATTTCTGCCTAGTACTCCATGTCCACATCCATTGTCGTCACCACCCTTGGCCTGCTTACGGCCCCTTGGCGGCAGCTGACCACCCCTTGGTGGCTAAGCACCAGCTTGGCCCACTACTGGCTCTCGACCTAGCATTCGGGGTCAATCCTTGATCCTATGCTCCATAGACCCACAAGCTAAACAAGCTCCCATCCTCTTCCAACACTCGCCTCTATGGCTTCTCCCACAATCAGCATAAGGTGGCACCCTTAGATTAATAGCAGGGGGCCCTACTCTAACTGGCCCATCAACTCTGGCCCTGGCCCTAAGCCTTTGATCAACACCAGGAGCCTCAGCCTCCCTCTTATTCTTACCTTTTTCTTTCTCTCGATTTAGGCGCTCAATGCGCTTTACCTTCTCCGCTATCTTTGCTTTCTCCACCAATTTCGAGAAAACTCGTTCCCTTTGTGGAGCTATCAGCACCTTAAAGCTATCTCTAAGTCCATCCTCAAACCTAACGCAATGCTCATACTCCGTTGCCACCATTACTCTTGCATACCTACTAAGGCGTAGAAACTCTACCTCATACTCCGCCACCGACTTGTTTTCTTGGGTCAAGTTCAGGAACTCCTTCCTTCTAGCATTCACATAGCTTGCACCCACATACTTCCATTGAAATGCAACTTTGAAAAACTCCCAAGTGACCTGCTCCGGTTGGGTGCCCTCTTTCACTGTCAACCACCACTGGTAGGCTTCTTCCCTAAGTAATGACACTGCTCCTTTCAGCTTTTGTTCCGGTGAGTAGTCCAAATCCTCCATTATTCTTTCAGTGGCCTCCAACCAATATTCTGTCCCGTTCGATTGAAGTCGCTCCAGAATGGACCCCCCATTTCCAGTGCCATTATTGGGCACAGCGAACCTTTCCAAAATTCTAACCATTGCCTGCGACAATGCATCTTCTCCCGCAGCCTAATCATACGGTCCATTCCCAGCCACAGGAGAGGCCGAAGCCTCTTCTACTCCAACATTAGGCATATGGCCCGATGCTGACGATTCAGCCCTAACACTTCCGCAGCCTCGGCCACGGCCTCTTGAACCTCTTCTAGCACTCATCATTGATTCGCGTATTATCTGGATTAAAATTTTATGAAGTTTCAGTTAGTTTAATAATTACACCGATGTTTTATAAAAATATTTAAGAGAAGATTGTTTTCGAAAATCCTCTACAGTTTTCAGATCCTACAAGCTTTAGTTCCACTCTAACAATCATCTAAATTAGCCCTCTCATTATCTATTGTATAACAATTTAAACAAACTTAAAAATAAAAATACTTACTTGGTTCGAAGTCGGAGACTCGGTGTGCCACTCAACAAGTTTTCCCTTTTTCCAAAGCATCGTGATCCAAAATATTTTTTTTAAATCCAAAAAGAAACCAAATAACAATAAGGCCCACTTCACTGCCCAAGTTTTGTAATCAGGCTCTGATACCACTAAATGTAACACCCCAAACCCAGCCCAGACGCTATGGCCAAATCTGGTGTGTCACATTGAAGTGTTTTAGCGAAAATCGTATTTTCATTGAAAACTCTTCTTAAAATAAAAGAAACCTTAATTAACTTAAAAAAACTCCTTTCAATCACTTGTTTAAAACATATAATTTTATGAAAACAAGTCATTTTAAAATTTAGTTGCGGAAACGTAGAAAACATACTATAATTTAGGAAACCCATGTTCAACTTTTCGTATTTACAACGAAAATAATAATAATTTAAGTAATAATAACATAATGAAACTTTGTTACAATCTAGTCTGAAACATACTTAACAAAATAAAAACTTATATGCTTAAAAAAACCATGTCCAAATTATCTTGCTAGCTGGCCACCCAGAGTCCTTCCAAACATCTAACCTTCTACTGAGCATCACCTGAAAATAAAATAAAAGAGGGGGTGAGTTTTCGCAAACTCAGTGTGTACAACCCTCAACAAAAAAAAACAAGCATTCCAAAAACCATCACACATCAAACATGCAATGCAATCCCATCCAAATTATCCATCCGCTACACACCAGCTCCGTCCCCCGTCACACCATGTGGGGATATAAATATCGACCCACCCAACCAACACACCAAGGGTAGCCCGGTTGCGGAACTACCCTGATTTACATATTGGGCTTTAAAAGCCGCCGTTGGATCCATGATTGTAATGCCCCTTACCCGTGTTCAACACCGAAATAGGGTATGAGGTATTACCGGAACATAACACATACCATTAGACAAAACCGAGATAGAAATATGTCATCCAATTAGATAATGCATCGTTATAACATATGTCTTGAACAATATTAGCCAACTTCAATGGCTTTGTACAAAATGATTGGTCAAATACTGTAACCAATATTTTAAACCTAGGCAATTATGACACGTAACAAAATAACTAAGCCTATTATACATGCCATAATTCAAAATGTTTAGTTCAAATACCCTAAAGTATTGATAGTGCGGGCAGATCTTCACGATCCTTAACTCCTGAGCAAGCTGGACGACACTATAAGACAAAAGAGAGAAAAGAAAGTAAGCTTATAGCTTAGTAAATAAGTATATAAATAATAATTAAAGAATCTAATATATATACACAATAACTCAAGTATATCTACTTTAATTTTTCTATTCACTCCACTTTGATTAAGCTATCTCTCCTGCGTCACGTTAACTAAATAAATCATAACTCGAGTTAAAAAACTCAAAATTCAAATCCGTAAATATTTCCTAAAACTAGACTCATATTACTTCTTAGTAATTTTTTTTTGGAATTTTTTGCCTAGCCAATTAGTACAGTTTATTAGTGAAATTTTCCCCTGTTATATAGCTTGACTGATCTGACCTCTGTTCACTACGAATTGATTTTCTCCCAGTACAAAAGTCAAATAGCCATGAAATTTGTTTCATTTAAAACTAGACTCAACAAGGAATCTATTCATGTAAATTATATTTCTTAATTAGTTTTGTAAAATTTTTAATGATTTTTCAAAGTAAGAACAGGGGATCACATAGTCATTCTGAACAAGTCACACACAAATATAAATATCTCAAAATATAGAGTTTCTTTACTTGCTCTGTTTCTCTTACATGAGAATAGACTTTCTAAGATTTAATTTAATATCTCATTTAGCCTATAATTAAATTACTACTATTTTTGGTGATTTTTCAAATTCACGTCACTGCAACTGTCCAAAAACAGTATTGTTGCAAATTCACTCTTTTACACTTTCTTTGTATTAACCTCATTTTAACGTACATGTCACAATTCATTTTTACCACATTTCATACATCACAAGTATAGGTCCATGATTAAAATGTCACTATAAAATCATCCCGCTGAACAGTTCGGATCAATTCTCGATACTTGGTGGTTTCAGCACACAGCTCCACCCATCATAATTCATATAATTCGGCTCTCTTGTACACATGGTGAACACTTAGTACCACCCATGTGACCTAACCAATTTATCTTGTAGCTCTCTTGTTTACATGGTCTCCTTCACTTGGAATCACACATGCGACCTAGTTACATTTATCTCTCCCGTAGCTCTCTTGTCTACATGGGATACATCCCGTATCACACATGTGACCTAGCTACTACATAGTATCTCATAGCTCTCTTGTACACATGATGTGCACTCAGCACCATACATGTGACCTAGCTATGTTCCATCTATATTATTAAATCTTTCCGAATGTTCAACCGGGATTTCTCTCTCTATTACTTATTTCCATTCTTCCAATAGTCGATTTATGCAAAATCAGCTAAAATATATATAATAGGCTGAAATATAAGAATGTAAATGAAGTTAATGTATTATTTACATACAAACTTACCTCGGTGCAAAATATGAAAATTTTGCAATTTAATCCAAAATCTTTTCCTTCCCCCGTTCGAGGTCAATTCCATGCCTTTCTTGATGTATAACAACACATTTAGCTCATTTAACACTCATACTATTTATTTCAATCCAAAAATCACATTATGGAAAAATTACATTTTTGCCCCTAACTTTTACAAAATTACGATTTTTCCCCTAGGCTCGGAAATTTAATTTCAGCCCTTATTCTTATGTTTAATGACATGATGATCATTTTTCCCTTCTATGGCAACATCAAATTCTCACTATAACACATAGTTATGAACAATAGGTATTTTTACCGATTATGCGGTTTTGCTCATTTTCGCTAAAAATCGCTTAGAAAAGATCGTTCTCCTAACTTCAAACATTCATATTCTACCATAAAATATCAAAATACATGCATATCATTCATGGGTAAATTTTTAAATATAAACCCTAACTCGAAATAATGGTAGAAATAGGTAGACCGAGCTACGAGGATTTCAAAAATGTAAAGAACATTAAAAACGGGGCTTGAATGCACTTACTATTGAGCTTGAAAGCTTGGGAAAAACCCTATCTATGGAGAACATGCAAGTTTCGGCCAAGGTTAATGAAGATGAACACATTTTTGTGTTATTTTTCCCATTTTATTTCATTTAATACACAAATGACCAAAATGCCCTTACTACTAAACTTTCTAAAAATTCCATCCATGTCCAAATTTTTGTCCATATAAAGTATAATGGTCTAATTTCCATTTAAGGACCTCTACTTAAAACCCCCATTTCAATCAAGTACTTATGAACTAGAACACACACATTTTTCACCTATTTCAATTTAGTCCTAAACGTCAAATTAAACACCCAATCAATAAAATTTCGCAACGAAATTTTCACAAAATTATGCAATCATAATATAAACACTAAAAATTAATCAAAATAATATTTTTTTAACCTCGGATTCGTGGTTTTGAAACCACTATTCCATTTTGGCCCTAAATCGGGCTATTATAACGATTGTCAAGCAACCATGCGATCATCATATACTTCCTCCGTTCCATAATTCCCAACCCATATGCAACCTAAGCAGAATATCATAAGTATGCATGTCACTTACATTCAACACCTAGGGGTATTTTGGTCATTTTCGCCCTTAAGGACTGTTCAGTAATTTTCCCTTAATTACGGTTTTCACTTACCTTCGCCCGTTAACAAGTCCCGTGAGCTAAGATGAACGAATACTATGCACTAGGTAGGATTCCAAAGAAATGGAGGTGGGTCATTAAGACCGCTTAAGTACCAAGCTCTCCCTAGATCCAATCTTAGACATGCATATACCCGTTGCCACACCTTAACCCTATGACTTGTCCACAGTCGCAAATAATTATTAAGTTTTATGTAGTCATCATATTTTAGGCCCAAAACCCCTTACAAGCCCAATCAAATTCACATACCTATATCCGACCCATTAAACCAAAATCACTTGTATATGGCCCTTTAGGCCCAAATCACATTTATATGGCCCGTTAGGCCCAATCAATTTCATATTCATGCTCACATACAAATTCCATGTAACGCCCCAAAAATCCTGAAACCCAAAAATCCCGAAATCTCAAATTTTTCTTTTTGTGCTTAGCAATTTCGGTTAAGTGTTAATTACGTGATGGTAGGTCTTGGTCAAGGTTTGAGTTTGAATCAAGAGGTAGAAGAAATTATAGTTTAACTATTAAAAGAATTAGCGTTGGCAAGTAGCTGGGATTTTAAATAAAAATAGCGGAAAAATGGCATCAAAAAGCCTTGTGGAGGAGTGGCTAAGTGACGCCACTTAAGGAGTAGGGAGGTGGCGTTAGTAGCTAGCAAGGAGATCCAAGGTTCGAATCCTAGCTTAGTATTTTTAGAAGTTTGATTTTGGCCTTCTAAAAGGTTGGAAGTGGCGTGAAAATGGACTCCAAGGGAAGTGTTCAGGAGAGAAAATTAAGAAAAAGATCAATGGGTAATCAAGGAGAAAAACAAGGAGATGAAAAGGGAGAAGTGATGGAGCCGAATCGGGAATTGGGCATGGAAAATTCAGCTATAAGGGCTATAAATAGGGGCCGAATATAAGGTTGCCAGGCTACTGCCAAAATTCTTCTTCACCTTGTTGCCAGAAACCCTTTTCTTTTTAAGATCAAAAAAGCCGAAAACCCTTTTGTTTTTCTTTCTTTTCTTTGTGCCGCTTTCTATTCTTCTCTACACAATTTTCTTTGTTTCACTTATCCGATTTCTTCTTTAATCTTTGCCAAATAAACCTTATTCACCATACTAAGTTTGAAAGCCGAATCTTCCAAGGGACAAATACTCAGTGTAAGTGTTTTACAATCGCTATTCTTTACTAAGTATCGATTATTGTCCCTCACTCTTTCTAATCAACTATGGTAGGGAACTAGTATTGGATCTTGGATCTTAGCTCTCTGCCTAGATTGCCTTTAGGTGCTTGCGGTGTTGGTAAGTATTCCTCTCCCATTGGATAAGGTGGCCAAATGTTCATAGTTAAGGTAAGGGACTTGTGTTAGATACGATTCATCTATTATTCTGGTTTTAATAGTTAAGATTGGTGCAGATCTAGGAGTTGATCATGGTTAGTGATTTAAGAAGGGGCTGTTATATTTAACGCGCAAGGTAAGTTTAAGGTGAGATTTCAGTTTTAGTAAAGATATGTATTAAGCATGCGATTAATGGAAGGGTGATATCGTTTATAGGTTGGTGACTAAAGGAATCGCAGCATGCTTGCTTACCAGGTGTGTACATACACTGCACACACAAGTAGATCGACAAAAGTCGAAATGCCGAAATTTCAAAAAACCGAAGGTTTGGCTACGATAGTCTTGCTAGTGCGCGAACACTCGTAAGGGGAAAACTGATAGGTTGCCTGAGGCCCACGGGCGATTTTGTGGACTAGGGTTGTGATTTGGCCATATAGGCTGGAATGGGCTAAATAGGCCCGATGGGCTGTTGCGCCCATAACAGGCAAAAACTGAATATTGATGCTTTGTGATAGGAATTTGTATGTGAGCATGAATATGAATGTGACTGGGCCTAACGAGCCATATAAATGTGATTTGGGCCTGATGGGCCATATACAGGTGATTTGGGCCTAATGGGCCATCTGAATATGATTGGGCTTAATGGGCCAGATGCAGGTATGTAAAATTGTTGGGGCTTTGTAAAGGGTTTTGGGCCTAGTATATGATATCCACATAAGACTTAATTAATATATTGCGACCATGGACAAGTCAAAGGGTTAAGGTGTGGCAACGGGTATATACATGTTTAGGATTGGATCTAGGGAGAGCTTGGTACTCAAACAATCTTAATGACCCACCTCTTCTTCTCTGGAATCCTACCTGATGCATAGTATTTGTTCATCTTAACTCACAGGACTTGTTAACGGGCCAAGGTAAGTGAAAACAATAATTAAGAGAAAATTACTGAAATGCCCTTAAGGGCGAAAATGACCAAAATACCCCTAGATGTTGAATGTAAGTTTTATGGATGTGACATGCATACATATGATATTCTGCTTAGGTTACATATGGGTTGGGAATTATGGAATGGAGGAAGTATATGAGGATCACATGGTTGCTTGAGAATCGTGGATCCACTGACAGCTTTTAAAGCCCAATATGTAAACGAAGGTAGTTCCGCAATCAGGCTACCATGGTGTGTGGGTTGGGTGGGTCGATATTTATATCCCCACATGGTGTGATACGGGATGGAGCTGGTGTTTAGCGGATGGATAATTTGGATGGGATTGCATTGCATGAATGATGAATGATGTTTTTTTTTTGTATGCTTGTTTTTATCGAGGGTTGTACACACTAAGTTTGCGAAAACTCACCCCCTCTTTTATTTTATTTTCAGGTGATGCTCAGTAGAAGGCTCGATGTTTGGAAGGACTCTAGGTGGCTAGCTAGCTAAATAATTTGGACTTGGTTTTTTTTAAGCATATAAGTTTTTATTTAATTAAGTATGTTTCAGATCACATTGTAATAAGGTTTTCATTATGTTATTATTACTTGAACCATTATTATTATTTTCATTGTAATTTACAATAAGTTGAACATGGGTTTCCTAAATTATAGTATGTTTTCTACATTTTCGCCATTAAATTTTTAAATGATAAGTTTTCTTAAATCAAATGTTTCAAACAAGGTTTTTGCAACTGAAAGGTGTGTTTTTTTTAAGTTAATTAAGGTTTCTTTTATTTTAAGAAGGGTTTTCAATGAAAACACAGTTTTTACTAAAACACTTCAATGTGACACACCAAATTTGGCCATAACGTCGATGTTGGGTTTGGGGTGTTTCATTTAGTGGTATTAGAGCTCGGTTGCAAAACTCAAGTTGTGAAGTCGACCTTATTATTATTTGGTTTCTTTTTCTTTTTCTTTTTTTAAATTTGGATCACACTGTTTTGGAAAAAGGGAAAAGCTTGCTGAGCGGCACATCGAGTCTCCGAAATCAAACCAAGTAAGTATTTTTATTCTTAAGTTTGTTTAAATTGTTATACAAAAGAAAGTTAGAGGGCTACTTTAGATGATTTTGTTAGAATGGAACCAAAGCCCGCAAGAACCTAAAACTGTAGAGGATTTTAGAAAACAATCTTCTCTTTAAATATTTTCATAAAACATCGGTATAAGTATTAATCAAACTAAAACTTCATAAAATTTCTAATCCAGATAATACGCCAATCGACGATGAGTGCTAGAAGAGGTACAAGAGGCCGTGGCTGAGGCCGCGGAAGTGTTAGGGCTGAATCGTCGATATCGGGCCATATGCCTGATACTGGAGTAGAAGAGGCTCTGGCCTCACCTATGGTTGGGAATGGACCGTATGATCGGGCCACGGGAGAAGATGCATTGTCGCAGGCAATTATGAAAATTTTGGAAAGGGTCATTGGGCCCAGCACTAGCACTGGAAATTGGGGATCCATTTCGGAGCGACTTCGATCGAATAGGGCTGAAATCTTTAAAGGCATAGCTGGCGTGGCTCCTAATATGGCGAAGTATTGGTTGGAGGCCACTGAAAGGATAATGGAGGACCTGGATTGTTCACCGGAGCAAAAGCTAAAAGGAGCCATGTCACTACTTAGGGAAGAAGCCTACCAGTGGTGGCTGACGGTGAAAGAGGGCACCCAACTGGAGCGGGTCACTTGGGAGTTTTTCAAAGATGCATTCCAAGGGAAGTATATGGGTACAAGCTATGTGGATGCTGGAAGGAAGGAGTTCTTGAACTTGACCCAAGAAAACAAATCGGTAGCGGAGTTTCTATGCCTTAGTAGGTACGCAAGAGTTATGGTGGCAACGGACTATGAGCGTTGCGTTAGGTTTGAGGACGGACTAAGAGATAGCCTTAGGGTATTGATAGCTCCAAAAAGAGAGTGAGTTTTCTCAGAGTTGGTCGAGAAGGCAAAGATAGCGGAGGAGGTTAAGCGCACTGAGCACTTAAATCGGGAAAAAGAAAGGGGTAGGAATAAAAGGGAGGCTGAGACTTCGGGTGTTGGATAGATGCTTAGGGATAGGGCCAAAGTTAATGGGCCAGTTAGAGCAGGGCCCCCTACTACTAATCTAGGGGTGCCACCTTGTGCTGATTATGGGAGAGGTCATGTAGGCGAGTGTTGGAAGAGTATGGGAGCTTGTTTAGCTTGTGGGTCTATGGAGAATAGGATCAAGGATTGCCCCAGAATGCTAGGTCGGGTGCCAGTCGTGGACCGAGGTGGTGTACAACCACCGAGGGGTGGTCAGCAACCGCCGAGAGGCCGTGATCAGGCCAGGGGTGGAAACAGTTTACGTCGTGGAGCACCTGCAAGGGTGCTAGTCATGCTGAGGCGGGGCAGCCAGCTTTGGTCTATGCAGCACGTCGTAAAGAGGATGGAGACGCTCTAGAGGCAAATACTGGTACGTACTTACCATAGCATGCTATTTATTTATTTTGGAATTAGAGTGCGTAGTGGGAGCGTGGTGTGGTAGTATGTGTTATGCAGCTGTACTGATAGTTGGAAATTTCGAGGATGAAATTTCTTTTAGGGGGTAGAGTTGTAACGCCCCAAAAATCCTGAAACCCAAAAATCCCAAAATCTCGAATTTTTCTTTTTGTGCTTAGCAATTCCAGTTAAGTGTTAATTATGTAATGGTAGGTCTTGGTCAAGGTTTGAGTTCAAATCAAGATGTAGTAGAAATTATAGTTTAATTATTAAAAGAATCAGGGTTGGCAAGTAGTTGGGCTTTTAAATAAAAATAGGGAAAAATGGCTTCAAAAAGCCTTGTGGAGGAGTGGCTAAGTGACGCCACTTAGGGAGTAGGGAGGTGGCGTTAGTAGCTAGCAAGGAGATCCAAGGTTTGAATCCTAGCTTAGTATTTTTAGAAGTTTAATTTGGCCTTCTAGAAGGTTGGAAGTGGAGTGAAAATGGACTCTAAGGGAAGTGTTCAGGAGATAAAATTAAGGAAAAGATCAAGGGTTTATCAGGGAGAAAAACGAGGAGATGAGAAGGGAGAAGTGATGGAGCGAAATTGAGAATTGGGCGTGGAAAATTCAGCTATAAGGGCTATAAATAGGGGCCAAATACAAGGTTGCCAGGCTACTACTAAAATTCTTCTTCACCTTGTTGCCAGAAACCCTTTTCTCTTCGAAAATCCAAAAAGCCGAAAACCCTTTTGTTTTTCTTTCTTTTCTTTGTGCCGATTTCTATTCTTCTCTACACAATTTTCTTTGTTTCACTTAGCTGATTTGTTCTTCTACTCTTCTTCTTTAATCTGTGCCAAATAAACCTTATTCACCATACTAAGTTTGAAAGCCGAATCTCCCAAGGGTTGAATACTCTTTGAACAAATCTAGTGTAAGTGTTTTACAATCGCTATTCTTTACTAAGTATTGATTATTGTCCCTCACTCTTTCTAATCAACTAAGGTAGGGAGTTAGTATCAGATCTCGGATCTTAGCTCTCTGCCGAAATTGCCTTTAGGTGCTTGCGGTATTGGTAAGTATTCCTCTCCTATTGGCTAAGGTGGCCGAATGTTCATAGTTAAGGTAAGGGGACTTGTGTTGGATACGAGTCATCTATTATTCTGGTTTTAATAGTTAATATTGGTGCAGATCTAGGAGTTGATCGTGGTTAGTGATTTAAGAAGGGGCTGTTATATTTATCATGCAAGGTAAGGTTAAGGTGAGGTTTCAGTTTTAGTAAAGATATGTATTAAGCATGCGATTAATGAAAGGGTGATATCGTTTGTAGGTTGATGACTAAAGGAATCGCAGCACGCTTGCTTGCCAGGTGTGTACATACATTGTACACACAAGTAGATCGGTAAAAGCCAAAATGCCGAAAAGCCGAAGGTTTGGCTATAGTAGTCTTGCGAGTGCGTGAACACTTGTAAGGGGGAAACTGATAGGTTGCCTAAGGCCCACGGGCAAATCCGTGGACTTGGGTTGTGATTTGGCTATATGGGTCAGAATGTGCTAAATGGGCCCGATGGGCTGTTGGGCCTATAATAGGCAAAAACTGAATATTGATGCTTTGTGATAGGAATTTGTATATGAGCATGAATATGAATGTGACTGGGCCTAACAGGCCATATAAATGTGATTTGGGCCTAATGGGCCATATGAATATGATTGGGCTTAATGGGCTAGATACAGGTATGTGAAATTGTTTGGGCTTTGTAAGGGGTTTTTAGCCTAGTATATGATATCCACATAAGACTTATTTAATATATTGCGACCATGGATAAGTCAAAGGGTTAAGTTGTGGCAACGAGTATACACATGTCTAGGATTGGATCTAGGGATAGCTTGGTACTTAAGCGGTCTTAATGACCCACCTCCTCTTCTCTGGAATCTTGCCTGGTGCATAGTATTCGTTCATCGTAACTCATGGGACTTGTTAACGGGCCAAGGTAAGTGAAAACCGTAATTATGGAAAAGTTACCAAAATACCCCTAAGGGCTAAAATGACCAAAATACCCCTAGATGTTGAATGTAAGTTTTATGGATGTAACATGCATACCTATGATATTCTATTTAGGTTACATATGGGTTGGGAATTATGGAACGGAGGAAGTATATGAGGATCACATGGTTGCTTGACAATCATGGATCCACCGACGGCTTTTAAAGCCCAATATGTAAATGAAGGTAGTTCAGCAACCGGGCTACCATGGTGTGTGGGTTGGGTGGGTCGATATTTATATCCCCCCATGGTGTGACGGGGGACGGAGCTGGTGTGTAGCAGATGGATAATTTGGATAGGATTGTATTGCATGAATGATGAATGATGTTTTTTTTTGTATGCTTCTTTTTACCGAGGGTTGTACATACTGAGTTTGCGAAAACTCACCCCCTCTTTTATTTTATTTTCAGGTGATGCTCATTAGAAGGTTCGATGTTTGGAAGGACTCTGGGTCGCCAGCTAGCAAGATAATTTGGACTTGGTTTTTTTAAATATATAAGTTTTTATTTAATTAAGTATGTTTCAGATCAGATTGTAATAAGGTTTTCATTATGTTATTATTACTTGAACCATTATTATTATTTTTATTGTAATTTACAAGAAGTTGAACATGGGTTTCCTAAATTATAGTATGTTTTCTACGTTTCCGCAATTAAATTTTTAAATGATAAGTTTTCTTAAATCAAATGTTTCAAACAAGGTTTTTGCAATTGAAAGGTGTGTTTTTTTTTAAGTTAATTAAGGTTTCTTTTATTTTAAAAAGGGTTTTCAATGAAAACACAATTTTCGCTAAAACACTTTAATGTGACACACCAGATTCAGCCATAACGTCTGGGCCGGGTTTGGGGTGTTACGCTCCTATCACATAGTATCAACATTCAGTTTTTGCCTATTATGGGCCCAACAGCCCATCAGACCCATTTAGCCCATTCTGGCCCATATGGCCAAATCACAACCTAAGTCCACGGAATCTCCCGTGGGCCTCAGGCAACCTATCGGTTTCCCCCTTACGAGTGTTCGTGCACTCGCAAGACTACCGTAGCCAAACTTTTGGCTTTTCGGCATTTCAACTTTTCGGCTTTTCAACTTTTTGGCTTTTCCCGATTCATTGTGTGTGTGCAGTGTATGTACACACCTGGTAAGCATGCGTGCTGCGATTCCTTTAGTCACCAACCTACAAATGATATCACCCTTCAATTAATCGCATGCTTAATACATATCCTTACTAAAATTAAAACCTCACCTTAATCTTACCTTGCGTGACAAGTATAACAGACCCTTCTTTAATCACTAACCATGATCAAATCCTAGATTTGCGCCAATCTTAGCCATTAAAACCTGAATCAGGTGACTCGTATCCAACACAAGTCCCCCTTACCTTAACTATGACCATCTGACCAACTAAGATTAAGAGTACTTACCAAAGTCTCTCACCTGAAGAGAAAATCAATAGGGATCCAAAGACCGAGATTCGATACCTATTCTTACCCAAAATTGATTAGAAGAAGTAAGGGACAATAATCGATACTGAGCAAAGAAAACTAATTGTAGAACACTTACACTAGATTCGGTCAAAGAGTATTCGACCCTTGGGAGATTCGGCTTTTCGGCTTTCAAACTTAGTATAGTGAATAAGGTTTATTTGGTATAGATTAATGAAAAAGAGTGGAAGAAGAAATCGGCTAAGTGAAACAGAGAAGAATAGAAATCGACAGAAAGAAAAGAAAAAAAGACAAAAGGGTTTTCGGTTTTTTGGATCTTGAAAATAAAAGGGTTTTCGGTAGCAAGGTGAAGAAGAATTTCGACAGTAGCCTGCAACCTTGTATTTGGCCTCTATTTATAGCCCTTATAGCTAAATTTTCCATGCCTAATTCCCAATTCGGCTCCATCACTTATCCCTTCTCATCTCCTTATTTTTCTCCTTGATAACCCATTGATCTTTTCCTTAATTTTCTCTTCTGAACACTCCCCTTGAAGTCCATCTTCACGCCACTTCCAACCTTCTAGAAGGCCAAAATAAAACTTCTAAAAATTCTAAGCTAGGATTCGAACCTTGGACCTTCTTGCTAGCTACTAGCGCCACCTCCCTACTCCCTAAGTGGCGTCACTTAGCCACTTATCCACAAGGCTTTTTGATGCCATTTTTCCCCTGTTTTATTTAAAATCCCAACTACTTGCCAACCCTGATTTTTTTAATAATTAAACTATAATTTCTTCTACCCCTTGATTCGAACTCAAACCTTGACCAAGACCTACCATCACGTAATTAACACTTAATTGAAATAAGAAAAATTCGAGATTTTGAGATTTTTGGATTTCGGGATTTTTGGGGTGTTACAGTGTATATAATAGGGAATAATATTTATGAATTCATTTTGATTGAGTTACGGTGTCTGAAAGCCCTGTACGAACCTTAGGAATAGCTGGGATACATATGTCATGACATAGGATTTCCTATAAGCGTTTTCATGTAAGACCACGTTTGGGACATTGGCATCGATCTGTGATTACGTGTAAGACCATGTCTGGGACATCGGCATTGTATTTGATTCGTGTAAGACCCTGTCTGGGACAGTGGCATCGATATGAGATAGCATGTATTATACTTGGTTATGTGTTAAGCATTTGATTTCCATGATTATTTGGTTATATTGATTGAATAAAAATATAAATTATAGAATCAAAGTATGTTAGTTTGGTTAAAAATTTTACTAGATGATTAACTTTAAAATGAAAGTCTGTTCTAAATTGTATTATGATCGGTAATGCCTAACCCTATTTTGGCAATGGATACGATTTAGGGGTGTTACATTTGATTGGTATCAGAGCTACAGTTTAGTCAATTCTAGGACTAACCTAGTGCGTGCGAGTCTAGCTATACATGCCATATTATATACTGTGATAGTGTGATGACTCCTGACATTTGAAAATGTGTTTTTGTATAGTAAATGGATCCCGACAGAGCCGTAGCTAATGAAGTCGAGAGTATAGTGCCTGTTCCCGCACAAGGAACAGCACTAGTTGATTCTCGACCGACTTCGAGTAACCAAGAGGGATAGGCTAAACATGCCTTTTTCCAAATAGGGAACGATTGGTTTACTCAGTATATCCGGACTAATCCGGCTACACAAAAACCTCTACCCTCGACTAATCCTTCTCTGATACCTGCTATACCTCAAGTAATTGATCATTGAGATTACATAAGCCCCATGTTGATAAAATCAGAAAACACGGGGCTGAAGAGTTCAAAGCTACTGATGATGATGATGCTAAGTGAGCTGAATTCTGGCTTGATAATACTATCCGTGTGTTTGATGAGTTATCTTGTACCCCGAATGAATGCCTAAAATATGCCATATCTTTGCTACGAGACACCACATATCACTGGTGGAATACACTAGTATCGGTGGTTCCTAAAGAACGGGTGACCTGGGACTTCTTTCAGACTGAGTTCCATAAGAAATATATCAGTCAGAGATTCATTGATCAAAAATGCAAGGAACTTTTCGAGTTAAAACAATATCGCATGACTATGACAGAATATGAACAGAAATTCGTGAGACTCAATCGATATGCCTGAGAGTGTGTTTCGACCGAAGCTATAATGTGTAAAAGATTCGAAGACGGGTTGAACGAAGACGTTAAACTGCTAGTTGACATACGTGAAATAAAAGAGTTTTTAGTACTGGTTGAGCGAGCCTACAAAGCTGAAGGGCTCGGGAAAGAGAAAAGAAAAGCTGACTTTGAAGCTAGAGATTCACATAAAAGATCGTCGGGTAAAACATTTCAATCGGCATCGAAGAAGTTTCGTGATGATTTTAGCCGTTCTAAGGCTACTTTAGGTTATTCTAGATAGGATCGGGATAGACCACCTGTGAGCTCGAGAGCTACCTCAGTAGCTAGTGTTAGTAACATTCAATCGAATCAACCTGAGTGTAAACATTATGGTAAATCACATCTCGACAGTTGTAGATTGCGTGATAGGGCCTGTTTTAAATGTGGATCGACGAATCATTTTGTTCGTGAATGCCCTAAATTAGCTGAACAAAACACAATACAGAATACGAAATCGGGTAACACTGCAGCTCGAGGTAGACCACCCAAAAATATGGGTAATGTGAGTAGAAGTTAGAGAGGAACTAAAGATACAATAGTTAGATTTGAGGCTTGTGCACCTGCCAGAGCCTATGCTATATGCACACGCGAGGAGGCTTCATCGCTAGATGTTATTACTGGTACATTCACTCTTTATGATACTAGTGTAATTGCATTGATTGATCCTGGTTCGACTCATTCTTATGTGTGTGAGACTTTAGTATTCAGTAAGACTTTTCCTGTTGAGTCTACTGAGTTTGTGATTCGAGTATCGAACCCCTTGGGTCGATGTGTTCTGGTTGATAAAGTGTGTAAGAATTGTCCTTTGATGATTTGAGATTCCTGTTTTCCGGCTGATTTGATTTTTTTTCCATTTGATGAGTTCGATATAATTTTGGGTATGGACTAGTTAACTTTGTACGATGTTGTTGTAAATTGCAAAAGAAAGACTATTAATTTATAGTGCCAGAATGATGAGATTATTCGAATTGAATCTAGTGATTTGAATGATTTACCAGCAGTGATATCTTCGATGTTAGCTCAAAAGTATGTGAGAAAGGGTTGTGAAGCTTACTTTGTATATGTGCTTGATAGTAAAGTGGCGAAAAGAAAGATCGAATCAGTACCAATTGTGTGCAAATATCTATATGGGTTTCCAGAAGAACTGTCAGGTTTGCCACCTATCCGAGAAGTAGAATTTGGTATTGAGTTAGTGCTGGGGACGAATCCGATATCGATAGCTCCGTACAGAATGGCACCTACTGAATTGAAAGAATTGAAAGCTCAGTTGCAAGAGTTGACAGATAAAGGTTTCGCACGATCGAGTTTCTCTCCCTAGGGTGCTCTGGTTTCATTTGTGAAAAAGAAAGATGAAACTATGAGAATGTGTATTGACTATAGATAGCACAATAAGGTGACTATAAAGAATAAGTATCCATTGCCACGGATTGATGACCTATTCGATCATCTGAAAGGGCTACAGTGTTTTCAAAGATGGATTTGAGATCAGGCTACTATCAGTTGCGAGTTAAAGACTCCGATGTGCCAAAGACTACTTTTCGAATGAGGTACTGACGCTATGAGTTTCTGGTTATGCCTTTCGGAATTACTAATGCACCTGCTATTTTCATGGATTTGACGAACCGGATCTTCAGACAGTATTTGGAATGATTAGTGGTTGTGTTCATAGATGACATTTTGATCTATTCCCATGACAAAATCGAGCATGCCGAACATCTGAGACTTGTGTTACAGACTTTGCGAGATAAATAGTTGTATGCGAAGTTCAGTAAATGCAAGTTCTGGTTACGTGAAGTTAGTTTTTTGGGCCATGTTATATCAGCATTGGGTATTCGGGTTGATCCGAGCAAAATTTCGGCTATACTTGATTGGAAACCTCCGAGAAATGTTTCTGAATTCTGAAGTTTTCTGGGACTTGTTGGTTACTATAGACGGTCCGTGAAAGGTCTCTCTATGATTTTAACCCCGATGATGAAGCTACTACAGAAAGATGTTAAGTTCAAGTGGTCAGAAAAGTGCCAGAAAAGTTTTGATCAGTTGAAAGCCCTTTTGATCGAAGCTCCAGTACTAGTTCAGCCAGAATCGGGTAAAGAATTTGTTATCTATAGTAATGCATCTTTAAATGGTTTAGGCTGTGTTTTGATGCAGGAAGGCAAAGTCATAGCTTATGCCTTGAGATAGTTAAAGCCGCATGAAAAGAGTTATCTGACACACGATCTAGAATTGGCAACTATTGTGTTTACATTGAAGATATGGCGTCACTTTCTATTCGGTGAGAAATGTCACGTTTATTCTGATCACAAAAGCCTGAAATATTTTATTACTCAGAAAGTTTTGAATTTGAGACAGCGACGATGGTTAGAGTTGCTAAAAGACTACGAGCTTGTGATTGATTATCATCTAGGAAAGGCTAATGTTGTTGCTGATGCTCTAAGTTGAAAATCACTATTTGCTTTGCGTACAATGAATGTGCATAGGGCTATGTCTGATAATGGTTCAATAATAGCTAAATTAAAAGAACGACCATTATTTTTTCAACAAATTTTGATGCTCAGAAAGTTGATGATAATTTGATAGAAAAATGAGCTCAATATGACTCAAATATTGATTCAGAGTTTAGAGTTGATGCTGAGGGTTGTTTGAGGTTCAGAAATCAGAAATGTGTTTCGAGAAATTCAGAGTTGATTCAGATGATTTTGAATGAAGCTCACAGCAATTGGTTATCTGTTCACCCGGGTAGTACGAAAATGTATAATGATTTGAAACAGCTCTACTGGTGGCATGGTATGAAACGAGACATTTTTTACTTTGTTTCGAAATGTTTAGTTTGTCAACAAGTAAAAGCCAAGGATCAAGTACCTTCTGGGTTGCTTCAGCCGATCATGATACCTGAGTGGAAATGAGACAAAGTTATGATGGATAGATTGACTAAATCGGCTCATTTTGTTTCTGTTAGTACAGATCACTCGCTTGATAAGCTAGCTGAATTGTATGTTTCTTAGATTTTGGGATTACACGAGTACCTATTTCTATTGTTTCGGGTAGAGATCCGAGGTTTACATTGAGGTTTTGGAAGAAACTACAAGATGTGTTTGGTACGAAATTACATTTCATCATTGCTTTCCATCTGCAAATAGATGGTCAGTCTGAACGAATCATTCAGATACTTGAGGATATGTTGAGATGTTGTATTCTCGAGTTTGAAGGTACGTGGGAACGATACCTACCTCTAATTGAATTTACGTACAATAATAGCTTTCAATCGAGTATCAAAATGGCACCTTACGAGGCTTTGTATGGTCATAAATGTCGTGCACCATTGTATTAGACCGAGCTCAGTGAAAACAAGATACACGGGGTCGATTTGATCAAAGAGACTGAACAGAAAGTAAAAGTAATCCGTGAAAGTCTGAAAACAGCATGAGATCATAAAAAATCATATGCTGACTGGAAACGGAAAAATATAGAGTTTCAGATTGGGGATAAAGTATTTTTGAAAGTCTCACTGTGGAAGAAAATACTCAAATTCGATCGTAAAGGCAAATTAAGTCTGAGATTTATTGGGCCGTATGAGATTATTGAGCGTATCGAGCCAGTTGCTTATAAACTATTGTTGCTACTTGAGTTAGAAAAGATTCGTAATGTATTTCATGTTTCGATGCTTCAAAGATATCGATCTGATCCCTCGCATGTGATTAATCTGTCAGAAATTAAGATTAAATTTGATATGACATAAGAGGAAGAATCGATTCGTATTCTAGCTTGCGGAGTTAAAGAATTGCAAAATAAGAAAATTCCATTAGAAAAATTACTATGGCATAAACACGGAGTTGAAGAAGCAACGTGGGAGCCAGAGAATGCAATGAAAGGACATTATTCGAACCTATTCACCGGTAAGATTTTCGGGGACGAAAATCCCTAAGGAGGGAGAGTTGTAACAGCCTGATTTAGACCCTATTCGGAATGGTGGTTTCGGGACCAAAAATTTGAGTCAAAAAAATATTTTAAAATTATTTTATTTGTTTATTATATGTGAATTTATATTTTTGAAATTTTTGTGTTTTAATTTTGCCGTTTGAGTGTCGATTTAATAAAAAGGGTTTAATCACGTAAAATGAAAATTCAATGGTTAAATGTGAAAGGGGCTGAATTGATATTGTCTTTATAATATGAAGTACTTATATTGTAATTAGGCTATTGATTATATGAGTGGACGGTTTTGGACATGCTTTATATGGTTTTCTAATTAAATTTTAAAGGTTAAATATGTAAAATAGTAAATAATATATATTATATATTATAACATAATTAAAAGCCATGTTAATGTTCATATTTTTTTGACCGAAACATAAAAAAAGAAAAGAAAAGAAAGAAATAAAGCTTAAGTTTCGGCCATTTGTTAAGCTCAATCAACGTATGTAACTAGCTCAGTTTTTGATACTTTTTACGTTTTTGAGATCGTTGCAGTGTAATGTACAAAGTCCATGCTTGAAATTCTGATTTTGATGAATATTTTGAGTTATGCCATTGATGAATATTTGAGTTTTGTAATGTTAGTTGATGAAATATGAAAGATATGTTTTGGATTGATGTGTTTTGTATTGAAATTTTTGATGATTTTGAGTAATTAGGATTAAATTACAAAAATAATAAATTGAGTGACTAAAATGTGAAATAAATGAAATGTATGGCCTTGTATGAACATAAGGAAGATTTGTCCTACGCATGTTATGCGCAAATATTGTATGTTTTGTGTTTTGTGCAATTTGAACTAAATTGTAAAAAGTGTAAAATGTTAGGAGTAAAATAGTAATTTGCCCATTTATGTGTTTTTGGACTAAATTGAGTGAAAATATATTTGAATGAGTTTAATTTCAATATGTTTAGATCAAGAACCAAAGAAATCGGATTTGGATCGGTGGAAAACTAAAGTTGTCGATTAGCCATCCCGTTCTGATTTTCATCGTCCGAGGTAAGTTTATAAGCAAATAGATGTTGTTCATTTTAATAAACACGAGCTTATTATGCTGGAATGAATTATGTGAAGTATATATATAGTTAGCCGAATGTGTATATGCTGGGGAACTATATTTACGAATTCGTTTCGACCGAGTTACGATGTCCGGAAGCCCCGTACGAACCTTAGGAATAGTTGGGATACATATGTCATGACATAGGATTTCCTATATGTGTTTTCATATAAGACCACATCTAGGACGTTTGCATCGATCTGTGATTACATGTAAGACTATGTCTGAGACATCGGCATCGTATTTGATTCGTGTAAGACCCTATCTGGGACAGTGGCATCAATATGAGATAGCATGTAAGACCACGTCTGGGACGTTGACATTGTATGATATATGTGATTATCTGAATATCCTTTTCAAATCCGAATGGTTCAATGGGCAATAATAAGTTAAGACCGAATGAAAAATCAAGTTAAAAGGTTCAGGTATGTATTCATACTAAGTTATGAAATTATGGTAAGTTAGACATTTGAATTAATGATATAAATGTTACTTGATAATGTGAACTACATGTATGCATATGTAAAATGTACATTCGGTTTAATGGTGTACTCATGATGCAAATGAAAGTATATGTGTATATGAAAATTATAAATGGGTCAAATGTTTAGTATATGTGACCTTGTAAATGTGATTTATGTTTATTCATTTATAAATGAGTATATTTAGCCAAGGGTATATATATGTGATCTTTGAAGTGAAAAATAATTATGATATTAAGTACATGTGTATCCATTCTATTTAAATTTGATGCATAGTTATATGTTTGGTAAATGCGTTATTTTGCAAGTTTGAAAATGTATGTGAATATGATATAAAGATTCAAACTTATTAAAATGAAATAAAAATGTATTTTGAGCTATTTATTTGCTTATAACTTACTAAGCTATAATAGCTTACTGTGTGTGTATGTTTGTCTTTGTTTTATAGATTTTGGATCAAGTTATGAGCTCGGGGATCTTCAGCAAAGTCTATCACACTATCTACTATTTTGGTACTTTTATAAGTTGAACTCGAACTTATGGCATGTATAGGCTAGCCTTGGAGTTAATTATTTTGAATGTGTATATATTTAAAGCCATGCGAAAATGGCTTGCTTATTATGTTTAAGTTTGGTTTTATATGTTCTTAATTAAAATGTTTGATGAACTTGGTTTTGGTAATTCGATATTGGTAATTTTGGATGTATATGTGGTTGATTTGGCTATGGTTTATACATGGCTAAAAGTATATATGAATTTGGTTGATATGTTCTGTTAAAGTGTAACTGTTTGTTTTGGTATTAAAGAAAATATCCAAACATGATTGGACATTATTTTGGTATGCATATTATATGATATGTTTTATCTTTATAAATGGTTTAATGAATTAATTTAATAATGGAGTAAAATGATAATGATTTATATATATATATATGTATATATTCGAAAGTGTAATAGTTATTTTGCTTTGGTCTGTAATGTTAATGCATGTTTGCATATTGTGTTTGAATGGTTGGTTAGTTATGTGTAATTAATAAGAATAAATAATGAGTACGTTATACAACTATTTTGGGTTAACATGATTTGTTTGAGGTACGGTATTAAAAGACCAAAATGTTAGTTTTTGTATTAAGTTGAAAATGTGTTATATATGCGGTTCAGCAAATGTGTTTAAATTAGGTCATTATATGTTTACCTGTATGTTCATGTTATAATTGTGGTATTGAATATTTGTGGACTAAGTTAAGCTATGAAAATTTTTATTAATGGATTTGGTTTTTGTGATGGTTTCAAATGGCATTTTACTTGAATGTAATGGTCAGTTTATTTAAGTAGTTTAATTGGTTAAGTTGATTATATATATTAGGTATATGCTAAGTTAAATATTATATATATCAATGTTACGTAAATGTTGTAGTTAGGTAAACAAATGTTATAAAGGAATGATAATATTTGATACATGAAATAGACATAATGGTATGTGTTAGTTATATGAAAAGAAATGATGTATGTTTACATGTTCTAAAGTATGTGCATATAATTTGTAAGTTGATAAGTTATTTTATATATAAATTATTCGAATGTCTTAAATGATTAGTATATGAAACGAAATATACTTGGTTATGTGTTAAGCATTCGATTTCCTTGATTATTTGGTTATATTGATTGAATAAAAATATGAATTATAGAATTAAAGTATGTTAGTTTGGTTAAAAATTTTACTAGATGATTAACTTTGAAATGAAAGTTTGTTCTGAGTTGTATTATGATCGGTAATGCCTTTTAACCTCATTCCGGTGATGGATACGGGTTAGGGGTGTTACATTATATCCTCGTTTAATCCGTCTTCAAACCTTTTACACATTGCAGTCTCAGTCGGAATGCACTCCCGAGCATATTTACTCAATCAAAAAAATTCTCGTTCATACTCTGACACTGTCATACGACCCTGCTTAAGCTCGAGAAATTCTTTACGCTTTTGATCAAGGAATCTTTGACTTATATATTTCTTTCTGAACTCACTTTGAAAGAATTCCCAATCGATATAGTCCCTTGGCATAACTGAAATCAAGGTATTCCACCACTGATATGCTGAATCTTTTAGTAGAGATACTATACACTTTACATATTCAGCTGGTGTACAAGATAACTCATTGAAAACTCAGATAGTATTCTCTAACCAAAACTCAACTCTCTCAGGATCATTATCAACTGTAGCTCAAAATTCTTCAGCCCCATATTTGCGAATTTTATCAACTGGAAATTTATTAGCTCATATTGTTTCCAAGTCTAAGGGAACAATAGGAACCGATTAAGGAATAGGTGAGGGTGGAGGTCGTTGAGCCACCAGGTTCATTCATACAAACTCAGTAAACCACTCGCTCATCATTTGAAAGAAAGCTTCTTTAGCTTCCCCTCCCCGGCCCTCAGATACAGACTCGAACCACTTGATGCTGCTTTGTGAATGGAAGGTTGCGCGTTACTTTCAAATTCATCGAAGTTGACTCAGTTGGATGTCATTGCTATATGAAAACATATTTTAAAACGATTAGAAGATATCACACTATTATAGGTTATATAATGGCATGTATAGCTAGATTCGTACATGTCAAGTTTAGTCCAAACATTGACTAAACTGTAGCTCTGATACCAATAAATGAAATACCCCTAACCCGTATTTGTCACCAAAATAGGGTTACAAAGCATTACGAAGATTACAAAACAAACAGATAGAAATTTTAGCATTTCAAAACACATCAATATTCATATTAAAAACCAAACAAAATCATTCATATTGTCCTGTATACGAGCCCTCGAGGACCAAAATATGTATTAGAAACAAGTCAGAACTAAATCTGAAACTCAGAGAATATTTTGAAAAACATTGAAAATTTCCAAAGCTACAAGGGTCACACAGCCAAGAGACACGCCCATGTCTTAGGCTGTATGGGCATTCAAAATGGGGACACATGGCTATGTCCTAGCCCATGTACGTGCCCGTGTAACTCTCTGACTTGGTCACACGGCCAAGCAACACTTCCGTGTGCTAGGCCGTGTACCTTTCGAAGTAACCTCACATGCCCGTGTGCCAGGCCGTGTGCTAGGCCGTGTAACAGCCTGACTTACAAAACTTTGAAAGCTACAGGGGACACACGGCCGTGTCACTTGCCATGTGTGACACACAACTAAGACACAAGCCGGTGTCTACCTATAATAGCCTAATTTTCAATGGTGTCGGAACAGTGATTCAAGATCACTAAATCCGAAAAATGAGTAGGAAATATTATTAATTTAGTGAGTATAAGTTAAATGTGAAGCTAGGAAAAATTTTGAAATAGTTAATAGTGTACTAAAAATAAATATTAAAATAATTAGAATCAAAAACGAGGTATCGAGACCTCAGAAATTTTAAATCGAGACATAAATATTTTTATAAATATTTATAGAGTGTTAATAAGTTAGTATTAAAGTTTCGTCAAGAAATTTTAAAGTTCTGATAGTTAATTGAACAAAAAGGACTAAATTGTATCAAATGCAAAATTGTGAGAAATGATTAAATAGCTTAAATGATAAAAGAAAGAGGGTTTAAAAGACAAATAGACCCAATATCTCTTTGGGCTGGACGGCAAGGGCATGAAATCAGCAAGAAAATAAGGAGAATTAAGGGCAAAATTGGAAAATTGCAAAATTTACTTAATAAAGCTAGGACTAAAGTGGAATTATCCAGATTTCTCTTTATTTTTCTGCATTCTCATCAGCAAAAACACCATGAAAGAGTTCCCTCAAGCTAGTTTTTCATATTTTTACTGTAAGTAAGTTCAATTCTTGATTATTTCTTGAAATTTTTGTGTTTTTGTGACTTTTACAACTAGGTCCACTTGTTGAATTCATTAGTTTTTGATTCTATGAAAGAAATTGAAAGTTTCTATGAATATGTGATGGAAGTATATGATGATTTGGCATGGAATTAGAGCTTTAAATTGTTTATATGCTGATTTTATTGAAAGAATTGAATAGAAAGTGAATGTTTGGGACCTAATTGTAAAAGAGTTTGAAGTTAGAGTTTTATGTAAAAATTCTGAATTTAAATAGTTATGAAATAACTTATGATGTCTAGGAAAAGTATTAATTAGGACTGAATTGTATGAATTGTGAAATTTGGGGCAAAATGGAAATCAACATTTTGCACTAAAACTGTTTTGGACAGCAGCAGTGGTCTAACTTTGAAAAATCACCAAAAATTGTAAAAATGGAATTAGAGGATAAAAAAATATGAAATTAAATATTATTGAGTCTAATTTTTTATAAAAGAAAATATATAAGCAATGAAATTGTAAATCATGAGATATGATAAATTTTGTGAGATAAGGCAGAATGATTTTGGGTTCCCCTGTTCTGAATTTGTAAAATCATAAAAAATTGGATAAAAATAATTTTGGGCTTATACTTATATGTTTAGAATCCTGAATGAGTCTATTTTCAAGAGAATTAAACGATAACATCATTCAAATTCTGTACAAGGAGATAATTAATTTTTAGTGAAGAAGGGTCGGAACTGTCAGATAGCAGAACAGGGGAGAATTCAATGAATAAATTGTATTAATTGGCTCAGCCAAAAATTATGAAATTTTTATGGTAATAAGATATGTGAGTCTAGTTTCAGGAAAAATTAGCGGATCTTAGTTTGGAGTTCCGTAGCTTCAGATATAAATAATTTAGTGACTATGACACGGGTGGATAGCTTGAATATTCACATAAGTAATTAGTGAAAATTATGGATAAGGTTACTTACAAGTGTGTTATTTATACCAAGGATGTGGATGGAGAGGAGGAGGAGGAAAAATATATGAATGACTCATGTATAAATTGATCACATGCCCGATTATAATCGATAAGTGTTGGATTAGAAATGATATAATGTTTTATTTGGAATATTTATTATGAAATTATGATTATCGTTATAATACAAAAATTGAACTTGTGAGTTTATATGGCTAAATTTTAGTGATTATTTGTTAATTTTATGAATTTCATGATGTGTTACTTCATATGTATTGATGATAAAATCGTGAATAATGTATGAGCATGAAAATTGAATAAATGGTCAAATTGAGCATTTCAGTTCAGTGACAAGATGAATTGAAGGAAAAGACCATGGTTGGACCATGGCAACAAGTGATAAGTGATAGCTTCGGCTACACTTATCTAATCAAGGACAAATGAAAGTGATAATTGATAGCTTCAGCTACACTTATCTGAACAAGGACAAATGACAAGTGAAAAGTGGTAGCTTCGTCTACCTGATCAGTGAAAAGTGGTAGCTTCTGCTACCTGATCAGTGAAAAGTGGTAGCTTCTACTACCTAATCAGTGAAAAGTGGTAGCTCCAGCTACCTAATCAGTGAAAAGTGGTAGCTTCGGCTACCTGATTAGTGAAAAGTGGTAGCTCCGGCTACCTAATCAGTGAAAAATGGTAGCTCCGGCTACCTGATCAGTGAATTGTGGTAGCTTCGGCTACAAGTGACAAGTGATTTCCGTATAAGATCATATCTGGGCTATGGCATCGATATATGAATATGTGTAAGACCATAGCTAGGCTATGGCATCGTTATGTGAATATGTGTAAGACCATAGTTGAACTATGACATCGAGAAAACGAAGTACTCAATTCCGTAAGACGTTCACTAATTTGACAAAGTTTGGTAAGTGTTACATGGAATTATGTGATACAAGAAAGTTCGAGTTGATGAGATATGAGTATAGAACTTGGTTAATAAATGAATTCATTTGTGATTATATAATTATTCATCTTGAATGTACTATCCATATGTATTGATAATTCAAATGTTTTAATGAATAAAGTTCTGACATTAAATAAATTGAACACGAGACAAATAATTATGAAATTGAACTCGAAATTCATGAAAATGACAGTTATTGATATATGGAGACATGAGAGATTGATATATAAATATGGAAAATGTTTGATAAATGTGTTTATTCATAATTATAGAATTATATACCTCATGTGTACTATTTGCATAAAGATGATATTTCAAATACTTTGGTTATTTAAGCTTAAATATGAAATAGTATGAAATCAAGATAAGTTGTTATGAAAACATATTTAGATTACAGAGATATGGCTGATATATGTTGTATGATTACATAACGTGAAATTGTGTATATATATGAGAAATTTATTGAGAATTGAGCCCATGCATGTTTCTTGTTATTTATATGAAGTGTACGACTGTCAAGGGTGATGAAGTTATAAATAGAGAGTTACACGGGTTGAAAACACGGGCGTGTGACTCTCCAAAGTGTGAAAATTTTCTAAGTGTTGCAAAAGTTTCATATGTTTACGGTTTGGTCCCGAACCACCCTGAATGTATGTTTTGGGCCCCGTAGGCCCATATAAGGGACGTTAAACATATGTATGAAAGTTTTTAATTTAGAAGAAATTTTATGGTTGATTTTTACATGATTGATCATATTAAGTTCGGTAATGCCTCGTACCCTATTCTAGGCTCGAAATACGGGTAGGGGGTGTTACACTACCTGTGTGGACGAAAATAAGCCATTTTACAAGCCATTTTTATCACCCAAACTAGCATGTAGCTATAACCAAAATGCACATATGCACATGCCTTAATAAGGCACCAAAATCAAGCATAAATAAGTCATGTACATATGATATAATATCATACAACCAATATGACCTTAGGCTCCTCAAATGATAATATATAAACATGTTTAACCATGTATTCAAATTTGCCAAAATGACTAACTTTCAACTAAACTTGCATCAATTCGAACCATTAAATTAACTTACCAAAGCCTATCAAATGGTACAAAATATGACATTCATTCACCAACATCAATAGACATATATAAATACCTTTCATAACAAGATACCAAACTACAGCAAGATATAAGGCTTATACAAAATTCATATTCATCTATCACAATTCAAACTTATTATTTGCATGCCATAAACTAAGCTCATATCAACATCAAAATGCAAAATCACAAGCCAAACCAATTGGCTATTCCACAACCAAAACACATGGCCAAAATTAGCCAAAATACCTATACATGCCATTACAACAAAAAATAAACATCTGTAAGTACTGAAAGAGTCCATAGATAGTGTGATAGATGTCTGACAACTTTTCCAACCTGAACGAGCTTCCAACAACTACAAAACACAGAAAATTAACACAAAGTAAGCATGTCATGCTTAGTAAGTTCATAACACACACCAGTCTAACCTTGCCAATACAATATACGACCACAAAGCATGTAAACCGATCCAACTTGAGAATAACTAATTCAAAAACTTATATATGTACATTTATACTCTTAACTTTCTCAAGGTACGCATTACTTACCTTTCATCAAACTAATGTAATTTACATTGAAAACTCTTACCAAAGTTTACACAAGGTCATAATTTGATGGTCATCACCATCCCTTTTCATTGTTCAATGGTCGTCACCATCTCTTTTCATAATTTGATAGCTGAAGCTATCCCGTTTCATAAATCAATAGGAGAAGCCATCACTTTTCATTGTTTGATGGTCATCACCATCCCTTTTCATAATCGATAGCCGAAGCTATCCCTTTTCATATTCATTAGCCCAAAGCTATCCATTTTCATTTATCGATGATCGACGTTACAACGTTGGATTTTTTCGTCAACACTTAATTTAATATTATACAGTAATAACATTCAATTCATAAAATAAAAATGAAACTTAAACATACGAACTTACCTCGGCGATAAACATAGAAAATAAAGTCGACTAATCCAAAGCTCTTTCTTTGCCTCGATCTAAAGTCGTATGTGATTTATCTTGATCTAAATGAATAAATTCAACTCAATTCAATAATCATTCTATTCAATTTTACTCAAATTCACATTTTAGCAAGATTATAATTTTTCCCTTACACTTTTGATTTTTTTACAACTTAGTCCTTAGGCTCATAAAATGAAATTCATGCAATTTCATCCCTACCCAATCCTAGACAAAAATCATATAAGCTTATAGAAGCCTACACATTTCATTATTTCTCAAATACACCATGAATATTTCACATTTTACAATTAAATCCCTAATTTACAAATTCATCAAAAATTACTTAACAAAAGTTGTTTATCTAACAACAAAGATTCATTTTCTTCCATTAAACATCACAAATAACTAAAATGCATTCATGGTACAACCTAGACATTCAACAATTTTGCAAATTAGTCCTTGGGCTAGCTAGATTAAGCTACAATGACTCCAAAAACATAGAAATAATTAAAAACAAGACAAACAATACTCACATGCAAGTAAAATTGAGAAGGCTGAATGTTCAAGCTTCCATGGTATTTTTCTTCTTTGATTTTCAGTGGTGAAGATGGAAGAAAGATGATATCTTTCTTTTCTTTATCTTATTTTAATTACTTATTTACTAATTTACTTAATTAACTTTGATATATAACCTTCAAAATCACCTAATAAATGTCCATATTTGTCCACTCAACATGTCAATGGTTTAATTACAACTTAAACCCTCCAATAATTTAATTTCATAGCTATTAAATCCCTTTAGCTTATAGAACTCCAATTTTGCACCTTTTGTAATTTAGTCCTTTTTATCGAATTAAGCATGCAAGCGGTAAAATTTCTTAACGAAATTTTTATACTATATTACTAACATGCTGTAGACCTTAAAATAATAATGAAATATATATATTAACATTGTATTTGTGGTCCCAAAATTACTATTTTGATTTCACTTAAAACGGGTTGTTATACCTACTCAAAATGTCCACACGGCCTGAAACACGGGCGTGTCTCTTAGCCGTGTGAGCCCTACAGTTTTGAAAATTTTCATTATTTTCTAAAAAATTCTTTAAGTTTTCAATTTAGTCCCGACTTGTTTCTAATATGTTTATCAGGCCTGGACGGCTCGTATAAGGGACGATATGCATAATATGGATTGGTTTTGCTATGTTTAGTGATATGAATTAAAATGTTTAAAAATTTTTATTTTGAAATGAGAACTCTAGAAATGCTCCGTAACCCTATTTCAATGACAGATATGGGTTAGGAGTGTTACATTTAATGGTATCAGAGCTACGGTTTAGTCGATTCACAAATTGAATGTAGTGTATATGAGTCTAGCTTTACATGCCATTATATAACCTGTGATAGTGTGATATCTCCTGACCGTTTTAAAACGTGTTTTCTTATAGAAATGACATTCAACCAAGCTAACTCCGATAAAGTTGAGAGTAATGCTCAAGCCACCTCTCGCGGAGTAGCATCAAGCGGTACAAGACCTATATCTGAGGATCAGGGAAGAGAGGCTACGGAAGCCTTCTTCCAAATGATGAGCGAATGGTTTACCTAGTTCGTATGAACGAACCCAACTACTCAACAACCTTCACCCCCTCCTATTCCCCAACCAGTCCCTATTATTCCTTAAGGTTTGGAACCTTTAAAAGTTAATAAGTCACTTCTTGATAAGATTCATAAGTACGAGGCTAAAGAATTCAGAGCAACTGCTGAAGATGATCCTGAGAGAGCAGAATTCTGGTTAGAGAATACAATTAGGGTTTTTGACGAACTATCTTGTTCACCGGCTGAATGTGTTAAGTGTGTGATATCTTTGTTGAAAGACTCAACTTACGAGTGGTGGAACACATTGATTTCAGTTGTGCTGAGAGAGTGTATAACCTGGGAATTCTTCCAAACTAAGTTCCAAAAGAAATATATTAGTCAGAGATTTCTAGATTAGAAACGTAAAGAATTTCTTGAGCTCAAATAGGGTCATATGTCTGTGTCAAAATATGAACTAGAGTTTGTCAGGCTGAGTAAATATGCTCGGGAATGCATTCCAACTGAAACTGCCATGTGTAAAAGATTTGAGGAAGGGTTAAATGAAGATATAAAGCTTTTAGTAGGAATTCTTGAGCTAAAAGAATTTGTCATCTTAGTTGATCGCGCACATAAAGTAGATGAGCTTAGTAAAGAGAAAAGAAATGTTGATTTAGACGCTAGAGACTTGAGAAAGAGATTGATTGGGAAGTCATATCAGTCATCATTGAAGAGACCAAAAGAACATCATAACCGTTCCATAGCTTCAGTGGGGTATTCTAGTAGAGACAGAGGTAAATGGCGTTCGAGTCTAAAGCCTCAGGCTACATCAATAGTAAGTGTGAGTAGTGTTAAAGATAACAGGCCCGAATGTAAGTATTGTAAAAGACCACATTTCGACGAATGTAGATTGAAGAATGGAGTATGTTTCAGGTGTAGTTCCTTTGATCATTATCTTAGAGATTGCCCAAAGAAGTCTGAGAAAGAGAAAGTTCAGATTATGAGGCCGAGCAAAATATTTGTGAGAGGTAGACCGCCTCATAATCCTGGAAATGTGAGTAATAGTCGTGGTCGAACAAAAGATTATGCTATGAGATCCGAAGCACGAGCACCAGCTAGAGCTTATGCTATTTGCGCATGAGAAGAAGCTTATGCGCCAATGTTATTACTGATACTTTCTCTATTTTTGATACTGATGTTACTACTTTGATTGATCCGAGATCAACCCATTCGTATGTATGCACAAATTTAGTATCTAGTAAGAAATTACCTGTTAAGTCCACTAAATTCATGGTTAAAGTGTTGAACCCCCTAGATCAATATGTATTATTTAATAAAGTTTGCAAGAACTGTCCTTTGATGACTCAGGGTCATAGTCTTTTAGATGATTTGATATTATCACCGTTTGATGAGTTTGATGTGATTTTGGGCATGGATTGGCTGACTTTGCACGATATTATTGTGAACTGCAGACGAAAGCTTATTGTATTGAAATGTTAGAACAATGAGACACTCCAAATTGAATAAGATAGTTTGAGTGGGTTGCCTATTGTTATTTCAACTATGTCATCATAGAAATATGTGAGAAAAGATTGTGACACTTATCTTGCATATGTATTGGATTCTAAAGTATCTGAGTCGAAGCTTGAATCAATGCCAGTGGTTTGTGAGTATCCTGATGTGTTTCCAAAAGAGTTACCTAGATTACCACCAATCAGAGAGGTTGAGTTTGCTATTGAATTAGTACCGGGGATATCACCGATATCGATAGCACCATATAGAATAGCTCATACTGAGTTGAAAGAGTTGAAACCACGGTTGCAATAATTAATAGATAGGGGTTTTGCTCGACCCAGTTTCTCACCTTGGGGTGCACCTGTTTTGTTCGTTAAGAAAAAAGAATGGATCAATGAGATTGTTTATTGACTATCGTTAGCTCAACAAAGTTACAATCAAGAATAAGTATCCATTGCCGCGAATTGGTGATCTGTTTGATCAGTTGAAAGGTGCAACAGTATTCTCAAAGATTGATCTTCGTTCTAGCTACTATCAGCTACGAGTTAAAGATTTGGATGTGCCTAAATCTACGTTCAGAACTAGGTACGGACATTATGAATTTCTTGTGATGTCGTTTGGTTTAACTAATGCACCTCTAGTATTTATGGATTTGATGAATAGAATCTTCAGACCATATTTAGACATATTTGTTGTAGTTTTTATTGATGATATTCTGATTTATTCACAAGACGAGTCAAAGTATGCCGAGCATTTGAGAATTGTGTTCCAAACCCTGCGTGATAAACAACTATTTGCCAAATTTAGCAAATATGAGTTTTGGCTCCGAGTTGATCCAAGTAAAATTTTAGCAGTTGTTGACTGGAAACCTCTGAGAAATGTGTTTGAAGTTAGAAGTTTTCTTGGAATAGCCGGTTATTATAGAAGATTTGTCAAGGGATTCTCGATGATAACTACATCGATGGCGAGACTATTACTGTAACACCCCTCACCAGTATTCAATGTCGAAATAGGGTTACAAAGTATTATCGGACTTATAAAATAATTAAACATTCATTTCACATACATTTTCAGGTTTTATGCAATCATTATTCAACCTCGATCAACATTGTCCCTAATACAAGCCTACGAGGCCTTAAACATACATTCAGGGTAGTTTGGGATTAAACTGGTAACTTAGGAAATTTTTACAAAACTTAGAATTTTTTTTCAAAATACTAGGGACACACGCCTATGTGGACATTCGAAATGGGATTACATGGCCGTGTCGCAACCCATGTCTGACCTCGTGTGACTCTCTAACTTGGGTCACATGGCCAACACACACGCCGTGTGACTAGCCCGTGTGCCCTAAAAATGGCCACACACCCCCGTGTGCCAGGCTGTGTGATAGGCCGTGCCAAACCTGTAGGGTATACTGACTTATGCCACACGACCAAGTCACATTCCCGTCTATTAAGCCGTGTGGAGCATATTGAGTTGCTTTTTAATTCAACACCAGGGGACAGACGGTCGTGTAACCTGACCGTGTGTCATACATGGCTGAGACACATGCCCGTGTCTCTGCCCGTTTGGACAAAAATAGGCTATTTACCAAGCCATTTTGCCACCCAAATTTGTATATACCTACATCAAACCAAATGGCACCAAAACATAGCATAAATAGGCATTCATCAAATTCAACCAAGCATAAATCATACCATACCATTTCAATACCAACAACAACAAGTCTCACATGTACCACAAAATGCTATTCCATTTTATACCAAATTCACATTTCCAATTCAACTAAATGGACACTTTCAAACTTGCATTAATTTACCTAAACCCACAAGCATTCTAATTCTCAATTCATCAACCATTTGACATCTACAATACCTATTATCAACAAACATCACATATCCATCATTTAACACATAACCAAAGCCATATGCATGTAACACCCCTTACCCATTCCCGAGACCGGGACAGCCACGAGGCATTACCAAATACATACTCAAACACTTTCAAAAAATATGGGTTACAAAAATTTCATTCCAAATTAAAACCAATCAATCAACATCTTGGTGTCCTTATTATTGGCCTACGAGGACCTAAACATACATTGAGAACGATCTGAGATTAAACTGAGAACTTGAGAAAGTTCCTGGAAAATTTTCTAGGTCAAGCTTCACACTCCTGTGTGGAGGCAATGCACATACCCGTGTGCTTTGGGACACGCCCGTGTCCCTTACCGTGTGGAATTAATTGAATTTATTTCCTATTTCAAACCTACAAGGGTTTTCATACAGCCGAGACGCCCGTGTCCCTGGCACGTGTCCCTCACACGGCCTAGACAAGCCCGTGTCTGTGTCTAAAAACTTGGACATTTTGTTTATGACGTTAGCATGCATTTAGGGACACACGGCCAAGACACATGCCCATGCGCTAGGTCGTGCCCTCCACACGGTTGAGACACATGATCGTGTCTCTACCCGTGTGTTTACTACCATGCAATCTGACTTAAAAATTCTAGGTACAGGGGACACGAGACAATACAACACGCCCATGGGGCTAACCGTGTATCTACCCGTGTGGACACTTATTAGGCTATAATTTCAAGCAAATGGTCACCCTCATCATACACTCACATATATGAACCCCAATTGTATTTAACATGACCTAAATATACTTAAGGATTATCATCGATGGTCCATTGCATGTTAACCTCATCTTATCGGTTATGTACATGCTCAATTATCCTCTTTTTGTGTTTAGGATTTCCATCCCACTAGAACACATTTAGACTTGGCTCATTATTATAACTCATTGCCAATTATGGCCTATCTAGCTCCAAATGTTTTGGTCACATTCCATATGTCCATTCATGATGTACCTCATTCCATCATCTCAAGAACATTTTTAACATAAACAGGCATGGTTGGTAGGTCATAGCCTACAACAAAATGAGCCATGTCTTATGGCCATATACAAAAAGAATAAGTTTAATATTTAAGCCTTTACATTGACCAACCAAATGACACATATAATAAAATAAACAAAAATCCCTATACATGCCATTGAACCAAAGTAAAAGTATCTATATACCAAAGCTAGACAAGGTGATAGTGTGTTGGTTCTCCAACTGTCTTCCAATTTTTACGAGTCCTCGAGCTCTGTAAGACCGAAAAAAGAGAGTGGTAAGCATTTACATGCTTAGTAAGCCCCAATAACTGGAAGGTAAACTTACCGATTAATTAGCATATATCCATATTAGGCAATAAAACCAACAAGCATGAAGTAGTTTCCCTATCACATGCACTCAATCAACAAGTTAGTCCCATAACAATACACCATGTAATTTGTCTTAGATGAGCTCATCATCCAACATTTTCATTTTTATATCTCATGTTAATCCTGTTGAGTTTCTCGAAAATCTCGATGGATTATCCATTTACCGTCAAGTCATAAGAGCGATCATCTCAAGTATGCACACCCGCAAACTTTACATCTTACGGCAGGATTACCAGTCTAGGCTAAATCCCTTAATAAGCTCGGATCTGAATTACCACTCCAGGCTAAGTTCAGACCCTAATCGGATTACCCATCCGGGGTAAATCCACAATACACACATATTCTTCGGGAGGCTTGATCACTCAAGGAACACTCGTCCGGGCTAGATCCTTTCTATATTTGAGATCAACGGATTATTCATCCGGGCTAAATCCTTTTCTGCAACACATGCAGGATCTCAAGTCATGTAAGCCATGGTTTATCCATCGAATTTCTCTTTTGACTTCAATCGGGACATTTATTATCATATCATTATTATTAACACATTTCATGGATTTTCATGCCATCATTATAACCAATTATCGTTCATTTATAACACATGTAATTAGGCATATTAATAGTTTACTTAAAGTTATTCGAACTTACCTAGTACTCGTTTCGGTTTCGCGTTTCAGTTATTCTGAAACCTTTTGTTTTCCTCGATCGACCTTCAAAATTTTTTCATCGAGGTCTATAACAATAAAAATGAATTATCAATACCTCACATTATTATTTTCGTGGCTAAATCTCACCTCTGGACAAAATGACCGTTTTGCCCCTAACTTTTCATATTATTTACGATTTAGTCCCTAGGCTCGTATAATGAAATACATGAAATTCCTTTGTTACCTAAGTCTAGCCGAATATTTTTCATTCTTATAGCAGCCCACCTTTTCCTTTATTTCACATTTTTCTACCCACTTTTTACAACTTTTACAATCTAGTCCTTTAAGCCATTTCCATGAAAAACCACTTAGTAAAAGTTGTTTACCATCCTTTAAACTCTTATATTCCTCCATAAAACATCAAAATACAAGCATCTCATTCATGGTTAGTTTTCTAAACATGAACCCTAGCATGAAATATGGGTAGAAATGAAGAGAGTAAGCTACCGGGACTTCAAAAATACGAAGAACATTAAAAACGGGGCTAAAGAGCACTTACTATTGATCTTGAAAATGTTGAAAACCCTAGCTTATGGAACCCTTGAAATTTCGGCAGCTATAGGAAGAAGATGAGTGAATTTTTCCTTCATTTTCCCTTTTTATTTCATTTATTACCAAATGACCAAAATGCCCTTCCTTACTAAACTTTCAAATTTTTCCATACATGCCCATTTTTTTCCAAAAACTTAGAAATTAGGAAAATTACTCTTTAAGACCTTATAATTAATAATCTAAAGCAATTTCATGCAAATTACTTCTAGAATCCAAGTTTTGCAATTTATTCAATTTGGTCCTTATTTTCCAATCGAACACTGTACTCATCGAATTTCTTCATGAAAATTTAGCACATGCATATTTTCATATTCTAGACCTCATAATAATCATAAAACAAATATTTTAATGTCAGATTTGTGGTCTCGAAACCACTATTTTGACTAGGCCATATTTCGAGATGTTACAATTCTCCCTCCCTTAGGGACTTTCGTCCTTGAAAGTCTTACCAGTAAACAGTGGTTTCTTCTGGCTCCCATGTAGCCTCTTCCACACCAAGTCGATTCCATAAGACTTTTACCAAAGCCACATCTTTATTTCTCAGCTGTTTAACCTCACGAGCCAAAATCTGGACCAGTTCTTCACCATAGTTCATATCCGGTCTAATTTCAACCTCCGTCGGTGAAACCACATGAGAATGGTCTGATCGATATTGCCTTAACATAGATACATGGAACACATCATGAATCTTTTCCTGTTTTGGTGGCAATGCCAAGCGATAGGCTAATGGTCCAACTCTTTCAGTGATCTCGTATGGTCCGATAAATCGAGGACTCAATTTGCCTTTTCGGCCAAATCTCAATACCTTTTTCATGAAGATACTTTCAAGAATACTCTATCCCCATCTTGAAATTCGATCTTTTTTCTTTTCAGATTAGCATATGACTTTTGCCTATTCGATGCCACTTTTAAACAGTCACGTATCACTTTAACCTTTTCTTCAGTTTCCTAGATTAGATCAACTCTGTGAATCTGAATCTCATTGAGTTTTGTCCAATACAATGTATTTTTGCACTTTCTGCCATACAAGGCTTTGTAAGGTGCCATCTTCAAACTCGTTTGAAAACTATTGTTGTAGGCGAACTCTACTAATGGTTATTTTTCCCAGCTACCCTGAAATTAAAGGATGCAACATCGCAACATATCCTCAAGAATCTGAATCATCCGCTCAGACTGACCATCAGTCTCTAGGTGAAAAGTTGTACTAAAACTCAACCTAGTACCCAAGGCTTCTTGTAACTTCTTCCAAAATCTCGAAGTGAATCTCAGGTTTCTGTTTGAGATAATCGATAGTGGTACCCTGTGTAATCTCACAATCTCATATATATACAAGTCGGCCAAATTGTAAAGTTTATAATCTATCCTTACCGAAATAAAATGAGCCGAAATAAAATGAGCCGAATGGTAATCCTGTCACGAATTCCATAGTAATTCTGTCCCACTTCCATTCGGGGACCATCACAGGCTGTAGTAAACCTGAAGGTACTTGATGTTCAGCTTTGACTTGCTGACATATCAAGCATTTCGATACAAATTTAAAGATGTCTCTCTTCATGTCGTTCCACCAGTACATTTTCTTCAAATCATTATAAGAATTATAGTACCATTAGAAAAAGGGGCACCCGTGGCCCTCTCGATACCTTATTGGAGCTTTATAACTAGTGGCCGATTTCTCGTCGCGTCAGCATTTTCCCAGTGCACGGAGCCCTAATGAGGAAGGTGTTAGTGGTTTATCATTGGGTCAAAATGCTAATCCCTCTTTTTGTGCTACTTCAACACCTAGGGCGGGAAGAAGATAAGAAAACGCGAAGCGTTCTCCTGTCCCATGGCATGAGGTATGATTGCTCTATTCTCGCCTGCAATCCTGACTATTTCGTAGCCTCTTCCTGCGCCGCCTCGTTCGACTACTTCTCCTATTTAGATTCAACCTCTTCAAATCGCCTTAGCATTAAATAATAATAAATTCTAAATATACTAAATATAAATAATAACTAAATAGAAATAAAAACATATATAATAATATATAAATAGATAAATAATAATATATAGAATAATAAAATAAATAATATAGAAATATAGATTTGTAAATTGAAATATATTAATATAAATATTATTAATTACTTAATATTAATAACAAATAATATAAATTAATATTAATTGCTAATAACTTGTAATTTGATTAATTGATAAGCATTTGAATTGTTATATAATTTCGAATCTTAATTGGTTTAGTAGTGGAATTTGATGAAGAAATCATGTAACGAAGGGGATTCTTATTTGTACAAATGGTACTTCAAGCTTGGAACGAGTGCCTAGTCTGGAGAAAGAGAGGCAGGGCAGGATAGCAAGAGAGGTGCGGAGCGCTTTTTTTCATTTCCAGTCCTAGTCCTACATTCCATTTTGTCTCTGTGGACTGAGGAGAAAAGGGGCTCAACGGGAAGAGGACTGTACCATGAGAGAAGCAAGGAGGTCAACCTCTTTCAAATATACAACATGGATTCTGGAAATGCAATGGAGTTGGGCTTTCATATGGATCCGAATGTATCATCTTTTCCACGGAGGTAAATCTTTGCCCGCTAGGCAAGAGAATAGCAAGTTACAAATTCTGTTTCGGTAGGACATGTATTTCTATTATTAGGCTACTCCGTGCCTTTCACAGACAGGAGAGAAGATGAGGGGAGTTGGCTTGCTTAAAGGTAAAGGGCTCTCAAGGCTCTAAAGCTGGCTAGCTCCTATACTTTTCCAGTGGTGGACCATCTCTATTTCTACATGAAAACTACATCAAAATAAAAAGTGTAAAACCCATTTTATCTACCTATGCAAAATTGAATTTGATTTTTTTCCATAAATTGGTAATTGGTCAAGCTCAAAGATAGGGTATGCCCAATTTTCATTTTCAACCAAATTCGAATGAGACTTATAGTTAATCTATTAATACATCTTGGTACTTCCCGGATGAATAGACAAACGGTTATCATGTGCCTTTTGAATGATTTTTCGAATAATTTCATCATTCCTCGGTACACAAACTCTATCTCTGGACATCAAACATCCATCAACACTGATCTAAAAATCTGATTCGATACTCGACTCACATTGAGTTCTTTTAGCTTGCAGGTCACTATCATTAGTCTGAGCATCATAAATTTCCTGAAGAAATGTCAGCCTAGCCCTTAACTCTGCCAAGACTAAACCATCATCAAACAACGCCAATCGAGCGTTCATTGCCCTTAATGCAAACAAAGATTTTTTGCTTAACGCATCGGCGACCACATTCGCCTTTCCCGGGTGATAATCGATGATCAACTTGTAATTTTTAGTTAATTCTAAGCATATCCGCTATCTCAGATTCAATTCTTTTTGAGTCATCAAATACTTCAAATTCTTGTGGTTTGTGAATATATGACAAGTTTCACCATATAAATAATGCCTCCAAATTTTCAAGGCAAAAACAATGGCAACAAGCTCTAAGTAGTGCGTCGGATAATTCTTCTCGTGTGGCTTCAACTGTTGTGAAGCATAGGCTATCACTTTGCAATCTTGCATAAGCACACAACCTATTCCATTTAAAGACGCGTCGCTATAGACCACAAACTCTTTTCCCGACTCGAGTAATACTAGAACTGGAGCTTCCATCAGCAGTGTCTTCAACTTCTCGAAACTCTGCTGACACTTTTCTGACCATTCGAACTTAATATCTTTCTGTAGCAACCTCATCATTGGAGTCGCTAACATGGAGAATCCTTTCACAAATCTTCGGTATTAACCGGTTAAGCCCAAAAATCTTCTAACCTCGGTTACATTTTTAGGTGGTTTCTATTCAACGATGGTAGAGATTTTACTTGGATCAACTCGGATGCCATCACCCAAAACAATATGACCTAAAAACCCTACTTCATGGAGCGAAAAGTCACTCTTGCTAAACTTAGCATACAATTGTTTTTCCCGTAAAGTCTGCAACACAGTCCTCAGATGTTTCGCATGCTCTGTCTCATCCTTGGAATAAATTAAAATGTCATCAATGAACACAACGATGAACTTGTCCAAGTATGGTCAAAATATCCTATTCATTAGGTCCATAAATACGGCCGGTGCATTCGTTAACCCAAATGGCATAACAAGAAATTCATAATGGCCATACCTCATTCTGAAAGCTTCTTAGGCACGCCCTATTCCTTAACTCGCAATTGATAGTAGCTGGATCTCAGGTCTATCTTAGAGAATACAGTGACTCCCCTCAACTGGTCGAACAAATCATTGATTCTTGGCAAAGGATACTTATTCTTAATAGTTACCTTGTTCAACTACCGATAATCTATACATAGCCTTATTGAACCATCTTTCTTCTTTACAAATAATACGGGAGCACCCCAAGGCAAAAAGCTCGGCCTTGCTAAACCTTTATCCGTCAGTTCTTGCAACTGTGCTTTTAATTCTTTCAACCCGATTGGTGCCATCCTGTACGGAGCGATAGAAATAGGGGCTGTTCCTGGCACAAGTTTAATACCAAACTCTATCTCTCTATCAAAAGGTAATCCGGGTAGTTCTTCTGGGAACACGTTTGGATATTCACATACTATTGGTACGGACTCAATCTTCAGCTCCATTTCTACAAAACCAAGGTAGGCTTCGTACCCTTTTCTCATATATCTTTGAGCAACCATTGTTGTGACTACAACCGACAGTGTATCCAATTCTCTTGAATCAACCCAGAATCTCACCATCTGGGCACTTCAATTCAATATACTTGCTACCACAGTTTACAATTACATCATGCAGAGCTAACCAATCCATACCAAGTATTACATCGAACTCATTAAATGGCAATAACATAAGGTTAGCCAAAAAACAATGACCCTGAATCCTCAAAGGACAATTATTACAGACTTTATCAACTAGGACTAACTTGGCTAATGGGTTCGCACTCTGATAATAAATTCCATAGGTTAAATGGATATATTCATACTAGACACCAATCTCATACAAATGTATGAATGCGTCGATATCGGATCAATTAAGGCAACAACACAAGTATTAAAAAGAGAAAAGGTACTCGTGATGACGTCAGGAGAAGAGGCTTCCTCTCAAGTGTGTATTGTATATGTTCTTGCTGGGGCTCGAGCCTCTAATTTTGCAGTATCCTTGGCCGCAACTCGACTGCCACTAGCACTTCCAGGATATCTCGTTGGTCTACCTCGTGGAATAGGAGTACTCTACTTCGGGGCTAATTCTACCTATTTATTGGTTCGCTCTGGGCAATCTCTGAGGAAGTGGTCAAGAGAACCACATCTGTAGCACGCACCACTCTTCATTCGTCACTCTCCGAAATGAAATTTATTGTAGCTTTTGCACTTTGGCTTTTGATCAACTACACTCCTCACACTAGTCACCATCGGGGAAGAAGACTTCTGGTTACACCGTTTGAAGCTTCTCGCTTTACCCGAATATCCTACTGATGAAGTAGAGCGTTCATGTTGGCTCCTTGATTTCTTTGTGAAAAATAAGAGTGCCCTACCGCTAGATCTCTTGCTCAAAACTTGAGCTTCTCTCTTATCTTGCATCCTTTCATTATTGAGCTCTTCGGCCTTCTTTGCCCGATCTGCTAATGCAGCAAAATCTCGTATCTCAAGGATCCCAATCAACAGCTTGATTTCTTCATTCAGATCTTCCTCAAAGCGTTTACACATTTCTAACTTTGTTTAAACCCATTCAGTTGCATACTGACTTAGCCTTACAAACTCCCTTTCATATTCCATTACAGTCTTATTTCCTTGTTTGAGTTCCAGGAACTCCTTTCGCTTCGAGTCTAGGAACCTCTGACTGATGTATTTCTTCTTAAACTTTGCTTGGAAAAATTTCCAAGGGATGTTTTCCTTTGGTACCACTAAAGATGTAGTCTTCCACCAGTGGTATGCAGTATCCTTTAAAAGAGATACAGCATACTTTAAACACTCCTCAAGTGTACACAATAACCCGTCCAATACTCGTGCAGTATTCTCGAGCTAAAACTCGACTCGCTTAGCATCATCATCGATCTTAACTCTAAATTCTTCAGCTCCATACTTTCTAAACTTGTCCACCGGGGCTTTACCAACTCTTACAGGTGCCATACCTCGTGGCACTTCCTTGTCAGGTCGATTAGGGGTCGGGGGAGGTTATGGTATATTGGGGTGATTTCTCAAATAATCCCCAAACGACTCATCCATCATGTAAAAGAAGGCGGCTCTGGCCTCTTCCCGTCCTTCAGACATAGGTCTTCTACTACTGCTAGAAATAACTCGTTGCACGAAAGCTAGAGCATGGCTCTCGGCTCCCTTAGACTCATCTTGTGCTTGATTCGAAGACATTTACTATATTCAAAGACAATTAAACAGTTGGGAGATATCATACTATCAACGTTCGTATAATGGCATGTATAGCTAAACTCAATACTCTCTACAGTAGTCCTAAAATCGACTAAACCTTAGCTTTGATACCACTAAATGTAACATCCCTTACCCATTCTCGAGATCGGGACCAGGCACGAGGCATTACCAGATACTTACTTAGACATTTTCAGAAAATATGGGTTATAAAAACTTCATTCCGAATTAAAACCAATCAATCAACATCTTAGTGTCCCTATTATGGGCCTAAGGGAAACTAAACATACATTGAGAACGGTCTGGGATTAAACCGAGAACTTGAGAAAGTTCCTGGAAAATTTTCTAGGTCAAGCCTCACACGCCCATGTGCTTTGGGACACACCCATGTCCCCTACCCATGTTGGATTAATTGAATTTATTTCCTATTTCGAACCTACAGGGGCTTTCACACGGCCGAGCACATGCTCGTGTCCTTGGCCCGTGACCCTTACATGGCCTCGACACGCCCGTGTGATCACCCGTGTCCAAGAACTTGGACATTCTGTTTATGACGTCAGCATTCATTTAGGGGTACACGGCCAAGACACACACCCGTGCGCTAGGCCGTGCCCTCCACACGGTTGAGACACACAGCGGTGTCTCTACCCGTGTGTTTACTACCATGCATTCTTACTTAAAATTCTATGTGCAAGGGACACACGGCAATATCACACGCCCATGGGGCTATCCGTGTGTCACACATGGCCTAGACACATGCCTGTGTGTCTACCCGTGTGGACACTTATTAGGCTATAATTTCAAGCAAATGGTCACCCTCATCAAACACTCGCATATACGAACCCTAATTGTATTTAACATGACCTAAATACTTAAGGATTATCATCGATGGTCTATTTCATGTTAACCTCATCTCATCGGTTATGTACATGCTCAATTATCCTCTTTTTGTAATGAGGATTTCCATCCCACTAGAACACATTTAGACTTGGCTCATTATTATAACTCATTGCCAATTATGGCCTATCTAGCTCCAAATGTTTTGGTCACATTTCATATGTCAATTCATGATGTACCTCATTCCATCATCTCAAGAACATTTTTAACATAAACAGGCATGGTTGGTAGGTCATAACCTACAACAAAATGAGCCATGTCTTATGGCCATATACAAAAAGAATAAGTTTAATATTTAAGCCTTTACATTGGCCAACCAAATGAAACATATAACAAAATAAACAAAAAGCCCTATACATGCCATTGAACCAAAGTAAAAGTATCTATATACCAAAGCTAGACAAGGTGATAGTCTATTGGTTCTCCAACTGTCTTCCAATCTCTACGAGTTCTCGAGCTCTGTAAGACCAAAAAAAGAGAGGGCTAAGCATTTACATGCTTAGTAGGCCCGAATAACTGGAAGGTAAACTTACCGATTAATTAGCATATATCCATATTAGGCAATAAAACCAACAAGCATGAAATAGTTTCCCTATCACATGCACTCAATCAATAAGTTAGTCTCATAACAATACACCATGTAATTTGTCTTAGATGAGTTCATCATCCAACATTTTCATTTTTATATCTCATCTTAATCCTGTTGAGTTTCTCAGAAATCTTGATGGATTATCCAGTTACCGTCAAGTCATAAGAGCGATCATCTCAAGTACGCACACCCACGAACTTTACATCTTACGGCAGGATTACCAGTCCAGGCTAAATCCCCCGTAATGTAAACTCATAGGGTGATGTCGGGGTTACCAGTCCAGGCTAAATCCCTTATAGAAAAAAACACCCTTAATGAGCTCGGATCTGAATTACCACTCCAGGTTAAATTCAGACCCTAATCGGATTACCCATCCGGGGTAAATCCATAATGCACACATATTCTTCAGGAGGCTTGATCACTCAAGGAACACCCGTCCGGGCTAGATCCTTTATATATTTGAGATCAACGGATTACCCGTCTGGGCTAAATCCTTTTCTGCAACACATGCAGGATCTCAAGTCATGTAAGCCATGGTTTATCCATCGAATTTCCCTTTTGACTTCAACCGGGACATTTATTATCATATCATTATTATCAACTTATGTCATGGATTTTCATGCCATCATTATAACCAATTATCATTCATTTATAACACATGCAATTAGGCATATTAATAGTTTGCTTAAAGTTATTCCAACTTACCTGGTACTCGTTTCGGTTTCGCATTTCGGTTATTTTGAAACCTTTCATTTTCCTCGATCGACCTCCAAAATTTGTTCCTCGAGGTCTATAACAATAAAAGTGAATTATCAATACCTCACATTATTCTTTTCGAGCCTAAATCTCACCTCCAGACAAAATGACCGTTTTGCCCCTAACCTTTCACATTATTTACGATTTAGTCCCTAGGCTCGTATAATGAAATACATGAAATTCCTTGGTTACCCAAGCCTAGCCGAATATTTTCATTCTTATAGTAGCCCACCTTTTCCTTTATTTCACATTTTCTACCCATTTTTTACAACTTTTACAATCTAGTCCTTTAAGCCATTTCCATGAAAAACTACTTAGTAAAAGTTGTTTACCATCCTTTAAACTCTTATATTCCTCCATAAAACATCAAAATAAAAGCATCTCATTCATGGGTAGTTTTCTAAACATGAACCCTAGCATGAAATATGGGTAGAAATGAAGAGAGTAAGCTACCGGGACTTCAAAAATACGAAGAACATTAAAACCGAGGCTAGGGAGCACTTACTATTGATCTTGAAAATGTTGAAAACCCTAGCTTATGGAACCCTTGAAATTTTGGCGGCTATAGGAAGAAGATGAGTGAATTTTGCCTTCATTTTCCCTTTTTATTTCATTTATTACCAAATGACCAAAATGCCTTTCCTTACTAAACTTTCAAAATTTTCCATACATGCCCCTTTTTGTCCAAAAACTAAAAAATTAGGCTAATTGATCTTTAAGACCTTCTAATTAATAATCTAAAGCAATTTCATGCAAATTTCTTCTAGAATCCAAGTTTTGCAATTTACTCAATTTGGTCTTTATTTTCCAATCGGACATCTTATGCATAGAATTTCTTCATGAAACTTTAGCACATGCATATTTTCATATTCTAGACCTCATAATAATCATAAAAAAAATATTTCAATGTCAGATTTGTGGTCTCTAAACCACTGTTCTGACTAGGCCAATGAGCATATGTATACACAACCAAACCAACCAAATTAATCCAACTCTCATGGCTATATACAAAACCACTTACAAGTCAATTCAAGTGACCAAAGTCATTATCAACTCATATATATCAAAATGACCAAACTCCTATACATGCCATATACTTAAAACAAGTTCAATAATACCCAAGAGATGGTAGGATAGTGTGACGAAGTCTCCGGCGATCCCCTTATCTGAGCTAGATTTGATTTCACTATAAAACTTAGAAAAAAAATTAAACAAAGTAAGCTATAAAGCTTAGTAAGCCTGTATAAAAATAATAAGCAAGACTCACCATTTAATTATCATTCAAAATATGCATATAACAGACTATAAAATATTTAATCACAATATTAACATGTATTCAAATCACCTATTTAACCATGAACTCATTTCTTCCATATGTTCGATGCATATATAGTTTTCATACATACCTGTATTGATACGTATCTATTTCTCATTATTTCATATTTTTGATATACCCGTTAAACCATTTGGAATAATACAGGATACTAGGGAATCTCGCACCCTAAGTTCCAATATATATAGTCGAATCTGTCTCAATATCATATCTCAATAATGCTCACTCTTGAGTTATCAATGGGTCTGCTGACACAAGCTGATGATCATGACGTGACTGCACGGTGCTGAACACACAAGCTGACGAGTATCCGCAACACATGCCAAATAACTCAGCCACTGGTAGGACGTACAGACCAACATCCAAAATAATAATAACCCCTAATGACATGTCATTCGTATCCTAATCTATTCCTAAGGTTCAACTGGGATTTCCAATGCTGAATCTTTTTCGAATACGTCGCAATGTCATATCCACAATTTATGCAATATTAAAGCATTTAAAACACAAATATAACAATACTTATTAGATACGAACTTGCCTCGCATACAAAAACAATGAATTAAGTCAATTAATCTGAAACTTTGTTCTTTCCCTGATCTAAATATGTATTTCATCTTGATCTAAATGTAATCAAAATTAACATATTTAATAATCTCTCTATTCAACTTACTCCAAACTACACATTTTGGAAAATTTACATTTTTGCCCCTAATAGTTCAACATTTTTACAATTTAGTCCCTGTTTCATAAAATCACAAATTCATGCAATTCAACCAAAACCCATGCTAGCTAAATTTCAATTAGGTCCCTAGCAGTCAATATTTTCCATTTACTTCACAATTTAACCACAAAATTTACACATTTCACAATTTAATCCCTAATTGGACATTTTACTAAAAATCACTTAACAGTGTTGTTTATCTAACAACAAGCATGCATTTTCTATAATTAAACATCAAAACACACCAACATTCATTAATGGAAAAACCCTAAACCTTTAACAATTTTGCAAATTAGCCCTTGGGCTAGCTAGATTAAGCTGCAACGATCTTAAAAACATAGAAATCATGAAAAACGGGACAAAAACCATACCTTAATGAGCTATGAAACATTGGTCGAATATCAAGCCCAAAAATGGCTTTTCTTCTTGTTAAGAATCAGCTAAGAAGATGATAGCTTTAAAATTTTGGTTTTTGTTTTATTTATTTTACTTTAATAACCAATTTACCTTTTTAACCTTAATTATAAACTATTAAAAACACTTAATATATGTCCATAAAAGTCCACTCATTTTAAAAATGGAATATTTATCACATAAGGACCTTCACTATTTAATTTCATAGCCATTTAATACCTTTAAATAATAGAACACAAGTTTTACACTTTACGCTATTTAGTCCTTTTTATCAAATTAAACATTCAAACGATAAAATTTCTTAACAAATTTTTCATACAATTATACTATCATGCTATAGATATTAAAATAATAAAAAATAATTATTTAGACTTTAGATTTGTGGTCCCAAAACCATTGTTCTGATTTGACTAAAAACGGGCTGTTACAATTACAAAAAAGTGTGAAATTTAAATGGTCCAAGAAATGTCAGCAAAGTTTCAATCAGTTGAAAGCACTATTGATCGAAGCACCAATACTAGTTTAGCCTGAACCGAGTAAAGAATTTGTGATTTTTAGCGATGCATCTTTGAATGGTTTAGGTTGTGTTTTGATGCAAGAAGGCAAAGTGATAGCTTATGCTTCCAGACAGTTAAAGTAATACAAAAAGAATTATTCGACACATGACTTAGAGTTGGCAGCTATTGTGTTTGTGTTGAAAATTTGGCGACACCATTTGTATGGCGAAAATTTTATTAATCATAAGATTTTGAAGTATCTAATGTCATAGAAAGATTTAAATCTGAGATAGCACAAGTGGATTGAACTATTGAAAGATTATGATTTGATCATTGATTATCACCCGGGTAAAGTGAATGTAGTTACTAATGCTCTGAGTAGAAAGTCTTTATTTTCTTTACAAGCGATGAATACGTGATTGACATAATCTGATGTTGGTTCAATCTTAGCTGAGTTGAATGCTAAACCGATGTTTTTATAGGAGATTTGTGAGGCTCAGAAGTGTGATGACGAGTTGCTAGCTAAATAGACATTGAGTGAGTCAGCTTCTAATTCTAAATTTCAGGTTGGATCGGATGATTGCTTATTATTCAGAGGTAGAATTTGTGTATTGAAGAATCCAGAGGTAATTTGAAAGATTTTACAAGAAGCTCATAGTGGTAGCTTGTCTGTTCATCTGAGAAGTACAAAGATGTACAGTGATTTGAATCAGATGTACCGGTGGTCGGGAATGAAACGAAAGATTTTTTATTTCGTATCGATATGCTTAGTTTGTCAGCAAGTTAAAGCTAAACATCAAGTACCTTCTGGTTTATTACAGCCAGTGATGATACTAGAATGGAAATGGAAACGAGTTATGATGGGCTTCGTATTGGGTTTACCCCTATCTCCGAGAAAGAAAGATGTAATTTGGGTTGTCGTTGATCACCTGATGAAGTCAACACATTTTATTCTGGTACGTACAGATTACTCCCTTGAGAGATTAGTTGAGTTATATGTTTTTAAGATCATCAAAGTGCACGGAGTGCCAGTTTCTATTATTTCGAATAGAGATCCACAGTTTACATCACGATTTTAGAAAAAGTTATAGAAAGCTCTACGTACGCGATTCCATTTTAGCACTATATTCCATCCTCAGATCGATAATCAGTCCAAACGAGTAATTCAGATCCTCGAGGATATGCTTCATTGTTGTGTGTTAGAATTCGAAGGCAGTTGGGAGAAATATTTACTGTTAGTTGAGTTTACATATAATAACAGTTATCAGTCGAGCATAAATATGGCACTATATGAAGCTTTTCATGTTGTAAATGCCGAACACCATTATATTGGATGGAGCTCAGTGAGAAAAAAATTTACAAGGTTGATTTAATTCGAGAGACTAAAGAAAAAGTAAAATGTGATTTGGGATTATTTGAAAGCAGCTTCAAATCGATAGAAATGATATGCGAATATTAAACATATAGACATTTAATTTCAAGTTGGCGACAAAGTATTTTGAAAGTAACGCCCTGGAAGAAAGTTCTTTGTTTTGGTCGCAAAGGGAAGCTAAGTCTGCAGTTTATCGAGCCGTATGAGATTATTGAAAGAATTGGACCAGTAGCGTATTGATTAGCTTTGCTGTCAAAGTTAGAAAAGATTCGTAATGTATTTCATGTATCTATGTTACAACGGTACCGATCTGACCCTTCACATGTTATCTCGCTGGCGGATCAAGATTCAGCTTAACATGTCGTATAGTGAAGAACCGATCAGAATTTTGGCATGAGAGGTTTAAGAATTGAGAAATAAGAGCATAGCTTTAGTAAAGGTTCTTTGGCAATGACACGGGATAGAGGAAGCCACCTGGGAACATGAGGAAGTTATGAGGAAACAATATCCAAACCTCCTTTCTAGTAAGATTTTCGGGGACAAAAATTTCTTTAGGGGAGAGTTGTAACAGCCCATTTTTAGTGAAAATCAGAACAGTGGTTTCGGGACCACAAATCTGATGTCAAAATATTTATTTTATTATTACTTTAATGTCTACAACATGTTAGTGGTACCTTATAAAAATTTCATTAAGAAAGTTTACCGTTTACATGCTTAATTGAATAAAAAGGACTAAATCGCATAAAGTGCAAAAATAGTGTTCTAGTAGCTAAAGGTATTAAATAGCTATAGAACCTTAAATTATGATCCCTTATATGGTAATTAGACCATTAAAGAAGCTAATGGATGTACATGGCTTGGTATTAGTGAAATTTTTAATGTTTTAAAAGGTTATAAAAGTAATTTGGTAAATAGTGACAAATTAAATAAAATAAAGAAAAGTTATCATCTTTTTGTTTCATTTTCAATCAAAAATAAGGGTTATGAAGCCATTGGAGAAGCTTCAACATTCGGCTGGTTCATTTCTAAGTTTATGGTATGTATTTTAGTCTCGTTTTTAATGATTTCTACGTTTTCAGGAACATTGTAGCTTAATCTAGCTAGCCTGGGGACAAATTTGTGATACCGTTAAAAGATTAAAGTTTTTCCATGAATGAAAGTGTATGATTTTGATGTTTTATGGAAGAAAATGGTTAGTTGTTGATAGATAAACAACTTTTATTAAATAATTTTTGATGAAATTGTCAAATAAGGATTAAATTGAAAATTAGAAAATATTCATGGTAAATTTGTGAAATAAATGAAATGTAGGGCTTGTTAAGGGCCTATATGAAATTATGCTATAATGGGTTAAGTTTGAATTGCATGAATTTTCATTTTATGATCCAGGGACTAAATTGAAATAAAATCAAAAGTATATGGACAAAATTGTAATTTTGTTAAAATATGATTTGGGTTAAATTGAATAGAATAAATATTGAATTGAGTTGAATTTATCCGTTTAGATCAAGACAATCCTCGTACGGCTTTAGAACGGGGCAAAGATAAAGTTTCAGAATAGTTGCTTCCGTATCTACGTTTAATCATTGAGGTAAGTTTGTGTAATTAAATTGTACTTATATGTTTTAATTGAATTATACATGTATTGTGAATTGTCATATATATATATATACCGATCACATATCCAACGATATTACGTCGACTATCAAGCCCCGTTTGAACCTTAGGAATTCGTAGGATACAAATACCATGTCATTAGGGTATACATGATTCAAGTACTGGTCATGAACGTCTTGCCGGTGGCTAAGGTCCGTCATGTGTTGCAGATACTCCACAACTTATGTGAGCAACATCATGTAGCTACGTTCTGACCCACAGCTCGTGTGAGTAGGCCCATTTTTACAACTCGTGTAAACATTCCGATTCACAGCTCGTGTAAGCATACATGTACAGGAATTGACGGATTATAGTTATACGAGTTAGCACACTATGTGTGAGCTATCCTGGGTATCCAATGGTATTCTAAATGGTTCAACGGGCATTATTTGGAAAGGAAACTGTAAGAGTTCTGTAATACCCCAGACCCGGCCTAGACTTTATGGCCAGATCTGACGTGTCACATGGACTTACGACTTAGTATGCATTCGTTGGTTTAAGTGATTAGGTGGTCTTTGTAAAAACATCAATTGAATGAAACGCCGGTTTATCAATCTTTAGGCTATCCATTTGTCGTGCTTGTTGAGTCTTGAAAATGTTTATTAATTTTGAAAACCCGCACAGCCTAACACTAGCAGTTTCGACATAGTGTAAATATAATCAGAAAATAAAAACCATAACGGAAAGAGAAATTTATATAGCGGCCTTATTACAACTTAAAACCCAAAATTAAATCAGAATATAAAAATAATAAAAAATAAACTAACTTAGAAAAAACCAATTTTGCAGATGATGTGGCCACTCCGAATCCCTCACAGCTCCAAGCCCACCATTGTTGGGGATTTCCTGCAGAGATGAAAATAAAGGGTGAGTTTGGTAAACTCAGTGTGTAACATAACCCAACCATAGCCCAAAACAGATCAAACCTCAGAGTCAGACTTATCTGGGCCTTGGCCCAGTACAGAAATCAGAATGAAACTCATAGGCCTATAGCATATACAGAACAAATATATCATGAATGTAGAAATCCCACTTTACCCTCTTGCATCAGCATATACCGCTGCCAACTCCAGATCATGAGTAGGATAGTTAACTTCATGTGGTTTAAGCTGTCGCGATGCATAAGCAACCACTTTACCCTCTTGCATCAGCATAAAGCCCAACCCTACATGTGATGCATCACTACATACGGTAAAATCTTTTCCAGACTCCGGCTGAATCAGTATAGGTGCCTCGGTCAGAACTTTCTTCAGCTTCTCAAAAGATTCCTATTGTTTCTCAGTCCAAAAAAATGGTACCCCCTTCCTTATAAGCTTTGTCAAAGGTGCTACCATCACAGAAAATCCTTCCACAAACCTTCTATAGTACCCAGCTAATCCCATAAAACTTTGAATTTCTAACACTAACCTTGGCGGCCAGAATCGCTTCAATCTTTCGAGGGTCCACCTTGATCCCTTCAGCAGAGACAACATGCCCCAAGAAAGTTACCTCTCTCAACCAGAACTCACACTTACTGAATTTCGCATAAAGCTCCTTCTCCTCAAAGACTTGCAAAGACAATACTGAAGATGCTCATCATGCTTCTCCTCAGTTTCAGAATAAACCAAAATATCATCGATAAAGACGACTACGAATCGATCCAAGTATGGCTGGAACACTCGATTCATCAGATCTATAAATGCTGCAGGTGCGTTCGTCAACCCAAATGGCATAACCAAGAACTCATAGTGACCATACCGAGTTCTGAATGCCGTCTTGTGAATATCCACCTCCTTAACCCTCAACTGATGATACCCAGATCGAAGGTCAATCTTGGAAAATACTGAAGCTCCTCTAAGTTGATCGAATAAATCATCAATTCTCGACAGTGGGTACTTGTTCTTAATCGTCAGTTTGTTCAACTGTCGATAATCGATGCACATCCACATTGACCCATCCTTCTTCTTAACGAACAACACTGGTGCTCCCCACGGAGACACACTTGGTCTAATGAAGCCTCTATCCAATAACTCTTGAATTTGGGCTTTTAGCTCCACCAACTCCTTCGGTGCCATCCTATAAGGTGCAATGGACACCGGCGCCATTCCAGGCAACAAGTCGATTCCAAACTCAACCACTAGGTTCGGGGGCAAACCCGGAAGCTCCTTTGGAAAAACATCTTGAAAATCCTTGACGGTTCTAACTTTATCCACTGTCAGACCCTCAGTTTTCGATTGGCATACAAATGCCAAATAAGCCTCACATCCCTTTCGAATCCACTTCTCGGCTCTCAATACCGACACCACATTAGATAGATAATCCCTACGCTCGCCTATCACCAAAACCTCCTCATCCTTTGTGGTCTTTAACATCATTCGCTTAGTAGCACAATCCAAAATAGCCTTATGCTTAACAAGCCAATCCATTCCCAAAATGAGATCGAATTCTCCGAAAGGTAGCTCCATCAGATCTCTAGAGAAAACTTTTCCTTGAGTTTCTATAGGCACATATCTATACAGTTTATCTACCCTAACCGAGTGACCCAAAGGACTTAGTACAGATACCCAACTCACGGTCACCTCAGAGCGCACACCCAACGGCCCAGATAAAGCACATGCAACATACGAATGGGCAGATCCAACATCTATCAACGCAGTGTATGGCATACTAGAAATCAGAAACGTACCAGTTATGACGTAAGGTGCATCACCCTTCTCTCGGTGACGAGCTGCATACACCAACGCCGGCTGACGAGCCTCAGCAAATCCAGCACCCCTGTCAGGCGCTCCTCTTCCTTGACCATTTCCATTACCACCTCCGCGCCTTACCTACGCCCCTCAAAAATCGCTGGCCCACCCTCACTGGTTGAGCGACCCTCTGCTCTAAAACTTGAACCTGATCTGGTTCTTGGGGACAGTCTTTAACCCTATGCTCTATAGATCCGCATCGAAAACAAGCACCAGAATGTTTTCGACACACGCCCATATGTATCTTCCCACAACTCCTACAACCCTGCGGTCTAACAGTATTCATCGATACTGCTCGAACTGGCTCCATTACCCTTGCTCTCTTAACATTCCTGTTCTTACTACCTGAAAGTCCTGAATCTCTCCTAAAACGGTTCCGATCTTTCTCACAATTCTGTCTTTCTGTACGCTTCACTTCTTTAGCTATCTTAGCTTTCTCCACTAAAGCAGTGAAGTTACGCTCCCTCTGCGGAGCAATCAGTACCCTAAGTTCATCTCTCAGACCATCCTCGAAGCGTACGCTACGCTCATACTCTGTAGTGAAAATCCCGTAGCATACATCTGGCTCGGTCGTAAACTCAGACTCATACTCAGCCACTGACTTACTCCCTTGCACCAGGTTTAGAAATTCTTTCCGGTGAGCGTCCACGTAACTAGCCCTAACATACTTTCCTTTGAAGGCTGTCTTAAATAGCTCCCAAGTCACACTGTCAGCAGGAGTTCCATCTCTCACAGTGATCCACCACTGATAAGCCTCATCCCTAAGTAACGATATGGATCCCTTCAGCTTATGCTCCACAGAGCAGTCCAGATCATCCATAATCCGCTCTGTGGCTTCTAACCAATACTCAGCCACATTCGGAGCTACACCAGATATGCCCCTAAATATCTCTGCTCCATTGGCCCAGAGCCGCTCAAAAATAGACCCCCGAATTTCGTTTCCCGTACTTGTCCCAGCAACCCTTTCCAAAACTCAGAGCATCGCCTGGGATAGAGCATCGTCCCCGACAACTCGATCATGAGACTCTACCTCCGTTACCGGTGGTACCGGTGCATCTGCTGCCGGCACATGTCCTAAAGACGAAGATTCAGCTTGAGCATTACCTCGGCCACGTCCACGGCCTCTTCCACGAGCTGCTCGTGTACTTATTTTGTATTATCTGATTAAGAATTTTATGAATCAGTTTAATATTTCAGTGTTTATTACAGATGTCTTATGAATAACAGTAATTCAGAGTTTGAGTTTGTTTTCTTTCGCGGTAGCCTAGCTACAGTCTCAGTCTACTTATCAGAGTTTCTATAGTTCTAGTGTTACCCTAACTAAAGTACCATGATAAGGTTTTGTACAAGCATATAATAGATATTTCAGAAGCAATCAGAAAGGCTCAGAAAACTTACAGACTTGGGCTGGAGATTCGGTGTGCCACCTTCTAAAAAACTAATTTTAGAAAACTGATTTTAATCTTTAAAATCATCTATTTGTAAAGAGAAAATATTGGAAACATTCTCGAAAACAATTTATAATCAAGTTCTTAAAAAAACAATTTAAAAAAAAAACTTTATTCAATGCTTCTTTAAAACTCTCGTTTTTAGACCCGTTTCACAGCCAAGTTGTTGCAACTTGACTCTGATACCACTAAATGTAACACCTCAGGCCCGGCTCAGATGTTATGGCCAGATCTGACGTGTCACATGGACTTACAACTTAGTATGCATTCATTGGTTTAAGTTATTAGGGTGGTCTTTGTAAAAACAGCAATTGAATGAAACGTTGGTTTATCAATCTTTAGGCTATCCATTTGCCGTGCTTGTTGAGTCTTGAAAACGTTTATTAATTTTGAAAACCCACGCAGCCTAACACTAGCAGTTTCGACATAGTTTAAATATAATTAGAAAATAAAAACCATAGCGGAAAGAGAAATTTATATAGCGGCCTTATTACAACTTAAAACCCAAAATTAAATCAGAATATAAAAATAATAAAAAATAAACTAACTTAGAAAAACCAACTTTGCGGATGATGTGGCCACTCCGAATCCTCTCACTCCAAGCCCACTATGGTTGGGGATTTCCTGCAGAGATGAAAATAAAGGGTGAGTTTGGTAAACTTAGTGTGTAACATAACCCAACCATAGCCCAAAACAGATCAAACCTCAGAGTCAGACTTATCTGGGCCTTGGCCCAAGATGTAAATCGAATGAAACTCATAGGCCCATAGCATATCTGAACAAATATATCATGAATGCAGAAATCCCAACCCCAGAGCCATCCATAACACCCCCGTACCAGCCTTACACCATGTGGGGAGACTACTCGACCCACCCAATCGCTACACACCACAGAAATTACAGTGAGGCTGCCAGATATTGTGATAAAGTCACTAGATACAGATATTGTTGCGAGGCCACCAGAACAGATATATAAGTTTATATATGTGGCGAAGCCACCAGATTGCAGCGGGGCTGCCAGATATTGTGACAAAATCACCAGAACAGATATATATGTGGCGAGGCCACAGATTGCAGCAAGGCTGCCAGAACGCTTCCTCCATCAATATAAACCCATGTCCCATGCGACAGAATAATATGTCATGGCATAGAAACTGAACATCATGCTTTTCAGATAAAATAAAATATCCCTAGGGGTAAAATCTTAATTTTTCATGTATGAGGGTATTTCAATAATTATTACCTATTGCTAGGGTTTCATGTTCATTCTAACGTTTACCAAGCAATCAGAAGTACTTACCTTGTCTTTTTACCAAAGTGGGCATGTTGGCCCATTGGCCCGTTTTCAACCCATTAAGCCCAAATATACCGTTGTGCACGAAAATGCACACTCTGCACTCTAATCATCCAAATGCACCATATTTATTAACAACTGTCTCACGAGTGCTCGCACGCTCGCGAGTTCACAAAATACCAATGTTTTGGTATTTCAGCTTTTACCGATTCAGTCTAAGGGAGGGTGTCGTTTACACACCTGGTTGATGATGATTGATGACGATATCTCTCATGCGATAATCCTACGATCGATCACTAACACATTAGACTTATGAATTAACGATAACTACCATAAATCCATGTCAACTAAGCCAATCATCACACAAGTTAGTCATTTACGCACGAGGGGCAAAATAGTCATTTTACCCTCCAGGGGTAAATCGGTAGTCCTACCCTATAGGGGTATTTTAGTAATTCTACAACTTATCCACTTGGGCCTACGGACCCATTGGGACTACATGGCCCATTTCAGCCTATCGTGGCCCGAAATAGCTGTCTTACTGCTAGAGTAATGAGAAATACACACCTCTTAGGAGACTGCAGTTAATCCGCGCTCCCACACTCTTAGCTGACTCCCAACCCAAACGAGCATGCCACTAAGCGAAAGGGATTAGCCCAAAAGGGTATGCCAACTCTTCTCATGGTTGCTCTATTTAAAGCCAGCTCTCCATCTACTCTTATGTTAGCTTCCCGATGTGGGATCCCTCCATCAATAGAGTTTAAAACCAACACCAACTCTTGCCGTCCCAACATAGCAAAATAATCAACCTTTACGTGCCAAGGGATTCGAACCAAAGTACTCTCACATGCCAAATCATGCCACCACCACTAGGCCATCAACTCATTTGTGTTATAAGTCCAACACATTAAACTTTAAAGCGCACCTACTTGCTTCCAGATTTATTGAAAAGAAAAACCAAAATAAATTGCAAGAGCCAAGACTTGAACCTTGAACCCCTTGCTTCCTCTATGGCGTCACTTCCTTGTCCCCTAAGTGGCGCTACCTTGCCACTACACCACACTCCTTTTTGTGACATCTTTTACCCCTTTACTCTTAAAAACCCAAACGCCAATTGCATCACTTGTTTTTAAAATCAAAATTTCGAAGACTACCACGGATTTGACTTAAGTTTGGGCCTTCTAAAGGCCCACTAACCTACTAAAATATATATTTTAACCAACCAGAACACACCCAAAATTTAAAAAAAAAAACACAGAAACACAGAAAACCTAAAAATTGGGTGTTACAAGTTTGATATGAACCAAAACAAGAACACATGAGAAATTCATTTAATTGGTGATACATGATATATAGAAATTTGATATGGATGATATATGCACATGATATATATTTAAAGGTTAAGCTCATCCATGACTATTGCTTATGTTTCATGCTTATATGGCTAACATGTTTGGAGTAAATGCTTAGGCTTTGGTCAAGATGTGGTTGGGTTATGCAATATTAACTTATTTAATATGTGATCAAATGGTATGTTGTGTTTTATATTATATGAACTTACTAAGCATTTATGCTTACTTTGTGTAATTTTCTGTGTTTTATAGTGAATCAGAAGCTCGATCAGGTTGGAAGCTTATCGGAGCTACATCACATTATCCATTGGCTATATCGGTACTTTTGGATGTTTCTAAGTTTGGTTATAATGGCATGTATAGGTATTTTGGTTGTCGAAGTAGCCATTTGTTTTGGCTTGCGATTATGGCTTTTTGGGTGATGATATGAAATTAGTTTTGGTATGTAAATATTTGGCCTTAAAGTGGTTGATTGCTTGGCTCATGATGCTTGAATGATATAAGATGGAATGGTAGCTAAAATGCATGTTATATATGTCTTGTGATATGTTTGAATGTGGTGATTTGGTACATTTGTTATAAATGACATATATGGTTATTGGTGCTAGTTGTTTAATGGCACATTTGGTATCGTATGGTGTGTATTTGATAGGTAAATCAAATGGTACGTTCTAACATAAAGTTAGTTAGAAGTTAGTGAACATTTTGACCAATTTGAGTATATGGTTATACATGTTTTAGGTGTTGAGATTGAGGTGCCCTTTGGGCATATTGGTTGTATGCAAATGTACCATATTTGATGTAATATCCTGATTTTGGGCCTAGTCGGAATAGTGGTTTCGTGACCACAAAATATGAGATAGAAATAATTATTTTATGATTATTTTAAGGTCTATGATATGATTGCATGATTGTGTGAAAATTTCGTGAAGAAGTTTTATGCATAAAGTGCTTAAATTGAAATTAGGGACTAAATCGAATAATTTGCAAAACTTGCATTCTAGAAGTTTCTAGTATGAAATTATTTTGAAATATTAATTAGGAGGTCTTAAATAGAAATTTTACCAATTTCTAAGTCTATGGACAAAAATTGGACATGGATGGAATTTTTGGAAAGTTTAGTAGTAAGGGCATTTTGGTCATTTAGGGGTAAAATGAATTAAAATACAAAATTAAAAGCCAATTTTGCTCATCTTCAACCCCATGGCCGAATATAGCAAGGAGAAACCATGGCTAGGGTTTTTCAAGCTTCCAAGCTCGATTGTAAGTCCATTCAAGCCCCGTTTTTCAAGTTCTTTACGTTTTTGGAGTCCCGGTAGCTCGATTTAGCTTATGCTAGCAATAATTTAACCTAGGATTTTATTTGGAAAAATACCCATAGCTGAAATTTGTGTATTTTGGTGTTTTATGATAGAATATGAGGTTTTAAATTATGTTAGACAACTTGTGCTACTCGGTTTTAAGTGAAAACGAGCAAAAGGGCTTAATCGGTAAAAATACCTAATAGTCATAAGTACATGTTAGAGTGAGAATTTGATTGTTCTATAGAAGGGAAAAACAATCAGCATGTCATATAACATAAGAAAATAGGCTGAAGTTTAATTTACGAGATTTGGGGAAAAAGTGTAAATATGCGAAAGTTTAGGGGCAAAATTGTAATTTTTCCCAAATATGATTTTGGGTCAATTTGAATAATGTGAGTCCTAATTAGACTATATATTAAATGATGGAGCAAGGAAAACTGAAATTCGAGCTAAAATGGGGAAAATACCAAGTTGTGGACAAAATGGTAAAAGTAGCCATTTTCCCATACGAGGTAAGTTCATATGTAAATGTTGGTAACATAGTTATTATTTTAAATGTTTTTATGTTATTTAAATGATATGATAATTATTATGAAATATTATACTCGTGATAATTGTTTGATAATATGTCAAATTATGTGATATACTTGGAAAATGTGAAATACTACCGAGTATCGGGATCGGTATTCCGTAGAAGATGGTTGAGACACGTGATTGGGAAAAAGGTCCCGTTGAACCTTAGGAATGGATTAGGATACAAATGACATGTCACTGGGATATTTGGGCATCCGAACTCGTTGAGTTGAGTCCGAGTTCATGAAATGTAACTAGGCATCCGAGCTCTTTGAGTTGAGTCCGAGTTCACTTATGGATGCGAACGCCCAACCTCGTTGAGTTGAGTCCGAGTTCGCTTATGGGCGGGTTACATAGTAGCTTGGCTACATATGTGGCACTTATGTGCAAACTTTCCATGTATCCGAATTATATTCCGATGTGTTCAACGGGTAAAGTTCTACTCAAATGGAGGAATACTCAAGATGAAAGGGACGTATTGGTAAGTGTTGTGAAATGGATACTTTGAACAGGTATGTACTTAACCCTCGGGTTGAAAAATCGATATAACAACAATATGGTAAGATGATAAATGAAAAGATGGTATGAATGTCTTGGTGATGATTATGGAAATGATGTTTTATGTTTGCTTATATGGTTATGTTACTTGCTATTTGCATGTGAACTTACTAAGCATTTATGCTTACTCCCTCCTTTTCATTTCTTGTAGTGTTGACAAGCTAGCTCGGAAATCGGGAACGGTCGGAGGCACGCTCACACTATCCGTATACCATCTTGGCATAATGGCTTGTATATTTTGAGTATGGCATGTATAGCATTATAATCATTTTGTATATATGGTCTTATGATATGGTTATTGAGTAGTATAAAAATGCTTGGTAATGATTAGCCATTGGAATGGCTAATTATGATCATATTTGGTGTTATGTATGTCAAATTGCTAGTTAATCCATGGAAACCATGAAATAGGTAAAATTTATCATAAAATAGATTCAGACAGCAGTGGTGATGTGAATTTGAAAAATCACTAAAAATAGTAGAAATGAAATTAAATAATTAATAAGTTATGGAATCGAAGCTTGATGAGTCTATTTTCATATGGAAGAAACGAAATAGGTAAATGAGTTATATTTTATGAGATATTTAAGTTTTGGTGGAACAGGGTCAGAGCGATCTCTAAATCTCCTGTTCTGAATTTAAAAATTCACCATAAATTGTACAAAAACAATTAGGATTTTTTCCTTACATATATGAAATCCTTATTGAGTCTAGTTTTATGAGGAATAAATTGAATAGTCATTGAAATTCTGTACAGAGAGATATCTGATTCGTAATACACAGAGGTCAGAGCAGTCAAACCCTGAAACAGGGGAGATTTTAACAAATAAACTGTACTAATTGGCCTGAAAAAAAATTCTAGAAAAAAATTAGTAGATAGATATATGAGTCTAGTTTCAGGGAAAATTTACGGATCTTGATTTTGAGTTTCTGAACTCAAGATATGAATTTTTAAACGATTGTAATGCAGTTAGCCAGCTTGTCTAGAAATTTTAAAATAAATTGTTTGAGCTGTTTAAGTAATGAATTAAGTCTGTTAACACCTCGTGTTCGACTCCAGTGACGGTCTCGGGTACAGGGCGTTACATTTGAATAGCTTGATTATGCATGGTCTTAGTGCATTTTGATGGCTTGTTTATTAGTGCAAAAGTGATTGTAGGTATATGCATGAATTGGTGAGAAAAATGGCTCGGAAATGGCCTATTTTTTGTCCATACGGGTAAAGACATGGGCGTGTGTCAAAGCCGTGTGTGACACACGGCCTGGCGACACGGCCATGTGTCCCCTGTAGCTTTCAAAGGGTTGCAAGTCAGGCTATTACAAGGTTTGGCACACAGGCGTGTGGCCTAGCCGTGTGACCCAAGTTAGTGACTTACATAGGCACGAACACTAGCTGGGACACGGCTATGTGTCCCTACTTTGAATGTCCACATGGCCTGAGACACGGGCGTGTCTCTTGGCCGTGTAACTATAACATCCCGAAATAGGGCCTAGTTAGAATAGTGGTTTTGGGACCACAAATCCATCATCAAAATATTTATTTTATGATTATTATGAGGTTTAGAATTTGAGAATATGCATGTGTTAAAGTTTCATGAAGGAATTCTTTGAGTAAGGTGTCCAATTGGAAAATAAGGACCAAATTGAATAAATTTCAAAACTTGGATTCTAGAAAATATTTGTATGAAATTGCTTTAGATTATAAATTAGAAGGTCTTGGAGAGAAATTTGCTCAATTTCTAAGTTTTTGGACAAAAATGGGCTTGTATGGATGAAATTTTAAAGAAAGGGCTTGAGGGCATTTTGGTTATTTGGCATTTTAATAAAATAAAATGGGAAAAATAAGCCAAAAATCAGCTCATTTCCTTCTTGTTGCTGCCAAAACTTTAGGGTTCTCCATAGCTAGGGTTTCCAAGCTTTTCAAGCTCATAGTAAGTGCTTCCAATCCCCGTTTTTAATGTTCTTTGTATTTTTGAAATCTCGGTAGCTTACTCTCTCTATTTCTACCCATATTTCATGCTAGAGTTCATGTTTAGAAATTTACCCATGCATGAGTAACTTGTATTTTGATGATTTATGGAAGAATATGAAAGTTGGATGGGCGTTAAACATCTTTTCCAAGGTGATTTTCATGAAAAACCCCTAAAAGGATCTTTTTGCAAAAGGTGTAAAATGTGTGGTAGAAATATGAAAATAATGGAAAATGTAGGCTACCATAAGAGGGAAAAACATTTAGCTAGGCTTGGATAAGGTAGAAATTTCATGCATTTCGTTATACGAGCCTAAGGACTAATTGTAAAAAATGTGAAAGATTAGGGGCAAAACGGTCATTTGGACCGGGGGTGAAATTTAGGCTCAAAAAGTATAATGTGAGCTGTTAATAATTTACCTTTATTGTTATAGAGCTCGAGGAACAAATTCCAGAGGTCGATCGAGGAAAGCAAAAGGTTTCAGAATAATCGAAACACGATACCGAGACGAGTACCAGGTAAGTTCAAATAACTTAAAGTAAACTCCTAATATGCCTAAATGCACGATTTAAGAATGTATGATAATTGCATTTGATAATGTTATGAAAATACGTGAAATGCATTCTTAAAAAAATGACATGTTGAAAAATGTCTCGGTTGAGGTTGGAAAGGAAGTTTGATGGATGAACCATGTTGCGTGTGATATTGAGATCCTACATGTGTTGCAGAAAGGATTTAGCCCAGACGGGTAATCCGTCGATCTCAAATATAGAAAGGATCTAGCCTGGACGGGTGTTCCTTGAATGATCGAGCCTCTCGAGGAATATATGTGCATTAAGGATTTAGCCCAGACGGGTAATCCGATTAGGGTCTAAATTTAGCCTGGACTGGCAATTTAGATCCAAACTCAGTCAGGGTGTTTGTCGCTAAAAGGGATTTAGCCTAAACTGGTAATCTCGCCGTAAAATGTGATGTTCACGGGAGTGCATACCTGAAATGATCATTCTTATGAATTGACAGTTAATGGGTAATCCATCAAGATTTCCTAGAAACTCAACGGGATTAATATGAGATATACGTTCAAAAGGAAATATTGAATGATGAGCTCATCTAAGACAAATTACATGGTACATTATTATTGTGACTAACTTGTTGAGTGCATATGATAGGGATACCATTTTCATGCTTGTTGATTCTATTGCCTAATATGGTTTTATGCTAAATAATCGGTAAGTTTACTTTCTAGTTATTCGAGCTTACTAAGCATGTAAATGCTTACCCCTCTCTTTTCCCTGTCTTACAGAGCTCGAGGTCTCGCAAAGATTGGAAGACGGTTGGAGAGTCAACACACTATCAACTAGTCCAGCTTTGGTATATAGACACTTTTGTTTCGTTCAATGGCATGTATAGGACTTTTTAGTATTTTGGTTATATGTGTCATTTGATTTTCCAAGATGAAGGCATGTAAAGATATACACATCTTTTTGAATATGGCCATTGGAAATTGGCTCACTTTGAAGTAGGCTATGACCTACAAATCTATGTATGTTTATGTTATAATTGGCAATGAGTTATAAGAATGAGCCAACACATGGAAACCCTTAAATACGAGATGGGAATTAACCTAGCATGTATAAAACCAATGATATGAGGTTTACATGCAATGAGGTTCATCTAAGTTTTGTATAAGTGTATAATTTAGCCTTAACATGTATTAAAGTAATCTATAAGTATGATTGGTTGATAGAGGGTGATTAAAGGCTTGGAAAATAGCCTAACAAGGTCCACACGGGTAGACACATGGGCATGTGTCTAGGCCGTGTGTGACACATGGCTCGCCCCATGGGTGTGTGGTATGGCCGTGTGTTCCCTACACTTAAAATTTTAAGTCAGTATAGTGCACGGGCTAGACACACGAGCGTGTGTCGCGTGCCCCTAAATGTATGCTAATGTCATAAATAGAGAGTTACACGGGCTGAGGGCACGGGCGTGTCCCAAGCCACACGGGCGTGTGTGACCACACGGACCCACCCATACGGGCGTGTGACTCTCCAAGGCAAGAAAATTTATTAAGTTGCCCAGAATCTATTGAATGTTTTCAGTTTTTCCCCGAACCGTCCCAATGTATGTTTTAGGTCTCGAAAGCCTGTATAAGGGATGATATGTATGTGTTTGAGAAGTTTTAAATTTTGGGCGAAATTTGGTGAGTCAGATTTGTATGTCGTGAAATTTTAAACACGGTAACCCTCGAACCCAATCCCGGCGCAGGATACGGGTGAGGGGTGTTATAGTAACCCCTGCAGTTTTGAAAATTTTCATTGTTTTCTAAAAAATTCTTTAAGTTTTTGATTTAGGCCAGACTTGTTTCTAATGTGTTTTTAAGGCCTCGAAGGCTCGTATAAGGGACAATATGCATAATATGGATTGGTTTTGCTATGTTTAGTGATATGAATTAAAATGTTTAAAATTTTTGTTTGTTTTGAAATAAGAACTACGGTAATAATTTGTAACCCTATTTCGGTGATGGATACGAGTTAGGGGTGTTACAAACAACATATGTTCACCTCAATAATCAATCAAAAAATTAACATTTATATATAAGCAATTAAATCTATCCCAAATCATAAAAGTACAAATCAATATCTTGCGTTACTCATCAAAGTCTCTCGCTTTTCCTTTCCCTCTCGACAACTCGAGGTAGTTTATAGCTATCGTTGATATTCAATAATTTAGACAATATCAAAATTCATTCAATTCACATCCAAATACAAAACCACACATATTTTGCATCTTATTCAATTTAGTCCCTAAACTCGGGACAAGCGTATCTTTTGATTCCTAGCTTCAGATTATAATCTAATTTCATATTCTTTCATTAGGACCCTATATTTTTATTTTATATCAAAATTTCATGAATTATTTTAATTTATTCAATCTACTCCCCCATGTAACAAAGAAGCTAAATTAACTTTACAATCTAGTCCTTTTCCTAATCTAAGCTTAAAATCTATCAATTTCAAGCCTAATTTGTAACGCCCTCACCCGACCTGATCTACTGGATCCGAATCTCATTTGTTACATCTTTCTTACATATGTAACTAAAAATTTCCTCTTTCTTTTATTCATGTAAACGTCTTTCTATTTATATGTAATAGAATTTCTGATTGGCGTACATTTTATGGTTACACTTACATTGCGCCTATGTATAATTGACTATCTATGGCTACTACAGATTTTCCTTGTAAAAAAATACAATGTACGGTTATCGTTTTGACTCAATAAGATTTCAGACTTTCCTACTTTTCTCTTATTCTATTGGACATACTTTGGGATACTACTTAATGAACTTATGAGTAGACTTTGACACATCACTTGTTTTCCTCTGTATGCATAACAACTCAAAGCGTCACTTCCTTGGAGTGGGCTTGGCATCGTCTCTCAACACTTATTCCTTTATATACTTGAAAATAGAAACAACTTTAGCAAGAACTTTGTGAGCAAAACCTTATAATACCCCCTTTTTCATTCATTCTACAATGCACATGGTATGTTGCACATCCCTGGGTATTTCTTGACCATTCTTCCTTCTTTGGTGGGTACAATACTGATGCTACTGTAACACCCCAAACCCGGCCCAGACGTTATGGCCGAATCTGACGTGCCACATAAAAGTTTAAAAATCCATGTTTCGTTTTAGTGTTTAAAAATCGGCTTTTGTTAAGCTAACAAAGTGAATGGAGGCTGGGCACCAGGTAGGAATCCGTAACAGAGGAGGTGAGCCATGAAGGCTGCTTAAGTACCAAGCTCTTCAATTGGATCCAATCCTAGACATGCCCACAACCATTGCTACACTTGGTTACGTCGAGTAGAAATTTATTTAAGTGAATAACTTTGATAAATCGGATAATCGAGGCGTTGTGTTATTTTAAAAACAAGTATCGTTTGAAAACACGTCCTAAGTCTAGCCCATTTGAATTAATATAAACCAGTTTGAAGTTATTAATAATAAAATAATCTCAGAAAAGAAAAAAAAACATAAAGTTAAAATGGCCTTATTACAACCCAAAAATAAATAATAAATAAAGTAAACAAAAGGAAACCAATCATTTATTTCAAAAGCCCAAAAGCGAACACCGTGGCCACTCTGAATCCCCTCCGGCTCCAAGTCCCCAAATCAAGGCTCAGCTGTAAGGTTAAGGAAAGGGGGTGAGTTTGGAAACTCAATGTGCAACAAGCCTCTTTCAAAGCCCAAAATGATATCAGCCTACTGGGCCTAAGCCCAAACTCCATCTCAGCATATACTAGGCCGAAGCCTTTTCATATTTCATATTTCATAACACTAGGCCAAAGCCTTTACTGTAAACGATATGGCCCATAGGCCCATTTCAATATCATATGCAAAGTCAATGAAAGAATGCAACCCATTTGGAGAGACTACTCAACCCACCATTCGCTACTCTCCACCCGTACCAACCAAGCTCTCCATGTGGGGAATAACTCAACCCACCCAACCAATACTCTCCACTGGCAGCATAGCTGCTTTATCATATAATTGGAGGCCTAGCCTCTTTTAATAACTGGGGCAAAGCCCTTTTGATAAACTGGGGCAAAAGCCCTTTTAATAACTGCGGCAAAAGCCCTTTTAATAACTGGGGCAAAAGCCCTTTTGATAAACTGGGGCATAGCCCTTTTGCACTTCCTCCATCCATATAAGAAACCCAACCCAATGCATTATGAATTCATCTTGTGTATATCATACATATCATGTGCATATCATACATATCATGTGCATATCATACATATCATGTATATCAAAATCCCATGTATCAAATTCATAATTAAACCCTAGGGGTATAATGGTCATTTTTACCTAGGGGCAAAACAGTCATTTTCATATTATAAGGGTAATTTCGTAATCTTACCAAATATTAGGGATTTTCCATGTTCATTGTCAGTTACTAACTATTCATTTGTTTAAACTGCGATTCTGGCCCATTTTTAGCGAAACCGAGTTATTGGGCTAAAAACCCCTAATGGGCCCTACATAGCCAATTTAGTCATCTAGGCCCATTTAGCCTATATTCCATAATGGTGTTACCAGTCTTAACGCGCCATTTAACAGGTTTTCATTTTCTACCAATTTTACCCAAATGGGCCCGAAAGCCCATTGGGCCCGATTTTAGTCCTTCGAGGCCTAACTTACCGTGAATGCCAAAAATCATGCTCTTACCTTTTCCAACATTCCCCAATCATCAACTTAGCGAATATAACTAACCAATGAGCGTTCGCTTGCTCACAAGTCATCGAAATGCCAGAATTTCGGCATTTCGGCTTTTCAGCATTTATCGAAACAAGCTACGAAAGAGGGTTCGTTACACACCTGATTTGCGATATTCCTTGATGAGATCCCCTAAACGATTTCTCCTATAATCAACCACTTATAGATCAGCTCACAATAATTAAACCAAAACGAGAACCATCTATTATCAACACTTACACATTCGGCCACCATCTATAATGGCCTTAGAATCCATACCTTTGCCGAAATTGATGACTAGATCTAGCCACTCCGATGATCCAAGCTAATCCAAGTCGACACTACGCCTTGCTGCTCCTCCACTATACAAACCATAAAAATATTAAAAGAAGAACCCCATAAGGCCTATACCCACATTCGGCCACCTCCCTAAACTATAGGGGTTTCGGCTTTTGTTAACAGTTACTATAGGAATCGTTTAGAGTTCGAGCACTTACCACAGTCTTCTCTTCTTGAATCCGTCTATGCCTAAAAGATAAGAGAATTGACCACTAAAAAGTGAAAAGAAAAAGAGGGTTTCTGGTCAACAAAGAATCGACACCACCTAGCTTAACAAATTTCGGCTTTTGTGGTATTTCAGCAGAAGTGGAGGTAAGGGAAAGAAACAACAGATGAATGGGGAGAAGTAGTGGGTTGGTTTAGAAGAAGAAAAAGGAAGAAAAGATGAGAGGAAAGATGATAGATTCGGCTGCAAAAGAAAAAGAAAAGACTCAACACAAGGAAGAAAACGGCACACAAGTACCCAAGTGCCAAAAATCCCTAACTAAACCCCTCTGTCGAAATCCCCTCTCTAATCCCCATTATTCGGCCAACTCTATCTCCCTCTCAAATCCCTAAGATCTCTCCCCTTATCCCTCCTTAATCCAAGCATTTGACTGATTCAAACTCTCCCCCATAGAGTTCCATTCGGCTACAACTCTTGCATGCTTCAAGCATAAAAATTAGCATCATATTTGCCATCATAGGGAATCGATCGCAGGTCTTCCCTTATCCACTTACACGCCACCTTTATAGCTCCCTAGTGGCATCACTTAACCACTTTACTAGAGGCTCCTTTGTGTTAAAACTCAGCTCTAATTTATTAATGAAGCCTACTGCTCAGATTCTCCTAAGAGACAAAATTAAAACAATTTTGCTAAAGCTATGGGCCGAGCCCCAGACCTTTCCTCACACTATAAATCCTTCGTTACTTATTTAATTACTAATAATAATAATAATAATAATAATAATAATAATACTATCCAAATTATTCGGGCCATCTTCTTCCTAATCCCAGACTCAAGGCCCAATACTTCCAGGCCCAAATTCGGGGTGTTACAATTCTACCCCCTTTAAAGAAATTTCATCCTCGAAATTTCAAACTACCAACTAACCGTATTACTCAAGTCAAACCACTATGCTTCTGCTGCGCACTCTAAAAAAATAATTCTTAGTACGACTTAGAATATTTAATTACCAAAGTAAAGAAACGTTTATCAAGTACGCATACAACTCGTAACACATATTTAAATAATATAAACTTGGAAATCCCGAGCTCGATGCTACTTGGACCCACATCTCAAACATGCTCCTGTCTTCCTATGGCATTCACCCGGATGACGCCTGTTGCAGTTCTTGTAGGTTGGAAAGTTTGGTCGTCTCTTAACATGTTTCACAAAACAAGGCTCTGTTCTCTGAGAACTAGGATCCTTCCTTTTCTTACACTCCAAGCACCCTGCTTGAAGCGTTTCCCTGATTTCCTTAATTTTGGTATCCAATACTTCCTCTACCACTTTCCTTACTAACTCGGCCAGTGCCTCAGTCCTAAGCTCCGAGTTGCCGCTACCCGAAGTTGGCAGACTTTGCTTACCCTCAGAATCCATATCAACACTCTACATTACCAGTACACATATCAAATAACTATAAAGGTCTCAAAAATTTTACCATTTATTCATATGTCTTATGCAGAGATAGTATTTTAGAGTTTCTATTTTCACAGAATCATAGCCTAATTATAGTCTCAGTATTCTAGGGTTTTTTAGTATTGCCCTAGCTATAATGTCATGATATGGTCTCAGTTCTATCTATAGTAATATCTTAATATAGTGTAGTATGAGTAACAGGAATACTTACAGACTTGGTGCCGGGGATTCAGTGCCACTTCTTTCTCCAAACCATTTTAAAACAAAAAAAAACCATGTATTTGGTCACAGAAAATAGAAATTTAAAATTTTGATTTTGAAACACCCTTGTAACACCCTTGTTTTGAAACTCTTAATTTTAGCCCCATTTTAAAAACCAAAAAAACTTGAACCATTTTAACATGTATACCTTGTAAAACATCTTTGAAAAGAACTTCCCAATACCATTTCCAAAAATACCCTTCTTGGGCCTAAATTTTCAAAAAGATTTTTGGACCCGATCCACAGCCGAGTTGTTGCAACTTGGCTCTGATACCACTAAATGTAACACCCCAAACCCGGCCCAGACGTTATGGCCGAATCTGACGTGCCACATAAAAGCTTAAAAATCCATGTTTCGTTTTAGTGTTTAAAAACCGACTTTTGTTAAGCGAACAAAGTGAATGGAAGCTAGGCACCAGGTAGGAATCCGTAACAGAGGAGGTGAGCCATGAAGGCTGCTTAAGTACCAAGCTCTTCGATTGGATCCAATCCTAGACATGCCCACAACCATTGCCACACTTGGTTACATCGAGTAGAAATTTATTTAAGTGAATAACTTTGATAAATCGGATAATCGAGGCGTTGTGTTATTTTGAAAACAAGTATCGTTTGAAAACACGTCCTAAGCCTAGTCCATTTGAATTAATATCAACCAGTTTGAAGTTATTAATAATAAAATAATCTCAGAAAAGAAAAAAAACATAAATCTAAAATGGACTTATTACAACCCAAAAATAAATAATAAATAAAGTAAACAAAAGGAAACCAATCATTTATTTCAAAAGCCCAAAAGCGAACACCGTGGCCACTCTAAATCCCCTCCGGCTCCAAGTCCCCAAATCAAGGCTCAGCTGTAAGGTTATGGAAAGGGGGTGAGTTTGGAAACTCAATGTGCAACAAGCCCCTTTCAGAGCCCAAACGATATCGACCCTCACCTGGGCCTAAGCCCAAACTCCATCTCAGCATATACTGGGCCGAAGCCTTTTCATATTTCATATTTCATAACACTGGGCTGAAGCCTTTACTGTAAACGATATGGCCCATAGCCCCATTTTAATATCATATGCAAAGTCAATGAAAGAATGCAACCCATTTGGGGAGACTATTCAACCCACCATCCGCTACTCTCCACCCGTACCAACCAAGCTCTCCATGTGGGGAATAACTCAACCCACCCAACCAATACTCTCCACTGGCAGCATAGCTGTTTTATCATATAACTGGAGGCCTAGCCTCTTTTAATAATTGGGGAAAAGCCCTTTTGATAAACTAGGGCAAAAGTCCTTTTAATAACTGGGGCAAAAGCCCTTTTGATAAACTGGGGCATAGCCCTTTTGCACTTCCTCCATCCATATAAGAAACCCAACCCAATGCATTATGAATTCATCATGTGTATATCATACATATCATGTGCATATCATATATATCATGTGCATATCATACATATCATGTATATCAAAATCCCATGTATCAAATTCATAATTAAAACCTAGGGGTACAATGGTCATTTCTACCTAGGGGCAAAATAGTCATTTTCATATTATAAGGGTAATTTCGTAATCTTACCAAATATTAGGGATTTTCCATGTTCATTGTCAGTTACTAACTATTTATTTGTTTAAACCATGATTCGCCCATTTTTAGCTTAAACCGAGTTATTGGGCTAAAAACCCCTAATGGGCCCTACATAGCCAATTTAGTCATCTAGGCCCATTTAGCCTATATTCCATAATGGTGTTACCAGTCTTAACGCACCATTTAACAGGTTTTTATTTTCTACCAATTTTACCCAAATGGGCCCGAAAGCCCATTGGGCCCAATTTTAGCCCTTCGAGGCCCAACTTACCGTGAATGCTAAAAATTATGCTCTTACCTTTTCCAATGTTCCCCAATCGTCAACTTAGCGAATCTAACTAACCAATGAGCGTTCGCTTGCTCACAAGTCCTCGAAATGCTAGAATTTCGGCATTTCAGCTTTTCGGCATTTATCGAAACAAGCTACGAAAGAGGGTTCGTTACACACCTGATTTGTGATATTCCTTGACGAGATCCCCTACACGATTTCTCCTATAATCAACCACTTATAGATCAACTCACAATAATTAAACCAAAACGAGAACCATCTATTATCAACACTTACACATTCGGCTACCATCTATAATGGCCTTAGAATCCATACCTTTGCCAAAATTGATGACTAGATCTAGCCACTCCGATGATCCAAGCTAATCCAAGTCGACACTATGCCTTGCTGCTCCTCCACTATACAAACCATAAAAATATTAAAAGAAGAACCCCATAAGGCCTATACCCATATTCGGCCACCTCCCTAAACTATAGGGGTTTCGGCTTTTGTCAACAGTTACTATAGGAATCGTTTAGAGTTCGAGCACTTACCACAGTCTTCTCTTCTTGAATTCGTCTATGCCTAGAAGATAAGAGAATTGACCACTAAAAAGTGAAAAGAAAAAGAGGGTTGCTGGTCAACAAAGAATCGGCACCACCTAGCTTCACAGATTTCGGCTTTTGTGGTGTTTCAGCAGAAGTGGAGGTAAGGGAAAGAAACAACAGATGAATGGAGAGAAGTAGTGGGCTTGTTTGGAAGAAGAAAAAGGAAGAAAAGATGAGAGGAGAGATGATAGATTCGGCTACAAAAGAAAAAGAAAAGACCCAACACAAGGAAGAAAACGGCACACAAGTACCTAAGTGCCGAAAATCCCTAACTAAACCCCTCTGCCGAAATCCCCTCTGTAATCCCCACTATTCGGCTAACTCTATCTCCCTCTCAAATCCCTAATATCTATCCCCTTATCCCTCCTTAATCCAAGCATTTGACTGATTCAAACTCTCCCCCATAGAGTTCCATTCGGCTACAACTCTTGCATGCTTCAAGCATAAAAATTAGCATCATATTTGCCATCACAGGGAATCGATCCCAGGTCTTCCCTTATCCACTTACACGCCACCTTTATAGCTCCCTAGTGGCGTCACTTAGCCACTTTACTAGAGGCTCCTTTGTGTTAAAACTTAGCTCTAATTTATTAATGAAGCCTACTGCTCAGATTCTCCTAAGAGACAAAATTAAAACAATTTTGCTAAAGCTATGGGCCAAGCCCCGGACCTTTCCTCACACTATAAATCCTTGGTTACTTATTTAATTACTACTAATAATAATAATACTATCCAAATTATTCGGGCCGTCTTCTTCCTGATCCCAGACTCAAGGTCCAATACTTCCAGGCCCAAATTCTGGGTGTTACAGCTACCATCTTTATTTCCTCAAAACCATCTTTCTTTCTCTTGTGCATACTATACTTAACATCTATTTACCTTTTGTTTCCTTTCTTAACTCTTACCCTTACATAACACTTAACCTCTTCGTTTACCTTATTACCAAACTTAATAACTGATTTCCTACTCACTAGTCTTATCATTATCTTTGGGCGAGGTGGGCAATGCCCAATACGTATCTCAGAATTTGCACATATCTTCCTTACTTTAGAACACTTTCTATTCTTACTCTTAATTCATATCTTTGCCTCGCCACGTACCCTGGTGCACACTAGCCTTTCTATTTATTCTTGTAACTATATAGAGATTCGTCGTTAATTCAGTATCCATTCAAAAGCGTTGTTTTCAGATAGTCATCATGAGAATCATTCTTCAAATTCTGCCATGAAAACGTTCTTTTTTAACAAATTTTGCCATCAGGCATTCCTTTAAAAGAGATAGTGACTACCTTTGGACGTACCAACATCTAGAGTGTGAATACTGCAGCTAAAGATATAGATTCGAGGCAGTGTCCACATGTATACGGGTTAGGCTGTAATATAGTTTGTTTACAATGAAACACTTGGTAAGTATTCCGAGGATCGTATCCAAGGGATTGCAGTTTGAGGAAAATTGTTATCAACCCAATTACAGGAAATAATTACTAATCTACTCGAGTCACAGATTAGTAGTGTTAATGTAATAACCCGATTTTGGGGCTAGTCGGAATAGTGGTTTCGGGACCACGAATTCAATGTAGGAAAAAAATTTATTACATTTTTATGGTCTACAGTTTTACGAAATAATTTCGTAAAAATTTCGTCCGAAAATTTTGACGTTTGAGCACTCAATTGAGCAAAAAGGACTAAATTGTAAAAATTGTAAAATTTGAGTTCTATATGCTAGAGGTGTCCAATTGTTATGAGATTTTAAATTAGAGGTCCTTAGTTGTTAATTAGACCATTGGATAAGTTAGTGGAAAAAAATGGACATGAATAGATGAAATTTCAATGTTATGCATTAAGGGCATTTTAGTCATTTGATAAATAAATGAATAAAAAGGGAAAATAAAGCCAAAATTTTTATCCATCTTCTTCTCCATGTGCTGAAAATTAGAAGGTCACCATAGCTAGGGTCTTTTCAACTTCCAAGCTTGATTGTAAGTACATCCTAGCCCCGTTTTTAATGCTCTTTACATTTTTGAAGTCGTTATCATCCGATCTAGCTATTTCTACCATTAATTTGAGCTATGATTGAGTTCTAGGGTTTGACCCATGTTAGATATTTGTGCATTTTGATGTCTAATGGTAGATTTGCAAGTTTAATGTTAGATGAACAACTTTTACTAGGTGATTTTTGATAAAAATGTCAAAAGGACCTATTTGTAAAAATATTTCAAAATCTGTGTAAAAGTGTGATTTAATGAAAAATATGGGATGTTATGTAACACCCCTAACCCGTATCCGTCGCTAGAATAGGGTTACGAGGTATTACCAAACTATCACATCACATCATAACATATACATATCTCATACATTTAAACATTCAAACACATACATCATTCATATACAATCATATTGTCCCTTATAAGGCTCTATGAGATCTTAAAACATGCTTGGAAGAGGTTCGGGACTAAACTGATAACATTTGAAAACTTCGAGAAACTTAGAAAATTTTCTTGAATATAGAGGTCACACACTCGTGTGAACAGGCCATGTGCCTCACACAGCTTTCAGACATGCCCGTGTGTCTATGCCATGTGAAAATAGGGCATACATACTGACTTGCCTCACACGGCCGAGGACACGTCCACGTGCCAGGCCGTGTGAAATCTGGTGGGTATACTGACTTGGCAACATGGCCAACCACACACTCGTGTGTCTAGTCTGTGTGCAAGGCTGACTTGAATTTCTAATTATTTCTAAGGGACACACGGTTGAGCATCAAGGCCATATGTCAGCCACGGTCGAACCACACGCCCGTGTGCTCAACCGTGTGAATGTAAATAGGCCATTTGCAAGGCCAATTTCGCCACCCATAATGGTCAACACTGTAAACTCAAAATGTGGCACCAATTTATGCACAAAAAGGCAGCCCAAAACATCAACAAATTATGCCCAATTCATAGCCTAAAAACATCAACCGATTTAATACACATTTACTACTCCAAAACATCCCAATTCCATATACCAAAACCGTCCATTTCACCTAGTTCTAATACAAGCATTTTATCATCACTTTAACTACCATTTCTAACATTACAAACATATCAATTCACCATTTCTATCCATTACCAAAATATACCATTTCTCAAACAATATACCATTTATAGTCAACCAAAATCATAATCACTAAACCATCACCATTTCCATAATAATCTTCCAAACACAAAACCAAATATATATATACACCATAAGCACATATATGAGCACATATCATAAGCCAAACTCACATTCAACATTACCAAAACACATGTCCACATAACTCAATCCTATACATGCCATATAACCAAGTCACAAGTGTATAAATAACGAAATAAAAAATTGGATATTGTGATGCGATCTCCACTGACTTCCAACTTGAGCGAACATCTGAATCACTATAAAAATAGAAGAATAACACAAAGTAAGCTATAAAGCTTAGTAACCTCGTATGATATTAAACTTTTCTTATTGAATAAACACATATTAGGCATTTACATATACAATAATATAAATTCCTTTGATTTCATCTTTATACCATAATTCCAATCACATAATTAACAAAGCTTCACAAGTTTATTTATTTCTATGCTTATATGGATTAAAAACATTCTTATCAGTCATTCACATTTACATGTACATAAGCGAATATATATATAAATTTATTCAATCCAATATCAATCACATTTTATTTAGTAAAGATGAATCATGTAAAATATCATCAAATAACGGTATTTCGCACACTATGTGCCATATGTATATTTAGTTAAAACATCTATAACTCATATCTCACACATCATTCAATTCATACCTCATTATAGCCAAATAAACACATTTTTGGCGTGAAACATACTTATACATAAATTTTCTCATTTCATACACATGATACACTAAGAACTCACCAAATTATCTTCATTCGATTTTCATATAGGTTTTATAAGTACCTATTACACATAATTCGATTGTACTTTCATTCTCGTCTTGACTATGCCCATTGAACCATTCGGAATCACTAAGGATACTTGGGAATCACACATAGGTCGTACAATGACATATCCTGGATATGGTCTTAAATGTAATCTCATAGTGATGCCAATAGCCCAACTATGGTCTTACACGAAATTTTGTATCGATGCCATGTACCAAACATGGTCTTACACGTAATATCATACCATTTCCATATCCTAGATAAGGTCTTACACGTATTCTTATCTCGGTAACCCTAATGTCATGACATTTGTATCCTATACTATTCCTAAGGTTCGTACGGGACTTTCGAACATCGTAACTCTATCGATTTCAGCTTGTAATCATGACCATTCAACATTCAATTCAATTCAATAATAAATAAGCATTTATAACACAATTTAAGTACATTTATTATCATACGAACTTACCTCTTTCGCTGTAACGACGAATTAGGTCAATTGATCCGATACTTTGTTTTCCCCCGTTCTAGATCCAAATCTCATTTTTCTCAATCTATATAATAACAAAATTTACTTATTTAATCATTAATTCATTCAATTTAACACAGTTTACACATTTTGGAAAAAATATACTTTTTCCCCTATTATTTCACATTTTTGCAATTTAGTCCTTATCACCTTAAATCACAATTTCATGCAATTTAATCCTACCCATGCTTAGCCGAATTCTTCTTATTTCCTCAGAAGCCCACATTTTCCAAATAATTACACTTTTAACCACATAATTTCAATCTTTCATAATTTAATCCCTATTTTGCATTTTCATCAAAAATCACTTTATAAAATATGAAAATCTAACATCAAATATTCATATTTCACCACTAAACATCAAAGAACACATAAGCTCATCAATGAAAACTATCAAAATCTTTATCAGTTTTGAAATCAAAGACAAAGGATAGCTAGTACTAGTTGCAATGATCACAAAAACATAAAAATCATCAAAAACCGAGTCAAAATGGACTTAAAATTAAAACATACATGAACCGAATGCTTAAAGCTCCCAAACTCATCTTTTTCTTTTGATATTCGGCTATGGATAAAGATGATAGCATACAAAATGGTTTTTTATTTTATTTAATTAAACATAATTTAACATTTTACTAATTTGCCATTAAAATAAATTCATATTTACACAAATACCAAACCAAATATCATCCACTAACTCACAATTGGGCTAATTATCACATAAGGACCTTTACTTTAATATTCTATAGCTATTTGACACCTTTAGCTTATAGAACACAACTTTTATGCTTTACGCGATTTAGTCCTTTTTATCAAATTAGACACTCAAATGATAAAATTTCTTTACGAAAATTTCACACAACTCTAATATCATGCTATAAATATTAAAATAATAATAAAATAAATTTTTTCAATGTCAAAATTGTGGTCCTGAAACCACTGTTCCAATTTAGCTAAAAACGGGTTGTTACATGTTATAAGCATGTATAGGGTTCGGCTAGGCTTAGGTTTGGATGAAATTGAATAGATTTCATTTTACGAGCCTAGGGACCAAAATGTAAATGTAGTGTGGTTTTAATTTGGTTAATAAATGAGTTGACTTTTCTATTATAGATCAAGAGAAATGAGGTTCAGACCTAGATCAGGGGAAAAACAAAGTCTTTAACGATTATGCTCATTTCTACTATTTTTGTACCGAGGAAAGTTCATATGTAAATAATGCAGTATTATTTGTAACACCCCTAACCCGTATCCATCACCGAAATATGGTTACGAGGCATTACCGATCAAATCACAACATACAATATACGTTTCTTGAACATAAAGCCATTATCACATAAACATCAATCAAACATAATCACATTGTCCCTTATAAGGCTCTACGAGACCTTAAAACATGCTTGAAAGAGGTTTGGGACTAAACTAATAACATTTGAAAACTTTGGGAAACTTATAAAATTTTCATGCATACAGGGATCACACACCCTTGTAAACAGGCCGTGTGCCTCACATGGCCACCAGACACGCTTGTGTCATAAGCCGTGTGGAAACAGGGCATACATACTGACTTGTATCACACGACCGGAGACACGCTTGTGTGCCTAAGCCGTGTAACTCACTGACTTGTTTAATTAAGTTACAACAGACACATAGTCGAGTCACAAGCCTGTGTGCTTAACCATGTGGGGTGAAATTAGGCTTGGTTTAAGCCACATTTCTCACCCTCCTCAAGCATACCAAAACCACATCATTTCATACCATTTCAATGCACTTATAGGGAACCAAAACATGCCAATTCATATATAAATCATGCCATTTATTCAAATCATAACCATAAACATACCACATCAATATGTCATAACCTACATTTTTCACTTATCTTCCATATGTAAGTTCTCACCATATTATCATCTAATTCATGCCACAAAATATACCAATTCATCATTACCAAAATGTACCAATTCATCATCCCTATACCATACCAAATATGCCAAAACACAAGGCTATATATATATACATCATATATCACTTATAAAACTTATGAATTAAGCCAACTTAAATAGCCAAATACACACCAACATTTACATCATATACAAGCCAAACTCACATTCAACATTACCAAACACATTTATGCAAAACTCAAGCCTATACATGCCATATAACCAAGTCACAAGTGTAAAAATACCGAAATAAAAAACTGAATAGTGTGATGCGATCTCTGCAGACTTCCAACTCGAGCGAACATCAAAATCACATTTTAAGTAAGCTATAATGCTTAGTAAGCTCGTATAATATTAAACTTATCTTATTGAATAAGCACATTTTAAGTATTTACATATACTATAATATAAATTCATTTGATTTCATCTTTATACCATAATTCCAATCACATAATTAATAAAGCTTCACAAGTTTATTTATTTCTTTGCTCGTATGGATCAATTACATTCTTATCCAATCATTCACATTTACATGTACATAAGCGAATATATATATAACTTTATTCAATCCAATATGAATCACATTTTATTTAGTAAAGATGAATCATGTGAAACATCATCAAATAACGGTATTTCATACACTATGTGCCATATGTATATTTAGTTAAAACATCTATAATTCATATCGCACACATCATTCAATTCATACCTCATTATAGCCAAATAAACACATTTTTGGCCTGAAACATACTTATACATAAACCTTTCTCATTTCATACACATGATACACTAAGAACTCACCAAATTACCTTTATCTGATTCTCATATAGGTTTTGTACGTACCTGTTACATTTAATTTGATTGTACTTTCATTCTCGTCTTGACTATGCCCGTTGAACCATTCGGAATCACTAGGATACTCGGGAATCACACATAAGTCGTACAATGCCATAACCGGATATGGTCTTACATGTAATCTCAAATCGATGCCAATAGCCCAGCTATGGTCTTACATGAAATTTCGTATCGATACCATGTCTCAAACATGGTCTTACACATAATATCATACTGATGCCATATCTCAGATATGGTCTTACATGTATTCTCATCTCGATAACCCTAATGTCATGACATTTGCATCCTATATTATTCCTAAGGTTTGTATGGGACTTCCGAACGTCGTAACTCTGTCGATCTTGACTCGTAATCATGACCATTCAGAATTCAAATCAATTAAATAATAAATAAGCATTTATAACACAATTTAAGTACGTTTATCAGCATACGAACTTACCTCATTCACTGTAACGATGAATTAGGTAGACTAATCTGATACTTTGTTTTCCCCCGTTCTAGATTCGAATCTCACTTTTCTCAATCTATATAATAACAAAATTTACTTATTTAATCATTAATTCATTAAATTTAACACAATTTACACATTTTGGAAAAATTACACTTTTACCCCTATTATTTCACATTTTTGCAATTTAGTCCTTATCACATAAAATCACAATTTTATGTAATTTCATCTACCCATGCTTAGCTGAATTCTTCTTATTGCCTTAGCAGCCCACATTTTCCAAATAATCACACTTTTAACCACATAATTTCAATATTTTACAATTTAATCCCTAATTTGCATTTTCATCAAAAATCACTTTATAAAATATGAAAATCTAACATCAAATATTCATATTTCACCATTAAACATTGCAGAACATAAGCTCATCAATGGCAACTATCAAAATCTTTAACAGTTTTGAAATCGAAGACATAGGCTAGCTAGTACTAGTTGTAACGATCTCAAAAACGTAGAAATCATTAAAAACGGAGCTAAAATCGTACCTAATCGAGCATTTGAAGTTTGGTCGAACCAAAATATTCTCCCATGGCTGCCATTCTTTCTATTTTTCGGTGGAAAAATGGTGAAAAGATGATGATTTTAATTTGTTTTTATTAAACATTAACTTTATTAACTAGTTACCAAAATATCCTTTAAAAACATTAGTAATTACACCAAATGCCACTCCATTATCATCCACTAACTCATAAATGGCCTATTTACACATAAGGACCTTTACTTTAATGTTTTATAGCTATTTGACACTTTTAGCTAATAGAACATAAGTTTTACACTTTTCGCGATTTACTCCTTTTTACCGAATTAAGCATTCAAACAATAAAATTTCTTTACGGAACTTTCACAAAATAATTGTATCATGTTGTAAACTTTAATAAAATAATAAAATAAATATTTTGACTTCGGATTTTTTGTTCTAAAACCACTATTCTGATTTGACCCAAAAATGGGCTATTACATTATTTATGCTTTAATTACGTTAATATTGTATGAATTATGATTGACTCCTAGGATGTAATCGACAAAGTTCGACAAGAGAGAAATCCCGATTGAACCTTAGGAATTGATAGGATACAAATGTCATGACATTAAGGTTATTTGAGATTACGTGTAAGACCATATCTGGGATATGGCATCGATATGAGACTTCGTGTAAGACCATAGCTGGGCTATTGGGAATGATATGAGATCTCACGTAAGACTCTAACAGCCCGATTTTGGGTCTAGTCAGAACTGTGGTTTCGGGGCCACAAATCTGACGAGAAGAAATTTAATATTCTTATATTTTTATGATCTACAATTTTACAGAATGATTTTGTGAAAATTTCGTTCGAAAATTTTGGCATTTGGGCACTCAATTTAGTCAAAAGGACTAAATCGTAAAAAGTGAAAAACTTGAATTCTAAAAGCTAGAGGTATCAAATTGCTATGAAATTTTAAATTGGATGTCCTTAAAAGGTAATTTAACCATTGGATAATTTTTTGGACAAAAATGGACATGAAATAGGTGAAATAGAATATTTTTTAAGTTAGGGGCATTTTCGTTATTTAGTAATTAAAATGAATTAAAAACACCCCATGGCTGAATTTCATAAGGGGAAACCATGGCTAGGGATTTTCAATCTTCCCAGCTTGATTGTAAGTCCGTTCTAGCCCCGTTTTCAATGATTTTCATGTTTTTGAAATCCTCGTAACAAGATCTATCTATTTCTACCACTAATTTGAGATATGGTTAAAGTCTAAGGTTTTGACCCATGATTAATATGTGTGTATTTTTCTGTTTAATGGTAGAAAATGCATGTTTATGGTTAGAGAAATGACTTTTACTATGTGATTTTCGGTGAAAATGCCTAAAAGGACTAATTTGTAAAAGTTATAAAATATGTCATAAAAGTGTGATTTAATGAAAAATGTGGGCTGCTATAAGTATAAAAGAGGTTCAGCTAGGCTTTGGGATCGAAGAAATTAAACACATTTCATTTTACGAGCCTAGGGGAAAAAATGTAAATATGTCAAACTTTAGGGGAAAAAACATAATTTTCCATAATATGATTTTTGGATCACATTGAATAATGTGACTAATAAGAGATCTAAATTTGATATTATAGATAAAGAAAAATGAGATTCAGGCCGAGAACGAGGGAAAACGGGTATTTGACGGTTAGGTCATTTTCACCATTTTTAGTATCGAGGTAAGTTCATATGTAAATAATGCACCGTTGTGACTATTTATTTAATGTTTTGATATTGTATGAATTGTATACTCGGTTCTATGAATACATTCAACAAGTTCGACAAAGTTTCGACAAAAGAGAAAATCTCGTTTGAACCTTAGGAATAGAATAAGATACGAGTGACACGTCACTAGGACCCCACGTGATATATGTCTTTTAGTGATCTGGGTGCTGGTCATGTACATCCTACCGGTGGCTAGGTAGTCTGGCATGTGTTGTAGATACCTGACAACTAGTGTGAGCAACCCGTGTAGTTACGTCTTGACTGACAGCTTGTGTGTGTAGGCCCGTGATTAGCTCGAGAATGAGCATTTATGTGATACGAGATATGAGGTAGCTTTAGCTACATATGTGGCACTTATGTACAAAGACTTTCTGTGTATCCGATTAGTATTTGAAGTGTTCAAGGGGTATGTCAAAGACGAAAAGGGTATGATATGTTACGAGTTGGTATAGGTATGTACGGAAAATTGATAAGAATGAGATCGGTATGTGATAAACTTTTGGTAAGATTGAAAATGAGTAAGTTATGCCTATGAAACTATGATGACGTAGATGTAAATTATGTTATGTTATGTTAATTGTATGATATTCATGATTATGTTGCTATTTATTTGCATGTGAACTTACTAAGCCATATAGCTTACTCCCCTTCCTTTCCTAATGCCTCATAGTGTCACCAAGCTAGCTCGGGTTGGAGATTGCCGGAGATGCTATCACACTATCAAGCTATCATGTTAGGTAAAAGTGAATACAAACCTCTTAATTTTATGGCATGTTAGGGACTTAGTCATTTGGTGTATGAGTCATTATGATTTGGCTAAATATATTAGCTCGTGATGGTTAAAGGTTTGATGTAATGTGTAGCCATGTAAATTGGCTTATATTGGCCAATGAATGGCATGTTAATATTTGATAATGACTAGCTATTGGAATGGCTAGTTATGGATATGTTTTGGTGTTATGTATGTCTAAATGAAAGTTAATACAAAGAAATCATGAAAGAGTAAAATTAGCATTAAAACAGTTTTAGACAGCAGTAGTAGTATAACTCTGAAAAGTAACCAAAAATTGTGGAAATCAAATTAGAGGTTGAATAAATATGAAATTAAATCCTATTGAATCTAGTTTTACATAGAAGAAACGGTGTAAGTGAAAGAATTTTATTTTATGAGATATTTGAATTTTTGTGAGACAACGTCAGAATGATTTCGGGTTCCCCTTTTCTGAATTTGGAAAATCTTTAAAAATTGTATAAAAATACTTGGGGGTTCAAATCTATATTTTTAAATTCTTAATAAGTATATTTTCAAGATAAACAAACGGGAAAATCATCCGAATTTCGTACTAAGAGATAATTAATTTCTAGTGAAGAAAGGTCAAAACTGTCAAACAGTAGAACATGGATGAATTTGAAGAATTAACTGTACTTATTGGCTAAACCATAAATTTTTAAAATTTTATGGTAGGAAGATATTTGAGTCTAGTTTCAGAAAAATCAAGCGTATCTTAATTTAGAATTATGTAGCTCAGGATATAAATAATTTAGTAACTGTGACTCAAGTGGACAGTTTTGTTATGAACAGTAAATAATTGTTTTGATATGTTTAAACCTTGATTATGGTTGTGTTGGTAGCTTAATTGTGCCATGTTAAGTTTCATTGATATTGTGTATGTAAGTGTGCAAATGAGGGTGGAAAATGGCTTGGTAAATAGCCATTTTCTTGGCCACATGGGCAGAGACACGGCCGTGTGTCTTAGCCGTGTGAAAGACACGGCCCCGGGACACGGGCGTGTGACTTGGATGTGTGACTCCAAATTGTGCATGACGTCATAAACAAAGAGTTACACAGGTTGAGGACACGAGCGTGTGTGACCACACGGCCTACCCACACGAGCGTGTCCTAAGCCACACAAGCGTGTGAGCCCTATTTTGATGAAAAATTTTCTGAGTTTTTTAAAGTTTTCGATTTTGTCCCAAACCACTTCCAATGCATGTTTTGGGCCTCGTGGGCCTGTATAAGGAACAATATTCATGTGTATGAATAATTTCAAATTGGACAAAAATTTTATGGCCCGATTTTGTATGATTGGTCATGTTTAAGTCTGATAATGCCTCGTACCCTGTCCCGGCATCAGACACGAGTAAGGGTGTTACATTTAGTGGTATCAGAGCTATGGTTTAGTTGATTCTTGGACTAACATAGCTTATGTGAGTCTAGCTATACATGCCATATTACTACCTGTGATAGTGTGATATCTCCCGATCCTGACGAAATTGTTCTGTTGAGACAGGAATGCTTTCCAACAGAGCTACTTTCAATAAGGCCGAAAGTGATATTAAGATGTTTGAAAATGTGTTTCTGATGAGACAAAACTCAGAAAGGTAAGAATAAAAGTTCATGATATGTATGTGATTAAGTATAAAATGAAATAAACATAAGTTGAGAAATACGGAAAAGTGAAATGAAATGAAAGTTTGTATTGTTATAAGCTCACTCATGTTTGTTCAATATCCATATGATGTTATGTGCCTAATTTATTTGATTAAGTGAACATCATAAGTAATCTTTCTCAAATCGGTGGAATATGTGTTTATGTGCACTTGTTTGAATAAGATAATCGAAAAGTTCGTGTAACATGAATATGTATGTTAATTTTCTTGAAGTGAATTATGTGATTGTGACGATATTATATGGATGATAAATGCTAAGTCATATGTATGCATTTATGAGAGTCAAATTAGAGGCTTTATGACCTCACCCCTTTTCCAATGTGGTATTTTGTAATAAGATTTCACGAGATTTATGTTGAATGAACTCACAAGTGCAAGACTAAAGAGTTCGATAGCGAAATAACTAGAATGTGGTCAGAGTTGAGAATGGTTTGGCAAGTGAATATAGTTCTAAAATAGATATCAGATTGTTCTAAAGATTATTCAAATTAAGCAATGTCATGGTTAAAGAAAAGTTAATCTCAGCTAATTAACTCATTAAAGTATGATAATATCTAAATAATATGTTTGCTGAAATTTCTCCCGAATTGGTTTTTGTTAGTGAGTGGAATAATACGGGGTTCATGATAACAGAATTAGTCAGAGAAATGATGTCTGAATTGTAAAGATGTCTGAGTATAACAATTATGGTTGAATAGATTACAATGATATCTTCTAAGTATTCTATATATATATATATTCATTCATCCTCAGGGGTTTATGTGATTGTCCGTTTCCTGATGGAATCCTTATTGAGTGAGACTGTTAGCTAACCCTAATGTTAGATAAAAGCACTGATGGTTTGTTTATTTCATGGTCGGCATTTCTTTATCTCTTCGGAATTCTATTCTAATATGTTGGAATGAAGTCGATGGTAAAAATTTATGTGAGACTATTTTTATGTTTCTACTAATTATGGTTTTGTTTTTATATATGTGGGAAATATATTATCTCTATTATGATAGAAGTCCAGAGTTGGTAAGCAGTGTTTTTCTTCTAGCTTTCTCTGAGGAATTATCAAGATCTTTATTATCTTCTTGTGAGTTATGTTCTCAGACTTTCGATATGGTATCGTATCTTGGATTTCTTTATCTCGGTTCTTCTATCATTCTTATTTCATAAATTATCAACCATGGCTTATCTTTAAAGTGTGTTCTTCAGCTTGTGATAACTATGTTTATTATGATTATGCTTCTGGTTCAATCATAGAAACATGGTGATTCTGGTATCTGGATTTCTCTAATTTTCATGTAAGGAATTGACATCGACAAAGGTACAAGTGGTGAAATCACAAGCTTCAATTTGTATGATGGATTTATTTTCTCAGGTAAGTTAATTAAAGTCAATGCATTCAATCGAGGTATCTTTGTTTCTTTGAGCTAATGCGATTGTAAAGGCCTTTGATTAGCATGATAAGAGAATTTTGAAAGATGGTGCGTTTGAGTTGTTTTAATAGCATGAAGAAAGGAGCATTTTGTTATGTTATTTTTTGATAGTCAAAATCGACTTGGTTGTTTTTATCATAGTGATCTGGTCAGTTGAAATGTGATTTAAGATACATGTACTTAAAGTATCCTTAGTTATGGTAATAAATTTTGTGCATTCACGAGTATATCGATGGACAGTCTGAATGAAGGATTGATATTCTAGAGAGTATGATACCGAGATATACCTATTAGATTTGTTCTAATCTGATGATGTTATTATGAGTTAAAGTTGTTCTAAATGATATGGTTATCACATTCATGAAAATTTAGATGGTCTGTGCATGTTAGCAAAGTTGAAAACAGTTGAAGATATTATTGACCGAAGCTTTGGTTCTGAGTTCAGTTTGAATTGAGTAATGAATTTATGATTTTTCAGTGATGCACTATTGAACGGATTGGAATATGTTTTATTACTAAAATGTAAAGTGATGGTTCATGTTTTCAGATGGTTAATGTCACATTAAAAAGAACTGTTCGATAGTGATTTAGAGACAGTCACTTTTATGTCCGTATTGAGAATTTGGTGATATCGTTTATTCGATGAAAGGTGTCTCATGTTCCTTGATTTCAAGAATTAAAGTATCGAATGTCATAGAAAGATCTGAGGTTAAGATAGTGTTAAAGACTTGAGCTATTGAAAGATTGCGAGTAGTTATTGATTAATCTCTGAGAAAACAGATATAGTTACAGATACTGAATGGAAAAATCTTTGTTTATTTTGTGAGTGGGTTACATGATTGATCTTAGTTGATGATGATTTGATTTTAGGTAGATTAAAAGCTAAAGCGATGTTTTCATTACAAGATTGAGTTCAGTATGAGTCAATTTTTTATTCTGAATTTCAGGTCTGACCTGATGACTGATGTTGTTATTTGGAGATAGAAATTGTGTGCAGATGAATTCAGAGCTTATGCAGGAAAATTTTGTACGAGGCTCAGTAATAGCTCGTTGGTTCATTCTGGGAGTAATAAAAATATGAAGTTATTTGAAATAGATGTTTTGATGATCGGGTATGTAACCTGATATTTTTGAGTTTATGCTCAGATGTCGATCTGATAATGGATAAAAGTCAAATATCAAGAGCATTCAGATTTATTGCAGTCAGTGATAACCTTGATGTGATATGAGATAGAGTTACTATGGATATTGTATCTGAATTATCTTTATCTCTAAAAAGAAAGATGTTATCGGATTGTGATTGATCGTTCGTGTACAGATTTCTTGTTTAACAAACCAGCCGAGTGAGATGTTTCTGGGATTATTCGATTATGCGAAGTATCAATCTCCATTATTTCGGATTGAGATCCGAGGGCTATATCCCAATTATGGAAAAAGCTACAGGAAACTATGAATACACAGTTGCATCTTGGCACGGTAATACATCTGTAAATCGGTGGTAAGTTTGAGAGAGTAATTCAAAACTTTGACGATATGCTCCGACACTATGTGTTAAAGTTCAAAGGTGATTAGAAAGAGATATTCGAGGTTGATTTGATTTGTGATTCTGAGAAATTGGTGGAAGTGATTCATGAGAGGTGAAAGCAATTTCTTCTGGTAAGATTTTCGTGGACGAAAATCCCTAAGGGGGAGAGTTTAATAGCCCGATTTTGGGTCTAGTCAGAATAGTGGTTTCGGGGCCACAAATTCGATGAGGAAAAAAATTAATATTCTTATATTATTATGATCTACAGTTTTACGGAATGATTTTGTGAAAATTTTTTCGACAATTTTGACGTTTGGGCACTCAATTTAGTCAAAAGGACTAAATCGTAAAAAGTGCAAAACTTAAGTTCTAAAAGGCAGAGGTGTCTAATTGCTATGAAAATTTAAATTGGATGTCCTTAAAAGGTAATGAGACCATTGGATAATTTTTTGGACAAAAATGGACATGAAATAGGTGAAATAGAATATTTTTAAGTTAGGGGCATTTTGGTCATTTAATAATTAAAATGAATTAAAAACAAAATTAAAAGCCAATTTTTGTCCATCTTCAACCCCATGGCCGAATTTCACAAGGGGAAACCATGGCTAGGGTTTTCAAGCTTCCCAGCTCGATTGTAAGTCCGTTCTAGCCTCGTTTTTAATGATTTTCATGTTTTTGAAATCCTCGTAACAAGATCTATCTATTTCTACAGTAATTTGAGATATGGTTAAAGTATAGGGTTTTGACCCATGATGAATATGTGTGTATTTTTGTGTTTAATGGTAGAAAATGTATGTTTATGGTTAGAGAAATGACTTTTACTAAGTGATTTTTGGTGAAAATGTCTAAAAGGACTAATTTGTAAAAGTTATAAAATATGTCATAAAAGGGTGGTTTAATGAAAAATGTGGGCTGCTATAAGTATAAAAGAGGTTCGGCTAGGCTTGGGAATTGAAGAAATTGAACACATTTCATTTTACGAGCATAGGGGCAAAAACGTAATTTTCCATAATATAATTTTTGGGTCACATTGAATAATGTGACTAATAAGTAAGCTAAATTTGATATTATAGATAAATAAAAATGAGATTCGGGCCTAGAACGAGCTAAAACGGGTATTTGATGGTTAGGTCATTTTTACCATTTTTGGTATCGAGGTAAGTTCATATGTAAATAATGCACTGTTGTGGTTATTTATTTAATGTTTTGATATTGTATGAATTGTATACTTGGTTCTATGAATACATTCGATAAGTTCAACAAAGTTCCGACAAGAGAGAAAATCTCGTTTGAACCTTAGGAATAGAATAGGATACGAGTGACATGTCACTAGGACCTCATGTGATATATGTGTTTCTGTGATCCGGGTGCTGGTCATGTACATCCTACCAATGGCTGGGTAGTTCGGTATGTGTTGCGGATACCTGACAGCTTCTGTGAGCAGCCTGTGTAGCTACGTCTTGACTGACAACTTATGTGAGCAGGCTTGTGATTAGCTCGAGAGCGAGCATTTATGTGATACGAGATATGAGGTAGCTTTAGCTACATATGTGGCACTTATGTGCAAAGACTTTTCATGTATCTGATTAGTATTCCAAGTGTTCAACGGGTTTGTCAAAGACAGGAAAGGGTATGATATGTTACGAGTTGGTACAAGTATGTACGGAAAACTCATAAGAATGAGCTCGGTATGTGATAAACTTTTGGTAAGATTGAAAATGAGTAAGTTATGCCTATGAAACTATGATGACGTATATGTAAATTATGTTATGTTATGTTAATTGTATGATATTCATGATTATGTTGCTATTTATTTGCATGTGAACTTTCTAAGCCATATAGCTTACTCCCCTTCCTTTCCTAATGCCTCATAGTGTCACCAAGATAGCTCGGGTTGGAGATCGCCGGAGATGCTAAAATACTATCAAGCTATCATGTTGGGTAAAAGTGAATACAAACCTCTTAATTTTATGGCATGTTAGGGACTTAGTTATTTGGTGTATGAGTCATTATGATTTGGCTAAATATATTAGCTCGTGATGGTTAAAGGTTTGATGTAATGTGTAGCCATGTAAATTGGCTTATATTGGCCAATGAATGGCATGTAAATATTTGATAATGACTAACTATTGAAATGGCTAGTTATGGATATGTTTTGGTGTTATGTATGTCTAAATGAAAGTTAATACAAAGAAATCATGAAAGAGTAAAATTAGCATTAAAGCAATTTTGGACAGCAGCAGTAGTATAACTTTAAAAAATCACAAAAAATTTTGAAAATCAAATTATACATTGAATAAAATATGAGATTAAAGCTTATTGAGTCTAGTTTTACATGGAATAAACGGTGTAAGTAAAAGAATTTTATTTTATGAGATATTTGAATTTTTGTGAGACAAGATCAGAATGATTTCGGGTTCCCCTTTTCTGAATTTGGAAAATCTTTAAAAATTGTATAAAAGCACTTGGGGGTTAAAATTTATATTTTTAAATTATTAATGAGTATATTTTCAAGAGAAATAAACGGGAACATCATCCGAATCTCATACTAAGAGAAAATTAATTTTTAGTGAAGAAATGTTAAAACTGTCAAATAGTAGAACAGGGATGAATTTGAAGAATTAACTGTACTTATTGGCTAAACCATAAATTTTGAAAATTTTATGGTAGGAAGATACTTGAGTCTAGTTTTGGAAAAATCAAGCGTATCTTAATTTAGAATTCTTTAGCTCAAGATATAAATAATTTTGTGACTATGACTTAAGTGGACAGTTTTTTTATGAATAGTAAATAATTGTTTTGATATGTTTAAGCCTTAATTATGGTTGTGTTGGTAGCTTAATTGTTCCATGTTAAGTGCCATTTATAGTGTGTATGTGAGTGAGCAAATGAGGGTGGCAAATGGCTTGGTAAATAGCCATTTTCTTGGCCACACGGGCAGAGACACGGCCATGTGTCTCAGCTGTGTGAAGGACACAACCTCGAGACACGGGCGTGTGACTTGGCCGCGTGACCCCAAATTGTGCATGACGTCATAAATAGAGATTTACACGGGATGAGGACATGGGCATGTGTGACCACACAGCCTACCCACACGGCGTGTCCCAAGCCACAAGGGCGTGTGACCCCTGTTTTGATAAAAAAAATTTGAGTTTTCTAAAGTTTTCGGTTTAGTTCCGAACCACTTCCAATGCATGTTTTGGGCCTAATGGGCCCGTATAAGGGGCGATATGCATGTGTATGAATAATTTCAAATTTGATGAAAATTTTATGGCCCGATTTTGTATGGTTGGTTATGTTTAAGTCCGGTAATGCCTCGTACCCTGTCCTAGCGTCAGACACATGCAAAAGGTGTTACAAAGACCATATCTGGGATATGGCATTCGTATGGTACTATGAGTGTGAGATTTCCTAAGTATCCTTTCATATTCCAAGTGGTTTAATGTGAATCGTAACGGAAACATTAATATTACGAAAGACCATGGTATGTTGCAAGATGGTACAAGTATGTACGTAAGACTTTTGCGTAATGAGCTGGATATGTGATGAATCCCTTGGTAAGTTTATGATTGTGCAAGTTTTGATACTAAGGTTATAATAATATCCATGCCAAGTTGAACTATGAGATTTATAATGACATATATGTTAATTCCTTCATGTTAATTGCATGATAAATGTGTCTTTATGATGCTTATTTGTAACACCCCAAACCCGGCCCAGACGTTATGGATGAATCCGAAGTGTCTCATTGAAGTTTTAAAAACCCATGATTCATTTTAGTGTTTAAAAAGAACGTCTTTTGCTAAGTTAACAAAGTGAATGGAAGCTGTGCACCAGGTAGGTATCCGAAACAGAGGAGGTGAGCCATGAAGGCTGCTTAAGTACCAAGCCCTTGCCTGGATCCAATCCTAGACATGCCCACAACTATTGCCACACTTTGGTGCGAGGTTAGGTTTTGGAAAAAACGAGTTGGAATTCATTTAAGTAGATATTTTTGATAAACCGATTAGTTGCATCGTTGCGCTATTTTGTAAACAAGTATCATTTTGAAAACGCGCCCTAAGTCTAACCCATTTGGAATTATTATCAGTAAAATATAGAGTATAAAATAAAATAATCCCAGAAAGATAATTAAAATGGCCTTATTACAACCCAAAAACCAAATAATAATAATAAAATTAAAAAAACCGGTTACTTATTGCAAAGTTCGAAAGCAATCATCACGGCCACTCTGAATCCCCTCCGGCTCCAAATCTCCACATCAAGACTCACCTGCAAAGATAAGGAAAGGGGGGTGAGTTTGGAAACTCAGTGTGCAACAAGCCCTTTTTAGAGCCCAAACTAATACCAGATATCTTGGGCCTAAGCCTTTTCGTTTAACTGAGCATTGGGTCAAGCCTTCTCATTAATCATGTTACAGGGCCGAAGCCTTCTCATTAATCATGTTACTGGGCCGAAGCCTTCACTGCAAACGGTATGGCCCATGGGCCCATTTCAATGCCACATGTAATATTAACGGATGTATGCAAGCCCATTTGGGGAGACTACTCAACCCACCATCCGCTATGATCCACCCGTACCAACCAAGCTCTCCATGTGGGGAATAACTCAACCCACCCAACCAAACTCTCCACTGGCAGCACAGCTGCTTTATCATATAACTGGAGGCCTAGCCTCTTTTAATAACTGGGGCAAAGCCCTTTTTGATAAACTGGGGCAAAGGCCTTTTCGGTAAATTGGGGTAAAGCCCTTTTTGCACTTCCTCCATTTATATCAAACCCAACCCATGCATATAATGAGTATATCATGTGCATCTCATAACATATCATGTGCATATCATGTCATATCATATATATCAAAATCTAATGCATCATATTCATAATTAAACCCTAGGGGTATAATGGTCATTTGTACCTAAAGGCAAAACAGTCATTTACCATATTTTAGGGGTAATTTCATAAATTTACCAAATATTATGGGTTTTCCACATTCATTAACAATTATCAATATCCTCAAGTGTTTAAACAGTGATTTTAACGCACTTTATCAAATTAGGGCTTTTGGTCCCAAAACCCCTAATGGGTCCTATGAATGCCGATTTAGCCCATTAAGCCCACATAATCCAAATTTTACAACAGTACTAACCGCGTTAACATGCAGTCTTTCCAAATTCCATTTTCTAGCAATTTTACCCAAATCGGCCCGAAAGCCCCTTTGGGCCCAATTTCAGCCCATTGAGGCCCAACTTACCGTCGTGCACAGAATTACGCTTTTACCTGTTCCACCGATCCAAACACCGATCATATCATTTTTATCGCATCTAAAACCGCATGCAAAATCTCAAGTTCCCGAAATGCGGAAATTTTGGCATTTCGACTTTTCTGCGAATATTAGCCTAAGCTACTACGAGGGTTGTTACACACCTGTTTTGTGACAACTGCCACCGAGATCCCTTACGATGTCCTACAATTGATTATCACAATTCTTAGATTGCAAACCACAATAACCAATCCCAATATTCACCTACCATATTCGAACCATGCCCTTAAAGCCTTTAAAATCTTACCCTTTTACCGAAAATAGATGACTATATCTAAGTCTAGTTGTTCCAAAGATCCAAGCATTCGATCCAACCTCTAGAAGACACTAAACACCAAAAGAAATCGTTGGTTAAAGACCCTTAAAGCCCTATGCCCAAATCAACAGCCTCCCTAGATTTTAGGGACTTCGGCTTTTTTTTAAATTGTAAAATAAGACTAGATCTGAGGTGATGAGCACTTACCACCTATTCCTCTTTGATTTTTACGCAGATCTGATGCAGATCTATCCTCAAAACGATAGTAGAACTCGAATCCAGGAGATCTGAAGTTTCGGCTATAAGTCCCTAAATCTATGGTACTTCGGCTTTTTAAATGATGAAAAAGATGATGATTTGAGGCTATAACTTTGAAGTAATGTTGCCGACAGATACTAAGCGTTTAGAGAATATGAAAGTTAATCAAAAGGAACAAAAATAACTGAAGGATTTTGGCTTGGAGAAATCGGCACAAGAAGTGAGTTTTCAGGATTTCGGCTTTTATGGCGATCGGCTATGAAGGTTTTGTGGAGGATGGAATCGATAGAGGAGGTGAGTAAGGTGGTCAGAAGGTTTTGGCTAGAAGAAAAAGCAAAAAGGAAGAAAGAAAATGGAGGAAAAAGAGAGGAAGAAGAACTCAGCACCAAAGAGAAGGAATTTGCGTTTTCGGCTTTTGTGAGAACTCAGAAAGGATGAATGACAGTGAAAGCTTTCAGGTGGCTAACCCTAATTCTCCAAGACGAGAAAAAGAAAAAGAACTAAACCTAATATCAACTAGAACAATCGCCCAACCTCTCTAAGGCCCTTGCCGAAATTCACTTAAGTGATCACATGCCCGACACATGCCTAAAATTAAAAAGTAACAAGATGCCTACCTTGCAACTTGAACCACGGACCTTTAATTCCTTCCCAGCGCCATTTTTTAGGAACTTAGTGGCGCTACCTTGCCACTTTACCAAGGCCTTATTTGTGTCATAATTTACGAAGTTCTTCTTAAAAACCCACTTAACCAAGTCTTCTATTTACTTAAAATCCAACCTTGATATTTTTCCGCGTTTAACTTAGGCTTGGGCCTTCTAAAGGCCCACTAACACATTTAAACGCAATTCCAATATTCAGAACACCAAAATTTCAAAATTTACCTAAAATCACAGAAACCCGAAATATCTCGAAAATTAGGGCGTTACAACTCTACCCCCTTAAAGAAATTTCGGCCCCGAAATTTACCTGACCCAAATAATTGAGGGTATTGTTGACGCATAGTACCTTCTAACTCCCAAGTAGCCTCTTCCCTTCCATGATTACGCCACAGTACTTTCACCAATGGGACTGACTTTCTTCTCAACACCTTGACGTAACGGTCAAGTATCTACACAAGTTTTTCCTTGAAAGTCAAGTCCGACTGTACCTCGATTTCTGTAACTGGCACGATATGAGTAGGGTCAGAACAATATCGCCTTAGCATGGACACATGAAATACATCGTGAATACGATCCAGCTCTGGAGGTAACTCTAGCTGATAAGCTACCGGCCCTATCCGCTTAAGGATCCGATAAGGCCCAATGAATCGTGGACTCAACTTGCCCTTCTTACCAAACCTCAATATCTTCTTCCAAGGCGAAACCTTCAAAAAGACCATGTCCCCTATAGCATATTCAATATCCTTATGCTTCAGATCAGCATAAGACTTTTGTCGATCCACTGCCTCCTTTAACCGATTCCAGATCACCTTAACATTGTCTTTAGTATTCGCTACTAACTCCGATCCAAGTACCTGCCTTTCCCCCAACTCAGCCCAACAAGTAGGCAAAGTGCCTCGTAAGAAGCCATCTGAATACTTGCTTGGTAGCTATTGTTGTACGCAAACTCCGCCAATGGCAAGTAGCCCTCCAAACTACCACGAAAATCGATGATACAACCTCTTAACATATCCTCCAAAACTTGAATAACCCTTTTCGACTGTCCATCTGTCTGAGGGTGAAAAGCAGTATTGAAATCCAATCGTGTACCCAACGTCTCGTGTAACTTCTACAAAAACCAATATGTAAACCTTGGGTCTCGATCAAAAATTATTGATACTGGCACTCTATGCAACCGCACTATCTCTGCCACATACAACTTGGCCAACTCCTGAAGTGAGTAATCGGTTCGGATAGGTATGAAATGGGTAGATTTCATCAGCCTATCCACAATTACCCAAACTGTGTCTTTCTTGGAAGGTGTCAATGGCAGGCCACTCATAAAATCCATAGTTACCCTTTCCCATTTCCAAAGGGGTATCTTCACTGGCTGTAACAATCCTGAAGGCAGTTGATGCTCGGCCTTTACTTGTTGACACGTCAAACATTTTTCCACAAATTCGGTCACTTCTCGCTTAAGCCCAGGCCACCAATATAGCTCTCGCAAGTCTCGATACAACTTACTCCCTCCTGGATGCATAGCACAAGGTCCACCATGTGCCTCCCTCAAAATCATCAATCTCAAGTCAGAGTCCTTCGGTATACAAATTCTTCCTCGAAAACAAAGAACCCCATCACCATTTAATCCAAAGTCTAAATTCTCCCCCTTCTCAGTTTACTGAAACTGAGAAACCAATGACTCATCCACCAACTGCTGCTTCTTAATCTGCTCCACCCAAGTCGGTCTCACTTGTAACTCTGCCAATAAGCTTCCATCGTCATACAAGCTTAAGCGAGCAAACATTGCCTTCAATTCTGCCACAGTCCTTCAACTTAACGCATTAGCCACGACATTTGCCTTACCTAGATGGTACTCAATCGAACAGTCATAGTCCTTTAGCAACTCTATCCACCTTCGCTGTCAAAGATTCAGCTCCTTTTGAGTCAGCAAGTACTTAAGACTCTTATAATCCGTATAGATAATGCATCTCTCCCTATACAAGTAGTGCCTTCATATCTTAAGCTCAAAGATCACCGCTGTCAACTCCAAGTCATGAGTAGGATAGTTTACCTCATGAGGCTTAAGCTGTCGTGAAGCATAAGCTACCACTTTACCCTCTTGCATCAACACACAGCCCAAACCTACATGTGACGCGTCCATTGCATACTGATGAAATCCTTACTAGACTCTGGCTGAATCAACACTGGTGCCTCATTCAGAACCTTCTTTAACTTCTCAAAAGCCTCTTGCTGCTTATCTGTCCAAACAAACGGTGCTCCCTTCTTTATAAGTTTCGTTAACGACACTACCAACACAGAAAATCCTTCTACAAATCTTCGATAATAACCTGCCAACCCCAGAAAACTTCAGATTTCTGTTACTGACCTCGGTGGCTTCCACTCCAGAATCGCCTCAATCTTCCGAGGGTCTACCTTGATCCCCTCAGCAGACACAACATGCCCCAAGAAAGTTACTTCATTCAACCAAAACTCGCACTTACTGAACTTTGCATAGAGTTTCTTTTCCCTTAGCACTTGCAGCGCAATACGAAGATGCTCATCATGTTTCTCTTTTGTTTTCGAGTATACCAAGATATCATTGATAAAAATGACTACGAACTGATCCAAGTACGGCTGAAATACCCGATTCATCAAATCCATGAATACCGCCGGTGCATTAGTCAAACCAAAGGGCATAACCAGAAACTCGTAGTGACCATATCGAGTTCTGAATGTCGTCTTATGAATATCCTCTTCTTTGACTCTCAACTGATGATATCCTGACCGACGGTCGATCTTAGAAAATACTAAAGCTCCTCTCAGTTGATCGAACAGATCGTCTATTCTTGGCAAAGGATACTTGTTCTTGATCGTCAGTTTGTTCAACTGCCGATAATCAATACACATCTGCATGGTCCCATCTTTCTTCTTTACGAACAACACTGGTGCGCCCCACGGAGAAACACTTGGTCTTATAAACCCTCTATCTAACAGTTCTTAAATCTGAGCCTTCAGTCCCACCAACTCCTTTGGTGCCATCCTATAAGGTGCAATGGACACTGGAGCTGTTCCAGGTAACAAGTCGATTCTGAACTCAACTTTTCTATTCGGAGGTAGTCTAGGAAGTTCTTCCGTAAATACATTTTGGAATTCTTTGATGGTCCTAACTGACTCCACAGTCATCCCCTCAGGTTTAGCTTGACTCATGAATGCTAAAAATGCCTCGCAACCTTTCCGAATCAACTTCTCAGCCCTTAAAGCCGAGACAACATTAGACAAATAGTTCCTTCGCTCCCCTATGACCATTATCTCTTCATCCTTGGTAGTTCTTAGCACTATTCTCTTAACAGCACAATCCAACGACGCCCTATGCTTAGTTAGCCAGCCCATTCCCAAAATAAGATCAAATTCCCCAAATGGCAGCTCCATTAAATCCCCTACAAATATCCTATCTTGTGTCTCTAAAGGTACCTTCCTAAAGAGTTTATCTACCTTAACCGAGTGTCTCAAAGTACTTACCACTGATACCCCACTCACAGTCTCCTCAGGAAGCACACCCAATGCCCTAGATACATCACAAGCAATATACGAGTGAGTAGAACCCACATCAATCAAAGCAGTCTAAGGCTTGCTATAAATGAGGAACGTATCGGTTATAACATCAGGAGCATCACCCTCCTCATGATGCCGTGCAGCATAAACCAACGCCGGCTGTCGAGCTTCAGCATGTCCAGCACCCCTGCCAGGTGCCCCATGTCCTCGTCCATTACCATTGCCACCTCTACCTTACCCACGACATCTCTATGTTAGTGGTCCTCCTCACTGCAGTTGGACACCTCTTTGCTCCAAAACTTGATCCTGAGCTGCTCTCCAAGGACACTCTCTAAACTTATGTTTCTTTGACCCACATCGAAAACATGCCCCAGTTCATTTCCAGCACTCCCCCATATGCGCTCTACCACAATCCTTGCAAACCTGAAGTCTATAGGCATTCATTGGAACTGGTCGAACCGGTTCCTCCATTCTAGCTCTTTTAACATTTCTATTTGCAGCACCCGAGGGTTCAGAATCCCTCCTGAATCTGGGTCGATCCCTCTCACGATTCTGCCATTCGGTTCGTTTTACTTTCTCGGCTATCTTAGCCTTCTTCACTAACGCAGCGAAATCATGCTCCCTCTGTGGAGCTATCAGCACCCTACGCTCATCGCAGAGGCCATCTTCGAATCGAACACTACGCTCATATTCGGTCGCAACTATCCTGCTAGCATATCGACTCAGCCTCAAGAATTCTGCCTCATACTCCGCAACAGTCTTATTACCTTGAGCCAGATTCAAAAATTCCTTTTGACGGGCATCCACATAACTAGCTCCAACATACCTTCCCTTAAAAGCAGTCTTGAACAGTTCCCAGCTTACTCGTTCGATCGGGGTACTCTCCCTTACAGTGATCCACCACTGGTATGCCTCATCTCATAGCAACGACACGGCCCATTTCAGCTTTTGCTCTATAGAGCAATCTAGGTCGTCCATAATCCGCTCTGTTGCCTCTAGCCCGTATTCAGCCACGTTTGAGGCTACTCCAGATACGCCCCTAAAAACCTCTGCTCTGTTATCCCGGAGTCGCTCAGAGATGGATCCCCTATTCACTGTCCCAATGCTAGCTCCAGCAACACTTTCCAAAACCCTTAACATCACTTGGGACAAAGAATCGTCCCCCGTAGCCCGATCATGTAACCCAGCCTCAGTTGCTTGTGGCACGGATGCCTCCTCAGCTGGCCTATGCCTTGAGGATGAAGATTCAGCTTGCACCCTTCCGCGACCACGTTCGCGGCCTCGTCCACGAGTTTCTCTTGTACTCATATCGAATTATCTGTTTACGAATTTTATGACATTAGTTTAATATTTCAATTGTTTATTACGAGCTGTCTTATGGAAATATAGCAGTTCAGGGATTGTTTTCGAAATGTCGTAGCCTAGCTACAGTCTCAATCCTACTATTTTACAGCTCTACCCTATCTAAAGTATCATAGTAGGGTCTCAGTTCTATCTACAGCATCATATAAATATCACATGGTGTAAAAGAAAGTACACTTACAGACTTGGTGCCGGGGATTCAGTGTGCCACTTCTTTCTTCAAACCATTTAAAACAAAAACATGTATTTGGTCACAGAGAATAGAAATTCTTAAAAAAATTGATTTAAAATACCCTTATTTTGAAATTCTTGATTTTTAACCCGTTTAGAAACCTACAGCTGAGTTGTTGCAACTTGGCTCTGATACCACTAAATGTAACACCCCAAACCTGACCTAGACGTTATGGTCGAATCCGACGTGTCTCATTGAAGTTTTAAAAACCCATGATTCATTTTAGTGTTTAAAAAGAATGTCTTTTGCTAAGTTAACAAAGTGAATGGAAGCTGTGCACCAGGTAGGTATCCGAAACATAGGAGGTGAGCCATGAAGGCTGCTTAAGTACTAAGCTCTTGCCTGGATCCAATTCTAGACGCCCACAACCATTGCCACACTTTGGTGCGAGGTTAGGTTTTGGAAAAAACGAGTTGGAATTCATTTAAGCAGATATTTTTGATAAACCGATTAGTTGCAACGTTGCGCTATTTTGTAAACAAGTATCATTTTGAAAACGAGCCCTAAGTCTAACCCATTTGGAATTATTATCAGTAAAATATAAAGTATAAAATAAAATAATCCCAGAAAGATAATTAAAATGGCCTTATTACAACCCAAAAACCAAATAATAATAAAATTAAAAAAAACGGTTACTTATTGTAAAGTTCGAAAGCGATCATCACGGCCACTCTGAATCCCCTCCGGCTCCAAGTCTCCACATCAAGACTCACCTGCAAAGATAAGGAAAGGGGGGTGAGTTTGGAAACTCAATGTGCAACAAGCCCCTTTTAGAGCCCAAACTAATACCAGCATACTGGGCCAAAGCCTTTCGTTTAACGGTTACTGGGCTGAAGCCTTCTCATTAATCTTGTTACTAGGCCGAAGCCTTCTCATTAATCATGTTACTGGGCCGAAGCCTTCACTGCAAACGGTATGGCCCATGGGCCCATTTCAATGCCACATGTAATATTAACGGATGTATGCAAGCCCATTTGGCGAAACTACTCAACCCACCATCCGCTACAATCCACCCGTACCAACCAAGCTCTCCATGTGGGGAATAACTCAACCCACCCAACCAAACTCTCCTTTGGCAAAGACAATTTGCTTTATCATATAACTGGAGGCCTAGCCTCTTTTAATAACTGGGGCAAAGCCCTTTTTGATAAACTGGGGCAAAGGCCTTTTCGGTAAACTGGGGTAAAGCCCTTTTTGCACTTCCTCCATTTATATCAAACCCAACCCATGCATATAATGAGTATATCATGTGCATCTCATAACATATCATGTGCATATCATGTCATATCATGTATATCAAAATCTAATGCATCATATTCATAATTAAACCCTAGGGGTATAATGGTCATTTGTACCTAAAGGCAAAACAGTCATTTACCATATTTTAGGGGTAATTTCATAAATTTACCAAATATTATGGGTTTTCCACATTCATTAACAATTATCAATATCCTCAAGTGTTTAAACAGTGATTTTAACGCACTTTATCAAATTAGGGCTTTTGGGCCCAAAACCCCTAATGGGTCCTACGAATGCCGATTTAGCCCATTAAGCCCACATAATCCAAATTTTACAACAGTACTAACCGTGTTAACATGCAAACTTTCCCAATTCCATTTTCTAGCAATTTTACCCAAATCGGCCCGAAAGCCCCTTTGGGCCCAATTTTTGCCCATTGAGGCCCAACTTACCGTCGTGCACAGAATTACGCTCTTACCTGTTCCATCGATCCAAACACTGATCATATCATTTTTATCACATCTAAAATCGCATGCAAAATCTCAAGTTCCCGAAATGCCGAAATTTTGGCATTTCGGCTTTTCTGCGAATATTAGCCTAAGCTACTACGAGGGTTGTTACACACCTGTTTTGTGACGACTGCCACCGAGATCCCTTACGATGTCCTATAATTGATTATCACAATTCTTAGATTGCAAACCATAATAACCAATCCCAATATTCACCTACCATATTCGAACCATGCCCTTAAAGCCTTTAAAATCTTACCTTTTTGCCGAAAACTGATGACTAGATCTAAGTCTAGTTGTTCCAAAGATCCAAGCCTTCGATCCAACCTCTAGAAGACACTAAAAACCAAAAGAAATCGTCGGTTAAAGACCCTTAAAGCCCTATGCCCAAATCGACAGCCTCCCTAGATTTTAGGGACTTCGGTTTTTTTTCTAAATTGTAAAATAAGACTAGATCTGAGGTGATGAGCACTTACCACCAATTCCTATTTGATTTCTATGCAGATCTGATGCAGATCTATCCTCAAAATGATAGTAGAACTCGAATCCAGGAGATCTGAAGTTTCAGCTATAAGTCCCTAAATCTATGGTACTTCGGCTTTTTAAATGATGAAAAAGATGACGATTTGAGGCTATAACTTTGAAGTAATGTTGCCGAAAGATACTAAGGGTTTAGAGAAGATGAAAGTTAATCAAAAGGAACAAAAATAACCTGAAGGATTTTGGCTTGGAGAAATCGGCACAAGAAGTGAGTTTTGGGATTTCGACTTTTATGGCGATCGGCTATGAAGGTTTTGTGGAGGATGGAATCGATAGAGGAGGTGAGTAAGGTGGTCATAAGGTTTCGGCAAGAATAAAAAGCAAAAAGGAAGAAAGAAAATGGAGGAAAAAGAGAGGAAGAAGAACTCGGCACCAAGGAGAGGGAATTTGCGTTTTCGGCTTTTGTGAGAACTCAGAAAGGATGAATGACAGTGAAAGCTTTCAGGTGGCTAACCCTAATTCTCCAAGATAGAAAAAGAAAATAACCTAACCCTAATATCAACTAAAACAATCAGCCCAACCTCCCTAAGGCCCTTGCCGAAATTCACTTAAGTGATCACATGCCCGGCACATGCCTAGAATTAAAAAGTAACAGTATGCCTACCTTACAACTTGAACCCTGGACCTTTAATTCCTTCCCAGGCGCCATTTTTTTAGGAACTTAGTGGCGCCACCTTGCCACTTTACCAAGGCCTTATTTGTGTCATAATTTACGAAGTTCTTCTTAAAAACCCACTTAACCAAATCTCCTATTCACTTAAAATCCAACCTTGATATTTTTCCGCGTTTAACTTAGGCTTGGGCCTTCTAAAGGCCCACTAACACATTTAAACGCAATTCCAATATTCAGAACACCAAAATTTCAAAATTTACCTAAAATCACATAAACCCGAAAAATCCCAAAAATCATGGCATTACATTATTATTTGTATAGGAACTTGCTAAGCTTTAAAGCTTACTCCCTTTCTTTTCCCTTGTTTTATAGTGTCACCAAGCTAGCTCTGGGATCAAAGACTATCGGAGATACATTCACACTATCAAATTAACATTTTGGGTACCAATGATTTTAATGTTTTGAGTTATGGCATATATAGGGACTTGGTCTTTTATTATGTGTCATAATTGATTTGGCCAAATGTGTTGGCTTATGTTGGTTGATAATTCATTTTGTAAATGGCCATTGAAATTGGCTAATATTGGTTTAAGTATATGCATATCATGATGCCTTTCATTGATGTGGAAATTTGTATGGTTTAAGTTGAATAGTATGTGATGGTTGTATGTGATAGATGATAGTATGTGAATGATGTGTGGATGCCTTGTTTGTGGCTAATTGGGTTGAATATATATACTTGGATTGGTATTATATGTTATTGTATAGGTTGTGCATGGAAGGGTGGCAAAAAGGCTAGTAAATAACCTTATTTTTGTCCACACGGGTAGACACATGGGCGTGTGTCTAGGCCATGTGTGACACATGGCTTACCCTATAGGCGTGTGATCCAACCGTGTGTCTCCTGCACCTTAATTGCTGCAAAACAGAATACTCAGTATTGAGCACATGGGCAGAGACACGGACGTTTGTCTCAGCCGTGTGGACTACACAGCCTCAAACATGGGCGTGTGCCCTGGCCGTGTGAAGTTTACACCTATTTTATGAAAAATTAGGAAAATTAAGTCAACCACACAGCCTAAGCATATAGGCGTGTGCCTTGGCCATGTGACTTCATTTTGTTCATGGATAATAAAAAACAGTTACACGGGGTCTGGACACAGGCATATGAGACCACACAGCCTGCCCACACGGGCGTGTCCCAAGCCACACAGGCGTGTGACCCCTGTTTGATGAAAAATTTTCTAAGTGTTGTGAAACTTTTCTAAAGTTCTCGATTTAGTCCCGAGCCACTGCCAAAGCATGTTTTGGGCCTCTTAGGCTTGTTATAGGGACGATTTGAATGTATGTGAAAAGTTTTAAATTTGAATAGAAATTTATGTATCGGTTTATATGTTTGCTTACGTTTAAGTCTGGTAATACCTTGTACCCTATTCTAGCGTCGAATACGGGTAAGTGGTGTTACAGTTAATCAAGAATAAATATGATGATAATAATAAGAAACTAAATAAATTTAACTAAACCTAAATCTACTCCAAGGTTCCTGTATCGTCTTTTCCTATTCCTTGTTTTAACTATGCGAGTTCCTTTTAGTCTAGATCCAATTGTTTTAGCTAATTAGTTATTGAAGTACAGTTCTAATCAATCAACTAGTCGATACCCTAATAGGATCTTCCAATCTTCCACTAGAATAACGAGTCAACAAGAACTACTTATCTTCTGACCTGTCTAGACCAGTTCAGGGTTAAGGAGTTCATAAATAGGCCATACCAATTTTGGGTTAATTCTCACCTAAATGACTTCTTAAGTTTGTCAAGCTTAGGGTTTGTTTCACATTCTTCATTTCCAAAATAGCTTATTTGCAAAGAAATTCTATCATTCAAGCAATTAATTAATTTAAAGCAATTGAAACATGCAAAATATGTAGAAAGCACAAATTGATTCTAATCTTTACACAAACATTCATCTGAAAATGTTAAAGAAAGAAATATAGAGACGAGAATAAGGAAAAGAGATGCTCATGGATTTATCAATGAAAGTGTGGTTTCGAAAAAATCTCCTCTAGCAGAAGTCTCACATTAGAATAGGATCTTCTGATTACAAGAACATAAAATAACCTAAGTAAAAACTAAGAATGAAAGCAAAACCTAAGAATCAAAACCCTAAAATTGTCTATTTAAATTGATGACAATGCCTTTAAATAGGCTAAACTCAGAATATTAAAGTGCCTAAATTATCCTTGATGTCCTTAGAGTTCGATTGGGACAAATAAATCGAATTTACCTCCAAACGTAATTAAAACCTGCAAGAGTTTTTGAGCTATGCAGAGGATTGGTTACAACATAGGACTATAGTGTTGTAACATCAGAGTCCAATGTCACGACATCGAAGAATTGTGTCATAACATCGAAGGAAATTTTGCTCCAGAACTTGATTTGAGCTTCTATTTTCAATGTTGAGACATCGGTATCTTGGTGTCATGACATTGGCATTAGTTTTGGCCCAAATAAGCATCTTTAGCTCCCAAATTGACCTACAAGACCATGTAACCTTATTTAGATATATAAAATGTAATAAAAATTACTAGAACGCATAAATTACTACTTTAAGTATGACAACCTAAATATATACTAAAATGCTTTGATTTACTATTAAATAAGCTATAATTATATGTAAAAAGGGATGTAAATAATATTATGATTTATGGCAGATTAGATAACCACAAAGGCATCCTTTTGGAAAAGATAGCCACAAAGGCATCCTTATAACATAGATAGCCACAAAGCTTTCTTACGGAAACTTCTACAAAGGTATTTCTTTAGGTTGCGCCATAAAGGCATCTCCTTACAAATTACCATTAGGGTATTCTTTATCAAAGATCTAGCACAAAGGCTTTCTTTAACAAAGATAACCATAAACACTAACTTTTAACTGAGATAGCCACAAAGGCATCCTTTCACAGAAATTGGTGTTTTTAACAATAGGGATTCGCCTATACTCACCATTGTGAGGTTTGCCCTCGCTGGTACTTACTCAACCGTCCTTTACATATTCTATATGATGTCGTTGCCCAGCCAAGGTCTTACACTATATGGTCTTCAGAGTGCCATGGACTTTTCCTTTTAGAGATTCGTGTTTTTAGTCCCGACGAACTCCTTTAGATGACATCAGAGACGGAATCAAACACTTCATGCAGACTTATACTTGATAGACTTATTTCTTTCAGACTTCTTCATGACAGACGCATTCATGCTTACAAACATGTAACAAATTCCCTTAAACTTCATGCATAGACTTACTCATAACAGACTCTTTCACAACAGACTTGTTTATGTCATCAAAACACACGCGCACGCTTTACATATTCAGACATATTAACCTTAGAGATCATATCCATATTTCCATACAAATCGTTCATGTAAGTTCATCAACATACGTTTCACACAAAATCATCACATCATGCAATTTAGCTTATTTTCATCGAAGTTCTTTCATGCATAATACATTTGCAAGAGTCAGCTTAGAGACTCACCTGACTTGTGACTTTAACAGCTCTAAACACCAGATCTGGGCTTCTATCGAGTAGATTGTTAGCCCTTAATTGATAGAACATGGGGACTCATCAATATCTATACACTTAACTCATTTTCTTTTACTTCAACATCAAAAATCTCTACATAAGAATTTAACCAACTAGACTGAACTGCTCCTTAACAACTTAGCATGCAAGGTTATAAATCTTACCTTAATAAGGGGCATCTCAGAGCCTAGATCCACATCTTCAACTCAGCTTGAAGGATGAGAGGAACTCTCTCTATTTCTCCTCATTTATAAATAGAGATTACTTCTTGAAGAAAAAGGAGAAAGGTCTCACATTTCTTACCTGGGTTACCCTGATACTTTACCTTTATCCCTAGGGATATTTGACAGGCATCCCAATCCTTACAAACCATCAAATAAATGCTTGACATCTATAAAGAGACGTCTACGGGAAAACATATGTTTACATGACATACCCTTAAGCCTTAATCCATCCTTTGTCCTTATTTATTACACTTGGCATGTCATGCCTTTTTAGCAACGACCCTATTATTCGAGTTTCCTTAATACCTTACTAGACTTCGTCTTCCTAATGATTTATTATTCTCTAAGGCAATTTCTTGTCTTAGTCCAATATTGTTTACGCACCCACTTAACATGCCAAGAGCATCAAAGGACGAACAATGGTTTACCATTTGAAGTGTAACACCCTTAACCTGTATCCGTCGCCGAAACAGGGTTATGGAGCATTATTAATTCATGTCATTTACTATTCATTTTTGAAAATCAATAACTATCAATCATAATGTCCCTCATATGGGTCCTCGACCCAAAATACATATTAGAATCTTTTTCGCAAAATCTAAAAATTTTTCTTAGGTGCAGGGGACACACGTCGTGTGGCCAGGCCGTGTGGCTCACACAGCCAATGACACACCCATGTCTCAGGCCATGTGGGCATTGAATGTGAAGCACACTGCCGTGTTCCAGCCCGTGTCCTTACCCGTGTAACTCTCTAACTTGGGTCACACGGCAAGCCACACGCCCGTGTGCTAGACCGTGTAGACAATTTAATTTTTGAAATTTAAGTGCAGGGGTTACACGGCCAGGACACAAGCCTATGTGCTGGGTCGTGTGTCTCACACGGCTAAGACACACGCCCGTGTCTCTGCCTGTGTGCTCAATTCTGAGCATTCTGTTTCTTAAATTTTAAGATGCATGGGACACATGGCCAAATCACATGCCGGTGCTCATGGTCGTGTCTCACACACGGTTGAGACACACACCTATGTCTCTATATGTGTCGATAAATAAGGCCATTTTCTAAGCCTTATTTCTCACCCTTTCTACCTTGCACCTACATCAACAACCCAACACACTTTCAAACCAATTTGATACATATAACCAAGCCAAATTTAAGTATTGTATATGACATTTTAGCACATATGTTTAAGTATTTAATTTACTATATTTGCATTTATGTTTATTTGCAAGTATTATCAATTATACCAATTCAAATTCATTCATCAATTGATTCATATATCTTCTACCATTTAACCATTCCAACACACTTCAAATATGTTATGACCTTTTATAATTACAACAAAATATACTTTACACTAGTTATTCCAATGGCTAGTTACAACCAAATATTTCATCATTTTGTCTAACTTAGCCTATACATTCCATAATACCATCATAAGCTTACAATTTATACCAAAACGGGCTAAAGGATATGATACAACCTTAGCTCAGGATGTCTCTACCAAATCCATTGAGTTGCCATAAGGGCCTATTACTAGGTCACGAGCTAAGAAATTTAAAGACACATTGGCAAGCAACGTGAAACGAGTTTAGGAAGAACAAGAAGTCAAACCCATTAATCATGCATGGACGAACCCCATAGGCATTACTTGCAATTTATTGCAAGTAGAATTTTAAATTTTAATAAACTCATCTTAAGTTTAATAAATGAGTTGCTGGTTTTAATTCAACTCATCTTAGTTTATTTATTTGAGTTTTTATTGAATTTCATTTAATAAGATGCTTATTTAATTAATCTAGTTACTAGAATAATTTATTGAAGCATGAGTTCAAGTTTTTTTAATTCTGCTTCTTTTAATTAAACTAATTGTTGCATTAATTGATGCCTTTGTTTCTAGTTCATTTATTTAAGTCAAGTATTTAATGTGATTGAGTTTAATTAGTGATTAATTGTGTTCAATAAAGTTCATTTTAATGTGTTTATTGCAAGTGTCCCTTCATCTTACAACCGTTACATTTCAAGGCTGTTACAACTTAATGGAAGTGACCTTTCAAGTGTTTTTTTCGGTTACAAAGGAAGGATCTGTTACAAGGGAGGTTTCATACATAAATTAAGGATTTTTAAGGAGCATTTTAACACCCTTTTAAATTCGACAGCAATCCCCTCACCTACCAGCTGATTTTGTTCTTTCAAATATTAAAACAAGCATTCAAAGCACCATTAAGTAGCTGGTGTCTTTTCGGCTAGCCAAGGAACATCTCAAGAGACATTTTTCAAGCAATCAAGGATATTTATTCAGCTGAATTAAAGTGAATTCAAGGATGGAGTTAATTGTTACAAGAATGCCAAGAGACTTGAGTTTAATTTCAGTTTTAACTAGCACATTAAGATGTGACTATTCAGCTAGTTTTTCTATACATATAAATATGTGTAACCAGCCATTTTGAAGGACAGCTTGGACATTTTAATGAAACTCTACTCATTTGGTGAGAAATAATTTTCTCCAATTTTGTTCAAAGACTTGTTGGCTTATCTACAAAGCTAGTGGCATCAACCCGTTCTTTGCCTTTCCCGAACTTATCACTTTTGCAAGTGTGGCATTCGAACCCTATATCGAGGTTCCTATCTTTCTTGATAGTGGGTCGAGGTCTTGACCGAATATACAAACCATTTCAAAAGCATATAAGTATTGGGTCGACACTAATTAGTGTTGGTTCTTGGTTGCTTCTTGAGTCGTTTCTTTCCATCCTTTTACCATATCCAAAACATAATCAACTTTTACCACTTATTTGATAACCAAATATTTTCCTTTTCCAATTAGCCATTTTATTTTTGATCCTTTAATCTTAGTTGAGCCTATTTCATTGATTTAGTTAGATATCCATCTAATTGAACCATATTATCTTGTAGACGATCGGGCAACGTAAATACGACTCAACTCATCATTCAAGGTGAATCGTATCATTTGGTATTAGAGCCATTAAAACGAGAAGTACAGACCTTCGAAGACAAACTCGGATTAGTACGTGAAGAACCAAAGAAATTCGAAAAAAATAAAATAAAATTCGAAAAAAAATTTGAAAAAAAATTTGAGTTGAAAATTTGTATCAATTCTTATATTCCCTGATCAAGAAAATTCCCATTCTCAACCATTTCTACCCATTCCACGCCACACTTAAACCCCTTTTCATCTTTTCTTTTAGCCTACCATACCCCTCTTCATTAAATTCCCTTATTTCCCAATTTTTGACTGACCCCTAAGCCTACGATTAAGCCTTGGCAAGTCTGCTTACGAAGTCATGAGAAAAGAAGGAGTGGAAAAAGGCACGAGAGCGTGAGCACAATCAAGAGGAGGTAAAAGCCAACATATGAGTGCAAACATGAGCGTGAGTGCTATCAATTTCTTTCCGAGTGAACGTAAGGTTTGTTGTGAGGTTTCAATTATTATCTTTTTTCAATTTTGATTTGTTTTATTTTCTTTGTTGTCACAAAATCCTGAACGAAATATAGAGGAGCGACAAGATTGACAACTTGTTAGAAATGTTTCGAACCTTAATCTTCAAGCTATGCTTCGAGAGGTGGAGTGACTCTTTGACCGGAAGCTTGATCCTATACAAGAAAGGTTGGATTTAGTTGAAGAAAAAGTACGACGGAGAAGTACACCTCAAAGTCCCCCTAAAAATCGTGGCTGACAACAATTTAACGAAGATGATCAATCAGACCCTAGTGAGGCCGAGAGTGACCAAGGTTCCAATGTGAGTGTTCAACGGAGGGAACAACGGAATCATGGCCAAAGAGATCGGAGACGAGAAAATGATGATCTCAAGAATATAAAGCTGTCAATACCTCTCTTTCAAGGAAAATTTGACCCAGAGGTGTACCTAGAGTGGGAAAAAAAGATTGAATTAGTATTTGAATGCCACAACTATTCGGAGAGTAAGAAGGTCAAACTAACTACAATTGAGTTTTCTGATTACGTGATGATCTGGTGGGATCAACTCACTACTAGTCGAAGGCGCAATGGAGAAAGGCTTATTAACACTTGGGTTGAGATGAAAGTTGTCACCAGGTGCTTCATCAGAAACTTCAAAATCTTACTCAAGGAACTAAGAACATAGAAGACTATTACAAGGAGATAGAGGTGGTGATGATTCGTGTGGATGTGCAAGAAGACCGTGAAGCGACTATGGCTCGTTTTCTAGCTAGTCTTAACCGTGACATTGCTAATGTCGTCGAACTTCAACATTACATCGAGGTGGTGGACATGGTACACATGGCCATTAAAGTGGAAAAACAAATGAAGCATAAGGGTACTACCCGAGGCTACTCCACTACAAATCCTTCAAGATGGGGACAAGGCATTAGCAAAAGCTTTCCATCAAACCAAGCGAAGGAGTCCACGGCGTTGCCTAAGACAAATAAGCCTTTGGCTGAATCAAGCAAAGGCAAAGCTATCGAGAGTTCATCCAATCGTTCTAGAGATATTAAATGCTTCAAATGTCTCGAAAGAGGTCATATTGCAAGTCAGTGCCCAAACTAGAGCACCATGGTGTTGCGTGCTGATGGTGAAATTGAAACAGAGGATGAAGAGGAAGATGAGCCCGAATTGAATTCTAACAAAGAAGAGAATTTGGAACACCCTGTCGAAGGTGAGTTGCTTGTAGTCAAATAAAGTTTAAGTCTACAAGGAGTGGAGAACAAGCAACAATGAGAGAATATTTTCCATTTGAGATGCCAAATCCAAGGGAAAATTTGTAGCATTAATCATAGATGGTAGAAGTTGCACGAATGTGACGAGTACTCTCATGGTGGAAAAATTAGGACTGCCGACCACCAAATATCTGAACTCGTACAAGCTTCAATGGCTCAATGATGATGGTGATCTCGAAGTCATGAAACAAGTCCTAGTTTCCTTCAGCATTGGAAAATACTTCGATGAAGTTCTATGCAATGCGATGCCAATGCACGCGGGCTATTTGCTGTTAGGACGACCGTAACATTCTGAAATAGGGCATAAATAGAATAGTGGTTGCGAAACCACAAATTCGAGGTCAAAAAAAATATTGAAAATAATTTTTAAGGTTTATTCATTGATTGAATAATTGTGTGAAAATTTCGTGAAGAAATTTTATGTATAAGTGCCTAATTTGATAATTACGACTAAATTGTAAAATTAGCAAAATGTGTGTTCTAGATAATAAATGGGATTTAATTGAAATGGGTTCTTAAAGTGGAGGTCCTTATTTATTAGTTATACCATTATACTTAAGTTTGGACAAAAATGGGCAAGAATAGGACAAATTTAAAAGAAAAGCCTTTAACGGTATTTTGGTCATTTAGTAATTAAAAGAATTAAAAAGCGAAAATAAAGCCAAAATTGGTCCATATTCCTCAAGGAGGCCGAATATAGCATGGGGGAAGCCATGGTTAGGGTTTCCAAGCTTTCCAAGCCCCATAGTAAGTGATTTCAAGCCCCGTTTTTAATGTTCTTTACGTTTTTAGAGTCCCGATAACTTGATTAAGCTTATTCTAGCAATAATTCATGCTAGGATTCATATTTGGAAAAATACCCATAGGTGAAATATGTTTATTTTGATGTTTTATGGTAGAATATGAAGCTTGAAATTGTGTTAAACAACTTTTGCTAAGCGATTTTATGTGAAAACAAGTAAAATGACATAATCGGTAAAAATACCTAATGTTCATAAGTACATGTTAGAGTGAGAATTTGATGTTGCCATAGAAGGGAAAAATGATCAGCATGTTATAAATCATAAGAAAATGGATAAATTTTATTTTCCAAGCCTAGGGGCAAAATCGTAATTCTGCAAAGGTTTAGGGGCGAAATTGTAATTTTTCCAAAGTTTGAGTTAGGGAATGTTTTGAATAGTACATTAATTAAATAAGTTAAATGTGATGTCTTAGATCCCGAAAAGTGAGATTTGGACCTAGAACGGGAGAAAAATTAAAAATCAGGAAAGTTGGTAAAATGGTCGTTTTGGTACCAAGGTAAGTTCATATGTTTAATAAGCATTTAATTATGCATATTTGAATGATAAATTGATATTTTGGCCATAAATACTTTAGTATTGAGTTTCAAAAATAATGATTAATGTTCGATAATAATTCGATATTGGAAAGAGCACTTGTATAATTTATATGTAAGACCATATTTTGTATTATGGCTTTGTATGATAACAAGAAAGAATTGACTAGCATAGTTTGATGAGAATAAGTTGATGATATGATGAGATTGAGAATGTAAGTATGTAAGTTGAGTAGCATTTTATTATTATGCAATTATTGTTATTAGTATTGTTATTATTGAGTTATGTGACTAACCTTGAGAATTTGAGCAAGTATGTTTCAGCTATGACTTGACAAGGCATGTATACCTCAAAGTCCATGGTTTTACCATGGAAATTAAGGAAGAATTGATGAAAAAGTCCATGTTCATAACATGGAATTTAAGGAGAAATTGACTGTTAAGGATACCATGTAAGACCATGTCAAGACATGGCACTAGTAAGGCAAGGATCCCGTCTAAGACCATGTCAAGACATGGCATCGGTATTGATTAAGGACTCCATGTAATACCACATCAAGATGTGGCATTGGCACTAAGATAAGGATACCATGTAAGACCATGTTTGGAACATGGCATTTGGTAAGATAAGGATATCATGTAAGACCATGCCAAGGCATGGAATTGATAAGTTCTATAAGGCAAGGAAATCATGTAAGACCATACCAAGGCATGGCATTGATAAGTTCTATAAGGCAAGGAAATCATGTAAGACCATGTCAAGACATGGCATTGATGAGTTACTATAAGCCAAAGGTCCCATGTAAGACCATGCCAAGGCATGGCATTGGTGAGCTCATAAGGCAAGGATACCACGTAAGACCATGTCAAACATGGCAATGGTAAGTTCAAAAAAGAAAAGGTTCCTGAGTAATCCAAAGAGTAAGTTAAAGAAACGACAAGGTGAGAACATGAAGAAAGAGTACAAGTATGCATTTAAGGCTTATTTAATATTGAGATTGTAAGTAATTGAGATTATCAAGTATTAAGTGAGTAATGAGTTTTCAGTTATGCTTGTGACACTTTATGACATGATTGGCAATATGCCTATATTATGAAAGAGTACTCATGTCTTAAGTGAGATGTTGCAGGTATGTAAGCAAGCTATTAAGTAAGGTGCCTTTTGTATTCTAAGCATTTGGTAAGGTTACCGATGAGTAAGATGGGAAAGTAAGAACTAAACATTATTTAAGCAAATTATGACAAATAGTAGTAAGCTAAATTGATTACTAATGCTTATTATTTTACATGTTAACTTACTAAGCTTTATAAGCTTACTTCTTTCACTTTCTGATGTTTCAGAGTACTTAAAAGCAAGCTCGGGTTGGAGGTCATCGGAGATCACTTCACACTATCGACTATCAAGTTAACAAATGGGTATCTTCGTTTACAAACGTTCTAGTTTATGGCATGTATAGGGACTTCGCCATTTTGTGTGTATGTCCTTATGATATGGCTAAATAATGGTAAGTAAATATTTTATAATGATTAGCTATTGAAATGGCTAATGAAGAACATGTTTCGGTGTTATGTATGCCTAAATGGTAGTTAATACAAAGAAATCATGAAAAAGTGAAATTAGCATTAAAACAGTATTTAATAGCAGCAGTGACGTGATCTTGAAAAATCACCAAGAATAGTAGAAATGGAATTAGGTGATGAATGAGATGTAGAATTAAATCTTATTGAGTCTATTTTTATATGAAAGAAATAGAGTAAGCAAAAGAAGTGTATATTAAGAGATATTTGAATTTTAGTGAGACAGGGTCAGAGTAATTTCTGAATCCCCTGTTCTGACTTTATAAATTCACTAAAAATTGTACAAAAAGAATTAAGAGTTATAGTGAATCTACTTTCAAGAGAAACAAACGGCATGGTTATTTAAATTTTGTACAAGGAGAAAATTGATTCATAGTGAGGAGAGGTCAGAGTAGTCAAACAGTGCAACAGGGGAAACTTTAACTAATAAACTGTACTAATTGGCTAAACCAAAAATTCTGGAAAAAAATTTAGTAAGAAGATATATGAGTCTAGTTTCAAGGAAAATTTACAAATTTAAATTTTGAGTTTTGTGGCTCGAGTTATGATTTATTTAGTGACTATGACGCAGGTGGGAAGTTTTATAAGGAATAATGAAATCAATTGTTTTGATTTGTCTAAGTATTCGAAAAAATTTTAATGTTCTCGGTTTAGTTCTGAACCGTTTCAATTGCAGGTTTTAGGGTCTCGAAGGCCCTTTTTAGGGACATATTGAATGAATGTGAATAAATTAATTTTAAAAGAAAATTTTATCCCCCGAATTAGTAAGTTAAGTCAGGTAATGCCTTGTGCTCGACTCCGACAATGGTCTCGGGTAAGGGGTGTTACATTTATTGGTATCAAAGCAAAGGTTTAGTCGATTCTCAGAATATTTAGCATGAGTAAGAGTCTAGCTATACATGCCATATTGAACTATGATAGTGTGACGACTCCCGACCCAGATATAAAATGTTTTGTCAGACAGATACGCATCCAACCAAGCTAAGTTTGATAATACAGACAGTATGTTTATGATGAATTGAGGCTCATAAAAAGTAAGAATAATGGTTCATGATGTTTATGTGATAATGAATAAATTGTGAATAAGAATTGTTCAGGAAATGTGAAAGATGAGATAAGATGAAAGGAAAGTTTATTTTGAGATAAGTGTTCATGTTAAATTGGCATTTGTATGATGCTATATGTATAACTAGAGAAGTTAAGTGAATGCTATGAGTAATTTTACTTGAGATTTATGAATGCATGTATAAGTTCACTAATTTGCATAAGATGATCATGAAGTCATTGTATTATGAGCGTGCATGTTAAGTTGCTTGAAGCAAATTGTATAATTGTGATAATATTTTAATATGATGAGTGTTAAATTATATGCACAAGTATGTCAGAGGAAAGTCAGAGGTGTTACAACCTCACCCCCTTTATTAGCAAGGTAATTCAGAATGAGATTTCATGAAATTCATATTGAATAGGCTAAAGTGGAAAACTAAAGAGTTTAGTGACAGATTTATTAACGATGTAATCGAGTCGAGAATGATTCAAACAAATGAACACGATTCTGAGAAAGGATGCCGAGTTAATAATAAAATCATCCAGGATAACCAAAATGTCACAATAAAAAGAAAGGGGCTCGGCTAATGCACTCATTCAAGTATGATGTGTAAGGTATATGATTGCTAGATTTTCTTCCGAATAAATTCCAAGCGTGAATAGGATAATGTGAATTCGATGAATGTGTGAATTAGACAGAGGAATAATAATTGAGCCGTATTAAAAGTTGAATGTAGAGTTTATAGTTGAGAAATTATAGAAAAATCTTTTTCGACTATTATATGTGTACATTTACTTTCAGAGATATATATAAATATATGCAAGATCATAGATGTAATTCCTGCAGTATGAGAATGTTAGTTATATTTACAGACAAATGAAAGCATTATAGTTTGTTTGAGTTGTGATTGATATTGCTCTATCTATTCCAGTTTTCTACTTTAGCGTGCAGATGGAAGGTTGACAGTAAGACCTGTATGATGTTAGTGATCTATATTGTTAACTATTGCTTAATGAAAGTAAAGGAAAATTTTATGGCTTCTGTCATAGTTGTTCCCAGTGCTTGTGAGTATTATCCTTTCCTTTTGGAAATTTTCTGAGATGCTATTGAAACCTTAACTATTCTACATGAGATGTGGTTACCAAGAATTCTGTGTAGCTCCATGTTCTGAGATTTTATTATCTTGGTTTTATTAATAAATTACTGTTCAAAGTATCAACCATGAGACATTAGCAGAAAATGTTCTATTGATGAAAATGGTTTCTTCTTATTATGAGTATGTTTATGATGATTACGAGTTTGGGCCTGATAATGAAAGTACAGAGGTATAGTTATCAGAGGTATAAAGATTCTCGCTTTTTGGTAATTGGTTGTTATTGAAATTTGTGTTTAAATCTCTCAGATGATCAGGATGTTTTATTTTCACCGGGACATTATTTACTAAAGTAATTGAGAAGTCAGTCTTATTATGGCATTATGATTTTTGAGTAGTATGAGTATTGTGGCCTCAGTGTAGTTCAGTTCAGACATGTGTATTGATTTTCATTTTTCGCATAATCTTGATATATATATATATATATATCAGTGAGTTAAAGACCGAATGCTATGTTCTTTTGAGTTATGCAGTAATAATGATTTGTGATTAGCTCTTTGAAGAAATCACTACAGAATGTATGTTTGAGATATCATGACAGCATAGAGAAAAATAGTTTTTGAAAAGTTATTGTCTTTTAGTTGAGACTGATTCAGTTGAGCAATTGATTGAGTTATATGTATGTTTGAATTATTCATGGCTTCAGAGGTAAATGCTGATTTTTCATGTATAAATAGATAAATGACCCGAGTAAATAGTACATATTCTAGAGGTTATGCTACAGAGTTGTATACGCATATCAAAATGGTTGCATCAGAGGTATATTTTTGCAAATCCAAGTTGTCTGATTGTTAAAGTTCTCATTGTATGAAGTTTAGTTTGGCTTGAATTCATGTTAATAAAGTACAAACAATTGAAGATATTGACAATTGAAGTATCCATTATGATTCAGCTTGGTTTGAATAAAGAGTTTATGGTTTCTAGAAATGTGTTAATGAGAAATCAAGAGATTTTACAATAGTTATGATGCCTAGCACAGTGATAATTATTTGATTATTTGAGAAGTACAGAGGTGGATGATAACTTGAGCTAGTTATACTAGTAAGAGTGTGAAATCTTATGTACCAGACTTTGAATCCGATACCTAAACTTTTAGAGAGTTCAAGTTGATTTTCAATTATCTCAGAAGCTATTACAGTTAGTATTGATGTTTGTGTGAAAATGTGAGGGTATTTCGAAGAATTGTGCAACAGAATTAGCATTATCACCGAAAGGTTAAACGAACTATGGTAGATTGCTCGAAGAAGTTTGTGTATTCTTCTCAGTACGAATGAGTTTTTCTACTGAAGGATTATCTGAGTTATTCATTTTAAGGTTGTCAATTCATTCAGAGTGTAAATTTTAGTTGTTATGGTTGGAAATCCAGGGTTGCACCGTGACTTCAGAAGAAAGCTACAGTAAGTTTTGACCATGAGATTGCTAAATGTTACTGCATGTCACTTTTGTACTGTTAGTTGAATTGAGAAAGAGAAATTCGCAGAATTAAATTAAGCAGAAAGGATTAGAGGAAAGTGAAAATTAATTACAGAAAGCAGAGATAGATTATCAAAAATTGTATACAGAATCGAAAGGTAAGAATATTGACACTCAAAAGAGAAACAAGTATTCTTTTTCGGGGAGTGTGAGGTTAATGATAAAATAAGGTCAGTTACTTATTAGTAGGTATTTTAGTTCATAGCCTTAGTTTAAGAAGTAAAATGTTGGGTATGCCAAGGCTGAATGAGAATTTGAAAGTGTTGCTGGAAATCAATTTCGAATCCATTTGTAGGTAAGATTTTCGGGGATGAAAATCCCTAAACGGGGGAGAAATGTAACATCCCGAAATAGGGCCTAAACAGAATAGTGGTTGCGAAACCACGAATCTGAGGTAAAAAAATATTCCAATTAAGTCTTAAGGTTTATTCATTGATTGAATAATTGTGTGAAAATTTCGTGAAGAAATTTTATGTATAAGTGTCTAATTTGATAATTAGGACTAAATTGTAAAATTAGCAAAATGTGTGTTCTAGATAATAAAGGGGATTTAATTGAAATGGGTTCATTAAGTGGAGGTCCTTATTTAGTAATTAGACCATTATATTTAAGTTTGGAAAAAAAATGGGCAAGAATAGGACAAATTTAAAAGAAAAGCCTTTAAGGGCATTTTGGTCATTTAGTAATTAAAAGAATTAAAAAGCGAAAATAAAGCCAAAATTGGTCCATCTTCTTCATGGAGGCCTAATATAGCATAGGGGAAGCCATGGCTAGGGTTTCCAAGCTTTCCAAGCTCCACAGTAAGTGATTCCAAGCCCCGTTTTTAATGTTCTTTACGTTTTTGGAGTCCCGGTAACTTGATTAAGCTTATTCTAGCAATAATTCATTCTAGGGTTCATATTTGGAAAAATACCCATATGTGAAATGTGTTTATTTTGATTTTTTTATGGTAGAATATGAAGCTTGAAATTGTGTTAAACAACTTTTGCTAAGCGATTTTACGTGAAAATAAGTAAAATGACATAATCAGTAAAAATACCTAATATTCATAAGTACATGTTAGAGTGAGAATTTGATATTTCCATAGAAGGGAAAAATGATCAGCATGTTATAAAACATAAGAAAATAGATAAATTTTAATTTCCAAGCCTAACGGCAAAATCGTAATTCTGCAAAGGTTTAGGGGCAAAATAGTAATTTTTCCAAAGTTTGAGGTTAAGGAATGTTTTGAATAGTACATTAATTAAATAAGTGAAATATGATGTTTTAGATCTCGGAAAGTGAGATTTGGACTTAGAACAGGAGAAAAATAAAAAATTGGGAAAGTTGGTAAAATGGTTGTTTTGGTATCGAGGTAAGTTCATATGTTTAGTAAGCATTTAATTATGCATATTTGAATGATAAATTGATATTTTGGTCATAAATACTTTAGTATTGAGTTTCAAATATAATGATTAATGTTCGATAATAATTCGATATTGGAAAGAGAACTTGTATAATTTATATGTAAGACCATATTTTGTATTATGGCTTTGTATGATAACAAGAAAGTATTGACTAGCATAGTTTGATGAGAATAAGTTAAGTTGATGATATGATGAGATTGAGAATGTAAGTATGTAAGTTGAGTAGCATTTTATTATTATGCAATTATTGTTATTACTATTGTTATTATTGAGTTATGCGACTAACCTTGAGAATTTGAGCAAGTATGTTTCAGCTATGACTTGACAAGGCATTGATATCTCAAAGTCTATGGTTGTACCATAGCAATTAAGGAAGAATTGATGGAAAATTCCATGTTCATAACATGGCATTTAAGGAGGAATTGACGGTTAAAGATACCATGTAAGACCATGTCAAGACATGGCATTGGTAAGGCAAGGATCCCGTCTAAAACCATGTCAAGACATGGCATCGGTATTGATTAAGGACTCCATATAAGACCACATCAAGATGTGGCATTGGCACTAAGATAAGGATACCATGTAAGACCATGTTTGGAACATGGCATTTGGTAAGATAAAGATATCATGTAAGACCATGCCAAGGCATGGCATTGATAAGTTCTATAAGGCAAGAAAATCATGTAAGACCATGCCAAGGCATGGCATTGATAAGTTCTATAAGGTAAGGAATTCATGTAAGACCATGCCAAGGCATGTTATTGATAAGTTCTATAAGGCAAGGAAATTATGTAAGACCATGCCAAGGCATGGCATTGATAAGTTCTATAAGGCAAGGAAATCATGTAAGACCATGCCAAGGCATGGCATTGATAAGTTTTGTAAGGCAGGGAAATCATGTAAGACCATACCAAGGCATGGCATTGATAAGTTCTATAAGGCAAGGAAATCATGTAAGACCATGTCAAGACATGGCATTGATGAGTTACTATAAGGAAATGGTCCCATGTAAGACCATGCCAAGGTATGGCATTGGTGAGTTCATAAGGCAAGGATACCACGTAAGACCATGTCAAGACATGGCAATGGTAAGTTCAAAAAGGAAAAGGTTCCCGAGTAATCCAAAGAGTAAGTCAAAGAAACGATAAGGTGAGAACATGAAGAAAGAGTACAGGTATGCATTTAAGGCTTATTTAATATTGAGATTATAAGTAATTGAGATTATCAAGTATTAAGTAAGTGATGAGTTTTCTGTTATGCTTGTAACACTTTATGACATGATTGGTAATATGTCTATATTATGAAAGGGTACTCATGTGTTAAGTGAGATGTTGCAGGTATGTAAGCAAGCTATTAAGTAAGGTGCCTTTTGTATTCTAAGCCTTTTGTAAGGTTACCGATGAGTAAGATGGGAAAGTAAGAACTAAACATTATTTAAGCAAATTATGACAGTATAGTAGTAAGCTAAATTGATTGCTAATGCTTATTATTTTACATGTGAACTTACTAAGCTTTATAAGCTTACTTCTTTCACTTTCTGATGTTTCAGAGTACTTAAAATCAAGCTTAGGTTGGAGGTCGTCGGAGATCACTTCACACTATCGACTATCAAGTTACCAAATGGGTATCTTCGTTTACAAACGTTCTAGTTTATAGCATGTATAGGGACTTAGCCATTTTGTGTGTATGTCCTTATGATATGGCTAAAGAATGGTATGTAAATATTTTATAATGATTAGCTATTGAAATGGCTAATGAAAAACATGTTTCGGTGTTATGTATGCCTAAATGGTAGTTAATACAAAGAAATCATGAAAAAGTGAAATTAGCATTAAAACAGTATTGAATAGCAGCAGTGATGTGATCTTGAAAAATCACCAAGAATAGTAGAAATGGAATTAGTGATGAATGAGATATATAATTAAAGCTTATTGAGTCTATTTTCATATGAAAGAAACAAAGTAAGCAAAAGAAGTGTATATTAAGAGATATTTGAATTTTAGTGAGACAGGGTCAGAGCAATTTCTAAATCCCCTGTTCTGACTTTATATATTCACTAAAAATTGTACAAAAATAATTAGTAGTTAAAGTTTATATTTCTAGATTCCTTAGTGAATCTACTTTCAAGAGAAACAAACGGTATGGTTATTTAAATTTTGTACAAGGAGAAAATTGATTTGTAGTGAGGAGTGGTTAGAGTAGTTGAATAGTGCAACAAGGGGAACTTTAACTAATAAACTATACTAATTTGCTAGACCAAAAATTCTGGAAAAAAAATTAGTAAGAAGATATATGAGTTTAGTTTCAGGGAAAATTTACAAATTTAAATTTTGATTTTTGTGGCTCGAGTTATGATTTATTTAGTGACTATGATGCAGGTGGGTAGTTTTATAAGGAATAATGAAATCAATTGTTTTGATTTGTCTAAGTATTCGAAAAAATTTTAATGTTCCCGATTTAGTCCCTAACTGTTTCAATTACACGTTTTAAGGTCTTGAGGGCCCTTTTTAGGGACATATTGAATGAATATGAATAAATTAATTTTAGAAGCAAATTTTATGCCCTGGATTAGTAAGTTAAGTCAGGTAACGCCTCGTGCTCGACTCCGACGATGGTCTCGGGTAAGGGGTGTTACAATGACAATGGTAGTTCGATTGGAGAGTGGTTCATGATGGATATATTAATAGATATACCTTCAAGCATTGTGGCAAGAATGTGACACTTACACCATTAACCCCGAAGCAAGTATACGAGGACCAACTCAAACTCAAAACATCTGTGGGACAAATGCGAGAAAAAGAAAAGAAAAATGAGAGAGCTAGAGGTAAAATTTCAAAAGAGAGTGAAGAGGAAGCAAGAAAAGAAAAAAATGGAAAAGAAAAAGAAAGTGGGAAAATAAGTGTGTTTGCGAGAGCGAGTGATGTTCGGAGAGCTTTAACTTTGAGGCAACCAATATTTGTACTTATGTACAAAGAAATTTTGTTAAACACTAACGAGTTACCCTATGATCTACCTTCTTCCATGTTGTCTCTTTTACAGGAATTCAAGAATGTTTTCCCGGAAGAAGTGTCGAGTGGATTGCCTCCCATTCGAGGCATCGAGCAACAAATTGATCTAGTACCTAAAGCTGTACTTCCTAATCGGCCTGCTTATCGAAGTAACCCAGAAGAAACCAAGGAATTGCAAAAACAAGTTGTTGAACTTATGGATAAGGGTTACATCTGAGAGAGTTTTAGTCCTTGTGCAGTGTCGGTTCTACTTGTGCCTAAAAAGGATGGTTCATGGCGAATGTGCATTGACTATCATGCTATCAACAAGATCACCGTCAAATATAGACATCCAATTCCTCGTCTCGATGATATGCTCGATGAGTAAAGTGGTGCCAAGATATTCACGAAGATCGATCTTAGGAGTGGCTACCATCAAATCCGTATGCTAGAAGGCGATAAATGGTTTGTATGAATGGTTGGTAATGGCATTCGGTCTTACGAACGCACCTAGTACTTTTATACGATTAATTAACCATGTGTTGCATGTTTATATTGGAAACTTTTGTGTATTTTATTTTGATGATATCTTGATATACAGCAAGTCATTGGAAGAGCACGTCCAACATTTGTGAGCAGTGTTAGAAACATTGCGACAGGAGGTACTCTATGCAAACTTTAAAATGTGTTAGTTTTATACTAACAAAGTTGTGTTCTTAGGTTTTATGGTGAGTTCCGAAGGGTTGGAAGTTGATCAAAAGAAAGTTTGAGTGATCCAAGAATGGCCGTGCCCGACTAGCATTAGCCAAATCTGAAGCTTTCATGGGTTGGCTAGTTTTTATCGATGTTTCGTACCTAACTTTAGTACAATTGTTGCGCCATTGACAAGTGTTATTAAGAAAATTTCAGCATTTTATTGGACAAATGAGCAAGAAAATTCATTTAATAAAATTAAACAATGCCTTGTCCAAGCACCTTTATTAGCACTTCCTGATTTTACTAAAACCTTTAAAATCGAATGTGATGCTTCAGGTGTAAGACTTGGAGCTATGCTAACCCAAAATGGAAGACCGATGGTGTATTTTAGTGAGAAGATAAGTGGGGCTATTCTCAATTATCCCGTGTATGATAAGGAAATGAATGCCTTAATTCGATCTCTCGAGTCATGGCAGCATTACTTGTGGCCGAAGGAGTTCGTGATTCACTCCAATCATGAAGCCTTAAAGCACATTAAAGGTCAACATAAGTTAAACAAGCGTCATGTAAAGTGGATTGAATATCTTGAATCCTTTCTATAAGTCATCAAGTATAAGAAAGGTAAAGAAAATGTAGTGGTTGATGCCGTATCAAGGAGGTACACTTTATTGTCTTATCTTGATTCTAAGCTACTTGGGTTTTCTTATTTGAAAGAATTGTACGTTAATGATAATGACTTTGGTAATATCTTTGCTGCTTGTGAGAATGGATCTTTTGAGAAATTTTATAGGCATGAGGGCTTCCTTTTTAAGGAAGGCAAGTTATGCATACCACAAGGCTCGATTGGAGAATTGCTTATGCAAGAGGCGCATAGTGGAGGCCTCATGGGACACTTTGGTATAAGCAAGACACTATCAACTCTACAAGAACATTTTTATTGGCCGCAAATGTGAAGAGATGTTGCACGTGTCTGTGAGCGTTGTGTGATCTGCAAACTAGCTAAGTCCAAAATTCAACCTCATGGATTGCATATGCCACTACCCATACCTGAATTCCCTTGGACTGATGTATCTATGGACTTGTCCTTGGATTACCAAAAACAAAAACGGGCAAAGACTCTATATATGTGGTAGTTGATAGATTTTCAAAAATGACTCATTTTGTTGCATGTGCCAAGACTAATGGTGCTATTCATGTAGCTAATCTCTTCTTTAGGGAAGTTGTTCATTTACATGGACTTCCAAGAATGGTCGTGTCTGATCGCGATGCAAAGTTTTTAAGCCACTTTTGGAGATCATTAGGGGGAAAGCTCAGAACAAAGCTGTTATTTTTGACAACTTGTCATCCTCAAACGGATGGACAAACGGAGGTGGTAAATCGAGAATTGACTACTTTGTTGCGTGCCATCGTCCATAAAAATCTAAAGTCGTGGGAAAAATGTTTACCTCACATCGAATTTGCTTACAATCACTCCGTCCATTCTGCTACTAAGTTTTCTCCCTTTGAAGTAGTTTATGGCTTTAATCCATTAACTCCCCTTGATTTATTGCCATTGCCTAACAATTATTTTGTGCATGTAGATGTTAAAAAAAAGGCCGAATACATCAAGGAGCTCCATCAAAAAGTGCGAGCTAATATTGAAGCCCGAACCGAGAGTTACGTTTAAAGGGCAAACAAAGGAAGAATCTTTGAACCCGGTGATTGGTTCTAGATTCATATGAGGAAAGAACGGTTTCCAACTCAACGACAATCTAAGTTGTTACCACGAGGAGATGGTCTATTCCAAGTTATTGAACGGATTAATGAAAACTCATATCGACTTGACTTATCGGGTGAGTATAACATTAGTGCAAGCTTTAATGTTGCTGATTTGTCTCCTTTTGATGCAGGTTCTGACTTGAGGACAAGTCACTTTCAAGAGGGAGGGAATGATACGACCTTAGCTCGGGATGTCTCTACCAAATCCATTGAGTTGCCACAAGGGCCTATTACTAGGTCACGAGCTAAGAAATTTAAAGACAAATTGGCAAGCTACGTGAAACGAGTTTGGGAAGAGCAAGAAGTCAAACCCATTAATCATGCATGGACGAACCCCATAGGCATTACTTGCAATTTATTGCAAGTAGAATTTTAAATTTTAATAAATTCATCTTAAGTTTAATAAATGAGTTGATGGTTTTAATTCAACTCATCTTAGTTTATTTATTTGAGTTTTTATTGAATTTCATTTAATAAGATGCTTATTTAATTAACCTAGTTACTAGGATAATTTATTGAAGCATGACTTCAAGTTTATTTAATTCTGCTTCTTTTAATTAAACTAGTTGCTGCATTAATTGATGCATTTGTTTCTAGTTCATTTATTGAAGTCAAGTATTTAATGTGATTGAGTTTAATTAGTTATTAACTGTGTTTAATAAAGTTCATTTTAATGTGTTTATTGCAGGTGTCCGTTCATCTTACAACCGTTACATTTCAAGGCTATTACAACTTAATGGAAGTGACTTTCCAAGTGTTTTTTTTTTTTGTTACAAAGGAAGGAGTTGTTACAGGGGAGGTTTCATACATCAATTAAGGAGTTTTAAGGAGCATTTTAACACCCTTTTAAATCCAGCAGCAATCCCCTCACCTACCAGCTGATTTTGTTCTTTCAAATATTAAAACAAGCATTCAAAGCACCATTAAGTAGTTGGTGTCTTTTCGGCTAGCCAAGGAACATCTTAGTAGACATTTTTTAAGCAATCAAAGATATTTATTCAGCTGAATTAAAGTGAATTCAAGGATGGAGTTAATTGTTACAAGAATGCCAAGAGACGAGTTTAATTTCAGTTTTAACTAGCACATTAAGATGTGACTATTCAGCTAGTTTTTCTATACCTATAAATATGTGTATCCAGCCATTTTGAAGGGCAGCTTGGACATTTTAATGAAACTCTGCTCATTTGGTGAGAAATAATTTTCTCCGATTTTGTTCAAAGACTTGTTGGCTTATCTACAAAGCTAGTGGTGTCAACTCGTTCTTTGCCTTTCTCGAACTTATCACTTTTGCAAGTGTGGCGTTCAAACCCTATACCAAGGTTCCTATCTTTCTTGATAGTGGGTCGAGGTCTTGACCGAATATACAAACCATTTCAAAAGCATATAATTATTGGGTCGACACTAATTAGTGTTGGTTCTTGGTTGCTTCTTGAGTCGTTTCTTTCCATCCTTTTACCATATCCAAAACATAATCAACTTTTACCACTTATTTGATAACCAAATATTTTCCTTTTCCAATTAGCCATTTTATTTTTGATCGTTTAATCTCAGTTGAGCCTATTTCATTGATTTAGTTAGATATCCATCTAATTGAACCATACTATCTCGTAGACAATCAGGCAAGGTAAATACGACTCGACTCATCATTCGAGGCAGATCATATTAGGATAGGGTGATGATGCTCTGACTAATTTCCAACCCTAACGAGCTTCCGAGCACTATAAAACAGAGGAAAATTAAACATAGTAAGTATTCAATGCTTATTAAGTTCGTATAGCAAGGATTTAACTTACCAGACATGCTCATATAAACAAACATATATAACATGCATCCCAAAACATTTTGGCCAATTGCCTAAACACAAGTTCTCATCAAACAAGTTAGTCATATAATTCAATGAATATCAAGAAAATAGATATGAGCTCATCATATAACAATTTCCAAGTATTTCAAAGTATTTGAGTGATAACTCATATTTAGCTCATATTTTCTTTCATCAGGAGTTTTGTCCGTTGAATCACTGAAATATCGATGGATACCCAAGTAGTATACTCAAGGTATACAAATCAGTGATTCGTCAATTCATATATAGGGGTACCCTTTAGGGCATATAATCAAGAAGCACACTCTCAAGCCATATAACAGGATGCTCATGTGAGCCATGTATCAAGAAGCTTATCCTGAGCTAAATAGGAAACTCATAAGAGTTTAGAATAGGAAGCTCATTGAGCTTAACAGGTAACTCTAAAAAGTTATTATTAGAGAGTTCCGGATAGCATAACAAGGAGTTCAAGCGAGCCATGTCAGGAAGCTCATAAGAGTCTATATCAGGACGCTCACGAAGAGCTGCGTTTGTGTCCACAATAAATACTGGACCATAACCAATCGAATTATGTAACGGGACGCTCACAAAGAGCTGCGATAGTGTGCAACACATGCAGGATCACTACCGATTAGGATGCTCGCAAGAACTTTATAATAGGATGCTTGAGAGGGCTTATAATAGGATTGCTCGTCTGAGCTATACTCTATCTGCAACATATGCAAGACCACATTCAATATGGGAAATCTTGTATCCATCAAATTTCACTATTCAAACGGAACTTAACATTTTCCGAACATTATCAGACATGTGATTATTTCATACATTTATAACATTTTTATAGTTCATATAAACACATATCACACTCAATTCAAGCATAAAAATAAACATAATTTAATTACACGAACTTACCCCGACAGTTGTTCGTGTATGATAATCTACTAATCCGTAACCTTTTCTTTTCCTCGATCTAACTCTTTATTTGGTCTTTCCAGATCTAAATAAATGAATTTAACATCAATTTAATCCATTTCATACTCAATTGAACTCAATTCACTTCCTAGGCAAAGTTATCATTTTGCCCATATTCTTTTCATAAATAACAATTTTGTCCCTAGGCTCGGAAAATAAAATTTATGCAATTTAATCCTTATTTCAAGCCTAACTAAATTTGACATGTTACAATAACAGCCCATGGACTTCTCAAAAATTAGAATTCTTCCATGAGTTTTACCATTTTTCAATTTAGTCCCTAAATCATAATTTCATCAAAATTCTCTTTGTAAAAGTTGTTTATCTATCAACAACCTTTCATTTTCTACCATAAATTTCAAAATTTCAGCATTTACATCCATGAAAAAATTTCTATACTTTACTACATTTACAAATTAATCCCCAAAATAGATAGATTAAGCTTTTCTGATTTCAAAAATATAAAAATTACTAAAAATGGGACAAGATTACTTACCCAATTAATCCAAGAAAGCTTGCTTACCTTTCCTAGGGTTTCCATGTATTTTTGGTGTAACAGCCTAGTTTAGACCCTAGTCAGAATAGTGGTTTCGGGACCACAAATATGAGTCAAAAAATATTTTAATATTATTTTTCATGCTTATTATATGTGAATTGATGTCTGTGAAAATTTCGTGTGAAAATTTTATCGTTTGTGTGCTCGATTTGATAAAAGGACCAAATTGCATAAAATGTAAAAGTTGCTTGCTAATTGTTAAAAGTTCCTATTTGCTATGACTTTTAAAATGTGAGGTCCTTATGTTGTAAATAGACCATTAACATGGTTAATGGACATTAATGACCATTTATTATGTGTTTATTATATGTTTATAATAAGGTTAAAATGGTAAAATGTAAATTTATGTTAATATTATTATAACAAAACATCAAATTAGGCTATTTTATGTTGTAATTGCTGAAAATTGAAGAACAAAATAGAAGAAAAGAGTCCTTGGGGTTTTGGCACTTTGAGTTTGAATTAAGGTATGTGTTTTTGTTCCGTTTTTTTATAATTTTTACGTTTTGTGATCGTTGCTTAGTGTTTTATCAAGCCCATGTCTGAATTCTGGAAATTATTGATGATTTTGAGTTGATTCATTGATGAAATTATGAATTTTATGAAGTTTTATGTTAGAATAAGGAAGCTTGGTGTTGGGTTGACATGTTTTGTCTTTAAATTTTTGATGAATTTGAGTAATTTGGGCTAAATTGTAAAAATGAGATTTTGAGGGACTAAAATGTGAAATATATGAAACATATGGGCTTATATAAACACCATGTATATTTGGCTAAGCAAGTGTGTATGGAAATTTGGTGTAATTTTGTGATTTTATGAATTAGGGACTAAAATGTCAAAATGTGAAAATGTGAGGGCTAATTTGTAAAATGCCCAAAATATGTATATATGGATTGATTTGAATGAATGTGTGATTGAATAAGTCAAATTTTAATTTATATAGATCAAGAACCAAAGAAAATAGAATTAGATTGGGGAAAGTCGAAAGTCGTCGAGTAGTCGATTTCGTTCAATCGAATCCGTACGAGGTAAGTCAATATACAAATAAATGTGTTTTGAATTGAATTATTATTTTTTATGCTCTTGATCAATGATGAATGATTATATGAGTTGAGTATGAGATATCTGAGAAAGTAATGACAAAGTTTCGACTTCCGAAAAGCCCCATACGAACCATAGGAATAGTTAGGATACATATGTCATGACATAGGATCCGATATGTATTTTCGTGTAAGAGCATGTTTGGGATGTTGGCATCAATTTATGATTTACATGTAAGACCATGTCTGGGACATCAACATCGTATTTTATCTCGTGTAAGATGTAACACCCTGAGTTTGGGTCTAGAAGAATTGGGCTTTGAGTTTGGGTTCGGATAGAAGAAAACCTGAATATTGAGAAGTTTTAAATATTACTAGTGTTTAAAAATATATATATTGATAAAATATTTATGTTATTACTAATATTTTAATTCTTAAATAAATTTAGAAGTATTTAAAGTGTGGGAAAAATTCGATCCAAGACTCTAGCAAAAAAATTATTATTTTTGCTTCTTTAGGGGATCTGGGCATTAAGGTTTATTAATAAATTGGGCTAAAATTGGACATAAGGAGGAGTCTGGCCTAGTGGTTAGGCGTGTTAAGCAGTAGGAAGGGAGCAGGGGTTCGATTCCCTGCGTGCGCAAATGTAGGTTTTTATTTTAGAAAAAAACCAAGGGCTGTCTCAGGTAGGCCTTATTAATTATTCAGGCTAATTCATGACAGAAGCAAGCATTTGGCCTAGTGGCTAAGTATGCTAGGAGGGCGGAGGAGGTGCCTGGGTTCAAGTCGCGATGCGCGCAAGACATTTGGTTTGTAAATGGGTTGCGATAAAATAAGGTTTAAGAGAAGTCGCAAGCGGAGCCTAAAACAACGAGCGCCTTGGGCGCAGTGGCAGCAGTGCGTTAAAGGGACTGAGAGGGCACAAGTTCGAATCCAGGTGCTGGCGTTATTTTGGTTTGTTTTTAGGCGGACCAAGACTTTAGTAGGTAAGGTTTAAAGTTAATTGCGACTGCTATATATCGAAGAGCAAGCTACGACGCAGTGGGCAGCAGCGTGCCTATGTGTGTGGAAGGCCCAGGTTCGAGCTGCTGAGCGCGTGGATGCCCCTTTTTGCTGCATGCGTGTGGGAGAGTAGTAGAGTTGGACCAAAACTCTTCCCAGGCAGCAGATTGAAGCGGTCAAACGGTGGATAAGGCTGGTAGGTGGTTGGATGAATTTCAAATGCTTAATTCATGAAGCAAAGCAAGGGAATTTAAAATTAGAAAGAATTTTTAATAAGCATTAAGTACCGTATTTGTTCTTTTAATTTTGGCTTTTATGAATTATTCCCTTTTTGTTCATCTTTCCTTCATCGATAATAATCGAACCTATCTTCTTCTACTCTTCTTTTCTTTCTTTTCTTTTATCTCATCTCTTCCTCTATAGCCGAATCTCTCTATCCACTTGTGCATCTCCATCTTTTTCTTCAGACGTTTCTAAAACCTTCATAGCCATTTGCCTTAAAAAGCCAAAATCCCGAAAACTATACTTTCTTCTGTGTCGATTTCTTCTAGCCAATTCTCTTATCCTTTTCATCATTCAACTCTCTAGTTCGCTAAACCTTAAGTTTCTGTCAACTAGACCACAGCAAAACCCTCCTATTTCATCTTTCTTTACACAGTTCCAGCAAAAGTCGAAAACCCCACACTTTTAGGGACTTAGCCGAATATTGAGATCACTGAAGGCTCAAATTTTGTTATCATTTGAGGGCTTAGATCGGCATCAAAATTAAGTAGAGATTAATTGGAATCATTGACCGAAGGAACCGGTGGTAAGTCTTTTCAATCTAGTCTTTATTTCGTATTTTAGAAAAGCCGAAACCCTTAAAGGTTAGGAAGGCTGTCGACTTGGACTTGTAGCCCTAAGGGGTTGTGATAACTGTTTTGTCTTGTTAGTAAGGTGATCTAGAGGCTGCTGATCAAGGGCTTGGATAGGTGGAGCAACGGGATCTAAGTCTAGTCGCAAACTTCAGCAAAGGTAGGATTGCTAGTGCCTAAGGTGTTACAGCCGAATAAGGTAAGGAGTTATTATGTAGTTCGTTTCGGTAGTTAGATTAACGTGGTAGTAATATAATTGTAGGTAGTTCGTGCGTGGATCTCGTCAGTGAATCGTCATAAAACAGGTGTGTAACTGACACCCCTTCTTAGTCCAGATCGGCAAAAGTCGAAAAGTCGAAATGCCGAAAAATTGGTATTTTGTGGACTTACGAGTGTGCGAACGCTCGTTAGGTAAATCGATTAACGTTTTTGGTAAACTACAGTGTTTAGACCGCAGAGTGCAAGATTTCTGTGCTTTCAATATTTTTGGGCTTAATGGGCCAAAATTGGGATAATGGGCCAGTGGGCCCAATTCGGTAAGAACCCTCGGTAAATGTTTTTGTTAATACGTGAAAAGTGGGCATATGCACGAAAACCCTAAAATAGATAAATTATTGAAATACCTTTATAGGTGGAAAATTTACAGATTTACCCCTAGGAGTGGAATTACTGAAATACCCCTAGGGTTAAGGTTGACCGAAATGCATGTTTGACTGTTGTTATTTACTGCATGCCATGTTATTATTATCTGATGCATGGGACTGGGATATTGATGGAGGAAGTACTGAAAGTGGCCTGTCCACGTACTGGAGGCTTTGCCTCAATTTACTGATAACTGGGCAGCAATGCTGCAACTGTGGAGTGTAGGGCTGGGTGGGTTGAGCTATTCCCCACATGGAGTGTAGGGCTGGTTCGGGTGGAGTTAGCGGTTGGTTATAGGCTGGGTTGGGCTTGCATACATGAATATGACTGCTCTATTCTGGAATGGGCCTATGGGCCATACTGTTATCTTAAAAGGGGCTAAGGCCCAGTTTACTGTATTCTGAAAAGGGCTTCGGCCCAGTACCCACTCTTAACTGAATGGGCTTAGGCTCAGTGAGCTTGAGCTGACTTGGGCTTTGGATGGGTTTTTCTTACACACTGAGTTTCCAAACTCACCCCCCTTCTTTAACTTTGCAGGTGGGCCTTGACGTGGGTGACTTGCAGCCGGAGGGGATTCAGAGTGGCCATGGTGATCGCTTTTGGGCTTTGAAATAAGTGACTGATTTTCCTTAGTTTATTTTATTTACTATTTAATCTTGGGTTGTAATTAGGCCGCTCTATTATTTTTTTGGGGGTTTGATTTATATTTTATTATGATGAACTTAATTTATAGTAACTATCAAAATGGGCTAGATCTAGGGTTCGTTTTCAAAAACATAAATTGATTTCAAAGTAACACGATTACAAACAAGGCTTTGCTATGATAACGTTTTCCAAAATTAAATATGTTTTATTTTAAAATGAACATAATTACAATGGTAACCTAAAAATATACACGATGTTAGAGTGTGGCAATGGCGGTGTGCATGTCTAGGATTGGATCCGAAAGAGCTTGGTACTTAAGCGATCTGATGGACTCACCTCCTCTTTTCTCGGTTTCCTACGGTGCATGACTTCCATTCACTTTAGCTTAACAAAAGACGGTTTTTAACACTAAAATGAAACATGGGTTTTTAACTTCAATGTGGCATGTCAGATTCGGCCATAACGTCTGGGCCGGGTTTGGGGTGTTACATAAGACCCTATCTGGGACAGTGGCATCAATATTTGATTACATATAAGAATACGTCTGTGACGTTGCCATTGTACGAGCTTTCCGAGCTATCCAAGAATCCTTATTGATTTTGAACGGTTCAACGGGCATTTCGAAAAATAAGTAACTATGTGGTTGTTTATTGACTCAGGTACGTTTGAATTGTATATCATGATTAAGAATAAAAGGTAAGTATTTGAACTTATATGGACATATGAAATATGTATGATCTATATGAGACTTATAAATATGTGGTTATGTTTTGCCATGATCTATATGATTGATTTGAATTTAAATTATGTCATGTCAGAAGTTTATTTGCATATGGCTTACTAAGCTTTTGAAAGCTTACTTTGTATTTGTTTTCAACTGTTTTATAGATATCAAAGCTACTGGGAGCTCGGGGATCATCGAGGATCATCACCACACTATCGAACTCTATTTTAGTACCTTTTGAAAATGTATATATTGAAATATGGCATGTATAGGCTAGATGGTTGTGATTATGTTTTGTAATGTGTATATCTAGCCATGTGATATGGCTTGGTTGTGGATGTGATTATAAATGAATTTTGGTATATGTTTTGTGTTAAAAAAAAATGGTATGTTTTGATGCACTCTTGAATGACCAAATGAAATGGTAAATTTTGGTAAGTTTTGGTATGTGCATATTTGAGGAATTGGTAAGTTTATGGCATGAGTTTGAATGAAGTAAATTGAGATTATGAAACATAAGTTTTGTATAACTTTGAATTATGATTTGGCATGAATCTCGCTATTTGTGATATAGCATGAATGGTGTATGTTTTGGTGTATGAATTGGCTGGAAATTGATATGAAATGTGCTTGGTTTTATAATTGTAGGGATGACCGAAATTGGGTGGCAAATTGGCTTCGCAAATAGCCTATTTTTGTCCACACGGGCATGTGTCTCAACCGTGTGTGACACACAGTTATGTTACACGGCTGTGTGTCCCCTGGGGTACCCTACGATTTTAAGTCAGTATACCCTACAGTTTTGACATGGTCTAGACACACGGGCGTGTCTATTGGCCGTGTGTGGCACACGGGATGGTACATGGCCGTGTGGTCAGTCGTGTGACCCAAGTCAATAGCCTCCCTAATTTTCACATGGCCTGGCACATGGGCATGTCTTGTGGCCGTGTGGGACAAGTCAGTATGTATGCCCTGTTTTGCCATAGCTTAGACACATGGGCGTGTCTAATGCCGTGTGAGGCACACGACCTGTTCACACGGGCGTGTGACCTTTATAACTTTGAAAAATGTTTAAGTTTTGATAAATTTCGTATGTGTTCGGTTTAGTAAATGTGTGCGAAATGTTTCAATATGTCTGGTAATGCCTTTTAACCCTAGTCCAGCGACGGATACAGGTTAGGGGTGTTACATTTGGGGAAGAAGATGATAATAATAATAATATGTTATTTCTATTTAATTATTATATCATCCTTTATTTTTCCTACTTTCCAATTTAGTTCTTTTCTTTTTTGTAATTTTCCATAGATGATTCAACAAAAATATCTACTAACTTTTCTTAATGGTCTAATTACCATATAAGAATCTCAAGTTTTGAATTCCATAGCTATTTGATACATATAGCTACTAGAACTCAACTTTTACATTTTATATAATTTGGTCCTTTCCACAATTAAACATGAAATCCGTAAAATTTTCTTATCGAAATTTTCATACGTCATTTCTATCATAATGCAATTCATGCAATAATATTAAAATAAATTTTCATTCTGACTCGGATTTGTAGTCCCGAAACCACAATTCTAATTTCACTAAAAATGGGTTGTTACATGAAGTAACACTTAGTCTACTCATTAAGCTTAAAGCTCAACCAAATTCCTAGCTTACCCTATTTTTAAGTAAATCTTGTTCAAACATCGTTGTCTCTTAGCTTAGAGGAGTACCTCACCCTTCTTCTCTTCCTATTATCTTCAGAAAAAGAATAGAGAAGATATTCTCTTCTTAACCTATCTTAGACACTTAACTCAACCCAAGTCTTTATTGAAACTGGTTAAACGCCACATCAATCATATGGTGGTCTTATCTAAATCTACAATTTCCAAGAAAACTAATTGAGTACCTACCTTTGGTTCTTAACTATCTCGATTCTCGTTTGGTTGGATCCTAACTATTGTTCCTTCCCTCTTGACTAGCTCAAAGCTAATATTATAGGATACTTTACACTATTTATGTAAACTCACATCATAAAGATTATTCCCCTTATCCATTGTAACGCCCCCACTCCCAAAACCGTCATCGGAGTTAAGCTTGAGGTGTTACTAATCTTATTTTACCTTTTTAAACAATTCTAACTACTTATATTAATTTTTGGTATAAACTATTTTTCTGCGTGATGGTTGCTTAAAAATTAATATCTTGAGTTACGAAACTCGAAATCAAATTCCGTAAATTTTCCCTGAAAATAGACTCATATATCTATTTACTAATTTTTTTTCTAAAATTTTTGGCTGGGTCAATTAGTACAGTTTATTAGTTAAAGTCTTCCCTATTTCAGGGTTCGACTGCTCTGACCTCTGTGTATTATGAATTAGATATCTCTCTGTACAGAATTTAAATGACTATGAAGTTTATTTATATTAAAACTAGACTCAATAATAAATCTGTACTTATAAAGTATGACTTCTAATTATTTTTATCCAATTTATGGTGAATTTCTAAAGTTGAAACAGGGGATCCAGAAATCACTCTGGCCCTATTTCACTAAAACTCAGATATCTTATAAAATACAAAACCTTTATCTGCTTTGCTTATTCCATATGAAAATAGACACAATGAGCTTTAATTTCATATATTATTCACTATCAAACCATGTCTATACAAATTTTTGTGATTTTTCAAAATCACGTTATTTCTGATACTTGAATCTGTTATTAAGTTACTTTCACATTTTTCATAATTTTCATGTGATAGTTACTACTTAATCATACATACTATTAAACATGTATATCATCAGCCATTCTATTAGCTAATCACTAGAAAATATTTACACATCATTCATTGATCATATCATATCAAAAGAAACCAAGTTCCTATACATGCCATACACAAAACGAAACGTCTAACTATACCAATGTAATTTCTTCGATAGTGTGATCGGGTCTCCGACGTTTCCTTCGATCCCCGAGTGGCTTGATAAAAACTATAAGAAAAAAAAATAAGAGAGTAACCACTAGACTTAGTAAGCTTACAAGCAAATAAATTACAACATTCAACATAATGAATAAATATACATCAAGTCACCTAGCCTCATAAACTTTCTTTACTTCTCATTTTCTACCTTCTTCTTTACTCACTTACCTTCTTTCTTACCTGACCTTTCACTATTCATAAATATAATCTACCTTCCCTTTTTACTGATAATTCACTATGAGTTAACATATACAATGACCCGTTGAACCACTCGGAATACTAAGGATACTAGGGTCGTTCCTGTCTATCAATGTCCTGCCAATGCCATGTCTTCGACATGGACTTACATGAATTATTCCTATCTCCAATGCCATATTTATATTTATAATATGGGCTTACATGACTCATTCCTGTCTCCAAAGCCATATATCGATATGGACTTACATGGCTCATTTTATCTGTCTGTCAACCCCAATATCCTAATATTCTTAAGGTTCAAGCGGGGCTTCCTAATGCTTTTTCTCTCTACATTTCGCCTTTAATTCGACTTTAAATATTCTCAAAAAATAAGTATATAAATGCTGGAAATTAACAATAATAATGTAAAATATAAGAATATTGCATTTATTTATCAGAACTTACCTCGATATAAAATGTGACTAAACTTTACAATTTAGTCCTTTACTTTTTCTTTTCCCCGATCTACTCCTGAATTTCGTTCTTCTTGATCTATAATAGAAAATTTAACTTATTTAATATTCACATTTATCAAAACAGTCCTTTACTCAAACTTTAAAAAATTACATTTTTACCCCTAAACTTTTGCATATTTACACTTTTACCCCAAATCTCGTAAATTAAACTTAAACCTATTTTCTTATGTTTTATGACCTGCTGATCATTTTTCCCTTCTATGGAAGCATCAAATTCATACTCTAACATGCACTTATGACTATTAGGTATTTTACCGATTAAGCCCTTTTACTCGTTTTTACTTAAAACCGAGTAGCACAAGTTGTCTAACATAATCTAAGACCTCATATTCTATCATAAAACATCAAAATAAACACTTTTCACCTATGGGTATTTTTCCAAATATGAACTCTAACTTAAATTATTGCTAGCATAAGCTTTATCGAGCTACCGGGATCTCAAAAACGTAAAAATCATTAAAAACGGGGCTTGGACTTACTTACTATGGAGCTTGAAAGTTGAAGAAACCCTAGCTATGGAGAGAGCAAAATTCGGCAGCAACATATGAGGAAGATGACCATTTGTGTTATTTTTCTCATTTTATTTCATTTAATATCCAAATGACCAAAATGCCCCTCCTTACTAAACTTTTAAAAATTCCTTCCATGTCCTAATTTTGTCCATGAACTTAAAATTGGTCAAATTGCTATTTAAGACCTTCTAATTAATATTTCAAAGCAATTTCATACTAAAAACTTCTAGAATGCAAGTTTTGCAACTTATTCGATTTAGTCCCTAACTTCAAATTAAGCATTTTATGCATAGAATTTCATCACGAAATTTTTGCACAATCATGTAATCATATCATGAACCTCAAAATAATAATAAAATAATTTTTTCTACTCAGATTTGTGGTTTCGTAATCACTATTCCGTTTAAGCCCTATTTCGGGATGTTATATTTCTCCCCCCTTTAGGGATTTTCGTCCCCGAAAATCTTACCTGTGAAGAGATTTGGGTATTGTTTTCGCATAGCCTCTTTGGGTTCCCATGTAGCCTCGTCTACCCCATGTCTATTCCATAGTACTTTCACAAGTGCAATACTTTTGTTCCTTAATTGCTTTACCTCTCGAGCTAGAATCTTTACTGGTTCTTCATCGTAAGTCATGTCTGGCTGAATCTCAACCTCTGTCTGAGAAATCACATGTGACGGATCTGAACGATAACGACGTAGCATAGACACATGAAATACATTATGAATCTTCTCTAACTCAATCGGCAAAGCTAATCGATATGCTAATGGTCCGACTCTCTCAATCACTTCAAACGGTCCAATAAAACGTGGACTTAGTTTGCCTTTCTTGCCAAATCTAAGAATTTTCTTCCACGGGGATACTTTCAAAAAAACTTTGTCACCAACTTGATATTCAATCTCTTTTCTCTTCAAATCTGCATACGACTTTTGTCTGTCTAAAGCTGCTTTCAAGCAATCTCTGATGATTTTTACTTTTTCTTCTATTTCCTTAACTAGATCAACCCCGTAAATCTGATCTTCTTTAAGCTCTGTCCAATACAAAGGTGTGCGACATTTACGTCCATACAAAGCTTCATAAGGTGCCATCTTCAAACTCGACTGATAACTATTATTATAGGCAAACTCTACTAATGGTAAATATTTTTCCCAACTGCCTTGAAATTCCAATTAGATGACATCTAAGCATATCTTCAAGTACTGAATAACTCTCTGATCGATCGACCGTCGGTTTGAGGATGGAAAGTCAGTACTAAAACTCAACTTTGTGCCCAAAGCCTTCTGTAATTTCTTCCAAAACCGTGAAGTAAATCTTGGATCTCTGTCTGAAATGACCGATAATGGTACCCCGTGTAGTCTGACTATCTCTGAAATATACAACTTGGCCAACTTGACAAGTGAATAATCCATACGAACTGGGATAAAATGAGCCGACTTTGTTAATTTATCAATCACAACCCATACTGCATCTTTCTTTCTCGGTGTAAACGGTAATCCTGTCACAAAACCCATAGTAATTCGATCCCATTTCCACTCAGGGACTAGCACGGGCTGCAATAAACCTAAAGGTACCTGATGTTCGGCCTTTACCTGCTGACAGATCAAGCATCTAGAAACAAACTCTAAAATGTCCCTTTTCATTCCTACCCACCAATACATTTTCTTCAAATCATTATACATCTTTGTACTACCTGGATGAATAGACAAAGAACTACTATGTGCTTCCTGTAAGATCTTTCGAATAAGCTCATCATTCTTCGGTACGCATATCCTGTCTCTAAACATCAAACAACCGTCAGAACTGATCTGAAAATCTGACTCTATATCTGACTCACACTGATCTCTTTTGGCTAACAACTCACTGTCATTTTTTTTAGCTTCACAAATTTCTTCAAGAAACATCGGTTTGGCTCTCAACTCAGCTAAGATAAAACCATCATCTGATAAGGCTAGACTAGTGTTCAAAGCTTTTAATGCAAACAAAGATTTCCTACTCAAAGCATCAGCAACAACGTTTGCCTTACCTAGGTGATAATTGATCACTAGCTCATAATCTTTAATCAACTCTAACCATCTTCTTTGCCTCAAATTCAAATCTTTTTGAGTCATCAAATATTTCAAACTTTTGTGATCAGTAAATATGTAGCACTTCTCACCGTACAAATGATGTCTCCAAATTTTCAGCGCAAAAATAATGGAAGCTAGCTCTAAATCATGTGTCGGATTGTTCTTCTCATGTGGCTTTAGCTGTCTAGAGGCATAAGCGATTACCTTCCCTTCCTGCATAAGTACACAACCAAGTCCATCCATGGATGCATCACTGTAAATCACAAACTCCTTACCTAGTTCTGGTTGTACTAAAACAGGAGCTTTAGTCAACAATGCTTTTAACTTATCAAAACTCTGTTGACACTTCTCAGTCCATTCAAACTTGACATCATTTCGCAACAATCTTGTCAGCGGGGTAGCTATCATAGAAAATCCCTCTACAAATCGTCTATAATATCCGGTAAGACCAAGAAAACTTCTAACTTCTGATACATTTCTAGGAGGCTTCCAATCAACAATGGCTAAAATCTTGCTCGAATCAACTTTAATACCTTCACCTGAGACAATATGTCTAAGAAAACCAACTTCTCGTAACCAGAACTCACTTTTGCTGAACTTGGCATACAACTGATTATCTCTCAGAATCTGTAAAACTGTTCTCAAATACTCTGCATGCTCAGTCTCATCATGAGAATAAATCAAAATATCATCAATGAACACAACTACAAACTTATCCAGGTACGGTCTGAAAATTTGGTTCATTAAGTCCATGAAAATGGCAGGAGCATTAGTCAAGCCAAATGGCATCACAAGGAACTCATAATGACCATACCTAGTCCGGAAAGCAGTCTTCAGGACATCTGACTCTTTAACTCGCAACTAATAGTATCCAGATCTCAAATCTATCTTGGAAAACACAGTAGCTCCCTTCAATTGATCAAACAGATCATCAATTCTAGGCAATGGATACTTGTTCTTTACTGTTACCTTGTTAAGTTGCTGATAATCTATGCACAATCTCATCGATCCGTCTTTCTTTTTCACAAATAGCACTGGTGCACCCCATGGTGAACTAGTGGGTCTTACAAAGCCTTTATCTGTTAATTCCTGCAACTGAGCTTTCAATTCTTTCAATTCCAACGGAGCCATTCTATAAGGAGCAATAGAAATGGGCGTGGTACCTTGGATCAACTCAATACCAAACTCAACTTTTCTAACAGGAGGCAAACCTAGTAGTTCTTCCGGAAACACATCAGGAAACTCACATACCACAGGCACTGATTCAATTTTCAATTTTGGATCTTTAGTGTTCAACACAAAAGCAAGATAAGCTTCATACCCTTTTCTTAAACATTTCTGAGCAAACATAACAGAAATTATGGAAAATGAACTATCTGACTCTTCTAAATTAACCCGAATAATTTCACTATTTTCACACTTCAACTCAATGAATTTCTTCCCACAATTCACTATCACATCATGTGTAGTCAACCAATCCATACCAAGAATCACATCAAACTCATCAAATGGCAATAGCATGAGATCGGCTGGAAAACAGTAGCCTCTAATCATCAAAGGACAATTTCTACATACTTTATCTACTAATACATGCTTGCCTAATGGATTCGACACTTTAATCACAAATTCTGTAGATTCTATAGGCATATTTATACTAGGCATCAATTTCTTGCAAACATATGAATGAGTTGAACCCGGATCAATCAAAGCAATGACATTAATATTATGTAGAGAAAATGTACTCGTAATCACATCGGGAAGGATGCCTCTTCGCGTGTAATGAATAGCATAAGTCCTTGCGGGGGCTCTAGCATCCGGTCTCACAAATTGAATCTCTTGAGGTACCTCTCATTTACTTGCTCCTACTCCCGGTTGCCTCCTGTAATCGCCTCTAGTAGGAGCATTTTCGGATCTAGCACTCTGTGTTATCTCTCAATTAGCTACCTCTGGACATTCTCGTACAAAATGATCCGGAGCACCACATTTATAACAAACATTTTCTTTGCCCGACAAGGACCATAAAGAAGTCTACCACACCATGGACACCACGATCTACCCTGTCCAACATTACTTACACTCATGATCGAGGTGGTCCGAGCCTTGAATCCTTAAATCTGTTGCCTCTATTCTGACTAGAATACCGGGCCGAGAAACTAGATCCGTAGAAAACTCTTTTGGCCTTTTGGATGTAGCTTGGAATGACTCGCTCATCTGTCTCTTCTTTGTATCTTGTGTCTCTGTCTCAACTTTGCCTTTTCTTTTATAACTCTCCTCCGCGCTTACAGGCTCTCTCAACTAAAATAACGAACTCTTTTATTTCTAGGACACCCACTGACAGTCGAATATCATCATTTAACCCATCCTCAAACCTTTTACACATGATAGCCTCTCTAGCATATTTACTAAGCCTGACAAATTCACGCTCATAATCGGTCACCGTCATATTACCTTATTTCAATTCCAGGAATTCCTTTCTTTTCTGATCAATAAACCTCTGACTGATGTACTTTTTACGAAATTCCTCCTGAAAGAAATCCCAAGTGACCCTCTCCTTTGGTACAATTGATACAAGTGTTTACCACCAGTGGTAGGCTGAGTCTCTAAGAAGTGATATTACACATTTCATACATTCCTCGGGTGTGCAAGATAATTCGTCAAAGACTCTGATAGTATTTTCTAACCAAAATTCTGCTCTTTCTGCATCATCATCCTTTGTTGCTCGGAACTCTTCTGCCCCTTGTTTCCTGATTCTATCAACTGGTGGCTTTTCTCTTATCACTGTACCTGTGACTGGGGAAACTTGAGCTGCATGGGTAGCCTGAGAATCATGAGGGGGTGGAGGTCTAACTGTCGGATTCGTACGAACAAACTCGACAAACAAATCATTCAAAGCTTGGAAGAGAGCTTCTCGAGTCACTCCTCCCAGATTAATCAGCATGGCCTATTCTCGATGATGGCGCTGCCTTTCATGAACAGCGCATTACTTTCTACATCATCATCACCAGCTCGCTCGGGATCCATTACTATAAAACAAAATATTTAAAAATTGTCAGGAGTCGTCACAATATCAAAATACAAGTATGGCATGTATAACCTGCTCTAATACCAATAAATGTAACGCCCCCACGCCCAAAATCGTCATCGGAGTTAAGCTTGAGGTGTTACTAATCTTATTTTACCTTTTTAAACAATTCTAACTACTTATATTAATTTTTGGTATAAACTGTTTTTCTACATCATGGTTGCTTAAAAATTCATATCTCGAATTACAAAACTTGAAATCAAATTCTGTAAATTTTCCCTGAAAATATACTCATATATCTATTTACTAATTTTTTTCTAGAATTTTTGACTGGGCCAATTAGTACAGTTTATTAGTTAAAGTCTCCCTGCTTTTGAGGTTCGATCTGCTCGACCTCTGTGTATTACGAATCAGATATCTCTCTGTAAAAAATTTCAATTACTATGAAGTTTGTTTCTCTTAAAACTAGACTCAATAAGAAATCGGTACATATAAAGTATGACTTGTAATTATTTTTATACAATTTATGGTGAATTTCCAAAGTTGAAACAGGGGATCCAGAAATCGCTCTGGCCCTATTTCACTAAAACTCAGATATCTTATAAAATACAAAACCTTTACCTACTTTGCTTATTCCATATGAAAATAGACACAATGAGCTTTAATTTCATAGATTATTAACTATCAAACCATGTCTCTATTTTTAAGTTACTTTCACATTTTTCATAATTTTCATGTGATAGTTACTACTTAATCATACATACTATTAAACATGTATATCATCAGCCATTCTATTAGCTAATCACTAGAAAATATTTACACATCATTCATTGATCATATCATATCAAAAGAAACCAAGCTCCTATACATGCCATACACAAAACGAAACGTCTAACTATACCAATGTAATTTCTTCGATAGTGTGATCGGGTCTCCGACGTTTCCTTCGATCCCCGAGTGGCTTGATAAAAACTATAAGAAAAAGAAAATAAGAGAGTAAGCACTAGACTTAGTAAGCTTACAAGCAAATAAATTACAACATTCAACATAATGAATAAATATACATCAAGTCACCTAACCTCATAAACTTTCTTTACTTCTCATTTTCTACCTTCTTCTTTACTCACTTACCTTCTTTCTTACCTGACCTTTCACTATTCATAAATATAATCTACCTTCCCTTTTTGCTGATAATTCACTATGAGTTAACATATACAATGACCCATTGAACCACTCGGAATACTAAGGATACTAGGGCCGTTCCTGTCTATCAATGTCCTGCCAATGCCATGTCTTCGACATGGACTTACATGAATTATTCCTATCTCCAATGCCATATTTATATATATAATATGGGCTTACATGGCTCATTCTGTCTCCAAATCCATATATCCGATATGGACTTACATGGCTCATTTCTATCCCTGTCTGTCAACCCCAATATCCTAATATTCCTAAGGTTCAAACGGGGCTTCCTAATGCTTTTTCTCGCTACTTTTACTTTAATTCGACTTTAAATATTCTCAAAAAATAAGTATATAAATGTTGAAATTAACAATAATAATGTAAAATATAAGAATATTGCATTTATTTCATCAGAACTTACCTCGATACAAAATGTGACTAAACTTTACAATTTAGTCCTTTACTTTTTCTTTTCCCCGATCTACTCCTAAATTTCGTTCTTCTTGATCTATAATAGCAAATTTAAATTATTTAATATTCACATTTATCAAAACAGTCCTTTACTCAAACTTTAAAAAAATTACATTTTTACCCCTAAACTTTTGCATATTTACACTTTTACCCCAAATCTCGTAAATTAAACTTAAGCCTATTTTCTTATGTTTTATGACATGGTAATCATTTTTCTCTTCTATGGTAGCATCAAGTTCATACTCTAACATGCACTTATGACTATTAGGTATTTTACCGATTAAGCCCTTTTACTCGTTTTTACTTAAAACCGAGTAGCACAAGTTGTCTAACATAATATAAGACCTCATATTCTATCATAAAACATCAAAATAAACACTTTTCACCTATGGGTATTTTTCCAAATATGAACCCTAACTTAAATTATTGCTAGCATAAGCTTTATCGAGCTACCGGGATCTCAAAAACGTAAAAATCATTAAAAACGGGGCTTGGACTCACTTACTATGGAGCTTGAAAGTTGAAGAAACCCTAGCTATGGAGAGAGCAAAATTCGGCAGCAACATATGAGGAAGATGACCATTTTTTGTTATTTTTCCCATTTTATTTCATTTAATATCCAAATGACCAAAATGCCCCTCCTTACTAAACTTTTAAAAATTCCTTCCATGTCCTAATTTTGTCCATGAACTTAAAATTGGTAAAATTTCTATTTAAGACCTCCTAATTAATATTTCAAAGAAATTTCATACTAAAAACTTCTAGAATGCAAGTTTTGCAACTTATTCGATTTAGTCCCTAACTTCAAATTAAGCATTTTATGCATAGAATTTCATCACGAAATTTTTGCACAATCATGTAATCATATCATGAACCTCAAAATAATAATAAAATAAATTTTTCTACCTTGAATTTTTGGTTTCGTAACCACTGTTCCGTTTAAGCCCTATTTCGGGATGTTACATCCATAATGGAGTTTGCCCACTCTATGTGTCATCAAAGCTTTTGGGCGAATCTTTCCTAACCAGACACACCTCTTGATCACTATGCACAAACCTAGTGTTTGCTAGCATCAAGGTATCACAAGCTTGCTCCAAAGGTTCCTATACTTAGTCTAGTTCTAATACTCTACATATTCGAAACTTATCTCATCCGTCTTATTCCCCTAAACAATATCCAAACACTAAGGCTTCACTAGGCGGGGTGTTACATAATTCCTCAAGAAATCAACAATGGAAACTTTTTAAAATTTTAAAATTTTCACAAATTGGTACATGGCTAACTAAATCAAGCTCCCATAACCTAAAATCTATAAATTTTACAAGAAAAAGGCTTGGTTACCTTGACAAAATTTTGATCGAAAGCTTCAAGCTCCAAAAACGGAGTTTTCTTTGGTTTTTGCTTCATGTTCCACTTACATGATTTATATTATGCAACTAATTACTAATTAACCTTTTCTAATTAAGTTGAACTTGTTTTATACTTTAATTAATATTAATTTAATATTAAGTAATCTTGATTTAATAATAATTAATTCTTTAATGATAATCATCATCAAATTCCACTAACTAATGCATATTATTGGTTTATTAACCATTTAGCCCCGTGGATAATTGCTACCTAAGTCCCCAAGCCTTTTTCTAATTAAAAATTTATATCGATTATACTTTTACAATTTAGTCCCTTAGACGTAATTAACCATTTTTTCGGCTAAATTACTTAACCAAATTTCCATATATTTTTATAATAACTCCATAAAATTTTTTGTTTAATATTTAAGAACTCATTTTACAAAAATGGGGTTTCGCAACCGCATTTTTTGCCACCATTAAATTTTGGGTCATTACAGAGATCATGTTTGTGAATGTTATTCATGTGATTATTACATGAAATCAGTGGTGATGCTTTATCTAATTAATTTGATGATCTTAATAGCCAAGACTTGACAAACTTAGGTAAAAACTTAGATTGATAAGACAGAAAAGAGATTCTATTAGGGAAAATCATATTAATTGAGCCAAGCATCTAAACTCGAGAGGTGCAATGCTTACTTAAGTGAAACCGAGAGGATATCCTAAAGGCTTTCATTTTAGTAGATTAAGATTGAAAGGTGGTATCATTTAAGAGGAAGACATATCATTAATATCAATTGGTTGTGAGGCTATTGACAATAAGAAGAACAACCGATCACTAATATAATATCGAGAGAAATCATTAATTAGAGTAAATTATAATTTTAGCAATCTAAATAGTTAAAACTCATCTTTGAATACGGATCACTTCAATAACTCAGAATTCTACTAGATTGATAATTTTTTACATAGTACAGAAATCCTTTAGTGTCTTTGCCAACATTCATCCTCCCTTGGGTATGATCCTTGGAATACTTGTTGGTATTATACTGTAACTTGATCCATTGTGTTTACGCTACAAATCCCGTGCAAGTTTATTGTTTAAAATTTGTTGTTATTTGCATGCTTTTGTGAAGCATGGTAAAGCCTCGTCAACTTTTTAGTGCCATTGTTGGGGAGATTAACAAATGGTTGTTTTCATGCTTTATGTTAATGTTATGGTAGAAATATAACATCCCTAAAACCCCCTAAATTGTGAACATGGTTAATTTAGGAATAATCTGAGTTAGAATTTTCAAAGTAAATAAAATAATAATTAAAAATGTTAGAATAGAAGGTAGATGAATACTAGAGGGAATTGAAAAGACCCATGTGTTGAGAAAAATAAATCAAAAATAAATCAAAGGTATAGACTAAATCGTAAGATGAGTGAAAAGTTTTGGGTTTAAAGTGTAAATTTAGAAAAGTTGAAAGACAAAAATTGTAAATAACCCAAAAGTCCTTATGACACAAAATTGATAAATAAGGACCAAATTGAATAGTTGAAAAAATATTATGGACTAAATCATAAATTTACCAAAATTCAATAGTGATTCAAGAATGAAACTATAGAGAATTATGAGGAGCAAAATGGTCATTTCTTAATTTGGATAATTATCAATTATTAAGGTGTAATAATTAAGGGTTCTTTGGTGTTGAAAGATGATTGGTTAGAATAATTTATGATTATTTTATTATTAGATATATTTATTAATTAATTAATGGTTAAGTAATTAGAAAAGATAAAAAGAGATCATTTTCATCCTTTCCATCATCTCACTCCACTATCCATGAAAGAAAACAAGTTTTATTTTCTTTAAAATTTGATCATTTTCTTGAAATTGAGAGAGAAATCCTTAAAATTACACCAAAATTTTCAGTAGAATCAAGTCTCAGATCTAGTGAACTTTTATTACAAGATAGAAGACTGTATTTTCATGTTAAAGGAGAGAGAAAAATCAAACTAAGGTTTAAAATCAAGAGAACAAGTTATGAATATCAAGGTTTTATCATGTTTTCAATTTTAATCTTGCTAGAAAGGTATAGAAATTATGGTAAAGTAAAGATTTCACATGGAAAGTTTTATGTTTTTAGCATGTTGTTGAAGAAAGAAATTAAGAAAGTGATCAAGTGATAAGAAGAAAGGAAAAACAAGTGATTTGAGGTCGGTGATAGGTAAGTACCCTTGAATTCTCTTGTTATCAAGGACTAAATTGTGAACTTTGTGAAATTTATAACTATAATAAGAGAAGTAAAGTGCCTATAAAAAAGACATGTGAAATAAGATATTATTATTTATTTAATGAAAGTGTTATGTGATAGTAAACTTGAATGAAAGGTGAAATTAGAATGATGTTATAATAATTATTGAATTTTCATAATGTTAAGAACTAAACTGTAATATATTTAGAAATGACTATAGGTATTAAAAATGTTGAAATGAATCGTTCAAGTGAAGTGTTACATGAAAGAGAATTGATTAAACTGATTAAGTAATGAATATTGAATTTCGTGGTAAAAAGGATAAATTTGAAATTTATGTGAAAGTTTTATGTGTTATTATTTGATAAGTGAAAGTGATGTAGAGAGTACAAAATATATTTTGTATTATGCACCAAGGATTTAGTGAATAAAAATCTTGTGATTATTGTAATTAAAATTACAATTATTCTTTAAATCGTAAAAATAAGGACTATGAAGAAGTGCAAAAGACTAGTTAAATTCTAAAAATTTTGAAAAATCACATTCATGTATAGATAATGTAAATCCATTGATATTCGAGTGCTCTCATGGACTATTTTTGAAATTTTTGGACATATTTCGCAAGTCATAAGAATCCCAACGCTCTCTTGTTAATTGTGATATTCGTGATATTGTACTCTAATGTCATTTTATTATGTTAATGCACTTCGGTACCCATGTTTCCAACACTTATGTACTCCATGTATCGTGTTATGTTCCATGTATCCATCTTTTTCAATGTGTCTAGTATCGGCTAAAAAGTCGTGATAAGTGATTTTCTGGTAATAATTCTTGTTAAATCGTGAAATGGTAAAATAGTGAATCAAAGTATTAGTCAATTTTGTAAATATTGAATAACATTTTGATTAATATGATATATTCCTGATATTTTAATAGTAATATTGTTCATATTAAATAAAATAAAGGAAAAAATTAATTTCATGGGTACTTACTAAGATATATTATAGTTTAACGCGTTTTTGTTTAATGCGTAGGCGAAAGATTAAGCTGAAGCCTTTGAAAGAATATTGTCATCAACCCATCTCACCACATCATCAAGGATTGGGAGAAAGAGTATGAAATTTAAGTCATGGTACAGATTATGTCATTTACATAAGCCTAATTCAAGTATTTATGTCTAGTAATGCGAGTGAAAGTATGTAACAGCCCAATTTTGGGGATAGTCGGAACAATAGTTTCGAGACCACAAATCTGACAAAATAAAATTTAATTTTATTAGATTTTTATGGTCTACAGTTTCATGGAATTATTTCGTGAAAGTTTTATTCGAAAATTTTGACGTTTGGGCACTCAATTTAGTAAAAAGGACTAAATTATAAAAAAAAGTGAAAAAGTTGAGTTCTACATGCTAGAGGTGTCCAATTGCTATGAGATTTTAAATCAGAGGTCCTTATATGATAATTAAACCATTTGTTAAGTTAGTGGACAAAAATGGACATAATAAGATAAAATTTTAAAGTTTGGCACAAAGGGCATTTTGGTCATTTGGTAAATAAAAGAATAAAAAGGAAAAATCAAGTCAAAATTTTGTCCATCATCTTCTACCTTGGCCGAATTTCATAAGGACACTATAGCTAGGGTTTCTTCAATTTTCAAGCTTGATAGTAAGTGCATTCTAGCCCTATTTTGAATGTTCTTAACATTTTTGAAGTCCTCGTAACTCGATTTACCTATTTCTACCATTATTTTGAAGTAGGGTTCATGTTTAAAAATTTACCCATGTGTGACCTGCATGTATTTTGATGTTTGATGGAAGATATTGTATTTTTTAGTTGTGATAAACAACTTTTACTAAGTGATTTTTCATGAAAATACCTAAAAAGGACCTATTTGTAAAAAGCTGTAAAATGGGTAGTAAAAATCTGACGTGATGAAAAATGTGGGCTGATATGAGCATGTTTATGGTTCAGCTAGGCTTGGGTAACAAAGAAATTGAGTGCATTTCAATTTACGAGCCTAAGGACTAATTTGTAAAATTATGAAACTTTAGGGGCAAAAAGGAAATTTTGCCATAATGTGATATTTGGAATAATTTGAGTAATGTGAATATTAAATAAGCTAAATTTGTTATTATAGATCAAGAAAAACGAAGTTCGGATCTTGATCGAGGAAAGAATAAGGTGTTTGACGATTAAATCCTTATCTACTATTTTTGGTACCAAGGTAAGTTCATATGTAAATAATGCATTATTATTTATGCCTTAATTGTGTTAATATTGTATGAATTGTGATTTACTCTTTCAATGAATTCGACAAAGTTCGACAAGCGAGAAAATCCCGGTTGAACCTTAAGAATTAGTAGGATACAAATGTCATGACATTAGGGTTAGTTGAGATTATGTGTAAGACCATATCTGGGATATGGCATCGATATGAGATTTTGTGTAAGACCATAGCTGGGCTATTGGCATCGATATGAGATCCGATGTAAGACCATATCTAGGATATGGCATTGGTATGGTACTATATGTGTGAGATATCTCGAGTATCCTTTAGTATTCCAAGTGGTTCAACGGGAAACTTAACGGCAATGTTAAAGTTGGGAAAGACTATGGTATGTCATGAAATATTATGGTGAGTTGAAAGTTGGTACAGGTATGTACACAAAACTCATGCTTAATGAGTTCAATATGTGATGAAACCTCGGATTGGTTTGATCGAGTAAGTTATGATGTTGGGATTTTAAATACATCTATACTAAGCTTGATTATGAATTCACAATGACATTTATGTTAAATTGTGTTTATGATGCCCATTATTTGCATAGGAACTTACAAAGCTTTAAAGTTTACTCCCTTTCTTTTCCCTTGTCTTATAGTGTCACCAAGCCAACTCGAGGATCGGAGACAGTCGGAGATCCATTCACACTATTAAATTTTCATTTTGGGTACTTATGATTACATTATTTTGAGTTATGGCATGTATAGGGACTTGGTCATTTTGTTATGTGTCATATTCGATTTAGCCAAATGTGTTGCCTTATAATGGTTGATGCTTCATTTTGTAAATGGCCATTGAAACTGGCTAATATTGTTTAAGAATATATGAATATGAAGATGTCTTTTATGGATGTGGATTTTGCATGGTTTGAGATGATAAGTATGAAATGTTGTATGATATAGGAAATAGCATGTAATTGATGTGTGGATGACTTGGTTGTGGCTCAATTAGTTGTATGTATATACTTGGGTTTGTGTTACTTGTTGTTGTGTAGGTTGGTGCAAGTAAGGGTGGTAAAATGGCTTGGTAAATAGCCTTATTTTTGTCCACATGGGTAGACACACGGACGTGTGTCTAGGCCATGTGTGACACACGGCTTGCCCTATGGGTGTGTGATCCGGCAGTGTGTCCCCTGCATCTTGAATTTTAGCTTCGATTTGGCCACACAGGCAGAGACACGACCGTGTGTCTTGGCCGTGTGAAGGACATGGCCCAGGGACATGGGCGTGTGCCCAGGGCATGTGAAGTCTGCACCTATTTTATGAAAAATTATAAAAATTAAATTGCCCACACGGCCTAAGCACAGGGGCGTGTTACTTGGCCGTGTGACTTCGATTTGTTGATGACATCATAAACAGAGAGTTACACGGGTTAGGGACACAAGCGTGTGTGATCACACGGCCTACCTACATGAGCATGTCCCAAGCCACACGGGCGTGTCCTAAGCCACGCGGGCGTGTGACCTTGTTTTGATGAAAAAATTTCTAAGTGTTGTAAAATTTTTGAAAGTTCTCGGTTTGATCCCGAACCACCTCCAATGTATGTTTTGGGCCTCATAGGCTAGTTTAAGGGACAATATGAATATTTTTGAAAACTTTTAAATTTGAGTGGAAATTCATGTCTCGTTTTTGAATGTTTGTTTGAGTTTAAGTCTGGTAATACCTCGTACCCTATTCTGGTGTTAGATATGGGTAAGGGGTATTACAAAGTACTTAGAGAAGCTTAAATGTTTTGATGGCCTAGCAAAATTATTAAATTATGCAATAATCATATGATTAATTATATGATATTTTGAGGTGTTTGATGGTTTAAAATGATTGAAATATGTTTGGGAATGTTTGGTACTGAAATTAGCATCAAATGAAAATGTTTTGGGCATGTTTTAAGGTCTCCTACATTAAAGTATCAATACTTGTTGAACTTGTATCAATACAAATAATTTAAAGAGAGAAAAATGAATAGTTCCATGAAAGATGTATCAATACTTTGAATAGTAAGTATCGATACAAGTGCCCTATTTTACCCTTTTTTTTCTCAATTTGACCGAAAGGGGCCCAAACAACCTCTGGTCACATCCAAACCACAGGAGATGCTCAGAAATAACCCAAGACACCTCAAAAGAGTTTAGAATGATAAGAATCAAGTGTATAAGTGGAATGTGAATTAACTTGACTTCGAGCCCAAATGTAGCATCTTTTGCTTGGGTTATCAGATTAACCCGAGTAGGAGTGTTACAAGAAGATATCATTCGAGTGAAGTAAAAGTTAGTTGAAGTATTTGTAAATGTTGTTAGTTATTTTTGTCAGAATTACTTAATTTTTCATTTCTTTTGGAGTGATAGTTGTGGATATCTAGGGTTCTTGAAATGATCTTGTTTTTTATTGTTATGTAAAGTAGCAAATTATCTTTTTTATATTATAGTCATTGTTTTTCGGGATGTTTTCGTTATTAGATAAAATGTTCTTTGATCGTGGGTGATTGCGACCTAGTATTACATTACCAATTATAAGAGCAGAGCAATCTGAAACAAATTTGGGTATGTTTGGATGGATTTCAAACAAAGTGCAATTTTGTGGGAATACATTTAGGGATCCAATTTTTTTCTTAAAACGGTTTGAGGAAGTGTTCAATACAATCATACATGTGGAGTTACCAAGTGATTTGATTAAATTGTTTTTTATTCCTTTTGCATTAGCTGTGTAACACCCTATACCCTGCTTGGTTGCCAAGCCCAGATACGGGATGCCACACCACCGTCTCGACCCATGTTCATCGAATAAGAAGCTTGTTTCAAGCAAACAGGTCATCTTTCATTAACTCGTATAAGTTTTAAGTCGTCCAAGTTGTAACAGCCCGGTTTAGACCTTAGTCGGAAAAGTGGTTTTGGGACCACAAATCCGAGGTCAAAAAATTATTTTAATATTATGTTAGTGTTTTTAATATGTGAATTGATATGTGTGAAAGTTTCGTGTGGAAATTTTATCGTTTGTGTGTTTAATTTGCAAAAAGGACCTAATCGCGTAAAATATAAAAGTGACTAGCTAATTATTAAAGTGCTTAATTGCTATGTCTCTTTAAATGAGAGGTCCTTATGATACAAATAGACCATACTTATAATTAAAAGACATTGATGGACATAAGTTAGTGGAATTTTAATGATTTTATAAAGGGTAAATTGGTAAAATAGACATTAATGTTAATTAAAAAAAACATGATATTAAGGCCATTATTTTCATCCTTGCCGAAATTACAAAGAAAAAGAAGAGAAAATAAGAGTTCTAGGGTTCGACACTCACATTGGTTAATTAATATCAAGAAAAGAGGAATTTGGATTTAGATCGAGGGAAATCGAAGGTTATCAAGTAAACAATCTAAATCATTAATTCTGAGTATGAGGTAAGTTCGTATGTGATAAATGATGTTACAGTCATGTTTTAATGCTTTGATAATGTATAAATTGTATATATTTGACTATGGTTTAAGCACGATGATAAATCTACTATGTTCGGCACTAAGTGTGCGATTTCAAATAACTTCGACTATAAATAGCACTAAGTGTGTGAATTGGAATAGCTTCGGCTATATGAGGCACTAAGTGTGCGATACCGAGATAGCTTCGGTTATTTGAGATGGCACTAAGTGTGCGAATTCTTAAAGCATGGAAATACTTCCGAATGAATTAATATATTTGAATGAGAGGTGAGAATGAAATGAATAAATACGAGAAAGTTCAGGTATTTTCGGTACCTATGTGGTAGATGATACTATGTATATGAAGTTTGTTGAAATCGTATGAACATATTAAATGTGATAGATTAGAATTGATGGATGAATTGTGAACTACTTAATGTTTATTAATTGATTTTTCGTATTATATAAACTGTTGATTATAATTGATACGAACTTACTAAGCTTTAAGGCTTACTGTGTGAAATGTTCTCTATTTTACAGTGTTATAAAGCTAGCTCGTATCTGGGGATCGTCAGCGACTCATTCACTCTATCAACATCTATTTTGGTACCATTTTGAGAGTTGTATATATGGTATATGGCATGTATAGGCTAGAGTTATTTTGATAGGTTTTGTGATATGAATATCTAGCCATGAGATTTGGCTTGTAAATGTTGGCATGTATGGCCTTTTAAGTTGGCCTAAATGATGTGTTTCATAAGTAAGTTATATGATGTATATAATGCTTATGGGATGGTTTGAATATGAAATGTTGAATTGGTAAGTTTTGTGGTATGAAATATGTGATATAATGATGAGTTTATGTATTTGGAACTTATATAAGTTGTGATGATTTTTGGTACATTGATTTGGTATGTTTTAGTTGTGGAATTGAGTAATGAAATGGTTGACTATGAAATGGTATGAAATGTGTGTGATTGGGTATGTTTTGGGCTTCCCATAAGTGTATGGAAATGATTCCAAATTGGTTATTATGAGTTCATGATTGTAGGGTTGCAAATTTGGCTTTTCAAATGGCCTATTTTTGTCCACACGGGCAGAGACACGGGGGTGTGTCTCAGCCATGTGCAACACACGGTCATGTTACACGGCCGTGTGTCCCTTGGGGTACCCTATGATTTTAAGTCAGTATACCCTACAGTTTTGACACGGCCTAGACACACGGGCGTGTCTATCGGTCGTGTGTAGCACACAGGCTGGTACATGGGCGTGTGGTCAGCCGTGTGACTCAAGTCAGTAACTTCCCTAATTTTCACATAGGCTGGCACATGGGCGTGTCTTGTGGCCGTGTGGACAAGTCAATATGTATGCCCTATTTTGCCATGGCCTAGACACACGGGCGTGTCTAATGCCGTATGAGGCACATGACCTATTCACACGGGCATGTGACCTTTATAACTTTGAAAAATGTTTAAGTTTCAAAAAATTTTGTATGCTTTCGGTTTAGTCTCGACCCCTTTCTAAAGTATGTTTAAGGTCTCGTTGACCTATGTAAGGGACTCTGTATTGATGTATGACCTATGATGCTATGATGATTGTGAAATGAATGCTAAATGTTTCGATATGTCCGGTAATGCCTCTTAACCCTAGTCTGGCAATGGATACGAATTAGGGGTGTTACACAAGTAGTTTAATTAACATTGTTACATGCAATTCATTCGTTAATCGGCCATACATTCATCCAGAATCATGCAGAAGGACTAATTAGCAAAATTTTGTGAAAATGTCTGTAGGTATCGATACTGATAATCAGGTATCAATATTTCCCTTGAGTGGTATTGATACCACTTGGAAAAATGATTCCAAATGAGCATAATGTCTCAAGATTAAAAACTCAACTATCGAAAAATATCGATACCACCAAACAAAGTATCGGTATTCCTTCCCCGAGTATCGATACTTAAGAAAAGGTATAGATACCAAATCTCTATTCTATTTCTTATATATCTTATTTCACAAAGGTATGGATTTTCAAAGCCTAATCTCGATACCTCTACTACTGGAGTTAAAAATACAGCATAGAAAAGCAAATAATTCATCTCAAGTAACTTCTAAGTAACATGCATCAAGTACTTTAAGTATTTCATCATTCAATGACTAAATTTAACAGTCCAAAACATCAAATTATCTGGACAAGATTCGTCATGCCAATGTCGATATTTAAAATTCCTAACATAAAAATAACATGAAATTCTTATAGGCAAATCAAAATGTTTAAAGATCAATAACCCAAAAAAAGATCTACCACATTGCCTAATTTCCCCAATGCGAATATAAGTAATAAAGCACCTACGATAAAAGACCAGACTTCCTTGGATCACTTCTTTGGAAACCACATCACCCACACCGTGACGTCTCTACTATGCATAGGTTAAAATGATTGGGTAAGCTTTAACAAGCTCAGTGAATTCAAGAATATCCACAATGCAAACATGTTATCATGCAACACAACCAACCATTTACTCACAAGTATCTCATTCTTAAGTCTAGCATTATATAGTATTTAATCATGCATCGTTTAAAAGGTCATTCTCGTTATGCATACATATTCACTCAAGCATAGAATAGAATCCACACAGTTACATAAAATATGATAAATTTGGATAAGATGGCATTTGCATTATGAAACATATAGTGAGCTCTATTATCACACATCAGATACATGGATCTCCTGTACACCACATAGACTCATAGAATCAACATGTCCTAAAACTGAAGCATTTAGCTGACACTCTCCTTATTTCCCCTCACATGTCCCGTTGTATGGAGCTTAGCTCTCATTCCCTTATCCCTCCAAACATGTCCCAGGGCCTCAACGCCCAAAACCACTAAACATATAGGTGAGTACTAATAATCCTATGGCATGCCAACTATATCCATGTAACACCCCTTACCTGTATTCAACGCCAAAACAGGATATGAGGCATTACCGGACTTACATCGCAAATAAACATGCAATTCTGAGTCATAAATTTGCATCCAAATTAAAACCATTTATATTCAATCATAATGTCCCTAATACGATCCTTCAAAGCCCAAAACATGCGTTAGAAGTGGTTCAGGACTAAACCAAGTACTTAGGAAAGTTTTACAAAACTTAGAAAATTTTTGCTATGAACAGGGGTCACACGCTCGTGTGGTTTGTGACACGCCCGTGTGGGCAGGCCGTGTGGTCACACACGTCCGTGTCCCTAACCCGTGTAACTCTCTGACTTGCAAGTCATGAACAAATTAGATCACACGCCCGTGTACTAGGCTGTGTGGGTAATTAAATTTTCATAAAATAGGTGCAGACTTTACATGATCGGGACACACACCCGTGTTTGAGGTCGTGTCCCTCACACGGCTGAGACATACGCTCGTGGCTCTGCCCATGTGCTCAATTCTGAGCATTCTGTTTCTCAAAATTTAGGTGCAGGGGACACACGGCTGAAACACATGCTGCATGGGGCTAGCCGTATGTCACACACAGCCTAGACACATGCCTGTGTGTCTACCCATGTGGACAAAATAAAGGCTATTTGCCAAGCCATTTGTCACCCTCATTTTCACCTTCACACACACAAGTTCAATGACATAATTCATGATATACTTAGGCAACCAAACATCCACAAACAAGGCCAAATCATGTCATTCCAGTATCCACACTCAACCTATTTACAACATCATATTTTGTCAAACCAAATCATACCTACTCACATGCTACAAGTTTCAATATGGATACCAATAACATGCATAATTTTTACTTAGTTTCCCTAGCATACTAATGAGTCAATCTTAACCATTCAACAACCAAAAACATTAAGCCATATTCAACCATTTACCAAGCATTTATAACCACATCACACAAGAGACAATTGCACATGCATGCATGTATAAATATATATAAGCTTACAACCAATTCAACCAAAATAAGCCAAGTTACATAGCCAAACACCACATCAAGCCTTTGGCAATTACAAGCCAATACATTTGGCCAAATTCATAATAACACATATAACAAAATGACCAAGTCCCTATACATGCCATAATCTCCAAATGTTTAAAATCATCGGTACCCAAAATAACAGTTTGATAGTGTGATACAATCTCCGACGATCTCCAATCCGAGCTAGCTTGGGACACTATAAAACATGGAAAATAAAATGAAGCTATATAGCTTAGTAGGCCCGTATGAAAGAAATAATCCAACCTTACCATGCATTAACATTTGAGTAATATAACATAAGATAATGTATTTTACCATAATTTCATGACCATAATTCATTCCATCGTAACTTACCTTGAAATCCTAATTTCACAAATTTTCTAAACATAAGCTTGTCGTACATACCTGTACCATCTCGTAATAGCTTCATACTTATTCTCATCGTTAGCCTACCCAATGAACCACTCGGAATAATGATATCAGATACACGAGAAACTTTGCACACAAGGTGCCACATAAGTAGCCATTGCTGCCACTACCTCATAACACATATATGCTCGTTCTCGAGCGATTATCAAGCCTGCTCACACAAGCTATCAGTCGAGACGTAGCTACATGGTGCTACTCACACAAGTTGTCAAGTATCCGTAACATATGCTGGTATACTCAGCCATGGGTAGGACTTACAGGACCAGCACCCGTATCACATAACATGAAACCTTAGTGACATGTCACTTGTATCCTAATCTATTCCTAAGGTTCGATTGGGATTTCTCGCTTGCCAAATCTTTGTCAAATGTGTCCGTAAGGTCGATTACACAATTCATGCATAAATTAAAGAAAATAAAATACATTTAAAGTAAAGCTTATTTAACATTCGAACTTACCTTGGTTACAAAAACGACAAAAGGATCTATTCATCAATTATATTGTTTTTCTCCCGATCTAGACCTGAACTTTATTTTTCTTGATCTATAATGTCAAATTTAACTTATTTAATCATCACATTATTCAATTCAGCCCAAAAACACATTATGGCAAAATTTACATTTTTGCCCCTAATTTTTCAACTTTTTACAATTTAGTCCCTAGGCTCATAAAATGAATTTCATTCAATTTCATCACAACCCAAGCCTAGCCGATTGTTATTTATGCTCATAACAGCCCACATTTTTCATTTATTCACAATTTCTACACATTTTATAGACTTTTACAAATAAGTCCCTATTTAACATTTTTTATCGAAAATCACTTTACAAAAGTCATTTAACAAACAACAAACATGCATTTTCTACCATCAAACATCAAAATACATGCATATTCAACATGGGTAAAATTTTTATACTTTGATTTTCTTTCAAATTAGTCTTTCAAAATAGCTAAATCAAGTTACAACGATTTCAAAAATATAAAAATCATTAAAAATAGGACAAGAACGGACTTACAATCGAGCTTGGAAGCTTGGCTAAAAACCCTAGCTATGGCTTCTCCTAAATTTTGGCTATGGAGGAAGAAGATGGACAATTTTTCCTTTCTTTACTTATTAGTCCATTTATCAACTAATTTACTAAAATACCCTTAATGAAAAACATTAAAAACATACTTAACCACATCCATATTTGTCCACCAATTTAAACAATGGTCTAATTACCACTTAAGGACATCTAATTTAGAATTTCATAACAATTTACTACCTTTAGCCTATAGAACTCAAATTTTGCACCTATTGCAATTTAGTCCTTCTAGTCAAATTAAGTACTCAATTGATAAAATTTCTTAATGAAATTTTTCACACAATTATTCTATCAAGCTATAAACCTTAAAGAAATAATAAAATAAATATTTCTACTTCAGATTTGTGGTCCCCGAAACCACTATTCCGCTTTGACCCAAAAACGGGCTGTTACAATCTAACGGTTTCAAGATCACGAGGCCAGAGTATCCAAAACGACACATATTACTTATTGATTATCCGTGCACTAGTTTTGTATATTAGCATCTTTTTCAAAACAACAGCATAGTCATATAGCATATATAATCACATCAAATTCGTGTACATTTTTACACTTTACACAATAGTCACTATATTTACTTACCACTTTTCATACACATCACACAACCACAAAATCACAAGATAACTATAGGTTTCAAAGAAAATTACATTCAGAACTTAGAGTAGGGGTTTAGACTACATCTAAATTCCCAAATAACATATGACTCATGTTTACGAGTAGCAATTTCATACACTCACCACTTTATGCTTTTTGTCGAAAGCTCAACTAACGCTTCCCTTGATCGTGGAAAGCTCTAATGAATGCAAAGTTTTGCACACAAAAAAATCATGCAATAACCATACTCAATAACAACCAAGAATTCACTCAAAGCAACTAAAACACAAGATATAAGCGAAATTCCCATGTAACTTAAACTATTAGCATGACAACTTTAAATTCTAATATCTTGGTCTATGCTCAATATTTTTGCCTAAAATCAATTCCGTTCATCAAATTATTCATTTACACCTAATTTGCAACCTTCAAACTAGGCAAATCGACTTAGTTCATGGTATTAACATTTTTCAACATCTTTTAGGCAATTTTCACATAATGCATTAAAACATGAGAAATCATTAAAAAAACTTCAAGATAATTTTAAAAACCTTCTAATCATACTAAAACGAGTTGAAAAACACTTTGAAACCACATTTTTGTGCAAAACCCTGAAATCCACCATTAATGCCTCATTTTTTGGCTTTTATGTAAAACATGCAATTTGATGGCTAATAATTCAATTTTAGAGTCTAAATAATAATAAAAACTAATGTATTCATGAATGATTACCTTTGTTGAAAGAATGAACAAGTTTTTACGTAAATTCGAAAAACCCACTTTTGAAGAAGATAGTGAAATCTATGGAGTTTTGGGTGTTTTTCTTGGGGAATTTTTATGGTAAATGACTTAGGATTGATAGGAATTCAAGATATTTTGGTTTGAGAATCGAAAATCAAAAGAAATAGCAATGTAATGGCAAGGGGCGACAAGAACAATGAAGGGTAAAGAAACAGACATGAAAAACATGTTGATGGGGAAGAAATATGTTCAATTTTACAAAATGGTAAAACTGTAACATAAATGCTTACTATTTTAACTTTGTTACAAATTAGTCCTTTCTCAAAATTAAGAGTTTCTAGAATACTTTTTCAAAAATTGAGTTAACAGTTAAGATGCCATAATCAAAAATATTGCCGAGTACCAACCTTATGAAATTTCAAGCTTGTTTAGGCCAGAATTCCAAAAATACCCCTAAAACTCTTAGGCCTTATTTTAGGGTGTTAAAAGCTGAGGCCACTAGAGAATGGTTGGACATGCTCCTATCGGATACTATTCAGACTTGGGATGAGTTTTTGCAATTATTTTTGTGAAGGCGTATCCCGATGAATGAGATTTTAACTACATATGATAGTTTATTTGAGTTTCAACATTCTAAAAAATAAACTTTCGGCCAAGCTTTGGATCGATTTAAGATAATCCTTCGAGGTTTAGTTTGAAATAGTGTGGAATTGGAGGTGTAGTTACAATACTTTTATGAAGGGTTGGACATTCTAAGTAAATCACAACTATATTTAACGACAATAGGTAGTATTTGGTGCCAAAACCCACATGAGATAATTATGATATTGGAAAATATAAGTAGCAATGACTCAACTTTGGGCCATGTTCATATATCTGAAAATGGAATGCATTCCTCATGTGGAGTGGAAATATCTAGGCTGTATTTTGAACCTTTCCATTGTTTTGGAAAAGCTGAGGAGAAGGAAAAGTTTTGTATTGATTCTTTACCAGTAAAGATGTAGAGTGTCGAGAAAGGAGAGCAAGAGGATTTTGAGTTGGAATGTCCATCTGACCATGGAAGTGATTTATCCTCTAAACATGAGACTAAAGAATTCCGCTTGAGTGATGAAAATGTTTTTATTTGGGTATTTGGATTTAGCGAAGAACCAAAATATGGAAATAAATTATGAAGAGGATGTTGAGGGTGAACCGAATTTTGAGGATGAGGCAGAGTGCGAGATGGCACATGTTAATCACTTAGATTGGTGGAGGCATTGCAAGGACCCATTAGAACTACTAGAAAAGGCTTTAGAGAAAGCAATTTTTTTTATTGTCAAATAACCCATGTTGGAACTAAAACATTTATTGAAAATTCTCAAATATACATATTTTGGTGATAATAATACGTTACAAGTGATCATAGCAATAGCTTTGGTCCTCGAAAAGGAAAAGGCGTTATTAGTAGTGCTAAAGAAACACAAGAAAGCCGTTTGGTGGATAACTGGAGATATTAAAGGTATCAATTCTTCTATTTGTTAACATAAGATTTTACTTAAAGAATGGAAGAAACTTTTAGTGGATGCCCAATGTCGCCTTAATCCAACTATGAAGGAAGTTGTGAAAAAAGAGCTAACAAAATGGTTGGATACCGTAATTGTTTATGTCATATTTGATAGTGAATAGGTGTCAATGTGTACCAAAGAAAGGAGACATGTTAGTTGTCGCAAACAAGAAGAATAAGTTGATTCCTACGAGAATTGTGAGGGATGAAGAGTGTGTGTTGACTATAGAAAGTTGAATGATGCAACTTGGAAAGACCATTTTCTATTACCCTTCATTAACCAAATGTTGGATTGGTTGGCTGGGAAGAATTCTACTATTTCTTGGATGGTTATTCTGGATATCATTAGATTCCTATTCACCCAAACGACTAAGAAAAGATGACTTTTACTTGTTCGTTTGATACATACGCATTCCATCAGATGCCTTTTGGTTTATGTAATGTCTCTACTACTTTTATGTGTTGCATGACCTTAATATTTATAGATATGGTTGAGGAAGGTATGGATGTGTTTATGTATGATTTTTTTTGTCTATGGGGATTCATTTGTCAAATACCCTATTAATTTAGAGTAGGTGTTGGAATGATGTGAAGAAACCAACCTTGTTTTAAATTGGGAGAAATTTCATTTTATGATCAATGAGGGCATTGTGTTGCAACATCATATCTCTGAGAAGTAATGTTCAAATTGTAGTTTTAGAATATCCACAAGCGTTTATGATGTGGAAGGAATGGTTGTTAAGAAATTATTTTCAAAAATTGTCATTTAAGTGGCAATTCCTTCAAACGACATGGAGTAGGCTATGAATTCATCTTACCTTCTTTACTTTGTAATTTTTTTTTATTGTAGAACAATTTCATATTCTTAATGAAATGCAACTCCTACTTTTGTAAAATAAAATAAAACTTTACTTAGGCCAATTTAATGCTTATTTGGTTACAAGGTAAATGGAAAAAGTCCACATATATGGAAAAATAAAGTTCATAACTAAAGTTCTATCAATTATGTATTTTAAATTCACAACAAAGTAAGCCAATTTTTAATAAACTGAAGGTATCTTGCTTCTCCATTCCTTATTGATAGCTTTATCATACTATTTCTTAAATATTTTTTTGGTTCCAACTTTTTATTTCTATTTTTCTTTTTCATCTAATATGATAGATATATTGTTTCTCCTACATTTTATCATCTTTATGATCTAATTTTATGTATCACATTTGTACAAATCATAAAAGCGGGGTTGGGTTCTCCTAATTTTCTCAATATTATCACTAAAAGGTAACATTGTACAATAATTTTTAACATGTAGTCATATTCTTACGATTGTATAGAATGTGTCAATAGTAAATGCATAAAATGCAGGAATGCATCCCTACAATCAATTTGCGAGAATTAATTTTTTGAAATGTATTTTAAACAAATATGCATTTGAGAGTAAGTGACATAAATTATTTTTATATTTAATTACAATTATTTTATGGAATTAATATTATTAACTTAAAATAATTGTAAGTCTCAAAATAAAGATGTTCAAGGATGAGGAAATATATTGAACTTTTATTTAAATTCGTGAATTCCTTTTCATGATATTTTACCCCAAATGTTGAAATTGTTACTTGAATTGTCTATATTGTTACATTGTTCATGATATTTTCCTCAGCTACAGCTTCAAATAATTTAATAGTTTTACAAATTTTGCAATGTAAAACAGAACTTAATTAAAAATTAATAAAATCAATAAAATATACTTTCAAAAAATAAATTAAATACAATTTTTTTATTAAAAAAAAACAAAGAAAGTAAAAGAAACAAAAGATAGAAGAGCAAAGAGAAGAGTATGAATTTTATTCATCATAGGTATTTACAATACTTCTCCAAATCCTATATAAGAAGTATATATGATATAAAATTGGGTTAAATATAAAATTTGTACTCGAACTTGTCCACTTCTCTCAAATTGGTACTTGTGTGTTATTTTTATCCCAAATTGATATCCAAACTTCTTTTCCGTCCTCTATATTGGTATCTGAGCCTAACGGCGTTAATTTTTTACTGACATGACAACACTGCCTATTTGCGCGCAACCATATGTCACCATCTTTGGTTGCAAACCAGACTCCTTTATTATTTTTCCTTTAAAAAATAATAAAACCTTTTTCTCTTTCATCCAAAACAAATCACAATTCCATTCCTTTTTTTATTTTATTTTTTGTTTCGTTTCTTCTTCTTTCTATATTCCCTTCTTATTCTTCTTCCCCCTATTCCTATTTTTCTAACCCTAGTCGTTGTCGCCATCCATGGCCTTCTTCGGTCGATCTGACCATCAAACCTTCCTCTCTTTCTTGTCTTCTCAAATCTTGCCTTGTATTTCCAAGAAAATCTCTTTAAAGCCAAAAAAAATCAAAGCTTGATTCTTAAGCTTTTGAAATTATACTCCCCGCCTACTGATGAAAGGCTAAAGAGGCTTCCGATGAGGCTGAGAGTGAGTTGATGAGCCAATGGAAGCAATAGCAGCGCTGCTACCAAGGCAACAATAAAGAATCAATTTTCTTGGAGCCTAGTACAAGTTCTTCAGGTCATGGAGTTAAAGGTCAACAAACTCAAGGGAGGAATTCTCCCTGTTGTTCATTAGATCCATAGGATTTTTAGGGTTTTCTAAACTCTTGTATTTTATTTTTTCTGAATTCTTACTCTCCTTCTAGATTGTAAATTTTTTGTTTTCAAATAATTTTAAATTCTTGTAATTTTTTAGGTTCTTGCTTTTATTTTGGGTTCTTGCTACCATTTTAGGTTGTTAATTTTTTTTCTAGTTGAAATAATATTGGATTGAAAATATTAGGTTCTTTGTTTGTTACTACGATTGAATTTGAGAAAATATTGGGTTTTTTTCTAAATATTTTGGGTTCTTTATTGTTTGTTATTTGTTTTTGAATGTGCTGGGTTCATTGTTTGTTATTTGTTTTTTGAAGATGTTGGGTTCTTTGTTTTGAAGATTCTACGTATAAAACTTTTTTGAGCACTTAATTTTCTTCCTTCAAAAGATGTGTTATGAACAGATAGAAAATGAAACAGATGGTGAAAGGAAAAAAAAAAAAGAAGAAACAAAAGAAATAAAAGTGAGGTAGAAGATGAAAAGGTTAGGTAAAAAAAGAAACAGATGGTGAAAGGAAAAAACAAAAAATATAATAATTTTTAAAGGAAAAATAATTAAAAGAATAATTTTTCAAAGAAAATGAGGGGAAATTTAATTAAATGAGTCTGATTTGCAGCCAAATAGGGTGACATGTAGCAGCATGTGAGTGGCCAACGCTACCATGTCAGCATAAAATTAATGTCATTTGGCTCAGGTACCAATATAGTGGACGAAAAAAAATTCAGGTACCAATCTGGGACAAGAGAACCATAAGTACCAATCTAGAAGAAGTGGACAAATTTGAGTACCAATTTTATATTTAACCCTATAAAATTTTACTCCTAATGAACCTTAATGTCCTACAGTACAACAAATTTCTTATCCTAATGGACATTTATTTTATAATAATAAAATATTTATAACATTCTCTCTTGGATGTATATCAATAGGTAATATGCCTTGTTAAAACCTTATTAAGATAAAAACTCTATGGGAAAAAAATTCTTAGTGAAGAAAAAAGAGCACACACATCTATAATTCACATAATATGCTACCTTATTAAAAACCTTATAAGGAAAACCCAATAGAACAAAACATCGATTAAGGGAAAAAGAGTACAACATGTATTTACTCCCCTTCACGATAACATCGGATGATATATTAGATTCTATGTATTTCAATCTTGAATACTAACTTTTCAAATAATCATTTAAACAGATTTACTAAACGTTTATATCATCTTCTTTTAAAAGTCACAAGCAAGGAAGAATTTTGACGAAGTATTAATCTCTTCAAGAGTTCTAACAATAACCATAGGGAACATTGATTATAATCATTTTACAAAAAAAAATGTTCAAATCATTTCAATTAATATAAATATTTACTCAAATTTATTGAACAATTTCCCAGAAAATTCTATATGCAATCTAGCATTTTAAATCCTTCAAGGATTTTAATATAAACTTCACTTAGTGATTTATATAAAGGTTGTAACAACAACCATTAGATGCATGAATCATTAGACTAATAAGATATTTAAAGATTATTACATCCACCACAAAATAATATTATATCTTTTCATAATCAATGTCAAAATTTTAGAGAAAACCTTCATTTTTCTTATCTTGTTTTCGCAAGACTATCAAGCTGTAACCCCACTGACTTTATACCTTCAGATGTTTAGATTACTAATCTAGAAACTTCCCAATTTGAAAGTAAATTTAATTCTAATTGAATTATGCATTTCTATTTTGGAAAATCTATTTTATATCTATTATTGTCAACAAATTTATTTAAGATTATCATTTCCTTTTATTATTTCAACAATGATATTGCATGAAAAATCTTTGTTAACAATTTTTTATTCTGGTTCCATAATTTCTCGTAGTGACATAATTTTTTGAAATCTCTTTATTTTATTTATTTTCATCTTCAGGTACTTCAATCTCTTCTAGAGTTTTAATGGTTATTTATGTTTTAGGTCTCTTCTAGAGTAGTCATCCTGATTATATGATCATCTAGATTCATTATTTTCTTTTATGCGAATTTTCATCTTTGAAACCAATCGATCTACTATGCTTCAGGCATACATTAATTTCATTTATTCTAACATGTTATCCTATTGGGATTTCAAAACATCAGTTGGTATATGACACTTGGTTTTTCTCATTAGATCTAAAATGCTTCTTGCTTTTAAAATGTCATAAAGTGAATTATATTTTAAATTTTTTGTTTAAATTACTTTTTTATGAGGATGATAATTTATTCCAAGTAGTTTATTCATTCAGTTGTTATTTTTCTTTTAATGTTGAGAAAGCTATCAAATCAAATTTGTAATCACCAAATTATGTCATAATTAAATCTCTAATTTGTTAAAACTATCTAATAATAAAAGAAGACTTATATATAAATCAATTTATCTGCTCTACTAGCACGACTCTTGAAGGACAGGGAGGAGGAAGGTTTGCTTGTTCAAAGGAATTTGGGGCGCCACCGGGGGTGATTGATTTCAGTTTAGTGGGGTATATTTTAACTGCGAGTATAGTGCACTTTTCGGTAATAAAGAGCACCATGGTAAATGTTTGGCATCCAATTAGAGTTCAGATCTCAGTTCTGGGGAAAAAAGATTCTTATTTAAATTTTTCCATAATATGGATCTGGAGAGGGTTATAAGTGGAGCGCCTTGGACTTTTAAGAATCACTTTTTGGTGTTTCATTGGTTGGAGAAGGGGGTGATCCAATAAAGGTTTCGTTAGAGTTCGTTACTTTCTAGGTCTAGGTTCATGAGTTGCCTATGGGTCTATTCTTAGAACCTTTTGCATGATAGTTAAGGGATTTCATAGGGAAGTTTATAGAGTATGATTCGAAGAGTCTGAGTAAGGGGGTATAAGCTTTCCTTAGGATCAAGGTTTTATTGGCTGTGAGAAAAACTCTAAAAAGAAAGAAGAAGATTGTGTTCGCATATGGGAATAGTACTTATGTCAATTTTAAATACGAGAAGCTAACACTGTTCTACTTATTTTGTAGACGATTGGGACATAGCGATTCTTTCTGTCAAATAAGGATGTCGAGAGAAGAGGAGGCTGTTGAATTGGGTTGGGACTTGTCTCTTCGAGCACAGTCTAGAAGGGTAGCTGCAATGAGTAGTGTTTAGCTACTGGAGAATTGTGACGAAAGGGATTTTGGAAGTATGAATGGGCAACAGGACCTAAGGGTTGGTTCTGGAGCTGTTGATCGAAGAGGGTTGGTGTTAAGATGGATCCTATGCTGGGTATCAATTTCGAAGAAGGTGGCAGTAATAGCCTAAGGGTTAGTGGGTAAAGAGAGCATTCTTATGAGCAATTTGCGATGGAACATAATGGGGAGGAGATGCCTATTGAAAATAAAGAGGGTAAGAAGAGGCATCGTAAGGAAACCAGAGATTGCGATTTGACTGGGAAAGAGAACTCATTAGTGCTAAGGGAGGAAAGAACTGGAGGGAAGAACCCATTTTTTATTAGTGCCTACTAGGAGGCAAGTCGACTGGGTGCATTAAAACTTTTAAGATGGAATGTTCGTGGCTTGGGGAAACTACAAACTATTAAACGTCTCAAAAATAAGTTGAGACAGATTCACCCCAAATTTTGTTTCTGGTTGAAACAAAATTTAGTGCTAGGAGTATGGAGCGCATACGAAGGATATGTGAGTTCATGCATGGTATCGATGTGGATGATATTGGTTTGTGAGGGGGCTATTGTTAGGATGGAAGGAGGGGTTAGCAGTATCTTTAAGAAGTTTCTTGAGGTCTCATATTGGCATGGAAGTGGAGGAGGATGACGGGAGGATTGTTTGGTGTTTCACGTGTTTCTATTGTAACACCCTATACTCGTAACCCACACTGGGGCAGAGTACAAGGCATTACCTATCTTGATCTTATGCATACAACCAATCTCAAGACACAGAGACTCGATCCAATTTAAAACTTTTTCAATTTCTACTTTAAACTTCTTATTATGGGCTTATGATCCCCAATTCAACCGTCGAAAATTAATCGGTACCATTCCAGGCCTTCAAACCATCCTTAAGAAATTTTCCTTTAAAACAGGGCACACGCCCGTGTGGAAGGGTAACACGCTCGTGTAACCATATCGACATGGTCATGCTGATAGCCCGTGTGGCTCACACGGCCTAAGCACTCTGAGACATGCCTGTGTCCCTCACCTGTGTAGAATTAATTTCAAATTCACACCTACAGGGGTTTTCACACGGCCAGACACACGCCAGTGTCAATGGCCCGTGTCCCTCACACAACCACAACATGCCCGTGTCTTAGCCCGTATGTAAAAACCTGGGTATTCTGTTTCCGACGTTATCATCCCCAAAATGTCACACAGCCTTTGTACACACCCGTGTACTAGGCCGTGTCCTCCACACAGCTGAGACACACGGTCGTGTCTCTACCCATGTGTTTATTACCAGGCATACTGGCTTGAAATTTTTACGTGCAGGGGACACACGGACAGACTACACGCCCATAGGGCTAACCGTGTGTCTCACACGGCCTAGACACATGCCCGTGTGTCTACCCATATGGACAATATGAGGCTATTTACCAAGCCTCGTTGCCACCCTTGCATACCTATTTTCATACAGATACCAACCAATACCAAAACAAGCATAATTTCTATAATCAAATCAGCCACAATAGACATTTATTCAACCATGAATATACATCTTCTATAAACTCAAAATGAATGTTAGCCATCATTCAAGGCTTAATGCAAAGTGTAGGATCTATCCCAAGCCAACACATTTGGCCAATTCTCAAAGACACAAAATAATAAGGTCTAAGTCCTATACATTCCATATTCAAAAATATAAATCCAACTATACCGAATGTTTCGGCTGATAGTATGATCGATATCTCTGACTTTCAGTGATCCTTGAGCTAATTAGGTGGCACTGAAAGAAAAGGGAAAGGAAAGAGAGTAAGCATAAAGCTTAGTAATTTGCTTATAAATAAGTATACTACAACATTTATTCATAATCAACATACTTGTAACACCAAAGTAGGCATAGGTGTAACTTACTCACTACCATCCATACAAGTCATATTTTATATGTATTGAGCTCATATCTCATACGTACCAATTAGGTACCTGTTCCATTCACAACATGATTATACATTCCTCATTAGTTCTAAAACATAACATTCATCGTTGAACCATTCGAAATATCACCGGGGATTCATTAAGCCTCAGACATGGGTAAGGTACCGATGACATGTCCCAGACATGGTCTTACACTGGCTCATATATCAAGTCGATGCCATGTCCCAGACATGGTCTTACACTAACTATCATCTCGTAGCCGATGCATGCCCAGACATGTCTTACACTGGCTTATGTCTCAAGGCCGATGCATGTCCTAGACATGTCTTACACTAGCCCTCGTCTCAATGCCGATGCCATGTCCCGGACATGGTCTTACATTGGCTCTCATAATGTGGCCGATGCATGTCTCAGACATGTCTTACACTAGCTCACACAAGTGACCCTAATGTCATGGCATGAATATCCGGTTTATTTCTTATGTTCAACGGTAACTCTACTATCTCTATTATCATCATACTTTCTCAATTCTACAATCAAGCAATTCATGCCATTAAATTTAAAAGCAATTCAACACATACATTAGAAATGTAGTTGTATTATTTATATACAACTTACCTCGGATTACAAAATACACACGACTAGTCAGTTTAGTCGATTTGCTTGGCCTTCCCCCGATCTAGGTTCAGATTCAGTAAATCTTGATCTATAATAGCAAAATGCACTCACTTAGTCACTAAACACAATTAGGCAATCTCAAATTCACATCTTAGGTAAAATGACCATTTTGCCCCTATACCTTGGCAAAATGACCGTTTTACCCCTATGCTTAAAAATCAATTTTTATCAAATTTCTTCGTATCTCAAGCCTAGCCAAACTCTTTTTACTCTTATAGCAACCCCAAATTTTCACTATTTCACACACTTATCACCTATTTTGCAAATTATGCAAAATAGTCCTTTTAGGTGTTTTCATGCTAGCACCCTTCATAAAAATTGTTTATAACACAACTAGGACTCATATTCTTCCATAAAAACTCAATAATATCACAAATCCATTCATGTAAAAACCCTAAAATTTTAATCATTTTGTAAAATAGACCCCTCATTTGAAAGCTCATGCTTCAAGGGTTTCAAAAATACAAAAATCATTAACAAAGGACATGGAAATCACTTACTTATGAGTCCACTAAGTGGCTGAGAATTTTGAGCTTCCAAACCCCTTTCAATGGCTTATTTTTGGTGGTGTATAGGAGAAGAAAAGAAAAGATGACAACTTTTCTTTATTTTAATTAATTTGCTAATGTCATCAAAACCTAACACTTTGACTAATTGATTTCCTTATCTTATGGCCAGCTATTCTTTCTTTTAAGGGTCTATTTTCGCTTTAAAGACCCCCAATTTTTTTTCTCTAGCTATTTGACACCTTTAGCTATTAATCTAGAACTTTTACAATTTATGCGATTTAGTCCTTTTTCGCAATTGGGCTCACAAACGTCAAAATTAACTTACCAAATTTTTCATGAACTAATATATTAATGTTAGAACATCAAAATAATAACAAAAAACTCTTTTTAACTTTAGATTTGTGGTCCTAAGACCACTTTTCTGACTAGGCCCTAAATCGGGCTGTTACATCTATGGTTCTCCAGTGGAGCAAGCTAGGAAGGATTCATGGAATTTATTGAGGCAATTGAACCAGGAAAGTAATATGCCATGGTTAGTTCTGGATGATTTCAATGAGATTTATTATTCCTTTGAAAAAAAAAGAGGGCGTCTAAGGGAAGAATGGTATATGAATGCTTTTAGGGAAGTGTTGGATGATTGTGCTTTGGGTGATCTAAGATTTGTTGGCCAATGGTTCGCATAAGAAAGAGGTTGGTTGCCAAAAAATAATATAAGGGAACAATTAGATAGGGGATAGCTAACCCAAGATGGTGGGATTTTTTTTAGAATATTCAGTGAACCATTTAAGCATAGTTTTTCATATCATTGCTCGATGCTTGTTGATACGGGAAATGATAAGAGGGCCCGGCTGATGCTGAATGGACATTACTTTTATTTTGAAGTCGGTTGGATTCTAAAGGATAGGTTCGAGGATCATCTGAAGATTTGATGGGTAATGAACCATAAAGAGATTCCGATGAAGCTTAAGGATTTAGGGGTGGAGCTAAGTAGTTTGGCTAAAAAGGTTTGACTACGTAAGAATTATAGGAGAGGGTGTCTAACTGCTAGACTAAATGAGCTAATTGATGAATATCCTAGTGATCAGATCCTGGCAAAAATCACTAATGTTAAGCTAGCCTTAAATTTGGAAGCTGATATGGAGGAATTATTTTGGGAACAATGGGCTAGGGCTAATTGGTTACGTTTGGGCAATCGCAATACATCATTTTTTTCCATAGTTTTACTCTTGGTTGAAAGAGTAGAAATATTGTTAAAGGGTTAGAAAATGGAAATAGTGGTTGGATAAGTAAACAAAATGGGATGATACAGGTGACAACAAATTATTTTAAAGATTTTTTCCTCAAAGCCAGTGAGAAATTGTGATCAACTACTTTTCGAAATTCTAGTGTGCATTGAAGAGAATCAAAATGAGGAGTTGATGGCTGAATTTAAAAGGGAGTAGGTGCTAGAGGCGATTAAGGCTATGGCCCCTTTAAAAGCATCCGATAGTGATGGTTGCCCAACACTTTTCTTTTAGAGGTACTAGCATGTAGTTGGGAGTGAGGTAGAGAAGTTTTGTTTGGAGATGCTTAACAGGCAACGATATTTTGAAGAGATCAATTGCACAAACATTGTGCTTATTCCAAAAGTAGGTTCATCGAAGAATATAAGTCAGTTCAGACCCATCATCCTTTGTAATGTCATTTATAAGGAAATTTCGAAGGTGATTGTTAACAGATTTCGCAGAGTACTTGATAATTATATTGATGAATCTCAAGGAGCTTTTGTGTCTTGATGAAAAATTGCGGACAACATGTTTGTAGCATATAAAGTTCTACATTCCTTGAAGAAAAAGAAAGGGGGTCAGTTAGATCTTTCACTTTGAAACTTGATAATAGCAAAGCTTATTACAAGGTGGATTAGGGTTTTTTGGAAAGAGTGATGGGCTCTCTAGGTTTTTGTGAAGCGTGGATTTCACTCGTCATGCAATGCATCTCTAGTGTGTCGTATTCTGTAATTTTGAATGGGGAGAAAGAGGAGCAGTTTCGACCATCTATGAGCTTGAGGCAAGGGAACCCCCTTAGCTCTTATCTGTTTTTAATTTACGTTGAAGGTTTATTAATGTTACTACATATAGCTAAAGAGAAAGTGAGACTTAATAGGGCAAGGATAGGTTGAGGTAGGCTAGAAGTTAGTCACATTTTCTTTCTTAACGATAGTATATTGTTTAGGGAGGCCACGGTAGAATGAGCACACACCATGAAGTCAATAATTTCTGAGTATAAAGAGATTTCATGTCAGTAAGTTAATTTTGATAAATCTCTTATATACTTTAGTGGTAATGTGAGTGATGGTGTGAAAGAGCAGGTATGAAGAATTTTGAGGGTGAGAATGTAAAACAATCCAGAGAGGTACCTTGGTTTGTCGACAATGGTGGGAAGAAGAAAAAAGCATGCTTTTTTGGATTTAAAAGAGAAATTTATTAGGAAAATAAAGAGTTGGAGTGTGCGATGGTTATAAATGAGGGGAAAATAAGTTTTTATTAAGTCCATTTTGCAAGCCATCCCTATGTATGCATTGCAATGTTTTTTGTTTCTTGTTTCTTTGTGTTCCGAGTTAGAGAATATGATGCAAGTTTTGGTGGCAAAATTTGAAATCTGATAAGGGTATACACTAGTGTAGATAGAGTGTTTTATGTGCTCTAAAGGCACAGGGAGGGCTGGGTTTTAGAGATCTTGTTAAATTTAATTTGGCCATACTTGCGAAGCAAGGGTGGAAACTAATAACGCAGCCTAATAGTTTTGTTTACGCATGTTATGAAAGCTAAGTATTTCCCCCGTGGGGATTTTATGAGTGCGCGTTTGGTAGCTTACCCTTCGTATACCTGGCAGAGTATGTTGAGAGCCTATGGGCTGCTCGTAGAAGGATTGAGATGGCAGATCAGGAATGGATTGGATGTGAACCTCTAGAATGACGTGTGGGTGCCAAGTATTGGAAATGGTAAACTTCAGTTCCAAAGTATTGACATTAGGTATACTACTATTTCAGAGTTAATTCAAGAGGACCCATTTACCTGAAAGCAGAATGTGATTAGGAATTTATTTAAAGATGACCAAGTACAAAAAATTGTATTGATCCCTCTAGTGAATAGTGCAGAAAGGGATGGAGTAATATAGAGGGGGATAGTACAAGGGTATATTCTACGCGCAGTGTTTACAAATGGCTTTGTACAGAGGGAAGGAATATACAAGGGGAAATAATACAGAACAACCACAGAAGCTATCTAATATTTACACTCGGTTGTAGGACCTAAATATTCCTAATAAAATACATATACACTTCTAGAAAATAATCAATGAGTTTGTGCCAACATTGTGGGTGCTGAAGTAACGGAAGCTTGCTGTCAATACGCTTTGTCCAGTTTGTCAAGTAGAGGAGGAATCAGTGGCTCACTTGTTCTGTGATTGTGACTTTTCGAAGCAAGTGCTAGAGGGAGTAGGGATGGTGTCCTCAACAAGCAACATGCATCAAAATTGGAAGCAGCGGTTAGTAAATGAGGTATTGAATAATAGCATAACAATTTTTAGATTACTCGTTATTTCTTATTGGGCTCTATAGTATAAACATAACAAAATATATCATGAGGGGATTAGGGAGTGGGTCCATGAGGTAATAGGATTTATAAATGCTTACATGCTTGAAATTGAGTAGTTAAGTGGGTTACCTAGATCTGTGCATATACCAAAGCATATTATTTGAGAGCCACCAGAAGGGAACATTATTAAGTTCAATTTTGATGATTCTTTTAACTAGCAATCATGGTCATTACATTCAAGTATATTAGTATGAAATAGGGAGGGTCTTACTGTAACACCCCAAAATAGGGCCTAAGAGCTTTAGGGGTATTTTAGGCATTTTAGCGTTAGAGTGTTCAAAATTTTTGTGACATGGTTTGTCGATAATGTTTTCAGTTATGGTTTTTAAAAAATAAAACCAATTTTTGAAAAAAGTGTTTTGGAATCCTTTGATTTTAAAAAAAATGATTGATTTAAAACAAAGTCAAAATTGTGATCATTTATGTTGCAATTTTACTAGGTTTTAAACTTCAACCTAAAAACCCCCATTTATAGTTTTATTTTCACGTTATTCTCCTTCTCTCATACTTGTGTCGTCCATAGTTCTCCTAACTCTCCCAATCGATTTTAAATTCCAAATCCTAATTCATTTTTATTTCTATCATCTTTTAAGTTATAAATCTCCATAGAAATTAATAAAAACACCCAAAATCATCATTGATTTCTCCACTGCCAAGCTTATGAGTTTTTCAGGTTTTCGATCAAATGCTTGATTTTTCATCGTCTAAGGTAACGATTCAACTCCTAAATAGTTTTAAATGTTATTTAGTCTTTAAAACTAAGTTTTTAGCCATTAATGTAACAGCCCGTTTTCAGTGAAATCGGAACAGTGATTTTGGGACCACAAATCTGAAGTCAAAAAAATTTTTTTATTACTATTTTATGGTCTATAGCATGATAGTATTACCGTATAAAAATTTCGTTAAGAAATTTTATCGTTTACATACTCAATTTGAGAAACAAGGACTAAATTGCGTAAAGTGCAAAAGTTGTGTTCTAATAGCTAAAGGTGTCTAATAGCTATAGAAATTTAAAGTGGAGGTCCTTATATGGTAATTAGACCATTAAATGTGATAGTGAATGTACATGGCTTGGCATTAGTATAATTTTTAAAGTTAATTAAGGTTACTTTTGTAAATAAGTAATAAATAATAAAACAAATAAAAAAATTAATATCATCTTCTATTGTTATCTTTCTTCAACCGAATAGCCAAGAAAAAGAAGCCATTTTTTCTCTTTAGGGTTTGGCAAGCTTGTTTCCATCAATTAGGTAAGTGTTTTGTCCCGTTTTTGATCATTTCTCTGTTTTCGGGATCATTGTAGCTTAATCTAGCTAACCCAGGGACTAATTTGTGAAAATATTAAAATACTTGAGTTTTTCCATTAATGAACATGTTATGGTTTTGAATTTTAATGGTATAAAATGATTGATTGTTGTCAGATAAACAACTTTAGAAAAGGAATTTTTGATGAAATTATCAATTAGGGATTAAATTGAAAAATATGATAAATTGTGTAGTAAAATTGTGAATTTGTGATATATATGGGTTGCTATAAATATGTTTATAATTTGGCTAGCCTTGGGCAGGGGTAAAATTGAATGAATTTCATTTTCCGAGCCTAGGGACTAAATTGCAAATAATTAAAAGTATAGGGGCAAAATGGTAATTTTTTCAAAAATGTGTGTTGGACTAAATTGAATATGAATTATATTTAATTGAGTTAAATTCATTCGTATAGATCCAGTTAGACCTCATACGGAGTTAGATTGGGACAAAGGAAAAATATCTGATTAGTCGCCTTCGTATTTATGTACACTTGTCGAGGTAAGTTCGTGTAATTAAATTGTATAATTATATTCTTTATTTGAATTAGATTTACATTATTTGCATTATCGTCATATATGATTACTGATCGCATATTTGACAACATACGACGATTACTGAGCTCTGTTTAAACCTTAAGAATTTGTAGGATACAAATGACATGTCATTAGGGTTACTGATTTCAGCTCTTATGAGCTTATTGTTATTCAGCTCAGAGGATCTTACCATTTATAACTCGTATGATCATACATGTACATGAATTGATGGATTACAGTTTAGTACACCTCGTGTGTACTACCCTCATATCCAATGATATTCTAAATGGTTCAACGAGCACAATTCTGTTACGAGTTTATATGAGTTTGATACGAACTAGTACAGGTATTTACATGAATTACATGGAAATGGTTTGTATATGATATATGGATACATGGTATAGATGTTACATGTATATGGAATTTGAATAGTTGTTGAACTCATACATGATTCTTGGTTTTTATATGAATTACATGGCTAACATGGTTGATGAATATGTGTTAGGCTTTTGGCCAAATTAAGCTAAGATATACTTTGGTTTACTTACCTTAAATGTGATTAAAATGGTAAGTTAAATTCTCTATTATACGAACTTACTAAGCTTAAATGCTTACTCTGTATTATTTTCCGTGTATTATAGTGATTCGGAAGCTCGTTCGGTTTGGAAGCTTGTTGGAGATATATCACACTATCCATCGGCACTTTTTTGGTACATTCGATTGTTTAATTTTGGTTATAATGGCGTGTATAGGTTAATTTGGCCAATGATGGCATATAGGTGTTTTGTTGAGATTGGCCAATTATTTGGTTTGTGTTTGGTATATTTTGATGTATATATATATGTGGCCTTATCATATTTGATGTGTGTTTGATATGGTAGAGTGATGGAAAGTAAAATATGGTATGAATATGCATATAAGATATGTTATATACCTTGGTGTGATTTAGTGCTTTGTTATGGAAAATTTATAGGTATAGTGATGTTAGTTAGAATGGTATATTTGGTACCATTTGGAAATATTGGTATGTTTTGGTAAGTAAGTTAAGTGACATGAAATGATGCAAAATGATTTACCTTGTGAATTGGTATTTTCGGTACCAAAAAGTTGAGCTTGATAAGTGACCAAAATGATAGGTTTTGGGTACAATTATGCATATATGTATTTGGTCATTTAGGTAAGTTTGGATACATGGTTGACATGTTTTTAAGTTGTCATTTGATGTGCCTAAGGGCATATTGGTTGTATGTGATTTTAGTACATGTTTAAAGCTTATTTATGCTTGTTTTGGATGCTTGATTATAGCTAGAATATATGTGCATTTTTTGGAGTAGGTTGATGTCATTTTTGGGTGAGAAATGTGGCTTGGAAAATGGCCTATTTTCATCCACACGAGTAGAGACACGGGCATGTGTCTCAGCCGTGTGTGACACACGGCCGTGTGTCCCCTGTATCTTTTAAACAATGCAAGTCAGTATGCTCACACGGCCGGGCACACGGGCGTGTGGCTTGGCCGTATGACCCAAGTCAGTGAGTTACACGGGCACAGACACGAGCCGGGACACGACTATGTGTCCCTATTTCGAATGCCCACATGGTCTAAGACACGGGTGTGCCTCTTGGCTGTGTGACTCATACGGCCGTGTGACCCCTGCAGTTTTGAAAATTTTATAAGTTTTTGAATAATTCTCTGAACTTTCAGTTTAGTCCCAATTTGTTTCTAAGGTGTATTTTGGGCCTCGAGGGCTCGCATTAGGAACAACATGCATGATTATGATTGTTTTCTGACATGAATGCTATATGTTATGAAATGTTTGAATTTTATCTCCGTTTAAATTGTAAACTTCGGTAATACTCTGTATCCCTGTTCCAGCAATAGATTCGGGTTAGGGGTGTTATAATTAAAATACATGTTTTAAATAAAAGCCAAATTTTGGCTCATTAGTGGTGGATTTTGAGATTTCAGGTAAAAACATGGTTTCAAAGTATTTTTCAATTATTTTTACATGATTAAAAGATTTCTAAACTTACTTTGAAGTTTCGTTAAAGATTTCTTGAGTTTTAATAAATTTTTGAAAAATAGCCATAAAACATGTCGAAAAAGTCGATACTGTGAATTGAGTATTTTATTGTAATTTAAAGGTTAGGAATTAGTCATAGGTGAATTATAAGATGAACCGAATTGGTTTTAGGCAAAAATATTGAGTATAGACCGAGATATTTGAGTTTGAAGCTGGCTATATAAAAGATTTTGGTTACATGAGAACTTAGTTTAAGCTTATATTTTTTATTGCTTGTGGTGAGCTCTTAGTTGACTATTGAATGCATTATTGTGTTGAAGTTCCAGATTCAATGGGACCTTCTACGAGTAATGATAAAGGCAAGTGAAAACTAGTTTGAGGTTTTGGCTTTTCGACGAAAGCGTAATTGGTGAGTGTTTAGACTAATTGCTTGTGGACATAATTCAATGCGTTATTTGGGAATTTAGTAGTAGCCTAAACCCCTACTCTAAATTTCGAGTGTAAGCTTTCTCATACCTATGCTATCTTGTGAACAATGTGCTTGTGTGTTTGTGAATATGTGAATTGAGATGATATGCTATAACATGTGATATGAGGTTATGATAACCGTTGTGAAAGTGCAAATGTGTACATATTATGTATATGTTAAATGTTAGTAACAGTGTTTTGCTAAAGATGCAAATATGCAGTGATAGTGCACAGATAATCAGTAAGTGATATGTGTTTGATTTCAAATATTTTGGACTCGTGATTTTGAAACTGTTAGATATAGTTGGCATGCCATAGGATTGTGAGTACTCACCTATGTGTACAGTGATTTTGGGCGTTGAGGCCTTGGGACATGTTAGAGGGATAAGGGAATGTGAGCTAAGCTCCATTCAACGGGACATGTGAGGGGAAATAAGGAAAGTGTTAGCTTTATGCTTCACTTTTGGGACATGTTCGACTTTATAAGTCTATGTGGAGTGTTGGAGATCCGTGCATCCGATAAGTGATAATAAGGCTCACTTTTATGTTTCATAGATCAAGTGTCAAATTATCTCAAATTATGAATATGTGTGTATTGTGACATGTTTTTATATGATATGTGACCATTATGCAAATTATCTATAAACATATTTTTTTAAGTATTGTGATATATGCTTGAATGTTATGTGATTGTATAAGTATTGTGATACATGCTTAAATGTTATGTGATAATATGTGTAATGTGAGATATGCTTAAAAGTGAATATGATTACCATGTAAATGAACTAGTACTAATGCACGAGTAAGTATATTATGACACTAGAGTTGGAGCTGTTGAGGTAGTGTTATATGGATGTTTTATTAATGCTTGATGAATTGTTTGCATGGTAGTTGTTCTAGACATTCACTGAGCTTGTTAAGCTCACCCATTCCTTTCTTAAAACCCTTGTAGAGTTGTTGAGTGTCAGTGTGATTGGTGTGGTTCCGAGGGTGATCCAAGCAAGTCCATTTCTGTGATTTTGTAGGAGTTATTGTTATTTGTTTATGTTTTGGGAATAAGGTAATGTGGTAAAATTTTATTGGTATTTACCATGATGTTTTAAATGCTTCTATAGATTATTTGTTCCTAAGTTTATGAGATTCATTTCTTATTACGTTGGTTATTGTTTGGACTTACTTTCGATGTTTGAGACTATTACTACCGCCATTTTGACGTTTATTTGATGATGATATGATAGCATGATGATTTGGTACATGTTGGAATGACTTATATGCTTATGTATGTTGGATTTTTCTGGTCTGAAGTAGAGGTATTGATATTAGTGTTACAAAAAATGATACATCTATGATTTGAAATGTGCAAGAGTCAGAATCATAGTTTGGTATCGATACCCTATCACAAGTATCGATACTCAGGGTAGAAATATCGATACTTTGGTAGAGGTATCAATAATTTTCAAGGTTTGGATTTTTAAGCGAGAAACAGTAAGCAGTTTTGGTACTGATTTTCCAAGTGATATCGATACCACTTGAGAGAATTATCGATACCTACGTGAATTGTCTTGGAAATTTTGCTAAGTGGTCTAATGCATGTTTAATTATTAGCACAAGTTTATTTAAAGTATGTTTGGCATGTTTTAATGATGGTTGATATATGTCTAAATAAAAATTTATAAGATCACTAATAAAGAGGATGATTTCTTAATAATGTCACAATTTACCGTGAGTATGACATGAGACGGTGGTGTGTCATCCTAATATTCGAGCTTGGTGACCAAGCCGAGTATAGGGTGTTACACTGGTTATGACGTCGTGTAATTACCCGTGGGAGAACATTATAGATCCGACAACAGCGAAAGCGAGAGCATACTTGAAGGCGGTCTCCTTTGCGGAAGAGTTGGGGTTTTAGGATATGTGTGTCGAGGGGGATACTCTAATCATTATCCGAAAATTGAAATCTAGTGAGGAGGATAGATCTAGTAACCTTATTTTAAAAATTAAAGGGAAAGGTACTAAGTTCAAGGTTCTCCAGTTTAGGTTCGTACCTCGAGAAGCAAACGCGGTGGCCCATGCAATAGCGATGGAGGGTCGAAAACACAATCGTCCTGTCTATTGGATTAATGAGGTCCCGAGGGATGTGGAAAGGATTGGACCTACTGGGAGGAGGGGGATTGGAGGAAGAGACCATTTTTGAAAGCTAAGTCTAGATTTGAAAGTGAAGGGTGTTCGATGAACTCAAGGCCGGTTGAGGGGTTTTCCAGTTTGTTGGTATCAGAATATGCTATTTTTCTCTGGATTATCTCGAAAATCTACTGGTCCTAAGAAGAGTTGTGAAGGTTCTAGAGAGGATGTCTTAGATCTAAGAGGTTTTATTTGTTTTTGTTTTTTGTTGTTTTTCATGTTTTTCTGATGGTTTGTGTTGGTTTCCTTTTGTGTTTAATGTTTTGTTTTTTTACTTGTCTTGTTTATAGTGGTGATTAGTGTGGTCTAATTGTTTTGAAACCCCTCAAACGTCGTTTAGGAATCCAATGGTTGGGTTACACGTGTGGCTGATTGTAACTGTTTTATTCTCCAAGTATTTATGGCATCAGTGGTTTTTACTCAAAAAAAAAAGACTTATATAACTAATATATACTCCCAACTTCCTTTGAATACCCATTTTTTTGCAATATGGTGAAACAACTTGAACATATACTACACATTCAAAAATTTTAAAATTAGAAATATTTGACTTTGATCAAAAGCCAACTGTAATACAAGTGTTGATGCATGTAAAATATCATATCTTTATACGTATACAAAAGAAATTTTGTTCTTAAAAGTAATGGTTTAGTTGTTAACTAGAGGCATTTAGTAATTTATTTATACTAAAGCCATTTTATACATATAAACAACAGAATTTGCAATAATTATTCGAATTGACATGTAATAAGCATTAACTGTTTGAGATATAATCTAACGAACATTAGCATGAATTGTCTCAACTGCATAATCTGAAAGTTTTGCTCTTAAGTTAATCATTTAACAAATAATCTCGTAAACTACAAGTTACGAGTTGGTAACTCACATGTGATTATCTTGTAGATGCATCTACTAAAATTATATCAAAACATCCACTTGTTAGATAAACAAGTCAATATTCATTTAAAAAATCCAATAGATTCAATTTCAACTTTTGTTAGTAAGATTCCAAATAAATAATTCTCTTTTCAGAACAAGCAGCACATGAGAATTTTTTAGAATGAAGAATCTTTATGTTCTTTAATAAATATCCATGTAAATACCATTTTTACATCATTATTTATTGATACGGTCTAACTGATCATGCCAAGTAATTAATATTTTTGGATTAGTAAACTTCTAGTTTACTTGTACATGTAATTTAATCATACTAATACAGAGAGTATAAATTAGAGAAAAGTAGGTAATTTTTGAAAAGAAAATCCATTTATATAATAGCTGTAATAGATAGAAAATAATCTTCTCATTTTTTTTAAACTCAAATCTTAGTTCCATGCTTTAGGAAAGGGTGGTTTGAAACTTTTTTCACAACTAAATCTTCGTGAAATTAAAACTTCTAAATTAAGATCAATTTCGATAACATGATTTATGTACTCCGTAACAAATAGATAGCTCTAAATAAAATGTAAAAAAAAAAAAGATAGTACAATGCAAACAAATATACTAACATTATATGATAAAGGATGATACGGATGAATGCGGAAGCGGATCATAAAGTTTGTTCAAGTTGCGGATGTATCCTAGATCTCTAGATGAATGTAAACTGAAACGAGAAACAACGAAAATAGATTAGTTGTCACAAAGGAGAGTCAAATGAAAATAAAACAAAAGAAAGATGAACCGGCTGGTAAAGAGTCCAAAAGAAAACAAATTAGGGTTTCTTGGATGGAAAGAAACTGTTCTTGGACCTCAAGAAAATGCCCCGACCAGATTTTTGATGTGTTTCCTAATAGAACGAAATGGGAGAATGTCTTTCTTGAAGCAAATTTAACCTAGAATGAAAATCAATAAAATCAGCAAGCCAAAACAGCAAGAACTAACTTAAATAAGTAAGAAACGATAAATTAATGATAGAACAGAGAAGATGACGTCCTAAGAAGCCTTGGAAACATTAAGAATCCACAACTCCTTTCAATGGCTCTAATTCCCCCTCCAAGAAAAATATCTTGGCAAGAAAAAGCTTGAAGATGATTCTCACAACTTGAAAAATTGTTAAAACAGCTTCTAAAATAAACTCAAGAGCAATTCTTGAAGAAAAACTCAAAGAGAATTATTATTAACTCAAAAAAACTTAAATTAATTGTATATGTATAAGGGTGAATGTTCATGCTACTTATAGGCCCCTAAAATAAGTTTTCCTAACTCTAATGGAATAACTAACATGACAACTCATCAAATAAAAATAATAATTCTAATTGTGGACTTTTAATGAAGGAATTAAATGAGCTCTTTGGGCTGAATTCTTACATGATGATCCACCTAGTAAAACAAAATTAGACCTATAGTTTAAATATTTTACAATTTGGGCCACTTTGATAATTTGGCTTGATATTCAATTAAATTACTTTCCAAACTTCAAGATGGGCTTGTAAACATCTTAATAGGCCATTTTTTCAAAAACTTGGTATTGTGATCCGTTTGCTCTCGAAATTAACTCGTTCAAGCTTGTACTTGAAATCCAATGTGCCTTGGCTACAAGATTCGGTTTCTTGGACCAAGATTTCCAATATTTGAAATCTTGATTCTTGAAATTGTCTGAAACAACAAAATTGGACCAAGATTCAGTTTCTTGATTTTCTTGAAAACAAGAAAGTGACTATTGATTTTCTTTTTCGGTCGTGTGTGCAGCTAGAGCCTTGGTAACGAAGTCTTGGATAGTCCCGTTCAATCTTGCTTGGATTTGCTTAGCTTTCGACCTCATTATTGGGCCTTGAGGAAATTTAAGTCCATCACATTCATGAGCCTGATTTTGGGCCTACAACTCGTATCATTATATCAAAGAAAACACCAAAATAATAAATTCGAATATAATTATAAATGTTGATCAGAAAAACTGTTGAATGTCATCTTGAAGCAACCAAATATAGAATATTAGCCTCCATACAATAAAATTAAAGTAAAAAAACACATGAATTTCTTGCAAATAAAATTTATGAATTGACAAAATGCAAACAAACAATTTTTATTTTACATAGATATATGTACAAAATTAAGTAAATGGTAGAAGCATACCATAAATGTACGATTAGAAGTCAAAACATAGGATGTAACTGTTAATCTAAATTGCAATATTGAATTTAACTTATAAATCTTCACTAATGTAATTATTACTAGTAAATATTCAACAATCAAGTGATTAGTGTCACAATCAATAAAAGTATGCAATTTCCAAAAAAAAAAAAAAAATTCCTGAACAAATACATACAATTCTGGAGGATATGACTATAAAATTACATACAAATATCAAAATCAAATTATAGAATTAAAGTTTAGTAATGAATAGCAATAATAATAAATTATAGCAGCCAATTCCTAAATATAGATAGTAGAAATCTGAAAAATTAGCATACTAACATTATAATGATCACCATTATAAAAACCACCCCAATATTCTTTTACGATTTAAAGATGTCTTATTAAGAAAACAAAATCAATATCTAAATTAATGTATATATATTTATATGCATTAAAAGTTTCAAGAGTGTTAAACCAAAATTTTAATCCATTGAAATAAAATTAAAAGGAAAAGTGAAAATTCAAAAGTAAAAGGTAAAAAATTATCTTATATAATGAATAAGTCGGATCAATCGAATGCATATGTCGATTGAGTTTTAACTTAAATTGATAATAGGTATTATTGTTAATGCAGGAGGACGTAAGTTCAAATGCACTGAACTGCATTATTCTCTTATTTATGGGTTGAGCAAGGCTATAAGTAATTCTAAATATTATATATAAATATATATATATATATATTATGCTGCGAAAATAAAACATTCACATCATAAGTAATTCATAATAAAAAGACATTGTTGGTAATATCTCAAAAACATATGATAAAATAAAACTATAATGTCACTGCGAAAATACTAAAACTATAATTAGAGAAAATTTTAATAATATTATACCCAAAGGTGAGTTACTATATCTTAATCTATTAGATAAAACATCAAATCGTGAAATGCACAGCCCCATGTAATTTTATGATCTAAATCTATTAGAGATTTTTATATAGTTTAACGTATTATAGTTGCATACAAGTTTTTAAGAAAAAATTATTAATTTAAAAAAGCAAAAATTGATAATAATAAAAAATAATTAATTAACGCATACCACATCTACTTATAGTGCTTTATTATTGTACATGATGATCACAGAATATTTATACCAAAATTAAAATCACCATTTCAAATCAAAATAATAAAAATTCATAAGATTCACTAACATATTAAACATTAATTTAATACATATAAAAGGATTATACACAAATAACCGTGAGATGCATGGGTAAGAAAGTAGTCTTGTACGAATATAATCGATTTGCTCTTTAGGAGTGTCCTTTAATGTGCTCAAAGCCAAGCCTTCGTTACTTATCTGGGTAACTTAAGGAAAAAAAAACAACAACAACAACAACTTTATACACTATACATAAGGGAGAATTTTTAAAACTATTATGAAATTCCTGCTTACATGAAAGCAAATATGCAAAACCAATGAAAATGAGAATAATAATAATAATAATAAACACACCAGAGAAATGTTAGGGGAGATTAAGATATATCATACATACTGTCCAGCTTATAGGAAATATATATATATATATATATATATGGTACATGCAAAAAAGAGAGATAAGAATGAATACGGTATGCTTTCCTGTTTCTAATAGTAGTAATATTATTTCATACACCAGATGCTTGGCTGCACAAAATAATGGAGAAATCAATATTTTGGAGACAACAAATCCACCCTTGATGATGATATCTCAGTTTGTTTCATTCATGAAGTACAGTAGCATGCCTTGTCAATGAAGACAAACTATTGTGCCCCAAGCCAAGTATAACCAAGGAAGAAAACCTCACGTTCAATGCGCTTCAGTTTGACATTGCTCCTTCATCTGAGTAAATTTAGTACTTTCACTTCCATAAACTAGCATCAAAGAAATTTTTACTTATATACTTTTTTAGCAGGGTAGTGGCATTGCAAGGATCCTCCATGCTTCCAGTAGCATCTACTTATCAGTTTCCCAAATACAATCTGCTTGGTTCGTCCTTAGATCTAAAAGAAGACCAAAAAAGTGTGTCAGCTGAGCAAATGGTGAATGCAGAAAACAGGCAGAGATAGAAGGATAAACAATACATCAGATTTCAGCTTGCATTTTGACCAATAAAAACTCCATTGACTGTAAGTGTTTAACAGGAATGCTCAAATGAAGCACAAATATAACTCTTTGAATGACCGGAATGTGTTGAAGACTGAAGAAGAAACCAATAGGTAAAGAAGATCTAAAAGAAAGTTTATGGCTGTAAAGGCTTTTCACGTTCAACGATTTAAAGCAGTTAAATTTTTTAGAAAATAAAACAAATGATAAAGTAGTAGAGAATAAAGCAGCAACTGTTCAAAAAGTAAACGAGAATCTGCCCTTCTTGAGTTTCTGTCATAAGCATTTACATTTAAAAAACTCAAAGAAGTTTCTTAAGCAGCGAAGACAAAGTCGATTTCTAATATTAAAAGCTACAAAATACCTTCAGAAGTCCATAGATGAATATAGTCAACAGAATCTTATGCATAAGCGGAGGAATTTGATGCAGGATACAAAATAGATTACCTTAAGAAGCAATCACCTGTGAAATGTTTAGGTAGAATGTTGTAGGAGCTTTAATGCGAAATGACGTGGAAAACAGATTATGTAGGACCACTTGCATTTTCCATTTCCATCTGCTTCATCCACAATGACCACTTAACAGCCTCTAAGAACTTATCATTCTTTCTTAATGCAGTGATCAGATTGCTGTATGTTATCCTATCAGGCTCTATCCCATTTCCTCGCATTTCCTTGATCAAACCTACAGCATCCTCGACCATTCCAGCGATTCCATACGCCTTAATCAATGTGTTATAACTGCACAAATCAGGTCCTAGTCCACATTCTTTCAGTTCTGTCAGCACAGCAGCAACTTCATCAATCCATCTTCGTTCCCCATAAATATTGATCATAATGTTGTATGTATAGTGGTCGGAAGCACAATTTGATTCCTTCATCCTCTGCAATACACTTCGAAATTTCTCCATTTCGCCTTCTTTCCCATATGCATCCAACATGCAATTATAGGCTTCAAGGGAAACTGAAAAACCATTGAATTGCATTTCTCGAATGGTTGATGACATATTCTTGAAGTCCTTATTTTGACCATATGCAGATATAATAGTATTGTAAGAGATTACATCTACCAAACCTCGAGTTTTTGCCATCCAGAATAGTTTCTTGACCTTCCTGAAAAGTTTGGCTTTACCATAAACATCAAGCATGACGTTGAAGGTTATAGTATTAGGAGCAAAACCATGGTGAAGCATTCGATTAAAAATCTTGGAAAGCTCATCGACTGGCAAAGCACGTGCACAACAGTTAATGACACAGTTATACATTTCCTGATCCCAGGTAATACCGCTCTTCAAAATTCTATAGTAAAGATTCATTAATTTTTCCTGCATGTTGCACTTTTGATAAATCCGAAGCATCTCACGAAACAGATAAATGTCTGGGACAATGTCTTTCTGCTTCTCCATCATTTGTAGAACGCTGCAGGCATCTTTTAAAGATCCAGCTTTAACATACATTCTTACAACAATGCTAAAGCCAATCATGTCCAAGGAAACTCCTGAAGATTTTAACTTCAAATAGAGTTTTTCTGCTTCATTGAAGTGACCCATGACACTGTAAATGTCAATCATTGTACACATTATATGCAAATTTGGCTTGTTTTCAGAGTTAGGTATTTGAGAAAATATCTTAACCGCATTATCAAGATCATCCAACTCCTTGCAAGAGCAAATTAATAAATGATACAGGTTATCTTCAAAAACTGGATCCTTCCACCTTTTGCTCCCCAACACTTTAATTGCATCATTCACTAATCCACTTTTCACATAAGCCATGACTAGAATGGAACAAGATGTTGGGTCGTCTAAAACATGTTGATAGAAAGACCCAATTATAACAAGAGGAACTTTATAGATCCTCCCAGCCTTCTCATATGCTTGCAAAACAGTACCTACGATTGAAGAATGTTGGCACCTCATCTTGAGCATATCATCAAGTGTTCTAATGGCACCCTCTTCATCCCCATGCTTTGCTTGCAAAGTTAGCAGCGTGTATAAGTTAGATGAGTTAGGCTTGAATCCGAGCTGTTTCATAGCCCTGTAATACCATGCTGCCTCTTTATAATTGCCAGTTCGCCCCCACCCCTCAATCATGGAACGGTAAGTTGTACCATCAGGTTCTAATCCAACTTGCCGGATGCTCAGGAATACACGTTGAGCTGCATCCATATTTGATGCTCTTCCATACCCTGTGATCAGTGTATTGTATGCAACAATATTTGAAGAAAAGCCTGCTTCTTGCATTGAAACCAATACCTGCTCAGCCTCCTCTAACTTGCCACTTTGACTATAAGCATTAAGCATCACCAACCAATTCTCAAGATTCAATGCAACTTTATCTTCTCTCATAAAGCTGATAACCTCTTCCGCTTTGTCATACAAACTCAACCGTGTATAAATTGTGATCATTGCAGAGTATGCAGACTGACATACAATGCCAGAACTCCTCATTTGTGAAAGTGCAAACTCTGCGTCCCTAACATTCCAAGCCTTCTGGTAAAGTCCCATAAGCATCCCATAAGTGGCAACATTTGGCTGAACCCCATGTTCCAGCATCATTCTAAACCACTTAGCACCCATTTCAACAAGCCCCCTTTTAGAACAGGCGTATATGATTGTATTGAAAACCTGAAAATCAAGCTCACAGCCAGAATCGCATTTTGCTTGCCTAACCATTATTTCAGCAGCGTCCCAATCTTGTCTCCTGCCCAAAACTCGAAGAACCAATCTATAAGCCGTCACATTTCCATCTAATTTCCCATTGCTCCTCATCCACTCAAAAAATCTCAAAGCATTACCATCATTAGACTTCTCAAGTCTTTTCAATACAGAATTACAATGCTCCAAATTCAAGTCAGGCTTTATAGCAGTATAATCAACATCCAACCCGCTATTTCTACACACAAAAAGATCTCCTTTTTCTACTTCGTTACCACTCCTTCTGGAACCAAACCTGAAATCCACATTTCTTGTTATCCCTTTCTTGCGGTTTTGACCTTTTCGGCCCTCAACAAGTTTTGGGTTTTCATTCACTAATTCATTTTTGGAAGAAAAAGGGGTATCTCTATCGACTGGGTTAGGGTCAGGAACGTTGGCGGGTTCGACTCTAATATGTTTGAGCCTAGTCAAAGAAGTGAGCATGGAAGCAGCTCTTGCGACATGAAAACAACTGGTGAATGAAAAACTGGAACATTGATCAGGTAAATGAGATGGGTTAACGTAGAAGCTGAGTTTCTTTGAATCGACAGAGTCCCAAGAAAGGGACAATTTCAAAGAAGCCATAGTTGTTATAATTACTGTTATCGGATTTTGAAGAAAAAATTATGCATCACTTTTGTGGATGAATGGAATTAAAGAAGAAAGCAGTAGAGAGAAGGCTATTGTGCATACCTTGATGATGGGATAAAGGAGGTTGAAGCAGTGGAGCAAAATAACCGTTTCTGGATTTTCTTGCATTTTTTCTTCTTTTTTTTTTTTTTTTTAATTTCCTTCTCCACTTTAGAACCATGACAAACAATCGGTTTACATTACAACAGTAACAAACAGAATAAATAAATAAAAGTTAATTTACTTTTTAAATAATTTTTTTAAATAATATGTGAAAAGAGTAAGATAGCATTTGTATTATATATATATATGATAATATATTTACCCATCATATTTTAAAAAATAGTAAAAATAATAAATTTATTAGTAATTATTTGGTCAAGTTTAGCCCATAAATAAATACAGCTCTGAGATAATTTTAATTATAAAAATTAAATCCCTTTTATTAATTTAATCTCGAAAAGTGAATAAATAAAAATAATAAAATATTATATTTGTTAACCGTAATCAACCAGCAGTAAATGAATATGAGTAAATTAATGATGAAAAAATACACGTGAATCGTAGATTTACTTAAATTTCAAGTCACTAACATTGATCAACATTCCTACTATCAAGTAACCCACTAAATTTATGTTTATATAGGAGTTTATGTCACTTTACCTTGTATTATCAAGCATAATAATAATAATAATAATAATAATAATAATAATAATAATAATAATAAAAGGTGGGATAATTTTGTAGATTATATTAATAATTCATTTTGATTTTGATAACAAAAATGGTTACAGTCTAAGTAAACGAAACAAGACCATTCATATGATGGATGAAGTTGGCAAATCTCTTGAAGTATTCAACTTCAACCCCAATATTATAATATTTTAGTAGGATAAACGACAGTGGCCTGGCTATACAGCAATTGGGTTGAAATGTTGTTCGTATGAGAAGCCACCCATAAACCCAAGTCAGCTAGAAAAAGAGTGAAGGTGGCTAAAGAAAAGGGCATTGAATTGAACAAATTAAGAAATGGCAAGCTATTGGGCTGTCTCTGCCTTGGGTAGATTAGATCAAAGTCAATTGGTTCCCCCTACCCAAAAGTCCAAAATTAAATAAAGTGGGATATCTTACGTAGTTTCTTTTTTTCGAAAATTTTAATTTATTAAACCCCACAATTTTCACCTTATCCCCACCCATCCCAACAACTACTCTCCACCTTTCAGGTCCAATTAGCCTTCTTTTGGGGTCTGTTGTTCTAAGCCCAAATCTCCGCCCCCCCCCCCCCCCGGAACTCTCTCTCCGTCTTTCTCCTCTCCTGCAAAACCCTAGATCTTTCACCCCTTCAACGTCGTTTTCCGGCCTTCTTCTCGCTCCCAGATCGCTTCTCGTTTGGGCTGACTGGTAAAAATCTCATCACCTTACCTAATTTCTCCGTTGACTGAAATTTTGGGTGTTCCTTTGTTTCTTTGATTTTTTCTTTCTTTAATGCTTGCTTCGTTGTTTTGAGTTGAGGATTTTGATTTTAAACGCTTCGTGTTTCAATTTTGTGAGAGAATTGCGATGATTGCTGGCTTATTGTCCTTGTTAAAAGTTACGGAAGTCGTTGGACTTTTTGTTTTGAATTGAAACCATAGATTCCCTTTCCTTTTTGCTTCTGTTATTTAAATATGGCTATTCTCGTTTCATGCATTGATATGGGGTTTTGTTTGTCCTTCATTTCCTGGTTTTCATCTGTACAGTTAATGGGTCTTTCTTCTTTGTTTGTTGTTGATCTGGGCAGACTGCAGACATGGGTTTTTGTTCTTTTGACGTTTTATTTTTCCATCTCTTTTTGTGTTTTTCTCTTTTGCTCTTGCTCTGGGCATATTAATAGATGCCTTTGAAGCTGAGTTTGATCTTTGAAATGTAATTGGGTTTCAGCTCGACTGATCTGGGCTTTCCTTTCTTTGTTTATGCTTTTTGTTTTTCTTTTTATATTTTCAAACCCTAGATCTACGTTTTTTTTTTTTTTTTTTTTTTTTGGGGGTTTTCATTGTAAAATGTAAACCTTTTCAGCCCATTTAAATATAAATGTCTATTTTAGCCCTGGTGCGTAAAGTGGGCCCATTTAACATGGATCTTATCCAAGTCCTTTGTCCTGTATTGTTAAATTGTTATTTTACGACTTGGTCTTATTGTGGACCACTTCAACACGTGGCAGAGTTTCAATTATTCCTTGACCCATTAGCCTAATGTTTATCTTATATTTGGGCTATACTTGTATACGTTGGATATACCCATATTCATTTTTTAAAGTTCTTTTTATTTTTGAAGACACATTTGTTAAAATTAATGTTGCTAATGTAATCTCATCGCTGGATTCTTTCATTCTTTTTCTTTCCAATCAAAGCAGCTCTTAATTATGATCCTGGATTGCCAGCTCCTGGGTGTTTCATTTAGTGGTGAAAACTTTATAGTCCAATGTGTGTACTGTTTTTTCATCAACTATACCATACAGTACGCAGTTCAACTTACTTTCCTTTGGACAAAGAGGCCATATCCGTCACTTTTGACACAAATCCGGACTGTTTTTGCAGCTTAATGTTGTAATGGATTAAGTCTTAGGCCACTATGTAACCATGCGTCTCAAATCTGAGAAGATTCTGTTTTAATGAACTTTATGATGTGTGAAACCGTTGATTGCTTTGACTGAACCTCATTGTTTCCTTCATTTTTACCTTCCGAGTTATGTTAACCTTAATGGTAATTGGGACTACTCTTTTGTTTTTTTATACATGCATAGTTTGAAATCCTTTTTAAAATTTTGTTTTGCTCTCAGCTGCGGGTTTTATGTATAGACAGGAATGGCAGAAATGACGGAAGCTACAAATATGGAAACAACCCCGGTGGAGAATAACAATGAGCTGGCTCTCATCACTCCTGAAACACAGCCTAAGCGAAGGAAAAAGAAGTCCATGGTCTGGGAGTACTTCACCATTGAAACTGTGAGTGCTGGATGTAGAAGAGCATGCTGTAACCGTTGCAAACAAAGTTTCGCTTATAGTACTGGTTCCAAGGTAGCAGGGACCAGCCACCTCAAACGTCACATTGCTAAGGGTACCTGTCCGGCACTCCTACGTGACCAATATAACAATCAATTGACCCCATATAGCCCGAAGACTGGAGGAAGTGAACCACGAAAGCGGCGCTACAGATCTCCCAGTTCACCTTTCATACCATTCGATCAGGACCGTTGCCGCCATGAAATTGCAAGAATGATCATCATGCATGAGTATCCTCTTCACATGGTTGAGCATCCTGGATTCATAGCTTTTGTTCAGAATCTTCAGCCTCGGTTCGACAAAGTCAGTTTCAACACTGTTCAAGGGGATTGCGTTGCAACTTACCTGAGGGAAAAGCAAAGCCTCATGAAGCTTATTGAGGGTATTCCGGGGCGAATTTGTCTTACACTAGACATGTGGACTTCAAATCAAACACTCGGTTATGTGTTTATAACTGGACACTTCATTGATTTTGAATGGAAGTTGCAAAGACGGGTTCTCAATGTCATAATGGAACCATATCCCGATTCTGATTCTGCTCTAAGTCATGCTGTTGCTGCCTGCCTGTCAGACTGGAGTTTGGAAGGCAAGTTATTTTCCCTCATCTTCAATCATCCAACAAGTGAAGCTGGGCTGGAAAATCTTAGACCTCTACTCTGTACTAAGAATCCCCTTATTCTTAATGGTCAGTTGTTACTTGGAAATTGTATAGCTCGTACCCTGAGCAGCATGGCAAAGGATGTGCTTGGTGCAGGGCATGAGATTGTCAAGAAAATCCGTGATAGTGTAAAGTATGTGAAGACTTCAGAATCCCATGATGAAAAGTTTGTTCAAGTTAAAAACCAGCTTCAAGTGCCAAGTGAAAAGAGCCTGATTCTTGATAATCAAAATCAGTGGAACACGACATACCAAATGCTTTCAGCTGCTTCTGAACTCAAGGAAGTTTTTAATTGTTTGGATACTTCTGATCCAGATTATAAGCTAGCTCCATCAATGGATGACTGGAAGGTGGCCGAGACTTTATGCACTTTCTTGAAACCTCTCTTTGATGCAGCCAGCATCCTTATGACTACAACTAACCCTACTGCAATTACATTCTTTCATGAAGCATGGAAAATACATGCAGATTTGGGTCGTTCGATCGCTAATGATGATCCCTTCATCAGCAATATTGCTAAGTCAATGCTAGAAAAGATTGACAAGTACTGGAAGGATTGTAGCTTGATTTTGGCAATTGCTGTAGTCATGGATCCTCGCTTCAAAATGAAGCTTGTTGAGTTCAGTTTCACAAAAATATTTGGTGAAGACGCTCCCACATATATCAAAATTGTTGATGATGGAATTCATGAGCTCTTTCTGGAGTATGTAGCACTTCCACTGCCTTTGACACCAACTTACACAGAAGAAGGCAATGCGGGAAACAATGGAAAGACTGATGAATCTCAACAAGGAAATCTTCTTTCAGACCAGGGACTTACAGATTTCGATGTGTACATTATGGAGACTAGTAGCCAGCAAATGAAATCTGAGCTGGATCAATACTTAGAAGAGTCCTTGTTGCCTCGAGTCCAAGAGTTTGATGTATTAGGCTGGTGGAAGCTCAATAAGATGAAGTATCCAACTCTTTCGAAGATGGCTCGTGACATTTTGTCAATTCCAGTATCAGCTGCTGCTCCAGACTCGGTCTTTGACATCATAATAAAGCAACTGGATGAGTACCGAAGCTCCTTACGACCGGAGACCGTGGAAGCCCTAATCTGTGCCAAGGACTGGCTTCATTATGGATCTGAAGAATCCAATGCACTTGTTAAAATGGAATTTTAGATGTAGCTGTTATACTTATGGTAGGATGCTGTATTGGACGTTATTTGACTATTAGGGATTTAATTTGTACAATTAAAAAACAATTGTATTTGTATGGATGCATGGACATGACAACCTTTAATTGCTAGAGTAGTTGTTCCTATTACATGCCTTGTTTTAAGGTTTTACACTTGTTTCTCCTGATTCAGTTGCCTCTGACTTGCCTCACCTGATTCACTTTTCTCATTCATATGTATGAAACTGAAAAGAAGAAATGCTTTATTGCCACCGATTCATGCCAAGCAAATAATCTCGCTCCCTACTTTCTTACTTTCTCCGAAACTGATTTACATTGTGGGTTTGTATTGTGTCTCTAGTTTTCCTGTTTGCCTGGTTTAATCGGTCGTTGATTCTTTTATTTCACGGAAGTGGCCAGTGAGGTGGTGGGTGTCCAGAGAATTAAAGCATATAGGCATATGAACCTCGTAGTGAAACACTGAAGATAGAAGAGACCAAGGATCAGTGTTTCATCAAAGATTAGACCAGCGGCCTCTTTAAGAGGAACAAGTGCGGAGATTACAACTGTAGGAAAATGAGCAGGAAAACTGTGTTGCTGAAGGATTCTTTCAACTACTCTGAGGATGAATGTTGTTATTTTCTTTTCTATTATGGTATCATTTTTGTAATCATGCTAAGTGCATGGAAACTTGAAAACCATTCTACGAGTATTGAAAGTTGTTTTGGATCCGGAGAAATGGGAATATGAAAATATACTATTTTTCGGTTCTCCATCAGTTAGGCTATGGCAAGGTGAAAGCAATGTCTCGTCCAGTTGTAATGGGCTAATCCACTTTGCTTGCCGGAGTTATAAGTGTTATCCGGTCTAATGGGCACTTAAGCTGGCAAGCAAAGCAAGCCGCCTGTTTCCTAACGACAGGTTTAGATCAGACTGTCTTCAGATTCAGATTATTTTAGGCTTGAATTATCTCAGGATAGCAGATAATGAATGTATGGAGATTCATTGGATAAAGTAACTTAAGATATCAGCTCTAATAGCAAGAAGAAACTATTATTCCAATTCTTCATCTTAATACATAAATCAATACATAAAGCCAATGAATGGGTAAAAAATAGAAGGGACTTCATTGAGAAAATCCCCAACCAGAGCAAAATCTACTCTCCAACATGATCCCCTCTGGTAAAAATCTGATACACTACTTTGCTGCAGCTAACTCATAATTCAACTTCAACAACATGGACTTTCAGCCCTTCCTCGGGCAATTTTTCCAAGCTGAACTTTACCAATCCCGACAACGAATCATAGTCGAACTGAACTTCACTGTACCCAACGCTGCACTTTCTTGGCTTGGCTGATGAATAAGCACCAAAGTTGCCACAACCTTTTATTTCCATGCAAACCTTTCCCACCAGTTCATTGCTAGAATTCTCCGCCCTCACACCAAGACCACTGCTTTCACCTCCATATTCAATATCAAGCTCAGATAGTTTGGCACCATCTTTAACTTCATACTTTAAATCCACAATGGCACCACCAGAGTTGTACATGTTGATGAGTCCCAAGGGTGCAAAACTGAATCCTGGAGCCAAATTCTTGATAGGTGCTATTGTGAAGATTTCATGCTCAAGGACCTTGAGGGACACTGGCATGGCAGCATTGTATGGAAGGGTGATAAGTTCACCAGTCTGGTGACAGTAAACTGCAGAGTCACCGGCCCATTCAGGGTCCAATGAGGCCTCTGAAATGAGATGGACATCATGGCCTTTTACGTGGCCTGATAAGGAGTCTGTCTTGGTTTGGTGGAAACTATTCTTCCTGGCCGCGCTGTTCCATGCTGCACCTTGGCAGTTGTAAACACCTAGAACTCCAGTGTACTTATTCATGTTCCATATCTTCAACAAGCTGCAATCAAATAAAAAGAGAAATAAGGAAATGCCAACAATTCAATCAACAGGTCAACCAACCTTCAGAATCAGATCCTTTAATTTGCAGCCTTAGAGCATTTTAACTGCCAAAGCTAGTAGATGTTTCATATCAATTGAAACCAACATCAAAGTTCTTAAATACAAATTGTTCTAATAAACAAACAGACGGCAGCTTATGTTCCATTTAGATGGTTAATTTTCAAAGACTTATATCTCTATCAAATTCCATTCCAACTGAACAGAGATTAAAAGAGCTGATCTTACCTAACGCCATCACGAGCTGGATCTGTAAACAAGCAGTCGCGAGTGGGGCGTCCAGGCAAACTAGCACGAAGGATGGACCCATCGGGCAACACCAGTTTCTTCAGAAGCTCAAAGTTGTGTCTCCCAGGCGCATCACTGTTACAAACAAAAGCTTAAATATTTAGCCACTGAAAAACCAAATAAATTTTTACTCCTGAAAAGAAATAAAGCAAAAAAAAAAGGGGCCGGCTAGGCGAGCCCTCCTTAGTCCTTACCTGACATAGATGGGGCCACCGCTAATAGCTCGGGCTGAGGCGTGGTACTCAGCAGCCGGATGGAGTGAGTGGAACATATCCCAATCGGGTTGCATAAATTCCCCAAGGAAAACACTATTGTAGGCCACCGCTGCAATATGGATGGTGTGCGAGACCGGGTCGCGCGGGTAGAAATCATCTGATGCTCTCACCACCGCCGTCTGTTTCGAACTGTTTCAACAAAATTCTAACATCACTATAAAACCCCCCCAAAAAAAAATGCAAGATTCTATAAAAATCAAATGAAATGACTAAACCAAAGGGCGGGGTAATTACCAGTAGAGTGCATCAGTGTTATGGCTCATGCAAGCGATGATCCCATTGTCTGGAAAATTCCTCCCCACCGATGCGTCAAGGGCCTGATGATATTGCCTCGTCAACTCCACCCTTCCACCGAGTTCAGCTCCAAGAGTTTCCAAAATGCACTGCACGTCCACCTTAACTCCATCTATGCCCGCATCCGCCAGATAATTGTGCAACTCGTTGTAAAATTTGTACACATTTTTCGGGTTCACTAAACCCAACCCTTGAACAGCTATCGCATCGGTTTTCCAACCCGGTTCATTATCCACCACTCCCTTAGAAACCATCGGGTACCGGATTCTCGACCCGTATCCTTCCATTTCCTCAACTCCAGGGCGGACTCCACCCCAGTACCCCGTAATTGCATGCCAAACGTACACATACTTTAACCCGTGTTTTTCTTTCGCAATGTTGACGATGTTTTTGATCCCCACAGTTGGATCATCCTTCTTCTGGAATTTCTCGTTTTCTTTTATCCCCGTCAAGCGAAGCAATGGCTGTTGTTTCGTTTCAGCCTGATCGGCCGATGACGACGATTTGTCTTCTTCGCGGGGGTCGCCGCCGACAGATTGCCATCCGTCGTCGATAATCACGAACTTCGGTGGGGTCCCACCGGCAGCTAAAGACTCGAGCCCAGCTTCGACCCCTTCTTGAGTAACGTCCTGGTAAAAAGCGTCCCAGGTGCACCACCCGAAATAGTCAACAATCCCAGGTAATTTTTTCTCGTGACGTTGCCGGAACGTTTTAAGATGTAATTTGACGGCCCTGATTGCTTCGGTGATTGTAGTGAAAGGGTCGGTGCCTGCGTGGATATAAACGGAATGCGTAAACGACGACGCTTTGGTGTCGGCGTCGCCGCTCTCTAAACACAGCTCGAGCTGGTCGTTTTGGTTGCCTTGTAGGACGGCTCGAAAGGGGCCTTCAATCAAAGGGAGGAATACGGTATAAACAATCTGATTTTCTTCGGTTGAGTCCAGGTGGGACCCATCTTTGGTTTCCACCAAAAGGAATTGAGTCTCGAGAGGAACGTCTTTGCCTTGATCTCCCATTTTCTGGGCCATCCACCATAACTTGAACCTAAAGCAGGACATGAACCGGACATCGCGTAAAGTCCCGATGGGCACCACATGCCTGCTGTTCTCTTCATCAAAAACCGCACCAAGGAAAACCCCCTCCACCGAACCGGCTGCCGTACCGGAAGTTGCGATCACATTTTCGGGAACTCCGGTCAGGATTGTCCGCTCCTTTACCACTAATTTCCTCTCGGAGATCCTAACCGCCGGTTTAATCGTCATTCCTTCTACTACTTCTTTCTTCAAAGGTGGCTTTAAATCACCTCTCTGAGAACTCCATCAACAACAACAACAACAACAACAAAAGAGCCATTTTCAGAAACTGTAAAATCAAAACATCAAACACTTACAAAGGGAATAAAAATTCAGAAATGCAAGCTCATAAAATTACCTTAAAAGATAATACCGATAGCGCTGGATTGATAGAAACTCCGAAAACCCCAACGCCTGAAATACCAGAACTTACACGTTTCTGAAAATTTTGCTTGCTTCTAAAGAAGAGTGAAATTCGACGTTGATTAGATTTTGAGTGAAGATAAATGGAAGGAAGACTCCTATTTATAGCTAAGAATCGGGAACAGTAACAAGTATTTGACACCATTTTGTTTCCCTTCTCAATCAGTGTCCTTTTTTTATATACATAAAAAGTTTCTTCTTCGATTCTATTAGTCCCCAGTTTCTTGTTTGGTTTAATAATGTTCCTTTCGCAAAACCAATCAAACGGGGAGAAATTCCTTTTCTCCAGTTAAGCCGTTAAAAGTACGGTTGATTAGATTGCCACGTTAGATCTTCGTGGTATCGATCCGAATTCTCTGTTTATTTAAACCGACCCAATAGCTTTCCCTCACCTTCAAATTCAAGATTCTGTTTTCGACTTTTCGTCTTGTTTAGGATAAATATATTTTTTTAATGCGGGATTATTAGTGTCCACGTACGCACTATTTCACGTTTCTCACGCGCCTCAAATGTAAGCCAAACGCGTAGCTTCTCGTTTTCAAATTCTCACGTGTCAACCTCATCAACGGCTGTACTCTTTTAGAAATTTCTTTCTTTATAAATTTTTACAAGCAAGGGACAATTTTTTAATATTAGTCCTTTGACTAAAATTTCACCCCCAAAAAAAATATCTTTGCTTTGGCGTCCACTAAAATATCTCTTAATCATTCATTTAATTCATTCCATATAAAATATACAACTCACTTAAAATAAAATAATAATAAAAACAATCATCATGGACGATGAAGGACAAGTTCTATCAACCTAACAAAAGTTTCAACCTCAGCATTAAATAGAACATTACGGTATGTTAACAACCAGCTTTTTCACAACTTAAGCATGACATATTTAGAATAATTGCAAGCAACTATCACGATAAGAAAATTAGACCTGTATAGTCCTAAGTGGTGAAAAAATTGATAAAAGAATCGAGCATCCACCAAACTGGATAGGACAATAACAAAAGTATTCCTAAAATCATTTGCAAAAAGCAAGACTGAAAAACATGCTAGAAAGACAAATAAAAACTTCTAAAAGTGAATACCTATTAAACAATGGAAAACAAACAAAAAAAAATGTAAAACTTAAGAAAACATGGGTCCAAACTGTCTCGTAAAATCATTTATTATTCTAAAATACTCTCAAAACAGAAACAAATTAAGAAGCTATTGAAAGGTCATCCACTTTTTAAGAAAAACTGTTGGTGGCTAGTAGAGTTCAACAACGACAGGCATTATCATCTGTTCATTGCAACTAGTGAAGACAGTAAAAATACATATATGATAGATTTGTAAATTGAAAAGAGAGATCACACATGGGGTGTCTGATGAGAAAAAAGAAAAAAAGAGTTAGTAGGATGAAAAAAAAGATGAGCGGGCAAAACAAAAGAAAAAAAATTGACTTAGAGAAAAAAAAAAGAAAATTTTTAAGCTTTCTAACTTACTATTTTAAGCCAATTAATTAAATTATATTGGAATTTGTCACATGATAGTTTAGGTAAAAATGTTTATGAACCAATTTATAAAAGATTGATATAAAAATCGACTATAACTTTAGTTAAAATGGTAAAGTAAAAGACTAAAGCCTACTAAAAGTATTTATATTACTGTATAAAGTTCATTTTAGTCACTTTACTAAAAATTTATCTAAATTAATCATTTTACATAAAATATATATATATATATATATTCAAATCATAACACTGTTAAATTTATTGTTAAGATGCTAATAATTTGTACAAAATATATCATCAACGCATTAAAAACCCAACCATCCCCATAAAAGAAATCCATGTATCTTTAAACTATTATGTGGTTGGAAAAAACATTAAGTTGACATGATGTGATATAAAGTGAGCCATGGGAAGTCCAACTTGGATTGTAGTAATCAAGGTAGAGTGCGTGGTTTGAGCTGAGATTGTAGATAGTTCTCCATCGTTGATATGAGATCAATCGTCAACTTCTTTCGTGGGACAATGGCAAGTAAGAAATTGATGAACTTTTCGGAGGTGTTGTTCATGGGATTGGCATGGGAGATTCACGATAGTTGGGGTTGTTTAATTTTTTTAGCCCCACGATACTTCAAAGATTCATGGATTTCTTTTTTGAGTATGGTTGAGCTTTTACGGTCAGGTAAGGTATGGGTAAATTAATTGAGTATAATATATTTTATTTTAATTATTAGTAAGTTAAAAAATAAATTTTAACGATGTTATGATTTAAATAAACTTTTAATGTATAAAAATTAATTTGAAGAAATTTTTAGTAAAGGGACTACAATGAATTTTACATAGTAGTATAACAATTTTATCTGTTAGTCCAGTTAATTACATTTATGTCTCTATATTTTAGGAATCAGTTACTTTAATGCTCAAAACAAATATTTCCTCAATTAGATTTGATATACGACATATTAATTTTTTAATCTATTTGCTCATTTTCGATTAGACTAAAAATATGTTTAAATTATCTACTAATACAAGTTACATTTTTGTATTATGATTCGACTAAGTAATATTCTTAGTATTAGTTAAATACTAGATAACCAGTGAGTCAATATTTGCTTCCATGTTATTTTGCGTGTAAAAATCTTTAAGGGCAATATATAAAGAATATTAATGTAAACAAATGAATATTTTATTAAATCAATTTGTTCGAAAAATACAAATATACAAAACGAATATACTACACTTAAGGCGTTGGATCCAATAATGTGGTATCTTAATTGAGATAAAATAATTATTTCAATATGTTAATTAATACTACTTTGGAGATACTAAATTGAGAAGTAATTAATTTACATCACTAAAAATATTACAAAAATATAAATTTTAACATCATTAAACCAACTGCAACAATCAAAATATGCGATTCGAAGGAGTCATACGGTTATGAACAGTTAGGACGGTCTTGATCAACGACCGAACTATGTACATCTATTAAGCAAAATGTGTTTATCTCATCCCCTTGTGTTGTTGTACTCAATGGTGTTACATAATTATCATTATTGAGAAAGGCACAATAAAGATTTTCATGACATTATAACTAAGCGGTATATGACGAGGGCGATTAGTACTTCATATTTTGGTTCGGGAACAATTAGCCCGAAGAATATGTTCTTGGTATTTTCAATTCGTACCAACTGCTTTGTTCGACGACATTTTGTGCCACTGCAATGGATCTCGACATTTCCGATCCATAATTGCTAGTTGGCGACGATTGAACTTATGTTGGATGTTGTTGAGGTTCCATGAATGACATTGATCACAATTGATATTTTCCTACATTTAATAATGATGTAGACTAGCTCGAATAAAAATGTTAAAATTTCGGTAAACACTAAAAATATTAAAATAAATGTTTCACAACAAATTAAAAATAAATTAAAAAAATCTTTATATAATAAAAAAATTAACAATAAAACAAGAGTTATATAATATCCAAATAATAACAATAAAATAGTAGCAATATAATAATAAAATGACAATATAATAATGGAAAAATAGTGGAAAAACAATAACAAAATAGTAAAAAACAACCCTTTTTTTTTTTTGCAAAGTTAGGCTGAGCATAGGCCCAAAGAACTTTACCCGAGACAAAGGCCTTATTTTTTTTTTGTCCAAATCTATTTTTTGAACTTATATTTTTACTCAAGTCATTCCAATTTTCAATCGGATTGTTGAGTAAAGCATATAAATACTAATAATATTAAAAATATTTAAATATTCTCAATATTGATTTTTTTTTTCTTCAATCTATCTTCTTTATCTTCGATTTGCTTTTGATTTACCTTTTCAAAACTAATAAAGTAAAATTTAACTTTTACATATAATAAATTTCATAATAATTTATTAATTAAAATTTGAAATTAGAAATCATTATTAACCTTGGTGACATTAAATCATCAGAAGATATAATGTCGAATTTATCTATTAATTTTTTTATTAATTTGACGATTTTTTAATTAAATTTAAACATTAACCTTTTAAAAAAGAGTTAAAATAATTTTTTTAATGAAAATACTACTTAAAATGTTAAATTTTTAAATACGAGAATTTGTATGATAATCCACGTATACTTTATAGTAATTTTATTTGAATTTTTATGAGTTTTTTTTATATTTTTTTAATTTTAATTTTGGTTTGTTTTAAATTTTAAATTTTTTATAATTTTTAAATTATTTATTAACGCGACATATAAAATAAATAATGTTTTGTTAAGATAATGTATAGATAATTGTCATGTGAGTTGTCACGTCAATAATATTAAAAATTAATGTTTTAGTTATGATTTCTATTAAAAACAATAATTCTTTTTTTTAAAAAGTTAAAGATAAAATTTAACTAAAAATAAAAAAAATGGTTAAATTGATAAAAAAAAAAGAATTTATAATTATAAAACAAAAGAGTATGATGAATCCAGGTCAGAAGTTCATTGGATGGACCCATGTTTTTGAAAAAATAAAAATGGATTTTCTCTTGTATAGGGACTTGGGTGGGAAATAGGGCAAGTGGGCCGCCCCACTGAAAAAACAAGCTTATCCTTCTTCAACATGTATGAATAAATATATTTCCTTTATTTGTTTGGTTTTATATCAATTATTGCACTCAAATCATTCATCTCTTATCGATCTGAGGTTAAAAGAAAAACCTCAACTTTCATTCCACCTCACACTTTTTTTTATTAAAATTTATATTTTTTTTTCATTTTCCATTGCACGAGGTCAATTGCTCAAAACTTATGGATCTACTATCTGGTCCACTACATGTCTGTATGTAGGGGTGAACAAAATCTGATTTGATTCAAAAAACTCGATAAAAAATTTAAATTTTGAATTAAATAGTTGGAGTTATTTGAGTTAATCAAGTTATTCGGATCAACTCGAATAAAAAATTAAGTTTTTCAGTTTAACTCGAATATGAATTACACAACTCTAGTTATCTGAAAATTCGAATTAGAAAAGACAAAACTACGTAGTTTTGATAAATGTTTACTTTATTAAAAGTTAAAATTCAAAATAATTAAGTTAAAAGGTAAAACTACGTCGTTTTGATAAATGTTTACTCATTAAGTTAAAAGAGTAAATCATTATATTATTCATGTAGTTAAATAATCTTGTACTTCATCTACTAGTTAAATAATCGGTCCATCTAAACATAACATTAAGTATAAATAATAGGATTCGTTAACTCGACTCGATTTGACTCGAAATTTTTTGACTCGATTCGATTCGATTCGAAAAAATTTCAAATTGAGTTTGGTTGCTAAAATAGGATTTGTCAACTCGACTAACTCGAAAATTTTTGACTCGATTCGACTCGACTCGATCGAATACTCACCCCTATCTGTATGTGTGTTGTCCTGCTTTTCTGGGGAAACTTGCCAAATATTTTAACAACCTTTTAGATATTTTTGGAGTTTTTTTTTATTTTAACAAAAATCATTAAAAATATTAGATTTAAATTTATACTAATTAAATTGATAAAATTTTAAATTTTAAAAAAATCAATAAAAATATAAATATGGTGAGATATTAATTAAATTAATAAAATCTGTAATTTACCATTTAATTTTTATTATGCACATTTTATTATCTCCATCAATTATAAATTTAAATTAACGTAATAATACTATAATAAACAATTTTAATCTCATCCTCCAAGTAACTCATGAGTAAGCATTGTATTTGTGTTTCACTGTGCATCCCTAAGATAGGGTTTACCATAAAAAGTAGTTTTCAAATAGAGACAACAAGGATGCTTGATCAATTATTGATTTAAGAGTAGGTCAAATTTCAACTAGATTTACCCATATTCAATGCCACGTAGGATGAGATTTGCATAAACAAATGAAGAATGGGAAGCAGTCTTAATCTATAAGGTTTACATCCAACCATCTGTTGCGCTCTTTCACTCGTTATGGAGACGTTTACGTTAAGATAAATGTTTCAGAAAGTTAAAACTCCGCCCCATTTTTATGTGACTCATTGTGAACCTGGATTTGAGTTTTTAATTTTTTTTGTTTTAAAAAAATTAAATCCTTTACTTTTAAATTTTAGGTTGTTCAATTGAAGTTGAAATTAATGTTAACTCTTTCTACTTTAATTTAGCCTAATTCGTGAAATTTTGGATATTTTTAAAAATAAAATTACAATTTATTAAAAACTTTTATTTTTGAGAAAATTAAAATTCAAACTTGTTCAGCTTTAAAAATCATTTTTCGAGAGATGTTTAAATACCCAATTGTTTTAAAGCCCAAATATGTTTTGTCTTGTTGAATAAAAATTTTAAAGTTTAAGGCCCAAATAAACTTACGACCCAATTTATTTTTTTGTCCATCAAATCGTGACCCATTTTTTAAAAATGAGCCCAAGCTTGTTAACCCAAACACAAGCCCAAGTTCAAGGCCCAATTTTTTCCTTTCCTTTTAAATTTGGATCTAGACCTAACTTAGCCTAATTAACTTAAACCTATTCTAGTCCCACCAATTAAACAAAGCACATATCATTTTCAGATAGTAGCTAAGGATGCAAACCCTAGTTTGCTCAACGTCATTTGTGTGAACATGAGAGAAAGGGGGTCATTCCCTTCATCCAAACAAACAAAAAAAAAAGTATAATAAGCAATATAAGTGCAATACAAGAATTTAAAAGAATAAAAAATATATTTGGAGTAACCTTCGAACCAAAAATATATCAATCAACAAGATAATAAAAAATTCAAATTAACCAAAATGAGATTAATATTTAATAAGATTAATAAAAACCATACATAATCCAGCAAAAAGTCAAAATAAAAGTCAATGATAGTAAAAAAACCCTAAAAAATGAGAGAAAGAAAGCAGAGACTTCCTTTATTGGCCACTAAAGGTTCCCTTTTCGTATTTAATCTTGCATGCATGAATAAGAGAGTAGGGAGACTTTGAAGCCCCAATATCCTCTATTCTAAAACCCTATTCTTTTTTTTTTCTTTATTTTCCTTAGCCTTTTTGTAACACCCTTATACCTGACTTAATCATAAAGTCAAGGTATAGAAACGTTATATTTGATGCTAGAGCAACCTTGGTTATGTACTATTAAACTGAGCCTTTTATATAGAGTATTTTGGCATTGTCAACACATAATACAATTGTACTAAATAAATTTGAATTAATTTTATATTATAAGATTGTTTCAGAGGAAATGTATCGGTACCTCTGTCAATGGTATTGATACATTGACTTGGGTATCGATTATCGATACCGTTTTGAGTTTCGATGTTTGAAAAATTTAGAAAAATAATTTAAGTATCGATACATAGGTCAAGGTATCGATACCTCCTCTTAAGTATCGATACTTTTCCCCTACTATTGATACCAAAATGGGGGTCAATGTTCCATTTAAAACTAAAGATTATTTACCAGATTGGCCCATATTTTACCTATTTTAGTACCTGTTCAATTGTCAAATTAAACCAAACCATTTCACTTATCAATTATACATCTCAATCCCAAGTACTCCTAATCTAACATGTTACTCATAAACTTGTAAACCATACCGTACATTTAAACAAGTATAAGTTTTACACTTAAGTCCCTTAAAATTTTCAACCTTTAAACATACCTAGGTACATGCCATTTACTAAAATAAAACAAAAAAGAAACTTTACTCATTCCTCAGATTCGTTGATGTGATGAGATGCGTTGCCATTGAGCTTTCAGTAACCTTCTTATTCTGATCTTTATCTACAAGTATAAAACACACGTTAAGCTATTGCTAGCTTAGTAAGCACAACTAAAGTTCAACTAAAATTTTAACTACTATAGAATCTGGTTTTATATAATTTTTTTTTATCATTTCCATAATTTTAATTCAGAACATAAACACATTAATATCTTTAACTTATCATTCAATTATTACTTCTTTTATTCTATTGCTTAGTATTTATCAAATCACAATTTGGTCCATTTAAATACATTTAATCTTCTTACCTTTTCTGTAACACCTCTAACCCGTCCGAAGCCGGATTAGGTTAGGGAGCATTACTGTACAATCGAAAACATTTAAACTTAATACCATTCAATAATTTAATCATATCATAAACCATTCATATACATGCATATTTCCCTAAATCGAGCCCTCGAGGCCCTAAAGATATCTTAGAAGCAAATCGGGACCAATTGGAAACAATTTGAAAAGTTTATGAAAAATATGCAAAATTTGCAAAATAGGGGTCACACAGCACACAGTCGTGTGCCTCACACAGCTGAGACACACGTTCGTGTCTCAGGCGGTGTAACCTTCGAACTAGGGACACTCGGCCGTGTAACTCTCTGAGTTGCCTCATATGCCCATGTGCCAGGCCGTGTAACTCATTAACTTGCACTCTAAAGAAATCATCAGATGACACACGACCGTGTCGCCAGGCTGTGTGCCTCACATGGCTGAGTTACACGCTCGTGTCTCAAGTCGTGTGGACCCAAATTTACCTAAAATCAAACCATTTCAAAACCATATCATGCATAAACAATTAGACCAATAATACACACTTTCAAAGCACCAAAACCTCACCTAAACACACATATATAAGCCATTCCCAAGACCCTAATTCAACAAACCAAAATGCCATTCAAAGGCACCTCAAAAGCATACAAACAACACCTACCTAAACATGTCAATGCTACTACATTCCAAGCATCACATCCTAGTTCAAAACTTACCAAAACATGCCACAAACTTGACCACTATCATACCATTTCAGACATACCATAAAGAGCCATATCAACATGCATAGTAAGGTAACCTAAATAACACAATTTGACAAGGCATCAAGTGGTACCAAACAAAGTTAACTTTCAAAACTTATACATGCCAGAACACCAACAAAACACTTATCAAAATACCATTACAAACCATCCTATACATGCCATTATAACCTTGTCCAAAATGATCAAAAACTACCGAAAAGACTTCAGGATAGTGTGATAGCAACAATGCTTAGTAAGTTCGTATAAACTAAAACACAACTTACCATTACCATAATACATAACATAGTTAAAAATACAATTCAACACCAATGCCATAAGCTTAGAAATGCCTATCCAACATCATCAACTCACAAGTTAGTAAGCTTTCTATTATAATATGAAATCAACCATATGTACAACATCAAGTAGTTCATATTTCCATTCATAAAGTCACAATTCAATCTAATTGCATACTTACCTTTTCGTTCCCTTTTCTTACCCGTTGAACTGTCTAGAATTACCTCAAAAACACGGGAAAGCTCACATGAAGTGTGCCTGTACATATAACCATTACCATTCTTTTACATCATTGCTTAGAAAAGCTGTAAAATGGGCTTGCTTATACAAGCTGTGGGTCGAAATTTTATCAACACAATGCTGCTCACACGAGCTGTGGAGAATTTGCAACAAATGCATATCCTTAGCCATCGATAGGAAATTCAAGACTAGCACCCAAAACATGAAATCCCTAATGACATGTCATTTGTATCTTAAGAATCCCTAAGGTTCAACCGGGACTCAATATTCGTCAATTCATCATAGCATTGATATGTTTATATATCGATTCATTTACATTAAAAATAACATAATAACATTCAATTTAAATAACATAAACACAATAAACGTTCATGTGAACTTACCTCAACAATTAGGGGCGTAGTAGTTAGATCGAACTAATCCGAAGCTTTCGCTTTTCGTCGATTTAAGTCCAATTGAGGTTTATCTTGATCTAAATAAATAATTATATTCAATTAAGTACTTCAATTAACCTCAAACATTCAATTCAACCCATAATTCACATTTATGTAAAATTACTAATTTGCCCCTAACATTTTAACTTTTTCACAATTTAGTCTTTAAGCTTATAACTTAAAATCTAACCATTTTAATCTAAATCCATGTTAATATAAAATTCAAGAGACCTTGAAACATCTCATATTTACCATCATTTCACAATAAAATCCTAGAATTTATACCTTTAACAAATTAGTCCCAAATTCCAAAATTCAACAAAAATCACTTAACAAAACTAGTTTGTTTTTCAACAAAGATTCATAATCTATCATTTAACATAAAAAAAATTCAATAAAATTTATGGAATAACCCTCAACCTTTATCAATTTTACAAATTGACCTCCAAGCTAGCTAGATTAAGCTAGAACGAACTCAAAAACATAAAAATCATTAAAAATGGGGCTTGAAAACTCACCATGCACTCAATACAAGCTTGACCAATTGATTGCCTTCTCTAATGGCTAAAATTGGTTTAGGTTTGATGAATGAGGAAGATGAACAATTTTGTTTTATTTAATTTAGGCTTTAATTACTTAATTACCATTTTCACCTTTAAAAAGTAATAAAATTTTAATAAAACCATGCCATGCACATACACTAAACCATTAAAAGGTTTATTTACTAATTAAGTCCTTTAGTTTAAGGTTTCATAGCCATTTGACCCTTTTAACTAATAGAAATAAACTTTTACACCTTTTACGATTTAGTCCTTTTTACTTAATTAGTCAAGCAAACATCAAAATTTCTGAACGAAATTTTAATAAAACCTTACTATAATCCCATAGATATTAAAATAATAATAAAATAATAATTTACTTATCGAAATTGTGGTCCTGAAACCACTGTTCTAGTATCACTGAAAACAGGCTGTTACATTTTCATTTAACAAACACAATATTTCAACTTTTAACAGAAGCCCGGTAGACCAAATAGGAAACATAGGATATACGGAATAGTACGAGACAACTCCAAAGCGTGTAATGAGACAGCACGAAACATGTAACGGGACAACATCGAAGTGCATAACAGGACAACACCAAAGTGCGTAAACAAAGAGTCCATTAATGGCATGCCATCTATATCCCACTTGTTGTTATCTCGTCTACTTGGGCATTCATATCAGAGTCGATTATATTTTCACATTTCATGTAACAACCTGTTTTCAATGGTGTCGGAAACAGTGGTTTTGGGACCCCAATTTCGATGTATGAGTCTGTAAATATTATTTATTTAATATTCACGAGGTCATCAAAGTGTCTTATTAAATTTTGGTCCGACAATTTTTATGTTTAAATTTTTAATTAAAGAAAAATGATTAAATCATAAAATTGCAAAACTTAATCGCTATTAGTTTTTATGGGCTAAATGGGTATAAAAGTATAATAGGAAGGATTTAATTGGAAAATAAGCCATTTTTAAATCTAGTGGCTGGTTATGTGCTTAGTTAATTGAGTTTTATAGTTTAAAATTTTATTAAAATAATGTAAAAAGTGTTAATAATATTAAAACATAAAGAAATAAAGGTCATATTCTTTATTCTTGCTCTTTTCAATCGAAAAACACCATTCTTGAACCTAGAAGTATCCAATCAAGCATATATCCTTGCATGTAAGTGAATTCGAAGCCCGTTTTTAATAAATTTTATGTTTTTGAGATAGTTGCAGCTTAATCTAGCTAGCCCAGGGACTATTATGAAATTCTGTCAAAGTTTTAAAAAGTTACCATGGTTGTTTTTAAAGTTTTATGGATGTTAATAGTTGAGTTTGAAGCTTGATGTTGAAATATGACTATTTTGTAAAGTGAATTTGTATAGTTTTGAGTTTAGGGATTAAAATTTTAAAATGTTGAAATTGGCATGAATTTTCTATAAATTTAGTTGCTTGGGAGCTGTTAAGGGATGATATTGAATTTGAATTTAAAGGCTTGGGCTTAATTATGAAAAATAAGCTTGTTTCGATTTTAGGGATTAAATTGAATAAAATATAAAATTTTAAGGAAATTATGAAAAATGTTAATAAGAGGTCATATGCATTAAATTACATTTATAAGGTAATTGAGACTGATAAATTGAAATAAATCATTGTATATATTAAGAACCGGTAGATAATTGAGGAAAAGAGAAAATTACAGACTAGTCCTTGATACTCCTATCTTTACTGGTTGCCCCTGGTAAGTTTTTATGGTGAAATCTTGTGTATTTTGCAATGTTGATTTGTGGAATTTGGGTATGTTTGAATGTATGTATAAGTGTTGCAAATTGGTATAAGGTGAGATAAAAGACTGAATTGAAAAGTTTATAATGTTATATGTATTGAGCTCAGATGAACATAAGATAGGATAAAATTGGCATGCCAATAGGTTATATTGCATATTGTAAGGGTTTGATATGAGATGAGATGATGACAGATGACAAATTATTATATACTTAATGTACTGGAATCCAACATTGTTGTAGATTTCCAAGTTATATTTACTATAATTTAGGCGTGTTTTTGAGGGAGGATGTGAAGCCTACAGGCTTGACACTTAGTGCCCAGGCGTGTTTCTGGAGGGATGTTAGCCTTCGGGCTTGGCATTCAGTGCCCAAACGTGTTCTTAGTTGGATTAGCTCAATTGAGAATTTTGACTTATTTTGGGTGGATACTTGTGTATCTGTATCTATTCATATTAGTTCATTGGGCTGAATCGAGATTGTTAAATGATGTAATGACTTGTATTGATGTAGTGTGATAAAGTCTTAATGAATGACTTGAAAATGTGTTTATGCTTATGGATATTATATCATAACTTGGTATTGAATCAACTTGTGTAATTAGGAGGTTATATGACTTGCATGTTATGAACTTACCTTTTGATATGGTTGTGGTGATAGAATTTAATGCTAGTTAATTGTTTGTTAATTAAACTTTGATATTAAGGTATGTTATATCGTTTTCAACCTATGAACTTACTAAGCTTAATTGAAAGCTCACTTTGTTTCGTGAAGTTATTGTATTCCGGTACCTAGAAGTCGGATCAACTTGAAGATCACACTATCTAGCCACCTTTTGGTAGACTTTGAAAACATTTTATTTTGATTATGTGGCATGTAATAGGAGTAATTTGTATATATATATATATAAGTAATTGTAAAATTAGGTATGTTTTGATGCTTGCACAAATGATGTATGCTTGTTGGCTAAATGATATGGTTGCTCATGGCTTAATATAGTAATCTTGAACGTGGGATTGGGTTTGGTATGTGATGGAATGAGATAAGTAGTTTATAAGTTGCAATATGTTATGGAATAATTGGTTAGGTGAGAATTTGGTTGAAATATATGGCATAATTGTAATAGCCCGATTTAGACCCTAGTCGGAACAGTGGTTTCGGGATCACAAATCTGAGTTAAAAAAATATTTAAAAATTATTTTCTGTGTTTATTATGTGTAAATTTGCGTGTGTGAAATTTTCATGATTTAATTTTGTCTTTTGGGTGCCCGATTAAATAAAAGGACTTAATCGCGTAAAATAAAAAATTTGGTGGTTAAATGTGAAAGTGCTTAATTAAACTTGTCTTATTAATATGAAGCACTTATGAAGCAACTAAACCATTTACAATTAGAGTGGATGATAATGGCCAAGATTATAATAGTTTTATAATTTTATTATAAAGCTTAAAAAGGTAAAATAAATAATATGTTTATATATGTTAAAATATAACATAATTAAAACAATGTTGTTCATACTTTTTGTGACCGAATAATAAAAAGAAAAAGAAAGAAACAAAGTCTAGGTATTTTGGCTATTCTCAAGCTCAATCAAGGTATGTAATTGGCTCGGTTTTTGATAATTTTTACGTTTTTGAGATCGTTGCTAAGTTATCTACAAGACCCATGCTTGAATTTTTGATTTTGGTGAATATTTTGAGTTATGCCATTGTTGAAAGCTTGTGATTTTTGTTGTTTGATGGTAGAAAATGAAAGAAATGTTTTAGATTAACATGTTTTGTATTGAAGTTTTTGATGATTTTGAGTATTTAGGACTAAATTGTAAAAACAATAATTTGAAGGACTAAAATGTAAAATAAATGAAATATATGAACTTGTATGATTATGGGTAAGGTTCGGCCTAACATGGGTATAGGGAAATTTTGCATATTTTGTGTTTTGTGCAATAGGGACTAAATTGTAAAAAGTGTAACTGTCAGGGGTAAAATGGTAATTTGCCCGTTTATGTGGTTTTGGACTAAATTGAATGAAAATATGTTTGATTGAGCTTAATTTGAATATGTTTAGATCAAGAACCAAAGAAATTGGATTTGGATTAGGGGAAAACGAAAGTTTTCGACTAGTTGTTCCGTCCCGATTACCGTTGTCTGAGGTAAGTTTATAAGCAAATAGTTGTTAAATTTTAATATATATGTGATTTGTAACATCCCAAAATATGGCCTAAATGGAATAGTGGTTGCAAAACCACGAATCTGAGGTCAAAAAAATTTATTCCGATTAAGTTTTAAGGTTTATTCATTGATTGAATAATTGTGTGAAAAATTTCGTGAAGAAATTTGATGTATAAGTGCCTAATTTGATAATTAGGATTAAATTGTAAAATTAGCAAAATGTGTGTTCTAGATAATAAAGGGGATTTAATTGAAATGAGTTCTTAAAATGGAGGTCCTTATTTAGTAATTAGACCATTATATTTAAGTTTGGACAAAAATGGGCAAGAATAGGACAAATTTGAAAGAAAAGCCTTTAAGGGCATTTTGGTCATTTAGTAATTAAAAGAATTAAAAAGCGAAAATAAGGCCAAAATTGGTCCATCTTCTTCATGGAGGCCAAATATAGCATGGGGAAAGCCATGGCTAGGGTTTCCAAGCTTTCCAAGCTCAATAGTAAGTCCGCTCTAGCCTCATTTTTAATGTTCTTTACGTTTTTAGAGTCCCGATAACTTGATTTAGGTTATTCTAGCAATAATTCATGCTAGGGTTCATATTTGGAAAAATACCCATAAGTTAAATGTGTTTATTTTGATGTTTTATGGTAGAATATGAAGCTTGAAATTATGTTAAATAACTTTTGCTAAGCGATTTTAAGTGAAAACGAGTAAAACGACATAATCGGTAAAAATACCTAATGTTCATAAGTACATGATAGAGTGGGAATTTGATTTTTCTATAGAAGGGAAAAATGTTCAGCATATCATAAAACATAAGAAAAATGGATAAATTTAAATTTCTGAGCCTAGGGGCAAAATAATAATTCTGCAAAGGTTTAGGGGCAAAATTGAAATTTTTCCAAAGTTTGAGTTAGGGAATATTTTGAATAGTACATTAATTAAATAAGTGAAATATGATGTTTTAGATCCCGAAAAGTGAGATTTGGACCTAGAACGGGAGAAAAATCAAAAATTGGGAAAGTTGGTAAAATGGTCGTTTTGGTATCGAGGTAAGTTCATATGTTTAATAAGCATTTAATTATGCATATTTGAATGATAAATTGATATTTTGGCCATAAATACTTTAGTATTGAGTTTCAGATATAATGATTAATGTTCGATAATAATTCGATATTGGAAAGAGAACTTGTATAATTTATATGTAAGACTATATTTTGTATTATGGCTTTGTATGATAACAAGAAAGTATTTACTAGCATAGTTTGATGAGAATAAGTTAAGTTGATGATATGATGAGATTGAGAATGTAAGTATGTAAGTTGAGTAGCATTTTATTATTATGCAATTATTGCTATTTGTATTGTTATTATTGAGTTATGCGACTAACCTTGAGAATTTGAGCAAGTATGTTTCAGCTATGACTTGACAAGGCATTGATATCTCAAAGTCCATGGTTGTACCAGGGCAATTAAGAAAGAATTGACGGAAAAGTCCATGTTCATAACATGGCATTTAAGGAGGAATTGGCGGTTAAGGATACCATGTAAGACCATGTCAAGACATGGCATTGGTAAGGCAAGGATCCCGTGTAAGACCATGCCAAGACATGGCACCGGCATTGATTAAGGACTCCATGTAAGACTACATCAAGATGTGGCATTAGCACTAAGATAAGGATACCATGTAAGACTATGTTTGGAACATGACATTTGGTAAGATAAGAATACCATGTAAGACCATGTTTGGAACATGGCATTTGGTAAGACAAGAATACCATGTAAGACCATGTTTGGAACATGGAATTTGGTAAGATAAGGATATCATGTAAGACCATGCCAAGGCATGGCATTGATAAGTTCTATAAGGCAAGGAAATCATGTAAGACCATGTCAAGACATGGCATTGATGAGTTGCTATAAGGCAAAGGTCCCATGTAAGACCATGCCAAGGCATGGCATTGGTGAGTTTATAAGGCAAGGATACCACGTAAGACCATGTCAAGACATGGCAATGGTAAGTTCAAAAAGGAAAACGTTCTCGAGTAATCCAAAGAGTAAGTCAAAGAAACGATAAGGTGAGAACATGAAGAAAGAGTATAGGTATGCATTTAAGGCTTATTTAATATTGAGATTGTAAGTAATTGAGATTATCAGGTATTATGTAAGTGATGAGTTTTCAGTTATGCTTGTGACACTTTATGACATGATTGGCAATATGCCTATATTATGAAAGAGTACTCATATGTTAAGTGAGATGTTGCAGGTATGTAAGCAAGCTATTAAGTAAGGTGCCTTTTGTATTCTGAGCCTTTGGTAAGGTTACCGATGAGTAAGATGGGAAAGTAAGAACTAAACATTATTTAAGCAAATTATGACAGCATAGTAGTAAGCTAAATTGATTGCTAATGCTTATTACTTTACATGTGAACTTACTAAGATTTATAAGCTTACTTCTTTCACTATCCCATGTTTCAGAGTGCTTAAAAGCAAGCTCGAGTTAGAGGTAATTGGAAATCACTTCACACTATTGACTATCAAGTTACCAAATGGGCATCTTCGTTTACAAACGTTCTAGTTTATGGCATGTATAGAGACTTAGCCATTTTGTGTGTATGTCCCTATGATATGACTAAAGAATGGTATGTAAATATTTGATAATTATTAGCTATTGAAATGGCTAATGAAAAACTTGTTTCGGTGTTATGTATGCCTAAGTGGTAGTTAATACAAAGAAATCATGAAAAAGTGAAATTGGCATTAAAACAGTATTGAATAGCAGCAGTGACGTGATCTTGAGAAATCACCAAGAATTGTAAAAATGGAATTAGATGATGAATAAGATATATAATTAAAGATTATTGAGTCTATTTTCATATGAAAGAAACAGAGTAAGCAAAATAAGTGTATATTAAGAGATATTTGAATTTTAGTGAGATAGGGTCAAAGTGATTTTTGAATCCCCTATTCTGACTTTATAATTTCACTAAAAATTTTACAAAAAGAATTATGAGTTATAGTTTATATTTATAGATTCTTTAGTGAATCTACTTTCAAGAGAAAGAAACAGCATGGTTATTTGAATTCTGTACAGGGAGAAAATTGATTTGTAGTGAGGAGAGGTTAGAGTAGTCGAACAGTGCAACAGGGGAAACTTTAACTAATAAACTGTACTAATTTGCTAGACCAAAAATTCTGGAAAAAAAATTAGTAAGAAGATATATGAGCCTAGTTTCAGGAAAAAATTACGAATTTAAATTTTGAATTTTGTGACTCGAGTTATGATTTATTTAGCGACTATGACGCAGGTGGGCAGTTTTATAAGGAATAATGAAATAAATTGTTTTTATTTGTATAAGTATTCAGAAAGTTTTTAATGTTTCTGATTTGGTCCTGAACCGTTTCAATTGCATGTTTTAGGATCTCGAGGGCCCTTTTTAGGGACATATTGAATGAATGTAAATAGTTTAATTTTAAAAGCAAATTTTATTCCCCAAATTAGTAAGTTAAGTCAGGTAACGCCTCGTGCTCGACTCCGGTGACGGTCTCGAGTAAGGGGCGTTACATTTATTGGTATCAGAGCAAAGGTTTAGTCAATTCTCGAAATATCCAGTATGATTAAGAGTCTAGCTATACATGCCATATTGAACTATGATAGTGTGACGACTCCCGACCTAGATATAAAATGTTTTGTCAGACAGATGCGCACTCCAACTGAGCTAAGTTTGATAGTACAGATAGTATATTTATGATGAGTTGAGGCTCATAAAATGCAAGAATAATGGTTCATGATGTTTATGTAATAATGAATAAATTGTGAATAAGAATTGTTCGGGAAATATGAAAGATGAGATAAGATGAAAGGAAAGTTTATATTGAGATAAGTGTTCATGTTAAATTGGCATTTGTATGATGCTATATGTATAACTAGAGAATTTAAATGAATGCTATGAGTAATTTTACTCAAGATTTATGAATGCATGTATAAGTGCACTAATTTGCATAAGATGATCATGAAGTCATTGTATTATGAACGTGCATGTTAAGTTGCTTGAAGCAAATTGTATAATTGTTATAATATTTTAATATGATGGGTGTTAAGTTATATGCATGAGTATGTAAGAGGTAAGTCAGAGGTGTTACAACCTCACCCCCTTATCAGTAAGGTAATTCAAAATGAGATTTCATGAAATTCAGATTGAATAGGCTAAAGTGGAAAACTAAAGAGTTCAGTGACAGATTTATTGATGATGTAATCAGAGTTGAGAATGATTTGGAAAATGAACACAGTTGCAGAAAGGATTCCAAGTTAATAATAAAATTATCCGGATAACTGAATTCTCACAGTAGAAGAAAGGTCAGTCTCAACTAATGCACTCATTCAAGTATGATGTGTAAGGTATATGATTGCTAGATTTTCTTCCGAATAAATTCCAACTGTGAAAGGGATAATGTGAATTCAGTAATGACAGAATTAGATAGAGGACTGATAATTGAGCCGTATTAATAGTTGAATGTAGAGTGTATAGTTGAGAAATTATAGAAAAATCTTTTCCGACTATTATATGTGTGCATTTACTTTCAGAAATATATATAAATATTTGCAAGATCATAGAAGCAATTCCTGCAATATGAGAATGTTAGTTAAATTTACAGACAGATGAAAACATTATAGTTTGTTTGAGCTGTGATTGATATTGCTCTATCTATTCCAGTTTTCTACTTCAGCGTGCAGATAGAAGGTTGACAATAAGATCTGTATGATGTTAGTGATCTGTATTGTTAACTATTGCTTAATGAAAGTAAAGGAAAATTTTATGGCTTCTGTCATAGTTGTTCCCAGTACTTGTGAGTATTATCCTTTCCTTTTGGAAATTTTACGAGATGCTATTGAAACCTTAAGCTGTTCTACATGAGATGTGGTTACTGGGAATTGTGTAGTTCCATGTTACGAGATTTTATTATCTCAGTTTTATTAATCAATTACTGTTCAAAGTATCAGCCATGAGACATTAGCAGAAAATGCTCTATTGATGAAAATGGTTTCTTCTTATTATGAGTATGTTTATGATGATTGCGAGTTCGGGCCTGATAATGAAAGTATAGAGGTATAGTTATCAGAGGTATAAAGATTCTATTTTTGCACTGGTTGTTATTGAAATTTGTGTTTAAATCTCTCAGATGATAAGGATGCTTTATTTTCACCTGAGACATTATTTACTAAAGTAATTGGGAAGTCAGTCTTATTATGGCATTATGATTTTTGAGTAGTATGAGTATTGTGGCCTCAGTGTAGTTCAATTCAGACATGTATGTTGATTTTCATTTTTCGCATAATCTTGATATATATATCAGTGAGTTAAAGACCGAATGCTATGTTCTTTCGAGTTATGTAGTAATAATGATTTGTGATTAGCTCTTTGAAGAAATCACGACATAATGTATGTTTGAGATATCATGACAGCATAGAGAAGAACAGTTTTTGAAAAGTTATTGTCTTTTAGTTGAGACTAATTCAGTTGAGCAGTTGATTGAGTTATATGTATGTTTGAATTATTCATGGCTTCAGAGGTAAAAGTTGATTTTTCATGTATAAATAGATAAATGACTCGAATAAATGGTACATATTCTAGAGGTTATGGTACAAAGTTGTATATGCATATCAGAATGGTTGCATCAGAGGTATATTTTTGCAAATCCAAGTTGTTTGATTGTTAAAGTTCTCATTGTATGAAGTTTAGTTTGGCTTGAATTCATGCTAATAAAGTATAAACAGTTGAAGATATTGACAATTGAAGTATCCATTATGATTCAGCTTGGTTTGAATAAAGAGTTTATGGTTTCTAGAAATGTGTTAATGAGAAATCAAGAGATTTTGCAATGATTATGTTGCTGCTTAGCATGATGATAATTATTTGATTATTTGAGAAGTACAGAGATGGATGATAACTTGAGCTAGTTATACTAGTAAGAGTGTGAAATGTTATGTACCAGACTTTGAATCCGATACCTGAACTTTTAGAGAGTTAAAGTTGATTTTCAAGTATCTCAGAAGCTATTACAGTTAGTATTGATGTTTGTGTGAAAATGTGAGGGTATTTCAAAGAATTGTGCAACAAAATTAGCATTATCACCGAAAGGTTAAATGAGCTATGATTGATTGCTCGAAGAAGTTTGTGTATTCTTCTCAGTACGAATGATTTTTTATACTGAAGGACTATCTGATTTATTCATTTTGAGGTTGTCAATTCATTCAGAGTGTAAATTTTAGTTGTTATGGTTAGAAATCCAGGGTTGCACCATGACTTCAGAAGAAAGCTACATTAAGTTTTGACCATGAGGTTGCTAAATGTTATTACATGTCACCTTTGTACTGATAGTTGAATTGAGGAAGAGAAATTCGCAGAATTAAATTGAGCAGAAGGGATTAGAGGAAAGAGAAAATTAATTACAAAAATCAGAGACAGATTATCAAAAATTGTATACAGGATCGAAAGGAAAGAATATTGACACTCAAAAGAGAAACAAGTGTATATATTTTTTGAAAGTACCTTAGTGGCAGAGAATTTCCATTTTGGTAAGAAAGGAAGAGTTAGTTGTGTTTCATCAGAGAGTATGAGGTTAATGATAAAATAAGGTCAGTTACTTATCAGTAGATTCCAGTTCAGAGCCTTAGTTTAAGAAGTAAAATGTTGGGTATGCCAAGGCTGAATGAGAATTTGAAAGTGTTGTTGGAAATTAATTTCGAATCCATTTATAGGTAAGATTTTCGGAGACGAAAATCCCTAAAGGGGGGAGAAATGTAACATCCCGAAATAGGGCCTAAACGGAATAGTGGTTGCAAAACCACGAATATGAGTTAAAAAAATTTATTCTGATTAAGTTTTAAGTTTTATTCATTGATTGAATAATTGTGTGAAAATTTCGTGAAGAAATTTTATGTATAAGTGCCTAATTTGATAATTAGGACTAAATTGTAAAATTAGCAAAATGTGTGCTCTAGATAATAAAGGGGATTTAATTGAAATGGGTTCTTAAAGTGGAGGTCCTTATTTATTAATTAGACCATTATATTTAAGTTTGGACAAAAATGGGCAAGAATAGGACAAATTTGAAAGAAAAGCCTTTAAGGGCATTTTGGTCATTTAGTAATTAAAAGAATTAAAAAGGGAAAATAAAGCCAAAATTGGTCCATCTTCTTCATGGAGTCCGAATATAGCATGGGGGAAGCCATGGTTAGGGTTTCCAAGCTTTCCAAGCTCAATAGTAAGTCCGTTCTAGCCTCGTTTTTAATGTTCTTTACGTTTTTGGAGTCCTAGTAACTTGATTTAGCTTATTCTAGCAATAATTCATGCTAGGGTTCATATTTGGAAAAATACCCATAGGTTAAATGTGTTTATTTTGATGTTTTATGGTAGAATATGAAGCTTGAAATTATGTTAAATAACTTTTGCTAAGCGATTTTAAGTGAAAACAAGTAAAACGACATAATCGGTAAAAATACCTAATGTTCGTAAGTACATGATAGAATGGGAATTTGATGTTTCCATAGAAGGGAAAAATGTTCAGCATGTCATAAAACATAAGAAAAATGGATAAATTTAAATTTCTGAGCCTAGGGGCGAAATCATAATTCTGCAAAGGTTTAGGGGAAAAATTGAAATTTTTCCAAAGTTTGAGTTAGGGAATGTTTTGAATATTAAATTAATTAAATAAGTGAAATATGATATTTTAGATCCCGAAAAGTTAGATTTGGACCTAGAACAGGAGAAAAATCGAAAATCGAGAAAGTTGGTAAAATGGTCGTTTTGGTATCGAGGTAAGTTCATATGTTTATTAAGCATTTAATTATGCATATTTGAATGATAAATTGATATTTTGGCCATAAATACTTTAGTATTGAGTTTCAGATATAATGATTAATGTTCGATAATAATTCGATATTGGAAAGAGAACTTGTATAATTTATATGTAAGACCATAGTTTGTATTATGGCTTTGTATGATAACAAGAAAGCATTTACTAGCATAGTTTGATGAGAATAAGTTAAGTTGATGATATGATGAGATTGAGAATGTAAGTATGTAAGTTGAGTAGCATTTTATTATTATGCAATTATTGCTATTAGTATTGTTATTATTGAGTTATGCGACTAACCTTGAGAATTTGAGCAAGTGTGTTTCAGCTATGACTTGACAAGGCATTGATATCTCAAAGTCCATGGTTGTACCATGGCAATTAAGGAAGAATTTACGAAAAATTTCACGTTCATAACATGGCATTTAAGGAGGAATTGACGGTTAAGGATACCATGTAAGACCATGTCAAGACATGGCATTGGTAAGGCAAGGATCCCGTGTAAGACCATGTCAAGACATGGGATCGGTATTGATTAAGGACTCCATGTAAGACCACATCAAGATGTGGCATTGGCACTAAGATAAGGATACCATGTAAGACCATGTTTGGAACATAACATTTGATAAGACAAGGATACCATGTAAGACCATGTTTGGAACATGGCATTTGGTAAGACAAGGATACTATGTAAGATCATGTTTGGAACATGGCATTTGGTAAGATAGGGATACTATGTAAGATCATGTTTGGAACATGGCATTTGGTAAGATAAGAATATCATGTAAGATCATGCCAAGGCATGGCATTGATAAGTTCTATAAGGTAAGGAAATCATGTAATACCATGTCAAGACATGGCATTGATGAGTTACTATAAGAAAAATGTCCCATGTAAAACCATGCCAAGGCATGGCATTGGTGAGTTCATAAGGCAAGGATACCACGTAAGACCATGTCAAGAGATGGCAATGGTAAGTTCAAAAAGGAAAAGGTTCCCGAGTAATCCAAAGAGTAAGTCAAATAAACGATAAGGTGAGAACATGAAGAAAGAGTACAGGTATGCATTTAAGGCTTATTTAATATTGAGATTGTATGTATTCGGAAATTTTTTAATGTTCCCGGTTTGGTCCTGAACCATTTCAATTGCATGTTTTAGGGTCTCGAGGGCCCTTTTTAGGGACATATCGAATGAATGTAAATAAATTAATTTTAAAAGCAAATTTTATGCCCCAAATTAGTAAGTTAAGTCAGGTAACGCCTCGTGCTCGACTCCGGTGATGGTCTCGGGTAAGGGGGTTACATGATCAGTAATTAGATGTAATAATTTGAAGTAAATTATGAATCGACATTGAGTGTTGCTAATAATTCATGTTTGATGATAAAGTAATGAATGAGTTTGGTATTGAAAGTGGTAATATGAACTATACATGTTAAAACATTGATTATTTGTATATAAATTGGAAGCTTATATTCGGATAAACAATACATGTTTTTGTATGTGATGTTAAAGTGTGGATCATGGATAAGTATATATATGTATATTTGATTGTATGATGATATTGTGATCTTTATAGTGAATGATAATTTGGTTAACGAATATATGTATATTTTGATCAATTCAAAGTTGATACAAGGATGTATATGAGGTTTCGATACGTGACTCCGATATGTGATGTGCGAGTAAGACCATGGTATCAATATGTGATTCTGATATATGTGTGCAAGTAAGACCACGTTTAATACGTTGGTATCGATATGTGATTTCGACATATGTGTGCGAGTAAGACCTTATCTAGGACAGTAGCATCGATGTGTGATCACATGTAAGACAACGTTTGGGACATTGGCATTGTACCATATGTATGATAATCTGAGTATCCTACCTAATTCCAAACGGTTCATCGGGCAACGATAAGTTGTGAACGAATATGTAAAATGAGCTGAATGACCAGGTATGAATTAGTTTGTTACCTATTTGAAATAAGGTAAGTAAGTAACTTGATATTTGTTACATATCACGTGTGATGCAAATGAGGAATATATTTGAATATGGTATATGTATTCGGCCTCGTGAATAAATAACTTGGGTATTATTGAGATGATTCTTAACTATGTGCAGACATGACTAGATATATTCGGCCACATAACTAGTAATAGTATATGAAGTTATAATTTGATACATGGGCTTTTGTACCATAGTGTATGTAGACTAGGTTTTATGATGACTATTTGGCTTTGAAAATTTAATGACAAGTTGTTAATTTAACTATATGAGCATTCGGCCAAGGTAACCCTTAGCTAGGCTTAAGATATTTTGCTTATATATATATATATATATATATATATATCTTTGTGTGTGTATTCGGCCATATAATATAAATATGTATGTGATTGTTATCCTTTGACTTATGAATTTATGCACATAAGTGTATATGTACTAGCTATGATAAAGATATGTTGGCTTGGAAATCGAATGATAGTTATCAAAATATTTATATGTTCATTCGGCCGTGAATAGTTTATATGGGAAAGTATATATATAAAATACATGAAATTGTAAGCTTAAGATTTAAAGTAATTATGATAGTAAAATTTGGTTTAGTTTAAACGATTGGATTATGTCATTTGGATGTTTACTTGCTTATGACTTACTAAGCTATGAAAGCTTACTCTGTGAGTGTTCATGTTTACCTCAATTTAATAGATTTTGGATGCAAGTTACGAGCTCGGGAATCGTCAGAGAAGCTTATCACACTATTGACTGTCTTTGGTACCTTTATAAGTGAACTATCAAACCTATGGCATGTATAGGCTAGATTATGTTTTGAAATGTCAGATTTTTGGTTATATGTAATCTAAGCCATACGAAAATGGCTTCATTTTCAAGTTTGAATTTGGTTATGTTGCTTAAGGTTTAAGTATGTCTTGGTTATAATGTTATGTACTATGAATGCATAGTAATTGTGGTGGGTATTATATGCTTGAAGTGGTTGATGACTTTAGATATACATGAGTATGGTTCGGCTAAAATTATGTATGGATAAAAGTACTTGTGAACTTGGTATTCGGTTATTGCTATCATGTGATGTTTGCTTTGGAATTGGTTGATGATTACAGGTATATATATATTTATGTGGTTGAAAAATCGGCTATGGTATATATATATTCATAAGTGTATTTGATTGATTCAACTATGATTCGTGTTAAGATATAATATATATGTAAAATTGGTTGTTAAGTTGATTAAGATGTTACATGTTGAAATTTAAATAAGGTGAATACTTGACTTGTGATTGGTACTTGACCATAGTAATATATTTTGGTACATAATATGATATTGATATATGCATGTACGTGATCTCAAGAAATATACATATATATGTGTTGTGGTTTTTTAATCTTGAGTTTCGGTAAAGGTGTAAAGGATGTATATATTTTAAGTTGACATGTGTAAAGCATTTGCTGTTAATGTGAATGCTATATATATGTATATAGTGTTTAGTATAAGCTCACGGTTGTAAGGTAATAATTTAGAGGGATTATGACATTATGTAATTAGTTCCGTAAGATCAAGTTATAAATAAATTTTGGTATGTGACTGAGTTGTAATTTATTTTATATATTTTGCTCATATAATGATTTATAATGTCATATTTGATATTGCCAAGTTGGATTGATTTAATGGCATGAATTGGTATAGGAGTTCGAATGTTTTAATATTTGAATATGAGATTTGACATGATAGTATTTAATTTAATATTAGATATTTGAATTTTATAAATGAGATTCATATATGTTTTATTTAGTTGAATTTAATTTCTTTTTAAAAAAATTGCATAGTAATGAATGACTCTCTCTGTCTCTCTCTCTTAAGCTGTGAATTGTTCGGTAACGCCTTGTAATCCCATTCCGGCGATGGATTCGGGTTAAGAGTGTTAGAATAATGGTTTGGCCTTTGATTTGGATGTTATAAAGATGCTATTTCAATTGTTTTTTGGTTGTCAAATGTATAGATGAATATACCTTGATATATGGTTGATGGTTGATGATGAAAGTGATAGTATTTATGATGGTTCATATTACATGGCATCAGTCTTATACACGGTTAGAGTACACGGTTGTGTGGTTTAGCTCCACACGGCTTCAGCCTATCACACGACCTGACGACATGGCCGTGTGACCCTATTTTACAAAATTTTCTCACTTTTTGTTACGTTTTTAAGTCTCTATTTGGTTCCGATTTGTTTTAAGAGCTTCCATAAGCTCGATTTAAGTTTAAATTTGTATGTTAATCATGTTTTTTTGAATGGTTAAGATTTGAGGCATGATTTATTAGATTTTTTAAATTTAATTCACATGTTCTTGTACTATTAATTACTGTAGCATCTCGTAATTTGATTCCGACGACGGAGATAGGTGAGGGGTGATACATTTCAGAACAGAATTCAATTACTTTACATTTATTTGAGTTTTGCCCTTGTAACAACAATTCTTATAACATTATTTTCCACTTTCAATAATACATGTAACATAATTCATTTCTTAATAATTTTTCCATAATTCACCTACAAATTCTTATCGTATTTTTCACATGTCACTTTTTCACATATTCCAATTTAGTCTTTTTCTTTCTCATAATTCATCAAATACATTCACAACATTGCCATATCATTTTACCCATTAATCTTATAGATATATCACTTCATACACTTGTTTATTTATAATAATTGTAATTCTATCAACTTTTGTATCTTTTACACTTTATTCCTTTTACTTACTTTTAATTTCTTCTTCTTTTATTTACTTTTCCTTTATTTTCTCTATTACATATTACTTGGTAAATAGAATCAACTCATCATTTCCTTATACTCATTAGCATATCTTATTCTTCATTTATATAACATGTAAGCTTATAATTAAACATCATATTAAGACTTATATTCATCTAATTTAACTTAACAATTTACCACGTATTTAAAATAAGTGAAACTCTAGTTGTACGTACAACCAAAGCTTTGAAATCAAACTATTTTCTTCTTCTTCTTCTTCCTTTGGCTCCTCCTTTGCTTAATTCTCCACTTGTTTCTAACTTTCCTTCACTTTTTCTTCATTTTCCATATCAAAACATGTAATATTTACACATTAAAATCATAATAAAATATCATAATCTATGTTCTTCAATTAAAACTAACATGAATTTCAAGAAAGTTTTATCATTTTTACCTCAATCACTTGTATTCACTCTTAACCCTTACTTTCTCTCTTTTTCAAGACAAGCATTATAACAGCCTAATTTCGATGAAATTGGAATAGTGGTTTTGGGACCACAAATCCGAGCCGAAAATAAAATTTATTTTAATTTTATTATATGGTCTGTATTATGTTAGAAATGTCATGTGAAAATTCTGATAAGAAAATTTTACCGATTATGTGCTTAATTATGGAAAGGACCAAATCGCATAAAATGCAAAAGTTGAATTCTAGTAGCTGGAAGGATTAAATAGCTATGGAATTCAAAACTTGAGGTTCTTATATGGTAATTAGACCATTAATGAAAAGTTAGTAGATATTTTTTTGTAACGACCCAAATTTTAAGGTCATTGGAAAATTGAATTTTTGGGTCATTATTTCCGCAAAATGAATTCGTAAATATTTATTAGAAATATTTACGAAGCTAGTAGTGTAGTTGATTAGAATTTGGTTAAGTGAATTAGCTTGAATTAAGGCTAATTTAGTGAAAGGACTAGATTGAATTAAAGTATGAAGGTTTAATTATAAGCTATAGGAAAGCCAAGGGACTAAATTAGCAATTAGGCCATAAGGTGACAAATGTGTGGTAAAAATAAAAAAAATGTGTAAAAATATAAATGGTACACATGTAATAAACATGTGTATTTACTTATTTTATAAGAAAATAATAATGATTAAAGTATATTATAATAATATAATATAATAAAGTAATTAAATAAAACAAATAAAAGAAAAGAAAGAAATAAAAGAGAACAAAAGACACGATATAGCAGGGAAAGAAAAGGAAAGAAAAAGAAAAGGAAAATTTAGGGTTTTGGAGTTTCAAGCTTGATTGCCAACGTAACACCGGAAACATCATCGAAAAGGGAAAGGAGAAAGTGAACGAGGATATCGAATAAATTCGAGAATTTCGGTTTGTATTTCTATAAACTATGCTTAATGATTTATTATAATGTAATTGCTATTCTTAATTATAGAATGTATAAAGAATGCTATAATGGAACTGCTACTATTTCTGTGTTATAGTGATATGATTTAAATACCCTATTAACAGTGTCGGGCAAGTCGGATATAATTGGCATGCCATAGGATTAGGAGTATTCAGGGATATTCCGACTGTGTGTCGATGAGACACTATATGTATCGACTCATCGTGGATCGTTCCGATTCATTCAGAAGAGGTACTGCACTGATCAGAATTATTGTTGTTACCTTTACGGTGTATTCTGGCTTCGGCCGATGAAACACTGTGTAATATCCCTGGTGTGTGGGTTAGATCCGCGTATCCGTCCAAGTCCGAGTTATGTTAATAGGGGTAAATGAAGGTACTATAGTCTAACCGTTATCGCTCATATGAATAAGACTGAATGATGACTGTTAGTGAATATAATGACATGCTGATGTATGACTAATGAAAGTATTGAACATTATAAAAGGTATATGAAGAATTGTTTAATTACATTTATGAATTATAAGATGAAGGAAAATAAGCCATTAAGATTTGTAAAATGAAAGCTTAAAGCTAAAATGTTTGTACATGGCTTATTATTGTTTTAGGTATTAGTTTATAGAAATACCACTGAGTGTAAACTCAGCGTACAGTTTGTTTCCGTGCGCAGGTTAGGTATAAAGTAGATAAGATCTCAGCATCCAAGTCAACTCCCGAACTCAATACTTGGTGATGTATCTATCTATGATGATTGGCATGTACCTAGGTTGTTTAATGTTATTTTGGTTATAAGTTATGTTAATGAAGAATGATAATAGATAGTTAACAGTTGTAAGAAGTATACTATAATGTATAATCTTTTAAATTGAATACAATGGCACATGGGTTCAACTTTGAATCATTTAGTTTAAGAAATTATTGAGTATATGTGTTAGATTATAAAATGATAGTTTAATAAGTATTAAGTGTGTTTAATTATATAAATTATATAGTACTTGCTGTCTACAAATTGCAGGGTTGGTAATTTTTAAAATACAAGGTTCTTTTCGAGTCCACATGGTTTGTCACACGGGCGTGTGACCAAGCCGTGTGAGACACACGGCCTGAACACGGGCATATTTTTAGGCCGTGTGTCCCCTGCACCTAAATAGTTACAACCAAGTTAGTCCACAGGCGTGTGCCTTGGTTGCCACGGCCATGTCTTAAAGTCAGTTTAGTACACGGGCAGGCTACACAGGCGTGAGCCATGGCCGTGTTTAAAAGTCAATGTTGGACACGAGCTGAGGACACGGACGTGTCCCAAGCCACACGGGCGTGTGGAACTGTCTAAAGGACGAAAAATTTTCTAAGCTTACAATCAAGCCCCGATTTATTTTAACTATGTTTAATAGGTACTGTGGGCCCATTAAAGCTATGGTTGGATGTATTAAATTTCATTTATTAATGACTTTAGTATAAATGTACTGAAATGACCGGTAATACTCTATGATCCTATTCCAGCAACGGGACGGGGTTAGGGGTGTTACATTTTTGGATGATTCATCCATGAAAAATTAGAAAGAAAGCTAAGGACTAAATTGGAAACCAAAATTATTAAAGATGATAAATTAATTAAATAGAAATAAAAATCATTTTTTATCATCTTCTTCCCCAAAATATTCCATGAAAACCCAAGGAGAGAGAGAAGAAACTTTCTTGACCAAATAGGGTAAGTTTTCTTGTTCCGTTTTTAGTAATTTTGATATTTTTGAAACTAGGATAGCTTAATCTATCTATTTGGGGGATCAATTTGAAGAGTTATCAAAGTATGAAAATTAGGTCATGGATGAATATGCTGAAAAGTTGAAATATATGGTAGAAAATGAAAGGTTATTGATAGATAAATAACTTTTACAAAGTAAATTTTGATGAAAACATGATTCAAGGACTAAAATGTAAATTTGTGAAAACTGAAGAAAAATTATGAATTTTATAGAATATATGTGCTGTAAATTTTATGGTGAAATTTTGGTTAGGCTTGGAATAGAGAGTAAATTGCACAAATTTCATTTTCTGAGCCTAGGGACAAAATTAGAATTTACGAAAAAGTTAGGGGCAAAATGGTAATTTGGCTTAGGATAAAAATTGAGTCCCCTTAAATATGAAATATGATAAATTGATGTTAAGTTTATACGTATAGATCCGGACAGACCAAATTCGGAGCTAGAACGAGGAAAAGAGAAAGATGTCAAATTAGTAGATTTTACATACACAAACATTTTTTGAGGTAAGTTCATGTAACTAAATCGTGTATGTTTATATGCTTGAATTAAATGTTGCATTGTGAATTGTATAAATATCATATATATATGTGACATTGAAAATGTATCTAATAAAGCCCGATCCATAATAAAGCCCGATAAAATGTAAACGATGAAAAAGTTACTTTTATGCTTGGAATGAATATGGAATGTGATCATTTGAATTATATGGATGTGATAGATGTATGAAATAATCACATGCTAGGAAATGCTTGAAAATGTTAAATCCCGTGTGAATAAATGAAAATCGAGGGATATGTGATTTCTCGAAATGAATGAGGTCCTGCATTTGTTGTTGACGGGATTTAGCTTGGATGAGTAATCCTATTGACCTCATTTATGAAAGGATTTAGCCTAGGCGGGTAATCTAGATCAAGCTCTTTAGAGCATATGTCATAAAAAGGATTTAGCCTGGACTGGTAATCCTGACTAAGCTCTATTGAGTATATATTGTAGACAAGATTTAGCTTGGACTGATAATCTTGTTGTCTATATATATATGGCTCGAGAGTGTACTATTTGAAATAGTACCTTTTGGGTACCATTGAATATGAATTGACGAATCCTGATTTGTACACCTCGAGTGTACTACCTGTGTATCCACCGATATTTCAGATAAATTCAACGAGTAAAAATCTTAACATGAGAAGATATGAATAAGAAGTGAGTTATTACACGTATCTGTCTGAAATACATGAAAATGGCGATACATGATAATCGATATATAGAAATCTGAGATGATGATATTTGTACATGAAATTTATTTGATGAATATATGTTCATCCTTGATTATAGACTTGTACACCTTGAGTGTACTACTACTCGTGTGACCTTGATATTTCGAATGATATGAGTAAAGTTCTGACATGAAATAATCTAAACTCAAGATGAACTATTACGAAATTATACTTGTAATATAAAGAGATGATTTATATGTAACATCCCAAATTAGGGTCTAGTCGGAACAATAGTTTTGAGACCACAAATCTGAAATAGAAATAATTATTTTATGATTATTTGATGGTCCATGATATGATTGCATGTTAGTGTGAAATTTTCATGAAAAAATTCTATACCTAAAGTGTCCAATTTGAAGTTAAGGACTAAATTGAATAAGTTACAAAATATGTGTTCTAGAAGCTTCAAGCATGAAATTGCATTGGATTATAAATTAGAAGGTCTTAAATAGCAAGTTGACCAATTTCTATAATTTTGGACAAAAATGAGAATGAATAGGAGAAATTGGAAAGAAAGACCTTAAGGGCATTTTTGTCTTTTGGTAAATAAAAGAATAAAAAGGGAAAAATGAAGTCAAAATTGTGTCCATCTTCCTCCTTGTGTGCCAAAATTTGCAAGGGTTCCATAGCTAGGGTTTTCAAATTTTCAAGCTTGATTGTAAGTGCTCCCAAGCCCTGTTTTTTATGTTCTTCCATTTCTAGCCATATTTTGAGCTAGGGTTCATCTATGAAATTTGACCCATGTGTGACATGTTTGTACTTTGATGATTAATGGAAGATTATGAAAGTTTGATGTGTGATTAATGGAAGATTATGAAAGTTTTATGTGTGATGAACATCTTTTACTAAATGATTTTTAGTGAAAACACCTAAAAAGGACTTGTTTGAAAAATGTGTAAAAATGAGTAGTAAAAATGTGAAATAAAGGAAAATATGGGCTGATGTGAGCATGGTGTAGGTTCGGCTAGGTCTGGGTAACCAAGAAAATGCATGCATTTCATTTTATGAGCCTAGGGACTAAAGTGTAGATAAGTGAAAAGTTAGGGGTAAAAAGGTAATTTTATCAAAGTATGTGTTATGGGTCGATTTGAATAATGTATGTATTAAATAAGTTAAATTTGGCATTATGGATAAAGAAAAATGTGATTCGGGTCTTGATCGGGGGATAAACAAAGTTTACGAGGACTAGACTCATTTCTATCATTTTGTACAGAGGTAAGTTCATTTGCAAATAATGCAACATGTACTATACTTTAAGTGCTTTAATATTGCATGTATGGTAAGTATATATATATAATTAATGTGATGTTGTACCATGTGTTAATGCTTAAAATTTTATTATGAATTATGCTTGATTATTCCATGAGTATGTGATTGGTGCTATGGATATTGAAATCGACATTACGAGCAAGCTCAACGGAAATGTGGTATCGAAGAATCCCGTTTGAACCTTAGGAATAGTTTAAGATACAAGTGACATGTCACTAGGAACTATTTGATCTGAGCTCATGAGTTGCAGTCTGAGTTTAAGATATATGTGACACATGTTTTGGTGTTTCGGGTATTGGTCTTGTATGTCTACCAGTGGCTGGGTAGTCCGGCATGTGTTACGGATACCCGACAGTTTGTGTGAGCAGCCCGTGTAGTTACATCCTGACCGATAGCTTGTGTGAGCTAACCCGTGAGTAGCTCGAAAGTGAGCAACATGTGATATATGATATAAGGTAGCGATGGCTACGTATAAGGCACTTAGGTGTGGGCTTTCGATGTAGTGTTCAACGGGTAGTTCTAAGAGAAGTTAATGGGTAATCTTGATGAATACGACAAGGACGAGAAAGTAAATTACTATGTGCAAGTGGACACAGGATGTACATCGAACTCATGAGAATGACATGAGATATGATGAACTTGTGGTAATATATATATATATATATATATATATGTGAAGAATAAGTTTAAGAGATTTGATAAAATACAAGATTATGTTCATTATGTTAAATGTATGATTAATGCATGTTTAAGTTGCATTTTACTTGCATGTGAACTTACTAAGCTTTAATGCTTACCCCCTTCATTTCTTCGTATAGTGTCACCAAGCTAGCTCGGGGATCGGAGGACGTCAGAGATTTGATCACATTATCAATTGAATATTTGGGTATAGTTAGTCTCGTCATTTTGGGTATGACATGTATAGGGACTTGGTCTTTTTGTTATGTGTCATATTGATTAGCCAAATATGCTGGCTCTTGATGATGTTATAGTTCATATTGTATATGGCCGTGAGGGGTGGCTCATATTGATTATTTGGGTTGTAATCCTAATTTGTTATGCATGCATGCAAATGTGTTTATGATTGTTGTGGTTATTTGATGAATGTGTGATGAGATATGGGTTACATGCTAAAGGTATGTATTTGATGAGGCTTGTGGTTGATTTTGTTAATGAGTGTGATGGATGGCATGTATATTTAATGTATGAAATATGATTAATGAGTACGATAATAAATGTGGTATAATGATGAATAGATATGAAATTGGTGTGGAATTCCATATGAAAGCCTAATGGTTTAAGTATGTGATATGTTGACACTAACAAGTCATAATTTAACCATGAATGTGAATCCTTGAGTAGTCAAATGTGCCATGTTGCATGCTATGTAGTGGGATTGAGTATGTGAGTGTTTAAGGGTGGCAAATGGCTTGGAAAATAGCCTAGAAATTGTCCACACAGTTAGACACACGGGCATGTGTCTTGGCCGTGTGTGACACACGGTCTGCCCCATGGGCGTGTGATCTGGCCATGTCTCCCTTGCACCCTAATTAATGCAAAACAAAATGCCCTGTAGTAAACACATGGGCAGAGACACGGCCATGTGTCTCAGTCGTATGGAGGACACGGCCTTAGGGCATGGGCGTGTGCCCAGGCCGTGTGAAGTCTGCACTTGATTTTTGAAATTTAATTCGCCACACAGCCTAAGAACACAGACGTGTGACTTGGTCATGTGACCCTATTTTGTTGATGACGTCATAGTCAGAGAGTTATACGGGCTGAGGACACAGGTGTGTCCCAAGCCACACGGGCGTGTGTATGACCACGGCCTACCTACATGAGCTTGTGACTCTCCAAAGTATAAAAATTTTCTAAGTGTAGTAAAAGTTCCAAAAGTTCTCGATTTAGTCCTGAACCACTTTCGAGATATGTGTTGGGCCTCATAGGCACTTATAAAGGACAATTTGCATGTGATTGAATGAATTTGATTTGAATGAAATTTTTATGGCCCGATTTTGTATGTTTGTTTATGTTTAAGTCCGGTGATACCTTGAACCCTGTTCTGGCGTCGGATACGGCTAAGGGGTGTTACATTATACATGTTAAATGAGTACATTTTGTGGAAAACATATGTGCATGGGAACTTGATTGTTGTAGAGCTTATATATGTTTTGATGTTATTATGGAATATATGACTAACAAGGGCAATGAGGATGTGTGTAGGGCTTGAGGTCAAATTGATTGAATATGCCTTACATAGTTACCTCAAAATAGACTTAATGGTAAGTTAAATACCATTTTATATGAACTTACTCAGCATTTTATGCTTACTTAGTTTTATTTCCTTATTTTCAAGTAAATCAGAAGCTTATTGGATTGGAAGCTTGGCGGAGATCACTTACATTATCCAGTGGCCCATGTCGGTACAATATGGTAATTCAAATTATTGTTATAATGGCATGTATAGGTTATATTGGTCATATTGGCATGTGAATGTAAATGATTATTGTAATCTAGCCATTGGAATGGCTAGTGATCATTATGTTTTGGTACATGTATATATATGTATTTGAGTTTATTTTATGGAGATAACTTAAGTGTTTATTATTGATTGATTGAGAAAGGTTAAATGAGTATGCTTATAAAAGGTATAAATTGCTTGAATTCAATGCTTGGATTGGTTGGTATTTGGATGTAAGTTTTGTGCAGGAATTTGGTATGATTTTGGGTGAGAAATGAAGCTAGGAATGGCTTTATGTAACACCCCTAACCCGTATCCGTCACTAGAACAGGGTTATGGAACGTTACCAAAATTTTTCAGAACATTTGCAAATAATTCAAAAATTTACTATTCATTCCTCTAGATTTATTCATAACGTCTCTTAAATGGACCCTCGGGGCCCAAAACGAGCATTAGAATCGAGTCGGGACTTAATTGAAAATTCTAAGAATTTTTTGGGAAATTTCAAAAAAAATTTCAAGTTACAGGGCTCACACGCCCGTGTGGTCCAATGGACATGCCCATGTGACCCTAAGACATGCCCGTGCTGTAGGCCGTGTTCGACCCCGTGTAACTCTCTGACTTGCGCACACAGCCATGCCACACGCCCGTGTGCTAGGCCGTATGGTTAATTAAATTCTTTCGAAATTAGGTGCATGTTTCACACAGCCAAGACACACGCTCGTGTTCTAGGCCATGTAGCACACGGGCAGAGACACGGGATTTTGAGCATTCTGTTTTCTCAAATTTAAGATGCAGAGGACACACGGCCTAACCACACGCCCATATACCAGGCTGTGTGTCACACACAGTCTAGACACACGCCCATTTGTCTGCCTGTGTGGACAAAATAAAGCCATTTCTAGCTTCATTTCTCACCCAAAATCATACCAAATTTCTGCACCAAACTTACATCTAATTACCAACCAATCCAAGCATTGAATTCAAGTAATTTATAACATCTAACATGATATATTATTACATGCATTTATGCTTAAATCTTATCTTTCTCAATCAATCAACAATAAACACTTATGTTATCTCCATAAAGTCAACTTAAATACATATATATACATACATGTACCAAAACATAATCATCACTAGCCATTCCAATGGCTAGATTACAATAATCATTTACATGTTAATATGACCAATATAACCTATACATGCCATTGTAACCATAATTGCTTTAACATATTGTACTGACATGGGCTAATGGATAGTGTTAGTGATCTCCGCCAAGCTTCGAATCCAATGAGCTTCCGATTACTCTAAAACAAGGAAATAAAACTAAGTAAGCATAAAATGCTTAGTAAGTTCGTATAACATGGTACTTAACTTACCATTCATTCTATTTTGAGGTAACTATGGAAGACATATTCAATCAATTTGACCTCAAGCCCTACACACATCCTCATTGCCCTTGTTAGTCATATATTCCATAAATACATTAAAAATATATATGGATTCAACAACAATCAAGTTTCCAAGCACATATGCTTTCTACAACATGTATTCATTCAACAAGAATAATTCATCTCATTATTACAAGTATAATTTCATACTAGTTCATTTTGAGTTTAGATCATTTCATATTAGAACTTTACTCATATTACTCGAAATATCAAGGTCACGATTAGTACACTCAAGGTGTACAAGTCTATAATCAAGAATGAACATATATTCATCAAATAAAGTCCATGTACAAATATCATCATCTCATGTTTTCATATATCATTTGTCATGTATCATCATTTTCTCGTATTTCAGATGGATACGTGTAATAACTCATTTCTTATTCATATCTTCTCATGTCAAGATTTTAACCCGTTGGAATTTATTTGAAATATCGATGGTTACACAGGTAGTACACTCGAGGTGTACAAATCAGGATCCGCCAATTTATATTCAATGGTACCCATAAGGTACTATTTCAGAGAGTACACTCTCGAGCCACACATGTATACAATAAGATTACCAGTCTAGGCTAAATCCTGTCTATAATATTTATACTCAATAGAGCTTAGTCAGGATTACTAGTCCAGACTAAATCCTTTTTATGACATATGCTCTAAATAGCTTGATCCGAATTACTCTTTCGGGCTAAATCCAATCCATAACATATGCTCGAGAGGACTTATATCAGGATTACCCATCTGGGCTAAATCCTTTCAGAAATGAGGTCAATAGGATTACTCGTGCAACCTAAATCCTACCAACAACAAATGCAGGACCTCATTCATTTCGGGAAATCACATTTATCCATCGATTTTCATTTATTCAACTGGGATTTTAACATTTTTCAAGCATTATCGTGCATGTGATTATTTCATGCATACATAACATTCATATAATTCAAGTAAACATATTCCACATTCATTTCAAGTATAAAAGTAAAATTTCATCGTTTATCCATTATCATCTATCGAGCATTATCATTTAAGTTAAAATTTTTATTTATCAGGCTTGATCGGATGGGTAATCATTTCACATATTTATAAAATTTATACAATTTACATAAACACAATCAATGCAAGCATGTAAATAAACACAATTTAGTTACACGAACTTACCTCGACAAATGTTCGTGTACATAGCATCTACTAATCCGACATTTTCCTCTTTTCCTCATTTTAGCTCCGAATTTGGTCTATCCAGATCTATACGAGTAAATTTTACATAAATTTATCACATTTCATATTCAAATGGACTAAATTTACATTCTAGGCAAAATTACCATTTTCCCCTAACTTTTCCATAAATTTCCATTTTGTCCCTAGGCTCAGAAAATGAAATTTGTGTAATTTACTTCTTATTCCAAGCTTAACCAAAATTTCACCATAAAATTTACAACGCATATATTCTACAAAATTTAGAATTTTTCTTCAAATTTTACAACTTTACATTTTAGTCCCTAAATCATATTTTCATCAAAAATCATTTTGTAAAAGTTGTTTATCTATAAAAAACTTTTCATTTTCTACCATAAATTTCAAATTTACAGCATATTCGTCCATGACCCAATTTCCATACCTTGGTAATTTTTCAAATTAGTCCCCCAAATAGATAGATTAAGCTATCTCGATTTCAAAAATATCAAAATTACTAAAAACGGGACAAGAAAACTTACCCAATTTGGCCAAGAAAGCTTGCTTTCTCTTTCCTAGGGTTTCCATGTATTATTTTGGGGAAGAAGATGATATAAATGATTTTTATTTCTATTTAATTAATTTATCATCTTTAATTATTTTGATTTCCAATTTAGTCATTAGCCTTTTTCTAATTTTCCATGGATGAATCATCCAAAAATATCTACTAAATTTTTACTAATTACCATAGAAGGACCTTAAGTTTTGAATTCCATAGCTATTTAATCCTTATAGCTACTAGAACTAAACTTTTGCATTTTATGCGATTTAGTCCTTTCCCTAATTAAACACATAATCGATAAAATTTTCGTATCGAAATTTTCACATGACATTTCTAACATAATACGAACCATATAATAAAATAAAAATTAATTTTATTTTCGGCTCAGATTTGTGGTCCAAAAACCATTATTCCGATTTCAACAAAAATGGGTTGTTACACTTTATTTTGTCCACACGGGCAGACACACGGGCATGTGTCTAGACTGTGTGTGACACACGACTTGGTACATGGGCGTGTGGTTAGGCCGTATGTCCCCTGCACCTTAAATTCAAGAAAACAAAATGCTCAGGATTGAGCACACGGGCAGTGACACATGCGTGTGTCTCAGCCGTGTGTGCTACATGGCCTGGAACACGGACGTGTGTCTTGGCTGTGTGAAACTTGCACCTAATTTTGAAAGAATTTAATTAACCACATGGCCTAACACACGGGCGTATGGCATGGCCGTGTGCACAAGTTAGAGAGTTAGACGGGGTCGAACACGGTCTGTAGCACGGGCATGTCCCAGGGTCACACGGGCGTGTTCATCGGACCACACGGGCGTGTGTGCCCTGTAACTTGGAAAATTTTTAAAATTTTGCAAAAAATTCTTAGAGTTTTAGATTAAGTCCCGATTCGATTCCAATGCTCATATTGGGCCTCGAAGGTCCATTTAAGGGACGTTATGAATAAATCTCGGGAAATGAATAGTAACTATTATGAATTATTTGAAAATTTTTTGAAAGTTCTGGTAATACTTCGTAACTCTGTTCTGGCGACGGATACGGATTTGGGGTGTTACAAGCATGAATACACTTCTTATGACATTAGGTAGTTACTACACTTCTTTATTGATTTCACTCATTAATCATGAAAGAAATTGGTGGGATTTGGTTTAATTGGCTTAGAAATGGTGAAAATGACTTATTTGAAAGAAAAAAAAAACTTGGATATGGTGCTTTGGAGGGTAACGTTATAGGCTTTAAAAGGTGGATAGGTTTTCTTTCCACCTTTCTCTATTTTTCTACACTTTTCCAATAAAATATCCTTAGATTTTAATGATTAAATTAAAAACTTACATTTGACCCTCCGATCAATATTTGACACAATTTTGTCCATAATCATTACACTAACCATATTTGTCTAATTTATCTAATTACCATTTTGCCTTTTAACTTTTTCTATAATACCACTCATGAGTCATGTCTCTTTTTAGTAAAATTTTACCTCTAGTCCTTCCTCATTTTCCCTCAATTTCAATTTAATCACTCTAACTTTCAAATTTCTCATTAATGAACCCAATACTTTTCACTTTCTTACAATCTAGTCATTACCCTAGATTTATTTCTCTCAATATACAGACTTTTCCAAATACCTTTAGTATCTGTCTTTATTGTCTCATAACACTGATAATTTCCCATTTCTGACTTTCTTAGATTATAATTGATTCACTATTTATTTATCACTATTTCAAATTCCTGAAATTCTGGGAATGTTACATTTTTCATCTTTCTGAAACCAAAGGTTCAATAAAATGACATCCTTGACCATCGGTGTCACACCTAATTTCCCTTGAAACTTAGAAAAAAATTAGGAACTTTAGGGGTTAAATTGAAAAAGATCGTAAGTTGGCGATCTCTATTAGAAAAACGGGAAATGTTATGAACAATATTGCACAAGGTTGAAATCCAATCCTAGTTTTGTTGGAATAGAACCAGTTAGTCCCTTAGTAGGGGGACAAAATGATTGAATATGGGTGGGTTTTACACGGTTGAAGATCGTGCGAGAAAGGCTATAAATAGCTGGAGAGTGACTTCCCAGAGAAGACTTTTTCTTCAATCTGTTTCTTCTTCATCTTCTTTCTTGGTCGCTTCGAGGAAACAATGATTAAAGAAAGCTCTACATGGAGTGATGATTGTAATGTTTAAGTTAGAAAAATGGAGAATCCAGTAAGCTGGTAAGGTTTTGAATCCTTCAGTATACATAAGTTTTAGGAACTGAAGTTAAGAGCTTCCAGAAACCATTTTAAAGATTTTGCATATTTCTGGAAGACTGAGTTTCAAACTGGGATTACTAAAATTAACCTATGAATTACTTGTTTTTCTTAGCTTCGAGGAGAAAGGAAGCTCTGACGTCCAGAAAAGCTAAGCGGACAAGGCGAAGAAGTAAGGTGAGTTGCTGCACTCAACCCTTGAAGTGCTAAATATGTTGTAAGGTTGTATGGGTTTATAAGTACCCACTATCCTAGTTCAGTATATATGACTCCATAGCATTTAGTTATAAAATGCATGTAATACGTGTGAGGGGAATATTGCCAGGTTTAGACAAAGTTAGAAAGGGAAAATGGGAAAAAGACGATTTTGTTAGATACTGCCATACGGTGTTACTATGTGCACTGTAATAAAAAAAGCTCCAGGCCTTGCTAAGGGGACACTACGGTGTTTGAGCATTAAGGTATAAGAATGCGAATAGAGGAATGAAAGGAATGCAAAGGGAAAGGTACATGAGAAAGATCATGGCTAGGCCATGGAACCAAACGAAGGCTATACACCTAAAATGAGTGAGACCATAGCTGAAAGGCACTATGGCATCATGATATAAATGAGTAAGACCATGGCTGAAAGACAGTATGACATAATGGTAAATAGGATTAAGACCATAGCTAAAAGATGCCATGACATCCTAGTAGTCCACCGGAACAGCAAACACAGTTTAAACTGTGTAAGACTATAGCTGAAAGACGTTATAGCATCATAGATAGTTTGATGGGACATTAAACACGGGATAGTCTAATGGGATACTAAACATGGGATAGTCCTCTGGGATGATAAACGCGGGGTAATGTCGTGTAAGACTATAGTTGAAAAACGCTAGGGCATTGTAGATAGTTTGCTGGGATGATAAACACTGGGATACTGAAGTGAAGAACCGTAGTTAGACTATGGAAACTAATGGAGCCCGCCAAGATATTAAACTTGGAAGGGACATATTATGTATGATAGTAGATCGACTATGAAAGCATAGAGAGTCTGTTGGGAAAATAAATGAGTGAAAAATTAGAACAAAAATTGTGTGACAGACCGCATTAAGGAAAATGAAAGTGTGGGCATGCATTAGTGTAACACTTCTAACCTGTATCGCCACTAGAACAAGGTTACGAAGCATTACTAGATTTTTTTAGAACATTTACAGTTAATTCATAACATTTACTATTCATATTTGAAATCATACATAATCAATCATTTTATCCTTCAAATGGACCCTCGAGGCCCAAATTATACATTAGAAGCAAGTTGGGACTAATCTGAGAACTTAGGAAATTTTTTACTTAATTGAGCTCAATATCAGAACTGATTGAATTCTATCATTTTAATTCATATAACACTTATCGTTTATTGTCAAGTTAGAGAACGTCTTACGGATTTGAGTACATCGTTTGCTTAAAGCCATAGTCCAACTATGGTCTTACACATATATTACCATGACCTTGCCATTGTCTTGCATATATTGCCACAGCCTCACTATGGTCTTTCACCTTATTATGATGCCATAACCCTACTATGGTCTTACGCGTACACACATATACTGCCATGGTCCAACCATGGTCTTACGTTCACAATGCCATAATCTAGTTATGGTCTTTTCATTGAAATGCCATAGCCCAACTATGGTATTACATTCCACACTTTGCCACGGTCCAACCATGGTCTTATCCATCAATTCATCACTGATCACAGAATGATTGCACTCAATCCTGCATTCTACTCAATTTGAAATTTTGTTTCTATTTTTATTTTATCACAATAATCATGGTTCCACAACAAAGATATGAGATAATACATTATATAATCTCTAATTTTAACAACCAATCATAAAATTTAACCATATGAACTTACTAAGCTTTTATAAGCTTACTTTTGTGTGTTAAATGTTCATTGTAGATTAACAAGAGTTTGGAGGATCGGATCAACACATCGGGCCACACTATCTAGATTTCATCGGTAGATTTTGTAAAACAACTTATGGTTTATATGGCATGTGTAGGATAGGATGAAAAGAAAGTAAACTTACGATATGGTTATGAATGACTCATATACATATAAGTTGGTTTATGTGCATGTATTTAATAGTATCTAATAGTAGTCAAAGAATGGAATTACATGGTAAGTTATGCAAATGAGTAGTGTGATGATACATTAGGTTTAAAACTTGATATTTGACTTGATTTGGTTGCTTGGTTGAATAATATTGGTGTAAGGAAATGTGTCTACAGGTCGATTTTGGAAAGGGTGAGAAAAATGGCCTTAAAATGGCCTATTTTCATCCACATGGGTAGACACACGGGCATATGTCTTGACTGTGTGTGACACACGACCTGGCACATGGGCATGTGGTCCGGCTGTGTGTCCCCTGCATTTTAAATTTGAGAAACAGAATGCTCAGAACTGAGCACATGGGCAGAGACATGGACATGTGTCTCAGCCGTGTGTGCCACATGGCCTAGAACACGGGTGTGTGTCTTGGCCGTATAAGAAATGCACCTTAATGTTTTGCAAGTCAGAGAGTTATACGAGTTAGGGACACGAACGTGTGACCTGTGTCACTTGGCCGTGTGGCTACCCACATGGGTTTGTGACCCCTGTACATGAGAAAAATTTTGAAATTTTGTGAAAAATTTCCTAAGTTCTCGGATTAGTCCCGACTTGCTTCTAATGTATAATGTGGACCTCGAGGGTCCATTTGAAGGATAATATGAGTGATTATATATGATTTCGAATATGAATAGTAAATGTTATGAATTAACTATAAATGTTCTGAAAAACTCTAGTAATGCTTTGTAACCCTGTTCTAGCTACGAGTACGGGTTAGTGGTGTTATAATTAGATAGCCATCGAGTCAGAGGAATTTGCCAATATAAGGGGAAATATAAAGAGGGAAAGGATTGCCAGAATAGCAGTTGTAAAAGCTAGTAAAGAATATGTGCAGTAACCCATTAAGGATAGTTATGAAAGTTGACGCACTAGTGGTGCCTGGTGTAAGACAAACAAAAGTTGGTATAACTGAGGATCGTAGATAAATATCTGCCAATAAGTGCCATCAAAGGATGCTCAGTGAAACCCTATACATTAGGGGGTTGCCATGAGAATGCAGGTTAGTCCATAAGGAAAAGAAGGGTTAGATAGAACCCATTGACGAAAAAGAGTAATGAGATAATGAATATACCTGTCGAGGCTATTCCTCTATAAGGGGAAACCATTGAGGAAGTGTCTGCCAAGTGGCCAGTTATAAGGGAATGCAGTATGAAAAATAAATTGTGAACTAAGATGGCGATACAGCGACATTTGACTGAGTACTAAAGGTCATAGTGGGTCGTAGCAGAAGATCAAGCTACGCTTAAGGGTATAGTAATTTGACTAAGTAATTACAAAGAAGTAATCCGACCACTATTTAAACTAAGCAAGATTTAGTCTGCCAGGGTGATGTGGGACCTTGTTAGCTATACCAAAGGATGGGAGGTGAGCAAGTTACTTGGAATTAATATAAGGAAAGAGTCTGCCATGGACTAAATACATTGAGGATACTCACCAAGGACTTTTAGGAAGGTAAGTTGGGAGGCCACATTAAAATGGCATATTGGTGAGAAGATGAGAACCACTTGGGCATAAATAAGAGAATGGAAAAGAGCTCCCAGAGATGGCGAGACATTTAGAAGAACTATTGAAGAAGGTTGTTAGAGTAGTCAGAAGGAAATCGCTCAACAGTTTATCCACTAGCGGATAGGATCAAGAATAAGAAAGGTCCATTACGACAGTTTAAGAGAAATGTCTCAAACGAGTAAGGAGTCATTGTATTATTATTTAATTGAACCCCAACAAGGTGGGGTACATTTTATGTAATGAAAAAACTCAATAAGTTCATCTAAACTTACAAGGCTTGTTTTATGATTGCAGGATATACGAGATAAGGAACTCGAGAAGGGACCAAGCCAGATTGGGTGGAATCGAGGATTCAATTGAGTAGAATCATGCACATAAGAAAGGGGCACCTTTAGGAACTTCGCCTTAGGGGCGAATATATTGTAAGTATGTATTTAAAGTCTAGAAATTTATACTAGATTAGATATTAAATGTAGTCATATGATGTTTGTTAGTGCTAGAATAGTCAATTTCGAGGCCAAATATTCTAATTCAAGTTTATGTGACAATTTCATTCGAGGAGTTTACATGATGTATACGAAATTATAAGATTGATAAACTGTAAAAGTAACATATTCTAATCTCATTCTTAATTCATTTTTGGATGATTAATTATGTAAATTAGTGAATTTGATGCTCCTAATCCTTTAGATTCATGTTTCTATACTTAGGAGAGCATTTGGGAGAGAAAAGAGCAAAAAATGAGCCAAAATTAGACAAATAAAGTTGTTTCCAAGATCCACACGGCTTGGGCATTTCGACATGTGCCAATCGGTGTCGATTTCACAACCTGCTTCCTAGATACGCGAAAAAACCCAATTTTTAGGCTTTCTGAACATTCTAAACTCTATAAATAACAATTAGAAGAAGACCTATGGGAGAATCAGAGGAGATCAAAGAGAACACTCGAAGAACGCCATCGGAATCAACTCGGAAGTGGAACCTCCTCAAGATCGAAGATGAAGTTTTATTGATTTTCTTTATGTCTTATGGTTATCCTAACTCTGAGATGCTTCTATTCAAGATTATGAACTAAATTCCCTAGATACCTAGGGAGGATGAAACCTATGATGAATCTTATTATTTAATTTCTATTTTTGGGCAATAAATACCTGATTTTTGTTCTCAATTATGTATGCTTATTTCGTATTTTAATATTTTTAGGATATTAATTCATGTTTAATGTACTTGTTTTAGTCGAGCAAAAGTCCCTGTTTAAGAGTAGATCTAGCATAATTGAGTAGAGTTCCATGCAATCCTAGAAATAGAATGACATAAATCTACCGGATTAGAGTAAAATCTAATAGGGGAATTCATAGATCGAGCTAATGCAACAATAGGGTTTTAATTAGAAAGAGATTTCAATTAATCAACCTAGAGTCAGTTGTTTTTACTCTCAAAAGAGATATTAACATAATTTAGGGATTTCTACGGATCAAGACACAAGTGAATAAATTGTTTAATTCAGATTCATAATTATAGGTGAAGTCTAAGTGGATTGTGTCCTAGTTATTGTCTATCTCATTGGTTATATTTGATTATTTTCCTATTTCATTCTCTATTATGTTACTAGATAAATTAGATTAGTAAATTTAGATTAAAAATAATCACTCCAATTTGTTGGCTAAATAATAGAAAAATGGTAAATACTAGTACTTTTAGTCATCGTGGATACGATATTCCTTACTCACCATAACTATACTATTGTTCGATAGGTGTGCTTGCCTTAGCCGTATTTATAGTTAGTTTAGTAACTATCAAGTTTTTGGCACCGTTGTCGGGGATTAAAATATTGGGAACACTTGATTTTTATTAATTTAGCCATTTATTTTTATCTCATTTTATTCTGTTTTTAGTTTAATTTTTATTTTCTAATTTTTCTTTTGTTTGCTTCTGGAAGGTCCCTTTAGATTATGCCTAGAAGAAACCCGTCGGGACCAATATTATTTGATAGTGAGATTGAAAGTACAGCTCACAGAAACCGTAGATAAGCAAGGCAGAGTCGACAGAGTATAGTAGACGAGTAAGAGGACGTTATTATTATTTAGAAGATGGGTGATAATCAAAATAATTAGCTACCTCCTGCAGTTGTTGCAAATCTAGATCTTGTTCCTCGTACTATGTATAGTTATGCCAAGCCCATTCTAACTGGGGCTGAATCGAGTATTGTGAGACCAACCATTACTGCGAATAATTTCAAATTGAAGCTGAACACTATTCAAATGATACAACAATTTGTTCAGTTCAGTGGTTTGCAAGACGAAGATCCAAATACTCACTTGGCCAATTTCCTGGAAATCTACGATACTTTCAAGATTAATGGTGTTTCTGATGATGCCATTCGCATACGGTCGTTCCTCTTCTCGTTGAGGAACAAAGCTAAACAGTGGTTGAATTCTTTACCACGAGGTTCTATCACTACATGGGATCAAATGACAGAGAAATTCCTACTGAAGTACTTCCCATCGGCTAAGATAGCCAAGTTAATGAATGATATCTCTTCCTTCATTCAGATCAACTTAGAGACCCTATATGATGCATGGGAGAGATAAAAGGACTTATAGAGACGGTGCCCTCACTATGAGTTACCTCTATGGCTACAGGTTCAAATCTTTTACAACGGTTTGAATCCCTCAACTAGGTAGTTGATCGATGTAACAACCAGTGGTACTCTGAACAATAAAACACATGAAGCGGCTTATGAGTTTATAAAGGAGATGTCACTGAATAATTATCAGTGGCAAGTCATGAGGACGAAGCCAATGAAAATAGTTGGTGTCTTTAACTTAAATGCGGTCATCATGTTATCGAATCAGGTAAAACTTTTAAATAAGAAAATTGATGGTTTATATGTTTCAACTAGGTACTTTCGGTGATGCAATGCGATGTAAATAGAGGTAGAATAAATAATCTAGAATATTTACCCTTCGGTCTTAGCATGGAGAATAAGCAAATAAATTATATGGGTAATAATTCTAGACCTCAAAATAACCCTTATAGTATTAACTATAATCCAAGACAGAGGAACCACCCAAATTTCTCATGGGGTGGTCAAGGAAACCAAAGACCACAAACCCCCCAGGCTTTCAACAACCCTATCAGCAAGAGAATAAATCGAACCTTGTAGAGATGTTGGCAAAATTTATTTCGGTGTCAGAGACTCGTTTTCAAAACACTGAGATAGCTTTGAAAAATCAACAAGCGTCAATCCATGGGCTCAAAAATCAAATTGGACAGCTTGCTAAATTGGTTTCAGAAAGGCAGCGAGGTAGTTTACATAGTAACACAAAACCCAACGCAAAAGAGGATGTGAAAGTAGTTACATTAAGGAATCGAAAAGTGTTGGCTGAACCTGAAAAGAAGCTGCAACAGGAATCTGAAAAGGCACATGATGATAAGGTAAATTCGAAAGTAATTCAAACACCGATACTTAAAGAATACAAACCACCGATCCCATATCCGGTAAAGTTGAAGAAAGATCGCATGGATGAACAAGTTTGTAAATTTATTAAAATTTTCAAATAGTTGCATATTAATTTACCTTTTGTTGAAGCTATTTTACAGATGCCCACATATGCAAAATTTTTAAAGGAGCTATTAGCAAATAAAATGAAGTTTGAAGAGCTATCCACTGTGAAACTCAACGAGGAATGTTCAACTATTCTCCAAAATAAACTACCAACTAAGCTGAAAGATCTAGGGATTTTTACTATTCCCTGTTTTATTAGTATTCTAAACATTGAGAAAGTATTCGCTGATTTGGGTGCTAGCATTAATTTGATGCCTTATAAAATGTTCAAGTAGCTTGGGCTTGGGGAACCAAAACCCACTAGGATGAGTATTTATTTAGTTGATAGATCTGTTAAATATCCTAGGGGTATTATTAGAGATATCCTTGTAAAAGTAGATAAATTCATATTCCCAATTGGTTTTGTTGTGCTTGACATGGATGAGAATGTTGATGTGCCTTTAATTTTAGGTCACCCTTTTTTAGTCACTGCGAGGGCTATCATTGATGTAGGTGATGGTAAACTTGTGGTTAGAGTAGGTGATAAGAAGATTATTTTTAAAATCTATGATGCTATCCGATTCTCTAGAGAACAAGATGATTCTTGTTATTTTATTGACTCTATTGATAATGTTATTCAAGATTCATTTCAGGAAATCGTTCATAGGGACACGATGGAATTGTGTAACGCCCCAAAAATCCTGAAACTCAAAAATCCTGAAATCTTGAATTTTTGTTTTTGTGCTTAGCAATTCTGGTTAAGTTTTAATTACGTGATGGTAGGTCTTGGTCAAGGTTTGAGTTCGAATCAAGGGGTAGAAGAAATTATAGTTTAATTATTAAAAGAATCAGGGTTGGCAAGTAGTTGGGCTTTTAAATAAAAATAGGGGAAAAATGGCATCAAAAAGCCTTGTGGAGGAGTGGCAAAGTGACGCCACTTAGGGAATAGGGAGGTGGCGTTAGTAGGTAGCAAAGAGATCCAAGGTTCGAATCCCAGCTTAGTGTTTTTAGAAGTTTAATTTTGGCCTTCTAAAAGGTTGGAAGTGGCGTGAAGATGGACTCCAAGGGGAGTGTTCAGAAGAGAAAGTTAAGGAAAAGATCAAGGGGTTATCAAGAAGAAAAACGAGGAGATGAGAAGGGAGAAGTGATGGAGCCGAATTGGGAATTGGGCATGGAAAATTCGGCTATAAGGGCTATAAATAGGGGTCAAATACAAGGTTGCCAGACTACTGCCGAAATTCTTCTTCACCTTGTTGCCAGAAACTCCTTTCTCCAAAAGCCGAAAACCCTTGTTCTCCTTTTTATTTTCCTTGTGCCGATTTCTTGGTTTCAATTTTGGTTTAGCCGATTCTTCTTCCTCTCTCCCTTGGTGCCGAATAATCAATTGTTGCCATTCAAATCTATAGAGCCGAATACCCTTTGGCTGAATACTCTTGGTGCCGCCACTACCTTTACCAGCTAGTCGATTCTAGTGTAAGTGTTCACTCTTCCAATCAGTTGGTTTTGCTAAGTATCAATTATTGTCCCTCACTCTTTCTAATCAACTTTGGTACGGAATTAGTATCGGATCTCGGATCTTAGCTCTCTGCCGAATTGCTCTTTAGGTGTTTGCGTTTTTGGTAAGTATTCGTCTCCAATTGGCTAAGGTGGCCAAATGTTCATAGTTAAGGTAATGGGACTTGTGTTGGATACGAGTCATCTATTATTTTGGTTTTAATAGTTAAGATTGGTGCAGATCTAGGAGTTGATCGTGGTTTGTGATTTAAGAAAGGGCTAATCGCGCAAGGTAAGGTTAAGGTGAGGTTTCGGTTTTAGTAAAGATATGTATTAAGCATGCGATTAATTGAAGGATGATATCGTTTGTAGGTTGAGACTAAGGGAATCGCAGCATGCTTGTTTACCAGGTGTGTACATACACTGCACACACAAGTAGATCGGCAAAAGCCGAAATGCCGAAATACCGAAAAGTCGAAGGTTTGGCTACGATAGTCTTGCGAGTGCGTGAAGACTCGTAATGGGGAAACCAATAGGTTGCCTAAGGCCTACGGGCAGTTTCGTGGACTTGGGTTGTGATTTGGCCATATGGGCCGGAATGGGCTAAATGGGCCCGATGGGCTGTTGGGCCCATAATAGGGCAAAAACTGAATATTGATGCTTTGTGATAGGAATTTGTATGTAAGCATGAATATGAATGTGACTGGGCCTAACGGGCCATATAAATGTGATTTGGGCCTAATGGGCCATATACAGGTGATTGGGGCCTAATGGGCCATATGAATATGATTGGGATTAATGGGCCAGATATAGGTATGTGAAATTATTTGGGCTTTGTAAGGGGTTTTGGGCCTAGTATATGATATCCACATAAGACTTAATTAATATATTGCGACCGTGGAAAAATTAAAGGGTTAAGGTGTGGCAACGGGTATATGCATGTCTAGGATTGGATCTAGGGATAGCTTAGTACTTAAGCGATCTTAATGACCCACCTCCTCTTCTCTGGAATCCTACCTGGTGCATAGTATTCGTTCATCTTAACTCACGGGACTTGTTAACAGGCCAAGGTAAGTGAAAACCATAATTAAGGGAAAATTGCCGAAATGCCCCTAAGGGCGAAAATGACCAAAATACCCCTAGATGTTGAATGTAAGTTTTATAGATGTGACATGCATACATATGATATTCTGCTTAGGTTACATATGGGTTGGGAATTATGGAACGGAGGAAGTATATGAGGATCACATGGTTGCTTGACAATCGGGGATCCACCGACGGCTTTTAAAGCCCAATATGTAAATAAAGGTAGTTCCGCAACCAGGCTACCATGGTGTGTGTGTGATATCCCGAATTAGAGCCTAATCGGAATAGTGGTTTCGGGACCACAAATCTGAGAGAGAAATAATTATTTTATGATTATTTTGAGGTCTATGATATGATTGCATGATTGTGTGAAAATTTCGTGAAGAAATTCTATGTATAAAGTGATTAATTTGAAATTAGGGACTAAATGGAATAAGTTGCAAAACTTGCATTCTAGAAGTTTTTAGTATGAAATTGCCTTGGAATATTAATTAAGAGACCTTAAATAGCAATTTTACCAATTTCTAAGTTTTTGGACAAAAACTGGACATGGATGGAAAATTTGAAAGTTTAGTAATGAAGGGTATTTTAGTCATTTGGTAATTAAAAGATTAAAAAAAGGAAAAAGATGGCAAAATATGTCCATCTTCTTCATTAGGACGAAATTTCAAGGGTTCTCCATAGCTAGGGTTTGTTTCAAGCTTCCAAGCTCCATAGTAAGTGATTCCAAGCCCTGTTTTTAATGTTCTTTACGTTTTTGGAGTCCCGGTAACTTGATTTAGCTTATTCTAGCAATAATTTAACCTAGGGTTTATATTTGGAAAAATACCCATAGGTGAAATGTGTTTATTTTTATGTTTTATGGTAGAATATGAAACTTGAAATTGTGTTAAACAACTTTTGCTAAGCGATTTTACGTGAAAACGAGTAAAACGACAAAATCGGTAAAAATACCTAATGTTCATAAATACATGATAGAGTGTGAATTTGATGTTGATATAGAAGGAAAAAATGATCAGCATGTCATAAAACATAAGAAAATAGGATGAAGTTTAATTTTCGAGCTTTGGGGCAAAAGTGTAAATATGCAAAAGTTTAGGGGCAAAAATGTAATTTTGCAAAGTTTGAGTCAATGACTATTTTAATAAATGTGAGTATTAAATAAGCTAAATTTGTTATTATAGATCAAGAGAAACGAGATTCAAGTTGTGATCGAGGGAAAATAAAGGTTTCCGAGGAATAGGCTTGATTTCTAACATATTGTACCGAGGTAAGTTCATATGTAAATATTGTAATATAACCGTTATTTTAAATCATTTAATGCTATTTATACGATATTATGATTGTTATTATGCGATTCTATGCTTTGTGGTAATTGTTGGACAACATATAAAAATTTTATGAATTATGTGAAAAAAGTGAAAGACTACAGAAGTATCGTCACTGGTATTCCAAGAAGAATGGTAAAGGAGTACGAAACGAGGAAAATCCCGTTGAACCTTAGGAATAGATTAGGATACTTGGGCATCCGTACTCGTTGAGTTGAGTCCGAGTTCACTTATGGATGCGAACACCTGAGTTCGTTGAGTTGAGTCCGAGTTCGCTTATGGGCGGGTTACATGGTAGCTTGGCTACATATGTGGCACTTATGTGCAAACTTTCCATGTATCCAAGTTATATTCCGATGTGTTCAATGGGTAAAATTCTAGTAAAATGGAAGAATACTCAAGATACAAGTGACGTATTGGTAAGTGTTATGGAATGAGCACTTTGGACAGGTATGTACTTAACCGTCGGGTTGAGACTTGATACAACAACAATAATATGGTAAGATGATGAATGATGAATAGAAATGTGATATATGTTTTGGTGATATTATGCTAATGTTGGTTGGTGTAGTTGCTTTATTAAGTTATTTATTATTTGCATATGGACTTACTAAGCATCTATGCTTACTCCTTTCTTTTCATTCTTTGTGGTTTTGACAAGTCAATTTGGAGATCGGGACGGTCGGAGGCACTCTCACACTATCACTGGACAATTCCGGTATAATGACTTGTAATTTTTGGAAATATGGCATGTATAGCATTTCAATCATTTTGTGTGTATAATCTTACGATATGGCCCATGGATGGAATGGAAATGTTTGAGAATGATTAGCTATTGGAATGGCTAATCAAGTTTATATATGATAAAATGTATGCTTTATGTCTTAACTAAACCATGAAAATCCTTGGAAAGGTAAAATTGGCCACAAAACAGAATCAGTCAGCAGCAGTGATGTGAATTTGAAAAATCACTAAAAATAGTAGAAATGGAATTAAATGATGAATAAGTTGTGGAATCGAATCTTGATGAGTCTATTTTCATATGGAAGAAACGAAACAGGTAAATGAGTTATATTTTATGAGAGATTTAAGTTTTGGTGGAATAGGGTCAGAGCGATCTCTGAATCCCCTGTTCTGAATTTTGAAATTCACCATAAATTGTAAAAAAACAATTAGGCGTTTTACCTTACATGTATGAAATCCTTATTGAGTCTAGTTTTATGAAAAACAAACAGCATAGTCATTGAAACTCTGTAAAGGGAGATATCTGATTCTTAATACACAGGGGTCAGAGTAGCCAAACCCTGAAATAGGGGAGACTTTAACTAATAAACTGTACTAATTGGCGTAGAAAAAAATTCTAGAAAAAATTTAGTAAGTAGATATATGAGTCTAGTTTTAGGAAAAATTTATAGAATTGGATTTCGAGTTTTGTAACGCAAGATATGATTTTTTTAGCGACTGTGACGCAGATGGACAATTTACTATAAGAATTGTTTGAACTTGTTTAAATGCTAAAATAAGTTTAATAATGTCTCATACTCAACTCCAGCAATGGTCTCGGGTAAGGGGGCGTTACAGTGTGGGTTGGGTGGGTCGATATTTATATCCTCACATGGTGTGACAGTGGACGGAGCTGGTGTGTATCAGATGGATAATTTAGATAGGATTACATTGCATGAATGATGAATGATGTTTTTTTTGTATGCTTGTTTTTACCGAGGGTTGTACACATTGAGTTTGCGAAAACTCACCCCCTCTTTTATTTTATTTTCAGGTGATGCTCAGTAGAAGGTTCGATGTTTGGAAGGACTCTGGGTGGCCAGCTAGCAAGATAATTTGGACTTGGTTTTTTTTAAGCATATAAGTTTTTATTTAATTAAGTATGTTTCAGATCAGATTGTAATAAGGTTTTCATTATGTTATTATTACTTGAACCATTATTATTTTTTTCATTGTAATTTACAAGAAGTTGAACATGGGTTTCCTAAATTATAGTATGTTTTCTACGTTTCCGCAATTAAATTTTTAAATGATAAGTTTTCTTAAATCAAATGTTTCAAACAAGGTTTTTGCAACTAAAATCTGTGTTTTTTTAAGTTAATTAAGGTTTCTTTTATTTTAAGAAGGGTTTTTAATGAAAATACAGTTTTCGCTAAAACACTTCAATGTGACACACCAGATTCGACCATAACGTCTGGGCCGGGTTTGGGGTGTTACAAATTGTGTCAAGTTCAAGGAGAGGAGGTAGATGGCGATGATGCTTTAATAAGTAAGACGAAAATTGATTTAGACTCTAATAAGTCTTCACTAAGACAGATGAAGTATGAGAACATTAAGGTAAGCAAGGAATTGAAATTAAAACCCTCTATTGAAGAACCTCTCAAATTGGAACTGAAGCAATTACCAAATCACGTATGCATTTCTTAGAGACAATTCTACATTACCAGTGATTATTGCTTCAAATTTAAAGCTAAATGAGAAATATGAGTTATTGGAAGTGTGGAAGGAACATAAAAGAGCTATAGCTTGGAAAATTTCTGACATTAGAGGGATCAGTTCTTCTTTTTGCACCTATAAAATTTTAATTGAAGATGAATACAAACCATGTGTGCAAGCTTAAAGATGGCTAAATCCTAACATGAAGGAAGTCGTTAAGGCTGAGGTAATTAAACTTCTAGATGCTTGAGTTATTTATCCTATTTTTTATAGTACTTGGGTGAGTCCTGTGCAGGTTGTTCCTAAGAAGGGAGGCATGACCGTTGTAGCCAATGAGAAGAACGAATTGATTCCAACGAGAACAGTCACAGGATGAAGAGTTTTTATTGACTATAGAAAGTTGAACGAGGCCACGAGGAAATATTATTTTCCTCTACCATTCATAGATCAAATGTTGGAAAGATTATCTGAGCATATGTATTATTGCTTCCTAGATAGACTCTCTGGCTACTTTCAAATCCTGATAGCTCCTGAGGACCAACAAAAAATGACATTTACATGTCCATATGATACATTTGCTTATCAAAGAATGCTTTTTAGATTATGTAATGCTCCTACTACTTTTCAGCGTTGCATGTTAGCCATCTTTGATGAACTTGTAGAAGACATTATAGAGATATTTATGGACGACTTCTCGGTATTTGATAATTCTTTCCATCTTTATCTTAAAAACTTAAAATAAGTTTTAATGAGATGTGAGGAAACAAACCTTGTGCTTAATTGGGAAAAATGTCACTTTATGGTTCGAGAAGGGATTGTGTTAGGCCATAAAATTTATAGTAAAGGGATTGAAGTTGATAGAGCAAAAATCGAAACCATAAAAAAACTACCTCCCCCTAGTTTAGTTAAGGCTATTTGAAGCTTTTTAGGACATGCTGGGTTCTATAGAAGGTTTATTAAAGATTTTTCTAAAATAGCTAAGCCTTTAACAAATTTGATAGAAAAGATGTGCCCTTTGATTTTAGTCTGGAATGCTTAGAAGCATTTAATACTCTTAAAGTAAAATTAATTAATGCCCTAATTGTGGTTGCACCTAATTGGAATTTACCTTTTGAACTAATGTGTGATGCGAGTGATTTTACAGTAGGTGCAGTTGTTGAACAGTGAAGAGACAAGTATTTTCAACAAATCTATTATGCCAACAAGACGTTGATAAATGCATAAGAAAATTACACTACTACAGAAAAAGAATTGCTAGCTGTGGTTTTTGCATTCGATAGATTTAGACCATATTTAATATTATCTAAAGTTGTTTACACTGGCCATTCAGCACATAAAACACTTGAATCAAGTTTTTATTGGCCTACACTGTTTAAGGACGCTAACATGTATGCTGCTTCTTGTGGTAGATGCCAAAAAATAGGTAATATTTCTAAACGTGATGAAATGCCTCAAGCTTATATGCTCTCTTGTGAAATTTTTGACGTCTGGGACATTGATTTTATAGGCCTATTTCCTAGCTCTTTTGGTAATAAATACATCCTAGAAGTAGTGGATTATATGTCAAAACTGGTAGAAGCTCAAGCCTTACCTACCAATGATGCTAGAATGGTCGTTCAATTTCTTAAAAAGCTCTTTTCTGAATTTGGAACACCTAGAGTGATTATAGTGATAGGGGTACACATTTTTTGTAACGCTCAATTTGATAAAGTTATTAAGAAGTATGGGGTGCATCATCGAACAATTACCCCTTATCACCCTCAAACTAGTGGGCAAGTTGAAGTTGGGAATCGAAAACTCAAATGCATCCTAGAAATAACTGTATAAGCAAATAGAAAGGATTGGGCAATAAAAGTAGATGACGTATTATGGGCTTGTAGGACTGATATAAAACACCCATAGGAACATATCCTTACGAACTTGTATATGGAAAGAGTTGTCATTTACTGTTTGAACTCGAGCACAAAGCATTCTAGGCAATAAAATTCCTAAACTATGCTCTTAAAATTGCAAGTGAGAAGAGAATGCAGCTGAATGAGTTAAACGAGTGGCAAGCGAATGCTTACGAGAAGTCGAGACTATATAAAGAAGCAACAAAGTGACAACATGATGCTCGTTTGATGTAGCCCAAACAATTCATAGTTGGGGATCTTGTCCTTTTGTAGAATTCAAAGCTGAAGTTGTCTCCCGGAAAGCTGAAATCAGGATGGTCAGGCCTATTCGTAGTAAAACCATTTTCCCATTTGGTACAATAGAGGTAACCCATCCAGCATATGACACATTTAAGGTAAACGGTCATCGACTCAAACTTTATAGTGGTGACGAATTTAGAAATAATAGAGAGGAGCTTCGGCTTCGTGAACCTTTGTAATTGTGTGCACAATGTAAGTCGAGCTTAGAATTTAAATAAGCGCTCCTTGAGATGTAACATCCTGAAATAGGGCTTAAACGAAATAGTGGTTGCCAAACCACGAATCCGAGGTCAAAAAAATAAAAAAATAAAAAATAATATTCCAATTAAGTTTTAAGGTTTATTCATTGATTGAATAATTGTGTGAAAATTTCGTGAAGAAATTTTATGTATAAGTGCCTAATTTGATAATTAGGACTAAATTGTAAAATTATCAAAATGTGTGTTCTAGATAATAAAGGGGATTTAATTGAAATGGTTTCTTAAAGTGGAGGTCCTTATTTAGTAATTAGACCATTATATTTAAGTTTGGACAAAAATGGGCAAGAATAGGACAAATTTGAAAGAAAAGCCTTTAAGGGCATTTTGGTCATTTAGTAATTAAAAGAATTAAAAAGGGAAAATAAAGCCAAAATTGGTCCATCTTCTTCATGGAGGCCGGATATAGCATGGGGGAAGCCATGGTTAGGGTTGCCAATCTTTCCAAGCTCCATAGTAAGTGATTCCAAGCCCCGTTTTTATTGTTCTTTACGTTTTTGGAGTCCCGATAACTTGATTAAGCTTATTCTAGCATAATTCATGCTAGGGTTCATATTTGGAAAAAAAACCCATAGGTGAAATATGTTTATTTTGATGTTTTATGGTAGAATATGAAGCTTTAAATTGTGTTAAACAACTTTTGCTAAGCGATTTTACGTGAAAACGAGTAAAACAACATAATCGGTAAAAATATCTAATGTTCATAAGTACATGTTAGAGTGAGAATTTGATGTTGCCATAGAAGGGAAAATGATCAGCATGTCATAAAACATAAGAAAATGGATAAATTTTAATTTCCGAGCCTAGGGGCAAAATCGTAATTCTGTAAAAGTTTAGGGGCAAAATTGTAATTTTTCCAAAGTTTGAGTTAGGGAATGTTTTGAATAGTAAATTAATTAAATAAGTGAAATATGATGTTTTAGATCCTGGAAAGTGAGATTTGGACTTAGAATGGGAGAAAAACTGAAAATAGGGAAAGTTGGTAAAATGGTCGTTTTGGTATCGAGGTAAGTTCATATGTTTCATAAGCATTTAATTATGCATATTTGAATGATAAATTGATATTTTGGCCATAGATATTTTAGTATTGAGTTTCAAATATAATGATTAATGTTCGATAATAATTCGATATTGGAAAGAGAACTTGTATAATTTATATGTAAGACCATATTTTGTATTATGGCTTTGTATGATAACAAGAAAGTATTGACTAGCATACTTTGATGAGAATAAGTTAAGTTGATGATATGATGAGATTGAGAATGTAAGTATGTAAGTTGAGTAGCATTTTATTATTATTCAATTATTGTTATTAGTATTGATATTATTGAGTTATGCGGCTAACCTTGAGTATTTGAGCAAGTATGTTTCAGCTATGACTTGACAAGGCATTGATATCTCAAAGTCCATGTTTGTACCATGGTAATTAAGGAAGAATTGATGGAGAATTCCATGTTCATAACATGGCATTTAAGGAGGAATTGACGGTTAAGGATACTATGTAAGACCATGTTAAGACATGACATTGGTAAGGCAAGGATCCTATGTAAGACCATGTCAAGACATGGCATCGGCATTGATTAAGGACTCCATGTAAGACCACATCAAGATGTGACATCGGCACTAAGATAAGGATACCATGTAAGACCATGTTTGGAACATGTCATTTGGTAAGATAAGGATACCATGTATGACCATGTTTGGAACATGGCATTTGGTAAGATAAGGATATCATGTAAGACCATGCCAAGGCATGGCATTGATAAGTTATATAAGGCAAGGAAATCATGTAAGACCATGTCCAGACATGGCATTGATGAGTTACTATAAGGTAAAGGTCCCATGTAAGACCATGCCAAGGCATGGCATTGGTGAGTTCATACCACGTAAGACCATGTCAAGACATGGCAATGGTAAGTTCAAAAAGGAAAAAGTTCCCGAGTAATCCAAAGAGTAAGTCAAAGAAACGACAAGGTGAGAACTTGAAGAAAGAGTACATGTATGCATTTAAGGCTTATTTAATACTGAGATTGTATGTAATTGAGATTATCAAGTATTAAGTAAGTGATGAGTTTTCAGTTATGCTTGTGACACTTTATGACATGATTGGCAATATGCCTATATTATGAAAGAGTACTCATGTGTTAAGTGAGATGTTGCAGGTATGTAAGCAAGCTATTAAGTAAGGTTCCTTTTGTATTCTGAGCCTTTGGTAAGGTTACCGATGAGTAAGATGGGAAAGTAAGAACTAAACATTATTTAAGCAAATTATGACAGCATAGTAGTAAGCTAAATTGATTGCTAATGCTTATTATTTTACATGTGAACTTACTAAGCTTTATAAGCTTACTTCTTTCACTTTCCCATGTTTTAGAGTACTAAAAGCAAGCTCGGGTTGGAGGTCGTCGGAGATAACTTCACACTATCGACTATCAAGTTACCAAATGGGTATCTTCGTTTACAAACGTTCTAGTTTATGGCATGTATAGGGACTTAGCCATTTTGTGTGTATGTCCTTATGATATGACTAAAGAATGGTATGTAAATATTTGATAATGATTAGCTATTGAAATGGCTAATGAATAACATGTTTCGGTGTTATGTATGCCTAAATGGTAGTTAATACAAGGAAATCATAAAAAAGTGAAATTAGCATTAAAACAGTATTGAATAGCAGCAGTGACGCAAACTTTAAAAATCACCAAGAATAGTAGAAATGGAATTAGGTGATGAATGAGATATAGAATTAAATCTTATTGGGTCTATTTTCTTAAGAAAGAAACATAGTAAGCAAAAGAAGTGTATATTAAGAGATATTTAAATTTTGGTGAGACAGGGTCAGAGTGATTTCTAAATCCCCTATTCTAAATTTAGAAATTCACTAAAAATTGTAAAAAAATAATTAGGAGTTATAATTTATATGTATAGATTCCTTATTGAGTCTAATTTAAAAAAAAATAAACGGCATGGTTATTTGAATTCTGTACAGGGAGAAAATTAATTCGTAGTGAACAGAGGTCAGAGTAGCTAAACATTGAAACAGGGGAAACTTTAACTAATAAACTGTACTATAAATTCTTAAAAAAATTCAGTAAGAAGATATAGGAGTCTAGTTTCAGATAAAATTTACGGATTTGGATTTTGAGTTTCGTAACTCAAGTTATGATTTACTTAGTGACTATGACGCAGATGGACAGCTTATTTATGAAAGATGAAATAAATTGTTTTGATTTGTCTAAGTATTCGGAAAATTTTTAATGTTCCTGGTTTAGTCCCGAGCCATTTCGATTGCACGTTTTAGGGTCTTGAGGGCCCTTTTTAGGAACATATTGAATGAATGTGAATAAATTAATTTTAAAAGCAAATTTTATGCCCCGAATTAGTAAGTTAAGTCAGGTAACGCCTCGTGCTCGACTACGACGACGGTCTCGGTCAAGGGGTGTTACACGAGAGGCAACCCGAGTGTTATCACTGCTAATCCTTTTAATTTTATTTCATGTTATTCTTAAAACTAATTAATTTTCAAAAAAAATGTGTTTTTGACCCACACAGCCTGAACACACGGGCGTGTCCTTAGCCGTGTGGCTCTTAGGACTTTATTTTACAAAAACAATTGATGGTCACACAACCTAAATTAGTCCACACGACCGTGTGAACCCTGTAGTTTGTTTTTTAAATCTAGCCAAGGAGTTACATGGGTAAGGCACACGGTCATTTGCGAGACTTGGCTGTGCCACACGAGCATGTGTTAGTTCCCATGGGTGTGGGAGAAGCGAAGGAGAGTGCACAAGGCCGTGCAACTCAACCGTGTGGCACATAGGCCTGGACACACGGGCATGTCCGAGGCTGTGTGAAGTTTGGGTTAAAATTTTTAAAACGCACACGGGCTGAAAAGTAACCACACTGGCGTCTAACACAGCTGTGTGGCCCAACACGGGCCTCACACGACTGTGTCACTCATTTTAAACCCCTAATCCCCTTTTCATTTTTTTTTATTTTGTCTTCTTCCTCCAGCCTTAACCCTAACCGTCACTCCCACTTTTCCCCCCATTTCGGCTGTCGTTTCCCCCGTCGACAACCCCTCACCCTGTCACTCCTCCCCTCTCCCTTTCTTCCCGTCGTCGCCGTCCATCTACCCTTCCCACGCTCGTACCAAACCGCTCTCCCTCACCTAAGCTCGAGCCGCACGCCCACACCTTTCCTTGTAATATCCCATTTTTTCAATGAAATCGGAACAGTGGTTTCGGGACCACAAATCCGATCCGAAAATAAAATTTATTTTTATTTTATTACATGGTTCGTAATATGTTAGAAATGTCATGAGAAAACTTTGATAAGAAAATTTTACCGATTATGTGCATAATTACGGGAAGGACCAAATCGCATAAAATGCAAAAGTTGAATTCTAGTAGCTAGAAGAATTAAATACCTATGGAATTCAAAACTTGAGGTCCTTATATGGTAACTAGACCATAAATAAAAAGTTAGTAGATATTTTTGGATGATTCATCCATGGAAAATTAGAAAAAGGCTAAGGACTAAATTGGAAATCAAAATTATTAAAGATGATAAATTAATTAAATAGAAATAAAAATCATTTATATCATCTTCTTCCCAAAAATATTCCATGTTAACCCTAAAAGAGAGAGAAGAAACTTTCTTGGCGAAATTGGGTTAGTTTTCTTGTCCCGTTTTTAGTAATTTTGATAGTTTTAAAACCGGGATGGCTTAATCTATCTATTTGGGGGATCAATTTGAAGAGTTATCAAAGTATGGAAATTAGGTCATGGATGTATATGCTGAAAATTAGAAATTTATGGTAGAAAATGAAAGGTTGTTGATAGATAAATAATTTTTACAAAGTAATTTTTGATGAAAACATGATTTAGGGACTAAAATGTAAATTTGTGAAAATTGAAGAAAAATTCTGAATTTTGTAGAACATATGTGCTGTAAATTCTATATTAAAATTTCATTTAGGCTTGGAATAGGGAGAAAATTGTATAAATTTCATTTTTCGATCCTAGGGACGAAATGGGAATTTATGGAAAGTTAGCGACAAAATGGTAATTTTGCCTAGGATGTAAATTGAGTCCACTTGAATATGAAATGTGATAAATTGACGTAAAATTTACTCGTATAGATCCGGATAGACCAAATACGAAGCTAGAACGAGGAAAGAGGAAAATGTCGGATTAGTAGATTTTACGTATACGAACATTGTCGAGGTATTATTTAATTATTATTTAATTATTCGAATATTATATTGCTCTTTCTTTATTTCTTTCTTTTTCTTTTTATTATTTTTTTATTTTTCTAGTATGTGTTAATTTTCATTTATGCATATTTTTGTCATTAGTACTTGTTGTTCTATTTTCTTATTTTGATTATTATTTTTTTTCTTAATGGTATTATCATTCGTTTCTTATCATTATTATTTGTTTTAATGTTTCATTTATTATTATTATGATTATTTTAATTTTTGTCTTTTCATTTCTTATTTTTTTTGTTTTTATTTATTCCTTCATTATGATATCTATTATTTCTAGTTGGAATCTTCGTAGCTCAAGTTCATGGTTTTTGAATGATTAGGTGTTCGTACATATTGTTTTTGGATTAGATTCCTATTTTGACCACTTGGATTCTTCCTTTTCGGCCCTTTGTTTGCTTATTTCGTGATGCTTTATTTATTGATTGAATTCTTTTATTTTTTCAGGCACACCATGACGAACACTAGCAAAAAGTCCAAAGTCGTCGTCCTCGCTTCGAAAAAGCAAAAGACCCCCTGGTATGACCTCCTCTTCAAGCGCTTTCGCCGAGGCCCGCCACCCCTATATTTGATTTTCAACAGTTCCCTAGGAGGATTTATGTTAGCTACTTCGACAACGACCACTCAGCTTCGACCGATATATTGATTAGGCCGCTTTGGAGCAGGTCCAGTTAGCTGATCATGTGCTCGGCTTTATTGCCACAGCCCCGTGAGACTGGTTCTTCTCAATCATTGAGTCTACATACACGGAGCTGACTTTGGAGTGCTGCTCTACATTTACTCTCCAACATGTGATGACGACTCATGACGAGTTGGGCACCATCACTTTTCGACTTAGTGGCCTGGTACGCTATATGAGTGCCCCTAAGTTCGGTGCTGCTTTGGGACTTTACACTGAGGAGTTTATGAATGCTGAGAACTTCCCTCGCCTATATCGGCACATCCACTTTTCGCCATCTTGTTGTTAGGTAGATTTTACGGTGAGTACGATACCTTATGATGTGAGTCGCTCGACAGTAACTTCTCTCCCTCCGGCTTTACGTTGCATTCATGCCCTTTTAGCTCATACTTTGTTTGGTAGGAGAGAGAGCATCGAAGTCGTCAGTACTACCGATGCATATTTTTTATGGAGTATAGCCACTGGGCATATTTTTTATTTAGCATACTTCATCTCCCTCGCCTTCCGCCATTAGACAGACCGCAACAGGAAGGGTCCTATCTGTTTAGGCCTACTTCGGTCTCCTCGACATACTGTTGCAGTCTTGCACACTTACACTCACCGGCCAGATGTCTCCACAAGGGATATCGAGCATGACCCATATGAGGATGATCGAGTGATTTCGTGGAGTGGATCTTTCTTAGTACCAATTATTTCATTCTGACTCTCAGAATGAACCCGAGGACTTCATTGATGATGTTCCTTTCCATCACGAGGACCCACCTCATCCTCCACCTTTGAGTCACCATCCTGTTTCTTCTGCTTCTACGTTAGAGGACCTCTCTAAGTGGTTCACTCATTTCGAGCAGCACTACTTTTAGAAGTTCGATAGTATTGACGCAACATTGCAATAGAACTGTAAGCACCTCCACATCTCTTCTTCAGCACTGGTGACTCACCCTACTGATGTCTTCGATGATGAGGATCATTAATTTTATTTGCTACCTTTTTTATTTTATGTTCTTTTCTATTTTTAGTCGTTTTGTTTTATTTTTATTTTCTTTTACTTCTTTTAATTATTATTTTTTGAACTATATTTTTATGGTTGTTCCTACTCGAGTTATAACCCCTTAATCTTCTTCACTATTTGTGTTTCTTTTCTTATTAGTTTGCTCGGAATCATGCACTACATCTCGATTTGTCCATAATTTCGCTTTTCACCATTCTGGAAATTTCATTCAATATTCAGGGCAGTTTCAGTTTTCTCCCTCTCTTATGATATTTTGTTTATACTATGATTATATCTATTTTTACATTGAGGAAAATGTAAATCTTAAGTGTGAGGAGGTTATTTTTATAATTATTAGAAAAACCCTAAATTATGTCTTTTGTTCAAGTAATTTTCTCATATTTTCATTAAAATGAATTTTTATTGATTTGATATTTTTATTGATGTGTTTTGGATTAATTTGTAGATAATTGTGTATTGATTGATTTAAACTTTAAGACATGAGAGAATCAAGCATGATAAGTTATTTTTCAGTAATAAAAAAATTTTAAGTTGTTTCCCTAAATTGAAGTATTACCTTGAAGTTTGAGATTTACAAGTTTGACATCAAAAACCATAAATTTTTGCGAGATTTTGAGCCTTTAGAGCATTCATTTATCTTGCTCATTTTATTATTGGTTATGAGTGTGTCAATTTGATTTCTTATTCTAGAACTTACTTCAATTATATATGTCAAGACTACACCTTTGATTTGATATACTGAGATGATAAAGGCACTTAGGTTTTAACCCACTTACCCCATAAAAAGCCTACCTTTTTAATTAACCCTTAGTGAACCCAATTGAGCTAACACACCGTTTCTTAATTTACTCATTAATGTTAAACCATAAGTCATTTTTTGTTCGTTGAGAATTTTTCCCGTTTTATTAACTCTCTCTTTGTTGAGATTTGATTTGGTTAGTTGCCTAACTATGCTCTGCTGTTTAATTTGCTGAATTATTTCTTATTGTTAAAAAAGAAGAAGAAGAAGAAATCGAAAGAATATACATATATATTGACTATTATTTAGTTCTATGATTGAGCTTGAACAGTTAAATTCATATTTTGAGAAGCAGCTCGTTTTCTTATTCTTGAATAGTTCTTGATTTATGCACTTGTTTTTAATTCAGCATTTGTTATTTTTCTAGTTTGGTAATTTATCAATTCGATCTCGATTTTAACCATCGCTTCCGGCCTTTCTCCACACCCTTAACCTAAGCCCCATTACAACCTCTTAAAGACCTTTTGATTTGTGTATCATATCATTTTATAGTGGTGGAGATTTGATTTTCATGCAAGCCTATGGTAATGACTTTTCATGTTTGACTATTGAGTGCTTATTCTTGAACCTTAAACACTTTGAGTGATTTGAGTAAATCTTTAGTGAGGATGTTGATTCTTATCGATTTTGAATTAAAGGAAATTACTTAGATAAGGGGAGACACCTATATTTTCGTGTTTAAAAATTTTAGCTTGGATTGTTTGAGAGTTTAGTGCTCTTTTAGTTGAATTTCCAATACATTATTATTTATGAATTATTTTGAGACATTATTGATGGGAATTACTATTTGAGAAATATTATTTTTAATGTGAGTTGAGGATTTTGCTTGAGGACAAGCAAACGCTTAAGTGTGGGGATATTTGATAAGCTGTAAAAATAACTTATTTTAATCCCATTCTTAATGCGTTTTTGGATGATTAATTATGTAAATTAGTGAATTTGATGCTCCTAATCCTTTAAATTCATGTTTCTATATTAAGGAGAGCATTTGTAAGTGAAAGGAGTGAAAAATGAGCCAAAATCAGACAAATAGAGCTGTTTCCAAGATCCACACGGCCTGACCACATGCCTATGTGCCAGCCAGTGTTGATTCCGCAACTTGCTTCCCAGATACGCAGAAAAACCCAATTTTTAAGCTTTCTGAGCATTCTAAAGTCTATAAATACCAATTAGAAGAAGACCTACGGGAGAATCAGAGGAGATCGAAGAAAACACTCGAAGAACGACATCGGAATCAACTCGCAAGTGGAACCTCTTCAAGATCGAAGATCTCCATTTAATTTATTTCGAAGTTTTATTGATTTTCTTTATGTCTTGTGGTTATCCTAACTCTAAGATGTTTCTATTCAAGATTATGAACTAAATTCCCTAAATACCTAGGGAAGATGAAACCTATAATGAATCTTATTATTTAATTTCTATTTTTACGCTATAAATACTTGATTCTTGTTCTCAATTATGTATGCTTATTTCATGTTTTTATATTTTTGGGATATTAACTAATGTTTAATGTGCTTGTTTCAGTGGAGCAAAAGTCCCTATTTAAGAGTAGATCTAGCATAATTGAGTGGAGTTGCATGCAATCCTAGAAATAAGACGACATAAATCTACCGGATTAGAGTCAAATCTAATAGGATAATCCATAGATCGAGTTAATACAACAATAAGGGTTTTAATTAGAAAGAGATTTCAATTAATCAACCTAGAGTCAGTTGTTCAACATAGAGTCAGTTGTTCAACATAGAGTCAGTTGTTCTTACTCTCGAAAAAGATGTTAACATAATTTGGGGATTTCTACGGATCAAGACACAAGTGAATAAATCGTTTAATTCAGATTCATAAAAATAGGTGAAGTCTAGGTGGATTCTTTCCTAGGTATTGTCTATATCATTGGTTATCTTTGATTATTTTCCTATTTCACTCTCTGTTATGTTACTAGATAAATTAGATTAGTAAATTTAGATTAAAAACGATCACTCCAATTTGTCGGCTAAATAATAGAAAAATGGTAATTACTAGTACTTTTAGTCATCATGGATACGATATTCCCTACTCACCATAACTATACTATTGTTCAATAGGTGCGCTTGCCTTAGTCGTATTTATAGTTAGTTTAGTGACCATCAAAGATCGAACTGCTAAGTGATTTAGGTAGCTAAGCTTTTAAATTAGTACAATGACTAAATTGTGAAGTGAGAAAAATAGAAGAAATTGAATAAATTTTAAGCAAGCACTTAAGTGTTAATTATTCCAAGGACCTAAAAACAACTTGACCATAATTAAAGTTTGATTAGTGGCCTAGCTTCATCTTTTTCTATCCATTTCCACTCACTTATGTAAGATGAATTAATTTCCATTAGATTTAAGGTTAATTCGTGAAATAAATGTTCATTACATGCATGTATAATATGGTGAGTGGGGAAAAGAAAGCGAATATAATTTTTCTTCTTTATCTTTTCCAAACCGAATCTAGAAATAAGAAAAAACCAAGTTTTCTTCTTCCATAATCGACTATTAATTCAAAGGTAAACAATCTCTTTCTTTAATAGTTTTCATGGATTCTCAACCTAGGAAACTTGATATAACCAACCCAATAGTTAAATTTTGTTGTTGTGGAAATTAGCTCAAGTTGCCATTAATGAGAACATAAAGAAATTGAGCTTGAAACCATGAAATATTTAGTTTTAAAGCTTATTTTATGTGAGAAATATACTAGAATTAAAGTGGGTAATGTTGTAATAGCCCATTTCTCTGAAGTGTTGGAATAGTGGTTTCGGGACCACAAATCTGACGTATGAGTCCGTAAATATTATTATTTAATATTTACGAATATTATATGGTGTGTTGATAAAATTTGAACTAATGATTTGTGTTAAAAGGAAGAACAATTAGGTTCAAGTGGTATGACCTTAAAGTCAAATGGTTTTAAAAAATGAGGTATAGGGACCTCGTTTCTATAAACCGAGCCTTAAATATTTATAACGTTATTAAGGTTTTATTAAAGTTCAGTTAAAAATTTTGACGTTTAAATGGTTAACTAAATGAAAAGGACTAAATCGTAAAAAGTGTAAAAGTTAAATTCTATTAGTTAAAGTAGTCAAATGGCTATGGAAATGAAAGTAGATGGACTTGAATGCTAAATTTACCATTTAAAGGGTTAGTGGATATTTATGGGTAAGGTATTGATGAAATTATGATGACTTTTAAAGGGTAATATGGTAAATATGTAAAGTAAACCTAAAATAAACCAATTAAATGTTATCATCTTTTCTAATTTCTTATTGAATGGCCGAATGCTCCATTGTTGAAGGGGAAGAGCTTCATTTTGGAATTTCTTCTTGCATGGTATGTTTTGATACCTTGGTCATATGTGCAAATGGCTTGTAAAGGTGTGCTTGAATTGGGTGAAAGAAATGGCTCGAATTTAGACTATTCTTAATCCACACGACCTAAGACATAGGCATGTGTTTTAGCCGTGTGTGACACACGACCGTGTGTCCCTTGTAGATATTAATGGTTGCATTTCGAAGGTTACACGGCCTAGCACACGAGCGTGTGGCTTGGTCGTGTGGTCAAGTTAGAGAGTTACACGGGCACGAACACAGGCTGAGACACGACAGTATGTCCCTGTTTTGGATGTTACACAGCATGATAAATGGGCTTGTGTCTCAGCCGTGTCAGTTACACAGCCTGGCCACACGGCCATGTGACCCCTGCAGTGTGAATTTTTCCAACTTTTTCCTTAAAGTTTCATATGTTCCCGATTTAGTCCCGAGTCATTTTTAAAGTGATTTTGAGGCCCTAAGGGCTCGGATAAGGAACAATATGCATGTGTTTGAATGGATTATGCTATGATTTATGAAATGTTTAGAAATGAATGATTTAAGTTATGTTTTTATAATAATACTCTGTAACCTTATTCCAGCGACAAATAAGGGTTAGGTGTGTTTCAAATGTTGAGGTAGAGTTCGATTAAATGTTAATAAAGGAAGCCGTTAATGAGTTCTTAGGGACCTATGTGTAAGAGATATGAAATTTGGGGTTGAATATTATGGATTGATAGTTTAAGGTCCTTAAAGTTTGTTATGAAGTCAGACCTTGATTCGATCAGGAGGGTTGAAAGATGGGAGAATTTGGGACATTAGGGTCATAAGGTACCTAAGTGATAATGTTCATACCATGTTTTAATTACAAGTTATATATGCTTGATGATAAGCAACTGACATTGTTCTTGTATTGAAATTTTCATACGTAGCTAAAGACGACGTTGGGACCTCAAAGGAGAATGGGAAAGAGAAGGCGACCAACGAATAGCTAATTTAATTTGTGTTAACTTAATATGTCTTCATGACGTGATTTTATTAAATTTCAATTTTTTCAATAAATGACAAGTGTTAATTCTAAGGTATGCTTAATGATCAAGGTAGGTGAATGTTATTTATACCATGTTGAATTGGAGATTGATTGATAAGTTGCTACACTTGTTTATATAAAACTATATAATTCCATGATGTAAGTTGTAATATTATCATGAATTGTGTTGAGATGATGTCCAAAAGTATACAAGTATATATGATATGTCATAATTTGATAAGATAAATTAAGCTTTTTTCACACTTAAAGAACTCATTTTCAAGCATCTTTTAGAGTCTTTTTATTAGTTTTATGCACTATTGTTAGGATTTAGTTTAATTATGTTTTCAAGCATGTTTTCTTTATATATTTTTAATAAATACATGATTTAACTTAAAAATCTGAGCTTAATTATATGCTAAGGTCATTTTAGGACTCAATGGAAGAGGTAAATAGAAGGAAACGAGGAATGGAGCTCAAGGTTGCAACCACAACCTTGGGTGTTGCAACCCATGCCCTTCTAACTTACAATGTTGCAACCTTGATCAAGCTACTGTTGCAACCACTACCTCTTTAACTTACCAAGGATTTGCCTTGATCAAAGCCATGCCACAACCTCCAGAAACTAATGTCGCAGCATTGAGACCTCTGACTTGTGGTGTCACGACCATGGATATGCAATAAAACATTTCTTGTTGAGTAAGGTAATAAATAATATCATTTAAATAGAATTTGAAAAACATGTATTCAATTGGATTTAAATTATAAAGTGTTGGGTTAAATGTAACACCCTATATTCAGTCTAGTTGGCCGATTCGAGCTATAAAGTGTTACAACAACAAATCTTGAATATTTTCTATAATTTCTATTAAATAACAACTAAATAAATAATTTAAACTCATTTCCATCCTTTACAATCAATTTGGGACCTAAATTAAGCTTACGGAACATTTAAAATAAACTGGGAACAAATTTGGGTTAAATTGAAACTTCTACAAAAATTTAAGTAAAATGTATAAACAGGGTCACACGGCCGTGTGAAAGAGGCCAGCCAGTGTGGCTTTAAGCATGGCCGTGTGGCTACTCTACATGCTCGTGTTCTTAGACCATGTACAATTCAAAAATAGGGTCACATAGTTGTGTAATTCTCTGAGACCGTATGGAGAATTCCGCACCAAAAATTAAAGAATCACACGACCGTGTCACAAGACCGTGTGGGGCACATGGCCACGTGGCAACCCGTGTGTAGGGGTGAGTAAAATTCAATTTGATTCGAAAATTTTGATGAAAAATTCAAATTTTGAATTAAATAGTTCGAATTATTTGAGTTAACCAAGTTATTCGGATCAAATTGAATAAAAAATTAAGTTTTTCGATTTAACTTGAATATGAATTACACAATTCGAGTTATCCAAAAATCTGAATAAGAAAAGACAAAACTACATTGTTTTAATATATGTTTACTTTTTTAAAAGTTAAAATTCAAAATAATTAAATTAAAAGGTAAAACTACGTCATTTTGATAAATGTTTACCCATTAAGTTAAAAGGCAAAATCATTATATTGTTCATGTAGTTAAATAATCTTGTACTTCGTCTACAAGTTAAATAATCGGTCCATCTAAACACAACATTAAGTATAAATAATTTGATTCGATAACTCGACTCGATTTGACTCAAAATTTTTTGACTCGATTCAATTCAATAAAAAACAATTCAAATTGAGTTTGGTTGCTAAAATAGGATTTGTCAAGTCAACAAACTCGAAAATTTTTTACTCGATTCGACTCAACTCGATCGAACACTCACCCCTACCCGTGTGTGCCCAAAATTACCTTCAAAATCAAGCCATTTCACATCCAAATGCTTGGGTCCAAGCTATGCAATAACATGCAATCTGTAACACCCCTATCTTGTCTCCATTGCCAGATTAAGGTTATAGAGTGTTACCGATCAAAACAGAACATTTCACTTTATTTCAGAATAGTTAAACAATTAATTTATAAACATATAGAATACAATTATGGGCTTTAAAGTGGGTTTACAAGGACCTAAAAATAGTTTAGGAAAAAATCGAGAATAAATAAAAAAACAGAAAATTTCAGAAAATTTTGAAAAATAGGGGTCACACGGCTGTGTGGCCAGGCCATGTGACATAGCTCAAACTGTGTGAGCATTTGAAATAAGGACACACGGTGTGTCCCAGCTCATGTGTCTAATCGTGTAACTCATTGACTTGGCACACACGGCCGTGTTGCAGGCCCTGTGATAGCCCGTGTAACCCACTAACTTGTGACACACGACCGTGTTTCAAATAGTGTCTCAGACCGTGTGAAACCTGCACCTAAAATATAAAGCAGACATGGCTGTATGGGGTGACTATGTGTGACACACAGCTATGTGACAGTTCGTGTCCTAGGTTGTGTACTCACCATTTAACCCCTAATTCAAGTCAATTCAAAACCAAATCTTTCCCAACAAGGTACACCAGTAACACATACATTCCAAAGATCAAAACACTATTAATACGCTCTTAAACTTGTCAAAACAATCAACCTAAAGATTCTAACCAATGTACCATTCATAGGCACCTCTATTCATAACTAAACATGCAAATAACCTAACAAGATTTTGTATAATACCAATTTCCAATTAAAGCTCCCAAAACTAACTATATTATTATTATTATTACATTTTGAACATGCTACAATGTTTACCAAATAAATATTAGGATTTCCATTTATACATAAGATTTTGTATTCCAACATTAAAAGACATACTCAAAAGAAGCTAACAAATCTTCTTAATCATCCATTACCATTAACATTATTAACTTACAAACAAAACCTATATAGACATGCCACAACCCAAAAAGAGATACAAAAGCTACAAAAAATGACTAGATAGTGTGAGCTTTGTGGTTGATCCTTCCAAACGGTCAGCGACGATTATCTACAAAACAACATAAGAAAGACCATAAGCTTACATAGCCTAAGGTCATAGTATAGCTTTTACTTTAAATTAATTAAACTCGATTTATACAATAGGTCAATACTTCATTTTTAGGGGGCATCAATGATGCAATACCGAGGTACTAAAGTGCATTTAGAGCACACATGTGCATTCAGGGGTACCGAATTACAAACAGAAGCACGCATCTACATTCAGGGGTACCAAAGTACAAATAGGAGCACACATGTGCATTCAGGGGTACTGAAGTACAAACAATAGCACACATGTGCATTCAGGGGTAACGAAGTACAATTAGGGGCACGCATGTGCATTCAGGGATACCGAAGTACAAATAGGGGCACACGTGCATTCAGTAACATTTTCTTCATTTCTGAATACATACTTAAATTTGTTTCATTCTTATATAACTTTAACATTGTTCCAAGCGAAACACTATAATATTCTCTATCAATTTTATAGATACAAAATATTTGTAACATTCATAGTTATATATAATTATCCAAACTAAATTCAACTACTTACATGTATTCATCAATTAATTAAAGAACATTAATATATTTCACTAGAAAATTACATTTACATATTAAAATACTATGAACTTACTTGGGCTAGAATTGCAGCAATTGTAGAAGTTTAGGGACTATTCCGTTACTTTTCCTTTTCTTGTATATCAATAGAATCTTGATCTAAAATATAATTTATTTCATTTATTAGCTTCAATTTCATATAGTAATAAATTCTAAATTTTGCACCCTTCTATTTACAAAAATTACACAATTGGCCTTAACTTTTACACTTTATGCGATTTAGTCCCTTATCCCGAAAATCATCAAATTAGCCATTTTTGAAAATAACCACATATAGCCAAATATTTAAGGCTTCAAAATAGCCCCTAAAATATCACTATTTCACAATTATACCATGAGATTTTTAACATTTTAGAAATTTAATCCTTTAACTTAAAATTAACAAAAAACACTGTACAAAACAATCCAAAATCACAACCAAGACTTCAAACTCATCATTAACATCAAGAACAATCAATATTCATCAATGACAACATTTAAAATTTTTAACAGTTTCAAAAAGAAAGGTTCGGGTTAGATGGACCTAATTGTAACGATTTTAAAAATATAAAATTATTTAAAATGGATTTAAAATGGGCTTACATGCAACCCAATAGCTATGGCTGAACCTCAAGCTTGAGAACAATGGTGTTTTAACCCCCCAATTTTGGTTGCTACTAGAGAAAGATGATGATTGATCATTTGTATTTTATTTCTTTTAGTTATTTTATAATTACAATTTTATCCTTAGTTCTAAACTTAAAATTTTTATAATTAATAAGCCCGTGATTGAAACACCCCTTACCCGTGTCCAACACCGAGACAGGATACGAGGCATTACCGGACTTGAACATACACTACTATGTAAAACTGGGCCAAAAAAATTTAAGTTTATTCAAGAACATGCATATCGTCCCTTATATGGGCCTATGAGGCCCAAAACATTCATTGGGGGCGGTTCAGGACTAAACCGTGAACTTTAGAAAAATTTTCTTAAAATAGGGTCACAAGGACATGCCCATGTCCCCAGGCCGTGTAACTCTCTGTTTATGACGTCAGCATAAATTTAATATCACATGGCCAAGTCACACGCCCGTGTGCTAGGCCGTGTGGTGAATTTAATTTTCACATTTAAGGTGCAGACTTCACATGGCCTGCGCACATGCCTATGTTTTAAGGCCGTGTCCTCCATACGGTTGAGACACACAGCCGTGTCTTTGCCCGTTGGATTACTACCATGCATACTAACTTGTAAAGCTAGGGTGTAGGGGACACACGCCTGGACTACACGCCCATGGGGCTGACCGTGTGTCACACACGACCTAGACACTTGCCCGTGTCTCTACCCGTGTGGACAACTTTGAGGCTATTTTCTAAGCCCTCTTGTCACCCTTAACAACCCCAACACACACTCATATGCTAATGGTGGTTAACATGGCATAAAATGGTTACTTAGATATCCATAGCTTTAACTCATGCATGATAAATTCATATCAAGTTTACCTAATTGGGACTCCTTAACTTGTTAAGTTCATTCAATACATTTCTTTACCTTTATTATTATAGTGGCCATACCAATTGGCATCATTTATCCATCAAACATAAATTCCACATTTTATCAACCATCTAGCATACGCCATAAAAGTAATAACACATCTCATGCATGTAACAATATTTAGGGATTTCAACCCAATAATCAATATGAGCCATATTTCATGGCCATATACAAAATGGAATAATATACCAAAAGGAGCCATCACTTTGGCTAACAAATATGACATATATACATGCCATACTTAAATGTAGTAAACTAATTATACCCTAAAAGATTTGTTGATAGTATGACTCAAGCTCTGACGTCCACGATCACTGAGCTAGCTTGACGATGCTAAAAGAAAAGGAAAATGAGAGAAGGGTAAGCACAGGGCTTAGTAAGTTGCATGCAAATAAATAACAATATAAGTCAAGATATTCATGGATTAAACTTTTTATCAATTATCACCACAATATCATACTATACACATGAATGTAGTCAAAATTGACATTAAATTTCAATTTACATCAAGCTTATCTTACTCTTTTCTACTCATGCTAAAATTCCCATCATGAATTGAGTTCAATACTCATGAGGTTTACATAGATACCTGTACCGTACATTCTTACTCATATCACTCCACTTCTTAACCCAATGTCTCGAATGGCCCGTTGAACCACCGGAATACTAAAGGACACTCAGGATTGTCATACACCAATTAAAGTACCAATGCCATGTCCCCGACATGGTCTTACATGAATCCACATAGCATCGCCGATGCCATGTCCCAGACATGTTCTTACACTGGCACACATATCATTGCCGATGCCATGTCCCAGACATGGTCTTACACAGGCACATATATCATCGCTAATGCCATGTCCCAGACATGGTTTTACACAGGCGCATTTATCATCGTCGATGCCATGTCCCAAGCATGGTCTTACACAGGCACATTTATCATCGCCGATGCAATGTACCAAACATGGTCTTACACAGGCACATTTAGCATGGTGTCACGACATCCAAGTCCTAAGTATTCCTTTGGGTCATCCGGGCTTCTGAGACACAAGGCTATCAGTAAACTTCCATTGGATCATCACAAGTCAATTTTATTAAAGCATACATACATGTATCATATAATGTCAAATATTAAATACGTAATATTGGAGTTATTGAATTACTTACACACAACTTACCTCGGTGCAAAATATGACAAATTTGCGATTTAGTCCACAACCTTGCCTTTTTCTCGGTAAGGTCTATCCCTCGTCCCTCTTGATCTATAATAGCACATTTAGCTTATTTAATACACGCATTATTCATTTCAGTCCAAAAATTACGATATGGAAAATTACAATTTTGCCCTTAAAATTTTACAAAATTACAAAATTGCCCTTAGGCTCGTAAAATGAAAAGTACCTATTTTTCTCATTATTCAAGCCTAGCCGAATCATTTTCTCTCTTATACGAACCCAATTTTTTTATTTATTCACACATTTACACAGAGTTTTTACAACTTTTACAATTAGGTCCTTTTTATCAATTTCACCAAAAACCACCTAGTAAAAGTTGTTTATCACACCTCAAACCTTCATATTCTTCCATAAACATCAAAACACAAGCATGCCATTCATGGGTATGTTTTTAAACATGAACCCTAGCTCAAATTAAAGGTAGAAATAGCTAAATCGAGCTACTAGGATTTCAAATATATAAAGAACATTAAAAATGGGCTAGGATGCACTTACTTTAAGCTTGAAAGATGAAAGAAACCCTAGCTATGGCTTCTTGTGAAATTCGGCCAAGAAGGATGAAGATGGACACAAATTTTGACTATTTTCCCTTTTAATTCTTTTATTAACTAATGAACCAAAATGCCCTTCCATTATAACTTTGATATTTTATCCCTCCTATGTCCATTTTTGTCCATAATGACATATAATGGTCTAATTGCCAAATAAGGAATTCAAATTTCAAATCTCATCACAATTAATCCCTTAAATCAACTAGAACACATGTTTTTCACTTATTGCAATTTAGTACTAATAACTCAATTGGACACTTTATCAGTAAAATTTCTCATCGATATTTTCACACAAGCATACATATATATCATGGACCTCGTAACATCCATAAAATGATTATTTCTATCTCGAATTTTTTGTCTCAAAACTACTGTTCTGACTAGGCCCTAATTCAGGATGTTACAATTCTCCCCCTTAGGGATTTTCGTTCCTGAAAATCTTACCGGTAAACAAGTGCGGGTATAGATTTCTCATGGCTTCCTTGGGCTCCCATGTAGCCTCCTCTATCCCATGCCTATGCCATAACACTTTTACTAAGGCGATATTCTTGTTTCTCAACTGTTTAACTTCTCGTTCCAAGATCTTGATGTGGTCTTCACCATAAGTCATGTCCGGCCGAATCTCAACTTCTGTCAGTGATATCACATGTGAGGGGTCCGATCTATAACAGCGCAACATAGACACGTGGAATACGTTATGGATATTTTCCAATTTCGACAGTAAAGCTAACCAATAAGCTACTGATCCTATCCTTCCAGTGATCTCGTAAGGTCCTATGAAACGAGAACTTAACTTGCCCTTCCTGCCGAATCTCTGAACCTTTTTCCATGGGGATACTTTTAAAAATACCTTATCACCCTCTTGAAACTCAATTTCTTTTATTTTCAAATCCGCATAAGACTTTTTTCTATCTGATCCCGCTCTTAAACAATCTTTAATTACTTTCACTTTGTCCTCAGTTTCCTTAACCAAGTCAACCCCATGCAATTTAATTTCCTTAAGCTCTGTCCAATACAAGGGAGTTCGACACTTCCGGCCATACAACGCTTCATAGGGTGCCATTTTTTAACTCGTTTGAAAACTATTGTTATAGGCAAACTCAACCAAAGGTAAGTATTTTCCCCAACTACCTTGGAATTGTAGAACACAACATCTCAACATGTCTTCCAAGGTTTGAATCACTCTCTCAGATTGGCCATCGATTTGTGAGTGGAAAGCAGTACTAAAACTCAACCTTGTGCCCAAGGCTTATTGTAACCTTTTCCAAAATCGTGAGGTAAACCTCGGATCTCTATCCGATATGATCGATAAGGGTACTCTGTGAAGTCTCACAATTTCAGAAATATATAGCTCAGCCAGTTTATCAAGCGAGTAGTCAGTACGTACTGGGATGAAATGAGCCGACTTTGTCAATCGATCAACAATGATCCACACCGCATCTTTCTTACTCGGTGTCAAAAGTAAGCCCGATACAGAATCCATGGTAATTCGGTCCCATTTCCATTCGGGAACCATGGTAGGCTGTAGTAATCCTGAAGGCACTTGGTGTTTAGCTTTTGCTTGTTGACAAATTAAGCATCTCTCAACAAATTCAGAAATACCTCTCTTCATACCGTCTCACTAATATATTTTCTTTAAGTCATTGTACATTTTAGTACTACTGGGGTGTACTGAAAGACAACCATTATGTGCCTTATTCAAAATCTTATGAATCAATTTGGTGTCTTTAGAAACATAAATTCTATCTCAGAACATCAAGCAACCGTCGGAATCACCCGAAAATCAGATTTTGAGCCCGACTCACACTGAGTTCTCTTGGCTTGCAATTCATTGTCGTTACTCTGATCTTCACAAATTTCTTGAAGGAACATCGGCCCAGTTCTCAACTTTGCTACGATAGCACCATCGTTTGATAAGGCTAACCGAGCATCCATGGCTCTCAAAGCAAACAAGGATTTTCTATTTAGGGCAGCGGCGGCCACATTCGCCTTTCCCTGATGATAGTCAATTATTAACTTATAATCTTTTATCAATTCTAACCATCTTCGTTGCCTAAGATTTAAATCCTTTTGGGTCATCAGGTATATCAAACTCTTGTGATTGATGAATATTCAGCAAGTCTCACCATACAAATGGTGTCTCTAAATATTTAATGCAAACACAATGGCGGCTAGCTCTAAATCATGTGTCGGGTAATTTTTCTCATGCGATTTCAGTTGTCTGGATGCATAGGCTACCACTCTGCCTTCCTGCATAAGCACACATCCCAAACCATTTAAGAATGCATCACTGAAGATCATGAACTCCTTTCCCGGCTCAGGTTGAACTAACATTGGAGCTTCAGTCAACAACACTTTCAGTTTCTCAAAACTCTGTTGGCACTTCTCTGTCCATTCGAACTTAACATCCTTTTGTAACAACTTTGTCATTGGGGTGGCAATCATCGAAAATCCTTTAACAAACCGTCTGTAATAACTAACTGAGCCTAAAAAACTTCTGACCTCTATCACATTCTTCTGTAGTTTCCAGTCAACAATGGCTGAAATCTTACTCGGGTCAACTCTAATACCGTCTTCAGAAACAATATGTCTTAAAAACCCGACTTCAAGAAGCAAAAATTTGCTTTTACTAAACTTGGCATACAATTGTTTGTCCCTCAAAGTCTGCAAAATAGTTCTCAAGTGCCCAGCATGCTCTGCCTCATCTCTTGAATAAATCAAAATATCATCGATGAACACCACAACAAATTTATCCAAATAAGGCTAAAATACTCTATTCATTAAATCCATAAACACGGCAAGAGTATTTGTTAACCCAAATGGAATAACGAGGAATTCGTATTGGCCATACCTCTTTCTAGAAGCAGTCTTTGGCACATCTGATTCTTTAACCCTCAATTGATAGTAGCCAGACCTCAAGTCTTTCTTTGAAAATACTGTAGCTCCCTTCAATTGATCAAATAGATCATCAATCCTTGGCAAAGGATACTTGTTCTTTCTTGTCACCTTGTTGAGCTGTTGATAATCTATACATAGTCTCATCGAACCATATTTCCTTTTTCACAAATAATATAGGAGCACCCCAAGGTGAAAAGCTCGGTCTCTCGAAACCCTTATCAGTTAACTCCTGTAACTAAAACTTCAAACTCTTTTAATTCTGTTGGGGCCATTCTATACGAGGCAATCAAAATAGGCACAATACCAGGAGTTAAATCAATGCCAAACTCTACTTCCCTATTAGGAGGTAACCCCGGTAATTCTTTCGAAAACATATCCAAATATTCACATACTACTGGTACCGACTCAATCTTTAACTCAGACTCTTTAGTATTCAGCACAAAGGTGAGGTAAGTTTTGTACCTCTTTCTATACATCTCTGAGCAGACATGGAAGAAATCACTGCAGGTATGCCATTTAATTCATCTGGTTCAACCCGAGGAACATTACCATTCTCACGTTTTAGTTCGATAAACTTTCTTCCACAATTCACTACCACATCATGAGTGGTCAACCAATCAATACCAAGAATTGCATCAAATTCATCAAACGGTAATAGCATAAGATTAGTCGGGAAACAATGACATCTAATCATTAAAGGGCAATTTTTACACACTTTATCAACTAACACATACTTGCCTAACGGGTTTGACACCTTTACTATGAATTCAGTAGGTTCAACAAAGAAGTTCATACCAGACACCAACTTCATGCAAATATATGAATGGGTAGACCCCGGATCAATCAAAGCAACAACAGGAGTTTCATAGATAGAAAATGTACCCGTAATTAAATCAGGAGACGAGGCCTCTTCGCGAGCGCGAATGGCATAGGACCTCGCAGATGCCCTGCCCTCGAGTCTCACAGTAGAATCTCTAGGTGCACTTTTACTACTCGTTCCACTACCCAGATTGCTCTGAGGTTTTCTCTTATTAGCAGTACTATCTAACCTTGTTCCTTGGAGATTTCTTCTTTTCGTCCTCTCGGGGTAATCCCTAACAAAGTGATCAGGGGAACCGCACTTAAAATAAGTTCTATCATTCCCTTGACACTCGCCAAAGTGACGTCTCCCACATTGGGGACATCCTGATCTACCGGGTCGAGCATTCCCAACACTGGCAATTGAGGTAGTCTGAGCTTTCGAAACCGTGTACTATTTACTCATATTCTTGCTTGAATACCTAGCAGAGGCATCAGATCGAGTAAACTCTCTCGACTTCTTGGATGAAGATTGAAAAGATTTGCTCAGTTGCCTCTTCTTCAATTCTCGAGACATCAACTTAGCTTTTCGGTTTTCTTTGGGCAATTCTTCGGCCTTGCATGCTCTTTCGACCAAGACTACAAACTCTTTCAACTTGAAGATGCCAACCAACAATTGGATGTCTTCGTTCAAGTCGTCCTTAAATCTTTTACACATGATGGCTTCAGTAGATACACATTCATGAGCGCATTTGCTAAGCCTCACAAACTTACGCTCATACTCGGTAACTGCATTTTTCCCTATTTCAACTTGAGGAACTACTTCCTCTTTTGATCCACAAACCTTTGACAGATATACTTCTTGCGAAATTCCTCTTGGAAAAACTCCCAAGTCACTTTCTCCCTTGGTACAATGAATACGAGGGTATTCCACCACTGGTAAGAGGAATCTCTTAGAAGTGACACCACGCACTTCATGCACTCCTCCGGTGTGCATGACAACTCATCAAAGACTCAAATGGTGTTCTCGAGCCAAAAATCTGCTCTTTTTGAATCATCATCAATGTTAGCTCGAAACTCTTCAGCTCTTTGCTTTCTAATTCAGTCAACCGGAGGCCTTTCCCTTCTCACCATCTCAACAACTTAGGGAGCTACAGGGGTAGGCTGAGAAATAGGAGGGAGTGGGGGAGGTTAAACACTTAGGTTTGCCCGAAGAAACTCGGCATTCCAATTATTCATCATGTGGTGAAAGGCTTCTCTTCCTCTTCTACTAATCGTCTCGGGTCTACTATCAGCTGGCACTACTCCTTCGACGAGAGCAGGCGCGTTACTTTCTACATCGTCAGCAACTGCTCGTTCAGGATCCATTTACTATATAAAACACAATTTCAATTGCCAGGAGTTGTCACACTATCATAATACACGTATGGCATGTATAACTAGACTTCTACACTCGCTACGTAATCCTAGAACCGACTAAACTGTAGCTCTGATACTAATAAATGAAACACCCCTTACTCGTGTCCAATGTAGGATAGGATACAAGGCATTACTGGACCTGAACATACACTACTATGTAAAACCGGGCCATAAAATTTCATTCAAATTTAAATTTTATTTAAGAACATGCATATCGTCCTTTATATGGGCCTACGAGGCCCAAAACATACATCGAGGGCAGTTCGGGACTAAACTGTAAACTTTAGAAAAAATTTCTTAAAACAAGGTCACACGTTCGTATGGATACAAAGACATGCCCATGTGGCCTTAACACGCCCGTGTCCCCAGGCCGTGTAACTTTCTGTTTATAACGCCAACATAAATTTAATATCACACGGCCAAGTCACACGCCCGTATGCTAGGCTGTGTGGCGAATTTAAATTTCGCATTTAAGGTGAAGACTTCACACAGCCTGGGCACACGACTATGTCCTAAGGCTGTGTCCTCCACACGGCTGAGACACGGCCGTGTCTCTACCCGTGCGTTTACTACCATGCATACAGACTTGTAAAGCTAGGGTGCAGGGGACACACGGCCGGACTATACACCCATAGGGCTGATCGTGTGTCACACACAGCCTAGACACATTCCCGTGTATCTACCCATGTGGACAACTTTGAGGCTATTTTCTAAGCCCACTTGTCACCCTTAACAACCCCAACACACACTCATATACTAATGGTGGTTAACATAGCATTAAAGGGTTACTTAGACATCCATAGCTTTAACTCATGCATGATAATTTCATATCAAGTTTACCTAACTGGGACTCCTTAACTTGTTAAGTTCATTCAATACATTTCTTTATCTTTATTATTATAGTGACCATACAAATTGGCATCATTTATCCATCAAACATAAATTTCACATTTTATCAACCATTTGGCACACGCCACAAAAGTAATAACACATCTCATGCATGTAACAATATTTAGGGATTTCAACCCAATAATCAATATGAGCCATATTTCATGGCCATATACAAAATGGAATAATATACCATAAGGAGCCATCACTTTGGCTAACAAATATGACACATATAACAAAATACTAAGTCCCCCATACATGCCATACTTAAATGTAGTAAACTAATTATACCCCAACAGATTTGTTGATAGTGTGACTTAAGCTCCGACGTCCACGATCTCTGAGCTAGCTTGACGATGCTAAAAAAAAAGGGAAGGGAGAGAAAGGTAAGCACAGGGCTTAATAAGTTGCATGTAAATAAATAACAACATAAGTCAAGATATTCATGGATTAAACATGTTTTCAATTATCACCACAATATCATACTATACACATGAACGTAGTCAAAATTGACATTAAATGTCAATTTACATCAAGCTTATCTTACTCCTTTCTACTCATGCTAAATTTCCCATCATGAATCAATTTCAATACTCATAAGGTTTACGTACATACCTGTACCATACATTCTTACTCATATCACTCCACTTCTTAACCCAACGTCTTGAATGGCCCATTGAACCACTGGAATACTAAAGGACACTCGGGATTGTCATACACCAATTAAAATACCAATGCCATCTCCTCGACATGGTCTTACATGAATCCACATATCATCGCCGATGCCATGTCCCAAACATGGTCTTACACAGGTACATATATCATCCCTGATGCCATGTCCTAGACATGTTCTTACACAGGCACATATATCATTGCCGATGCCATGTCCCAGACATGGTCTTACACATGCACATTTATCATCGCTGATGCTATGTCCCAGACATGGTCTTACATAGGCACATTTATCATCGCCGATTCCATGTCCCAAACATGGTCTTACACAAGCACATTTAGCACGGTGTCACGACATCCAAGTCCTAAGTATTCCTTTGGGTCATCCGGGTTTCTGAGACACAAGGTTATCACTAAACTTCCATTGGATCATCAAAAGTCAATTTTATTAAAGCATACATACATGTATCATATAATGTCAAATATTAAATACGTAATATTGGAGTTGTTGAATTACTTACACACAACTTACCTCGGTGCAAAATATGGCAAATTTGCGATTTAGTCTACAATCTTGCCTTTTTCTCGGTAAGGTCTATCCTCGTCCCTCTTGATCTATAATAGCACATTTAGCTTATTTAATACACGTATTATTCATTTCAGTCCAAAAATCACAATATGGAAAATTACAATTTTGCCCCTAAAATTTTACAAAATTATAAAATTGTCCTTAGGCTCGTAAAATGAAAAGTACCCAATTTTCTTATTATTCAAGCCTAGCCGAATCTTTTTCCCTTTTATACCAACCCACTTTTTTATTTATTCACACATTTACACATAGTTTCTACAACTTTTACAATTAGGTCCTTTTTATCAATTTCACCAAAAACCACCTATTAAAAGTTGTTTATCACACCTCAAACCTCTATATTCTTCCATTAAACATCAAAGCACAAGCATGTCATTCATGGGTATGTTTTTAAACATGAACCCTAGCTCAAATTAAAGGTAGAAATAGCTAAATCGAGCTACGAGGATTTCAAATATATAAAGGGCATTAAAAATGGGGCTAGGATGCACTTACTTTAAGCTTGAAAGATGAAAGAAACCCTAGCTATGGCTTCTTGTGAAATTCGGCTAAGGAGGATGAAGATGGACACAAATTTTTACTATTTTTTCCTTTTAATTCTTTTATTAACCAATGGACCAAAATGCCCTTCCTTTATAACTTTGATATTTTATCCCTCCTATGTCCATTTTTATCCATAATGAAATATAATGGTCTAATTGCCGAATAAGGACTTCAAATTTCAAATCTCATCACAATTAAGCCCTTAAATCAACTAGAAAACATATTTTTCACTTATTACAATTTAGTCCTAATAACTCAATTGGACACTTTATCGGTAAAATTTCTCATCGATATTTTCACACAAGCATGCATATATATCATGGACCTCGTAGCATCCATAAAATGATTATTTCTATCTCTAATTTATGGTCTCGAAACCACTATTTTGACTAGGGCCTAATTCGAGATGTTGCAATAATCGTCCACCTATTAACCTTATGGCTTAATTATTTCATAAGCTCTCTTCCATTAAATTGTTAAACTATCAATCCAGTGTAATTCATTAATCACTAAGTTTTTTGTCTACCATAATTTATCCCTTTTATTCAATTAACTAACGAAACATTAAAATTTCCTTACCAAAATTTAATACGACCCTAATGTAACTTAATAAACATCAATTAAATAATAAAATATGACTTCACATATCGGAATTGTGGTCCCAAAACCACTATTTTCGGTATCACTAAAAAATGGGATATTACACAATCAAACTGTAACAGCCTGATTTAGGACCTAGTCGGAACAGTGGTCTCGAGACCACAAATTTGAAGTTTGGAAAATTATTTTTATTATTATTATGAGGTTATATCCTGATTATATTAGTGTATGAAAAATTTGGTGAGTTAATTTTGATATTTGCGAGCCCGATTGCGAAAAAGGACTAAATCGCAAAATGGGCAAAAGTTTCATTTTTAGTACCCAAATGTGTTAAATAACAAGAGCACTAAAATTGGAGGCCGTTTATGAGCAATTAAACCCCTAGAAACAAGGTTGCTAGCCATATGAGGCAAATTTCGTCAAAAGGTCAATATTAGGTGGCTTGATGACATAATTTTGTGATAAAATAATACCTATGAGCTTAGCTATTATTTTCTTTCTTCTCCACACCTTCTCTCCACCGAAAATATTAGCAAAAGATGGGTTTTTAAGCTTTGAAATTTTAGAAACTTATCACCTCAACAAGTGATTTCCATGTCCTTAGTTGATGATTTTTGCATTTTTGGGACCTTTGAAGCATAAGCTTCCAAATGAGGGGTCTATTTTGCAAAATGATTAAGAGTTTAGGGCTTTTCCATGAATGGATTTGTGATGCTTGCTGAGTTTTTATGGAAGAATTTGAGTCATAGAAGAGTTCTTAACAACTTTTGTGAAAGATGTTAGCATGAAAACACCTAAAGGAGCTATTTTGCATAAGTTGCAAAATAGGCGATAAGTGTGTGAAATAGTGAAATTTTAGGGTTGCTACAAGAGTAGAAAGAGTTTGGCTATGCTTGAAATACGAAGAAATTCGATAAGAATCGATTTTCGATCATAGGGGTAAAATGGTCATTTTGCCAAAGTCTAGGGGTAAAATGATCATTTTACCAAAGATGTGAATTTGTGGTGGCCTAATTATAATTAGTGACTAAATGAGTGCATTTTTTTATTCTAGATCAAGTTTTTCCAAATCCGAACCTAGACCGGGGGAAAGCCAAGCAAATCGACTAAACCAACTAGTCGAGTACATTTTGTAAACCGAGGTAAGTTGTACGTAAATGATACAACTATATTATTAATATATATGTTTAAGTTGTCATTGAATGGATATAGCATGAATTGCTTGATTGTGTATTGAGAATGCATAAAGACAATGAGATGTTAGAACTCCCGTTAGAACACTAGGTAATATACCGAATATTCTAGCTGTGACATTTGGGTCACTTGTGTGAGCTAGAGTAAGACATGCCTGGGACATGCGTCAGCCACATTATGATAGCCAGTGTAACACTATGTTTAGGACATGGCATCGGCATTGAGATGAGTACTAGAGTAAGACGTGTCAGGGACACACATCGGCCTCGATAATGATAGTCAGTGTAAGACCATGTCTGGGACATGGCATCGACTTGAGATGTGACCTAGTGCAAGACTATGTCCGGGACATAGCACCGGCACCTTACCCCTAGATTGAGGTTTATAGAAGGACCGACAACGTACCGAATGGTTAAATGGTGTAAGTATGTTTCTGAGTTAATAATGAAAATATAATTATGTTGCTTGTGATACAGGTACCGAATTGGTATGTATGAGAAATGAGCTCATTAGAGAGCATATGATTTATATGGATGGTAATGAGTAAGTCATACTTAGGCTTATCCTTATGTTATGAGCATGGTGATTATTGATGAATTGTTGTTGTATGTTTATTTATATGCAACTTACTAAGCTTTTATGCTTACCCTCCTTCCTTTCCATTTTCTTATAGTGCCGCCTATTTAGCTCGAGGATCACTTGGAGTTTGAGATATCGATCACACTATCGTCCGAAACTTTCAGTATAGTTGGATTTATATTTTTGAATATGGCATGTATAGGGCGTAGACTTGATTATTTTGTGTCCTTAAGCATTAGCCTAATGTGTAGGCTTGGAATAAGTCCCACACTTTGAATTTGGATTTGATATTGACTATTACTCATTTTGATTATGCAAAGATGATATTTCCTTGGTTAAGTGTATTGCTTAGGAAAGAATGTCTATTGTAGCTGATTTGGTTGTATGGAATAGACTAGAATTGATGTTGGTTGAGTTTGTGCTAATTGATGTAAATAAGGGTGGCAAATAGGCTTGGTAAATAGCCTTATTTTGTCCACACAGGTAGGTACACGAGCGTGTGTCTAGGCCGTGTGTGACACACGATCAGCCCCATGGGCGTGTGATTAGGTCGTGTGTCCCCTGCACGTAAAAATTTCAAGTTAGTATGCATGGTAATAAACACACGGTCTGAGACACGGCCATGTGTCTCAGGCATTTAGAGGACATGGCCTAGCACATGGGCATGTGCTATAGCCGTGTGACATGTTGGGTGTGCTGACGTTAGAAATAGAATACTCAAGTTTTCTCACACGGGCAAAGACACGGGAGTGTCAAGGCTGTGTGAGCAACACAGGCCAGGGATACGGTTGTGTGTCCAGGCCGTGTGAAGTCTGCACTTGAATTTTGTAAAATGGAATAAATAAATTGGCCATATGGGTAAGGGACACAGGCGTGTCCCTTGGTGTTTTGGCCATGTGAGACACACGGGTCATCAACATGGCCATGTTAGGATGGTCACACGGGCGTGTTACCTTTCCACACGGGCGTGTGCCCTATTTTAAATGCAAATTTTACATTGATTGGATAAGGACCTGAAAGGATTCCGAATGGTTTCCAATGGTCGATCTAGGCCTCGTAGACCCATATTAAGAGGTTTAAAGTAGAAATTGAAAATTTTTTAAATTGGACTGAGTCTTGGTGACTTAATATGGGTTGCATGTGGGAGATCAAGTAGGTAATGCCTTGTACTCTGACACGGCTTGGGTTACGGATATGGGGTGTTACATTTAGTGGTTTCAGAGCTATGGTTTAGTCGGTTCTAGGACTAACCTAGCGAGATTATGAGTCTAGCTATACATGCCATAAAAATATATTGGCAGTGTGGCGATTCCAGATGATTATGAATTATGTTTTCATATAGTAAATGGATCTTGATAGAGCCATGACGGATGACATGGAAAGTAACGCGCTGGCTCCCGCCGAAGGGACCGCGCTAGTGGAAAGTAAGCCCGTGAATATAGGCCAAGGCGGAGGGGCTAGGGAAGCCTACCTCCGAATGATGGATGCTTGGTATACAGAGTTTGTTCGTGCACATTCGAACACTCCACCTGCCTCACCTCCTCCGATTCCTCAATATGCCCCGGTAGCTCAACAAGGTGCGGACATGTTTAGAAGAAAGAAGCCTCTGGTAGACAAGATCCAGAAACAAGGGGTCGAAGAATTTTGGGCTAGTATAGAAGATGACCCAGAGAGGGCAGAGTTCTGGCTAGAAAATACCATAAGGGTATTCGATGAACTGTCATGCACACCTGAAGAGTGCGTGAAGTGTGCTCTGTCACTTCTACGGGACTCAGCTTATCAGTGGTGGAACACTCTTGTGTTTGTGGTACCGAGAAAGAGAATTAATTATGAATTTTTCCATGAGGAATTTCAGAAAAAGTACATTAGCCAAAGATTCATTGACCAAAAGAAGAAGGAATTCTTAGAGCTAAAGCAAGGTCAATTGTCAGTGACGGAGTACGAGCGTGAATTTGTGAGGCTTAGTAAGTATGTTCGAGAATGCGTGTCTTTGGAAGCCACAATGTGTAAAAGATTTGAGGATGGCCTTAATGAAGATATCCGAGTGTTTGTGGGCATCCTAGAATTCAGAGAATTTGTGGCGCTCGTCGAGAGAGCGTGTAAGACAGAGCAGTTGGTAAAGAAGAGTAGGAAAGTGGCCATTGAGTCACGAGATTTAAAGAAGAGGTAGATGGGAAAGTCACATCAGTCCTCCTCTAAAAGATCAAAGGAATTCTGCACCCGATCGAATGCTTCGGTGGGGTATTCAAATGGAAACAAGAACCAGTAGAGCAAGTCATTTAGAGCCCAGACCACCTCGGTTGTAGGTGTTGGCAGTGCTCGACCAAATAGGCCAGAGTGTTCGTAATGTGAGAAACGTCACTTCGGTGAGTGCCGAGGAAATGAGAGGGGCTACTTCAAATGTGAGTCACTAGACCACTTCATCTGTAATTGCCCCAAATTGGATGATAGAGAGAGAAAGCAAGATGTGAAAGAAAGTAGTGCTCCCTCGGGGGGTAGACCACAGAAGAACCCGGGCAGTGGAGCCAACAGCAAAAGTGCCCCTAGAGATACTGCAGTGGGGTCCGAGGGCAGGGCTCCTGCAAGGACCTATGCGATATGAGCCCGTGAAGAGGCAGAGTCTCCTGATGTAATCACTGGTACTTTTTCTATCCACAATATAGCTGTTGTTGCTTTAATTGACCCGGGATCTACCCACTCATATATTTGCCTGGAATTAATACCCTGTATAAGCATGATAGTAGAGTCCATCGAGTTTGTGATAAAAGTGTCTAACCCGTTAGACAAGCATGTGTTAGTGGACCAAGTATGTAGAAACTGTCCTTTGACAATTAGAGGCCATTGTTTTTCAGCCATCTTGATGTTGTTGCCGTTTAATGAATTTGATGCAATCCTCGGGATGGATTGGTTGGCCTCCCATGGTGTTGTAGTAGATTGTGGGCGAAAAGTGATAGAGTTGAGATGTGAAGACGGGAATGTTCTTCGAGTTGGACCAGATGAGTCAAAAAATCTACTGGTAGTAATATCGTCATTGATTTCTTGAGAAATATTTGAAAAAAAGGATATGAGGCTTATATAGCTTTTTGTCTTTGAATACTCAAGTGTCCGAAAGTTAAATATTGAATCGAGTGTCGATGAGTCGCAAGTTTCTGATGTATTCTCAGAAGAATTACCCGGATTACCTCCAGCAAGGGAGGTTGAGTTTGAGATTGAATTAGTCCCTGGAATGGTACCCATCTCGACCGCCCCATATAGAATAGCTCCAACAGAATTGAAAGAGTTGAAAGTACAGTTGCAAGAGCTAACAGACAAGGGTTTTGCGAGACCGAGCTTTTCCCTGAGGGGTGCTCTGGTTCTCTTTGTGAAGAAGAAAGATGGGTCAATGAGGCTATGCATCGACTATAGACAACTCAACAAAGTAACAATGAAAAACAAGTATCATTTGCCAAGGATTGATGAATTGTTCGATCAGTTGAAGGGAGCCACCGTGTTTTCTAAGATCGACTTGAGGTCTGGCTACTATCAACTAAGAGTTAAAGAGCAAGATGTGTCGAAGACTGTATTTCAGACAAGATACGGGCATTATGAGTTCCTCGTCATGCCTTTTGGCTTGACTAATGCCCCGGTGATTTTTATGGATCTGATGAACTGTATTTTCAGGCCGTATTTGGATAAGTTTGTCGTCGTCTTCATCGATGACATATTAATTTACCCACGTGATGAGGGTGATGTAACAACCTGATTTAGACCTTAATTGGAATGGTGGTTTCGGGACCACGAATTCGAGTTAGAAAAATATTTAAAAATTATTTTCTATGTTTATTTTGTGTGAATTTATATTTGTGAAATTTTCGTGATTTAATTTTGTCGTTTAGGTATCTGATTAAATAAAAGGACTTAATCGCGTAAATTGAAAACTTGATAGTTTGAAGTTTAATGGCCAAATTGTTAGTGGCTTTCTAAGTTGGGGCATTTATGTTGGAAATATCCCATTAATACATTGGTGGGACGGTTTAAGACTTATATTATATGGTCTTTATATTAAGTCATTAAGGGTATATAAGTAAATTAAACATTAAACTTAATATATGTTATAATATAACATAAAACATAAAAAAAAATAATGCCATTTTAATGTTCATGTTGTTCTTGCCGAATACAAAATAAAAGTAAAAGAAAATAAAAGGGTTTTAGGGTTCGACTATTCTCCAACTTGATTCAAGGTTAGTTTTAGCTCGGTTTTTTTATAATTTCTATGTTTTTGAGATCATTGCTTAGTAATCTTCAAGACCCAAGCTTTAATTTTTTATTTTGATGAATATTTTAAGTTATGCCATTGTTGATAGCTTGTGATTTGTTTTGTTTGATGATGAAATATGAAAGATATGTTTTAGATTAACATATTTTGTATTGGAGTTTTTGATGATTTTGAGTAATTAGGACTAAATTGCAAAAATAATAATTGGAGGGAATAAAATGTCAAATAAATGAAATATATGGACTTGTATGGTAATGGGTAAGATTCAGCCAAACATGAGTGTCTTGAAATTTTGTATATTTTGTGTTTTGTGCAATAGGGACTAAATTGTAAAAAGTGTAAATGTTAGGGGTAAAATGGTAATTTGCCCATTTATGTGTTCTTGGACTAATTTGAATGAAAATATGTTTGAATGAGCTTAATTTGAATATGTTTAGATTAAGAACCAAAGAAATCAGATTTGGATCGGGGGAAATGAAAGTTATCGACTAGTCGATCTGTACCGATTTTTCATTGTCCGAGGTAAGTTTATAAGCAAATAGATGTATTTAGTTTTAAATAAATACAAAATATACATGCTGAAATGAAATTTATGATTTTATTTAAGCTATAGTCGAATATGATTTAGCTTAACTACTGTGTTTCTGAATTTGTTTTGACTGAGTTACGAAGTCTGAAAGCCCCGTATGAACCTTAGGAATTGTTAGGTTACATATGTCATGACATAGGATTCTGATTTATGTGTGCGAGTAAGACCATGGCATCAATATGTGATTCCGATATGTGTTTACGAGTAAGACCCTGTCTGGGACAGTGGCATCGATATGTGGCTACATGTAAGACCACGTCTGGGACGTTGGCATTGTACGATATGTGTGATTATCCGAGTGTCCTATCCAATTCCAAATGGTTCATTGGGCTATGATAAGATGTGAATGTACATGTTGTATAAGCTAAAAAACAGGTATGGAATAGTTTATATTTACATGTGATAAGGTAAGTAAGTATTTAATGTTTGCTACATTTGACTTATGAGGTAAATATAGAATGTATATAATTATAAAAGTGTGTTTGTTCTTGATATGCATACTATGAATGTCTTTGAGGTAATATTTATTGTAACGCCCCGATTTTTGGGCCTGGAAGTATTGGGCCTTGAGTCTGGGTTCGGGTAGAAGATGGCCCGAATAAATGGGATGATTTAATTTTTATTATTATTTAGTATGTTTAGTTAGTAATTAAATAAATTACAAAGGGTTTATGGTGTGGGAAAAGTCCGGGGCTCAGCCCATAGCTTTAACAAAATTCTTAAATTTTGCCTCTTAAGGAAATCTGGGCATAAGGCCATAAAAATAAGTTGGGCAGAAACTGGGCATAAAGGAACGCCGCCCAAATGGTTAGCACGCTGGACAATGAGGAAAGAAGGTGGGGTTCGATTCAATATACCCGCAAACATGTTTTAAAGTTAAGGGCTGTCGCAGGCAGGCCTTAAGAGTTGTTGGGGCTAACTCATGTCACAATAAAGAACTCAGCCTAATGGCAAGGGATGTTAGAAGGCTGAAGGGGACCCCATTTCGAGGCACGGGGCGTGCGAGACGTTTGGTTTTTTTTTTTAGTAAACGGGTTGCACTAGAATAGGCTTTAAAAGAAGTTGCGAATGAAGTTTGCCACAAAGAGCACCCTTGGCGTAGTGGCACAGCGCGCTAAGGAGACCCAGTGGTCGCGAGTTTGAATGCAGAGGACAGCGAAACTTGTTTTATTTTTTAAGAAGCCCGTGACTGAAGCGAATAAGGCTTATAAGTAAATGCAGTTGTATTATAACAAAAGAGAGGTTGTGTCACAGCGGCAAGTAGTGTAGCTGGGTGTTCTGGAGGTCGCAGGTTCAAGTGGCGTGGAAGGCGATATTCTCCTTTATTTTTAAGTGGATCGGAGCTTCAGCAGGAATAGATTAAGATTAATTGTGACCCTATTATGGTGTAAAGGAAAGCTTGATGCAGTGGCCAGCAGTAGGATGTGGAGCCCAGGGACAGGAGGAGGTCTGGAGTTTGAGCTGTTGTGCGCGCGAAGGACCAATTTTGCTGCTCACGTGGGGGAGAGTTAGAGTTTGACCGAAACTCTCCTAGCAGCAGTTGAGTCAGTCAAGCGGTGGACCGTTGCTGATGGTGCAAGGAATTTGGATGGGATTTAAATTGGTGGTGGCTGGAATTAAGGAGAAAAGCATGGAATTTGAATTTAGGAAGGATTTTATGCCGAAATAGGACTCATGGTAGTACCAGTTCGGCTATAGGCAATTAAATGCCAAAAAAGCTCTTAAAATTTTGGCTTGTATGGGTTGTTTTTCTTCTTTATTTAGTTTTGGGTATTTTTAAGTGTTAGTCGATTTAGGTTAGGGCCACTCACATGTATTATTATTTTTGAGATCGACCTTCATTCTTTTTGTTCATCTTTTCTTCACAAAGCTTAATCTTCTAATCCTACTCATAAGTCATTTCTCTTTGATTTTCTTCTCATTATTGCCGAATATAGAGACTTTTCTTCGTGCCCAAAATCTGAACCTCACAACTCTCTTATCCTTCTACCGACATCTCCCCTCTACTTCACAAAACTTCTATTCTCTATCTCGTTCCTTCAAAAGCCGAATCACCTAGATCTATTCTCTATTCGTATTTTGGGTTAGATCTACAACAAATCGGGAATAGGAAGGTACTTGGGAACACTCTTGACAAGTACATCGTTGGTGGTAAGAACTCGAAATCTTATTTCTATTCTTTATTTTGGGATTTAAAGAAAAGCCAAAAACCCCTATATGCAAAGGGTGCCTGTCTACTAAACTAAAAGGGTTTAGTGGTGTTATTTGATTTGTTTTGCTCTAGTGTAGATTAAAGGCTATTGATCGAGGGCTTAGATCATTGGAACGACTAGATTTAGATCTAGTCCATATTCTGGCAAAGGTAAGAACTTTAGTGCCTAAGGTATTAATGGCCGATTATTGGTAAGGGGATTTGTATATAAGTTGTTATGAATTCATAGTTTAACGTGTTAGTAACTGATTGCAGGCAACTTATGTGTGGAACTCGTCAGCGTTTCATCGTAAAACAGGTGTGTAAACGACACTCACTTATAGTCTAGATCGGCCAAAGCAGAAACGCCGAAGAGCCGGCATTTGTGAACTTGCGAGCGTGCGAGCGCTCGTGAGATAGTTTGTTTGTTAATCCTGGTAATCTCAAACGGTAAGATTGCAGAGTGCGCAATTTCGTGCGCTTCGGTATATTTGGGCTTAATGGGCCGAAATCGAGTTAATGGGCCAACGAGCCCAATTCGGTAAAAATACTCAGTAAGTGTTTCTGTTAATACGTTAATGGCTGTAATATGCATGAAAACCCTAGAATAGTAAATTTACTAAAATACCCCTAAAGTATGAAAATTACCATTATATCCCTAGGTGCAAAATGACCATTATACCCTTTGGGTTAATTCTGTTTGAAACGCATGATATTCTGTTTTTGTATGTTATATGCAATGACATGCATATCTGTTGCATGGGATTTGGGTTTTTTTATGGAGGAAGAACCCGTTCTGGTGGTCATGCCACAAATATCTGTTTCTAGTGGCTATGCCAAAAATATCTATTCTGGTGGCTCTGCCACAATATCTGTATCTGGTGACTCTGTCACAATATCTGTTCTGGCAGCCATGCTGCAAATTCTGTGGTGTGTAGCGGATGGGTAGATCGAGTTGTCTCCCCACATGGTGTAAGGTTGGTACGGGGGTGTATACGGATGGATATGGGTTGGGTTTCTGCATACATGCATAATATATGTTCTGTTACTGTAATGGGCTTAAGGGCCACACTAATTTCTGAATAGGGTTGAGGCCCAGTTAATTCTATTTCTGATAGGGCTTAGGCCCAGTAAAGCTTGAACCGATTTAGGCTCTAGTTGGGTTTACTTTACACACTGAGTTTTCCAAACTCACCCCTTAATTTCATCTATGCAGGTAATCCTCAACCATAGTGGACTTGGAGCCGTGAGGGATTCGGAGTGGCCACATGTTCTGCAAATTCACTTTTCTTCATGTGTTTTGATCAGCACTTACTTACTTTAATTGTTTTGGGTTTTTAAGTTGTAACAAGGCTGCTTTATTTATTTTTTAATTATTCTTAGTATGTTTTGTTAGCTTGGATATGATATTGTTTTGATTGTTTGAAATTGAATAGCACTAGGGTGCGTTTCAAAAAGGTTACTTGATTTCAAAATATCGTGTTAACAAAGCAAAGCTTCCGCAACGAAAACGTTTTCAAAATTAATAACCTTTTCAAATGGTTTTAAACGAATTGGTTCTCCCTGAACAAGCACTCAGTTAAAGTGTGGCAATGGTTGTGTGCATGTCTAGGATTGGATCTGTAGAGAGCTAGCTACTTAAGCAGTCTAATTGACTCACCTCCTCTTTTCTAGCATCCTACCTGGTGCACAGCTTCTATTCACTTTAATCTATAACGAAGATATTCTTTAAACACTAAGAAAGACTTTAGATAAAACGTGACTTTTCTAGTAACGCTACAATGTGACGTGCCATGTGTATTCAGCCATTTAGGCAATATGTGTACATGATAAGGTATTATGATACCTGAGCTTGTGACTATGAGAATATGTATATTTGACTATCTAATGACATATTGGCTTGTAAATGAAAGGTAAATTATTCTAATTTGGTTAAATGAGCATTCGGCTAAGGTGAGAATTATGTACGAAAAAGTATCATTAACAAAATTTGTAACTTGAGATTAAGCATAATAATGTTTAAGTGGTTCGGTTTAGTTTTAAATGAATTGGTTATATACTTAATTTTTTTATTTGCTTATGACTTACTAAGCTATGTTAGCTTACTCTGTGTATTGATGTTACTTTGTTTTATAGATTTTGAATTCAAGTTACAAGCTCGGGGATCGCCAGCAAAGTCTATCAAACTATCTACAACTTCGGTATTTTAATATTCAAACTCGAATTATGGCATGTATAGGCTAAAGTGTGCTTCTGTAAGTTCAATATTCGGTTATGTATAATCTAAGCCATGCGAAAATGGCTAAGTTATTATATTAGAATTTGGTCATGTTAGTTAAAGTTTATATTAATTATGGTACTAAGTTGCGTGCCATGAAGGTATAATATATGTGGTAAGCATTATGTGATTGAGAATGGCTTGTTGATTATGTTTGAACTTGGTATGGTAAGATCTTAGTCAAAATATTTAATGAGCATATTCGTAGGTAAGAGATGATGAAAGTTTTGGGATATGTATATGATTTTTTTAATAGAATATTTGGCTATGTTAAGTTTCGATTATTGTTCACTTTGGTCTATAGTTATGAGCCATGTATGCGTAATATTTGAGTTAAGTACTACTAGTGCTAAAAAAGGGTTGATGTTATGTCCTTATTCGGTTCTATATGTTAGATTAAATATACATTAAGTTTGATTGTTGATAAATATCGTATAGGTTTTGTGGATATATATGGTTGATTAAATAGTATGTATTTTATGTAAATGTGGTCTTTATTTTAGGTGTAATGCACATAATATATATGTGTTGTACTTACAGGTTCAACCTTGGTATATTGCATAGGAACATATATGATTGCTTATTAGATTAATTAATATGTTAGTATGCGTAAATTTGGTTATTATGATGTTGCTGTGTAAGCTAAGTCAAGAAGGATAATATGTGATTAAAAGATTAAGATATTCGAATTATGACAATGAATATGTGTGCTTAGGTATTCAGTCATGACATGTAGATGAGCTTTCATTTGTCTTTTCATATATATATGTATGTTTATATTATGGTTGGTATGCGTATGTGCATGGTTGTATAAATTCATTGATTATTTATAAGGTTATGAAAATGTGTAAATGAATTATGATAGCCGAGTAGGTAAAGAATGGAATGGGTTCTATGTATGTACCTGAATGCTTGTTCTTAATTCGTGTAATTATGCATAATATGCGAAATTTATATATGTTAATGTATAAGTGCCATATAAATAAATAATAAGGTTGGTAATGACATTGTTTTAATTGATGTAAAGTTTGTGCATTTGCATGACTTTTAATAAATAAGTCTATTACTCAATAATGAAATTATTGATATAACTATGTCCTATATATGTATAAAATGTTACATATATGTATAAATATATGATTTAGGTTATGTATTATTTATGCTGCATTGTACATGTTAAATCTTTTAAGATTTGATATTCGATTGAGTTATAAACATTTATGTGATCTGAATCTTTAATTGCAATTTATAATGAATAATTGTATAAATAATAGTATGATCGGTAATACCTCATAACCCTAATCTGGCGATGGATACGAGCTAAGGGTGTTACAGGTGAGCATGCGGATCATCTAAGAGTTGTATTGCAAACCTTAAGAGACAAGCAGTTGTACGCCAAATTCTGTAAGAGCGAATTTTGGCTTAAAGAGGTCGGGTTCCTAGGACACATTGTGTCGAGTGACGGGATCTGAGTGGACCCAAGCAAGATTTCGACTATTGTTGAGTGGAAATCGTCAAGGAATGTGACAAAGGTCCAAAGATTTTTGGGTTTGGCCAGATACTATAGACGGTTTGTAAGCGGATTCTCTATGATAGCTACCTCGATGACTAAACTACTGTAAAAAAGATGTCAAGTTTGAATGGACGGAAAAATGCTTGCAAAGTTTCGAGAAATTAAAGGCTTTATTAACGAAATCCCCGGTGTTGGTGCAACCGGAGTCGGGCAAGGAATTTGTGATTTATAGCGAAGCCTCCTTGAATGAGTTGGGGTGTGTGCTTATGCAAGAAGGCAAGGTCATAGCTTAAGCTTCTGGACAACTGAAGCCACATGAGAAAAACTATCCGACGCACAATTTAGAGTTGCCGCCATTGGTTTACATTGAAAATCTGGAGACATCATCTGTATAGCGAGAAATATCGAGTATTTACCGACCATAAGAGCTTAAAATACTTGATGACACAGAAGGAGTTGAATTTGCGGCAACGCCGATGGTTAGAACTAATAAAAGATTATAAGTTGATTATTGACTACCATCTAGGAAAAGTGAACGTGGTCACCGATGCTTTGAGTAGAAAGTTGTTGTTTGCCTTGAAAGCCTTGAATGCTCAGTTGACAGTGTCCAATGAGGGTTCGGTTCTAGTAGAGTTGAGGGCTAAATAGACATTTCTTCAAGAGATCCCTGAAGCTCAGAAAGGTGATAAGAAATTACAAGCTAAGGTGGCTCAGTGTGAATCGGGAATTGAATCAGACTTTAGTATTGATATCGATAGATGTATAATGTACTGGGACAGAGTTTGTGTACCCAAGAACAGTGAACTTATTCAAAAGATCTTGAGTAAGGCTCATAGTAGTGGTTTGTCCGTCCATCCGAGAAGTGTGAAAATGTACAACGACCATAAGAAAATGTATTGGTGGTCTAGTATGAAAAGAGACATTTTCGAGTTTGTGTCCAAGTGCCTAGTAGGTTAGCAAGTAAAGGCTAAAAATCAAGTACCTTCGGGTCTACTTCAACCTATCATGGTCCCCGAGTGGAAGTAGGATTGGATCACTATGGATTTTGTGACGGGTTTGCCGTTAACCCCTAAAAAGAAAGATGCAGTATGGGTTGTTGTCGATAGGCTAACTAAGTCAGCACATTTTATACCAGTGCATACTGATTACTCCTTCGAGAAATTAGCCAACTTATATATTTTTGAGATTGTGAGGCTTCATGGAGTGCCAATATCAATTATCTCAGTCCGAGACCCGAGGTTTACCTCGAGGTTCTAGAAGAAGTTACAAGAGGCTTCGGGAACGAAGTTGAGTTTTAGCAAGGCATTTCATTCGCAAGCCAACGGGCAGTCGAAAAGAGTAATTCAAGTTCCCGACATTATCTTGAATTTCATAGAAGTTGGGAAAGATACTTACCATTAGTTGAATTCGCCTACAACAACAATTATCAGACAAGTTTGAAAATGGCGCCTTATGAGGCTTTGTATGGATGAAAATGTCGAACGCCCCTATACTAGATTGAGCTAAGAGAAAGACAGATACATGGGGTCGACTTGGTCAAGGAGACCGAAGAAAAAATTAAGGTGATTCGTAATTGTTTAAAAGCCACTTCGGATAGACAGAAATCTTATGCAGATTTAAAACAAAAAGAAATTGAGTTTCAAGTCAGTGATAAGGTATTTTTAAAAGAATCTCCTTGGAAAAAGGTCCTCAGATTTAGCAGAAAGGGAAAATAAAGTTCGCGTTTTATCGGACCTTATGAGGTGATTGAGAAAATTGGGTCGGTAGCCTACCGGCAAATATTGCCATAGGAATTGGAAAAGATCCATAATGTATTCCATGTATCCATGCTACGTAGATACCACTCTGACCCTTCGCATGTGGTTGAGCCGACAGAGGTTGAGATTCATCCAGACATAACCTATGGAGAAGAATCGGTCAAGATTTTGGCTTAGGAAATCAAACAATTAAGGAATAAGAGTATAGCACTTGTGAAAGTTTTGTGGCATAGACATGGAGTCGAAGAAGCCATGTGGGAACCCGAGGATGCTATGAAAGAGCAGTACCCAAACTTATTCACCGGTAAGATTTTTGAGGACAAAAATCCTTAAGGGGGAGAATTGTAACAGCTCGATTTAGGGCCTAGTTGGAACCGTGGTCTCAGGACCACAAATTCGAAGTTTGGAAAATTATTTTTATTATTATTATGAGGTTATATCCTGATTATATTAGTGTATGAAAATTTTGGTGAGTTAATTTTGATATTTGCGAGCCCGATTGCGAAAAATGACTAAATTGCAAAAAGTGCAAAAGTTGCATTTTTAGTAGCCAAATGTGTTAAATAACTAGAGAACTAAAATTGGGGGCCTTTTATGAGCAATTAGACCCCTAGAAACAAGGTGGCTGGCCATATGAGGCAAATTTAGTCAAAAGGTCAATATTAGGTGGCTTGATGACATAATTTTGTGATAAAAAAATACCTATGAGCTTAGTTATTATTTATTTTCTTCTCCACACCTTCTCTCCACCGAAAATATCAACAAAAGAGGGGTTTTGAAGCTTTGAAATTTCAACAACTTATCACCTCAACAAGTAAGTGATTTACATGTCCTTAGTTGATGATTTTTGCATTTTCGGGACCTTTGAAGCATGAGCTTCCACATGAGGGGTCTATTTTGAAAAATGATTAAGATTTTAGGGTTTTTCCATGAATGGATTTGTGATGCTTGCTGAGTTTTTATGGAAGAATATGAGTCTTAGAAGAGTTCTTAACAACTTTTGTGAAAGGTGTTAGCATGAAAACACCTAAAGGAGCTATTTTGTATAAGTTGCAAAATAGATGATAAGTGTGTGAAATATTGAAATTTTGGGGTTGCTACAAGAGTAGAAAGAGTTCGGCTAGGCTTGAAATACGAAGAAATTTGATAAAAATCGATTTTCGATCATAGGGGTAAAATGGTCATTTTGCCAAAGTCTAGGAGCAAAATGGTCATTTTACCAAAGATGTGAATTTGTGGTGGCCTAATTATAATTAGTGACTAAATGAGTGCATTTTGTTATTCTAGATCAAGTTTTTCCAAATCCGAACCTAGACTGGGGGAAAGCTAAGCAAATTGACTAAACCAACTAGTTGAGTACATTTTGTAAACCGAGGTAAGTTGTACGTAAATGATACAAATATATTATTAATATATGTGTTTAAGTTGTCATTGAATGGATATAGCATGAATTGCTTGATTGCGTATTGAGAATGCATAAAGACAATGAGATGTTAGAACTCCCGTTAGAACACTAGGTAATATACCGAATATTCTAGCTGTGACATTTGGATCACTTGTGTGAGCTAGAGTAAGAAATGTCTGGGACATGCGTCGGCCACATTATGATAACCAGTGTAAGACCATGTTTGGGACATGGCATCGGCATTGAGATGAGTGCTAGAGTAAGACGTGTCAAGGACACGCATTGGCCTCGATAATGATAGTCAATGTAAGACCATGTCTGGGACATGGCATCGACTTGAGATGTGAGCCAGTGTAAGACTACGTCCGGGACATAGCATCAGCACCTTACCCCTAGACTGAGGTTTATAGAAGGATTGACAACGTACCGAATGGTTAAATGGTGTAAGTATGTTTATGAGTTAATAATGAAAACATAATCATGTTGCGTATGATACAGGTACCGAATTGGTACGTATGAGAAATGAGCTCATTAGAGAGCATATGACTTGTATGGATGGTAATGAGTAAGTCATACTTATGCTTATCCTTGTGTTATGAGCGTGATGATTATTGATGAATTGTTGTTGTATATTTATTTATATGCAACTTACTAAGCTTTTATGCTTACCCTCCTTCCTTTCCATTTTCTTATAGTGCCGCCTATTTAGCTCGAGGATCACTTGGAGTCAGAGATATTGATCACACTATCGTCCGAAACTTTCGGTATAGTTGGATTTATATATTTAAATATGGCATGTATAGGGCTTAGACTTGATTATTATAACATCCCAAATTAGGGCCTAGTTAGAATAATGGTTTTGGGACCACAAATCCGACATAAGAAAATACATTCTTATTATATTTTTATGGTCTACAATTTCACGAAATGATTTCGTGAAAATTTCGTTCTAAAATTTCGGCATTTGGGCACTCAATTTGGTCAAAAGGACTAAATTGTAAAAAGTAAAAAAGTTGAGTTCTACATGTTAGAGGTGTCTAAATGTTATGAAATTTTAGATTGGAGGTCCTTAAATGGTAATTAGACCATTAGTTAATTGTTGGACAAAAATAGACATGAAATGGGTGTAATAAAATATTTTTAAGTTAGGGGCATTTTGGTAAACTAGTAATTAAAAGAATTAAAAAGCCAAAATAGCCAAAATTTGGTCATCGTCTCCATGTACCAGCCGAAACCCCCATGGAAGCCATGGATAGGGTTTGGTTCAAGCTTCCAAGCTCATTTGTAAGTGATCCTGAGCCCCGTTTTTAATGTTCTTTGCATTTTTGAAGCCCCGATAACATGTTCTAGCTATTTCTACCATTTTTTTGAGCTAGGGTTTATGTTTAAAAATTTACCCATGAGTGACATGCTTGTATTTTGATGTCTAATGGTAGAAAATGAGTGTTGGGTGTTAAATAAACAACTTTTACTAAGCGGTTTTTGATGAAAACGTCCGAAAGGACCGTTTTATAAAAGTTGTAAAATTGGTCATAAAATGGTGATTTAGTGGAAATTGGGGGCTTTCATAGTTATGAAAATGAATCAGCTAGGCTTAAAATTTAAGGCAATTGAATAAAAATCATTTTACGAGCATTGAGACAAAAGTGCAAATATGTAAAAGTTTAAGGGTCAAAATGCAAATTTGTGAAAATATGATTTTTAGACCCATATGAATAGGGTGACTAATTAGTAGGCTAAATGTGATATTATAGATCTAGGAAATCGAGATTCGGGCTTAAATCGAGAAAATACAAGGTTATGGACTAAAAAGGTAAATTGCCCTTTTTGGATCGAGGTAAGTTCGTGTGTTAATAATAATGCAATACCATGCTTGAATTGTAATTCTCTATTGATATGACATAAATTGTATGATTCAATATGTTTAGGAGAAGTTGATGGATGGTGTGTATGATATGGAAAATGTGATGTTTGTTGTGTCATGTGAAATCGAATGGCAAATTATTGTTACCTGAATTGAATGTTAAATTAATATTACATGGGTTGTATGAGTTGCTACACGGTTGTACCTGACGATATTTTGACAAGTAAGTTCGAATAACTTAAAGTAAACTCCTAATATGCTTAAATGCATGATTTAAGAACGTATGATAATTGCATTTGATGATGGCATGAAAATACATGAAATGCATTCTTAATAATGACATGTTGAAAAATGTCCTGGTTGAGGTTGGAAAGGAAGTTCGATGGATGAACCATGTTGCGTGGTATTTTGAGATCCTGCATGTGTTGTAGAAAGGATTTAGCCCGGACGGGTAATCCGTTGATCTCAAACATAGAAAGGATCTGGCCCGGACGGGTGTTCCTTGAGTGATCTATCCTCCCGAAGAATATTTGTACATTATGGATTTAGCCCAGACGGGTAATTCAAATAGGGTATGAATTTAGCTTGGACTAGCAATTCAGATTCGAACTCAGTAATGATGTTTGTCGCTAAAAGGGATTTAGCCTGAACTGGTAATCCCGACATCACCATATGAGTCTACGATATGGGGGATTTAGCTTGGACCAGTAATCCCACCTTAAGATGTGAGGTTCGCGGGAGTGCATACCTGAAATGATCATTCTTATGAATTGACAGTAAATGGATAATCCATCGAGATTTCCTAGAAACTTAACGGGATTTATATGAGATATATGTACAAAAGGAAATATTAAATGATGAGCTCTTCTAAGAAAAATTTACATGGTGCATTGTTATGAAACTAATTTGATGATTGAGTGCATGTGATAGGGAATTATCCTATACTTGGAATGTATGACTAAGTGTGCCCATGAGAAATAATAACTTTTATATTGAGCTCTATTGTGAAAAATGAGTAAGGGATCTATGAAATGGTAAGTTCATGATAGTTGGGAATGATCTTATGATAGTGATCATTATATTGTACCAAAATAGATTTGGACAGCAACATTGGTCCGACTTTGAAAATCCACTAAAAATAGTGGGAATTGAGTTAGAAGCTTAATAAAATATTAAATTAAAGTTTAATGAGTCTAGGTTCACATAAAGGAAATGGTGTAAGCAAAGGAATTTTGTATTATGAGATATATGAATTCTTGTGAGACAGAGTCGGAGTGATTCCAGACTCCCCTGTCTCAACTTTAGAAAATCTCTAGAAATTGTACAAAAATAATTATGAGTTAAAATTTATATGACTGAAATCCTTAATGAGTCTATTTTCAAGAGAAATAGACAGGAACATTATCTAAGTCTCTACTATGAGATATTTGATTTTTAGTAGATAGAGGTTGAAGCTGTCGGACAGCAAAATAGAGGAGAGTTTAAAGAAAAACTGTACTTATTGGCTAGACCAAAAATTCTGAAAATTTTATGGTAAGAATGGATATGAGTCTAGTTTCTAGAAAAATTAACAGATCTTAATTTTAAGTTCCATAGCTCTAGATATAAATGATTTAATTACTATAACTCGGGAAAACAACTTAGCTGGAATTTGAATAAATAGAAAGAATATGAAAATAGCATGTGATCGCATTGCTTATTATTTTCATGTGAGCTTACTAAGCGTAAAGCTTACTCCCTCCTTTCCATTTCTTTTAGTTTTGTCAGGTCAGCTCGGGGTTGGAGATCGTCGGAGGCAGCATCACACTATCGAGCCATTATCCTTGGAGTATTGGCATGTGTATGTTAAATGTTTTCTTGTGAGTGGCATGTATAGGGACTCAGTTTTTCTATGATGATTATTTTTGTGATTATCCAAAGGTATTAGCTTATATTGATTTGTTTATTATAGCCATGAGATGTGGCTTATAATGATTTTGACTTGCAAGCCTATTTACCCATGATATTTGTTAATGTTTTGTGATGTAGCTAGACTAGTTTATCATGAGTAGGTGGACCTAATGCATAATAACGAGCTAATGATGAATGCCATTGAAATCGTGGATGTGTGTGCATGTAAAGATGACAAAAAGACTTGGAAATTAGCCTAATTCTTGACCACATGGGTAGAGACACGGCCGTGTGTCTCAGCCGTGTGGAGGACACGGCCTCTAGCCACGAGCGTGTGCCTTGGCTGTGTGCCCTTAAACGGTTGCTGATGTCATAAACAGAGAGTTACACGGGCCAAGGACGTGGGCGTTTCCCAAGCCACACGGGCATGTGTGACCACACGACCCCAAGCCACACGGGCGTGTGACTCTCCAAAGCAAGAAAATTGTTAAGTTGCCCAAAGTTTATTGAATGTTTTCGTTTTGTCCCGAATCGCTCCAATATATGTTTTAGGTATCAAAGGCCTGTATAAGGGACGATATGCATGTGTTTGAAAAGTTTTAATTTTGGGCGAAATTTGGTGACCTAATTTTGTATGTTTGTGAACGTTTAAGTCCGGTAACGCCTCGAGCCCTGTCTCGGCGTTGGATACGGGTGAGGGGTGTTATAATTATTTTGTGTCCTTAAGCATTAGCCTAATGTGTAGGCATGAGATAAGTCTCACACTTTGAATTTGGTTTTGATATTGACTATTACTCATTTTGATTATGCAAAGATGATATTTCCTTGGTTGAGTATATTGCCTTAGGAAAGAATGTCTATTGTAGCTGATTTGGTTGTATGGTATAGACTAGAATTGATGTTGGTTGAGTTTGTGTTAATTTATGTAAATAAGGGTGGCAAATAGGCTTGGTAAATAGCCTTATTTTGTCCACACGGGTAGGCATATGGGCGTGTGTCTAGGCCGTGTGTGACACACGGTCAGCCCCATAGGTGTGTGATGAGGCCGTGTGTCCCGTGCACGTAAAAATTTCAATTTAGTATGCATGGTAATAACCACACGGGTGGAGACACGGTCGTGTGTCTCAGCCGTTTGGAGGACATGGCCTAGCACACGGGCGTGTGCTATGGCCATGTGACATGTTGGGTGTGCTGACGTCAGAAACAAAATACTCAAGTTTTCTCACACGGGCGAAGACACGGGCGTGTCAAGGCTGTGTGAGCAACACGGGAGTGTCAAGGCCGTGTGAGCAACACGGGCCAGGGACACGAGCGTGTGTCCAAGCCGTGTGAAGTCTACACTTGAATATTGTAAAATGGTGTAAATAAATTGGCCACACGGGTAAGGGACACGGGCGTGTCCCTAGGTGTTTAGGCCGTGTGAGACACACGGGTTATCAACACGGCCATGTTAGGATGCTCACACTGGCGTGTTACCTTTCCACACGAGCGTGTACCCTGTTTTAAATGCAAAGTTTGCATAGATTGGATAAGGACCCGAAAGGATTCTGAATGGTTTCTAATGGTCGATCTAGGCCTCATATGCCATAATATTAAGAGGTTTAAAATAGAAATTGAAAAAGTTTTAAATTGGACCAAGTCTTGGTGACTTAAAATGGGTTGCATGTACTAGATCAAGTAGGTAATGCCTTGTACTCCGACCCGGCTTGGGTTACGGATATGGGGTGTTACACAAACCTATCCAAAATGTGCCTAAACAAGCCAAAACGTATCAATTCACAATCAACCTAAGTGCCTAACCAATATGCCCTCATTGGCACCACAATTCAAACATATATACAACAATCATTCAATCAAAACATGTACACAATTTGGTTTCATTCAAACATCCTTTAAACTTTAGATAGCAAATATCAAAGTTCATCTATAAACCATGTAACATCCCGAATTAGGGCCTAGTCGGAACAGTGGTCTCGAGACCATAAATCTGAGATAGAAATAATTATTTTATGATTCTTATGAGGTTTATGTTATGAATGCATGCTTGTGTGAAAGTTTCATGAAGAAATTATATGCATAAAATGTCTAATTGCATTTTAGAGACCAAATTGAATAAAGTGGAAAACTTGCATTCTAGAAGCTTTAAGTATGAAATTGCATTAAATTATGAATTAGAGGGTCCTAATTAGCAATTTGACCAATTTCTAAAATTTTGAACAAAAATGGACATGCATAGGAAAAATTGGAAAAAGAAACCCTAAGGGCATTTTGGTCATTGGGTAATTAAAAGAATAAAAAGGGAAAATCAAACAAAAAATGTGTCCATCTTCTTCCTTGGCTGCTGAAAATCACACAACACCATAGCTAGTGTTTTGTTCAACATTTCCAAGCTCAATAGTAAGTGTTCCCTAGCCTTGTTTTTAATGTTCTTTGTATTTTTAAAGTCCCGGTAACATGGTCTACCCATTTCTAGCTATATTTTGAGCTAGGGTTCATGTATGAAAATTGACCCATGCATGACATGCTTGTATTTTGATAATTAATAGAGGAATATGAATGTTTGATGCATGATGAACATCTTTTGTTAGGTGATTTTTAGTGAAAACACCTAAACAGGGACTTGTCTGTAAGTGTAAAAGTGAGTAGTAATAATGTGAAATAAAAGAAAATATGGGCTGATATGGGCATAGTAAAGGTTCGACTAAGCTTGGGTAATCAAGAAAATGCATACATTTCATTTTACGAGCCTAGGGCCTAAATCGTAAATATGTGACAGATTAGAGGTCAAAATGAAAATTTTCAAAAGTATGATTTATGGACCCATTTGAATAATGTGAATAATAAATAAGTTAAATATGGCCTTATAGATCAAGAAAAATATGAATCGGGACTTGATCGAGGAAAGAATAAAGTATACGACGACTAGGTTCGATTATCATCATTTTGTACCAAGGTAAGTACATATGCAAATAATGTGGTGTTGTAGTATGTTTTAATGCTTTAATATATTGAGATAAATGTTTTATTGTAATTATGAGTTATATGCTTATTGATTGTTATGAAAGCATTAATGTTATCATGGCCGTTAACCACGACAATACGAGCAAGTACGATGGAGATAATATATGTAAGTGAAGAAAATCTCATTTGAACCTTAGGAATAGTTAGGATACAAGTGACATGTCACTAGGAAATATGAGATCCAAGCTAGTTGATTTGGTCCGAGTTCGTGAAAAATCTGAACTTGTTGAGTTGGTCCAAGTTCATAATATATGTGAGGCATCCGAGCTCGTTGAGTTGGTCCGAGTTCATTATGGATGCGATGCATGTAACATCCGAGCTCGTTGAGTTGGTCCGAGGTCACTATGGATGTCTACATGTTATAAGGTAGCTTTGGCTACGTATGTACATGAGGCACTTATGTGCAAGTTTTTCATGTATCCAATACTATTCTGATGTGTTCAACAGGTAATATATTGGTTGTAATGAAGTCCCGAGAAGGGCATATGAAAGAGGTATGGTTATCAATACTCTACTATGAGTATAGGTACGTATGCTAAACCTATGAGTAATGCTTTGATAAAGATCGATTTAAGATGAGCAAGTATGTATATGCATATGATGAGTAAGCAAAGAGGTTTGAATGAAGAATAATCTTTATGTATATGCTATCATGTTTTTGCATGTTAATTGTTTACCAGTATCGCATATTATTTGCATGTGGACTTACTAAGCTTTAATGCTTACTCCCCTCTCTTTTCCATCCTTTTTAGCTCCGCCAAGCTAGCTCGAGGATCGGAAGCTGTCGGAGTATTCGATCACACTATCAAAAGACTTTTGGGTATAGTAAAATTATTATTTTGAGTATGGCATGTATAGGAACTTGGTCATTTTGTGATATGTGTCATACTATTTGGCCAAATTGTGAAGGCCTATGATGATGATGATTCTTTTTGTAATGGCCATGTGATAAGGCTCATATTTGATCATTTGGGTTGTAATCTAATTACCCATGCATGCATGTGTTAGTGTTTTGATGGTAGGATATGTTATTTGCTTGGTGAGTGCATGATAATGATGTGATATGTTGTTGATTGATGAAAGTATGGTAAAGTGTGGATTAAGTGCTAAAGGTTAAAGGATGACCTAATGAATTAAAATGACTATATGTATGAATACACAATTTGAAGTTTTGTAACAAGTTTAATAATACATGAAATTGATGTGGAATGCCTCTAAATGGTGTAATAAATATGTCATGTTGTATGTTATAAAGTGTGTTTGAATGTATGAGTGATTGAGGGTGACCATTGGCTTGGAAAATAGCCTCCAAAAAGGTCCACAGGGGTAGACACATGGGAATGTGTCTAGGCCATGTGTGACACACAGTTTGTCCCATGGGCGTGTTGAATGGCTGTGTGTCCCTTGCACCGAAAATTTCCAAGTCAGTATGTATGGTAGTAAACACACGGGAAGAGACACAGTCATGTGTCTCAACCGTTTAAAGGAACACGAGCGTGTGCATTGCCTCCACATGGGCGTGTGAGGCTTAAACCTATAAATTTTCTTAGAAATTTTCTTAAGCTCTCGGTTCAGTCCCAGATTACTTTTAATGTATGTTTTGGGCCTCGTAGGTCCATGGTAAGGACAATATGAATATGTTTGATTGGTTTTAATTTGGAGTGAAATTTTATGACCCGTATTTTCCAGAGATGTCCTGTTTATGTACTGTAATACCTCGTACCTTGTCCCGGTCTCAGGTACGGGTAAGGGTAAGGGGTGTTACAAACCAAACCTTTAAATGTTCAAATACCTTATTCCAAATGCATAACCTAACCTAATCAATTTGGCTATTCATCAAACTTCAAACATTCCAAATTGCATATTAACCTAAACATACCAAAACAACCATTTGAATGCCTCTAGATATCACCATATGCACCCCCATCACAACCATAACCAAACCATTTACCAACTAGAATTTACACCAACACATACACCATAATTTTAAGTGTACATGTAACCAAAATGCTTATAATTTACATAACCAAAACCCTATTTACATGCCACTTATAACTGAGCCAAAATTAATGAATAACTACCGAATGAATTTTTGGATAATGTGATCTCCAACGACGTTCCAATTGACAGTAAAAGTCTGACAATCTATAAAGAAATAAAACCAAATAAAGTAAGTTTTCAAATAAGCTTAGTAAGTTCGTAAAATCAAACATATCATACCTACCAATTTAAATATAAATCGTACATAACAATGAAACTAACAATTCCTTTATCGTATTCCATCAATCCAACTACTTGAAATAATTAAACCTGGATGATTCATATCATCAAACATAACGTCAAATAATCGTGTATCAATATATAAATCATCACATTGTCTTATACCGTTTCCATCATAATAGTTAATTATTTTGCTCAGAGAACAATAGTAAATCAACTTCGGATACACGGGAGGGTAATGCTCATACGAGCTAACATAATGACATTAACCGATACGCGATGCTACTCACACAAGCTTCAGAGAATACACAACAAATGCAGGACCTCAAGCCATCGGTACAGTATCCATCATTGGTACATAGTACCTGCTAAATAAAACACCAACAAAGAATGTCTGCTAACACAACACCGGCATAAAGCCTGCTAAATATACACCGGCATAAAGCCTGCTAAATATACACCGGCTCAAAGCCTACTAAATACACACTGGCTCAAAGCATACTAAATACATATCGGCATAAAGCCTACTATGCCCTAATGACATGTCATTTGTATCCTAGCTATTCACTAAGTTCACACGGGCTTATGTTGTTTCTCCGAGACATTCATATTCAACTATCCCTTCATTTCATTATTTATCCAATAGAACATAACATTGTACAAACTTCATACTATCAATTTGAAATAAGTTAAAACAATAACAACATAATAAATGTAATACAAACTTACCAAAACACGATAGCTAACAACACGCGACGATGATTACTCGATGGCTTTTTCCTTCCTCTGTTTATCATCAGATTAGTTTTTTTTTATCTAAATATAATAGTTTAATTGAATTAACCAAATTAAACATCATAAAACACTTAAATTCATGCAATTAACCCTTTAATGACATTTTACACATTTACTATAAACTTTCTCCTTTTATTCAATTTAATCCCTAAAATTGAAATTCTCACAATTATCACAAATTAGCCCAAAAAATCTTGTTTCAAATTTTATAGGGTCCCTATACAGCCCACTTTTACTACTTTATCACAAGAATGACATGTTATTTTACAATTTTAACAACTTAGTCCTTAAACTTTAAAATAAACTATCAACCTTAATAATCTATCATAAAAATTCAAGAACATAAAAAATTCATTCATGGTAAAATTCTAAACAATAAATAGTTTTACAAATTAGTCATTGATTAAGTTAGATTAAGCTATAGCGACCTCAAAAACACAAATATCCTAAAAACGAATAGGGAATTCACTTACATGCATTCAACTTAGCATGGTCGATTCTCAAAGCTTTGCAACCATGGAGTTTTGGTTTTTAGAAAGCAAATTAAAGAAGAAGATGATAACATTATGTTTTGTTTTCGTCATTTAATTACTTAATTACCACTTTAAACTTTAATATTAGTAAAAATTTCTTAACATACCATGCTCAATCGTCTAGTCACATATATAAGGTCTAATTACTTATTAAAGTCCTTAATTTAGGCTTTTATAATCAATAGACACATATAAATTAATAGTGATTAAGTTTTGTAATTTTTACAATTTAGTCCTTTTTTCCTTAATTAATTGACCAAACGTTAAATTTTTCAACCAAATTTTAATACGACACTCTAATAACCTTATAAATATTAAATAAATAAAAATTACTGACTCATTGATCAAAATTTTAATAGATACCCTTAACCCTAATAACTAAATTTTAATAGCGATTAATTTTTGCGACTTCTACAATTTAGTCCTTTTTTCCTTAGTTAATTAACCAAATGTTAAAATATTTGAACCAAATTTTAATACGACACTCTAATAACCTTATAAATATTAAATAAATAAAATTTATTGACTCATTGTTCAGAATTGTGGTCTCAAAACCATCGTTTCTAAGACCATTGAAAAATGAGTTGTTACATTAAAAGTTCAAGAAGCACATATAAAAGGACTCGATACAAAAGAGGCCCAAATCCCCTCATAATATGTATGAGGGGAAAAGCCCTAGCATAATTAACTAGGGTTAGTCACCCCTCTCTTAATAGAACTAGGGGACTTGTTTTTCTATCAAATAAATATTATTTATATTCTACTAATTCAACTAGGACTCTTCTATCTCTCTCTATAAATAGATGACATTGGTAGAGCTATTAACACATAAGTTTTCAATATTGTTATTCTGTTAAAAAATAGTGAGAAGTTACTTCTAAGTATAAATTCTATTTTTTGGGAATAACAATTCTACCAGTTTCTATTGAGAAGGGCATTTACTTTCTAACTGAAAGTAAGAAAATTATTTTGGGTTCTGTGTTTGATTCATAATTTTTCGAGCCCACACTCAAAGTGATTCGAGGTATGAGAATAGCGAAAAAGTTTGTTCAGTTGAAAGATGGAAACTTTAAGGATTTGTCTCGCACAATGTATGGGTACTTTTTAGGAAAAATTTATTGCTATAACTATCACAAATAGGCTCGATTTTTAAATTTTTTATTTTTCGCTATGACAGAAAACCGTTTTCAAATTAGATTTTTTCCAACACATTTACCCTTTAGTTGGACTATGAATTCCACTATTGTGGAATGATCCTACATACTGCAGAAGTCATATACCTAATGTACTGACTTTTGGTTCCTTATCTATTTGAACTCATGATTTCATTTACATTAAAGTATATAAGTCACAAATACATAGTACATCATCCACTTAGGATTAAGGTATGTCACATTATGAATATCACAAGTGAATAAACCCACAAACAGATCTAATATATATTCTAATTGGGTGTTATTCGATGTACTTTCAGTCCACTTAGCCACAACTATGTCTCTTTCCTCTGAGAGTCATCTGCTCTAATACCCAAGACAACATATCTCCTAAATTGGACTTGATAAGGAGCAATTTAGTCTTTCAATCGGTTTACTCATTTTTGATTAGATGAAGGACACGTTTTGATTATATAATAATATAAGTTATCTTTTCGTAACACGATTCAACCACATAATGTAATAGCACGCCCGATGAAGTCTCTATATCTGATTACTGTTTGGCATATAGTTGGTACTATAATGGTAGATAAGAGCAAGCAAGTTTTTGTTTTGGATAAGTATAGAGTTGTGAGTGTTAAGCCAATTGGCGAACACTTAGTTTTGGCGAGATCTATGCTTTGGTGGACTCTTTAATTAAGTATATGCCACAGCAGATGCTTTGGCAAACTAGTCAAGTTCATAGTAAATTAGATTTGTTTATTATTTTAGTAGGGTAACTTAGTTAGTTAAGTTAGGATTTAGGTAGAATGAACTAAGATAGAGTAGATGAAAAGCCTTAAATTATGATAAGTGCACTTAATCACGAGAATCAAGAGTATTAGTGGAATTATCTGATTCTTCCACTATACCTTGTTTTCGTGCTTAAGTATATAAGGATAGTGGTGACATCTTTCGTCTTCTTTGTTTTCTTCTTTCTTCTTGATTTTCTTTGAACTTTTTGAAAACTTAAGTCCATAAAACCTCTCCCAAGTTGGGTTTATTGTGTTCAGCTAACTTATACGTTTGTCCCAACTCACTGGTAATTACTAATGAACCTTAAGTTATCTTTAAAGTTATTTACGTGTTTTTAATTCTACATGCATAAATGTTAGAATGGTGTGTAATAAAGGAAACTTCCTGATTTTGGATTAAGTGTTAATGATTCTTGCATACATGTTTAGATTTGATACATCAGTGATCTGATATGTGTAATTATCCTCATTTTTAGCTCAAGAAGTTACTAAAGGTCTAAAAGATAAAGGCAAAGGACTTGCTTTATAGACTTTGCTATAATTTTTGGTGAGTTCCTTTTTACTTCCATGTATTGTGGTCTACTTTAGTTTATAATTGTATAAGGTAAGTATTCTTTCTTTGTAAAGGATGAAAAGTGTATGTGTGTAAATAATGGTTGTCTAGAGTCGTTAGTTTGAGTTCAGTATGTCTGTGATATGGAGTATAAGCCATTTTTCATGTTTAAGCCACTACCAACTGCTTCTGATATGAATGAATGATACGATGTGAGCTGATATATGGAGATGGATATGTAGAGATATGTTTGTGTAGCCTTCAGTAGGGCAAATATATTATTGCAAACCAAATTTGCAGAACACGATAAAAAATACTATACTGAGTGAAAATGATATAAGTAGTTATGGTGAAGAATGTATATGAGTGAGACTGTAAGTTATGTATCTGGCTCTAAAATCTAGGTATGTGGCTGGCACGAGAATGGATTTTCTAAGTTATGTTGAGTTGGTGTATAGTATTCGCCTATGTGATACGTCATTGGCGTATTGAGTATGTCTGAGTTTTGTATACGCCATTGGGCGTAGTTTGTGGTAATGTATGAATTTCTTTTTAAAGGTTCAATTGTGCAGTTAGTATTCTTAAGATCTTTTTGGAACTCAAAAAGTTCATATGAACTTTCTCTATTACTTTTTCCTTCTCAGACTTACTGATTGAAAGAAAAACCTATCTGAAGGACTATATTAGAGCATTGCTGCTATTGTGAGATAGATGTTTTGTTTGTACTATGCATGGAACATGATGAGTTAACATCTAAGTGTATTTTGAGGAGAAAATGTACAAATAACTTTTGTTTGTTAAAACTTTATTTTATGAAATCTTAGTGAAATTGATATTAAGTTTTATATGCTGTTTAATAAAGTCACTAAACTTGAGTTTATACACTATAAGATTTAAACATAAATCCAATCCAATATTGGTTTAATTCAAACATTAAAGTTTTACAAGTTTTCGCTAAAACTGGTTTTTAATTTAAGATAATTTCTAAGTAGTGACATGTAATACTTAGATCTTTCTAAAGGATCAGGTTTGGTGTGTTATAAGTTGATATTAGAGCCAAGGTTGAGTCGATTCTCGAAAAACCAAAAGTTGTGTCACACCCCATCATGCATAGTATGCCTGATGTACAAATTGGTTTGACGAATAGGATAATCTATGATGTATTTACGAGAAAGTTGATTATTAAGGGCGCAGATGCTTATTTGGGATATATTATAGATTCATCTAAGTCAAGAAAGGAAGTTAGTCAAGTTTTAGTAGTAAGAGAATTTCTAGATGTGTTTCCAAGGGAGCTTTCAAGAATGCCACCTGAGAGAGATATAGAGTTTTCAATTGAATTTAAACCTAGAACAGCACCTATCTACTGTACTCCTTACAGAATGACACTGTTACAACTAAAAGAGCTGAAAGCATAGTTGCAAGATTTATTGGATAAGGGTTTTATAAGACCAATTCTGTCGCCTAGGGGTGCGACAATTCTGTTTGTGAAGAAGAAAGATGAAACAATGTGCCTATGTGTATATTACCGTCAACTGAACAAAGTAACAATAAAGAATAAGTATCCTTTGCCCAAGATTGAAGATTTGTTTGACCAGTTATACGGGGCTTTAGTTTTCTCTAAAATTGATCTGAGGTTTGGATATTGTCAAGTGAAGATTAAAAATGATGATGTGCCTAAAACTGCCTTTCGACCAAGGTATGGTCACTATGAATTTATTGAGATGCCTTTTGCATTGACTAATATGCCTGCAATATTTATGGACTTGATGAATAAAGTATTTCAGCCATATATGGATTAGTTTGTAGTAGACTTTATGATGATATATTGGTTTATTCTAAGAATGAGATTGATCATGAGGAATATTTGAGAATTGTGTTGAGAACTTTGCGTAACAATCTATTGTACACTAAGTTTAGTGAATGTGAATTTTGGCTGAGAGAAGTACATTTTTTAGGCCATGTGAGTTTTGCTGAGGGTATTAAAATAGATCCTGATAAGGTAAAAGCAATACTTGAGAGGAATCTGCCCAAAAATGTATCTGAAGTTCACAGTTTTTTGGGTCTAGCAAGTTATTATAAAATATTTGAAAAAGGTTTTTCAATGTTAGCAACACCTCTTACTCGATTATTGAAAAAGAAAAAAAGTTTGAGTGGAATGATGAGTGTCAACAAAGTTTTAAGAAGTTGGAAGTAGTTTTGACTGAAGCTCCAGTTTTAGCACAACTAGTGTCTGGTGTAGAGTATACAATTTATACAGACACATCTTTGAATAGACTTAGATGTGTGCTTATGAAAAGGAGTAAGGTTATAGCTTATGCATCACGTCAACTTAAACCTCATGATAAAAACTATCAAACATATGATTTGAAATTGGCAATAGTGGTTTTGGCGTTGAAGATATGGCGACATTATTTTTATAGAGAGAAGTGTCATGTGTTCTCTAATATAAAAGTTTGAAATATTTGATGACTCAAAAGGATCTAAAGTTGTGCCAAAGAAGATGGTTGGAGTTGCTGTTCTGATCTGACTATTGAGTATCATCCAGGAAAGGAAAAGTTGTGGCTGATGCTTTGTGCCAATATTTGCTTCCATTTTGCTTTGCATGCAAAAACCGTTCAGAACAGTATACAAAGTATATTAATGTAATTAATGGATATTTTATTAAACCAATTTGTTCAAAAAATTACAAGCATACGTAGACAAAAATATTACACTAAAGGCACTAGATCCCAACACATGCTTCATTCTTTAATGCTTTGTTATTTTGATTTCAAATTATGTTAGCACCATTGAGCTCCCAACACTCAGCGTATGAATTGTTGGAAAAAATCTTATTCGAAAATAGTTTTCTTGCGTAGCGAAAAAAATAAAATTTTGAAAATCAGGCCGATACGTGATATTTATAGCAATAATTTTTTTCTCAAAATAGTATATGTGTTTTGGGCTAGATGGATCCTAGATGTTCTTAGCTTTCAATGAATGGTGTTCTCCGCTATTCTTGCACCATGAACTGTTTCGAGTGTGAGTTTGAACAATTTTGAATATAAAAAAAAGAACTAAAATGATTTTCTTACTTTCAGTAGGAAAGTAAATCTCTCTCTCTCTCTTTCTCTCTCTCTCTCTCTCTCTCTCTCTTATAGAAACCAGTAGAATTGTTATTCTTGGAAAATAGAATTTATACTTAGAAATAAATTCACACTATTTTCAGGTAGAATAACAATATCTCAAAAGTTGTGTGTAAATTATTGTATTTTTAGCTCTACCGGTGTCATCTATTTGTAGGGAGAGCAAGTGAAACCCTTATTGAATTAGTAGAAACATTTAATACCTATTTAATAGAAAAACAACCTCCTAGTTGAACTAGGACAGAGATAAGCTAATAGGGTTTGCTTCCCCTCCTATGTATTATGATAGAGATTCGAGCCTCTCCTGTATTGGGTCCAATTACACATGCTTCTTGGATTTTTAACCCAATACTTTATAATTTAATTTAACCCAGTACATGTTTTTCTATTTCTTAAAATAGACATGATTTATTAAATTAATTTTCTAATTAAATAATTTACTCAACCCGATTCTGATTCTGTTAAAATTATGATTACTTTACCCCAAAAGAATCCATGAGAAAATATATTTAATTTCTACATTCAACGAATTTCATAATGACCAGGTAACTTAATTCCATTTTCAAACTTTAATTATTTCATTAAATAATAATTCGAAAAAGTGAAAATAATTCTTAGGTCATTTCCATACTAAGTGAAAAACTGCATTCATTTCTGAATGTAACTCATTTCTCTAACTATATCATTTCTATCAATTTCTATTCATTTAATTCATCATGCAATTCATTTTTGGTTTCAACAAGCTAGCGGAGGGGTTGATTGAACATATGTGATTAGAGCTCAAATGATTTATAATTAAGTTTCAGTTTTTCGCCTATTAATTACAAACTCATTTAGTCATGAAGTCATTCCATTATAGTATTGTGATTGAGCTCTCCCTAATGACATACCGTTACAAAAGCAACTTGATCAGTACTCGTCCAATGACCTTGTCATAAGTGTGTTACCTTTATAGGATATCCCTAGTCTCTTTGGGATAAATCTGCTCTGCTAGTATGATCCTATTTTATCTAATAGTATCCATTAAATCTTCCTTCATAAAAAGTCAATTATTATCAAATAGTAATTAAGTCATTCATGATAAAGACGAATGTCTCGTAACCACATTTACTTTTCATCTATCATGTAATTCCAATGAGAGGATATCATTTACCTATGTCTCGGGCTATGAATTCCACTATTGTGAATGGTGTTACATATTGCAGAAGTTTTATACCCAACACACTAGCTTTCGGTTCCTTATCTATTTAAACTCTGACTTTTACTTATATTAAAGTATATGAGTCACGCATACATAGTCCATTATCCATTTAAGATTAAGGTATGTCAAGTTATGAATGTGACAAGTGAATAAATTCCTAAACAGATTCAAGATCTATTCTGTTTGAGTCCAGTTCAATTTATTGTTAGTTCGATCAATCACATTTATGTCTCTATCTTCTTAGAGTCATCTACTCTGATGCCCAAGACAAAGCATATATGTCACATTCTAGTCACATTTAAGTCTTGGCTCATTGAAACCGAAAATTAACTGCATATTGAATCAAATGAATAAAAACGGATAGAAATGGTAATGTTGGTGAAGTGGGAAACATTCGAAAATGAATGTGGTTTTCTCACGAAATAGAAATAACCTAGAAAATTAATTTGTGGTTTTTGAAATTATTATTTAATTAATTAAATGATTGAAGTTCAAAAATGGAATTAAATTAACTGGTCATAGTGAATCTGTTAAATTTAAAAATATTAAATATATTTTCTCATATATTTTTGCATATATTCTTTTAAGGTAAAATTGTCATGATTTTAATGAAATTAGAATTGGGTTGAGAAAATTATTTAAATGGAAAATTAGTTTATTTAAATTAATGTCTATTTTGGAAAATAGAAAAAATGTACTAGGTTGGATCAAATTATAATGTGCTGAGCTAAAAGTTAAGAAAGCACATATAATTTGATCCAATACAAGAGAGACTCAAATCTCCATCATAGTACATATGAGGGGAAGTACACCTTATTATCCCCTTCTCTCTTATAGTTCAATTAAGAAGTTGTTTTTCCATTAAATAGATTTATACTAATTCAACAAGATTTTCACTTGTTCTTCCTATATATAGATGGCACTGGTAGGGCTAAATACACAATAAGTTTTACATAAATTTGAGATATTGTTATTCTATCCGAAAATAATAAGAATTTATTTCTAAGTATAAATTCTATTTTCTGAAATAACAATTCTACCGATTTCTATAAAAAAATGAATTTTTCTTTCCTACTAAAAGTAAAATAAATAATTTTTGGTTCTGTGTTTGATTCAAATTCGTTCAAGCCCACACTCGAAACAGTTTGTGGTACGAGAATATAGGAGAAGGTTATTTGGTTGAAAGTTGGGAAAGACATGGATCCATTTAGTCGAAAACACAGTTGAAATTTAGGAAAAGGTTTATTGCTATAAATATCACAAAATGGCTCAGTTTTCAAATTTTTAATTTTTTGCTGTTCAAGAAAACCGTTTTTGAACTAGATTTTTTCCAACAAAGCTTGTCTCATATTTTCTCTTTCTTCCACTATCTTAGTACAGTCCTCCAAAGAAAGATAAAATCATAATATCGAAGGTTGAGTTCCCTTCTTAGAATCAGTTGTTGCATACATTCTAATATCTTGTTTATGTATGAAGCTTATGATAATGCTATCACTTTATTTTTTTCAATCCCTTAGGATTTGAATACTTAGAACAAAATTATCTTCTACATTAGAACAAAATTATCTTCTACATCCTTCATGCTAAACTATTAAGTTAACCACAGTTTAATCAATGATAATATCCCTATATAATTTCCAATTAGTAGAATGTCATTAACAAATAGAACGGGAAAGACCACATTTCTATCTCCAATACATTTATAAACACAAGGTTCATCTATGTTTTTATCAAATCTAAAGGTTTTGCTCACTTAATCAAATCTTTGATTCGAAGAGTGGGATGATTGATTAAGTCCATATATGGATCTAAGTAGTTTGCAAGCTTTATGCTCATTTCCTTTAGCTATATATCAGGTGGGTTGCATCGTATAGATACTCTCTTGAAGATAGTCATTCAAGAACTTTATCTTGACATCCATTTGCTAGATCTCATAACCGAAAGCTGCCACAATGGATAACAATATGTGGATTAACTTGAGCATAATAACTGTAGAGAAGGTTTCTTCATAATCGATACATTCTTTTTTAGTATCACCTTTTGTTATAAGTTTCCACTTTTCCATCCATATTTTTTTTCTTCTTGTAAAGCCACTTACACCCCATAGGTTTTATTCCTTTCAGTCTACAAGTTTCCATACTGAGTTGGAATTTAAAGAATATATCTCATCTTTCATAACTATTTTCTAAAGTTTGGAATCAACACTCTACATCGCTTCATCATATGCGAGTGGGTCATCATCTTCCTGTTCAAGAGACTTAATATTTAAAACACTTCTGCTAGATTGGAAGAACTCAGGCTTGTGAGAGACCTTCCTATTATGATGAAGCACCCTATGCTGCTGATCGTTTGCAGATCTACTATTAGGAATTGGTTTTGGAACCATTTCTGTAAGGCTTTGTGTATTTCTCGAAAGTTCTTTGAGAGCTTCTTTACTTTGAGTTTTGAAGTCATTCATGTAACTTTCCTTAAGGAAAGAAACATGAGTTGACACTATCACTGTTTGCTTTTTTGGGTTATAAAACAAACTGCCCTTTGTTACTTTTAGATATCCACAAACATGTACAATTTTGTTCGTGAATCCAACTTCTTCACATCTTTATCCAATACGTGAGTTGGGTATCTGCGAATCCTTAAATGTTTTACATTTGTCTTCCTGTCGTACCACAATTCGTATGGAGTTTTAGATGCTGCCTTAGTTGGTATATCTTTCAGAATTTAACAAGTCATTTGTAATGCATATCCCCAAAAAGAGATTAGCAGCTTCGAATAACTTAACATCAAATGAACCATGTCTAGAAAAGTTCAATTTTTTATCTCTGCCATGTCATTCTTTTGTGGAGTGTTTGACTCAATTAATTGGGATAGAATCTTATTCTCTATGAGATACCCTAAGAATTCATCTGATAAATATTACTCACCTCAATCAGATCAAAATCACTTTATGGGTAAACCTAGTTATTTCTCGACTTTCTATGGAACTCTCTAAATTTATCAGAGATTTCACTTTTGCGGTGCATTAGCTACACATACCTATATATGGAATAAACATCAATAAATATTACATAATACTTGTAACCACCTCTTGCATTGATGTTCATGGGGTCACATACGCCAGTGTGCACAAGTTCTAAGGGTTTCATGACCCTCGTTCATTTTGCATTGAAAGATCTTTTAGTCATCTTACCTTCTAAGTAAGATTCATATTGTGAAAGATCAATTTATTTAAGCGAACTCAAAGTACCTTCTTTCACAAGTCTAGTAATTGTAATATCCCGAATTAAGGCCTAATCGGAATAGTGGTTTCGTGACCACAAATTCGAGATAGAAATAATTATTATATAATTATTTTTAGGTTTATGATATGATTGCATAATTGTGTGAAGATTTCGTGAAGAAATTTTTGGCATAACGAGTTTAATTTAAAGTTAGGGATTAAATCGAATAAGTTGCAAAACTTGCATTCTAGATGTTTTTAGTATGAAATTGCTTTGAAATATTAATTAGGAGGTCTTAAATGGTACTTTGACCAATTTTAAGTTCATGGACAAAATTAGGACATAGAAGGAATTTTTGAAAGTTTAGTAAGGAGGGGCATTTTGGTCATTTGGATATTAAATGAAATAAAAAGGGAAAAATAACACAAAATTGGTTATCATCTTCCTTAGTTGCAGCCGAATGCTCCCTCTCTCCATAGCTAGGGTTTCTTCAACTTTCAAGCTTCATAGTAAGTGATTCCAAGCCCCGTTTTTAATAATTTTTACGTTTTTGAAATCTCGATAACTCGGTATAGCTTATGATAGTAATATTTTGAGTTAGAGTTCATATTTGGAAAAATACCCATAGGTGAAATTTTTGAATTTTGATGTTCTATGATAGAATATGAGGTTTTAAATTAAGCTAGACAACTTGTGCTACTTGGTTTTGAGTGAAAACGAGTAAAAGGGCTTAATCGGCAAAAATACCTAATAGTCATAAGTACATGTTAGAGTGAGAATTTGATGTTTCCATAGAAGGAAAAAGTGATCAGCATGTTATAAAACATAAGAATAAGGAATTAAGTTTAATCCCGAGATTAAGGGCAAAAGTGTAAATATGCAAAACTTTAGGGGTAAAATTGTAATTTTGCTAAAATTTGAATTAAAGACTAAGTTGATAATGTGAGTATTAAATAAGCTAAATGTGTTATTTTAGATCAAGAAAGACGTGGAATCGACCCCAATCGAGGAAAAGAAAAGATTGTGGACTAAATTGCAAAATCTTTATATTTTGGTACCAAGGTAAGTTCATGTGTAAATAATGTAGCATAATTGTTATTTTTAAGTTATTGATGTTAATTATATGATATGCTGATTTTTATCATGAAATATATGCTTTGTGATTATTTTCGAATAAAATGCAAATTATGTGTATTATTTGTTAAATATAAAGTGCTCACGAGTATTGGTTGGTTTGATTTTACGAAAGATGGCAAGGATATGTGTCCGAGGAAAATCCCGTTTGAACCTTAGGAATAGATTAGGATACAAGTGACATGTCACTAGGATGGTTGAGCATCCGAACTCGTTGAGTTGAGTCCGAGTTCACTTATGGATGCGAATGTCCGAACTCGTTGAGTTGAGTCCGAGTTCGTGAGATGTAACTAAGCATCCGAACTCGTTGAGTTGAGTCCGAGTTCACTTATGGATGCGAAAGCCCGAGCTCGTTGAGTTGAGTCCGAGTTCACTTAGGGGCGGGTTACATGATTGCTTGATTACATATGTGGCACTTATGTGCAAATTATCCATGTATCCGAGTTATATTCTGATGTGTTCAATGGGTAAAATTTTCTAGTGAAATGGAAGAACACTTAAAATGCAAGTAACGTTTTGGTAAGTGTTGTGAAATGGACACTTTGAACAGGTATGTACTTAACCCTCGGGTTGAAAATAGATACTACAACGATAAGGTGGTAAGATGATGAATGATGTTTAGAAATGTGATATATGTTTTGGTGATACCATGCTAAGGTTGTTTGGTATAATTGTATTGTTATGTTACTTGTTATTTACATATGAACTTACTAAGCATTTATGCTTACTCCCTCCTTTTTATTCACTGTAGTTTTGAACAAGCCGACTCGGGAATCGGGACAGGTCGAAGGTTCGATCACACTATCCGAAGGACTTTTATTTTGGTAAATGGCTTGTAAAACTTAAGTATTGCATGTATAGCAATATACCTACTTTGTGTAAATAATTTTGTGATATGGCGGTGATTTGGTTGAGAAAATTCTTGATAATGATAAGTCATGGAAATGGCTAATTTAGATCATGTTTGATATCATGGAAGGTTAATAGGTTATCTAGTCCATAAAAACTCATGAAAAGATGAAATTTGTCTTAAACAGAACATTGCAGCAACACTTATGTGAGTTTGAAAATTTACTAAAAATCATAGAAATCGAATTTGGTGATGGATTAAATATTAAATTGAATCCTAATATGTCTAGTTTCACATAAAACAAACAAAACAGGTAAAGGAATTATATGTTAGAAGATATTTGAATTTTAGTGAAACAGGGCCAGAGCGATTTCTGGATCCCCTATTCCAACTTTAGAAATTCACCATAAATTGTAAAAAAGTAATTAGGTGGTGTATTTTATATTCTTGAAATCCTTATTGAGTCTAGTTTCAGGATAAACAAATGGAATAATCATATAAATTTTTCACAGAGAGAAATACGATTTGTAGTAAACCGAGGTTAGTCCAGTCAAGTCCTGAAATAGGGGTAACTTTAACTAATAAACTGTACTAATTGGCCCAACCAAAAATTCTAGAAAAAAATTAGTGAATAGATATATGAGTATAGATTTAGGGAAAATTTACAGATCTTGATTTCGAGTTTCATAACTCGAGATATGATTTTTCTTGTAACTGTGATGCAGGTAGCTAGAAAGCTATGAATGTAGAAACAAATGATTCGAAGTTCTTAATTTGATCAATTATGTTCGGTAACACCTCAAGCTCGACTCCGACGACGGACTCGGGTGTGGGGGCATTACATTTAGTGGTATCAGATCAGGTTTAGTCAGTTCTCGGACTACGTGTTGTATGTACGGATTTTGCTATACATGTCATATGTATAAATTGTGATAGTGTGACGACTTCTGACCTTTTTAAATGATTTTTTATATAGTAAATGGATCCCGATCCAACTGTGGCAGATGAAGTAGAGAGTAACGCGCCAGCTTCGGCTGAAGGGGCCGCGCCGACTGAAAATCCACCTCCTCTTGTTTGTCGGGAGGAGGAGAAAGGGATCGAGAAGCCTTTCTCCAAATGATGAGTGCATGGTACACTGAGTTCGTTCGTACGAACCCAAATGTATGACCTCCCCCACCTCCCCCAATTCCTCAACCTATACCCCCGATACCTCAGGGTGTGGATATGATAAAATTTTATAGAACTCCAGTTGACAGAATTCGTAAACAAGGGGTCGAAGAATTTAGGGCAAATATTGATGATGATGCCGAGAAAGCAGAGTTCTGGCTTGAAAATTCTATCTGGGTATTCGATGAATTATCTTGTACACCTGAAGAATGTTTGAAATGTGCTATATCTTTGTTGAGGGATTCAGCCTATAATTGGTGGAAGACTTTGATTTCGGTGGTACCGAAAGAGAGGGTAACCTGGGAATTCTTTCAAGAAGAGATTCGGAAGAAATATATTAGTGAAAGATTTATTGATCAGAAACGTAAAGAGTTTCTTGAGTGAAGCAAGGTAATATGATGATCCACGAGAATATGAAAGAGAGTTTGTTCAATTGAGTAAGTATGCGGAGAATATGTTCCTACAGAGGCCAAGATGTGCCGACGATTTGAAGACGGGCTCAACGAAGACATCAAGGTATTTGTTGGGATCCTTGAACTAAAAGAAATGGTGGTACTTGTCAATCGAGCTTGCAAGGCTAAAGAATCACTTAAGGAAAAGAAAAAGGTAGAATCTGAGACACGAAATTGGAAGAAAAGACCAATGAGTAATGCACCCCTCACAAAGAAACCGGAAAGTCAAGAAATATGAATCCTCGTTCCCAAGTTTCAATTTGGGCAATCATATGGGAATTATAAGAAGCAAAATGTGGGTCCTAAGTCCCAGACTACTTCGGCAGCCAGTGCAGGGAACTCGAGATTTGTTAAACCCGAGTGCCAGCAGTGTGGTAGAAATCATTTTGGTCCGTGCAAAGCAAATAAATGTTTTCGATGTGGTTCTCCGGATCATTTTATTAGAGACTGCCCAGAGAGAGCTGAGAAAGAAAAATTTCAGTATACAAAAGCAAGTGGTGCAGATTCGAGGGGAAGGTATCCAAGAAAAGCTGGGAGTGAAGCAAGCAGTAAGAATGTAGCCAGAGATGCAACAGTTAGACCTGAAGGAAGGGCTCCGGCTAGAACTTATGCTATTAAAGCGCGTTAAGATGCTTCCTCACCCGATGTGATTACCGGTATATTTTCTATTTATGATGTTAATGTTATTACTTTGATTGATCCCGGTTCTACCCATTCATATGTGTGCATGAAATTGGTGTCTAGTATGAATATACCTGTTGAGAACATATAATTTATGATTAGAGTGTCGAATCCGTTAGGCAAATATGTGATAGTTGATAAAGTATGCAAGAAATGTCCTTTAATGATTCGAGGTCATTACTTTCCGGCTGACTTGATGTTGTTGCCGTTTGATGAGTTTGATGTTATTTTGGGTATGGATTGGTTGACATTGCATGATGCTATAATAAATTGCAAAGAAAAGGTTATAGAATTAAAGTGTGTAAATGGTGAAACACTGCGGGTTGAATCAGATAAATCAGAGGCATTGTCTAGTGTGATTTCTTCAATGTCGGCTCAAAGATATTTGAGAAAGGGTTATGAAGCTTATTTGGCGTATGTAATTAATACAAAAGAAGTTTAAAAGAAAGTTGAATCAGTGCCGGTTGTGTGTGAATTTGCGGACGTATTTCTAGAAGAATTGCCGGGTTTGCCTCCAGTTAGGAAAGTAGAATTTGGTATTGATTTGATACCAGGAACAACTCCGATCTCGATTGCTCCATATAGAATGGCACCAATAGAGTTAAAAGAGTTAAAGTCGCAGTTGCAAGAGTTGACTGATAAAGGCTTTGTGAGACCAAGTTTTTCACCTTGGGGTGCTCCCGTGTTATTTGTGAAAAAGAAGGATGGTTCTATGAGGTTGTGTGTTGATTATCGGCAGTTAAACAAGGTGACAATCAAAAACAAGTATCTGTTTCCAAGATTTGATGATTTGTTTGATCAGCTAAAAGGAGCGACATGGTTTTCAAAGATTAACTTGAGATCTGGGTATTACCAGCTGCGAGTAAAAGAGTCGGATGTGCCTAAAACTGCTTTTAGAACAAGGTACGGTCATTATGAATTTTTAGTTATGCCATTCGGGTTGACAAATGCTCCTGCTGTGTTTATGAATTTAATGAATCGTATATTTCGGCCATACTTGGACAAATTTGTTGTGGTGTTTATAGATGATATTTTAATTTATTCAAAAGATGAGACAAAGCATGCTGAGCATATGAGGATAGTTTTGCAAACTTTGAGAAATAAGCAGCTATATGCTAAGTTTAGTAAAAGTGAATTTTGGCTTCGAGAAGTTGGATTTTTGGGACATATTGTTTCAGGTGATGGTATACGGGTTGATCCTAGTAAAATTTCAGCCATTGTTGATTGGAAACCACCAAAAAATGTAACAAAGTTAAAAGTTTCTTGGGGCTATTTGGGTATTATCGTGGTTTGTAAATGGATTTTCTATAATTCTTTGCTCCTATGACTAGACTACTCAGAAAGAATGTTAAATTTGAATGGACGGAAGAATGTCAACAGAGTTTTGAAGAATTGAAAAAGTTATTAACAGAGGCACCGATGTTAGTACACCGAATCGGGTAAAGAATTTGTGGTGTATAGTGATGCTTCTCTAAATGGTTTGGGGTGTGTACTCATGCAAGAAGGAAAAGTGGTGGCTTATGCTTCGAGGCAGTTAAAACCTCATGAGAGGAATTATCCTACTCACGATTTGGAATTGGCTGCAGTGGTGTTTGCTTTGAAGATTTGGCGACATTATTTGTATGGTGAAAAGTGTCGGGTATATATTGACCACAAAAGTCTTAAGTACTTGATGTCACAAAAAGACTTGAATTTGAGACAGCGAAGATGGTTAGAGTTATTGAAAGATTACGAGCTTTTTATTGATTATCATCCGGGAAAAGCGAATGTGGTTGCCGATGCTTTAAGCAGAAAGTTGTTGTTTGCTTTGAGAGTTATGAACACTCAGTTAAAAATGTCAGATGATGGTTCGATTCTAGCAGAGTTAAGAGCAAGACCGATGTTTTTACAAGAGATTTCTGAAGCTCAAAAAAATGATCAAGATTTGCTAGCCAAGAGAAAACAGTGTGAAGCTGATACGGGATCAGATTTCAGAATCGGTTCTGATGGTTGCTTGATGTTTAAAAATCAAATTTGTGTACCGAAAAATGAGGAGTTGATTCAAAAGATTTTGCATGAAGCACATAATGGCTGTTTGGCGGTTCATCCAGGCGATTAAAATGTATAATGACTTGAAGAAAATTTACTGGTGGAGTGGAATAAAAAGAGATATTTCCGAGTTTGTATCAAAGTGTTTAATTTGTCAACAGGTGAAAGCTGAACACCAAGTGCCTTCGGGATTACTTCAGCCTATTATGGTTCCTGAATGGAAATGGGATCGTATTACTATGGATTTTGTTTTAGGGTTGCCATTGACTCTAGGAAAGAAAGATGCCATCTGGGTAATAGTTGACAAACTGACTAAATCGGCTCATTTTATTCCGATACGTACGGATTATTCTCTTAACAAGTTGGCTGAACTGTATGTTAAAGAAATTGTTAGACTACACGGAATACCATTGTCGATTATTTCAGATAGAGATCCGAGATTTACTTCATGGTTTTGGCAAAAGTTACAAGAGGCATTAGGTACAAAGTTAAATTTTAGCACTGCCTTTCATCCACAAACTGATGAACAATCAGAGAGAGTAATTCAGATTCTTGAAGACATGCTCAGATGTTGCGTATTGGAATTTCAAGGTAGTTGAGAAAGGTACTTACCGTTAGTAGAATTTGCTTATAATAATAGTTATCAGACGAGTTTGAAGATGGCACCTTATGAAGCATTGTATGGTCGTAAATGTCGGACGCCATTGTATTGGGTGAACTCAAGGAAAAGCATTTATGGAGTTGATCTAATAAAAGAAACCCAAGAAAAAGTGAAAGTGATTGAGATTGTTTGAAAGTTTGCCGGATAGATGTAAATCTTATGCGATTTAAACGAAAAAAAGACATTGAATTTCAAGTTGGTGATAAAGTATTTTTAAAAGTGTCTCCGTGGAAGAAAGTTCTCAGATTTGGACGGAAGGGCAAATTAAGTCCGCGTTTTATCGGGCCGTATGAAATAATTAAAAGAGTTGGACCGGTAGCCTATCGGTTAGCATTGCCATCTCAATTGAAGAAGATTCATAATGTATTCCATGTGTCTATGTTATGTCGGTATCATTCGGATCCTTCACATGTGGTTTCACCGACAGAAATTGAACTACAACCAGATATGACTTATGAAGAAGAACCGATTAAAATTTTAGCTCGAGAGGTCAAACAACTAAGGAACAAAAGTATTGCACTTGTGAAAGTGTTGTGGCAAAAGCATGGAGTAGAAGAAGCTACATGGGAACCCGAAGGAACTATGAAGAATCAATACCCACATCTGTTTACCGGTAAGATTTTCGAGGACGAAAATCTTTAAAGGGGGGAGAGTTGTAATATCCCAAATTACGGCCTAATCGGAATAGTGGTTTTGTGACCACAAATTTGAGATAGAAATAATTATTTTATAATTATTTTGAGGTTTATGATATGATTGCATAATTGTGTGAAGATTTCGTGAAGAAATTTTTGGCATAACGAGTTTAATTTAAAGTTAGGGATTAAATCGAATAAGTTGCAAAACTTGCATTCTAGAAGTTTTTAGTATGAAATTGCTTTGAAATATTAATTAGGAGATCTTAAATGGTACTTTGACCAATTTTAAGTTCATGGACAAAATTAGGACATAGAAGGAATTTTTGAAAGTTTAGTAAGGAGGGGCATTTTGGTCATTTGGATATTAAATGAAATAAAAAGGGAAAAATAACACAAAATTGGTTATCATCTTCCTTAGTTGCTGCCGAATGCTCCCTCTCTCCATAGCTAGGGTTTCTTCAACTTTCAAGCTTCATAGTAAGTGATTCCAAGCCCCGTTTTTAATGATTTTTACGTTTTTGAAATCCCGGTAACTCGGTATAGCTTATGATAGTAATATTTTGAGTTAGAGTTCATATTTGGAAAAATACCCATAGGTGAAATTTTTGAATTTTGATGTTCTATGATAGAATATGAGGTTTTAAATTAAGCTAGACAACTTGTGCTACTTGGTTTTGAGTGAAAACGAGTAAAAGGGCTTAATCGGTAAAAATACCTAATAGTCATAAGTACATGTTAGAGTGAGAATTTGATGTTGCCATAGAAGGAAAAAGTGATCAGAATGTTATAAAACATAAGAATAAGGAATTAAGTTTAATCCCGAGATTAGGGGCAAAAGTGTAAATATGCAAAAGTTTAGGGGTAAAATTGTAATTTTGCTAAAATTTGAATTAAAGACTAATTTGATAATGTGAGTATTAAATAAGCTAAATGTGTTATTTTAGATCAAGAAAGACGTGGAATCGACCCCAATCGAGGAAAAGAAAAGATTGTGGACTAAATTGCAAAATCTTTATATTTTGGTACCAAGGTAAGTTCATGTGTAAATAAAGTAGCATAATTGTTATTTTTAAGTTATTGATGTTAATTATATGATATGCTGATTTTTAACATGAAATATATGCTTTATGGTTATTTTCGAATAAAATGCAAATTATATGTATTATTTGTTAAATATAAAGTGCTATCGAGTATCGGTTTCAATATTTTACGAAAGATGGCAAGGATATGTGTCCAAGGAAAATCCCGTTTGAACCTTAGGAATAGATTAGGATACAAGTGACATGTCACTAGGATGGTTGAGCATCCGAACTCGTTGAGTTGAGTCCGAGTTCACTTATGGATGCGAATGTCCGAACTCGTTAAGTTGAGTCCGAGTTCGTGAGATGTAACTAGGCATCTGAACTCGTTGAGTTGAGTCCGAGTTCACTTATGGATGCGAATGTCCGAACTCGTTAAGTTGAGTCCGAGTTCGTGAGATGTAACTAGGCATCCGAACTCGTTGAGTTGAGTCCGAGTTCACTTATGGATGCGAACGCCCGAGCTCGTTGAGTTGAGTCCGAGTTCACTTAGGGGCGGGTTACATGATTGCTTGATTACATATGTGGCACTTATGTGCAAATTATCCATGTATCCGAGTTGTATTCCGATGTGTTCAACGGGTAAAATTTTCTAGTGAAATGGAAGAACACTTAAAATGCAAGTGACGTTTTGGTAAGTGTTGTGAAATGGACACTTTGGACAGGTATGTACTTAACCCTCGGGTTGAAAATAGATACTACAACGATAAGGTGGTAAGATGATGAATGATGTTTAGAAATGTGATATATGTTTTGGTGATACCATGCTAAGGTTGTTTGGTATAATTGTATTGTTATGTTACTTGTTATTTGCATATGAACTTACTAAGCATTTATGCTTACTCCCTCCTTTTTATTCACTGTAGTTTTGAACAAGCCGGCTCGGGAATTGGGACAGGTCGAAGGTTCGATCACACTATCCGAAGGACTTTTATTTTGGTAAATGGCTTGTAAAACTTAAGTATGGCATGTATAGCAATATACCTACTTTGTGTAAATAATTTTGTGATATGGCGGTGATTTTGGTTGAGAAAATGCTTGATAATGATAAGTCATGGAAATGGCTAATTTAGATCATGTTTGATGTCATGGAAGGTTAATAGGTTATCTAGTCCATAAAAACTCATGAAAAGATGAAATTTGTCTTAAACAGAACATTGCAGCAACACTGACGTGAGTTTGAAAATTTACTAAAAATCATAGAAATCAAATTTGGTGATGAATTAAATATGAAATTGAAGCTTAATATGTCTAGTTTCACATAAAACAAACGAAACAGGTAAAGGAATTATATGTTAGAAGATATTTGAATTTTAGTGAAACAGGGCCAGAGCGATTTCTGGATCCCCTGTTCCAACTTTAGAAATTCACCATAAATTGTACAAAAATAATTAGGTGGTGTATTTTATATTCTTGAAATCCTTATTGAGTCTAGTTTCAGGATAAGCAAACGGAATAATCATATAAATTTTTCACAGAGATAAATATGGTTCGTAGTAAATAGAGGTCAGTCTAGTCAAGTCCTGAAACAGGGTTAACTTTAACTAATAAACTGTACTAATTGGCCCAACCAAAAATTCTAGAAAAAAATTAGTGAATAGATATATGAGTCTAGATTTAGGGAAAATTTACAGATCTTTATTTAGAGTTTCGTAACTCGAGATATGATTTTTCTTGTAACTGTGACGCAGGTAGCTAGAAAGCTGTGAATGTAGAAACAAATGATTCGAAGTTCTTAATTTGATAAATTATGTTCGGTAACACCTCAAGCTCGACTCCGGCGATGGTCTCGGGTGTGGGGGCATTACAGTAATTCTTTCTTGGTTAATATGACCAAATCTCAAACGCTAAAGGTACGACTCATTAGAGTGAGAAGTTTTAAGTCTTTTATTCAAAATTTTAGTTTCAAACAATGGGTACATATTTGGTTTGATAAAATAGAGATTATTAACATCTATCCAATATAGATAAGTTTACAATTTCTAAATATTGCAATATTATTATCAAAATTCACGATTAAGCCGTCTTTAAATAAACATGCAATAAAAATTAAGTTTCTTTTGAAACTTGTTACATAGAAAACTTCTTTTAAAATAATCTTTATAAAATTATCAAAATAAGGATATACATCTCCCACAGCTTCAGCTGCCACACTTGTCCTATTTTCTGGTCTACAATGATAAACTCTTATCTTTAAGATTTTTCGTTTCCTCGAATCCTTGTAGAGAAAACATACATGATTAGTGGCTCCAGAATTAATAACCCAATAGTCTATTAAATCTTCCACTAAGAAAGCTTCTACCATAAAGATTTTCATACCTTTTCACTTAGTAAGTAGGTAATCTTTCCACTCTTTGCAATTTGCAAGTGTCTTTTCTTGTCACAAAAGAAACATTTGGGCTTGGTTAAGTCTTTAGGCTTCTTAGTTCTCTTCCTTTCCACTTGAGGTGGCCTAAAGTGCTTAGCCTTCTTTCTTTTAGCGTGTTTTCCCTTTCTTTTAAAGAAAGAAGCAATAACTAAGTTTGCTATTGCTTTTCAAACCAATTGTCCCTATTCGACAAAAACTCATATAATTGTAATTCCTTCATGAGTTAAGTAAGCATCAGATTCTTGTTCCTAAGGTTATATGCGACCCTAAAGCCTGCAAAATCCTTGGACAAGCTTTTGAACACCATATCTGTTTGTGTGTTTTGGTCTAGATTGGCTTTATTATCCGTAACCTCGGTAAAGTATCACATAAAAGTTATCATATGGTCTTTGACTGGAGTGTCGGGCTTTTTCTGGGCATTCATTAAACTAGTTATAGCTGACTGTCAAGCTAAGACAACTTGGCCTCCGAACATGTCCTCTAGTTTGTCTAGAATCGTTTTTGCAGTCTTACAACTCTCTAAGTGCTTATAAAGAGTGCTGGTCACACTTTTCAGCCTATAGCAATGAGTTATATCATCAAACTCCTCCTAAAGTTTTTTAGCCTTAGCTTGAGTGACAGATGGGCATTTAGTATCAATGACTATTTTTAGTTTCTCATAGCTCGGGACAATTATGAGGTTCCTCTTTCATTCCTTATAGTTATTTTCATTTAGTTTATTTTCAGTTAGTATATTTAAAAATGGAGTAGGTATCATTTTTAACTGAAAATAAAATATTCATTCATTAACATATTTGTATTAAGCAAATATTTTGAAAACATTTTTCAACTTATGATATGCATTAAGATGATGCATGCATCTTACATTAAGCCTTGAAAACATTCGTAAACTATTGCAACGATAATTCCTACATCCATTGAATAAATTCACCGTGAAGTAATCTTATTCAACTAGTAAGATCAGTGATTTCCTTCTAATTAGTACATGAACCTAATTTCTTAAGCATTCACACGTACTAATAATCATTTAACATTTGGTCATCATTCTAACTTAAGCAGAGCTTCGTGGGAAGTTACTTGACTAGATGATCTTGAGTGTATAATCATCAACTCAACACATATCACATCATGTACCACAAATGAGTCATCGTGGAATAATTCCACAGAGTGACATGCTGTGACTAGGTGTCCTCTTTGAAGAAAAACTTCTTGTTATATCGCATGATAATACCTACAACAAGGTCGACCAACTATAATATGATTATAAGATAATTCTTCTTACTTTCAGGAAGTCTTTTCAGTTAAGAAAAAAAGTGGAGTTTTCTTCCTCCTTTCTCTTTAATAGGCTGTGGGAGCTTTAGGGAAGAAGATGATATATTGTCATCTAACACCAATTTGTTTATTTATAGCTAGATTAAGAAATGATTAAAACAATTAATCATGTTTATGTTTTAATTAACCTTATTTATTTGTTTTAATAATAATTACATTAATTTAAAGGCCATCACCATAAATCCCACTAACTCATAATAAAATAATGGTTTAATAATTATTTTGGTCTTTTGGATAATTGTTATTTCGGTCCTCAAGCATTTTCTAAAATAAAACTTAATAGCGATTGGACTTTTACAATTTAGTCCCTGATTTTTAATTAAATATTTTCTTGGTTAAATTACTTAACTAAACTTCAATATATTTTCATACTAATTTTCTTAATATTTATATTTCATTCTTACAGACTCGGTTTACAGAAATAAGGTTCTAAAACAATGTTTTTCAACACTACTGAAATTTGAGTCGTTACTGTAAAATGACTTTTTTTGGTACATTATAAAGGGACATTTGTAACTATAATATCTTTTCTAGAGACCCTCTATAATATCAAGAGGATCGTATGACGGAGTAAGCTATTGATTATAGGATTTATAGTAGTTGACCATGATCTTAGATTACTCTATAAGCAAAAAAAAAAAAATCATCAAACAAAGAATTACGTTATAAAAATTACAAAAAAAATTTCCATTACTCACCCCCTATATTTCCAAATAAAATATTACAAAAATAACTGCTAAGAAAAAATAAAGCCTTCACACTTAGACCTATCCATGGATTAGGCCACCAGGCCCAAAGGGCCGCCTGAAATGTGGGAGGGTTTGGACAAAAATATAGGTCCAAAAAATGAGTTTGCGCTTAAGAATAGAGTCTGTTTAAAAAATGGGCCAGGCTTCAGGCAAGGTTTTTTCAGACCAGGCTTGGCCCTAGCTAGCCCAACCCGATTTTATTACCTAATTTTTTTTACTGTATTCCCTCTTAGACCCAGTCCCTCATTCGGTCATTCCCCTTCCCCTAATCCCTAATTCCCTTCCCTATAAGTTCTTATTTCTTAAAAAAGAAAACCCCTATCCCTAAGTTTTTCTCATCACCTTCACGGCTCCACCAGTAACCTCTAGCGTCGCTGCCCGTCCCGCTCCAGCCCATCAACGTTGCTTTTTGCGTCCTGCTTCTTCTTCCTGTTGTTGCTTCCTCTAGTTTGTTTAGTATATATGTCGTCCCACAGTTCATATGTTTTTTTTATTCTATTTTTCTTATTATTGTTTTCCATTGTTGGTTCCACTATCGATTTTGGGGTATTTTATGCACAAAGATCAAATTATGTTTAAGATTAAATTTTCAGTTGTTATTTTATTTTTCTTATTATTGTTTTCTTAAATTTGAAGCTAAAAATTCCTTATTGTGGAGGAAAGTGGAAACTAGGATAAAAATTTCGTTGAATGTGTTTTTAATCGTAAAAGTATGTAGGTTTTTCTACTTCACTTGCTGATGACTTGCGAGTTGGTATTTTTCAATGTTATTCTCATTTCAACGATATTGGTTTTATCCTATTGCTGCCTATCTTAAAAGCCTAGCATATGACCTTTCCTTGCTTGGTATTGTAAGAATCTCGAGCTACTTAGACTTGAAATTCAATTCAATTCCAGATTGATCGAGTTTCCAACTTGAGGTTGATGTGTTTTGTGAGGGAAAAATTAAGTTGTATGCATCAAGATTTTAAAATGCTATAAACTTCTAATGGTCTTACAAACTATATTTTCTAATGGTAATGCTACTGCATCATTTAATAATATTATCATTAAAAAGGAAGGAAAAAGAACTTTGTTGCCAACTTGGTAGGTTCAACATTTGCCAACTATATTTTATAATTGTCTTATCTCTTTTGTTAGAAAGTTGATAAATCTCCAATAGCATTTGCCTCTTTTGGATAGATTTTATTTACTTAGATACTTGTATTGAACTGCATCAATTATGTCTTATAGTTTCCAATATATACATATATATAATTAATTGAAGCATTTATAGGTTAACTCTTTATGCCATGAAATTAATTCAAATATACCTTTTTTTTTTGTTTCCTTGTACTTCATGCCATGAAGTAATCCACTTAAGATTATGATGCTATCTTTTTATGTAAGGTGAGTTATTATTTGGTTGATGGTATTTATATTATTTTGTATTCAAATTTGGAATGTTAAATATGTATGCCTACAAAAATGAATGATCAAAATCTACTATCAATACTTGTACTTTAGCAAGTTTTCAAATCATGTAGCCATAACCAACCATATATGTATTCAAAAATTGATTCTATTCTTTTTATATATATTAATTGAGTTTTTACGATTTCATGACTTGAGTTTTTATGACAATGGCTAGTTCAAACATTTCAATACGTATGGATGATGGGTTTAATAAATATGAAAGTGCTCACAAACATCAAAAGTCTACTACTTCAAAAGTGTGGGATGAAATGACAAAGTTTGAATGTGAGAAAAAAGGCGAGTTGAAGGCACAATGTAATCACTATAAGAGTATCTTTTTTGCTAAATCTTTTAGAGAAACCTCCCATTTAAGACGTCATCTAAATATTTATTTGAAAAAATTTAATAAGGAAATTATTCAATACACCATAGCCACTAAACCATCTTTAGGAGGTAGTTCATCTATAAAAACCTACAAGTTTGATGCTGATGAGTGTCGTTGAGCTGTTTCTACTTTTCTTGTGTGTAACAAACATGCATTTAGAACAGTTGAAGAACCAAAATTTAGATACATGATAAGTATTGTTAGTCTTAATTTTAAGAATAAAAGTAAGCAAACAACTACTAGAGATGTCCTAATGTATTATGCAAAAGAGAGAGATCATGTTAAAGAAGAGTTGGCTAAAACACATGGTTTAATTTGTCCAATTTCTAATAATTGGAACTCTGAGCGTACTAATGATGAATATATTTGCATTACTGCTCGTTGGGTTGACAAAGATTGGAAGCTACAAAAGAGAATCATAAGATTTAGAGGTTTATCTCCTCCGTATGATGGTTTGAGCATAACGGATGAACTCATTTTATGTTTATCTTAGTGGGGTATAAACAAGAAAGTTTTTAGTATCACTTTGGATAATGCTTTTTATAACGGTGTTATGGTTTCTTGTCTTAAAAACCATTTTCGTGCGAACCAAGCTCTTTTATGTAATGGTGCTTTTTTTTCAAGTTAGATGTTATGTACATATATTGAATCTTATAATTAAAGCTGATTTGGAACTTGTTGCTGATGTTATTAGTAAGATTCGAAATGGAATTAAGTACATAAAAAAGTCAGGAATTTGTAGGAAAAGATTTTATGATATGGCCGACAAAAGTTTTCATTTGAATATGACTAAAAAGTTACGTCAAGATGTGAGTGTAAGATGGAATTCTACTTATTTGATGTTTGAATCTACTCATTACTATAAATATGTGTTAGATTATTGGGGCCAACGGGATAAAGATTATCAAATATTAGCACTTTCTGATGAGGAGTGGAGAAATGTTGCTATTATTTGCAAATTATTGAACTTTTTATGATGTGACTTGTACTTTTTCTGGTTCTAATTATCCAATGGCTAATATTTATTTTAGAGGGGTTTGGAAGGTTCACAAGGTTTTAATTGATACAGTTAAAGATCTTTATTCTTTTTTTAACTCCAATGGTTATGCAAATGCAAGATAAATTTAATAAATATTAGGCCTGAGTATTCTTTGATAAATTTTAGATCCTCGTTACAAGTTAAATTATGTGCAGTATTATTTTACTACAATCTACACTACTCATGCTTCAGACTTTGTGGAAACCATTCTTTGCAATCTTAAACTCTTATTTGGTGAGTATGTTAAGAACTCCAAATCCACGTCTTTCTCTTTGGCCAGGAGTTTCAATGTTTTAGATAATGATCCTGTTGATTCTAATTTGCATCAACTCAATGTTAATAGGGCTGATTTGGAAGGAGATTATGATGAGAGTGATGATTATAAATGATACTTAAGTGCATCCAGAACAAAGAGTGAAAAGTCTCGATTGGACATTTATTTAGAAGAATCAGAGTTTAAGTTGAATAGCCAAATAGATGTATTGGATTATTGGAGCAAAAGTTCAATTCGATATTGTGAGCTTTCATTTTTGGTTAGTGATCTTTTGGCAATTCCAGTATCGACTGTAGTTTCTAAGTCGGCTTTTAGCATGAGGAAAAAAGTTATCACATTTTTTAAGAGTTCCCTTAAACCAAAAATGGTTCAAGTTGTTGTTTGCTTTGATAACTGGATGTGAGCTAAGAGATTTTCAACGGGTAATTATTATTTTCGTTTTATTGTTATAATTTTAAAACATTTTGACAATTTGATTAAATAACTATTTATTCTTATTTTATATTAGAAATTGATTACAAGAATGATGAGAATGATAATGACGATGATTTTTTGATTCGTTTCTAGGTATATAATTTAGCTTAGAATTTATAGCTTGTTATAAGATAATATATGTTGATTGCTTGATATAAAGATATTTTGAATGGTTGATTACATTTTGTAGGTTGTTTTTGGTGCTATTTTGGGTGTTGTTTCACTGTTATTCTGCTATTGTTTTTAATGTTCTGCTGTTGTTGTTGGATGCTAATTTCTGCTACTATTTTTAGTGTTGTTTCACTGCTATTCTGCTGTTGCTGGGTGCTAATCTTTGATGTTATTTTTAGTGCTATTTTGCTTGATATATATAGATATTGTAGAACTTTTGTTTGGAAATTGTAGAACTTTTAATTTTGCTAAGTTTCCAACATCAATTGCATGAGAATGCGACCTTGTTGTGGTTGGTTTTAGTTACCAAGTTATTTTACTAATTATCAAATTTCTTGTACTTTATTATTCAACTTTAATGTACTTTCGTGAAACAACCTTCTGCCATCCTTTTACTTCAAGTGATTTTTCATTTTTTGCTACCTTTACCCAAATCATATTATATACACTACTATGCAAAATTTATTATTCCCTTGAAAAGATACTCATTACATTAACAATGATTAATTTTTTTAAAAGAAGTAATGATTAATTATTATACACATTAACGAGGTCTACATCCATCAAATGCTAATAAGTTTTTATCTAATTTTTAATATTTGCTAATGAAATTTGATAATTTTTTAGAAATATTTAGTTTAATATTTTTAGTGTATTTGATATACTATATTTTTTTAAAATAAAATATTTTTTTTAAAAAAAGGGTCGGACCCAATTTTAGCATAAATAATCTAAGTTAAGTTTAGAAAAAATTTTAGACCCGTTAATTACACCAACCAAATGGATTTAAGATTTTAATTGAGCCTAAACTCAACTTAGTTTATGGACACCTCTATACACCGTAATTATCAGTGCCGGCCCATATTCGCCACCGCCCATTCTCTAAGAAACTGTTCTGATTTGAAGTCTAAACCATTACTTTTCCAAAGGAAGTCTAAAACCCAAACCAAAATTTAGCCCAAAAATGTAAAAACCGAAAACTCGTATCAAATCAAATCCCACAACTTCATCATCTTCGATGTTGCATCAAACCACACTATCACTGCTCACTCCGCAGTTTTAACTCATTCTGGACGAAAAAGAAAAGAAAAGAAAAGAAAGTTATCCCTCAATTGTGATTTTATTAAAAACTATGCATTTTCTAGTTTAAAGAAGCTAAGGGGTTTCTTCAACCATCCTCTACGCCTGAGATCTTCCCCCTTTTTTTCCCTTTAATTTTTAAATTTCATTTTTCTTATCTCGTTCGATTGGTCTGATCTGCTCATGGATTTGCGAGATTCATCACCGTCGTCGACTCCGAATCGGGATGGTAACGCCGGCAACGACGACGGCGTCCTCTCCGTCACTTCCGCCCTCGCTAAAGACGCCGCTCTTTACTTTCAGTCTAGGAAGTTCGCCGAGTGCGTCGATGTCTTGAATCAGCTCAACTCGAAGAAAGAAAACGATCCCAAGGTAAATTATTTCAACTTTTTACGCATACGCATGCATTGGTTCCTTTAATGAATGCGATTGAATCGATTCATTTCTAAGATCTTTTTTGCTTTATTTTTTTATTTTTTTTAAGTGGGAATTTGAATATTGTTTTCCACCTTTTTTGTTGTGTAATTTTCCGGCTCACTAATACTTGATTATCAGCTGATTTCATAAAACAATTAATTTAATCCAATATTGTTTCCTTATCATTCTGTACATTCATGGTGCTTGAAACCCCATAACAAGGTTTAATTATTTTCATATGGCGATTTCACTATATATGTAAACTTAATAATTCTAATTGTTGATTTCTCTATTTATATTTAGACGTGCAAGGGTTAATCAATAAAACCGTTTGTGGTGTTGCTGAACTCCTCTATCGGCGTATATAGGATAATAATCTTATTCTTGATCAGCACATGTCAAATGTATATAATTGCTTGCAGAGATTTTTGCTTCACCGGTGGTGTATCATGGAATAGTCCTTTTCTTGGTGATGATAGATTCTTTATGTACTGTACTGCCAACAACTCTCTTCCGTTGCAATGCTCTCTTAAGCTCTAGCTAAAGAATGTTGGGCGGATGAATCATGGGTTTATTTTTATGACAGTACAAATTCTGCTTATCTACTGTGCTTATGAAATAAAAGTTGATTGATACCCGATGAGTTGGACTAGAAAATACTCCTTACACATAGAATTTATATTTGCTTGAAATTGCTTTCACGGTTTTCTTGTTCCTTCTAAGGTAGGGTGGAGAAATTTACGGAGTGCATTTATGTTTTTATTTGCAATGATATGCAGATAGTGGTTCTCTTTCAGAAAAATGGTTAAAATTTTAATTTTCAAGCAAACTTCTGAGTGTTTTAGATAATTCTAGAATGATATATAAATGTTTGTTCAAATGCATGATAAAGACCAATGTTTAGCAATGTTCTTAAGGTGTGCGCTTAGGGGTTGTGCCTCAAGGCCAGGCAAGTGCATTGGACCCTTTCAAAGGAGGCATATGTCTGGTGTGTTTAAGTGCATACTTTTGTAAGGCAGTAGGTGTAATAAAAGTCTGATTGAGATTCTCTTTAGTTTCATACCTTTTTAATTCTTTTATTTATTTTACTTTTAATGGTTAAAAAGGGTTGGACAAAATCAAATTCTGTACTTCTCAATTCGTGAGTATTCAACGAAATGCATAAGACATAAATAAAATCATGTATTTTGTCCAATGAAAGAATTTTATTTCATGCTTTCTAGATATATTAAACAAATTTTTACAGTTCATTATTGGAATTGTATTTTTGGGACTTACCATGCGCACATACATACATATGCATTCACATGCACATATGAATTGCATCTTGCTTCACTTGGGTGAGTGCTTTCTTATGCCTTTTGCCTTAGGCAATATTTGGGTTTCAACACCTAGAGTGTGTCTTGCACACTTGTCAATACTAAATATAAGGTACAGAGAAGTTGCATTTCTTTATGCTTTTATCTTGTTGGGAGTACAATACTCTTTAATGACCTTGTAAATTGATGAAAATGATAAATGTCCATGTTTCATTGCTCAAATTGGGGTTATATAAAATTTGAAGTGAAAGAAGTGTTGAAAATGTTAACTACGAACTAAATTTATTGTATGTTGATTATATAAAATAAAGATGTTTGAAAAAAAATTTAGGCTACATTGCCTAGGAATATTAATTAAAATTCTATACTGTTTTTAGCTTTTAAACACATTATTTGCAAAATGGAATGGTTTTTATTTTTAGAATTATCATGAAAGCATTTTTTTCATTTTAATCTGTTTCAAAGATACATCTAATTCTCCAACCTAGAAAATAGCTTAAAAATTAAACCGACTATAATGAACAGATATCATACTCATGTGCAAGTGGTTGTTAACTTGTTATTAACTAACATGTGATGACTGTAAGGGTAAAAATGATGATCATACACCTTACAAACTTTATCCTTTGCACTTCCCAGACAATGTCAAATATGTTCAGCTCGGAAATTATGGTGCTATAGGAATTTTTAGCTTGAAGCCTGAAACCATCCACTAACACCACCATACTTCCTTTTTCTCTTTTATATGGAAAAAGAAAAGGTAATTTGGAAGAAAATTTAGAGCCTTAAAACCACATTAAGGTAGCTGTGTCATAAATTACTCTTTGTAGAAATTCAAATAGATTTTAATCATGTGAGACTGATGGTGATGGTGTTGGTGATATCTCAATTAAATGCTGTTCATAAATAGCTCTTCTTATGTTCTGAAATTTGAAATTTTGAGTACTTAGTTGATCTTCTTATAATCCTGTTTGCTGGTGTTGCATTCCATTTCTAGAATAAAATTGTTGCCCTCATATTTAAATTGCACTAACCACCAATAACTTCCCTTAAATGCTTTTGACATCTTTTATACCTTTTTCCCTCTCTGTTGCGACAGTCCTAAGTTTTTGAGCCAAATGATATTGAACAGGTTCTTCATAATATTGCAATTGCGGAGTTCTTTCGGGATGGTTGCTCAGACCCAAAGAAGTTGCTTGAAGTCCTTAACAATGTCAAGGTACTACCTTTGTTCTACCTCCCTCTGGTTACATGGCTGAATGACTGTGTGCTCCCTCCAAATTTCTAATCTTATTCTAGTCCTGCTCCATCTGAAAGATTGATAGTCCTGTCCTGTTTATCAATTTCATAACTTTGAGGTCTTATTTGCTTCATTTGATAATGGATTGTGGGTCTAGTGGTGAACTGTGCTGCAGATACTGCAAGGTTTTAAACAAATAAGGAAAAACAAAAATTTTATCTTCTAATACTCAAATGAAATCTTTTGGGTGTAGCAACTTTCTTAGCTCAAAATGAAGTTATTTGTCTGTTGTTTTTAATTGCTATCTACTGATGTCAATGTGTTAGGCTTTTAGCAATTTGAACTATGATTAGCTTTAGTATGAAACAACTACTAATTAGTATTTACTGTAGAAATTGCCTTTTGGTGGAAATATTTTATGCATGTGGCCCCATTTAAAGGACCTGAAACTTTTTGAGCCTGAGTTTGTGTGATTTTTTTATTTTGCCGTAATAGAAGTGATAGATTCATTACTTTCTCTCAGTTCAAACTAGTAACACATAATTTTATGTAGGAGGTTAATTGCTGTCTGGAGAGAAGCTTTTGTTGCATTGCAATGTCTAGAACTTTTTTTTTTGAAAGAATTTGCTATGTCCAGTACTTATTTTGACTTACACTGGCATTTATGGCTTTTTGTGTGTGTTGGTTTAGAAGAGAAGTGAGGAGCTTGCTCTTGCATCTGGGGAACAGGTGGAGTCTGGTAGCAATATTGGAAATAACATTACTTCAGGTTCAAAAGGAAGTGGTACAACTACAAGTCTTCCTGCTTCAAATTGTGCCAGTATTATTTACACAGATGAATTTGATACCTCTGTGGCTTCTCTAAACATAGTATGCCTTCTTTCTATACATTCAAGAATTTTAGGAGCAATAATCTTTTCAGCGATAGCTTGGAGTAACATTTAACATGTTTGTTCTGATTTGATCTAATATAGGCAGTCATTTGGTTCCATCTTCATGAATACGCAAAGGCCTTATCAGTTCTTGAACATGTTTATCAAAACATTGAACCTATAGATGAGGTATTTTAGCTTTATATTGTTTATGTATACATTTTTTACTTTTTAACATCTGTTGGTTTGTTTTAATTGCTTCCCTTTTTATTTATGTATGCATTGCAGACAACAGCTCTTCATATCTGCCTCTTGTTGCTGGATGTTCTGCTAGCTTGCCGTGATGCTTCAAAATCTGCGGTAAGAACTAAATTTTTGTAGTGTGATGCTTGGAATTCATTCTAGGTAAAAATTTTCCTTGCTAATTTCGGTTGCAGTCACTTCAGAGACCACTGTAAGATGGATATGAGCATGACTAACTGTTAGCCTTGTACTTGGGGACAGGGAAAGATAGAAAGCTAACTTGTGCTCGTACTACTCTGATTAGCATGTTGCTAGAGGAGATCAAAATGCTAGCCCATTAATAACATTTAAATAAATGAACTAATTTGCTTAAAGGTTTTTTTTCCTCCCTTTGGTTTCGGGAATGGCACATCCATCAAAGGGTTTCCGTTTTGAAATGTTTTAATTTGACAAGCCATTCAAATACACACCTCCTAATTGTTTCTTTAGAATGGATTTTATGTAGTGCCAAACTCTTAAAGGCACTGGATAGTGAATTCTCCTGTCTCCAATCAAAAGGAAAACATTAAAAACATGCAAGATATTCTTGCAAAACTGTAGACAACGATTTTCCCTAGGTTTTTGGTATCTCCATCTTCTCTTTTGCATGCATGGTTTTTCAATTTTGGTTATGCAGGTAGCTATGTCCAAACTGATTTTTCCACTTAGAGCCCTTATATATGAAGTATCTTACTAATTTATTTAAGCTCTATGAAATTATTTGTTGCTACCAGTGTTGATAATGGCGCCAGGTGCACTCGAGGTGCCAATACCTCTATATTGGAATAGGACTGTATTCTTATTTGTTGGTATTTCCAGCCACCGAAGAAGAATGGACCATGTCTGTTTTACATTTTAGGAAAGATTTTATCATTTGCAAATTATGCCCCTTTACTACTTTAAGTTTGTTAGTAAAGATCTATTTTCATTATGCTGCAATTCAGATTCAAATTCCCCTCTAATTGTAATAAGGAACATGTTCATTCATGCTCTTCTCCTAACATGCTATGCATGTTCCTATCCCTTTCAGCATTTCCATGTTGTGTTCCTTGAAATTGTCTGCAAATGCCTCTTTAGTTAGTAGGAGTTTGAATTGCTTTCAAAGTACTCAAAAAACATGTCGCAATTCACTTGAAACCAAAAACAGCTGGCAACCTATATGTCTGTGTATGTGTATATACATATTTTTTTGGAATATGTGTTAATGCTTGTATTAGCATGTAGTAAATGATATGACGTATGCTCTTAGTTTATGATGTACTTTTGATTTTACTATTAGCTGATATTAAATAATATAATTAGTTATATTTAGGGTTAATGTAATTTTTGGTCCCCGAACTTGATAACCAGGTCTTTGGTACCTGAACTTCGCATCTTTTCCCATTTTGGTATTTGAACTTGGATTTCGTAAAAGTGTGATGATGTGGCACTTTGAAATTGTGCCATATCATCACCTAAAAATTATATATAATAAAATTTTAAAATTTTATATATATATTTTTAAAGTTTCAGATGATGATGTGGCGCAGTCTCAGAGTGTCATGTTGTTACACTTTTACGGACTCCAAGTTTGAGAACCAAAATGGAAAAAGCTGCCAAGTTCAAGTACCAAATTGGATCTTGTTGCCAAGTTCAAGGGCCAATAATTACATTAACCCTTATATTTATGATATTGGTTTTTATATTTCTCACATTTAAGGTTTTAATTTTTAGATAATTGTTCTAAGATTTTCAAATTGAAACCAAACTAATCTATTCCTTATTTCTGGTTCTGCTTGCTATCCCGATCTCTAGCATTACCAATTTGACCTCTTTGCTTTACTAATTTTTTGTTAGTATAATATGGGATATGTACGAGGGAGTTGTCATGAACATAAGAACTTGTGGTGGATTAGGGGTGCCCCAAGGATTGGCATTGACTCATTTTCATTTTGCCGTGGTAACGGATGGAATAATGAAAGCCATTCAAGATAAAATACCTTGGTGTATGGCTGTATGCTATTTGTAGATAATATTGTAGTGGACTAAAGGAGTTCATACCAAATTAGAGTTGTGAAGACAAATACTAGAGTTTGGGGTTTGTTTGAGTAAACCGGAAACTGAGTGTATGAAGTGAATGTTCAGTAAAAGGAATAACAATCGAACATGATCACATTTGGCGGTCAAGTGCTACGAGTAGAAGAATGTTTCTAAGTACCCTTGTTGGGGGGGGGGGTTGAGATTGATGTAATGTTAATCGGCAAATTCTACTATGAGCTTCACTAAAAAAACAGCTTAGGAAAAGCTTTTACCAAATTATCTAATGATTTACCAATATCTTTTTTCTAGGGAAGCTCATAGTAGAAGTTCTCAATGTTAACTATTAGGTCAAGGCTGGATGGCTTAAGTGGAAAAGTGCGTTAGGAGTCTTGTTTGATTGCAATATACTTAATGATATGAAACAACTAGATTTAGAAGTTGAAAGAAGGATGGTGGTAGATAGAAATAATTGGAGGGATTAGGTGAATGATTCGCCTACCAAATGATATATATTGTGTCTTGGTTCCTATAAGGCTTTTTGGTTTGGTCTTAGAATTTGCAGACTCAATTTGTGGGTTTAAAATATGTGTTCAGAAAAATAATAGGTGAATAAAGAAGGGTAGTTTTCCGAAGTGGTTAGTTACTTTCTTGTTTTTTAGTTAAAAGACTAATGTTTGAACTTAAATTTATTAGAATAACTTCCAATTTTCTTTTGTAAATTCATCAGTTGACATGTGATTCCAACTTAATTAGGGATTTTATATAGAGAGATATATAGATGAGAGTCGGTGACTTTATTCTGTACTTATAAGCATGCTTGGCAAGAAGATTATTTTAAAAAGTTAAACCTGGATTGGAGACAGAGGCAGTTTAAGCCTGTGTTCGATTCTGGTTTAGTTTCACGCCTCAGATGAACGGTTATTACTCTGTTAAAGTTCAGACAATTATAAACCCAGTTTTTACTTTCTAACAAACTCCTATTCACTATATCTTTTATTGTTTGTAAGACTTTGTAATGAATTAATGGTGAGAGTGGTCTAACATTTATGAGCCATACTAGGTTTGTGCATATAGGAAGCTAATCCCTAGCATCTAATCTGAATTTTTCGCATTATCATGTATGACATTCATTGTGGGTGTTGATGTTTATGAATGGCTGGTTTAGTGTTTGTATATTATAACTTTGGTACTAAACTGCTTTAATCATGTTCAGGATGTATTGAATTATCTGGAAAAAGCATTTGGTGTTGGCAATGTGAGCCAAGGGGAAAATGGTAACACAGCTCCGCAACAATCCTTGAATATAGTTGGAAAATCATCCTCAGATCCAAACAGCTCATTGATCTCAGATGTTTCTTGTTCAGACTTAGCTGCTAGTGTCAATGCCTCTGAGAGTCCTCTGTCTAGAACTTTATCAGAGGATCCCCTGGATGAAATGTTTTCAACACTAGATATTGGAGGACAGAACTTAGCTAGGCACACTGGTCTTACATCTGCAAATGATCTACCCAGGATCACAGTTGATAGATCTATCTCTGGTGTTGATCTGAAGCTTAAGTTGCAACTTTACAAGGTTCGACTATTGCTTCTCACTAGAAATGTAAAGCTAGCAAAGCGTGAAGTCAAGCATGCAATGAATATTGCTCGAGGGAGAGATTCATCTATGGCTCTCTTCTTGAAGGCCCAGCTTGAGTATTCTCGTGGCAACCATCGAAAAGCTATCAAGTTGTTAATGGCATCAAGTAATCGGACAGATGCAGCAATGTCAAGCATGTTTAATAACAATGTAGGCTGCATTTACTATCAACTTGGGAAGTATCATACATCTGCAGTGTTCTTTTCCAAGGCACTGAGTAATTGTTCATCTCTTCAGAAAGAGAAGCCTCTAAAGCTGTTAACATTCTCACAGGATAAATCTCTCCTCATAACATATAACTGTGGGTTACAGTACTTGGCCTGTGGAAAACCACTACTTGCAGCTCATTGTTTCCAGAAAGCGAGTTTAGTTTTCTACAGAAGACCCCTAATGTGGCTCCGGCTTGCTGAATGTTGTCTAATGGCGGTAGAGAAAGGGCTTGTAAAAGGAAGTTGGGCTCCATCAGACAGATCAGAAGTTAGAGTCAGCGTTATAGGGAAGGGTAGATGGAGAAGACTTCTAATTGAAAATGGAATTACAAGAAACAGACATGTAGATTCTGTTGAAAGGGATGTCTGGGCTTTAGGTGGTGATGGCCAACCTAAGCTTTCATTACCTCTTGCTAGGCAGTGTCTCTACAATGCACTGCACTTGTTCAACTGTTCTGAGTTGAGTAATTCGAAGTCTATTGTACCCTCAGATTCATCCTTGGAGGAGAATGAATCGAGTGATGGAGTATCTTCCAAGAACTCAAACTATAAGAACTTACCCAGCAATGATTCCAAGGCTTCAACTATGCCGGCTGCTCTAATTAACTTAAATGGGGATTTGAAAGAACCAAAGGGGGGAACTAATCAGGAGGGTATTCAGACCTCCATCTCCTATTATGAAGATATTTGCAGAAGAGAAAATCAGATGATTAAGCAAGCTCTTCTTGCTAACCTGGCATATGTAGAGTTAGAACTGGAAAATCCTTTGAAGGCGCTCTCTGCAGCACGAGCTCTCTTAGAACTGCCAGGTTGTTCAAGAATTTATGTCTTTCTAGGCCATGTCTATGTGGCGGAGGCTTTATGTTTGCTGAACAAACCTAAGGAAGCTGCAGAGCACTTGTCCATTTATTTATCTTGGGAAAGTAACATCGAATTACCGTTTGGTCTAGAGGACTGTGAGCAGTGGCGAGTGAAAAAGCATATTGATTGTGAAGAAGCAAATGTTGGAGCAGCAGCTGCCAAGAACTCTTCCCCCGAGGGCTCAGAGGATTTCATGTTTCTCAAGCCTGAAGAGGCACGTGGAACCCTTTACGCAAACCTTGCTGCAGTGTCTGCAATACAAGGCGACCTTGAGCAAGCTCACCATTTCGTGACACAAGCATTGTCCCTGGTACCCAACAGCAGCGAAGCCACTATGACTGCAATATATGTCGATCTCATGCTTGGTAAGTCGCAAGAAGCTGTGTCCAAGTTAAAACATTGTAGTCATGTCAGGTTCCTACCCAGCAATCAACAATTCAACAAATCCTGCTAACGGATTGTATGGGGGGTTTCTAATTCAATCCTGTGTGACCCACACCATTGAGTTGGTAGTTAGCAGGTAGATCAGCAATCCTTTTAAAGGATTTGTATCATATAAATATAGTTCAATTCAGATAATCAAGTTTTCTTTAATTTTTACCCCCTTTCATTTTCCCATACCTAGGGTTCATTTTTCAGTGGTGTGGCTGATTGTTTTGGTAAAGAGCTGATGCCCCACCTGTGAGAATTTGAGATGTAGTTTTCTAAAATCAGGGTTATTGTGTTTTAGTGGCCAATCCCTCTGGTATCGAAGAATAGAGAGAGAATGTGCTTTTATTCATTTTGGATTTAAATTCCAAAGTCATTCATTCCATTCCTTGCCTTTCAATCTACTTATAATCTTTGATTTATCTCCGAAGATGTTATAAAATTTATGTCTCTTGGAATTAGCACACATTCTAAATGACCTTAACAGTTATGCATGTTTATCTATATCTTTATTATCTAAATCATTGAAGAAATGCTTATTGGCTGACTGAGGTTCATTTGGATGATTGGAGGCTACGACAGTCTGGACCTTTAAGCTTTTGGAACCAAGGACTGGTATGGATTTGAATTTTTTTTACAGATTATTATTTGCAGCAGTTTTGAAGTGTTCGGATACCCATTGTTTGAATTTGAAATATATGGTGTGTTGCAGGACTTTGGCAAATGGGTAGGAAACTAAGTAATTTTATTGACTGATTTTTAATTATTAAAGAAGCCCCCTTCATGAAACCACTTGCCGTAACCAAGTCTAACGGAGAAACCCATTACACACACCATATGTTAATGTTATCACGTAAAGGTAAAAGATAGAGAAAGGGTTCATGAGGTGCCACAGGCTTCAAAATTGGTCCCTTCTTCCCAGCTCCAATATTAGTCTGCAGGCTGCGTTTGAAACTGTGTTATTCAACTCGTGATTATCTTCCTATAACATAAAGTAAAACACCTTCAATTTCTAGACTGTCATTTCTGAACCTGAATTACTTGGTTGAAAATAAAAGACAGACATATGTTAGATGGACCCATCCATCGTGGTTCACCTAAATTTTCATCCAAATGTATGTATTGGTGAAGATTGTCCATTCACGCCCTGATTGCTACATTTGAATAATGCCAACGAATTAAAGCCAAAACAGTAGTTTATGCCAATGACTATGGGGGTCCTCAATACTTTTCTCAAGCCATTCATCTTTCAGCTTACTATTTGAGTTCTTCACTATCCAACTTGCCATAAATGACTACTTTGTAATATCTAAATTTAATTAGATGAAATATAATCAACAGATAATATCTTAATGAGTCTCTCTCTTTTTATTATTATTTAAGAATGGGTTTTGAGAAAGAGAGAAACACAAGAAAAAAAGGGTTTATTTTTGTAATTTTTTTTAAAGAAAAAACTTTAAATTGTTGCATTCAATAAGTGAATAAGGTAGGGAATAAAGTTTGATTAAATACAATTATTAAAGTTTTTAAAGCTACAACAGTTAAAATGAATATGCCATGTCAATCATATTTTAAAATAATGTCACTTCAATCTTTAAAAGTACATCATACTTTTACCCACGTTGCATGCATGATGCAGACATGGCCATGAAGTTAAAAGAAAATCTTATATTCATGTCGGGGTCTATTTGTCGTTTTATTCTAACAAGGGATTTTCACTCTCCGCTCATAGTTTTCTGAAAGCAACATTGTAACATGCACAGTACCAAAATTATGAAAACCGCCACTCAAATGATTAGGTTTAAGTAAAGTATTTGTGTTTAACTGAAAAAAAAATTGTTTTTTTTTTCCAATCAAATAATGATGCGAGTAGTTCACCAACTTAATCCAACTTTTAGTATTGAAAATTTTCAATTTAAACTCAATCTTAAGTTTAAGTTCAGGCAATCAAACACTAAAATTAAACTTATCTTTTACCGACGAATTAACCTCAGTTATTAGTTTATTTCTATTTTGGTTATTGGATTCAAAATTTTTTTTATTTTAGTTATTAACTTTATCAAAATTTAAAATTTAGGTTTCTCTTGCGTTAAATTAATTATTAATAAAATACCGAAGTAGTCATTTTTTATTAGAATAAAAACAAATTTAGAACTTCAAAATTTATTGATTTTGTCAAATTGATCATAATTAAAAATAATAATAAATTTAATCCTTCAACTTTACATATTTTATTAATTTAATTTTAATTCCTAAAAAGTTAAAAATAAATTGCGAAACACCCATGCAAGAATTTTGATAACATTAATAATTAAAATAAAATATTTTACATTTAAATGACGAAAACATAAACATACTAATAATTGAATAATTTTTCCCTCAAATGATGTAAAACCTTTAAAATAAAACTCCATTGAACTTAAGGTTATTTTTTAATGAAAGCAAATGCAAACTTTTTATAACCTGGGAGTTGAATTCAATTAATTATACCCCTAACTTGGGAAGGTGGAATTAATTCTCAAAGCCCATTGGAAGTTGGAACACAAAAAGTGAAGAAAAACCCTAAAAAATCTCTTTCTCTCTAGGTTATATGATATTTAATATTTAGATTATAACATAAGATTCATAGTGTTTTTAGAATTGAATCGGAATGGTTAGTTAGATTGGTTAAATTGAGAATCAATTCAAAAGAGGTAAAAAAGAAATGATTGACAGACAGTTTATAATTTTCTAATTTTTTTTTAAAATATATTTTTTTATATTTTTATGATTTTTTAATAATTTATTTGATTTAAAATGAACGAACCGATCAAATAAAAAATTGATGATCTCACTGATTTAACCACCGATTCGATCCCAAAAACATTATTGATTGCCGTAGGCATGTCCTTGTATCGGGTAGCTTATGATGTGTTTGGAAGCCCTCGTCCAAACGAGTATTTTAAAGAGAGCCGACAAGGAATTCCATTAATAACTGCCTGTTTTGATTCTTTGGAATAACTCGATGAATTTATTAGATCTTTTTAGGAGGACCCAATGACCATAGATTGAACCTATCCAATTTTTACAGTGCGATAGTTGGCTATTCACGGACTAGCTATACCTACCGTTTCTTTTTTGGGGTCAATATCAGCAATGTAGTTCATCCAACGATAAACCTAATTTGAATTAATTATAAAGCTATGACACAATCAAACCCAAACGAACAAAATGTTAAATTGAATCGTACCAGTCTCTACTGGGGGTTATTACTCATTTTTGTACTTGCTGTTTTATTTTCCAATTATTTCTTCAATTAAGAAAAAAAAAGAGTAGTAGAATACTAAATAATAGTAGGAATTCTCTTATCCCATTCGGAAGGATTGTATCTCATAATTATCTATGACTGTTTATGTCTTTAGCATGACCACTTGATGAAATGCGGCGGGAAGTGGGATAAATGGCCGATACTATTAGAAGGATTCCTCTTTGGATAATAGGTACGGTAACTGGTAATCCTGTGATCGGTTTAATAGGTATTTTCTTTTATGGTTCATATTCTAGATTGGGTTCATCCCTGTAATATGGAATAATGGATAATGGGACGAACTAAGCTATAGGCATGAAAGTGCAAGAATTCAAAGGGGCCCGCCTCCTCTTTCTTTGTCTGATTCGCGAGGAAGGGTCCCGTTGAATTCTTAATGATCATGATCATAATATTTTAGTCATATAAATGACAACAAATAGATCACTTTTCCGATGATTTTTTTTGAAAAATGAACTCAATTTTAATTAATTGATTCATAGCATCTACTCTTCGATAGTGGTTAGAGCTTATAGGGGATCATTAAACTTAAGGTTTTCTTTTGATGTTTTAAATTTTAAGTCTGTACTAATTTTAAATAAAAATTTAAAGAGTTTTTTTTTCCTCTTTTTAAAGTTTAATTCGATTTGACTTAATTTCATATAAAAGTTTGATAATTTTTGTTGGGAAAGTTGTTGTTGCTCGTTCCATGTTATGTTATAACGAAACTATTTCTCTATTTGGGTCATCGACTTGGGCCTTGAATATGTTTCATTTGTGCTAAGTTTAAATCATTTGAATGTGGCATATTTGACAAAACTAGAAGTATGGGTCAACTAAGGTGCTAAAAGCCCCAATTGAATTGTTTGAGGTGATTAGATAAACATGAAAGTCTTATTACTAAATTGCTATTTTTTAGAGATAAATATCAAATTTATTCAAGAGAATTTTGGAGCAGTTGGAAGACTAATTTATAAAGACTTTTATGGATAAATACTGAGAAAATTTGTAATGCCCTCAGCCTGATCTGATTTGCCAAATCCGGATTTTGGGAATTACAACGGATACAAAGACAAACTTAGTCTACTTATACGAATTACAATCAATTACGGCTTACTTAATTACAAAATTTCTATCTTGAATACATAAGCATGTACAAGGAGTAAATACAATTACATCACATGGTAATTAAAATACAACGATATTTGATTTGAAATCCTAATATATTACAGATACCCCAAGTATGCAATTCTCAGTGACAATCCATACTTTGAATACGTCGCCAAGCTTGCTCTGTATGCATTACAACTTGATACGCCCTTTCTTTTGGCCTAGTCTTTGTAATAGCTCGATTTTGGGGCTAAATGGAATGGTGGTCTCGGGACCACAAATCTGAAGTCAAAAAAATTATTTTATTATTATTTTTGGAGTCATAGCATGTTTATATTAGTGCATGAAAATTTTGGTGAGTTAATTTTGATGTTTGTGAGCTCAATTGCGAAAAAGGACTAAATTGCATAAAGTGCAAATGTCTTGAATTGATAGCTAAGGGTGTTAAATTGTCAAGTATTATAAATTGGGGGTCTTTAAAGGGAAAATAGACCCTAGTGTAAGGCTTGGCTGGCCATGAGACAAGAAGGTCAATATTAGGTGAAGTTTTGGTGACCTATTTTGACTAGAAATAATATTAAAATAAAAATAAAAGGCTTTATCTTTTTACTTCTTCTTCTTCAATCGATTTTCATCTTCCAAAAGGGATTTTTGAAAGTTCCAAATATCAACCATTAATATCTTTTGCAAGTAAGTGATTTACATATATTTTATGAATGATTTTTGTATTTTTGGACCCCTAGTAACATAAGCTTTCTATTAAAGGGACTATTTTGCTAGATGGTTGAGAGTTTAGGGTTTTTCCATGAAAGCATATGTGTAGTTTTTTGAAATTTTATGGAAGAATATGAGTATTAGATGTGTAATAAACAACTTCTGTGAATGAATTTCTCATGAAAACCCTAGTAGGGACTATTTTGCATAAGTTGAAAGTTTGATGATAAATGTGTGAGATAGTAGAAATTTTGGATTGCTATAGGAGTAAAAATGGTTCAAATAGGCTTTTTATATGAAGAAATTCAATAAAAAAGATTTTCGGACCTAGGGGTAAAATGGTCATTTTGCAAAAGTCTAGGGGTAAAATGGTCATTTTGCCCAAGTATAGATTATTGAGTGCCTAGATCGATAAAGTGATTAAATTTGTGAATTTTTGTTATTATAGATCAAGAAATAAAAAATCCGAACGTAGATCGGAGAAAGGCCAAGCAAATTGATTAAACCGACTAGTCGCCTACTTTTTGTAATTTGAGGTAAGTTGTATGCAAATAATACAACTACATTGTCATTATATGTGATGAGTTAATTTAGCATGAATTACTCGATTGTGGAAATGAAATGCATGATGATAATTTAGATAGTAGAATTCCCGTTTAAACCATAAAAAATAAATCGGATATTCATGCCATGACGTATGGGTTAACGTGAGCTAGTGTACGACATGTCTGGGACATGCATAGGCCACATTACGAGAGCCAGTGTAAGACCATGTCCGGGACATGGCATCGGCATTGAGACGAGAGCTAGTGTAAGACATGTCTGGGACATGCATTAGCCTTGAGATATAAGCCAGTGTAAGACATGTCTGGGAAATGCATTGGCTACGAGTTGAGCTAGTGTAAGACCATGTCCAGGACATGGCATCGGCATCCTATCCCATGTTTGAGGCTTATTGAGTATCCGGTAATGTTCTGAATAGTTCAACGCTGAGAGTTATGGTTTAAATTAAGATAGAAGTATAACCGTGCTGTAAGTGATACAGGTACCTATTTGATATGTATGAGACGTGAGTTCAAACAAAAATATTATGCGATGTGTAGTGGGTTGTAATGAGTAAGTTTTTCTTTTAGCTATTTTATATTAAGAGCGTGTTGATGAATGGTATAGTTGTTGCTATGTATTTGCATGCTTCTTACTAAGCTCTATGCTTACCCCCTCTCTTTTCCATTTTCTTATAGTGTTGCCTAAATAGATTGAGGACCATCGGACGTCAGAGGCTACGATCACACTATAATTTGAAGCACTCGGTCTAGTCAGATTATTTATTCTTGAGTATGGCATGTATAAGGCTAGACTTTAATATTTTGTGTCATTGAGAAATTAGCCAAATGTGTTGGCTTGGGATAAATCCCTTTATTTTGTATAAGGCCATGGATAATGGTCAATAGTTATTTTGATTTAAAAATAAAAGATGATATTTTTATGGATGATGATATTTTTATGGATGAGTAAATTGCACAATTAAAATGTTGTCCATTGTGGCTATTTTGGCTATGTGATGTGTCTATGTCTTGGTATAGAGTGATTTTATACAGGTTAGGTAAGTAAGGGTGGCAAAGAGGATTGGTAAATAGCCTTATTTTGTCCACACAGGTAGGTACACGGGCGTGTGTCTAGGCATTGTATGACACACGGCCAACCCCATGGGCGTGTTGTCCGGTTGTGTGTCCCCTGCATGTGAAATTTGCAAGTCAGTATGCATGGCAGTAAACACACGAGCAGAGACACGGCCGTGTGTCTCAACTGTGTAAAGGGCATAGCCTAGTACACGGGCGTGTGCCCTGACTGTGTGACCCTTAAAGATTGCGGACGTCAAAAACAGAATGTCCAGGTTTTTACACACGAGCGTGTCATGGCCATGTGAAGGACACGGTCCAGGGACACGGGTGTGTGCCAGGCCGTGTGAAAAACCCCTGTAGGTGAGAATTTGGAATTAATTCCACACGGGTGACGGACACGGGCGTGTCCCTGTATTGCTTAGGCTGTGTGAGCCACACGGGCCAACAGCACGACCATGTTGAATTAGTCACACGGGTGTATGCCCCTGTGTAACACCCCTTACCAGTATCCAGTGTCGGGACAGGGTTCGAGGCGTTACCGGACTTAAACTCTCACTACATACAAAACCGACTCACCAAATTTTGCCTAAAATTTGAAACTTCTCAAACACATACATATCGTCCCTTATACAGGCCTTCGAGACCTAAAGCATACATTGGGACGGTTCGGGACAAAATCGAAAACATTCGATAGATTCTGGGCAACTTAATAAATTTTCTTGCCTTTGAGAGTCACACGGCCGTATGGGTAGGGCCGTGTGGCCACATGCGCCCGTGTAGCTTGGGACACGCTCGTGCCCTCAGCCCATGTGACTCTCTGTTTATGATGTCAGCATGCATTTAGGGGCACACAGCCAAGACACACACCCGTGTGTCTAGCCCGTACACTATACTGACTTAAAATTTTAAGTACAGAGGACGCACGGCCATACCACACACCCATGGGGGCGAGCCGTATGTCACACACGGCCTAGACACACTCCCGTGTGTCTACCCGTGTAGACCTTGTTAGGCTAGTTTCCAAGCCTTTGATCACCCTCTATCAACCAATCATACTTATAGGTTACTTTAATACATGCTAAGGCTAAATCGTACACTTATACAAAACTTTGATGAACCTCATTGCATGTAAACCTCATATCATTGGTTTTATACATGCTAGGTTAATTCCCATCTTGTATTTAAGGGTTTCCATGTCTCATTGACACATTTAAGATTTGCTCATTTTTATAACTCATTTCCAATTATAACCAAGCCATCACATATGAACATAAACATACATAGATTTGTAGGTCATAGCCTACTTCAAAATGGGCCAATTTCCAATGGTCATATACAAAAAGATATGTATATTTTTACATGCATTCATATTGGCAAATCAAATGACACATATAAAAAATACTCCAAAATCCCTATACATGCCATTGAACAAAATAAAAGTGCCTATATACCAAAGCTGGGCTAGTTGATAGTATATGGACTCTCCAACTATCTTCCAATCTTTGCGAGTCCTCGAGCTCTGTAAGACAGGCAAAAGAGAGGGGTAAGCATTTACATGCTTAGTAAGCCCGAATAACTGGGAAGTAAACTTACCGATTAATTAGCATAAAACCATATTAGACAATAGAATCAACAAGCATGGAAATGGTATCCCTATCACATGCTTCAAATAGCAAGTTAGTCTCAATAATAATGCACCATGTAATTTGTCTTAGATGAGCTCATCATTCATCATTTCATAGATATACATCATATTAATCCCGTTGAGTTTCTAGTAAATCTCAATGGATTATCCACTTACCGTCAATTCATAAGAATGACCATTTCATTTATGCACTCCCGCGAACCTCACATTTTACGGTGGGATTACCAGTCCAGGCTAAATCCCCCATAATATAAACTCATAAGATGATGTCAGGTTTACCAGTCCAGGCTAAATCCCTTATAGCGACAAACATCCTCAGTAAGCTCGGATCTAAATTGCCAGTCCAGGCTAAATTCAGACCCTAATCGGATTATCCGTCCGGGCTAAATCCTTAATGCACATATATTCTTCGGGAGGCTTGATCATTCAAGAAACACCCGCCCGAGCTAAATCCTTTCTGCAACACATGCAGAATCTCAATATCACATACAACATGGTTCATCCATCGAACTTCCTTTCCAACCTCAACCGAGACATTTTTCAACATGTCATTTTTAGAGATACATTTCATGTAATTTCATGCCATTATCAAATGCAATTGTCATACATTCATAAATCATGCAATTAGGCATAATATGAGTTTACTTTAAGCTATCCGAACTTACCTGGTACTCGTCTCGGTATCGTGTTTCGGTTATTTTAAAACCTTTCGTTTTCCTCGATCGACCTCCGGAATTTGTTCCTCGAGGTCTATAACAATAAAGATAGATTATTAACACCTCACATTATACTTTTTGAGTCTAAATTTCACCCCTGGTCCAAATGACCATTTTGCCCCTAACCTTTCATATTTTTACAATTTAGTCCCTAGGCTCGTATAATGAAATGCATGCAATTTCTACCTTACCTAAGCCTATCCGAATGTTTTTACCTCTTATGGTAGCCCAAATTTTCCATTATTTTCACATTTCTACCACACATTTTACACCTTTTGCAAAAAGGTCCTTTTTAGGGGTTTTTCGTGAAAATCACCTAGGAAAAGATGTTTAGCACACATCCAGCTTTCATATTCCTCCATAAAACATCAAAATACAAGTAACTCATGCATGGGTAAATTTCTAAACATGAACCCTAGCATGAAATATGGGTGGAAATAGAGAGAGTAAGCTACCGGGATTTAAAAAATACAAACATTAAAAACGGGGCTTGGGAGCACTTACTATTGAGCTTGAAAAGCTTGGAAACCCTAGCTATGGAGAACCCTAAAGTTTTGGCAGCAAAAAGAAGGAAATGAGCTGATTTTTGGCTTATTTTTCCCATTTTATTTCATTAAAATGCCAAATGACCAAAATGCCCTTAAGCCCTTTCTTTAGGATTTCATCCATATAAGCCCATTTTTGTCCAAAAACTTAGAAACTGGGAAAATTGCTCTCCAAGACCTTATAATTTATAATCTAAAGTAATTTCATGCAAATTGCTTCTAGAAACCAAGTTTTGAAATTTATTCAATTTGGTCCTTATTTTCCAATTGGACACCTTACTCAAAGAATTTCTTCATGAAACTTTAACACATGCATATTCTCATATTCTAGACCTCATAATAATTATAAAATAAATATTTTGATGTTAGATTTGTGGTCCCAAAATCACTATTCTGACTAGGCCTATTTCGGGATGTTACATTTCTCCCTCATCAAGGACTTTCATCCTTGAAAGTCTTACCAGTAAACAGGTTCAGATATTGGCTTCTCATGGTTTCTTCCGGATTCCATGTAGCCTCTTCCACACCATGTCGATGCCATAAAACCTTTACTAAAGCCACATCTTTATTTCTCAACTGTTTAACCTCACGAGCCAAAATCTTGATCGGTTCCTCTCCATAGGTCATGTCTGGTCTAATCTCAATCTTTACCGGTGAAATCACATGAGAAAGTTCTGATCGATATTGCCTTAGCATAGATACGTGAAACGCGTCATGAATCTTTTCCAGTTTGGGTGGCAATGCCAAATGATAGGCTAATGGTCCAACTCTTTCAGTGGTCTCGTACGGTCCGATAAATCGCGGACTCAATTTGCCTTTTCGGCCAAATCTCAACACCTTTTTCCATGGAGATGCTTTTAAGAATACTCTATCTCCAACTTGGAACTTGGTTTCTTTTCTTCTTAGATCAACATATGACTTTTGCCTATCCAATGCTGCTTTTAAATAGTCTCGTATCACTTTAACCTTTTCTTCAGTTTCCTTGATCAGATCAACCCCGTGAATCTGACTTTCCTTAAGTTTTGTCCAGTACAATAGAGTTCGGCACTTTTTGCCATACAAGGCCTCATAAGGCGCCATCTTCAAACTCGTTTGAAAACTGTTGTTGTAAGCAAATTCTACCAACGGCAAATATTTTTCCCAACTACCCTGGAATTCGAGGATGCAACATCGCAACATTTCCTCAAGAATCTGAATCATTTGCTCAGACTGACCATCGGTCTGTGGGTGAAAAGCCGTACTAAAACTCAATTTTGTTCCCAAGGCTTCTTGTAACTTCTTTCAGAATCTTGAAGTGAACCTCGAGTCTCTGTCTGAAATAACCGACAGTGGTACCCCATGTAATCTCACAATTTCAGATATATACAAGTCGGCCAATCTATCAAGAGAGTAATCTGTTCTTACCGGAATGAAATGAGCCGACTTTGTCAACTTATCCACCACAACCCATATACCATCTTTCTTTTTCAGAGTCGATGGTAATCTGTCATAAAATCCATAGTAACTTTGTCCCACTTCCATTTGGGGACCATCACAGGCTGTAACAAACTTGAAGGTACTTGATGTTCAGCTTTAACTTGATGACATATCAGGCATTTCGATACAAATTCGTAAATGTCTCTTTTCATGCCGTTCCACCAGTACATTTTCTTCAAATCATTGTACATCTTGATACTTCCCGAATGAATAGACAAACGGCTATCATGTGCTTCTCACAAGATTTTTCGAATAAGCTCATCATCTTTGGGCACACAAACTCTATCTCTGAACATCAAACATCCATTAGGACCGATCTGATAATCTGATTCAATGCCTGACTCGTATTGATTTCTTTTAGCCTACAGGTCACTATCATTAGTTTGAGCGTCATAGATTTCTTAAAGAAATGTCGGCCTAGCCTCTAGCTCTGCCAAGACTGAACCATCATCAAGCAATGCTAATCGAGCGTCCATGGCTCTCAGTGCAAATAAAGATTTTCTGCTTAATGCATCGGTGACCACATTCGCCTTTCCCGGGTGATAGTCAATGATCAGCTCATAATCTTTAATTAATTCTAACCATCTCTACTGTCTCAGATTCAATTCTTTTTGAGTCATCAAATACTTCAAACTCTTGTGGTCTATGAATATACGACAAGTCTCACCATATAAGTAATGCCTCCAAATTTTCAAGGCAAAAACAATGGCGGCGAGATCTAAGTCATGTGTCAGATAATTCTTCTCGTGTGGCTTCAACTGCCATGAAGCGTAGGCTATCACTTTGCCATCTTGCATAAGTACACAACCTAATCCGTTTAATGATGCATCACTGTAGACCACAAACTCCTTTCTCGGCTCAGGCAATATTAAAATAGAAGCTTCAGTCAGCAATGCCTTTAACTTCCCAAAACTTTGCTGACACTTTTCCGTCCATTCAAATTAACGTCTTTCTATAGCAACCTTGTCATTGGAGTCACTATCATGGAGAATCCTTTCACAAATCTTAGGTAGTAACCGGCTAAGCCCAAAAAGCTTCTAACCTCGTTCAAATTTTTAGGTGGTTTCCATTCAACGATAGCAGAGATTTTACTTGGATCAACTCGGATGCCTTCACCTGAAACAATATGACCCAAAAATCCAACTACTTGGAGCCAAAATTCACTCTTGCTAAACTTAGCATATAGTTGCTTTTCCCGTAAGGTCCGCAACACAGTTCTCAGATGTTTCGCATGCTCTATCTCATCTTTGGAATAAATCAAGATGTCGTCAATGAACACAACAACAAACTTATCCATGTATGACTGAAAGATCCTATTCATTAGGTCCATGAATACGGCCGGTGAATTCGTTAACCCAAACGGCATGACAAGAAATTCATAATGATCGTACCTCATTATGAAAGTTGTCTTAGGCACATCCGATTCTTTAACTCGCAGCTGATAATAGCGGGACCTCAGATCTATCTTAGAAAATACGGTGGCTCCTCTCAACTGGTCGAACAAGTCATTGATCCTTGGCAAAGGGTACTTATTCTTGATAGTCACCTTGTTCAGTTGTTGATAATCTATATATAGCCTCATCGAACCATCTTTCTTTTTTACAAACAATACGGGGGCACCCCAAGGTGAAAAACTTAGCCTTGCAAAACCTTTATCCGTCAACTCTTGCAATTGTGCTTTTAATTCTTTCAGCTCGGTTGGCGCCATCCTGTACGGAGCAATAGAAATATAAGTTGTTCCTGGTACCAATTCAATACCAAACTCTATCTCTCTTTCAGGAGGTAATCCGAGTAATTCTTCTGGGAATACGTCTGAATATTCACATACTATTGGTACAGACTCAATCTTCAACTCTGTTTCCTTAGTGTTCAATACAAAAGCAAGGTAGGCTTCATACCCTTTTTTCATATATCTCTGAGCAACCATCGCTGTGACTACAACCAGCGGTGTACCCAATTCTCTTGAATCAACCCGTAGAATCTTACCATTTGAGCATTTCAATTTAATATACTTGCTACCACAATTTACAATTATATCATGCAGGGCTAACGAATCCATATCAAGTATTACATCAAACTCATCAAAAGGTAACAACATAAGGTTAGCCGGAAAGCATTGACCATGAATTGTCAAAGGACAACTCTTACAGACTTTATCAATTAGAACTGATTTGCCTAGTGGGTTCGACACTCTAATAATAAATTCTGTAGGTTCAATGTGTATGTTCATAATAGACACCAATCTCATGCAAATATATGAATGCATCGACCCCGGATCAATTAAGGCAACAACACACGTATTGAAAAGAGAAAAACTACCCGTGATGACGTCAGGAGCAGAGGTTTCCTCTCGAGCGCGTATTGCATACGTTCTTGCTGGGGCTCGAGCCTCTGATTTTGCAGCGTCTTTAACCGTAACTCGACTGCCACTAGCACTTCTAGGATATCTCGGAGGTCTTCCTCGTGAAATGGGAGCACTCGACTTCTGGGCCACTTCCACTTCTTTTTCAATTCGCTCTGGAAGTCCCTGAAAAAGTGGTCGAGAGAACCATAAATGAAACATGCACCGCTCTTCATTCAGCACTCTCCGAAGTGAAATTTGTTGCAACTTTTACACTTCGGCTTTTGGTCATTTACACTCCCCACACTAGTCAACATCGGGGAGGAAGACTTCTGATTACGTTGTTTGGAGCCTCTAGCTTTACCTGAATATCCTACCGATGAAGTGGAGCGTTCATGTTGGCTCTTTAATTTCTTTGTGGGAAATGGGAGCGTCTTACACTTGGATCTCTTGCTCGAAACTCGAGCCTCTCTCTTCGCTTGCTTTCTTTCATTATTGAGCTCCTCGGCCTTCCTGGCCCGATCAGCTAATGTGGCGAACTCTCGTATTTCAAGAATCCTAGTCAACAACTTGATTTCCTCATTCAGACCTTCCTCGAAGTTTTTACACATTTCTGAATCGGTTTGAACCCATTCAACTGCATACTGACTTAGCCTTACAAACTCCCTTTCGTATTTTGCCATAGTCTTATTCTCTTGTTTGAGTTTCGGGAACTCCTTTCGCTTCGAGTCTAAGAACCTTTGACTGATGTATTTCTTCCTGAACACTGCTTCGAGAATTTCCCAAGTGATATTTTCCTTTGGCACCACCGAAGATACGATCTTCCACTAGTGGTATACAGTATCCTTCAGAAGGGACACGGTACACTTTAAGCACTCTTTAGGTGTGCACGACAATTCATCTAATACCCGTGTAGTATTCTCGAGCCAAAACTCAGCTCTTTCAGCATCATCATCGATTTTAGCTCTGAATTCCTCAGCCCCTTACTTTCTAAGCTTATCTACGGGGACCTTACCAATTCTTACCGGTGCCATACCTCGTGGAATTCCTCATTAGGTTGGTTAGGGGGTGGGGGAGGTTGTGGTATGTTGGGGCGATTCTTCAAATAATCCCCAAACCATTCATCCATCATGTTAAAGAAGGCGGCTCGGGCCTCTTCTCGGCCTTCAGACATAAACCTTCTACTACTACTGGATACAGCTCGTTGTACGAAAGCTAGAGCATGGCTTTCGGCTCCCTCAGACTCATCTTGTGCTTGATTGGAAGACATTTACTATATTCCAAAAACAATTTAAATAGTTAGGAGATATCATACTATTAACGTTCACATAATAGAATGTATATCGAACCTCAATACTATCTATGGTAGTCCTAGAACCGACTAAACCGTAGCTCTGATACTACTAAATGTAACACCCTTCACCCTATCCAGCGTCGGAACAGGGTTCGAAGTATTACCGGACTTAAACTCTCACTACATACAAAATCGGCTCACCAAATTTCGCCAAAAATTTAAAACTTCTCTAACACATACATATCGTCCCTTATACAGGCCTTCGAGTTCGGGACAAAACCGAAAACATTCGATAGATTCTGGGCAACTTAATAAATTTTCTTGCCTTGGAGAGTCACATGCCCGTGTGGGTAGGGCCATGTGGTCACATGTGCCCGTATAGCTTGGGACACACCCGTGCCCTATAGGGGTGTTCAATCGGTTAACCGACCCGAAATAACATCAATCGAATTAACCGATCCTTCAAAATTTTTAACCGTTAACCGAACCAAAATTTTTTCAAAAAAATTAACCGAACTGAAATTTTTTTGGTTAATTCGGTCGGTTAATCGAATTAACAGAAAATTATATTTTTTTTATTTTTGGTTAAAATAAGTATAAAATTAACCGAATTAACCGAATTAATCGAATTAACCGAATTACCCGAATTACCCAAATTAACCGAATTAACCGAATTATTTGTATAAAATTATATGTTTTTTATTTTTATTTTTAGATTTTTATTTTTATTTTTATTTATTGAATTATTTGTAATTTTTATGATTGGGTTGGGTTGGGTACTTGGGTTAATATATATTAGATTGGGCATTTGGGTTTATTTTGAATTGGATTTGAATCAATAGTGGGTTATTTATATATTATAAATTTATTTATTAATATTTTCAGTTAAACCGAAAATATTCGGTTAACCAACTGGTTTTGAACCAAATTAACCGTTAACCGAAAACTCAAAAAATTATTAACTGACCCCCAACCGAATTAATTCAGTTAACCGACTAATTAACTGAATTCTGTCAGTTAACTGATTTTTTTTCAGTTTTACCCGAATTTTGCACACCCCTAGTGCCCTCAGCCCGTGTGACTCTCTGTTTATGACATCAGCATGCATTTAGGGGCATACGGCCAAGACACACACCCGTGTGTCTAGCCCGTGCATTATACTGACTTAAAATTTTAAGTGCAGGGGACGCACGACCATACCACACACCCATGGGGGGGAGCCGTGTGTCACACACGGCCTAGACACACGCCCGTGTGTCTACTCGTGTGGACTTTGTTAGGCTATTTTCCAAGCCTTTGATCACCCTCTATCAACCAATCATACTTATATGTTACTTTAATACATGCTAAGGCTAAATCATACACTTATACAAAACTTTGATGAACCTCATTGCATGTAAACTTCATATCATTGGTTTTATACATGTTAGGTTAATTCCCATCTTGTATTTAAGGGTTTCCATGTCTCATTGACACATTTTAGATTGGCTCATTCTTATAGCTCATTGTCAATTATAACCAAGCCATCACATATGAACATAAACATGCATAGATTTGTAGGTCATAGCCTACTTCAAAATGAGCCAATTTCCAATGGCCATATACAAAAAGATATGTATATCTTTACATGCATTCATATTGGCAAATCAAATGACACATATAAAAAAATACTCCAAAAGCCCTATACATTCCATTGAACAAAATAAAAGTGCCCATATACCAAATTTGGGCTAGTTGATAGTATATGGACTCTCCAATTGTCTTTCAATCTTTGCGAGTCCTCGAGCTCTGTAAGATAGGGAAAAGAGAGGGGTAAGCATTTACATGCTTAGTAAGCTGAATAACTGGAAAGTAAACTTACCGATTAATTAGCATAAAACCATATTAGACAATAGAATCAATAAGCATGGAAATGGTATCCCTATCACATGTCTTCAAACAACAAGTTAGTCTCAATAATAATGCACCATGTAATTTGTCTTAGATGAGCTTATCATTCATCATTTCATAGATATACATCATATTAATCTCGTTTAGTTTCTAGGAAATCTCGATGGATTATCCACTTACCGTCAATTAATAAGAATGATCATTTCATGTATGCACTCTCGCGAACCTCACATTGTATGACGGGATTACCAGTCCAGGCTAAACCCCTTATAGCAACAAACACCCTCAGTGAGCTCGGATCTGAATTGCCAATCCAGGCTAAATTCAGACCCTAATCAGATAACCCGTCCAAGCTAAATACTTAATACACATATATTTTTCGGGAGGCTCGATCATTCAAGGAACACCCCTCCAGGCTAGATCCTTTCTATATTTGAGCTCAACGGATTACCCGTCCGGGCTAGATCCTTTCTATATTTGAGGTCAACGGATTACCCGTCTGGGCTAAATCCTTTCTGCAACACATGCAGAATCTCAATATCACATACAACATGGTTCATCCATCGAACTTCCTTTCCAACCTCAACCGAGACATTTCTCAACATGTCATTTTTAGAGATACATTCCATGTAATTTCATGCCATTATCAAATGAAATTGTCATACATTCATAAATCATGCAATTAGGCATAATATGAGTTTACTTTAAGCTATCCAAACTTACCTGGTACTCGTCTCGGTATCGTGTTTCGGTTATTTTGAAACCTTTCGTTTTCCTCGATCGACCTCCGGAATTTGTTCCTCGAGGTCTATAAAAATAAAGATAAATTATTAATACCTCACATTGTACTTTTCGAGTCTAAATTTCACCCCCAGTCCAAATGACCATTTTGCCCCTAACCTTTCGTATTTTTACAATTTAGTCCCTAGGCTCGTATAATGAAATGCATGCAATTTCTACCTTACCCAAGCCTAGCCGAATGTTTTTACCTCTTATGGTAGCCCACATTTTCCATTATTTTCACATTTCTACCACACATTTTACACCTTTTGCAAAAAGGTCATTTTTAGGGGTTTTTCATGAAAATCACCTTGGAAAAGATGTTTAACACACATCCAACTTTTATATTCCTCCATAAAACATCAAAATACAAGTAAATCATGCATGGGTAAGTTTCTAAACATGAACCCTAGCATGAAATATGGGTAGAAATAGAGAGAGTAAGCTACTGGGATTTCAAAAATACAAAGAACATTAAAAACGGGGCTTGGGAGCACTTACTATTGAGCTTGAAAAGCTTGGAAACCCTAGCTATGGAGAATCCTAAAGTTTTGACAGCAAAAAGAAGGAAATGAGCTGATTTTTGGCTTATTTTTCCAATTTTATTTCATTAAAATGCCAAATGACCAAAATGCCCTTAAGCCCTTTCTTTAAGATTTCATCCATACAAGCCTATTTTTGTCCAAAAACTTAGAAATTGGGTAGATTGCTCTCCAAGGCCTTCTAATTTATAATCTAAAGTAATTTCATACAAATTTATTCTAGAATTCAATTTTTGAAATTTATTCAATTTGGTCCTTATTTTCTAATTGGACACCTTACTGAAAGAGTTTCTTCATTAAACTTTAACACATGCATATTCTCATATTTTAGACCTCATAATAATCATAAAATAAATATTTTTATGTCGGATTTGTGGTCCCAAAACCACTATTCCGACTAGGCCCTATTTCGGGATGTTACATCCTATGCCTAGTAATATTTTTCAGAGTTCGTAGAAATAACAGAATCATTCGTGAATGGTTTTAAATGAATGTTTGGAGCCTCGTAGGCCCTCATTGTGAAGTTCTTGATAAAAATAAAAAAAGTTTTAAATTTGACCAAATTTTAATGACTAAGACACGTATGAATGTGTGTGATCGAGTTAGGTAATACCTCGTGTTCTGTCCCGGTGTAGGGTACGGGTGTGGAGTGTTATAGTCCTAGCATTGTTCCTCCTGGTGTATACTTACATTCAACCTGAAACAAAAGTATAAGCTAGTGTAAGCTCATAAGAACTTAGTGAGAGAAACGCCCTTTACCTATGCAATATTTGCTCATTGTTACTGATGAATCGTTATGACAATCTTATTATTCTTGTCCTTCAACTTGTCTCTGGCGAATGCTTTTCTCAAATTTTGTTTTTCATTACTTACGCATCAACATCTTCAATACATCACTTACATTATTCAATCCGATCTTTCATAAATCTTTATCCATTTTTTTTTCCAAAGGTCCATACAACAGAAATACCGTTACTCTTGCATACATAACTCTAATCCATCATTTTATCATAATTCATGAATGGCCACATACACAGATAACAGATACCCCATTCAAATATCAAATTTAGAATCCTTACTCAGAAAACACTTTCCTTATGTTAACTCATCACCTCTCCATATCTTTTCAATTTATTATTCACAACTGAATCATGGTCTTATATATTACTTTACCTTAACCCATAGAGACACTGAGCCTTACTGATCTTTCTGGTCACACAACCCATAGAGACACTGTGCCTTATTGATCTTTCTGGTCACACTTGCGAACCATACTGAACGCGTCAAAACAATTTAATATAGAATCCACCACAAGAATCATTCTTTCAGAGTGCGCCACAAGGGATTATCTTTCAAATTATCGCCACACAGGCTATCACTTCATAATTCACCATACATGCTTTTCTTTCATGTTTCACTATAAAGGCCTTTTTTTCATGATTCACCATAAAAGGCTTTTATTTCTTGACGTGTTTATGATATGGATTTTACTAAAATCACGTTATGTGAGGTTTTCCTATCATTGTCTCGGGACATGCAAAGAACCCCATAAGGTAATCACCATCCTTTAGTTCCTTTCAGAAGGTGCCATGGCCATGGATTTTTCCTTTCAAATTTTGTATTTAAAGTCCCGACGGACCCCTTTGGACAATACTGCGGATACAAGTATAGATTCTTAACAGAACATACTACATAGCATAAATCTGACATATACACACATGATCATACTTCCCTTCATATTACTTGAACTCATCAAATCTATATCAGATGTATCTATCATCCTTAGAAAACAAACACACAACCATAGATATCCTTAAATAATCTCCTATACAGTCACATACATAACATCTTGTCAAATTCATACAAACTATACATTCGAACCCCCAACAAACATTCTAACTATACTTTTTTCTAGTTTTTGTTTCATAATCCGGTCAAGTGCCATGAAAATATCTCGTATGAATAGTATACATGCAAGAGTCAGTATAGAGGCTCACCTGATAATCATAGATAGCAGCTTGAGCTCTAGATCCAATAAGGAACTACAACAACCACTTGACATGGAGTAGTCACTGACAAAGATTCTAATTTGCAACTCCAACTTAGAGAGAAGGTAATACTTTAGGTTTTTCTTAAAATTTTAATAGTAGTGCTTCTTGAAGAAGAAAGAAGAAAGAAGAAAACTCTATCTTTCTTTAACTTGATTATCCATTAATGTAATATAAGTCTTTATTGGGACTTAACAAATGTCACATCCTTTCTGAATTGTCTTACCCAAACATCTACAACTTCTGAGAAACCTAATTGAGTATCCCCTTATCTTTTAATTATCCTAGTTCATATTCAGTTGGTTTCTGACCTACTTACCTTGCAACTTAACTTGTACAATATTACAGTAAAAGGGCGCACTATACTTTTGACGTGTACTCATACCATCCATACTGTTTTACTTGTCTATATCTTATTCCAACTAACATAGAAATTTGACATAAAACTTTCATTAACTTAAACACATAGCTATTTATGCCCACTCTATACGCCAAAAGATGTACTTGGGTGAATACTACTCTACCAATCATACTACTTTAGGACTATACGTCAAACCTTGCACCCACCAGAACTGAGGTGTTATAAAATTAATAGGATAACTTTAGCTTTTAAATAGTAATTTAAAGCCAATCAAAATATTTGTTAGCTCGGAAGGATCAACTCGATATCGCCAATAGGGAAGTTGAATTGGCTTTTGAGAAGTTGTGGTGGAAGCAATAAAAATTATGCAACAAAGAACATAAGGATTTATAGTGGTTCGACCCCAATTGTCTACTCCACTACCTTAGCTTACCACAACTAAGGATTTCCCCAAATTCACTAATTTGGTAACCTTTGAGGATAAGTTTTAAAATTACAACTCCCTTAAGATTTATGCCCCAAAATTTTAAGACTGCACTCCCTTAATGTTTCTACCCAAACCTTAAGAATTAACCCTCTCTCAAAGAAATAAATGAGCAAACTAAGAAGTAATCCTTACAAGATCAGAGTGTTTGCCAATCAAGCACTAATACAAAGAAGAACACTAGAGCTAAATGAATACAATGAAAGCTCACAAGTGTTTACTAGAAAATGTATGAAAGAATTAAGCTCTTAGGTTGTTTTGATTGATCTTTAAGCTTTGCACATGTCTCATGTTGTTGTAGGACATTTGGAAGATGATATTTAACCCTCTAATTGATTTCCAACCGTTGTGGTTGTTGAGGAATTGAATATAGGTATTGGGATAGAAATACCAGCTCATTTAATTCACCTGCAACATCGAGTATCGATGCATACTAAAAGGGTATCGATTTTTTTAGTAACTAATGCAGATTTCAGTGAGCGTTAGGGCAAATATTGATACCTGGTAAAAGGTATTGATATTTTTTGAAAAGATATCGATACTTTTTGTCATTGTTTGAAAAATCATGAAAACAGAATGTCAAATTGGTACCAATTTTAGAATGGGTATTGATATTTTCAAAACTATTGATACTTGGCCAAAAAGTTAGAGCAATACTGGCTTGTTTAAAAATAATTTTAACATGATTGAAAATGTTTGATTTAATTGAAACCATTTCAACTTGATTTTATCAATTTGTTCAACTTAACTTTTATTCAAAAACACTTTAATTTGTTATATCAAAACATATTACCAAATAAGGCTTAGTTTAATATTATTGTTGATTAACCACTTGAAGAGGCCTATAAATAGGTTGTGTTTTGTGCCGCACATCAAAACTCGTTTTGGAAGTGTCTTTGTCAAGAGCTTTGTTGTGTTTTTTTGTGTGATTATTTTGTGAGTATCCTTTGGAGAGTTTATTGATTGTATTATGAGGTATTTGGAGTGAGTGATTTGTGACAATTAGAGTCGGTACTGGGGTTGCAATTACTTCATGTAAGGGTAGATTTGGCTTAAGTCAATAGGTGATCCTGATGATTGTTAAATAAAATCATTCACTAAGTAAGACTATAAAGACATAGAACCATTGTGTCTGAATTGCATTAACAAAGATCGATTATGTCAATTCTTTCCTACTTTTTTTTGGTGAATTACAATAATAGGGTAAAGCCTGAACAACAAACCCGACTAGCGCGACTTGATCCCAAGCTACACCTAAGGCGGTGAACACCTTTGACCATTAGACCATCACATGAGGTTCAATTCTTTCCTACTTTTATTATTTACGCTGCTTATTTTCGTTTTAACTGCATTTACAACGAAATATTAAGGAAAGTTTAAATAAAATATTAAACAGCTTTGTCGTTTTTAAGAGTTTAGTTTAATTTGACTTAAGATTTAGCTAAAATTTAATATAAAAGTTATTTAAGAAAACAAGAATTTTCACATGCATTTTATTCTGATGTTATATATAATAATAATAATTGAAGGAATAAGAAACATTATTACGACCCTACTGTAGTTACATTATTGCATGCAGAATGTGAATCCTAGAAAATCATGAAGTGATAGAAAATAATTGTTGATTGCTTCATTTGTCGTACACAAAAACACACACTTGCGACAATCATTGAAAAATACAACTGGTCTACACTAATAAATAAGAGCTAGCCAGCTGAGCTCCAAATCCAATCCAATTGAGGTAGAAAGGGGAATTTAAAAGAAAAAGATGGTGGACATCCTGTCATGTGGGCTTCGTCATTGCATCCATGAACCTAGCAGCCTGCAAATTCGTACAGACCTAATGAGCAACAGGCTTCCCATGGAATATAAGCATGAAATGAGATATAAATGCCAAGTAACTTAACTTTGATTTAAACTAGAGAGAACAAGTGTAACCAGGAGGGGGTGTTTTCCCACAAGTGATGAGCAGCTGAAGAGCAAGCGGCACATAAATGTTAAGGTTGAGAACCTTTAGCTTCAGAGTGGTGCACAAGCAAACAGCAGCTTCCAGCTCAACAAGCCCTGCAAGGACTGGACAACATGCATTCACAACTGGGTCACCAAGGCCAATGTGAACCAACCCTCCAAGCAGATCCACACATGCACCCAATTTCAATGTGTCAATGGGGCAAGTGGCCGAAGGGCAAGGTTTCCCACTTGGTGGCTTAGTAATTATGGGAGGAACCACCGTCACCGGAGGGACTGTCACAGGGGGATTTAGAAGGGGAGGGAGGTTGATTGGGGGATTAACAATGGGAGGGATTGTAATGGGGCCTTTAGGGGGCTTTGGTGGTGCTTTGCCAGTGCCACATGAACCACAACCAAGAATGGGAGTGGCGGAGGAAATGAAAAGCATGCAAATGAGAAAGAGAGCTGAGATTTTAGTGGACTCCATATTTTCAGTGTAGCAAGTTTTGTAGAGAAGTAGGAAACATATATATAACAAGAGTGAAGAGTGGAAGAAAACAAAAACAATAAGGCCTAGATGAAGCAGTATCACGTGAAGATGGGCAGCGCTAGTTGGCATTGCCAATCTATATTATTACATCAGTCTATCAACTCATACAGAATGCTACCCTACCCATTTTTCATTTTTTTTGAGTTGGCCTTCACTTTGATTTAAATCTCAATTTTCTTTCAACTACCAATTATAATAAGCCCTATCATTTCTTTCTTCCGAGGCGGTATTAAAATTTCCAAATTTATAAACTGGTCTAGTTAAATTGATTAACCCCCCACCCCATATAAACTATTAAAAATTAAAGATCAAATTTGATTATCTCTAATTATTATATTTGTTTTTAATTTTGAAATATCAATCTAATACTCATTAAATATGCTTTGTGAGTACTATATAAATATGAATTAAACATAGTAATATATTTGCTATATAAAACTTTCAAAATAATAAAATTTAACTTAACAAATTTAATTATTACAGTTTAAATAAAAAAACAGATTAAAAAAACAACTCACATATAATCAAACAACTAATAGCTTAATTTCATCCAACTAAATTATTTATAGTTATAAAAGTCATTCTATAATATCTAAGCTACTAAGTACTAATTGCCACGAAGTTCTAAGTGTTTAGTGGCACTTAATCTTGATCTTGACATGCAAACGGTAATTATATATTGTTAAACAGCAGTCCAAAAAAGTAATATATATTTTGAATAGGGTTAAATATAAAATTAGTACTCGAATTTGTTTTCTTCTCTCAAATTAGTATTTATGATTTTTTTTGTTTCAGATTGGTACTCAAATTATTTTTCAGTCCACTAGTTTTGCTGATGTGGCAGTGCTGGCCACTCGCGTACCACCATGTATCGCATTCCCAAGATCCTTTTGACCCGTGTTGACCCGGCTCTTTGGAAATTTTTTTTAAAAAAATCATTAATTAAAATAAAAAAATAAAAAACAAATAAATGTTTTCCATTGGTTATTGAATCGATTGAAAAATAAATCTTTTTGATTACTTAAGAAACCTCTTGGATTATCCTTGAAGATCAAAAGCCATATTTGATTTGATTTTATTGATTTTGAATCCTTTCACCAGTCCCGTTTCCATTCTTCAACGTTTGTGCTAGAAAGACTTCCAATTCCATCCTTCAGCCATTTGAGGAACCCTTTTGATTACCTAGCCATCTAAAAAATTCTTCACCATCTCATCGAAAGAAACTTTGTTTCATCATCAATTAGTCAACCCTTTCGATTACCCAACAATTTGTTGTATTCGAATCAAGATTTCCATACTTTCACAATTGATTATAGGTATTTGACTCAACCTTTCTAGTTTTTTCCTTCATCATTGAATACTCAACATAACATTTTATTGCTTAGATAACTTTTTTTTTACCCATATCAAATACTCAACACTTTTTTTCCCCTTCCATATGCTTTTTGTTGTGTGTTTTTTTTTAAATAGAAACTTTTTTGTTTTTGACTCATTCTCAGTAAGTGATACTTTTTTTTTTTTGAGAATATTCAGTTTTCTGGTTTAAAGAAAGTTTAACAATTTTTATTATTATAATTGATTTATATATTTTATTGACAACTTTTTGTTTTTTTTTTTGTTTAGATATTTTATTCATATTATAATTGATTTCAAAATTTTGTTTTTGTTGGCATTCGTGTGTATGCAGAGAAGTCCATACTACTGGGAATTTTTTTCGAGGGTTAAACAGATTGAGGCTGAAAGGTCAATCTGTTATGTATGTATGTTATGTATATTATTGTTTATGTATGTCTGTTATGTATGTTATGAATATTACTATTTATGTATGTATGTATTTCTATTAGTATGTTATGTATGTATATTATGTATGTTATGTATATTATTGTTTATGTATGTCTGTTATGTTATGTATGTATATTATGTATGTTATGTTTATTATTGTTTAAAATATGCATGTAATATGTGCAGTGTTTTATAATGTCTTGGGATAAATGTGTGGTGCAGATGCATTTGGGTGGAACTTTTGTCACAAACCTTTGTGCAACCTATATTGGAGGGGAAGTGCTGCAATGGGATTTTGACCTAGATTACTTGTGTTATTACACTTTGTGTGAGATGGTAGTGGAAGTAAGATATAAAGCTGTGAGGAACTTTGTATACTGTGAGGGTGGGATAGATTTTAGTAAGGGACTGACTGTTTGCTATGATTATTCATCATTATTGGGAAATGTGCTAATATTGTAGTAAACATGTAATTATTTTTTTATGTATTTGAACAATGAATAAATAAATTTCACATTTCACTATTATGTCTTTTGTATTTTTGTCTTTCATATTTTGCATGTATAGCGAAATTGTAACAAACAAATATTAGTTCATTGATTGTCTAAGTTCAACATAATGATAAGTGGCACTGTAAGAACATCTACATTGCGAGAAAGATAACTTACTTCAGTAGATAATCAAAACGAGTCTGTAATCCTGTAAAATAATAACAATGAGCATTTAATTTGAATATTAAGAAAGATTATTATGTCGTCGACAATTTCAATTGAAGAGAAGGCTAGTCTTGGCTATAGGAGCAGTTGACTCCACGAGTAGAGACATAGATGTATTCATTGGCAGAATGATACACTGGACTGGACCCAAGATGAATTAATTCTAAATCTGTTTGTGAGTTAATTCACTTGTGACATTCATTGTGTGATTTACCTAAATCCTGAGTGAGTTACTAACCATGCATATGTAACTCATGTGCTTTGATATAAGTGAAGTCTTATGCTCTAAAGATGATTGAGCCGATAGCTGGTATGTTGGGTACATGTCTTGTGTATGGCATGACTTTACTAGCAACAGCGAAATTCATAGCTTAATTAAGGAGTTAACGATATCATCTCATTGGTATTGTGTGGATTGATAAATATGGAACGTGGCCATGAGTTACTTGTTCTCGAACGAGCAATTTATCACAATCATTTGTTGATAGTGGTCTTATCAATCATTAAGAAGACACAATGGTGGCAGTGAGATAAAATGTGATTGCATCGAGTGAATGAATTTAACTTAAAGGAATTAAGGATATCATATGAGGGTAACACACTCATGACGAGGTCATTGGAAAAAGGAATTGGATGAATTGCTTTTGTAAAGAGTAAACAATAAGGATTTTTCAATCATGGTACTTATTGTGGACTGACTCCATGATTAAGTAATTGCAAATAATCAGAATAATGCTTTTGGATATAATTGCAATTACTGGAGCCTAATCGTATATGTCTAATTGGTCTCTCCACTAGAGCAAATAAATGTGTTATATTGTTCTATTCACTTCTTTAGGTTATTCGATTACTGTGAGAAGTGTGGTAATGAGAAGGTGAATGTCTAGGATTGGCTTTCGCTAGGAAAGGCTTAGTTTTTAAGCGGTTAAATTTGACTCACCTCCATTTATTAAGACCTTACCTGGTGCACTGTTCACATTCACTTCTTCAGTTTTTCCCTCAAAAGAAAAACTACGGAGAGTCAAAATTGTCTATTTTATAATTGATTGATTCTTGTGAATAAAAGAATGTGATTTCCATAGCATGCCATGCATACATTAGAAGCATATAATATAAATTAGGTAAGAATGTCGCTAGGACTATTTTATGATCAATCTTGAAATATGAGATAAAAAACCTTGCATGTTATTTTAAAATATTGAGTGGGAGAAGGTCCTTGAGCAAGACCTACGACCTCTATTGATGGTCCCTAAGTGATTTCAGGATAAAGTTTTGAGTTAGTTCCTACCTTAGTTGTACCCTAAAGTAAACTTTATCATATGGGTTCTACAATCTGAAAGATAATACGATCAAAGTTTCTACTCATGCTACTTTCCTTGAGGAAGACTATATGTATAAATTTAAGCCTAAAAGTAAAGTGATACTCGAGAAACTTTCAGGAGTTATAGAATAATCACCAAGTTCATTTCTCGAGAAAGTTGTAGAAAGACTTGTAAACGATCAACAACATAGGAGAATCCATCGAAGTGTGAGAGTTTCTAAGAAACTAGACTTCTTCATCTATGATGGTAGTATTTATAATATGGAAGCCAATCATAAGGATGATGATCCATTCACTTGAGGCTATGCAAGACGTTGATTCCAAACTTTAGAAACAAGCCATGGATGCTGAGATGGATTCTATAAAATCCATTTTGGTGTGAGAACTTGTAGACTTGCTAGTTGGGATTAAACCCGGAGGATGTAAGTGGATCTACAAGAAGAGGTGAAATGTGGAAGGGAAAGTGAAAACACATAGAGCTAGACTTGTAGGGAAATACTACACATAGAAAGAATACATCGATTACGATGAAACCTTTTCTCCGATAGCCATGCTTGAATCTATCCGCATACGCTTATCCATTGCTTCTGCTCTCGATTACGAGATCTAAAAAATGAATGTCAAGAAAATATTATTAAATGGCTATCTTGATGAGACAATTTATATAGTTCAACCCACTACCTATGTTGTGAAAGGTAAGGAGGAGAAATTTTGCAAACCGCTAAGATCCATTTATGGACTTGAGCATGCGTCTCTCTCATATAATAAAATGATTTTGATCAAATGATTAAGACTTTTGGGTTTGAGAAAAACGTCGATGAACCTTGTGTTTATAAGTGTATAAAGGACAAAAATATGGTCTTCCTCGCTTTTTTATGTCAATAATATTCTACTTATCGGAAACAATGTAGGAGAATTGTCATATGTTAAATTATGGCTAGCTCAATAGTTTAGCATGAAGGATTTGGGTAAAGCTAGTTATATTCTTAGAATTTGATTTCTTAGGGATTAAAAGAATAAAATGATAGCTATATCACAAGCTTCATACATTGATAAAGTACTAGAATGTTTTGCAATTACTGGCTTAAAGCCAGATGCTCAGCCGACCGCATCAGGTTGTCATCTTTCTTTAGATAACTGTCCTAAGACAACATAAGAAAGAGAGTATATGAGTAAGGTTCTAAATGCTTCGGCAGTTAGAAGCCTTATGTATACGATGCTTTGCACATTCCAAAGATCTGTTTCGCACTGGGAATGGTTAGTCAATATCAGACGAATCTTGGTCTTAAGCATTGACAAGTTGTAACATATATATTAAGGTATCTTAAAAGAACTAGGGATTACATGCTTGTGTAGTCTAGGGAGAACCTTACTCCTATTGGATACATTGACTAAGACTTTCAAACTTACAAAGATTTAAGGAAATCGACATCAGGAAATGTATTTGTCCTAGGTTGTGAAGCCATAGTATGGAGAAGTGTAAAATAAATTTGCACTGCTAACGCAACTATAGAGGTCAAGTATGTGGCTACTTTTGAGACAATAAAAGAAGCAATATGGCTTCAAAAGTTCTTAACCGATCTTGAAGTAATTCCTGGTATGAAAAAATCTATAACACTATATTGTGATAATAGTGTTGCAATAGCTAATACCAAGGAAATAAAAAGTCACAAGAGGATGAAACAGATTGATCAAAAGTATCATTTGATATGAGAGAAAGTAGCAGAAAGAATTATAAATGTGGTGAAAGTAGTTTCTGAAGATGACCTTGTGAATTCATTTATTATGACTCTAGTAACTAGAAGTTTTAACAAACACGTTAAAGATATGGGAATACGAAACATGACACATTTACTTCACTAGGGCAAATGGGAGATTGTTGGGAAATGTGCTAATATTGTAGTAAACATGTAATTATTTTCTATGTATTTGAACGATGATTAAACAAATTTCACATTTCACTGTTATATATTTTGTATTTATGTCTTTCATGTTTTGCTTGCGTAGCAAAATTATGGCAAGCGAATATTAGCTCATTGAATGTCTAAGTTCAAACTAATGATAAGTGGCACTGTAAGAAAGTCTACATTGCGAGAAAGATAACTTACTTCAGTAGATAATCAAAATGAGTCTGTAATCCTGTAAAAGAATAACAGTGAACATTTAATTCAAATACTAAGAAGGATTATTATGTCATCGACAATTCCAATTGAGGAGAAGGCTAGTCTTGGCTATCGGAGCAGTTGACTCCATGAATAGAGACATAGATGTATTCATTGGCAGAATGATACACTGGACTGGACCCAAGATGAATTAATTCTAAATCCGTTTGTGAGTTAATTCACTTGTGACATTCATGGTGTGATTTACCTAAATCCTGAGTTAGTCACTAACCATGCTATGTAACTCATGTGCTTTGATATAAGTGAAGGCTTATGCTCTAAAGATGATTGAGCCGATAGCCGGTATGTTGGGTACATGACTTGTGTATGGTATGACTTTACTAGCAATAACGAAATTCATAGCTCAATTAAGGAGTTAACGATATCCTCTCATTGACATTGTGTGGATTGATAAATATGAAACGTGACCACAAGTTGCTTATTCTCAAATGAGCAATTTATCATAGTCATTTGTTGACAGTGATCATGTTAATCATTAAGAAGACACAATGGTTACAATGTGATAAAATAGGATTGTATTGAGTGAATGGATTTAACTCAAAGGAATCAAGGATATCACATGAGGGTAACACACACATGACAAGGTCATTGGACAAAATAGTTGAATGAATTGGGCTGCATTTGAGCTAGAAGTAAATTCTTCGACTTTGGAAATAATTTAATTGAGTCAATTTATTCGATGTGGAATTAAATTGGGTGATTGTAAGAATTGTTCAACTAGAGAATTTGATTAAAGAATTTTCTTAAAAATTTAATTTGGAAAATCTAAGTGATTTTTGGGAAAATTAATTTTTATAAAGTAAAATTAAATTAATCAAATTAATATGAAATTTTTGAAAATTAATTTTCAAGTTAGACAATTGGCCCAATGAGTAATAGAAATTGAAAATTGGACCTGAGATTGTAAATTAGGCTTGAGAGCCTAAAATCGAGACCAAGACCCAAAAATGGTCAAATCGAGCCTTATATGTGAAACCAGGCCGACGGTCCAACCGGGGGCTAGATTGAACCAATCGGGTCATCACTAGCTTGGATCAAATCGGCAGAAATCAAACCATCTCGAGGTGCTGGTGGCTACGACGACGATATTCCGGTGGCCTAAAAATGGTAGGCGGCAGTCGTTCTTCGTTGGTTAAGTAGTGGAAGAATTATACTTATATTGGAACTCTACTAGAGAATTTGATTTCAGATTAACTATTCTAAAAATAATATTATTTTAATAGATTTAATATTTAATTTAATTTAATACTTATCCTAATAGTATTTTATTAATTTAATATTAAAGTGATTAGCTTAATATTAAATTTAATTTAATGTTTATTTTGTAGAAAAATATTCTATTAATTTAATAATATTTAATATTTAATTTAGTATAATATTTATCTTGATAAATATTATATTAATTTAGTATTAAAGTGATTAAGTTTAATCATAGTTGAACTCTTTAAACTCTCCTTATATAAAAAGAGACTTGGGACATTATTTACACACACTTGAATTTAAAAGAAAGTTGTAGAGAGAAATTTCTCTGAAGAAATTATTTTAGAAAATTTCTAGAGATATTTTTGTTATTTAAAACTTAACCCAAAAGTTTAGAGAAATTACGAAAGTACCCCACTAGTAATTTTTGTAAACTTTTTCTGATTCGAAGCGAGCCCACACTCGAAAAACTTGAGATTGAGGATAGTGGAGAAGACTACTCGATCGAAGCGTTCATCCTAGATGAATAAAAAAGGTACAATTTTGATTAAGTGTTTATTACTTTAGATATCATAATCAGGTTCTTGTTTTGGATTTTTTTTTAAAACTTTAATTTTTTCCTAAATTCATTTTTCATTGCGTTTTCTAAACTCAATTTTCCTACAATTATTCATAGCAATGATTCACCATATTAGAAAAAGAGGGTCCATACATGTATATGTTGAACACAAGGTAGACACACTTGATGTTGTTGATGATACCATATTACTGCCTGCCACTAGGAAAAAGGATATAAATATTGGGGGGTTAGGGAACCACATTTTAATAAAGAATTAAATTTTAATTAGAGAGTTAATGGTGAGGCTGGGGGAACATTTACCGAGTTAGGTGGGGAATCTAATGTGGGACCAGACTTGGGTGGGAATAGTAATGCATGTGCTAAGAGTGAGGAAAGTTTTGAAAGTAGTGCTAGTGATACAGACAACTCATTGAGCAATGAAAGGGCTTTAGGGGTAGAATTTGAGGAAGAAGAGGTGAGAAATATCAAAGCTTAGTATAGAAAATAAGGAAAAAAACTAGAGAGAATCAGCAAATATGGTTAACAATGAGGGTCCAAAGGTAGTTGAAGGTAGTGAAAAAGGAGAGAAAAATGATGAGGTTTTAGACCCATCAAATGGGGGAACTGATTATGTTGATTCATCAGATTTTGGGTCTTATGGAAGTGATTCAGATGGTGAGGTAGTTTGTAGGAGAAGCAGACATTTATATTTTGATCCTAATAACCCATTCCCACATTTAGAGCTTAGTATAGTGTTTAAGGGACCAAAAGAATTTAAAATTGTTTTAGCAAAGTATGTAGCAAAAAAGAGGTTTGATATTGTCTAGGAATGAAAAGGGGAGGACTAGGGCTAGGTGTAGGGAAGATGGGTGCCTTTTTAGAATATATGTTGCGATAGATAATAATGATGGGTTTTATAAGATAAAAACATTCATAGAAACCCACAAGTGTTCTATAATTTTTAAGAACAAAAGGGTATCTTACAAGTTTGATGGGGAACATTTCTTAAGTACAATTAGAGTGATTCTAAAGCTATAGTTAACTGAGATACAGAAACTAGCCAATAAAGAGTTGAAAGTTGATCTGAGAAGAGGTACATGCAGCAGAGTTCGGAGATAGGCACTAGAGGAGATCAATGGAAGGGTAAGTTATGATTTTAGTAGACCATGGGACTATGCAAATGCAATTAGAAAGGTAAAATTGAATGAAAATATAGAGGTTATGCTAGAAAGACTAACCCCTACTGAGGTTCCCAAGTTTAGGAGATTTTATGTAGGGTTTAGTGCTTTGAGAAAAGGGTTTCTAGAGTGTTGTAAACCTTTTATTTATCTGGATGAATGCTTTTTGAATGGAAGATTCAATGGGAAACTTCTGTCTGCTGTGATGAGATATGGGAATGACCAAATCTACCCTATTTCATGGGCAATTATGGAGAATGAAAGTAGAGAAACATGGTGTTGGTTTCTTAAAAATCTTATTTTAGATTTAGAAATTGGTGATGGTTCTGGATTCACATTTATGACTAATAAACAAAAGGAAAGTTAGAGACATGACTTAAGTAATTTTGTCATATTATGCTTAATTTATTTAATCAGCCATTTAATACCATTGGTTCTGTCATATTAGAGATTGATGGATGATATATCTGAGTTGTTGCCAAGAGTTGAGCATAGAGTGTATGCAAGGCATTTATATGCCAATTGGAGGAAAGACAATCCTAGAGGAGACCTGCAACAAGCATTTTGGAGAGCATGCAAATCATACATAATTGCTGACTTTGAAGATCACATCGAAAAGATTAATTGTATCAAACATAGTTCCAAGGCAAGTCTACTTAGGACTAATACTGAGCAATAGTCAAAGGTTTTTTTTGGTAGGTCTATATGTGATGTAACTGACAACAATTTTGCTGAGTCCTTTAATGTAGCAATTTTAGGAGCTAGGTTAATGTCCATAATTTCCATGTTAGAAGAAACTAGGTAGTATGTAATAGGGAGGATTGTAAACAATATGGCCAAATTTAAAAATTGGAATGATCAATTATGTCCTAAAATATATGAGAAGTTACATAAGAGTATCCAAATGAATATGTCATGTTAAATGGAATAGAGTAGAAGGATTTGAAGTGACAAACTTTGGTGATGTTGTAGTTGTAGACTTATTTTAGTGGTCATGTAGTTGTACGAGATAGGATCTCACTAGTATCCCATACCCACATGCTTTTGTAGTCATTTTATGGAAAAAAGCTTATATTTTTTATTTTGTTATAAGGGGTTTAAAAAAGATGTGTTCGAAAAATTGTGTGGCTTTATATTGCCTACTATCCCAAGTGAGAAATTTTGGTTGAAAATTGATATGAGACTAATTGACCCCTCATTCCAAGGAAAATACCTAGGGGACAAAAAAAGAACAGAGTGAGAGAAAAGGGAGAGATAAAAGAGGAAGAAGATAAAATGCCATAAGTTTTCCATGGTTAAACACAACTCTAAAATATGTCAAACTTCATCTACTATAAGTGTTTTGATGACTAAGAATTTTAATGCAATTTTTGGCTAATTTGATAACTACTAAAATGTTAAATTTGCATAGTATGCCTCCACCAGCTCAAGCAGCTCCTGCTCCACCAGCTTCAGCAGCTCCTGCTACACTAGCTCCTTCTAATCTTGCTCCACCAACTCCTCAAATTGTTGCATCTGAAGCACCAGCTCCTTCAACACAGCCAACTCCTCCCACCATGCTAACCTCTTCAACACAGCAAATACATACAAGACTTCGCAGCAGGGGAAAATAAGCTGTGCAAGGGATTGGGACATACACTGATTAGAGTACAATGATTCAAATTTTGAATGTAAGTTACCAAATTTTGAGCTGTTATGCTTATTGTATTTTGGTGACATGCTTTTTAATTATATATTTTATGCATTGTAGCCTGGTATGAGAAGGGAAACCATGGTGACTGCCCCAACCAAGTGTACCAATAAAAGGAAAGGAAGCAACAATAAGGAAACTACTGGTGGGACACAGGAAAGTAAGAACACAAAAAAGGCTAATATTAGAGATCTATCCAAGCAAAATCGTAAGCCATGGAAATAGTTGAAGTTAATTGATGGATAATTTGACGATTCGATTTTGTTAACATATTATGGATAATTTGATGGTTTTATTTTGTTGGATCGTTCTGATGGATGGTTTTATTTTGTTAACATACAATGGATAATTTGATGGTTTTATTTTGTTGGATCATTTTGATGGTTGTATTTTGATGTACAGTTTATGTTGATCCTTTATATATGATGGTTGTAATAGATGGTTCTATTTTGTTGATGTTGATTTTGGTATTTGCATATACTTTTACAACAACAAAAGAATATATTCCATTTATTCTTAACAACTAATGCAAATATGTAGACAACATTTCACCATCTACAAGAAAGATAACCCAAAACATCATCCATGATACAATTAACATTAACTTATAAGCAACTATTACTTTTTTGTTCCTTAACATTTTATCCTCGTACAAGTTTATATTTTCTTCCAAACGAGTTACCCTCAATCGCATTCTTCGCATTTCATCAATATTGAGATCATTGTTCTCATGTCTTAATATGTTGTTCTCTATCAATAACATATTATTTTGAAGCATTATTTCATCGATTGTGTATCCTTCTTATTTTGCAATTGAGCCCGTTCCCTCACTATTACCTTCAACCCACAAAAAAAATCACAACCATGGGTCTTCATTTCTTACATTCAACCAAAAAAAAAAAAACAGAATATTAAAAACCTAATAATGCATCTTAAACTCAAAATGCAACAAAATGGCAGACCAAAACTCTAAACCCTAATTTACCTCTTTGAAGTTCGCACACCCAAAGATTTTTCTCTTTTTGTTTTTTGGAGTATTCACGTTGCAAACGGGAGCCCTTAACCTGCAATGGCAGTACAAAACACTTCTTTACGCACTTCATTTTCTGTTCATAGAAGAAGACATGGTGGAGACATGAAGGAGTTGGAAAATGAAAGAGATTTAAAAAGAAGAAGTGAAAAGGAAAAAAAGAAAACTAATGGATGAACAAAAGAGGGAAAAATGAAAGAGATGGTAGAGAAAAGGAAAGAGAAAGAGACAAGAATGAAAAATGTTGAAGACAATAGTGAATAAATAAATTTAAAGGAAATATATTTAAAAAATCTGGTCAAAGAAAATTAAATAAGGGTCAAAGGGGTCTTGGAAATGCGACACGTGGTGGCGCGCAAGTGGCCAACGTACCACGTCTGCGAAATCTTACTAAACTAGTAGACGAAAAAAAAGTTCGGGTATCAATTTAGGACAAAAAAAAATCATAGGTACCAATCTGAGAGAAGTGAACAAGTTTAGATACTAATTTTATATTTAACCCTTCTGAATATGAAAAAGCTGGCAATATCTAATTTGATATTCTTAATGATAATCTTGTATATAATAAAGATATATTAATCAATCTCTATGTATATAATATATTAAAAATTCTATCATATGCATATACTTGCGAAAATCACATATTTAAAACATAAATATATATGAAAAAATAATATATAATAAATAATAAAATATATGATTTAAAATTAATTAATAATAATGATGAAAATACTAAATAGAGTAAATAAACAAATATCTCTACTAAAAATGACCAATCAAATTCCCATACTTTTAAAGTGAAAAAAATTGATAAAATTGATAATGAGTTAGTACAAATCATCCAAAATATTGATGTGGCATTGATGATAATGACTAAGATATAAAAAAAAAATAATGATCATTTAATATGATGTAAATTTTAATTAATAATAAAAATTGTACATGCTACGAATATTAATTTGGTATAAAAGTTTATATGTGACTTTAACTTTAAAAATATTTATTTTGATTTAATATTAATTAATATATAAATTTAGTATAATAATATAATTATTTTTAATTAATAAAAATAAAACGAAATATGTGAAAAATAAAAATAAAAAACAGTCGACTAAAATTCCATTTGATTAGTATGCTCGGGGCTTTCCTTTATTTTCAATGGAATAAACTTTTTACTCAACTGTTGTCGTCTAATTTTATTAATTAGAACCAATCGTATTTTAGTACCTATTAAAAAACAGTGTGACATGTTAGTTTTTGTAATAAATTAATATCATTACGTGCATTTTTTTAATTCAAATTCGTTTATTTTATTATATCCTACATATCATCAAAGTCACGTTAAATTGTGTTAACTTGCTTCCATTTTAAAAAGTATTAGGAGTTGTTTGGTTCCTTTTTTTCCTTTTTTTTTTTAAATATAGTGCCTTCCTTACTCACTTTGAAAAAAATTAAATTAATTTACGAATGAAATAAAATTTAAATATATAAATACATTGAAATAAAAATATTTAAATGATTACATATATTTATTATAGTGTTGTTATTAATATTGAGTTTATATTTAGTTAATTTATGACATCAATTCTAAGGATAAAGCCAGAATTTTTTTAAGGGGGACGAAACTGAATTATAAAATTTTTAAGAGATCGAAATGTATTTTTTTCATATATTAATTTACAATTCCATTATTTTTAAGGGACTGAATAGATTTTTTTTCATATTTAAGGGGCTAAAGTGTAATTTTACATATATTAATTTGAAATTTTATTATTTTTAGAGGAATTGAATTATTTTCCATTTTCAATAGGGCCAAAGCTCCTTGCAATTCTCTAGTTTTGCTTCTGACCAACTCAATCAACAATATTATTAATATATACAATTGATGGAGGTAATAAATTGTGCCTATTTAAATAAATATGTATCAAAAATTCAAAATAAAGCTTCGGTCGAGTGGCAAATTTAAAGTTTTACTAATGCAGTAAATATGAATTTAAATCTCACCACATACAAATTTTTATTTGTTTTTTTTAAATAAAAAGACTAAAGTACCCTAAAATAATTTAACTTATTTAATTTATAGAAGAATATATTCATAATTTCTCTAGTCGAGTTGATGTCACAAGTTGGTGTCCGGTTGACTCGTGACACCAACTCAGTTAATAGGTTAAATAATAGTATAGATAAGACACCCGACACTTGTTTGGAGCATAAATTACAGTTTTTGTAGGGTACTTAGATAATATGAGTTCAAACATGGTCATTTCTCTTTCTCTCTTCTAATATTATATTGATAAGTATTTATTTATTCTATATCTATATAAATAATATCTAATATACTCATATTTAAGGGTCACCCTTAATTGGCTCACCAACTCAATTATGAAATTATAGAAATACATTTTCTTTTCAATTATAATTAATATTAATGTTGGTATTTGGTAGACCGACAGTGTATTTTTTTTTATTCCACAACTAACCTTAAAATTTTATTATATGTTTATTTTTTAAAATATTTAATCATTTTCTAATATTTTACTATATTTATAGGACGCAATCCCTTGACCCTGCTTATGGAGTCTAAAAACTTTACTGACAGTATATCAAATATTTTCTCTTAATATTATTGTGATGTTACTTTTGTCTTTTCATATTTTTATATCACATTTAAATAAAACAATTAAAAATTATGAATCTAAAGATGTAACACATGTTCAATAATATTAAAATATAAGTTTGTTATCACTTCACCTATATTCATTATTTATATATATAATACTTATATTTGAACATTTTATTAAATTAGTGTCACCCTTAATCGGGTTACCAACTCAATTATGAAATTACAAAAATACCAATTTTTTCAATTATAATTAATATTATTATGATGTTCTTTTTTTCATACTTTCATATCATATTTAAATAAGAAATTACAAATTACAAATCCAAGGATTGAGCGTATGTTCATTAGTATTAAAATACAAGATTGTTACCATTCTATCTATATTCGTTATTGAATAAATTTTAAAAGAAAATGTATTTAACATAAAAATTTTCTTTTACCCACATTGTGATGTGACAAAATCTAGTTTATATAATATGGCCTACTAAGTTGATGTCACAAGTAAAATCGATATTAATTCAGTTAGGGAAATGATTTAGACCTTTTAAGTAAAGAGTTGAATATTAGTATAATGAATAATATTTGGTACATTGTCAATAGAATTTTTAAATTCCACAAATAAAATCAAGGGATTGACTAGTGTCCTATAGAGATATAATAAAATACTAAAAACAATAAATACTTAAAAAAAGAGACATATGGCATTGTGAGATAAAAAGTATGTTGCTAGTGTACAAAATACTAACCCTATATATAATGATATTTGCATATTTTACATATTTATATGAATGTTTAACAAAAAAAAAAAAACAACTAAAAATTCAATCTCTATGGTTTAAACCCAAGTCTAGAAATAATTTACTTATAAACATTTACCATTTTATCTATATTCGATTTTTTATTATCTCTTGTATAAATATAGTTTAAATATTAATTGTTTTTCTTTCACACACAATGTTGGTGTGGCAAAATTTAGTTTATAGTTAAGTTATTGATTGAGTTAATGTCACAAGTCAATTGAGCATCAATTCATTTAGGAAATTATTAAAATATCCTATATATAGAGTAAGTTATATTTTTATGAGGGTTTATTTTTATTTTTTTATATAAAAAGTAAGTTATATTATTATGAGGGTATATTTTTATTTTTATTTTATATAAAATCAATAAAAACTCAATTATAACAAGATTTGAATATGTAGCTCAATAAATTTTAAACATTTAACTTTACCATTTGAAACAAAACTTCATTTGATTTTTATATTAAATTTTAACAAATATAATTGTTGTCATATTTTTTTTACTATAATATGTGTGTTGTGACTTTTATATATACTATATATAAAATAGTTGAGTAAGTTAAAGTCATAAGTCAACTCAATACTAATTTAATTGTAAATCTACTAAAATATTCTTATTTTAAAAAATAATTAATATTGTTGTAATGATATTTTTATCTTTTCATATTTTTATATAATCTTCAAATAAAAAATTTTTAAAAAAAAAAACATTATTTAGTAATCAAATCCAAGATGAAAAAGGTTATATGAATTTTTCTGATCATTTCATCATTAATAATTTATTGAAATAAATTTATAAATTATATAAAATATTTTTATTCAGTCATATCATGAATGGGATAAAATCTGCGTAAAATTGATAATGAATATGATAAAACATTTTTAAAATTGTTGTTTGTTGCATGGGATGATTTGATAATGAAAATAACAATACAAATAACTACTCCATTAAAAATTTATAGATTACCTATAAAAATTATAAATTCTGGTAAGAGTTTACAAGAAATAGAAATTAAATTTGAAATTTCTACAAGTAGCGTTAAAATCCTGAAAAGTGTATTTTAAGATATATTTTAAAATTTTAAAAATAAATAATTTATCATCATTGTATTTTTTTTTTTTTTTTAGTTTCCACTAACAGCTAACTTTATAATAATTCTAAATCAAAATGGTTTTTTACTGGAAAAATTTGGAACAAACACATTTCTACCCTTACAAACAATTGATTGTATATTAACCTAATTAAATATATATATATATATATAAATTAACAATTTTATCACATCTGTAAACCACGCATTTAAAATATAGATTTTTGTTTTAAAATAATATGTAATAAATGATGAGATGTATAATTTGAAACAAATTAATAATAATAGCACATGAAATATATACGATATTAAAATAAAAATAAATTAAATTATTAGTAAAACAAAATTTAAACATATGAATATATTGAATTAAGAATATCAAATGAATACAAATATTTATCATGATGTTGTCATAGTGTTGCATTTAATCTTAAATTTGTGTCAAATTAATTTAAAATAAAAGTTTGGTTGAGTGATAAATTTAAGATTTTACGTATTGGCATCAGTTCATATCACATAATTAGCATTTTTAAAAAATTAAAAAGATTAAAATATCCTCGAATAATACAATTTATTTTAAATGCAAAATGATATTTTTGTAATTTTCCTAATCAAGTTAGTGCTTAGTTGACTCCTGAACCTCAACTCAATTAGAGACTTAAATAATAATATAAATATACAATTGATGGATGTAATAAAATATGTATAATAAAATTAAAATATATAAATAAATTAAAATAAAGTATTTGAACTAATGATAAATTTAAATTTTTTAATGTAACGAGTATAGGTTAAATCCTTTCATTTGTATATTATAATTTAAAAAATAAATAATTTCAATATGAAACTACGGAATTAATATTTAAATGATTCGTCTCATCAATTCAATCTATTAAATATAAAAATTTAAATTAAAAAAAAAAGTGTGAGATTGAAACAATTGGATACGGTAAAATCTGTCACCCACCATATACTATGGACTGTCACGATTCGAGTAATCACGTCATGATTTCTTTTCATTTCCCTTCTCGGCCAATTGGTAAATTATTTTTCAACTAATATATTTTATTTTCACTATAAATTTTTAAGATTATAATATATACATTAAGATTAATTTCAGCTTTCTATTTTCACAAATATTATATTCTTATAAAATTACATGTCAAGTTTTATTGTTTTTTTGCGTTGTATTTTATAAAATATTTAAATTATAAATACGAGACAAATAAGCATTAAAAAAATTTATCTAAGTTTTGGATAAAAAAGAATATTTAAAAAAAAAAGTTTACTTCTCGAATATTTTTACTTTATCAGCATTAACCTAATTTATTTTTGATGTACTAATTTACTCTTATGTCATATTTTTGTACCATGGTTAACAGATATATTGAGACAAAAATTCTCAACTTAGATCTGACAGATTCCTTTTTCTACAAATAATTTTAAACTTGTGAGGCACCTTCCAGTAAATTAAAGCCCCAAAATTATTAAATATTGCTTAATTATGCCATATTTATGATATAGATAAAAAATTTGAGCCTTAATATCGTTTGGTTTTCGAGTTGAATATATTTTTTAAAATGTCATCTTTGTGTTATTTTTTTAGTTTAACTTGGTTTTACATTTGACAAAAGTTATGTATTTTAGTATTTAAAGATAATAATATTAATTTTTTAGTGTTTAATTTAGATTTTAGAGTTTATTTGATGAAAGTTAATTGTAGATATTATTCAGTTTGAATTTCTCATGATTTTATTAATAAAACAAATTTAGTGTTAATTGTGAATTTGTTTTGTTTTGCGTTTAATTTGTCAAATACAAGATTTAATTTTATTCGGGTTTTAGGGTTGATTTAATGAAAGTTAAATGCTAATATTATTAGCAAATTATGAAATTTTATTAGATCAGTTTTAAAACCTGAATTAAACACTAAAAAGTTATCACTGTTATCTTCGAATACCAAAATATATATTTTTTCAAATACATCCAAAATATATAATTTTTTTTTTCAAATACATGTATTAGATTGGATGAAAAAATAACACATGTATTGTTGAGGCAATTTTTGAGTAGTGCCCATTGATGTCTGGCATTGCTTAGCTTAGAAATTTGCTCTGTTTGAGTTGGCAAATTTTGACAATAAAAATCTTTGCGCTTTGATTCTAGTTGATACTTTGGATGATTGCAAGCCCATATTTGACATCCAAACTGTTTATACTAACAAATATTTGAGATTGGTTTGGATGGAATCAAGGTAATCAACTTCCCAAGTTTGGTGGATCGAATCAAATCGAGTGAAACTTGGAAATATATTCTGAAGATTCAAGACTTATCTGAGCTCACTGAATATATTCTTTATACTTGTTATGTAACACCCTTAACCCGAGCCGAATTATTGAGTCCAGATATTGGATGTTACCATGTACAAACACTTAGCATAATTTTAACAATTGGCGTATACTACCTTTTTAACATCATTTCATTTAAATAAAGGTTGTTCTGAACAAAGGATTAAAGAAAACACTCAATGAATACAATAGACTCTTAAAAATAATATAAACATTAAAACTCAAAGATTTGTTAAAAGCATACTTATTAAGGCGTGGTTTACATTACGCCCTACACCTAATATATTCCTTGTATGCATAATAATTCGATTCGCCACTTCCATGTTACATTCTTGGCTTGTCCCTCCTGGCTCACTCATTCATACATCAACACCTAAAATAAGAATGAACACTTGTAAGTTCAAGAGAACTTAGTGAGATTTAATACATACTACCTTAAAGTCTTTCTAGTTGAATTTCTCATCTTGAAGATTGGGTTTCATCTCTATATTGGCGGAAACTTTCATAATATTGAACTTGCACTTATACACCAATTACCATATTAATGTACCAGCTCTCATTTCACTACTTGGCCGACTTCAGTTCTTACCAGGCAACATAATATTATCTTTTTTCTCCTAGAATAACGAAGATACTTCTCAAAGGAATATCTCTACAGAGCCACTTCCTACTGATTTTCTTTTTAAACCAACACTTAACATTCTTCCCAGAATGATTGTTCACATATACTCTTCACTGATGGATACTTACTATCTGAACTCACATTTGGCGGATTCCCATACTGAGTTTGATGTTGTCAGTCTACCAATCAAATCAATTCCTAGATTAAAACCTAATACACACTCATACTGTAACATCCTGAATTTGGACTAGTCAGAATAGTGCTTTCGGGACCATAAATCCGATGTTAAAATAATTATTTTATGATCATTATAAGGTCTAGGATATGAAAATAAGAATGTGTTAAAGTTTCGTGAAGAAATTCTATGTGTAAGGTGTCCAACTGGAAATTAGGGACCAAATTGAATAAATTACAAAACTTGGATTCTAGAAGAACTTTGTATGAAATTGCTTTGGAATGTTAATTAGAGGTCCTTAAATATCAATTTTTCCAATTTCTAAATTTTTGGACAAAAAATGGACATGCATGGAAAGTTTTGGAAGTTTAGTAAGGAAGGGCATTTTGGTTATTTGGAAATAAACTAAATAAAAAGGGAAAAATCAAGCTAAAATCAGCTCATTTTCATGCTGCTGAAATTCTAAGGTCTCCATAGCTAGGGTTTTCAATATTTTCTAGCTCAATAGTAAGTGCTCCCAAGCCCCGTTTTTAATGTTCTTCGTATTTTTGAGATCCTCGTAACATGCTCTCTCCATTTCTACCCATATTTCAAGCTAGGGTTCATGTTGAAAAATTTACCCATGCATAAGATTTTTTTTTGATGATTTATGGAGAAATATGAGAGTTTAAAGGATGGTGAACAACTTTTATTAAGTAGTTTTTCATGGAAATGGCTTAAAGGACTAAATTGTAAAAGTTGTGGAATTGGGTAGGAAAATATGGAATGAAGGAAAAACATAGGCTGCTATAAGTGTGAATAACATTCATCTGAGCTTGGGTAGCCAAGGAATTGCATGCATTTCATTATACGAGACTTAGGACAAAATTGTGAATATTATGAAAGGTTAGGGGCAAAATGATTATTTTACCCAGGGTGAGTTTTAGGCCTAAAACGAATAATGTGATGTATTAATAATCTAATTTTATTGATATAGACTCCGAGGAATCAATTTTGGAGGCCGACCGTGGTAAAAAAAGGTTTCAAAATAATCGGAATACGAAAGAAGAGCCATTACCAAGTAAGTTCGTATAACCCGAAGTAAAATTTTAATATACTTAAATATGCATGTCCTTGAATGTATGAAAATATAAATATTCATTGCATGATAACCTATGAAATATACTAGTGTAAATGAAGGATGATAAACGTCCCGGTTGAAATAGAAAGGGAAATCTGATGGATAAATTATGACTTACATGACCTGAGATCCTGCATGTGTTGCAGAAAAGGATTTAGCTTGGACGGGTAATCCGATGATCTCAAAATAGAAAGGATCTAAACCAGACAGGTGTTCCTTGAGTGATCGAGCCTCCCGAAGAATATGGTTGCATTAAGGATTTAGCCCGGACAGGTAATCCAATTGAAGACTGAATTTAGCCTAGATTGGCAATTCAAATCCGAGCTTATGAGAGCAACTGTCGTTGAAAGAGATTTAGCTTGGACTGGTAATCCCAATATTGCTTTAGGAGTTAATACTAAGGGGGATTTAGCCTGGATTGGTAATCCCGCCATAAGATATAAGGTTCACGGGAGCACGTACTTGAGATGATCACTTGTGTGACTTGACAGTAATTGGACTATCCATCGAGATTTTCGAGAAATTCAATGGGATTAACATGATAAAACGAAGAATGAAAATATTGAATTGATGAGCTCATCTAATACTAATGATATGATTTATTGTTATGAGACTAACTTGATGATTGAGTGAATGTGATAGGGAAACTATTTCATGTTTGTTGGATTTATTGCCTAAATATGTTTGTATGCTAATTAACCGATAAGTTTACTTTCCAGATATCTAGACTTACTAAGCATATAAATGCTTACCCCCTTCTCTTTTCCTTGTCTTACAAAGCTCGTGGACTCGTGAAGATTGGAAAACGGTTGGAGAATTAACACACTATCGACTTGTCCCGTTTTGGTAAATAGATACTTTTATTTTGTTTAATGGCATGTATAGGATTTTTGGGTTATTTTGTTATATGTGTCATTTGGCTAGCCATTGTAAGGGCTTAAATGGTATACTTATTCTTTTGTGTATGGCCATGAGATATGGCTCATATTAATGTAGGTTATAAACCTACTAATCATGCATGTTTATGTTTAAATATTGTATGAGATATAATGACGAGGTTTACCATGGATGGATGTTTGAAATGGGACATAATAATTTGAGAGTGGACATAGCATATAATGATGCATGGTTATAATATAGCCTAAATGTAAAATGTGCTATGTAAATCCCTCAAACGGAAAGGATAATCTAGCATGTACTAAGCCGATGAAATGAGGCTAACACGCAATGAATTATGCCAAGGTTATTTAAGAGTATAATTAGGCCATTTTACATACCATTGAAGTCTATAAGTGTGTCTGGATGTTAGAGGGTAACCAAAGGCTTGGAAAATAGCCCTAAAAAGGTCCACACGGGTAGACACATAGGCATGTGTCTAGGCCGTGTGTGACACATGGTCAGCCCCCATGGGTGTGTTGCCTGGCCGTGTGTCCCCTACACCTAAAATTTTAGGTCTATTTGCATGGTAGTAAACACATGGGAAGATACATGGCCGTGTGTCTCAACCGTGTAGAGGATACGGCCTAGTACACGAGTGTGTGCCTCAAAATGAATGATGACGTCATAAACAGAATGTCCTAGTTTTTGGACATGGGCGTGTCTGAGCCGTGTGAGGGACACGGGCTAGAGACACGGGCATGTCCTTGGCCGTGTGAAAACCCCTGTAAGTTCGAAATAAAAAATAAATCCAATAATTCAACACGGGTGAGGGACATAGGTGTGTTCCTAAGCACACGGGCATGTGCTTGCCTACACACGGGCGTATGAGGCATAACCCTAGGAACTTTACTAAAATTTTCTATAGTTTTCAGTTTAGTCCCGGATAAATTTAATGTATGTTTTAGACATTTTAGGTCCATAATAGGGACACTATGATGTTGTTTTACTGGTTTCAAATTAGAATGAAATTTTATAACCCGTAATTTCTGAAATGTCTAAGTATGGGTCCAATAACGCCTCGTACTTTGTCCCAGTCTCAGGTACGGGTAAGGGATGTTATAGAAGATTTAAATCGATGTCTTTTCTTTGATTCTTGTTCTTTCTTTATTTTATTCAGGAGATGATTCCAAATAAATAGGTACGAAAGCTATAATTGTAAACCATAATCAAATTTATGAAAGCATTGGTTTATACATTCCTCTTAGTATCTACTCTAGGGATAATTTTTTTCGCTATCCTTTTTCGAGAACCACCTAAAATTCTAACTAAAAAAATGAAATAACTTTTTATTATCTCAATTGAAGTAATGAGCCTCCCAATCCATATCATTCATAAGAAATCCACACATCTTTGTTACAAAACACAATATTTCCCAAGATGAGAAATAACTCAGATTCCATAAAGTCTCAGAACAAGGCATGATACTATTCAAATATGACAAATACCAAATAACTTAGATTTCAGCCATAGATAATATAGACAAACTCAGACCAACTAACACTTATGTCTTACATAACCGTGAATACATCCATATTCTTTACTGACAGATTACTATGGCAGATTCCCTCTTACAGTTATAGATATATACTTTATTTCAGGGAACTTTCCTTTAGACTCATTCGATTTCATCACAAGACTAATCAAACCAAATTAACTTCAAACGTATCAGATCCTTATCAAAAACTTATCTATCAAAGAAATCTCAGAGCTTACCCCGAACTTATTACGAATATGAAATACTAGATTCTCCCACAAGGATATCACCGAATACGCCTATAAGATATTACATAATTTACCACAAAGGCCATACAGAATACGCCCCATAGACATTTCTAAATTCTCCATAAAGGCAACACAGAATATGCCACTAAAGCTAACAGATCACGCTAAATAGGCAACATACAGAATCACGTGTTTACTGTCCTGACAGACTTTTACAGAAGGTGCCATGGGTTTTTCCCTCATGGATTTATACATATTTTTATGTCATGAACTGCCAATCTGGTTTACATATTACCGAAGGCATCATCATGAATATTCTCAAAATCATATTATGCAATGGGTCTCCGCCACATAGACGCACACATCTTCATGTCGTGATCTGCAAGTCCAATCTTCAACTTACTAAAGGCATCACCATGAGTGTTTTCGTATCACACAATACCATGGGTCTTAGCCACATGGTCTTGTACTTATTTTCATATTGTAATCTACCAGTCTGGTTAACACTATAACTACCCTACCAGAGGCATCACAAAAGGACGTTTTACTTAGAATTTTACTTACCCAGACTTGGTCATACACCTGACTAAATTCATACTCTCTCATTTCAAACTTTAGTTGCATACTTACCACTCAAATTCCTATTTAGATAGTACGTCATCCATATTATCATCACACATTGCATTTTTACTATGTTTTACACACTTACTAGTTATCTGAGATTTTAACATTATATATATACCTTTACTTGAACAATTCATATGAAGTAGCCAAAATAGAGACTCACCTAGTACTTACTTAAACTATAACTTGAAGCTCCAAACTCGTACCAGCAACAATAACTGCTTAAGGAACATAGAATGTAACACCGCTAATCCGTATCTGTCACCGAAATAGAGTTACAAGAATGCTACAGCAAGTTAACATGAATAAACAAGTAAAATCATAACGATTTCAATATAATTTCTCAAATACCATAAAGTAATTTAATTACTAAAATAACTTACATCTACGAGGCTTAAATCGAGCTTTAGGGACTAAAGAATTAATTTTAAAACTATCAGGGACTAATTTGAAATAAATAAGAAAATTTCAGGAAAATATGAAAAAACTTCAAAAAATAGGGGACACACAGCCATGTAGCCATACCGTGTGGAATACTGCATGCCATGTAACTTTCAAGGTTGGGACACACGTTCGTGTCCCAACCCGTGTCTATACCCGTGTAACTCACTGAGTTGGGTCACACGGCCGTGTTGCAAGTCGTGTGCTAGGCCATGTAACACACTGGCTTACTACACACAACCGTGTATCAGACTGTGTGTGGCACACAGCCGTGTGGCAGCCCGTGCCCCAGGCCGTGTATACCTAAATGAACCTTAAACATCAAGTTTACCATTTCATGATTTCTTGGACACTAGGTAGTCCATTTACCAGCCATTAAACCTATTCAAAATGACATTAAACAAGCTCAAATCATGCTAATTTAACCATCTTAAGTGCCTAACTAATGTACCCTCAATGGTACCACAAGTATATACTTATACAATAATATAAATCATCACCCAAACATGCCAATTCACACAACTTAAACTCTAACCAATATGCTTATCATAGGCACCCCAATTCACAACAGTTCAAGATCAACTATTTATCAAACATATGCTATAAATTTGTTCCAAAAACATCTTCCTTCATTCATATATATCACAATAAGTTGTCTACTTGCACTTAGGCTCATTCTTTATATATTTACATACCAAAACAAAAGTAATAACAAAACAATCCTATTACATGCCATATAATCCAAAACAAACGTTTAAAAACTACCGAAAATGGATGGATAGTGTGATTTGCTTGCTGATCTGATCGTCCAACCTTCAAAAGTATCTATAAGAAAAAAATTTTAACACAAGTAAGCTTATTGAAGCTTAGTAAGTTCGACTTACCAAAATAATAAATCTTATCAAAGTAAATATAACAAATCAATCAAAAATAATTCAACAACAAGTGTTTTCCTATCATCCATAATGTCAAATCGGTAAATTGCATAATTCAATTCAAGATGTCAAATACATGTCATGCAATTCAAAGTCATTAAATAAGTTATAAGACAACGATTTACGACAAGATGAACGACTTACAGATACGATGTAACAGCGCGATCTTGGGCTTAGACGGAACAGTGGTTTTGGGACTACGAATCCAACGTAGAAAAACTTGTTTTTATTACATTTTCATGGTCTATAGTTTTACAAAAGATTTCATGAAAATTTCGTTCGAAAATTTAGATGTTTGAGCACTCAATTTAGCAAAAAGGACTAAATTGTAAAAAGTGCAAAAGTTGAGTTCTACATGCTAGAGATGTCTAATTGTTATGAAATTTTAAATTGAAGGTCCTTAGATGGTAATTAGACCATTTTAATTTAAGTTGACCAAAATAGATATGAGGTAAAAGAATTTTAGTGTTTTGAGAAAAGGGCCTTTTCGTTATTTAGTAATTAAAAGAATTAACAAGCAAAAATCAAGCCAAAATTTAGTCCATATTCTTCATGCTTGTGCTGAAAATTTGAAGAGAAGCCAGAGCTAGGGTTTGGCCACTTTTAAGCTCGATTGTAAGTCTGCTCTTGCCCTATTTTTAATGTTCTTTACATTTTTAAAGTCGTTATAACTCGATCTATCTATTTCTACCATTAATTTGAGAAATGATTAAGGTATAGGGTTTGAACCATGTTATATATGCGTGTATTTTGATGTCTAATGGTATAAAATGTGTGTTTGGTGTATGATAAACAACTTTTGCTAGGTGATTTTTGATGAAAATGTCAAAAGGACCAATTTGTAAAAAGGTTATAAAATATATTTGAAAGTGTGATTAAATGAAAATTTTAGGCTATTATAAGTATAAAAGAGGTTCGTCTAGGCTTGGAAATCGAAGAAATTGATTCTATTTCAATTTACGAGCCTAGGGACCAAGGTGTAAAAATGTCAAAGTTTAGGGGCAAAAACGTAATTTTTCCATAATGAGATTTTTGAACTGAGTTGAGTAATGTGAATAATAAATGAGTTAAATTTACTATTATAGATCAAGAGAAACGAGGTTCGGACCTAGATCGAGGGAAAAACAAGGTGTTTGACAAGTAGGTCCTATTTCTACTATTTTGTACCAGGGTAAGTTCTTATGTAAATAATGCATTGTTTTAATTGTGTTTTAAATTCTTTACTATTGTATGAATTATGATTGACCATTGAGCGTGTTTGAAAAAGTTACGACAAACATGAAATCCCGATTGAACCTTAAGAATGGATAGGATACAAATGTCATGACATTAGGGTTACTAAGACTACGTGTAAGACCATACCTCGGATATGACATCTTATGAGATTTCGTGTAAGACCATATCTGGGATACGGCGTCGATGTGAGATTCCGTGTAAGACAATAGCTAGGCTATTGGCATCGATATGAGATTACATATAAGACCATATCTGGGATATGGCATTGGTACCGTGTGTACGGGACTCAAGAGTAACCTTTAGTATTCCAAGTGGTTCAACAGGTAATTTAATGAGTATGTCAAAGGTGAGTTTTGTGTAAATCCAATTCGAGATGGCTCAGGTATGTACATAAAACTCAAACGAAATGAGCTCGTTATGTGATGAACCCTTGATAAGGTTATGATTGAGTAAGTTATGATTATAAGATCTTAATCACATTTATGTTAATTCTCATCATGTTAATTGTATGTTAAATGTGTGTTTATGATGCCTATTATTTGCATGGGAACTTACTAAGCTTTAAAGCTTACTCCTCTTTCTTTTCTTTTGTCTTATAGTGTCACCAAGTTAGCTCGGATTCAAGAATCGTTGGAGACTCCATCACACTACCAACTGATTATTTTGGGTACCAATGAATTTGACATTTTGATTTATGACATGTATAGGGGCTTGATTATTTTGTTATGTGTCATAATTGAATTGGCCTAATGGTCGGCCTATATTGGTTGATAATTCATTTTGTAAATGGCCATATGGTATTGGCTAATATTGGTTTAAGTATATATATGTATATGATGATGTTTTCATGGATGTAGAAATTTGCATGTTTTAAGTTGATTAGTATGTGATGATTGTATGTGGTAAATGGTAGCATGTGAATGATATGTGGATGTCTTAATTGTGGCTGAATTGGTTGAATGTAATTGCTTGGATTGGTGTTATGTTTTGTTGTGTAGGTGTGTGCATAAAAGGGTGACAAAATGGCTTGGTAAATAGCCTTGTTTTTGTCCACAGGGGTAGACACACGGGCTTGTGTCTAGGCCGTGTGTGACACACGGCTTGCCCCATAGGCATGTGTTTCGGCCGTGTGTCCCCTGCACCTTAATTGTTGCAAAACAGAATGCTTAAAATTGATCACATGGGCAGAGACACAAGCGTGTGTCTCAACCGTGTGGATGACACGGCTTCAGGCACGGGCGTGTGAAGTCTGCACCTATTTTATGAAAAATTATGAAAATTAAATCGACCACACAGCCTAGGACACGGGCATGTGACTTGGCCGTGTGTCTTCAATTTGTTCTTAGGTGACAAACAGAGAGTTACACGGGTTAGGGACACAGGCGTTTGTCACCACACGGCCTGCTCACACTGGTGTGTCCCAAGCCACACGGGCGTGTGGCTCTTAAAAACATGAAAAATTTTCTAAGTGTTGTGAAATTTTCTAAAATTCTCGGTTTAGTTCTGAACCGTTTCCAATGTATGTTTTGGGCCTCAAAGGTTCGTTTTAGGGACGATATGAATGTATTTGAAAAGTTTTAAATTTGGATGAAATTTTACGTCTCGTTTTGTATGATTGCTTGTGTATAAGTCTGATAATGCCTCGTACCCTATTCCGTTGTTGGATACGAGTAAGGGGTGTTACATATGAGTACACAAGTAATCCAATGAAACACGCTAAACGATCATACAAGCTAATCCAATCGATAACATGACAAATGCTCCAAATAGCTAATCCAACTAATAACACGCCACATCACTAAGTGCCTAGCCCGCAGGTTATACATCCCCCCATAACACGCCAAATCAGGATAGTATAACACAAGAGTTCGCAACAAATGTTGAACCTCGATATACTCAGGAAAAATATATCGAACACTCCACATCAATCTCCACTCTAACCTCGCATAACATGCCATCATTCAGTTGTACTCTATATTGTGTTCATCCAGCTCAAGTATCGATATTCAACAACATTTTCCCAAATAATTTACATCATCAATAAAATAATTTATATCCATTATTTCATATCATGTCATCATACCATACAATTCATATAGATATTAAATTAAAATCCATACAAACTTACTTGGACTGAATTGTAATAGTTGTAGAAGTTTAGGGACTATTCTGTAATTTTTCCTTTTTCATGTAAATCAACAAGGTCTTGATCTAAAATGTAAAATTTCCCAGTTATTAGCTTACATTTCATATTCCAATTTATTCTACATTTTGTACCCTTTTTTTTTTCAAAATTACTCAATTGCCTCAAACTTTTACAATTTATGCAATTTATATGTAATTTAGTCCCTTAGCCCGAAAATCATCAAATTAACCATTTCTAAAGACTCAACATACCAGATGAATGTTCAAGGTCTCTAATAAAAATCCAAAAAACACATTTTATTTATCAATAAACTATGTGATTTTAACATTTTATTAATTTAATCCTTCAATTAAAAACCAACCAAAATCACTTTACAAAACAACCAAAAATCAAAATCAAAGCTTCAAACACATGATTATCATAAAAAAAACCAAGATTCATCAATGGCAACTTCTAAAATTTTTAATAGATTCAAAAACAAAGGTACGGGCTAGCTGGAACTAGTTGCAACAATATCAAAAACATAAAATTCATTTAAAACAGGGCTCAATAACTTACTCATGCAAGGAAAATGATCTAGCCAAACCTCCAACCTATGCTTTCATGGTGTTTCAGCAAAACATAAAGAAAAAATGAAGAAGAAATGTCTATCTCCTTCAATTTGTTTTATATAATTTTGATTTAATTACAAATTTTCTAATTAACATATATTATTTTATCATTTCCATTCTAATTGTCGTCCAACACTATTAACTAGGGCTAATTACTACATAGGTCCTTCCTCATTTAGTAATTAAGCTATTTAATCATCTAAATGAAATTATTACTAAGTTTTGCACCTTTTTCAATTTAGTCCTTTCTCTTTAATTAGCTATCCAAATGTTAAAATTTCTTAACCAAAAATTAGTAAGACTCTAATGACTTCATAAATATTCTATAAATAATATTTACAGGCTGACACGATGAAAATTTGTGGTCCCAAAATCACTATTTCGTCACCACTGAAAAACGGGTTGTTACATAGAATCACCATTAAAACCCATTTGCATACAAATTGTGAACATCTCAGTCATAGACACCCTCATGCAAGACATTGTATTCATAACCTACTATTCATAAGCTTCTTAATAGTCCTTCTATAAAAAAAAAACTTAACTTGCAAAACTATTAGACTTACTAGAAGGTGAAATCAAAAACCTTAACTCCATCTTAATAAGAAGAGAACATATAGGTTTAAGAAGTAGAACCAGTGAATAGTATTTTAAAGGAAGAAAAATCCTTTCAGACTAACCCTTCACACCTTATATGTATACCCCAAACCTCCTTAGTGGAACTTGAAAAATGTAAATTGTATCCAGAATTTGTCATTCTTGATGACCTATAGATTCTGAGAGAAACATACATGAGAATCCTGTACAACTGATATTTGACCAGTCAATCTAGTTGGCTCTTAACCAAATCGCTTTATAGAACCCATTCAGCACAATTCTCAGGTAACTGGGCATAATATACCTTTAGCTATTAACCTCACCAGACTTACTCTTTACTTATCATATCCTTTTCTTAAACAGTATAATAACTTGAGAAAAAAATCCTTAATTATTTCTACAGCGAATACATTATACCAGACTCTAACATGCACGAAGACTGTTAATTGGTAGATTACACTATGCCAAACAAATAACTTCACAACTACATGCCTCATTCTGAGGTCTGTTAGACTTAGGGTGTGACATATTATCTTGTTGGTTTCAAGAGAAGATTAATGTAATTGATGTAGTATGCTAGCAAGTCTCAATTCGTTATAAATTTATGAGACTTGTATAACTAATGCATTGGACTAAGAACAATTATTCTTTTTCATTGAGGAATGTTTCTTGTGAGTGCATTGTAACAACCCGAATTAGGGCCTAGTCAGAATAGTGGTCTCGGGACCACAAATCTGAAGTTGGGAAAATTATTTGTATTATTATTATGAGGTTTTAGCATGATTATATTAGTGTATGAAAAATTTGGGGAGTTAATTTTAATGTTTGTGAGCCCGATTGCGAAAAAGGACTAAATCGCATAAAAGGCAGAAGTTGCATTTTTGTACCTAAATGTGTTAAATAGATAGAGAACTAAAATTTAAGGCTTTTAAAGGGAAATTATACCCTTTTTAATTGTGTTGGCTGGCCATGAGATAGATATTAAACAAATAGTCAAGGTTTAGGTAAATGATGTCATGATTCGGTGATAAAATAGTGCCTAAAAGCCTAGCTATTATTTTCTTCTTCTCCATCTCTTCTCTCCATCAAAAATATCAGAAAATATGGAGGTTTGAAAGATGAAAATTTGCAGCAACTTATTCCTCTCATAATTTAAGTGATCTTAATGATTTTCTTGATGATTTTTACATTTTTGGAATGCTTGTTTTATGGGTTTTCAAATGAGAGGACTACCTTGAAAAATGGTGATAAGTCTAGGGTTTCACCATGTGAATGTTCATGTTATTTTATAAAATTTTATGGAATAATATAAATCTTAGAAGAGTTCTAAACAACTTTTGTGAAGGGTATTAGCATGAAAACACCTAAAGGGACTATTTTGCATAAGTTGCAAAATAGGTGATAGGTGTGTGAAATAGTGGGATTTTGGTGATGATATAAGAGTAAAAAGGGGTTATCTAGTCCTAAGATATGAAGAAATTCAATAAAAATTGAATTTCGAGCATAGGGGCAAAATGGTTATTTTGCCAAGATCTAGGGGCAAAATGGTCATTTTACCAAAGAAGTAAATTTATGAATTCCTAATTTTAATTAGTGATTAAATGAGTGTATTTTGTTATTATAGATCAAGTTTTTCCAAATCCGAACCTAGACTGGGGGAAAGCCAAGCAAGTCGATTAAACCGACTAGTCGAGTACATTTTGTAAACTGAGGTAAGTTGTATGTAAATAATAAAACTATATTGTTAATGCATGTATTCGAATTGTTATTAATTTGATATAGTATGAGTTGCTAGATTGTGAACTGAGAATGCATATCAATGATTGAGATAATGGAAAGATCCCATGGGAACCCGAGGAAACAAACCGGATATTCATGCCATGACATTTGGGTTATTTGTGTGCCAGTGTAAGACATGTTTGGGACATGCATCGGCCACAAGATGAGAGCCAGTGTAAGACCATGTCTGGGACATGGCATCGGCATTGAGATGAGTGCTAGTGTAAAACATGTCTAGGACATGCATCGGCCTCGATGATGATAGCCAGTGTAAGACATGTCTGGGACATGCATCGGCTACGAGTTGTTCTAGTGTAAGACATTTCTGGGACATGCATCAGCACGTATATACGAGAGCTAGTGTAAGAACATGTCTGGGATATGGCATCAGCCTCGAAGATGATGATAGCCAATGTAAGACCATGTCTGGGACATGGCATCGACAATTTATCCCATGTTTGAGGCTTATAGAATATCTGGTAGTATTCCGAAATGTTTAATTTTAAAGGTTATAAAAGTGATTTAATAAGGAAGGTATAAAAACGTCGTGAGTGGTACAGGTACCTAGTTGTTATGCATGAGTAGTGAGCTCAAATTAGAAAATGTGACTTGAGTAGTTGGTAATGAGTAATTCAAGTTTATGCTTACCTTTAAACTACGAGTATGATGACTAATGGTGAAATTGTTGTTGTATATTTATTTATATGTGACTTACTAAGCTTTAAGCTTACTCTCTTTCATTTTCCTTTACTTTCAGTGCCGCTTAGCTAGCTCAAGGATCCCTTGAAGTTAGAGATATCGATCACACTATCAGTCGTAATTCTCAGTATAGTAGGATTTATATTTTTTATTATGGCATGTATAGGACTAGACATTATTATTTTGTGTCTTTGAGAATTGGCCAATTGTGTTGGCTTGGAATTGATTCCACACTTCACATTAAGCCTTGAATGAGGATAACAATCATTTTGAGTCTATAATAGATGCATCTTCATGGTTAAATGAATGTCTATCATGCTTGATTTGGTATTAGTTGATATTGACATGAAAATAAGCATACTAGGGTGGCAATGAGACTTGGTAAATAGCCTCATATTATCCACATGGATAGACACACGGGTGTGTCTAGGTCGTGTGTAACACACGAACAGCCCCATAGGCGTGTGAGAAGGCCATGTGTCCCCTACACTTAGAAATTTCAAGTCAGAATGCAAGGTGATGGTCACACGGGCAGAGACACGGTCGTGTGTTTCAGCCGTGTGGAGGGGCACGGCCTAGAACACGGGCGTGTACCATGGTCATGTGATGTTGACATTAGAAATAGAATACCCAAGTTTTTGCACACAAGCTGCGCCACGGGCGTGTCGCGGCCGTGTGAAAGGACACGGGCATGTGTCCCGGCCGTGTGAAGTTTGCACCTATTTTATGAAAAATTGTGGAATTAAATTGGCCACATGGGTATGGGACACGGGCGTGTCCCTAGCACACGGGCGTGTGCCCTATACCCACACGGGCATGTGGAGCCTTAAAGCATGAATTTCTCTGAGTTTTTCTTGAGCCATCAGTTTGGACCCAAACCACCTTGAATGTATGTTTTGGGCCCCGTAAGCCCTATTAAGGGGCAAATTGAAAATGAAATGAAAAGTTTTACATTGATCAAAATTTTATGGCCCGATTTACTAAGATTGGTTGAGCCTAAGTTCAGTAGCACCTCAAACCCTGTTCCGGCATTGGATATGGGCGAGGGGTGTTGCATGCATTGTGTGTAAAATCAAGTGTGTTACGTGGTTAATATCTTAAGTTTTCAGGGGGAAAAACTTAGAGGAGAGTTGTCTAGATCATAGGTACAAAAGTGAGGAGGTTAATTTGGTGTGTACCAGAGGTAAAAGTCTAATTTGGTGTTTATTGGAGGTAGAAATCACTTGTTGTACGGGCTGTTAAGATAGTTGATTCTCTCTCTAGGCAAGGCTTCATAGACATAGGAAAACCAAATTGCGTGAACACATCGTGTGCTCTTTGTTTTTCTGCTTTGTTCATACTTAGTATCTGAAGTAGTTGACACTGTTCTTCAACACTACTTCTGGCATTGCTTAAATATTGTTTGCAAGTATCATTTTAGTTCATTCATGTACCACATTAAAAAAAAGTTTCAAATACCAAATTATTTATCAAGCCAGAATTATATATAAATATATTTATTAAAGTTTGCATATGTTTTGGTTGAAATGGTAATGTTAAATATCTATAATTTGTTGTCTTAGGTTCAAAATTTACCACGCCTAAGGTTTTATTGATTTAATATAGAAATATAGAAGATAAAAATGCTCTCTTAGTAATATAACTTATTTTGATATTGAAATTATTGATGTTAAATATCAACAAGGGAAGAGACACGGAGGAGGATGTAGTAGAGCTGGTTCACCCAATGAGGGCGGAGAGTTAAAAGAGGTAAGTGGAAACAAAGGTTGAGAAGTTGAAAATATAAGGGATGATAGTAGTATTGTAACAACCCTATCTTGTTTCTGTCACTAGATTAGGGTTACGGAGTATTATGATACATATAAAATCAAATAACATCATTAAACCATTCAAACATTAACTTAAATATCAATATTCAATCCACGTATTAAGCATAACATAAATACACTTGCAAGCCCTAAACCGAGCTTATGAAACCTTAAAAATAATTTGGGAATAATCAGGGACTAATTTGAAACAAAATAGAAAATTTTAAAAATATCAAAAAAGTTTGGAAACAGGGGTCATAGGGCTGTGTGACAGAGCCTAGGCCGTGTTGCTCAGGAACATGTCCGTGTGGCCAAGTCGTGTATAATTTGAATTAAGGGTCACATGGCCATGTCGTAGGTCGTGCTCTAGACTGTTTGAATATTCGAAATAAGGTCACACGATCGTGTCTCCATGCTGTGTGAAGAATCTTGCACTTAAAATAAAAAAAAGACACATGATTGTGTGAGGAGACTATGCGAGGCATACAGCCATGTGACAGCCCGTGTCCTAGGCCGTGTGCACCTTAAATAGCTTTCAAAACAAAGCAACATTTCATCCAAACTTAGGTACCAAGTCAAACAAAAAACAACCATTTCTATACCTTCAAAACACATTGAAACATGCTTAAAACATATGAAAACATTCAACCTAAATGCCTAACCAATGTGCCCTCATTGAAACCACAATTCAATAATCAAACCAAATACACATTTCATACCAAACTAGTTTGTATTCAAAGTTCAAAAGTCCATACATTAAACACATACCAAACTTACCTTTTCATCCAATCCATTTACATTCAATCAAGCCATTTTTTAAACACTTTTATAAGGTTTATATCAAATAACCAAAAATGACTTTACATGGACATTTACATACCATAAGTTAAAGGCACATACATAAACAAGCTCAAACAACTTTATACCAACCTCAAACACATGTACTAAGTATCCAAAACATATACAAAACACACCTATTACATGTCATATAATCCTAAGATAAACATGTTAAAATCTATTGATAGGTATCTGGATAATGTGATCTTCAGGTTGATCTGATCGCCTGATTCAAAATGTTATCTACAAAGAAATAGGAAAAATGAACCAAGTAACCTTCAATAGAGCTTTGTAATTTCAACGGTTGAAACGATAAAACTTACCGTATGAATATATCAATCACACATTAACAGTTAATAAACAATAATCCTATCAACCACAACCATTCAACAGGTAAGTCTTTATGTTTATACACATATTGTATAACCTAATCAATTATACTAAATCAATCAATACCAATTCTAATTTTATACATTCAGAATATCATGTAAACATTTATAAAATTAAAAAACGAATCATATAACCCTCAAAAACCTGCCCGATGAACGATATGAAAGGATTCAGATAAGCGGTTAACCATCTAGAACACACCAAAACGTTCAAACGAGCCAAACCCACTGAGAACACACTTGGGCACCAAGTGTCAAGCTTGAAGGCTTTACATCCGCCCTCGGTAACACACCAGAATCACTGTAAATATAACACGATATTCTATAACAAATGCTGGACTTTGGTATATTCAGTGGACAATAACAAATCAGTAATCACCATCTCATCGTAAGTTAAACCCATACCATGTGCATTAATAACATATTGGCATGCCAATTGTATCTTATCTTATGTTTATCCATGCTCAATACAGGTAATCGTATAACATTTCCAATTTAATTTATTTTCTTGCCTTTTATAAATTTGTAACAATTCAAATATATAGGGATATAATTTTGACATATCACAACTCAAAATTCAATATAAAATTATAAATTATCTCTAGTTAAACCGTATGAACTTACCAGGGCTAAACTGCAAAGGTAGCAAAAGTTCAGGGACTAATCAACAACCTTTCTTTTTTCTCGATTGTCAACTAGTTCTTGATCTATAAAGTAAATTATTTCAATATATTAGCCTCAATTTCATATAATATTCAATTTAGTGCATATGACTTCCTATTTACAATTTTTCACTTTTGCCCCAAACTTTTACATTTTATACAATTTAGTCCCTAAACCCAAAACATTCAAATTTATCACAAATTCATAAATTTTTATTCTAGAAGAATTTCCATTCATATTAGTACAACCCATAATTGTTCAAATTCAGAATAACTTCATGTCAAATTTAATATTTTATAAATTCGGTCCTTTAACTAAAAACTATCTAAAATCACTTTACAAAATAGTCTTAATCAACAACCAAGATTAATATTCTACCATGAAAATTCAAAATCACACAAAACTCATCAATGAAATCTTTCAAAATATTTAACAGTTTTACAAATTAACCCCCGAGTTAGCTAGATTAAACTAAAACGACCTAAAAAACATAAGATTAATGAAAAATGGGTGAAAAATACATACCATGCATGTGAGATGAGTCTTGGCCGAAAGCTTAGTTTAAGGTCCATGGTGTTTCGGTTTTCAAGCCAAAAAGATGAAGAAATTGACTTTTTTCATCTTTGTTTTATGTTTTAATTTTAATTTATTATATAATTACAAGTTTACCCTTTAATATTACTTAAAAATTCATTAAAAATAATGCCACTACCATCCACTATAAACTAATTTGGTATATTTACTATTTTAATCCATTAAATCATGATTCCTTATCCATTTAGTACAATTGAACTAACAACGATTGACTTTTGCAATTTTTACGATTTAGTCCTTTTTACTTAATTAATTGTTCAAACGTTAAAATTTCTAGACCAAAATTAAATATACCTATATAATAAATCTATAAATATTTAATAAAAATATTTATGGGCTTGGCTTATAAAAACAGGGTCTCGATACCCCATTTTTCAAACCCACTTGACTTTAGGGACAACCCATTAGTACTTAAGTAATTATCTAGTTAAATAAAATTATCAAATAAAAATTCACTATATCATAAAACTTAAGTCGTAAATATTAAATAATAATATTTACAGACTCATTTGTCGAAATTGTGATTCTGAAATCACTGTTTTCGATACCACTGAAAAATGGGCTGTTAGAAGTATGGTGGTTAGGATGTTTAGAAGTCGGTCTTGTTTTCATTGTGTAGATCGGTATATATAAAGGAGGTTCCATGTTTGGTGGTGCTACGTGGTGAACCTGCTATCATGCCATCATTATGGGACGCATGGGAAGGATGTTAATGATGAGACCCATTTTGTTTTTCTTCTAAATCACGATGCAAAGTGGTCAAATCCACATAGGGTTTGGTAGCTTAAAGAGCCATGCTCTGAATAGAAGAGCGGGTGTCGAGTGAAAATGTACAGCCCTAACTCATCTCCATCACCATATTAGGGTTACAAAGCATTACAGTACAATTAGAAACAATTAACTTCAATTATATACAATTAATCAAATTTAATAACAACATTCAAATATGCATGTTAATTAAAGTAAGGATATACTTACGGGCCACAAACCATGCCTACAGGACCCTAAAAATAGTTTGGGAACATTCGAGGGTCATTTTGAAACAAAATAGAATATTTTAGAAAAAATGAAGAATTTTGGAAATAAGGGTCACACGGCCATGTGATATAGCTCAAGTCGTGTGGCTTAAAAACATGGCCGTGTGGCCAACCGTGTACAATTCAAAGTATGGGACACATACCTATTCAAAATAAGGTCACACGTCTGTGTTGGAGTCCATGTGCCAAACCATGTGTGCATTCGAAGTTTAGTCACACAGTCGTGTCATAAGGACGTGTAACTCTTTGAGAACGTGTGGTTCATCCTACACTTAAAATTTAAATGACACACAGTTGTATAGTGTGGCCGTGTGTGTGTCCCAGGCTGTGTGCTCATTAAATAACTCCTAATGCAAGCCCTTTCAACACCATTTCTTACACACCAAACCAAACCATTTCAAAACACTTACACACATTAAAAACACAATCAAACATACCTAAAACATGTCAAAATCAATCAACCTGTATGCCTAACCAGTATGCCATCACATGGCACTACAATTCATATACCACATCAATTCGATCTCAATGCTAAAAGACTAACCTTAAACATATATAACACATACTATTTGACCATTTCATTCACAACCCAATTCTACCATAAGTCACCTACTTCAAAAGGGCATGAATAAATGACCAAAGACACATATTTACATAGACATTTACAAGCCAAAATTAAGGGCATATATATATACACAAATAAGCTAGGCATAAGTTTAAACCATACCATATTACAAAATAGTATAAAAAATCTTGTTACATGCCATCTATAACCATCAACATAATAACCAAAATCTACCAAAGTGAGAGATGGATAGTTTGTTTGTTCTCTAACGAGGTTTCAACTGGTCAAACTTTCCTATGATCTATAGGAAAAGAAAACAACTAACGTAAGCAAATAGTGCTTAGTAAGCTCGTATAAATCTTAAACGTAAACCTATTGAATAGACTCAATTTATGTAATTCATTCTTAATTCCTTTAACATGCTTAAGAGATTATCCATTTCCTAGTACAACACCAACCTCACAAGTTAATGAGTTTAATGATGAAACATCAAACATCCATTCATATCAAGGAACATATACTGGGAGCATATTGATAAACATAACATTCATCACATCTCTAATATGTAACATTCATACCTTCAAAGATCTTGTGTCAACACTTTCCATTCCATCTATTATAATTTCATAACATTTTATATAATTAAGTTCATTCGTTTAAGCCTTTATTACCCGTTGAACCAAATGAAACAACGTCGAATACATGAGAACCATGCTCACACAAAGTGTGCCTATATCTGTAACTGTAAACGTATCTGTAATGCTTACACCAACTGTGACGTGGGCCTGCTCACAGGAGCTGTGGGTCGTGATGTTAAGCTACGTGATGCTACTCACACAAGCTATACATAATCCGCAACAAATGCAAGACCTCAACCATCGGTAAGACATCCAAGACCAGCACCCAAAATCGTATAACTTCTAATGTTGTATCCTAGGTATTCACAAGGTTCAAACGAGACACATTACATCCTGTGATTCCTTTTTTGATATAACATTTCATATACATATTCATGAAATTTACATTTTCCACAATTTGTCAATTGATTACCATAACCATTTAATCTCATTAAGCATATAACACATAATAATCATTTAAGATATAACTAACACAATTATTCATTAACATTTAAACAAATCTACAAATAATGAATTAACCATTATACGAACTTACCTCGACCAAAAAAATTGTAAAATCGAAGTCAACAACTAGTCCAATACTTTAGCTTTTCCACGATTTAAATTCGATTGGCTTGTTTCTTGATCTAAATAATAGTTTTCATTCAATTAAATAATTCAAATAGCATAAAATACCAAGATTCATATATTTGAACCTTAATCGTCATTTTACACGTTGACCCTAAATTTTTACTTTTTATTCAATTTAGTCCCTAAACCTAAAATTTCAAATTTACCAAAATTTCACAATTTCTCATGCTAGTCGAATTTCATCCTATACTAGTACAATCCATATTCATTAAAAATTCACATAAATTCCAGATCAATTTTAATATTTTATGAAATTAATACTTTAAGTAAAAACTAACAAAATCACTTCACAACTATTCTAAATCAACAATCAAGACTACAAATTCATCATTTAACTTTAAAAATATCTAGACTTATTGTTGGAACCTCAGCCAGAGAAAGATCAATGGTGTGAATGGGGGAGTCTATAGAGTGGGCGGACTCTACTGGTAGAGTAGTAATTTGCGCTTTTTAGTAGTTTTTATTATATCTTAGATATCTAAATAAGGTTACATGGTCTTGTAGGACAAATCAGGAGTTAAATATGCATATTCGGGTCAAAACTGTTGCCTATGTCATGAAACCAAGACACCGATGTCGCAACATCAAAGACAGAAGCAAAAACAAGTCCTGGAGCTAAACTACTTGCTTTGTTGTGACACAGCCCTGTTATGTCACGATATTGAATCCTATGTTGCAACATGACTTCTGCACGGCCCAAAAGTCCCTGCACGTGACAGTTGGTTTTTTAGGATAATTAGGAGTATTTTTCCTACTCAAACTCTAAGTACTTCAAGGATAGTTTACGCACTTTAACATTCCGAGTTTAGCCTATATAAAGGCCATTGTAATCAGTTTACGGAGATAATTTTAGGATTTGATTCTTAGGTTTTTATTCCGTTCTTAGTTTTTATTTAATTTACGTTATGTTCTTGTAATCGAAATATCCTATTCCGAAGTGATACTTTTGCGATTGGAGATTGTTCTAGAGCTACGCTTTCATTGATAAATCGATGAGCATCTCTGTCATTTATTCTATTGTTTATATTTCTTTCTTCCATAGTTTTAATTGAATGTTTGTGTAAAGATTATATTCAATTTATGCTTTATACATATTTCACATGTTTCAATTGTTTTAATCTAATTAATTGATTGACAGGTACAGTTCAATTTGGATTGGCTAGATCTGATTGAGTGCAATTACACCCTAGGATCGATGACCCTAGGAAGTCATCTAGGTAGTAATAAACCCCAAATCTGTATTTCCTGCCAAGCATCACTTAGCAAATCAGTGGTTATGGAAGGAAGAACTTAAACCCTAGGCTTGATGACCCTAGGAAGTCATATAGGTGGGAATTAACCTGAAATCAGCATTTCCTATCATTGAAAACCTTACCCTGCCTTAGTCTAAACTGTGGCATCGAGAGATAAGTAGTTTTTACCGACTCATTAGGTTAGTAGAAGGTTGAGAAACCCTGCTATGTTAATTATTAACAAACTATTTAGAACCCCACATTAATAATTAATCACATAAAATAATTAGATCTAGGCTATAGGAACTCGAATAGTCGAAAGAAGGAATAGGAGAAGTCGATACATGAACTTAGGAGTAGATTTAGAGTTAATTCAATTTATTTGGTTATTATTATTGTAACACCTATACCTAGTCCAGTTGTTTGACCCGAGTTATAAGGTATTACAATTATAAAACTTTGACATTGTTCACAATCTAATAAATATAACCAAATAATTCATTTGTAATCATTTTTCCATGTTATTCAATCAAAATGGAACTTAATTCGAGCTCACGGGATATTTAAAACAAACTGGGAACAATTCTGGATTAAAATGAAACTTTTACAAAAATAAGAGTAAAGAGTGAAAGCAGGGGTCACAAGACCGTGTGGCCTGACAAAGCTTAGCTCGTGTGGATCAAGAACATGGTTGTGTTGCTAAACCGTGTAACAATCTGTGCCCGTGTAACTCAGGGTCACATAGTTGTGTAACTCTGTGAGGCCGTGTGGACAAACCTGCACCAAAAATCAAAGGGCCACAAGGTTGTGCCATGCAACCATGCAGGACACATGGTCGTATGCTAGACCGTGTGTCCTAGACTTTTACCTTTTATTCAATTTAATCCCTAAACTCGAAACTTCCAAATCTATCACAATTACACCAACTTCATGCCAGTCAAATGTTCCCTTATACCACTACAACACGTATTTATTAAAATTTCACAAGAACTTCATGCTCAATTTAATATTTTATCAATTCAGTCATTTAACTTAAAACTAACCAAAATCAGTTTACAAAATAGTCCTATTTAACTATCAGGTTTAACAATCTAACAAAAAACTTCAAAAATGTAATATCCCGAATTAGGGCCTAATCGGAATAGTGGTTTCGTGACCACAAATCCCAGATAGAAATAATTATTTTATAATTATTTTGAGGTTTATGATATGATTGCATGATTGTGTGAAAATTTTGTGAAGAAATTCTATGCATAAAATACTTAATTTGAAGTTAGGGACTAAATCGAAAAAGTTGCAAAACTTGCATTCTAGAAGTTTTTAGTATGAAATTGCTTTGAAATATTAATTAGGAGGTCTTAAATAGCAATTTTACCAATTTCTAAAATTTTGGACAAAAATGGGCTTGTATATGAAAATTTTCAAAGAAAGGTATTAAGGGCATTTTGGTCATTTGGATAATTAATGAAATAAAATGGGAAAAATGACACAAAATAGTCATCTTCCCCATTTAGTTGCTGCCGAATGCTCTATCTCACCATATCTAGGGTTTCTTCAACTTTCAAGCTTCATAGTAAGTGATTCTAAGCCCGTTTTTAATGATTTTTACGTTTTTGAGATCCGTGTAGCTCGATTAAGCTTATGTTAGCAATAATTTAACCTAGGGTTTATATTTGGAAAAATACCCATAGGTGAAATTTGTGTATTTTGATGTTTTATGATAGAATATGAGGTTTTAAATTATGTTAGACAACTTGTACTACTCGATTTTAAGCAAAAACGAGTAAAAGGGCTTAATCGGTAAAAATACCTAATAGTCACAAGTACATGTTAGAGTGAGAATTTGATGTTGCCATAGAAGGGAAAAGTGATCAGCATGTTGTAAAACATAATAATAAGGAATAAAGTTTAATCCCGAGCCTAGGGGCAAAAATGTAAATATGCAAAAGTTTAGGGGTAAAATTGTAATTTTTCCAAAATTTGAATTAAGGATTAATTTGATAATGTGAGTATTAAATAAGCTAAATGTGTTATTTTAGATCAAGAAAGACGTGGAAACGACCCCAATCGAGGAAAAGAAAAGATTGTGGACTAAATTGCAAAATCTTTGTATTCTGGTACCAAGGTAAGTTCATGTGTAAATAATGTAGCATAATTGTTATTTTTAAGTCATTGATGTCAATTATGTGATATTCTGATTTTTATCATGAAATATATGTTTTGTAGTTAATTTCGAATAAAATGTAAATTATGTGAGTTACTTGATAAATACAAATTGTTACCGAGTTTTGGTTTCGGCATTCTACGGAAGACGGCAAGGATATGTGTTCAACGGGTAAAGTTTTACTCAAATGGAGGAATACTCGAGATGTAAAGAGACGTATTGGTAAGCGATGAGAAATGGATATTCTGTACAGGTATGTATTTAACCCTCGGGTTGAGTATTGATACAACCACGATAAGGTAATAAGATGATGAAAAATGATTAGAAATGTGATATGTGTTTTGGTGATGCATGCTAATGTTGATTGGTATGATTGTTTGTTATGTTACTTATTATTTGCATATGAACTTACTAAGCATTTATGCTTACTCCCTCCTTCTTACTCATTGTAGTTTTGGACAAGCTTGGCTCGGAGAGTCGGGATAGGTCGAAGGCTCGATCACACTATCCAGAAGAATTTTTCGGTAAATGGCTTGTAAATTTAAGTATGGCATGTATAGCAATATACCTATTTTGTGTAAATGATCTTATGATATGGTGATGGAATGGTTGAGGAAATGCTTGATAATGATAAATTATGGAAATGGTTAGTTTAGATTATGTTTGATGTTATGGAAAATTAATAAGTTATCTAATTCATGAAAACTCATAAAAAGGATGAAATTGCCATAAACAGAATATTGCAGCAACACTGATGTGAGTTTGAAAATTTACTAAAAATCATAGAAATTGAATTTGGTGATGGATTAAATATAAAATTGAAGCTTATCATGTCTAGTTTCACATGAAATAAATGAAACAGGTAAAGGAATTATATGTTAGAAGATATTTGAATTTTAGTGAAACAGGGTCAGAGCAGTTTCTGGATCCCCTGTTTCAACTTTAAAAATTCACCATAAATTGTACAGATATAATTAGGTGGTGTATTTTATATTCTAAGAATCCTTGTTAAGTCTAGTTTCAGGAGAAACAAACCTCATAGTCATATTAATTTTATACAGAGAGAAATGTGGTTCGTAGTAAACAGAGGTTAGACCAGTCAAGTCCTGAAACAGGGGTGACTTTAACTAATAAACTGTACTAATTGGCCCAACCAAAAATTCTAGAAAAAAATTAGTAGATAGGTATATGAGTCTAGATTCAGAGAAAATTTATGGATCTTGATTTCGAGTTTCGTAACTCGAGATATGATTTTTCTTGTGACTGTGACGCAAGTAGCTTGAAAGCTGTGAATGTAGAAACAAATAATCCAAAGTTCTAAAAATGTTAAATTAAGCTTAGTAACACCTCATACTCGACTCCGGCGACGGTCTCGGGCGTGGGTCGTTACAAAAAACATCACAAATTCATCTATGGCATAATTCTAAACATTTAACAGTTTTACAAATTAGTCCTTGTGTTCGCTAGATTAAGTTACAACGGTTTCAAAAACATAAAAATCACTAAAAATAGGATTAAAACACATACCATGCAAGGTGAACTAAGATTTTTTGAATACTTGACTTAAACATCCATGGAGTTTCGATTTTGCTTCATGAAAAGAAAGAAGATGATAACTTTTTTTTCTTTTAACAATTAAAATGACATACTTAATATAGCTTACTATATCATCCACTCAAAATATGTAGGATCTATTTACCTGCCAAATCCCTCAAATCTTGATATTATTCCCAATTAACACATTTAACTAAATAGCAATTAACTTTTCTGACTTTTACGATTTAGTCCTTGTTACTTAATTAACTATCTAAACGTTAAAATTTTCTAACCAAAATTTAATACGACATTGTAATAAATATATAAATATTAAATAAATAATAAAATACTAACTAAATGATCGAAATTGTGGTCCAAAACCACTATTTTTGCACCACTAAAAATGAGTTGTTACAACTCTCCCCCCAATAAAGGAATTTTTGTCCTCGAAAACCTTATGAGAGAAAAGGTTCGAATATTTTAATTTCATAGTTTCCTCGAGTTCCTAGGTGGCTTCCTCAACACCATGACGCTGTCAAAGAACTTTCACTAAAGATGTCTGTTTGTTTCGAAGTTGTTTAACCTCCCAAGCCAAAATCCTAACCAGTTCTTCATTGTAGGTCATATCGGGCTGTAACTCTATTTCAACTAGGAAATCCCATGAGAAGGATCTGACCTGTACTGTCTCAACATCGACATTAAAACATTGTGAATCTTTTCAAGTTCTGTTAATAAAGCCAAACGGTATGCTACTGGGCCTATTCTTTCAATAACCTCGTATGAACCAATAAACCTAGGACTAAGTTTTCCTTTCCCATCAAAACGAAGAACTTTCTTCTAAGGCGACACTTTCAGGAATACTTTTTCATCGACTTGAAACTCAATATATTTTCTTTTTAAATCAGCATACAATTTCTGACAATCTGGAATAGCTTTCAAACAATCTCAAATAATCTTGACTTTATCTTCGGTCTCACGGATCAAAATCTATGCCAAAAATCTTTCTATTACTTAACTTAGTCCAATACAACAGAGTTCTGCATTCCACCCACATAAAGCTTCATATGGTACCATTTTTATACTTGACTAGTAACTGTTGTCATAATCAAATTCAACTAACGAAATAAAATTTTCCCAGCTACCCTCAAATTCAAGAATACAGCACTAGAGCATATCTTCGAGTACCTAAACTACCCGCTATGACTGACCATCCATTTTTTGGATGAAAAGTTGTGCTGAATTTTAACTTGGTACCCAGAGCCCCGTGTAACTTCCCCCAAAACCTGAAGATAAATCTCGGGTCGCAATCCAAAATAATTGATAACAGAACCCGTGTAATCTAACTATTTTCGAAACATACAATTCTACCAATTTATCAAGCGAGTAATTTGTACGTACTGGTATTAAATGTACAGGATTTGTTAATTGACTGACTATGACCCAGATTGCGTCTTTCTTTCTCACCTTGAATGGTAACCCTCATACAAAGTCCATAGTAACATGCTCTCATTTCCACTCGGGGATCATAAAAGGCTGCAAAAACTCTGATGGAACCTGATGCTCGCCTTTTACCTATTGGCACACAAGGCATTTAGATACAAACTCAGAAATCTTGTGTTTTGGAACGACGGAAATGTGCAAGTGTACACAATTGCAACAAGTATAAAGTGACAAGTGATGTGAAGTTGTCGTACCCTAATGGACTATGAAAGAGAATATTTATGAAATGCAAATTTAAACAATTTGGTAATGGAAAATATGTTGATCTTAATTGGTGATATAAAAACTAAAAAATTAACTAAGTGCTAACTAAGAAAATAAAAAGTAAAAATACCAATACACGATTTCTAAAAATGAGTTTAATCAATATGATATAAATGTGTTAGATTAATTGTATTCTTTAACTTAGAATTATTAAAATCAAGTTCAAGTTGTTACAAATAATTTCACGACAAATCAGTAACTTGCTAACTAATGCACATACTTACCTACTAAAGCTCAATAATCTCTTAACCATATCTCTATGTTAATTCAAAAGGTTAATCGAATTTTAATAAGCAAGTACATGCTTAAGTGAGGTAACAATATATCTCTATATTGAAAAAAGTTAATCACAATAATCTTGTAAGTTATGTAAGGCTAAGGTATTGTTTAATTCTGTCACTAATTTAACCTTCAGCTACCTTAGAAGATTAAACATGCACCAATTAAATATTGTTTCCATTAATTATAATTTTAATCCATTTAAATTATTAATTCAATTGTTACCTTACAGTTAAAATGCAAGCATAACATAAGTATGGTTTTATTTAATTGAACAATTTACTGAGACCTAATAACAGCACAAATACATTTTTAATAATCTTAAGCGGACAGAATGTAATTAATCTAACACGAAAGGACTTTAAGTCATTTTAATTAATTTAAAAACAACAACACAGATATTCATGTTCATAATCAAAACAAAATTAAAATAAATATTAAGAGAAGGGAACTAGAAAAACAAATCTTAGTGGTTTTCCGAAGCCAGACTAGTTCATTCCTCTCTTCATGATCAAAACAAAATTAAAACAAAGATTAATAAAAGGCATGAAAACAAGAAGGGTCTTAATAGAATTAAAGACAAGTTCAAGGGCTGATTTGCAATGATAAAAATAAGCTAAGATAGCTAATTGGCTCAACTATATGGATCGTTTTGGGCTACCAAATTTCTTGGTGGATCAGTCCTCTTCACTCAGCACAAATGGGCCCCTTTCTCTTCATCAGGCTTGTAATTAATTTTAACCCAATTTGTGTTGGATTAAAATTAATTATAAAATATGTATAATAATTATTATTGGACCATCCCATGGCTAGGAAAAAATTGCCTCAATGGCTCAAGCTTCTCAAGGTGCTTGCCAAGCTGATTTTCACCCTTTGTGCAAAATTGTCGAAAATGAACCAAATTTGTGTAAATATATGATACCTCTTGTCACGAGGCTAGATCTTTTGTCTCGCAATCCGTGCAGCCTTAGGCCATCCATTCATCCAAACTCACCTAAGTCAGGCTTTACTCAAGTGAGGATTCCTTAAGAACTCCTCCAAGGCACCAATTATAGAGCAGAAGCGATTTATGCCAAAAGAAGCAACCAAAAGAAAAATAGAAAGGACGCACACAAAGTGTTTGAGTAAATGCTCTCTATTCTCTTATTCACAAAGAATAATGAACAATGAATGTAGTAAGTACAAATAAGGGGGAGGCTCTCTATTTATAGTTGAGCTCCCCCAAAATCGACGGTTAAGATACATTTACATCGATAGATGAGATTAACCATATCCTTTGATTTTAGGGATTTACAAGATATGCCATATCAAATCCTATCTAATCTTTACAAGATATGATTCCCTCTATCTTCTAAGATTAGTTACCAAATTAGCCTAAGTTGCCATATCTTCATTATCGGGCCAACCAAGGTTCAATCTGATAGGCTTCTCCAACAGTTCCTTGAATCGAGCCAGTTCTTATGGGCCAAATGATCCCCATCTAAACAATAGACCTCCATCGGATTCATTTGGTGTGATTGTCACGGGTATAGTTAAAATTTAATATGTTCATAATTTGAGTGCAATTTAATTATTTTATAATTAAAGCATGAATTTTGACAAAAATTACCACAAAACTATATGAATTAGGGCTAAAGAGGAGTTGAAAAAAAATATATATTTTTTTGTTTCCACACCCCCAAACTTAATTCATTGCTTGTCCAGCGTAATGCACAAATTGTAAAAGAAGTTGCTTAAAATCACCTTTGAAAATTTTCTTTATAAAACATTTCTCCCACAATTATGAGTTTAGTGTAATTATGCTCAAGAACAAGAATTTTGAAATTATGCAACTCAAGTATACATATGTTCTAATTATTCTCAATTATTATCATGATAGCAAGGAAAGACTAAATGTTTTCTAAATAAAGATATGCTAAATTCTTACCATAATTTTTATTCTTTTATTTAAGACTAAACTACAATCACTAAGTTTAATTTATGCCTTCATATGTTGAGCTTAGCAATTTCTCTCCACTAATGCAGTCAGCACAGAAATTTGAATAAATAAGTCTTTTAAGTAGGTTGTAACGTGGCTAGGCTAAGGGTAGGTAAAATGTAGATAATTTTAAGCTAAAAACCCTAGACTTAGCTTGTATCAAACCTTTGGAATAAATACCCTCAAATTTACAAAATCATTTTGCATTTGAGTTCACAGGCTCTTTGCACATCTATTTCTTTTGAGTACATATGATCGTTCTTTCTTTCTTTCTCTTTTTTTCAAGCATATTACTGTATGTACTACAATTTTGAGCACTTGATACTTATTTTCAGAGAATATTTTGGATAGACTAAGTCTAGTGTTTGGGACAATTTAGATAAAATAATGAGAGAAGGGATGGCTTTGCAAGGTTCAAATTAGATCAAATCATATAGTCTCAAAGTTGGGTTTCAAGGGATAAATATTCATTAAGGTTTGTTTGAAAGGCTCAAACGATCCAAACAAATGTTTTCCTATATCATCTTCAGAATTTCATGCTTCCTAGAATTTCGCCTCAAGAAATTACTAAGTCAATTCTAGAGACTTAAACTTTCACGCATACCTAGCTCGCCTAAGGAATTAAAAATTTTATAGTACGATTTACAAACTTGATTAAGTGTAACATTTATGTCATAATTCAGCTAACATAACAATTATTGAAATAATAAAACTTTATTCATACTAAAGTTTAGCATAATTAACAAAAGTTCAATTTTTTTAACAAAATATAACTTAACCATAATTATAATAAAAATTGTATTCTAAAAAACAAAAAAAATTCAATTTTTGGTCCCCCTACTTAAGATGAACAATGTTCCCATTGCTAAAAGTAATAGAAAGAACGAAAATATAGAAGTGAATAGATATTGTATACCAGGTAGGATCCTAGGAAGAGGAGGTGGGTCAAGTTTGACTACTTAAATACCAAGCTTTTCCTGGGTAAATTCAATCCTAGGCATGTACATATCTATTGTCACACTTCTTATTTTTCAAATTCTTCAATTTTATGGATAATTTCCACCTATTGTTTTATTATACGAGAAATAAAAGTATCTAAAAAGAATCAAAGCCTAAAAACTCAAAATATCTTAAGAAATAAAATAAAATAAAGTAAAGACAAGATCCCCCCTTTTATTTATTTGCAGACCCCTCAGAATTTGACCTATCTTTTGCTTCATCGTCCTTGTTTTTGCTCGAATCGCCTCGTTCTTTCCTCGACATTGGAGTCCATGGATCAAATATAAACTCTGGGAATTCAGGCACAAAAACAAACAGGTCATGAAATATTTTTGTAAAAGCGCCTCTCATTGCGTCGTCCCGTATTTTTGAGTATCTCAAGTAAGCTTGTTGCTACCACTACATATGTTGTATAACACCCTAAACCCAGCCTAGACGTTATGGCCGAATCTGGTGATGTCACAAGGAATAGGTTTTGAAAATGTAGTCGTCACGATAAAGCCTTTTAGTTATCAGTTTCATATTCGCTTAGAACCATCGTCAAATCGTTATTTACTTAGTTAATTTGCCTTAAAAACCGGCGGAAGCTTACAAAAACCATTTAATTTCTAAAACTTAGTTTGTTTTTGCAATAGTGAATTCATAAAATATTTCGTTATAACATGCAGATAATAAACAAACCAAAACCACAGTTAAAAATCATAAAGTCCAGCAATTACAAACTCTCAAAATTTAACCCAAAATATTAAAATAAACCATATAAACTAAGTTTTAACAGTTTACCATAATGTGGTCGCCACTGAGTCTCTTCTACACAGATCTACCTAAGTCTGTGGATAACCTGAACAGAAACAGACAACAGAGGTAAGTTCACGTAAACTCAGTGTGTAACCCACAGAAATAAGTATGCAAGCATACATTTGACATACACATAACCAGAAACAGGTATAGATACGGACTCATGTCCTTTTAAGATATAGTAACAGAATCAGATGCAGATACAGATATGCAAAATCCTACCCCCATCCTCTACACACCATCTTCGACCATCCTATCACACCATTTGGGGTTAAAAATACCCACCCATCCTTACACACCATGTCGTGTCATTAAGACACAAATCAGATATAATATGCAGCCGAGCTGCCAAAATAAAGGCATTTAATGCCTATCAGAGTACTTCCTCCTCATATACAAATCGCACCCCAAAACAGATACAGAGCATACATAAGACATTAGCAGATAGAACATGCTTATAATAACAGATAACAGATATAAACAACATAGGCATGCTTAGAACAGTGTTTTAGTTTAACTGATCACGAAATTTTAAGGTTTAGATAGCATTTACCAACCCTACGGTAGGCCCACAATGGATTAGGATGACCCGTACGACCCTATGGAAAACCTCAATATAATGAGCCTACATGCCTGTGTGGCTTGCCCGTGTGGGCCTACACGTCTAAATTAGCCTTGCCCGTGTGGCCCACACGGCCTGGCCTAAAACTCGACACGCCCGTGTGGCCCACACTGTCGTGTGCTGTATACAGCCATGCCCTCGTCGACTATACGGCTGTGTACTCGCACACAACCTACCACACGGGCCACCACACGTTCATGTGGCGTCGACAGTTCTATTTTCGGCTTTTGTCGAAGCTTTATTTTCTACATTTCGGGTACAAATCTGTTACGATTTCAATGCAAAACCACTTTCAAGCCACATAGCACCTAAAAACGATAGAGGAACTCCTCAAATCAATTTTAAACCTCACATTTACCAAATTAAAGAAATCGACAAGGATTAAAAATAAGTGCTCAACACTTACCCTACTATTCCGAATGATTTTGATTATGTTTCCGTGAGAGGAGAGTCCCGATATTCATGATTTACCACTGCCAAAACATAAGATCAGTGCCAAGAAAAGAATCCAACAAGGCTCTATCAATTTTAAAGAGAACTCTCCACTTCGAGATAAACAATAGTCCTTACTTACCAAATCGATTAAAGAACCCAAAATCCGTAGTAGCAACAACTCAACAAGGAAAACGACAGCAATTAATTTTAAAAGAAAATGGAATTGAAAGTGGAAAAGCAAAATAAGGGAGGAGAGGGAATGTCAGAGAAGAGAAGGAGGTTTTTTTGGAAAATGAGCAAAAATTCAATTAGAAATCTGTTTCCCTTAATTTTACTCCCACAAATCCCACTACACAAAACTTCCTCAGACTTTTAGCTCCACTGAAACTCTCACACACAACTGAGCCAAAATAATACCCACGCTTGCGCTGGGATTTGAACACAGAACCTCCATCACTCCAACTCTCTTACCACTCAAACCAGTAGGCTTATTCTGATAAGGTTTTATAGAAAATTAAAAGTAAGCTCACTGAACAGAGATAAGACTTAGATCCAAAAATAATAAAAAAATTTCAAGGGTAAGACTTGAACCCAATACCTCACACACACATCCAAAACACTTAACCATTGAAGCAGATACAAACTTGTATCAAAATTTTATAGAAGCAAACATGAGAAATTTGGAGCATTACAACCCTACCCACTAAATGAAATTTCGACCTTGAAATTTACTTGATCAGAACAGATAAGGATACTGGTGACGTATCGAGTCCTCAGGTTCCCACATGGCCTCCTCAGTACCATAATTCTACCACAAAACATTTACTAAAGGGTTGGACTTCCTCCTCAGAACCTTAATATCACAATCTAGAATCTGAACCGGTTCCTCCTAAAAATTCAAGTCAACAGAAACAACATGAGAAGGATCAGACTGATACCGCCTCAATATTGAGACGTGGAAGACATTGTGGATACGGTCCAACTCTAGAGATAGCTCCAACTGATAAGCAACCGGTCCCATAAGCTTTAGAATCCGATACGTCCCAATAAAACCTAGGACTCAGTTGCCGTTATGACTGAACCTTAGAACTTTCTTCCACGGAGAAACCTTAAGAAAAATGAAGTCCCCCACAAAATACTCAATATCCCTCCTCTTTAGATTCGGATAAGACTTCTGTCTATCAAAAGCTTCTTTCAGACGATCCCAAATCAATCGAACCTTATCCTTAGTCTGAGAAACCAACTCAAGACCCAAAACCCAACATTCACCCAACTCAATCCAACACAGCGGAGTACGACACTTATGACCATATAGGGCCTCATAGGGTGCCATCTGAATGCCAGCCTAGAAACTGTTATTGTAGGCGAACTCAGCTAACGGCAGATAATCCTCCCAACTACCTCAAAAATCAATCGCACAAATCCGAAGCATATCCTCTAGTATCTGAATCACCCTCTCAGATTGGCCATCGGTCTGAGGATGAAACGCAGTACTGAAGTCCAATCTCAAACCCAAAGCCTCGTACAGTTTCTTCCAGAATCGAGATGTGAAGCGAGGATCTCTATCAGAAATGATCGAAATAGGCACCCCATGCAGTCTCACAATTTCAGAAATATAGAGCTTCGCTAACTTCTACAGATAATAGTCTATCTGAACTGGAATGAAGTAAGCAGACTTGGTCAATTGATCAATGATGACCCAAACAGAGTCTTTCTTAATGGGTGTCAAGGGCAACCCACTAACGAAGTCTATCGTCACACGCTCCCACTTTCATAGGGGAATCTTAACTGGCTATAACAAACCTGAAGGTAACTGATGTTCAGCCTTAACCTGCTAACACATCAAGCAACGAGCAGCAAAATCAATAACCTCGCACTTCAAACTCGGCCACCAGTACAACTTACGAAGATTGCGGTACATCTTATTACCCCTGAGATGCATAGCATAAGAGCTACTCTGCACCTCCCTCAGAATCGACTGTCTTAAATATGAATAATTCGACTCACAGATCTATACTCAGAAACATAGCACACCGTCATTATTTAACCTAAAATCAGAAGTAGCACCACTGTCAATCTAACGAAACCGCAACCTCAGAGACTCATCCCCTAACTTTTTATCCCAAATCTGATCAATCCAAGTTGGCTTAACTTACAACTCGGCTAACAGACTCCCATCATCAAACAGACTAAGGCGAGCAAACATCGCCCTCAGATCAGTCATCGCTTTATGATCGAGAGCATCGGCCATCATATTGGCCTTACCAGGATGATACTCAATGGTACAATCATAATCTTTAAGCAGCTCAATCCATCACCGCTTCCTAGGGTTCAACTCCTTCTGAGTAAGAAGATATTTAAAACTCTTGTGATCGGTGTAGATGATACACCTCTCACCATACAGATAGTGTCTCTAGATTTTCAGTGCAAAGACCACTGCAGCTAACTCGAGATCATGCTTCGGATAATTCCCTTCGTGTGTCTTAAGCTGACGGGACGCATAAGCTACAACCTTACCATCCTGCATCAGAACACATCCTAAATCGACGTACGACGCATCACTATACACTACAAACTCCTTTCTAGATTCAGGCTGTATCAGAACAAGAGCCTTAGTCAGAACAAACTTTCTCAAAAGCTCACTTGCTGAGCATCAGTCCAGACAAAAGGGACACTCTTATGCAGAAACTTCGTAAGAGGAGTTGCATTCAAAGAAAACCCCTCGACAAACCACCGATAATATCCCACCAAACCTAAAAAGCTACGGATCTTAAATACGTTCTTAAGTTGTTTCCAATCCAGCACAGCCTCTATCTTCCTCAAATCTACACGAATCCCCTCAGCAAAAACCACATGCCCTAGAAAAGTTACCTTTCGTAACCAGAACTTACACTTGCTCAACTTAGCGTAGAGCTGCTTCTCATGTAAAATCTGAAGCACTACCCTAAGAAGCTCATCATACTCATTCCTAGTCTTAAAATATACTAGAATATCATCGATGAAGACCAAAGGCTGAAACATTCGGTTCATCAGATCCATAAATACAGCTAGAGCATTCGTTAGACCAAAAGGCATAACTAGGAACTCGTAGTGCCTATAATGAGTCCTAAATGCAGTCTTATATGCATCAGCTTCCTTAACGCTCAACTGATGATACCCTAATCAAAGATCAATCTTAGAGAACACAGAAGGCCCTCAGAACTAATCAAATAGGTCATCGATCCTCGGAAGCGGATATTTATTCTTCACAGTCAACTTGTTCAACTGCCGATAGTCAATGCACATCTTCATGGCCTCATCTTTCTTCTTAATAAACAGTACTGGTGCTCCCCACGGAGACACTTAGGATGAATGAAACCACGGTCCAGAAGCACTTGCAGTTGAGCCTTAACATCAATAAGCTCCTTCGGTGCCATTCGGTAGGGAGCAATAGACACTAGAGGTATACCCGAAAGAAGCTCAATCCCAAACTCAACCTCAGGATTCGAAGGAAAACCTGGTAGCTCCTCAGGAAAGATATCTGGAAAGTCCTTTACTGTTCTGATATCTCCAACAGAAGAACCCCTAGAATCAGAAACATTGACATAAGCCAAGTACGCCTTATACCCTTTTCAAACCAGTTTCTCAGCCACAAGAGCAAAAATCACATTAGACAAGTAATCTCGACACTCACCAATCACAACCACCTTCATATCATCCTTGGTCCTCAAAACGACCCTCTTAGATATGCAGTCCAAACTGGCTCTAAGTCATGGGTCGGATAATTTCTCTCGTGAGGTTTTAGCTGTCTCGAGGCATAGGCTATAACTTTGCCTTCTTGCATGAGTACACACCCCAAACCATTTAGGGAGGCGTCACTATAAATTACAAATTCTTTACCCGACTCTGGTTGCATTAAAATTAGGGCTTCGGTCAACAAAGCCTTTAACTTCTCGAAGCTCTGTTGGCACTCTTCTATCTATTCGAACTTGACATCTTTCTGCAGTAGCCTCGTTATCGGTGTAGCTATCATGGACAATCCATTTACAAATCGTCTACAGTAGCCTTTAACTACGAACCTCTGTTACATTCCTTGGCGGTTTCCATTCCACAATAGCTGAGATCTTACTTGGGTCAACTCTGATCCCATCACCCGACACAATATATCCTAGAAACCCGACCTCTTTGAGCCAAAAATAGCTCTCACTAAACTTGGCATAAAGTCCATAAATACCGTTGGGGCATTTGTCAATCCAAAAGGCATAACAAGAAACTCATAATACCCATATCTTGTCCAAAAAGCAGTCTTCGGTACATCATGTTCCTTAACTCTTAACTGGTAGTAGCCCGATCTTAAGTCTATCTTAGAGAACACAGTGGCTCCTCTCGATTGATCAAAGAGATCATCGATCCTCAGCAAGGGATACTTATTTTTCACTGTCACCTTGTTAAGCTGTCTGTAGTCGATACATAACCTCATCGACCCGTCCTTCTTTTTCACAAAAAGCACTGGAGCACCCCATGGTGAATAACTCGGTCTAGCAAAATCTTTGTCTGTTAACTCTTGCAACTACACTTTCAATTACTTTAACTCGGTGGGGGCCATCCTATAAGGTGTAATCAAGATTGGCATCGTACCAGGAGCCAACTCGATACCAAACTCAACCTCCCTCTCTAGGGGTAACCCTGGTAACTCCTCCAAAAATACGTCTATAAACTCACAAACCACTGATACTGACTCAATCTTCGACTCGGACACTTGGGTATTTAGCACAAAAGCTAGATAAGCTTCATAACCTTTTCTCAAATATCTTTCGGCTGCTAAAGACAATACTATCAAAGACAAGTTATCCGACTTATCTGGCCCAACTCGAAGAACATTTCCATCCTCATATCTTAACTGAATTACTTTTCTCCCACAGTCTACTACAACGCCATGGGATGTCAACCAATCCATCCCAAGAATTACATCGAATTCATTAAACGGCAACAACATCAAGTTGGCCAGAAAACAATGGCCTCTAATCGCCAAAGGACAATTTCTACATACTCGGTCCACTAATACATGCTTGCCTAACGGGTTAGACACTTTTATTACAAACTTAGTGGGCTCTACTAGTATATTTATACGATGTATTAGTTCCATACATATGTAAGAGTGGGTAGATCCTAGGTCAATTAAAGCGACAACAGTTATATCGTGAATAGAAAAGGTACCCGTGATCACGTCTGGAGACTCTACCTCTTCTCGAGCTCCTTATAGAATAGGTCTTCGCTGGCGCTTTGCCTTCAGATCTTATCGTGACCTCTCTTAGTGCATCTCTACTACTATTCCCACTCTCGGGGTTCCTTTGAGGCCCACCCCTCAAGGGAGCACTGCTTGCTTTCACCTCTTATTTTCTCTCTCTCTCTTGTCCATCTCAGGGCACTCGCGGATAAAGTGGTCAAGTGACCCACACTTGAAACAGCCTCTCTCGCTTATTCGGCATTCACCCAAGTGACGTCTTCCACATTGCGAACACTCCAGCCTATTTGGTCGAGCATTACCAACACTTGCCACTAAGGTAGTTTGGGCTTTAGATGCCATGTTCTGTCGATTCTTGTTTCTCTTCAAATATCCAACCGAAGTATTCGATTGGGTAGTGAACTTTTTTGACCTCTTGGAGGAGGACTGATGCGTCTTCCCCATCTGTCTTCTCTTTAAATCTCATGACTCAATGGCCGCCTTCCTTCTCTCCTTCACCAGCTCTTCTGCTTTACATGCTCTCTCAACGAGCATCACAAATTCTCTTAACTCTAAGATGCCCACAAACACTCGAATGTCTTCATTGAGGCCATCCTCAAACCTCTTACACATAGTAGCTTCAGTGGATACGCATTCTCGTGCATACTTGCTGAGTTTTACAAACTCCCGCTCATACTCTGTCACAGTCTTATCACCTTACTTCAACTCTAGAAATTCTTTTTTTTTTGGTCCATAAACCTCTAGCTAATATACTTCTTTCGAAACTCTTCTTGGAAGAATTCCCAAGTCACTCTTTTTCTCGATACTACAGACACGAGAGTGTTCCACCACTGATAACCCGAGTCTCATAAAAGTGACACGGCATACTCCACGCACTCTTCAGGCGTGCATGACAGATCATCGAATACCCTCATGGTATTTCTAGCCAAAACTCCGCTCTCTCCAAGTCATCATCTACACTAGCCCAAAATTCCTCGACCCATTGCTTCTGGATCTTGTCTACTGGAGGCTTCTCTCGTCTGAACACATCCGCACCTTGCGGAGCCATCGGGGAGTATTGAGGAATCGGAGGAGGTAGGGGTGGTGGGGTGTTCGGGTTCACACGAACGAACTCTATATACCAAGCATCCATTATTCAGAGGTAGGCTTCCCTAGCCCCTCCGCCTTGGCCCATACTTACGGGCTCACTCTCTATCGGCGCGGTCCCTTCTGCGGGAGCCAGCGCATTACTTTCCACGTCATCCACCGTGGTTCTATCAGGATCCATTACTATAATAAACACAATTTATAATCGTCAAGAATTATCACACTATCAATATGCATATATGTGACATGTATAGCTAGACTCATACTCTGGCTAGTTCAGTCCTAGAATCGACTAAACCATGCTCTAATACCACTAAATGTAATACCCCTCGCCTGTATCGGATGCCAGGATAAGGTTTAAAGTGTTACCTTTCTTGACTCAACCAACTATACAAAATCGGGCCATAAAAAATTTCAAACAATTTAAAAACTTCTCTTTTCACATGCAATCTATCTCATATACGGACTTACGAGGCCCAAATTATACATCTGGGGTGGTTCAGAACCCAACCGAGAAGTTATGAAAAACTTAGAAAAGTTTCATGCATCAAGACTCCACACGCCCGTGTGGATACAGAACACACGGCCGTGTGCTAGGGACATGCCTATATCACGAACCCATGTCTGAAAACCTAGGCATTCTGCCAAAACCACACGACCCAAGCACACACCCGTGCCCTATAACTGTGTCCTTCACACGGCTGAGACACACGACCGTGTCTCTTGCCCGTGTACTACTAGCATGCATACTGACTTTATGGCACGGCCTGGGCACATGCCCGTGTGGCTTGCCCGTGTACTAAAATGACTTTAAAGTTTTAAGTGCAGGGGACGCATGACCACAACAGACACCTATGGGCGTGAGCCGTGCGTCATACACGGCCTAGACACACACCCGTGTGTCTCACCCATGTGGACAAACTAGGCTATATTCCAAGCCATTTTGTCACCCATTTTGCACAACCTACACAAGATCATTTCAATATACAAATTTCATCATAATGGACAACAATTCATCCATAGAAAGAACATTGTATATATTTATCAAAGTGAATAATAACCATTATTCCAGGCTTGATACAAAATGAAGGGCTTTTGACTTGAGCCAAAATACATAAATAATTCTCTTAATCCAACATCCTAGTCTAGCCCTATACATGCCACCTTCAAAAATATAAATCAAGCTATACCGAGTATTGCGGCTGATAGTGTGATTGATATCTCTAACTTTAAAGGATCCTTAAGCTAGCTTGGGGACACTGAAAGAAAAAGGAAAGGAAAGGAAGTAAGTGTAAAGCTTAGTAAGTTGCGTATAAATAACTATACAATAATATCACCATTTACCATCATGCTTATAGCTCAAAGGTAAACATAAATTAACTTACTCATTATCATCTACTCGAGTCTCATTTTCTAAATTAAGCTCGTTACTCATGCTTATCATATAGGTACCTGTAACACTCACAACATAATCATCCATTCTTTATCAAATTGAACTATAATTTTCACCATTGAACCGTTGGAATACTATTGGATATTCCATGAACCTTCAACATAGGATATATTACCGATGTCATGTCCCAGACATGGTCTTACACTGGCTCTCATATATGCGTGCTGATGCATGTCCCAGACATGTCTTACACTAGCATAACTCCTAGCCGATGCCATGTCCCAGACATGGTCTTACACTGGCTCTCATAATATGGTCGAAGCATGTCCCAGACATGTCTTACACTAGCGCACAAATCACCCAATATCTTGGCACAAATATCCAGTTCATATCTTGAGGTTTCAACAGGATATTTCTACTATCTCAATATTACAAGGCATTCTCAATTTATAACTTAACAACTCGTACAATATCAATTCAATGACAATATGAATACAAGTATTAATAGTGTAGTTGTATTATTTACATACAACTTACCTCGGTTTACAAAAAGTACTTGACCAGTTGGCTTATTTTGATTGCTTGGCTCTTTTCTGGTCTAGGCTCAATTTTGGCAAATCTTGATTTATGAGTGCTTTAAGTTCCTGCAGATTTTTGAGCTTTCAAACCTCTATTTTGGCTGATATTTTCGGTGATAGAGAAGAAGATGAGAAGGTGATATCATCTTTTCTTATTTTATTCCTATTTTAGTCAAATTAGCCACCAAACCCAACCAAACTTGGACTTTTTGACCAATTTGTCTCCCATGTCAGGCCAAGCACTCTAAAAAGGGTCTAATTGCCCTTTAAATACTCCAAATTTTGATTCTCTTGCTATTTAACACATTTGGGTGCTAAAATGCAACTTTTTCCTTTTATGCGAGTTAGTCTTTTCTCGCAATCAGGCTTGAAAACATTAAAATTAACTCACCAAATTTTTCATGCACTAATATAATAGTACCATAACCTCATAAAAAATAATAAAAATAATTTTTCTATCTTCGAATTTTTGGTCCCGAGACCACTGTTCCGACTAGACCCTAAATCGGGTTATTACATGTGGGCCAACATGCCTCGAATGGCCTTGCCTGTGTGGCCCACACGGCTTGGCCCAAAACTTGACAAGCCCGTGTGGCCCACATGCCTAACTTGGCCTAGCCTGTGCGGCCCACACAGCGTGTGCTGCGCACGGCCATGCCTTCGTTGACCACATGACTGTGTACTCGCACACGGCCTACAACACGGGTGACCACACGCCCGTGTGGTGTCAACAGTTTCATTTTTCAACTTTTGCCAAAGCTTCATTTTCTATGTTTTGGGTACACACCTGATATGATTTCGATGTAAAACCACTCTCGAGCCACACAGCACCTAAAAACGAAAGAGGAACTCCTGGAATCAATTCTAAACCTCACATTTACCAAATTAAAGAAACTGACAAGGATTCAAAATATGTGCTCAACACTTACCCTACTACTTCGAATAATTTCGATTACGTTTCCGCGAGAGGAGAGTCCCAATATTCACAATTTATCGTTGCCAAAATACAAGATCAATGCCAAGAAAAGAATTTGACAAGGCTCTACCGATTTTAAAAGGAATTCCCCACTTCGAGATAAACAACAGTTCTTACTTACCAAATCGATTAAAGAACCTAAAATCCGTAGTAGCAACAACTCAACAAGGAAAACGACATCAATTAATTTTAAAAGAAAATGGAATTGAAAGTGGAAAAGCAAAATAAGGGAGAAGAGGGAACGTTAGAGAAGAAAAGTAGTTTTTTTGGAAAACGAACAAAAATTCAGTTAGAAATATGTTTCCTATAATTTTACTCCCACAAATCCCACTACACAACTTCCTCAGAATTTTAGCTCTACTGAAACTCTCTTACGTAAATGAGCAAAAATAATACCTACGCTTGCATTGGGATTCAAACACAGAACCTCCATCACTCCAACTCCCTTACTACTCAAAATAGTAGGCTTATTCTGATAAGGTTTTATAGACAATTAAAAATAAGCTCACTGAACAGAGATAAGACTTAGGTCCAAAAATAACGAAATTTTTCAAGGGTAAAAGTTGAACCCAAGACCTTTCACACACACCCAGAACACTTTACCACTGAAGCAAATACACACTTGTGTCAAAATTTTATAAAAGCAAACATAAGAAATTTAGGGCGTTACATGTTGCATTATGTCTATCAACTTTGACAGTTCATCATGAAGATCTGGACAAGGCAAACAATTACTAAACGTTGGGGTAGCCATGTTAGGTTCAAAAATTGGTTCAGTTGGCTTTGCTAGATCGAGAAGTTCAACTGGTTGCATTGGTTCTATCTCTGTAGGAACTTCTTCTCCTTCAGGTTCATCACTCGATTCAGCTTGCTATTGTAGAATAGAATTTCCTACTACTCGAAAAAGGTCTCAATCTGTGATTGTGCCTTGGCTATACCTTATCTTCTTTACATTTGCAAAAATTTTAGCTTTTAAGCACAAAACTATTATCATAAAAGGAAAGTAGGCTGGACCAGAACGTCTAGCAGCACAGTTTCAAATTTCTCTTAGAATGATCTTTCCCACATCAATGGTCTGTGCCGTCATAATTGAGTATAGCAAGACCATTCGTTCTACTGAAATCGTAGTCCCATGTGAGATAGGCATAAGTGTAACACCCTATACCTGGTCCGGTCGTATAGCCTAAATATAAAGATGCCACACCACCACCTCACTACTTGTACATTACAGTGTTCACTATGTTCAAGCCGACACATGTTATTCTTCATATTTGCACAGGTTTTTAAGACATGCATACATTAATAATCATAAAAACATGCTAGACATACATTAATGTAACTAAACCGTGTTAAAAATTTAAGCTTTTGGACCACTTAGAAAACATTCCAAGACAATCACGTAGGTATCGACACTGACTTTTGGGTATCGATATTTTCTTTAAGTGGTATCGATACCACCTGGAAAATCAATGCCAAACTTGTATTTTGTTTCTCGCTCAAAAATCATACTGTTGAAAATTATTGGTACCTACCATAGAGTATCAATATATTTACCCTGAGTATCAATACTCGAGCAAAGGTATTGATACTAAATCTCTATTCTAACTTCCCTACACATTTTAAAACACAAAGATATCATTTTTAAAACTCGATTATCTATACCTCTGCCTCAAACCATAAAAATATAGCATACAAAACTATTTAGTCCATTCCAAATTAGTCCCTAAACATCATGCATCAAATACTTCGATAAATAATCATCCAAACTGCTAAATTTAACAGTTCAAAATGTCAGAAACGTGTCCAAGCAAGAAATATCATGTCGTCATCAATGTTCATAAACCTAAGTATATTTGTAACTCATAAGCCTCTTAAACAAAAGCAATAACTAACAGAATATTCAGAACTAACATGGCTATAAACAAGTTTACTACATTGCCTTATTCCCCAACATGTAAATAAATAAATAATGAACACCTACAAAATACTAACAAGCCTTCCTTGGATCATTCCTTCAAAAAAACCACACTGCCCACACCAAAACATCACTAATCTGCAAATGGTTTAGGAAGGGAGTGGGTGAGCTTAACAAGCTTAATGAATGATTAGAATAATAACTACGCAAACATGTCATCATGCATCCACAACACAACCTTATATAAATACAAATACAATGTTTTTATGTCTAGTATCATATAATACCTATTCATGCATTATCTATTAATTCATTTAAATAGAATTTATGAACTCATCCAAGCATATATCATATAACACATATTCCATTAATCATGTAGCACATTCTACACAATCATGTATAATGATAAATTGGCACTACCACCACACATCAAATACACTGATCTCCAATCTCACCAAATGACTCATAGAGTTGAACATATCTCATAAGTGAAGCATATAGGTAACACTCTCTTTATTTCCCTTCACATGTCCTATTGAATGGGGCTTATCTCACATTCCCTTATCCCTCCAACATTTTTTAGGGCCTCAACGCCCGAAATCACTGTACATATAGGTGAGTATCAACAACTCTATAGTATGCCAACTATATCCAACAGTTTCAAGATCACAAGGCCAAAATAGCTGAAATCAAACACATATCACTTACCGATTATCCGTGCATTATCACTGCATATTTTCATTTTAGCAAAACACTGTCACTAACATGTAATAATATACATAACATGTATACATTGATACTTTCACAACAGTTATCATAACCACATATCACATGTTATAGCATCTCATCTCAATTCACATATTCAAAAACGCATAAGTACATAGTTCACAAGATAACATAGGTATAAGAAAGCATACACTCGAAATTTAGAGTAGGGGTTTAGGCTACTATTCAATTCCCAAATACATATGACTCATGTCTACGAGCAATGATTCCAAACACTCACCAATACACTTTTGTCGAAAAGATGAAAGCTCAATCTATACTTTCCTAGCTCGTAAATGGTCCTAGCAATCAAGAACTTCAACATAATAAATTCACATAACAATACATTCAAAAATCAGCCAAGGACTCACCACAAGCAATAAAAAACATAAGCCTAAATTAAGTTTTCAAGTAACAAAACCTTTAACATAACAAGCTTTAAATTCGAATATCTCGGTCTATACTTAATATTTTTGCCTAAAACCGATTTTTTTCATCTATTTAATCACCTATGACTAATTCCCAACCTTTAAACTACAATAAAATACTCAATTCATGGTATCAATTTTTTCAACATGTTTTATGGCTATTTTCTGAAAAATCATTAAAACTAAAGAAATCTTTATCGAAACTTCAAAGCAAGTTTAGAAACCTCTTAATCATGTCAAAACTAATTGAAAAATACATTGACACCACATTTTTACCCAAATTCCTGAAATCCATCATTAACGACCCAATTTTCGGCTTTTATTTAAAACATGAGATTTAATAGCTAAAAATTTCGTTTAAAGGACCAAATATCATTTAAAACTAATTAGGAAGTGAATTGTTACCTTAGTTGATGAAAAATTGAGCATTTGATCGAAAACCTGAAAGCTTGACAATGGAGAAAACTATGGTGTTTTGGGGTGTTTCTCTTAACTTTTACGGAGGTTTATGACTAGGAGGATGATAGTAATCAAAGGAATAGAGTTTGGGAATCAAAATTGGAAGATTTGTGCTTAGGAAACTCAAAAGGAGACAACACTAAAATATGAAGGAGAAACTATCGTGACCTTAATATAGATGGAGGGGAAAATAAGATTTTTTAATGTTTTGGTTTAATTGCCTTTTAAAAACTCACAATTTAGACCCTTTTATAAATCAGTCCTTATTTCAAAATTAATTATCTTTTAAACACCTTTTTCAAAAATTGATTCAATTTTCTAAAAACCATAATCGAAAATATTACCAATATACCATGTCGCAAAAATTCCAAACACTCTAAGGCCAAAATTCCTAAAATACCCCTAAAACTCCTAGGCCCAATTTTGAGGTGTTACAATAAGACTGAACCGAATAAAATAAAACCATACCTTCGCTAATGGTGTTAAATATTCTCTACGACAAGTGTGAGTCCCATGCTTGACACAATCCATTTAGAACCTAAAACTGTAAGTTCCTCTAGAATATATTGCAATTTCTTGGCCCCAATATTTTTCATTAAGGAAGAAAATTTGTCATCTTCAAAATCAGGTAAATCAAAGAATTCATTGATAGTATTTGAGTTTATTGTTACCTTGATTCCTCAGATAGAGACTTCTGTTAATTTGTTTGAGGTCAAATTTGCATAAAACTTACAGACTAACTCTTCATTTGCATTATGTCTTTTCTCATAAAGCACTTCCCAATTTAAAGCTTCAACAACTTGTCGAATACCTACCATGAAATTAGTATAGTTGCTTTCTTTCAACGTGAAACCTTTCTCCGAAAGCATTTGTTGATTTTTAAAGATACTTTCATATCTCGCTTTGGCTTCTTCGGAATGAAATTTGTTTTGTGATTCTTCAACTTGGATAGAAGCATGAGTTTTCTACGAGGCATGATTTAACCTGAACATCAAATAAGATCGAAACAGATAATATTTTTCCAAAATTTACTTAGCATAAAATATTAATAATTCATAAAATTGAAAAGTTAAACAATTAAATCAAATTAAAATTTAGGAAAGAAATTTCTTTACCACCTTTGAAAAAATTCGATAAGAACATAAAAATAAAGAGAGTGTGAAGCTAATAGTGTCGGTTTAGGGTTGGTTGGAGGGTAATTGATTGGTGACTTGATTGCTGCGGTAAGTTGCGATGGTGGCATGGTTTAAAGGGAGCAAGGGAGCTTGTGGGCTGGTGAGCAAGGAATAGAGGCGCGCGAGAGAGTAGGTGCGTGCGCAACTAGGTGCTAGTTATGCTTAGTACGTCGACTGCTGGTTGGTGTGAAGGGCACACATTTGCTGCCGGTTGAAAGGGTGGCCGACGGTTGTAGGGAGTTAGAAGGTGTGGTGTGAGATAGTGGAAGAAGGGAAGAAAGGTGGAGCTGAAAGTGATGTGAATAGGCAAGGAAGGTGGTGGTATTTAAAGTGGAAGAAATGAGGAGTTTAACTAAAATTCTAAAGAAAAATAGTAATAAAATAGTACTACTCCTAATGCTATATAAAGACAATAACAATTAATATATAATAAAAATATATATTAATATATTATTTGTTGTTATCTTATTTATTTAAAAATAAAAACTCTTTGGTAAAATAATGATAAAATAATAAACAATTCTAATCCTATATAAGGTTAATAAAAAATAATATATATTATATAATATATAATATATATTAGTTGTTATTATCATATTTATTAAAAATAAAAATTAAAAACCTTTGTTTTAGTTGTTTTTAAAAATATTTATAGAAAAGACAGCTAATTTCAATACTTAAAAAAGGACAGTTAATTATTTAAAATAATTCAATTAAGTACCAGAACTTAAAGTTAATTTGAAAATTGAGTAGAAAACTAAAACTTGGATCAAAATCTACCCTTTTATTCAACAAATTAAAATTTTATTTTTTCACTTAGGAATGTTTTCTTAGAAGATTATGTTAAAATCAATTCCCAGGAAAGATTGAAGGGGTTATAAGCAATCCCGCTTAAGATCCAATCTCTTAGACAGAATTTGTTTTCAAATATTAATCCAAAAAATATAACGTAAGTCATTTATTTGAAAAGAAGAATGAAAAGATTTAGGAATTCAATAAAATGAACGAGGTTTTGTCCAGCTCAATTTTATCCCCCCAGTAAGGTTTCAAGCATTGAGCGTTAACTTTGAAATTACCTCTCTTAATATGAAGTTCAACAACCCTGAATGGGAAAACTTGATGAATAGTGAATGGACCAGACCAACGTGATTTTAACTTGCCTAGAAAGAACCTTAATCTGGAATTGAACAAGACTTGCAATCTGCTTCAAATTCTCGAACTCAAATGTGCTTGTCATGCCATCTTTTCAATCTCTCCTTGAAAGTGATAACCTTAGTTATGTAACCATTCGGGGTAAACAGGTACTAATCACACCCCGAGAAATTTGTTTATATTATGATGCCACATATTATGCCTCTAGTTTCTTAGATTCTAACGATTTAATGTGGTATAGGGGTATTGATATGGATGTCATTTTGAGATATATGACACAGGGGTATAGCGAGTGGACTCGCCAAGCCAGTACCAACATCCCTATCAAGTTTAATCAGGCCATAATGTTTCTGATGGCCAAGATATGGATGCAATTCATTTGCACCCACATCTCCCTTACTCAAAACATCTCTCACGTCACTGCCTTTAGATCCATTTTGCTTGACTCCAATTTGCAAAAAAACTAGGTTTGTGTGGGCCATTGGATTTACCAATCGATGCTAATGTGTATTAGCAACCAGAAGTGGGGAATGTACTTTCCTCACCTAATGATGACCTTATGAAAACAAACAAAAGTTCCTATGTCACCTATCGAGCAATTTGTAATGTCGTTGAAGAGTGTGCTTAGCAGTAATATGTACGGTCAATTCATCGACCTTCAAAGAAAATAAGTGAAGGAGTGGAACTAACGGAGAAAGGAAAAGATGGATGTTCCACCGGCCTTAAAGAGGAAGAGCAAAGCTAAAGAGCCCTTGTTGATGGGATTGACGGATTTGTTGGATATGGAGTGGGCGATCCGATGGATGTAAGAGATAACCCCATTGGACATCAACTATGCACACCAATTTGGTACGTGAGTGCCAAATCCATAGCCCAACATGTATGTGCCCTTCCCACCATCTAACGAGACTGAGGGAGATGATGATGATGGACCTTTCCCAACCTACGACTACGAGGCGGTGCCTAAACGTCCCTCGGCGAAGGATCTCTGCATCCACGTTTGAGCCAACAAAACCCAACCCAATCTTTTGGTAGTAGGGTTACCAAGACATCTGCAAGCTGAGATCGAGGCAATGGGAAGAAGCCGATGGTTGAGGAGCCAGCGTGAGACTCTGATTAAACTGAATGATTTTTGTAATAGCCTGTTTTCAATGAAATCGGAACAGTGGTTTTGGGACCACAAATTTGACATAAAAAATATTTATTTTTTTATTTTTTTATGTCTACAGCATGTTTGTAGTGTTGTATGAAAATTTCATCAAGAAATTTTACCGTTTACATGCTTAATTTGATAAAAAGGGCTAAATTGCAAAAGGTGCAAAACTTAAGTTCTATATGCTAAAAGGATCTATTGACTATGATATTAAATGGTTGGAGGGTTTATGAGGTAATTAGACCATTTAAAATTTGAGTGGACATTTATAGACATTATGCATGTGTTTTCAAAGGTTAATTAAAAGGTTAAATAAGTAATTAAATAATTATGTTTAAATTAAAATGTGTATAATGGTTGTATCATCTTCAACCTTGTGATATTTGACCGAAAATTAGAAGAGAAGCCATTTTTAGGGTTCTTTCATTCGGCCATTGCTTCCTTGTGCATGTAAGCGTGTTTTTGTCTCGTTTTTAATGATTTCTATATTTTTGAAATCGTTGTAGCTTAATCTAGCTAGCCGGGGGACTAATTTGTGAAACTATTAAAAGATTTAAGTTGTGCCATGAATGAATCCATGTTGTTTGTGAAGTTTGATGGTAGAAAATGAAATCTTGTTGTTAGATAAACAACTTTTGTTAAGTGATTTTTGATGAATTTTTCAATTAGGGATTTAATTGTAAAATGTAAAATATTCATGGTGTATTTTGTGAAATAATGAAATGTGTGGGCTGCTAGGGGTGAAATTGCATGAATTTCATTTTACGAGCTTAAGGACTAAATTGTAAAGAAATCAAAACATTATGGGCAAAAGGGTAATTTTAAAAATATGAATTTGGATTGAATTGAATAGAATGGTTATTAAATTGATTGAATTTGTACATTTAGATCAAGATAGACCCCGTACAGCTTTAGATCGAGGCAAAGAGAAATCTTCAGATTAACCAACTTTATTTCTACGTTTTATCGTCGAGGTAAGTTCGTACATTCAAATAGCGTTTTAAATTATGTTTTAAATGCTATTATTTTTCTAATATCAAATTGCATCTCAATGGAAAAATCCCACGGCGTATCGACGATCATCGACCAAATGAAAAAGGATAGCTTTGACTATCGAACTAGGAAGAGGGATAGCTTCGGTTGTCAATTATGAAAAGGGATAGTAACGACCATCAACAATGAAAAAGGATGGTGACAACCATCAAACTATGAAAAAGAATAGCTTCGGCTATCGAATTATGAAAAGGGATAGCTTCGACTATCGAATTATGAAAAGTGATAGCTTCGACTATCAAACTATGAAAATGGATTGTGACGACCATCAACTATGAAAAGGGATAGTGACGACCATCAAAAATATAAAAAGGGATAGCTTCGGCTATCAAATATGGAAAGGGATGGTGTCAACCATCGTGATTTTACTTCGTATGAGCTTCGTGTGAGCTATAAGATGTTCTTTGATATGCTTGAATGTGGTTATTTTGGTATATTGGTTGTAGTTGGCATATATGGCTAATAGTGCAATGTTTAGTTGATGAATATTGAATGGTCAAATTAGTTGAATGAGTGTAAATTTTGTTATGAAATTTTGTTATGTGAACAAAGTGGTAAGTTTTAAAGTACATTTAGGTACAAGTTGGTTGATTTGGTTGATTTTGGCTTAAATATACACATGTGTAATACATGTTTAATTGTTGTAATTGAGGTGTCTTTTTGGGCATATTGGTTGTATGATCAATTACTTTGTTGGATAGCTTGTTGATGCATGGTTTGGTGCCTTTTGGATGTTTGATTATATATGGTAAAATGGTTGTAGGAGTGTGCATGCTTGGGTGAGAAAAATGGCTTGCAAATTACCTATTTTTCATCCACATGGGTGTGTGTCTCAGTCGTGTGTCATCTGACATAGCCATGTGTCCCCTATAGCTTACAAAGGGTTGCAAGTCAGGCAGTTACACGGCTTAGCACACAGCCTAGCACACGGGCGTGTGGCTTACCCATGGACCCAAGTCAGAGAGTTACATGAGCACGGACACAGGCTGGGACATGGCCATGTGTCCTTGCTTCGAATGCCCATACGACCTAAGACACGGGTGCGTGTCTCAGCCATGTGAGTCACATAGCCTAGCCACATGGCTGTGTGACCCCTGTAGTATGAAAATTTTCATCTTTTTCCTAAAAATTTTATATGTTTTCGATTTAGTCCTGATTCATTTCTAATGTGTTTTTAAGGCCTTGAGGGATCGTATAAGGGAAAATATGATGTCATTGATTGATTTTTCTATGAATGATGTTGTGAATTAAATATTTTAATTTTTTGATAGTTTTGAATCGTAAGCTCCGGTAATGCTCCATAACCCTATTCTGATGACGGATACAGGTTAAGGGTGTTACGATTTTAATTTTTATTGGGACTCGTATAATTTTTAACTTGGATGATTTTTATTTTTCTTCTTTAGTTAGATTTTTTAATAGGTTTAATTAACGAAAAAAATGTGTTTTTTTAGGAAACCCATATTTTTTACAACACAAATTTTTGGAGCTAAACTGAAAAGGACGAGACGACCCAAAAAAAATCGTGGAGCTGACATGCCAAAAAGGGTAATTTCATTTCTTAATTTTATTTTTAGCATATTAGGGACAATGCGCTAAATAAAGTGTGGAGGTGACATAGAATTTTTAATTTTTAAATTTTTCGTTGTTATTTCTGTTTAATTTTCATAATTTTTTTTAGTTAAAATTTATTTTTATGTCTTGTTTGTGCTTAAGCTTGTAGAAATACAAGTGATTCGTTAAGAGCATGTACATAAATTGTTTGCTTAAACTGTAAATCTAGCCTGAGAATAAACAATTTTAGGTTATTTGCATTTATATTGGTTATTTCAATTTCTTAAACTGTGAATAGGAAAAAGGAGTTAAATGTATCAAATGACATAGGTATATACGAGTAACTATATATGTTTGTTGAATTTTAGGTTGTTTAAATTCGAATACTCAGTAATTAAATCCATGGTTATTGAAATGGTATAATACAATAAGTATAAAAATCCTTGCAAGTATGTTCCTTAAAATAAAATTGAATGAGTGCACAAAAACATTACGAGGGTTAAAAGCAAAGCGAGTGTGATAAAAGTATAGAACGGGTAAAAGCCAAAAGAGTGAAAGTGATCAAGGTGAATTAAATTGAAAATATGAGAAATTGAGAAAATCTCACTCATATTGGAACAAATACTCGTGAACTATTTGTACTTATAAATATTGTATTAGATTTCAAAGTATGGATAAAAGAAACTGAGTAATTAGAATTCGAATTGCTTGTATTCTTCAATCGTAAATGCTATACTCGTGCATATCTTTTAATGGAGTCATATGTTTGATTTAATTTGACTTGTTTGCTTTGTAATTTATTGAACTAGCATGTTTGAATGTGAAAATTGTAAGTCGTTTAAGAATCTAGCTAGAATTACTTGTTTAGTACACTTTCCTATTGTCATCGCTCCAATCCAATATTGTGTACCAAGCATGCTCAAGTACTTTAGTTTAGTCGCGTGTTTTTGTTTTGTTGTTACTTTTTTTCTTTTTCGTTTGCTTGAGGATAAGTAACGACTTAAGTGTGGGGGTAGTTGACCTGCTATAAATCGTAGTGGTAGTTTAGGTGCTTTTCGGCACTTAACAAGTTTGTTTTCTAGCTATTTTAGCATCTTTTATTGCATTTTTGGTTTTCTTATCTTAGAGTTAAATTATTGCAAGATAAGTATTTTTATGCAATATTTCGAGTTAGTTGACCCATTGGGCTAATATCGGACTTAAAGTAGTTTTAATGCTTTAATTGAGTGTGTGTGCAGGATACCTGTTTTTATGCCTAAAAGAATCAGGAACAACATCCGAGTTGTAACACAAGCTTCTAGGGTCGTAACACAACCAGGTTAATTCAAGAAATCACATTCGAAGTTGTGTTTCGTGACACACATAAGCTTGTATCGTGACATAAGTCTAACGGAGGGGAAATTTTCATTAAAGGTGTTTCCGTCTGCACAACCCATATTTAGTGTGATTAAGGCTTGTATTTGACCTAAATGAGCAGCTAACTTTGCCTATATATAGTTGAACATAGGTTAAGCTTAGGAGCTTTTTGTCAAGCCGTTTATAGGGTTTAGTTAGTAGATTTAGGATTTTAATTTAGGTTTTATTTTCTCTTAAAAATAGTTTTATTTCTTGTTCTTCAATTTGGATCCGATTTGAGTCAAAGTTTTCATTGTTAAGTATTTTCATAGTTTTATTTTATATTTCTCTTGCAAACAATGATATCTCGCCAATTGTTAAAGGATGCCACTGATCCAAGCACATCCAATTTATCAAACGTATCAATTTCTATCCTTCTCTTATTTTAATTTGATTTGTGTGTTTTGCATGATTAATTTAATTCTAATAAAGATGGTAAATGTATCAATGAGTGCCTAAGTCCTTTAAGGAGATTAATGAACGGATGTGGGAGTGATTAACCGAAGCATAAGGGTTTCCCATATGAATTAGTTGGTATATAATTATGTGTGCTTAAACCCTAAGATTGACTACCTGGGAAGTAATCTAGGTTAAATTAGGTCAAAAGATAAATTTACCAAATAAATCGTAATTTATCCCGGTCAAGAAAGTGAGGTTGAAATATAAGTGAGTACTTGTCAATTAATTAATTAGTAGAGACCGAAATGTAATATTGGTTAGTTAATAATTAACTCACTAAAACAAACCCAAGTTCTGATGTTAATTACAATCACTGAAGCAAGTTAATCTTTTGTCTATTAATTGAGATTTTCTTCGTTGATTTATTACAAATTTTAAGAAATGCAGAGTGGAGACTGTATGATCGGCGACTTCAAACCGTAATAAACGACAAATCTCTATGCATTTTTGTACCGAATGAGCTAGCATTACCAACCCTTGCCGACGATAATATTCCGGATTCGATCTTCCAGCATATCTAGATGGTAGTAGAGCTTAATGGCAACCCTTTTTCCATGCAAATTGTTTCACACAGAAAGAATTGCAAGTAGGGATGGGAAAATAAACAAGGGTATTAATAATAGGGGTTGGAAAGCTATCTTTGACATTCTCCCACACAAGTCCTAGCAACTTAAAAGTGGAAGAAACCATTAGTTCTGAATTTGGCAGGCAGTCCTCAGATGCCAGAAAACAGATGTTGAGTTGACCAAATATAACATTTACAAAGATCAGTCAAGATTTTGGGCGGGGAGAAGAATACAAAAACTAACATAAAAATAATGTGCTTATTTTCTAGCTTTTAATTTCCAATTGTATTATTCAGATAATACTTTATAGTAAAAATTAAGCACATTGATTTCAAACAAGCTAATATTACAATTGCTACACCAGGGGACTCAAATGCCTCTTACTCCTAAGTATGTGTTTCAAAATTGGTAGAGATCATCAAAAGAAGCAAACACCTTTAAGATCTCTTGACAACAACAGTTGCAAAGAATGGATGATGGCTGAACTCAAATGACACCTTAAGTGAAGGGTCAAGAGCTCCTAACCGACAAATGACATTTTGAGCAACACTGTTGTGTTCTGCTACCTGCTCTAATTTTCGGAGTTCAGCTAACCTCTCTGGATCGTTGGAGAAGCTACTCTTCACCTCCTTTGCGATCCTCTGAGCATCCTTGAAGTAATTATACATAGCTAGCATCTGGATCAAAATGTAAATGTGAAATCTAATGCATTAGGGAAAAAAAAAACTAAAACAAAGATAAAATGAGAACCCCCAGAGTGGCATTCAATTAAGGCAAAGATCTTATTTAAAACTCACAGAAAAGCGAGCATGAGTCGTTGATTCTTTGTATGACGGGTACGAAACATGATCAGGAATGCAGGCTCTTTGTAAAAGCTCAAAATGCTGAACAAATTTCTGGATAGAAGTAAACAAGGGTGAGAACATACCATGATGCAGTTAAAGCTAAAAGCATGCTGAAGGTAATACGGCTAAACTCTAATTCAAATGCTTGTTGTCAAATAAATGGCTTACTCAATTCATCCATCGAAAATAAAACAGAAATATCACGTAATGGCACGGTAGCTACAACTTATTATTATTTTACCATGCATGGCTGTATGTGTTTAAGTAAATATGGAGTTTTATGCTTCACCTCGTGCTCAGTATTAAAAGGGACTGGACTGTGGAAGACTGGGATTTCATTCCTCAAAGCAGCAAGCATCTGGAAAGATACTGAACAGATTAATAGAGAACATGAGTTGACAATATTGAAGCAAAATATTGATATGAGATGAGCATCATCTGCTGCTTATATATACAAGTTTAAGATAATTGCAAACCAACTTCTTTTTGAGAAATCTGCAGTTTTAACCCAGGCCTGGCTTAGACTAGAAGACTATTTCCACTTGCAATCAGTAAAACATGTCAATTTCCAAATAAAACAAGCACTGTTACCATTGTAAGTCCTTCAGCAAGACATATATAGCATTGAAGGAACAAGACTGCTGGTGGGATCCGAGATTCCCTAGCCAAATCTTTAGGAGAATCCTTTTTCTTCTTCCCCTTCCGTTTAGCTGATCATTCATAAATTTGGTTGTTTATAAAAACAGCATGCAGGTCATTGAAAGGGTAAAGAAAATACATCAGATTTTCAAATTGATCAATTGATATACTTTAATTAATATTTGGAAGAGAAAATTTAACAAAAATGCATGAGCTTTGTAGACAATATTATAGCAAAGAAGAGTACCGGTGTCATGGCTGACAGCCATCATAAGATGAGTTTTCTCTGCGAGCTTGATTAAGACAGCATATAAGTACCAATATACCATGCAGTATTCACCAGTAGAATAAAGTTCCAATTCAAAACCCAATATGAGAAATCGAAATGCTATCCAGTATGTTTGCTCTTCCACCCAAAGAAGAATATGTTGGAATATTTTCATACATGTATTCTGCAAGCCGCAAGGAAACCTTTGTCAAGTATCAAAGAGAACAAAGAATTTAACTTCGATGCTAGATGGAAATAGAAGCTAGAAGAGGCAACAAAAGGAAATTGATAAAATGGTATCGTACTCACAATCCAAAGACAACATGGAACAATGTAATGAAAACAGTGGAACTTAAAAAGTTTGATGTTAACTAACTAATACTATATTCTTTTGTCAATATAGGCAATGCTGCTGCAGCTTCCTTATGACAAGACAATGTTGCTTGCAGTATTATTACAGTTAGTACTACATCATACGAGTAATATATAGCCCTTTCTACTCTGAAATGTTAAAGATGTATTTATTTATCTTGATTTGAATATGAAATCTATAAAATAGTCATTCTCGTCAAACACTAAAAAGAGGAAGTATATATTTAACAAACATTTCTTCCCAGATGTTAAGTTTCAAAATCAAAGGTCATACTGTTGTGGTTATTATTGTAGAACACCACAACATCTTGCCTTAGAAATAAAAGAAAGAAAAAATGCTGACTCTACAACTTATTTCATTGTAAAGTTCTAAAGGACAAACTTTATTAAATGCCATCCCCAGTCATAACCAAGATCAACTTATTAACATATTTATTTCCTCAGTGCAAGACTTGCTTAGCAACGAAGATGTTGATTAACTATGTTTAAGCAGTTTTAAATAATGACGCAATTTCATGAATGTTGAGCATTTCCTAGTGATGAAATTGTTGCTATAGGTGCTTTTTTTTTCTCTCTAAAAATCCCAAGACATAAACTGGAAGCAAGTAAACTTGGAGGTCCCAATCTTTTTAAAACAAGTACATCAGTCATATATGAACCTGAGAGAGAACTCAGGGCCACACACTTGTAGCCAAATTTCACATTTAATTATAAATTTATGGGGATTATCCAGCATAGGTCCTTCAAGCTTTACAAGATTAATGTTCAAAGAGAAGTGGTGATTACAACCCATTAGAATGCATTAATTAAAGTATCATCTATTTGATAAGCTAGTAGTTCCATTAATTGCATGCCACAAGAAAATAGATAGAAGAAAAGAAAGAAGCAACCCACCTCATCATTTGAACTGCTTGAGACTTCTCCATACTCGTTTCTGAAAGCAAGCTCAAGCTGATACACCAAAGACATGACAAAAAGAGAAAGTCCAGTTATAGAGTCATGTGCCACATCAAGTAAAAAAAAAAAAGATAAATTTACTCAACAGTTGTCGTTAGTTTACAAAGTTGACATGTACAGGGAAAGGTAATACAACACAAAAGAGAAAGAATTCCTGTTTACTTATTTCCTGATTGGAAGAAGAGATACAGGTGTGCTTATATTTTTTTAGTGTCAAGGAGAGGAAAGCCCTAAAATCAAAGGAAACTAGCCAAAACTAATCCTCAGCAATCCCATCACACCAGCCATTAACAGGTTAATGGCTCCTTGTGTTAGTTTATCAATAGTTCTCAACCCCCAATGTTGCCTTAAGTTCCATTTAGCCAACCAATCAGCTACAAGTTCTTTGTCTTGGAATGTGATGCAAGTTCCAAACCCAATTTTCTTAGCATTTGTTTGATCTCATGAATCAGACAAAAGTGGGGGTTGTGTTTCACGGACTTCGTAAGTAGGTGCTACATAGATGCAGTCACAAATAATAAAAAAGAAGAGTACTTAAGAAAACTATGCATGAAAATAATGCAACATTCTGGACTAAGTCATTAGCTACATCACTGATTAAGGTAAGAGGCATCCCATGTTAAAGTCATGAGAAAAACAGCACAGCAAAGTAAATTTGATTCAATAAATTTAAACCAGAACAAAGAGATGTCTGAAACATGAACGAAGGAAGATTGGATGCGTTAAAGAAGACAGACAATGCAGCGAGCTGTATTCGGAAATCTGACACACTACAAACCTGTACATAGATAACACGCCAATCTTGCAAAAATTTGCCAAGCTTACGCCTTTGCCAGGCAGCATTTGTACAAAGTATTTTGAGCAAATTCATTACCAACTGCAGTAAATAATAGCATTGCACATATATTAGATGAAACACCACATTTTCAAAGTTTAGTATATGTAACACTCAAGCTTAGCATTCTGATCAAAACAGTAGCCTTAGGCTTTTAACTCCAAGAACTGAGGTAAATAAATGTATATACCATCTAAGAAGGATGGAATTGATAGATTATTATGAAAGGATCTTGCTAACGAGTGACCTAAGTGCACTCTTACAGATTACCTTATTAGGTAAGCTACTATTGCCAACACCATCGGAGTTCAAGAAGTTAGCTATTACCTAAGGCACTTAATATATAATATTACTATTAATAGTAACTTAACTAATCTTAACAACAGCCTAAAGTCACTCGTCAGCAACATCCAAAATAAAATGTACTAGAAAACAACGGTGAAATATATAGCATAATGATTATTGGCATAACCATTCCTAGCTGCAGAAAAGATTCATTCTTCTGAATATCATGGTTTTTGGTGGCTTCAGGCAATGCAGCAGCTTTATTTATCACTGCAAAGAAAGGATCGCGTCCATAGAGTTTCCCATCTTGAACCAATAGAAGCTGTTCAACAATATTCACATGGTGAAGAATCTGAAAACATGATGCTTAAGAACAAGTAGTTCAAATAGAACAAGAAACATAATCAGACCAAAAACATTGAATTTCAAACTGTTTATCCTCAATTTCAGCCATAAACCAGTAATATAGACTCATTTTTGTAATGCGTAGTAAAACAACAGCACTGCATTCTTCAAGAACTGTGGGTAAAACAACAGGTACAATAGTCGATTGGACTTATGTCTTAGTTTTTGGTCAGCTATATATGTCCTCTTGATGCAGAAATAATGCTTAATGGGTGAATCTTTCCATGTTTGGATGAGTAACGCCTTGCCTTAAAATATTTATGGAGAAATCCTCATTACATGAAGGAAATGGGGAAATAATGAGGAACAAAGAATGGAACTAATGCCACAAACAAGAAGCATCTACATGTAAATTTGACCAAGGGAGCTCAAGGGATAAGTACTGCTACATGTTCTGAAGAGCATATCTTTCTTTTTAGTCCGTTTCATAAGCACTAAGTTCATTAAGGCAGCCATAGTAAAAACAGCAAGAAAGTTTTCTCAATAAAATGATAGAAGTCCAAAGGTCCACACAAATGGTTCAATAATGAGTCAGACTAAAAGATAAGGGCGGTTGTCCAATAAAAAAAGAATGAAGCCAAGAAAGTTTGACCTGCAGATGAGATCGTGCCACCAAATCAGGTTGAGATTTCTGGAACTGAACCACAAAGCGCAAAAGACTTTCTAAATGAGGATCCAATGAGTAAGAGCAAATAACATCAAGATCATGAAGAAGTTTTACAAAATATTCAACCGCCTGCCAAAGCAATAAGACAGAAATTATTACAATAATGAAAGTAGACTCAAAGAAATCAAAATTAAACTACAAAAAGTTCTAACCTTTTTCCAACTAAGAATTTTAATTGCACGTGGTGGTGTGGGGGCAGATAATCTACTGTTTAGCATAGCATCAAATCCAATTGGTTCAAAACCTGAAGCAGTAGTTTTGTCATCCATATCACCTTCACAAGATTCATCAAAACAAGACCTCAGAAAGTCCGCTGATTTTAGAATGGATTCCAGCTCAGTCAAGCAGGAAGCTATATGTTTTCTTGCAGACTCCAGACCCCTCCCCTGGGGTCGTTTCATACATGAAAGGACATGGAAAAAATGCTGAAGGAAAAGGAAAGGCAAGTTAAAGTTTTATAGACTTATAGTACAGTCAAGTATATGTTTGTCAGAAAGGATGAAACAAATAAGAATGTCACCAGAGTAAATAATATTTGCTAGAAGAAAACACCAAATAGATTGTTGACAATGTAAGTTTGAAAATACAATATACATAACATATTCCACGCGCGATGATATACTTCCCTTAATATGCTGCCCCATATTAATAACTATCATCTTCAAATTTTGAAATTAGGAAAAAGAAACATAATTGAGGGTGTATTTGTTTTGCAGAAAATGACGTTTTCCACTGTTTGTTTCATTGAAAATATCTTGGTCAACGGAACATAACTTATTGATCAACGGAATATAAGCCTCTTTTTCTTAAAATTATCTTCCCCTTTTGAGAAAGGTAAGGAAAGTTTCAGAAAAGAGCTCCCTTAGGAGTAACTTGATTTTCAGATAAGAATTAACATAAATCAAGCCAAACATTATTATATTAATAATAAAATTTTAATTTTAAAAATATTAAAAAATTGATCTCAAATACCAAAATTTTTAGTATTATTAAACATGCATATTTATATTCAATAATATATAACAATTTATTAATATAATTATTTAATATTACAATATTATTTTAATAAAAAATACATAGATTATAATTTATAAATATCTAGTTATAAATGTTTATAACATAAAATATGAATATTTTAAGAGTATAAATACAACTATTTCTTGAAATCTTGTTTAACTTCATTTATCCCTTCGAGCTTCAATGTGCCAATATCCACTCTCATGCATATAACTTCAATTTTAGGTTATAATTAGTCACTGTTTACTAAGTCTATATAAGATAATATAGTTACTAAAAATTAATTTTGATTGTCAAAGAGCAATGCTTCAATAACATTTTGTAAAATATATAATTCATGCTATGTTTGTTTAACTGAAAACTGATTTCAAAACATGATATCAGAAAAACTAGCCAACCAGCAAAATGTAATTTACTTGGAATAATTCAAACACCAAAAAATATCAGCATTTCCATAAATCATTTTCCAGAAGCCATTTTCAGTGAAACAAGCCTTAATGGATATTGAAGGTTTTATGCAATCAACAATCAAAGCATTGACTATTTAGCAAATAAAATATTACTAGGAAGGAGACCCACTAAAGAAATATTTTGAAGGCATGCAAATTTTCTAAAAACAAAAGCACAACCACAGACAGATAGATGTACATATTCAGAGAAGTGATATGAGAGTAACACAGCTTAAGACCTTACGAAAACGTAAGCGGCACAACAAAGCTTTGCAGAATCCTTCTTCCAAATTGGGGTTGGACTGTAATGGCTCCAAATCTGTGCATCAATACAGCCACTTAGGTAATTAAAATATCCTATCTTAATGATCTTTAAGAAATAATCTATAACAGAAGTTGACAAAGAATAAAGATGAGAAACAAGAATTTATACAGTTAGAAGGAAATTCCTTTTAACAGTAGCCCATTGATGCTGGAATAACTAGGTAACACATAAATATTTCTATTTTGTATCCAAAGGAAAAGGGAAGTACAGCCATCCTAACCTGCGCAACTCATTTTTACTATTTTTCCTGTGAATCTTTTCATCATATATCATTCCCCTGATTATAATATGAGAAATTCCATAAAAAAAATATAGAATGCAGGATCTATATTATAAACAGGTAAATCAGAACTAAATTTATCTTACAAAAGACCAAAAACAAATATTTCAGTCAAAAGCTTTAGATTATCAACTTGTGTCACAAATTAAAAATAGATTTGTTGCAAGAATTCAGAAATAGCTGACTTCTCTAAACAGACATATATCAATTGCAAGAAAGTTTAAAGAATTCAAGAGAGCACAACGACCGATGCTAGATAAGACGAAGGTGCAAGCTATTTATAATGTGATTTTCCAGATATGAGGATTCTCTCGGTAAAGAAACAAAGAAAAGCTAAGATAACTACCTTCTGGTAGTCTTCTTTTCAATGATGTAGCTTTACATGCACGTAACTGGCGAGATATTGTCTCTTCAACAGCATTCAATATTGACAAGCACTTATCATCTCCATCCCCATTTAAAGGAAGACCATATGTCATGGTGAAAAGATCCTCCTCCTGTCAAATGTAAGTGTTTACAACTGACCATGTAGGTTTAATCACAATTTCAAGAACTAGTACCAATGAAGAATAATCGTGAATGCAATACAAACTCTTATGCAATCAAAGCAGATGATATTTTTAAAGGAAGAACGATTTTACTATAAGTACCCTGAACAAATTCTCATTTACTTAGCCCAATCCTTTTCCTTTATGCCCTACCCCCACCCCCAAAAACAAAGGTCTTTGGGAGTTTTGGGAGGGAAGGAATACAAGAAGCAACTTTTTCAATAAATAAAATTTGTCTAGATCTGACACCTTAACTAGAAGCAAATTACAAAATACTTTTTATCTTAATCTTAAAACAGTTCATGGATATGTCAATGATTTTACTTGTGAATAATGCAAAAGAACTAAATCCATTTTTTCATTTTCAAATGAAAAGAGGCAAAAAGAGCTGTTGGAATACTTTACTTCATGTGTGCGGGCATCTGAAACAACTGACACTACTGCCTTGCAGGTTGCACGTATAATTCTGCAATAAGAATGCAATAAGGCATGTGGAGCAGTCCTATCAAGCCTCAGAAGATAGATGCAAGAAAACACAGTTTGTGCCAAGGAATGACCCTTATGCCATGCTGCCTGCCATGAAAGACTAGAATTTAGATAAAAGAAGAGAAACAAAACAAGTAGAGGGCCCAGGCACAAACACAGAAAGAACAAGTATAAATACAAAATCATTAAAAACATGAGGAAAAAATCTCATTCCATGTAAATGAATGCTTATTTAGAAGCATCTGGGACATTGTGGAATAGGTGAAACAAATTCAAGACTAACCAAAACAGTCATACATGTGCACTATATGTGAATATATATATAGAGAGAGAGAGAGAGTAGACACAAGATAGTACCTCACAAGCTAGAAGATGGTCCATGATATCAATGGTGCGGCAGACATCAATGGTGCTGTCAAGGCTAATAGGAATAGGAGCAGCACCATTTTCAATGGCCTCGTCAATAGAATAATATGTACAAACAATACCTGAATCCATCTTTGGATCCATTATCTAAAAAAAAAAAAAAAAAAAGAAATTGTCAGTGAAGGCCAAAAAGCTATTTAGTTCAAACATAGAAAACATATATAGGGAAAACTTAAAGTAGCAAGAAAAATAAAGTCTTTCTTTTTTTTTTTTTTTTTTTTTTTTGAAAGAAAGAACTTTTAGAAGTACTATATAATTACAAGTGTACATGTCCGAGGAACTACAAGTAGAATCAAACCATCACAACACACAGACTGACAAAGAACTAGAAATAATCCAAACTAAAACCCACACATGTGCAATTGCACATGGAAGGACTCAAACCTGGGTACTTAGGACCCAAGGCCTCAACCTTTGCCACCATTGTCAAGGCTTTATTGGCAATAAAATAAAATAAAGTCAATTTAATACATATTAAATGGAGGTATTTTTTTGTTTATGTCAGATTTATGTTAGTAAAGATATCACTTGATGTTTGAGAATAGGATCAAGCATTCAAGTGTCTAAGTGACCATTGCAACAAACCCTCATTTAGAAATATGTTAAATAGCTCAAACACTGACGATGAACAAATCAAGTTGTAAAAGCATAAATGGCAGAGAAAAGTAAACCAAAAAAGAAAAACAAAAGATCAATTATCATCTTAACTAAGATAATGATTAACTTCCAACAAAATTAGAAAATAATCGCATGACATTGATCAATAACCAAGAAGTATCAAGTATCAACACCTCTAAAGCAGACATGGCAGCAAAAAGGTTGAAATTGTCCCCATGAATGAGCTCTCCATCTCTAAGACCTGTGATCACCAAGCATTGCTGAATAGCTAAGTGATAAAGCGAAACCCAGAAATAAAAAGAAACTAAACAAATAAGGTCTTAATCGTCACATGAAAGCACCCACACATTTTCTCTCTATATTTGGCATAGCTTCACAACAGCAATGATAAGATTTATAGTTGCTAAAAGAAAAACTATGATTCGATAATAATTTCTTTGGATGATCATAAATAAAAGGTAGAAAGCCATAGCTTTCATAAAGTTAATACCTTCTCTTTTCCCTATTTATTTTCTCTACTACAAAAAACAATAACTTTCCACACTTCAGTTACCAAAGAAACTAAAATATTTTACTCAACAAGCAATAGGGTTTAGGGATTCGCTGTTAGATCTCCTAATCAAATATAAAAAGGAAAAGGTTTTCCTTTTTTGACTTTTGTTTTCCCGATAACCAAACAGAGGTTTAAGGGGGGAGAAAAGAGGGAGAGATAGAACCTGCACAGGCGGCTTGAAGGAGAGGCGAAGCGTCGGCCCAGACAGTGGTGTCGCTGGCGGGAATGGAGGCAAGCTTGGATGGTTGGCCGTCGATGGAGGCTTCTTCATAAACTGGCTTATCAGCCATTAGGTTATTGAGTTGAAAAGTTTTGAACAGCTGAGGATCTCAAGCAGTGAGTGAGCGAGGTTGAGGTTGAGGTTGAGGTTGAGGTTGAGGTTGACGATGCTGTTTTCTTTTCAGTCTTGGCTTTACAGTGCCAGTTGCCACAACAATCCTCGTAAAACCAACACAGCTGAGAGAGGGTTTAGGGCATCTTCTGGGTCGGGCCGGGTCCCCCTCGCTCCATATCAACCTTTTCTCAACCCAACAATTCTTTTCCCTCTTTCTTTATGAAATAGAAATACTTTATTTCTTATAACAAAAAAGACAGGGATAATAGCAAGATTTACCTCTGTACATTAACAAAATTGTCAATGTAGTACCTACATTTTTAATTTATTCATCTTGATACCTGTACGTTTCTTCAGTCTATCATTGTGTACTCGGATCTAACATAGGTAGTTTCTGACATAAAATGACACGTGAACCAGTGTTAAATAGACACGTGGCATTGGGCCACAGACCCAAACAGTCATGTAAGAGGGACTTGATAGAAATTTTACCTCTGATTTTTTTATGTTAAAATTATTAATAAATAAATAAATAAATAAATAATTCTTTTACTTAATAGAAAATTTATTTTCAAACTAAAAATACAATTCATCTGCACAAACCCAGAAAGCAAAATAATTGATAAAAATCCAAACTCAAATTTAATTTGTATAGAATATGTACATAATTTGTTTTCATACAATAACTCCCTCAAACCTGAACACTGATATCCTAAAATTTCATTTGTGATTTTGTGAAACCTTATACATGATTTGAAACCCAATATTAAAAAAAAAAACTAAAAATCTTAGAACCCTATATTTCAAAATCAAAGCAAAATCCCTACAGAGCAAAGAATTGGGGCAGTAGTTGTTCTTTTAAGTGCTCAGCAGCGATTATGGAAGATTTGAGGCGATGAAGACTGCATTGCACGAGGAATATGATTGCTCTCTAGATTCCGAGCAAGGATCGGTTTGACATGGGACTAGTACGACGCTCCCTTACCCTTGGTGGCTTTCGTAGATGGGTCTTCCATGGAAGACGAAGGGGATTTAGATGGCAACAAATGGACAGTGGAAGCCATTTTTGAGTTATAAAGGTGTTTGGGTTTGATTGAAGGAATTTTTGAGTTATAAAAATGCTGAGTTATGAAGATTGAAGACATAGCTTGAGGAAGTTCAAAACAAAAAACTTAGCTTAAGATAGGATAGGGAGACAAAGAGACTTCACTTTTTTAGCTTGAAAAGGTTTCTGGATTTATTGATTGCCTTACAATTTTTTTTTTTTGGTATCATTACTCATAATATATTTATTTTATTTATTCTTTTTCTAAAAATTTATTGATTTATATTATTTTTGAAGAGAGAAAAAAAATGTGTTCTATAAAACGTGTTTTCATTTATCTACCAAGAATAGCGCGTCTTGTAGAACGCATTTTTCTCTTTCCTAAAAACGCGACATATATGGCGTGTTTTATCTGAAAGATCAGCGAAAATGCACCCTTTAGGATGCGTTTTATGTGTATCAATAACATTTGCCAATGGGCAGAAAATCCAAACGGTTATTTTTTTCCTATATAAGCCCTTCAATTCTCTTTTTTTTTCAATTCAACTCTCAATTTTCACAATTTGATTCTCAATTTTCAATTTATTATTCTCAATTGTCAATTTTCAATTTATTATTCTAAATTCCCAATTTTAGAAAAAAAATTTAAAACATATTGTCTAAATCCTTTGATTTTATTTTATTCGATGGCGTATCAGTTTATTCATTTGAATGACAAGCACATCTCAAGCGTTCAATTATAAATGGTAAGAAAGTATTATTTAATAATTTAATTTTAATCCGTTAATTATTATGATGTTAAGAAAATATTATTAAAGTATTTAATTTTAAATAGTTAATTATTGTTTAAATTATTGATTTTTATGTTTATATACTTAAGTCGAAGATCAAATTTTGGAGGCATACATAAATAACTTAAGCGAAGTTGCATTAGAGGTCATTTATGAACTCTTGCGAGATGCAAGCTTTTTAGACGCGGCTCGCATGCTTGGGGGGACTAAATTGGATCCCTCACTCATCAGTGCTTTGGTCAAGAGATGGAGATCGGAGACACACACATTCTATCTTCCCTATGGCAAGTGTACAATTACACTCGAGGACGTCAGTTTACAACGTCTACTACTATTAGTCGACTTGAGAGAAGCAGGACGACTTAGCTAGGGATTGACAATGTTGGCAATATTGTACGGAGAATTATGTTGTGTAACACCCCCTACCCGTATCCGTCATTGGAACAGGGTACGAGGTATTACCGAAGCTTATCGAATCATTATTAATTAGGGGAAAAAGTAAAACAAAGTAAACATGTAATATTTAATAAATTCGTATAACATGGTAATTAACTTACCGCTTCTCTATATTCAACATAATTATGCAAAGCATAATTATTCGAATTGATCATGAGCCCTAATACCTATTCTTATCACATTGTTAGTATTATAATTCATATAAATATCAAGAAACATGTATGGGTTCAACTTTCATTAAACTTCTCATATGCATATACTTTTACACATCATTTATTCACATAACTTATACCAATCATATCTATGTATTTTAAATACGCTTTCATAACAATTTGTCTTGATTTCAGACTATCTCACATTGGAGTTTTACTTAAAAAATCATTTGAAATACTATCTTTATACAAATAGTACACTTGAATTGCACAATTCTATAATTATCAAGGAACACATTTATAAAATATATTCCATGTTCATATATCATAGTCTCATGTCTCCATATATCAAATATATAACCATCATTTTCTTGTGTTTCAAATAAATACATATAACCATACATAAGTATGTCATTCACTATTTCTTCCTGTCTATCACAATTTCAAATGATAGATTCATGTGAATGAGCTCAATAATAACCATGAAAATACTTACCACATTCTTTCACACATGTTCCACTTATAACATTTTTTTTTTATATTTGGCTTGACATTTACTAAGCAATATCGGATATTCATTTATTAGGCAATATCAAATATTCAAATTATTCTTTAACATATATAACATTTAATTCAAACATGAATTTATAACATTTTTTATTTTAACAAAGTTTAACATTTACCAAATATAATTGAGTATGTGATCAATTTATGCATAAGTCACTCACATATTTTCCTCTTCCTCTCCGTTCCACATCCTTAATGTATATAACACGCTTACAAGTAACATTATCTATAATTTCACTATTTACTTATATTTATATTCCAAAGTTGTCCATTCGTTTCATAGTTACTAAATTATTTTAAACTTGAGCTATGGAGCTCCAAATTAAGATCCGCTAATTTTTCCTGAAACTAGACTTACATATCTTCTTACCATAAAATTTTCAGAATTTTTGGTTTAGCCAATAAGTACAGTTTATTCTTTAAAATCACCATTGTTCTGCTGTCTAACAGTTCTGACTCTTCTTCACTAAAAATTAATTATCTCCTCGTACGGGATTCGAATAATGTTCTCATTTGTTTCTCTTGAAAATAGACTAATTCAGAATTCTAAAAATATAAATTTAAGCCCCTAATTATTATTTTTCAATCTTTGATGATTTTCTAAAATCAGAATAGGGGAACCCAAAATCATTCTAACATTGTCTCACAAAATTTATTATATCTCATTATTTACAATTCCATTGCTTACATCTTTTCTTCTATAAGAAACTAGACTCAATAAGCTTTAATTTCATATTTTATTCATCCTCTCATTCGATTTCTACAATTTTTGGTGATTTTTCAAAATTAGACTACTGATGCTGTCCAAAACAGTTTTAATGCAAAATGTTTATTTCCATTTTACCCCAAATTTCACAATTCATACAATTCAATCCTTGCTCAATTAACCCATCAATTGAGCTAATTTTTCTCAATTAATACTTTAGTCTATCATTTTAAACTACTTCATAACCCCTGAAAATCAAAACTTTAGCACTAGACCTTAATTCCAAACTCTTTCATAATTAGGTCCTAAAATCAATTTCCATCAATTTTGCTTGATAAAATCATCATATATCAAAATTAAAGCTTCAATTCTATATTTATTCATCATATGCTTCCAGCACTCATCCATAGAAACTTTAAAAATTAGCCATGGAATAAAAAACTAATGACATAGTAAGTTGGATCCAATTGTAAAAATTCAAAATCTTAGAAATTTCAAGAAGAAAGCAAGAATTAAACTTACATGAAGCTAGAGTATGAAGACTAGCTTGGACCCTCTTTGTTTTTCAGCTGATGAAAATGAAGAGAAAATGAAGAGAAAATGAAGAGAATTCTAGATATTCTAATTTGATCCCATTTTTATTTAGCTAATTTTGGCAATTTTCCAATCTTGTCCTTATTTCTCCCATTTCCTGATTTTTCTCAGCTATTGCCACCCAAAATATCTCCTTTGAGCTTATTTGCACTTTAGGTCCTTCCTCATTTGACAATTGAGCTATTTAATCTTTCTAGCAACTTTTACACATTTTTTCAATTTAGTCCTTTTTATTTCATTAATCACCCAAACGTCAAAATTTTCTAACAAAATTTTAATACTACCTTATTGACACTCCGTAAATATTTATAAAAATATTTATGCCTCGGTATATAACACTGAGATCTCGATACTTTTTTTTCTCAATTTCTTGACCAAATAAATCTTTATAAAACACAATTTACTATTTCAAAAATCTTTTAAAAGCTACATTTGGCTCATAAATATTAAATAATATAATCTACGAGTTTATTTTTCAAATTTGGTGGTCTCGAACCACTATTTTCGACATCGCTAAAATCTGGGATATTACATGTTGAGTGACGATACCAAAAAAAGCTAAAATAGACGGTTGCATGTTCTTGCTTCAATCGTAGGCATGATATCGACTACCATTTCTATGCCTCCAAGTGCAAGTCCTTTACGAGTTCCCACTCTTATAATGGTAAAATTCATTTGATAGTATTGTTATCGTACCAAAATTTTCATTGTTTTAATTTTGAAATAACATATTTTGAACAGGTAGAACAAACTCGCGAGACACAGCGGTATACCGACTGACCTCAAGGACATCCGACTAGCTTTAGATAAATAAACAGAAAATGAGGTTAGTTTATTAATTTCAAAGTTATTGGTTTTTTACTCTAACATTTGAAATTAAATATTTGGCACTTGCTGAAATTTATAAATTTGTACTACAGTTTGTATGGATGTCATACGCGGATATAAGGATGCAAGAATGCAAGAATGCAAGAATGCATCCTAAACGAATTTTTGGCCAACCGCAGCAGCTGGTACATGAAACTGCCATTGATCGCCTTTACAATGATTGAGATGTACAAATCCAACCGAGTGATATGACAGTTCGGGTGTATGCAACATATTCTATCTCAACCTTAGAAGCTCGAAGACTTACACAAGATCAACATGCGTGGGAGACTCGACGAATATTGGGTAACATTCCACAAGAATACAAGTACAATTACTTACCCTGAACCATTTCTCATGCTAGAGTTGGCAACATCTTCGGATCATATGAACTAGTTTAGGCATCACAAGAAGTCGTACCTACTGCCAGCTTTAGAAAGAAATAGACAATGTCGCTATAAGAGACCAAGACGATGACCCATCAATCCCAGGTCGAGAGGAGATGCTACGGAAGAACCAGTATCTCTGTCACATACACACGAGGACCCAATTACAGTGCAACCTTCCGGTCAGTATAATTCATTTATTCCTGTCACAAACACTTTTTATATGACACCATCATCACAACACACATAATCGTTACCTGCATCAACACATATAACACTAGTTTATTTTACACAAACACAACATCATGTGCAATCATTCCCTGCAACAACACATCAATCACCAGTTTATTTTACACAAACATTATTGCACGCGTAATCATTCCCTACACCGACATATCCATCACCAATTTATTTTACACAAGCATCACAACATGTGCAATCATTCCTACACTAACACAACCATCATCGATTTATTTTTTCATAAGCACTATAACATGTGCAATCATTCCATGCACTAACACCTTCTCCAATGCTATATGTCGCACAACCGTAACCTACCGTATTGTATTATACGCCCTATGCGATAGTTGCACAGACGCATCTGGTATCGTCGATAATGTCACAATCACCCCCAACATCATTATTCTTTCGAGTTGGGTTGTCCTCGCATATGCCGATTCAATCGGAGAAGATGCAATATGGGCGACTAGGACACAGTCATAGTCATCTACGAAGGAAGAAGATAAGGTCAGCGATCAACCCTGATGTGCACATAAAGATGAGGTCTAAGTCCCAAATGAGCCGTTAGCCTCAATAGTGTGATGGAACCCTAGGCGTACCTGACACACACCCGATTGTGGTACACATTCTAGACATCATTGATTATGTTTATTTCTAATTTTTCAAAGTTGTTTAATTTGTTCTACATTCGTAATGTACACTTATTTAAAATATATATTTATTGTTTACTACAATTGGGATGCATGTACATAAGTTTTTAAGCTATGGATTTTGAATATGTTGGGTCATGCCACAAACATTTATTGTTTATTGCACGAATGTATCCATGTTGATGACATGTCGCCGCTCTGTATCATTTTTGTATCAGCCCATGTAATTAGACCTTATATGACATAAACAATACCTATGGTGTACATGATCTCATAGGCTTGAACGTCGATTGAATGCAGTTACGATTTCGGTACCTTTATTGAAGATGATGCAAACGTCGGGCTGCAGCATCATATGCCTTCTCAAGTTAGTTAGGAAGAAATCCTAATCATCCCCAGATTCTTCAGGAGTTATTGCAAAAGCTATTGGCAAGATTCTCCAGTTATCATCCTATGTAATGGCTATCAACAACTTATGTTTGTATCTCATACAAGAATGTGCCGTCAATTTGGACAAGTGGCTTATAGTACTGAAATACACTTTTGCATTACTTGAACATCCAAAAAAAAATAATGGAAAACTCTTTTTTCAGGAGCCAAGTGATGGTCGTAATATACAGGCTCTGTCTGCAGCTCGGTTATGGAACTTAATATGTAACGCTCCAGCACCTAACATCATTGCCACAACTCATCATAGGATTTCTCCCACCTACTGTGCATTTTCTCCAACGCTTTCTGTTTTGTCAACCATGCCTTGTGGTAGGATGGTGTAATTGAACTCGCTATGGACGTGTGCGATCAAAACATGGACCAAAATTCTAGGGCTCGCTTTGACTATGGGTAATATAAAGTTAGAAATCATATCCAAATCCAATTTCAGATGATCATTTGACATGCCTGGAAAACAAAAGAATTTGATCAGCATACGTAATATAGATTTAAAAAAATACCATGAAATTTGAGTCTCTGTTGTTACTCTTTTGCATACCAGCTACAATACATGTATGTGATGCAGTAAACTTCCTGATCATCTAGAATGCCAACTTTTTCCTCACGGATGCCTTGAATTTCTATTAACATTCTGTTCTGCACAATGCATACTTTGCCTCATATTTCTCTTTTTGAGAGCATGTAATGGTAAAGTTGACTCCAAGTTGTATGTTGTATCGCTTGACTGTGGCCACAAAACCATCTTTGGAGTTAAAATCCATCCCAACCTCTAAATGGGAAAAGTTTAAAGATGAAGTCACATGCCTTGGTATTCTATAAAGGAGGTCTGGGAATTTTAAACCATCCTTAGTAGCAAGATCGAGTGTGCGTACGTGGGGTAGGGGTTTTTACGCCATGAAACCCAGTTCATCCCATCAAACGATGTCCGAAGCCTGGCCGTCAGATCCACCATCCTCTGGATCAATGGGAATGAGATCCGATTCTGAAATCACTACAATTTTCGTACCATCTAGTCTGGGCTCTTCCACTGGGTTATTATCTATCGAGCAATCATCTTCAACCTCTTCATTCTCTTAAGATTATCAGGATGCGCCCTTAATGATTGAGGTTGTCGGGAGCAAACCATCCGTTCTTGTAAATTCAATGTCAAACCCAGAATCACTTATGTTTGACCCACCCTAGTAACTTGATGCCGTACCCACATAAGTGTTATTGGTGTTGAACATCGGTGTGCCAAAGTTAAAATCAAAGGTACTGACAGAATGTCATGCAAGTACATCATACACCCAGTGATCAAATACACCTGACTGTCCCTCAAAATTGGCATTAAGGGGTGAAACCGATGAATGCCTCACTATTGTTGATGATTATGACGTGTATTAGTATGAGCTCTGCAATAATGATGTGAATCCACAACACAAATGTATGGTAGGACTTTTAGCTTCTTTATTTAGAGTGGAACTTGGCAGACACTATGCCATCGAGCTCGAGCCATCTTTGTACTCTTCAACGAAGTCGACATACAACTCTAGTACAACATTCCCACTAGAGTAATAGGATTTGATCACCTGCTCCAGATCGTTGTCCCTCCTGATCTCATGGATGGCATATCTAATGGGGTTATATGACGAGAGATATCTACATTTGAGGTTCAAAATCCTTCTTCGAATCCCCACTTTTTGCCTAATCATTGTCCGAAGCTCTTTCAACATTAGGTTACACTTGAATGCTGATACAAAAATAGGGTCAATTTTGGCCTCACAAATTTGACCGTTGTAATGGATAACAACTCAAACTCATCTGCTAATCTTCGACAAAATACCCTGTTTCACATGTTTAAAACTGAGAAAATAGTAAACAAAAAAGAAGTAGTTCTCATCATCCAAAATCAAACTTACACATAATTTAACGAAATACCTTTGCTTTGACAACAACGTAGGAATGAAATTCAAGCTTGCACGACAATGCTGATTGCTCGTAATGCCAAGTATCCTTTAATAATCTGTTTCGAATGTTAGTATGGAAAACCAAATGCATGTATTACGCTCTTTTTATAGAGCTCTTACCCAGGATTTTGTGGAGTAGAAAGTGCTCCCCTATAAGTGCATTTTTTAGAAATCTTAAATTTTATCCTTGGAATCCTAGGTTAGAGAAACCTAGAGAGAAAACGCCCTCAGTAGGTGGCATTTTCATTTGACATGTCAGACTTTGAGTGAAAATACCCCCTGTAGGAAGCGTTTTCACTTCAAAATGTAGAGAAAAAATGCCTCCTGCAAGAAGCATTTTCACTGCCATGTCAGATGACAACACCTCCTACAAGGAGCATTTTACCTCTAGGGGTTTCAACCCCAGCCAAACTTAATTGCTTGTACATCTTAGACCCTATAACTCGGGGTTCTCAGGATAATTTTTTTCCCCATTCCCTATATAAATGCACTAAACCTAAACCTATTCATCCCCATCTCTAAATTGTTTTTCTTCTCTATCATTTTGAAATTTTTAGGTCTGAAGATTTATTTCTCTTGCTTTGAGTGAGACATTGTCTTAGTTTTAAGTTATGTTTGGGTTCACAGTGATTTCGTGTAGTCGAGTGACCCACAAATTTCATCTGCCGTGTGAGTATTAAGCCATCACCCGGGAAGTCGAGATTGCATTGCGACTTGAGGTCCAAGTTATCGGTGGTTATATCGTTTCGGGTTAAAATGTAATTAAGGCTTCAAGTTTACAAATGTTATGCTGCCAAAGGACGAATCATAACTTTGGCCCTAGTTTGAGGTGGTTATGTGGGCACAACAATGATTTTTTTCATCATTAAAGGAGGATGCTATATACCACTGAAATAGAATTGCGAGAGAGGCCCCATTTACGCTAAAACGAATTACTTAATTATAATAAAACAAATTACTTGATTATACTAAAATGCCAGTGCATTTTGTTCATCGTACTTCTATTTCTATGGTGTATAACATCCTTCCCTGGTGATAAAAAACTCGTTGTCGTGCTCGTATAACCACCGTCAACTACGACCCCATTTATACTCCATCCCTTGACAACATAACCTTTGTAAAATTAAAGCCATAGTTACACTTCAACCGAAGATCGTATAACCACCGTCAACTGGGACCTGGAGTTGTAATACAATCTAACTTCCCAGTTTATGACTCCATGCTCACATGCCAAATGAAATTTGTAAGTCACCCAACTCCATGGCATCATCGTAAATTTAAGCATACCTTAAAACTATAATAATGATTATCTCAAACACGAGAAAAGACAAATATACAAACATCTAATTTCAAACTGCAAAGGAAAAAACAATTTTTAGCAAAGTGAAAACGCGTCCTACAAGGGGCATTTTCACTAATCTGCCAAATAAAATATGTAACACCCTTGTACCGGGTTTGACCCAAGGAACTTGATATAGGAATATTATATTTGGTGCCAAAGTGATTTTGGCTAACCATTAATATATTTGAACATTAAAAAAAAAATAAAGTTTTCATAACTTATATTTTAGTCCCTAATACTTGGAACACACTTGATCTTCCTAAGTACATGCAATTCTATTCAAAATTTTGAAACATACCCTCTTGGCACTTGGAGATGTGATGAGATGGATGCTCACAACCTCAATTACAATTCTTCAAAATCACTGTACTTACGTGTTGAAAATAAACGCGTTAAGTCGATGAAGACTTAGTAAGTACCCATGATATTTAAATTCTATTAAATTTCTTAATTTCCAATATCTCGTTTCTTTGTTTATTTATCATATTCATTTGTAACTTTTTACTTATTTCACAATTTAGTCCTTAAGTCCTCAAATCAACTTATAAAAATTACTACTCTTTTTATACATGTATCATATTTCACCATTTAGTGTAAATTTTCATGATTTTCTCACTATTTCTTTCACAATTTATTTTTAATTCAATATTTCAAACATGAATTGGAGATAAACCTTTACCTTGTAACGAAAATTGTTTACCTTTTTAGCAGTGGCCTAGTAGACTAAACAAAACACTTAGGATATACAGAATTGATACAGAGGTGCATTATTATGCACTATTAAACAGAGAGCACTAAAGTGCTATACAGAGAGCACAAATGTGCTAAACGGTGAGCGCGCTAGGGTCCCTTAATGGCATGCCACTAATATCCTAGTAGTTCTAATCTCGTCTACTTGGACAAATTATATCATGCACACATATCACTTTTACACTTTTCGCATAATGCTTTTACATACTTTACAATTTAATCATTGTACCAATAATCCATATACTTATATCTTCACTATCTTTAATACATGTAATATATTTCTAAATTCATTATTCATCCATAACTCACTAATAATCCTTATCATGTGTTTCACATATCACTTTTATATATTTTGTAATTTAGTCATTAGCACAATATTTCGTGTAGCAATATATTTTACTTTTAATAACATATATAACATAATTCAATACTTATTAATATTCTAAAATTCACTACAATATCAATTTTTCTCATTCTAAGTGTTATGCACTTCTCTTTTCTATTTCTAATATAAATTTTCCTAAATTTACGATTTAACCTTTAATTTCCACAACTTAGGAAATAATTGTAGTTTGAATTACAAAATTCATATATTCTTTTATTTTTCACTATGTGCTTTATTATCAATATTTCATTGTAAACTTTTATAACTTTCCAATTTAATCACCTTTTTTTTCATAAAAGTTCTCTATTCATTATTACACAATTTATCTTTTAATTCACATAATTAATTCCACTATCTCATTTTCCACATCAAATTTCTAAGCATTTCTCTTGTATTACTTCCACCACATGTATTTCTCAAGTCTTTCAATTTAGTCCTTATTTCCATAAAATTTCACAATTTCCCATAATTTTACTTATCTAATATTTTGTATATTTTTTGCTAGCACATAACCCAACTATTATACTTTTATTATAAATTCCTACTTCACATAATAAATTATTTTACACTAATTTTTATTTTTTACTTAATTACCACTTACTTTACAAAGATCACATTTTAATCCTTAAATAATAAGGAAGTTCATGGGTACTTACCTCTTTTCTATCAAAATCTCTTGTTTTTCTCTTCTCCTACCACTTGATTCACTTACTCAACTTCTTTCTTCATCAACATGTCAAAAACACAATATTTTCCCATGAGAAATCTTTACTTTAACACCATTTTTATGCTTTTCTATCATTACTAAACTTAAAAAGAACATAAAACCTTAACATTCATACCTTATTCTCTAGAAACCAAACTTTAATTTGACTTTCTCTCTTCTCCAACTTCTATTCTCTTGAATCTAACTTGATATTCTAGCTACCCAAAGTCTCCTTATTATTTTTCTCTCTTGATGGCTATGGAAATTCTTCTGATTTCTAAGTGAAAATGGTGGATTTTTGGTAAAAGCACCAAATTGTAAAGAAAAGAAAATTTCTTTCTTTCTTTCTTTGCTTCTTCTAACGTTAGTAGCATGGAAACATGAAGAGAATTATTTTTCTTTCCTTATATACTAAATAAAAATTAATAAAATATAAATAAATGTCAAATAAAAATATTAATAAACTAATATTTATTTAATTAATTTAAAATATCACCAACATCATCATTACTCTTCAAAATTATCTTTCTTGCTAAATGACCATTTTACCCCTTATGATCCTTCAAAGTTCCTCCATTGAATCATCACTCATTTTAGTAAAATTGTGATTTAACCCCTCATACTTTTTCCACTTATTCAATTTGCTCCTAATTCATCCATTTTCCTTAGTTTCTAGATCCTTCCACCCTTAAAATATTTGCACTATTGGTCTTTTAACTTTTTCATATTTACACTTTAACCCCTTAAATTTTGAGTATTTACTCTTGGGTTACAAAAATTTTCTCACATTTGTGATTTAGTCTTTTCTTGAATTAATACATCATAATATACTTCCTAAACAGATTTTATTGACAAAACTCAAACTTTCCCCCCCTTTTTTTTCACTTTATTTTCTTATTTTACTGTATCAAAGATAATATATCATTTTCTTACTATAGAAAATTTTGGGGTGTTACAAAATGCGTCATGTATGACGCATTTTTAGGAAAGAGAAGAAAATGCATCCTATAGAGTGTGCTTTCTTTGGCATATCAATTAAAACGCGCCTTGTAGGACGCGTCTTCTTTTTTCTCTCTAAAATAACGTAAATCGTTAAATTTTCAAGAAAACAACATACTTTCTCAATTTTTTTAACATATATATCTAAATTAGCTCTTTTAATGTTTTTGGCTTTCAAAATGAAAAGGGTAAATTTTAGCAAGTCCCTAAAGTTTTGGATGTTTTGCTTTTTCTCTGTGGCTCACATGCCACATGTCATTTTATGTTTGAAACTAAAACTGTTAGATTGGAGTACAACAATGATAGATGAAAAAAAAAATACAAATACCAAAATGAACAAATTAAAAGTGCAAGTACCATATTTGACAATTTTGTTAAAGAACAGGGATAAATCTTGCCATTGTCCGTAAAAAATAGTATGGTTTCCAACTAAAGCTTTACATTGGGTTGATTATTTAATAGTATCAAATTATAAAGTAAAAATTTAAAAGTTAAAGTATGCTATAAATTCCTATATACTTTATACAATTAGAATTTAGCCTCCCTACTTTTATTTTTAGGAATATAGTTATCTACATTTTTAATTTAAAAATTCAGGTGCAATTGTTACTACTGTTAAAATTCTTCTATTAAATTCTTTTAAGTGAAATTTTAATTTTTTTAAAAATATATTCGCTTGATAGTCATATAACAATAAAAATATTGTTGAAAATACTTATTATTATTTTTCTTAAAAACACTCATTTGTCTTAAAAACACTCTTTCAAAACCGTCACAATAAAATAAATTTTCTTCTATTAGAATAGTATCCTTAATAATGATGAGAGGCTTCATATGTGATGATCTTAGGGTTTAGGGTTTAAGGTCATGAAGAATTCCATAGTAAGCAATTAGACGTGTAGGCATAATTAAACTCACTACACGAAATTAATTCTAGAACTATCTGATATCATGAAATGTGATTGGATTTGTTCTTAGGTAAATCTTATTGAAATCTTGAAACAAGTCACACGGTGTGAGGTGACATGTAGACTAATTAATATTTTTTATCAAACAATTTTTTTTTTTAACGAAATGAGACTAATTATTATTAGGCAACCTCTTATCTCAAGGAAGACGAAGTAATCATATATTTATACATCAACTCAATTAATAATATAAATAATTTAATTATCGTTTGAGTGTTTCGAAATATATTTATTAGATATATGTTGAGAAGTTAGAAGAAGAGTGTATGTATAGTGCAATATGCATGATGTATATAAAATATAATTAAAAAATGTTAAAGTGAAACTATGTAGTAATTTATATTTTGTGATGAAAGATTGCTCTTATAGTACATTTTGTTTCTTCGCTTTGGTGATCCCAAAATTGGTCCATAACTATACATAAAACATAACGAATGAAAACGAGCACTGAATCAAAAACAAGTCCTTCACAAGGCAAGGCTTCCCCATGCTAGAAATCAAGGTGACAACCTGAAGTTGAGCCTCCTTAGCCACACTGAATGAAGCACCATGTGAATTACATCGAAGGGCTTTGCCGGCCGGTTCAACTCGAAATGCCGCCGCACTCTCTTCACCCTCTTATGCATCTTCAAGTACTTGCTATCTGGTATCCCTTGCAAAATGGTCTTTATTTCAGGTATTTTCCCCACTGGAACTTGAACCGAGAATTGGCTCCAATTCAGGACATCACTAAAGGGTAACGTATAATTGTCCGAGATTATGACCGGGACGCACCCTGCATAAATGGCTTCCACCTCCCTTGGGCTAGCCACTTCGAACCCACTTGGGCACAAGCAAAACTTGCTTTGCCCCATCATTTTGGTGTAATTCACATCCTTGGGAAGCTGAGCATGGACTTGGACTTCACTGTCTTTATCTTTCCAATACTCCAGTAAGATTTTCCTTATGTAGCCATGGGGCGAACCAGCAAAGAATGCCAATACGGGTCGGTTGTTTGGACCCCGGCTCAGATCCGGTGGACCGAGTTTTCCAAAGGGTAGGTAAATTTCAGGCAATGAGACGTCTATTTTAGGCCTGAATCCCTCTGAAGTGTTGGCATTGCAGAGGACTCTGATGAAGTGCTTGAACAGTTGAGGATTTGCGTGTGAAACTTCCGGTGCCTGCAATATCCAACACAGGAAATCCCAGGTGAAAATTTTTGGATATGAACAAACATACAGTCTTACAACCCGACCTGTCGGACCCGAAACACAATTCCGAAGTGTGTCTCAAGATGCAACATTCAGAAACTGAGAAAACAAAGGAACACAGTACCCAGTCGTGACATGAAACCATAAAATGATCAGCACCGCGGCTTCTGTTCCAGTAAGGATATTTAGCAGCCACAGTATTGATATAATCCGTCACTAATCTTTGCAATCGATCACGAGAATAGTCTCTAACGGTGGTTATAGGCTTGTAAACATAGTGAACCACTCCCGTCACACTCAAGGGCAAGAAAAATATATGAGCTTGGTCAGGATGGCGAGTCTTGAATGGGTTTTTCTTGCTCTCCATTTCATCCATGAACTGCCCTTCTATCGCATATATATTGTTCAATGGCCCATTGTGGACTAAAGGTGGCTCACCTTCCCTGTATGTCCAAACCTTCAACCTTTTCACCATCTCTGCATGGCTTCTGTCAAGTGCAATAACATGGAAAACGTTAATTGATCCCAAATTTGTAGTACCAATCCTCTGGAATGAGATATATAGCTGTGTCTGATTTAGTACTTAACTGATAAAATGCATATGCATTTCTGTAAATAGATCCTCTTGGAACAAAAGTATCTTGTTTCTCTAATGTAAAATTTTGCTGTTGAACTGCCTTGAGAATGGCAGCTCGTGCTTTAGCCAAATCTTGTTCAATCCTCTCGGGGTTGCTCTTCTTCTGCCAATACACAAAAAGACTTGATCATAATTTACAGATCAGACAATTCAAAACCAGATATATATTATTATAAGAATGCTCACTTTGATAGTTGCAGCCTTGTGTTTAGTGCTTTTATACATGGAAGTGGATAAAACCCCGTCCAAGGAAACATGGGGTTTCGTGGTTGTGTGATTGGTCTCTTCTCGACGAAAAGGGGAGAAAGAAGTGAAAACTTGGGTGAATTGGTTGTTGTTAAAGTGAGAGAAAGAAAGAAGCAGCAGCAGAAGAAGAAGTAAAAAAACTGGAAAAAAATGGAAGCTTGAGGTTCCCACCATGGCTCACTTTCTCTCAAAAATTTCAGTTTGCTATATTATATTGGTAATAGCCAAATGATAATCAATAGAGGGTGTTAAATATAAGTAGTTCAGTTGAAGTTGCTTTTGCAGACCGATGTTGGTGTAGTGTTCAAACTACCTTGTTCCCCCACGTTTGAAGGGTCACCTATTTTGATGGCGAAACTTAAGATCCTGGGGAATTGTCTGAGCTCTAAATTTAATACGTGGCTGGCTAAGACGGTGTCCATGTTCATATCACTCCAATACATCAATTTCAGCAGACTACATTTCTACTACATTTCACAATGTTGGATTCCATAGGAGAAGAAAATAAAATGAAAATAATGATAAAAATTCTCTTTTTACTTTGTTTAAATTTATGATTTAGTCTATATTTTAATTTAAAATAATTTGCTCTTCTACTATTATAAATGCATCAATTAAATCAAATTATTAGATATTGATGTGAAATTTTTTTAAAAACATCCCTTTTAACTTATCACACTAACATAAATCTTCCTAGGGAGATACTAGATATATATATATCACCTTTACCTTTTAACCAAAATAGTTAGTACAATCAATTTGTTGGATAAATTAAAAATAGTATAGTTTATTCAAAAACATGTCACAACAAATATAATGAAATACATCAACATTTATATTAAATAAACTATAAATATAAAACAATTTAAACCACAGGAATTAAATGCGAATTGCGAGTTATACTTTTTAGAGCCTTGTGCGCCCTTTAAGTGAAAACGAAGGCACAGACAGAGAAAAAGTCCAACCATTTAGCTTATAGATCTTGCAATCGTTTTCAGAAATTAATGCAATTTAATAAGCTTTAATTCCAGGGTGGAAAATCAATCTCACACCTGTCTTGGCTGTACGTTAGACTCCATGCACTCTAATAAGCTTCAATTTACATCACTTTTATATAAAATCTATGATCATTAATTAATTATTTAACTATGGGAGCATAAAATCTAGTATACAAATTAATAAGATATAATAACTAGTCACATGGCAATTTGAGCATGGTGTTTAATTACTTCAACGATAACTCCATTTGTTTATTTCATCCATTCTTCCTTTTAAATATTTAATTCTTAATATTTACATTTTATCAATTTAATTTTAATTCTAAATAATTTAATAAATTTTACTTTTTATACTTATAAATTATATCAATTTAATTCTCAAATTCATCTCCTTTATAAATCAAAATTTAAAACCTTTATCTTAATTATAAATTTGGTCCATCTTAATTTATGCTGAACAAAATCATAAAGAATTTTCATTGCATCGACCCTTCACTTACGAGTTTATATTTTGCTCCATCCGTTTTTTATATTTCTTTTTCCAATTTCTCAAATTTCCATAAATTTTCCTCCATTTTAGTTGACCCGTTTTCTTGGAAACTCTTAAAAAATTTACTTAGGAAAGTTAATATATTCGTTGAAGGCTTTCATTTTATGTTGCATGTGCTTCAGATCTGATTTTGTTTCATTGGGTTTCATTTGAAAATTTGTCCTTTTTGTCAATTGAAATTATTGGATGACTGGGAAGGCTTCAAAATCTGTTATTTGTATACAATTTTTTTATGTAGAAAAAATATTGGTTTGTTAGTATTTCTGTGTGAGTTTACTCAGAAGGTTAAATTCTTTATTTATATGATATAATTACTGTTTCTGGATGTGACGTCGTGGGTAGGTTTTCATGCGTGCCAACACGTACCTTTTTTTAGGATTAACACATGTTTCCTATGTGTGAGTTCATTTGCATGGTGTGCGAACCCACATCGTACGAACTCATGAAAGGACGCGAACACCTCACGTACGAACCCAAGATGCGAACCATGCATGCTATGGATCGGGACCCAATTGGATAACCGGGTAACTGGTCGGTAATGGCGAGCACCATAACAATTTGTCCCCACCTAGTTCAAAGAAGAGTTATAAAGTGACTCTTCTAAGAACTTGGCTTCACGAAGTGAGAGATTTTTGAGAAAGAAAATTATCGCATACGCTTTTCGCTTTAGGTTATCATATACATTTCACCACGTGTTGAAGAGAGGTACAACTATATACAGCTAATTGTGCCTTCATTCTAGGACACACGAATCATCGAAGTGTAAAATTCTTTTAAAAGGGAGGTTACCTTAACCATAAATATCAAACCGTTTAGATTTGAAATTTTTGAGAAGAAGCTGCTGTTGAGAAAGATAATCGTGATTTAGTGGTAAATTTCCTAAAATTTTCAAATTGTCGTTGTAATTATTCTGAGTTTAGTTGGGCACGATGGTTAGGTCAAGAGGAGGTGGTCATAGTGTTCAAGGTAGCCATGGTAGTTCAGGGAGCGAGCCTTCACAACGTTGTGAAGTGAACGCTTTCGTGGAGGCAAAATCATATGCATGTACCACCAAGCACGAAGAAATAAGTCACCACTTGGTAGCTCAGGGAATTCAAATACCCAACTTTGTCTAGGAATTCTTAATTGTTGAAGGGTTGAGTCAATTAAGTGACACCACTGATGGAAAGCTTTCTGCTTCCCTTACTCGTGTTAGAAGTAGGTTTTCATCTTCCACTCCACCCTTTCTTTTTCTATCTTCTGGACGAATATAGGATAACTCCGGCACAACTATCTGGTTTTTCATGGTAGGTTGTAGTGGCTTATTTCATCGAATGTGGTCGACGAGAGGAGGCACCGTTGATTTTTGTTTTCCAGAATTCACACCAAATCAAAGTGTGTAATCGAGGAGGTTTTGCGGGCCTGTTTTACTTTACTCCTCGTGAGGGAATGGAATCAATTGTTTTCAACTGGTCTTTGAACCTTCGACTGAATCGCTGTAAATACATACGATTAAAGTATAAGTTTAGAATTGGTTTTGATTTTCCAACTGAGTGATCGATACCTAGTAAGAATGCACGCCTGCAAAAACGAGAAATTATATTAGAAGTGGGGTGAGCTTAATTTTATTGGCTTTGTCAAGGTCGCATACTGAATTTAGAGGAGGTGTTAACTGTTAGGAATGTGTTTCACCACTGTATTGTAGATTTGAGCCCTAATGGATGACGACCAATTGATGACAACAATGATGCAGACACCGTAACAGTGTTACCTACGCAGCTTCTTCTCTTAGGGAAGAAGGAAGAGCCTAAAAATTATTTTTATTCCTTTTGTAAATTAAAGCCTCGTCTGTGGTCCTTTAAACCTGCAGGGGATCAAGAAAGTGGTGCGAATCCCTTTATGATTATTATTGGTGTTAATAATAGACTTGTTGGTGATGCAAGTACAACTCGTGTTGTTGAAGAGAGCTCAGAGGAATCAACAAGTTTATCCAGGGAGATTGACGAATACATGGGCATTCGATCTTTTATGCAAAATGTGTGACGAGGTCCCTCCGGTGCTTTTGCTAGAGAAGGAAGTGCAAGTAGTTGAAAGAAACATAAGACTACTGTTGGAGTTGCCAATATTGTACTAAGCAACAAAGATAAGAGTAACCTTATAAGGGAACTTTGCCAAAAGAAAGGAAATGATAGTGTTGCAATAGCTGGTGATGTGGTGACCACTATTATAGTTCCTCTTGTGATCCCTTCTCCTCCTAGGTCTCCACCTCCACCAAGACTACTAACTAAGGACACTTTTGGTGTGATTGTGCAACATGGCCCTCCTGGAGGTTCAATAAAGTTCATGTTTACTGATGGTGAGACACAAACATTATTTTCATGGTGCGAGCACCTGAGTATGCAAAAATTTCCTTATTGCCCTACTAAGGTAAGTAGAAAGTTTAGAGATTCTATGCCTCAAAAAGTAAAAGAACATGTTTGTCCTTCTGTATCATCTAGCTGTATGAAGAAACCATCATTGAAGGAACTAATACTATCTCTTTAGGTGACCTTGGCTAAAGTTATTATGGTTAGTTTGGGTATTGCTGAGGATATTAATGAAGATGAGGTAAGGAGGATGGAATTTGAGAATGCTCATCAATCCACCATGGGCACCTGGAAAGGGCTTACAAACTACACAAGTAATTGGATAAAGAAAACAGAAAATTGGTGGATCAAAATAAGAGGTTACAAGATCGTCTCACTCTCTTTGAAAAAGATATTGAAAAATTACATGAAGAGATTGAGGGTGTGTGAGCTGAGAAGACTATTTTAGAGGCAACCATGAAAGCCAATGATAAACAGCATAAAGTTGCTACGAATAATCTAGAGAAGAGCCATAAAGAAACTTTGGAAAAATATAAGGCTGATATAATGCAAAGCTTTCAAGATTACTTGCCAGATTTGAAGTCAAATTTTTTGCTACATGCCTAAGTAGTTTGTGGTCCCTTCAATGCACGAAAGGTGAATTTCGATACTCTCATTCACTTCATAGGTGCTCAGTTGGACTTTGATATTCGCTTCCCTTCTAGAGTTACTTAAGAGGAATTTGTGGAAGAGTGAAAAAATTCCAGTAGGCTTTATTTTACTGATACTCTTGTAGAGACCAGTGCATCTACCACTACTGTGTAACACCCCTTGCCCATATTCAACGTCGGAACAGGGCTCCAGGCATTACTGGACTCTTATCACAACCAAACATACAAACCGAGTCATAAATTCTACATCCAGATTAAAACCATTTGTATTTAATCATAAAATCCCTAATACGAGTCTAGAAGGCTTAAAACATACTTTGGAAGTGGTTCAAGACTAAACCGAGTACTTAGGAATTTTTTACAAAACTTAGAAAATTTTTGTTATGAACAGGGGTTACATGCCCGTGTGGCTTGGGACATGCCGTGTGGGCAGGCCGTGTGGTCACACACGCTCGTGTCCCTAACCTGTGTAACTCTCTGTTTTGCAAAGCATCAACAAATTAGGTTACATGGGCAAGTCACACGCCCGTGTGCTAGGCCGTGTGGTTAATTCAATTTTCATAAAATAGGTGCAGACTTCACACGGTCGGGACACAAGCCCGTGCTTGAGGCCGTGTCCCTCACACGGCTGAGACACACGCCCGTGTCTCTGCTCGTGTGCTCAATTCTGAGCATTCTGTTTCTCAAAATTAAGGTGCAGAGGAACACGGCCAGAATACATGCCCATGGGGCAGACCGTGTGACACACGACCTAGACATACGCCCATGTGTCTACCCGTGTGGACAAAATAAGGCCTATTTACCCTAGAAGAGGACCTAGAGGACACACGGAGTAGAAAGTAGAAATTGCTCAAAGAAAGCCGTTGGAATCATCTCGGAAGCAGATCCACTTCAAGATTGAAGATCTCTATTCAAATTTCTCTCGAAGTTTACTTGGGTTTTTTTATGTCTTGTTCTTTTTTTTTTTTAATTTGAGATGTTTTTCTTTTACATTATGAACTAAACTCCCTAAATACCTAGGGAGGATGAAACCTACGATGGATCTTATTATTTAATTATCTGAATTACATGATAAATACTCGTTCTTGTTCTTAATTATCTGTTCTTAATCCTTGCCTTAATATTTTCAGGATATTAATCCAAGTTTGATGTGCTTATTCAGTGGAGCAAAAGTCCATGTTTAAGAGTAGATCTAGCATAATTGAGCGGAGTTGATTGCAATCCTAGAAATAGGACGACATAAATCTGCTAGATTAGAGTCAAATCTAATAGGGGAATCCATAAATCGAGTTAATACGACGATATGGGTTTTAATTAGAAAGAGATTTTAATTAATCAACCTAGAATCAGTTGTTCTTAGTCTCAAAAAAGATATTAACATAATTTAGGGTTTTCTACGGATCAAGACAAGTGAATAAATCGTTTGATTCAGAGTCAGAATAATAAGTGAAGTCTAAGTGGATTCTTTCCTGGGTGTTGTCTCTCTCATTGGTTTTCTTAATTATTTTCCTAATTCGATCTCTGTCGCGTTCATAGTTAATTAGTTTAATTTTAGATTAAAACACCTCTTTTAATTATTAGGCTAAATAATAGAAAGATAGTTATTACTAGTACTTTTAGTCATTGTGGATACGATATTCCGGACTCACCATAGCTATACTACTATTCAATAGGTATTAGTTAGTTTCGTCACCCATCAAGTTTTTGGCGCCGTTGCCGGGAACTAAATGTAACGCCCCCACGCCCGAGACCGTCACCGGAGTCGAGTATGAGGTGTTACTAAACTTAATTTAACATTTTAAGAACTTTAAATTATTTGTTTCTACATTCACAGCTTTTTAGCTACTTGCGTTACAGTCACAAGAAAAATCATATCTCGGGTTATGAAACTCGAAATCAAGATCCGTAAATTTTCCCTGAATCTAGACTCATATGCCTATCTACTAATTTTTTTCTAGAATTTTTGGTTGGGCCAATTAGTACAGTTTATAAGTTAAAGTTACCCCTGTTTCAGGGCTTGACTGGTCTGACCTCTGTTTACTACGAACCACTTTTATCTCTGTATAAAATTCATATGAATATGAGGTTTATTTATTCTGAAACTAGACTCAATAAGGATTCTGAGGATATAAAATAAGCCACCTAATTATATCTGTACAATTTATGGTGAATTTATAAAGTTGGAACAGGGGATTCAGAAACTGCTCTGACCCTGTTTCACTAAAATTCAAATATCTTCTAACATATAATTCTTTTACCAGTTTAGTTTGTTTCATGTGAAACTAGACATAATAAGCTTCAATTTGATATTTAATCAATCACCAAATTCAATTTCTATGATTTTTAGTAAATTTTCAAACTCACGTCAGTGTTGCTGTAATATTCTGTTTATGGCAAATTTCATCCTTTTTATAAATTTTCATGAACTAGGTAACTTATTAACTTTCCATAACATCAAACATATTCTAAACTAACCATTTCCATAATTTATCATTATCAAGCACTTCCTCAACCATTTCATCACCATACCATAAGATCGTTTACACAAAATAAGTATTTTGCTATACATGCCATACTTAAATTTACAAGCCATTTTACCGAAAAGTTCTTCCGGATAGTGTGACTGTTCCTCCGACCAATCCCGACTCCTTAGCTGGCTTCTCCAAAACTACAATGAGTAAGAAAGAGGGAGTAAGCATAAATGCTTAGTAAGTTCATATGCAAATAATAAGTAACATAACAAAGCAATCATACCAAACAACATTAGCATGGTATCACCAAAACATAAATCTCATTTCTAATCATCTTTCATTATTTTACTACCTTATCGATATTGTATCAATACTCAACCCGAGGGTTAAGTACATACCTGTCCGAAGTATCCATTTCACATCACTTGCCAATACGTCTCTTTTCATCTCAAGTATTCCTTCATTTGAGTAGAACTTTACCCGTTGAACTCATCGGAATATAATTCGGATACGTAGGAAGTTTGCACATAAGTGCCACATATGTAGCCAAGCTACCATGTAACCCGCCCTTAAGCGAACTCGGACTCAACTCAACGAGCTCGGGCGTTCGCATCCATAATGAACTCGGACTCAACTCAACGAGCTCGGATGCCTAGTTACATCTCACGAACTCGGACTCAACTCAACGAGTTCGGACATTCGCATCCATAAGTGAACTCGGACTCAACTCAACGAGTTCGGATGCTCAACCATCCTAGTGACATGTCACTTGTATCCTAATCTATTCCTAAGGTTCAAACGGGATTTTCATCGAACACATATCCTTGCCGTCTTCCGTAGAATGCCGAAATCAATACTCGGTAACAATTTATATTTAACAAGTAGCTTACATAATTTGCATTTTATTCGAAATTAACCACAAAGCATATATTTCATAAATAAAATCAGCATATCATATAATTAACTTCAATATCTTAAAAATAACCATTATGCTACATTATTTACACATGAACTTACCTTGGTACCAAAGTACAAATGTTTTGCAATTTAATCCACAATCTTTTCTTTTCCTCGATTGGGGTCGTTTCCACGTCTTTCTTGATCTAAAATAACACATTTAGCTTATTTAATACTCACATTATCAAATTAATCCTTAATTCAAATTTTGGCAAAATTACAATTTTACCCCTAAACTTTTGCATATTTACATTTTTGCCACTAGGCTCGGGATTAAACTTTATTACTTATTCTTATGTTTTACAACATGCTGATCACTTTTCCCTTCTATGGCAACATCAAATTCTCACTCTAACATGTACTTGTGACTATTAGGTATTTTTACCGATTAAGCCCTTTTACTCGTTTTTGCTTAAAATCGAGTAGTATAAGTTGTATAACATAATTTAAAACATCATATTCTACCATAAAACATCAAAATACACAAATTTCACCTATGGGTATTTTTCCAAATATGAACCCTAGGTTGAATTATTGCTAACATAAGCTAAATCAAGTTACCGGGACTCCAAAAACGTAAAGAACATTAAAAACGGGGCTTGGAATCACTTACTATGGAGCTTGGAAGCTTGAAACAAACCCTAGCTATGGAGAACCCTTTAATTTTCGTCCTAATGAAGAAGATGGACATATTTTGCCATCTTTTTCCTTTTTTTAATCTTTTAATTACCAAATGACCAAAATACCCTTAATACCTTTCTTTGAAAATTTTCATGTACAAGCCCATTTTTGTCCAAAATTTTAGAAATTGGTCAAATTGCTATTTAAGACCTCCTAATTAATATTTCAAAGCAATTTCATACTAAAAACTTCTAGAATGCAAGTTTTGCAACTTATTCGATTTAGCCCCTAACTTCAAATTAAGCATTTTATGCATAGAGTTTCTTCACAAAATTTTCACACAATCATGCAATCATATCATAAACCTCAAAATAATTGTAAAATAATTATTTCTATCTCGGATTTGTGGTCACGAAACCACTATTCTGATTAGGCCCTAATTCGGGATATTACAACTCTCCCCCCTTTAAGGATTTTCGTCCTCGAAAATCCTACCGGTAAACAAATGTGGGTATTGATTTCTCATAGTTTCTTCAGATTCCCATGTAGCTTCTTCTACTCCATGCCTTTGCCACAACACCTTCACAAGTGCAATATTTTTATTCCTTAGTTGTTTGACCTCTCGAGCTAAAATCTTAATCGGTTCTTCTTCATAGGTCATATCTGGTTGTAGTTCAATTTCTGTCGTTGAAACCACATGTGAAGGGTCCGAACGGTACCGACGTAACATAGATACGTGGAACACATCATGAATCTTCTCTAATTCAGGTGGTAAAGCTAGCCGATATGCTACCGATCCAACTTTTTCAATTACCTCATACGGCCCAATAAAACGTGGACTTAATTTGCCCTTCCGTCCAAATCTGAGAACCTTTTTCCACGGAGACACCTTTAAAAATACTTTATCACCAACTTGAAATTCAATGTCCTTTCGTTTTAAATCGCATAAGATTTGTCTATCCAAGCGACTTTCAAACAATTTCGAATTACCTTTACTTTTCTTGGTTTCTTTTATTAGATCAACTCCATAAATCTTATTTTCCTTGAGTTGGTCCAATACAGAGGCGTTCGACACTTACGACCATACAATGCTTCATAAGGTGCCATTTTCAAGCTCGTCGATAACTATTATTGTAAGCAAATTCTACCAACGGTAAGTATTTTTCCCAACTTCCTTGAAATTCCAATACACAACATCCGAGCATATCTTCAAGAATCTGAATTACTCTCTCGATTGTCCATCACCGTGGATGAAAAGCGATCGAAATTTAACTTTGTACCTAACGCGTCTTGCAATTTTTGCCAAAACCGCGAGGTAAACCTTGGATCTCTATCTGAAATGATCGACAATGGTATTCCATGTAATCTAACAATTTCTCTAACATACAATTCAGCCAACTTGTTAAGAGAATAATCCGCACGCATCAGGGATAAAATGAGCCGATTTAGTTAGTCTGTCAACTATTACCCCGGATGGCATCTTTCTTTCCCGGAGTTAATGGCAATCTGAAACAAAATCCATAGTAATCCGATCCCATTTCCATTCGGGAACCATAATAGGTGAAGTAATCCAGAAGGCACTTGGTGTTCGACTTTCACTGTTGACAAATCAAGCATTTGGACACAAACTCGATATATCCTTTTTCATTCCATTCCACCAATACATTTTCTTCAAGTCATTATACATTTTCGTACTACCGGATGAATCGAGAAACAACCACTATGTGCTTCTGTAGGATCTTTTGAATCAATTCCTCATTCTTTGGTACACAAATCCGATCTTTAAACATTAAGCACCCATCGAACCGATTTTGAAATCGACTCTGTATCAACTTCACATCGCTTTCTTTTGGCTTGCAAATCTTGATCATCTTTCTCGAGCTTCAGAGATCTCTTGTAAAAACATCGGTTTTGCTCTTAACTCTGCTAGAATCGAACCATCATCGACATTTTCAACCGAGTGTTCATAACTCTCAATGCAAACAACAACTTTCGCGCTCAAAGCATCGGCTACTACATTCGCTTTTCCGGATGATAATCAATAACAAGCTCGTAATCTTTCAAGAACTCCAACCATCTTCATTGTCTTAAATTCAAGTCTTTTGTGACATCAAATACTTAAGACTTTTATGGTCGGTATATACCCGGCATTTTTCACCATACAAATAATGTCGCCAAATTTTCAAAGCAAACACCACCGCATGACCAATTCCAAATCGTGAGTAGGATAATTCCTCTCATGAGGTTTTAATCGCCTCGAAGCATAAGCCACCACTTTTCGTTCTTGCATAAGCACACACCCCAAACCATTTAGAGAAGCATCACTATACACCACAAATTCTTTACCGATTCAGTTTGTACTAACACTGGTGCCTCTGTTAATAACTTTTTAATTCTTCAAAACTCACGACATTCTTCCGTCCATTCAAATTTAACATCCTTTCGGAGTAGTCTAGTTATAGGAGCAGCAATTATAGAAAATCCATTTACAAACCGTCGATAATACCCGGCTAGCCCTAAGAAACTTCTAACTTGGGTTACATTTTTGGTGGTTTCCAATCAACAATGGCTGAAATTTTACTAGGATCAACCCGTATACCATCACACCAAACAATATGACCCAAAAATTCAACTTCCGGAGCCAAAATTCACTTTTACTAAACTTAGCATACAGCTGTTTATCTCTCAAAGTTTGCAAAACTATCCTCAAATGCTCAGCATGCTCTGTCTCATCTTTTGAATAAATTAAAATATCATCTATAAACACCACAACAAATTTGTCCAAGTATGGTCGGAATATGCGATTCATTAAATCCATAAACACAGCAGGAGCATTTGTCAACCCGAATGGCATAACTAAAAATTCATAATGACCATACCTTGTTCTAAAAGCAGTTTTAGGCACATCTGAATCTTTTACCCGTAATTGATAATACCCAGATCTCAAGTCAATCTTTGAAAACCATGTCGCTCCTTTTAGCTAATCAAACAAATCATCAATTCTTGGCAACGGATACTTGTTTTTGATTGTCACCTTGTTTAATTGCCAATAATCAACACACAACCTCATAGAACCATCCTTCTTTTTCACAAATAACACGGGAGCACCCCAAGGTGAAAAACTCGGTCTCACAAAGCCTTTATCAGTCAACTCTTGCAACTGCGACTTTAATTCCTTCAACTCTGCTGGTGCCATTATGTATGGAGCAATCGAAATCGGAGTTGTTCCCGGTATCAAATCAATACCAAATTCTACTTCCCTAACTGGAGGCAAACCCGACAATTCTTCTAGAAATACGTCCGCAAATTCACACACAACTGGCACTGATTCAACTTTCTTTTCAACTTCTTTTGTATTAATTACATACACCAAATAAGCTTCATAACCCTTTCTTAAATATCTTTGAGCCGACATTGAAGAAATCACACTAGGCAATGCCTCTGATTTATCTGATTCAACCCGCAGTGTTTCACCATTTTCACACTTTAATTCTATAACCTTTTCTTTGCAATTTATTTTAGCATCATGCAATGTCAACCAATCCATACCCAAAATAACATCAAACTCATCAAACGGCAACAACATCAAGTCGGTAGGAAAGTAATGATCCGAATCATTAAAGGACATTTCTTACATACTTTATCAACAATCACACATTTGCCTAACGGATTCGACACTCTAATCATAAATTACGTGTTCTCAATGGTATATTCATACTAGACACCAATTTCATGCACACATATGAATGAGTAGAACCGGGATCAATCAAAGCAATAACATTAACATTATAGAGAGAAAATGTACCGGTAATCACATCAAAGCGAGGAAGCATCTTCGCGCTTTAATAGCATAAGTTCTAGCCGGAGCCCTTCCTTCAGTCTAAGCGGTGCATCCTCGGCTACATTTCTTTGCTTGTTTCACTTCCACTTTTCTTGGATATCTTCCTCTCGAATCCGCCCCACTTGTTTTTGTATTCTGAAATTTTTCTTTTTCACTCTCTCTGGCGATCTCTAATAAAATGATCCAGGAGAACCACATCGAAAACATTCATTTGCTCTGCACAGACCAAAATGATTCCTACCACATCGCTGGCACTCAGGTTTAACAAATCTCGAATTCCTTACACTGGCTGCTGAAGTAGTCTGGGACTTAGGACCCACATTTTGCTTCTTATAATTTCCATATGATTGCCCAACTGAAGCTTGGGAACGAGGATTCATATTTCTTGACTTTCCAAGTTGCTGTGAGAATGAACTGCTCGTCGGTCTTTTCTTCCAATTTCTAGTCTCAGCCTCTACCTTTTTCTTCTCTTTAAGTAGTTTTTCAGCCTTGCAAGCTCGATCCACTATTACTACCGTTTCTTTTAATTCAAGAATTCCAATAAATACCTTGATGTCTTCGTTGAGCCCGTCTTCAAATCGTTGGCACATCTTGGCCTCTGTAGGAACATACTCTCTGGCATATTTACTTAATCGAACAAACTCTCTTTCATATTCTGTAACCGTCATATTACCTTGCTTCAGTTCAAGAAATTCTTTACGCTTCTGATCCATAAATCTTTCACTAATATATTTCTTCCGAAACTCTTCTTGAAAGAATTCCCATGTTACTCTCTCTTTCGGTTCCACCGAAATCAAAGTCTTCCACCAATTGTAGGCTGAATCCCTCAACAAAGATATAGCGCATTTCAAACATTCTTCAGGTGTACAAGATAATTCATCAAATACCCGGATAGAATTTTCAAGCCAAAACTCTGCTTTCTCGACATCATCATCAATATTTGCCTTAAATTCTTCAGCCCCTTGCTTACGGATTCTGTCAACTGGAGTTCTATGAAATTTCATCAGATCCATACCTTGAGGCATCGGGGGTGCAGGTTGAGGAATTGGGGAGGTGGGGAGGTTGTACATTTGGGTCTGCATCTTAACGAACTCGGTGTACCATGCACTCATCATTTGGAGAAAGGCTTCCCGACCCCTTTCTCCTCCTCCACGACCATGAGTAGGAGGTGGATTTTCAGTCGGCGCTGCTCCTTCAGCCGGAGTGGCGATTACTCTCTACTTCATCCGCCACACTGGATTGGATTGGGATCCATTTACTATAAAAAAATTATTTAAAAAGGTCAGAAGTCGTCACACTATCACAATTTATACATATGGCATGTATAGCAAAATCCGTACATACAACACGTAGTCCGAGAATCGACTAAACCTGCTCTGATACCACTAAATGTAACGCCCCCACGCCCGAGACCGTCACCGGAGTCGAGTATGAGGTGTTACTAAACTTAATTTAATATTTTAAGAACTTTAAATTATTTGTTTCTACATTCACAGCTTTTTAGCTACTTGCGTTACAGTCACAAGAAAAATCATATCTCGGGTTATGAAACTCAAAATCAAGATCTGTAAATTTTCCCTGAATCTAGACTCATATGCTTATCTACTAATTTTTTTCTAGAATTTTTGGTTGGGCCAATTAGTACAGTTTATTAGTTAAATTTACCCCTATTTCAGGGCTTGACTGGTCTGACCTCTGTTTACTACGAACCACTTTTATCTCTGTATAAAATTCATATGAATATGAGGTTTATTTCTCCTGAAACTAGACTCAATAAGGATTCTGAGGATATAAAATAAGCCACCTAATTATATCTGTACAATTTATGGTGAATTTATAAAGTTGGAACAGGGGATTCAGAAACTGCTCTGACCCTGTTTCACTAAAATTCAAATATCTTCTAACATATAATTCTTTTACCAGTTTAGTTTGTTTCATGTGAAACTAGACATAATAAGATTCAATTTGATATTTAATCCATCACCAAATTAAATTTCTATGATTTTTAGTAAATTTTCAAACTCACGTCAGTGTTGCTGTAATATTCTGTTTATGGCAAATTTCATCCTTTTTATAAATTTTCATGAACTAGGTAACTTATTAACTTTCCATAACATCAAACATATTCTAAACTAACCATTTCCATAATTTATCATTATCAAGCACTTCCTCAACCATTTCATCACCATACCATAAGATCGTTTACACAAAATAAGTATTTTGCTATACATGCCATACTTAAATTTACAAGCCATTTTACCGAAAAGTTCTTCCGGATAGTGTGACTGTTCCTCCGACCAATCCCGACTCCTTAGCTGGCTTCTCCAAAACTAAAATGAGTAAGAAAGAGGGAGTAAGCATAAATGCTTAGTAAGTTCATATGCAAATAATAAGTAACATAACAAAGCAATCATACCAAACAACATTAGCATGGTATCACCAAAACATAAATCTCATTTCTAATCATCTTTCATTATTTTACTACCTTATCGTTATTGTATCAATACTCAACCCGAGGGTTAAGTACATACCTGTCCGAAGTATCCATTTCACATCACTTACCAATACGTCTCTTTTCATCTCAAGTATTCCTTCATTTGAGTAGAACTTTACCCGTTGAACTCATCGGAATATAATTCGGATACGTAGGAAGTTTGCACATAAGTGCCACATATGTAGCCAAGCTACCATGTAACCCGCCCTTAAGCGAACTCGGACTCAACTCAACGAGCTCGGGCGTTCGCATCCATAATGAACTCGGACTCAACTCAACGAGCTTGGATGCCTAGTTACATCTCACGAACTCGGACTCAACTCAACGAGTTCGGACATTCGCATCCATAAGTGAACTCGGACTCAACTCAACGAGTTCGGATGCTCAACCATCCTAGTGACATGTCACTTGTATCCTAATCTATTCCTAAGGTTCAAACGGGATTTTCATCGAACACATATCCTTGCCGTCTTTCGTAGAATGCCTAAATCAATACTCGGTAACAATTTATATTTAACAAGTAGCTTACATAATTTGCATTTTATTCGAAATTAACCACAAAGCATATATTTCATAAATAAAATCAGCATATCATATAATTAACTTCAATATCTTAAAAATAACCATTATGCTACATTATTTACACATGAACTTACCTTGGTACCAAAATACAAAGGTTTTGCAATTTAATCCACAATATTTTCTTTTCCTCGATTGGGGTCGTTTCCACGTCTTTCTTGATCTAAAATAACACATTTAGCTTATTTAATACTCACATTATCAAATTAATCCTTAATTCAAATTTTGGCAAAATTACAATTTTACCCCTAAACTTTTGCATATTTACATTTTTGCCCCTAGGCTCGGGATTAAACTTTATTCCTTATTCTTATGTTTTACAACATGCTGATCACTTTTCCCTTCTATGGCAACATCAAATTCTCACTCTAACATGTACTTGTGACTATTAGGTATTTTTACCGATTAAGCCCTTTTACTCGTTTTTGCTTAAAATCGAGTAGTATAAGTTGTCTAACATAATGTAAAACATCATATTCTATCATAAAACATCAAAATACACAAATTTCACCTATGGGTATTTTTCCAAATATGAACCCTAGGTTGAATTATTGCTAACATAAGCTAAATCAAGTTACCGGGACTCCAAAAACGTAAAGAACATTAAAAACGGGGCTTGGAATCACTTACTATGGAGCTTGGAAGCTTGAAACAAACCCTAGCTATGGAGAACCCTTTAATTTTCGTCCTAATGAAGAAGATGGACATATTTTGCCATCTTTTTCCTTTTTTTAATCTTTTAATTACCAAATGACCAAAATACCCTTAATACCTTTCTTTGAAAATTTTCATGTACAAGCCCATTTTTGTCCAAAATTTTAGAAATTGGTCAAATTGCTATTTAAGACCTCCTAATTAATATTTCAAAGCAATTTCATACTAAAAACTTCTAGAATGCAAGTTTTGCAACTTATTCGATTTAGCCCCTAACTTCAAATTAAGCATTTTATGCATAGAGTTTCTTCACAAAATTTTCACACAATCATGCAATCATATCATAAACCTCAAAATAATTGTAAAATAATTATTTCTATCTCGGATTTGTAGTCACGAAACCACTATTCTGATTAGGCCCTAATTCGGGATATTACACTAAAATATTAGGAACACTTAATTTTTATTACTTTAGCCATTTTTTATTTTTATTTTTATTTTTACTTTAATTTACTAAATTTTTCTCTTATTTGCTTCTGGCAGGTTCTTTTAGTTTATGACTAGAAAAATCTCGTCAGGACCTCTATTATTTGATAGTGAAATTAAAAGCACAGCTCGCAGAAATCGTAGAGAAATAAGATGAAGTCTACAGTATATAGAGGAAGAGCAAGAGGATGATACCAATATTATCGAGGAGATGGCTCAAAATCAGAATAATCTGCTACCTCCTGTGGTTGCCGCGAATCCTATAAATCAGAATCCTGCTTCTCGTACTATGTACGACTATGCCAAGCCTAATTTAGCAAGGGCTAAATCGAGTATTGTGAGACCTACTATTGCTACAAATAACTTCGAACTGAAGCCAAATACTATTCAGATATCCAACAGTTTATTCAGTTCGATAGTTTACAATATGAGGATCCAAATACTCATTTGGCTAACTTTCTAGAGTAGTGTGATACTTTCAAAATTAATGGCGTTTTTTATGATGCCATTCGCCTTCGGTTATTTCCCTTCTCATTGAGGAATAAAGCTAAACGGTGGTTGAACTCTCTACCATGAGGGTCCATCACTACATGGGAGTAAATGACCGAAAAGTTTCTATTGAAATACTTTCCACCGGCCAAGATGACAAAGTTGAGGAATGATATCTCTTCCTTTGTGCAAATGGACTTAGAGACCCTATATGATGCATGGGAGAGATATAAGGATTTATTGAGAAGGTGCCCTCACCATGGGTTACCCTTATGGTTACAGGTTTAGAGTTTCTGCAATGGTTTGAACCCCTCAACTAGACAATTGATAGATGCAACTGTCGGCGGCACCCTAAATAACGAAACACCTGAGGAAGCTTATGAGTTCATTAAAGAGATGTCATTGAATAATTATCAGTGGCAAGTCATGAGGACAAAGCCGACAAAAGCCACTAGTGTTTTCAACCTCAACGCGGTGACCATGTTATCAAACCAGGTAAAGCTCTTAAATAAAAATATTGATGGTTTATATGGTTCTACGCAGGTACATCTGGTGATGCAAAGCGATGGAAATGGAGGAGGAAACCGTTCAGAAAGTCAATCCTACAACCCTAGCACATAAGACGAACAAGTCAACTATATGGGTAACAATTCTAGACCTCAGAATAATCCCTATAGTAATACTTACAATGCAGGTTGGAAGAACCATCCCAATTTATCTTGGGATGGTCAAGGAAATCATAGACCACAACCCCATCCTAGCTTTCAACAACAACTTTACCAACAAGAGAAAAAGCCGAACCTTGAGGAGATGTTGATGAAGTTTATTTCGGTGTTAGAAACTCGCTTCCAAAACACCGAAATAACACTTAAAAATCAGCAAACGTCAATTCAAGGGCTCAAGAATCAAATAGGGCAGCTGGCTAAGATGATTTTGGAAAGACCATAAGGTAGCTTATCAAGTAATATCGAAACTAACCCAAGAGAACAACTTCATGCAATTACTTTAAGAGATGAGGAAGGGTTAGTTGAACTAAAACCAGAATTGAGGCAAGAACTTGTGGTAAGTAAATGTAAGGTTGAGGTGAGCCACAGTGAACAGAAACCAATAAGTAACGAGTATAAACCTCGAGTTCCATATCCGAATGTGACAAAGAAAGACCAAACAAATGAATAATTCGGTAAATTTCTTAAACTCTTGAAAAAGTTACATATAAACTTACCGTTTATTGAAGCTCTTTCGCAAATGCCCAATTCAGTGAAATTTTTAAAAGAGCTTTTAACAAATAAACGAAAGTTAGATGATGCGTCGCACGTGGAGCTAAATGTAGTCTGCTCAGCCATTCTACATAATAAACTACCCAACAAATTGAAAGATCCAAGGAGTTCTACTATTCCTTGTTTAATTGGTAGTTTAAATGTTAATATTGCTTTGGCTGATTTAGGGGCTAGTATTAATGTCATGCCTTACAAAATGTTTAAGCAACTAGGTCTTGTGAAACCTAAACAAACTAGGATGAACATTCAATTGGTAGATAGAACAATTAGATTTCCTAGGGGTATTATTGAAGACGTATTCATCAAAATTGATAAATTTATTTTCCTAGTTGATTTTGTTGTTCTAGACATGGACGAGGATAGTGACGTACCGTTTATTTTAGGACGACCCTTTTTAGCAATTGCTAGAACTATCATAGATGTTGGTACAGGTGAGTTAATACTTCGTGTAGGTGATGACACGATTAAACTCCAAGCTCGTGATTCTGTTAGGATATCTAGTGATCGAAATGTTTATACGAATTCTATTAATATGAATAATATCGTGGCTAAAACTTCTTTGCAGGAGATCCTTAGGAAGAACGTGAGGGAGCCACATTCTAGTCCATACGATAAAAACAGAACAAGTCATGAAGAACGAAGACTACAAATCGATGAACTAGATGAATGGCGGACGCATGTCAAGGAGATACCGTGAATACACGATGAACCAAAGTGACACCATGATAAGCACAAGGATGGAATGAACCACTTCAAAGTTGGGGACCAGGTATTATTAGATGAACCCGACCCTCGATTAACCACTTCAGAGCTTAATGTAAACGGAGTGACTCCTTTCACGGTACTCAATGTCTTTTCATACGGTACAGTCGAGGTAACTCATTCTCATTTTGGTACTTTTAAGGTAAATATTACTCGACTTAAACCTTACTTGAATAAAAGAATTAATTGCGAGAAAGAGGAGTCTCGACTCTGTGAACCATCGTGACTGTGCAAATACGAGAGCGTAGACTTTAAATAAGCGCTTCTCAAAAGGCAACTTGAGTACTAACATTGCTAATTTCCTCATTTTTACTTCATATTATTTCTTTAAAAATTAACTAAACATTCAAATGTAGGTTTTTAACCCACACGGCCTGGGCACATGAGTGTGTCCTAGACTGCCCAGGCCGTGTGACTTAACATAGGCATGATAATGAGTTACATGATCGCGCGATATGTGTGGACTTTTTGTCTTAACTTTTAAAATTTGAAAAAATTGACAGTAAGCTACATGGCTTGGTGACACAACCGTGTAACCCACACGGCCTGGACACATGGGCGTGTCCTTGGCCGTGTTGATCCTGGAGCTTAATTTTCCCAAATATCGATAGAGACACGGCCTAATAGAGTCTACAGAAGTGTGTGACACGGCCGTATGACACGGTCGTGTGGACCGCACGGCTTGGACACACGGGCCTGGCCTATGCCGTGTGAAAACTGGAACTAAATTTTTTAATTTTAAAACAAGTCAGAGAGCTACACAGGTAAGACATACGACCGTGTGTGAGATCACACAGGCGTTTGGTAGGCCACACAGGCATGGGAGAAGCGAATGAGATTGCATATGGCCGTGCGACACGGCTCACATGGTTTGAATACACGGGCGTGTTTGAGGCCGTGTGAAGACTGGGTTAAAAATTTAATCGACATGGGCTGAACTTTGAACCACACGGACGTGTGACACGGCCGTATGGCCCAACATGGGCTTCACACGACTGTGCCCCTTTTTTAACCCCCAAACCCTAATTTTAATCCCTTGTTTTGTCTTCTTCTTAAAATTTTCACCCCTATTCACCCTAGCCGCCAACTGCCCCAAAACGACTCCTTTTCTCTGGCCGCCACACCATCCCCCCTCTCCTCTCTTCCCACGACCACAACCCCTCACCCCTCATCTCGTCGAAACCCTCACCAGCCCTTCCCCCTCCCCCTTCCCCTTTTTTACTTTCCTCTTCATCATTCTTCCCCTCAAAACACCAGCCAACCCCATGCCCACACCAGACCAGACCTCTGCGCCCTCCCCTATCGACCAGCCCGTCACCGACCACTACCTATACCGCAGTCGGTCGCCTCTTTTATTATTATTATATTTTTATTTCTTTATGAATCTTATTTGATTTTACTTATTTCTTTAATTATTTTTTTGTTATTTATTTTATTTTACTATTAACTTTTCGCTTGAAGTTTTGGATATCTTGATTAATTATTTTGATCTAACTCTATTTTATTTTATTAAGCAATATTCTACATGTAATTTGTTTTAGCTGTTTTTATTCACTCTTATTATTGTTTATCATTAGATTTATTTAAATCTATTCTTAATGCCTTTTCTTCTTATTAATTTATTATTCTTCATGCTGCTGTGTAGTTTTTTATTATTTTGGATGTCTTTCTGACTGTTTTCCTTAATCTTGTTTTTTTTTCTATTTATTACTTTATTGATTTCAGCTCTTTATTATTTCTCTTATTATTACGTATTCTTATTTTCATTGTAGTATTTACTATTCTATTTACTGATTCTACTTCTCTTCATGCTATTCGTTTCTTATTATTGTTATTTGTATTAGTATTTCTTTATTCTTATTAGGATTACTCTCAATTTTGTCTTTTCGCTTCTAATGTCTTTATTATGATCTTTGTATTTCTAGTTGGCTTATCCGTTGCTTAAATTCATGGTTTTGAATGATTAGATGCTCATCCATATGGCTTTAGGATCAGATTCTTACGACTTGGATTTTACCTTCTTCACCTTGGTTTGCATATTTGATGTTGCTTCATTGATAAATTGTTTTATTTTTTTCAGGTTTGTTATGACGAACACATGCAGCAAATCTAAAGTCACCATGCTTGCCTCAAAAAAGTGGAAGGGCCCCGGTGGGACCTTTTCCTCGAGCGCATCCGTCGAAGCTTGCCACCCTTATCTCCGATTTTCGGAGGGCCCCAAGGAGGATCTGTACCAGCTTCATCGAGTGAGATCACTCAGTTTGGGTCGTTGCATTGATTGGGCCGTGTTGAAGCAGGTCTGTTTGGCTGATGATGTGCGCGCCATCCCCGTAGGATAGATTTTTAGCCATCATTGAGCCCACCTATACGAAACTCACCTTAGAGTTCGGTGCCACATTTTCGGTCTAGCAGGTCATGTCGGTCTATGACGAGCCAGGCACCATCACCTTTCGCCTTGGCGGGCTAGTGCGACACATGAGTATCCCGGAGTTCGGTGCTGCTTTGGGACTCTACATAGAGGAGTTCATGAGCGCCAAGGACTTTCTTTAGCTTCATCGGCATATTCATCACTCGCCTTCGAGCTGTTGGACTGATATCACCGGTGACCTGACAAACTATGACGCTAGTCACTCGAAGATGATGTCTCTCTCTTCGGCCCTACGGTAACTTTACGCCCTCTTAGCTCATACTTTGACAGGACAGAAAGAGAGAGCACAGGAGTGGTTAGTACTTATGACACCTATTTTCTGTGAAGCATGGCTACCAAACATGTTTTTGATTTGGCGTACTTCATCGCGCTCGCCTTTCACTATCAAACCGAACGCCATAAGAAGGGCCCCATCTGTTTAGGCCCTTACGTGACTTGCCTCGCTCGACACTTCGGTCTTCTCGACACACCGGAGTAGTCCTCGACACTTACTCTAGTCGGTCAGATGTCCCCTCAGGGCATCTCGAGCATGATCCACATGAAGATGATCGAGCGGTGACGTGGAGTGGACCCCCTTAATACAGACTATTCCAGTCTGACGTTCAGCATGACCCAGAGGACTTCATTGATGATGTTCCTCCCTACCATGAGGATCCACCTCCACCACCACCTTCGAGTCACCGCTCTACTCACTCTACCGCGACCTTCGCGGACCTCTCCGAACGATTTACTCGCTTTGAGCAACAGTGTTTTTAGAGGTTCGACAGCATCGATGCAACTCTAAAGTAGATATGCCAGCATCTCTACATCTCCTCTCCAGCACCACCAGCTCGCGACATTGATCAGTGTGATGATGAGGACCATTGAGTCCATTTGTCTTTAGATTTTTTTCTTTTTCTTTTTATGTTTATTTTCTCTTTATATTTTAAACTTTATTTTTCTTTCTAATAATTATTCCTAATAGAGTTTAATCCTTTGCTCCTCTTCAGTATTTGTGTTTCTCTTCTTATCAAATGCTCAGAATCATGAACTCCCTCTACATTTATCTACAATTCCACTTTTCACTATTTTGGGACTTTCATCCATTATTCAGGGCAGTTTCAGCTGTCTCCGTCTCTTATGATATTCCGTTTATATTATGATTATATTTCTTTGTACATTTAAGACAATGTACATCTTAAGTGTGGGGAGGTTATTTATATGATTATTTGAAAACCCCTGAATTATGCTTTGTACTTAAGTAATTTCCTCATATTACCGTTAGAATGAATTTTTCCTCGATTTATGATTCTTATTGATATGTTTTAGATTAAATTCATAGGTAATTGTGCATTGATTGTTTAAACTTTAAGACACTAGAGAATCAAGCATGATAAGTCTATTTTTAGAATTAAAAATTTTAAGTTGTTTCCCAAAAATGAAGTCTTACCTTGAAGTTTGAGATTTGCAAGATTAACATAAAAAAAAACCCATAATTTTTGTGAGATTTTGAGCCTTTAGAGCATAGAATTTTCTTACTCACTCTATTATTGGTTATGAGTGTGTCAATACTGTTTGGTTATTCTAGAACTTGCTTCGATTATACAAGTTGAGACCACACCTTTGATTTGATATACTGAGATGATAAAGGCACCTAGGTTTTAACCCACTTATCCCATAGGCCTACCTTCATAATTAACCCTTAGTGAACCCTTTTTAAGCCTAACAAACTGTTTCTTGATTTACCCATTAATATTAACCCATAACTCATTTTTGATTCATTGAGAATTGTTTCTGGTTTTATTGACTCCCTTTTTGTCGAGATTTGATTTGGTTAGTTGCTTAACTATGTTCTTTTGTTTCAGTTGTTAAATTTTATCTTATTCTCCATTGTTCTAAAAAAAAGTGAAAAAAGAAAGAACGAAAATTTATGTTGATTATTACTAGTTCTATGTTTTTAAGCTTAAGTAGTTAATTTTATATTCTAAGAAGAAGCTCGTGTTATTCTTTAATAATTTTGATTGATGTAATTATTCAGTATTAGTTTATTTTTCTAGTTAGGTAATTTATCAATTGGATCTCGATTCTAACCTTCTTTTTCAGCCTTTATCCACACCTTTAACCCAAGCCCCGTTACAACCTTTTAAAGACCTTTTGATTTGTGTATAATATCATTTTATAGTGGTGGAGATTTGATTTTCATGCAAGCCTATGGTAATGACTTTTCATAATTGACTTTTGAGTGCTTAATTTTTTTTTGAACCTTGAACACTTTGAGTGATTCGAGTGAATCTTTAGTGAGGATGTAAAATCTTGTCGATTTTGAATTCAAGGTAATTACTTAGATAAGGGGAGATACCTATGTTTTCATGTCTTAAAAAATCTGTGACTTGGATTGTTTGAATCTTTAGGGCTCTTTTAGTTGAATTATCAATGTGTGATTATTTGTGAATTATGATAAAACATTATTGATGAGAATTATGAATTGAGAAAGTTAATTTTAATTATGAGTTGAGGATTTTGCTTGAGGACAAGCAAACACTTAAGTGTAGGGATATTTGATAAACCATAAAAGTAAAATATTTTAATCCCATGCTTAGCATGTTTTTGGATGATTTATTATTTAATTTAGTGAATTTGATGCTATTAATCCTTTAATTTCATGTTTTATACTTAGGAGAGCATAGAGGAACAAAAGGAGTAGAAAACAGGCTAAAAACGAACAATACGAGCTGATTTTAAGGATTCATACAGCCAAGACCATTTCCACACAGCTAAGACTATTTCCACACGGGCTGAGCATACGCCCGTGTGAGCCACACGGGCTAGCCACACGCCCATGTGGCATCCTGTGTCGATATCGCTCTCTGTTTCCCGAACACGCGAAAAAAACCAATTTTTAGGGTTTTTGAGCATTCTAAAGTTTATAAATACACCCTAGAAGAGGACTTAGAGGACACACGGAGTAGAAAGCAGAAATTACTCGAAGAAAGCTGTTGGAATCATCTCGGAAGCAGATCCACTTCAAGATTGAAGATCTTCATTCAAATTTCTCTCGAAGTTTATTTGGGTTTTTTATGTCTTGTTGTTTTTTTTTTTAAATTTGAGATGTTTTCCTTTTACATTATGAACTAAACTCCCTAAATACCTAGGGAGGATGAAACCTACGATGGATCTTATTATTTAATCATCTAAATTACACGATAAATACTTGTTCTTGTTCTTAATTATGTGTTCTTAATCCTTGCCTTAATATTTTCAGGATATTAATAGAAGTTTGATGTGTTTATTTAGTGGAGCAAAAGTCCATGTTTAAGAGTAGATCTAGCATAATTGAGTGGAATTGATTGCAATCCTAGAAATAGGATGACATAAATCTGCTGGATTAGAGTCAAATCTAATAGGGGAATCCATAGATCGAGTCAATGCGACGATAGGGGTTTTAATTAGAAAGAGATTTCAATTAATCAACCTAGAGTCAGTTGTTCTTAGTCTTAAAAAAGATATTAACATAATTTAGGGTCTTCTACGGATCAAGACAAGTGAATAAATTGTTTGATTCAAAGTCAGAATAATAAGTGAAGTCTAGGTGGATTCTTTCCTAGGTATTGTCTCTCTTACTGGTTTTCTTAAGTATTTTCCCAATTCGATCTTTGTCACGTTAGTAGTTAGTTAGTTTAATTTTAGATTAAAACACATTATTTAATTATTGGGCTAAATAGTAGAAAGATAGTTATTACTAGTACTTTTAGTCCCGTGGATACGATATTCCAGACTCACCATCGCTATAATACTATTCTATATGTGCGCTTGCCTTCGTCGAAATATTAGTTAGTTTCGTGACCCATCAGTTGGATACTTGGGAATCTTGTACACTAAGTGCCACAAATGTAGCCAATGCTACTTCAATCTCATATCTCATAATTGCTCGCTCTGGAGCTAATCAACGGGCCTACTCACACAAGCTGTCAGTCAAGTCGTAGCTACTCGGTGCTACTCACACAAGCTGTCAAGTAATTGCAACATATGCCGGTATACTCAGCCACCGATAGTACGTATTAGACCAACACCTAGATCACATAATCACATAATACACGGTAACCCTAGTGACATGTCACTTGTATCCTAATCTATTCCTAAGGTTCAAACGAGATTTCTTGCTTATCGAACCGTCGTTGAACTCGTCCGTAAAGTTCAGCTCGTCCACACAATCAATCATATAGTTCATGCAATATTAAAACATTTAAATACAATTATATTAAAGCTTATTTAACATACGAACTTAGATCGGATGCAAAAAAAGACCAAACGAGTCAATTCGTCAATTACTTTGGTTTTCCCTCGATTTAGACCTGAACTTAATTTTTCTTGATCTATAATACCAAATTCATCTCATTTAATTATCACATTATTCAATTTAGCCCAAAAACACATTATGAAAAAATTACATTTTTGCCCCTAACTTTTCAACATTTTACAATTTAGTCTCTAGACCCGTAAAATGAATTTCGTTCAATTTCTTCTCAACCCAAGCCTAGTCGAACCTTACTCATACTCATACCAGCCCACAATTTTCATTTATTTACACTTTTCTACACATTCTACAACTTTTTACATATAAGTCCCTAATCGATGTTTTGACTAAAAATCACTTTGTAAAAGTCGTTTAACAAACAATAAACATGCATTTTCTACCATTAAACATCAAAGTACTAACATATTAATCATAGGTCAAATTTTATACTTTAGTTTTCTTTCAAATTAGTCATTGAAATAGCTAAATCAAGTTACAATGATTTAAAAAATGTAAAAATCGTTAAAAACAGGACAATAACAGACTTAAAATCAAGCTTGAAAGCTTGGCCAAAACCCTAGCTATGGTATCCCCCAAAATTTCGGCTATATGGACTAAATTGAAGAAGATGACATCTTTTATTTTCGTTATATTGGCTTTATTTACTAGATTACCAAAATTCCCTTTACTTTAAACTTTGAAAATTTTCCTAACCATATCCATTTTTGTCCATGCAAAAGTATAATGGTCTAATTACCATTTAAGGACCTTTAATTTAGAATTTCATAAAGATTAGACTCCTTTAACTTATAGAATTCAAGTTTTTCACCTATTGCAATTTAGTCCTTCTAGACAAATTGAGCACTCAATTGAAAAAATTTCTAAACGAAATTTTCACACAACTATTCTATCATACTGTAGAACTTAAAATAATAATAAAATATATATTTCTACTTCAGATTTGTGGTCTCGAAACTACTATTTTAATTTGAACCCAAAACAAGTTGTTACATACTGGATGTGAAGTGTAACACCCATAACCCAAATCCGTTGCGGATTAGGGTTACAAGGCATTATTGGGCAAAACCACGTATCTCATAATTCTGAAGCTCAAATAGCATCTCACCACTCATTCATAAATGTCAAGTCATTACATTATACATATGCATGTTAAACCAATTTGACCATATCATCATGACGTAATATTCATTTGCACATATAATCTTAAATAACTTTATATCGTAACTAACTAAACTTTTAACATTGTCATACCATGCGTATAACACCCTAAAATAAAAATCCATTTCTAAATAAAATTACCAAAACGTAGCATATTAACCCTATAACCATTTTGCACATTTTACCAAATCAAATTTAACCATTTTCAAACACAATTGTCCAGTCATACCATACCTAATTCGCAAACTCAATAACATATTTATCCATGTCGTATTCAACCACAGACAAGGACCACATACCAAAGCTGAATTTATTACCACATATATATATCACACATTTTTTAATCAAATATTATATAAGAATTTAACCATTACTTGTCGAATCACCCAAAATTCGTGACACAAGCATAGATTTTATTTAACTACCATCACTCGAATATAATTGATCATCAATTGTCATTTCCAAACCAATACATAAACAAATTTTGCATCAAAATATAGATTAATAATAAACCACACCAAATACCCAAATTTACATAGCTTAGCATAGTCATTACATAGTAAATATAAACACATACCAACATTATCATATAACCGAATCATTAACCACATTACCATCACTCAATCTTGTAAGCTAAATATGCTATCTCATAACTTAACATCAAAATAATATATCAATTATAGTTATTCAAATGACCATCAAACATACCCAAAACATAATCGTCATTTTACCATATTACTAAGCCAAATTATACCATTTTCCATGCCTCCAAAATGAGCTACTGATAAGCCGAATATACATCCTACTTACCATTCCTCATTGCTGAATCATATAACCAACATCAAGACCAAATATAAATACCAACATTAGCATCATGATCAAGCCATTTTCACATGGCTATACACATACAAATTTCAAAACCAAATATATCAAAACTAGCTTATACATGCCACATAACCAAATCTCAAGCATTTATTTACCAAAACAAATACTGGATAGTATGATGAGGTCTCCCATGACTTCCAACCCAAGCAAGTCTCTGAAAATCTATTAGCATAGAAAAAATACACAAAGTAAGCTTTGATAGCTTAGTAAGCCATAAGCAAATAATTCATCACTAGAACATATATAATTCAACCCAAATAGGCCAAATTTAGTTAATTTCATACACATATTCAATCACTTTTCTCATATAATACATATCACTACCTTAAGAAATTTCACTTATCTTATTTATCCATGAACATATAAACCATGCTTTCAAATTCAAGTAATAACCATTAGCTCAATTATATAAATCAAGTTTGCACATATTCATTACGTAACCAACTAAAACATGTCATGCTTCACTAGCCAATTTACATATATACGAACCATACACCATAACACTACCATCTCGATATCTATTTCGTATCCAATTTTCAAATCAAAACAGTATATCTCAAAACCATGTTTCTTGTTTCATATTTCTCATGTTCGAATCATAAAACCACAAGGTCATATAACGAGCACATATAACACACATTCGTTTGTATACATTTCTTTCATTCATGATAATACATTTCACATTTCATCATTAGAAACATATTCACCTTCCATTTCTGAATTTCATATACAATTCACACGTACCATAATCATATATGGAAAAACACAATTACCATTTCACATTTCTCATATAATTCATTTGATTATAATTCACTTGCTATTGACCACATCTCATTTTCACACAGATCATAATCATACTCATTTTCACTTTTTAATTTCATATACATTGCAACATACCTAAATCGGATGCACATTCATATACTCATTTATTTCTCAAAATGCCCGTTGAATCGTTCGAAATTAATAAGGATACTCGGATAGCTCTGGAAACTCATAAAATGCCAATGTCCCAGACGAGGTCTTACATGTAATCAAATATTGATGCCATTGTCCCAGACAGGGTCCTACACGAAATTAAATACGATGCCAAAGTCCCAGACATGGTCTTACACGTAAATCCCAAATCAATGCCAATGTCCCAGACGTGGTCTTACACGAAATCATATATCGATGCCACTGTCCTAGACAGGGTCTTACACGATATCTCACATCTCGGAAGCTCACATGTCATGACAACAGTATTCTGTACAATTCTTAAAGTTTGATTGGGACTTTCGACTGCATAATTAAATCAACTCATGCTCAAAATAAGTCATCAAATGCTTAATTCCATTTGGCCGTATACATATAAATACAAATTTATTCGGCACATATAATACAGTTACATTTCATTTTAACAACATTTATTTACTTATGAACTTACCTCATACGGATAGGAGCAGACCAGACGATTATTCAACAATTTCATATTTTTCCTCGATCCAAATCCAATTTCCTCTTTTTTTTGATCTAATTCAATAAAAATATGGCTTGTTTAATAACATATTCATTCAATTTCAGCCAAAATTACATAATTTGGGCATTTTTCATTTTAGCCTCTAACATTTCGCATTTTCACAATTTAATCCCTATTTCAAAACAACACAAAATACTCAAAATTTCATTATGCCCATGTTAGGCCGAATTCACCTTGGGTCCCTAGCAGCCCATTAATTCTATTTATTACATATTTTGACCCCTCAATTTACAAATTTCTCAATTTAGTACTTAATACACATTTTTATCAAAAATCACTTAATTAAACATAATAATCTATCAACAAGGATTTATTTTTCATCATCAAACAAAAAATTCATCACATTATCAACAATGGCAAATCTCAAATTCATCATCAATTCCGAAAATTGAAACATGGGCTAGGTAATAGATGAAGCAACGATCTCAAAAATGTAAAAATTATCGAAAACTGACTAAAATCCATACCTTAATTTACCTTGGAGCAAGGCCGAACCTTAAAAACCTTCAAATGTTTTCTTTCTTTCTTCCATTCAGCCACAAAAAGATGAATGATAATGGCCATTTTGTTTTATTTTATTTTATTATATATTAATACAATATTTACAAAAATAACCTTTGAAATTTAATTAGAAATCCATATAATTAATGTCTATTACCGTCCATGCTTTAGTTTAACGGTCAAATTCCATTTTAAGGACTTCATATTTAATTAATAAAAGCAAATAGGAACTTTAAATTATAGCATGCTACTTTTACATTTTACGCGATTAAGTCCTTTTTCTAAATTAACCGTTCAAACGGTAAAATTAATTCACAAAATTTTCTCACATATCAAATAATATGTTGTAAATACCAAAAATAATATTAAAATAATTTTACGGCCTCAGATTTGTGGTTCTGAAACCACTGTTCTGACTAGGGTCTAAATCGGGCTATTACAACTCTCCCCTCCTTTGGGGATTTTTGTCCCCGAAAATCTTATCAGAAAGTAAATTATGGATTGCTTTCAAACAGTACATTTCAAATTCACATATAGCTTCGGATTTCATATCTCTTTAATCTTACAGTTAATATTCTAATCTGTTTTTCGCTATACGTCATATCCACACTCTATTTCTGTAATCAACAAAGTCAGAAATATCACATTTCACATTCAATCATCGATATCATATCTCAGACTATTGTGTATCTTGTTAATCCCATATGAACAGATAAACTACCACTGAGAGTTTCTTGTAGCAGTTGTTGTATATTCATAGAGCTTTTCAGTATACACGCTCTATCTCGAAATAACAAATAATCATCGATACCACACCTGAGGTTCTGAATCAGAAATAAACTTATACTGAACCCCTTTTTAACTTATAATTCGCTGACACATTTTTGAATTTCATGACTTCAATAAATAAACATTTATTTAGCCTCTAATTCAGCTAACAACTATTCATTACCTGATAATATTAATCACGTATTCATCGCTCAAAAAGCACACAAAAGTTTCCCATTCAAAACATCCGAAACTATAATCATTTTCCTCGAATAAGAATCACTTATAGACTCAAAATTTTTTCGACGATTCGAGCTAACTATACTGTGCCAAGTTCGAATCTTTCTCTGACATTAAACAATTTAAACTCTCATAGTCATCATATATATCACATAACTCTTTATTCAACTCAGGCGGAACCAGAACTGACATTTCGATTGATAATGTCTTCATGCAAAAGAAAGCTTCAACATTCAAACTAACTTTAATTTACCACAAAATTTCTCAGATAGAATTGTTCCAATAGATATAATTCTGTATTAAATATTCAAGAATAAAAATTATTCTTCCAGACTATCCCTCAAATCACACATGTACATTCAAAGTTTATTTCCAGTTTAGTGAATAAATTCAAACAAATATAACTCAATCTTCTTTTGAATCAAATAATTCAAGTCAGACGAAATCACTGAATCAATCTTTTCGAAGAAATCTTTTCTTCTCATTAGAAGGATAACACCAGACATATCATTATACAGATTTTATATTAATCTTCTATCACTTTCATTTTTATTGACGTCGAGCCTTTCACGAGAAGTAGAAAAGAGTTTATAACAAAACTGTCTCATATATTAATCATAAAAGCTCTGAATTATATAGAAGTCACCTTTATCAGATAGAAATTATTGGGCCTTAGTAAGAATGATGTCTCAACACTATAGCAACTATTATCCCAGCTGTTAATGAAGCATTTGATCATAAAAGAGAATCAAATATGGTTTAAATAGCAATAAATGTAGAAACACAACTTCTATAACTTTGATGACGGTACCACTGTACTCTCACATTTTGAACCAAAAATTATATTCATAATAGACATAGTCATCTCTGTCAAATAGAGATCTCTTGCAGATAATCACATTGAATCATAAGAAAACTAGAATAGCGAAATTTCAATGTCTGAAGCTACATAGAATATCAAAAAGTTACAACCCATATAGAATGATATCAATTCCGATGATATCCTAGGTAAGATCCAGAAAGAACTATGTCACTCATAAATATTGAAATCCACTATAATAGAAGTAATATAATCTTGACGTATATTCATCAGAACAATAGCCAGTGGAAATAGAGTATTAGCATCATATAGATTTTACCATCGATTTTCATATTCACACAAGGGAATAAATACCAGAGAAATACATAGCAATGTCGAACATAACCCAAACAGACCAACAATACTTTCATTTATTAATATGTTTAACTAATGTTCTCATACGATAAGAATTCCTTTTGAAACTAAACACTCACATATACTTCTGAGGATAAATGTACACACAGAATGTCCAGAAGGAATCATAGTAACTGCCCGACTATAATCATTGCACCCAGCCATCAATACAATTCAATCATTATTTAACTATCTAATTCTATCATTAGAAATTTTTACATTATCCCTTTACTAACAGAAGTTAATTCAGAAAAGCTTTTAGCTAATATTTTCTTTAGATAACGTACCTGAATAGGTCATTTAATCGGAGTTAATTTCTTCTGTAACAGGGACTTTGCATAATTTGAATAATCTTTAGAACTTTTCAATATCTATTTTAGTACTATCTTCATTTGCTGGTTCATTCACTTTTCTAACCACATTATTAATCTTTTGAACATGGACTTCTGTAATTCCACACTCGTAGGCTTATTCAAACCAAATCTTACTTACAGATTTCCTAGTAACATTTTACTGATAAGGGGGTGAGGTTAGTATAGCCTCAAATTCAACTCACACATAAATGCACATAACACATACTATCACAATTAGCCATTTCATTGCTGATTTCACATTTTCAAATCATTTAATAAACATTTGCTTATAATCACTTTTATTCTTAACACGTAGTTCTTATGCCAACTCAAATCACTAATTCACAATCGAAATTCTTATATAGCATCATAACTCCAATGTCATAACTCATATGCTCATATAATTATAACATTTATTAATAACAAAAGTATCATACTCTTTGATCCATACCTTTATGAGTTTCAACTCATAACCAACACATTTCCATTCAAACATTTGAGTACACATTCCGTTCGGTTGGAAAACATATCTGTCTCATCAAAACAATTTTCGTTAGAGTCGAGAGATATCACACTATCACAGGTTAAATATAGCATGTATAGCTAGACTCACATACGCTATGGCAATCCTAGAACCGACTAAACCATAGCTCTGATACCAAACAAATGTAGCACCCCTAACCTGAATCTGTTGCCAGATTAGGGTTACAAGGCATTATTGGACAAAAGCACATTTCTCATAATTCTCAAGCTTAAATAGCATCTCACCACTCATTCATAAATGTCAAGTCATTAGATTATACATATGCATGTTAAACCAATTTGACCATATCATCACGACTTAATATTCATTTGCACATATAATTTTAAGTTACTTTATATCGTAACTAACTAAACTTTTAACATTGTCATACCATGCGCATAACACCCTAAAATCAAAAGCCATTTCTAAATATAATTACCAAAACGTAGCATATTAACCTTATAACCTTTTTGCACATTTTACCAAATCAAATTTAACCATTTTTGACAGGCTAGAGGTGGAAATGGGTTTGGACGAGGTCGTGGAGCTTCGGGTAGGGGCACGGGTAATACTGAGGCGAGACAACCAGCCTTGGTTTATGCTACTCGTCGCTGAGAGGATGGTGACGCCCCTGACGTCATAACCGGTACGTTCTTGATTTATAACTTACCATACGTTGTTTAATTGATATTGGATCTACGCATTCGTATATTGCGTGCACTATGTCTGGAATGTTGGGTATTCAGTTTGAGAACACTACTAGTGAAATGATGGTGTTGAGACCATTAGGACAATCGGTGGGAGTGAATAAGTTGTTCAAGGATGTGCCCTTAGAGGTTCAAGGGGAGGTTTTTCTAGCAAATTTGATGGAACCGCCATTTGGGGAATTTGATATTATTTTTGGTATGAATTGGCTAGTGAAGCATCGTGCGAAGTTGGATTGTGCTGTTAAGTGATTGGTGTTGAGAATTTCAGAGGATAAGGAGGTGGCGGTTATTGGGGAGCGAAGAGATTATTTGTCTAATGTGATATCGGTGTTAAGAGCCGAGAATCTGGTTCGCAAGGGTTGTGAGGCTTATTTGGCATATGTTAGCAATTTTGGGACTAAAAGTCTTTCTATTGAGGATGTCAAAACTGTTAAGGAGTTTTCGGATGTCTTTCCGGAAGAGCTTCCTGGCTTGCCTCCAGACCGTGAGGCTGAATTTAGAATTGAGCTTTTACTGGGAACAGCTCCAGTGTCCATCGCCCCATCTAGGATGGCACTAAATGAGCTAGTGGAGTTAAAGGCCCAAATTTAGGAGCTGTTAGACCAAGGATTTATTCGACCGAGTATGTCCCCCATGGGGAGCACCGGTATTGTTTGTGAAGAAGAAGGATGAGTCCATGCACATGTGCGTTGACTATCGTCAACTGAACAAGCTGATCGTTAAGAACAAGTACCCTTTACCGAGGATAGATGATCTATTTGATCAATTGCGAGGAGCTGCGGTGTTCTCCAAAATAGATCTTCGATCTGGGTACCACTAGCTAAAGGTTAAGGAAGCTGATGTGTATAAGACAGTGTTTAGGACTCGTTATGGTCACTATGAGTTCCTGGTAATGCCGTTCGGGTTAACAAATGCACCAGCTACTTTCATGGACATGATGAACCGGGTATTTCAACCCTATCTGGATCGGTTTTTGATAGTGTTCATAGACGATATTCTGGTGTATTCGAAAATCGAGAAGGAGCATGATGAACATTTGCGGGTTGTTCTTCAAATTCTGAGGCAAAAATAGTTGTATGCAAAATTCAGCAAGTGTGAGTTTTGGCTGCAAGAGGTAACATTTCTGGGTTACGTGGTATCTGCCAAGGGGATTAGGGTTGATCCTCGAAAGATTGAAGCTGTATTGGGTTGGAAACCACCAAAGACTGTATATGAGATTCGAAGTTTTCTAGGTTTAGCCGGATATTACAGACGTTTTGTGGAAGGGTTTTCAGTGATAGCTGCACCTTTGACTAAGTTGCTATGAAAAGAGGTACCGTTTATTTGGTTCGATAAACAGCAAAAGAGTTTTGAGAAATTGAAGAAGGTACTAACTGAGGCCCCTGTTTTGGTTCAACCAGAGTCTGGGAAGGAATTTACGATTTTTAGTGATGCATCACATGTTAGATTGGGGTGTGTGTTAATGTAAGAAGGAAAGGTGGTTGCTTATGCATCGCGGCAGCTTAAACCTCATGAGGCGATTTATCCCACTCATGATCTGGAGTTGGCGGCAGTGGTGTTTGCACTAAAAATTTGGAGGCATTATTTGTATGGAGAAAGAACGATTAGTTATACAGACCATAAGAGCCTCAAGTATCTCCTTACTTAGAAAGAGTTGAACCTTAGGCAACGAAGGTGGATTGAGTTTCTTAAAGATTATGATTGTTCAATTGAGTGCCACCCAGGAAAAGCGAATGTGGTAGCTGACGCACTGAGCTGTAGAGTTGTCTCTGATTTAAGAGCAATGTTTGCTCGTCTCAGCCTGCACGATAATGGTTGCTTATTAGCTGAACTACAACTGAGACCGACTTGGACTGACCAAATTAAGGAGAAACAATTGTTGGATGAGTCGCTAGTTTCTCGTTTTCAACAGGTGGAAAATGGTGAGACCTCGGATTTTGGACTGAATGGGGAAGGGGTGTTATGTTTTCGTGGAAGAGTGTGTGTACTGAAGGATTCTGATCTGAGGCAGTCTATTTTGCGAGAGGCGCATGGTAATCTTTATGCCATGCATCCTGGTGGGAACAAGTTATACCGAGATCTTCATGAGTTGTATTGGTGGCCTGGATTAAAACGCGAAGTTACCGATTATGTGAGTAAGTGCTTGACGTGCCAGCGGGTTAAGGCTGAGCATCAAAATACCTTCTGGATTACTGCAGCAAGTTAAAATTCCACTCTAGAAGTGGGAGAGGGTAACCATGGATTTCGTGAGTGGGTTACCCTTGATGCCTACTAAGAAAGATTTAGTCTGGGTGATTGTAGACCGACTGACTAAGTCTACCTATTTTATACTGGTCCGCACTGATTATTCACTATCGAAATTAGCCAAGTTGTATGTGGCTGAGATTGTGAGACTGCATGGTGTGTCAGTTTCTATCATATCTGACAGAGATCCCAGGTTCACATCTCGATTCTGAAAGAAGCTACACGAGGCTTTGGGTACACGGCTGAATTTTAGTACTGCATTTCATCCTCAGATGGATGGACAGTCTGAGAGAGTAATTCAGATATTGGAAGACATGTTAAGAAGTTGTGTATTGGATTTCAGGGGCAGTTGGGAGGATTATTTGTCGTTGGCGGAATTTGCGTATAACAACAGTTACCATCCAGTATACGAATGGCACTGTACGAAGCGTTATATGGTCGTACGTGTTGTACTCCTACCTGTTGGACAAAGCTGGGTGAGCGGCAAGTTCTAGGGTCGAAGCTAATTGCTGATACAGAAGACAAGGTAAAGCTGATTCGAGATCGGTTGAAAGAAGCGTTTGATAGGCAGAAGTCCTATGTGGATTTAAAGCGTAAAGAGATCGAGTACTCTGTGGGGGATTATGTTTTTCTGAAGGTGTCACCGTGGAAGAAAATTTGAGGTTTGGACGGAAGGGCAAGCTGAGCCCTAGGTTTATTGGGCCTTACCGAATACTTAAGCGTGTAGGACCAGTTGCATATAAACTTGAGTTGCCTCCAGAGCTGGGAAGAATTCCTGACGTGTTCCACATTTCAATGCTTAGGCGATATCGTTCTGATCCCTCGCACGTCGTGCCAGTTGAGGAAATTGAAGTTAGGTCTGATCTAACTATTAAGGAGGAACCAATACAGATATTGGAACGTGATGTTAAAGTATTGAGAAAGAAGTCTGTTCCACTGGTCAGAGTGCTTTGGTGCAATCACAGCGCAGAGGAAGCCACGTGGGAACCGGAAGAGACAATATGACATCAATACCCTCATTTATTTTGACCAGGTAAATTTCAAGGTCAAAATTTCTTTAAGGGGGTATATTTGTAACACCCTAGAAATTTAGGTTTGTAATTTTGATGGGTTAGGCACAAATCGCATGTTTGGTGTGGGGGCTAGATGTTTTGGGCGTGTTTGGGGGTGTCTGGGAAGGCCTAGGTTCAAGCTCGGGCTTTTGCAAATTTTTTGTTTTTTACTTGTAAAGAACCTGATTGTTGGCACCTAGGCTTTATGAATAGTTGTGTCTATTTGTTATCATAAGAAGCCTTGTGGCTTGGTGGCTTGTGGCGTGTTTTGGCAGATGAGAAGACTAGGGTTCGAATCCCATAGAAGGTAAAAGATGTTAATTTTGCTGCTTGGGACGGCAAGAGTTAGTAGTGGACTGAAACTCTATTGGGTGAGAGTTTGAACAGGTCCTGGAGGTGGTTATGGAGGGATAAGGGGAGAAGATCTTGGAGATTTTCATAGTATTGGAAATGGGAAGGAGTTTGTAGCCGTATGGGAGTGTGTGAGGGTGCAAATTCGGCTAAGGGGGTTTGGGGAGTGTATTTTCGGCATTTGGGTAGGGAGTAAGGACCGAACTCTTCTTTTGCTTTTATTCTTTTGCTCTCTTTGGTCACTTTGGGAATCATTCTCCTCTGCCGACTTCTTTGTGTGCCTTTCGAGAAAAGCCAAAATTTTTGTGTCATTTTGTGTCGATTGGTAAAACCTTTTACGTTTTTCCTTTTTTTCTTCTAAGTCCCTAACTGAAGACTACCCTAGTTTACACTCAACACTGTGCCGAAATCCTCTTCTCCTTCTTCTTACTCTCACACCCTTATTTTTTTTACCATCACATTTCTATTGTGCTTCTACCCTTAGAACTTTGGCCGAATATCATTTATTCATCTGGTTCCTCTGTAACACCCCTAACCCGTATCCGTCGTCGAAACAGGGTTATAGAGTGTTACCAGTACATACAGAACATTTATAGATTAATCAAAACATTACTATTCACTTTATGAGATCATATATATATAACGACCTTTATTTGGGCCCTCGAAGCCCAACATGAACATTAAAATCAAGTCGGAACTCAACTGATTTCTCATAAAATTTTCGCTTAATTTTAATTTTTTTTTAAATTTTACCTGTGAACAGTACCCACACGCCCGTGTAATTAGGCCGTGTGGATTCCACACGCCCGTGTGGCTTGGGACACGCCCGTGTCCCTTGTCCGTGGAGCTTTCTGTTTATGACATCATCATCAATTTAGGGGCACACGGCCGCATCGCACGCCCGTGTCCTAAAGTCGTGTTCCATATACGACTGAGACATACGGCCGTGTCTCTGCCTGTGTGGTCAATATCTAAGCTATTTTCCAGGGCTTGGTCAACCTTAATCTCTTACACACTTATACAAAATCAAAAGCACATAACATAGTATTCATTTAATGATTAAACATTCTAAATTAAACTACAAACATAAAATTTGTATGTCATCATACATGTGTCTCTCATACTCATTTTACCTTGTCTATTATTGTACCACTTATATTTTTATACCATGATTACCATCTTACCAAATATTTTCAGCTTAATAATCAAGCATTCATATTTAAAGCTAGATCATATCTTTATAAATACCACATTTCAGACGCGCAGAATAAAATACTTGCCTTAGACATTTCAATCCAACTTCATACCCAACAAGCATCATATTGAAACTAGTCATATATATACATGTCATGATATATATCATTCTCATACTGTTTTCTTATAAATATATATCATTTATTTTCCTCCTCCTCCTCCTCCTCTCCATTCCATATCCTTAACGTATATAACATTCTTGTAAGTAAGATTTCACAATTTACTTATTAATGCTCACATCAAGCTGTTCACACGAGTCATAGTCACTAAATTATTTATAATTCGAGCTACAGAGCTCCAAATTAAGATCCGTAAATTTTTCCTGAAACTAGACTCACATATAATTCCACCATAAAATTTTCAGAAATTTTTGTTTAGCCAATTAATACAGTTTATTCATTTAAATTTCCCCTGTTTCACTATTCGACAGTTCTGATCTTTCTTCACTAAAAATTAATTATATCACAGTACAGAACTCGGATAATGTTCTCGTTGATTTATATTGAAAATAGACTCATTAAGGATTCTAAGAATATAAATTTTAGCCTCTAATTAATTTTCTTCAATTTTTGGTGATTTTCCAAAGTCAAAACAGGGGAACCCAAATTTATTCTGATCTTATCTCACAAAATTCATTATATCTCATAATTTACAATTCAATTGCTTACACCGCTTCTTCTATGATAAACTAGACTCAATAAGCTTTAATTTCATATATTATTCATCCTCTAATTTGATTTTTTAAAATTTATGATGATTTTTCAAAGTTAACCTACTGCTGCTGTCTAAAGTTGTTTTAGTTCAATATGTTTATTACCATTTTTCCTCTAAATTTCGCAGGTCATACAATTCAGTCCTTGCTCAATTAGCCCATCTATTAAGCTAATTTTTCTCAATTAACATTTTATTCCATCATTCTAAACTATTACACAACCTTTGAAAATCAGAATTTTAACACCAAACCTTAATTCACAACTTTTTCACAATTAGGTCCTAAAATCAATTTCTATTGAATTTACTTGATAAAATCATCAAACAACAAAATCAAAGCTTAAAATTCATTTTATTTCATCATAAACAGCCAACACTTATCAATGATAGCTTTTAATTTTGTCCATAAAATCAAAAACTAATGAATTAAACACTTGGACCTAATTGTAAAAGTCACAAAAACATAAAAATCTCAAAGAAAAGGGCAATAATTGAACTCACATATGTCAAAGTATGAAAAACCAGCAGCTTTCAGACCTCCCATGACATTTTTGCTGAAGAAAAATGATGATATCTCTAGATTTTTCAATTTTGTCTTGTTTTATATGTTTAATTTGCAAAATTTCCCATTTTGCCCTTGTTTCTCCTTGTCTTTTTGCTGATTTTCTTGCCCAACCGTCCAGCCCATACAATTTGGGTCTAATTGCCTTTTAAATCCCTCCTTTTTAATCACTTAAACTATTTAATCACAATTTAATAAATTTTGCACTACTTTCAATTTAGTCCTTTTTAATTAATTGACTAACCAAACGTTAAAATTTTCTAACGAAACTTTAATACTAACTTAATAACACTCCATAAATATTTATAAAAATATTTATGGCTCGTTTTATGAATCCGAGGTCTCGATACCTCGTTTTCCATCCAATTTACCTGATTAATTCTTTTAAAATCGCAAAATTCACTAATTAAAAATAATTCTTTTAAGTTCACGCTTGGCCTATAATTATTATTTGTTAAAATTTCTAAACTTACTCGTCGGATTTAGTGATCTCAAATGACTGTTTCCGACACCACTGAAAAATTTGGCTGTTACATCCTCTCTTTTGGGTTGCTTCTATGTTAGCCGAATATCTCTCCTCTCTGTCGAATCCTTCCTATGTTAGTTTAATTGAGTGAATTCGGTGTCTCTCCGCTAGTGGTAAGTGTATCGTGTAGTGGCTGTTAGCCTCATTTTTATTATTATTTTCTCTAAGCCGAATGTCCTTTTCTCTTAGTTCTTTGTATTTGTCGAGTGATGACTTCTTTTTCTTTGGTGTATGTTCGCGGGGTTCAGTTATCGCTGAGGAGCGAAGGGCGCAGAACGTTCTTGAACCATTGGAACCCGGTCTTCCAACATTTAGTTAGGAGCCAAGCTATTCGAGATCAACCCTAGCTAATCTAGATACATTTGACCACCTCCATTTCGATCAAGGTAAGTAGAAGAGTTGGGTTAAGAGTAGTTGTTGCGATTGGTTGTAGTGAAGGCTAACTGGATGTTGGATTGATTGTAGGCTTTGGACTCATAGGGGATTCTGTCACTTTTGTAAATCAAGGTGTGTAGTCATACACCCAACCTTACGCTGTGTCAATGAAGAATGTAGGTGTAACCGCACAAGGCTATTGTGGATCGACAAAAGCCGAAAAGCTAGAACCTCAATTTTTGAGGCCTTACGAGCGTGCGATTGCTCAAGGGGTGAACCAAGCTCGCACATTATAGGTGGTAGGCTTTAAGACCGTTGCGTACGTTTCATGAACTAGGGCCGTCATGGGCCTTGTTGGGCCAAGTATTGGGCCTTAGGCCCATTTACACTATTTTGATCATATGGGTTGACTGAGTCGTTCGAGACGACCGTAGACCTTCTAAAGAGTTGTTTTCTGAACCGAGACCTTAAAAACTGGTTAAATGACTGAAATACCTTGAGGGGTAAATACCCTCGTGGAGAGTTAATTGGCAGGCATAGGATATTGATATAACTGGTTTTGAGTATGACACTGCATACACGTATTATTTATGACATTCTGCATTGGGGTTGGGATTTTGATTCGGAGGGAGTACTGTATTAGTGTCGTTGCCACGTTTTATCGATTTAGTGGCCTCGTCACGTATTCTGACGTTAGTGGCTATGCCACATTTATTACTACTAGCAGCCTCGCTGCGATACTGGTGTGTTGGCTGGGTGGGTCGAGTTAATCCCCACATGGTGTGATGGTTGGTACGGGAGGTGTGATGGTTGGATTGGGATGGGTTGCATATGTGTGTCGGACTACATTACTACTGTATAGGGCTAAGGCCCAGGCTGTCTCTGTTCTGTTTGTTGATTGTTACTCTAATAAGGGGTTGCACACTGAGTTTCGTAAACTCACCCCTTTCTTTTAACTGTGCAGGTAACCCCTAAGCTTAGATGGTTTGGAGCTGCGAGGGACTCAGAAGCGGCCACACGAACACAAAGGACGTGATTATGGTTTATTTACTTATGGAATTTAATATTTGGGTTTTGTTATGTAATAAGGCCATTGGGAGATTTTTAAATTTTAATGGGCTGTGGCTTAATATTTATAAACTGTTAGAGTAGGAACTTTGGGTTTTCAAGGTAACAATGTTTTCTAAAAGTAAACCTATAAATTATAATTCTATTAGTAACAGACAACTTGAAAACTATACACGTTTTAAATGGCATGAAACACTAAGCATACTCGGGCTTTAAAACTTTAAAGGCTTTTACGACAACCGACTTATCATCGTAAGCTGGCTAATTGATGTGGCACGTTAGATTCGGTCGTAGTGTCTAGGCTGGGTCTGGGGTGTTACATTTCCATTTTACCATATTACTAAGCCAAATTATACCGTTTTCCATGCCTTCAAAATGAGCTATTGAGAAGCTGAATATACATCCTATTTACCATTCTTCATTGTTGAATCATATAACCAACATCAAGACCAAATATAAATACCAACATTAGCATCATGATCAAGCCATTTTCGCATGGCTATACACGTACAAATTTCAAAACCAAATATATCAAAACTAGCCTATACATGCCACATAAGCAAATCTCAAGCATTTATTTACCAAAACAAATACTGGATAGTATGATGAGGTCTCCCATGACTTTCAACCCGAGCAAGTCTTCGAAAATCTATAAGCATAAAAAAAAATACACAGAGTAAGCTTTGATAGCTTAGTAAGCCAAAAGCAAATAATTCATCACTAGAACATATATAATTCAACCCAAATAGGCCAAATTTAGTTAATTTCATAAACATATGCAATCACTTTTCTCATATAATACATATCACTACCTTAAGAAATTTCACTTATTTTATTTATCCATGAACATATAAACCATGCTTTCAAATTTGAGTAATAACCGTTAGCTCAATTATATAAATCAAGTTTGCACATATTCATTACGTAATCAACTAAAACATGTCATGCTTCACTAGCCAATTTACATATATACGAACCATACATCATAACACCACCGTCTCGATATCTATTTCATATCTAATTTTCAAATCAAAACAGTATATCTCAAAACCATGTTTCTTGTTTCATATTTCTCATGTTCTAATCATAAAACCACAAGGTCATATAACGAGCACATATAGCACAGATTCATTTGTATACATTTCTTTCATTCATGATAATATATTTCACATTTCATCATTAGAAACATATTCACCTTCCATTTCTGAATTTCATATACAATTCACACGTACCAGAATCATATATGGAAAAACACAATTACCATTTCACATTTCTCATATAATTCATTTGATTATAATTCTCTTGCTATTAACCATATCTCATTTTCACACAGATCATAATCATACTCACTTTCACTGCTCAATTTCATATACATTGCAACATACCTAAATTGGATGCACATTTTCATATACTAATTTATTTCTCGGAATGCCCGTTGAACCATTCGAAATCAATAAGGATACTCGGATAGCTCTGGAAACTCGTACAATGCCAACGTCCTAGACGTGGTCTTACATGTAATCAAATATCGATGCCACTGTCCCAGATAGGGTCTTACACGAAATTAAATACGATGCCAATATCCCAGACTTGGTTTTACACGTAAATCTCAAATCGATGCCAACGTCCCAGACGTGGTCTTAAACGAAATCATATATCGATGCCATTGTCCCAGATAGGTTCTTACACAATATCTCTCATCTCGGAAGCTTACATGTTATGACACCAGTATTCTGTACAATTCTTAAAGTTTAATTGGGACTTTCAACTGCATAATTAAATCAACTCATGCTCAAAATAAGTCATCAAATGCTTAATTCCATTCGGCCGTATACATATAAATACAAATTAATTTGGCACACATAATACAGTTACATTTCAATTTAACAACATTTATTTACTTATGAACTTACTTCGTACGGACACGAACGGACCGGATGATTATTCAACAATTTTCTATTTTTCCCCGATCCAAATCTGATTTCCTCTTTTCTTGATCTAATTCAATATAAATGTCGCTTGTTTAATAACATATTCATTCAATTTCATCCAAAATTACATAATATTGGCATTTTGCATTTTAGCCTCTAACATTTCACATTTCACAATTTAATCCTTATTTCAAAACAACACAAAATACTCAAAATTTCACTATGCCCATGTTAGGTTGGATTACCTTGGGTCCCTAGCAGCCCATTAATTCAATTTATTACACATTTTGACCCCTCAATTTACAAATTTCTCAATTTAGTACTTAATACACATTTTTATCAAAAATCACTTAATTAAACATAATAATCTATCAACAAGGATTTATTTTTCATCATCAAACAAAAAATTCATCACACTATCAACCATGGCAAATCTCAAATTCGTCATCAATTCCGAAAATTAAAACATGGGCTAGGTAATAAACGAAACAACGATCTCAAAAATGTAAAAATTATCGAAAACCGACTAAAATCCATACCTTAATTTAGCTTGGAGCAAGGCCGAACCTTAAAAACCTTCAAATGTTTTTTTTTTCTTTCTTCCATTCGGCTGCAAAAATATGAATGATAATGGACATTTTTTTACTTTATTTTATTATATATTAATACAATATTTACAAAAATAACTTTTGAAATTTAATTAGAAAGCCATATAATTAATGTCCATTACCGTCCATCATTTTAAGGACTTCATATTTAATTAATCAAAGCAAATAGGCACTTTAACTTATAGCATGCTACTTTTACATTTTACACGATTAAGTCATTTTTCCAAATTAACCGTTCAAACGGTAAAATTAATTCACAAAATTTTCTCATATATCAAATAATATGCTGTAAATACCAAAAATAATATTAAAATAATTTTACGGCCTCGAATTTGTGGTTTCAAAACCACTGTTTTGACTAGCGTCTAAATCAGGATGTTGCATGAAGGGAATGTTAATGAAGGAGTGAAAGATGAAGAAGATGAAGTGCTAGCCGATCCCTATGATATTAGTGCTAGTTTGTGACTTCATTGTATTCATTGTATTTGCTTCCTTTTATTTTGAATTGGAGAAAAAACTATCTTTGCTTGGTGTTGAAACCTTGTAGTGTTTGATTGTGATTTTGTTTGAGCAAGTGCACAACTAAGTTGTCATTGTAAATGACTTAAAAAAATATAATTTAAACAGTGAATAAAGACCATTAAATTATTCAACTTAACTTTTATTTGAAATTATTGTGCTTAAGTTATGATCGTGAATCAACTAACTTAGGAACGATTATTCATTATCATAAATTAATGAACTTGGGCTATGATCGTAAATTAGCGAGCCTAATAATATCAGCTGTGATCTTAAATCATCAAGCTATTTAGAGTAGCAATAGTTTATCAGATATCTCGTGTGAACAGGCCGTGTGCCTCACACGGTCACCAGACACACTCTTGTCATAGACTGTGTCAAACCTATAGGGTATTCTGACTTAAAATCGAAAGGCTACCCTAGGGGACACATGGCCGTGTAGCATGACCGAGTGTCACACACGGCTGAGACACACGCCTGTGTCTCTTCCCGTGTGGACAAAAATAAGTTATTTGCATAACCATTTTGCCACCCTATTTCAAAAGCATACACAAGTATAATTTGCATCAATAATTCAACCCAATTGGTAGCCACTTCATAACAATTCATACACATATCATGCCATTTCATCTCCAACCATTTCACTACTTAATTCAATACCATTTGTACATTCAAACACATACTAACTAGCATGATTCATTCCCCATTACTTACATATTCAATCATAAACCAAAGTACATATCATACTCCTCAATACAACCTATTTCAATATGTGTTTTTACTACCATCAATCACATACAAAGCTTGACTCATAAATCATCTATTAACTATTCATTTATTAAGTCCAAATTCATGCTTTTCATAAGTAAATACTCAACATATACCAAATAGCCAAATGATCATCTTGAACCATCACCAACCATACCAAATTATGCCATTACACAAGGCAAATTACACATCAAACCTAAGTCATTAATAAGCCATATAAAATGGCCAAATACATCACCAAAACATTTATAAAAAAGACTCAAGCCTATACATGCCATATAACCAATTCACAAGTGTATAAATACCGAAGTAAAAAACCGGATAGTGTGATGCGATCTCCGCCGACTTCCAACCCGAGCGAACGTCCGAAACACTATAAAACATAGAAAAATAACACAAAGTAAGCTATAAAGCTTAGTAAGCTCGTATGGTAATAAACTCATATTATTAAATAACTGCATTTAAAACCATTATTCCAAACATTATATAATTCATATGATTGCACCATTCTATCTCAAATTCATGCACATAGTTAATCAAGATTTTCATGAGTTTATTCATTCAAAACACATATGGTTTGAATACTTCTTATCAATTCATTATTTAATTAAATTACCATCACCTTTTCTTTCGCCAAGTGAATTATGTGAAATATCATCAAATAACGGTATTTCGCACACTATGTGCCATATGTATATTTAGTTAAAACAACTATAATTCATATCTCACATACCATTCAATTCATACCTTATTATAGCCAAACAAACATATTTTTGGCATGGAACATACTTATACATAAATCTTTCTCATTTCATATACATGATACACTAAAAACTTACCAAATTACCTTCATTTGATTCTCATATAAGTTCTGTATGAACCTGTATCACTTTATTCAATTATACTTTTGTTCTCGTCTTGACTATGCCTATTGAACCATTCGGAATCATTAAGGATACTTAGAAATCACATAAAGCTCATACAATGCCATATCCCAGATATGGTCTTACATGTTATCACATATCGATGCCACTATCCCAGATAGGGTCTTACACGAAATTATATAACGATGCCAATGTCCCAGACATGGTCTTACACGTAATCACAATATAATGCTAATGTCCCAGACATGGTCTTACATGTAATCACATCTTGGTAATCCTAATGTCATGACATATGTATCCTATATTATTTCTAAGGTTCGTACGAGACTTTCGGATGTTGTAACTTCGTCGATTCTTGCTCGTATTTGCTCGTTCAACACTCGTAACAATTCAATGATAATGAAACATATATAATTCAATTCAATTCAATAATAAATAAGCATTTTTAACAAAATTTAAATACGTTTATTAGCATACGAACTTACCTTGTTCTCTGTAACGAAAAATTAAATCGATTAATCCGATACTTTGTTTTCCCCTATTCTAGATCCGAATCTCATTTTTCTTAATCTATATAATAACAAAATTTACTTATTCAATCATTAATTCATTCAATTTAACACAATTTACACTTTTTGACAAAATTACACTTTTGCCCCTATTATTCCATAATTTTGCAATTTAGTCCTTATCACATAAAATTACAATTTCATGAAATTAAGCATAACCCAAGCTAGCCAAAATTTACCCAATCATATAACAGCCCATATTTTCACTTTATTCATACTTTTAGCCACATAATTTCATAATTTCACAAATTAGTCCATAATTTGCATTTTTACTCAAAATCACTTTGTAAAATATGTAAAACTATCACCTAACTTTCATATTTCATCATCAATCATCAAACAACATGAATATTCATCAATGTCATCTTAAAAAATCTATAACAATTTCAAAAATGGAGATAAGGGCTAACTAGATTAAGCTACAATGAGCTTAAAAACGTAAAAATTATTAAAAACGAGACAAAAATCGTACCTTAATTGACAAAGGAAGCTTGGCCAAATGTTTAGCCCTAAAAATGGTTGATTTTTCTTTCTCAAATTCGACTAAGATGATGAATGAATAGGAAAAATGTGTTTGTTTTTTTTAATTATAACATAATAACTAAATTACAAAATTAACCTTAAGAACTTTAATAATTACACCACTTGCCATGCTATCATCTTCCACTATCTCATAAATTATATTTAAGTTCTATAGCTATTTGACATCTTTAGCTTATAGAACGCAACTTTTACGCTTTACGCAATTTAATCTTTTTTACCTAATTAAGCCTTTAAACGGTAAAATTTCTTTTTGAAATTTTCACACAATAATTCTATCATGTTGTAAACTATAATAAAATAATGAAATAAATATTTTGAATTCAGATTGTGGTCCCAAAACCACTGTTTCGATTAACCCTAAAAACGGGCTGTTACAATAATATCAACTGTGATTTTAAATCAGTGAGCTGTTTGAAGTAGCGATAGTAAATCAACTATCTCAGAGAAAATTGTTCTTGATAGTAAATCAATAAAATTAGGTTGTGATCATAAATTAGCGAGCCTTAATAATATCAGCTGTGATTTTAAATCAGTGAGCTGTTTGGAGTAGCGATTGTAAATCAACTATCTCAAAGAAGATTGTTCATGATACTAAATCAATGAACTTAGGTTGTTTTACATGTTTTAGTATTTCCTGTCAGGGAGAATTATATAACATTTGCAAAAAAATGTATCTTTATTGAAAAAGAGAGTAGGACATTCATTGATGAGTCACTAAACTAACTAAAATCACGACAAAGGCAAGCGCACCTATCGAATAGTAGTATAGCTATGGTGAGTCGGGAATATCGTATCCACGAGGACTAAAAGTACTAGTAATTACTATCTTTTTATTATCTAGCCTATAAATTAAAGGGTATGTTTTTAATCTAAATTTAACTAAACTAATTATTAAGAACGCGACAAAGAATAGAATGAGAAAATACTTGAATATAACCAAAGAGAAAGACAATACCCAGGAAAGAATCCATCTAGACTTCACTTATTATTCTGAATTTGAATTAGACGATTTATTCACTTGTGCCTTGATCCATAAAAATCCCTAAATTATGTTAATATCTCTTTCGAGAGTAAGAACAACTGACTCTAGGTTGATTAATTGAAATCTATTTCTAATTAAAACCCTTATTGTCGCATTAACTCGATCTATGGATTCCCCTATTAGATTTGACTCTAATCCGGTAGATTTATGTTGTCCTATTTCTAGGATTTCATGTAACTCCACTCAATTATGCCAGATCTACTCTTAAATAGGGACTTTTGCTCCACTGAAATAAGCATATCACACTTGAATTAATATCCTGAAAATATTAAAGAAAGAAATAAGCATACTGTAACACCCCATACTCGTACCCGAGACCGAGATAGGATACGAGGAATTACTGAGATTTTCAGAATAATTTCAATTAATTTATATCATTTAGTATTCATTTTCATGTTTCATGTAACACTATTTTCATATTATAATTCTCGTATCATATCAAATATTCTATCCGTTGAATCATTGGAGTTCCAATGGATTTTTCAATAGTTCACTCAAAGCATACATTTCTATATTCCATCAATTCATATTCAGAAATAACCCTTTAGACATTTAATCATCAAGCACTCTCTCGAGCCATATCTCATGTAACTGTAGCGAATCAGGATTACCTTTTTAGGTCAAATCCTATCTGCATTAATTTACCGTAGTGAATCAGGAATAAATCCTATTCACTTTAAATTACCGTAGTGAATCAAGAACAAATCCTATCCACTTTGAGGTATTATAGTGAATCAGGAACGAATCCTATCCACTTTATATTCTCGAGAAGGCTTTTTTCAGATTAATCGTTCGGGTTATCTATTTCTGCAACATATGCAGGAACTCTTTCATTTGGGAAATCACCTATATCCATTCGGAACCTAATATTAAAACAGATTTTGTCCCTTTCAAGTAGTTTCAGAACATGTATTATTTCTTTCATTTCAACATCCATACATTTCATATATTCAATTCAAACATCATATAAAATATGATACAATATTTAAATTGTCATATTTATATGCTCATTCAAGTTATACGAACATACCTGACTAAATTGCAGAAATACAAGATTTAGGGGCATTCTGGTAATTTACCATTTTCCCAATTTTCACCCGATCTTAAATTGATAATTTCATTCAATTTATTAATTTAGATAATAAAACAATTCATTCCCTTCAATTTGGTCATTTTTGACATTTTTATAAAATTGCCCTCTAAAGTTTTACTTTTATTCAGTTTAATCCTTAAGCCTAAAACATGCAAATTAACCATACTAGCTAAATATTCATATATATTTTCCTCCTCCTCCTCTCAATTCCACATCCTTAATTTGTATAACATTCTATAAATAACATTATCAATAATTTCACTATTTACTTATATGTATATTCAAAACTGTCCATTTGAGTCATAGTCACTAAATTATTTATATCTTGAGCTATAGAACTCAAAATTAAGATACGATAATTTTCATAAAACTAGACTTACATATCTTCTTACCATAAAATTTTCAGAATTTTTGGTTTAGCCAATAAGCACAGTTTATTCTTTAAAGTCAACTCTGTTCTGCAATCTGACAGTTCTGACCCTTTTTCACTAAAAATTAATTATCTCCTCGTACAGAATTTTAATGATGTTCCTGTTTGTTTCTCTTGAAAATAGACTCATTCAGGATTCTAAACATATAAATTTAAGCCCCTAATTATTTTTATCAAATTATTTATGATTTTTCAAAGTCAGAACAGGGGAACCCAAATTCATTCTGACCTTATCTCACAAAATTCATTATATCTCATGATATACAATTCTATTGCTTATACCGTTTCTTCTATGAGAAACTAGACTCAATAATATTTAATTCCATGTTTTGTTCATCTTCTAAGTCGATTTCTACAATTTATGGTGATTTTTCAAAGTTACCCTACTGCTGCTGTCCAAAACTGTTTTAGTGCAAGATGTTTATTACCATTTTTCCCCTAAGCTTTTAATACATGATAATTTCGTCCCTGCTCAATTAACCTTTTAATTGATCTGATTTTTCTCAATTAATACTTTATTATATCACTTTAAATTACTTTATAACTTTTGGGAATCAGATTTTCAGTACTAGACTTTAATTCCAAACTTTTCACAATTGGGTCCCAAAAATCAATTTCTATTGAAATTACCTAATAAAATCATCTCATAAACAATTTAAAACTTCAATTTCATGCTATTTCATCATAAACTTATAGCACTCAACCATGGCGACTTTCAATTTCACCCATAAAATCAAAAACTAATGAATTTAATAGTAGGACCTAGTTGTAAAAGTCTTAAAAACACAAAAATTACAAGAAAAAGGAAAGGATTAACTTACTTGGTGCAAAAATTATGAAATACCAGCTTAAAGAACCCCTCCTATGGCGTTTTTTCTGATGAGAATGAAGAGAAATCACAAGAAATCTAGATATTTCCATATTAGTCCTACTTTTATTTAGTTAATTATGCAATATTCCAAATTTGCCCTTAAATTATCCATTTTCTTACTGATTTCATGCCCTTGCTGTCCAGCCCAAATAAATTTTGGGTCTAATTGCCTTTTAAATCCTTTCTCATTGGACACTTAAGCTATTTAATCATTCCATCCACTTTTACACATTTTCCAATTTAGTCCTTTTTATTTAATTGACTACCCAAACATTAAAATTTCCTAACAAAATTTTAATACCACATTACTAACATTTCATAAATATTTATAAAATTATTTTTGACTCGGTTTTACGAGACCGAGGTCTTGATACCTTGTTTTTACCCAATTTTTTTCAATAATTTCTTTTTCTAACTAACCACTAAATCGGTAAAAAATTTCTATCGATATTTTCATACGACTTTTCTATCATATCAATATTCATGCAAAAATATTAAAATAAATTTCGCTTTAAATCGAATTTGTGGTTACGAAACCACTATTCCGATAACCTGGAATTTAGGCCATTACAATCTTACTGTAAAAATTTTCGGGATATTACACATACATAATTGAGAACAAGAACAAGTATTTATCATATAATCCAGAAATTAAATAATAAGATCCATCGTAGGTTTCATCTTCCCTAGGTATCTAGGGAATTTAGTTCATAATCTAGGAAGGAAACATCTCAAAATTAGAATAATAACAAGACATAAGAAACCTAATAAAACTTTGAAGGAAATTTGACTAGACATCTTCAATCTTAAAGGAGATCTACTTCTGAGTTGATTCCGATGGCATTCTTCAAGTAATTTCTTCATTCTACTCCATGTGCTCCCTTTAGTCCTCTTCTAATAAGTATTTATAAACTTTAGAATGCTCAGAAACCCTAAAAATTGAGTTTTTTCGCATAAAAGAGAAGCAGGGCTCAAAATTGACATGGGCTGGCACATGGGCGTGTGGCCAGCCCATGTGGAAGTGCCCAGGTTGTGTGGTTCCTAAAGATAGCTCTTTTTGTCTGATTTTGGCCCGTTTTTCGCTCCTTTCACTTCCTTATGCTCACCTAAGTATAGAAACATAAATTTAAAGGATTAGGAGCATCAAATTTACTAATCCACATAATAAATCATCCAAAAACATGCCAAGCATGGGATTAAAATATGTTACTTTTATGGTTTATCAAATATCCCCACACTTAAGTGTTTGCTTGTCCTTAAGCAAAATCCTCAACTCACAATTAAAATTAAACTTTCTCAATTCATAATTCTCATCAACAATATTTTGTCATAATTCACAAATAATCATGCATTGATAATTCAACTAAAAGAGCACTAAAGATTCAAACAATCCAAGTCAAACATTTTAAAGCATGAAAACATAGGTATTTCCTCTTATCTAATTGATTACCTTTAATTTAAAATCGACAAGAATCAATATCCTCACTAGAGATTCACTCAAATCACTCAAAGGATTTAAGCTTAAAAAATTAAGCACTCAAAAGTCAAATATGAAAAGTCATTACAATAGGCTTGCATGAAAATCAAATCTCCACCACTATAAAATGTGATGATACACAAATCAAAAGGTCTTTAAAAAGTTGTAATGGGGCTTAGTTAAGGGTGTGGAGAAAGGCTGAAAAGAGGGTTAGAATCGAGATCGAATTGATAAATTACCAAACTAGAAAAATAACAAATGCTAAATTACAAATAATTACATAAATCGAAACTATTCAAGAATAACACGAGCTTCTTCTCAAAATATGAATTTAATTGTTCAAGCTCAATTAACAAAGAACTAAATAACTATATATGTATTTTTTTCTTTTTTTTTGATGATTTTTTTAATATGTAAATAAGAAGAAATAATTCAACAACTTAATCAAAAGGCTTAATCAAGCAATTAACAAAATCAATATCTCGATAAAAATGGAGTCAATAAAACATGAAAAATTCTCAATGAACAAAAAATGAGTTATGAATTATCATTAATGGGTAAATCAAGAAACGATGTGTTAGTCTCAGAGGGTTTCACTAAGGGTTAATTATGAAGGTAGGCTTTTTATGGAATAAATGGGTTAAAACCTAAATGCCTTTATCATCTCAGTATATCAAATCAAAGGTGTGGTCTCGACATGCATAATCGAAGCAAATTCTAGAATAACAAATCAATAATGACACTCATAACGAATAATAAAATGAGTAAGAAAAGTGTATGCTCTAAAGGCTCTAAATCTCATAAAAATTATGGTTTTCGATATCAATCTTAAAAATCTCAAACTTCATGGTAATACCTCAATTCAGGGAAACAACATAAAATTTTTAATTATGAAAATAGACTTATCATGCTTGGTTCTCTCATGTCTTAAAGTTTAAACAATCAATGCACAAATATCTATAAATTTAATCTAAAACATATCAATGATAATCACAAATCGATAAAAATTCATTCTAATAGTAATATGAGAGTATCACTTGAACGCAAAACATAATTCAGGGATTTTTTAATAATTATATAAATAACCTCCCTACACTTAAGATGTACATTGTCCTCAAGTACAAACAAAAATAATCACAGTAGAAACATAATATCATAAGAGAGAGAATTGAAACTGCCCTGAATATTGGATGAAATCCCCAAAATAGTGAAAAGCGAAATTGGAGATAAATCTAAATATAGTGCATGATTCTGAGCAACTAATAAGAAAATAAACACAAATGGTGAAGAAGATTAAAGGGTTACTCGATTAGAAACAACCATAATAAATAAAATATAGTTCAAAATATAAAAACAAAAGAAGTCTAAGAAAATAACAATAGTCATAAAACTAAAACTAAAACTAAAACTAAAACTAAAACTAAAACTAAAACTAAAACTAAAACTAAAACTAAAACTAAAACTAAAACTAAAACTAAAACTAAAACTAAAACTAAAACTAAAACTAAAAATAAAACTAAAACTAAAACCAAAACTAAAACTAAAACTAAAACTAAAACTAAAACTAAAAGTAAAACTAAAACTAAAACTAAAACTAAGACTAAGACTAAAACTAAAACTAAAACTAAAGCTAAAACTAAAAATAAAATAAAATGAATGGACTCAATGGTCCTCATCATTAGACACATCTGTATCATGAGTCGTCGGCGCTGGAGAGGAGATATGAAAATACTGACAGATCCTCTGTAATGTCGCATCAAGATTGTCAAACCTCTGAGCCCAGTACTGCTCAATGTGAGTGAGCCGCTCTAAGATGTCCTCTGAAGCAGGAGCCGTAGGAATAGTGCGGTGACTCGAAGGAGGAGATTGTCGATCATCATTAGTAATGTTGAATGTGGATGTCCTTATAATAGGGAGGAACATCATCAGTGAAGTCCTCGGGTTCATTCTGAACGTCAGAATGAAACACTCGATACTGAAAGGGGTTTACTCCATGACGCCGCTCGATCATCCTCATGTGTATCATGCTTGAGATTCCTTGAGGGGACATCTAGCCTACTAGTGTAAGTGTGGAGGACTACACTGGTGTGTTTAAGAGACCGAAGTATCGAGCGAGGCGAGTCACATAAGGGCCTAAATAGATGGGGCCCTTCTTGTGGCGGTCAGTCTGATGGCGAAAGGCTAAGGCAATGAAGTACGCCAAGTCAAATATATGCCCGGTGGTTATGCTCCATAGGAAATAGACGTCATGAGTGCTAACGACTCCAATGCTTTCCCTCCTACTAATCAGAGTGTGAGCTAATAGTGCGTGAAGGTACCGTAAGGATGGAGGAAGAGAGGTCGTTTTCGAGTGACTCGTATCATGTGATGTCTAACTCGCTGTAAGCTCAGTCCAACAACGAGATGAAGAGTAATAGATGTATCGATGAATTCAAAAGAAGTGCTCGACACTAATAAATTCCTTTGTTTAAAGTCTCATAGTAGCACTGAACTCGAGGATGCTCATATGTTGCACAAACCACTAAGTTGAAAAGTAATGGTGCCTAGCTTGTCATGAGACGTCATGACCTGCTGTACTAGAAATGTCGCGCAGAACTCCAAGGTAATCCCCATAAAGGTGGGCTCGATGATGGAGAAAAATCTATCCCATGGAGCTATGGTAATGAAGGCGTGAATATCGTCAGCTAGGTGGACCAGCTCTAATTCAGCCCAATCGATACAGCAGCCTAGACTAAGTGGTCGTGCTCAAAGGAGCTGATATAGATCCTCCTGGGGGCCCACCAAAAATCAGAGATAAGGGTGACGGACTTCGACAGTAGTGCTCAAGGAGGAGGTCCTACCATGGGTCTTCTGCTTTTTTGAAGCGGGGACGGTGGTCTTAGTCTTGCCTTGTGTGTTCGTCATGCTGACTCTGCAATAAAGCGATCAAACAATAATTTCAGTACAAAAAGCAAAAGTACGAATCGACATAAATGAGTAATTTAGCTAAGCACAAAACGAAACGTAAAGCCAACTGAAAAGCAGAAAGCATGAAATTTAACATGAAGCGAAAAAGAAAATAGTGGAATCCATTCAACACATATACGCAACAGTAAGGAGAATGTAATGAAATATAAAATGTTACATATAATTGCAAAAATATCAAATTAGACTAAAAATAGAGCTAGGTGATAATCATAAAGAAACCTAAGTAATACGAGATGGAATATGAAAGGAATAAACCTAAAACTAAAAATAATGAAGGAAAAACGAGAAATTTGAAGCAAACGAACAATGTCTCGAATTGCATTAAGAATAAAAAAAATCATATTAAAGAAACTAAAGACTTAAAGATAATTAAAGAAACAAGTAAAAACAGTGAAAATAATAAAATAAAATAATAGTAATAAAGAAAAAAATAATAAAATAATAAAAGACTAAGGAGAAACAAGAGGAAATCAATGGTGATATTGGTGGTCGACAATGCTGACTGTTGTGGGAGGTGGTTGTGGGGTTGGGTTTGAGAGGGGAAGAGGAGGCGGTTTGGTGGTGGGTCGTGCGACGAGGTGAGGGCGTGCGATTGTGGCTCAAGTAAAGGGGAACTCAGGGTGAGGGATGGTTGCGATGGGAATGAAGGAGGGTGGTGAGGTTGGTCGATTATACGGTGGGGGGAAGGTGGTTGTACGACGAGGGAAAAGAGAGGGGAAGGCGGATTGCGTCGGCTCATGGGGCGTGTAGAGGAAGGGAAAAGCGAGGGCGAAGTTGGGAGGCGTGCTGGTGCGGTCGTGGGTGGCTAAAGGTGGCCAGAGTAGAAGGAGATGGTCGATGGTGGCTAGGGTTTGGGTAAAGAAGAAGACAAAACAAATGAAAAGAAAAGGGGGCTAGGGTTTTAAATGGGGGACACGGTCGTGTAAGGCCCATGTTAGGCCACACGGTCGTGTCACATACTCGTGTGGTCTCTCTTTATCCTGTGTTTGTTTTAACACTACACGCCCGGTCTTCACACAGCCGTGTCGCAAGGCCGTGTGCAATCTCCTTCGCTTCTCCCACGCCCGTGTGGCAAGGCCATGTCTCGCATACTGCCGTGTGCCTTTCTCGTGTAACACTCTGACTTGTTTTAAATTTGAAAAATTAAGCTCCAGGTTTCACATGACCTAGAACACACCCATGTGTCCAGGCCGTGTGGTCTACACAGCCGTGCCACATGCCCGTGTGGAATACTTTAGGCCGTGTCTTTGTCAATTTATGGAAAAATTAAGTCCCAAGCTCCACACGGCCAAGGACACGCCCGTCTGTCCAAGCCATGTGGGTTACACGGTTGTGTCGCCAGACCGTGTAACTCACTGTTGATTTTTTTATTAAAATTTTAAAACTAAGTCATTAGGGTCCACACGGCCAAGGACACGCCCGTGTGTCCAGGCCGTGTGAGTTACAAACAATTTTTTTTTTTAATTTTGAAAAGTAATTAATTTTAAAAACATCATGAAATAAAATTAATAAAATTAGCAGAGTTAACACTCGGGTTGCCTCCTGAGAAGCGCTTATTTAAAGTCTACGCTCAACTTACCTCGTATCTGCACGGTCACAGTGGTTTGCGGAGTTGAGACTCTTCTTTCTCGCTGTCAATTCTATTAGTAGAGTAAGGCTTGAGTCGAGTAATATTTGCCTTAAAAGTGCCGAATTTAAAATGAGTTACCTCGACTGTACTATATGGGAAAACATTCAGTGCTATGAAAGGAGTCGCTCTATTTGCGTTAAGCTTTGAAGTGGCAATTCGAGGGTCAGTTTTGTAACAACCCGTTTTTAGTGAAATCGGAACAGTGATCTCGGGACCACAAATCTGACCCAAAAATATAATTTATTTTTATTTTATTATATGGCCCGTAATATTGTATATATGTCGTGTGAAAATTTTGATATGAAAATTTTATCGATTAAGTGTTTAATTACGAGAAGGACTAAATCGCTTAAAATGTGAAAGTTTAATTCTAGTAGCTATAAGGATCAAATAGCTATGGAATTCAAATCTAGAGGTCCTTATCTGGTAATTAGACCATTAAAGAAAAGTATGTAGATTCTTGGTGACTTATCCATGGAAAAATTAGAAAAGGTCAATGACTAAAATGTAATTTGAAATAATTAAATTAATTAAAAGATGATAAAAGAAAATATTATCTTATTATTGTCATCTTCAACCTAAAATTCTACAGAAACCCTAGGAGAGAGAGGGGAAACTTTCAAGGCTTAATTGGGTAAGTTCTCTTGTCCCGTTTTTAGTAAATTTGGTATTTTTGAAACCAGGATAGCTTAATCTCTCTATTTGAGGGATTAATTTGAAAAGTTATCAAGGTATGAAAATGGGTCACAGATGTATATGCTGGAAGTTAGAAATTCATGGTAGAAAATGAAAGATTATTGATAGATAAACAACTTTTGGAAAGTGATTTTTGATGAAAACATGATTTAGGGAAAAAAATGAAAAGTTGTAAAATTTGATAAAAAATTCTAAAATTTTTTGAATACATGTGCTGGAAAATTTGTAATGGGGCTTTAGTTAGGCTTGGAGTAGAGAGTAATTTGCACAAGTTTCATTTTCCGGCCTAGGGAAAAAATTGGAATTTATGGAAAAGTTAGGGGCAAAATGATAATTTTGCCTAGGACGTAAATTGAGTCCATTTAAATATGAAATGTGTGAAATTGATGGTCAAATTCATTTATATAGATCCAGACAACACAAATTCGAGGTTAGATCGAGGAAAATAAAATGTTTTGGATTAGTAGACTTTTTACGCGAACAAGTGTCGAGGTAAGTTTGTGTAACTTAATCGAGCATGTAATTATGTTAATTGAATGTTGTGTTTGTATGTAATGTGATTTACATTGATGTGCTTTACTTGTATACTATGATGGAAAATTTGATACATGCTTGAAATGGTGATAAAGGGGTTAAGTTCCGATTGAATGTTGAATTTCGATGATTATATGCGCTTTCCTGAAACTAATAAAGTCCTGCATTTGTTGCGGACAGGATTTAGCTTGGACGAGTAATCCTATTGACCTGATATATAAAGGATTTAGCCGGAACGGGTAATCCCAATATAATACCTCTCGAGCATACGTTATGATTAGGGTTTAGCCTGGATTGGTAATCCTAATCGAGCTCTTCTGAGCTTACGTTATATGAAGGATTTAGCCTGGACTGGTAATCATGTTATACGATATGTGGCTCGAGAGAGTGTTTCTTGGTTAAGTGCCCTAATAGGTACCCTGAATATGAACTTGACGGATTAATGAATCATACACTTCGAGTGTACTACTTAAGCATCTATCGGAATTCAATGATTCAACGGACATAAAACTCTTGACATGACATGAAAATCTTGAGATGAAATGATAATGACTTGAAAGAATATTGCTTGATGAGCTCATCTATGTTACTTGATTGATATGAAGATTTTGGTGACTAACATGTTTGATTGAATGTATGTGTTTAGCCAATTTAGCCAAATGGACGGAAAACATGATATTGTGTGCTTAAATTTAATAAACAGGATTGGTAAGTTTAGTTTCCGTTATACGAACTTACTAAGAATGTAATGCTTACTCCATTTATTTTTCTTTATTTTATAGTGCTCAGAAGCTTGTGAAGGTTGGAGATCACTGGAGCATCGTCACACTATCAACTAGTCATTTTGGGTATACTTAGTAGAAATCATTTTGATATAATGGCATGTGTAGGAAAACTTGGCCAATAGTGGCTTGAAAATGATGTTTTGTAACCTAGCCATTGGAATAGCTAGAAATGGTTTATTTTGGTATGATTAAGTGGGTTATGATGATATATTCATATGTGATATGTTATGTATATGTGATCAAATGATGCTAATGCCTAAGTTATTCTAAGGTAAGTTTATAAACACATATGCATGTAGTGATATTCCTTGTTGAATGATGGAAATTGCCCAATTTGAATGCTTGAATTGGCTGGTTTTGGATGTGTGTTTCAAGTGCAGGTCATGGGTGAAAATTTGAGTGAGAAATGATACTAGAAATGGCTTCATCTTGTCCACACGGGTGTGTGTCTAGACCGTGTGTGACACACGGCCTGGTAACATAGGCATGTGGTTAGGCTGTGTGTCCCCTGTACCTAAATTTTGTGAAACAGAATTCTAAGAATTGAGTACACAGGCAGAGACACAGGCGTGTGTCTCAGCCGTGTGCGCCACATAGCCTAGAACATGGGCGTGTGTCTTGGCTGTGTGAAACCTGCACCTGATTTCGAATTGAATTAATTAACCACACAGCCTAGAACACGAGAATATGGCATGGCCATGTGTGCATGTCAGAGAGTTACACAGGGTCGAACAAGACTTCTAGCACGGACGTGTCCTAGGGTCACACGAGCGTGTCCTTTGGACCACACGGGCATGTGAGCCCTACACCTTGGGAAAAATTTATAATTTCGTGAAAAAAATTCTTAGAGGTCCCGATTAAGTCTCGACTTATTTTTAATGCTCGTTTTGGGCTTCAAGGGCCCAATCAAGGGATGTTGTGAATAATCTCGGTAAGTAAATAGTAAATTTCATGAGTTATCTATAAAATGTTCTAAAAGTTTTGGTAATACTCTGAAACCCTATTTTGATGACAAATACGGGTTAAGGGTGTTATATTTATTGGTATCAGAGTTAGGTTTAACCAATTCTCAGATTTGACGTAGCGAACACGAGTTTAGCTATACATGCCATTATATAAATTGTGATAGTGTGATGACTCTTGATCATTTTAAATTTTTTTTTCATATAATAATGTCATCTAACCGAGTTAGAGCTGAATCTGAGGAAGTTGAGAGCAATGCTTCAGCTTTAGTACAAAGAGTTGCGTCTGCGTCTGGTAGTGAAAGGCCCGTGTTTGAGGGTCGAAGTGAGGAGGCAAAACAAGGCTTTTTTCAAATGATGAATGAATTATTTTCACAATACTTGAGAACAAAGCCTACTGTAGAATGACCTCCCCCACCTACTCCCTAACCGATTCCTGAGGTACCACAGGGTACCGAATCTGTTAGAATTGGTAAGCCTCTGATAGATAAAATTTGCAAGCATAAATTTCAAGGCTCAAAATAGATTAAAACCATTTGTATTTAATCATAACGTCCCTAATACGAGTCTACAAGGCTCAAAACATGCTTTGGAAGTGGTTCGAGACTAAACCGAGTACTTAGGAATTTTTTACCAATTATAGAAACATAATTTTCAAGGAATTTTTTACCGTAGATGATGATCCGGAAAGGGCCGAGTTTTGGCTAAAAAATACTATCTAGGTTTTTTATGAACTATCTTGCACACTTGTCGAATGTCTAAAATATGCAATATCCCTACTGAAAGATACAACTTATCATTGGTGGAATACCATAACTTTAGTTGTACCGAGAGAAAATGTTACATGGGAATTCTTCCAAGCTGAATTCAGGAAGAAGTATGTTAGTCAGAGGTTCATGGATCATAAAAAGAAAGAATTTCTAGTGCGAAGATAGCTTTTTTATTCGATTTTGGCCCGTTTTTCGGTCTTTGCACTTCCCTATGCTCACCCAAGTATAGAAACATAAATTTCAAGGATTAGGAGCATCAAATTCACTAATTCACATAATAAATCATCCAAAAACACGCCAAGCATGGGATTAAAGCATGTTACTTTTATGGTTTATCATTCATACATAATATTTTTCAGATGGCATGCATATATTCCATGTAGGAGGTAGAATATGACCATCCATTTTTGCTATTCTATAAGCTCCATAGCTTATTTTAATGACAACTTTGTAAGGTCTTTCCCAATTATGGGCCATTTTTCCTTGCTGTGATACTGAAAAGCAGGCTTTTTTATTTATCAGAACTAGCTCACCTATTTGAAATTTCTTGTTTTTCAATCTAGAGTTGTAGTATCGAGAAACTTGCTGATAAATGCCAAAAGTAACATGTTTTAGCCTCTTTCTTAATGCATTTTTGGATGATTATTTGATTTAAAATTGTGAATTTTATGCTCATAATCTTTTAAATTCATGTTTCTATACTTAGGAGAGTATTTGGGAGCAAAAGGAGCGAAAGACAAGAGAAAATCGAAAAACCAAAGCAAGTTTCAATAGCCACACGAGTTGGACACACGACAGTGTAAGCCACATGGGCTACCATACGTCCATATGGTAGACTATGTGGAAATCACGAATTGCACTCCAAACCTATGGGAAAAATGCATTTTTAGTTTTTTTTGGGTATTTTAAGACCAATATATGACAAAGATAAGAAGAGAGGAGTAAGCCGTCATAGAATACTCAAGAAAACAACTTAAAAAACACCATTGAAACTGACTCTGAAGCATATTTCCATCAAGATTGAAGATCTTTTGATTTCTTTGAAGTTTATTATGAGTTTCTTTATTTCTTGTGGTTATACTGTCTTTGGGATGTTTTTATTTGATATCATGAACTAATTTTTTAAATACCTTGGGAGATGAACCCTAGGATGGATTCTGTTGTTTGATTTTTATTTTACGCAATAAATACTTTGATCTTGTTCTCAATTATGGTGCTTAATTCTTGGTTTAATATTTCTAGGCTATTAATCCATATTTGATGTGCTTAAATCAGAGGAGGAATAAACCCTATTTACGAGTAGATCTAGCGTAATTGAATGGAGTTGCATGCAATCTTAGAAATAGGACGACATAAATCTACCATATTAGAGTAAAATATAATAGGTGATCCATATATCGAGTTAATACGATAATAGGGGTTTTAATTAGAAAGAAATTTCAATTAATCTACCTAGAGTCAGTTACTCTTAGTCTTGAAGATAGATATTAGCATAATTTAGGGATTTCTACGAATCAAGATACTAAGTGAAGAAATTATATAATTTAGATTAATAATAACAGATGAAGTCTTGGTGGATTCTTTCCAGGGTATTATCTCACATCTTGGTTGTTAATCGATTATTTTCCTGATTTATTATTTACCGTGTTCTTTAGTTAATTGATTTGCCGTAATTCAGTGTAGCAGATTAAACTAGTTTTTACATTTGAGGAGCTTGAATACAAGTTTTTTCATTATGTTTTAGTTAAGTTTTCATATTTTTATTTATATTCAATAAAATGCGCAAATTGAGTTTTTATTGACCTTATGGGTGGAATGAGGCCTAAGGGTGAGCTAACACACTTTGTGAGTGTGTAGGAGACCATTAGAAGGTTTACTAAATTGATACTGTTCACTATGTCGCAACACGAATGACTCGATATTGCGACATAGGGAGTAGAATGGAGAAAACTCAAGACTGCCTTCGATGTTGCAACACAGACTGAGGGTGTTGCGACATACCTCTAAAGACAGCTGCAGAGGAGTATACTAATTGCTATGTTGTGACACAGGTCCTGGTGTGTCGCAACATTGACTATGTTGCGGAAACAAAACACGAAGTAAGGGCGCTTTGGTCTTCAAAATGAAAGTTTAAGCTCGGGAACGTCAACTAACCTAGGGTTAAGGACGATGGCCACCTAAAAGCTATAAATAGGCTCCTTTGGCACATGTTATAGACATCATTCTATAAAATTTAGTTTAGTTTTCTTTCATTCTTAGGTTATATATTTCTTTTATTTGTTCTTGTTGACTTCAAGATATCTGAATTGTGGAAGCATTCAAACTCTATGGATTTGTGCTCAATTTCAATACAATTAGGCTCTTTCATTTACTTTATCTTGTTGATTTAATTAACATTCTTTCTCTTTATATCGATTTCATATTATCTACGAAAGCCATGAGGAACTAATCCCTCTATAGGGCATTAGCGAGTGGAGGTATGATCTATTAATTATTTTGTAGGGTTACTCAACAGATTAATTGTCTTGGAAAGGAAAAACGTGAAACAAACCCTGTGCCTGACAACCCCAGGAAGTCATCAAGGTGGGAATTAACCCAAAATTGGTATTACTCATTCGTGAACACCTTCACCCCAAGCTAGTCTGGACTGTGAGGTCAGAAGATAAGTAGTTTTTGCTGACTCGTTATGTTAGTGAAAGATCAGAAGATCCCACTAAGGTAGCGATTAGTTGATTGACGAGGAACCCAAAGCAACAGTTCATTGGGATTACCAAAGCAAGCTAATCACCCATAATCAAGATTTGATTTACTCTACTCCTCTATCTCCTAAATTTTTATTTATTTATGTTATTTTATTTTATTATACTAAAAGCTTTAAAAACCTTTCTTTTATGTTCTCGCACGATAATTTATTTAAAGTACTAATTAGATATTTTAGTGTTTAGGTTAAAATTGATCTAGCTCTCACCTCCCTTGGGTACAATCCTCGAAGTACTCACCTACTTCGTTGTAAAACTATATTGCAACTCGACCCATACACTTGCAGATACCATATTGTCGTTCTAAATTTTATTGCAATATTCACACTTTGGACATTAGTATGTCCGGAGGCAGTCATTAATTAGTTTAGTTAATTTTAGTTTTAATCAATCACTCCAATTTGTTGGTTAAATAATAGAAAGATGGTAATTACTAATACTTTTAGTCTTCATGGGAATAATATCTTTACTCACTGTAACTCTACTATTAATTGATAGGTGCACTTGCCTTTGTCAGATTTTTAGTTGGTTTACGACTGTATCAAGTTTTTGGCATCATTGCCAGGGACTAAAATATTAGGAAAACTTTATTTCTATTAATTTAGCCATTTTTTATTTTAATATTTTAATTTGATTTTTTAATTTAATCTTTTTGTTTGTTTGCTTCTGGTAGGTTCTTTTGGTTTATGACTAGAGGTAACTCATTAGATCCATTATTTTTTGATAGTGAGATTGAAAAGACTGCTTGTAAAAATCATAGAGAGGTTAGAGAAACAAGACAAAGTCAACGGAATATAGTAGAGGATCCAGAGGAAAGGGTATTACTATGGAGATGAGTGATAATCAAAATAACCAGCTACCTCCTGTAGGTTGTGTTCCTCGAGCTATGTATGATTATGCTAAGCCCACTCTGATTGGGACTGAATTGAGTATTATCAGACTGACTATTGCTGTAAACAATTTTGAGCTGAAGCCGAACACAATTCAAATGGTACAACAGTATGTTTAGTTTGATTTGTTGTAAGATGAACATCCAGATGCTTATTTGGCTAACATTCTAGAGATTTGTGACACTTTCAAATCAATGGTGTTACTGATGATGCCATACGCTTATGGTTGTTCCCATTCTCATTGAGAAGCAAGGCAAAACAATGGTTAAATTCATTGCCATGAGGTTCTATCATGACTTCGGCTCAAATGACTGAAAATTTTTTGTTAAAATATTTTCTACTGGCTAAAACAACTAAGTTGAGAATGACATCTCTTCTTTTGTTCAGTTTGATATTGAGACACTTTATGATACATGGGAAAGATTTAAAGTTTTTTTTGAGAATGTGCCCTCATCATGAACTACCTTTGTGGCTCCAAGTTCAAAGTTTTTACAATGGTTTGAAACCCTCGACTAGACAGATGATTGATGCAATAACTAGAAGAACATTGAATAACAAAACACCTGAGGTAGCTTAAGAGTTTATTGAGGAGATGATACTAGATAATTATTAGTGGCAAGTTACGAGAGTAAAACTTGTCAAGGCAGCTGGAGTTTTTGATATTGATGCATTTTCTATGTCTGCAAATTAGGTTGAAGCTCTTGGTAAGAAAATTGATGATTTGAATTTTTCTAAACAGGTGAGCCCGGTGATGTAGTGTGATGCGAATGAAGTGGGGATAATTAATTCATAATATTCACCCATCACGTCTAACATTGAACATGAGCAAGTCGAATTTATGAGTAATAATTCTAGATATCAAAATAACCTTTATAACAATAGTTATAATGCAAGTTGGAGGAACCATCCAAAGTTCTCTTTAGGTGGTTAAGATAATCAAAGGTCACAACCTCTTTCGGGTTTTCAGCAGCCTTATCAACAAGAGAAGAAACCGAACCTTGAAGAGATTTTAGCTAAATTTATTTCGGTGTTAGAAACTCGATTTTAAAACACTGAAAAAACATTGAAAAATTAGCAAGCATTGATTCATGGGTTTGAAAATCAAATTGGATAGCTTGCCAAATTTGTTTCGGAAAGACCACAAGGTAGCTTACCTAGCAACACTGAAAGTAACCTAAAGGAGCAAATCCACGCAATCACTGTTCTAAGTGTGGAAGGGTTAGTCGAGCTTGAATAGCAGCTAAAGCTAGAAGTTGTTGTGAAAAAGTGATGAGGTTGAGGAGAGTAAGAAAGAGCATAAGCCGGTAATCAAAGACTACAAACCACGAGTTCCGTATCTAATAGCATTTAAGAGAGACCATATAAAATAACAATATGGTAAATTTCTTGAACTCTTAAAAAATTACACATTAACTTACCATTTTTTGAAGCCCTTTCGCAGATGCCAAAGTTAGACGACTTATCGATTATGGAGCTCAATGCAGTTTTCTCGGTCATTCTTCAAAACAAACTACCGAACAAACTTAAAGATCTAGGGAGTTTTACTATTCCTTATCTAATTTGTAGTTTAAATATTGAAAAAACTTTGGCTGATTTAGGGGCTAGTATAAATGTCATGACTTATAAGATGTTCAAATAACTTAGTCTTGGGGAACACAAACCCACTAGGATGAGTATTCAATTAGCGGATAAATCAATTAGATATCTTAGGGGTATTATTGAGGATGTACTCGTAAAAGTCGATAAATTTATATTCCCTATTGATTTTGTTGTATTGGACATGGGTGAGGATATTGAGGTACCTATGATCTTAGGTCGACCCTTTTTAACCACTATTAGAATTGTTGTTGATGTGGGTACTGGTGAACTTGTGCTTCGTGTAGGTGATGAAAAGATTACACTTCAAACACGTGATTTTGTGAGAGTCCCTAGTGAGCGAGATGATGCTAATTATTCTGTTAATGTTAGTAATCATGTGGCTCGACGATCTTTATAGGAAATCCCTCATGAAAACGTGTTGGAGCCATATTTTATTCAAAGTGATAGAACTCGAGGGACAAGTGAAGAGCGAATGGTGCAACTTGACAAACTAGATGAATAGAGAACGAAGGTTGATGAGAAACTGAGGAAGAAAAAGGAAGTAACAAAGCAATGTCATGATGTGCATGTGAAGAAAATGAACCAATTCAAAGTTCGGGACAAAGTGCTATTAGACAAATCGGATCCACAAATTTTTCTTTTAGAGTTTAAGTTAAGAGGGTCCAACCCATGAGTGGTAAAAATCATTTTTCCATTCGGTACAATTGAGGTAACACATCTTGAATATGACACATTCAAGGTAAACAATCATCGTCTTAAATTTTATTGTGGTGGTAATAATGATAATGATAGAGAAGAGCTTTGGCTCCAAGATCCGCCTTAACTGTTTGCGCAAAAAGGGAAAAGTCAAGCTTAGACTCTAAATAAACGCTTCTCAGGAGGCAACTTGAGTGTTTTTATTTATATTTATTTATTTTACTTTCATGTTATTTAAAAAAATAAAAAAATTAAAAAAATCTAAAAAAATTGAAAAAAATTAAAAAATTAAAAAATTAGTAAATTTATTTTTATTACATTAAAAAAATAGAAAAAAATTTGAAAAAAAAGTGGTCCACATGGTATGAGGTGATCCACACAGCCGTGTGCATTCTAAAACTAATTTTTGTAAATTTTAATTTAACTCATACCGGCATAGAGAGTTACATAGGTTGGAGACATGGCCGTGTGAGACACATGGCCTATCACACTGGCGTGTGGTAGATCGTGTTCCTCATACGGACTTACACATAAGTGTGTCTTCGGCCGTATGGTTACTGGGCTTATTTTTCTCTATTTTTGAATCACACACAGTCTGTGTGATTTCACACGGCCTGGCCACACATCCATGTGGCGTACATTGCCTGGCACATGACCATGTACTTTTTTTTTTCCTTTTTAAAGTTAGTTTTTTTTTTCTTCTTTCCTTCCTACCTCAACCAAAGTGATTTCATTTAGTTTTATATTTTATTTATTTTGATTTTGATTTTGATTTTGATTTTGATTTTGATTTTGTGTTTGCTTTTTTTTTTGTTTATTTTATTTTATTATGCACTATACTTTTATTATTTTGTCTTCTTTTTTTTTATTTTGTTATCTTTTTATCTTCTTATTAATTTTTCCTATTTTCTTATTAGTTTGCTCGGAGACATGCACTTCATTTAGAATCGCCTACAATTCTTGTTTTCAATATTCCGACGAATTCATTCAAATTCAAGGTAATTTCAATTCTTTTCCTCCTTATGATATTGTACTTATTCTGTGATTTTAATTGTTTGTACATTAAGGGCAATGTACATCTTAAGTGTGGGGAGGATTTTATATGTTTATGTGATATAACTCCTGAATTATTGTTTGTGTTTAAGTAATTTTCTCGAACCTAACATTGAAGTAATTTCTTTTAATTTGGAGATTTTATTGAATCGATTTTGGAATAATTTGTGGATTTTTGTGTATTATGTGATTTATACTTTAAGACAAGAGAGTGTCAAGCATGATAAGTTGTTTTTGAAAAATTATAATTTTAGGTTGTCTCCCTAAACTAGAAAATTATTTTGGAATTTTAAATTTGCAAGTTTGACATCAACATCATAATTTTTTTTGTGAGCTTTTGAGCCTATAGAGCATATATTTTAGTTCGTGCTCATTTTATTTTTGGTTGTGAGTATGTCAACTTGATTTGGAGTTCTAGAACTTACTTCGATTATGCATGTCGAGACCACATTATTGATTTGATATACTGAGATGATATAGGCACTTAGTATTTAACCCACTTAACATTTAAAAAGCTTACCTATTGACTTAACCCTTAGTAAACCCTATTGATCCTAACACATTTTTTTTCTAACCCGTTAATATTAACCTATTACTCATCTATACTGTAACATTATCCTTTTCATTAACTCTCTTTTTTTTTTAGATTTGATTTGGTTAGTTACCTAACCATATTTCATTATTTGAATTGTTGAATTTTATTTTTGTTTAAAAAATCAATAAAAAATTAAAAAAATATATAAAAAAAGAAGGAAATAAAGAAAAAAATATTTGATTGAGCTTGAATAATTAGTTTCATATTTTGTTGAAAAGCTGTAACAGTCCTGTTTAGACACTAGCCGGAATAGTGGTTTTGGGACCACAAATTCGAGTCAGAATAATATTCAAATATTATTTTCTGTGTTTACAGTATATGATTAAATATGTGCAAAAGTTCCGTATGAAAATTTGATCGTATGTGTGCTTAATTATGAAAAAGGATTTAATCGCATAAAGTATAAAAGTGGCTTGCTAATTGTTAAAAGTGTTTATTTGATTTGGCTTATTAATTGTGAGGTTCTTATATTGATATTTAACCATTTTAAAGGTTGGTGGACATTTATGTCCATGGTTTATATGTTATATTTTAATGATTTAGTAAGGTTAATATGGTAAATAATGTATTAATAAGAATTAAATAAAACAAAATATGAATTTTACTTCATTTTACCCATCCTGGCTGAAAAACACTAAAGAAAAGAGAAAGAAAAAGAGTTTTAGGGTTCGGCACATTGATTTGGTGATTAAGGTATGGATTTTGTTCAGTTTTTGATAATTTCTACGTTTTTTGTAATCGTTGCTTTGTATACTATCAAGCCCATGTCTCAAATTTTGATTTTGTTGATGATTTTGAGTTGATCCATTGATGAAATTATAGGCTTTGTGAAGTTAGTTGTTTGTAAATGAAAGATATGTTTTGGGTTAACCTATTTTGTATTTGAATTTTTGATGAATTTGAGTAAATTTGACTAAATTGTGAAATTTGTAAATTGAGGGACTAAAATATGAAATAAATGAAACATATGGGCTTATATGAATACTATGAGAATTCGGCCTAACATGGGTATATGCAAATTTTTTGTATTTTGTGATTTTTGTGATTAGGGACTAAATTGTAAAAATGTGAGGGCTAATTTTGGAAAATGCCCTAAATGTGTGTTTGTGCATTGATTTGAATGATTTACGTGTAAGACCATGTCTGGGACATTGGCATCGTATTTGATCTCGTGTAAGACCCTGTCTGGGACAGTGGCATTGATATTTGATTACATGTAAGACCATGTTTGGGACGTTGGCATTGTACGAGCTTTTTGAGCTATCCGAGTATCCTTATTGATTTCGAACAGTTCAATGGGCATTTTCAGAAAATGAATGACTATGTGAACATGTATTCGATTCAGGTATGTATGAAATGTATATTAAGTTTGAGACTGAAAGGTAAGTACATGTGCAAGTTATGGTATATGATATAAGTATGAGAAAAAATGCTATATGAGCTAATGAATTGGGATTATGTGAATTGTATATGAACTATGTAGTAAGTGATAGTATTTGGCTATGAATTACATGTATGGTTTGGTTTATAATTGTGTTGTATGATAAGTTTATTTGTATATGGCTTACTAAGCTTTTGAAAGCTTACTTTGTGTGTGTTTGCCTTGTTTTAAAGATATCGTAGCTATTGGAGCTCGGGGATCGTCGAGGATCATCACCACACTATCAAACTCTATTTTGGTACATTTTGAAAGTGTAAATATTGGAGTATGGCATGTATAGGCTAGAGGTAGTTGAATATGTTTTGTGAAGTGTATATTTAGCCATGTGATATGGCTTAATTATGGTTGAACTTATGGTTTGATTCTGGTATATGATATGTAATGCAAATTATGCATATGTGATGTGTTCTTGAATGGCCAAGTAAATTGGTCAATTTGGTAAGTTTTAGTGTGTGTTTATTTGATGAATTGGTAAGATTTTGGTATAAGAATGAATGATCTGAAATGAGGTTATGAAACAAATGTTTAGATATGATTTTGTCTTATGTTTTGGCATAAATTAGTATGGCTATTAAGCATAAAATTGATTGATAATGTTATGGCAAGATTGGTGTATGTATTGGTTGTGAAATTGGTTAAAAATATGATGCTTTAGATGCCTATTTGATGCTTGTAGGGAGTGTAACACCCCTCGCCCGTATCCGATGCCGGGATAGGGTTCGAGGCGTTACCGTTAATTTACCTTTACAAACTTACTTAATCGAGTTACTGAATTTCGCTAGTTATTTAACACTTTTCAAACGTGTGCACTTTGTCTCTTATACAGGCCTCCGAGGCCTAAAAACACTCCTAGGGGTAGTACGGAACAAAACAGAAATTGTTCGATAGACTTGGGGCACTTTAGGAAATTTTCCCTTAGTTGAAGTGTAACATGCCCGTGGGGCTTAGAACACGCCCGTGTCCTTTTTCCTGTATGCAACACGGCCAAGGCACACGCCCGTGGGCTTAGCCCGTATGCTACACTGACTTCAACCTCACCATTCTGTTAAATATACACAGCCAAGGCACACGCCCGTATGCTTATCCGTGCTCTATGCTGACTTAAAATTTCAGGTGCAAGGGACACACGGTCATAGCACACACCCATGGGAGTAGCCCGTGTGTCACACACGGCCAAGATACACGCCTATGTGTCTACCCATGTGGACCTTGTTAGGATATTTTCCAAGCCTTAAGTCACCCTCTACTAGCCAATTACACTTATATATTACTATAGTGCATACTTGGACCAAATTATCCATTTGTAAATATGAAACTTTGATTAACCTCGTTGCATGTGAACCTCATGTCATTGGTTTCATACATGCTATGTTAATTCTTATCCTGCATTTAATGACTTATATGTCTGCTTGACATATTAAGATTGACTCGTTATTATAACTCATTGCCAATGATAACTAAGCCATCACATATGAATATAAACATGCATAGATTTGTAGGGCATAGCCTACTTCAAAATGAGCCAATTCCCATGGCCATATACAAGAAAAGATAAACATATTTTTACATGCCTTCACTAGGCAAATCAAATGACATATATAACAAAATACTCAAAAATCCTATAAATGCCATTGGACAAAATAGAAATGTCTTGATACCAAAGCTTGTCTAGTTGATAGTGTGTTGACTCTCCAATTGTCTTTCAATTCTTATGAGTCCTTGAGCTCTGAAAAGCAGGGAAAAGAGAGGGGTAAGCATTTACATGCTTAGTAATCCTATATAACTGAAAAGTAAACTTACCGATTGTTTAGCATACATCCATAATAGATAATGAAACCAACAAGCATAAGATAATTTCCCTATCACATGCACTCAACCATCGAGTTAGTTACATATCAATGCATCATGTAATTCATCTTAGATGAGCTCATCATTTAACATATCATCTATACACATTCCTTGTGATAGTCCCATTGAGTTTCTAGGAAATCTCGATGGATCATCCATTTACCATCAATTCGTACGAATGATCGTTTCAGTATGCACTCTCGTGAACTTCACATCTTATAGCAGGATTACTAGTCCAGGCTAAATCCCCTATAATATAAACTCATAAGGTGATGTCAGGATTACCAGTCCAGGCTAAATCCCTTATAACGACAAACACCCTTAATGAGCTCGGATCTGAATTACCAGTCCAGGCTAAATTCAGACCCTAATCGGATTACCCGTCCGGGCTAAATCCATAATGCACACATATTCTTCGGGAGGCTCGATCACTCAAGGAACACCATTCCAGGCTAGATGATTTTTATACTTGAGATCTTTGGATTACCATTCCAGGCTAAATCCTTTTCTGCAACACATGTAGGATCTCAAGTCTCATGTAAATCATGGTTTATCCATCGAATTCCCTTTCCAACCTCAACCGAGACATTATTCGACAATTCATTATTAAAGATGCAATTCATGCATTTTCATGCCATCAACAATGCAATTATCATGCATTCACAAAACATACAATTATGCAAGTTATAGGCTTACTTCGAGTTATCCGAACTTACCTGGTATTCGTTTCGGAGCTGTGTTTCGGTTATTCCGAAACCTTGCGTTTACCTAAATCGACCTCCAAAATTTGTTCCTCGGGGTCTATAACAACAAAATTATATCATTAATTCACTACATTACACTTTTCAAGTTTAATTTCTACCCCAGTCTAAATGACCGTTTTGCCCCTAACTTTGACATTTTTAAGATTTAGTCCCTAGGCTCGTATAATGAAACACATGCAATTTCTATCTTACCCAAGCCTATCCAAACACTTTTGCCTCATATGGCAGCCCACATTTTCCATTATTTTCACATTTCTACCACATATTTAACAACTTTTGCAAAAAGGTTCTTTTAGGGGTTTTTCATGAAAATCACCTAAGAAAAGATGTTTAACACACCTTCTGTAATATCCTGATTTTGGGCTTAGTCGGAATAGTGGTTTTGTGACCACAAAATCCGAGATAGAAATAATTATTTTATGATTATTTTAAGGTTTATGATATGATTGCATGATTGTGTGAAAATTTCGTGAAGAAATTTTATGCATAAAGTGCTTAAATTGAAATTAGGGACTAAATCGAATAATTTGCAAAACTTGCATTCTAGAAGTTTCTAGTATGAAATTGTTTTGAAATATTAATTAGGAGGTCTTAAATAAAAATTTTACCAATTTCTAAGTTTATGAACAAAAATTGGACATGGATGGATTTTTTGGAAAGTTTAGTAGTAAGGGCATTTTGGTCATTTAGGGGTAAAATGAATTAAAATACAAAATTAAAAGCCAATTTTGCCCATCTTCAACCCCATGGCCGAATATAGCAAGGAGAAACCATGGCTAGGGTTGTTCAAGCTCGAAGCTCGATTGTAAGTCCATTCTAGCCCCGTTTTTCAAGTTCTTTACGTTTTTGGAGTCCTGGTAGCTCGATTTAGCTTATGCTAGCAATAATTTAACCTGGGGTTCATATTTGGAAAAATACCCATAGGTGAAATTTGTGTATTTTGGTGTTTTATGATAGAATATGAGGTTTTAAATTATGTTAGACAACTTGTGCTACTCGGTTTTAAGTGAAAACGAGCAAAAGGGCTTAATCGGTAAAAATACCTAATAGTCATAAGTACATGTTAGAGTGAGAATTTGATGTTGCCATAGAAGGGAAAAATGATCACCATGTCATAAAACATAAGAAAATAGGCTGAAGTTTAATTTACGAGCTTTGGGGAAAAAGTGTAAATATGTAAAAGTTTAGAGGCAAAATTGTAATTTTTCTAAAATATGATTTTGGGTCAATTTGAATAATGTGAGTCCTAATTAGACTATATTTTAAATGATAGAGCAAGGAAAACTGAAATTCGGGCTAAAATGGGGAAAATACCAAGTTGTGGACGAAATGGTAAAAGTAGCCATTTTCGCATACGAGGTAAGTTCATGTATAAATAATGTAGCATAATTGTTATTTTTAAGTTATTGATGTTAATTATATGATATGCTGATTTTTATCATGAAATATATGCTTTGTGGTTATTTTCGAATAAAATGTAAATTATGTGAGCTACTTGTTAAATATAAATTGTTACTGAGTATTGGTTTCGGTATTCTACGGAAGACGGCAAGGATATGTGTTCGAGGAAAATCCCGTTTGAACCTTAGGAATAGATTAGGATACAAGTGACATGTCACTAGGATATTTAGGCATCCAAACTCGTTGAGTTGAGTCCGAGTTCACTTATGGATGCGAATGTCCGAACTCGTTGAGTTGAGTCCGAGTTCGTGAAATGTAACTAGGCATCCGAGCTTGTTGAGTTGAGTCCGAGTTCACTTATGGATGCGAATATCTAAGCTCGTTGAGTTGAGTCTGAGTTCACTTAGGGGCGGGTTACATGATTGCTTGATTTCATATGTGGCACTTATGTGCAAATTATCCATGTATCCGAATTATATTCCGATATGTTCAACGGGTAAAGTTCCACTCAAATGGAGGAATACTCAAGATGAAAGGGACGTATTGGTAAGTGTTGTGAAATGGATACTTTGAACAGGTATGTACTTAACCCTCGGGTTGAAAAATCAATATAACAACAATATGGTAAGATGATAAATGAAAATATGATATGAATGTCTTGGTGATGATTATGCAAATGATGTTTTATGTTTGCTTATATGGTTATGTTACTTGCTATTTGCATGTGAACTTACTAAGCATTTATGCTTACTTCCTCCTTTTCATTCTTTGTAGTGTTGATAAGCCAGCTTGGAAATTGGGAACGGTCGGAAGCACGCTCACACTATTCGTATACCATCTTGGCATAATGGCTTGTATATTTTGAGTATGGCATGTATAGCATTATAATCATTTTGTATATATAGTCTTATGATATGGTTATTGAGTGGTATAAAAATGCTTGGTAATGATTAGCCATTGGAATGGCTAATTATGATCATATTTGGTGTTATGTATGTCAAATTGCTAGCTAATCCATGGAAACCATGAAATAGGTAAAATTTATCATAAAATAGATTCAGACAGCAGTAGTGACGTGAATTTGAAAAATCACTAAAAATATTAGAAATGAAATTAAATAATGAATAAGTTATGGAATCGAATCTTGATGAGTCAATTTTCATATGAAAGAAACGACACAGGTAAATGAGTTATATTTTATGAGATATTTAAGTTTTGGTGGAACAGGGTCAGAGCGATCTCTGAATCCCCTGTTCTGATTTTAAAAATTCACCATAAATTGTATGAAAATAGTTAGAAGTCATAATTTATATGTACAGATTTCTTATTAAGTATAGTTTTAAGAGAAACTAACTTAATAGTCATTGAAATTCTGTACAGAGAGATATCTGATTCGTAATACACAGAGGTCAAAGCAGTCAAACCCTGAAACAGAGGAGACTTTAACTAATAAACTGTACTAATTGGCCTAGCCAAAAATTCTAGAAAAAAATTATTAAATATATATATATGAGTATAGTTTCAGGGAAAATTTACGAAATTGGATTTTGAGTTTCAGAACTCGAGATATGAATTTTTAAGTGACTGTGACACAGTTAGCTAGCTTGTCTGGAATTTCTAAAATTAAATTGTTTGAGCTGTTTAAGCAATGAATTAAGTCTGTTAACACCTCGTGCTCGACTCCGGCGATGGTCTCGGGTACGGGGCGTTACACCTTCAACTTTCATACCCCTCTATAATCCACCAAAATACAAGCAAATCATGCATGGGAAAATTTTTAAACATGAACCCTAGCATGAAATATGGGTAGAAATGGAAAGATCAAGCTACCGAGATTTTAAAAATACAAAGAACATTAAAAACGGGGCTTGGGAGCACTTACTATCGAGCTTGAAAATGTTGAAAACCCTAGCTATGGAGGACTTGAGAATTTCAGCTGGTAAAGGAAGAAGAATGGCTGATTTTGGCTTATTTTTCCCATTTTATTTCATTAAAATGCCAAATGACCAAAATGCCCTTAAGTCTTTTCTTTGAAATTTCATCCATGTAAGCCTATTTTTGTCCAAAAACTTCGAAATTGGGAAAATTTCTCTTTAAGACCTTCTAATTTATAATCTAAAGCAATTTCATGCAAATTACTTCTAGAATCCAAGTTTTGCAATTTATTCAATTTAGTCCCTAATTTCCAATTGGACACCTTATTTAAAGAATTTCTTCATGAAATCTTAACACATGCACATTCTCATATTCTAGACCTCATAATAATCATAAAATAAATATTTTGATGTTGGATTTATGGTCCCGAAACCACTGTTCCGACTAGGCCCTATTTCGAGATGTTACAGGGAGGACCCTTAATTGGTGGCAATTTGGCCTTGCAAATGGCCTATTTTTTCCCACATGAGCAGGGACACGGGCGTGTGTTTCAACCGTGTTGCTAGAGGGCCATTTTGAAATGAGCTTGAGTAGACCACACAGTCGCACATATGGGCGTGTGCTAGGCCGTGTGGCCAAGTCAGTTTCGACCACGGGCTTGACACACGGGAGTGTGGTCAGCCGTGTGGCCAAGTCAGTAGCCTCCCTAATTTTCACATGGCCTGGCACACGGACGTGTCTTGTGGCCGTGTGGACAAGTCAGTATGTATGCCCTATTTTGACACTGCCTAGACACACGGGCGTGTCTATAGTCGTGTGAGGCACATGGCCTGTTCAAACGAGCATTTGACCTTTGTAACTTTGAAGAATGTTTAAGTTTTCAAAAAATTTTGTATAAGCTCGGTTTAGTCCCGACCCCTTTCTAATGCATGTTTAAGGTCTCGATGACCTATATAAGGGACACTATGGTAATGTTTGAATATGAATGTGGATAAGGTTTATGAATTGTTCGTAAAATGTTTTGATTTGTCCAGTAATGCCTTTAACCCTAGTCCGACGATGGATACATGTCAGGGGTGTTACATTTGGTTGGTATCCAAGCTATGATTTAGTCGATTCTAGGACTAACGTAGCGTATGTGAGTCTAGCTATACATGCCATATTTATGAACTACGATAATGTGATGAATCCTGACAACAAAAATGTGCTTTTATATAGCAAATGGATCCCGAATGAGCCGTAGCTGACGATGTCGAGAGCAATGCGCCTGCTCCCACGCAAGGGACAATACCATCCGATTCTAGATCGGCTATGAGTAGCCATGATGGAGAGGCTAGACAAGCCTTCTATCAAATGATGAATGATTGGTTCAGTCAGTACATTAGAACTAATCCGGCTATTCAACAACCCCCAATTCTGCCTAATCCTTCGCAAGTTCCTGCTATGTCACAAGCTAATCCGAATCAGTTGATTAAGCCTCCAGTTGATAAGATTAGAAAATATGGAGCTGAAGTGTTTCGAGCTACCACTAGTGATAATGTTGAGAGAGCCGAGTTCTGGTTAGAGAATACGATAAGAGTATTTGATGAATTGTCTTTGACTCCGGATGAATGCATAAAATGTGCCATTTCACTTCTGAGAGATATGGCATATCATTGGTGGAAGACTTTGATTCGTGGTTCCGAGAGAGTGAGTCACCTAGGATTTTTTCCAAGTTGAATTCCAAAAGGAATACATCAGTCAGAGATTTATTGACTAGAAACATAAATAGTTTCTTGAACTGAAACAAGGCCGTATGTCTGTTACAGAATACGAGTGAGAATATGTAAAACTGACTCAGTATGCATGAGAATGTGTATCTACTGAGGCAATAATGTGCAAAAGATTTGAAGATGGTCTGAATAAATATATTCATTTGTTAGTCGAGATTCTAGAGATAAAAGAGTTTGTAGTGCTTGTTGAATGAGCATGTAAAGCTGAAGAGCTCGGGAAAGAGAAAAGAAAAGCTAATTCAGAAGCTAGAGAGAAGTGCGAAAGAGATCATCGAGCAAGTCATTTCAATCTGCATCAAAGAAGTTTCGAGATGATTATAGTCGTTCAAAGACTAATGTGGGACATGTGAGTAGAGATCGTACGAGATCGCATTCGAGTTTCAGAGCTCCAGCTATATCTATTGCCAGTGTTGGAAATGTTCGATCTGATTGTCCTGAGTGCAAACACTGTGGTAAAAGACATCCTGACAATTGTAGACTACATGATCGGGTTTGTTCCAAATGTGGATCACTAGATCATTTTATCCATGATTGCCACGAGTCTGTTGAGCAGGATATTGTACAAAATTCGAGATCGAGTAACACTTCAGCTCGAGGTAGACCTCCTAGAAATCCAGGAAATGTGAGTCGTAGTCAAAAAGGGAATAAAGACACTACTATTAGATCCGAGACTCATGCACTTGCCAGAGCCTACGCCATTCAAGCTCGTGAAGAAGCTTCATCTCCCGATATTATAACGGGTACATTTACTCTTTATGATACTTCTGTTATTGCATTGATAGATCCTAGATCAACACTTCATATATATGCATAAATTTAGTATCCAGTAAGACTTTGCCTTAGAGTCTACTGAATTTGTGATTAGAGTATTGAACCCCTTAGGCAGATATGCTTTGGTTGATAAAGTCTGCAAGAAATGTCCATTAATGTTTCGAGACATTTGTTTTCCAGCCGATCTAATGTTATTACCTTTTGATGAGTTTGATATAATTCTGGGTATGGATTGGTTAACTTTGCATGATGCTATTGTGAATTGCAAATGGAAAACCATTGATTTGAGATGCAAGAATGATGAAATAGTTCGAAGTGAATCTAGTGATTTAAATGGGTTACCGGCTGTGATTTCGTCAATGAAAGCTTTGAGTATTATGAGAAAAGGTTGTAAAGCTTACTTTGCCTATGTGATTGATGCAAAAGTGTCAGAAAAGAGAGTTGAATTAGTGCCTATTGTTTGTGAATTCCCTGATGTGTTTTCTGAAAAACTTCTGGGATTACCTCTGATTCGAGAAGTGGAATTTGGCATTGAATAAGTACCAAGAACTACTCTGATTTTGATAGCTCCGTATAGAATAGCTCTAACCGAACGAAAAGAATTAAGGTCTCAGTTGCAAGAGTTAACCGATAGAGGATTTGTAAGACTGAGTTTCTCACCCTGGGGTGCTCTAGTTCTATTTGTGAAAAAGAAAGACAACATGATGAGAATGTGCATTGATTATCGTTAGTTGAACAAAGTGACTATCAAGAACAAATATCCTCTGCCCCGGATTGATGATTTGTTTGGTCAATTGAAAGGAGCTACCATGTTTTCGAAGATAGATTTGAGATCAGGCTATTATCAGTTGCGAGTAAAAGACTCAGACATTCTGAAAATTACATTCAGAATAAGGTACGACCATTATGAGTTCTTAGTTATGCCTTTCGGATTAACTAATGCACATGCTATCTTTATGGATTTGATGAACAAAATTTTCAGACCGTATTTAGATCGATTTGTTGTCGTATTCATTGATGACATATTGATTTATTTGCGTGATGAATTCGAGCATGCCAAGCATGTGAGAATAGTGCTATAGACTTTACGAGATAAGCAACTGTATGCGAAATTTAGCAAATGTGAATTCTGGTTACAAGAAGTTGGTTTTCTGGGCCATGTAGTGTCAGCATCAGGTATTCGACTTGATCCAAGCAAAATTTTAGCTATTTTAGATTGGAAGCCTCCGAGAAATGTTTCTGAAATCTGCAGTTTTTTGGGACTTGTCGGTTATTACAGACGGTTTGTAAAAGGCTTTTCAATGATTGCAACTTCGTTAACGAAACTACTTCAGGAAGATATGAAATTTGAATGGTCTGAAAAGTGTCAGAAAAGCTTTGATCAGTTGAAAGCTCTATTGACAGAAGCTCCAGTATTAGTACAACTAGAATTGGGTAAAGAATTTGTGATCTATAGTGATGCTTCATTGAATGGTCTGGGAAGTGTTTTGAAGCAAGAAGGCAAAGTCATTGCTTATGCTTCGAGACAGTTAAAGCTATATAAAAAGAACTATCCGACTCACGACCTTGAGTTAGCTACGATTGTGTTTACTTTGAAAATTTGGCGCCACAATCTGTTTGGTGAGAAATGTCATGTATATTCTGATCATAAGAGTTTGAAATATCTGATGACTCAGAAAAATTTGAACTTGAGACAGAGAAGATGGTTAGTACTGTTAAAAGACTACGAGCTTGTTATTGATTATCATCCAGGAAAAGCAAATGTTGTTGCTGATGTTTTGAGTCAAAAATCACTGTTCGCTCTGCGTGCGATGAATGCTCATTTGGTTGTGTCCGATGATGGTTTGGTTTTAGCCGAATTAAAAGCAAGGCCGTCATTTATTCAACAGATTATTGAAGCTCAAAATATTGATAATGAGATTTTAGCAAAATGAGCTCAGTGTAATTTAGATTCTGATTTCTAATTTAGAGTTGATAAAGATAATTATCTGAGGTTTCGAGATTGAATTCATGTTTTGAGAAATCCGAAATTGATTCAAATGATTTTGAATGAAGCTTACAATAGTCGTTTATCTGTTCATCTGGGTAGTACTAAATTGTATAATGATCTGAAATAGCATTACTGATGTTCTAGAATGAAAGAGATATCTCCAACTTTGTTTCGAAATGTTTAATCTGCCAGTAAATTAAAGCTGAACATCAAGTGTCCTCTGGTTTGTTACAGCCGATTATGGTTCTAGAATGGAAATAGGAAAGAGTGACAATGGACTTTGTTTCGGGTTTGCCCCTATCTTTGAGAAAGAAAGATGCAATCTGGATTGTAGTTGATCGATTGACGAAATCAACCCATTTTATTCTGGTACGATCCGATTACTTAGTTGATAAATTAGCTAAGTTATACATTTCCGATATTGTGAGATTCCACGGTGTGCCATTATCTATTGTGTTAGACAGAGATCCGAGATTCACATTGCGATTTTGGAAGAAATTAGAAGATGCTTTGGGTACGAAATTACACTTCAGTACTACTTTTTACCCGCAAACGGATGGTCAATCCGAACGGATTATTTAGATTCTCGAGGATATGTTGAGATGTTGTATTCTTGAGTTTGAAGGTACGTGGGAATAGTATTTACCTTTGATTGAATTCTCTTATAATAACAGTTTGCAATCGAACATTAAAATGGCACCGTATGAAGCTTTATATGGTTACAAATGATGTAAACCTTTGTATTGGACTGAGGTCAGTGAAAATAAGATACACGGGGTCAATTTGATAAAAGAGACTGAACAAAAAGTAAAAGTGATCTGAGATAGTCTGAAAGCAGCTTCTATTCTGATCGTCAGAAATCTTACACAAATTTGAAACGAAAAGATATTGAATTTGAGGTTGGCGACAAAGTGTTTTTGAAAGAATCCCCGTGGAAAAAAGTACTTCGGTTCAGTAGAAAAGGCAAATTGAGTCTGAGGTTTATCGGGCTGTATGAGATTACCGAGCTATCAGATAGGTTGCTTATAGATTGTTGTTGCCACCTGAGCTAGAAAATATTCACAATGTATTTCACGTATCGATGCTTCGACGATATAAATCCGATCCTTCACATGTGATTCCTTTGTTTGAGATTGAGATTTAGTCCGATATGACCTACAATGAAGAATTGATCCGTATTTTAGCTCGTGAGGTTAAAAAACTGCAAAATAAGAAAATTTTGTTAGTAAAAGTATTGTGGCATCGACACGGTGTTAAAGAGGCTACGTGGGAGCCTGAAGATGCTATGTGACAACAATATCCAAACCTATTCAACTGTAAGATTTCCGGGAACGAAAATCCATAAGGGGGAGAATTGTAACAGTCCGGTTTAGACCTTAGTCGGAATAGTGGTTTTGGGACCCCAAATTTGAGTTAAAAAATATTTAAATATTATTTTTTATGTTTACAGTATGTGATTAAGCATGTGTGATAGTTCCATATGAAAATTTGATCGTATGTGTGCTTATTTATGAAAAAGGATTTAAGCGCATAAAGTATAAATGTGGCTTGCTAATTGTTGAAAGTGCTTATTTGATTTGGCTTATTAATTGTGAGGTCCTTATGTTGATATTTAACCATTTTAAAGGTTGGTGGACATTTAAGTCCATGGTTTATATGTTATATGCTAATGATTTAGTAAGGTTAATATGGTAAATGATGTATTAATAAGAATTAAATAAAATGAAATATGAATTTTGCTTCATTTTACTCATCCTGGCCAAAAAACACTAAAGAAAAGAGAAAAAAAAAAGAGTTTTAGGGTTCGACACATTGATTTGGTGATTAAGGTATGAATTTTGTTTGGTTTTTGATAATTTCTATGTTTTTGTAATCGTTGCTTTGTATACTATCAAGCCCATGTCTCAATTTCTGATTTTGTTGATGATTTTGAGTTGAGCCATTGATGAAATTATAAGCTTTGTGAAGTTAGTTTTTGGTAAATGAAAGATATGTTTTGGGTTAACTTATTTTGTATTTGAAATTTTGATGAATTTGAGTAATTTTGACTAAATTGTGAAATTTGTAAATTAAGGGACTAAAATGTGAAATAAATGAAACATATGGGCTTATATGAATACTATGAGAATTCGACCTAACATGGGTATATGCAAATTTTGTGTATTTTGTGATTTTTGTGATTAGGGACTAAATTGTCAAAATGTGAGGGCTAATTTTGAAAAACGCCCTAAATGTGTGTTTGTGGATTGATTTGAATGATTTGATGAATAAAAGAGTTAAATTTGAATTTATATAGATCAAGAATTAAAGAAAATGGAATTAGATCGGGGAAAGTCGAAAGTGGTTGAGTAGCCAATTCTGTTTATCTAAATCCGTACGAGGTAAGTCGATATACAAATAAATGTGTTTTCAATTGAATTACTATTGATTATATGCTCTTGAACAATATTGAATGATTATATGAGTTGAGAATGAGATATCCGAGAAAGTATCGATAAGGTTCTGACGTCCGAAAAGCCCCATACGAACCTTAGGAATAGTTAGGATACATATGTCATGACATAGGATCCGATATGTGTTTCGTGTAAGACCACGCTCTGGACGTTGGCATCGACTTATGATTTACATGTAAGACCATATCTGAGACATTGGCATCGTATTTGATCTCGTGTAAGACCCTGTCTAGGACAGTGGCATCGATATTTGATTACATGTAAGACCACGTCTAGGACGTTGCCATTGTACGAGCTTTTCGAGCTATCCGAGTATCCTTATTGAGTCCGAACGGTTCAACGAGCATTCCGAGAAATGAATGACTATGTGAACATGTATTCGATTCAAGTACGTATGAAATGTATATTAAGTTTGAGAATGAAAGATAAGTACATGTGAAGTTATGGTATATGATATAAGTATGGGAAAATATGCTATATGAGCAAATGAATTGGGATTATGTGAATTGTATATGAACTACGTAGTAAGTGATAGTTTTGGCTATGAATTACATGAATGGTTTGGTTTATAATTGTGTTGTATGATAATTTTATTTGTATATGACTTACTAAGATTTTGAAAGCTTATTTTGTGTGTGTTTGCATTATTTTATAGATATCGTAGCTATTGGGAGCTCGGGGGTCGTCGAGGATCATCACTACACTATCAAACTCTATTTTGGTTCATTTTGAATGTGTAAATATTGGAGTATGGCATGTATAGGCTAGAGGTAGTTGAATATGTTTTGTGAAGTGTATATTTAGCCATGTGATATGGCTTAATTATGGTTGAACTTATGGTTTGATTTTGGTAAATGATATGTGATGCAAATTATGCATATGTGATGTGTTCTTGAATGGCCAAGTAAATTGGTGAATTTGGTAAGTTTTAGTGTGTTTTTTTTTTATGATTTGGTAAGATTTTGGCATGAGAATGAATGATTTGAAATGAGGTTATGAAACAAATGTTTAGATATGATTTTATCTTATGTTTTGGCATAAATTGGTTTGGCTATTAAGCGTGAAATTAATTGATAATGTTATGGCATGATTGGTGTCTGTATTGGTTGTGAAATTGGTTGAAAATATGATGCTTTAGATGCCTATTTGATACTTGTAGGGAGGACCCTTAATGGGTGGCAATTTGGCCTTACAAATATGGACTATTTTTGCTCACACGAGTAGGGACGCGAGCGTGTGTCTCAGCCGTGTTGCTCGAGGGCCATTTTGAAATGAGCCTGAGCAGACCACACGGTTGCACACACGGGTGTGTGCTAGGATGTGTGGCCAAGTCAGTTTTGACCACGGGCTTGACACACGGACGTGTGGTCAGCCGTGTGGCCAAGTCAGTAGCCTCCCTAATTTTCACACGGCCTGGCACACTGGCGTGTCTTGTGACACGGCCTAGACACATGGGCGTGTCTATAGTTGTGTGAGGATACGGCCTGTTCACACTGGCGTGTGACCTCTGTAACTTTGAAAAATGTTTAAGTTTTCAAAAAATTTTGTATGAGCTCGGTTTAGTCCCGACCCCTTTCTAATGCATGTTTAAGGCCTCAATCACCTATATAAGGGACTCTATGGTAATGTTTGAATATGAATGTGGATGAGGTTTATGAATTGTTCGTAAAATGTTTCGATTTGTCTGATAACACCTTTAACCTTAGTCTGGCGACAGATACAGGTTAGAGGTGTTACAAAAGCTCAGTTCCATTTGTGATTATTCTTGTTGATGTAATTTATTTTAATTCAGAAATTGATTTTTTTTTAGTTTGGTAATTTATTAACTTGATCTCGATTAGAACCAACATTTCTGACATTTTTCACACCCTTAATCTAAGCCCCATTATAACCATGTAAAGACCTTTTAATTGGTGTGTCATCTCATTTTATGGTGGTAGAGATTTGATTTTTAGGCAAACATATGGTAATAACGTTTCTCGTTTGATTGTTGAGTGCATATAACTTGAAACTTAAAAACCTTGAGTGCTTTGAGTGAACCTTTGTGAGAATGTCAATTCTTATTGAGTTTGAGTTTTAGGTAATTATTGAGATAAGGGAGGTGCCTATGTTTTTATGTTTTAAAAATCACTGCTTGGATTTTTCTTGAGAGCAAGAAAATGCTTAAGTGTGGGGATACTTGATAAATGCTAAAAGTAACATGTTTTAGCCTCATTCTTAATGTGGTTTTGGATGATTATTTGATTTAAAATGGTGAATTTTATGCTTCTAATCCTTGAAATTCATGTTTATATACTTAAGAGAGCATTTGGGAGAAAAAGAAGCAAAAAACGAGCGAAAATTAAAAAATCAGAGCAAGTTTCAAGAGCTTCATAAGCTGGGCCATTCCTCATGGGCTGGACACACGGCCATGTGAACCATATGGGCTACCACATGGCCATGTGATAGACCATGTGGAAATCGCAAATCACACTCCAAACCTGCGAAAAAACACATTTTTTAGGTTTTTCGGGCATTTTAAGACCTATATATGGCAAAAATAAGAAGAAAGGAGTAGGTCGTCATAGAATACTCAAGAAAACAACTCAAAAACCACCATTGAAGCCGACTCTGAAGCATATTTCCATCAAGATTGAAGAGACCCTTTTGATTTCTTTAAAGTTTATTATTAGTTTCTTTATTTCTTGTGGTTATACTGTCTTTGGGATGTTTTTATTTGCTATCATGAACTAATTTTCTAAATACCTTGGGAGATGAGTCCTATGATGGATTCTATTATTTGATTTTTATTTTATGCAATAAATACTTGGATCTTATTCTCAATTATGTGTGTTAATTCTTGGTTTAATATTTCTAGTCTATTAATCCATGTTTGATGTGCTTAAATTAGAGGAGGAATAGACCCTGTTTAAGAGTAGATCTAGCGTAATTGAATGGAGTTGCATACAATCCTAGAAATAGGACGACATAAATCTACCAGATTAGAGTAAAATCTATTAGGGGAATCCATAGATCGAGTTAATGCGACAATAGGGGTTTTAATTAGAAAGAAATTTCAATTAATCAACCTAGAGTCAGTTGCTCTTAGTCTTGAATAGAGATATTAGCATAATTTAGGGATGACTATGAATCAAGATACTATGTGAAGAAATTGCGTAATTTAGGCTGATATTGATAGATGAAGTCTAGGTGGATTCTTTCCTGGGTATTGTCTTGCTTTTTAGTTGTTAATCGATTATTTTTCTGATTTGTTCTTTCTAGTGTTCTTTAGTTAATTAATTTAGTTAATTTTAGTTTTAATCAATCAATCCAATTTGTCAATTAAATAGTAGAAAGACAACAATTACTAGTACTTTTATTCTTCGTGGGAACGATATCTTTACTCATCGTAGCTATACTATGAATTGATAGGTGCACTTGCCTTTGTTGGATTTTTAGTTGCAATCACTTGCTGAGCTTGCACAGCATTCCTAATTTTTGTTGTCTACCTGATTTCATCAGTAAGATCCAAATTGAGGCTAATGGCCTCCTAGCTAGCATTTTCATTGAAATGAGGTGTCCTGTGGGATCGCTGGCCTATCTCAGTAGGGATTACTACTTCTGCCCCATACACTAATGAGAATGTTGTTTCTCTAGTTGTTATGTGAGGAGATGTTCACAAGGCCCGTATGATTCCTAGTAGCTCTTCTAGCCAGGCACCCTTGGCCTCATCAACCTTTTACTTTAAAGCTGCCAAGATTTTCTTATTCATTGCCTTTGCTTGACCATTCATTTGGGGCATCTTCACAGAACTTTGAGCTCATAATATCTGTAGGTCCCTACAGAAGTTGAATTTTCCTTAGAATTGAGTTCCATTGTGTCTCTTTATTATTATAGTCAAAGCATCAGCTTCTATCCATTTAGTAAAATAGTCCACAACGACAGCTATGAATTTCTTCTAAGCTGTGGCTATTGGGAATGGACCCAAGATATCTATTCCCCAAGTTGCAAATGGCCAAGGACCAGACATCATTTGTAGAGGTTCAGTTGGTGATCGCTGCATTGGAGTGTGTTTTTGGCAGAGATCACAAGTGCAAACCATGTGATGTGCATCTTTTTGTATGGTTGGCAAGTAATATCCTTGCCTAAGAACCTTTTGTGCTAACAGTCTTCCCCCTAAGTGATTGCCACATATTCCATCATGTATCTCTTTCATGACATATTCATCTTTAGAGGGAGCGAGACATCTCAAAAGTGGCTGGAAGTAACCTTTTTTTTTATAAAGGACACCATTTAACATGATATATCTAAAGGTGATAGATTGAACAGTTTTAATTGAATAAGTGTTAAGTAGCTTGCAAATACAAGGGTATATTAAATGTAAATAATAACATCATACCTGGTAGACTTATGTTGTATTTTGGCTAACTCTTTTTTGCTGAATTGGTGAGTTTCCCCTTGTAAAGCTTGTTTTATAGGGGTCATCCATGTTTCTTCTTAACTCAAATTAAAACACTCAGTTTTTGAGTATCTTTATTCGTCATTTTGCAACACTTTACTAACATAGTATACGAGAAACTGACGAACTCCTTCTATTCTAATTAAGATTGCTATCACTATTTCTTTAAATGCTGCCAAGTAAAGATAATGGGTCTCCCTTACTTGAGGTGACATCAGAAGTAGTGGAGATGTGAGATATAACTTGAGTTGTTTAAAAACAGATTGACATTCATCTGTCCAACTAAAAGAAGTTCTTAATGCCTTAAAGAAAGGTAAGCATTTATCTACCATTCTAGAGACAAACCTGTTGAGTGCGATCACCCTCCCCGTTAGGCGTTGAATGTCCTTAATAGTCTTCGAGGGAGGCATATCTAGAATAGCCCAAATTTTCACAGAGTTCATCATTATACCTCTTTCTAAAACTATGAAGCCCAAAAATTTGCCTGCTTTTACCCCAAAGACACACTTCTCTGGATTCAACTTCATGTTATAGGTTTACAGAACAACAAAAGCTTTAGATAAATCCCCAATATGACTCTTCAAAGTAGAACTCTTCACTAACATGTCATCTATATAGACCTCAACACTATGACCAATCTACTGTTTGAAAATCTTATTAAACAACCTTTGATATGTTGCACCTATATTTTTTAACCCAAAAGGCATAACTCGAAAGTAGAATAAACCCTACTCTATGACAAAGGTCATTTTATCCTGGTCCTCTAGAGCCATGGAAATTTGATTATACTTTGAGCATGCATCCATAAAGCTCATGAACCTATGGCTTAATAATGCATCCACCAATCTATCAATTGAGGGAAAAGAAAAATTATCTTTTCAACAAACCTTGTTAAAACTAGTAAAATCGATGCACATTCTCCATTTTCCATTGACCTTTTCACCATCACAATATTTGATACCAGTTTGGGTATGCCACCTCCTTAATAAATCACGTTGAAAATAGTTTGCCTATCTCTTGTCTAATGGCCTCTACAACCTGTGGAGCAAACATTCTTCTTTTCTGTTTGACTGGTTTCACCTCGAGAGACACATTTAACTGATGGACAATCACCTGAGGATCCACACCAGGCATGTCCACTACTGACCATGCAACACCCCTTACTCGTATTCGACGCTGGAACAAGGTACGAGGCATTACTAGACTTATACGTAAGCAAACTTATAAACCGAGACAAAAATTTCCATTCAGATTTAAAACTTTTCATATACATTCAAATCGTCCCTATAACAAGCCTACGAAGCCTAAAACATGCTTTGGCAGTGGTTTGGGACTAAACTGAGAACTTCAGAAAAATTTTACAACACTTAGAAAATTTTCCATCAAACAGGGGTCACACGCCCGTATGGCTTGGGACATGCCTGTGTGGGCAGGCCGTGTGGTTACACACGCCCGTGTCCAGACCTTGTGTAACTCTCTGTTTGTCATCCATGAACAAAAAGGAATCACATGGCCAAGGCATATGCCCGTGTTCTTAAGTCGTGTGGTCGATTTAATTTTCCTAATTTTTCATAAAATTGGTGCAGACTTCATACGGCCAGGGCACACGCCCGTGTTCGAGGCCGTTTCGTCCACACAGTTGAGACACATGCCCGTGTTTCTACTCGTGTGCTCGATATTGAGCATTCTGTTTTGCAACAATTAAGGTGCAGGGGACACATGGCCGGATTACACCCCATGGGGTAAGTCGTGTGTCACACACGGCCTAGACACACGCCCTTGGGTCTACCCGTGGGGACATAAATAAGGCTATTTACCAAGCCTTTTTGCCACCCTTCCATGCACATCCTACACAACAACATATAATACAAATCCAAGCATATACATTCAACCCAATCAGCCACAAACAAGGCATCCACACATCATTCACATACTATCATCTATCACATATAACCATCACATGCTATTCAAATCAAACCATACAAATTTCCACATCCATGAAAGGCATCATCATACGCATATACTTAAACCAATATTATAAAATTTTAATGGCCATTTACAAAATGAATTATCAACCAACATAAGCCAATACTGTAACATCCCGAATTAGGGCCTAGTTGGAATAATGGTTTTGAGACCACAAATCTGAAATAGAAATAATTATTTTATGATTATTATAAGGGTTATGATATGATTTCATGCTTTTGTGAAAATTTCATGAAGGAAATTTATGTGAAACGTGTCCAATTTGACTTTAGGGACTAAATTGAATAAATTGCAAAACTTGTGTTCTAGAAACTTCAAGCATGAAATTGCATTGGATTCTTAATTAGAGGTCCTTAAATAGTAATTTAACCAAGTTCTAAAATTTTGGACAAAAATAGGCTTGGATGGGTAAGATTTGAAAGAAAGGCTTTAAGGGTATTTTGGTCATTTAGTAGTTAAATGAACTAAAAGACAAATTAAAAGCCAAAATTTGTCCATCTTCTACCCCATGGCCATGTGAATCAAGGAGAAACCATGGCTAGGTTTTTCAAGCTTCCAAGCTCAATAGTAAGTGCATCTAATCCCCATTTTTTATGTTCTTTGCATTTTTGAAGTCCTCGTAGCATGATCTACCCATTTCTACCCATATTTTGAAGTGGGGTTCATGTTTAAAATTTAAAGCATGTATGAAATGCTTGTGTTTTGATGTTTAGTGGAAGAATATGAAAGTTTGATGTGTGTTTAACATATTTTACTAAGTGATTTTGCATTAAAACACCTAAAAAGGACCAAATTGTAAAAGATGTGAAGGTGGGTAGTATAAATGTGAAATAAAGAAAAATTTGGGCTGCTATGAGAAGGAATATGAATCAGATAGGCTTGAGTAATCAAGGAAATGAATGCATTTCAATTTACGAGCCTAGGACTAAAGTGTAAATATATGAAACTATAGGGGCAAAAATGTAAATTTGCCAAAGTGTGATTTTTGGATTGATTTGAATAATTTGAGTGTTAAATAAGTATTATTTGATATGATAGCTCAAGAAAAAGGAAATTTTGGCTTAGATTGGAAAAGAACGAGGTTATGGACTAAATTGGAATAAATAGCCATTTTTACACTCGAGGTAAGTTTGTGTGTAAATAATTCAACATTTTGCTATTATGTAATTAATGCTTAATATTGCATGAATTGTTATGTTATAATTAGACATGTTTATCATTATCTTGTTATTATGAGAAATTGTGGGCTTGCTTTGCAATAATGAGTTATATGTGTGATCCTTCGGACAAGTTCGGTGAAGATGTGTTAACGAGAAAATCTCGGTTGAACCTTAGGAATACTTAGGGTACAAATATCATGACATTTGGGTTGATGATATCCTGTATAAGTCCATGTCTAGGACATGGCGTTGGCATCGATATGAGATCCTGTATAAGACCATGTCTAGTACATGGCATCAGCATCATTATGAGACCCCGTATATGACCGCGTCTGGGACTTGGCATCAATGTCGTAGAAGATCTTGTATAAGACCATATCTGGGATATGGCATCGGCATCGATTTGAGATCCCATGTAAGAACATATTTGGGATATGGCTTTGGCATCGTATGAAATGTATGAGATATCCTGAGTATCCTTAGTATTCTAAGTGGTTCAACGGGTAAGCCAGAGACGTATGTCGAAGACGAGTAAGTAAGTGGATATGTTATGAGAAAGTACAGGTATGTACTCAGGACTCATGAGTATGAACTTAGTATGTGATGAATATGTGGTAAGAATGCATATATGAGAATTATATTTTAGAGATTTTGGTAAGAAGAGATGAATGAACTATGATCATGAGACCTTGTTATATATTATGTTAATAACATGATTTATACTATCGTTATGATTCATGAAGACAATATGGTTATAAGTATTAACTTCATGATATTATGAGTTATGATCACTATGAAAGTGACTTGTGATAGCCCTATGATTATTGATTTATTGTTATGATGTATAAATGCATGGAAATCCGGTTGATGACTATATGTTAGAATAAATGTGGTTCATTTGAATTGTGATTTGTGATTATGAGTGAAAGGAAATGTTGGCACGATTGCCTATTAAATGGTTAAGAAAGTATGGAAGGAAAGAGTTTAGACAATATGGTACATTATATTATGCTTTGTGTATATTATTACATGGCTAATGTTGTTATTTATTTGTATGCAAGCTTACTCCCTCCTTTCGATTTCCTTTAATGTTGTTAGGATTGGCTCGAGGTTGGGGATCATCGGAGGCAGCATCACACTATGAAATTATCAATTTGGGGTATTGAAAGTCTTAAATGTTTTCGAGTGAGAGGCATGTATAGAGGCTTAGTTATTATGATATGTGTTCTTATGATTTGGCCAAAGATGTTGGCTTATATTGATTCATTGTATATAGCCATGAGATGTGGCTTATATTGGTTATGGGTTTGTAAGCATATATACCTATGCTAATGTCTTGAGATGTGGTTATGTGAATGCATGTGCTAAGATTTCATGTGATGTGGTCATGCTTGTTTGCTATGAGTGGATAGTGTCATGGCATATATACATATGTGCTTGATGAATGCATTATGACTAATCAAAGTGGTCATAGCCATAGAATCAATGTAGGATATAGTAATAAGATAATAATGCCTTGAATAAGAATGCTTGGTGATTAAGTTGAGATTAATTGGTAAGTTGATAATCATAGTATAAAGGTAAAAGTAGTCATCAAAATGACAAGGCTAAATGAATGTGAATTGGTGTGTTTAGATGTGGTATAATATGAGTATGTGGAACACATGGATGATGGCATGTAAATGCTATAAATATGCCTTAATTGAGGATGTTTAATCATTAAATTGATGCTATGTTAAGTGCCTTTGATGTGTATAAGTATGCTTGGGATTAAGGGTAACAAAGGGCTTGGAAAATAGCCTAAGTATTGGCCACACGGGCAGAGACACGACCATGTGTCTCAGCCATGTGAAGGACAGGGCCTGGAGGCATAGGTATGTGTCTAGGGCATGTGAATTTTGTAGCATTTTTACGAGAATTTAATTCTTCACACATCTTATGTAACATCCTTTATCTAAGTCCAACGCCGGAACAGGGTACGAGGTATTACCAAACTTAAACATACACTTTCATGCAAAAACCAGGCCATAAAATCTCTTTTAATACAAAACCTTTCAAACACATGCATGTTGTCCCTAATTTGGGTCTGCGAAGCCCAAAACATTCATCGGGAACGATTCAGGACTAAACCGAGAACCTTAAGAAGTTTCAGGAAAACTTAGAAAATTTTCTCATGAAACAGGGTCACACACCCGTGTGGACATAAGGACTCGCCCGTGTGCCTTTGGCACTCCCGTGTCTCCAGGTCGTGTCCCTCACATGGTTGAGACACACGGCCGTGTCTCAACTCATGTAGCCAACACTTAGGTTATTTTCTAAGCCTTCATGTTACCCATAATCTCTTACAACCTTATGCACATCAAAATCGCAAATCATGGCATTATTTTAGTGATTAAACACTCTTTATTAAGAAATATCCTTAACATTAACGTGTCCTCTTACAAGTAATGTATCTACTCATGCAATAACAAGCATGGATTCCTTATTTCCCATTCATAAGACTTGTCATTTTGGCGATCACTCTTACCATTATACTATGGTTACCAACTTATCCATCAAGAACTCATGTTTAATCATTATCATGTTGTTTTTATAATGTGCAATTACTACATGGCTATGATCATTTCAATTGGTCATAGAGCATACATCCAACACACATGTCATATTACTAACCATGCATGGCAAACAAACATAATCACATGACATGAATAGCTAGACTTACAAGCCATAATCAATATGAGCCACATCTCATGGCCATATGCATATAACTCAATATAAGCCAACACATTTGGCCAAAGAAAAATAATGCATGTCAATCAACTAGATCCCTATACATGCGACTCACTTGAAAATTTCTAATATATATACTTCATTTTTTTTCCAAAGGTAGCGACTTGATAGTGTGATGCTGCCTCCGACGATCTCCAACCCTGAGCTAGCCTAAAAACACTAAAGGAAAGGAAAGGAAGGAAGTAACCTTTATATCTTAGTAAGACCGTATGAAAATAATAAGTAACTTATCAACTTGCTTCTCATGGTAATACAACCCTATTTGCATTTTTACTCATGTTCCAGTCAAGTTGTTTTCTCGAGTCACAGATACTAAATTATTTATATCTAGAGCTACGAAACTCCAAATTAAGTTCCGCTACTTTTTCCTAAAACTAGACTCACATATATTCTTACCATAAAATTTTCAGAATTTTTGATTTAGCAAATTAGTACAGTTTATTTCTTAAAGTTACCCCTTTTTTCTGTCTAAAAGTTCTGACCCCTCTTCACTAAGAATTAATTATCTCATAATATGGGACTTGGATGATGTTCCCGTCTATTTCTATTGAAAATATACTCATTAAGAATTCTAAGCATATAAATCATAACTCATAAATATTTTTTTAAAATTTTCAATTATTTTCTCAAATAAGAACAGGGGTTTTGAAGTCATTCTAACTCTGTCTCACAACAACTAAAATATTTCATATTATGAAACTCTTTTGCTTAGACCATTTCTTCTATGTGAAACTAGACTCATTAGGATTTAATTTAATATTTTATTCAACCTCTAACTCAATTTTCACAAGTTTTGGTGGATTTTTAAATTTGGACTATGGCTGCTGTCCAAAACTAATTTGGTGTAAATTAACGATACTGCGTTCATCACACCATATTAATTCAATTTCACCACATTGGCAAGGTTACATATTCATACATCATAAGTATAGACCTATAATCACAAGGTCATCACAAGATCATTCTCATAAGCATGAGTTACCTATTTACATCTTCACTAAATGTGCATCATAAATTTCTCATGAGCTTGGCATACATACCTATGTTACTCAACATGCTCATATTCATTCCTTACTAATCATATAACATGAATTGAATTCACATCTAATCAATTTCATGTAAATACCTGTACCACTCACAATATGGTCATAACCTTTCTTATTTAGCTTAAACCGTAGCTCTCACTGTTGAACCATTCAGAAAGCTATTGAATATTCACTAAGTCTCAAACATAGGGTATAATGTCGATGCCATGTCCCAGACATGGTCTTAAACTGGCTCATCCATCAAGTCGATGCCATGTCCCAGGCATGGTCTTACATTGACTATTGAAATTGAGGTCGACGCCATGTCCTAGACATGGTCTTACACTAGCTCTCACATATTCGTGCCGATGCCATGTACTAGACATGGTCTTACACTGACACATCTCGTAGCCGATGCATGTCATAGACATGTCTTACATTGGCTTACATCTTGAGGCCGATGCATGTCCTAGACATGTCTTACACTAGCATTCGTCTCAATATCGATGCCATGTCCCAGACATGGTCTTACACTAGCTCACAATAACCCATATGTCATGGCATGAATATCCGATTTATTCCCTATAGTTCAAAAGGGAATTCTACTATCTCAATTATCATTATGCATTCTCATTTCCACAATCAAGCATTTCATGCTATATCAATTCAGCACATAATAGTAACAATGTAATTGTATTATTTACATACAACTTACTCGTTTCAATGGAATGTCATATTCCATCAAATCTCCAAGCAGTCAATCAACACATAAATGTTATTTACATTTGACATCACTTTCTCATATACAATATCATCAGCATAAACTTTAATACAATCATGAAAAGATAGATTTTCAAGTATAATAACAATACCATAAATACAATGCTCATTTAATCACATGGACTTACCTCAAATGAAATTTCGGCTAATTACTCTCTTTTTGTCTTTAACCACGTACTTTCTCGATTTAAGCCCAAATCTCGATTTTCTTGATCTAACATGATGAAATTCACTCATTTAATTAATGTAATAATCATTTCGAACCTAAAACATATTTTGGCAAAATTCACATTTTTTCCCCTAAACTTTTGCATAATTATGAATTTACCCCAAGGCTCGAAAATTGAAATTTATTAGATTTCTCTAAGATTTAAGACATGCTGAACATTTTTCTCTTTTATGGCAACCACAAATTCTCACTATTTCATGCCTTTATAAACATTAACAACTTTTACTAATTAACCCGTTTTAACCATTTTCAACGAAAATTACTTAACAAAAATCGTTCTCCTAACATCAAGCATCCTTATTCTACCATTAAACATCAAAATGCACAATTATCTAGCATGGGTCAATTTTTTAAACTTCATTTTTCATGCAAATAAATGGTAGAAATAGAAAGGTTAAACTTTTAGGATCTCAAAATACGAAGAACATTAGAAACGGGGCTCAAATGCACATACAATTGAGCTTTAAAAAGCTTGAAACACTAGCCATGGAGTCATGTAAATTTCAGTAGCCATATGAAGAGGATGAGCAGATTTTTGGGCTTTTATTTTGTCTTTTATGCCTTAAAACACCCAAATGACCAAAATGTCCTTTTTACTAATCCTTCAATTTTACCCTTCCATGTCTAGTTTTGTCCATACCAAAACATGATGGACTATTTGCCATTTAAAGACCTCTAGTTTAAACCCCCATTACAAGTACTTATATTCTAGAACTCATATTTTGCAATTAATGCTATTTAATCCCAATAATAAAATTGGGCACTTTATCAATAAAATTTACTTAACAAAATTTGCACACAATCACTCAAACATATCATGGACTCTAAAATAGTTATATAATGAATATTTCTACTTAGGATTTGTGGTCTCATAACCACTGTTCCGACTAGGCCCTAATTCAGGCTGTTACATCTTAGCCCACAGACGTGTGGCTTGGCCGTGTGATTTATTTTGTTTGCTGACGACATAAACAGAGAGTTACACGGCCTGAGGACACGGGCATGTCAAAGGCACACGGGCGTGTCCCTGTGTCCATACGGGGGTGTGACCTTGTTCCATGAAAAGTTTTCTAAGTTTTCCCAAAATTTCACAAAGTTCTCGATTTAGTCCCAAAATCTTATGGCCAATTTTGCATGAATGTTTGTGAATTTGTCCGGTAATGCCTCATACCCTGTTATGGCCTCGGATACGGGTAAAGGGTGTTACAAACACATTTGGCCAAATCAATTATGACACATAATAAAAGACCAAGTCCCTATACATGCCATAACTCAAAACATTAAAATCATTAGTACCCAAAATGTTAAGTTGATAGTATGAATGGATCTCCGACAGTCTTTATTCCCCGAGCTGGCTTGGTGACACTATAAAACAAGGGAAAAAAAGGGAGTAGTCTTTAAAGCTTAGTAAGTTCCTATGCAAATAATAAGCATCATAAACACACATTTATCATGCAATTAACATGAAGTGAATTAACATATATGTCATTATAAATCTCATAGTCCAACTTGGCATAGATATTATTATTACCTTAGTATCATAACTTGCACAATCATAACTTTACCTAGGAATTCATCACATTTCGAACTCATTAAGCATAAGTCTTACGTACATACCTGTACCATCTTGCAACATACAATGGTTTTTTGCAACATTAACATTTCTGTTACGGTTCCCGTTGAACCACTTGGAATACTAAAGTATACTCGGGAAATCTCACACTCATAACACCATACCAATGCCATATCCCAGATATGGCCTTACATGGGATCTCATATCGATGCCAATAGCCTAGCTATGGTCTTACACAAAGTCTCGTATCGATGCCATATCCCAGATATGGTCTTACATGTAATCTTAAATAACCCTAGCATCATGACATTTGTATCCTCTCTATTCCTAAGGTTCAACCAGGATTTCTCTCTTGTCTAAGTTTATTGATTACATCCAAGGAATCAATCATAATTCATACAAAATTAAAGCAATTAAAGCATAAATAATAATGCATTATTTACATACAAACTTACCTCGGTACAAAAATAGTGGAAATGGACCTAATCGTCAAAGACTTTGTTTTTCCCCCGATCTAGGTCTGAACATCGTTTCTCTTGATCTATAATAACAAATTTAACTCATTTATTAACCACATTACTCAATTCAGTCCAAAAATTACATTGGCAAAATTACATTTTTGCCCCTAAACTTTGTCAATTTACATTTCGGTCCCTGGGTTCGTAAAATGAAATCAATTCAATTTCATCCAGACCCAAGCTTAGTCAAACCCTAGATATGCTTATAACAGCCCACATTTTTCATTAAATCACACTTTTACACACATTTTGAAATCTTTTTACAAATAAGTCCTTTTCACATTTTCATCAAAATCACCTAGTGAAAGTTGTTTGCCTAACATTAAACTTGCATAATCTACCATTAGACATCAAAATGCACAAATATATAATATGGGTCAAACCCTAGACCTTAATCATAGCTCAAATTAAGGGTAAAAATAGCTAGATCGGATGATGACGACTTCAAAAATGTAAAGAGCATTAAAAACGGGGCTAGGATGTACTTACAATCAAGCATGGAAGTTGAACAGACCCTAGCTATGGTGACTTTCTAATTTTCGCCACATGGAGAAGAAGATGGACAAAAATTTTAGCTTTATTTTCCATTTTTATTCATTTATTTACCAAATGACTAAAATGCCCTTAAAGCATAACTTTGAAATTTCATCTATTCATGTCCATTTTGTTCACTGACGTATCTAATGGTCTAATTACAAACTAAAGACCTCTAATTTAAAATCTCATAGCAATTGGACACCTTTAACAAGTAGAACTCAACTTTTGCACTATTTACAGTTTAGTCTTTTTTACTAAATTGAGTGCCCAAACGTCAAAATTTTTGAACGGAATTTTCTTAAAATCATTCCATAAAACTGTAGACCACAAAAATATAATAAAAACTAGTTTTCCTACGTCAGATTTGTAGTCCCGAAACAATCGTTCCGATTAGCCCCATAATCAGGCTGTTACAACTTTCTCCCCCTTCAGGGATTTTTGTCCTCAAAAATCTTACCAGAAAATAGGTTTGGGTACTATTTTCTCATAGCGTCTTCAAGTTCTCTCGTAGCCTCTTCAACACCGTGTCTTTGCCACAAAACTTTCACTAGAGTTATACTTTTATTTTTCAACTGTTTAACCTCTCGAGCTAATATCTTAATCGGTTCTTCACTGTACTTCATATCTGGTTGAATCTCAATCTCTGTCGGAGAAATTACATGTGAAGGATCATAACGATATCATCGCAATATCGACACATGAAACACATTATGAATCCTTTCCAACTTTGTCGGTAAAGCTAACTGATATGTCACTAGCACTATTCTTTCAGTAACTTCATACGGCTCAATGAAATGTGGACTCAACTTGCCTTTACGCCCAAATCTGAGAACTTTCTTCCACAGAGATGCTTTCAAAAACACTTTGTCACTGACCTGATATTCTCTCTTTTTTTTTTCAAATTTGCGTACAACTTTTATCGATCTGAAGCTACTTTCAAGCAATCATAGATTACCTTTACTTTTTCTTCGAATTCTCTGACCAAATCAACCTTGTGAATCTATTTCTCACTAAGCTTGGTCTAATACAAAGGTGTCCGGCACTTGCGGCCATACAATGCCTTATAAGGTGTCATTTTTATACTCGATTGAAAACTATTATTATAGACAAATTCGACCAATGGTAGATATTTTTCCAAAACTACCCTCGAATTCCAGAACACAACATTGGAGCATATATCCAAGTACTTGAATCATTCTTTCGGACTGACCATCGGTTTGCAGATGAAAAGCGGTACTAAAGTTTAGCTTCGTACCCAAAGCTTCTCGCAAATTCTTCTAAAATTACGAATTAAACCTCGAATCTCTATTCGATATAATAGAAATAGGCAACCCATGCAATCTCACAATATTGCAATGTACAGTTTAGCTAGTTTATCAAGTGAGTAATCAGTATGTACCAGTATAAAATGAGCCAATTGCATCAATCTATCAACCACAACCCATACGGTATCTTTCTTTTTCGGAGTCAAAGGCAAACCCGTTACAAAATCCATCGTAATCCTATCCCATTTCTACTCGGGTACGTTCACTGGCTGAAGTAAACCTGAAGGCACTTGGTGTTCTGCTTTCACTTGTTGACAAATCAAACATTTTGAAACAAACTCTGAAATATCTCGTTTCATACTAGATCACCAATACAATTTCTTCAAATCATTATACATTCTTGTACTACCCGGATGCACAGATAGACAAACATTATGCACTTCATGAAGAATTTTCTGAATAAGTTCATCATTTTTTGGCACACAAATTCTACCTTGGAACATCAAACAATCTTTGGATCCGATATGAAAATCTGAATCACTTAGCGATTCACAACGAACTCTCTTGGCTTGCAAATCACTATCACATTTCTGAGCTTCACAAATTTTCAGACAAATTCAACCGTGTATTCATCGCTCTCAAAGAAAACAAAGACTTTCTACTCAACGCATCTATGACTACATTTGCCTTACCTGGGTGATAATCAATCACTAGCTCATAATCTTTCAGTAACTCGAGCCATCTTTGTTGTCGCAAGTTTAAATCTTTTTGAGTCATCAAGTAATTTAAACTCTAATGATCAGAAAAGACATGACATTTCTCACTGTACAAATGATGTCTCTAAATTTTTAAAGCAAACATAATGGCGGCTGTAACAGCCCAATTTTAGGGCTAGTTAGAATAGTGGTCTCAGGACCACAAATCCAAAGTTACAGAAATTATTTTATTATTAATATAGAGTCATAGCATGTTTATAATAGTGCATGAAAAATTTGGTGAGCTAATTTTAACGTTTGTGAGCCCAATTGCGAAAAATGACTAAATCGCATAAAGTGCAAAAGTATTAAATTGATAGCTAAGGGTGCCAAATTGCCATGTATCAGAAATTGGGGGTTTCTAAAGTGAAATTGGGCCATTAAATAGGTGATGGCTGGCCATGGTAGATGGAAATGTTGAAAAGTCAACATTAGGTGAAATTTGATGACATAAGGTATAATATAATAATACCTAAGCCTAGCTATCATCTTATTCTTTCATTCTCCCTTCCTTCCACTGATTTTTCAGCCATTGTTAAGGGTTTTGAGCTTTAAAAATTGAATAAACTTATTCCTCTCACAAGTAAGTGATTTTAATGAGTTTTTTTTTGAAGATTTTTACATTTTTGAGACCCTTGAAGCATGAGCTTTCAAATGAGGGTACTATTTTGCAAAATAATTAAGAGTTTAGGGTTTTTCCATGAAAGTATTTGTGATTTTTGCTGAGTTTTTATGGAAGAAAATGAATCTTTGGTGTCTTATAAACAACTTTTGTGAAAGGTGTTAGCATGAAAACACCTAAAAAGACTACATTGCATAAGTTGTAAAATAGATGTTAAATATGTGAAATAGTGAGAATTTAGAGTTTCCATAAGAGTAAAAAATGTTCGGCTAGTCTTAAAAAATGATGAAATTTGATAAAAATTAATTTTCGAGCTGAAGGGTAAAATGGTCATTTTGCAAAAGTCTAGGGGCAACATGGTCATTTTGCCCAATTATGAATTGTTGAGTGCCTAGGTTGATAAAGTGACTAAATAAGTGCATTTTGTTATTATAGATTAAGAAATACCGAGTCTGAACCTAGATTGGGGAAAAGCCAAGCAAATCGACTAAATCGACTAGTTGTCACATTTTGTAATCCGAGGTAAGTTGTATGCAAATAATACAACTAGATTGCTAATGTATATGTTGAATTGTATTGAATTATTATGGCATGAATTGCTTGATTGTAGAATTGAGAAAGTATGATGATAATAGAGATAGTAGAGTTCCCGTTTGAACCTTGGGAATAAATCGGATATTCATGCCATGACGATCGGGTCACTTGTGTGAGCTAGTGTAAGACATGTCTAGGACATGCATCGACCGCATTATGAAAGCCAGTGTAAGACCATGTCTGGGACATGACATCGGCATTGAGATGAGTGCTAGTGTAAGACATGTCTGGGACATGCTTTGGCCTCGAGATGTAAGCCAATGTAAGAAATGTCTGGGACATGCGTCAGCTATGAAATGATAGTTAGTGTAAGACCATGTATGGGACATGGCATCGACACCTTACCCTATGCATGAGGCTTATGGAATATCCGATAGAGTTCCAAATGGTTCAACGGTGAAATTTATAATTTCTAGTTATTGAGGAAAGTATGACCGAGTTGTAAGTGATACAGGTACCTATTGGGTATGTTTGAATTGTGAGTTCAATATATGCTATACGAAGTGTATGGAATATTGATGAATAAGTCTTACTTATGCCCAGTTGTATACTATGAGCTTGTTGATGAATGGTAAAGTTGTGTTGTATATTTATTTATGTACAATTTACTAAGCTTTATGCTTACTCCCTCTCCTTTCTTTTTTTTATAGTGCCGCCTAGCTAGCTCAAGGATCAAAGGAATTCAGAGATATCTCACACTATCAATCAAGGTATTCGATATAGTTTGATTTATATTTTTGAATATGGCATGTATAGGGAACTAGACTAGTGTTTTGTGATGTTATTAACTTGGCCAAATGTGTTGGCTCGAGATAAATCCTTTATTTTGTATTAAGCCTTGAATGATGGCTATTATTCATTCTATATTATATGCCAAGATGATATATTCATGTATGAGTAAATTGCACAAATGAAATGTTGTTTTTTTTTTGTGGCTGAATTGGTTGCTTGAAATAGTCTAGAATTGGTTTTGGTTGTCTTTGTGCATGTAGAGTAAGTAAGGGTGGTAAAGAGGCTTGGTAAATAGCCTTATTTTGTCCACAAAGGTAGACACACAGGTATGTGTCTAGGCCGTGTGTGACACACGACTAGCCCCATGGGCGTGTTGTCCAGCCGTGTGTCCCCTGCACATAAGATTTTCAAGTCAGTATGCATGGTAGTAAACACACGGGTAGAGACACGGCTGTGTGTCTCAGCTGTGTGTAGGACACGGTCTAGCACACGGGCGTGTGCCTTGGCCGTGTGACATTTTGGGGTTGCTGATGTCAGAAATAGAATGTCCAAGTTTTTGCACACGGGCTAGGACATGGGTGTGTCATGGCCGTATGAAGGACACAGGCCAGGGACACGGGCATGTGCCAGGCCGTGTGAAAACCCCTATAACTGTGCATATAGAATTAATTCTATACGGGTGGAGAACACGGGTGTGTCCCTATTTTGCTTAGGCCGTGTGAGACACACGGGCCATCAGTGCGGCCATGCTGGAATGGTCACACGAGCGTGTTGCCCCTCCCACACAGGCGTGTGCCCCTGTGTCAAGGGTCATTTTTTTATAATTGTTGGCTAAAGAACCCGGGTTAGTCCCGAATGATTTTTGATATGTGTTTGGTTCATTGTAGGCCCATATTGAGGATGTGTTGTTAAGCATGAAAAAGTTTTAAATTTTCCAAGTCTCGAAGACTCGGGATTATTTGTAAGTATGAGTTCAAGTTAAGTAACACCTCGTATTCTGTCCTAGTGTAGGATACAGGTATAGGGTGGTACAATGGCTAACTCTAAATCATGCGTCGGATAATTATTCTCGTGCAGTTTCAATTGTCTCGAGGCATAGGCTATCACTTTGCCCTCTTACATCAACACACATCCTAATCCATTCAGTGATGCGTCGCTATAAATCACAAACTCTTTTCCCGGTTCGGGTTGCACTAAAATTGGTGCCTCAGTCAATAATGCCTTCAACTTCTTAAAACTTTGCTGACATTTTTCAGACCATTCAAACTTAGCATCTTTTTGTAATAACTTTTTTATTGGAGTAGCAATCATAAAAAATCCTTTAACAAATCGTCGGTAATAACCAGCTAAGCCCAAAAAGCTTCTGACTTCAGATACATTCCATGGTGGCTTCCAATCAATAATTGCAGAAATTTTACTTGATCAACCCGAATACCATCACCCGAAATGATATGTCCCAAAAATCCAACCTCTCGGAGCTAAAACTCACTTTTACTGAATTTAGCGAACAATTTATTATCTCTCAAAGTCTGCAAAACAGTTCTTAAGTGTTCGGCATGCTCGGACTCATCTCGAGAATAAATCAAAATATCATCAATAAAAACAATCACAAACTTGTCCAAATATGGTCGAAAAATTCTATTCATCAAATCCATAAAAGTAGCAACTGCATTAGTTAATCCGAAAGGCATAACAAGGAATTCATAGTGTCCGTACCTTGTTCCAAAAGCTTTTTTTGGCACATCTGAATCTTTAACTCTCAATTGATAGTAGCCAGATCTTAAATCAATCTTCGAAAATACTGTTGCTCCCTTCAACTGATCAAATAGGTCATCTATCCTCGGGAAAGGATACTTGTTCTTTATAGTCACCTTGTTGAGCTATCGATATTCGATACAAAGTCTCATAGATCCGTCTTTCTTCTTTACAAATAACACTGAAGCACCCTAGGGAGAATAACTCGGTCTCGCAAAACCCTTATCTGCCAGCTTTTGCAACTAAGCTTTCAATTCTTTCAATCCAGTCGGAGCCATTCTATATGGAGCAATAGATATCGGTGAAGTACCAGGGATTAAATCAATACCAAACTCAACTTCTCTAACTGGAGGTAACCTAGACAACTCTTCTGGAATCAGATCCGGATATTTACAAACAATCAGCACTGATTCAATTTTTAATTACAACTCTATTGTATTTAACACAAAAGCAAGATACACTTCACAGCCTTTTCTCACATGTCATTGAGAAGACATCGAAGAAATCTCAACAAGTAACTCACCCGACTCATCTGAATCAATCCGAAGAATTTTACCATTTTCACATTTCAGTTCAATAATCTTTCTTTTACAGTTTACCACAGCATCATGCAGTGTCAACCAATCCATACCCAAAATAACATTGAATTCATCAAATGGAAACAACATTAAATCAGTCTGAAAACAGTGACCTCGAATCATCAAGGGACAATTCTTGCAAACTCTATCAACTAACACATGTTTGCCTAAAGGGTTTGACATTCTAATCGCAAACTCGGTAAACTCTACAAGTAAGCTCTTACTAGCTACCCAGTTCATACAAACATCAGAATGAGTCAATCCAAGATCGACCAATGCTACTACATTAGTATTATAGAGAGAAAAAGTACCAGTGGTAACATCAAGAGATGTCGCTTTTTCGCGATCACTGATGGCATAAGCTCTAGCAGGTGTTGAGCTTCGAATCTCACATCGGTGTCTTTCGTGAGACCTTTATAAATAGAACCATTTTCGGTATTCCTAAGTGGCCTACACCTATTAGCAGTATTACTTGGCCTCGCACTCTAAAATTTTTCTTTCTCAACCCTTTCGGGGCAATCTCTATAACATCCCGAATTTGGGTCTAGTCGAAATAGTGGTTTTGGGACCACAAATACGATGTTAAAATAATTATTTTATGATCATTATGAGGTCTAGGATATGAAAATAAGTATGTGTTAAAGTTTCATGAAGAAATTCTATGTGCAATGTGTCCAATTGGAAATTAGGGACCATATTGAATAAATTGCAAAACTTGGATTCTAGAAGAAATTTGTATGAAATTGCTTTGGAATGTTAATTAAAGGTCCTTAAAGAGTAATTTTTCTAATTTTTAAGTTTTTGGACAAAAATGGACATGCATGGAAAATCTTGGAAGTTTAGCAAGGAAAAGCATTTTGGTCATTTGGTAATAAACTAAATACAAGGGGAAAAGTCAAGCTAAAATCAGCTCATTTTCTTCTCCATACTACCAAAATTCTAAGGGTCTCCATAGCTAGGGTTTTCAACATTTTTAAGCTCAATAGTAAGTGCTCTGTAGCCCCGTTTTTAATGTTCTTCGTATTTTTGAGATCCTCGTACATGCTCTCTCTATTTCTACCCATATTTTAAGCTAGGGTTCATGTTCAAAAATTTACACATGCATGAGATGTTTGTGTTTTGATGATTTATGGAGGAATATGAGAGTTTAAAGGATGGTGAACAACTTTTACTAAGTAGTTTTTCATGAAAATGGCTTAAAGGACTAAATTGTAAAAGTTGTGGAAATGGGTAGGAAAATATGGAATGAAGGAAAAACATAGGCTGCTATAAGTGTGAATAACATTTGGCTAAGCTTGGGTAGCTAAGGAATTACACCCATTTCATTATACGAGACTTAGGACAAAATTGTAAATATTATGAAAGGTTAGGGGCAAAATGGTCATATTTCCCGGGGTGAGTTTTAGGCCTAAAACAAGTAATGTGATGTGTTAATAATTTATTTTTACTAATATAGACCCCAAAGAACCGATTTAGGAGGTCGACCGTGGAAAACAAAAGGTTTCAGAATAACCGAAAAATAAATCCAAAACGACCACAAGGTCAGTTCGTGTAACTCGAATGCAGACTATTTAAATACATTAAAAATGTATATTCCTGTATGATTTTAAATGGTGATTTACAATGTAAATAATTCATGAAAATTGATGATATGGTAAAATGTCTCGATTGAATAAAAAGGGTTATCTGATGGATACACTATTCTTACATGACACGAGATCCTGCATGTGTTGCAAAAAAGGATTTAGCCCGGACGGGCAATCTGATGATCTCAAAATAGAAAGGATTTATCCCGAACGAGTATTCCTAAAGTGATCTGGCCTTCCGAAAAATATGTGTGTATTATCGAGCATGCTGAACATCTACTATTGTAGAGTGGAAGCCGCCGAAGAACGTAACCGAGGTTAGAAGCTTCTTGGGTTTAACCGGTTATTATTGACGCTTTGTGAAAGGATTTTCGATGCTTGCAACTCCTTTGACAAGGTTGTTGCAAAAAGACGTTAAGTTTGAATGGTTAGAGAAGTGTCAGCAGAATTTCAAGAGATTGAAGACATTGCTAACCGAAGCTCCAGTACTAGTACAACCTGAGTCGGGAAAGGAATTTGTAGTTTATAGTGATGCGTCTTTGAATGGACTGGGCTGCGTACTGATGCAGGAAGGTAAAGTGATAACCTATGCTTTGAGGCAATTGAAAACACACGAGAAAAACTATCCAACACATGACTTGGAGCTAGTAGCCATTGTATTTGCCCTGAAGATTTGGAGACACCATTTGTATGGTGAGACATGCCGTGTATTCACTGATCACAAGAGTTCAAAATATTTGATGACTCAAAAAGAATTGAATCTGAGACAACGGAGATGGTTAGAGTTGATTAAAGATTATGAACCGATCAATGACTACCACTTGGGAAAGGCGAATATGGTCGCAGATGCACTAAGCAAAAAATCCTTGTTCGCTTTGAGGGCCTTGAACACGCAGTTGGCCTTGTTAGATGATGGTTCGATTTTGGCAGAGTTAAGAGGTAGACCAACTTTTCTACAAGAAATATGTGTAGCTCAGATCAATGATATTGATTTACAAGCCAAGAGAACTCAATACGAGTCAGGCATCAAATCAGATTTTTGGGTTGGTCCCGACGGTTGCTTGATGTTCAGAGATAGGATCTATGTACCAAGAGACGACGAGCTTATTCGAAAAATTTTGCAAGAGGCGCATGATAGCCATTTGTCTATTCATCCGAGAAGTACCAAGATATACAAAGATTTGAAGAAAATGTACTGGTGGAATGACATGAAAAGAGACATCTTCGAATTTGTATCGAAATGCTTGATATGTTAGCAAGTCAAGGCTGAACATCAAGTACCTTCAAGTTTGTTACAGCCTGTGATAGTCCCCGAGTGGAAGTGGGATAGGATTACTATGGATTTCGTGATAGGATTACCGTTAACCCTGAAAAAGAAAGATGTTGTTTGGGTTGTGGTTGATAGGCTAATGAAGTCAGCTCACTTTATTCTAGTACAAACTGACTACTCACTTGACAAATTGGTCGGCTTGTATGTATCCGAGATTGTGAGATTACACGGGGTACCGTTATCAATTATTTCAGATAGGGACCTGAGATTCACTTCGAGATTTTGGAAGAAGCTGCAAGAAGCCTTGGGTACAAAGTTGAATTTTAGTACGGTTTTTCACCCATAGACTGATGGACAGTCTGAGCAAATGATTCAGATTCTTGGAGACATGTTACGGTGTTGCGTCCTTGAATTTCAGGGTAGTTGGGAAAATACTTACCCTTGGTGGAATTCGCCTACAATAATAGTTTTCAGGCGAGTTTGAAAATGGCACCTTATGAGGCCTTGTATGGTAGAAAGTTTTGAACTCCTTTGTATTGGACAGGTCGCAAGGAAAGTCAAATTCATGGGATTGATTTAGTCAAGGAAGCTGAAGAAAAGGTTAAAATGATACGGGATTTCTTGAAAGCGTCATCGAATAGACAAAAGTCATTTGCTGATTTGAAAAGAAAAGAAATTGAGTTTCAAGTTGGAGATAAAGTGTTCTTGAAAGTGTCTCCATGGAAAAAGGTATTTAGATTTGGCCGGAAAGGCAAATTGAGTCTGCGGTTTATCGGGCTATATGAGGTTACTGAAAGAGTTAGACCATTAGCCTACCATTTAGCACTGCCACCCGAATTGGAGAAGATTCATGATGTATTCCATGTGTCCATGTTGTGTAGATATAGATCAGACCCCTCTCATGTGATGTCACCGACGAAAATTGAGATTAGACCGGATATGACATATGGTGAGGAACCAGTTAAGATTTTGGCTCGAGAAGTCAAACAGTTGAGGAATAAGAATATAGCCTTGGTGAAAGTTTTATGGCATATACATGGAGTGGAAGAAGGTACATGAGAGCCCGAAAAAACCATAAGAAGTCAATATCTGAACCTGTTTATTGGTAAGACTTTCGAGGATGAAAGTCCCTAATGGAGGAGAAATGTAACATCCCGAATTTGGGCCTAGTCAGATAGTGGTTTCGGGACCACAAATCTGACATTAAAATAATTATTTTATGATCATTATGAGGTCTAGGATATGAAAATAAACATGTGTTGAAGTTTCATGAAGAAATCCTATGTGTAAGGTGTCAAATTGGAAATTACGGACCAAATTGAATAAATTGCAAAACATGGATTGTAGAAGAAATTTGTATGAAATTTCTTTGGAATGTTAATTAGAGGTCCTTAAAGAGTAATTTTTCCAATTTCTAAGTTTTTGGACAAAAATGGACATGCATGGAAAATATTGGAAGTTTAGTAAGGAATGACATTTTGGTCATTTGGTAATAAACTAAATAAAAAAAGGGAAAAATCAAGCTAAAATCAGCTCATTTTCTTCTCCATGCTGCCAAAATTCTAAGGGTCTCCATAGCTAGGGTTTTCAACATTTTTAAGCTCAATAGTAAGTGCTCCCTAGCCCCGTTTTTAATGTTTTTCGTATTTTTGAGATCTTCGTAACATGCTCTCTCTATTTCTACCCAAATTTCAAGCTAGGGTTCATGTTCAAAAATTTACCCATCCATGAGATATTTGTGTTTTGATGATTTATGGAGGAATATGAGAGTTTAAAGGACGGTGAACAACTTTTACCAAGTAGTTTTTCATGGAAATGGCTTAAAGGACTAAATTGAAAAAGTTGTGGAAATGGGTAGGAAAATATGGAATGAAGGAAAAACATAGGTTGCTATAAGTGTGAATGACATTTTGCTAAGCTTGGGTAGCCAAGGAATTACGCGCATTTCATTATACGAGATTTAGGACAAAATTGTAAATATTGTGATAGGTTAGGGGTGAGTTTTAAGCCTAAAACAAATAATGTGATGTGTTAATAATTTATTTTTATTGATATAGATCCCGAGGAACCAATTCCGGAGGTCGACCGTGGAAAACAAAAGGTTTCAGAATAACTGAAATACAAATCTGAAACGACTGCCAAGTAAGTTCATGTAACTCAAATGTAGACTATTTAAATACATTAAAATGTATATTCCTATATGATTTTAAATGGTGATTTACAATGTAAATAATTCATGAAAATTGATGATATGGTAAAATGTCTCGATTGAATAAAAAGGGTTATTTGATGGATATGCTATTCTTACATGACACGAGATCCTACATGTGTTACAGAAAAAGATTTAGCCCGGACGGGCAATCCGATGATCTCAAAATAGAAAGGATCTAGCTCGGACAGGTGCTCCTAAAGTGATCTAACCTCCCAAAGAATATGTGTGCATTATGGATTTAGCCGGGACGTGTAATCCGATTAGGGTCTGAATTTTGCCTAGACTGGTAATTTAGATTCGAGCTCAATAAGAGTGTTTATCGTTATAAGGGATTTAGCATGGACTGGTAATCCCAACATCAGTCCATGAGTTTATACTACGGGGAATTTAGCTTGGACTGGTAATCCCGCCATAAGATGTGAGGTTTGTGGGAGTGCGTGCTTGAAAATGATCACTTGTATGATTTGACGGTAAATAGGCTATCCATTGAGATTCCTGAGAAATTCAACGGGATTAAAATGAGAAATGAAAATGGAAATTTTTGAATTGATGAGCTCATCTAGATTAACGTTATAATATTTTTGACATGAGATTAACTTGATGATTTGAGTGCATGTGATAGGAAACTATCCTATACTTGTTGGAATGTATGACTAATATTGTTGTATGCTAAATAACCGATAAGTTTACCTTCCCGTTATTCGAACTTACCAAGCATATAAATGCTTACCCCTTCTCTTTTTCTTACCTTACAGAGCTCGTGGACTCTTGAAGATTGGAAGACAGTTGGAGAATCAACACACTATCGACTTGTCCCGCTTTGGTATATAGATACTTGTATTTTGTTTAATGGCATGTATAGGGTTTTTGGTTATTTTGTTGTATGTGTCATTTGGCTAGCCAATGTAAGGGCTTAAATGGTATACCTATTCTTTTGTATATGGCCATGAGATATGGCTCATATTGATGTAGGTTGTAAACCTACTAATGATGCATGTTTATTTTTAAATATTTTATGAGACATGATGATGAGGTTTATCATGGATGGATGCTTGAAATGGGACATAATAATTTGAGAGTGGACATAGCATATAATGGTGTATGGTTATAATATGGCCTAAATGTAAAATGTGGTATGTTAATCCCTCAAGTGGAAAGGGTAATCTAGCATGTACTAAGCCGATGAGATGAAGCTAACATGCAATGAGTTATGCCAAGGTTGTTTAAGAGTATAATTAGGCCATGTTACATACCATTGAAGTCTATAAGTGTGTATGGATGTTAGAGGGTAACCAAAGGCTTGGAAAATAGCCCTAAAAAGGTCCACACGGGTAGACACATGGGCATGTGTCTAGGCTGTGTGTGACACACGGTCAGCCCCTATGGGCGTGTTGCCTGGCTGTGTGTGCCTTGCACCTAAAATTTTAGGTCAGTTTGCATGGTAGTAAACACACGGGCAGAGACATGGCCATGTGTCTCAACTGTGTGGAAGACACGGCCTAGAACATGGGCGTGTGCCTCGGCCGTGTGCCTCAAAATGAATGATGATGTCATAAACAGAATGTCTGAGTTTTTGGAAACGAGCGATGACACGAGGGTGTCTAAGTCGTGTGAGAGGCACGGGCCAAAGACACGGGCGTGTGCTTGGCAGTGTAAAAACCCCTGTAGGTTTGAAATGAGAAATAATTCCAATAATTCAACACGAGTGAGGGACATGGGCGTGTTCCCAAGCACACGGGCGTGTACTTGTCTCCACACGGGCGTGTGAGGCATAACCTTAGGAACTTTACTAAAATTTTCTATAGTTTTCGATTTAGTCCCGGATCGATTTAATGTATGTTTTGGACCTTATAGGTCCATAATAGGGACACTATGATGTTGTTTGATTGGTTTTAAATTAGAATTAAATTCTATAACCCGTAATTTCTAAAATGTCTGAGTATGAGTCCGGTACTGCCTTGTACTTTGTCCCGATATTAGGTACGGGTAAGGGGTTTTACAATCTCAGATAAAATGCTCTTGAGAGCCACACTTGAAGCAAGCCCGGTCATTCATCCTACACTCACCGGGATATCGTCTCCCACAATGCTGACATTCGGGTCTGTTTGACTTCACATTACCCACACTTGCCATGGAAGTGGCTTGAGATTTAAAACTCGAATGTTGCTTCTCACGATCTCTACATGAATACCCCGCTAAAACATTCAAACGGGAATACATTTATTTATATTTCTTGGACTGAGATGAAAATGACTTACTCATTAGTCTTTTCCTCGTATCTCAAGCTTCAAGATCAGCTTTCCTCTTCTCTTTGTTCAACTTTTCGGCCTTAAAAGCCCGTTCAACCAATACCACAAATTCTTTCAGCTATAAGGTCCCAACTAACATAAAAATATCCTCATTCAATCCATCCTCAAATCTCTTGCACATAATAGATTCGGTGGAAACACACTCTTGAGCGTATTTACTAAGTTTGACAAATTCTCGCTCATATCGGTCACTATCATACGACCCTGTTTCAGCTCAAGAAATTCCTTAGATTTCTGATCGATGAACCGTTGGCTAATAAACTTCTTTCGAAACTCCTCTTGATAGAATTCCCATGTAACCTTTTCTCTTGGTACCACTGATACCAATGTATTCCACCAATGATACGTAGAATCTCTCAAAAGCGAGATAGCACATTTTAAACACTCACCCGGTGTGCAGGACACCTCATCAGATGCCCTGATGGAGTTTTTGAGCCAAAACTCGGCTCTTCCAAGATCATCATCCACATTAGCTCTGAAGTCTTCAGCCCTATACTTTCGAATTTTATCAACCGGAGGCTTGATCATTCTTACAAATTCCATACCTTGTAGGGCTACGGGAACCGGTCGAGGAAGAGGTGGGGGCAGAGGAGGTCAGGCATTCGGATCTGTTCGAACAAATTTCATATACCACTCATTCATCATGTGGAGAAATACTTCCCTACCTCCTTCTCCCTGACTAACTGTTGGAGGTCTATTATCAGACGGTGCTACCCCTTGAGTGGGAGCCGGCACATTACTTTCGACTTCATCTGCCTCAACTCGACTGGGATCTATTACTCTATGAAAACACAATTTAAAGTTGTCAGGAGTCTTCACACTATCATAGTTCATTTGTGGCATGTATAGCTAGACTTTTACACACGCTACGTTACTCTAAAAATAGACTAAATCATAGCTCTGATACCATAAAATGTAACACCACTTACCCGTATTTGACGCCGGACCAGGGTATGAGGCATTACTAGACTTAAATGTAAGCAAACATATAAATCGAGACACAAATTTCCATTTAGATTTAAAACTTTTCACATACATTCAAATCGTCCCTATAATGAGCCTACGAAACCCAAAATATGCTTTGGCAGTGGTTCGAGACTAAACTGAGAACTTTAGAGAAATTTTACAACACTTAGAAAGTTTTCCATCAAACAGAGGTCACACGCCCGTGTGGCTTGGAACACGCCCATATGGGCAGGCCGTGTGGTCACACACACTCGTGTCCAAACCTCATGTAACTCTCTGCTTGTCATCTATGAACAAAAAGAAGTCACACGGCCAAGGCACACGCCCATGTGTTTAGGCTGTGTGGTCGATTTAATTTTCCTAATTTTTCATAAAATATGTACAGACTTCACATGGTCAGGGCACACGCCCGTGTTCGAGTCCGTGTCATCCACATGGTTGAGACACACGCCCGTGTCTCTGCCTGTGTGCTCGATACTTGGCATTCTGTTTTGTAACAATTAAGGTGTAGGGGACACACGACCAGATTACACACCTATGGGGCAAGCCGTGTGTCTACTCGTAGGGACATAAATAAGGCTATTTACCAAGCCTTTTTGCCACCCTTCCATGCAAAACCTACACAACAACAAATAATACCAATCTAAGTATATACATTCAACCCAATCAGCCACAAACAAGGCATCCACACATCATTCACATACTATCATCTATCACATATAACCATCACATGCTATTCAACTCAAACCATACAAATTTCCACATCCAAGAAAGGTATCATCATATGCATATACTTAAACCAATATTAGCCAATTTCAATGGCCATTTACAAAATGAATTATCAACCAACATAAGCTAACACATTTGGCCAAATCAATTATGACACATAAAAAAAGACTAAGTCCCTATACATGACATAACTTAAAACATTAAAATCATTGGTACCCAAAATGTTAAGTTGATAGTGTGAATGGATCTCCGACAGTCTTTGATCCCTGAGCTAGCTTGGTGACACTATAAAACAAGGGAAAAGGAAGGGACTAAGCTTTAAAGCATAGTAAGTTTCTATGCAAATAATTAACATCACAAACACACATTTATCATGCAATTAACATGAAGTGAATTAACATATATGTCACTGTAAATCTCATAGTCCAACTTGGCATGGATATTATTATTACCTTAATATCATAACTTGCACAATCATAACCTTACCGAGGGATTCATCACATATCGAGCTCATTAAGCATAAGTCTTACGTACATACATGTACCATCTTGCAACATACCATGGTGTTTCGCAACATTAACATTTTCGTTACGATTCTCGTTGAACCACTTGGAATACTAAAGGATACTCAGGAAATCTCACACTCATAGCATCATACCAATGCCATATCCCAGATATGGTCTTACATGAGATCTCTGCAACAGTCTAGTTTAAACCCTAGTTGAAATAGTGGTTTCAAGACCACAAATTCGAGTCAAAAAGTATTTTAATATTATTTTCCATGCTTATTATATGTGAATTGAAGTATGTGAAAGTTTCGTATGAAAATTTGGTCATTTGTATGCTTAATTTGCAAAAAGGACCTAATCGCATAAAATGTAAAAATGGCTTGCTAATTGATAAAGTGCCTATTTGCTATGTCTTTTTAAATGAGAGGTCCTTATGTTGTTATTTGACCATTAAACCTATGAGTGGACAATAATGGCCTTAATTTTAATGTTTTAAATGTTTATAATACAAGGGTAAATTGGTAAAATGAACATTAACATATGATTAATTAAACCAAACATAAAAATTAGGCCATTTTATGTTCATCTAGCCGAATTCATCAAAGAAAAAAAACGGAAAAGAGCTCTTAGGGTTTCGTCGCATTGATTTGGTGATTAAGGTATGGCTTTTGTTTGGTTTTTGATAATTTCTACATTTTTGTGATCGTTGTTTGTGTTTTACTAAGCCCATGTCTTAATTTCTAATTTTGTTGATGATTTTGAGTTATGCCATTAATGGAACTATGAGTTTTATGAAGTTTGATGTTAGCAGATGAAAGATATGTTTTGGGTTAACAAGTTTTGTCTTTGAATTTTTAATGAAATTGAGTAATTTGGGCTAAATTGTAAAAAGATTTTAAGGGACTAAAATGTGAAATAAATGAAACATATGGGCTTATATGAGTACTATGAATATTCGGCTAAGTATGAGTATAAAGAAATTTTGTGTATTTTGTGATTTTGTGAATTAGGGACTAAACTGTCAAATTGTTAAAATGTGATGGCTAATTTGTAAAATTCCCTAAATGTGTGTTTGTGGATTGATTTGAATGAATTGGTGAATAAAAGAGTTAAAATTGAATTTATATAGATCAAGAACCAAAGAAAACGAAATTGGATCGAGGAAAGTCGAAAGTCGTCGAATAGTCAATTTCGTTCGTTCGAATCCCTACGAGGTAAGTCTATATACAAATAGATGTGTTTTGAATTGAATTACTACCGATTATATGCTATTGAACTATGATGAATGACTATATGAGTTGAGAAATATGAGACATCCGAGAAAGTATCGACAAAGTTCTAACGTCTAAAAAGCCCCCTACGAACCATAGGAATAGTTAGGATACATATGTCATGACATATGATTCTGATATGTGTTATCGTGTAAGACCGACCATATCTGGGACATTGGCATCGCATTTGGTTTCATGTAAGACCCTATCTGGGACAGTGGGATCGATATTTGATTACATGTAAGACCACGTCTAGGGCGTTGGCATTGTGCAAGCTTTTCGAGCTATCCGCCTATCCTTATGATTCTGAACGGTTCAACGAGCATTCCGAGAAATGAATGAATATATGAAATGTGTATCCAATTCAGGTACATTTGAAATGTAATTCAATGTTTGAGAATAAAAGGTAAGTACATGAGCAAATGATGATATGTGATATAAGTATGAGAAAGTATGCTACATGTGCAAATGAATTGAGTATATGGGAAATGTATATTAATTATGTGGTTTGTGATAGTATTTGACAATGGAGTATATCTAATTAGATGATTCTTATATGCTTTAATTGATAAGTTTATTTGTATATGACTTTTTAAGCTTTTGAAAGCTTACTTTGTATGTGTTTGCATTGTTTTATAGATATCGTAGCTATCAGGAGCTCGGGGATCATTGAGGATCATCACCACACTATCAAACTTCATTTTGGTACGTTTTGAAAATATGTATATTAAAGTATGGCATGTATAAGCTAGAAGTAATTGCATATGTTTTGTGAAGTGTATATTTAGCCATGTGATATGGCTTAATTATGATTTAACTTATAGTTTAATTTTGATATATGATATGTGATGCAAATGTGCTGTCGTGATATGCTTTTGGTTGGCCAAAAGAAATGGTCAATTTGGTATGTTTTGGTATGTGCATATTTTAGAATTTGGTAAGAATTTGGCATGAAAATGAATGGAATGTATTGTGTTTTTGGCTTATGGAATGACATGAATAGGTATGTGTTATGATTATAAGATTGGTTGATAATGATATGGCATGAATGTTGAATGTTTTGATTATGAAATGGTTGAAACTTGATGTGCAATTGGTGCTTATTTGTTACTTGTAGGGTGGACCCTTAACGGGTGGCATTTTGGCCTTATAAATGGCTTATTTTTGCCCACACGGGTAGAGACACGAGCGTATGTCTCAATCGTGTTTCTTGAGGGCCATTTCGAAATGAGCCTGGGCAGACCACCCAGTCACAGACACAGGCGTGTGCTAGGCCGTGTGGCTAAGTCAGTTTCGACCACGGGCAAAACACACGGTCGTGTGGTCAGCCATGTGTCTAAGTCAGTGGCCTCCCAAATTTTTACACGGCCAGGCATACGGGCGTGTCTGGTGGCGTTGTGGACAAGTCAGTATGTATGCCCTATTTTGACACGGCCTAGACACATGGGCGTGTCTAATGCCGTGTGAGGCACACGGTCTGCTCACACGGGTATGTGACCTCTATAACTTTAAAAAATTTTTAAGTTTTTAAAAAAATTTGTATGAGCTCGGTTTAGTCTTGACCCTTTTCTAATGCGTGTTTAATGTCTCAATGACCTATACAAGGAGCTCTATTGTGATGTTTGACTACGATTATGGATGATGTTTATGAATTATTCATAAAATGTTTTGATTCATCCGATAACGACTTTAACCCTAGTCCGATGATGGATACGGGTTAGGGTGTTAGATTTAGTTGGTATCAGAGCTATGGTTTAGTCAATTCTAGGACTAACATAGTGTATGTGAGTCTAGCTATACATGCCATATTTATTAACTGCGATAGTGTGATGAATATGAAAATGTGTTTTTATATAGTAAATGGATCTCAAACGAGCCGTAGCTGATGATGTCGAGACTAATGCGCCTGCTCCCACGCAAGGGACAGCACCATTTGACTCTAGACTGGCTACGAGTAGCCATGATGGAGAGGCTAGACAAGCCTTCTATCAAATGATGAATGATTGGTTCAGTCAGTACATTAGAACTAATCCGGTTGTTCAACAACCCCCAACCCCTCCTGATCCTTCGCAAGTCCCTACTATGTCACAAGCGAATTCGATTCAGTTGAGTAAGCCTCCAGTCGATAAAATTAGAAAATATGGGGCTGAAAAGTTTCGTGCTACTAGAAATGATGATGCAGAGAGTGCCGAGTTTTGGCTAGAGAATACGATAAGAGTATCTGATGAATTGTCATTGACTCTGGATGAATGTCTCAAGTGTCTTTGTTTTCGTTTCGCTCGAGAGATACTGACATATCATTGGTGGAAGACTTTGATATCGGTGGTTCAGAGAGAGCGAAGTCACACGGGATTTCTTCAAAGTCAGATTCGGAAGAAATACATTAGTCAGAGATTTATCGACCAGAAACGTAAAGGGTTTCTTGAGCTTAAACAAGGTCGTATGTCTGCTACATAATACGAGTGAGAATTTGTAAGACTAATTCAGTATGCACGAGAATGTGTATCTACTGAAGCAATAATGTGTAAAAGATTCGAGGATGCTTGAATGAAGACATCAAATTGTTAGTCGGGATTCTAGAGATAAAAAAGTTTGTAGTGCCTGTTGAACGGGCGTGCGAAGCTGAAGATCTCGGGAAAGAGAAAAGAAAAGCTGATTCAGAAGCTAGAGAAGTGCGAAAGAGATTATTGAGGAGGCCATTTCAATCTGCATCAAAGAAGTTTCGAGATGATTATAGCCGTTCAAAGGCTAACGTGGGACATGCGAGTAGAGATCGTACGAGATTGCATTTTAGTTTTAGAGTTCCAGCTACTTCTGTTGCTAGTGTTGGAAATGTCAGATCTGATCACCCTGAGTGCAAACATTGTGGTAAAAGACATCCGATAATTGTAGACTATATGATCAGGCTTGTTTCAAATGTGGATTATTAGACCATTTTATCCGTGATTGCCCTGAGTCTGTTGAGTAAAAAATTATACAAAATCCAAGGCCAAGTGGCAATACATCTTGTGGTAGACTTCCCAGAAATATGGGAAATGTGAGTGGTAGTCAAAGAGGGACAAAAGACACCGCTATTCGATCTGAGGCTCGTGCACTTGCCAGAGGCTACGCTATCCAAGCTCGTGAGGAAGCTTCATCTCTTTATGTTATAACGGGTACATTTACTCTTTACGATACTTCTGTGATTGCTTTGATAGATCCTGGATCAACGCATTCTTATATATGCATGAACTTAGTGAACTGTAAGACTTTTCCTGTAGAGTCTACTGAATTCGCAATTAAAGTATCAAACCCTCTAGGCAGATGTGTTTTGGTTGATAAAGCCTGCAAGAATTATCCATTAATGTTTCGAGACATTTGTTTTCTGGCTAATCTGATGTTATTAATTTTTGATGAGTTTGATATAATTCTGGGAATGGATTGGTTAACTTTGCATGATGTTGTTGTAAACTGCAAATAGAAAACTATTGATTTGAGATACAAGAATTATGAAATAGTCCGAATTGAATCTAGTGATTTGAATGGATTACCGGCTGTGATATCTTCGATGAAAGCTTTGAGTATTGTGAGAAAATGTTGTGAAGCTTACTTTGCTTATGTAATCGATTCAAAAGTAACGGAAAAGAAAGTGGAATCAGTGCCTGTTGTCTGTGAATTCCCTAATGTGTTTCCTGATGAACTTCCAGGATTACCTCCGATTTGAGAAGTTGAATTTGGCATAGAGTTAGTACCGGGAACTACTCCGATTTCAGTCACTCCATATAGAATGGCTCCTATCGAGTTGGAAGAATTAAAGTCTCAGTTGCAAGAGTTGACAGATAGAGGATTTGCAAGGCCGAGTTTCTCACTTTGGGGTGCTCCTGTTCTGATTGTGAAAAAGAAAGACGGTATAATGAGAATGTGCATTGATTATCGTCAGCTGAATAAAGTGACTATCAAGAACAAATATCCTCTGCCCCAGATTGATGATTTGTTTGGTCAATTGAAAGGAGCTACCATGTTTTCGAAGATAGATTTGAGATCGAGCTATTATCAGTTGCGAGTAAAAGACTCAGACATTCCAAAAACTGCATTCAGAACAAGGTACAACCACTATGAGTTCTTAGTTATGCCTTTCGGATTAACGAATGCACCTGCTATTTTTATGGACTTGATGAACAGAATTTTCAGACCATATTTAGGTCGATTTGTTGTCGTATTCATTGATGACATATTGATTTCTTCGTGTGATGAATCCGAGCATGCCGAGCATCTGAGAATAGTGCTACAGACTTTGCGTGATAAGCAGTTGTATGCGAAGTTTAGCAAATGTGAATTCTGGTTACAAGAGGTCAATTTTTTGGGCCATATTGTATCAGCATCTGGTATTCGAGTTGATCTGAGCAAAGTTTTGGCTATTCTGGAATGGAAGCCTTCGAGAAATGTCTCCGAAGTTTGTAGTTTTCTAGGACTTTTCGATTGTTATAGACGGTTTGTAATAAGCTTTTCGATTATCGCTACTCCGTAATCGAAATTACTTCAGAAAGATGTGAAATTTGATTGGTCTGAAAAGTGTCAGAAAAGCTTTGATCAGTTGAAAGTGCTATTGATTGAAACTCCAGTGTTAGTACAACCCGAATCGGGTAAAGATTTGTGATTTACAGTGATGCTTTGTTGAATGGTCTGAGATGTGTTTTGATGCAGGAAGGTGAAGTCATTGCTTATGCTTTGAGACAGTTAAAGCCACATGAAAAGAACTATCCGACTCACGATATGGAATTAGCTGCGATTGTGTTTGCTTTGAAGATTTGGTGCCACTATTTGTTCGGTGAGAAATGTCACGTTTATTCTGATCATAAGAGTTTGAAATATTTGATGACTTAGAAAGATTTGAATCTGTGACAGAGAAAATGGTTAGAACTGCCAAAAGACTATGAGCTTGTTATTGATTATCATCCGGGAAAAGAAAACGTTGTTGCTGATGCTTTGATTCGAAAATCATTATTTGCATTACGTACTATGAATGCTCAGTTGTGTATTTTTGATGATGGTTCAATTTTAGCTAAATTGAAAGCAAGACCGTTGTTTTTACAACATATTATTAATGCTCAGAAGGTTGATAATGAGATAATAGCAAAACGAGCTTAGTGCGATTTGAAATCTGATTCTGAATTTTGAGTTGATAATGATGATTGTTTGAGATTTCAAGATAGAATTTGTGTTCTCGAAATCCAGAATCGATTCAAATGATTTTGAATAAAGCTCACAATAGTCATTTATCTATTCATCCGGGTAGTACTAAAATGTATAATGATCTAAAACTGTATTACTGGTGGTCTGGAATGAAAAGAGATATCTCTGACTTTGTTTCAAAGTGTTTGATCTGTTAACAAGTTAAAGCTGAACATCAGGTGCCATCTGGTTTGTTACAACCAATTATGATTCAAAATGGAAATGGGATAGAGTGACGATGGACTTTGTTTCTGGTTTGCCCCTATTTCCGCAAAAGAAAGATGCTATTTGGGTTGTAATTGACCAATTGACGAAATCAGCTCATTTTATTCCGGTACAATCCGATTATTCACTTGATAAGTTAGCTGAGTTATACATTTCCGATATTGTGAGATTGCACGGTCTGCCATTATCTATTGTGTCAGACAGAGATCCAAGATTCACATCGCGATTTTAGAAGAAACTACAAGAGGAATTAGGTACAAAATTACATTTCAATATTGCTTTTCACCCGTAGACGGATCGTCAATCCAAGTGGATTATTCAGATACTAGAGGATATGTTGAGATATTGCATTCTTGAGTTTGAAGGTACGTGGGAACAATATTTTCATTTGATTGAATTCACTTATAATAATAGTTTTCAATCGAGCATTAAAATGGCACCGTACGAAGCCTTATATGGTTGCAAATGCCGTACACCTTTGTATTGGACTGAGCTCAGTGAAAATAAGATACACGGGGTCGATTTGATAAAAGAGACTGAACAGAAAGTAAATGTGATTCGAGATAGTTTGGAAGCAGCTTCTAATCGTAAGAAATCTTATGCAGATTTGAAACGAAAAGATATTGAATTTGAAATCGGCGATAAAGTGTTTTTGAAAGTGTCACCATGGAAAAAAGTACTTCGATTTGGCAGAAAAGGCAAACTGAGTCTGAGGTTCATCGAGATGTATGAGATTATTGAGCGTATCAGACTAGTTGCTTAGCAATTGTTGTTGCCACCTAAGTTAGAAAAGATTCACAATGTATTTCACGTATCGATGCTTCGACGATACAGATTCGATCCTTCGCATGTGATTTCTCCGTCTGAGATTGAGATCTAGTCCGATATGACCTATGAAAAAGAATCGATCCGTATCTTAGCTTGCGAGGTTAAAGAACTGCGAAATAAGAAAATTCTGTTAGGAAAAGTAATGTGGCATTGACACGGTGTTGAAGAGGCTACGTGGCAGACTGAAGATGCTATGAGACAACAATATCCGAATCTGTTTAATGGTGAGATTTTCGGGGACGAAAATCCCTAAAGTGAGGAGAGTTGTAAAAGTCCTTTTAGACCCTAGTTGGAATAGTGGTTTTGAGACCACAAATCCGAGTCAAAAAATATTTTAATATTATTTTTTGTGCTTTCTATATGTGAATTGAAGTATGTGAAAGTTTCGTATGAAAATTTGATCATTTGTGTGCTTAATTTGCAAAAAGAACCTAATTGCATAAAATGTAAAAATGGCTTGCTAATTGATAAAGTGCCTATTTGCTATGTCTTTTTAAATGAGAGGTCCTTATGTTGTTATTTGACTATTGAACCTATGAGTGGACAATAATGGCCTTAATGTTAATGTTTTAAATGTTTATAATGCAAGGGTAAATTGGTAAAATGAACATTAACATATGATTAATTAAACAAAACATAAAAATTAGGCCATTTTATGTTCATCTAGCCGAATTCATCAAAGAAAAAAAAGAAAAAAAAGAGGTCTTAGGGTTTCGGCATATTGATTTGATGATTAAGGTATGGGTTTTGTTCAGTTTTTTATAATTTCTACAATTTTATGATCGTTGCTTTGTGTTTTACTAAGCCCATGTCTTAATTTATGATTTTTGTTGATGATTTTGAGTTATGCCATTGATGGAACTATGAGTTTTATGAAGTTTGATGTTAGTAGATGGAAGATATGTTTTGGGTTAACAAGTTTTATCTTTGAATTTTTGATGAAATTGAGTAATTTGGGCTAAATTGTAAAAAAGAGATTTTGAGGGAATAAAATGTGAAATAAATGAAGCATATGGGCTTATATGAGTACTATGAATATTTGGCTAAGTATAAGTATAAAGAAATTTTGTGTATTTTGTGATTTTGTTAATTAGAGACTAAAGTGTCAAATTGTTAAAATGTGAGGGCTTATATGTAAAATGCCCTAAATGTGTGTTTGTGGATTGATTTGAATGAACTGGTGAATAAAAGAGTTAAATTTGAATTTATATAGATCAGGAACCAAAGAAAACAAAATTGGATCGGGGAAAGTCGAAAGTCGTCGAATAGTCGATTTTGTTTGTTCGAATCCGTAAGAGGTAAGTCTATATACAAATAGATGTGTTTTAACTTAAATTACTATCGATTATATGCTATTGAACTATGATGAATGACTATATGAGATGAGAAATATAAGACATCTGAAAAGCCCCGTACGAACCATATGAATAATTAGGATACATATGTCATGACATAGGATTCCGATATGTGTCATCGTGTAAGACCACGTCTGGGACGTTGGCATCGACTTATGATTTACATGTAAGACCATGTCTAGGACATCGACATCGTACTTGATTTCGTGTAAGACCATGTCTAGGATAGTGGCATCGATATTTGATTACATGTAAGACCACATTTGGGACGTTGGCATTGTACGAGCTTTCCAAGCTATCCATGTATCCTTATGACTCCTAACTGTTCAACGGGCATTCTGAGAAATGAATGAATATATGAAATGTGTATCTGATTCAGGTATGTTTGAAATGTAATTCATTGTTTGAGAATAAAAGGTAAGTACATGAGCAAATGATGATATGTGATATAAGTATGAGAAAGTATGCTATATGTGCAAATGAATTGAGTATATGGGAAATGTTTATGAATTATGTGGTTTATGATAGTATTTGATAATGGAGTATATGTAATTAGATGATGCTTATATGCTTTAATTGATAAGTTTATTTGTATATGACTTGCTAAGCTTTTGAAAGCTTACTTTGTGTGTGTTTGCATTGTTTTATAAATATCATAGCTATCAGGAGCTCGGGGATCATCGAGGATCACCACACTATCAAACTTCATTTTGGTACCTTTTGAAAATGTGTATATTGAAGTATGGCATGTATAGGCTAGAAGTAATTTTATATGTTTTGTGAAGTGTATATTTAGCCATGTGATATGGCTTAATTATGATTGAACTTATAGTTTATTTTTGATATATGATATGTGATGCAAATGTGCTGTTGTGATATGCTTTTGGTTGGCCAAAAGAAATGGTCAATTTAGTAAGTTTTGGTATGTGCATATTTTAGAATTTGGTAAGAATTTGGCATGAAAATGAATAGAATGTATTAAGGTTATAAACCATATGTTTTGGTGTGTTTTTGGCTTATGGAATGACATGAATAGGTATGTGTTATGAACATAAGATTGGTTGATAATGATATGACATGAATGTTGAATGTTTTGATTGTGAAATGGTTGAAATTTGATGTGCAATTGGTGCTTATTTGTTACTTGTAGGGAGGACCCTTAATGGGTGGTATTTTGGCCTTATAAATGGCCTATTTTTGCCCACACGGGTAGAGACACAGGTGTGTGTCTCAATCGTGTTTCTTGAGGGCCATTTCAAAATGAGCCTGGGCAGACCACATGGTCACACACACGGGCGTGTGCTAGGCCGTGTGGCCAAGTCAGTTTCGACCACAGACAAGACACGCGGGCGTGTGGTCAGCCATGTGGCTAAATCAGTAGCCTCCCAAATTTTTACACGGCCAGGCACACGGGCGTGTCTAGTGGTCGTGTGGACAAGTCAGTATGTATGCCCTGTTTTGACACGGCCTAGACACACAGGCATGTCTAATGCCATGTGAGGCACACGGTTTGTTCACACGGGCGTGTGACCTTTGTAACTTTGAAAAATGTTTAAGTTTTTGAAAAATTTTGTATGAGCTCAGTTTATTCCCGACCCTTTTCTAATGCTTGTTTAAGGTCGCAAGGACCTATATAAGGGAGTCTATTATGATGTTTGACTACGATTATGGATGATGTTTATGAATTGTTTGTAAAATGTTCCGATTCATCCGGTAACGCCTTTAACGCTAGTCTGGCGACGGATACGGGTTAGGGGTGTTACGATCTCATATCGATCCCAATAGCCCAGCTATTGTCTTTTATGAAGTCTCATATCGATGCCATATCCCAGATATGGTTTTACACGAAGTCTCATATTGATGCCATATCCTAGATATGGTCTTACATGTAATCTCAAAAAACCCTAATGTCATGACATTTGTATCCTATCTATTTTAAAGGTTCAACTGAGATTTCTCTCTTGTTGAGCTTTATCGATTACATCCAAGGAGTCAATCATAATTGATACAATATTAAAGCAATTAAAGCTTAAATAATAATGCATTATTTACATGCGAACTTACCTCAGTACAAAAATAATGGAAAATGACCTAATCGTCAAAGACTTTGTTTTCCCCCTATCTAGGTCCGAACCTCGTTTCTCTTAACCTATAATAGCAAATTTAACTCATTTATTAACCACATTACTCAATTCAGTCCAAAAATCACACTATGGAAAAATTACATTTTTGCCCCTAAACTTTATCATATTTACATTTTGGTCCCTAGGCTCGTAAAATGAAATCTATTAAATTTCATCCAGAACCAAGCCTAGTGGAACCCTATACATGCTTATAACAGCCCACATTTTTCATTAAATCACACTTTTACACACATTTTGAAATCTTTTTACAAATAAGTCCTTTTGACATTTTCATCAAAAATCACCTAGTAAAAGTTGTTTATCTAACATTAAACTTGCATAATCTACCATTAGACATCAAAATGAACAAATATATAACATGGTTCAAACCCTAGACCTCAATCATAGCTCAAATTAATGGTAGAAATAGCTAGATTGGATGATAACGACTTCAAAAATGTAAAGAGCATTAAAAACGGGGCTAAGATGTACTTACAATCAAGCTTGGAAGTTGAACAAACCCTAGCTATGGTGACCTTCTAATTTTTGACACATGGAGAAGAAGATGGACAAAAATTTTGGCTTTATTTTCCTTTTTTATTCATTTATTTACTAAATGACTAAAATGCCCTTAATGCATAACTTTGAAATTTCATCTATTCATGTCCATTTTTGACCACCAACTTATCCAATGGTCTAATTACCAAATAAGGACCTCTAATTTAAAATCTCATAGCAATTGGACACCTTTAACAAGTAGAACTCAACTTTTGCACTTTTTACAATTTAGTCCTTTTTACTAAATTGAGTGTCCAAACGTCAAAATTTCTGAACAAAATTTTCACAAAATCATTCCATAAAATTGTAGACCACGAAAATATAATAAAAACAAGCTTTCCTATGTTAGATTCATGGTCCCAAAACTACTATTCTAACTAGCCCCAAAATCAGGTTGTTATAAACCATGCAAAAATGTTTTAATTCTCTCTCAATGACTATACTAAGTACTCATTTTATTCTTCTACTAACACTGATAAGATTGTTACCAACTTATTCGTGTTATTATAAAATAATTGCAAAATTTCTATGACTTCTGCTGCTTTTAGCTTGCAAATTCATTCCTCACTTCTAGCATCCAGACTATCCAAATCTAAAACCTAGCTAGCCACATTTGCCTGCTACGAACTCTAACCTTATGGCTCCTACTCACGTGTTTGTTCAACTGACAAAATATAACTTTGTCTGATTGTTCTCTAGTTAGATTTCATGAAACCTATCTTTATCCTAGTAGAGAATTTAATCTTCATACAAAAGGTGACAATAATCATTTTAGCCATTTTCAAAATAATATTGCCAAAAATGGCGTCGTAAGCCATAGAATGGTCTACCAGCTCACCATCTCCAAAGGTAATAAGAAGAGTAATACACCCTTTCGCCTTGATTGGATGATTCACAAATTCATACAAAAGGCTCACATTCTTCAAAACCTACTGCTTCAGCCCCATTTTTTAATATGTGTCCCAAGTTAAAACCTCCACGACACTTCTATTATTAACCATAATTCTTTTAACCTTAATAGTTACTGATACAACCATAGGGTCATTTCCCTCCTCATTACATAACGAATGCCCATCCTCCTTATTAAATTCCACTTTCCACTTTTCTTGCTGACGTTGCCTCTTTGACAAACTAACTAACATCACACTTTTGAGATGAGCCTTTTTCTTCATGTTAGAGGTCGCCCAATCTTCATCCATACTAATTATCACTTGTATTGTGCCTCTAACCTTCTATTTTCCTTTATCAATGCCTCGAGAACTCTAACCCAATGGTGAGGTATCCTGAGCCACAAAATCTTTTATCTCTCTATTTCTAACAGCCTCCTTTATAGCATCCTTCAAAGAGAAACAATCCTCGGTCCTGTGGCCCCTGTAATTGTGAAAACTACATCTGTCTCTCGGGTTAGACCTTGACTGGCTACGTCACATAGGTGGAGGGCTCCGTAAAATGCCCAAACTCCTAACCTGATTAAGAATGTAGGTACACGAAGCATTTAAGGGAGTGTAAGATTCAAATTTTCCATGAGGAAGATACCTTCTTGTGTGTTTTCCCTGAAGCCCCTAGAATGCCCTTGACAATTCATTTTGTGAATAGCTCTTCTGTTGTCCCCCCCTTTGACATGCAAACTCTAAGAAGGAGGACCTTGCTGGTAGTGCACACCCTGGCAACCCCTAAACCGCCTATCATCCCTCTGAAAAGTGTTGCGAGCTACCTTTTATAATTTTCCCTACCTCAACAAACTTGTGGGCCCTTTATTATAAGTCTGCCAAACTCTATGGCCTATTATCAGTAAATGAGTATTGAACGTTCTTATTTTGAACTCTCATAATAAAGGCATCAATAGCCCACTGATCCTCCAAGTTCTTTGTGTTCAACGTGCCTACATGGAACCGTTTGACATAATCGTGCAAAGATTCTCCATTCCTTTGTTTCACTGACATTAGACCCATAGGAGTGCTCATTATTGTCCTATGCGCCCAAAATCTTCCTAAAAACATCTGATCCAACTGCGAGAAGCTTTGAATGGAGCCCTGTAGCAAAGATAAATACCAATCCTTCACGCTTCCCTTAAGAGTCGTTGAGAAAGCTTTACAGTTCACCACATCTAAAGCCCCTAATACATTCATGTAATCATTATATTGCATGAGATGTGCCCTAAGGTCATTTAAACATTCAAACATCTCTTTTGGCGCTTTGAACTTGGATGGTAGGTTTACAGCTGCCACTTCTAGGGACAAAGGGTTGTTAGAACAAAATAACCATCCCATGTTCTATACATCAGGGTGTGATGCTTGAACATCTCTATGCAAAGCATCCATCTCATTCTGCTATGGCTTTTCATGTGCTCTTACAACCTCTTTTTGGAGAGGCACAACATGATCCTACAAATCATAATGATCGAATTGTATCTTTCTTTTTAATTTTTCATTTTTCCTTAGTAGATCTTGTTAAAACAATTGTAGCTGTTCAAGCCTAGTACTTTGTTGAGTCATTTGTTCCTTCCTCAACCTTAGTTGTTCTTGTAAACCAAATAGTTGCTGCAGTGATGCCGCTGATCAAAGGGGAAAGAAGGTCCCTGACTAGAAGGAGCACTGATATCGAAAGAATTGGATGCACTTGCCTGGCCTAAGTTGCCCAAATTTTTTGGTCGGTTAACAAACCAACCAGCAAAAAAGTCCATTTCTCGGGGTTAATTTTCAGTGTTAGAACCTCTTACTTGGTCCGATGGGAAGCTGTTGGGGAAATTCTCATTAGGGTGAGTCATCTTGGTTTTTTGATGGTTAGAAGCCTGTCCACGCTTACTGCACCAAATTGTTAAGTGTTTTTGTGTGAGTGTCCTTCAAAAGGTTTAAACTCTTTATTTATATGATAAGATTATTGTTTTTGGGTGTGACATCGTAGGTAGGTCTCCATGCATGCCAACATGTACCCTATTTTAGGATTAACATGTGCTTCCTATGTGTGGATTCACCTGCATGGTGGTGTGAATTCACATCGTATGAGCTCATAAAAAGACGTAAACACATCATGTGTGAACCCAAGATGTAAACCATGCAGGCTACGGTCGGGACCTAATCGGGTAACCGAGTAACAGGTCGGTAATAGGGAATCATAACAAGGTTCATTGCATTTATAAACTTGTTGCAAAATAATGGATATGTTGGAACTTTGAGGCATATTATTTTATTGATAAAATTGAAGGTTGGAATAATAAATTATGAATTTATATTCTATATAATATGCTCAAAATTGTTGAGTGATGAATGATAAATTAATGCTCAAATTAAACAATAGTTCTATCTTTTGATGAACAGTTGTATCTTTTTAACAATTGTATCTCTTGGTGAACAGATTCATTGCTTTTGGTTTAATATTGCATCTTTTCATTATTATGTTTGTTCACTTATATCTATTAACTTTTCAACAAAACTTTTCATCAATCGGCCTAAATCTCTTCATTCATTTCCTCTCCTCTATATAAAGCCAAGTTAGGAGACTTCCAAAATACATCATCAAAAACCATCAATATAAAAAATTCCTTCTAAATTCATTCCTCCTGGTGATAGAGAAAGGCAAGATTGTATTCGATTAATCACTGTTGTTGTGCTACTACTGTGATCGTTTGTTGTTTAATCCTAGGAGACAAACGTCCAACGCTACTCAAAGCACCAAGGAGAGGTCGAATCTATCTTAAGGAAATTGTTCATACAGGTCTCAACAAAATTCTTCTTCTAATTTTCAACTCTGTCTGATTACAGATATTCTGTTGTGTTACAGTTACTGCATTGTATTGCATTATTATTGTTATCAATATGTTAATACTACATATGATATTATATTTTTCTTACAAAGCTTTCACGGAATAGTTGTTATTCTTTATTCTTTTTTGCTTGTTTCAAAGAAAATTATGGATTGTAAGAAATTTCTTGTATTTTTTTCCTTTAAAGATATTGGGTAGTGCATAGCTTTTTATGAGTAAGTAGTTGGGGATTAATGGCATGAAAGGAAAAAGATATCTCGATTCCATATCTGACTTATGGAAAAATACAAGTTCTCATGCTAATTTACCAGGTTGGATAAAATGCAATGTATTCGATGTAATAGTGGCTTTAGAGGATTTGGGGGATTCGCACGGCTTTAGAAGATAAAAGTTATGAATTTGATTTATAATTTTCATTTATGATTTAAAAATTAAATTGATAGAATTTAAAAAAATTAGGGTTAAATTTATGAAATTATTTAAAATTAATTTAAATTAATAAAATATATAAATATTGAAAATAAAATGTATTACTATACTAATTAAAAATATTATATTATTATTTCATTTAATAATTTAATAGAAAGTGATTAAAACAAATTCTATGAAAAACGTTACTGATAAAATTAAATTTTTTTATAATTTGATAAATTATATTATAGTTTATTCTTTCATTTTAAACCCGAAGTAAACAGCTTTACTTGGTCTTACTAATTTTTAATTATTTTTCCACCGATCAAACTGCACTCTAATTTCTATTTTTCTTTTGAAATTTCCTATATTGGTAATTAATTAAGAAAATATTGCTTTGATGACGGCTATAATTATATTGATAATGTAAGTTTAATACCTTTTTCTAATATAATATTTGAGTTATTTTTTGTTTAATTATAACATTTATTTGATAAAAAATATATATTTTAGTATTTAAAAATAACAATATTAGTTTTTTAGTGTTTAATTCAACTTTTTGGGTTGATTTAATGAAAGTTAATTATTAATATTATTAGGTTTGAATTTTTCAAGATTTTGTTAATAGAATAAGTTTAGTATTAAACCTGAATTTGTTTAACTTTGTGTTTAATTTATCAAATACAGTCTGATGAATGTGATTTAATTCGTGTTTTAGGGTTGATTTGATGAAATTCAATTGCTAATATTATTAGTTAATTATGAGTTATCATCAAATCAAATCTAAAACCCGAATTAAATACTAAAATTTTAACATTGTTATCTTCAAGTACCAAAATGTATAACTTTTGCTAAATATAGGTACCACATTGGACCAAAAACTAAAACAAGTACCACATTAGAAAAAAAATGTCAAACTTAGGTACCAAAATATGAGTTAAGCCTATTGATAATTATAGGTGGAAGTGCCTACGAAATCCCTCTATTAGAGATTTGGTTAAATTAGTTCATCTATTATTAAATGGATCAATTTAATCCATATATTATTAAAATATCCAATAATGATAAATTGGAACAGAGTTAATATTTACTGTTTAAAAAATGACATGAAAATTAGTGTTTTTCAAATACATTTCAATTTTTTATGGAAATGCATGAAAAGGACCTATTTGTAAAAGATGCAAAATGAGTAGTAGGATGTATGTTTTAATGAGAAATTTGGGCTACTATAAGCATGTTATAAGTTCAGGTAGGCTTGGGTAACAAAGAAAATGAACAAATTTCATTTTATGAGCCTAGGGGCTAATTTGTAATTATGTGAAAGTTTAGGGACAAAGTTGTAATTTTGCCAAAGTATGATATATGGACTGATTTGAACAATGTGATAATTAAATAAGTGAAATTTGCTATTATAGATCAAGAAAAACAGAGCCCGGACTTAAACCGAAGAAAGAATAAGGTTGTAGACTAAATCGAATAGTAGCCATATTTTGAGTACCGAGGTAAGTTCGTGTGTAAATAATGCAACGTTATATTACCATGTTTTTAATGCTTTAATATTGCATGAATTGTGTAATTGTCTCTGTGGATTTAATTAATGATGACTCGATGACGATTCAATGAGTTCGATACCTTAAAATCTCGGTTGAACCTTAGGAATTGTTAGGATACAAATGTCATGACATTAGGGTTATGTACGATCCCATGTAAGACCATGTCTGGGACATGGCTTTGGCATCGATATGTAATTTCGTGTAAGACCATAGCTAGGCTATCGGTATTAATATGTGATCCCATGTAAGACCATGTCTGGGACATGGCATTGGCATCGACCTACGATTCCATGTAAGACCATGTCTGGGACATGGCATTGACATCGATATATGATCCCATGTAAGACCATATCCGGGATATGGCATTGCCATCCTACCATGTGTATGAGAGTTCCCGAGTATCTTTTAGTATTCCAAGTGGTTCAACGGGTAATCCAACAATCATGTCAAAGAGATGACAAGGTATGGTCATGTTGAAAGGGTACAGGTACGTATACAAAGCTCATAAACATTGAGATTATGAATAGATAAAACCTCGGAAGAAATGAAAGAATGAATTATGATCATGAGTGTTATTGTACATTTCGTAAATGGCATGACTTAAAATGTACCTATGATACTTGATGACATTGTGATAAAGATTATTGTATTATCTGTATAGTAATGCATGGTTAATGTTGTTAATTATTTACATGCAAACTTACTAAGCTTTATGCTTACCCCTTTTCTTTTCTATTTTTCTTATAGTATTGCCAAGCTAGCTTGGGAATCGAAAGATGTCGGAGCTCGATCCACACTATCAAACTAATCTTTTAGGTATAATGAATTTAAGTATTTTGAGTATGTCATGTATAGGGACTTGGTCTTGTTGTTATATGTCATATTGGTTTAGCCAAGTGTGTTGGCTTACAATGATTTGATGATTCATTTTGTATATGGCCATGAGATATGGTCCATATTAATTATGGGGATGTAATCCTATTCATGTATGCATGCATGTGCTATATTCACTCATGTTGTGATTAAATTCATTTGGCATGGATGAATTGTGGATATGATCATGGATGTTTGATGATGGAAATGTGAGTAAATAGCATAATAACAACTAGGGAATGAATGTATGAAACAGAAGTAAATTGATGTTTCATATTGCATGTGAATTTGGTAAGCTTGGTCTAAATAAAATCTGAAGTCTTAAGCAAGTATAAATTGATAAGAAGTTGACTTGCATGAGCCATGATTATGAATATGTAAGTGCTCATTTATGCCATGTAGGATGTCATTGAGGTGTATAAGTGTGCATGTGTTATTGAGGGTAACAAAAGGCTTGGAAAATAGCCTTAAAGTTGTCCACACGGGTAGGCACACAGGCATGTATGGGCATGTGATCCGGCCGTGTGTCCCCTGCACACTAATTAGTTAAAACAAAATGCCCAGTAGTAAACACACTGGCAGAGACATGGCCGTGTGTCTCAGCCGTGTGAAGGACACAGCCTCAGGATATGAGCATGTGCCCAGGCCGTGTGAAGTCTGCACTTAATTTTTAGAATTTAATTCGCCACACGACCTAAGCACATGGGTGTGTGACTTGGCTGTGTGACATTAATTGTGTTGATGACGTCATAAATAGAAAGTTACACGATCTAAGGACACGGGCGTGTCCCAAGCCACATGGGCGTGTGTGACCACATGGTCTACCCACATGAGCGTGTGACCCTGTTTCATGAAAATTTTCTAAGTTTTCCTAAAGTTTTCTAAAGTTCTCAGATTAGTCCCAAACTACTCCCAATGTATGATTTGGGTCTCGTAGACCCATATAAGGGATAATATACATTAGTATGGATGAATTTAATTTGAACGAAATTTTAGGGGGTGTTTTTCTATGATTGTGTGAGTTTATGTCTAGTAACGCCTTGTACCCTGTTTCGGCGTTGAATACGGGTAAGAGGTGTTACATTTAGTGGTATCAGAGTTACAATTTAGTCAATTCTCAGACTAACATAGTATGTGTACGAGTTTAGCTATACATGCGATAAATGAATTATGATAGTGTGACGACTCCTGACCTTTTTAAATTGTGTTTCATATAGTAATGGACCCCAATCGAGCTGAAGTTGATGATATAGAAAGTAATGCGTCGGCTCCGGCTCAAGGGGCAACGCCAGTTGAGAGTAGACCCATGACCGTGAGTCAGGGAGGAGGAGATAAGGCTAGGGAAGCCTTCATCCATATGATGAATGCCTGGTATACAAAATTCGTTCGAACGAACCCGAACGCTCAACCCCCTCGACCCCCACCTATTCCTCAACCTATCCCTGTAGCACCCTAAGGTATAGACTTTGTGAGACTGAATAGACATCTAGTTGATAAGATCAAGGAGCCGAAGAGTTTCGAGCTAGTATAGATGATGATCCCAAAAGGGCAGAGTTTTGGCTCGAGAATACCATTAGGGTATTTGATGAATTATTATGCACACCTGAGTAATGCATGAAGTGTGTCGTATCACTCATAAGAGACTCGATTTATCATTGGTGGAACACCCTTGTGTCGGTTGCACCAAGGGAGAGAGTTAATTGGGAATTTTTCCAAGAGGAGCTTCGTAAGAAATACATAAGTTAGAGGTTTATTGATCAGAAATGAAAGGAATTTTTTGAGTTAAAATAGGGTCAAATGCTTGTAACGGAATATGAACGTGAGTTTGTGAGACTTAGCAAGTATACTCGGGAGTGTGTATCGACTGAGGCAATCATGTGTAAGAGGTTTGAAGATGGATTAAATGAAGACATCTGATTGCTGGTTGGCATCCTAGAATTAAAAGAGTTTGTTGTACTGGTTGAGAGAGCTTGCAAGGCCGAGGAATTAGCTAAAGAGAAAAGAAAGGCTAAGTTTGAGTCTCGAGATTCTAAGAAGAGATAGATGAGTAAGTCACTACAGTCCTCATCTAAGAAACTAAGGGAGTTTAATACTCGATCGAGTGCTTCAGTCGGGTACTCAAATAGAAATAAGAGTAAGCAGTACTCGGTTTCAAAAGCTCAGACTATTTCAATCGCTAGTGTTGGTAATGCCAGATCGACTAGACTGGAGTGTTCACATTGTGGTAGACATTACCTCGGTGAGTGCCGAGCTAATGATGGAACTTGTTTTAAGTGTGGTCCCAAGATCATTTCATTAGAGACTGCCCCAAGATGGTTGAAAAGGAAAGATTTTAGAGTGCAAGATCAGGCAATGCTACTTCTAGAGGGAGACCACAGAGAAATTCGGGAAATAGAGCTAGTAGTAAGAGTGCACCTAGAGATCCAGCTGTGAGACCCGAGGGTAGAGCACCTGCGAGAACTTATGGCATTCGTGCTCGCAAAGAGGCTTCATCTCCTGATGTGATTACAGGTACTTTTTCTCTTTATGATACTCATGTTGTTGCTTTAATTGATCCAGGATCTACCCATTCGTATATTTGTGTGAAATTGGTGTCTAGCATGAATATGTCTATTGAGTCTACAAAATTTGTGATAAAAGTGTCAAACCCTCTAGGCACGGCCGTGTGAGAGACACGATCGAGCCACACGGACGTGTGAGAGACACGACCGAGCCACACGGACGTGTGGGATCTCACATGGGCATTGGAGAAGCGAAGGAGATCACACATGGCCGAGCAACACGGGTATGTGGGATCTCAAATGGGCGTGGAAATGAAAGGAAACACACACGGCCTGGCACACAGCTGTGTAAGCCACACATCTTGGACACATGGGTGTATCCGAGGCCGTGTAAAAATTGGGCTTCATTTTTAATTGCACACGGGCTGAAAACACATGGCCGTGTGGCCCAAACTTTAAAATTTCTTGCTCAATTTTTCTTTTTCTTCTTCCCCAAACAAGCCACTACCTTTCCCCCTCATCACCCACCTCCTCTCCCTTCTCCCCATAGTCAGCCAACACTGCCTCCCACACTCGACCCGCCGTCGTAACTCTGACCATCATCTTCCGTCGGTCTTCCCCTTTTACCCTGTTCTTTATTTTATTTTATTTATTTATTATTTTTTATATTATTTTTTTACTAATCTATTTTTTATTACTTTTATACTTAGATTTTAAATTTATTTTAATATTTTTACTATTTCTATTATTTTTAGTATTGTTCTTTTTACTATTATTCTTACAATTACCTTTAATTTTATTGGTATCATTGAGTTTATTTCTTTTCTTTTTCATTTTTTTATTTTTGTTTTTAGTTGCTTTATTTTTATTTTCTTAGACTTATTTTATCTATTATCTTTTGAACTATGATTTCATTTTTATTTTTTATTTTTTATGGTTGTTTCCAATTGAGTTGTAACCTCTTACTCTTCTTCATTATATGTGTTTATTTTCTTCTTAGTTTGCACAAAATCATTCACTTCACTTGCAATTGCCTACAATTCTGCTTTTCACCATTCTAGTAATTTCATCCAATATTAAGGGCAGTTTCAGTTTTCTCCCTCTCTTACGATATTCTGCATACACTGTGATTATATCTGTTTGTAGATTGAGGACAATGTACATCTTAAGTGTGGGGAGATTATTTATATGACTATTAGAAAATCCCTAAATTATTCTTGTGCTTAAGTAATTTTCTCATACATCCATTAGAATGAATTTTTGTCAATTTGAGATTTTTTGTTGATGTGTTTTCGATTAATTTGTAGATATTTGTGCATTGGTTGATTTAAAATTTATGAGATAAGAGAATCAAGCATGATAAGTTTATTTTCAGAATTAAAAATTTTAGATTGTTTCCCTGAATTAAGGTATTATCTTGAAGTTTTAAATTTGCAAGTTTGACATCAAAAACCATGATTTTTTGTGAGATTTTAAACCTTTAAAGCATACATTTTTCTTACTCATTTTATTATTGGTTATGAGTGTGTCAACCTAATTTGTTATTCCAGAACTTGCTTCGATTATGCATGTCGAGACCACACCTTTGATTTGATATACTGGATGATGAAGGCACTTAGGTTTTAACCCAGTTATCTCATAAAAAGCTTAGCTTTTTAAATAACCCTCAATAAACCTCGTTGAGCCTAACACACCGTTTCTTAATTTACCCATTAATGTTAACCCATAATTCATTTTTTGTTTGTTGAGAATTTTTTCCATTTTATTGACTCCCTTTTTGTTGAGATTTGATTTGTTGGTTGCCTAACTATGCTTTTTTGTTTAATTTGCTGAATTATTTCTTATTGTTAAAAAAGAATAAGAAGAAAAAATAAAAAAATATACATATATATTAATTATTATTTAGTTCTATGATTGAGCTTGAACAATTAATTTTATATTTTGAAAAGAAGCTCGTTTTCTTATTCTTGGATAGTTCTTGATTTATACACTTGTTTTTAATTCAGCATTTGCTATTTTTCTAGTTCGGTAATTTATCAATTCAATCTCGATTATAACCAACTTTTCTCTCCTTTCTCCACACCCTTAACCTAAGCCTGATTACAACCTCTTAAAGACCTTTCGATTTGTGTATCATCTCATTTTATTGTGGTGGAGATTTGATTTTCATGCAAGCCTATCGTAATGACTTTATTAGTTGACTTTTGAGTGTTTATTCGTGAACCTTAAACACTTTGAGTGATTTGATTGAATTTTTAGTGAGTATGTCGATTCTTGTAGATTTTGAATTAAAGGTAACTACTTAAATAAGGGGAGACACCTGCGTTTTCGTATTTAAAAATGTTAGCTTGGATTGTTTGAGACTTTAGTGCTCTTTTGGTTGAATTGTCAATGCATGACTATTTCTAAATTATTTTGAGACATTATTGATTGGAATTACAAGTTAAGAAATATTAATTTTAATGTGAGTTGAGGATTTTTCTTGAGGACAAGCAAATGCTTAAGTGTGGGGATATTTGATAAACTATAAAAGTAAAATGTTTTAATCCCATTCTTAATTCGTTTTTGGATGATTAATTATAAAAAATAGGGAATTTGATACTCATAATCCTTTAAATTCATGTTTCTATACTTAAGAGATCATTTGGGAGCAAAAGGAACAAAAATGAGCCAAAATCGAACAAATTGAACTGTTTTCAGGATCCACACGGCCGAGGCATTTCTACATGGGCTAGCCACACGCCATGTGCTAGCCCGTGTCGATTTCGCACCCTGCTTCTAAAATACGTGGAAAAACCCAATTTTTAGGCTTTCTGAGCATTCTCAAGTCTATAAATACCAATTAAACAAAGATCTGAGGGGGTCATCAGAGAAGATCAAAGAAAAGACCCAAAGAACACTATCGGAGCCAACTTAAAAACGGATCTCCTTCAAGATTGAAGATCTCCTTTTAACTTTTTTTGAAGTTTTATTGAATTTCTTTATGTCTTGTGGTTTTTCTGTCTTTGAGATGTTTTTATTTGGGATTATGAACTAATCCCCTAAATACCTAGGGGAGATGAAACCTATGATGAATCTTATTATTTAATTTCTATTTTATGCGATAAATACTTGATTCTTGTTCTCAATTATGTATGTTTATTTCTTGTTTTAATATTTTTGGGATATTAATTCATATTTAATGTGTAATAGCCCGATTTAGACCCTATTCAAAATGGTGGTTTCGGGACCACGAATCTGAGTCAGAAAAATATTTTAATATTATTTTATGTGTTTATCATGTGTTAATTTATATTTGTGAAATTTTTGTGTTTTAATTTTATCGTTTGAGTGCCCGATTTAATAAAAGGGCTTAATCGCGTAAAATAAAAATTTGATGGTTAATTGTAAAAGGGCTTAAATGAATGCATCTTTATAAGTGGAGGTATTTAAAATGTAATTTGACCATAAGATTATGTAGTGGACGGTTATAACCATGAATTAAAAAGGTTTAAAATTTTATTATAAGGTTAAATAAGTAAAATGAATAATATGTAATAATAATATAAAACATAAAATAAAACATAAGTGTTTATACTTTGTTCTTGCCAAAACATAAAAGAAAAGAAAATAAAATAAAGCTTAGGGCATTCGGCATTATTGAAGCTTGATTCAAGGTGAGTTTTAGTTCGGTTTTTGATAATTTTTACGTTTTTGAGATCGTTGCTATGTTATCTACAAAGCCCATGCTTGAATTTTTGATTTTGATGAATATTTTGAGTTATTCCATTGATGAATATTTGAGCTATGTGATGTTAGTTGATGAAATATGAAAGATATGTTTTGGATTAACATGTTTTGTATTGGAATTTTTGATGATTTTGAGTAATTAGGACTAAATTGCAAAAATAATAAATCGAAGGACTAAAATGTGAAATAAATGAAATGTATGGACTTGTATGAATATAAGGAAGATTCGGCCTAAGCATGTTATATTGAAATTTTGCAGGTTTTGTGTTTTATGCAATTTGGACTAAATTGTAAAAAGTGTAAAATGTCAGGGGAAAAATAGTAATTTGCCTATTTATGTGTTTTTGGACTAAATTGAGTGAAAATATGTTTGAATGAGTTTAATTTGAATATGTTTTGAATGAGTTTAATTTGAATATGTTTAGATCAAGAACAAAAGAAATCGGATTTAGATCGAGGGAAAACTAAAGTTGTCGATTAGCCGTCCCGTTCTAATTTTCATCTTTCAAGGTAAGTTTATACGCAAATAGATATCGTTAATTTTAATTATGTATGAGTTTAAATGTTGAAATTAAATTATGATAAATTATATGTAACAGCCCGATTTTGGGCCTAGTCGGGACAGTGGTTTCAAAACCACTATTTCGATGCCAGAGAAATTATTTTTAATATTATTTTATGTGTTATTACATGATTATATGAGTGCATGAAAAATTTGGTGCGTTAATTTTAGCGTTTGTGAGCTTAATTGTGAAAAAGGACTAAATCGCATAAAGTGAAAAAGTCCTGTTTCATTAGCTAAATGTGTAAATTGACTATGAATCATATTGTGGAGGTCTTTAAAGGGCAAATAGAACTCTTGAAAGAAGTGGCCGGCCATAGGGGACAAGAGAGTTGAAAAGTCAACATTTGGTGGAAAATTAAGTGATAAAATTGAATAAAATATAACAAATAGGAAAAGTTGTCATTTTCTCATCCCTCTTTCTTTCTCCACCAATTTCTCTTCAAGAAAAGAGCCATGGAAGCTCAAAATTTTCAGCAGCCTTAAACTCTTACAAGTAAGTCTTCTTGGTGGCCTTTCTTGATAATTTTTGTGTTTTTGGAACCCCTAAAGCTTAATCTAGCTATTGAGGGGATTATTTTACAAAATAGTTGAGAGTCTAGGGTTTTCTCATGAAATCATATGTGTTGTTAACTAAAATTTTATGGAAGAATATGAGTCTTGGTTGTGTAATAAACAACTTTTGTGAAAGAATTTTCATGGAAAACACCTAAAAGGGCCATTTTGTTAAAGTTATAAAATAGGTTGAAATTGTGTGAAATAGTGGAAATTTGGGGTTGTCATAAAAGTAATAAATGGTCGGTTAGGCTTGGATATTAAGGAAATTCGATAAAAATAGATTTCCAAGCCTATGGGTAAAATGGTCATTTTGTGAAAGTCTAGGGGCAAAATGGCCATTTTGCCAAAAATGTGAATTTTGATTGACTAAATTGAGTTAATGATTAAAAGAGTAAATTTCATCATTTTAGTTCAAGGAACCGAGATTCAGGCATAAATCAGAAAGTACAAAGTTATGGACTAAAATGGCATAATTAGCTGAAATTGCATTCGAGGTAAGTCCGTGTGATTAAATGAGCATGATATTTATGCCATTGTTATTATACTTGAAATTTACCTTGCTATGATTGTATTAAAGTTTATTTTGATGATATTGTATATGAGAAAGTGATGTCAAATGTCAATAACATTTATGGGTTGATTGATGCTTGGAGATGTGATGCAATATGATATTCCCTTGAAACGAGTAAGTTGTATGTAAATAATACAACTATATTGTTAATATATGTGTTTGAATTGATATAGCATAAATTGCTTGTTTGTGGAAATGATTATGTAAGATGGATATTGAGATAGTAGAACTTCCGTTTGAACCTTAAGAAATAAATCGGATATCCAAGCCATGACATTCGAGTTAGTTGTGTGCTAGTGTAAGACATGTCTGGGACATGCATCGGCCTCGAGATGTAAGCTACTGTAAGACATGTATAGGACATGCATCGGTTACGAGATGTGTCAGTGTAAGACCATGTCTAGGACATGGCATCGGTACGGATATGTGAGGGCTAGTGTAAGACCATGTTTGGGACATGGCATCGCTCGATTTCGATAGTCAATGTAAGACCATGTCTGGGACACGCATCGACTTGTGGATGAGTCAGTATAAGACCATGTTTGGGACATGGCATCGGTATTATACCCTATGGTCAAGGCTTAGTGAATATCCGATAGCTTTCCGAATGGTTCAACGATGAGAGTTACGGTTTAAGCTAAATGAGAAATGTTATGACCAAATTGTGAGTGGTACAAGTACTTACATGAAATTGATGAGATGTGAACTCAATTCATATTGTATGATTAATAAGGAATGAAAATAAGCATGTTGAGTAAAACAGGCATGTATGCCAAGCTCATAAGAAATGATTTCGGTTTATGAGGCACATTTAGTGAAGATGTACATGAGTAATTCATGCCTATGAGAATTATTTTGTGATGACCTTATGATTATAGATCTATACTTATGAATGTATAAATATGTATCTTTACCAATGTGGTGAAAATGAATTAATAAGGTATGATAAACTTAGTATCATTAATTTACATTAAAATAGTTTCAGACAGTAGCAATAGTACGAATTTGAAAATCTAAAAAACATTGTGAAAATTGAGTTAAAGGCTGAATAAAATATGAAATTAAAGCTTATTGAGTCTATTTTCATATAAAAGAAACGGTGTAAGCAAAAGAAGTCCATGTTATGAGAAATTTAAATTGATGTGAGACAAAGTCAAAATGATTTCGAAATCCCCTGGCCCAATTTGGGAAAAAATATTATAAATTGTAAAAAAATAATTATGAGGTATAATTTATATGATTAGAAATATTAATGAGTCTATTTTCAAGAGAAATAGATAGAAACATTATTTGAGTTCCGTATTATGAGATAATTAAAGTTTAGTGAAGATGAGTCGGAATTGTCGGACTGTGAAAAAAGGGTAACTTTAAGTTTCTGGGAAAATTAGTAGATTTTAATTTGGAGTTTCGTAACTCAAGATATAAATAATTTAGTGACTATGACTCGAGAAAAAAGCTTGACCGGAACATGAGTAGAAATGCAAATAGAAGTTGTATTACCTTGAGAAGCAAGTTGATAAATCGCTTATTATTTTCATACGGTCTTACTAAGCTATGAAGCTTACTTCTTTCCTTTCATTTTCTTCAATGTTGACAGGTTAGCTCGGGGTTGGAGATCATCGGAGGCTGCATCACACTATTAAGTCACTACCTTTGGAATAATTAAGCATATATTAAAAATTTCAAGTGAGTGGCATGTATAGAGATCTAGTTTATTGACATGTATTATTATGCTTCAGCCAAATGTATTGTCTTATTGAGTTATATGTATTTGGCCATGAGATGTGGCTCCTATCGATTATAGCTTGTAAACCTAGCTATGCTTGTCATGCCTAAGGTCTATGATGTGATTATGTTGTTGCCATGCATGGTTGAGAATGTGACATGTGTGTGTTAGATATATGCTCTATGACCAATCGAGGTGGTCATAGCCATGTAGTAATTGCACGTTATATAGACAACGTGATAATGGTTGAACATGAATACTTGACGGATAAGTTGATAACCATAGTATAATGGTAAAAGTGGTCATCAAAATGACAAGTTTTATAAATGTGAAATAAGGAATATAGACTTGGTATTACATGAGTAGATGTATTTCTTGTAAGAGGACATGTCAGTGTTAAGAATATGTCTTAATAAAAAGTGTTTAATCACTAAAATGATGCCATGATTTGTGATTTTGATGTGCATAAGGCTGTAAGAGATTATGGGTAACATGAAGGCTTGGAAAATAGCCTAAGTGTTGGCCACACGGGCTGAGACACTGCCGTGTGTCTCAACCATGTGAGGGACATGGCCTGGAGACACGACCGTGTGGTTCGATGTGCATGCTGATGTCATAAATAGAGAGTTACACGGCCTTAGGATATGGGCGTGTCAAAGACACACGGGCGTGTCCCTATGTCTACACGGGCATGTGACACTGTTTCATGGAAAGAAATTTTCTTAGTTTCCCAATACTTTCTAAGGTTCTCGGTTTAGTCCCTAACTACCTTCAATGCATGTTTAGGGCTTCGTTGGCCCATGTTTGGGACATTATGCATGTGTATGAAAAGTTTTGAATTAAAAGAAATTTTGCAGCCCAGTTTTTGCATGTTGTGAACGATTAAGTCCAGTAATGCCTCGTACCCTATTCTGGCACGGATAATAGTAAGAGGTGTTACATTTAGTGGTATCAGAGCATGGTTTAGTCGGTTCTCGGACTAACCTTGCACATGTAAGAGTCTAGCTATACATGCCACAGATTTGTGATAGTGTGATGACTCCCGACGCGAATGAGAACTATCTTGGGTAGACAAGGTACTCTCCAACCGAGCTACACTCGATTACGTAGATAGTGATACTAAAGTATTCAACTAAAGTGCCATTATGAGGAGTTGAAACTCAGAAAGGTACGAATAAGAATTTTTGAAATGTATATGTCTATATTTGTGATATGAGAAACATGAAATAGAATGTGTGCATGGCATAATGAGCTTATCTATGATTGGTTGATAACCTCATGGTGTACATGATTGATTTGTTTGAGTGAATTCATGTGTTTAGATAACTTACTAAAAATACAGGTAGAAGGAATGTTCATGTATACTTATTTGAATGAATATGGTTGGCAAATTCACATAGTCTGAGTATAAGTGTTAAATTACTTGGACTGATTTACATGTTTGTAATAATATGCATACGATGATGTACGAAATGAAAGTACAGATTGGAATATACTTATCCATGTTTGTTGGCTCTCGTATGATGTTATGTACATGACTTGTTTGATTAAATGAATGGGATAAGTAAAGTTATTCAGAATCTATAAAGTGCATGCATAAATGTACTTGTCTAAATGAGATAACTTGAAAGTCGGCATAAAATGAATATGAATGATAGTTTTTCTGAAATGAATGATATGATTTTGACGATGTTGCTATGATGATGAAAGTTGTGTCATATGTGCATGTATATGAGAGTCAAGTCTGAGGCCCTACGACCTCACCCCTTACCAGAGTGGTGTTTTATAATGGAATTTCACAAGATTTACGCTGAATAAACTCCCGAGTGTGAAAACCAAATAGTTCAGTGGAGAAATATCTATAAACATGATTAGAGATTGAAGGTGAGTTGATAAGTAAAGCCAGAGCTAGAAAGGTATTAGGATGACATAAAGATTATGTGAATTATGCACTGTCACAGTTAGAGAAGAAATTTACCTTGGTAAATCAAATTACTTAGGTACGAGGTTGAGAAAATGAGATAATTAGGATCTCCTCAGAACTGATCTTCTTTAGTGAAAAAGAATAATATGGGATTTGTGATCACAGAAATAGTTGATAAAGAAATGTGCGTGAAGCTATGATTCTGTTTCTTCTGGATGGTACTCTGTTTCGGTACATACGTATGAACAGGATGTGGTCCTTGTTGCATTTGATTCCAGTGAGTCACGGTAGTATCCTCTTCTGGATTTCTTTTCTCTTGGGGATCATTAAGATCTTTATTATCTATTTCATCTGGACTATAATTTCGAAAATTATGTATGTCTTCATATCTTGAAAGTAAATGTCTTGAATCCCTGATCATTCCTGTTGTTAATATGTATCGAGCATGATTCATTGTATGGGATATTCTTTGGGCAGAGTTAAAAGTGTTTATTATGACTATATCTTTGGCCTAATTATGGAAATAAGCTGATTTTGATGTGTCATTAAGTGGATTATAATGTGTTTTGAGACTATAAGACAGCCTGATAGTTTGAAATATCTTATGTCATGGATAGAAATCTGAGTCTGAGGTGGCATAAGTGATTTAAGCTATTGAAAGATTTTAAGTTAGTCTTTGTTGATCTTTGAGAAAGATTAAAAGCAGTTACAATTGTTTGGTTAAGAAAACCCCGTTACTTTGAGAACGATGGTTACGTAGTTGAATTTGTTTGTCGACAAGATCGGTCTTAGCCGAATTCAAGATTGAAAATTGAAAATATCATTGCAAGTCTGTACAGTCGAGAAAGGTGGTAGTGAATTGTAAACTAAACGAGTATAGTGAGGGTTGACATCTAGTTGTAAATTTTAGGTTAGACCTGATGAATGATATTATATTAGAGAAAAGATTTGTGTAACAAAAAACCCAGAACCTATGTAAAAATGTTGCAAGAAAACTCATAGAAATAATGTATTAGTGATCGAGTTTGGGACTCAACACTTTTGATTTTTGTAAATGAATATTTGGAGTAATAACATGACTAAAGCCGAGTATCAAGTGTCTTCAGTATTACTTCAGCCAGTGTTGATATTAGAATGGAGTTGAGAAAGAGTGCTATAGGATTCCTATCGAGATGATTCATGTCTCTAGAAAAAAGAAGTGTTATGTGGGTTTATTATTGAATAATTGATGAGATCTGCAAATTATTCCAGTATGTACAAAATTCTCATTTAACAGAGTAAGTAAATTGCTTGTGTTTGACGTTGCTAGATTTCATAGAAAGCTTTGAATACGTGGTTGTGTTTTGGCACCACATTTCATTTTCGGTTTGATCTATTCAGATTCTTGACAATATGTTTTATTTTCGTGTTTCAGAATTTAAGAGTAATTGAGAATTAAATTCGTAAACTATTAGATCGTACGAGGTAATAAAGTATAAGGCCAGTGATGTGCTGATTAGCTTCACCATGCGAATCTGAAAAAATTCAAGTGTGTTATGTGTATATGTGATATGATGGTATGGGTCGTACCCTTCGTGTATATGAGTTCTCCTATATAGATCAAGATTCGGTTGATGTGTTCTATGATGAAGAATCACTCATGTTTCAAATATGAGAAAATAATGAGATAAGTATTAAAGGTACAAAAGAGTAAAAGTTCTTTAGCAATGATTGTGAGAAAGAGAAGTTTATGTGAGAAACCAAACCACTTTCCTGGTAATACTTTAGGGGACGAAAGCCCCTAAAGGGGAGAATTGTAATAGCCCGATTTTAGGCCTAGTCAGGATATTGGTTTCAAAACTACTATTCCGAGGCTAGAGAAATTATTTTTAATATTATTTTATGTGTTATTACATGCTTATATGAGTGCATGAAAAATTTGGTGCGTTAATTTTAGCGTTTGTGAGCTTAATTGTGAAAAAGGACTAAATCGCATAAAGTGCAAAAGTCCTATTTTATTAGCTAAAGGTGTAAATTGACTATGAATCATATTGGGAAGGTCTTTAAAGGGAAAATAGACCCTCTTGAGATAAGTGGCCGGCCATAGGGGACAAGAGAGTTGAAAAGTCAACATTTTGGTGGAAAATTAGATGATAAAATTGAATAAAATAAAACAAATAGGAAAAGTTGTCATTTTCTCATCTCTCTCTTTCTTTCTCCACTGATTTCTCTTCAAGAAAACAGCCATGGAAGCTCAAAATTTTCAGCAACCTTAAACTCTTACAAGTAAGTCTTCTTGGTGGCATTTCTTGATAATTTTTGTGTTTTTGGAACCCCTAAAGCTTAATCTAGCTATTGAGGGGACTATTTTACAAAATAATTGAGAGTCTAGGGTTTTTCCATGAAAGCAACTGTGTTGTTAACTGAAATTTTATGAAAGAATATGAGTCTTGTTTGTGTAATAAACAACTTTTGTGAAAGGATTTTCATGGAAAACACCTAAAAGGGCCATTTTGTGAAAGTTATAAAATAGGTTGTAGTTGTGTGAAATAGTGGAAATTTGGGGTTTTCATAAGATTAATAAATGGTCGGTTAGGCTGGGATATTAAGGAAATTCGATAAAAATCGATTTCTAGGCCTAGGGGTAAAATGGTCATTTTATGAAAGTCTAGGGGCAAAATGGTCATTTGACAAAAATGTGAATTTTGATTGTCTAAATTTAGTTAATAATTAAATGAGTAAATTTCATCATTTTAGTTCAAGGAACCGAGATTCGGGCCTAAATCGAAAAGTACAAAGTTATGGACTAAAATGGCGTGAATAGCCGAAATTGCATTCGAGGTAAGTCCGTGTGATTAAATGAGCATGATATTTTTGCCACTGTTATTATACTTGAAATTTACCTTGCTATGATTGTATTAAAGTTTATGTTGATGATATTTTATATGAGAAAGTGATGTCAAATGTCAATAACATTTATGGGTTGATTGAAAGCTTAGAGATGTGATGGAATATGATATTCCCTTGAAACGATTAAGTTGTATGTAAATAATAAAACTATATTGTTAATATATGTGTTTGAATTGATATAGCATAAATTGCTTGTTTCTGGAAATGATTATGTATGATGGATATTGAGATAGTAGAACTCCCGTTTAAACCTTAAGAAATAAATCAGATATCCATGCCATGACATTCGAGTTAGTTGTGTACTAGTGTAAGACATGTCTGGGACATGCATCAACCTCAAGATGTAAGCCAATGTAAGACATGCATCGACTATGAGATGTGTCAGTGTAAGACCATGTCTGGGACATAGTATCAGCACGGATATATGAGGGCTAGTGTAAGACCATGTCTGGGACATAGCGTCGGCCTCGATTTCGATAGTCAGTGTAAGATCATGTCTGGGACATGGCATCGACTTGATGGATGAGCTAGTATAAGACCATGTCTGGGACATGGCATTGGTATTATACCTTATGTTCAAGGCTTAGTGAATATCCGATATCTTTCTGAATGGTTCAACGGTGAGAGTTATGGTTTAAGCTAAATGAGAAAGGTTATGACCAAATTGTGAGTGGTACAGGTACTTACATGAAATTGATGAGATGTGAACTCAATTCATATTGTATGATTAATAAGGAATGAAAATGAGCAAGTATATGAGAATGTTGAGTAAAACAGGTATGTATACCAAGCTAATAAGAAATGATTTCGGTTTATGAGGCACATTTGGTGAAGATGTCCATGAGTAATTCATGCCTATGAGAATTATTTTGTGATGACCTTGTGATTATAGGTCTATACTTATGAATGTATAAATATGTATCTTTACCAATGTGGTGAAAATGAATTAATAAGGTATGATAAACTTAGTATCATTAATTTACATTAAAATAGTTTCGGACAACAATAGTAGTCTGACTTTGAAAATCCAGAAAAAATTGTGGAAATTGAGTTAAAGGCTGAATAAAATATGAAATTAAAGCTTATTGAGTATAGTTTCATATAAAAGAAACGGTGTAAGCAAAAGAAGTCCATGTTATGAGAAATTTAAATTGTTGTGATGCAGAGGCAGAATGATTTCAAAATCCCCTGTCCTAATTTGGGAAAAATCATTATAAATTATAAAAAAATAATTATGGGGCATGTCTATTTTCGAGAGAAATAGACAGGAACATCATTTGAGTCCCGTATTATGAGATAATTAAATTTTAGTAAAGAGGGGTCGGAACTGCCAGACTGTGAAAAAGGGGTAACTTTAAGGAATAAACTGTACTAATTGGCTAAACCAAAATTTCTAACAATTTTATGGTAAAAAGACATGTGAGTCTAGTTTTTGCAAAAATTAGCAGATTTTAATTTGGAGTTTCGTAACTCTAGATATAAATAATTTAGTGACTGTGACTCGAGAAAACAGCTTGACCAGAACATGAGTAGAAATGCAAATAGAAGTTGTATTACCTTGAGAAGCAAGTTGATAAATCGCTTATTATTTTCATACGATCTTACTAGGCTATGAAGCTTACTCCCTTCCTTTCCTTTTCTTTAGCGTCGACAAGTTAGCTCAGGGTTGGAGATCGTCAGAGGCTGCATCACACTATTAAGTCACTACCTTTGGAGTAATGAAGCATATATTAGAAATTTCAAGTGAGTGGTATGTATAGAGATCTAGTTTATTGACATGTATTATTATGCTTCGGCCAAATGTATTGTCTTATATTGAGTTATATGTATTTGGCCATAATATGTGGCTCCTATCGATTATGGCTTGTAAACCTAGCTATGCTTGTCATGCCTAAGGTCTATGATGTGATTATGTTGTTGCCATGCATGGTTGAGAATGTGACATGTGTGTATTAGATGTATGCTCTATGACCAATCGAGGTGGTCATAGCCATGTAGTAATTGCACGTTATATAGACAACGTGATAATGGTTGAACATGAATGCTTGACGGATAAGTTGATAACCATATTATAATGGTAAAAGCGGTCATCAAAATGACAAGTTTTATTAATATGAAATAAGGAATCTAGACTTGGTATTGCATGAGTAGATGTATTGCTTGTAAGAGGACATGTTAATGTTAAGAATATGTCTTAATAAAGAGTGTTTAATCACTAAAATGATGCCATGATTTGCGATTTTAACGTGCATAAGGCTGTAAGAGATTAAGGGTAACATGAAGCCTTAGAAAATAGCCTAAGTATTGGCCATACGAGCTGAGACACGGCCATGTGTCTCAACTGTGTGAGGGACATGGCCTGGAGACACGACCGTGTGTTTCGATGTACATGCTGACATCATAAACAGAGAGTTGCACGGCCTGAGGACATGGGCGTGTCAAAGACACATGGGGGTGTCTCTATTTCTACACGGGCGTGTGACCCTATTTCATGGAAAGAAATTTTCTAAGTTTCCCAAAACTTTTTAAGTTTCCCGATTTAGTCCCTAACTACCTTCAATGCTTGTTTAGGGCTTCGTAGGCCCGTGTATGGGACATTATGCATGTGTATGAAAAGTTTTGAATTAAAATAAATTTTGTAGCCTGATTTTTGCATGTTGTGAACGATTAAGTCCAGTAATGCCTCGTACCCTATTCCGGCATCGGATACGGGTAAGGGGTGTTACATTATATATGTGAAAACTGAATGTACATGTGCATGGGAACTAAGCTCACGATTTTGTTTCAACTGAATTACAACGTCCGAAATTCCCGTACAAACCTTAGGAATAACTAGGATACATTTGTCATGACATAGGATCCAATATGTGTTCTCGTGTAAGACCACGTCTGGGACGTTGGCCTTGATATATGTGGTTACGTGTAAGACCATGTCTAAGACATCGACATCATATTTGATTCATGTAAGACCTTGTCTGGGACAGTGGCATCGATATGAGATAGCATGTAAGACCACGTCTGGGACGTTGGCATTGTATGATATATATGATTATCTGAGTATCCTATTTAATTTTGAATGGTTCAACATGCAATGATAAGTTGTGATTGACACGAGCTAAAACAATCAGGTATGAGTTAGTTGATTACCTATTTGAAAATAAAGTAAGTTGGCCATTTTATATGTGATGCAATTTAGATAAGTTATTAATGTGAACATATGTGTACTTGTAAAGTATATTCGGCCATATGTTATGTATATGCATGTGATGTTATATTTTGATTCATGAGTTTGTGTATATGTGTGTAAATATATTTGGATATGTAATGATATTTTGGCTTTGAAATTGAATGATTCTTTGTTAGTTTATGTATATGAACATTTGGCCAACATAAAGTTTATATGTGAAAGTATATATTATATATGTGATTGTAAGCACAAGCATAAATGTGATTATGATAGCATAATTTATTTTGGTTAAGTTAAGTTGATATTAACATTGAGTTATTTATTTGCTTATGACTTACTAAGCTTAAATAGCTTACTATGTGTTTTGTTTACCTCTGTTTTATAGATTTCGAAATCTAGTTACAAGCTCAGGGATCGTCCGCAAAGTCTATCACACTATCGACTGTCTTTGGTATTTTACAAGCTGAATTTTCGAACCTATGGCATGTATAGGCTGAATTATATTTTGAAATGTTGGATTTTGGTTTATGTAAATATGACCATGCGAAAATGGCTTATTACTTTGTTAAGTTTGGATTTAATGCTTCGTTCAGGTGATGGTCATGTTTGATTTTAGAGTTTGGCTATTGCTTATATGTAAATTTATGCATATATATGTGAATCTTGGTTGATATGCTTTGATAAGGTTTTGTTATGTGACTTAATATTATTGCTTTCATGCATTCAGTTTTGGCATAGGAATGTTAACAGGGCATATTATGATAAATATGTTTCATGATATATTTAAAGGTAAATTAAGTATGATATGAAATTTTGTGGATAGATCTCCTTGTTAAATAAATATGTATGTTATATATATATATATGATTGTGCTTGGTATATGCTTATTATTTAAAGTAATGATATGGTTAACTTATGACCATTCATTTTGGCAAGCTTGTTATAATGGTATGTTTTGTATATGCATATTTTTATGAATTAGCTTAAATGAAGTAAGCATGGTTGATGGATATATATATTTATATGTAAATATTTTGATTATAAAATAATATTGGCTTATTTGAAATACACGATTTGCATTATGAGTTAGTTCAATTTAGTAATTTTAATACAAAGTTCATATGTTCGTTATATTGGTTATATGATTCGGTAATGGGGTATTGATAAGCATATTGTATATTCGGCTATGTGACTAAACTATCTAGAAGTGTTTCTATGACCTAATTTATGTGATAGAATAGTATGATTGTTGTATATATATATATTTGATGATTGAAATTATGACCATTTGATTCGTTAAAATGATAAGTTATAAGTAAAATAATTGTACATATCCATTGGTATAGGTATGTGTAGTTGGCTATGTGATTGCTATTTATGTATGATAATTAGCATGTATACAAGGTATTCGATGGTCTGTATTTTGTACTCTTTTAATGGTTCGTTGTAGCATGTTAAAAATGTGCACAATATCTATGTATATATTGCATTAAAGAATATTTTTGCCATATGGTAACGATATTAAGTTTGCATATGCATTTGACAAAATACTTGGTGTGTAATGATATGTTTGGTTACTAATATACACACATGTATAGCTAAAGTAATGACGTGTTGCTATTTTTTAAATTAAATAAATATATTGGCACGCATTTTATAAACATGAATAGTAATAATTGACTTTCTTAAGTTGTGTATGGTTAGGCAATGTCTCGTAATCCTAACCCCGACAACGGATAAAGGTTAGAGGTGTTACATTTGATTGGTATCAGAGCTACCGTTTTGTCGATTTTAGAACTAACATAGCATGTGTGAGTCTAGCTATACATGCCATATTATATACTGTGATAGTGTGATGACTTCTGACACTTGAAAATGTGTTTTCATATAGAAAATGGATCCCGATAGAGCCGTAGCTGATGATGTCGAGAGTATATCTAGACGAATAACCAACCTCGAGTAACCAAGAGGGAGATGTTAAGCAAGCCTTTTATCAAATGATGAACGATTGGTTTACTCAGTATATCTGGACGAATCCAGCTGTACAACAACCTCCACCCCTGATTAATCCTTCTCTGGTACCTATTACGCCTCAAGTGAGTGATCCGTTGAGATTACATAAACCTCCTGTTGATAAAATCAGAAAACATGGGGCAGAAGAATTCAGAGCTATTGATGATGATGATGCTGAGCAAGCTGAATTCTGGCTTGATAATACTATTAGTGTGTTTGATGAGTTATCTTGTACTCCAGATGAATGTCTACAATTTGCCATATCTTTGCTTCGCGACACAACATATCACTAGTGAAATACACTAGTATGGTGGTTCCGAAAGAACGGGTGACTTGGGACTTCTTTCAGACTGAGTTCCATAAGAAATATATCAGTCAAAGATTTATCGACCAGAAGCGCAAAGATTTCTAGAGTTGAAACAGGGTTGGATGACCGTGACGGAATATGAACGGAAATTCGTGAGACTTAGTTTATATGCTCGAGAGTGTGTTTCAACTGAAGCTATCATGTGTAAAATATTTGAAGACGGGTTGAATGAAGACATTAAACTGCTAGTTGGCATACTTGAAATAAAAGAGTTCGTAGTACTAGTTGAGCGAGCCTGTAAAGCCGAAGAGCTCGGGAAAGAGAAAATAAAAGCTGACTTTGAAGTTACAGATTCACGTAAGAGATCATCGAGTAAGTCATTTCAGTCGGCATCAAAGAAGTTTAGAGATGATTTTAGCCGTTCGAAGGCTACTTCAAGTTATTCTAGACGGGATCGGGATAGACCACCTGTGAGCTCGAGATCTACCTCAGTAGCTAGTGTTGGTAATGTTAGATCGAATCAACCCGAGTGTAAACATTATGGTAAACGACATCCTGGTAGTTGTAGATTGGATGATCGAGCCTGTTTTAAATGTGGATCGATGGATCATTTCATTTGTGAATACCCTGAGTTAGCTGAACAAAATCCAGTACAAAATACAAGATCGGGTAACACTGCAGCTTGAGGTAGACCACCCAGAAATACGGGTAATGTGAGTAGCAGTCAGAGAGGGACTAAAGATACAACAGTTAGAATTAAGGCTCGTACACCTGCCAGAGCCTATGTTATACGTGCACATGAGGAGGCTTCATCCCCCGATGTTATTACAGGTACATTCACTCTCTATGATACTAGTGTAATTGCATTGATTGATCCTGGATCGACTCATTCTTATGTGTGTGAGACTTTAGTATTCAGTAAGACTTTGCCTGTTGAGTCTACTGAGTTTGTGATTAGAGTATCAAACCCCTTGGGCCGATGTGTTATGGTTGACAAAGTGTGTAAGAATTGTCCTTTGATGATTCGAGATTCATGTTTTCCGGCTGATTTGATATTGTTACCATTTGATGAGTTCGACATAATTCTGGGTATAAACTGGTTGACTTTGCATGATGCTGTTGTAAATTAAAAAAGAAAGACTATTGATTTATGGTGCCAGAATGATGAGATTATTCAAATTGAATCTAATGATCTGAATGGTTTATCGGCAGTGATATCTTCGATGTTAGCTCAGAAGTATTTAAGAAAGGGTTGTGAAGTTTACTTTGCACATGTGCTTGATAGTAAAGTGGTTGAAAGAAAGATCGAATCAGTACCAGTTGTGTGCAACTATCCGAATATGTTTCCTGAAGAATTACATGGTTAGCCATCTATTAGAGAAATAGAGTTTGGTATTGAATTAGTGTTCGGGACAACTGTAACACCCCTTACCCGAGACCGTCGCCGGAGTCGAGTACGAGGCGTTACCTGACTTAACTTACTAATTCGAGGCATAAAATTTTCTTTTAAAATTAATTTATTTACATTCATTCAATATGTCCCTAAAAAGGGTCCTCGAGACCCTAAAACATGCAATTGAAATGGTTCGGGACCAAACCGGGAACATTAAAATTTTTCGAATATTTAGACAAATCAAAACAATTTATTTCATTATTCCTTATAAAATTGCCCACCTACATCATAGTCACTAAATAAATCATAACTCAACTCACAAAACTCAAAATTAAATTTGTGAATTTTCCCTGAAACTAGACTCATATATCTTCTTACAAATTTTTTTCTAGAATTTTTGGTATAGCCAATTAGTACATTTTATTAGTTAAATTTTCCCCTGTTGCACTGTTCGACTACTCTGACCTCTCCTCACTAAAAATCAATTTTCTCCCTGTACAGAATTCAAATAACCATGCTGTTTGTTTCTATTGAAATTAGATTCACTAAGTAATCTATAAATATAAACTATAACTCATAATTATTTTTGTACAATTTTTAGTGAATTTATAAATTTAGAATAGGGGATTCAGGAATTGCTCAGACCTTGTCTCACTAAAATTAAAATATCTCTTAATATACACTTCTTTTGCTTACTCTGTTTCTTTCATATGAAAATAGACTCAATAAGATTTAATTATATATCTCATTCATCACCTAATTACATTTCTACTATTCTTGGTGATTTTTCAAAATCATGTGACAGCTACTGTTCAATACTGTTTTAATGCTAATTTCACTTTTTCATGATTTCTTTGTATTAACTACCATTTAGGCATATATAACACCGAAACATGTTCTTCATTAGTCATTTAAATAGCTAATCATTATAAAATATTTAAATTCCATTCTTTAGCCATATCAGAAGGACATACACACAAAATGGCTAAGTCTTTATACATGCCATAAACTATAATGTTTGTAAATGAAGATACCCATTTGGTAACTTGATAGTCGATAGTGTGAAGTGATCTCCGACGACCTCCAACCCGAGCTTGCTTTTAAGTACTCTGAAACATGGGAAAGTGAAAAGTAAGCTTATAAAGCTTAGTAAGTTCACATGTAAAATAATAAGCATTAGCAATCAATTTAGCTTACTACTATGCTGTCATAATTTGCTTAAATAATGTTTAGTTCTTACTTTCTCATCTTACTCATCAGTAACCTTACCAAAGGCTCAGAATGCAAAATGCACTTTAATTAATAGCTTGCATACATACCTGCAACATCTCACTTAACACATGAGTACTCTTTCATAATATAGGCATATTGCCAATCATGTCATAAAGTGTCACAAGCATAACTAAAAACTCATCACTTACTTAATACTTGATAATCTCAATTACTTACAATCTCAATATTAAATAAGCCTTAAATGCATACTTGTACTCTTTCTTCATGTTCTCACCTTGTCGTTTCTTTGACTTACTCTTTGGATTACTCGGGAACCTTTTCCTTTTTGAACTTACCATTGCCATGTCTTGACATGGTCTTACGTGGTATCCTTGCCTTATGAACTCACTAATGCCATGCCTTGGCATGGTCTTACATGGGACATTTGCCTTATAGTAAGTCATCCACGCCATGATTTCCTTGCCTTATAGAACTTATCAATGCCATGCCTTGGCATGGTCTTACATGATATCCTTATCTTACCAAATGCCATGTTCCAAACATGGTCTTACATGGTATCCTTATCTCAGTGCAATGCCACATCTTGATGTGGTCTTACATGGAGTCCTTAATCAATTCCGATGCCATGTCTTGACATGGTCTTACACGAGATCCTTGCTTTACCAATGCCATGTCTTGACATGGTCTTACATGGTATCCTTAACCGTCAATTTCTCCTTAAATGTCATGTTATGCACATGGACTTTTTCGTCAATTCTTCTTTAATTGCCATGGTAAAACCATGGAATTTGAGATATCAATGCCTTGTCAAGTCATAGCTGAAACATACTTGCTCAAATTCTCAAGGTTAGTCGCATAACTCAATAATAACAATACTAATAACAATAATTGCATAATAATAAAATGCTACTCAACTTACATACTTACATTCTCAATCTCATCATATCATCAACTTAACTTATTCTCATCAAACTATGCTAGTCAATACTTTCTTGTTATCATACAAAGCCATAATACAAAATATAGTCTTACATATAAATTATACAAGTTCTCTTTCCAATATCGAATTATTATCGAACATTAATCATTATATCTAAAACTCAATACTAAAGTATTTATGGCCAAAATATCAATTTATCATTCAAATATGTATAATTAAATGCTTATTAAACATATGAACTTACCTCGATACCAAAACAACCATTTTACCAACTCTCCCGATTTTCTATTTTTCTCCCGTTCTAGGTTCAAATCTCACTTTCCGGGATCTAAAACACCATATTTCACTTATTTAACTGATGTACTATTCAAAACATTCCCTAACTCAAACTTTGGCAAAATTACAATTTTGCCCCTAAACATTTGCAAAATTATGATTTTACCCCTAGGCTTAGAAATTAAAATTTATCCATTTTTCTTCTATTTTATGACATTCTGAACATTTTTCCCTTCTATGGTAACATCAAATTCCCACTCTATCATGTACTTATGAACATTAGGTATTTTTACCGATTATGTCGTTTTACTCGTTTTCACTTAAAATCGCTCAGCAAAAGTTGTTTAACATAATTTCAAGCTTCATATTATACCATAAAACATCAAAATAAACACATTTAACCTATGGTTATTTTTCCAAATATGAACCCTAGCATGAATTATTGCTAGAATAAGCTAAATCAAGTTACCGAGACTCCAAAAACGTAAAGAACATTAAAAACGAGGCTAGAACAGACTTACTATTGAGCTTGGAAAGCTTGGAAACCCTAAACATGGCTTCCCCCATGCTATATTCGGCCTCCATGAAGAAGATGGACCAATTTTGGCTTTATTTTCCCTTTTTAATTCTTTTAATTACTAAATGACCAAAATACCCTTAAAGGCTTTTCTTTCAAATTTGTCCTACTCTTACCCATTTTTGTCCAAACTTAAATATAATGGTCTAATTACTAAATAATTACCTCCACTTTAAGAACCCATTTCAATTAAATCCCCTTTATTATCTAGAACACACATTTTGCTAATTTTACAATTTAGTCCTAATGATCAAATTAGGCACTTATACATAAAAAAATTTCACGAAATTTTCACATAATTATTCGATCAATGAATAAACCTTAAAAATTAATTGGAATAAATTTTTTTGACCTCATATTCGTGGTTTCGCAACCACTATTCCGTTTAAGCCCTATTTCGGGATGTTACAACAACTCTGATATCAATAGCTCCATACAGAATAAAACCTACTGAATTAAAAGAATTGAAAGCTCAGTTGCAAGAGTTGAAAGATAGAGGTTTTACGCGATCGAGTTTCTCTCTCTGGGGTGCACTAGTTTTATTTGTGAAAAAGAAAAACGGAACTATGAGAATGTGCATCGACTATAGACAGCTCAATAAGGTGACCATAAAGAATAAATATCAGTTGCCACAAATTAACGACCTGTTTGATCAGCTAAAAGGAGCTACAGTATTTTCGAAGATAGATTTGAGATCAGGCTACTATCAGTTACGAGTTAAAGTCTTCGATGTGTCAAAGACTATTTTTCGAACAAGGTACAGACACTATGAGTTTTTGGTTGTGCCTTTCAGACTTACTAATGCACCTGCTGTTTTCATGGAATTGATGAACTGGATCTTCAGAAAGTATTTAAATCAGTTTGTGGTTGTGTTCATAGATGACATTTTAATATATTCCCGTGATGAAACCGAGCATGCCGAACATTTGAGACTTGTGTTACAGACTTTAAACAATTGTATGCAAAGTTTAGTAAATGTGAGTTCTGGTTACGTGAAGTCAGTTTTCTAGGACATGTTGTATCAGCATTGGGTATTCGGGTTGATCCGAGTAAAATTTCGGCTATACTTGATTGGAAACCTCCGAGAAATGTTTCTGAAGTCCGAAGTTTTCTGGGACTTGCCGGTTACTATAGATAGTTCGTGAAAGGTTTCTTTATGATTGCAACCCTGATGAAAAAGCTACTACAGAAAGATGTTAAGTACGAGTGGTCAGAAAAGTGCAAGAAAAGTTTTGATCAGTTGAAAGCCCTTTTGACCGAAGCTCCAGTGCTAGTTCAACCAGAATCGGGTAAAGAATATGTTATTTATAGTGATGCATCTTTAAATGGTTTGGGCTATGTTTTGATGCAGGAAGGCAAAGTCATAGCTTATGCCTCGAGACAGTTAAAGCCACATGAAAAGAATTATTCGACACACGATCTAGAGTTGGCAGCTATTGTGTTTGCATTGAAGATCTGGAGTCACTATTTGTTCGATGAGAATTGTCATGTTTATTCTGATCACAAAAGCCTAAAATATTTGATGACTCAGAAAGATTTGAATTTGAGACAGCGTCGATGGTTAGAGCTGTTAAAAGATTACGAGCTTGTGATTGATTATCATCCGGGAAAGGCTAACGTTATTGCTGATGCTTTAAGCCGAAAATCACTGTTTGCTTTACGTGAAATGAATGCGCATATGGTTATGTCTGATGATGGTTCAATAATAGCTTATTTAAAAGCAAGACTGTTATTTGTTCAACAAATTTGTGATGCCCAGAAAGTTGATAATGATTTGCTAGCAAAGCGAAGTCAATGTGACTCGAATATTGATTCAAAGTTCAGAGTTGATGCTGAGGGTTGTTTGAGGTTCGATAATAGCTGAATTAAAAGCAAAACCGTTATTTTTTCAACAAATTTGTGATGCCCAGAAAGTTGATAATGATTTGCTAGCAAAGCGGAGTTAATGTGATTCAAATATTGATTCAAACTTCAGAGTTGATGCTGAGGGTTGTTTGAGGTTCAGAAATCAAATATGTGTTCCAAAGAATCTAGAGTTAATTCAGATAATTTTGAATGAAGCTCACAGCAGTCAGTTATCTATTCACCTAGGTAGTACGAAAATGTATAATGATCTGAAACAGCTTTACTGGTGGCATGGTATGGAACGAGACATTTCTGACTTTGTTTCAAAATGTTTAGTTTGTCAGCAAGTAAAATCCGAACATTAGGTACCTTCTGGGTTGCTTCAGCCGATCATGATACATGAATGGAAATAGGATAGAGTCACGATGGACATTGTATCTAGATTACCGTTGACACTGAGTAAGAAAGATGCAATCTAGTTATTGTGGATTGATTGACTAAATCGGCTCATTTTGTTCCGGTTCGTACAGATTACTCGCTTGACAAGCTTGTTGAGTTATATATTTCTCAGATTGTGGGATTACATGGGGTGCTCATTTCTATTGTTTCGGATAGAGATCTGAGGTTTACATTGTGGTTTTGGAAGAAACTGTAAGATGCATTAGGTACGAAATTACATTTTAGCACTTCTTTCCATCCGCAAATATATAGTCAGTCCAAACGAATCATTCAGATACTTGAGGATATGTTGAGATGTCGCATTCTCGAGTTCGAAGGTACATGGGAACAATACTTACCTCTGATTGAATTTACGTACAATAATAGCTTTCAATAGAGTATTAAAATGGCACCTTATGAGGCTTTTTACGGTCGTAAATGTCATACACCATTTTATTGGACTGAGCTCAGTGAAAATAAGATACACGAGGTCAATTTGATCAAAGAAACTGAACAGAAAGTGCAAGTAATCCGTGGAAGTCTGAAAACAGCATCATATTGTCAGAAATTGTATGCGGACTTGAAATGAAAAGATATAGAATTTCAGATCAGAGACAAAGTATTTTTGAAAGTCTCACCGTAGAAGAAAATACTCAGATTCGATCGTAAAGACAAATTGAGTTCGAGATTTATTGGGTCGTATGAGATTATAGAGCAGATTGGGTCGATTGCTTCTAGACTGTTGTTGCCACCTGTGTTAGAAAAGATCCATAATGTATTCCATGTTTCGATGCTTCGTAGATATCGATCTGATCCCTCACATGTGATTAGTCCGTCATATATTGAGATTAAGCCTAATATGACATATGAGGAAGAACCAATTCTTATTTTGGCTCGCAAAATTAAAGAATTACAAAATAAGAAAATTCCATTAGTGAAAGCAAAGTGGCATAAACACGGAGTTGAGGAAGCAACGTGGGAGCTAGAGGATGCAATGAAAGAACGTTATTCGAACCTATTCACCAGTAAGATTTTCGGGGACAAAAATCCCTAATGGGGGAGAGTTGTAACAGCCCAATTTAGACCCTATTTGGAACGGTGGTTTTGGGACCACAAATCTAAGTCAAAAAATATTTTAATATTATTTTCTATTTTTATTATGTGTGAATTTATATCAGTAAAATTTTTGCGTTTTAATTTTATCGTTTGAGTGTCCGATTTAATAAAAGGGTTTAATCGCGTAAAATAAAAATTTGATGGTTAATTGTGAAAGGGCAGAAATGAACGTGTCTTTATAAGTTGAGGTATTTAAAATGTAATTTGACCATAAGATTATGTAGTGGACAGTTATAACCATGAATTAAAAAGGTTTAAAATTTTATTATAAGGTTAAATAAGTAAAATGAATAATATGTAATAATAATATAAAACATAAAATAATACATAAGTGTTCATACTTTGTTCTTGCCGAAACATAAAAGAAAAGAAAATAAAATAAAGCTTAGGGAATTCGGCATTATTGAAGCTTGATTCAATGTGAGTTTTAGTTCGATTTTTGATAATTTTTACGTTTTTTAGATCGTTGCTATGGTATCTACAAAGCCCATGCTTGAATTTTTGATTTTGATGAATATTTTGAGTTATGCCATTGATGAATATTTGAGCTATGTGATGTTAGTTGATGAAATATGAAAGATATGTCTTGGATTAACATGTTTTGTATTGGAATTTTTTATGATTTTGAGTAATTAGGACTAAATTGCAATATAATAAATCGAGGGACTAAAATATGAAATAAATGAAATATATGGACTTGTATGAATATAAGGAAGATTCGGCTTAAGCATGATATATTGAAATTTTGCATGTTTTGTGTTTTATGCAATTTGGACTAAATTGTAAAAAGTGTAAAATGTTAGGGGTAAAATAGTAATTTGCACATTTATGTGTTTTTGGACTAGATTGACTGAAAATATGTTTGAATGAGTTTAACTTGAATATGTTTAGATCAAGAACCAAAGAAATTGGATTTGGATCGGGGGAAAACTAAAGTTGTCGATTAGCCGTCTCGTTCCGATTTTCATCGTCTGAGGTAAGTTTATAAGCAAATAGATATCATTAATTTTAATTATGTATGAGTTTATATGTTGAAATTAAATTAAAAGAAATTATATATGTGAAAGTCGAATGTACATGTGTATGGGAACTAAGCTCACAAGTTTGTTTCGACCAAATTACAACGTCCGAAAGTCCCGTACAAACCTTAGGAATAGCTAGGATACATTTGTCATGACATAGGATCCAATATGTGTTCTCGTGTAAGACCACGTCTGGAACGTTGGCCTTGATATATGTGGTTATGTGTAAGACTATGTCTAAGACATCGACATCATATTTGATTCATGTAAGACCTTGTCTGGGACAGTGGCATCGATATGAGATAGCATGTAAGACCACGTCTGGGACGTTGGCATTGTATGATATATGTGATTATCTGAGTATCCTATTCAATTTTGAATGGTTCAACATGCAATGATAAGTTGTGATTGAAGGTGTAAAACGAGCTAAAACGATCAGGTATGAGTTAGTTGATTACCTATTTGAAAATAAAGTAAGTTGGCCATTTTATATGTGATGCAATTTAGATAAGTTATTAATGTGAACATATGTGTACTTGTAAAGTATATTCGGCCATATGTTATGTATATGCATGTGATGTTATATTTTGATTCATGAGTTTGTGTATATGTGTGTAAATATATTTGGATATGTAATGATATTTTGGCTTTGAAATTGAATGATCCTTTGTTAATATATATATGAACATTCGGCCAACATAAAGTTTATATGTGAAAGTATATATTATATATGTGATTGTAAGCTCAAGAACAAATGTGATTATGATAGCATAATTTATTTTGGTTAAGTTAAGTTGATATTAACATTGAGTTATTTATTTGCTTATTACTCTCTAAGCTTAAATAGCTTACTGTGTGTTATGTTTACCTCTGTTTTATAGATTTCGAAATCTAGTTACGAGCTCGGGAATCGTCCATAAAGTCTATCACACTATCGACTATCTTCGGTATTTTATAAGCTGAATTTTCGAACCTATGGCATGTATAGGCTGGATTATATTTTGAAATGTTGGATTTTGATTTATGTAAATATGAGCCATGCGAAAATGGCTTATTACTTTGTTAAGTTTGGATATAATGCTTCGTTCAGGTGATGGTCATGTTTGATTTTGGTGTTTGGCTATTGCTTACATGTAAGTATATGCATATATATGTGAATCTTTGTTGATATGCTTTGATATGGTTTTGTTATGTGACTTAATATTATTGTTTTCATGCATTCGGTTTTGGCATAGGAATGTTAACAGGGCATATTATGGTAAATATGTTTCATGGTATATTTGAAAGGTGAATTAAGTATGATATGGAATTTTGTGGATAGATCTCCTTGTTAAATAAATATGTATGTTATATATATATGATTGTGCTTGGTATATGCTTATTATTTAAAGTAATGATATGGTTAACTTATGACCATTCATTTTGGCAAGCTTGTTATAATGGTATGTTCTGTATATGCATACTTTTATGAATTAACTTAAATGAAGTAAGCATGGTTGATGGATATATATATTTATATGTAAATATTTCGATTATAAATTAATATTGGCTTATTTGAAATGCACGATTTGTATTTTGAATTAGTTCAATTAAGTAAGCTTAATACAAAGTTCATATGTTCGTTATATTGGTTATATGATTCGGTAATGGGGTATTGATAAGCATATTGTATATTTAGCTATGTGACTAAACTATCTAGAAGTGTTTCTATGACCTAATTTATGTGATAGAATAGTATGATTGTTGTATATATATATTTGATGATTGAAATTATGACCATTTGATTCGTTAAAATGATAAGTTATAAGTAAAATAATTGTACATATCCATTGGTATAAGTATGTGTACTTGGCTATGTGATTGCTATTTATGTATGATAATTAGCATGTATACAGGGTATTCGATGGTCTGTATTTTGTACTCTTTTAATGGTTCATTGTAGTATGTTAAAAATGTGCACAATATCTATGTATATATTGCATTAAAGAATAGTTTTTCCATATGGTAACGATATTAAGTTTGCATATGCGTTTGAACAAATACTTGGTGTGTAATGATATGTTTGGTTACTAATATGCACACATGTAGAGCTAAAGTAATGACTTGTTGCTATTTTTTAAATTAAATAAATGTCTTGGCACACATTTGATAAACATGAATAGTAATAATTGACTTTCTTAAGTTGTGTATGGTTAGGTAATGCCTCGTAACCCTAATCCCGCGACGGATTAGGGGTGTTATATAATGTACTTAATTCAGTGAAGCAAAATGCATTGCTTAAGAGTAGATCTAACATAACTAAGTGGAGTTGCATGCAATCCTAGAAATAGGATGATATAAATCTACCGGATTAGAGCAAAATCTAATAAGGGAATCCATAGATTGAGTTAATGCGATGATAGGGTTTTTAATTAGAAAGAGATTTCAATTAATCAACATATAGTTAGTTGTTCTTACTCTCAAAAGAAATATTAACATAATTTAGGGATTTCTACGGATCAAGTAACAAGTGAATAAATTGTTTAATTCCAATTTATGATACTAGGTGAAGTCTAGGTGGATTCTTCCCTTGGTATTGTCTATTTCATTGGTTATCTTCAATTGTTTTCCTATTTCATTCTCCATTGTGTTCTTAGTTTAATTAGTTTAGCAACTTTAGATTCAAAATAACCATCCCAATATAACAATTTAATAATAAAAAAGGGTAATTACTAGTACTTTTAGTCCTCGTGGATACGGTATTCCCTACTCACCATAGTTATACTATTGTTCGATAGGTGCGCTTGCCTTTGTCGTAATTATAGTTAGTGTAGTGACCATCATTAAGCTATCACTCTAAGGTTTTGTATGTCTATAGAACTCTAGAATGATATATAGTTTGTTCTTCCTTTCCCTATATAGATTGCAACTTCTACGTCTAGAGTGATGCAAATATTCTTTTGAATACTTCTATGTATCATCCAATAGTAATATTTAATCTTTCTAGAATTAAATCAGATCTAATAACCTAACATATAGTCATCTATGTCTAGAGTTTGCATGCATGTATTTAAAATAATCACAAATCGAATGAAATAGTAATCTACTCAAAATCAAACCATGGGCATTAAAGATAATAAAAATTCACCCAAATAATTCCAACCTAATGAGATTTAACTCATGGGTTGGACATTCAAATCCAAAACAAAACCATTCAACTTCGTCATTTAAGTTTATGAATCACAAAGTTCAAATCAAAAAATAAAGGCAGAACTGCATAAAGCTCTTGCTACTCCAGCTTTCACTTTGATTTGATGCAAAATCCAGGGCAGAGTTCTCTTCCCCTTCCTTGCGTTTGTGACTACTTTTCTCTTTAAGCTGCTACCCTCTCCTCTCTTTTTTCTCTGAAATTTTTCACGAAAATCTGAAGTAGAGAGAAAAAACTTCTTTCCAGTTCTTCTCTCTCTTCGAATCCCCCCTTCTTTTATTTTCTCTTTCCTCCTTTATAGGATAGGTCCCTTCCTTTCAGCCCGTACCTTTTGCTTCCTCTTTTTTAGGGTGGTTTATCTAGTACTAGTATAGCTAGCTATGAGTGGTTTAGACTGAGTGCTGTGTCATCTTCCTGGAATTGCCATGGCATTCTTATTGGAAATCTAACCAACATTTTGCCATGACAATATTTCACTTTCTTCATTTTCCTACTATTTTTTTCTCTTCTCTTCTTCATCCTACACCTACTGCCAACCACAACCAACACTTTTCTTCCCCAATAATAGAAGTAACAAATAATAACATTTATAGCACAATCCAAATTTTGTTATGCAATGTTTTAAAAATATATAAAAATGCAAATATATGTACTTAGTTACAAATAATTAATTCAACCTAGAGGCTTGAAGTATAACTCTATCAAGAGTTATCACACCCCCAAACCTGAATTAGTGCTTGTCCTCAAGTAAAATATTTATGAGTATGCATGAATGCATGAAATTGCCAAAACACATAGTTGCCATTTGCACTGTTGGACCATATGAAGTATATTTAACACCCCTATTCTCAACAATCTTCTAAAAAAATTGGTTCGAGTTTTATAGGCTTGTTTAGCAAATGAAGTGCAGAAAATATTTCCTAAAAATAAAAGTTCCTAAATAATTATGCAATCCTGACTATAGTAGACCTCTCCTGATGTATTTAGGATATCTTTCCTCTAAACTTAGTTTCTCTATTTACTTATTTAGTCATTTCAAAATTTTAATTACATATATTAGTTTTTCTAGGGAATTCATTGTCATATGGTTTCTTTTCTCAATGGAGCATACACTAGATTACCGGGTAGTATATCATGCCACAATTTTAATGTATTTCACTCATGAAGCTAAGGCTTTTAACTAAATAGATGGATGGAGCAAAAAACTATCTCTTTAGCTAATCAGCCTAACAAAAGTGGAGTGTCCTTAAATTATTATTAATAAATATATATATTTTACTCACTCTTATTTGAACTCATTTTTTTTATCAATAATACGATAGAGCAAACAAAGCATTATTGACCTATTTAACAGTTTCAAACATTGGAGTGTAAAACTATTGCTAAGGTATTCCTTATTATTCATAACCAAATTATTGAATTTAGGTTCAAGAAATTCTAAATGCATTAAAAGAACCCTACTACAAATTAAATTGCATTGACACTTAAGTTATTCTACTTTTAGGAACAAATTTTCAAACAACTATCCTAAGTTAAACATGCTTAATCAACTGTCACAATTTTCGAAATTAATTGAAGAATTATTATCCTCGTTGAACATCACCGATAACAATATACTCAACAAAGTCTGGCAGTTATTTGGCATTTGTATGTAATGGAAAATTGAATGACAAAATGCATGAATATTAAAGCATCTATCTACAACGTACTATATTTACAGCACAACACACCCCCAAACCTAATGGATGCATTGTCGTCAATGCATGAACAATGAAACATGTAAAAATGCAAAAACAACAGCTGGCAATTATAAAAATGCAATGACAACCAAATATGAATGCATGAAACATATATTATAAAATGAAAGAAGAGAACAAAAGCTTGGAAGGAATTGGGGTTACTCTAATTGGGCTGGGTTGAACACCAGCATCATCTTGAACAGAATTTCCAGTAGCTCACTTGTAGTGCTTCCGTTTTAGTTGGTTAATAGGCACTTCTTCTTCATCATCATCAAAATCTAACTTCGTGAGGTCATCAATCGGCTCCATCCTTATCAGATTCAACATGCACATATTTGGTTTTCTCCAGTTCTCCTTCTTGTTCCATGGTCTTCTTCTCCGTAGTGGCTCCAACAACAATTCTATAAGAAAAACAGAAAATATAGGCATAGGTCGGGTAAAGTTCTTTTGAAGAGATTTCTTCATAGCCTTATCTCTTCATTAGACATACCCCCAAAATAAAGCCATTTCCTTTTGAGCTCGGCCAAAATCAATGGCTAGCCTTAGTTTGTGTTTCTCCATCATTTGGAATTACTATTGCAACATCTCAAGCGCATTAATCACTTTTTGCTCAAAGTTACTATGAGATGTTGATGGAGAAACATCAATATTCATAGGTGGCGACAATGTAGATATAGAACCCGGATGCCTTGGCATTTCCTCTCCAGAAAATCTTAGGGCGAGTTGCTTTGTTATGGCTCCTTTGTTTAGGATTGTATCTTCATTCGCTTGAATGGGAACCTTCGTCCTCTGAAAAAGTGCCATAATGAGTGACGAAAATTTAAGGTACCGACATTCTTTTGAGAGTAGCGGTAGACTTTTCTAAAGATAATGCTTCCAACATTGATCTTTCTGCTCGTCATAATCGAGTACAATAATAACAGACGTTCTTTTGAAATAGTTGAGTTGTGAGTAGAAGAGATGAGACGAGTTTTAAAGAAATGATACCAGACACTACGGTGAGGCTTCAACGATACACGGTCAATGGTATAGTAGTCATTTTAAGGAACTATCCACTTCGTCCCCTCAACACATAAATCTTTTAGAACTTCGTGGAGTCCTTCAGTTGTCATAGTCTTGACAAATTGGGTGTGTTCATCAGGGCCGTCAGATAAGCCATATTGTGCATTGATAGAGTCTTCATTGAACATCACCAAGACACTGCGCACATATATAAAAGGATTAGCAAGAGAGGTGAGATGAGCATAAAATTCTTTCACTACCTTGGTGAGAATGTCATTGGGGTGGAGATAGAACACTTGCATCCATGTTTCTCCACTACAGAAGAGATTGCTTCAGAGTAGCCCATAAAGGGGGCATCTTGAAAAAGGAAAACTTTTTCTAAACAAAATAGCCTATTTGATATGTTCTGGGTATACTTTTCTTCCATGATTTTGCTAAATAATGTTCGTGGAGGCACAAGAGAGACAATAGTGACTGAAGAAATAAAAGAAAGGTGACATCTTTACAGTTTTATGGAGTAAAAACAGAGAAAGTTGAATAGGATGAAACGAAAAAGAAGTGAATCGACTAGGGTAAAATTTGAGAGAAAATATAACAATGATGTAGGGGCTAAGATTAACTTGAGGTTGTACCCTAACATAGAAAAAAATGAGCGGGAAAAGAAAAATAACAAAAAAAAATTAGTAAAGTAAAATTAAATAATATATTAATGGGTCGAATTCTACAAACCTGGGCCATAGTGTGCCGGTAACAAAAGAAAATAACAGTTAAGTAAACTTATTGAAAAAATAAATAAAGAAATTAAAAGCAAAGTAAATGAATAAAAAATAACAGAAAGGAAATATTAAGTAGTTTGAAAAGTGACGCAATTTTTATCACGAATTATAGGGGCTCCAAAGTAGTGCTTTAATAGTTGGCTATTGACTTTGAAAATGGAACCAGTCTTGCTGTATTTGACTTCTACAGCTTGGAAACAATTTAAGCTTGGAATTGAATAACAAGATCTGTTGTCCAGGTGCAAATTGTCGTAGCCAAATTTTGTTGTCATGCCATCGTTTAGTCTTTTCTTTATACAGCTTGACATTCTCATAGGCTTGTACTTGGAATTCATCCTTCTCATTCAACTCTAATAGGCGGTTGGTACCAGCAGCACTCCAATCCATATTCAATTTCTTAACTGCCCAATGGTGTCCTGAATGCAGTGTGATATGGGCTTCATCCAATCTAGATGACCAATCTTTGCGGTTGGGATTGACTACCTTCTTAAAAATATGTTTAATCTCTCTATTAGAGACTTTTGGCTGTTTATTTGTTTGGGGATGGTATGCCGTGGCAATTTTATGTTTAACTCCATACCTGTTTATAGTATTAGCAACTAATTTGCAATCAAAGTGTGAACCTTCATCACTAATTTGAGCACGAGGGGTACCAAACCTGGTAAAAATATAAAAATATTCTTATATAAAAATTTTAGCACCGATTTGGCATCATTTGTTGGTAAAGCAAAAGCATCAACCCACTTGAAGACATAATCAACAACTAAAAGTATGTATACATTGCCCCAAGAAGGTGGAAATGGACCCATAAAATCAATTCCCCATATGTCAAATAGTTCCACTTCTAAAATAGTTTTCAAGGGCATTTCATACCTCCTCGATAGATTTCCAGTTCTTTGACAGCAATCACAAGCTTAGCAAAATTTATGAGCATCTTTAAACATGGTTGGCCAATAAAAACCAAATTGGAGGACATTTTCAGTAGTTCTCATGCCCCCAAAGTGCCCTCCATATGGTGCTGAGTGATAATGACATAAAATACTTTGAATCTCGTCCTCTGGAACACACCTTCGAATTATATGGCCTGCACAATGTTTGAATAAAAATAGTTCAACCCAATAATACTGTTTGGCATCATGGGGAAATTTTCTTTGTCTTTGATTGGTGAGGTTAGGTGGTAGTAATCCACTAACCAAAAAATTAACGATAACAACATACCATGGTAATGCCATGACAACTAAAATTTGCTCATTTGGGAAATCATCCTGAATGTGCTAAATATTACTGTCTTCATTTCTTGCTTCAATTCGAGACAAGTGATCAACCACTTGATTTTATGTGCCTTTCCTATCTCTAATTTCTAGATCAAATTCCTGCAATAGTAGCATCCATCGAATTAATCTGGGCTTGGCATCTTTCTTGGTCACCAAGTATTTAATAGCAGAATGGTCCGTATAATTCATAACTTTGGTGCCTACTAAATAAGCTCTGAATTTTTCAAAGGCAAATACCACAACTAACAGCTCCTTCTCAGTGGTGGTATAATTTAGTTGTGAATCAGTCAGCATACAAATTGCATAGTAGATAGCATCAAATACCTTGTCCTTTCTTTGCCAAAGTACTGTCCCTACGGCAAAATCACTAGCATCACACATAAGTTTGAAAGGTAAAGTCCAATATGGTGCTGACTATTGGTGTAGTGACTAGTCACTTTTTCAACTCTTCAAATGCTTGTAAACATTACTCATCAAAATTGAAAGATCTGTTGTGTTCTAACAATGTACATAGGGGTTTTGATATTTTCGAAAAAATTTTAATGAATCGTCGATAGAATCCTGCATGGCCAAGAAAACTGCGAATACCTTTAACTGTGGAGGGTGGGGCTAATTTCTCAATAACTTCGGTTGTTTCTTTGTCTACAACAATCCGTTGCTATGAAATTTTATGTCCCAGGACAATGCCTTTACAGACCATGAAGTGGCACTTCTCCCAATTGAGAACAAGGTTAATTTCTTCACACCGACAAAGAATTAACTCCAGATTTTTTAAACAATCTTCAAAAATATCGCCAAACACCAAGAAGTCATCCATAAAAAATTATAAAAATTTCTCTACCATGTCCAAAAATATTGCCATCATGCAACACTAAAATGTTATAGGGGCATTGCATAATCCAAACGACATTCGTTGGAATGCAAAAGTTCTATGTGGTCTTCTCTTGATCAGTAAGAGATATGGCAATCTGGTTAAACCCTGAGTACCTATGTAGAAAACAATAGAAAGCTTTCCTCGCTAATCTATCTAACATCTGGTCGATAAATGGTAGAGGAAATGGTCCTTCCTTGTTGCTTTGTTGAGTTTCCAATAGTCTATACAAACCCTTTATCCCATGACAACACGGGTAGGAATGAGTTCGTTGTTATCATTGCTTACCATGGTGACTATAACACCCCAATTACAGACCCAATCACCAGGTCCGGGCAATGGGATAACACATTCGTTGCCGGAGCAAATGAAAACATTCATTACAATATAAATTTAAAAAAAAAATCATACATTTAAACCAAAGACTAAGTCATGATTAATATATATATATATATCAGTATCTCAACTATTAACCTATTTATTCGTTGCATTTCGTGCATCCTATTTTCCAATTATATATATTAATTCACATCCAAAGCATTATAATCACATTTAAAAACTCGCATAGCATCATCAACACCAAACATATACATGGTACGAACCATTAACAACTATCATATATGCCTATTTATAAAACATCTCAAAGTATGGATTAATTCTTCAACTAAGCAGAGTATAAAATAAAATTCTATAATGCCAACAAAATTAACAAAAGTTTCACCAACCCGATGAATACGAGATTTTCTGTTGGATGTTGATTCAATGATCGAATCACTAAGTACCTAACTTGTGCACGGGAAACAAAACCATATTCTTAGTATAACTCAGTGGTATTTCTATATCTAATATTTGAATAAAATATAATTTATGTATGCCTAACTTAACAACATGAATATACATGTCATAATACATCAACTAAGAATACGATTCGATTTACTTCTTATAGATCAATCTGTTATATTTGTACCATATACATCTCTTTATATTACAATTGAAATAATTTCATCATTACATAATAGATTCATATTTCTAGATTTAATTACGATATCTTTTATTCATCCATGTTTCAATCTGCTTTATAAACAATTTCCGAAATTAATACCATTAATTCATCTATTATCCATCAATACATATACCTAAAAAAAATCCCACATTTCAGAACAGATCATATTTCATACTTATATCAATATACAATATTTCCAGAATTATTCAATTTAGTCTTCATCGTAAGCAACCATTCAGTATCAAAACAATTCAGCCCCATTTTAATCATTTTCAGCTCTCCTTAAGATATTACCTTGCAATACAACTCATAAATGCAACAAATGAAGTAATTCAAATTTAGAACACAAACCATACATTCCGAGCCATTCGTCCACGGCTTTGTCTTTCCTTTCTTTTTGAGAAATTAAGGTCGTGACAGTGTACTTCACCACCACTGAATAACATGAAAAACTCTAACTCTTGAATAGCAACCAAATTTAAACCAAATCGTTTATTTATTCTAACCGAATAATATGAAGTTGTCCAATTTTGGATCACAACTAAACTTCAATTATAGCATATATTAATTCCAAACATATAAAATGAAATTTACTAGCTTGAGACATAAATTTAAACTCAATTAAGGTATAAATATTAGTCCAACCAAATTACATGGAATTATCCAACTTTGGACATGCAATTAAACTCAATTTACGTAATAACGACACATAATTAATATCAAACCCAAAGTTATACATTTTTAATCACAACACCAAAGCATAATAAATTACAGCTATAAACTCCTTTCAACTTGTAGCGTTAAGATATCACAATTTCATTGTAAAGACAGTTTAATATACAATAATTAATCCCCTTCAGATAATGTTTAAGATAACATAATTACTTACATTTTAATCTAGATGTAACAACATAACATCTCAATTATAGCTACTACCTTTTTTAATTCCAGCTTACGACATTAATATTTAGTCTAATCACAGCATCAGAACATCATAATTGTAGCTATTACATTTTTTTTTTAATTTCAACCTAAGGCATTAATAGTTACAGCATATAATTAGCACCTCAAATTTTAGCTTTCACACGTGGTAAATTGCAGCATCTAATTACCTCAATTTCCAACTTCCAAACCTCATAATTTGCAGCATTTAAATTCCTCAAATTTCAACACTCGGCAACATAAAATACAACATCTGCCACTCCAAATTTCCAGCAAGTTTACAAGTCTTCAAACATGGAAATTAAATACTGCAATCTAGAATTCAGACACTGGCCAAAATCGGCCTTTAACCTTCAATAATTTCTCCATATTTCAGCCTATAGCAATTCAACTACTCAACAAATTTAAACATATTCAATTCTCCACAATTTTCACTACCTCTTCAAATTTGGTCCTCCTTCATTAGTTTGGGAAGTTTTATTAAATTTACTTCAATTCTCACATAGACAAAGCCTGGCTTGGGCAACAAACATGCAGCTAACATAATTAAACTTTTTACTTGCCATGCACTTTTAATTTCTCTTTAAATTGGCCAGTATTGTACACAAGTAGAACATTTCATTTCAATTGGCACCAATATTTAATTACTCTTACATGGACAGTAATAATGAATCCACAAAAGAGGGCATTAATCAACAATTTTACAATTAATTTTTTTGTCTTGCTCTGGATAGCAACAAACACTTATAATATCATGTATTAAATAAATTTCAAGCTCATTTAGACAAACTAAAGTTATGGCCTTTGGACACCTTCAATCTTTACCTCCCAACATCATGATTGGCATCATTTAACCGTCCCAAATTATAGCCTACAGACTTTGTAAATGGTAGCATTTAAACACCTTAAATTACAAATTCCAGCCATCACAAATTCAAATCCTTTATGGACATTATAAACTGACATTTAAACCACTTAATTTCCATTATTCAGACCTCATTTATTTATGCTCAATTGAATAACATTCAGAAAAAAAATGACTTTGGATAGCATTGATCACCCCCAACCGAACCCCCTTTTTCTAGCAAAGAAACTTAATAGCCTACTTAAAGAAAAAATGCATGCATAATCAGCTCCCTCGACAACATGCATTCCACAAAAATTTTCCTTGGATTTATACATTCATACCAGCATGAAAGTGTAATAATGCAATCAGGAAAGAGAAATGTATAGAGGACTCACAAAAACTCGAAGTCGAGCATAACCTTGAGTAAGATCTCTTCCCCTCTTGCTGCTGCCTTCTCCTTCCCCTTTTTGCAATTTTCTTGAGGAAAATCTGCTCCTAAATGAGCTCAAAATTTAGCATGCAACAATTTTCTTCTCCCTCTTTAATAGAATTGTAGCCAGAAAAACAAGCAGATTTTATTTTTAAGTGTCCTCTCTTTCGAAAAAAAATCATCTAGGTTGAAGAAGACTCTCCTCTTTTTTTTTTTTTAATTTCTTTCTCTTACATATAATAGTTATCCTCATAAACATCCACTATCAAAATCTATAAAAACAATGGTCTATTTATTTAATAAGTCCTTCAATGTAGATTCACCTTATAATTTAGTATTAATTCTTACTTTTATCACTTATTTGATTTAGTCCCTTTATTTTAATTAAACACTCTTTTTTCAAAATTACATAACTAAAAATTTAATACACATCTAATATAAATCTATAAATATTAAATGAAATATTTACAATTCAGGTTTAGGGAAACGAAATCCCAATACCTCAATTTCCAAAACCACTATTTTCGACTCCGTTGAATTTTGGGTCGTTACAGTGACACCCCCTTCTTAGGTACACATTGAATAGGGATCACCCAAGAATTATTCGAAATTAAGTATATGATTCTAGCATCCAGTCATTTGATAATCTCCTTTTTGACAACTTTCTTCATAATGGGATTCGATCTCCTCTACTACTCGATAGATTTTCCATGGCAATCCTCTAGTAATATCTTGTGCATGCAGATTGCTGGACTGGTTCCTTTGATATCCGCAGTCGTCCATCCCAATGCTTTCTTAGATTTCTTTAAAACTTTCAATAATTGAGCCTCTTGATCTAATTTCAATGCCACAAAATTATTACTGGCAATGTGTTGTTATCTCCCAAGTAAGCATACTTCAGATGTGCTGTCAAAGCCTTCAATTCCAACATATGAGGATCTTTTATGGATGGCTGAGGAGGTTTAAAAGAATGGTTCGATAAATTTAATGATTCGAAACTTTTCTTGGTCCATTCTCAATTTGCTTATCATCCATCAATTCACCATGCTCTTCAATCATTTCTACTTCAAGTAACTTAAATGAGTCTGCATCATTATTACAATTATTGTGATAAAATTATGCAAATTCTTCCTTAACTATTATGTCAACAATCTCAACAGTATGACATTCTTCATCTGTACCTGCACACTTTATAGCATCGAAAACATTAAAAGTTATCTATTGATCATTAACTCCCATAGTTAATTCACCTTTTTATACATCAATTAATGTTCTACCTGTTGCTAGAAAAGGACTCCCAAGAATGATTGGTACCTCTTTATCAACCTCACATTCCAGAATAATAAAATCTACTGGAAAAAAAATTTGTCAACTCTTACCAACACGTCTTCTATTTTACCTATTGGATGTGCATATGAATAATGAACTAATTGTAAAGTGACAACTGTAGGTCTCGCCTTCCTTATTCCTAACTTCCTGAAAATAGATATAGGCATTAGATTTATACTTTCACCTAAGTTACATAATGCTTTGCCTACATAATGGTTTCCAATAGAGCAAGGTATAGTAAAACTCCATGGATCCTTCAGTTTTGGTGGCAATTTGTTTCTCAACATTTTTGTGCATCCTTCAGTGAGAGCAATATTTTGAACTCCTTCTAACCTTCTCTTATTTGATAAGATATCTTTCGTGAATTTCACATAGTTGGGCATTTGTTCCAATGCTTCCACCAACGGTATATTGATGTGTAATTACTTCAAAACTTCCAAGAATTTCTTAAATTCAAAATCTTGCTTAAATTTTTGGAAACGCTGAGGGAAAGTGGCTCCTTCCATTTTTTAAGGTTGTTGTGTTGTGGCATTTTTTTTGGCATTACAAGATGAATCTGCTTCAACATTTTTCTGGTTACTCTTTTCCTTTGTAGCCTGCTCCACTATTGGTTCTAAATTCTTCTTATTTGTGAAATCTGAACCATATTATTCATTAATGGTGTCATTAACAACTCCTGATAATTGCGTACCACTTTTGAGCATAATGGCTTGGCACTGTTCCTTTCCTTGAGATCGTGAATTTTTGGTATCACTATGTAGTGCTCCTTACAGTCTTAAGCTTAATGCTTTGGCAATTTACCCCACTTGAATATTTAAAGCTCTTAAATATGAAACTTATCTTTGAATGATAACATTATTCTTAGCCATGTATTCCTTCAAGAGATCTTCCATCCTGAAGAACTTGAAGCAGAATTTTGGTGAACATTTTGCCGTGGCATGAGTTGATTGTATCTAGGTGGTGTACCCGCAACATTTTGTAGAATAGCATTGCTGGAATTTCCCAACCTGGATTACTCCAACTGAGGTTGGGATGTTGCTTCTAGCTCAGATTATATGTGTTGGAATATAGGTTGTTGTTGTGATTGAAATTTCCCATATAATAAACTGAGGCTGGATTTGATGGGCATTCATAAAAAAACATGATCTTCTCCGTATTAAACACATGCTAACTTGGCTGCTTTTATTTTCTGCACTGTAACTTGTCTTTTTAATGCTTTAATCATATTTGTTCAAGATGATACCTGAGCTGTTAGGGAAGTAATCAAATCAAGTTCCATTGTTTTAGAAACTCTTATGCCAGTCCCTACTCTTGTAGTGGGGTATTGATAATCGTTGTTTTCTATCCTTTCCAGAATTTCATATGCCTCATTATATGATTTAGCGAACAAAGTCTCATTAGCAGATGCATCAACCACCATCCTTGTATGTGCATTCAATCCATTGTAAAACATTTCCATTTGCGTCCAATGTTGAAAACCATGCATCGGGCATTTTCTAATTAACTCCTTGAATCGTTCTTGAATCGCTCTCATGCTTCATATAATGTTTCATCCTCAGATTACTGAAAGAACGTAATATCGTTCCTCAGTTTGACATTCATGTTCAGAGAATTATATCTCAGCAGAAACCTCTGACAATGTTCATTCCAAGATGCCACCGTACCTGATGGCAATGTATTTAACCATGCTCTGGCACGATCTCACAATTAATAAGGGAATAACTTCAATTCCAGGGCATCTTTAGGAACACCCTATTGCTTGAATGAATAGTAGACTTCCAAAAAGAGTCTTAAGTGCAAATGTGGATCCTTAGTAGGCAATTCACAAAACTACCCTACATTTTATAACATTTGAAACATCATCGGCTTTAACTCAAAATGTTGAGCTTGAATATGCGACACTACATGTTCTATGATGGGTCTGTCTCTATCATCTATTATTCGAGGAAAATCAACATCCCTTCCTTCCTAATGTAATGGCTCTTCTCTAACTTGATCGTTTCTAATTCTTTCCATTTCTCGCAATTCTTTTCTCCTTTTTTTCAATGTTCTATCAATGTATGGATCAAAAAAATACTCTTCAATTGTTGAAATATCTCTACTCATGCACCAACAAAAAAAATCTAGAAAAACAAAAAAAAATCAAAACAACTAATTAGGATAAAAAAATCAAAATAAAAAAATATAATAACATGCCAAATTTTCACAGATGTTGTCGATTCCTGGCAACGACGCCAAAAACTTGTCTCGTGTGAATGTGTAATGCGAATGTACAAGTATACACATCGAGTCAAGTAATAAAGTGATAAGTGAGTATCATCTCCACAATGATCAGAATTGATTAAAATAATTGCTTATGTTATTACTATGAAATTGAATAATTAAATTGCGCAAAATAAACTGATGACAAATTGAGAAAGAAATTTAATGAATGACTTAATAAAATCAATTATGAATGAATATATGCTAGGACAATTTAAATACTGTGGCAATTCTCAAAGAATAAGTGGGGAAGATTTCTACTGTTGAATGATAAAGGTTGGAATTACTCAGGCTTTATTTTTATATAAGCATAATGCCATGGCAAAATCTTGACCATTCTACTATTTAGGGAATCATTACTGCAGTCTAATTCTTTCGAGAGCCAGACTTTAAGCTATCATTATGAGTTTTTGTATGTCTACAGAACTCTAGAATGATATATAGTTTGTTCTTCCTTTCCTTATATAGACTGCAACTTTTACGTCTAGAGTGCTGTAAATATTCTTTCGAATACTTGTCTATATCATCCGATAATAATCCAATCTATTTAATCTTTCCAAAATTAAATTAGAGCTAATAACATAACATACAGTCATCTATGTCTAGAGTTTGCATGTAAAATAATCACAAATTGAATGAAACAGTAAACTGCTCAAAATCAAACCATGGACATTAAAGATAATAAAAATTCACCCAAATAATTCCAACCCAATGTGATTTAGCTCATGGGTTAGACATTCAAATCCAAAACAAAACCATTCAACTTTGTCATTTAATTTTATGAATCATAAAATTCAAATCAGAAAATAAAGGCAAAATTGCAAGAAGCTCCAGCTACTCCAACTTTCACTTTAATAATGAGATTTGATGCAAAATCCAAGGCAGGGTTCTCTTCCCCTTTCCTTGCGTTTGTGACTACTCTGCTCTTTAAACTGCTACCCTCTCCTCTTTTTTTTCTCTGAGATTTTTCATGAGAATCTGATATAGAGAGAAAAAAATGCTTTCCAATTCTTCTCTCTCTCCAGATCCCCCATTCTTTTCTTTTCTCTTTCCTCCTTTATAAGGTAGGTCTTTCCCTCTCAGCACACACCTTTTGCTTCCTCTTTTTCAGGTGGTTTATCTGGTATAAGTACAGTTGGCTGAGAGTGACGTGGACTTAGTGCTATGTCATCTTCCTAGAATTTCCATGGCATTCTTATTAGAAATCTAACCAACATTTTGCTGTGACAATATTTGTAACACCCAAAACCCAGCCTAGACATTATGATCGAATCTAGTGATGTCACACTGAAGTGTTTTTCGCAAAGTGTGATATAGAAAGAACACCTTTTTCACATATTTATCTTTGTTACTTGTTTTTAATAATGATTTTAGAACACGTCATTTACCATGTTAAAACGACTTTGATTTTTAAAACGTGTCTCTTGCAAGCTTATAAAATATGTTGTGTAAACGTGGTGTTTTTGAAAAACAGTCATCTTTTTTGAAAACTCGTCTTTTTCTTACTACTAGCAGTTATAAAGCAAATCAATTGAAAATCCCCAAATTAAAAATAAAACCTTAAGAGGCGTTATTACATAATCAATACCCAAATTAACAACTTAAAGAATAAAAGCTGAGACATTAGTCAAAATCTGTCGTGTGGCCCTCTTCGAGTCCCTCGCAGCATCAGCCTTCCTGAGGATTGCCTACATAGGAAAGCGGAGGGGTGAGTGAGTTTATGAAAACTCAGTGTGTAATCCTTTTTCAATAATCAGACAATCCGTAGGCAAAACGATTTGGGATTAAGCCCGTTTGATATGATTCGAAGATCGGTGTGGGCCTTAGCCCATTACGATGCTGATGTCGATCGTATGGGCCTTAGCCCATTACAATAATAGTATCAGAAATGTAAACAGAGATCCTACCCATCCATCCTCTACACTCCACTCCGTCCAGCCCTACACTCTATGTGGGGATAAAATCGACCCACCCATCCCTACACTCCAAATATAGCACTGGTTGCGGCACTATTTAGTAATTGCAGTAGAGCTACCAGTACAGTACACTTCCTCCAAATATATCAATCCCACCCCCATGCAACATGTCATGTCATAATATAATCTGTGTATGCAAAATGTCATGCTCGAATACAGTCAAACATATCATAGGGGTATATAAGTCATTTTATGTCTTAAGGGTATAACAATCATTTCATCAATATGGGGTCTAAGTGTACTTACCGACCCAAAAATAGGTCCACAGTCGTCTTGGGCGACCCTTGCGACCTTAACAAACAAACAGTGAAAATAGGCCCAAAGCCCATAACCCAGCCCATGTGGGCCCACATGCTCGTGTAGCCATAAAGTCAAAATTGACCTTGGCCGTGTGAACAACACAGCCCGGCCCAAAATCTCTAGACATCTGTATGGTTTACCCATATGGGCCTCATGAACCTGTGGGGCCCACACAGCCCATTCGACCCAACGTGGCCCAAAGTGACCCAAGCCCACGAAATCGCTTTTGGTGGTCTCTTCGATCAAATGCTCGTGCTTATGCATTTAGATGATCACACGAGCGAACGCATGCTCGTGTAGCATCAATGGTAACAGTTCCGGCTTTTGCCGATTTACAAATGAAGCAGTGTGATTACACACCTGATTGAGAAAATGCGTTACTAGCCCACGAGTTTTCCACACCTATCACAGTCAGAAGTTTGATTAGTTACTTATTGACATTAGGGTTAAACGCCCTCCTTTTTACTCTTAATCTAACTAATATTGATACTTGCCTTGATTGGCCAATTGTGACTTAGTCCCCCTAGGTCGCTGACTATAATTGGTACCTTACTCCTTGCCAAAAATCTACGTTATCAGCGAAATCCATTAACACTATTGCTTAACACATGGCTTGAAACATCATGTACTACTATATAAAAAACCAAAATTCATAAGTAAAAGAAAGGAGCATTCGGCCACACCAAGGAATGCAAGCCAACATGCCTCAATTGAACACGATAACTACAATAAAGTTACCTTCGATTGAATGATGAAGGAAGGTTTCGAATGCTTCAGTTATCACTTGCAACCCCTTCCCTCCACGAGAAATTCTAAAACCAAAAGAAACATCGTAAGAATAGGGAGAAGGTGAGAAATAGTAGCAAGAAAGATAGAGGTATTTGGTTCCAATAGTGTGATAGAGGGGAGGCTTGACAACTGTTGAAAGAGTAAAGAGAAAACAAGGGCCCGAGTGTACCCACCGTCTTGTCAGAGAATAGTTATCAAATTGGAGTAGAAAGAAGCGAGTGTGAGATGAAGTATTCGGCTTGGGTTCCAAATAGAAGAGAATGTAAGAGAAGCGATTGAGAGAAAAATAGAGAAGAGCAGAGAAGAAACTTAGAAGATGTTCGGCCAAAAGGAAAAGAAAATGAGAAGAGTGATCGAGAGAAAAAGGTTGATCAATCAAGGTACAGTTTTTAGAGGACAAAACCAAAGTAGGTTAACACGAAATTTACCCGAAAGGTCACAAACAAAAGTCGGCTGTCAACACAAGCAACAAAATCTCAAGAGTGAAAGGAGCTAAAACTAAACAATATTCGGCACCCAGTGTCTAAGGCCGAATTGGCATAGAGGAATTCCCACAATCGGCAACCACTTCCCCACACCCCAACTACCTATAACTCTCTCCTAAAATCTCTCTACCACATCCTCAAACAGAACACCATTCAATCCCTTATTTCTTCCCCTAAGTTTCAGCTAACATGATCCCTTACTTCCCTCAACAACCCAACTGACCAAGTAAAAGAGTCCCACTAACCTACAACCACCCACACCGTCGCTTGTCAAAAAAAATTAAACATACTTGCACGCAGCAAGACTCGAACCTCAGTCTCTTAGCAACAAATAACACGCCACTATCCCCTTGACCAGTAAAATTTTTATATCATGCAACCCTCACATTAATTTAAAAGTCTACTAGCTGGCAACAAGGGCTTATTCACTTAGAAGCAAAAATTTTTCTCAAGTCAAGGCTTGAACCCATGACTTCCCAGACACTTCCAGAGCATACAACCACTAAGTCAAACATACATTCATGTCACCAACATGCAAAAATAATTTTAACAGAGTTTTCAGAATTTGGGGATTTAGGGCGTTACAATATTTCACTTCTTTCATTTTCCTACTATTTTTTCTCTTCTCTTCTTCATCTTGCACCTGATGCCAAACACAACCAACACCTTTCTTCCCCAATAATAAAAGTAACAAATAATAGCATTTATAGCACAATCCAAACTTTGTTATGCAAAGTTTTAAAAATATCTAAAAATGCAAATATATTTACTTAATTACAAACAATTGATTCAATTTAGAGGCTTAAAGTATAACTTTTTTCAAGAGTTATCACTCTCCTTAATTATATACCTTTACAAAAGCTACTCAATTAGTGCTCGTCCAATGACCTTATCATAAATGTGTTAACCTTATAGGATATCCTTATTCTCTTTTGGATAAATCTATTCTCTTAATATGATCCTAATTTATCTTATGATAAACATTACATCTTCCTTCATGAAAAGTCAATTACTATCAAATAGTAATCAAATAATTTATCACAAAAACAAATGACCAATGGCCACATTTACTTTTCATCTATCATGTAATTGTTGAAAAAAAATTTGGTTTAAAAATGGTTTTTGACATAGTGAAAAATTAAGAAATTGAAAACCAAGTCAGTTTGTGATATTTATAGCAACAAAATTTTCCCAAAAAGTATCTATGCTTTGTGCAAGACAAATCCTAGACGTTCTCTGCTTTCAACTGAATGATTCACTATTCTTGAACCACAAATCCTTTTGAATGTGGGCTTGAACAATCACGAATCAAACATAGAGCTAGAAATAATTTTCTTACTTTCAGTAGGAAAGTAAATCTTCTCTATAGAAACTAATAGATTTTGTATTCTCCAAAAATTGAATTTATACTTCGAAAATAAATTCTGAATATTTTTGGGAAGAATAAAAATATCTCAAATTTATGTACAACTTGTATTTTTAGCCCTATCAGTGCCATCTATTAATAGGGAGAGATAGAAGAATATTAATTGAATTAGTGAAATACAAATAATACTTATATGATAGAAAAACAAGTCCCCTACTTAAACTAGGAGAGAGGGGCGGGTAACCCTAGTAGGGTTGCCACCCTAGTTAAAGAACTCAAAGGTTTTCTTAAGTTTTCGTGAAGTTTTCGTTAAAAAGGGGCCATGTATGTTGAATTTTTGAAACTATGAATTTGAGAAATTTTGTGTGGTTTGAAGGTTGAAAATTATTCTTACATGAGATTAGATGATTGGAATCAGTTTTAAGAAAAGGGACCATGTAAGAATTGAGATTTTTGCATTTTGGCTATGCTAGTCGAAAATTTCTTTAACAGGCTGTTTTTCAGTGGTGTGAGAAACAATAGTTTTGGGGCCACAAATCTGATGAGTGAGTTCGTAAATATTATCATTTAATATTTGCAAGTAAAAATAATATTTTAATAAATTTTATAATGATAATTTATGTTATTTGAACGAATAATTAGGTTCAAGTGGTAAGTCCTTAAAGTCAAGTGGTTTTAGAAAAGGAGGTTTTGGGACCTTATTTCTATAAATAAAGCCCGTAAATATTTTTGTTAAATATTTATAGAGTGTTATTAGGGTCGTATTAAAATATGATTAATAAATTTTAATGTTTAGATGGTTAATTAGGTGAAAATAATTAAATCGTAAATGATAAAAAAATTAAATTCTATTAGATGAAGGTGTTAAATAGTTAAATTTATAAATTCATAAGGTTTTATGTGGCAAATATACCAAAATCAATTGGTATAAGCAATTGGTGCATTATTTTTAACTAATTATATGTTATTATTAATAAAATAATGTTAAGTTAAAACAAATATAATAAAAACAAAAGCCAACATTTTAATTTCTTTTATGTTTTTCTTCTTCCCCATAATCGAAACCTCCATGGAAGGATAGGGAGCATTCGGTCAAGCATAGTTCCATTGTATGTAAGGGTTTTTCATTCCGTTTTTAATGATTTTTATGTTTTTTTTGTTATTGGATTAGTTTAATCTAGCTAGCCTGGGGTCAATTTGTAAAGTTGTTAAAATTTTAGGGACTTACCATGATAGATTTAGCATGTGTTTTGGATTTTGATGGTGGATTATTAAATTTGGCTGTTAAATAAACAAGTTTTGTTAAGTGATTTTTGATAATTTTAATGTTTAAGAATTAAATTGTAGAAATAGTAAATTTCAAGGTAAGTATTGTGAAATGATGGGCTGATTAGGAACCCTATGAAAATCGGCTACCATGAAATTTAACTAAAAATGATAAATTTGCAAGTTTCACGTTTAGGGACTAAATTGCATAAAAGATAAACTTTAAGGGAAATTTTATAAATTTCCATTATTAAGGGTTATAAGCTAAATTAATTATTTTAAATGTTAGAATGAGATTAATTGAATAAAAATATTTATCTAGATCAAGAAATGACTCAAACGGACACTAATCGCGGGAAAACCAAAATAGCGGATTAATCATTGGATCATGTTAGGGCATTGTTTTGGTACAGGTAAGTTCGTATAAAGTTAATTTATTTTTATGTGATGTTTTAAATGAGTTACTATGTATAATTATGTGAATTATAATCTTGATTTGATAATTGATATTATGGATATTGTTGAAAGGTTAGTTGACTTAAAGTTGTAATTTATAAATGTGAAATTCATGATGGTATACAGAAAAGTTATAATGCGATTGAAATAAAAGATTTGATATGTAAAAGTACTGTTTGAACCTTGTGATTACTTAGGATACGAATGACATGTCATTAGGGTTATCCGATTTTGGGTGCTGGTCTTGAATGTCCTACTGATTGCTGAGGTCCTGCATTTGTTGTAGATACTCTACAACTAGTGTGAACAGCATTGTGTAGCTAATATTCTGTCCCATAGCTCGTGTGAGCAGACCCATTTCACAGCTTGTGTAAGCACTAATGGAAAGGAAATGTTACAATTACATGAAAAGGCACACTATGTGTGAGCATTCCCAAGTATCCAATGTTATTCTATACGATTCAACAGGTAACTAAAGGTTAATGGAAAGGTATGTATAAAAACTTAATGTACTAATGTTCAAATGAAATGGAAATATGGATATGCACATATGAAATGAGAATTTATCATTTGACGGATGAAATAAGCATGAAATTATTTCTTAATATATGTTATGTTTACTTATTATCTACTAACTATGTGGACTTAAACGTGTAGAATGTGAAATATATATATGTGATGGATGATTTATAAAACCTAAATGCTTATTAGATATATGCCATGATTTACTATGCTATATTATGTATGATATACGAAATTTGATGTGTGAAAGGTAATGAAAATAAAAGTACTTAGTATATGAAGAAAGTGATTGATGATTTGATAAGCTTGAGATGTTATATGCCTTATTTGGTTAAATTTATATGTGCATTGCTTTACCTACTAATCTTGTAAGGTGTTGTGTATAGGAAAAGGAAATTTGGATATTGGCTAAATGGAATCATTTATAGTTGTTTAATTAATGCACTTGGTAAGTTTAAGTTTTGTTATATGAACTTACTAAGCATTAGTTGCTTACTTAGTTGATTTCTCTATTTCTATAGGTCATCGAAAAGCTCGATCAATTGGAAATTTCGTCAGAGCACGATCACACTATCTAACAATCCATATTGGTACATTTTGGTTATATTGGAAAATGGTTATAGATGGCATGTAATAGGGTTATAAATTTTGCCTTAGAAATTGGTTTATTTTCAAATGGTGCCAAGTTCATTTATTTTCATATCTTTGGATGAATACTTATAAATGATGTGTACTCATATGAGATGATAATAACTATGCATGCCCTCATGTGAGTAGAAAGAAAATGATTGTATGATATGTTGTGATATGGTTATTTAATATGTATAGGCTAGTTACCACTTAGTATTTTGATGTTTGAGTTGGTATGTTTAGATTTCTACCAAACTTATGCATATGATAATATGGCTATGTAAATGTATGTATATGTTTGTGACTTTAGATCATCTTAATATGCCTTGAAAAAAAATTGTGATTTATGTTCATTCATATGTGGTAGAAATGGTATAGTGATGGTGTGAGCATAGGTATAAATGTTTTGATTATAATGCATGTTTGAGCGAATGGAATAGAATGATGATTGAGGTGTCGTTTGAATAACATATTGGTTAGAAATAGGTTTAATGTGATTTTGAAATGTTTATAGATGTTTTGAGGTATACTTTATATATGTTAATGATCGTTGAATTGATGAATCTTTGTGTGCAAGTTTTGGGCTTAAAATAACTTGATTTAGGGGCAACTTTAGCTGCACATAGCCTGAGACACGGGTTATCACACGGTCGTGTGCCACACACTATCACCCCATACGGTCGCATGATTTAAACTTTAGATGCAAGGCAAACCACACAGACATAGAAAATTACACGACCTGGCGACACAACCTTGTGACCTAACATCGTATATACACACGGGTGGACACACGAGCTGGACACGACTGTGTGTCCTAACTTTATATGTTCACACAGTTTGGGCTATGACACACGGCCTGGCCACATGACCATGTGACCCATTTTTTCAAATTTTTTTAACTTTTTTCCCAAATTTTCTTAATTGTTTTAAATTAGTCCCGGATTATTCCTAAACTATTTTTAGGACCTTGAAGACTCAATTTAAGGCCCAAATGAGTATGTTTTCTAGGTTTGTAATGAGTTTGTGGTGATTAATATTAAATGAAGTTATTGATCTGTTTTAAAGTTAATTGTTCTGATTTTATTGTATGGCTTTGTAACCCTAATCCGACGACAGAGTTGGGTTAGGGGTGTTACATTTAGTGGTATCAGAGCTATGGTTTAGACGATTCTCAGACTGAACATAGCATGTATGGAGTCTAGAAATACATGCCATTTTAGAACCTGTGATAATGTGATGTCTCTAACTTAATGTGATTTTGTTCCTTTTATATATAAGAGATATTTTCCAACCGAGCTAATTCCGATGAAGCTGAAAGCAATACTCAAGTCTTCAATTAAAAGGTTGTTCTTAATGTACTATAGAGGATATGCTATTAAAGGTACGTCACCTGTGGTGGGCATGCGAAGAGAAAGGAAGAGGTTGGGCAATGCTTGCTTGGGACAAAGTATGTTTGCCAAAGGCGTGGGAGGGATTGGCTTTAGAGACCTAAGACTTTTGAACTTGGCACTACTTGGCAGACAATTTTGGAGGCTCCTTACTCTTAAAGACAGCCTATGCTGTTGGGTGCTTAGGTCGAAATACTTCCCAAATGGTGATCTCTTCCACCCTAAAAATATTGACAAACTGTCCTATAAATGGTTCAGCATCTTTACGGCAACAAAGGCCCTTGAAAATGGATTTGATAGGCAAGTAAGGGACAGAAACAACATTAAAATTTGTCATCGTAACTGGGGTTTCGAAGGCCTGAATGGTGAGTCCCTTTGCTTCCCTGCTTCAATAATCCTTGAAAGAATGGTTCGTGATTTGTGGATTAATAACTCCCCTAGCTGGAACAAGAAGAGGGTCCATGAGCTTTATGGTGATTTTGTGAGGGATCAAATTTGTAATTTACACATTACCTCCAATGGTCTGAATGATAGAATGATATGGCTTCATAATACCCATGGCTTCTACACTACAAAGTCAACTTACTTGTTGCTCCTTCTTAAGCAAATTGGTTTTGGTCCGCATAGATTTTTTGGAAGACAATCTGGAAGCTAAAAAACCTAACCTAAAATACGTGTTTTCCCACGGAGATTAGGTCATGACCTGCTTCCCACAAATGCCAAAATTTCCTCCATTTGACAGAATTTTAGACGAGATTGTTCACGGTGTGGTGCAAGTACTGAAATGACTATTCATGCTCTCAAAGACTTCCCTACTACTCGTGCCATTCTTACCCTTTGCAGTTTATATGGTAGACTCATTGATAAAGAATAGCTCCACTGTATTGACTGGCTTGAAGATGCTATGTGTTTTTTGGATAGAAAAGCATTTAAAGATTATATAATGACTCTATTAAACAGTTGGAACAATCACAACAATTTTATCTTTCGTGGAAAGGAAGATAAAGCCAAAATTATATGGAGAGCGTAAGAAATCTAAGTTATGATTTTCTAATTCATAATATGGTGAATAAGTCAGTTATTCCAATAACCACTGTTGTTCAAAAATGAAAGAAGCCATCGATGGGTTTCATGAAAATAAATATGGATGCTACTGTTTTAAACAACAAAATGGGTTTTGGAGTGATTATCCATGATTGTGATGGCTTTGTCATTGGTGGTGGTAGTCGCTTTAAGGATGAGTTCATGACGACAGAATGGGCAGAGTTATATGCCTTCGAGGAGGGTATCAAGGTTGCTCGTTCTCTTAATGTTAAACATGCTATTTTTGAAACAGGCTGCGCCAATCTTGTTAATAGGTTCAAAAAGCACAAATAAGACATTACGATTATCAGTCACCATACTAATGAGATTCATAACATAATAGAGTTTTTCACAAAAGTGGAAGTTAAGTGGGCCAATCAGAGCTGCAACAAAGTAATTCGTGACATTGTAATTCATGATTCTTTTAATTGAGTTTGACCTCTGGGTCATTATTTTGTCAAAAAAAAGGAAGTGAGGCACATGAAACTTTCTTCCATACGATGTCAGAGTGGTTTACTGATTTTATGCGAACTAATCGATGGCTCAACAACCTCCACCCACTCCTATACCCTAGTCGAATCCTCCTATTCCTCAAGGATATTAGAGCATGTATGTGTAAATAGGCCTCCTATTTATACAAGCCTCCTATTTATAGAATTTGCAAATTAGGGGCTGAAGATTTCAGCGGTAAAGTTGAGGATGATCCGAAAAAGGCTAAATTCTGGTTAGAAAACACTATGAAAGTATTTGATGAATTGTCATGTTTTTCCAACAAATGCTTAAAGTATGTAGTTTCATTGTTGAAAGATGAAACATATCAATGATGGAACACGTTGACAGCGATTATACTGAAAGATCATTTGAGTTGGGAATTTTTCCAAACTGATTTCAAAAAAAAAAATGTCAGTCAATGATATCTCGATAAAAAGTGAAAAGAGTTCCTTGAACTGGAGTAAGGTCATAGAACTGTAGCTAAATACGGGAGAGAGTTCGTTCAGCTCAGTAAGTATGCTTGGGAATGCATCCCATCATAAGGTGTTATGTGTACCCGATTCGAAAAGGGTTTGAATGAAGACATCCAATTGTTGGTCGGGATACTAGAGTTGAAAGAGTTTGTTGCGTTAGTAGATAGGGCACAGAAAGCGGAAGAACTTAGCAAATCAAAGAAAAAGGCAGATTCAGAAGTTCAGAACTCAAGTAAAAGACAGCTAGGAAAATCATTCTCCTCTCCTTCAAAGAAGATGAAAGAATTTTACAGTCATACGTCAGCTTTATCCAAATTTTTTGGAGAGATTGAGGGAAGCAAGCTAGCTCGAGACCTCAGGCTACCCTAACAGCTAGTGTTGGCAGCAGTGTTTGTAACGTTAACAAGCTAGATTGTCAACATTGTGGTAAGAAACATTTCGGAGAGTGTCCGGTAAAAGAAGGGACATGCTTTAAATGTGGTTCATTCGGCCATTTCCTCTGAAACTGTCCAGATAGATTTGACAAGGATAAAGCTCAAAATGTTCAATTAGGGAATGTGCCTTCTAAAGGTAGGCCACCGAAGAATAATAGAAATGCAGGAGTTCGTCAAAGTGGTACGAATAACACTACTGTTAGATCGAATTCATGAGTACCAGCTAGGGCTTCTGTGATTCGAGCTCAAGAATATGCTTCAACACCTGATGTGATTGCTGGTACATTCTCTCTTTTGATGTTACGATTTATGCTTTAATTGACTCGGGGTCAACACACTCGTATATATGCAGTGCATTAGTAACAAATAAAAAATACCAGTAGAGTTAATTGAATTTGTGGTTAAAGTATGAAATCCGATACGTCAATTTGTGTTAGTTGATAAAGTTTGTAAAAATTTCCCACTAAAAATTCGGGATTGCAACTTTCTAGCTAATTTGATGCTATTGCCATTTGATGAATTTGATGTGATTCTCGGCATAGCTTGGTTGACTATGCATGATGCAATTGTGAATTGTAGACGAAAGCAGATTATTTTGAAATACCAGAATGGTGAAATAATCATAATTGAATCAAATAGATTGTATAGTGCCACCAATATTATCTCTGCTTTAACAGTTCATATATTTGTTCGAAAAGGGTACGAGGCATATTTTGCATATATATTAGATACCAGAGCTTTAGAATCAAATTTGGAATTAGTTTTGACTATTTTTTATTTCACAGATGTATTTCTAGAAGAATTTTCAGGGTTACCGCCAGTTAGAGAAGTTGAATTTGCTATTGAATTAGTACCAGGAACTTCTCTGATATTGATTTCTCCATACAGAATGGCACCAGCTGAGTTAAAAGAATTAAAAGCACAGTTGCAAGAGTTAACAGATAGAGGTTTTGTTCAGCCTAAAGTTTCTCCCTAGGGTGCGACTATGTTATTTGTTAAGAAAAAAGACGAATCGATGCTTGTCGGTAACTTAATAAAGTCACAAGCAAGGACAAGTATTCGTTGCCTCATATTGATGATTGGCTTGATCAACTGAAAGGTGAGACAATATTTTCTAAAATCGATCTTCGCTTTAGATATTATTAGCTTTAGATTAAAGATTCAGATGTATTGAAAACAACTTTCAGAACCAAGTACAAACACTATGAATTTTTAGTTATGCCGTTTGGTTTAACGAATGCTCTTGTTGTATTTATGGATCTGATAAATAGAAAATTTCAGTCTTATTCAGATAAGTTTGTTGTTGTTTTCATCAATGATATATTAATTTATTCGAGGGATGAGATTGAACATACTCATCATTTGAGTATTATATTGCAGACTTTGCGCGAGAAATAATTATTTGAAAATTTTAGTAAATGCGAGTTTTGGCTTCAAGAAGTGGGATTTTTAGTCTATATGGTATCGACAGATGGCATACAAGTGGATCTGAGTAAGATATCAGTTATTTTGAACTGGAAGCCTCCAAAAAATGTCATAAAAATCAAAAGTTTTCTAGGTTTGGCCGAGTACTACAAGCTTTTTGTTAAAGGTTTCTCAATAATTGTTTTACTTTTGATGAAGCTACTTAAGAATGATGTAAAGTTTGTTTGGTCAGATAAATGTCAGCAGAGCTTCTATCAGTCAGAGTCCAACAAAGAATTTGTGATTTATAGCGATGCTTTGCTTAACGGTTTGTGTTGTGTTTTAATATAAGAAGGCAAAGTTGTAGCTTATGCTTCCTGACAGTTGAAACTACATGAGAAAAATTACCCAATGCATGATTTGGAGCTTGCAGCTATTGTGTTTGCCTTAAAAATTTGGTGACACTATCTATATGGACAAAAATGCCACATTTTCACCAACCACAAGAGCTTGAAATATTTGATGTCCCAAAAAGAATTGAATTTGCGACAATGTAGATGGTTGGAGTTGTTAAAAGATTATGATTTAATTATCAGCTATCACTCGGGAAAAGCTAACATTGTTCCAGATGCTTTGAGTCAAAAGTCATTATTTGCTCTGAAAGCTTTGAATACTCGTATAATGCTTGTTGGTGATGGTTCTATTTTAGTTGAATTAAAAGCTAAACCAATGTTTTTGCAAAAGATTCTCGAAGTTGAGAAAAATGATCTTGAATTGGTTGCTAAACGATAACAGATTTGGAAATTACCAGATTCAGAATTTCACATTAGTATAGATGACATTTTTTATTTTTGAAACTGATTATGTGCTCCGAAGAATTCTAAAGTCAAACAAAAGATCTTGTAGGAAGCTCACAACAGTAGTTACTCGATTCACCCTGGTAGCAATAAAATATACGACAATTTGAAACAGATGTACTGGTGTTCATGTATGAAACAAAAGATCTAGGAATTCGTATTGAAATGTTTGATTTGTCAGTAAGTTAAAACCAAGCATCAAGTACCTTCAGGATTCCTAAAGCTTGTTATGATTTCGAAGTGGAAATGGCAACGAGTTACCTTGGATTTTGTGTTAGGGTTACCAATATCTTTGAGAAAGAAGGATGCAATTTGGGTTATTGTTGATCATCTGACTAAATTTGCACATTTCATTCTCATGCGCACTTATTATACACTTTAGAAATTAAAAGAATTGTATATTTTTGAGATCGTCAGACTACACAGGGTGCCGATGTCAATTATTTCTGATCGAGATCCGTGATTTACTTCTAGATTCTAGAGTAAAGTACACGAAGCCTTGGGCATTAAATTAAATTTTACTACAACATTTCATCCATAGACAAATGGCCAATCTGAACGTCTGATTCAGATACTCGAAGGTATGCTTCATTGTTGTATTCTTGAATTCGAAGATAGGTGGGAAAAAAATTCATCCGTTGGTTGAATTTGCTTATAATAACAGTTACCGATAGAGTACTAAAATGGTCCCATACAAAGCTTTGTATGGTAAAAAAAATTAAAACTCTATTATATTAGACTGAGTTGAGTGAGGAAAAGCTTTTAGGTGCTAACTTAATTCACGAAACTGAAGAAAAGGTGAAAGTAATACGAGACTATTTGAAAGTTACTTCAGACTATCAGAAATCATACACTGATTTGAAAAGAAAAGATATTGAACTTCAAGTTGGCGACAGAGTATTTTTAAAAGTATCGCCCTGGAAGAAAGTTCTTTATTTTGGTTGAAAAGGAAAGCTTAGTCTGTGTTTCATTGGCCTATATGAGATTACTGAGAGAATTGGACTGGTAGCTTTTTGTTTATCTTTATTGTTAGAATTAGAGAAAATTCATAATGTTTTCCATGTGTCGATGTTGAGACAGTACATATTTGATCCCTCACATGTGATTTCGCTAGTCGATGTAGAATTATAGCCTAACATGTTGTATAATGAGGAACTGATTAGACTTTTGCTCATGAAATCAGGGAATTGAGAAATAAAAACATAGCTTTAGTTAAGGTTCTTTGGCACCGACACAGAATCAAGGAAGCTACCTGGTGAAGAAGCTATGAAATTGCAATACTCGAACCTATTCTTTAGTAAGATTTTCAGTGACAAAAATTTCTTTAGAGGGGGAGAGTTGTAATAGCCCATTTGTAGTGTTGTCGAAAACAGTGGTTTTGGGACCACAATTTCAACAAGCGAGTCAGTATTTGATTATTTATTCAATATGTATGAAGTTATATTAGGGTCATAATAAAATTTAGTTAGGAAATTTTCACGTTTAGATAGTTTATTAGTAAAAAAGGAGTAAATAGTAAAAAAAAAAAACTACATATGTTAGTTGTTATTAGTTATATGGGTTAAATGACTATGGAAATGTAAATTAATGGACTTAGTTGGTAAATAAACCATATAGTTAGATTATGGAAAATTATGGACATGTTTTGTTATTTATCAAGTTAAAATCATAAGGGTAAAATCGTAATTATGTAATAAATTAACATAAACAAAAGATGAAAATAGTTTTCATTTTCCTTATTCACCTAGCAAAATCGATTTTTCCATGGAAGTAGAAACCAAGAATTTTTCCAAGCTTCAAACTCATGCATGTTATGTAATTTCTATCCTTTTTTTTATGATTTTGAGTCTGTTTTAGCTTAATCTAGCTATGTAACATCTTGAATTAGGGTCTAGTCGGAATAGTAGTTTCGAGACCACAAATTTGAGATAGAAATAATTATTTTATGATTTTTATGAGGTCTATAATATGAATGCATGCTTATGTGAAAGTTTTATGAAGAAATTCCATGCATAAAATGCCTTATTAAATTTTAGGGACCAAATTGAATAAAATGCAAAACTTGCATTCTAGAAGCTTTAAGCATGAAATTGATTTAGATTATGAATTAGAGGGTCCTAATTAGCAATTTGACCAATTTCTAAAAGTTTGGACAAAAATAGACATGTATAAGAAAATTTTGAAGGAAAAGCATTAAGGGTATTTTGGTCATTTGGTAAATAAAAGAATAAAAAGGGAAAATAAGTCAAAATTGGTGTCCATCATCTTCTCTCATTGCTGAAAATTGCAAGACACTATAGTTATGGTTTTGTTCTACATTTCAACTTGATTGTAAGTCAATCCTTGCCCCATTTTTAATGTTCTTTTTTATTTTTGAAATGTTTAAAGCAAGATCTATCCATTTCTAGCTATACTTTGAGCTAGGGTTTATGTATGAAAATTTACCCATGTGAGACATACATGTATTTTGATGATTTATGGAAGAATATGAGAGTTCAGTGTGTGATAAACATCTTTTACTAGGTGATTTTTTATGAAAACACCTAAAAAGGACCTTTCTGTAAAAGTTGCAAAATAAGTGGTCAAAAATATGATTTGAAAGAAAATATAGGCTGATATGAGCATAGTAAAGGTTCAGCTAGGCTTGGGTAACCAAGAAAATGAACATATTTCATTTTACGAGCCTAGAGACTAAGTTGTAATTATGTGAAAGTTTAGGGGCAAAATTATAATTTTACGAAATTGTAATTTATGGACTATTTTGAATAATGTGATGATTAAATGAGCTGAATTTGCTATTATAGATCAAGAAAAATGGAGTCCAGACCTAGACCGGGGAAAGAACAAGATTTTGGACTAAATTGTATAAATTATCCATATTTTGTACCAAGGTAAGTTCATGTGTAAATGTTGCAATGATATATCATGTCTTTTAATATTTTGTTAATGTATGAGTTTATATGATTAATTATCATGTCAAGTGTGTGAACGATGTTGTAATATGTGAGCACGAGATTGTGAATGAATTTAATGAACATGAGATATCGAGAAAAACCCCGTTTGAACCTTAGGAATAGTTTAGGATACAATGTGACATGTCACTAGGAACTATCTGGATATGAGCTCATGAATATGTGTGTATATGTGATATGTGAATCTGGATGCTGGTCTTGTACGTCCTATCATGGCTGGGTAGCGCGGCATGTGTTGCGGGTACCTATCAGCTTGTGTGAGCAGCCCGAGTAGTTACATCCTGACTATTAGCTTGTGTGAGCAGGCTCGTGATTAGCTCGTGAGTGAGCAATATGTGATTGTGATATGAGGTAGCATGTGGCTATGTTTGAAGCACTATGTGCAAGTCTTCCGTGTATCCAATAATATTTCGAATGTTCAACGGGTAAATTTGTGAGTCAATCGACAAATAAATCAATGAAGAGGGAATATGACATTGTGATTTGAGTTGGTATAGGTATGTATGAGCTCAATATGTGATGAATTTTTGGTAAGATTGAAAATGTGTAAGTTATGTTTATAAAATTGAGTTATATCTATGAGTTCAAAATAACACTCAAGTAAATCTATGCTATGTCACTAATGTTTATATATATATACATATCTATGATTATTGTTGCTATTTATTTGCATGTGAACTTACTAAGCTTCATGCTTACTCCCCTCTCTTTTCCCATTTTCTTATAGTATTGCCAAGCCAACTCGGGGATCGAAGAAAGTCGGAGGCTTGATCACACTATCAACTGGACATTTGGGGTATATTTAGTCTTAATATTTTGAGTATGGCATGTATAGGGACTTGGTCTTTTTGTTATATCTCATATTGGTCTATTCAAATGTGTTGACTTATTGAAATATTTGATTTATTTTGTATATGGCCATGTGACATGGTCCATGTTGATCATTTGGGTTGTAACCCTAATTAATTATACATGCATGCAATGTTTCTATGTTTGATGTGTTTGTTTGTGGATGAGATGTGTGATGAATGGAACCTGTGCTGAGTGAATAAATCATGGTTAACAAGTATGCTCAATATATGGTACAATTAGGTAAATTAAAAGTAGGTTTAGCATAATGAATGAATATGAAATTGGTGTGGAATGCCATATGAAAGTATGATGTTTTGGATAAGTGACATGTTGTCATTACAAAGGAATGGCATAATTATATTTGTGAGTCTTTAAGTGATTAAATGTACTAGGTTGCATGTCATCTTAGATGAATGAGTAAATGAGCATTTAAGGGTGATAAATGGCTTGGAAAATAGCCTCAAATTTGTCCACATGGGTAGACACACGAGCGTGTGTCTAGGCCGTGTGTGATACACGGTCTACCCTATAGGCGAATGGTTAGACCGTGTGTCCCCTGCACCCTAATTAATGCAAATAGATTGTCCAGTAGTAAACACACGGGCAGAGACACGACCGTGTGTGTGTGACATGCACGGCCTTAGGACATGGGCGTGTACCCAGGCCGTGTGAAGTCTGCACTTAATTTCGAGAATTTAATTCGCCACACGGCCTAAGCACACGGGCGTGTGACTTGGCCATCTGACCCTAATTGTATAATGACGTCATAGTTAGAGAGTTACATGGGCTGACGACATTGGCGTGTCCCAAGCCATACGGGCGCTTGTAATCACACAGCCTTCCCACATGGGCGTGTGACTCCCAAAGTAGAAAAATTTTTCTAAGTTGCCTTAAAGTTTTTGAAAGTCCTCGGTTAATCTCAAATCACCTTCAATGTATGTTTTGGACCTCGTAGGCCCTTATAAGGGATAATTTGCATGAAATTGAAAAGTTACCGGGTTTACCTCTGATCTGAGATGTGTTTTCTGTTGAGTTACCGGGTTTACCTCCAATCCAAGAAGTTGAATTTGGTATTGAGTTAGTGCCTGGAATTACTCCGGTATCAATAGCTCCATACAGAATGATACTAACAGCATTAAAAGAGTTGAAAGCTCAGTTACAATAATTGACAGATAGACGCTTCGTACGACCGGGTTATTCTCCCTGGGGTGCACCGATTTTGTTTGTGAAAAAGAAAGATGGAACAATGAGAATGTGCATCGATTATCGACAGCTCAATAAAGTGACGATTAAGAACAAATATCCTTTACCGTGAATAGATTATTTGTTTTATCAGTTGAAAGGGGCTATAATGTTTTCAAAGATAGATCTGAGATCAGGTTACTATTAGTTGTGAGTAAAAGATTCAGACATTCCGAAAACTACTTTTCGAACAAGGTACGGTCACTATGAGTTTTTAGTTATGCCTTTCGAATTAACGAATGCACCTGCTATTTTTATGGATTTGATGACCAAAATTTTTAGACCGTATTTAGATCGATTTGTTGTCGTATTCATTTATGACATTTTGATTTATTCGCATGATAAAACTGAGCATACCGAACATTTGAGAATAGTGCTATAGACTTTGCGAGATAAGCAATTGTATACGGAGTTCAGTAAATGTGAGTTCTGATTACGTGAAGTTGGTTTTCTGGGCCATGTTGTATCAGCATCTGGTATTCGAGTTGATCCAAGCAAAATTTCGGCTAGTTTGGACTGGAAGCCTCCGAGAAATGTTTCTACATTCTACAGTTTTCTGAGACTTGCTGGTTATTATCGACAGTTCGTAAAAGGCTTTTCGATGATAGTGACTCCATTGACAAAACTACTTCAAAAATATGTGAAATTTGAATGGTCTAAAAAGTGTTAGAAAAGTTTTGATTAGTTGAAAGCCTTATTGATTGAAGCTCTAGTGTTAGTAAAGCCAGAATCGGGTAAAGAATTTGTGATTTACAGTGATGCTTTGTTGAACGGATTAGGTTGTGTTTTGATGTAGGAAGGCAAAGTCATAGCTTATGCCTCGGGATAGTTGAAGCCTCATGAAAAGAACTATCCGACACATGATTTGGAATTGGCGGCTATTGTGTTTGCTTTGAAGATTTGGTGCCATTATCTGTTTGGCGAAAAATGTCATGTATATTCTGATCAAAAAAGCTTAAAATATCTAATGACTCATAAAGATTTGAATCTACGACAGAGAAGATGGCTAGAACTACTAAAAGATTATGGGTTTGTTATCGATTATCATCCGGGAAAAGCAAATGTTGTTGCTAATGCTTTAAGTCAGAAATCATTATGTGCATTACGTGCCATGAATGCACATTTAGCTTTGTTTGATAATGGTTCGATTTTAACAGAATTGAAAGCGAGACATTTATTCTTACAGTGGATTGTTGATGCTCAGAAGGATGATAATGAGATTTTAGCAAAACAAGCCGAATATGATTTGAATACTGATTCAGAATTTCGAGTTGATGCTGAGGGTTGTTTGGGATTCAGAGGCCCAATATGTGTTCCGAGAAATTTAGAGTTGATTCAGATGATTTTGAACGAAGCTCACGATAGTCTTTTATCTATACATCCGGGTAGTACTAAAATGTATAATGATCTGAAACAGCTTTATTGGTTGAATGGTATGAAATGAGATATCTCCGATTTTGTTTCGAAATGCTTCATTTGTCCGCAAGTTAAAGCTGAGCATCAGGTTCCGTCTGGATTACTTCAACCGATTATGATTCCAGAGTGGAAATGGGACAGAATCAGGATGGATTTTGTATTGGGTTTACCTCTGACACCGAGTAAGAAAGATGTAATATGGGTTGTTGTTGATAGATTAACTAAGTTGGCTCATTTCATTCCAGTTCGCACAGATTATTCACTTGATAAGCTTGCTGAGTTGTACATTTCTCAGATTGTGAGATTGCACGGAGTACCTATTTCTATTATTTCGATAGAGATCTGAGGTTCACATCACGCTTTTGGAAGAAGCTGCAAGATGCGTTAGACATGAAACTACACTTTAGCACTGCTTTTCACCCACAGACGGATGGTCAATCCAAACGGCTTATTCAGATACTCGAGGATATGTTGATATGTTGTATTCTTGAGTTTGAAGGTACGTGGGAATGATACTTGCCATTAATTGAGTTTGCATATAATTGCATTCAATCGAGTATCAAAATGGCTCCTTACGAGGCTTTATATGGACGAAAATGTCGAACACCGTTTTACTAGACAGAGCTTTGTGAGAGTAAGATTCATAAGATTGATTTGATCAGAGAAATAGAAGAAAAAGTGAAAGTAATACAAGATAGTCTGAAAGCAGCTGCGGATCATCAGAAATCGTATGCAGATTTAAAAAGAAAAGATATTGAGTTTTAAATCAGTGATAAAGTGTTTCTGAGAGTATCCCTATGGAAGAAAGTACTTTGATTTGGCAGAAAAGGCAAATTGTGCAACACCTCAAACCCAGCCCAAAAGTTAGACCCAAATTTGGCGTGTCACATTGAAGTGTTTTTCGAAAACCATGTTTTCATTAGAAACCCTTCTTATTTAAAACGTAGTAAATTGAAAACTTCTTAATTTTATTTCCAAAAATTCCTTTTTACTTTGCGGAAGCTAATTCTAAAAGTAACCGATTTACGAAAACGTGATGTTTAAAAGTTAAGTTGCGAAAACGTAGTATTCTGAAAATAGTTGTTGTTTTGGAAAACCGCGATCTATTTCTAACCATTATAAAACATAGTAAATAAAATCCCAAAATAAAATAAAAACCAGAATTAAGAGAGGCTTTATTACAACCCAGTTAAAAAGAAATACACAACAGTAAATAAACAAATCTAAAAACATAAGCAGTGTGTGGCCATCTCCGAGTCCCTCGCAGCACCAAACCTCCTAACGCTGGGGATTACCTGTACAATTAATAAACGGGGTGAGTTTACGAAAACTCAGTGTGTAATCCCCTTACTAGAGTAATAGTCGAAGATAATCAAAACAGAAAATGTAATTAGTCCGAGCTAGAGCCCGATAATGTAAGAATCGATGCGGAATCAAGTGTACAGTATGTATAATGTATGAATGATGCATGCAATCCCATCCAACCCTGCACTTGCCTCAGTCCAACGCTGCACTTACTGTGGGGATAAAATTGACCCACCCATCCAACACACCAAGCTTAGCACCGGTTGCGGCACTAAGTCAATAGAATGGCTCAAATCCGTAGGCAGAACGGTACAGAGCCATAATCAGAATGGTTATAAACCATAACAGGATGGCACAGAGCCATAATTAGAATGGCACAGAGCCATAAATACAGCATAAAGCCTTCAATTCGGCATAAAGCCTTTAGCAACGGGCACAAGCTCTCGGTAATAAGAACGGTACTAAGCCTTCGATAATATGCGGGGCACAAAGGCATCAGTCACGGTAATATAACTGGCACAAAGCCTTCAGTGGATGGACTGTACTAAGCCATCGATAGTATATACGACACAAAGCCATCGATAAAATGATCGACACTCAGCCATCGTTCAGTCCACAGTCGTCTCGTGCGACCTTAACAGATCAATACGAATGTTCGGCTTAAAGCTTTCGGTGGATCCACAGTCGTCTTAGCGACCCGTGCGACCCTAACAGAATAGATCTTCCTTCGTACAAAATCCCAACCCCATGCAATATGTCATGTATGCAGGATGTCATGCCCATAATACCATCACAGTCAAGTCAGTCAAATCATAGCCATGCAATCACCGTCAAATCTATCAAATTCATAGTCCAAGTTAGTAATTTACCCACAAGGGCGAAACAATCATTTATCCCTACAGGGGTATTTTGGTAATTTTACAAATCGAGGGTATTTCAGTAATTTTACAAATCGAGGGTATTTCGGTAATTTTACAAATTGAGGGTATTTTGACCCAACAGAAAGTCCACCGTCGCCTCGAGCGACTTAAATAACCTAAACAGACATAACGATGCAAATGGGCCTAAGGCCTATTACTCAGCACAAGTAGGCCCACACGCTTGTGTGGCCTATTTAGCCCAAATTTAGTTACAGCTATGTGACCTACAAAGCCCATTCCAATATTTATCACTTACCGTGGATTTAATCTGTGTGGGGCCCACGAGCCCATTGGGCCCACACGGCCCATTTCGGCCCAACGAACCCTTAACGACCTATACCATGCACACGATATGACAAGCCTAACTACTTCCCACCTAACAGTTAGATTTATACCAGCGGACCCACAGGCCTATTGAGCCCATTCGACCAATCGAGGCCCAGAACAGCCCCAGTACACGAGAACGCTCGTGGCGACCTCTACAGTCTATCACCCCTGATCTGTGGGCTTGATTTACCATACGAGCGATCATACGATTGTGAAGCCTCAAATGCCAAAGTTTCAGCTTTTTGGCTTTTGCTGACTTCTAACAAAGAAGGCACGAATACACACCTGTTTATGAGAACGCACCGAAGTCCACCATCACTGACCTTGGTACATCCTGTATTGAGTATTCCTCCCAACTCATCTGGTTTGCTCTATATAAAGCCATATTCTCACCAATTCTCATGTTAGCTTCCCGATGTAGGATTACTTTCAACCATTAGGAAAATTCTTCATTCCTATGACCACTTCAACCACAGAGTTCCAGTCCAACTCCACCTCTTACACAGTTCAAATAGCAAAATAAATACTCCACTATGCATCCCAAGACTTGAACCTCAAACCTCACAGTTGCACAACACGCCACCTTGCCACTCCACCACAGGCTCTTTCTATGATAAAAATGTCCATAATTAACTTTAAGACATATGTGCCAGCGTCCAGATTCACTTAAGAGACAATAATTTAAAAGGCCATCATCCAAGCATCCAGGGTTTTATTCAACTTAATACCAAAATTTTTACTAAAGCCCAGGTTTGAACCCAAGATTTCTCCAACACTTCTCAGGGCCATTAACCACCAAAGTAGACATTTAATTGTGTCATTTTCTTGCACAATTAAATACTTATATACAACCTCCTTACGGACCCAAACTCAAGGCCCAATACTTCCAGGCCCAAATTCGGGGCATTACAAATTGAGTCTGAGGTTCATCGGGCCATATGAGATTATCGAGCGTAACGGGCCAGTTGCTTATAGATTGTTGTTGCCACCAGAATTAGAAAATATTTACAATGTATTCCATGTATTGATGCTACGAAGATACAGATCAGATCCTTCGCATGTTATTTCCCTGACTGAGGTTGAAATTCAGCCTAATATGTCTTATAAAGAAGAACTGATACAGATTTTAGCTCGCAAAACCAAGGAGCTGAGAAATAAAAGAATAGCGTTAGTGAAAGTATTGTGGCACCGGCATGGGGTTGAAGAAGCCACATGGGAACCCGAGGATGCTATGAGAAAACATTATCCAAACCTATTCACTGGTAAGATTTTCAAAGACGAAAATCCTTAATGGGGGGAGAGTTGTAACAACCTGGTTTAGACCTTAGTCAGACTAGTGGTTTCGAGACCACAAATTCGAGTTAGAAAAAAATTATTTTAATATTATTTTTCATGTTTACAGTATGTGGTTAAGCATGAGTGAAAGTTTCATATGAAAATTTAATCGTTTGTGTGCTTAATTTGATAAAAGAACCTAATCGCATAAAATGTAAAAGTTGCTTGTTATATGTTATAAGTACCTATTTGATATGGATTATAAATTGTAAGGTCTTTATGTGGTTATTTGACCTTAGGTATAATTAAATGACATTAGTGGACATTAGTTAGTGGAATTTTAATGTTATTAATCAAGGGAAAAATTGATATTTAGCCTAATATGTTAATGAAATTAAAACAAAGCATGAAATTGGCCATTATCATCTATCTATTGCCGAAATTATCAAAAGAAAAAGAAGAAAATTCAAGCTTAGGGTTCAGCTAGGAGATTTGGTGATTAAGGTATGTTTTGAATTCGGTTTTTGATGATTTTTATGTTTTTGAGATCGTTGCTTAGTAATCTACCAAGCCCATGCCCTAACTTTTGAATTGGTTGATGATTTTGAAAGATGTCATTGATGAATCCATGTGTTTTATGATGTTTAATGATGTTTAATGATGAATTATGAAAGCTTAGTTCTTGATATACATGTTTTGTAAAGTGATTTTGAGTAAAAATGCATATTAGGGATTTAATTTAGAAAAGTGTAAATTGAGGGGTTGAATTATGAAATAAATAAAATTTTTGGGCTCCTAGAAGTCCTTATGATATTCGGCTATGCATGGGTTCATTGAAATTATGTGTATTTTGTGTTTTTGTGAAATAGAGACTAAAGTGTTAAAATGTGAAAATGTGAGGGCTAATTTGTAAAATGACCTAACTATGTGTTTATGGATTAAATTGAATGATTTTTTGATTAATTTTGAATACATATAGATCAAGAAAAGAGGAATTCAGATTTAACCCGAGGGAAGTCGAAGGTTATTGAGTAAACGGTCCGAATCATCAATTTCGAGTACGAGGTAAGCTCGTACGTGATAAATGATGTTATAGTTATGTTTTAATGCTTTGATAATGCATAAATTGTATAGATATTTGATTACGGTTTAAGCATGATAATAATCGACTATGTTCGGCACTAAGTGTGCGGTTCGAAATAGCTTCGGCTACAAATGGCACTAAGTGTGCGAGTTGGAATAGCTTCAGCTATAAGAGGCACTAAGTGTGCGATACTGAGATAGCTTTGATTTATTGAAATGGCACTAAGTGTGCGAGATTGTTACGGCTTCGGCAAATCACTTATAACAGCCCATTTTTTACCCTATTCGGAACGGTGGTTTCGAGACCACAAATCTGAGTCAAAAAATATTTTAATATTATTTTTTGTGTTTATTTTGTGTGAATTTGCATGTGTGAAATTTTTGTGAATTAATTTTGTTGTTTGAGTGCTCGATTAAATAAAAGGGCTAAATTGCGTAAAATGAAAATTTGAAGGTTAAATGTGAAAGTGCCTAATTGTTGTTGTCTTTATAATATGAAGCATTTATAATGCAATTAAACCATAATTATATATAGTGGACGGTTGTAACCTTATGATATAATGGTTTCATAATTATAATAAAGGTTAAATATGTAAGTTAAATAATATGTTAATATATGTTATAATATAAAATAAAATACAAACGCCATGCATTATTTTTCTTTAAGTGCCGAAACTTCAAATAAAAAGAAAGAAAAAGAGTTTGAGACATTCGGCCATTTGAAAGCTAAATCAAGGTATGTTTTACTTTCGGTTTTTAATAATTTTTACGTTTTTGAGATCGTTGCTTCGAATACTACCCGACCCATGCTTCAATTTCTGATTTTGATGAATATTTTGAGTTATGCCATTGATAAATAATTGTATTTTGTGATGTTTGATGATGAATTATTGAAGATATGTTTTGGGTTAGTATGTTTTGTATTGGAAATTTTGATGAATTTGAGTAATTAAGGCTAAATTGCAAAAAAAAAATTGAGGGACTAAAATGTGAAAGAAATGAATTGTGTGGGCTTGTATGGGCATAATAAAGATTCGGCCAAAGCTTGATATGTGTAAATTTTGTATGTTTTGTGTTTTATGCAAATTGGACTAAATTGTAAAAAGTATGAAATGTCAGGGGTAAAATAGTAACTTTCTCATTTATGTGTTTTTGGACTAAATTGAATGAAATTATATTGAATTAGTTTATTTTGAATACATTTAGATCAAGAACCAAAAAAATCATATTTGGATCAGAGGAAAACTAAAATCGGCGATTAATCGTCCCGTTCCGATTATCGTTGTCCGAGGTAAGTTTATAAGCAAATAAACATAGTTATTTTTTTAAACAAAAATAAGTTACATGTGCTGAATTGATATATTGGAGAATGTATAAATGATAGCCAAATATGTGTACACTTGGGAACTATGTTTACGATTCGATTTGACCAAGATTCAACATCTGGAAAGCCCCATATGAACCTTAGGAATAGCTAGGATACATATGTCATGACATAGGATTTTTGATATGTGTTCTCGTGCAAGACCACGTCTGGGACGTTGGCATCGATATGTGATTTCGAGTAAGACCATGTCTGCAACATTGGCATCGTAATTGTGATTCGTGTATGACCCTATCTGGGACAGTGGCATCGACATATGATTACATGTAAGACCACGTCTGGGACGTTGGCATTGTACGATATGTGTTATAATCCGAGTATCCTTTTTAATTCCTTATGGTTCAACGGGAAATGATAAGTTACGAATGAATGTGGAAACAAGTTAAAGTGAACAGGTATGTGACAATTTATTACCTTTTTGGAAATAAGGTAAGTTGATTATTTGATATGTGATACAAGTTATAAATTACGTTAATGGTAGTGATTGTGTATATGAAAATCTATACGTGGATTAATGTATAAGTATGTGATATTAATGTTTGATTTTTGAGCTTATATTCGGCCTAATGTTACATGAGGAATAAATTGAAATGTGAAATTCATATTGATATTAAAGGATTTATGTGCATTTGATTAGTAGGTATTTGAAATGTGAACCTTGAACGTGTTTATAGGGAAGTATATATATTCGGCAAAATAAGGTCTATGTGATATTAAACATGTTAATGAATCAATGTGTGTTTGGAAATGTTATAATTTATGTATAGATAAATGTTTGGTAAGTAAATTTCATAAGTATGGCTTGGTTATGCCTTAATAAATTATCAATGCCATTGAGATAATATTTGAATTAAGAATTGAGCTATGAACGGAGTGAATGAAACCATATGTTTAAATATATGATTGGTTATATTCGGTTTAATGATATATATATATATATATATGTATGATATGGAAATGTGAATTTCATACTTATGCCAAAGTTTATATGTGCATTTGTCTATATGGTAATTGAATGTGAAATTATGACTAAGGAAATGTGAATTGTATAAATGTATTATGATAGTATGTATTCGGTCAAGTGAATTTTTTATTGATATTGAGTATGAAAGATGATTTTGGATAAAGAACGAATGCATGTTTGGACAAAACTTAATTTATGTTTAGTTATATGTGGATAATTGAATTTACAAGTATGGTTTGGTTATGTCTTATTAAATTATTATTGTTATTGAGTTAATATTTGCTTATGACTTACTAAGCTAAGATAGCTTACTCTGTGTGTGTTTTTTTACTTCTTTATATAGATTTTGGAGTCTAGTTGCAGGCTCGGGGATTGTCAGCGAAGTCTATCACACTATCGACTGCTTTCGGTACTTTTAAAAGTTGAATTAGAAACCTATGGCATGTATAGGCTATACTACTTTTCGAATATGGTTGATGTTGTATATATATGTATAAGCCATGCAAAAATGGCTTGTCCATTTTGTTAATCATGGAATTTATGCTTTGCCTTGATGATTATGTTTGGTTGTGGTTTTGGTTGATTTGGTTTTGGTATATATAAGTATGGTTATGTTTGATATTTTACTCATGAGTTTATTGATTCAAATATGTCTTGTATTTGGTTTTATTGAGAAATGAGATTTTGTGCATATATGGCTAAAACTTTGGTTTTATAATGATAGGTATAAAATTTGATTCATAGTGTACTTTCATTGAATAGCCGAATATAAAATGACCTAATATGGTCTTGTGATTTGGAAAAAGTATAATTCCTATATGTATTTTAAAGCATATGAATTTAACTTGTTTATATTCGGCAATTGTATTTGGGTTTTGATCATTTGAATAGTAAATTTGGATGCTTTGTTGTGTGTTTTCAAGTTATGTTAGTTTATTAATAATTATTGTTGCGTAAGAGATATATGTTTAAGACATGATATTTATATATAATGGATGTGTTAACTTATTAAAATTCTTTCATTAAGTAAAGAAATGGATAAGAATTATGTTGGTAAATTAATCACGATTTGGTATTTATTTATATATATTTACATGTAAGTATATGAAGTGATAGGCTGATTTATATATAATTGTATGTGCTTAGTTGAATATGTATTTATTGAATTGGTCTTGAATATGAAGTTTGTTACATTGCAAATACATAGTTATAATGTTCTTAATGTGATATGAAAATTTTGGATAATGTTTGGAATTAGTTCTATGTAAGAATATACGCTTGTAAAGGGATTTAGTAAGTTAAAAGTGGGCATTGAAATATGTGTTACTATATTCGGCTGAAGTTTTGTAAAGTGACTAAATGAATAGTACTTTAAGTTATAAGGAATTAAGTTTGTTATTTTCTAAATGGTGCCAAATGGAACTTGCCAAAAATGAGATGTGTTTGAATATCTTTATTCATTATGTCTTATATATGTGTTTATAGATTGTAGTATTATATTATATTTATGGTATGAACAAATGCAATGTGATTAAATGATATGTTCGGTGCTTATTGCTTATGAATTATAAATCTGATTATGTGTTTAGAAAGTACCACAGATTTGCAAAGAGATTAATTTAGTTTTATTTATATTAATAATTATTTGTTTTAAGAGTTTCAATAAAATTATGCATATGATTATTCGGAAGTTATGTTTCGTTTGGTAATACCTCGTAACCCATTTCCGGCGACGGATACGGGTTAGGGGTGTTACATCACTGATGCACTAAGTGTGCGAATTCTTAAAGCATGGAAAGACTTCCGAATGAATTAATGTATTTGAACGAGAGTTAAGAATGAAATGAATAAATACGGGAAAGTTCAGGTATGTTCAATACCTATGTAGTAGATGATACTATGTGTATGAAGCTTGATGAATTCGTATGAACATATTAAATGAGATAGAATAGAATTGATGGATGAATTGTGAATTACTATGTGTTTATTAATTAATGTTTCATATATTATAAACTGTTGATTATTTATGGTACGAACTTACTAAGCTTTAAAGCTTACTGTGTGAAATGTTCTCTATTTTACAGTGTTATAAAGTTAGCTCGGATTTGGGGATCTTCAGCGACATCAATCACACTATCGGACATCTATTTTGGTATCATTTTGAGAGTAGTATATAAAGTATATGGCATGTATAGGCTAGAGTTACTTTGATATGTTCTATGATGTGAATTGTAACAACTCGATTTAGACACTATTCAGAATGGTGGTTTCAGGACCACGAATCAGAGTAAAAAAATATTTAAAAATTATTTTCTATGTTTATTATGTGTGAATTTGTGTGTGAAATTTTCGTGACTTAATTTTGTTGTTTGAGTGCCCGATTAAATAAAAGGACTTAATCGCGTAAAATGAAAATTTGATGGTTAAATATGAAAGTGCCTAATTGTTGTTGTCTTTATAATATGAAGCATTTATGTTGCAATTATACCATTGATTTTATGTATGGACGATCATGACCTTAGCATATAATGGTGCTATATTTTATGATAAAGGTTAATTAAGTAAAATAAATAATAATGTTAATATATGTTATATTATAACATAATTAGAAAGCCAAAGTTTTATTCTTATTTCTCATGACCGAATAACATAACAAGAAGAAAAGAAAAGAGAGTTAGGGTTTGGCCATTCTCAAGCTCAATCAAGGTATGTATCTAGCTCTGTTTTTGATAATTTTACGTTTTTGATATCATTGCTAAGTTATCTATAAGACCCATGCTTGAATTTTTTATTTTGGTGAATATTTTGAGTTATGTCATTAATGAAAGCTTGTGATTTTTGTTATTTGATGGTAGAAAATAAAAGATATGTGATAGATTAACATGTTTTGTATTGGAATTTTTGATGATTTTGAGCAATTAGGACTAAATTGCAAAAATAATAATTTGAGGGACTAAAATGTGAAATAAATGAAATATATGGACTTGTATGAATATGGGTAAGATTCGGCCTAACATGGGTGTGTTGAAATTTTGTATATTTTGTGTTTTGTACAATAGGGACTAAATTGCAAAAAGTGTAAATATTAGGGGTAAAATGGTAATTTTCCCATTTATGTGTTTTTGGACTAAATTGAATGAAAATATGTTTGAATGAGCTTAATTTGGATATGTTTAGATCAAGAACCAAAGAATTCAGATTTGGATTGGGGGAAAACTAAAGTTGTCGACTAGTCGTCCCGTTCTGATTACCGTTGTCCAAGGTAAGTTTATAAGCAAATAAATGCTATTAATTTTGTATATATATAAGTTTTATATGCTGAACCAAATATTATGATTTTATATACCTAATGGCCGAATGTGTATATGCTTGGAACTTAAGTTTACAAGTTCGATTCAACCAAGTTACAACGTCCGAAAGCCCCGTATGAGCCTTAGGAATAGCTACGATACATATGTCATGACATAGGATTTCATTATGTGATATGCGAGTAAGACCATGGCATTGATATATGTGTGCAAGTAAGACCACGTTTAACGTTGGCATCGATATGTGATACTGATATATGTGTGCGAGTAAGACCCTGTATTGGACAGTGGCATCGATATGTGATTACATGTAAGACCACGTCTGGGACGTTGGCATTGTACGATATGTGTGATAATCCGAGTATCCTACCCAATTCTGAATGGTTCAATGGGAAAAGATAAGTTGTGTACGAATATATAAATCGAGCTAAGTGACCAGGTATGTGATAGTTGTTTACTTATTTGAAAATAAGGTAAGTTGATTATTTGATATGTGGTACAAACATATTGTAACACCCCAAAAATCCCAAAACCCTAAAATCTAGAAATCTCAATTTTTTTCTTTTTGTGCTTAGCAATTCCGGTTAAGTGTTAATTACGCAATGGTAGGTCTTGGTCAAGGTTTGAGTTCGAATCTAGGGGTAAAAGAAATTATAGTTTAATTATTAAAGGAACCCTGATGGCAAGTGGTTGGGCTTTTAAATAAATATAGGGAAAATAGCATCAAAAAGCCTTGTGGAGGAGTGGCTAAGTGACATCACTTAGGGTGTAGGGAGGTGGTGTAATATCCCGAATTAGGGCCTAATCGGAATAGTGGTTTCGTGACCACAAATCTGAGATAAAAATAATTATTTTATAATTATTTTGAGGTTTATGATATGATTGCATGATTGTGTGAAAATTTCGTGACGAAATTCTATGCATAAAGTGCTTAAGTTGAAATTAGGGACTAAATCGGATAATTTGCAAAACTTGCATTCTAGAAGTTTTTAGTATGAAATTACTTTGGAATATTAATGAGGAGGTCTTAAATAGAAATTTGACCAATTTCTAAAATTTTGGACAAAAAAGGGCTTGTACATGAAAATTTTCAAAGAAAGGTATTAAGGGTATTTTGGTTATTTGGTAATTAAAAGATTAAAAAAAGGAAAAAGATGGAAAAATATGTCCATCTTCTTCATTAGGACGAAAATTAAAGGTTTCTCCATAGCTAGGGTTTATTTCAAGCTTCCAAGCTCCATAGTAAGTGATTCCAAGCCCCGTTTTTAATGTTCTTTACGTTTTTGGAGTCTTGGTAACTTGATTTAGCTTATGCTAGAAATAATTCAACCTAGGGTTCATATTTGGGAAAATACCCATAGGTGAAATTTGTGTATTTTGATGTTTTATGGTAGAATATGAAGCTTTAAATTGTGTTAAACAACTTTTGCTAAGCGATTTTACGTGAAAACGAGTAAAACGATAAAATCGGTAAAAATACCTAATGTTCATAAATACATGATAGAGTGTGAATTTGATGTTGCTATAGAAGGGAAAAATTATCAGCATGTCATAAAACATAAGAAAATAGGATGAAGTTTAATTTCCGATCTTTGGGGCAAAAGTGTAAATATGCAAAAGTTTAGGGATAAAATGGTAATTTTGTCAAAGTTCGTACTAAGGGCTGTTTTGATGAATGTATGTATTAAATAAATTAATTTGGTATTATAGATCAAGAGAAACAAAATTCAAGTCGTGATCGAGGGAAAAATAAAGTTTCCGAAGAATAGGCTTGATTTCTAACATATTGTACCGAGGTAAGTTCATATGTAAATATTGTAATATAATCATTATTTTAAATCATTTAATGCTATTTATACGATATTATGATTGTTATTATGCGATTCTATGCTTTGTGGTAATTGTTGGACAACATGCAAAAATTTTATGAATTATGTGAAAAATGTGAAAGACTATGGAAGTATCGTCATTGGTATTCCAAGGAGAATGGTAAAGGAGTACGAACGAGGAAAGTCCCGTTGAACCTTAGGAATAGATTAGGATACTTGGGCATCCGAGCTCGTTGAGTCGAGTCCGAGTTCAGTTATGGATGCAAATGTCTGAACTCGTTGAGTTGAGTCCGAGTTCGTGAGATGTAACTAGGCATCCGAGCTCGTTGAGTTGAGTCCGAGTTCACTTATGGATGCGAACGCTTGAGCTCGTTGAATTGAGTCTGAGTTCACTTATGGGTGGGTTACATGGTAGCTTGGCTACATATGTGGCACTTATGTGCAAACTTTCCATGTATCTGAATTATATTCCGATGTGTTCAACGGGTAAAATTCTAGTAATATGGAAGAATACTCAAGATGCAAGTGACGTATTGGTAAGTGTTGTGGAATGGGCACTTTGGACAGGTATGTACTTAACCCTCGAGTTGAGACTTGATACGACAACAATAATATGGTAAAATGATGAATGATGAATAGAAATGTGTTATATGTTTTGGTGATATTATGCTAATGTTGGTTGGTATAGTTGCTTTGTTAAGTTATTTATTATTTTCTTATGGACTTACTAAGCATTTATGCTTACTCCCTCCTTTTCATTCATTTTAGTTTTGACAAGCCGGCTTAAGAATCGGGATAGGTCGAAGGCTCGCTCACACTATCCGAAGACCTAAATTGGTAAAATGGATATTTTGAGTGTGGCATGTATAGCACTATACTCACTTTGTGTAAATAATCTTATGATATGGTTATGGTTTGGTAAAAAAAAGTTTGGAAATGATTAGCCATTGGAATGGAAAATCTAGATCATATTTGATGTCATGTATGTTTAATGTGTTACTTAGTCCATGGAAAACCATAAAATGGTGAAATTGGTTATAAAACAGAATCACACAGCAGCAGTGACGTGAATTGGAAAAATCACTAAAAATAGTAGAAATAGAATTAGATGATGAATAAAATATGTAATTTAATCCTAATGAATCTATTTTCATATGGAAGAAACAAAAAAGAGTTGTATTTTATAAGATATTTATATTTTTGTGAAACAGGGCCAGAGTAATTTTTGAATCCCTTGTTCTGAATTTGGAAATTCACCAAAAATTGTAAAAAAATAATTAGAAGTTATTCTTTATATTTACATATTCCTTATTTAGTCTAGTTTTAAGAGATACAAACGGCATAGTCTTTTGAGTTCTGTACAAAGAGAAAAGTGGTTCGTAGTAAACAAAGGTCAAAGCAGTCGAATGCGGAAATAGGGTAAACTTTAACTAATAAACTGTACTAATTGGCTAGACCAAAAATTCTAGAAAACAATTAGTAGATAGATATATGACTCTAGTTTTAAGGAAAATTTACGGATCTTAATTTCGAGTTTCGGAACTCGAGATATGAATTTTTAAGCAACTGTGACGCAGTTAGCCAGCTTGTCTAGAATTTCTAAAATAAATTGTTTGAGTTGTTTAATTAATGTATTAAGCCCGTTAACACCTCGTGCTCGACTTTTGCGACGGTCTCGGGTACGGGGGCATTACATTTAGTGGTATCAGAGCAAGTTTAGTCTGTTCTCAGTCTAACGTGTTGTATGTACGGGTTTTGCTATACGTCCGGGTCAAGTTTGAGGTGTTACATTTAGTGGTATCAGAGCCTAGGTTGCAAAACTCAGGCTGTGAAGTGGGCCTTATTATTATTTGGTTTCTTTGTCTACTTATTATTTGGATTTTAAAAAAAAATATTATGGATCACAATGTTTTGGAAAAAGAGAAATCTTGCTATACGGCACACCGAGCCTCCAACGTCGAACCAAGTAAGTACTTTTATTCTTAAGGATGTTTAAATTGTGATACTGTAGATAGTTAGAGGGCTACTTTAGGTGATTTTGTTAGAGTGGAACTGAAGCCCGTAGGAACTTGAAATTGTAGAGGATTTTCGAAAACAATCTTCTCTTTAAATATTTTCATAAAACATCAGTGTAATTATTAAACTAACTAAAACTTCATAAAATTTCTAATCCAGATAATACGCGAATCGACGATGAGTGCTAGAAGAGGTGCAAGAGGCCGTGGCCGAGGCTGCAGAAGTGTTAGGGCTGAATCGTCAGTATCAGGCCATATGCCCGATGTTAGAGTAGAAGAGGCTCCGGCCTCACCTGTGGCTGGGAATGGACCGTATGATCGAGCCGCGGGAGAAGATGCATTGTCGCAAACAATGCTAAGAATTTTGGAAAGGGTTGTTGGGCCCAATAATGGCACTAGAAATCGGGGGTCCATTTCGGAGCGACTTCGATCAAATGGGGCTAAGATCTTTAAGGACGTGGCTGGTGTGGCTCCTAATGTGGCGGAATACTGGTTGGAGGCCACTGAAAGGATAATGAAGGACTTGGACTGTTCCCCGAAACAAAAGCTGAAAAGGCAGTGCCACTGCTTAGGGAAGAAGCCTACTAGTGGTGATTGACAGTGAAAGAGGGCACCCAACTAGAGCGGGTAACTTGGGGGTTTTTCAAAGCCGCATTCCAAGGAAAGTATGTGGGTGCAAGCTATATGGATACTAGAAGGAATGAGTTCTTGAACTTGACCCAAGGAAACAAATCGGTGGCGGAGTATGAAGCGGAGTTTCTACGCCTTAGTAGGTATGCAAGTGTAATGGTGGCAACGGAATATGAACGTTGCGTTAGGTTTGAGGACGGACTAAGAGATAGCCTTAGGGTATTGATAGCTCCACAAAGGGAGTGAGTTTTCTCGAAATTGGTGGAAAAAGCAAAGATAGCGGAGGAGATAAAGCGCACTAAGCTCTTAAATCGGGAAAAAGAAAAGGGTAGGAATAAGAGAAAGGCTGAGGCTCCCGGTGTTGGACAGAGGCCTAGGGCTAGGGCCAGAAATAATGGGCCAGTTAGAGTAGGGCCCCTTGCTGCTAATCCAGGGGTGCCACCTTGTGCTAAATGTGGGAGAAGCCATAGAGGCGAGTGTTGGAAGAGGATGGGAGCTTGTTTCGCTTGTGGGTCTATGGAGCATAGGATCAAGAATTTCCCCCGAATGTTGGGTCGAGTGCCAGTAGTGGGCCAAGGTGGTACTCAGCCACCAAGGGAAAGTCAGTTGTCGCCAAGAGGTCGTGGGCAGGCCAGGAGCGGTAACAGCAATGGGCATGGACGTGGAGCACTAAGAGGAAATATAGGCCCTGCTGAGGCGAGACAGCCAGCTTTGGTTTATGCTGCTCGTCACTGAGAAGACGGGGATGCCCCAGATATGATAACGAGTATGTTTCTTATATATGAGTTACCTTACGCAGCATTGATTGATATTGGATCGATGCATTCATATGTTGCATGCAATATGACTGAATCTTTGGGTGATATGTTTAAAGTTACTGCGAATGAGATGACTGTGATAAATCCGTTAGGGCAGTCAGTAGGAGTGAATAAGTTGTTTATGGAGGTACCCTTAGTAGTCCAAGGGGTTACCTTTTTAGCGGATTTGATGGAGCTGTCGTTTAGTGAATTTGACTTAATCTTAGGTATGGATTGGCTGGTGAAGCACCGAGCCACTTTGGATTGCACTGCAAAGCGAATTGTGTTAATAACGGCAGAAGATAAGGAAGTAGTGGTGATTGGTGAAAGCCGGAACTATCTGTTGAACGTGATTTTGGCGTTAAGGGCTGAGTAGTTAGTACGAAAGGGATGCGAAGCCTTTTTGGCTTATATTAGTAATACAGAGGCTAAGAACCTTACTGTTAAGGAGTTGAGAACCGTTAGGGATTTTCCTAATATCTTTCTCGAGGAGCTGCCTAGGTTGCCACCCAGCAGAGAAGTAGAATTTGGAATCGAGTTGTTACCTGGAACAACTCCGGTGTCTATCGCTCCTTATCGGATGGCACCAAAGGAGTTGGTGGAACTTAAGGCACAAATTCAGGAATTGTTGGATCGAGGATTCATACGACCAAGTGTGTCTCCATAGGGAGCACTGGTGCTATTCATGAAAAAGAAGCATGGAACCTTGCAAATGTGCATCGACTATCGACAGTTAAACAAGTTAACTATTAAAAATAAGTACCCTCTACTAGAATCGATGATCTTTTTGATCAGTTTACGGGAGCTTCTGTTTTCTCGAAGATTGACCTACGTTCAGGATATCACCAATTGAGGGATAAGGAGGCAGATGTTCATAAGATAGCTTTCAGAACTCGTTATGGGCACTACGAGTTCTTGGTGATGCCATTCGGGCTGACGAACGCACCTGCCGCTTTTATGGATCTCATGAATCGGGTTTTCTAACCCTACTTGGATCGGTTCATGGTAGTCTTTATAGACGACATTTTGGTGTACTCAAAAGATGAGGATGAGCATGATGCACACTTAGAGATTGTGTTGCAGACTTTAAGGGAGAAGCAACTGTATGCCAAATTTAGTAAGTGTGAATTACGGCTAAGGGAGGTTACTTTTCTAGGACATGTGGTGTCAGCTGAGGGGATTAAGGTGGATCCCCGGAAAATTGAAGCGATGTTAGACTGGAAAACACCCAAGTTGGTGTTAGAAATCTAAAGTTTTTTAGGCTTGGCAGGATACTATAGGCAGTTTGTTGAGGGTTTTTCAGTAATTGCTGTACCTTTAACTAAGTTGTTGAGGAAGGGAGTTAAGGTAAGGGGACTTGTGTTGGATACGAGTCACCTATTATTCTGGTTTCTAATAGTTAAGATTGATGCAGACCTAGGAGTTGATCGTGGTTAGCGATTTAAGAAGGGGTTGTTATACTTATCGCGCAAGGTAAGGTTATGGTGAGGTTTCAGTTTTAGTAAGGATACGTATTAAGCATGCGATTAATTGAAGGGTGATATTGTTTGTAGGTTGGTGACTAAGGGAATCGTAGCACGCTTACTTACCAGGTGTGTACATACACTGTACACACACAAGGGATCAGCAAAAGTCGAAATGCCAAAAAGTCAAAAAGTCGAGATGCCAAAAAGTCGAAAGTTGGGCTACGGTAATCTTGTGAGTGCACTAACACTCGTGAGGAGGAAACTGATAGGTTGCCTGAGGCCACAGGCGATTCCGTGGACTTGGGTTGTGAATTAGCCAAATGGGCCGGAATGGGCTAAATGGGCCGATGGGATGTTAGGCCAATAATAGGCAAAATTGATAATTGATGCTATGTGATAGAATTTTGTATGTGAGCATGAATATGAATTTGACTAGGCCTAACGGGACATATAAATGTGATTTGGGCCTAATGGGTCATATGAATATGATTGGGCTTAATGGGCCAGATACAGGTAGGTGAATTTGTTTGGGCTTTGTAAGGGGTTTTGGGCCTAGTATATGATAACCACATAAGACTTAATTAATTTATTGCGACTGTGGACAAGTCAAAGGGTTAAGGTGTGGCAACGGGTATATGCATGTCTAGGATTGGATCTAGGGAGAGCTTGGTACTTAAACGGTCTTAATGACTCACCTCTTCTTTTTTGAAATCCTACCTGGTGCATAGTATTCGTTCATCTTAGCTCACGTGATTTGTTAACGGGCCAAGGTAAGTGAAAACCATAATTAAGGGAAAATTATGAAAATGCCCCTAAGGGTAAAAATGACCAAAATACCCCTAGGTGTTGAATGTAAGTTTTATGGATGTAACATGCATACATATGATATTCTGCTTAGGTTGCATATAGGTTGGGAATTGTGGAACGGAGGAAGTATATGAGGATCGCATGGTTGCTTGACAATCGTGGATCCACTGACGGCTTTTAAGCCCAATATGTAAATGAAGGTAGTTCTGCAACCGGGCTACCATTGATGTGTCGATTGGGTGGGTCGATATTTATATCCCCACATGATGTGATGAGGGACGGAGCTGGTGTGTAGCGGATGGATAATTGGGATGGGATTGCATTGCATGTTTGATGTATGATGATTTTTGAATGCTTGTTTTTTCGAGGATTGTACACACTGAGTTTGCGAAAACTCACCCTGTCTTTTATTTTATTTTCAGGTGATGCTCAATAGAAGGTTCGATGTTTGGAGGGACTCTGGGTGGCTAGCTAGCAAGACAATTTGGACTTGTTTTTTTTTTTCTAAGCATATAAGTTTCTATTTCATTAAGTACTTTTCAGTCCTGATTGTAATGGGGCTTCCATTTTGTTAGTAGTTGGATTAATATTTTTATGTGATGTAATTATAAGAAGTTGAACATGGTTTCTTAAACTATAGTATGTTTTTTTATGCTTCCGCAACTAAATTTTAAAATGACATGTTTTCATAAAATCATATGTTTTAAACAAGCGATTGAAAGGAGTTTTCTTTTAAGTTAATTAAGGTTTCTTTTATTTTAAGAAGGGCTTTCAATGAAAATACAGTTTTCGCTAAAACACTTGAATGTGATGCGCCAAATTCGGCCATAACGTCTGGGCAGGGTTTGGGGTGTTACACATATGTATGATGTTAGTTTGAATTTGTGAGTAATTGTGAAGTATATTGGGCCATAAGTTAAGTGTAATTATGTGGTATTAAGGTTTGATACAAGAGTATATGTAAACAAGTGTTTAAAGATTCAGCTTTATGCATTGATAATATGATTTTAATAGTGTATGATACTTTGGTATAGACTTATGTATATTCAGCTACATGATAAGTATAAGAATGAGATATTAAAGTTTGATTTAAGAACATATGTTTACGAATGTGTATATATATTTGATTATTTAATGGTACTATGGTTTTGAAATTGAATGTTACCTTGATAATAGATATGTGATATAGTACATTCGTCCAAAGGTTATGTATAGTGATATCATATTCATGACCTATGCGCAAACTTATATAAATGGTTATGTACAGCTTTAATGATATAAAATAAGAATAGTTATGAAATGATCCATGAATATTTGTATATGGGTTTATGTATAATCGGTTAAATAATGATATTGTGACTTTGAGTTTGAATGATATTTTGATGTTTGTTGTATGTATATTTGGCAAAGTGAAAGTATATGTATTATATGAAATTATAAGATTGAAATTAAATGTGATTATGATAGCATGAATTGGTTTGGTAATTGAATTGATATTGTTATTGAGTTATTTATTTGCTTATGGCTTATTAAGCTTTTAAAGCTTACTCTGTGTATTTTTCTGATGTTTATAGAGTTTCGAAAACTTGCTCGGGTTGGAAGTCGTAGGAGATCTTATCACACTATCCAGTTTTTGGTTTGGTAAATAAATGTTTTGAGATTTGGTAATGTGGCATGTATAGGCTAGTTTTGATTTGGTTTATTTTGATTTGTATATTTATAGCCATGCGAAAATGGCTTAACTTCTTTGCTTGAATTCGGTTCTGTTTGATTATGGTTTAAGTTCATTTTGGTTATAATGTTATATGCTATGGATAAATGGTATTTGTAATGTGTGTTTTTGTGCATTGAAGTTAGTTGGTGATTGTTGGATGTGGTATGAGTGATTCGGCTATGATATATATATAATAGTATGAATTATGTTTGTTATGCTACCTTTGGTTAAAATGATTAAATTATGTTTTATATGTGTTGGTAATGATTTAAAATGAGTTAATAAGTATATTTGAATAAAGGTTGATATGAAATATTGAACATATTTGATTATTAGTTCGGCATTTATATTTATATTTATGTGAATTATGGTTGAATATAATGCTAATGGTTGTATATATATTTGGTATTGATTTGAGCTTATATTGGGAGTGTATCCAAGATATATGATGTTTGTGAAGTTTGTTATGAGTCACGGCCATATGATAAATAATGGTTGTTAAATGAGTTAAGGTATATCGTATATTAGTTGGGTAACAGTCAAGGGAAATGCATTGGGTATGTTTGGTGTTCTCTTATGGCATATAATAATGATATGTATAATTCATGATTTGTTTTTTTTATGGAAAGTTTGACATATTGGAATTTAGACTTAAAATTGGAAAGAGGGTTAATGGTAAAGGATATGTGCTAATTTATTCGATTATGTTTTGTTAGTCTAACTTATACATATATTTATATACGCTTATATTAAGGTTGATGTATGTGTATGTCAAGTCATCTTCTTGATAAGATATATGCATATAGAGTGACAAGGTTAAATGAAAGAAATGAAACCTTGAACATAGCATGGTTATATTCGGTTAATGCAACGTTATAATGACCATATGAATTACGAATTTTTTATTAGTAAAACAAATAGGTAATATGATTCTATATATTGCTTTTATGATCGGTTTGGACAAAATGATAAGATCATGTTTAATTAGTTTTATGAGTAACCTATTTGTTGATTATATTGACATATATATATACGAATTTTCTTAGACTTTTATATGTGAAATATTTAGTAATGTATTCATGAAATGAAGTATATTGGGTTATAAATTAAGAATTTAATTTCTATAACTATTTGTTTGTATTGAGTAACAGAACTTCGAATAACTAGATAAATGGTATATCAAAACTAGTTAGCTTGCTTTTAAAAATATATATTAGATGATTATCTTTGTAATGAAAATCTGTTCTGAATTGTGTTATGATTGGTAATGTCTCATAACCCATTTCGACAATGGATACGGGTTAGGGGTGTTACATGAATATCTAGCCATGAGATTTGGCTTGTAAATGTTGGTATGTATGGCCTCTTAAGTTGGCCTAAATGGTATATTTGATAAGTAAGAAATGTGATGTTTATAATGTTTATGTGATGGTTTATTATGGGATATTGAAGTAATGAGTTTATACATTTGGAACTTTGGTAAATGTTGATGGTGTTGGAATATTGTATTGATTGAGGTTATATAGTTTGATATGTAATTGAATTGGTATGTTTTGGTTACCTTTAAAATGTATGTAATGATGCAAAAATGTTGTGGTTTTGGTGTGCTTGAGATATGTGGGAAATGTGGTTTAAACCAAGCCTGATTTTGCCCCACATGAATGAGCACACAAGCGTGTGTCTCGACCGTGTGCCTATTATAACTTAGTTATGCAAGTCAATCCTGAGCACGGCTTAGACACACGGGCGTGTCTGGTGGTCGTATGAGACATACAGCCTTTGCACATGGGCGTGTGTGGCCATTTCAAAGGGTACACAGGCTAGACACACGGGCGTGTGGTTGGCCGTATGACCCAAGTCAGTTTCGACCACGGCCAAGGCACACGGGCGTGTCTTGTGGCCGTGTGGATAAGTCAGTATGTATACCATGTTTTGCCACAGTTTAGACACATGGACGTGTCTAAAGCCGCGTGAGGCACACGGCCTGTTCACACGGGCGTGTGACTTGTGAGACTTTGAAAATTTTGTTAAGTTTCTGAGAAAATTTGTATGTGCTCGGTTTAGTCCCAATCCATTTCTAAAGCATGTTTAAGGTCTCGTAGATCTATGTAAGGGACTTTGTAATGATGTGTGACGATAATGCTATGGTGATTGAGAAATGAGTATGAGATGTTTAGATTTGTTCGGTAACACCTTTAACCTTAGTCCGGTGACAGATACGGGTTGGAGGTGTTATATTTAATTGGTATCAGAGCTACGATTTAATCGATTCTAGGACTAACGTATGCGTGAGAGTCTAGCTATACATGCCATATATATGAAATGCGATAGTGTGATGATTCCTGACAGTTAAAATGTGTTTTTCATATAGCTAATGGATCCTAAATGAGTGATAGCTGATGATGTTGAGAGCAATTCGCTCACTCCTGCTCAAGGGGCAGCGCCGGTCGAATCTACACCGATATCTAGTAGTCAGGAAGGAGAGGCTAAGCAAGCCTTCTTCCAAATGATGATTGAGTGGTTCACGAAATTCATACGAACGAATCCGGCTGCTCAACAACCTCCACCCCCACCTGTTCCTCAAGAAGTCCCGGTTGTGCCACCAGTAATAGATTTGATTCGACTGAGTAAGCCACCTATTGATAAGATTCGTAAACATGAGGCTGAAGAATTTCGAGCTACTGTTGATAATGATGCCCAGAGGACTGAGTTCTGGCTTGAGAACACTATCCGAGTATTCGATGAGTTGTCTTGTACTCCAAATTGATGTATTAAATACGTAATATCTTTGCTTAGAGATAACGCATATCACTAGTGGAAAATGTTGACATCGGTGGTTTCTAAGGAACGAGTTACCTGGGAATTCTTTTAGACTGAGTTTCAGAAGAAGTACATAAGCCAGAGATTCCTTGATCAGAAAAATAAAGAGTTTCTGGAATTGAAACAAGGTCGGATGACCGTTATTGAGTATGAAAGAGAATTCGTACGTTTAAGCAAATATGCCCAGGAATATTTGTCTACTGAAGAGATCATGTGTAAAAGATTTGTTGATGGATTGAATGAAGACATAAAACTGTTAGTCGGGATACATGAACTGAAAGAATTCATAGTATTGGTTGAGAGGGCCTGTAAAGTCGAGGATCTCAATAAAGAAAAGAGAAAAGCTAATTCAAAGGCTAGAGATTCGAGAAAGAGATCAATGAATAAATCTTATCATTCCTCGTCAAATAAATCTAGAGATTTTATTGATCGGTCGATAGCTTCAACAGGATATCAAAATAGAGATCGTGAATACATCAACCCTAAAGCTCAAACTACCTCAGTGTCGAGTGTTGGGAACGCAAAGGATGTAAATCCTGAGTGTAACAATGTGGAAGACGGTATTTTAGAGATTACTGGGGAAAAGTAATAATAGAGTTTGTTACAGTTGTGGTTCAAGAGATCATTTTATAAAAGATTGCCCAAAATTAGCTGAAAAAGATAATGCTCAAAATATAAGGCCGAATAACACTGCAGCTAGAGGTAGAACACCGAGAAACACAGGAAATGTGAGTGGTGGTAGAGGTGTGATGCGAGACACTGCAGCAAGATCTGATACTAGAGCACCTGCACGAGCCTACGCTATTCGAGCATGAGAAGAAGCGTCATCTCCAGATGTTATTACTGATACTTTTACTCTCTAAGGTACTAAAGTTATTGCATTGATAGACCTAAGGTCTTGTAACGCCTCAAAAATTCTGAAACCCAAAAATCTCGAAATCTCGAATTTTTCTTTTTGTGCTTAGCAATTCCGGTTAAGTGTTAATTACGTGATAGTAGGTCTTGGTCAAGGTTTGAGTTCGAATCAAGGGGTAGAAGAAATTATAGTTTAATTATTAAAAGAATCAGGGTTGGCAGGTAGTTGGGCTTTTAAATAAAAATAGGGAAAATGGCATCAAAAAGCCTTCTGGAGGAGTGGCTAAGTGACGCCACTTAGGGAGTAAGGAGGTGGCTTTAGTAGCTAGCAAGGAGATCCAAGGTTCGAGTCCTAGCTTAGTATTTTTAGAAGTTTAATTTTGGCCTTCTAGAAGGTTGGAAGTGGCGTGAAGATGGACTCCAAGGGGAGTGTTCAAAAGAGAAAATTAAAGGAAAGATCAAGGGGTTATCAGGGAGAAAAACGAGGAGATGAGAAGGGAGAAGAGATGGAGCCGAATTGAGAATTGGGCATGGAAAATTCGGCTATAAGGGCTATAAATAGGGGCCAAATACAAGGTTGCCAGGCTACTGCCGAAATTCTTCTTCACCTTGCTACCGAAAACCCTTTTCTTTTCAAGATCCAAAAAGCCGAAAACCCTTTTGTCTTTGTTTCTTTTCTTTCTACTGATTTCTATTCTTCTCTGTTTCACTTAGCCGATTTCTTCTTCTACTTTTTTTCTTTAATCTATACCAAATAAACCTTATTCACCATACTAAGTTTGAAAGCCGAAAAGCCGAATCTCTCAAGGGACGAATACTCTTTGACCGAATCTAGTGTAAGTGTTGCTCTTCCAATCGGTTTTCTTTGCTAAGTATCGATTATTGTCCCTCACTCTTTCTAATCAACTGTGGTAGGAAATTAGTATCGGATCTCAGATCTTAGCTCTCTGCCGGAATTACCTTTAGGTGCTTGCGATTTTGGTAAGTATTCCTCTCCCATTGGCTAAGGTGGCCGAATGTTCATAGTTAAGGTAAGGGGACTTGTGTTGGATACGAGTCATCTATTATTCTGGTTTTAATAGTTAAGATTATTGCAGATCTAGGAGTTGATTGTGGTTAGTAATTTAAGAAGGGGCTGATCGCGCAGGGTAAGGTTAATGTGAGGTTTCAGTTTTAGTAAAAATATGTATTAAGCATGCGATTAATTGAAGGGCGATATCGTTTGTAGGTTAATAATTAAGGGAATCGTAGAACATTTGCTCACCAGGTGTGTACATACATTGCACACACACAATGAATCGACAAAACCCAAAAAGCTGAAATGCCGAAAAGCCAAAAGTTTGGCTGCGGTAGTCTTGCGAGTGGGCGAACACTCATAAAGGGGAAACCGATAGGTTGCCTGAGGCCCACAGGCGATTCCGTGGACTTGGGTTGTGATTTGGCCATATGGGCCAAAATGGGCTAAATGGGCCCGATGGGCTGTTAGGCCCATAATAGGCAAAAATTGAATATTGATGCTTTGTGATAGGAATTTGTATGTGAGCATGAATATGAATGTGACTGGGCCTAACGAGCCATATAAATGTGATTTGGGCCTAATGGGCCATATACAGGTGATTTGGGCCTAATGGGCCATACGAATATGATTGGGCTTAATGGGCCAGATACAGGTATGTGAAATTGTTTGGGCTTTGTAAGGGGTTTTGGGCCTAATATATGATATCCACATAAGAATTAATTAATATATTGCGACCGTGGACAAGTCAAAGGGTTAAGGTGTGGCAACAGGTATATGCATGTCTAGGATTGGATCTAGAGAGAGCTTGGTACTTAAGCGGTCTTAATGACCCACCTCCTCTTCTCTAGAATCCTATCTGGTGCATAGTATTCATTCATCTTAACTCACAGGACTTGTTAACAGGCCAAGGCAAGTTAAAACCGTAATTAAGGGAAAATTATCGAAATGCCCCTAAGGGTAAAAATGACCAAAATACCCCTAGGTGTTGAATGTAAGTTTTGTGGATGTGACATGCATACATATGATATTCTGCTTAGGTTGCATATGGGTTGGGAATTATGGAACGGAGGAAGTATATGAGGATCACATGGTTGCTTGACAATCGTGGATCCATCGATGGCTTTTAAAGCCCAATATGTAAATAAAGGTAGTTCCGCAACCAGGCTACCATGGTGTGTGGGTTGGGTGGGTCGATATTTATATCCTCACATGGTGTGACGGGGGATAGAGCTGATGTGTAGCGAATGGATAATTGGGATGGGATTGCATTGCATGAATGATGAATGATGTTTTTTTTAATGCTTGTTTTCTTCGAGGGTTGTACACACTGAGTTTGCGAAAACTCACCCCCTCTTTTATTTTATTTTCAGGTGATGCTCAGTAGAAGGTTCGATGTTTGGAGGGACTCTGGGTGGCCAGCTAGCAAGATGATTTGGACTTCGGTTTTTTTTAAGCATTTAAGTTTTTATTTTTTTTAAATATATTCCAGACCAGATTGTAATAAGGTTTTCATTGTGTTATTATTACTTGAATTATTATTATTTTCATTGTAATTGCGAGAAGTTGAACATGGATTTCTTAAATTATAGTATGTTTTCTACGTTTTCGCAACTAAGTTTTTTTTGATCAAATGTTTTAAACAAGGCTTTCGTAACTGAAGGTGTTTTTTTTAAAGTTAATTAGGGTTTCTTTTATTTTAAGAAGGGTTTTCAATGAAAACACGGTTTTTGCTAAAAATACTTCAATGTGACACACTAGATTCGGCCATAGCGTTTAGGCCGGGTTTGGTGTGTTACAGGTCTACTCATCCGTATTTGCCTATAGAGTCTATTGAATTTGTAATTAGAGTATCAAACCCCTTAGGCAAGTGTGTATTGGTTGATAAAGTGTGCAAGAATTGTCAATTGATGATTCGGGGAAATTGTTTTTCGATAGATTTAATGTTGTTACCATTTGACGAGTTTGATATAATCTTGGGTATGGATTGCTTAACGTTGCATGATGCTGTGGTGAATTGCAAACAAAAGATGATTGATTTGAGATGTCAGAGTAACAAGATTATCAGAATTGAATCAGATGATTTGAATGGACTACCAGTAGTGATTTCAATGATGTTAGCTTAGAAATATGTGAGAAAGGGTTGCGAAGCTTATTTAGCTTATGTGCTTTACACGAAAGTGACTGAAAAGAAGATTGAATCAGTGCCAGTTGTTTGTGAATATCCAAATGTGTTTCCTGATGAGTTACCGGGTTTACCTCCGATCCGAGAAGTTGAATTTGGTATTGAGTTAGTGCTTGAAACTACTCTGATATCAATAGCTCCATACAAAATGGCACCGACAGAATTAAAAGAGTTGAAAGCTGAGTTGCAAGAATTGACAGATAGAGGCTTTGCACGACTGAGTTATTCTCCCTAGGGTGCACCGGTTTTGTTTGTGAAAAAGAAAGACAGAACTATGAGAATGTGCATCGACTATCGACGGCTCAATAAAGTGACGATTAAGAACAAATATCCTTTACCGCGGATAGATGATTTGTTTGATCAGTTGAAAGGGGCTACAATGTTTTCAAAGATAGATCTGAGATCAGGTTACTATCATTTGCGAGTAAAAGATTCAGACATTCTGAAAACTGCTTTCCGAACAAGGTACGGTCACTATGAATTTTTAGTTATGCCTTTCAGATTAATGAATGCACCTGCTATTTTTATGGATTTGATGAACAGAATTTTCAGACCGTATTTAGATCGACTTGTTGTCATATTCATTGATGACATTTTGATTTATTCGCATGATGAAACTGAGCATGCCGAACATTTGAGAATAGTGCTACAGACTTTGCTAGATAAGCAATTGTATGCGAAGTTTAGTAAATGTGAGTTCTGGTTACGTGAAGCTGGTTTTCTGGGCCATATTGTATCTGTATCTAGTATTCGAGTTGATCAGAGCAAAATTACAGCAATTTTGGACTGGAAGCCTCCGAGAAATGTTTCTAAAGTCTGATGTTTTCTGGGGCTTGCTGGTTATTATCGACGGTTCATGAAAGACTTTTCGATGATAATGACTCCGTTGACAAAACTACTTCAAAAAGATGTGAAATTTGAATGGTCTAAAAAGTGTTAGAAAAGTTTTGATCAGTTGAAAGCCTTATTGACTGAAGCGCCAGTGTTAGTACAGCCAGAATCGAGTAAAGAATTTGTGGTTTACAGTGATGCTTCTTTGAATGGACTAGGTTGTGTTTTGATGTAGGAATGCAAAGTCATAGCTTATGCCTCGAGACAGTTGAAGCCTCACGAAAGAACTATCCGACACATGATTTGGAATTGGTGGCTATGTTGTTTGCTTTGAAGATTTTGCGCCATTATATGTTTGGCAAAAAATGTCATGTATATTCTGATCACAAAAGCTTAAAATCTCTAATGACTCAGAAAGATTTTAATCTACGACAGAGAAGATGGCTAGAACTACTAAAAGATTACGAGCTTGTTATCGATTATCAACTGAGAAAAGTAAATGTTGTTGCTGATGCTTTGAGTCGGAAATCATTGTTTTCATTATGTTTGTCTGATAATGGTTAGGTTTTAGCGGAATTGAAAGCGAGACATTTATTCTTACAGTGGATTGTTGATGCTCAGAAGGTTGATAATGAGATTTTGGCAAAACAAGCCCAATGTGATTTGAATACTAAATCATAATTTCAAGTGGATGTTGAGGGTTGTTTGAGATTCAGAGGCCAAATATGTGTTCTGAGAAATTCAGAGTTGATTTAGATGATTTTGAATGAAGCTCTCGATAGTCTTTTATCTATACATTTGGGTAGTACTAAAATGTATAATGATTTGAAACAGTTTTATTGGTGGAATGGTATGAAACGAGATATCTTGGATTTTGTTTCGAAATGCTTAATTTTTCAGCAAGTTAAAGCTGAGCATTAGGTTATGTTTGGATTACTTCAACCGATTATGATTTCAGAGTGGAAATGGGATAGAATCACGATGGATTTTGTATCGGGTTTACCTCTGACACCGAGTAAGAAAGATGCAATCTGGGTTGTTATTGATAGATTAACTAAGTCGGCTCATTTCATTCCGGTTCGCACTGATTATTCACTCAATAAGCTTGCTGAGTTGTATATTTCTCAAATTGTGAGATTGCACGGAGTACCTATTTCTATTGTTTCGATAGAGATCTGAGGTTCACATCACGCTTTTGGAAGAAACTGCAAGATGCGTTAGATACGGAACTATAATTTAGCACTGCTTTTCACCCTCAAACGGATGGTCACTCCGAACAGATTATTCAGATAATTGAGAATATGTTGAGATGTTGTATTCTTGAGTTTGAAGGTACGTGGGAATGATACTTGCCATTGATTGAGTTTGCATATAATAGTAGCATTCAATCAAGTATCAAAATGGCTCCTTATAAGGCTTTATATGGTCAGAAATGTCGAAGACCGTTGTACTAGACAGAGCTTAGTGAGAATAAGATTCACGAGATTGATTTGATTAGAGAAACAGAAAAAAAAAGTGAAAGTAATACGAGATAGTCTAAAAGCAGCTGCGGATCGTAAGAATCGTATGCAGATTTAAAAAGAAAAGATATTGAGTTTGAAATCGGTGATAAAGGGTTCTGAAAGCATCCTTGTAGAAGAAAGTACTTCGATTTGGCAGAAAAGAAAAATTAAGTCTGAGGTTCATCAGTTCGTATGAGATTATCGAGCGTATCAAGCCAGTTACTTATAGATTGTTGTTGCCACCAGAATTGGAAAAGATCCACAATGTATTCCATGTATCGATGCTATAAAGATACAGATCAGATCCTCTGCATGTTATTTCCCCAACTGAGGTTGAAATTCAGTCTGATATGTCTAATAAAGAAGAACTGATACAGATTTTAGCTTGTGAAACCAAAGAGCTGAGAAATAAAAAAATAGCGTTAGTGAAAGTATTGTGGCATCGGCATGGGGTTGAAGAAGCTAAGTGGGTACCCGAGGATGCTATAAGAAAACAATATCCAAACCTATTTACTAGAAAGATTTTCGAAGACAAAAATCCCTAATGGGGGAGAGTTGTAACAGCCTAGTTTAGACCCTAGTCGGACTGGAGGTTTCAGGACCACAAATTTGAGTTAGAAAAATATTATTTTAATATTATTTTCGTGTTTACATTATGTGGTTAAGCATGAGTGAAAGTTTCGTATGAAAATTTAATCGTTTGTGTGCTTAATTTGATAAAAGGACCTAATTGCATAAAATGTAAAAGTTGCCTGTTATATGTTATAAGTACCTATTTGATATGGATTATTAATTGTGAGGTCCTTATGTGGTTATTTGACCATAGTTATAATTAAATGACATTAGTGGACATTAGTTGGTGGAATTTTAATGTTATTAATCAAGGGCAAAATTGGTATTTAGCCTAATATGTTAATGAAATTAAAACAAAGCATGAAATTAGACATTATCATCTATCTATTGCCGAAATTATCAAAAGGAAAATAATAAATTTCAAGCTTAGGGTCCGGCTAGGAGATTTGGTGATTAAGGTATGTTTTGAGCTCAATTTTTTATGATTTTTACGTTTTTGAGATCGTTGCTTAGTAATCTATCAAGCCCATGCCCTAAATTTTGAATTAGTTGATAATTTTAAAAGATACAATTGATGAATTCATGTGTTTTATGATGTTTAATGTTGAATTATGAAAGCTTAGTGCTTGATATACATGTTTTGTAAAGTGATTTTGAGTAAAAATGCATATTAGGGACTTAATTTAGAAAGGTGTAAACTGAGGGGTTGATTTGTGAAATAAATGAAAGTTTTGGGCTCCTAAAGGTCCTTATGATATTCGGCTATGCATGGGTTCATTGAAATTATGTGTATTTTGTGTTTTTGTGAATTAGGGACTAATGTGTTAAAATGTGAAAATGTGAGGGTTAATTTGTAAAATGCCCTAACTATGTGTTTATGGATTAAATTGAATGATTTGTTGAATAAAAGGGTTAATTTTGAATACATAGAGATTAAGAAAAGAGGAATTTGGATTTAGACCGAGGGAAGTCGAAGGTTATTGAGTAGACGGTCCGAATCATCAATTTCGAGTACGAGGTAAGTTCGTACATGATAAATGATGTTATAGTTATGTTTTAATGCTTTGATAATGCATAAATTGTATAGATATTTGATTATGGTTTAAGCATGATAATAATCGATTATGTTCAGCACTAAGTCTGCAGTTCGAAATAGCTTCAGCTACAAATGGCACTAAGTGTACGAGTTGGAATAGCTTCGGCTATAAGAAGCACTAAGTGTGCGATACCGAGATAGCTTTGATTAATTGAAATGGCACTAAGTGTGTGAGATTGTTACGGCTTTAGCAAATCACTGATGCACTAAGTGTGTGAATTCTTAAAGCATGGAAAGACTTCTGAATGAATTAATGTATTTGAACGAGAGTTAAGAATGAAATGAATAAATACAGGAAAGTTCAGGAATGTTCAATGTAACGCCCCAAAATCTAGGTATTTATTTTTGCATGTTGTGTTACACAATTGCATGTCTGCTTCAGTGATTGAGTGTTCTGGGAAGTGTCTGAGAAGTCTTGAGTTCAAGCCTTGGCTTGTACGAAATTTTGTTTTTACTTGAATAAACCTTGTCTCTACTCTATAGACTTCTTAAATAAATGTGGTTTAAACATGTCATAAAGAGCCTGCTAGTCTAGGGGTAAGTGGCATGTGGAGTGTGCCTTGAGGTCTGAGGCTCGAGGCTTGGCGATGAAAAATGAGTGATTATTTTGCTGTTGTACCGTGTAAAAGGTTGTACGTTAGTGGGATTCTATTGCTAATGGACGATTGGAGTGTTTGAGGGAATGGAGAGTGTGTAGCCAAATTCTAGGAGGAGATTGTGGAGAGATTTTAAGAGAGAATTAAGGGAGGTTGAGGGGTGAGTGAGTAGTGTGCCGAATGTGGGAACTTCATTGTACCAATTCAGTCATAGGACCTTTTACCCTTAGTGCTAAAATAGTGTTTTAGTTTTGCTCTCCATTGTCTTTGTTCCAGTCTTTTGAGTGTTGTTTGTTTGGTAGCCGAATATTACTTGTGACCATTTGGGTATTTTTCGAGTTGGCGTACTTTGGTTTTATTCTCCAATATCGTGCTTTGGGGTTGATCGACTTTCCTCTCTCCATCACTCTTTTTCTCTTAATTTTCTTTGCCTTAGCTGAACCTTCTTTCTTCCCCTCTCTCTATCGGTCATTGACATTTACTTCTCCTTTTGTCTTTGGCCGAATACTCTTCCCCTTCCCCTTTGTCAATTTTTTTGAGTTTTAACGATTGCACCTTGGTACTATTGTTGATTAGTTCCTCTCTCTCCTTCTCCCTCATTATTCTGTCTGTTTTTGGCAGGCTTCTCTTTCATTGCTTAAGCCGAATACCCTGTTCTCTCATTCTATACTTTTGGTCCTGGACTATTGATATTTGACCAATCAGGTGTGAGGGTATGTGGTTATTCCTTTTCTCTCTCCTTCTCTCTTCTGTCGCGCTAATAGTTTCATCTAACATCTCCCTATGCTGCCGTTGTCTGAAAGGTACAAGGGTTCCATTTTGCCTCTATCATTTGTGTACTTCCGGCTCTTATGGGTGTAGGCCGAATATTCTCCCCTTCTAGTCTGGACATTATGTTTTCGGTAAGTGATTGATCAACTAGTTCAAACTATTATGTTGTTTGATGGTTGATAAGGTTTATTAGAGTGCAGAAAACCCCTAAGGCCTTGTGATTAGATTTCTTGCAACGGTTCCAGAGTGATCAATCAAAGCAAGTGATAGGTAATTTCTTGAGCAAGTGTTGGCTAGGTTCTTTTCAATTTGTTTGATAAGTGTTTAACCAAAGTTCTGATTGTGATAGGTTTGGAATACTCGTGGGCCAGTAGTGTATCTTTGCAATCAGGTGTGTAAACACTGCCCAATTGCAAGTCGGCAAAAGCCGGCAAATGTGACTATCATCGCTACATGGGCGTACGCTCGCTTGTGTGGTAAATCGAACGCATAAACGTGGGAGTTTGATCGTAGAGGCCACCATAAGCGATTTCATGGGCTTAGGTAGTTTTGGGCCATGTTGGGGCAAAATAGACTGTGTGGGCTCCACACGGGCAAACCACACGAACGTGAGGTTAATGGGCTAGGCTGGGTAGTTCACACGGCCAAGGCCATTTTTGGGCCTTGTGGGCCACACGGGCATGTCAACCGACATGGGCCTGCATTATGGGCCTTAGGCCCATTTTCACTTTTTGACTGTTAAGGTTGCACGAGTTGCCCGAGACGACTGTGGACCTACTGTTGGGTCAGTAAGTATACTTAGACCCCAAAATTGATAAATGACTATTATGCCCCTATGCGGTAAAATGACTATTATGCCCTTATGAGATGTATGACTGTATTGAGCATGCCATTTTATATAGGCTGCATACATGCATGATATTATGATATGTTGCATAGGGATGGGATATTATGGTTGGAGGAAGTGTACTGTACTGGCAACTCTGCTGCAATTTCTGTTTAGTGCCACAACCGGTGCTATTTTTGGTGTGTAGGGATGGGTGGGTTGATTTTATCCCCACATGGTGTGTAGGGCTGGACGGAGTGGTGTGTAGAGGCTGGCTGGGTAGGGTTTCTGATTGCATATCTGTACTGTGACCGCTACTGAATTGGGCTAAGACCCACACTAATTCTGATACTGTAATAGGCTAAGGTCCTAACTAAAATTAATTTGTTACGGAAGCGGGCTTAGGCCCAGACTGTAAATGCTTTCTGTATGACTGATTGTTGTTAAGGGATTACACACTGAGTTTCCATAAACTCACCCTTCTTTTTTCTACGAAGGTAATCCTTAGGCGGATCGGTGCTATAAGGGACTTGAAGGTGGCCACACAACCGCATTTGCTTCCATTTTTAACTTTTCATTTTTAAGTAATTTAATTCGGGTATTTGTTTTGTAATAAGGCCTTTTAAAATTTTTATTTTAATTTGGGATCTATTACTTTGATTTATATCTGTTAGTAGTAGGCCGCGAGTTTTTAAAAAAATAAACATTTTTCCAAAACACCACGTTTACACAACATATTTTGAAAGCTTCCACAAAAAAACATTGTTTTAAAGTGTAATAACAATCTAACATGATCAACATTTTGCTAAAATGACTTGAGTCTTGACAATGAACAAGATATCCTAAATTTTCGTTAAGATCACGGTAACACTCTAAATTTTGGGCCTACAAGTAATAGGCCTTGAGTTTGGGATCGGTTAGAAGGCGGCTTGAATAAAAGAAATGTGTTTAAATATTTTATAATTGCATGTTTAGTTTAATTGTTAAGTGATTTAGGAAGGGTTGGTAGTGTGGAAAAAGTCCTGGGTTCGATCCAAGGCTTTAGCAAAATTTTGCATTTTTTTCTAAAAAGCCCTGAGCATTAGTAGGAAGGCATATTAAAAAGGCCTGGTAAAATCTGACACAAGGAAATGCTTGGCCTAGTGGCAAAAGGCGTTGGTAGCAAGCAGGAAGTCCAGGGTTCGAGTCCTGGCCTTGGCAAAAAATTTTATTGCGCACATGATTAGTAGGAAAGCTAGAGTTTATGCCTTATAAATGTGTTTGGTGGAAATTCGACACAAAGGATGCGCTTGGCCCAGTGGTATGATGGCGCTACGAGTAAGGAGAAGTGATGGGTTCAAGTATCGGCATGAGCAAAAGTTGTGGGTTTTTTTAGACAACCTAAAGGTCGGTAGAAAGACTTTATAATTAATTGGGGAAGAGAACGACACAAATAAGGTAGGTGCCGTAGTGGCAAGGGACGTATAGCGTAGCCAAGAGATTAGAGGTTCGAATTTGCATGGTAGCAAATATTTTTAGGATAACCTGGTTGTGGGTTAATAGGTCTTAAAAATAGTTAGGGCTGGAATATGGCATAAGGGCACCTGCGGTACAGTGGTGAGAAGCATGTTATGGATATGAGAGGATGCAGGTACGAATCCCATGTAACACCTCAAAAATCCCAAAACCCAAAAATCTTGAAACCCAAAAATCTCATAATCTCGAATTTTTCTTTTGTGCTTAGCAATTCTGGTTAAGTGTTAATTACGTGATGGTAGGTCTTGGTCAAGGTTTGAGTTCGAATCAAGAGGTAGAAGAAATTATAGTTTAATTATTAAAAGAATCAAGGTTGGCAAGTAGTTGGGCTTTTAAATAAAATAGGGGAAAAATGACATCAAAAAGCCTTCTGGAGGAGTGGCTAAGTGACGCCACTTAGGGAGTAGGGAGGTGGCGTTAGTGGCTAGCAAGGAGATCCAATGTTCGGACCCTAGCTTATTAATTTTTAGAGTTTAATTTTGGCCTTCTAGAAGGATGGAAGTGGTGTAAAGATGGACTCCAAGGGGAGTGTTCAGAAGAGAAAATTAAGGAAAAGATCAATGGGTTATTAGGGAGAAAACCGAGGAGATGAGAAGGGAGAAGTGATGGAGCCAAATTAGGAATTGGGCATGGAAAGTTCGGCTATAAGGGCTATAAATAGGGGCCGAATACAAGGTTGCTAGGCTACTACCGAAATTCTTCTTCACCTTGCTACCGAAAACCTTTATCTTTTCAAGATCCAAAAAGCTGAAAACCCTTTTGCTTTTCTTTCTTACTTCTGATTTCTATTCTTTTCTACAAAATTTTCTTTGTTTCACTTAGCCAATTTCTTCTTCTACTCTTCTTCTTTAATCTGTGCCAAATAAACCTTATTCACCATACTAAGTTGAAAGCCGAAAAGCCAAATCTACCAAGGGCCGAATACTCTTTGACTGAATCTAGTGTAAGTGTTCTACAATCGGTTTTCTTTGCTCAGTATCGATTATTGTCCCTTACTTCTTCTAATCGGTTTTTGGTAGGAATAGGTATTGAATCCTGGTCTTTGGATCCTTGCTGATTTGCTCTTCAAATGAGAGACTTTGGTAAGTACTCTTAATCTTAGTTGGCTAGATGGTCATAGTTAAGGTAAGGGGGAACTTGTGTTGGATACTAGTCACCTGTATTCGGGTTTTAATGGCGAAGATTGGTGCAGATCTAGGAGTTGATCGTGGTTAGTGATTTAAGAAGGGGCTGACTACGCAAGGTAAGGTTAATGTGAGGTTTCGATTTTAGTAGAGATATGTATTAAGCATGCGATTAATTGAAGGATGATATCATCTGTAGGTTGGTGACTAAAGAAATCGCAGCACGCTTGCTTACCAGGTGTATACATACACTGCACACACACACACACTATGAATCGACAAAAGCCAAAATGTCGAAAAGCTGAAAAGCCGAAAGTTTGGCTACGGTAGTCTTGCGAGTGCATAAACACTCGTAAGGGGGAGACCGATAGGTTACCTGAGGCCCACGGGAGATTTCGTGGACTTGGGTTGTGATTTGGCTGTATGGGCCAGAATGGGCTAAATGGGCTCGATGATGTGAGCATGAATATGAAAGTGACTGGGCCTAACGGGTCATATAAATGTGATTTGGGCCTAATGGGCCATATACAGGTGATTTGGGCCTAATGGGTTATACGAATATGATTGGGCTTAATGGGCCAGATATAGGTATGTGAATTTGTCAAGGCTCTATAAGGGGTTTTGGGCCTAATATATGATGACTACATAAAACTTAATTAAATTATTGAGACCGTGCATAAGTTATCGGGTTAAGGTGTGGCAACGGGTATATGCATGTCTAGGATTGGATCTAGGGAGAGCTTGGAATTTAAGCGATCTTAATGACTCACCTCCTCTTCTCTGGAATCCTACCTGGTGCATAGTATTCGTTCATCTTAGCTGCGAGACTTGTTAACGGGCCAAGGTAAGTGAAAACCGTAATCAAGGAAAAATTATCGAAATGTCCCTAAGGGCGAAAATGACCAAAATACCCCTAGGTGTTGAATGTAAGTTTTATGGATGTAAGTTTTATGGTTGGGAATTATGGAATGGAGGAAGTATATGAGGATCTCATGGTTGCTTGACAATCGTGGATCCACCGACGGCTTTTAAAGCCCAATATGTATATGAAGGTAGTTCTGCAACCGGGCTACCATTGATGTGTCGATTGGGTGGGTCGATATTTATATCCCCACATGGTGTGACGAGGGACGGAGCTGGTGTGCAGTGGATGGATAATTTGGATGGGATTGCATTGCATGTTGATGTATGATGATTTGTGATTGCTTGTTTTTTTCGTGAGGGTTGTACACACTGAGTTTGCGAAAACTCACCCCCTCTTTTATTTTATTTTCAGGTGATGCTTAGTAAAAGGTTCAATGTTTGGAGGGACTCTAGGTGGCCAGCTAGCAAGATGATTTGGACTTAGTTTTTTTTTTAAGCATATAAGTTTTTATTTTATTAAGTATGTTTCAGACCAGATTGTAACAAGGTTTCATTATGTTATTATTACTTGAAGTATTATTATTTTCGTTGTAATAACGAAAAGTTGAACATGGGTTTCCTAAATTATAGTATGTTTTCTACGTTTCCGCAACTAAATTTGAAAATGACATGTTTTCATAAAATCATATGTTTTAAACAAGTGATTGAAAGGATTTTTTTAAGTTAATTAAGGTTTATTTTATTTTAAGAATGGTTTTCAATGAAAACATGATTTTCGCTAAAACACTTCAATGTGACACGCCAGATTCGACCGTAACATCTGAACCGGGTTTGAAGTGTTTATTTATTGGTATCAAAGCCCAAGGTACAAAACTCTAGCTATGAAGTGGGCCTTATTATTATTTGGTTTCTTTTTTCTACTTACTATTTGGATTTTAAAAAAATATTTTGGATCACAATGTTTTAGAAAAAGGAAAATCTTGCTGTGCGGCAAATCGAGCCTCCGACATCGAACCAAGTAAGTACTTTTATTTTTAAGTTTATTTAAATTGTTATACAGTAGATAGTTAGAGGGCTACTTTAGATGATTTTGTTAGAATGGAACCAAAGCCCGCAGGAACTTGAAACTATAGAGGATTTTCGAAAATAATCTTCTCTTTAAATATTTTCATAAAACATCGGTGTAATTATTAAACTAACTAAAACTTCATAAAATCTTAATCCAGATAATACGCGAATTGACGATGAGTGCTAGAAGAGGTGTAAGAGGCCGTGGCCGAGGCCGCGAAAATGTTAGGGCTGAATCGTCAACATCGAGCCATATGCCCGATGTTGGAGTAGAAGAGGCTCCGGCCTCACCTGTGGCTGGAAATGGACCGTATGATCGGGCCGTAGGAGAAGATGCATTGTCGTAGGCAATGTTGAGGACTTTGGAAAGGGTCGGTGGGCCAAATAATGCACTGGAAATCGGGGGTCCATTCCGGAGCGACTTCAATCGAACGGGGCTAAGATATTTAAGGGTGTGGCTGGCGTGGCTCCTAACGTGGCGGAATATTGGTTGGAGGCCACTGAAAGGATAATGGAGGACCTAGACTGTTCACTGGAACAAAAGTTAAAAGAAGATGTGTCACTGCTTAGGGAAGAAGCCTATTAGTGGTGGCTGACAGTGAAAGAGGGCACCCAACTGGAGCGGGTCACTTGGGAGTTTTTCAAAGCTGCATTCCAAGAGAAGTATGTGGGTGCAAGCTATGTGGATGCTAGAAGGAAGGAGTTCCTGAACTTGACCCAAAGAAACAAATTGGTGGCGGAGTATGAAGCAGAGTTTCTATGCCTTAGTAGGTATGCAAGAGTTATGGTGGCAACGGACTATGAGCGTTGCGTTAGGTTTGAGGATGGACTTAGAGATAGCCTTAGGGTATTGATAGCTTCACAAAGGGAGCGAGTTTTCTTGGAGTTGGTGGAGAAGGCAAAGATAGCGAAGGAGGTAAAGTGCATAGAGTGCCTAAATCGAGAGAAAGAAAGGGGTAAGAATAAGAGGGAGGCTGAAACTCCTAGTGTTGGATAGATGCCTAGGGCTAGGGCCAGAGTTAATGAGCCAGTTAAAGCAGGGCCCCCTGCTGCTAATCTAGGGGTGCCACCTTGTGCTAATTGTGGGAAAGGTCATGTAGGCGAGTGTTGGAAGAGGATGGGAGCTTTTTTAGCTTGTGGGTCTATGGAGCATAGTTTCAGGGATTGCCCTAGAATGCTAGGTCGGGTGCTAGTAGTGGGCCAAGGTAGTGCTCAACCACCAAGGGGTAGTCAGCTGCCACCAAGGGGTCGTGAGCAAGCCACAGGTGGTGACAGCAATAGACGTGGACGTGGAGTACTAGGTGAAAATGCAGGCCCTGCTGAGGCGAGGTAACCAGCTTTGGTTTATGCTGCTCGTCACCAAGAAGATGAAGATGCTCCAGGAGCGAATACTGGTACGTACTTTATCCATAGTGTACGATCTATCAATTTTGAAATTAGAAATAGAGTGCGCAGCAGAAGTGTAGTGGTGTAACTTAAGTGATGCGACACCAATATCCTCAACTTTTTGGATCAGGTAAATTTCGAGGACAAAATTTCTTTTAGGGGGTAGAGTTGTAACGCCCCAAAAATCTCAAAACCCAAAAATCTCAGAATCTCGAATTTTTCTTTTGTGCTTACAATTCCGGTTAAATGTTAATTACGTGATGGTAGGTCTTGGTCAAGGTTTGAGTTCGAATCAAGGGGTAGAAGAAATTATAGTTTAATTATTAAAAGAATCAGGGTTGGCAAGTAGTTGGGCTTTTAAATAAAATAGGGGAAAAGTGGCATCAAAAAGCCTTGTGGAGGAGTGGCTAAGTGACGCCACTTAGGGGGTAGGGAAGTGGCGTTAGTGGCTAGCAAGGAGATCCAATGTTCGGACCCTAGCTTATTAATTTTTAAAGTTTAATTTTGGCCTTCTAGAAGGATGGAAGTGGCGTAAAGATGGACTCCAAGGGGAGTGTTCAGAAGAGAAAATTAAGGAAAAGATCAAGGGGTTATCAGGGAGAAAACCGAGGAGATGAGAAGGGAGAAGTGATGGAGCCAAATTAGGAATTGGGCATGGAAAATTCAGCTATAAGCGCTATAAATAGGGGCTGAATACAAGGTTGCCAGGCTACTACCGAAATTCTTCTTCACCTTGCTACCGAAAACCCTTATCTTTTCAAGATCCAAAAAGTCGAAAACCCTTTTGTTTTTCTTTCTTTCTACCGATTTCTATTCTTCTCTACACAATTTTCTTTGTTTCACTTAGCCGATTTCTTCTTCTACTCTTCTTCTACTCTTCTTCTTTAATCTGTGCCAAATACACCTTATTCACTATACTAAGTTGAAAGCCGAAAAGTCGAATCTCCCAAGGGCCGAATACTCTTTGACTGAATCTAGTGTAAGTGTTCTGCAATCGATTTTCTTTGCTCAATACCGATTATTGTCCCTTACTTCTTCTAATCGATTTTGGGTAGGAATAGGTATTGAATCCTGGTCTTTGGATCCTTGCCAATTTGCTTTTCAGATGAGAGACTTTGGTAAGTACTCTTAATCTTAGTTGGCCGGATGGTCATAGTTAAGGTAAGGGGGAACTTGTGTTGGATACTAGTCACCTGTATTCGGGTTTTAATGGCTAAGATTGGTTCAGATCTAGGAGTTGATCGTGGTTAGTGATTTAAGAAGGGGCTGATTGCGCAAGGTAAGATTAAGGTGAGGTTTTAGTTTTAGTAGAGATATGTATTAAGCATGCGATTAATTGAAGGATTATATCGTTTGTAGGTCGGTGACTAAGGAAATCGCAGCACGCTTGCTTACCAGGTGTGTACATACACTGCACACACACTATGAATCGACAAAAGCCAAAATGCCAAAATGTCAAAAATCCAAAATGCCGAAAAGCCGAAAGTTTGACTACGTTAGTCTTGCGAGTGCGTGAACACTCATAAGGGGGAGACCAATAGGTTGCCTGAGGCCCATGGGAGATTCCGTGGACTTGGGTTGTGATTTGGCCATATGGGCCGGAGTGGGCTAAATGGCATAATTGGCAAAAACTGAATATTGATGCTATGTGATAGGAATTTGTATGTGAGTATGAATATGAATGTGACTGGGCCTAATGGGCCATATAAATGTGATTTGGGCCTAATGGGCCATATACAGGTGATTTGGGCCTAATGGGCCATATGAATATGATTGGGCTTAATGGGCCAGATATAGGTATGTGAATTTGTCAAGGCTCTGTAAGGGGTTTTGGGCCTAATATATGATGACTACATAAAACTTAATTAAACTATTGAGACCATGGATAAGTCATAGGGTTAAGGAGTGGCAAGGGGTATATGCATGTCTAGGATTGGATCTAGGGAGAGCTTGGAACTTAAGCGGTCTTAATGACTCACCTCCTCTTCTCTGGAATCCTACCTGGTGCATAGTATTCATTCATCTTAGCTCGCGGGTCTTGTTAACGGGCCAAGGCAAGTGAAAACCGTAATCAAGGAAAAATTACCAAAATGTCCCTAAAGGCGAAAATGACCAAAATACCCCTAGGTGTTGAATGTAAATTTTATGGATGTGACATGCATACATATGATATTTTGCTTAGGTTGCATATAGGTTGGGAATTATGGAACGGATGAAGTATATGAGGATCGCATGGTTGCTTGACAATTGTGGATCCACCGACGGCTTTTAAAGCCCAATATATATATGAAGGTAGTTTCGCAACCGGGATACCATTGATGTGTCGGTTGGGTGGGTCGATATTTATATCCGCACATGGTGTGACGGAGGACGGAGCTGGTGTGTAACGAATGGATAATTTGGATGGGATTGCATTGCATGTTGATGTATGATGATTTGTGATTGCTTGTTTTTTTCGTGAGGGTTGTACACACTGAGTCTGCCAAAACTCACTCCCTCTTTTATTTTATTTTCAGGTGATGCTCAGTTGAAGGTTCGATGTTTGGAGGGACTCTAGGTGGCCAGCTTGCAAGATAATTTGGACTTGGTTTTTTTTTAAGCATATAAGTTTTTAATTTTTATTAAGTATGTTTCAGACCAGATTGTAACAAGGTTTCATTATGTTATTATTACTTGAATTATTATTATTGTTGTTGTAAATACGAAAAGTTGAACATGGGTTTCCTAAATTATAGTATGTTTTCTACATTTCCGCAACTAAATTTGAAAATGACATGTTTTCATAAAATCATATGTTTTAAACAAGTGATTGAAAGGAGTTTTTTTTAAGTTAATTAAGGTTTCTTTTATTTTAAGAAGGATTTTCAATGAAAACACGGTTTTTGCTAAAACACTTCAATGTGACACGTCAGATTCAGCCGTATCGTCCGGGCAGAGTTTTGGGTGTTACATCCCAGGCCTGGCAAAGTTTAAATTTTTATTCTTTAAGAAAACTGAGGCTTAGGCATATAAGCCTTATAGTTAATTGTGACCGAATAGTAGCACAAGATAGGATGTGGTGCAGTGGCCAGCAACACATTGGGAAGTTGGAGGGATAGAGTTCGAGTGGTGTCATGCGCAAAAGGGAATTTAATTTTGCTACTCAACACAAGGAAGGATTGCTATTCGATGGAAGCAATTTGAATGCAATTCAAATTGGAATTGTTGGCTAAAATCAAGGGGATTGGGATGAGGATTAAGTGTGGATATGATGATGATAAAAATTGGAGAAATTGAAGGGAATTTAACTTGAGAAGTGTAGGTTTGTATTTTTATTTATTTATTTATTTATTTATTTTAGTATATATATGTGTGTCGTATGGGCGAGTAAGGGCATTTATTGTTTTTGTGTGCTTCAGTCGCATATCATCTCCTCTTTTCTTTAAGCCAAACTCTTGATCTTTTCTTCTCTATTTTAATCGAATCAACCTTTTCCTTCTTCAACTTAGCTGACTATTTCTTTTCAATTAAAAGCCTATTCATACACTTTGGGGGTTGATTTCTTGTTGGCAAGCGATCTTGCGATCGGTAAGTGAGTTAGATCTTCTTCGACTTTTGTTAAATATTTCCAAGTTCTTTCGTTTCTAGACTCTTAAAAGTCGATTTTTCTTTACCCTTTCCAATACCATTACTTTGGTCAACCTATGGTTTCTCTATTTATTTCTCTTTCTTCCTCTCATTCAAGGGTGTGATTGCTGACTGCGTATTAGTTGATGGAAAAAGGGGTTCTAGCAGAGAGGTTGGGATAGAGGCTTCCAAGTTCAAGCGATGTAAGGTGTCAGCCATTAGGGACTTTTCGCCTAGATGCGAAAGGGGGACTACGCCAGATTTCGAGTTACGTAGGAAGATCGCAACCGATCAATCTAGTTAAGGCAAGTATAGGTTGTTCTTCAGTAAGTAGTGGATTTATTTTCAATTAATGAGATATGACTAATGTAGTATAACGTTGGATATAGGTTCAGGCGATTATGAATACTTAGTACTCCAGGTAATAGGGTGTGTAGTTCTACCCTATGATAGCTGGATATAAAGCCGAAGGTGTACATACACAGCACACACACTGTAGATCAGCAAATCCAGAATGCCTAAAAGTTGAAATGTCGAAAAGTCAGAAGTTTGGCTACGGTAGTCTTGCGAGTGCATGAACACTCGTAAGGGGGAAACCGATAGGTTATTTGAGACCCCATAGGCGATTCCATGGATTTGGGCTGTGTTTTGGCCAACCGGGACAGAATGGGCTAAATGGACTGATGGGCTGTAGGGCCCATAATTGGCAAAATTGGTAATTGATGTTATGTGATGGAAAATCGTATGAAAGCATGACTGTGGAAGTGATTGGGCCTAGTGAGCCATGTAAATGTGATTTGGGCCTAATGGGCCAAATGAATGTGATTTGGGCCTAATAGGCCATATGAATGAGATTAGGCCTAGTGGGCCATATGCATGTATGTAGACTTGTTAGGGCTTTGTAAGGGGTTTTGGGCCTAGTATTCGCTAACTGCTTAAACAAACATAAAACTTAATTAATTTATTGAGACCATGGACAAGTCATAGGGTTAAGGTGTAGCAACGGGTATATGCATGTCTAGGATTGGATCTAGGGAGAGCTTGGTACTTAAGCGGTCTTAATGACTCACCTCCTCTTCTTTGGAATCCTACCTGGTGCATAGTATTCGTTCATCTTAGCTCATGAGATTTGTTAACGGGCCAAGGCAAGTAAAAACCCGTAATATGGAAAAATTACTAAAATGCCCTTAACGGCAAAAATGACCAAAATACCCCTATGTTTTGTATGTAAGATTTATGGATGTTACATGTATATCTACTGCATACATACGATATTCTGTTTAGGTTGCATCTGGGTTGGGAATTATGGAACAGAGGAAGTATATGAAGATCACATGGTTGCTTGACAATCGTGGATCCACCGATAGCTTTTAAGCCCAATATATGATTGGCAGCTTGCTGCAATGAAGGTAGTGCCGCAACCGGGCTACCATTGATGTGTATCGGTTGGGTGGGTCGATATTTATATCCCCACATGATGTGTATTAGGGGATGGAGTTGATGTGTATCGGTTGGATTATTGGGGTGGGTTGCATTGCACTGTATTGCATTGCATGTAGGATATTATTATGGTATTATTGCGATGTGGGCTTCGGCCCAACTGAGGCTAATATGGGCTAAGGCCCAAGACCACCATTAATGAATTGGGCTCTGGCCCAAAATGACTAATGATTGCTTTATACTCGTTGAGGGTTGTATACATTGAGTTTTTGAAACTCACCCCCTCCTTCTAAACTTTTCAGGTGATCCTCAGTAGGCGGTTCGACGAATGGAGGGACTCGGAGGTGGCCAACTAGCATAAAAAGTTTAGACTTAGCCTTTATGTAATTCTTAATATTTTGCTTTTAAATTATTTCTTTTTTATTTGAGTTGTAACAAGGCCTTTCCTCTGGCTAATATTTCAAATTAGGACTATTATCATTTTTATGCTTTATATTTGTTAGAAGTAGAATGTGATTTTCCTAAACCATAACTGTTTTTAAATACTACATTTTCGCAGCTCAATTTTTTTAAAAAATGACGAGTTTTCATAAATCACATGTTTTAAATAAAGCTTCCGCAACTGGAAAGAGATTTTACAAATATATTAAGGATTTTTCACTTTAAAGAAGTGTTTCCAATGAAAACAAGGTTTTCGATAAAACACTTCAATGCAATGCGCCAGATTTGGTGATAACGTTCGACTGGGTTTGGGGTGTTACAATCACAAAGAGGTTTTAATATAGAACAAATTTTCAACGAAAGTATATTTTTTGAAAAACACTTCAATGTGATATCGCAGATTTGGCCATAACGTTTAGGCCAGGTTTGGGGTATTACATTTAGTGGTATTAGAGCTAGGTTGAAAAACTCGACTGTAAATTTGGGTTTTTCCTAATCACTTGAAATTTTCAAAATGAACTATTTCAAATGATTAAAGGGTACTTTGAAATATTTTTACTGAATGTGTGGTACACCGAGTTTCCGGTGCCGACTCTGTAAGTTCTATAAAACTATTTTTTGTTTAAATTGAAATACTAAAACTACTATAGGCAATAGACTGTATCGAAATACCCTGTTTAGGTTAACCTAAAACTATAGTAAAGACTACGATCTATGAAAAAAAACTCTGAGTTACTGATAACATTTTCATAAAATATCCTGTAATAAACACTGGAACTATAAACTGATACATAAAATTTCTAATTCAGACAATACGCAAATCGATAATGAGCACCAGATGTACTCGTGGAAGGGGTACGAGAGGCCGCGGAGGAGGCTGTGGAGGTGCTTGGGTCGGGTCTTTGTCATCGGGCCACATGCCTAATGTTGAATCTAGATAGGCACCGACTTCACCTGTGACTAAGATAGGGTCTCATGATCGTGCGGCTGGGGATGACGCATTGTCCCAAGCTATGTTGCGAATTTTGGAGAGGGTCACTGGGCCCAATACTAGTACTGTGGGCCGTGGGTCGATTACGGAACTACTCAGGTCTAATGGGGCTGAGATTTTTAAGGGTATTTCTGGAGTTGCCCTTAATGTGGCTGAATATTAGATTAAGGCCACAAAGAGGATCATGGACAACCTCGACTGCACCCCGAGTAGAAACTAAAAATACAGTGTCATTGCTACGAGATGAAGCCTATTAGTGGTGGCTTACAATTAAGGAGGGTACTTAGCCCAATCGGTTGACCTGGGAATTTTTCAGAACTGTATTCCAAGGAAAATATGTGGGCGCTAGTTATGTGGATGCCCAGAGGAGAGAGTTTCTGAATTTGATTCAAGGGCATAAATCTGTGGCTGAATATGAGGCTGCATTTTTGCGACTTAGCCGTTATGCGCGTGGGATAGTGGCTACTGAATATGAGCATTGTGTTCGATTCTAGGACGGCCTCAGGGATGATTTAAGGGTTTTGATAGCTCCACAGAGGGAGTGAGATTTTGTTGTATTAGTGGAAAAGGCGAAGATCACCGAGGATGTGAAGTGCGTTGAGCGCTAGAACCGTGAGAAGGATAGAGGTAGGAACAAAGGGTTTAGGATCCCTCAAGTTCAATTATGAGGCTTAAGAAAAAGGCCAGAGTTGATGGGACAGTCAGAGTTGGGGCCCCTATTGCTGCTACTGGACCACAGCCCTGTACTAATTGTGGGAGACGCCATCAAGGCGAGTGCTAGAGAAGGGTTTGGCATGTTTTAGGTTTGGATCTTTAGAGCATCATATCAAAGATTGTCCAAGGAGGCCTGAGCAGAGGCAAGCTACTGGTTTGGGTAATGTACAACCGTCGAGGCGTGTTCAGCAGTCATCGAGAGGCTGTGGCCAGGCTAGAGGTGGTAATGGTTTGGGTCGTGGTCAGAGGGCCCCGGGCAAAGGTGCCGATCATACTGTGGTGAGGTAGCCAGCTCTGGTTTATGCTACACATCGTCGGGAGGACGGAGACGCCCCAGATGTTGTTATGGGTACATTCTTTAATCATAATGTACCTTATACTGCACTGATTGATGTTGGGTCTATGCATTCTTATATAGCATGTACTGTATCCGAGACTTTGGGTATAATGGTTGAAAGTACCACGAGTGAGGTTACTGTGTTGAGTCCACTAGGGCAGTCAGTGAGAGTAAATAAATTGTTCAGGGATGTACATTTGGAGGTTTAAGGAACTACCTTTTTGGTGGATTTAATGGAACACCCTTTTGGAGAATTCGACTTAATACTGGGTATGGACTGGCTAGTTAAACACCAAGTGAATTTGGATTGTGCTGCTAAGTGGGTGGTAGTGAAAACTGTGGAGGGTAATGAGGTAATGGTAATTGGGGAGTGTCGAAATTATTTGTCAAATGTGATTTCTGCACTAAGGGCCAAGAATTTGGTTCGTAAGGGTTGTGAGGCGTATTTAGCCTACATTAGTATTTCTAATTCTGAGCTTTCTTCTGTTAAAGATATCAGAACCATTAAGGACTTTTCGGATGTGTTTCTCGATGAGCTATTGGGGTTACCTCCAAACTGAGAAGTTGAGTTTGGAATCGAGCTCTTGCCTGGTACAGCACCGGTGTCCATCGCCCCTTATAGGATGGCATCAAAAGAGCTAGTAGAGCATAAGGCTCAGATTCAAGAGTTACTAGATCGAGGGTTCATCCGACCTAGTGTGTCTCCGTGGGGAGCACCGATTTTATTTGTGAAAAAGAAGGATGGATCCATGCGTATGTGCATCGACATAGGCAACTGAATAAATTGACTATTAAGAATAAGTACCCCCTTCCGAGGATTGATGATCTATTCCACCAGATTCGAGGAGCTTTGGTATTCTCTAAGATTGATCTCCGATCGGGGTACCATCAACTGAGAGTAAAAGATGTTGATGCTTACAAGACAGCGTTTAGGACTCATTATGGTCATTGCGAGTTTCTAGTGATGTCGTTTGGTCTGACGAATCACCGGCAGCTTTTATGGATTTGATGAACCGAGTGCTCTAGCCCTACTTGGATCGGTTCATAGTAGTTTTTACAGATGACATCTTGGTGTATTCGAGAACTGAGGATGAGCATGATACGCACCTCCGAATTTTTTTGCAGATTTTGAGAGAGAAACAACTATATGCGAAGTTCAGTAAATGCGAGTTCTGGTTACGAGAGGTAACATTTTTGGGTCACATGGTATCTGCTGAAGGGATTAGGGTCGACCCTCAAAAAATTGAGGCTACTCTGGATTGAAAGTCGCCCAAGACGGTATCTGAGATTTGAAGTTTTCTAGGTCTAGCAGGGTATTATAGGTAGTTTGTTGAGGGCTTTTTATTGATTGCTGCACCTCTGACGAAGTTTTTGCGTAAAGGTGTGCCGTTTAACTAGACTGATGCTCAGCAAGAGAGTTTTGAGAAACTTAAGAAAGTTCTGACTGATGCCCTATCTTGATACAACTAGAGTCTAGGAAAGAGTTTACTATCTACAGTGATGCATCACACGTTGGTTTGGGTTGCGTACTGATGCAAGAGGGTAAGGTGGTGGCATACGCGTCTCGCCAGCTTAAGACTCATGAGGTGAATTATAAGACACATGACCTGAAGTTGGCCGCGGTGGTATTCGCACTGAAAATTTGGAGGCATTACCTGTACGGTGAAAAGTGTATCATTTACACAGATCACAAAAGCCTCAAGTGTCTCCTCACTCAGAAGAAGTTAAATCTTAGGCAGCGTAGATGGATCGAGCTGCTTAAAGACTATGACTATTTGATTGAATACCATCCTAGTAAAGCCAATGTGGTGGCTGACGCACTAAGCCGTAGGGCTATGATGGATCTGAGGGCAATGTTTGCTCGTCCAAACTTATTTGATGATGTTGGCCGAACTGTATGTTAAACTGACATGGATTGAGCAGATTAAGGGTAAACAGTTAGGGGATGAGTCACTGGGTCCTCGTTTTCGTCAAGTAGAGAGTGGGGAAACTTCAGATTTTGGACTGAATAGTAAAGGGGTTTTGTGTTTCCATAGGAAAGTCTGTGTACCGAAGGATACTAATTTGAGGCAGTCTATATTGCGAGAAGCACATAGTAGTCCTTATGTTATGCATCCCGATGGGAATAAGATGTACCAAGACCTTCAAGAGTTACATTTGTGGCCGGGTCTTAAACTTGAAGTTACTGACTTTGTGAGTAAATGTTTGACTTGCCAACAGGTTAAGCTTGAACATCAGTTACCTTTGGGATTGCTTCAGCCAGTTAAGATTCCACTTTGGAAGTGGGAGAGAGTAATTATGGATTTCATAAGTGGGCTACCCTTAACGCCTACTAAGAAGGATTCGATATGGGTCATCGTGGATCGGTTGACCAAGTCTGCCCATTTCATACCAGTCCATACTGATTACTTGTTACAGAAGCTGGCTAAGCTGTATGTGTTGGAGATGGTGAGACTGTATGGGGTACCGGATTCCATAGTATATGATAGAGATCCTCGCTTCACGTCTCAGTTCTGAAAGAAGCTACATGAAGCATTGGGTACAAGGTTAGACTTCAGTACTGCATTCTATCATCAGACAGATGGTCAGTCAGAGAGGGTTATTCAGATACTGGAGGACATGTTAAGGAGTTGTGTGATTGAGTTCTAAGGTAGTTGCGAAGAGTACTTGCCACTAGCGGAGTTTGTATATAACAATATCTACCAGTCTAGCATACAGATGGCACCTTACGAGGCATTATATAGTCGAAGGTATCGTACTCCTTTGTGTTGGACTGAGTTGGGCAAGCGACATGTTCTGGGCCCTAAATTGGTTTTTGATATCGAGGACAAAGATAAACTAATTATGGATCGACTGAAGGCGACATCAGAAAAATAGAAGTCATATGCAGATCTGAAGCGTAAGGAGATTGAGTATTCTATGGGGGACTTCGTTTTTCTCAAGGTTTTGCCATGAAAAAAGGTATTGAGGTTTGGACGGAGGCCAAGCTAAGCCCTAGGTTCATTGGGCCTTACCGCATACTAAAACGTGTGGGACCGGTTACCTATCAGCTTGAGTTACCTCCAGAGTTAGACTGGATTCATGATGTGTTCCACGTCTCTATGTTGAGGCGTACTGCTCTGATCCCACGCATGTTATTTCAACAGAGGAGATTGAGGTTAGACCAGATCTGACCTTTGAGGAGGACCTAGTTCAGATTCTAGAGCGTGATGTAAAAGTGTTAAGGAAGAAGTCTATCCAGCTTATTAAGGAACTTTGGCGTAATCACAGCTCTGAGGAAGCCACGTGGGAGCCTGAGGAGACAATGCGACAACAACACCCTCATCTGTTTTGACCAGGTAAATTTTAAGGCCGAAATTTTCTTTTAGGGGGTAGAGTTGTAACGCCCCAAGCTCTAGGTATTTATTTTTGCATGTTGTATTACACAATTGCATGTCTACTTCAGCGATTGAGTGTTCTGGGAAGTGTCTAAGAAGTCCTGAGTTCAAGCCTTGGCTTGTACAAAATTTTGTTTTTACTTGAATAAACCCTATCTCTGCTCTATAAACTTCTTAAATAAATGTGGTTTAAACATGTCATAAAGAGCTTGCTAGTCTAGGGGTAAGTGACGTGTGGAGTGTGCCTTGGAGTTTGAGGTTCGAGGCTTGGTGATGAAAAAGGAGTGATTATTTTGTTGTTGTACCATGTAAGAGTTTGTACATCAGTGGGATTCTATTGCTAATGGACGATTGGAGTGTTTGAGGGAGTGGGGAGTGTGTAGCCGAATTCTAGGAGGAGATTGTGGAGAGATTTTAGGAGAGAATTAAGGGAGGTTGAGGGGTGAGTGAGTAGTATGTCGAATGTGGGAACTCCATTGTACCAATTCGGTCATAGGACTTTTTAACTTTAGTGATGAAATTATGTTTTAGTTTTGCTCTCCATTGTCTTCGTATCATTCTTTTGAGTGTTGTTTGTTTGGTAGCCGAATATTACTTGTGACCATTCGGGTATTTTTTGGGTTGGCCTACTTTGGTTTTGTTCTTCAATATCGTGCTTTGGGGTTGATCGACTTTCCTCTCTCCATCACTCTTCTTCTCTTAATTTTCTTTGCCTTAGCCAAACCTTCTTTCTCCCCCTCTCCCTATCGGTCATTGACATTCACTTCTCCTTTTGTCTTTGGCTGAATACTCTTCTCCTTCCTCTTTATCGATTCTTTCAGGTTTTAACAGTTGCACCTTGGTACTGTTGCTAATTAGTTCCTCTCTCTTTCTCCCTCATTATTCTTTCAGTTTTCGGCAGGCTTCTCTTTCACTACTTAAGCCGAATACCTTGTTCTCTCCTTCTATACTTTCGGTTCTGGACTATTGATATTCAATCAATCAGGTGTGAGGGTATGTGGTTATTCCTTTTATCTCTCCTTATCTCTTCTGTCATGCTAATAGTTTCATCTAACATCTCTTTATGCTACCGTTGTCTGAATGGTACAAGGGTTCCATTTTGCCTCTATATTTGTGTACTTCCGGCTCTTGTAGGTGTAGGCCGAATATTCTCCCCTTCTAGTCTAGACATTACGTTTTCAGTAAGTGATTGTTTAACTAGTTCAAATTGTTCTGTTGTTTGATGGTTGATAAGGTTTATTGGAGTGCAGGAAACCCCTAAGGCCTTGTGGTTAGATTTCTTGCAACAGTTGCAAGGTGATCGATCAAAGCAAGTGATAGATAATTTCTTGAGCAAGTGTTGGCTAGGGTTCTTTTCAATTCGTTTGATAAGTGTTTAACCAAAGTTCTGATTGTGATAAGTTTGGAATACTCGTGGACCAGTAGCGTATCTTCGCAATCAGATGTGTAAACACTACCCAATTACAAATCGGCAAAGGTCGACAAATGTGACTATTATCGCTACACTGGCATACGCTCGCTCGTGTGGTAAATCGAATGCATAAACGGGGGGCTTGATCGTAGAGGCCACCATGAGCGTTTTCATGGGCTTAGGCCGTTCTGGGCCACGTAAGGCCGAAATAGACCGTGTGGGCCCCACGGGCTCGTGGGCCTCACACGGGTAAACCACACGAGCGTGTAGAGGTTAATGGGCCAAGCTGGTTAGTTCACACGGCCAAGGCCATTTTTGGGCCTTGTGGGCCACACGGGTGTGTGGGCCGACATGGGCCTGCATTATGGGCCTTGGGCCCATTTTCACTGTTTAACTGTTAAGGTTGCACGAGTCGCCTGATACGACTGTGGACCTACTGTTGGGTCAGTAAGCATACTTAGACCCTAAAATTGATAAATGACTGTTATGCCCTTATGAGGTAAAATGACTATTATGCCCTTATGAGATGTATGATTGTATTGAGCATGCCATTTTATATATGTTGCATACATGCATGATAATATGATATGTTGCATGGGGATGGGTTATTATGATTGGAGGAAGTGTACTGTACTGGCAGCTTTGCTGCAATTTTTGTTTAGTGCCACAACCGGTGCTACTTTTGGTGTGTAGGGATGGGTGGGTTGATTTTATCCCCACATAGTGTGTAGGGCTGGACGGAGTGATGTGTAGAGGCTGGCTGGGTAGGGTTTTTGATTGCATATCTGTACTGTGACCACTACTGAATTGGGCTAAGACCCACACTGATTCTGATACTGTAATGGGCTAAGGCCCTAACTGAAATTAATTTGTTACGGAAGCAGGCTTAGGCCCAGACTGTAAATGCCTACTGTATGACTGACTGTTGTTAACTAATTACACACTGAGTTTCCATAAACTCAACCTTCTATTTTATGCGTAGGTAATCCTTAGGCGGATCAGTACTGCGAGGGACTCGAAGGTGGCCACACAACCGCATTTGCTTCCATTTTTAACTTTTCATTTTTAAGTAATTTAATTTAGGTATTTGTTTTGTAATAAGGCCTCTTTAAGTTTTTATTTGAATTTGGGATCTATTACTTTGATTTATATCTGTTAGTAGTAGGCCGCGGGTTTTTAAAAAAATAAATTCTTTTCCCAAACAACACGTTTACACAACATATTTTGAAAGCTTCCACAACAGACATTGTTTTAAAGTGTAACAACAATCTAATATGATCAAGATTTTGCTAAAATGACTTGAGTCTTGGCAATGAACAAGATATCCTAAATTTTCGTTAAGATCACAAAGAGGTTTTAATATAGAATGGATTTTCAACGAAAGTATGTTTTTTGAAAAACATTCAATATGACATCGCAGATTCGACCATAACGTCTAGGCCGAGTTTGGGGTGTTACATTCAATACCTATGTAGTAGATGATACTATGTGTATGAAGCTTGATGAATTCGTATGAACCATATTAAATGAGATAGAATAGAATTGATGGATGAATTGTGAATTACTAAGTGTTTATTAATTAATGTTTCGTATATTATAAGTTGTTGATTATTTATGGTACGAACTTACTAAGCTTTAAAGCTTATTGTGTAAAATGTTCTCTGTTTTACAGTGTTATAAAGTTAGCTTGGATTTGGGGATCATCAGCGACATCAATCACACTATCGGACATCTATTTTGGTATCATTTTGAGAGTAGTATATATAGTATATGGCATGTATAGGCTAGAGTTACTTTGATATGTTTTGTGATGTGAATATCTAGCCATGAGATTTGGCTTGTAAATGTTGGTATGTATGGCCTCTTAAGTTGGCCTAAATGGTATATTTGAAAAGTAAGAAATGTGATGTTTATAATATCTATATGATGGTTTATTATAGGATATTGAAGTAATGAGTTTATACATTTGGAACTTTGGTAAATTGTGAAGATGTTGGCACATTGTATTGATTGAGGTTATATAATTTGATATGTGATTGAATTGGTATGTTTTGGTTACCTTTAAAATGTATGTAAATGATGCAAAAATGTTGAGGTTTTGGTGTGCTTGAGATAGGTGGGAAATGTGATTTAAACCAAGCCTAATTTTGCCCTACACGGATGAGCACACGGGCGTGTGTCTTGACCGTGTGTCTATTATAACTTAGTTATGCAAGTCAGTCTTGAGCACGACCTAGACACATGGGCATGTCTCTTGGCCGTGTGAGACGCACAGCCTTGGCATATAGCCGTGTATGGCCATTTCGAATGGTACACGGGCTAGACACATGAGCGTGTGGTTGGTTGTGTGACCCAAGTCAGTTTTGACCACAGCCAAGGCACACGAGCGTGTCTTGTGGCCGTGTGGTTATGTCAGTATGTATACCCTGTTTTGCCATGGTTTAAACACACGGGTGTGTCTAAATCCGTGTGAGGCACACGGCCTGTCCACACAAGCGTGTGACCTGTGAAACTTTGAAAATTTTTTTAAGTTTCTGAGAAAATTTGTATGTGCTCGGTTTAGTCCTGACCCTTTTCTAAAGCACGTTTAAGGTCTCGTAAATCTATGTAAGGGAATTTGTAACGATGTGTGACGATGATGCTATGGTGATTGAGAAATGAATGCGAGATGTTTAGATTTGTTCAGTAACGCATTTAACCTTAGTCCGGCGATGGATATGGGTTAGGGGTGTTACATGTAATGAAATAAATTATTTGAGTAGTGTTAAGTACATGTTTAAGGTGTTGTTATGAGATGAAATTGCGTGATTATTGGAATTAGACATGGATGGTATGAATGAATGGTAAGTTAGGTATGTGACTAAGTTTGTACATTGTGAATTTAAATGCACGTTAGCTTGGTGTGAGATAGGCATTTGATTTGGCAAATGAATTGTGGTGTCAATGAGGGCACATTGGTTAGGCACTTAGGTTGAATGTTTTGGCATGTTTAAGACTTGTTTGAATGGTTTTTGAAGGCATGAAAATGGGTGAATTTGGTTTGGCTAGGCATCTAAGAAAAGGGATTTGTTTTATCTTATTTTGGGAAGGCATTTTAGGTGCACATTGTCACACCACACGGCCATGTGTCATTTTAATATAGGTGCAGGTTGGTCCACATAGTCACAAAGAGTTACACGGCCTATCGACATGGTCGTGTGAACTTACTTCGAATACACACACGGTCTGGCACACGGCCTGCGACATGACCGTGTGACACTATTTTGAATACCCACATGAGCAGACACACAGGCTAGGACACAACCATGTGACCCATATTTTGATTTGTACACGGTTGGCCACACTCCATGTTTCTAAGCCACGCGGTCTAGGCTCTATCACACGGCCTGGACACACAACCGTGTGACCCCTGTTTCAAAAATTTTCAAAATTTCCTATTTTGTTTCAAATTTGTCCCTAATTGTTCCCAAACTATTTTTAAGGTCTCGTAGGCTCAGTTTAAGGCTCGTAAATTTATTTATGCTATGAATGAAAATTAAATTTAATTGTTAGCATTTAAATTTGAATAATTGTTTCTATATGATGTTGATTGTTTCAAATTGTACTGTAATACTTTGTAACCCTAATCAGACAACATAAACGGGTTAAGGGTGTTACAAACATGGTACCTCAACAGATGAAAGAAGCTTTCTGCTCCTATCTTTTTTCCAATACTCAGCTATATTGTCTTCTCAAGCCTTATTAGTAGAATATGGGCTTATAAGCCAAGCCCTCCAAGAAGCTAGCGAGTAAAATTATGCTAAGGTAATGAGCTTGGAGGAAGCTGTTAAAACTAGTGAACAATCTTTGGCTCAGCTATGCTAGAATCATCAAGGGGCTATAAGACAAATCAAAAGCCTCAATTCATGTGTCATGGATGGGAAGTACAAGTATAAAGATACACAAACTAAATGCACACTATTGGAGAAGGAGAATAATCTACAAAAGGATTGATAGTCCTTTAAAGAGGAGAAGCTTAAAGCCCAAGAATAGTGCCACAAAGTAGAGCTGAAAGGTTTATGCAAATCCAGCGGAGAAGCTTTAAGGAAATACTAGGAGGATACAAAGAAGAATTTGAATGAGGCTCTACCAAAATTGAGGTCTAACCTAGTTCTCCATGCCCAAGTGGTTGCAAGCCCTCTTAATCTTATTCAGGTAGATTTTAACTGCCTTTAGAGTATCTCTACTAAATCACTGAACTTCAATGTCTACAACCCTGAGGGTGAAAACTAGAAAAATTTCCAGAGGGAGTTGAAACAACCAACTGGTATTTGCATTCCCAGTGTGCCTGAGTAGAGGACGAGGAAGAAGACTTGGAAGATTCAATAGATTTAGAGAAAGCCTTAGCAACAAATAAATCCCCTGTAGAGCCCAATGGTCCACTAGCTAAAGGAGGGAATTAAGAATTTTGCTTTCCTCGTACTAGCTCATTTATTTCTCTTTCTTAAATATTTCCCCTATTTATCATTAATGAACTTATCATTTTCCTCTCGATTGTCTTTCTCACTGTAATGCCAACAATATTCCAAATTATATTATAAACAAAAGGCTTTAACTTACTTGAGGAACTAAGCTAGGTCTAGCGTATTATGCATATAGGGTTAACTCTTACTTATCTTCCAAAGGATCAACCAAACCAAAAGCTTTAATACCAATTAAATATAACACCCTCTACCTTACCCGAATCACTAGAGTTGGATATTGGATGTTACAACACAAAACACTTGATAGAAAATTTATACAACAAGTGTAAACTATTTTTAAACATACTTCATGTTACTTTATATTATTCTTTAATATAAAAGAGAATCTTAAATAATTACATTAAATAGTGTACAACGTTACAACATAAATCATTATTAAAAACAAACTCTTTAAGGAGTGGTATACTATACGCCATACTCCTAAGATGTCCTCTGTATGTATAATAACCCGACTCGTCGTTACCCTGGCGTATTCTTGGCTTGGTCCCTTCTGGAGTACCTACTCTCACAGTAGGACCTGAATAATGAACAAACACTTATAAGTTCACGCGAACTTAGTGAGTTTTAACACAAAATACCCTAGAGCCTTTCTAATTAAACTCCTCATCTTGAAGATTGTGGATTACATCTCTGGATTTGACAAATACTTCTCTAATATATATATATATATATTGTAACATCTCGATTTTAGGTCTAGTCAGAATAGGGTTTCGGGAACACAAATCTGACGCAGTAAAATTTAATTTTTTATTATATTTTTATGGTTTACAGTTTCATGAAACCATTCTGTCAAAATCTCGTTCGAAAATTTTGACATTTAGGCACTCAATTTAGTCAAAATGACAAAATCATAAAAAGTGCAAAAGTTGAGTTCTACTTGGTAAAGGTGTCCAATTCCTATGAAATTTTAAATTAGAGGCCCTTAGTTGGTAATTAGACCATTTGTTAAGTTAGTGGACAAAAATGGACATAGTGAGATAAAATTTTAAAGTTTGGCAAAAAGGGCATTTTGGTCATTTGGTAAATAAAATAATAAAAAGAAAAAATAAAGCCAAAATTGTGTCAATCTTCTTCTACCTTGGCCGAAATTCTGAAGACACCATAACTAAGGTTTTCTCAACTTTTAAGCTTGATTGTAAGTACATACTAGCCTCGTTTTTAATGCTCTTTACGTTTTTAAAGTCGTATTCACCAGATCTTTTCATTTCTACCATTGTTTTGAAGTAGGGTTCATGTTTAAAAATTTACCCGTGTGTGACATGCATGTGTTTTGATGTTTAACGGTAGAAAATGAAAGTTAGATGCGTAACAAATAACTTTTACTAGGTGATTTTTTATGGAAATGCATAAAAGGACTTATTTGTAAAAAAGTTGTAAAATGGGTAGTAAAAAAATCTGATTTAATGAAAAATGTGGGCTGATATGAGCATGTATATGGTTCGGCTAGGCTTGAGTTACCAAAAAATTGAATACATTTCATTTTACGAGCCTAGGACCTAAAATATAAAATGTCAAAAAGTTAAGGACAAAATGGTAATTTTGTCTAGGATGCAAATTAATGTAAATGTATGTGAAAAATGATGAATTGATAGTCGAATTTGCTTATATAGACCCGGAACAACCAATTACAAAACTAGATCGAGGAAAACGATAGATCTCGGAATAGTTGAGTTTGAATACAAATCATTCTCAATGTAAGTTCGTGTAATTTAATTTGGTATGTTATTATGTTTTAATTGAATTGTGTGATTGAGATAATATATATACACGTAATGATACACACTATGAAATAATCATAAGATGGAAAACATGAATAAAATGTCATTGTCCCTATTAAGCATTGTATTTCGATGGATTATAATAATTTCCTTGAACTAAATGAAAATAATATAGAAAGGATTTAGCCCAGACGGGCAATCCTGAGCTACACTCTCTTGAGCAAATGTTATGAAATGGGTTTAGCCGGACGGGTAATCCATAGTAGGCTCATTAGAGCTAACGTTATTGAAGGGATTTAAACTGGACTGGTAATCCTAAATAAGCTCTTGAGAGCGAATGCTAAAGACAGGATTTAGCCTGGACTAGTAATCCTATTATATAAATGTGGCTTGAGAGTGTGCTCTATGAATATGTGCTCAATGAGCACTCTGGATATAAATTGACAGATGATTGACATGTATACCTCGAGTATACTACCATAGTCTCCATCGAGATTTACAATGGTTCAACAAAAAGAAATCTTGAAAAATGGAAACTGTGCAATGATATGAAAGTTTATATTATGGTGAGCTCATCTATGTTGGTTTGAATACTTCATGATGTGTATGACTAACTCGTTTATTGAGCGAATGTATTTAGGTAAATTGTCAAAATTATTGATGGAATGAATGCGTATGTATGCTTATTTGAATAATTATGACCGGTAAGTTTTCTTTCTATTACACGAACTTACTAAGCATAAAATGCTTACCCCGTTTTACTTTTCCTTGTTTTATAGTGCTCGTAAAGCTCGCGAAGGTTAGAGGATTCGGTCAGAGCAAGATCATACTATCCACAAATCTCCTTTTGGTATAGCTAAATGATTCATTTTGGTATAATGGCATTTATAAGCTATTTGGCATAGATGAAGGCTTGTAAGTAATATTTTGTGACTTAGCCATTGGAATGGCTAAGGATGTTCAAGTGTGCATGTATGATGTTAATGTATGTCCAAATTTTTAAGTGTTAAGTATGGTTGATGATACATTTTGTAAGTGGCCATTGAAATTGGCTAACCTTGGTTTAAGTTTACATGCATATGATGATGTTTTTCATGGATGTGGAAATTGCATGGTATGAGTTAATATGCATGTAAATGATGTGTGGATCCCTTGGTTATGGATGAATTGGTTATATGTTTATACTTGGAATGGTATTACATGTTGTTGTGTAGGTTAAGCATGGAAGGGTGGCAAAAAGGCCTGGAAAATAGCCTTATTTTTGTCCACACTGGTGTGTGTCTAGGCCGTGTGTGACACACGGCTTGCCCCATAGGTATGTGTTCTGGCCGTGTGTCCCCTGCACTTTAATTGTTGTAAAACAGAATGCTTAATATCAAGCACACGGGCAGAGACACGAGCGTGTGTCTCAGTCGTGTGGACGACACGGCCTTGAACACAAGCACGTGCCCTGGCCGTGTAAAGTCTGCACCTATTTTATGAAAATTTATTCGACCACACGGCCTAAGCACACAGACGTGTGCCTTAGCCATGTGACTTCAATTTGTTGATGACGTCATAAACAGAGAGTTACACAGGTTAAGGACACGGGCGTGTGTGACCACACAGCCTGCCCACACAGGCGTGTCCCAAGCCACAAAGGCGTGTGACCCCTATTTTGGTGAAAATTTTTCTAAGCATTGCAAAATTCCTAAAGTTCTCAGTTTAGTCCTGAACCTCTTTCAATGTATGTTTTGAGCCTCATAGGCTCTTTTTAGGGACGAAATGAATGTTTATGAAAATTTTTAAATATGAGTGGAAATTTGTGTCTCAGTTTTAAATGTTTGTTTGAGTTTAACTCCAATAATGCCTCATACCCTGTTCCGACGTCAAATACGGGTAAGGGGTGTTACATATACATATATTCCAGCTTCCATACTTAACGTATCAACTCTCACTTCACTCCTTAGTTGATTCCAGATCCTACCAGTCGATATAGATCTTATTTCTTCTTAGAACAACAAAGGTATTTCTTAGAAGAATATCTATACAGATCCCGCTTTCGACAGATTCTTATTCAAACAAACATTGAATACTTTTCCTTAAGATGGGTACTCACAGATACTATTCTTAGTGGATAATTAAACTAACTAATCTTTTACAATGAACTCCATACTAATATTACATTTGGCGAATTCTTATACTAAGTTTGTAATAGCCCGTTTTTCAGTGGTTTCGGGGCCACAATTCAACAAGTGGGTCCATAAATATTAAATTAATATTTATGAGTCAAGTATAAAATTACGTTTAAATTTGATTTAATGATTTATTATTAATTGAATGAATAATTAGGTTTAAATGGTATGTCCTTAGAGTCAAGTAGTTTTAGAAAATAAGGTATTGTTACCTCATTTCTAAAAATCAAGGTCGTAAATATTATATTAAATATTTACGGAGTGCTATTAAGGTCGTATTAAAATTTGGTTAAGAAATTTTGACATTTAGATAGTTAATTAATTTAAAATGACTAAATCATAAAAGTCACAAAAGTTGACTTTTATTAGATAAAGGTGTTAAAGGCTAAATTAACAAGGTTTTAAGTGGCAATTCCACCATTTTTTTAGTGGCATGCATGATTAGTATAGTTTATGGGTGAATAAATGTGTTGATATTAATAAAATATTACAATAAGTTAAGAAAAATAAAGAAACAATAAAATAAAAACAAACATACCACTTTTATTTTTTTATGGTTCATCTTCCTCCAACCAAAACTCCATTCTTGGAGACAAAGGAAGTTCGGCCAACTCTTTTCCATGCATGCTTGTGATTTTAAGCTTTGTTTTTAGTGATTTTTATGTTTCGTAACCGTATTAGCTTAATTTAGTTAGCTCGGGGGTTAGTTTGTTAAATTGTTAAAATTTTATGGATTTGCCTTGAATGAATTGGGAGTATTTGTGATCCTAGTTGATAAATTAGTAAGCTTGATTGTTAAATAGAAGTAATTTGTTACGTGATTTTTGGTAATTTTAATGTTTAGGGATTTATTTGTGGAAATAGTAAAATTCAAGGTAAATATTGTGAAATGATGGTAAAAATGGCTGATTATAAACCCTATAAAAATCAACTACCATGAATTTTAATTACAAGTGGTTAAATTGCAAGTTTTGGGTTTAGGGACTAAATTGCATAAAAGGTTAAATTGCAAGTTTCAGGTTTAGGGACTAATTTTGTAAATTTCCCATTGTTAAGGATTATAAGTTGAATTAGTTATTTTTAAGTTTTTTAATGGTTTAATTGAATAAAATTTATTATTTAGATAAAGAAACGTGCCAAACGGATCTAAACTGAGGGAAAATTTAAAGTGTCAAATTAGTCGGTGACTTCGTTTTTACAACTGTTTTTGTCGAGGTAAGTTCGTGTTTCATTTTAAAATATTACATTTGAATTTATAAGATTAATTGATAGCTTTATATATATGTATGTTTATGAAATTGTTTATATGATTTATTTGATTTGAAAAAAAAAAAGAAGAAAGGACCGTGATTGAAATATCTCATGATATTATACTCATAAAGGAAAAGACCATTGTTGAAAGCCATCATGACACTACATTCAGAATTTCTGAATACTTGAAAAGGAAGTTACCCAAAAGGGATAACACATGAAAAGGTTGAAAAGGATATCAAATGAAAAGGTTGAAAAAGACGTTATTCGAAAAGGATATCAAATAAAAAGGTTGAAAAGGACGTTACCCAAATAGGATATCAATGAAAAGGTTGAAAAGGATAGCAATGAAAGGTCAGTACCTCATCCTTCAACCATCCGCTATTCAGGTAACATGTTTCTTGTGAGATATGTATCATAAGTATGAATATGAGATGAATGTTTTGATTAGTATAATTTGATAATGAATATTAGTGCCTTGGTAATTATATGTTTCATATGTGTATAAATATGTTATCTAGTCATGTTTGTGGTGAGTTTCGAGAATTAAATGGTTATATGAGTATTATTCTGAGTACTCGATGTTATTCTATTTAGTTCAATAGGCAATGTAATGGTTAAAAACAAAAAGGTATGTAAATGAAATGAACTATAATTTTTAAGTAATGATATGGAATATGATTAAATGTGCAATTGAAAGGAAAAGTTGGTTTAATGTATATGTATGAGAGATGAATTATGAAAGTGAAATGTTAGATATATTTTTATACCATGCTTTGATTGGATTTATATATGAAATGTTGTACCAACTAACCTTGTGAGATGATGTGTATAGGAAAGGAAAGTTGGCTTATGATATAATGAAGTTATGCTTAGTTTTTTAACTTAAAATGTTCAGTAAATAAGTTTCCTTGATACGAGCTTACTAAGCACTAGTTGCTTATGTTGTTATTTTCTATATTGCAAATCATCTGAAAGCTCAATTGGTTGGAATCTCGTTGAAGTATCATCACACTATTCATTCGTCATATTAGTAGCTTTGGTTGTTTTGGGTTAATGGTTATAAATGGTATGTAATAGGAGTTTTTATGTTAGTTGTCAATGTGATGTGGTTAAAGCTTATTTGTCTATATGGCTTGATATTGACTTATAAATGTATATATATTTTGTATGTGTTTAAGGTGTGTTTTGGTCATAAGAATGTGTATGGGAAAGGTGTGTTATGGTATGCAAGTATAGGTTTTGAAATGGTTTGTTTTAGGGGCTAAGTTTGGAACACACGGTTACCTCACACATCCTTGTGTCAATTCTATTCTAAGTGTAGATTTCACACAGTCTGAAACATGGTCGTGTGTCTCAAAACAGTTTGTCACATGGTTTAGCACACAGCCTGTGACACGGTCATGTGGCCCTATTTCGAATATACACACGGGGAGACACACGGGCTGGGACACAGCCGTGTGTCCCTACTTCAAATGTCCACACGGCTGTGTGACCCCTTCTTTCTAAAATTTTTAGGTTTTTCCTAAAAAAAATTATTCATTCAGAATGATCCCAGATCATTTTTAAATTGTTTTTTGAACCTCGAAAGCTCGATTTAAGGCCCAAATGTGTATGTTTGCTATAATTGGAATGAGTTGTTGGAAATTTATATTTAAGTTGAATTATCGTTCTGTTTTGAAGTTTAAGGTTATGTTTTGTACAGTAATGCTCTATAACCTTAATCTGGTGTCGGAGATAGGTTAGGGGTGTTACAGAGTTTGATAACTATTAGATTACCAATCAAAACATATCTTGCATCAACCTAAAAACTTATACTAATGATAAAATGCTCTAGGTCATCTAGAAGAATTCTAGACGACTATGTTACATAACATGAGAACGCCCAACTTGACAAACGACTTAGACTCCAAATGGACTTTATATGAGATATGACACCATTCAGACTTGGAGGTTACTAGATAACTCATATCACTTCCTTAAATAGCATAGACAAACTCAAGTCCAGTGAATAGTTCAACATTTTGTCATAACTACGAATAACGCCAATTTCCTATACTAATAGACTTTATATGCTGGATTCCCTCTTTAGAAATACAAATGCATACTCTCTTTTAGGAAACAGCCCTTAAAGCTAATTTAATTTCATCACAAGACTAAACAAGCCAAGTTATCTTCGACTTATTAGATCCTTATCATAGAATTAGTTATCGAAGAAATCTCAGAACTTACCCAGATCTTGCTGCAAAGACGATTAACTAGATTCTGCCACGCAAGTGGAAACACAAAAATATATAGACTTTTTCATGCCCTTTTTAACTCAAATTCATGTAGCTTCGGTGTAATTCTTGTCGAAAAATATAATATAATTATAAAATAATTAAATTGTACTTAAATTGTTAACATATTGAATTTTAATTAATTTTATAATAAATTTTCATAAATTTTGATTTAATTTCGACAGATTTTCACAAAGGATGAAAATTGGCTCGACAGACACTACTAAAAGTGCAAAACCAAGAAGCGATTTTTGAAGAATCAAGGAAAATTAATTTTTTAACCTAAGACGGTCCAAATTATGAATATTAATTCAAAATATAATTAATTTTAATTTTAATCTAATTTATTTTGGGTTAAATAATAATTATTAATTAAATTATGAAAGGAGGCCCAATTGTGCTGAACCGAGAAGACCGATCCAACCAAGCAAAAGGGCTGCCCAAAACTGTCCAACATGCTGACCCAATCAGCTCAAATTAGCTGATTATTTGACTTGAAAATCAGCCCTTGAAGTTTCCTTGAAATTGCATTCAAACTCCTCCACTTATCAAGCTTTTGTAGATTTGCCCTTAGCTAATTTTAGCAACTTTGAAAGCTTCAAACTTGCCGCATGTGTTGACGGCCATAGGGGGAGTTCATTATAACACCCCCTAACCCTGATCGGTCGCCAGAATAGGGTTACAAAGCATTACCAAACTTTTTAGATCAAATACGAACATAATACAAAATAATTAGCATACACTTCATAAAATATTCATATAGTCCCTTTTATGGGCCCACGAGACTTGAAATATGTATTAGAAATAATTCGGGACTAACTTGGGTTCGCTGAAAATTTTTCGCGAGATTTCAAAATTTATCCTAATTGCAGGGCACACACGCCTGTGTGACCCTATGACATGCCTGTGCTTCAGGCCGTTTTCTACCCCGTGTAACTCCCTAACTTACCTCATATGGCCAAGTCACAAGTCAGTGTGCTAGGTTGTGTGGTAAATTTATTTTTCGAAAATTAAGTGCAGTTTTCACATGGCTAGGGCACATGCCCGTGTACTAGGCAGTGTTTCTCACACGGCTGAGATACACACCCGTGTCTCTGCCTGTGTGGTAATACTTGAGTATTCTGTTTTGAAAATTTTAAATTGTAGGGGACACACGGCCAAACCACACGCCCATGTGATAGCCGTGTGTCTCACATGGTTCGGTTACACACCCGTGTGCCAAGCCGTGTGGTTCAAAATAAGCCTTAAATATCAAGTTTACCAACCCTGCAATCTTAAATAACAAGCAACTCAAAAATCAATTATTCAACCAATCCAAAACACATTCAAATACACCTAAAACATGATAAAACTATCAATTTATTAACCTAATCAATGTACTATCATAGATACTTCTCATATATATAACAAAATAATTCATTAAGACTTCTTTCAAACCAATTTCTAAATTATGTCAATTTCATACTTACTTTTGCATAAGCTTTAACATTCATGTTGAACCTCAGGATAACACATAAAATCTATTATATAAGTAATCAATATCATCTTATAACATTATTTACATTCACTTCCCAAAATGACAAACTTAACATCCTAGGTACATACCATTACCAAAAAGAAATGTACTTCACCACAATGAGTTCGGGATCGGCCTTGGCTGTTGATTCAATGATCTGACTTTAACCTAACCTGCGCACGGAAACAAATCATACGCTGAGTATAAACTTAGTGGTATTTCTATAATCTGAATACTTTAAATATAAAATTAATGTTATTTACACATTCAATCATACAAATACTATAATTATACAATAAACAATTCATAGCTAAATCATTTATAACACATTCACTTCCGATCAATTGCTATCCCAGATAGCTTTTCACAATGTCAACACATATCACTTGAACCATAATATTATATCTCTAACCATATTTCATTTTATTATTCAATATCATTCATATCAATCAAATTTGGAAAAATTAAAAAATCCGGCGATCCAAACCAAGGATCCATGTGTAAGGAACGAATCGGGGTGACAAAAAGGTTTCGAAATTATCGAAATTTCAATCTGAGTAGACAGCGACGCCTAGGCAACAGGAATGCTGAACCACTATTGAACCAAGCCGCAACCTTTTTCCGATGTCGGCCTCTACGTAGTCCACCCGATTGAAAATGAACGGTAGAAATCCCAGAAAACTATTTTCAGAGAGTATTTTGCTAAAACGGCTGCTAGACCACTTTCATATTTTCGGGCTAGTTATATATATCCTTTTTAGGGTTTTTTTTTTACCCTTGCTATATATAACTCCCTCTTAATTGGTATATATTTATAACGAATTTTAATTCATTAAAATTAATCCGAACATAATAATTATCATTCAAATAAATATAATAATGTTTAACTAAAAAATTATAATTACATTAATTATAATAAAGATTTCGGTAAACTATATTTATTTAAACTTATATACGAACTAAATTCATATATAAATAAAATTATGTTCTGATTATGTGTACAACATCCTTGTACATAAATAGTATGTTAAACAATTTGATTGCCCAATTAAATTAATTCTATAATTAATTTAATTAATGTGACAACCAAGCAATATACCAACTATGTTTTACCTCGTTCATTTCAACCATAGGGTATGACCCTATAGGTTCTTGTAACGTTAGTAGTAATATTAGAACGATTCTAATGTTACAAACAATGAGTGGCATCTAGCAATACATCAATGCTACCTAAGTTACAAGAAGTCATGATTCGACATAACCTTTTGTGATTAACCTTTCATGCATTCATCCTTAAGTCTTATATCTTTGGAATGGACACAAGTCATGGAATAGTCACACTTGCATAGTCCATCCCATGTTTCTTGATACCTCGAGTAGACTATGATACACAAATAAGTATGACATCTCATATCAACTTATTTGAGCATGGCCATGCATTTCTAGCCTCACTCAATCAAATGGCCTGAAATATTACTCCCATTATGTAGGAGGGACTTATCCTATATTGATCAACTATATCCCTCAACATAGATTGTGGTATATCCAACATCAGTCTTTATAGAACAACCAGTTACGGTGTTTGTTTGACTGTATCAAAATATACAACTCACGATGTTGGGATAAAGATGATCTCAAGTATGAGGATCATATACATATTAATCACTATGAGTAATTGTAATACCCCGAAAATTTTTACAGTAAAATATTATCCGTGATATAGTAAAATAAGGAAATAAAGTGACAAAAAGGGAATTTTTGAGTTATGTCAATATTGAGAAGTATATTATGATATATTAATTCAAGAAAGGACTAAATTGCAAAGATGAGAAAAGTCTTGTTGCACAAGAGTAAATACTCAAAATTTAAGGGGCTGAAGTGTAAATATAAAAAAAGTTGAAGGACTAATAGTGCAAATATTTTAAGGGTGGAATGATCTAGAAACCAAGAAAAATTGATGAATTAGGACCAAATTGAATAGGTAAAAAAATTATGAGGGACTAAATCGCAATTTTACCAAATTAAGTGATGACTCAAGGATGGAATTCTAAAAGATCATGAAGGGTAAAATGGTCAATTGCCCATGATAAGTATGTCATCCACATACAGTACCAAGAATGTGATTGTGCTCCCACTAACTTTCTTGTAAACACATGGCTCATCTTCATTTTTGATAAAACCAAACTCTTTGATTGCATCGTTAAAACGAAGATTCCAACTTCGAGAAGCTTACTTTAATCCATAAATAGATCTTTGTAACTTACATGTCTTTCAAGCATCCTTTGGATTGACAAAACCTTCAGGTTGTGTCATGTACACGTCCTCTTCAAGTTTCCCGTTAAGGAAAGCTATTTTGACATCCATTTGCCAGATTTCATAATCATGAAATGCAGCTATGGCGAGCAAGATCCTGATGGATTTAAACATAGCTACAAGAGAAAAAGTTTCATCATAGTCAACACCATGAATTTGATGAAAACCTTTAGCGACTAATCACCTCTTGTATGTTTGTATATTACCATCCATGTCCATTTTCTTTTTGGAAACCCACTTGCACCCTATAGGTTTAACCCCTTCGGGTGGGTCAACCAAAGTCCATACTTGGTTTTCATACATGGAATCCATCTCAGATCTCATGGCCTCGAGCCATTTCTTAGAGTCTGGGCTCGCCATCGCTTCTTGATAAGTCCTAGGCTCATCTTGATCTATAAGAATAATGTCACCATGCGTTGTAATGAGAAATCCATATCTCTCAGGTGCATGGCTTTCTCTTAAAGATCTACGCGGTGGTTGTGTTTCTATAGCAGTTACTTGTTCCTCAATTTCTTGTGAAATTTCTTTGTTGTTCTATCTACGGTTGGTGGTATCTTGTGATTCTCGAATTTCTTCAAGTTCAATCTTTCTCCCACTTTCTTTTCTAGAAACAAATTCTCTCTCTAGGAAGACACCAATCCGAGCAACAAACACTTTGTTCTCAGTGGGATTAAAGAAATAATATCCATTGGTTTCTTTCGGATACCCCACAAAGATACACCTTTCAGATTTGGGTTCAAGCTTAGTAGACGTCTGACATTTAACATAAGCTTCGCAACCCCAAATTTTCATAAAAGACATACTGGGACGTTTCCCAGTCCACATCTCATATGGCGTCTTTTGAACCGATTTAGTGTGAAAATAGTTGTTTCAAGTGCATGTCCCTAAAAGGAAGTCGGTAGATCAGCATGACTCATCATGGATCGAACCATGTCTAATAGAGTTTGATTTCTTCTCTCAGAAACTCCACTCCATTGAGGAGTACCAGGAGGAGTAAGTTGTGAGACAATCCCACATTCCTTCAAAAGATCATCAAACTCTAGGCTCAAATACTCTCCACCTCGATCAAATCGAAGTGTCTTAATAGTTTTGCCTAGTTGATTTTGTACTTCATTTTTGAATTCCTTGAAATTTTCAAGGGCCTTAGACTTATGGCGCATGAGATAAATATACCCATATCTACTGAAATCATCAGTGAAAGTAATGAAGTAATGAAATCCACCTCTAGCTTGTGTATTTATTGGTCCACATACATCTGAATGTATTAAGCCCAATAAATCACTAGCTCGTTCACTTTTACCAGTAAAAGGAGATTTAGTCATTTTTCCTAATAAGCAAGATTTACATACTTCAAATTGTTCAAAAACAAATGAATTCAAGAGACCATCTTTATGGAGTTTGGATATGCGTTTCTCACTTATGTGGCCCAAACGACAATGCCAAAGATAAGTTTGATTTGAGTCATTTATTTTAAATCATTTAGTATTTATGTTGTAAATGGGATTCATTTGATCTAAAATATAGAGGCCATTAATCAATTGTGTCGAACCATAGAAAACATTATTGAGATAAAAGAAACAACAATTATTCTTAATTATTATCTCAAAACCAATTTTGTCTAAACAAGAAATTGAAATAATGTTTTTAGTCAAACTGGGCACAAAATAACAATCCTCTAAAATTAAACCAAGTCCACTAGGCAAAGATAAAGTATACGTTCCCACAGCTAATGCAGCAACTCTTGCTCCATTTCCAACTCGCAGGTCCACATCTCCTCTAGCCAAAGTGTTACTCCTTTGTAGTCCCTGTACAGAAGTACAAATATGAGAACGACAACCAGTATCTAATACCTAAGAAGTAGGAGTTGATAAATTAATATCAATAACATAAATACCTGAAGTAGACGTTCCACTTGCTTTGGCCTTCTTGATTTCCCCAAGATAGACAGAGCAGTTCTGCTTCCAATGTCCAGTCACACCACAATGAAAACAGTTTCCTTCCTTAGACACCCCACATTTAGGTTTCAGTGCAGCCTTTCCTTTTCCAAGATTGAGCTTACCTTTACCCTTAGGCTTTGTCGGGACTTTGGCCTTTCCCTTGCCCTTATTGTTATGGACCATCAGTATGGGCTTGGGTCCAACTTTTTTCATGTTGCCTTCAGCAGTTTGTAACATGCTAAGCAATTGTGGCAGAGTCTTGTCAATTTCATTCATATTGAAATTGAGGACAAACTGGTCAGAGCTGTCCCAACAACGACACAGAATAACATCAGTGGCCAACTCTTGGCCCAGTGGAAACCCAAGCTTAGACAGGCTTTCAATATAACCAATCATCTTAAGGACATGAGGTCCGATTGGGCTTCCTTCAGCCAGCTTACATTGGAATAAGGCCTTAGAGATATCGAACCTCTCTTACCTTGCTTGCCCTTGATATAGTTCTTTCAAGTGCTCGATCATATCATAAGCAACCATATCCTCATGTTGCTTTTGAAGCTAAGGATTCATAGTGGCAAGCATAAGACATCCAACGTCTACAATATCATCGAGATGCTTCTTGTGAGCATCTTTATCAGCCCTCGAGGCATTAGTAGGTGGTTCATCAGGAAGTGATTTTTCAATGACATATAATTTCCGTTCTTGTTTGAGGACAATCCTCAAGTTACGGAACCAGTCAAGAAAGTTCAAACCATTCAATTTGTCCTTCTCAAGGACCGATCGCAATGAGAGTGTACTAGTGTTTGCAGCCATAATATATCTACAACAATAAAATATGCGTGTGAATAAATTTACGAAGTTTATATCAATCATTAAAAGGACTTTATTATATGATGTTTCCCACTATTCTATTTCAAAATTAATAACCCTCATATATTAATTTCGGAAAGACTTTCTTGAAAGTATTCCTTGTGGGTCAAGGATCCATATTTCACCTCCTATTAAGTCAGCTTTGGCTTTACTCTCAAGATTATGGTTATTTAGGTAAGCAACACTTGCTAATTACATCATATGTAACTCCTACAATTTGGTGAACGACTCTTGTTCTAATCATCTTATGATTTATCCAAATTACTTGCCTCTAGGTTTCTAATCCTATTAGAGTAACCTAGTTAAGTCATTAACCAATTTTTTAACCAGCGAATATCACTTGTTTATTCTTCGCGTTTAACCAAGATAAATACTAGTACTTCGCTTTGGCAAAACCTACATAGTATTGATCGAGGCCTTAACGAGGGCATAAATTAGAAGGCCATGTTGACTTAATATTTTAATAGAGGGATTTTATTAGAGTGTTACATCTCACCAATTATGGTCTACTTTAGTCCATTTAATCTTTTAATTGATCTCATCAATTAATGGGGTTTATTATTACCAAATTTGCATGCTTTAGACATCCATAGCATCTCATACATGAATAAGTAAAGCAATAAATAAATGCAATAGTTATAGCCCATAAACTATGGTGGTTCAACCCAAGCCAATGGGAGAACCAAAAGGGAACCTAAAGGTGTAAGCCGTTTCACAAGATGTCGATCCACACTGGTCGGCCCATCTTCCTTCTCGTCTAGTCCACAGCAACTTTTACAAATTACAAAATTTAGAAACTCGTTTTACATACGAGGGAGTAAGATAAGAAGAGAAATACAAAAGAATAGTAGTAAGGCACGACACGCAAACCGTATTTATAAAATTACAACCTTTTATCAAATGGGTCATCGGGCTATAACTATGCATTTCAAACACCGTGCATTTCAAAAATAGTATACTTTATACAACATTTTACTAAGTGAATTATAAAATATCCTTCCAACCTTTTATGGCCCATTAAGTTTATTTATTACAAAACATACTGGAAGATGATAGGGATCTGAAGGCGGGGGCGAACCCCAGTCAAATGAAACCTCACGATTTGATAACTTTTATCAACAGAATCGTGTTTTTAGGATTTTAATCCTTGAGGTTTCATATCGGAACAACCCTTGTTCCGCGGCGATGAATCCGCATCGGAAATTGTAAATGCCACCCCGCTTCATCACGCATTTCTTAAAGTTAATAGTAAAAAACATCAAACCGAATAGGCCATAACATCATGATTAACATTTAATCACTTATCGAAAGGAACAATTATCAGATTTTATTTAAACGAGTTAAACAGGAATAACATAATAAAATTGAAACATGCATCTCATACAATTGCATCATCCAAGTATTTAAGCCCGAGTCCGTATTACACAAGTGGCTCTGATACCACTGTTGGAACACCGGTGCCTCCAAGGCGCAGCGAAAAATTAAAAAAATCCGGCGATCCAAACCAAGGATCCATGTGTAAGGAACGAATCGGGGTGATAAAAAGGTTTCGAAATTACCAAAATTTCAATCTGAGTAGACAGCGACGCCTAGGCAACAGAAATGCTGAACCACTATCAAACCAAGCCGCAACCTTTTCCGATGTCGGCCTCTACGTAGTCCACCCGATTGACAATGAACAGTAGAAATCCCATAAAACTATTTTCAGAGAGTATTTTGCTAAAACGGCTGCTAGCCTACTTTCATATTTTCGGGCTAGTTATATATATATCCTTTTTAGGGTTTTTTTTACCCTTGCTATATATAACTCCCTCTTAATTGGTATATATTTATAACGAATTTTAATTCATTAAAATTAATCCGAACATAATAATTATCATTCAAATAAATATAATAATGTTTAACCGAAAAATTATAATTACATTAATTATAATAAAGATTTCGGTAAACTATATTTATTTAAACTTATATAGGAACTAAATTCATATATAAATAAAATTATGTTCTGATTATGTGTACAACATCCTTGTACATAAATAGTATGTTAAACAATTTGATTGCCCAATTAAATTAATTCTATAATTAATTTAATTCATGTGACAACCAAGCAATATACCAACTATGTTTTACCTCGTTCATTTCAACCATAGGGTGTGACCCTATAGGTTCTTGTAACGTTAGTAGTAATATTAGAACGATTCTAATGTTACAAACAATGAGTGGCATCTAGCAATGCATCAATGCTACCTAAGTTACAAGAAGTCATGATTCGACATAACCTTTTGTGATTAACCTTTCATGCATTCATCCTTAAGTCCTATATCTTTGGAATGGACACAAGTCATGGAATAGTCACACTTGCATAGTCCATCCTATGTTTCTTGATACCTCGAGTAGACTATGATACACAAATAAGTATGACATCCCATATCAACTTATTTGAGCATGGCCATGCATTTCTAGCCTCACTCAATCAAGTGGCCTGAGATATTACTCCCATTATGTAGGAGGGACTTATCCTATATTGATCAACTATATCTCTCAACATAGATTGTGGTATATCCAACATCAGTCTTTATAGAACAACCAGTTACGGTGTTTGTTTGACTATATCAAAATATACAACTCACGATGTTGGGATAAAGATGATCTCAAGTATGAGGATCATATACATATTAATCACTATGAGTAATGTTGTGACAATTACATAATAATCCAAGAAACATACTCATAGCGTGGTCACCCAATATGTTGTTCTCTAACACACATATTCATGTATTGATCTCGACACTCCATATCAATGACAACTCTTTATCATCAATCAACTACATGTTAGTCTTAATGCATTATTATTGTCCTAGCCAATAACAATACTTGACTAAGGATCTTTTGAGAATAATCATATTATTCTCAGGACATTATTATAAAACAGTTTATTTATGCACACAGAAAAGAAACTGGAATAATAATGGCAACGCCTTATATTAATAAACATGATAAACCAAGTATGTTATTACAACCATCTCGTGATTGATCTTTGGGCATACTCTTACAGATATTATATCTATAACCATATTTCATTTTATTATTCAATATCATTCATATCAATCAAATTTTCCAATTCATTATATACCCCTATTAACACGACTCGAACTTTGGCGAATACACAGATCCAACCAAAACACACCAGTATGGAACCTAGTGCCTCATCAGATAATTCAAAGTAATAAATTGGCACCCAGTGTCTCATCGGCCATGCCGAAGTAAGTTGGTACTCAGTGCCTCTTCGAATTTATCCGAAGTAATAGTTTGACACCCAGTATCTCATCGACTCAAAGTCGAAGTATCCCTAAACTCTTCCAATCCTATGGCATGCCAACTATAACCGACTCAGCCCGATATAGTTAATAGGGTTTAATTTCAACAATCAATATTTTTAAAAATCACAAATCATCATAATCTCAGTTCAATATCAATATAATAACAAATAACAATCAATTCAATTCCATCCAATACCTCATTACCAATACTTACCTTAATTCCACTTACCATACATGTCAAATAAAAAATACAACAAATAATTATTAGATTCGGATTATAGAAATACAAACCGTAATTTCCCGAGTTACTCATTGTCAACTTTTTCCTTTCCCTTCTTAGTCGAAGTTTTTGGTACAACGTTAGCTACAGAAATTAAAACAATTTAAAATCATTAATATAACACAATTTCACATTGAATATTTCAATTTATACTCATCTTTTGCATAAATTCCAATTCAGTCCCTAAACCGAGACTAGTTTTATTTTCCCAAAACAAATTCCATATCTCATTCAATTTCCACTTTAGACTAATTTCAACTCTCTAATTTCACCATAAAACCCTAATTTCAAAATTATTTCAATTTAGTCCCTATTACTCAAAACTGATAGTTTATTTTATAATTCAATCCTTTTCTCAATTCTAACTTGAAATTCTATCAATTTAACCCCTAACACTTCAATTTATTCAACATGAACAACTTTTAAAAATCCACTAACTTCTAAAATTTCAACATAAATCAAGTAGTATTTTGTTTTAGGATTCTAAAAATATCAAAATTACAAGAAAATGGATTAAATTGACTTACCAATTAAACTTCAAACCTTAAAACCCTAATTTCTCCATTTCTTTTTCTTTCTTTCTTTTTCTTTCCTATTTCGTTTGCTTCTCTGTTTTTGTTTCAATTTTGTTCTTCTTTTTCCTTCTTTTATTTACTTTATTTTTTAATGTTTTATTTTAATTAAAATGGTAATATAATATAATAATAATATAATAGAATAATATTTTCTTAAATAATAAGTATATATATGTATTACAAATGTATGTATGTATTTATTACACATGTATATTACCATTACCATACAATTGTCACAATTTGGTTTATATATTTATTTAGTCCCTTAACTTTTCTCTATTCTATAATTCAACTTTTACTCTAAATGCAATCGTGTAACGCCCCAAATCTCGGAAACCTTGTTAAAATTACTTTGTGTGTTTATGACGTGAAAGTATGTTTGCCTTCGTGATTTAATGCTCTGGAAGTGTTTGTGAAGTTATGGCTACAAGTCCTGGCTTGAGCAAAATTTTGGTTTTTATTTGAATAAACCCTGGTCGGTTGCTAGTAAACTTTTAAATTAATGCGAGTAGGACATGACAAAGTGAGCATGCTAGTCTAGTGGTAGGTGGCGTGTGGAGTGTGGAAGGAGTTTGAGGTTCGAATCCCTACTCGTGCATAAGGGAGATTATTTTTATTGCTTGCGTTGGGGAGGTAGTAGTGGTTGGCTGAAACACTGATAAGAGGGGGGAGTCTGAATCGGTCATGGAGGGTTGGTAGGAGGAAGTTGAGGAGAGATAGGAGTAGAGTTTTTAGGAGCGAATCAAGGGATTTGAAGTTGTGGGAAGTTGGCTGAATGGGGACTTTAGGCACTCATGAATTCGGCCTAGGGGTCTTACACCTCATTTGGTCAATTTAGCACTCCTGTTTTCCTTTTTGCGTTTTGGAGTTTTTCCTTTTTTCTGAATAGCCATTTTCTACTAAGGGTCTTGGGGGTACTTCTCGTTTTGACTTTTCGGGCACTTGCCTATTTTCATTTTTGGCTCTTTACAACAGTGTTTTTGATCAACCGTTTTCTTTGCCTCTCCTTCTTAACTTTCGGGTTTGGTTAATGTTTTCTCGATTGATTATTTTCTCCTCTTTCCTTCAACCTTCTTTGATTTTGTTTTGTGTTGGCCGAATCTAAGTTTCTTTGTTCTTCAAAGCCAAACATCTTGTTTCTACTTTCCTTCTTTCTGCTATTAGCCGAATTGTTCTTAGCCGAATATCCCTTTACCATTCGGGTAACTTCTAGGCTTGGGGTCTTGGCTAAGTTTTGGTAAGTTTTCTTCTTGGAAAATGACGACTTCTTCCTCTGTGGGCCGAATGTACCCTTCTCATTCATTCTCTTTTTCACCTAAATGATTGACTGGTAGCATAGTGATATTACCGATTGTTGCTAGGGGTTCGATTTCAATAAGCAAAGGTTGGGCCGATTACTTCTCCTTTACAATTGGTAATTACTCTATCGGTAAGGGTTCAAGTTTTAGTTATATTTGTGTAGAATTATAGATGTTTATGGGTTGGTTAACTATACTTGTGAAGGTAAAGCATTGGAAGGAGTACGTGGAGTTAGAGCAAGGGAAGGTTGAGATTATTGATTGGTAAGTAGATGTTTGATTAAAGTAGTTTCAATATTATGGTATTAGATTAACAAGGGTTGAGACTAATGAGAGGTGGTGGTTGACTATAGGTTCTTGATCTCGGAGGCATTTTGGCTACAACTCCATAATAGGTGTGTGAACACTATCATTAGATGTGTGATAGCAAAAGCTAAAAAGCCGAAAAGTGGGCTGTCGACACCACACAGTGTGTAAGGTCACTCGTGTGGCAGGCTTAGTTGCAAGACGAGGCTGTGACATCGATGGAATGGCCATGAGCGATTTCATGGGCTGAAACGATATTGGGCCATTCTGGGCCAAATTGAGTTGTGTGTGCCCAATGGGCTTGTAGGCCTCACTCAGGGAAATTGCACAAAATGTGGTAAATTGTGGGCCAGGTTGTGTGAATTACACGGCTGAGGCTATTTTTGGGCTATGTGGGCCACCAGAGTATGGGCCCAAGTGGGCCGCAATATGGGCTATAGGCCAATTAGCACTGATTGACTGATAAGGTTGCACGGGTTGCTCAAGACGATTGTGGACCTATTGTTGGGTCGGTAAGCATACTTAGACCCCATACTGATAAAATGACCATTATACCCTTGTGAGGTAAATTGACTGAAATACCCCTTTATTATGTATGACTATTTTTTAGCATGATATTACTGCATACATGTATAATTTTATGATGCATTACATGGGGTGAGATATATGATTTTGGAGGAAGTGTGCTAAAAGGCTATAAGCCTATTATTGGGAGCTCTGTTGCAAATACTGTTTTAGTATCGAATTCGGTACGATTTGGTGTGTAGGGTTGGGTGGGTCGATTTTATCCCCACATGGTGTGTAGGGTTGGTACGGAGTTGGTGTGTAACGGATGGATTGGGTAGGATTCTTTGCTTGCATACTTTATTGATATGGGTTGAGGCCCGGCATCGCCATCATTATCGAAATGGGCTCTCAGCCCATCACATCATCTTCGAAAAGGGGCTAAGGCTCCTAAATGAACCTAAAAGGGATGAGACCCAAATTGCGTTTACTCTGACTGTTTGCTATTATGGAATTTCACACACTGAGTTTTCATAAACTCACTCATCTGTTAACTGTGCATGAAATCCTCAGGCTTAGACAGATTCAGGCGACGGAGGACACAGAGGTAGCCACTCGACGTAGTTCTTTTAATATTATACTTAAGATTTTATTTTGGGTTTTCATTATGTAATAAGGCCTTTTTAATTTTTAATTTTTATTTTGATTTGAAAATTTTATTTACTTTATTTTACCTGCTAGTGATAAGATTCGGATTTTCAAGTAAACCCAAACAAATGATTTTCTGAACACATCACGCTTACGCAACACATTTTAAAAGCTTCTACAACAAGCATAGTTTTAAAGTTTAAATAACAAATTTATAAACAATATTTTGCTAAGTCAACCTGCATTTTTGCAATGAACCAAACAGTCTAAATTTTTCTTGAGAACCTAAAGAAGTTTTTTTTTCACAGAATTCATGTTTTAGAGAAAAACACTCCAATGTGACATCACAAATTCGGCCGTAACGTCTAGGCTAGGTTTGGGGTGTTACAAATCTAGTCCTTTCATCTAATTAACCTTAATTCAAGCTAATTAACCTAGCCAAAACTTAATTAACCACACAACTAACTTCGTAAATATTTTTAATAAATATTTACGAATTCAGTTTACGAAAACGGAGACTCGAAAATACACTTTTCAATAACCGTAAATTTTGGGTCGTTACATTAATGGCTGCTATTTTTGCTATTTTTAGTAGCCTATCCAACCTATAAATGCCCCTCTTGGCTGCTCATTACAAACATACCTCTCACACCCTTCATTCTTCATTTCTCTCTCATTTTCATTCTTCCAAACTTTTCCCTTTCATTCCCTTGCCGATTTCCCCTCTTGGAAAAGAGCCCTTAAACCACTATTGGTAGCAGCATTCAAGTGCTTGTAGAAGCCTCAATTCAACAGGAGCGAGTGGAGAAGGAGGAGCGGAGCAAACTAGTCAGACTTTAGAGAAACATGGGATTTGATTCTAGTTTCCTATTCTTCAACTTTTATTGTTGTTGTTATGAACATGTCTATGAATACTTGTTATGTTGATGTTCTTAATTTTATTAACATGGTTTAAATTTAATTCGTGTTAGGTTAATTGCATTTCATTCACTTAAGTTATTAAAATTATGTTTGTGTTGTTATAAGTCTTGGTAAATTGTTTGATTAAGTAAAACCATGATTATGTTATTCTTGCATTACAATTATGAGGTAACTAGTGAATTAATTATTAATCGTGTTGAAATTGTAATTGATTGACACAATACTTAATCAATGCATGTTTAATCTTCTAAGGTAGCTGAGGGTTAAATCAGTGACGGTATTAAATGGTACATTAGCCTTGCATAACTTGCAAGATTATTGTGATTAAACTATTTCAATGTAGGTATATATTGTTACCTTACTTAATCTTTTACTTGCTTATTTAAATTGAGGAATTTTTTGAATTGGCATAGTGATATGTTCAAGAGAGTAGTTAATTTAGTAAGTCTTTATGTGCTACAGTTAACAAATTACTAAGTTGCCATGAATTTATTCGTAACAACGTGAATATTGTTTTAGTAATATTAAGTTAAGAAATGTGATTAATCTAACACAATCATGTCATCTTGATTAAAATCATCTTTTGAAATCGTGCATTGGAACTTTTATTTTTATTTTATTTTACATAGTTAAATTTTAGTTTTTAATCACTTTCTCAAAATTAAAATATTTTTAATCACCAAAGTGTTTGGATTTCATTTCATCAATAATTTTCTTAAACAGTCCCTGTAGGTACAATAACTCGACATTTACTTTCACTTTATTACTTGTTGTGATTCTGTACACTTGCACATTTCCATCGTTCCAGCAAGCATCACCAATACACCACTTAGACGTTATAGGATTTGCCATAAAGGCAATACAAAATACGCCACTAGGGCTTAGTAGATCACGCCACATAGACGTTAAAAAAAGTTACGTGTTTCCTATCCTGGCGAACTTTGTCAAAAGGTGCCATGGGTTTCTCCCTTATGGTCTTATACATATTTTCATATCATGATCTGTCAGTCCGATTTACATCTCACTGAAGGCATCACCATTAATAATTTCATTATCGTACTATGCCATAGGTCTCAACCACATGGACTTACACATTATTATGCCGTGTTCTGCTAGACCATTAGTATATTTGTAACACCCTAAACTCATATCCATCGATGGGTTAGGGTTACGAAGCATTACCAAACAATCAAAAACATTTAAAACATAAATATCATACATAAGCCAATCATACATACACATTCCGTCACTAAATCGAGCCCTCAAGGCCTTAAACATACTATAGAAACAAATCGAGACCAAATTGAAATCATTTGAAAAGACTAGGAAAAATTTACAAAATTTTGGAAATAGGGGTCACACGGCCATGTGCCTCACACAGCTGAGACACACGCCCGTGTCTCAGGCCATGTAACCTTCAAACTAGGGACACACGACCATGTTCCAGCCCGTTTCCTTACCTATGTAACTCTCTGAGTAGGGTCACACAACCATGTCACACGCCCGTGTGTCAGGCTATGTAACTCTCGAAATTTCCCCACATGCCCATGTGTCAGGCCGTGTGTTAGGCCATGTAACTCATTGACTTGCATAAAAAGGAACCTTCAGGAGACACATGGCCGTGTCGCTAAGCCATGTGTCACACACGACTGAGTTACTCGTCCGTGTCTCAGGCCGTGTGGACCTAAAATTCACCCAAAACAAGCCATTCCCAACACCAAATCATGCATAATCACTTGAACAATTTGTGCACACCTACAAGGTGTCAAACCATACCTAAACATACATATGTATATGCCATTTTAAACCCTAATTCAATTAACCAATATGCCATTCAAGGCTTCTTAAATGCATTCATCAAAACTTACCTAGACTTGCATATATTACCACATTTCAAACATCAATTACCAATTCAATGCTTACCAAATCATACCATAATTAGGCCATAATCGTATTAATTCAAAACATACCATATGAGCCATTCAAAACATCCAACATAGATAGTAACAATGTCACAAACTAGCAATGCATCAAATGTTCCAACAAATTTAACTTGCACCACATATAAACATACCAAAACATCAACTAAACATTCAACTAAATACCATTACAGTTCCACCTATACATGCCATTATAACCTTGGCCAAAATATCAAAAACTACCGACATATATATGCTGGATAGTGTCATAGATCTCCGACGAGCTTCCAAACCGATCGAGCTTCTGATAATCTATAAAACATAGGAAAGAAACTACGTAAGCACATAATGCTTAGTAAGTTCAGAGAAAAATGAAACATAACTTACCATTTCATTCAATAACATTAAAGATAAGAATAATATCACCCAAACCAAAAGCTTGGCATAAGCCTATACATCATTATCAATACACAAGTTAGTGCATTTATACATAACTCATTTGGATTAACCTCATGATAAATCATTTTCATATGAAAATACATCATTTGATTCATTCATCCTTTCCATGAGCATTTGCATAATTCCATTTGGAAACTTACCATTTCAATCCCTTTTTCTTACTCGTTGAACCATCTAGAATATCACCGGATACTCGAAAAAGCTCACGCGAAGTATGCTTAAACATATAACCGTAACCTTTCCTTTACATTGTTGTTCACACGAACTGTGAAATGGGCCCGCTTACACGAGTTGTAGGTCAGAACGTAAGCTACACGATACTACTCACACGAGCTGTGGAATATCCGCAAAAAATGTAGGACCTCAGCCATCAGTAGAACATTCAATACCAACACCAGAAACATGAAATCCTTAATGACATGTCATTTGTATCCTATGAATTCCTAAGGTTCAACCAGGACTCGATAACCATCATAGCATTGATTTATTTATATTTCAATCAATCAACATTATAAATAACATTAACATACAATTAAATAGCATTAATACGATAACCATTCATATGAACTTACCTCGACAACTAGGGGCGTAGAAATGAAGTCGAACTAATTTGAGGCTTTAGCTTTTCCCTGATCTAGATCCGTACGTGGTCTATCTTGATCTAAATAGACAAATTCAATCCATTTAATACCCCTAGTATTCAATTTACTCCATATTTCATATTTATGCAAAATTATCATTTTACCCCTAACATTTTAACTTTTCACAATTTAGTCCTTAAGCTCCTAAATTGAAATCTAAGTATTTTAATCCCCCATTAAAGCTAATTGAATCTATTAGGGACTTATATCAACCCATACAAACCATAATTTCATAAATTTAACATGAACTTTTACTATTTTTACAAATTAATCCCTATATGTAAATTTCGTTAAAAATCACTTTACAGAACTTGTTTATTTAGCAACAAGGATTCATGATTTACCATTTAACATCAAGAATCATACAAAAGAAATTTATGGCATAACCCTCAATCTTTAACAGTTTTACGAATTGACCTTCGGGCTAGATAGATTAAGCTAAAACGACTTCAAAAACATAAAAATCATTAAAAACAAGGCTTGAATACACTTACATGCAAGGAAATAAGCTTAATCGAACTAGATATCTTCCCCAATGGTGGAAATGGCTGGGCCTTGAAGACAATGAAAAAGATGATAGTTTTTATCATCCTTTAGTTTATTAACATTTAACCAATTTATCAATTTACTTAATTAACCTTTAAAAACCATTAAAATTTTAATAAAACCATGTCATGTATATCCACTAACTATTCAAATGGTATAAATACCATTTAAGTCCTTTAATTTAAGATTCCATAGCTATTTGGCTCCTTTAGCTGTTAGAATTCTACTTTTACACTTTTTACGATTTAGTTCTTTTCACTTAACTAATCATGCAAACATCAAAATTTCTTAACGAAATTTTAAATTTACTTTACTAACATCCCATAGACATTAAAATAATAATAAAATAATAATTTACTCGTTAGATTTGTGGTCCCGAAACCACTGTTCTGATTTCATTGAAAACGGACTGTTACAATATTTGTTGTCAACGTGATCTACTTGTCCAGTTAGTAGTGTACCTACCCTACCAGAGGCATAAAAATGGATAAATTCCTCACTTAACATCAATTTCACTTTCCCTAATTCATTCACTCCTAGACTAATTCATACACTTCCATACCTGCTTTCACATGTGTATATACCATGCATCATCTTATTCATAAAACAATTCATATGATTCACTTTGTAAACATGTAGAGTTTTTCACGATGCTTCACATATACATACCTTTACCATTTATCCGTGCATTCACCTCATACGATTTTCAATTATAAAATATTACTAATGAGTCAAGTCAAAGACTCACTTGAAACTCACCTTTACTACAACCCAAAGTTCCAAACCCAAACGTTCTTCACGAACCAACAACAACAACTACTTAAAAGAGCATGGATTCACCATTAGAAACCCATTTATAGATAATTTGTTATCATATCATTTATAGACGACCCCCATGCAGGGTCTCTTATTCATATCTTACTATTTATGCTTCATAACATCTTTACTATTTCAAAATCCTAACATGCAGAGATACTAGGCTTACAAGGAGGTTGAAACATCCATCGATAACCCCATAAACCTTAGCTTCTAGTTTAACAAAGAAGAAGAGAATATTTAATCTTAAGAAAAACTTAAGCGTAAAACAGAAGGAAGAAAAACCATCTAAATGTTCCCTTCTTACCATATATATACCCAGAATCTCTTAATGGATCTTGAAAAGTGTCAAATGCATACAAAAATTATCCCTATAATGTCCTACAAAAACTAGAGAAAATATAAAATAAAATCCAATGTTGGTGCTATTTGAACAGTAAATCTATTCAGTTGACTCCCAACCAATCATGTTATAGAACCCATTTTACACATCGTTCGAGCACACTTGGCGTATCACACTTATGGCGGTAACTCATATGGCGTGGCTTTAAAGAAACTTTAGTGCCTTATAGCTTTAACATATATATAGTAGGTGTTTCATGCTCAACCAAAACTCTAAGGCGTACTTTTCGCTTGTCGTACTATTTCTTCAATTGGAGAATGCTACGAGAACAAATTCTAAGATACCTCTACGGCGGATCCTTTATGCCAATATTTAATTCTCTAGAAGCCTATAAATTAGTGAACTAACTACCATAGTGCTCTAAAATAGGTAGCCTTTGCATCTATACGCCTTTTTTTCTGATCCGCCACTTTTGAGGTGTGATAACATTTCCATAAAAAATAATTCTTATTTGATGTTTTAATTTTTTTTTACCTATTTACAAGTGGGAAAACATTGTAACACCCTATAACTGGCCTAGTAGCCAAGCTCGAATATGGGATCTACACCACCGTCTCATGTTATACGCAACAAGTAAAAGCTCATTCTAAATTAAGTGTCTTTTATATTATCATTCGTATAGGTTCTTGACTAAACATATTCCTAATTATTGATTACACATGCTGAACATACATCAAAAGGTCTTAAAATAATAATTAAACATGCATAAGGTCCATTTAACAAAATCTCAAAACTGTCACGTAGGTATCGATACTGACACTAGGGTATCGATACTTTCATTAAGTAGTATCGATACCACCTGGAAAAACAATATCAAACTTGCATTCTGTTTCTCGATTAAAAACCCAAAGTCTTGAAAATTATCGGTATTTGTCATGAAATATCGATACTTTAACCCCGAGTATCGATACTCGAGCAAATGTATCGATACCAAATCTCTATTCTAACTTTCTGCATGTTTCAAAACATAGAGGTATCAATTTTAAAACTCGGTTATCGATACCTCTACTCCAGACCTAAAAAATGCAGCATACATAAGCAATTAATCCATTCCAGTTTAGTTCCTAAACATCATGCATCAATTACTTAGACAAATAATCATTCAACAGCCTAATTAATAGTTTAATATCGCAAAATCGTGTTCAAGCAAGTAGCGACAATCCATCCTCATGTTCATGAACCTAAGTATAACAATAACATGTAATCCTTATAAACCGAACCAAAAACCAGCAAAATGTCTAGAAGTTAACATGGCTATAAACAAGTCTACCATACTACCTTATACCCCAAAACACAAATAAATATAGAACACCTATAAATAACAAATAGAGTTGCTTGGATCACTTCTTGGAAACCAAACCGCTCATACCGGCATATTACTGATCTACAATGGTTTAAAAGGAGTAGGTGAACTTAACAAGCTCAGTGAATGCCTAAAACAACTACCATGCAAACAATTCATCAAGTATTAATGAAACAACCATATAATACAACCTTAACAGTTCCAACTTTAGTGTCATAATATACTTACTCATGCATTATTTTCTAGTTCTTTTACGTGGTAAACATATTCACTTTTAAGCATATATCATATTACACATATAATCGCCTAACATACAAGCATATATCAGAATATTCATATAATCACATAACATTTAAGCATATGTCACAATACTCGAAAACATCTTTATAGATAAATTGCATAATGGTCACATGTCATATAAACACAAATCACAGTACACACATATTCATAATTTAAGATAATTTGCATAGCAACCACATACTCATTTACGCATGCATCACATTACACGTACATACATTTTAAGATAATTTGGCACATGAGCTATGAAACATAAAAGTGAGATATATCATCACTCATCAGATACGCATATCTCCAACACACCAAACATAAACTCATAGAGTCAAACATGTCACAAAAGTGAAGCACAAAGTTAATACTCTCATTATTTCCCTTCACATGTCTCGACGAATGGAGCTTAACTCAAATTCCCTTATCCCTCCAACATGTCTCAGGGCCTCAATGCCCAAAATCACTATACATATAGGTGAGTACTCACAATCTTATGGCATGTCAACTATATCCAACGGTTTCAAGATCACAAGGCCAAAATATCCGAGTCAAACACATATCACTACCAATTATCCGTGCACAATCATTGCGTGTTTGCATCTTTAGCAAAACACTATCACTAACATTTAATATATACATAACATGTACATATTTGCACTTTCACAACAATTATCATAACCACATATCACATGTTATAGCATCTCATCTCAATTCACATATTCACAAACGCATAAGCACTTTATTCATAAGATAACATAACTATGAGGAAGCTTAAACTCGAAATTTAGAGTAGGGGTTTTAGCTACTACTGAATTCCCAAATAACACATTGAATTATGTCCACAAGTAATTATTCCAAATACTTACCAATTACACTTTCACCGAAAAGCAGAAAGCTCAAACTAGCTTTTCCTTGCCTTTATCTCTACTCATAGAAGGTTCTATCAAATGTGAAACTTCAACACAATAAATTCACACAACAATACATCTAAAAATCAGCCATAGACTCATTATAAGCGTACAAAACATAAACCTAAACTAAGTTCTCATGTAACCGAAACTTATAACATAACAAACTTTAAATTCGAATATCTCGATCTATACTTAATATTTTTACATAAAATCAATTCCATTCATCTTATAATTCACCTACGAATAATTCTCAACCTTTAAACTACACAAAACTACTCAATTCGTGGTATCGACTTTTTCAACATGTTTTATGGCTATTTTTCGAAAATTTATTAAAACTCAAGAAATGTTGAACAAAACTTTAAAGTAAGTTTAGAAACCTTCTATTAATGTTAAAATAAGTTGAAAAACACTTTGAAACCACGTCTTTATGCAAAATCCTGAAATCCACCATTAACGACTCAATTTTCAGCTTTTATTTAAACAATGTGATTTAATGGCTAAAAACTTAGTTTTAAAGACTAAATAACATTTAAAACCATTTAGGAGTTGAACTGTTACCTTAGACGACGAAAACTGAACGTTTGATCGAAAACTTGAAAAACCCGAAAGCTTGATAATGGAGAAAACTATGGTGTTTTTGGGTATTTTCTGGAAGTATTATGGAGGTTTAATGTTGTAAGAATGATGGAAATCAAAAGACTAAAGTTTGGAATAAAAAATCGAATAGAGAGGGTAAGGGAAAACAAAAGGACAACAACAAGAATGAGAAGGGAAGAAACTAAGGTGAAATACATGTAGATGGGGGAAGTATTAGGGTAAATTTTAAAATTTGGTTTAATTGCTTCACAAAGACTCATAATTCTATCACTTTTATGAATCAGTCCTATTTTCAAAATTAAAAGTATTTAAAACTCATTTTTAGAAATTGATTTAATTTTCTAAAAACTATAATTAAAAGCATTACTGGTATGTCGTGTCACAAAATTTCGAACACTCTAAGGCTAAAATTCCTAAAATATCGCTAAAATTCCTAGGCACAATTTTGAGGTGTTACAAACATATTGTTGGTGTTTAGTGATGCCAGAAATGATGTCCCGTATAATGCATAGGACTGCAATAGTAACAAACACTCGTCTATATCTTGTGTATCATGTTTTGTCGCCTAAACAAGTTTAACGTATAGCGTTGCTAATACTTCTGAACCCCAACTATACGAGCAAACAACTTGAAAGTCCGCCTATAGAGGCAAGTACATCAGGTGAACTTTATTATTACATGCATTAGGCATAAGTACCCCTTATTAGCTCCAGCATATACGCTTGAGCAGTGCACATCTTCTTCCACTAAAAAACACTACTCGATAAAGTTTTGAAATTTTACTTTAACTAGGAAAATTTGAAACTGGTACACTTATCAGTCAGAGAAACTGATAGCAAAGCGATGTAGGTTCGATTATTTTACTTGAACCCATGACTGCAACACTGTCAACTAGGAGCCCGAGTTGCAATGCAACATTTTCTAAGGAGATGATGTACTTCCCACATGACAATGAAATGTGTGGGTCTTCGGGTGTCACCTTTCAACCAAGGAGAATATCAAGTTGGCCTTAAGCTCAAACATCTTAATCAATGTCGTCGTTCCAAATCCCGCAACATCCAAACAGGGGAAAATGCATTCTTCCGGTTGGTAGCTCGGACCAGGGACACACACTCTCAAGATGCGATACTCACTCTATTCATAACAAATTATCATATTAGTTAAATATGCTAATTAAAAAAAAAGTGCAAATTTATAAAATACCCGTGAATAGCAAGTAGCAAATTTTTTTACTGGGACATTAATCGTCATAGCAGTATGACCGATTTCTCTAATCAATGAACTCATTTCAATATTTACACAAACAAAATTGAATAAACATATCATTTTAAATAATAATGTTTCCGCATGGTAATATTTACCACAACCCATTTTCATAAATAATTTTATCATTTTCATGAATAATTTTATTTTTTTTTGTTTAAATGAAAATATCCACTTAATAATATTAATCACCAACTAAAAAAATATAAACATAAATATCTTTATTGAAAAAAATATAAACATATAAAATATTAACAATAATAAAATCTTAAACCTTAAATTTATCTAAGTATTAAAAATAAAATATAAACATACCGTATACAAATTATTATTACAAACAAAAATAAAAATCATATCTTAAAACTCTTAATAATTTCTCCCTAAAACTTCAACACAAATAATTTTTTTCTCCCCACAACTCTAACACAATCAATAGCACACAAAATTCTCTCATTCACTTTCTTGTTTTCAATTGGGGAGGGGAAACTGTTTATTATATATAAGAAACAAATAAAAAGATGGAGAAAAAAAGGTTGGGGGTGAGCTGTGACCGGTTGGTCACAGTCAGGTGGCACCAACCTGACATCCTGCCGTCCGACGTGACCAATTGATCACAATTCACCCCAGGTCCTTTTTTTTATTCGTTTTTTCATTTTTTTTTTCTGCCACCTTTTAAAAAATAAAACGTTAATGCCGCTAATGTGTCAGGTGACATCATAAAAAAATTCACCATGTATTTTTATTCTGTATAGTCTTTAAAAATACATGTATTCTTTAAAAAATCATACTAGTATCGTTAATGTGTCAAGCAATATCACTTAAAAAAATATATTTTTTTCCAAAAACATGATTAACTGATAATTAGAGAAATAATTAGGGTGATATTGCATGGCAACTTGGAGACACTTGTTTTAATATAGAAATAGATCCATTTTTATAATTAATCTATTATATATTTTTGTATTTAATTTTTTATATTATTTTTGTAAAAACCCATACATTAAAGTTTAAGCATAGAAAATCTATAGCGGACGTGGAGCAATTTGATTGGTAGAATATAGTGTAGTGAGCTAGCCAAAACGAATGGCCTTTTGTGTGCCTGTCGGCAAACGGGCAAAGACCCTTCACGTACATTCTTGCAGTGGTTGGTATCTTCAATCTCCGCCCCCCAAAATCCTTTTCTATTATTAATCCAAATCTTCTATTCTGTTAATTTCACAATTTTACCACTTAACTTTTAACATTTTGTTTTCCATGGACCACTTTCTCCATTCTTCTTCACCATCTGAAGCATAAATAAATATAAAATATAAATATTGTGCTCTCAAATTCCAATCCTACTATTGTCTTCGGAAAATGGGTTTCCTTGTCGGACTGCTGTTCGGTCTTGTCGCCGGCCTTGCTATTGTCGTTCTCTTTGTTCGCTCTGAGAACTCTCGATCCAATCTTCGAACTAAGCTCGTTAGTCCTTCACTAATTTCTTCTCTTTCTTTTCTTTTCCAATTTGATTTTATATTTTTTATTCTAATCTTCTTTTTGTATTGCAGGCAACCACGGTGGCTGCTTTCGCAAGAATGACAGTCGAAGATTCTAGAAAGATCTTGCCGGCAGAATTCTACCCTTCTTGGGTGGTGTTCTCTCAGCGCCAGAAGTTGACTTGGCTTAATCAGCACCTTACGAAGATCTGGCCTTACGTTAACGAGGTCAAGCTTTGTTTAGTGAATGAAACAGAGTTTTATTTTATTTTATTTTATTTTTTAATTGTTTAGATTTGGTGTTACAGGCAGCATCTGATCTGATAAAGGCGTCGGTTGAGCCGGTGCTAGAGCAATATAGGCCAGTTATACTGTCTTCTTTGAAGTTTTCCAAGTTTACTCTCGGCACTGTTGCACCACAGTTTACTGGTTAGTTAATTTGCGTAATTTATCCTTACATTATGAAAGTTTTCATTCTTATTTTTCTTATTCGGTTATCGTTATTTTTAATATTTGGAACTTGAATTATTAACGGGCTTTTTCAATGCTGTTCCCAATGGCCATTAATTTCCAGCAAATGACTAAAACAAAGATCAGTATGAATTTTGGGACATAACTGTTCTAGATGATAGTGTAGGGAAATAATGTATGTGGTTATCCATAAAGTTCAATACTGGTTGCCTTTTTTTATTAATCAACGCACTTTTTGTTCTCCTTTACTAAAATGAGACTTTTCTAGGCGAGTTTTGGAATGGAAGATCCAAAAATTGGTTAGAATCTTGTTAATGTTATGAATCAATGTCATTCTTTAGGAGTAAGTATCGTTGAAGATGGAGTTGATAGTGTTATAATGGAGTTGGAAATGCAATGGGATGCAAATTCAAATATAGTACTTGCTATCAAGACTTATCTTGGTGTATCACTACCAGTGCAGGTATCATCTTTATAAGTTTTTGCTTATTTCTGATGGTTTCTTGCTTGGAACATTTTTCGTCGTTATACCTAGAAAATTTTTCTACGTACTCTGCTGTCAAATTTCTATTGAAGGGTCATAAAAGATGTTCTTTATTTCCATGTTTCAGTTGATGTGATTAAAAGTATATCTTTAATGAATAATGATTCTACAACTATGGAATTCTTTAGCATTTCTTGGGCATTTATGGGGAGTTTGACCACTAAAAGAAATGAAGACCAAGCATATGCAGTTTTCTAGGATCTTTTAGTATGCTGCACTCTAGCAGATATTTTATGTATGGGTTTCTCAGAAACTTCGTGTGGAAGGCTTATAGTTATTACTTATTAGATCATTTAATGCTAACTTAACTTCCTAGGCGCATATTTTGTAGTAATATTTTGTTGTTTGGGACTATTCCACCCTCATCCCTTTTGACATTGCATGCTATGCTTACGCCTCATGAATCTTGTATGCCTAACTTAGCCTTTTTTTTTTTTTTGGTTGACTTAGGTGAAAGATATTGGATTCACTGGAGTTTTCAGGTTGATATTTAAACCCCTGGTGAATGAGTTTCCTTGCTTTGGAGCTGTTTGTTATTCTCTGAGAAAAAAGGTGTGGTATTTGTATCCAACATTTCCAGTTAATGCATGTTGAGCACGCCTATTTACCTAGGAGAAAGAGATTTAATTGTAGACATAGAAAGAAATGCAATCGAGATGCATTTAACATTTACCTAAATGCAATTTTCTGGTACCCAAAGAAGAAGAAAACAATTGATGCTTGGGGGAACTTTCTTAATGGTTTGCTGTTAATTAAATTGATTAGTTAAAGTCATAGCACTGAGAAAATCAATGTAATCATGCAGATATAAGCAGGTATTAATTGCATTAGTTCCCGTTTAATACAAACTTGAGTAATTGACAGAGTCACTCTTGTTTCCAGTGTCTGATGTCTTTTATTTTGGTGCTTGATTTGATAGTTAAATATGAATTGTAGCACTGCTGCGTGTAAAGTTTTGGTAAGAACTGGTGCATAAAATAGCTTCAGTTGAAGGTTAAATCCATGATATCCTACTGGAGCTAATTTTCCATTAGCTAGGCCGCTGAAGGTGTACTATTTTGCTCTCGCATGCTCGGGTTCATTACACATACACTGCATGCTGGCATCACACATATATCCATGCAATTGATATAAGTTGGTAAATTGTCCATTTTTTGGCTTGCAGAAAAAGTTGGATTTCACCCTGAAAGTCATTGGTGGTGACATATCAACTATTCCTGGCCTTGCTGATGCTATTGAGGTTTGCATGCCTTTTGACACTGGATTATCATAATACATCCAACATATGAATTTTGTACTGTATCAGACTCTTGAATTATTATTATTATGGCCTTAATTTTTGCATTATTGTACTTGTGCCCAACACCTTAATTTTGACACATTCATATATTTATGGGATATGATCCTCCAAATACGTAAAAAACTTAGAAAAATTAGTATACTTATATCTGGCACATGCTCTATCCAACACTGATCCCCAAGTCTAGGTAACATAATTTAGTGGACAAGTTTTGAGGACATGCCACCATGATAACCAAGCTGTCGTAAACTTGAGGATTTTGTTACTGGTGGTGATTTTATTGCTGCATATTGGCAGGGCTTATTTATAGTTTAACCCTGAAATATAATTCATGCAAAGTGATGCATATGGTTGTTTTATGGTTTTCCATTGGAAAGTTGTTGGCCAAGTCGCTTTCGGAATCAGTTAGATTAGTTTGCAAACATAATGTCAGTTTGATTGTTTTTGTACAAGGTCTAGAGGTTAGAAATAAATATATTGCATTGGTTCAGTTGATTCATGTATTATAAAACTCATTGGAGTCCCAATTTTTACGATTTTTTAATATACACTATATAGTGTATTTATTTGAAAATATGGTAAAATTATATTTTGGCTTCCCATTTAAAAAAATATTATTTGGCCCCTTCAAAAGTTTTCAATTTAAACCTAGTGAAATTTGTACTTCAATGCAATAAATTTAGTAACACTTTTAATTATACATCATTTATTACTTTTAGCTTAATTTTCTCTTCATTTTTAATTTATTAAATGGATACATTTACATTAGTTATTTTTGTTAATATTTTTCATTTTATTCTCATATATTTAGTCCAAATTGCATATATAATCTTATACTTTAATTTTATAATATTAATAGATTTATGCACATTTTAAACATTTTAATTATATTATAATTTTTTAGATATTGGAACTTTAATAATTATAAAAACTTTTAGATATGCAACTATAAACATAATTTATAATGTTTGAAAGTCGAAAATATACATTATAATAATTTTATATATGGTTGGCAATTTAAATATTATATAATATTTAAATGTGATAATTTCTTAATAAAACTATTCATAAATTGAGTTATAACTGTTGGAATTCCTAAGATTAAGGATAGAAAACTTACCTTATTACTAGGAGTTCCCTTGTAAATAGAAACTAATCTCAGTCACTGATTCTTAGGAAGTTACTGTTTTTTAGGGATTGTTTTCCTTATTTGTGTTAATTCCTCTCTTTATAGGTGTAAACTAATTAGCAGAATGAATAACAATCTTTTTCAAAGTTTTCTTCATGGTATCAAGAGCTTTAGGATTCATTCGATCCTGCTCATTCGTCTCTAATCTCTCTTCCTAAAAATTCCTCCGGTTTAGTCTTCCTCCCATGGGTGACGTCAATGAAACTCTGTTTGAAACTGAGACTTCACAAATAACTCAGAATGTCAATCAGGGAATCACTCAAGGTGAACTTAATTCCTCCCTTATAATCACCAATCATCGGCTAGATGGGAAGAACTTCTTGCAATGGTCTCAATCGGTCCTTATGGTGATTCGTGGTCGTGGGAAATTAGGATACATCAATGGAGAAATTCCACGACCAACCACAGCTGACCCGACTTATGCCACATGGGAACTCAACAACTCGATTGTAATGGCTTGGCTAATTAATTCGATGAAGGCCATATAAGCCGCACTTATCTCTTTTTCAAAACTGCAAAATACATGTGGGATGCAGTCAAAGAAAACTACTCGGATCTTGGAAACGCCTTCCAAGTATTTGAGATCAAGCTTAAGTTAAAGGATATCCGACAAGGGACACTCGAAGTTACTCACTACTACAACAATCTGAAAATTTTGTGGCAGGAACTGGATATGTACCATGAGGCAGATTGGGGTGAAGGCTTGGAACACACCAAGTTTGTGACTCACCTCAACAATGAACGTCTTTATGAGTTTCTAGCAAGACTGAACCGTGAGTTAGATGAGGTCCGTGGCCGAATTCTGGGCAGATCACCTTTACCAACCATCGGTGAAGCATTTGTAGAAGTTAGAAGAGAAGAAAAGCGCCGTCTTGTCATGATGGGAGAATTAAAGGAACCTAAACATGAGACAACTCTTGATCTCCAGAGGTCTACTGAGACCTCTGCCCTCATCTCCAGAGGTCCACAGCCACAGAAACCACGTGCTGGAAATGATTCTGGATCAACTAGGCCATGGTGTAACCACTGCAACCGTGTTGGTCATACAAAGGAAAAGTGCTTCAAACTCTATGGCTATCCTGAAAAAAAAAAACAGAAGGATAATAAGCGCCTCTGTTATCCTCCAAAGGTTGCGAGATGATGGTCTCGATGTTCGCCTAACCAAAACCCAACTTGAGACTCTCCATAAGATACTTGGTACTTCCACTGCTCATGGATCTCTAGCCACCCAAGGTACTGCTCTCAATATTGCCTTTGAATCTAATAATCAATCCTCTTGGATACTCGATTCGGGTGCCTCCGATCACATGACAGGTAACTCCACTTTGTTTCACACTTACATCCCTTGTCATGACAAGTCCCGAATCCACATAGCTGATGGTTCTTACTCACCTGTGGCTGGAGTAGGAGAAGTACAACTAACAGAGAATTTTTCTCTCGATAAAGTCCTACATGTCCCAAACTTGTACTGCAATTTACTTTCAATCAGTAAACTTACTAAGGATGAAAAACTTCTTGCTGAATTCTCTGCAATTAGTTGTGTGATACAGGAACAGAAATTTGGGAGGATGATTGGCACTGCTAAAGTTGATGATGGACTATATGTTTGGAATAAAGACAGCACACAAGGAGGATTGGCTCTATCCACTTCAAAAGAGGACACGATTATGTTATGGCACCGTAGGTTAGGGCATCCAAACTTTTTGCATTTGAAGAAACATCTTCCGCTGTTATTTCGAAATAAAAGTATTAATTCCTTGAAGTGTGAAATTTGCCAATTATCCAAACATACCCTTGTGCCATACCCATTAAAACCATATATCCAGTCCCAACCATTTTCATTAATCCACAGTGACCTATGGGGAGCCAGCCGAGTGAAAAATATTACAGGGGCTAGGTGGTTTATAACATTCATTGATGATCACACTAGGGTATGTTGGGTCTATCTCCTCAAAGAAAAATCTGAAACACCCAAAGTATTCCAAAATTTTCACTCAATGGTTCGAACCCAGTTCAACTCTACCATACATACTCTCCACACTGACAATGGGAGAGAATACTTTAACTCTGTCCTAAGCCCATACCTTTTTGACCAAGGCATCATACACCAAAGCTCTTGTCCTGACACTCCTCAACAAAACGGGATCTTCGAGAGAAAAAATTGACATCCCCTTGCTGTGGCTCGAGCCATAATGTTCACCATGAATGTTCCAAAATACTTGTGGGGAAAGGCTGTCCTCACTGCCTGCTATCTCATAAACCGAATGCCATCAAAGGTCCTCAATTTCCAAACACCTCTAAATACCCTTCTAAAGTCCATTCCTCTATTTCGTGTTCCTAATCTTCCAGGCAAAATATTCGGTTGCAAAGTTTTTGTCCATAACCATCAACCAAATCAATCCAAACTTGATCCTCGAGCCCACACCTGCATCTTTATTGGATATTCCCCCACACAAAAAGACTAAGTGTTACTCACCAACCTTGCGCCTAATGTTTGTCTCTCGGGATGTTACCTTCTTTGAAAATGAACCGTACTTTGCAGCATCTCATCTTCAGGGGGAGACTTTCAATGAAGATGAGACCTTTAATACTCTCCTCATTATACCTCATGATCCTACAACTACTATCACAAACAAGCCTAACAACCAAGGTGCTATGGTAATTCCAGATTTAGAGACTGTTTCCCTTGTGTAGCAAGAAATTAGCCCGATCCTTCCCAATAACAATACCACCACCGAAGTACAACAACCCTCTGATAAAGGAAAACAGCAAAAACAGGTTCTCGAAATACAGGTTTACTCTCGATAGAATCGTTCTCTTAAAACCGATACAGTAATGCCAATTGCATCCCCAACCGAGGACTGTTCTGAAACAGAAGTCTCACCTCCGTCACCATCCATCTATCTTCCAATTGTAGGTCGAAAGGACACAAGGAGCTGCACTCAACACCCTATTTCTCGGTTTGTATCCTATGGAAATTTATCTAAGTCTTACAAAGCTTTTGTGACTAATGTTGATTCTGTAAAAACTCCAAAAAATATAGAAGAGGCTCTTGAATTAGCTGAGTGGAGACAAGCTGTGATGGAAGAAATGAAGGCCCTCAAAAACAATGATACATGGGAAGTCTCGGATCTACCTAAGGGAAAAAAAACAGTAGGATGCAAATGGATCTTCACTACGAAATTTAAACCCGATGGCCGTATTGACCGATACAAGGCTTGACTTGTGGCTAAGGGCTTCACTCAAACTTATGGGCTTGACTACGACGAGACGTTTGCACCGGTTGCCAAGCTAAACACCATTCGAGTCCTCCTATCTCTTGCTGCCAACCTTGATTGGCACTTGACTCAATTAGATGTAAAAAATGCTTTCCTCAACGGAGAATTAAGTGAGGAAGTGTACATGGATTTCCCACCCGGGTTTGAAGAAAGCAAGGGCCAAGTGTGTAAGTTGAAGAAGTCTTTGTATTTGCTGAAACAATCTCCACGGGCGTGGTTCAGCCAATTTGCAAAAGCTATGACCAGCAGAAATTACATTCAAGAGGCGAGCAGAGACCACACCATGTTCTACAAGCACTCGAAAAAGGAAAATGTCTGCATCCTCATCGTTTATGTGGACGATATAATATTAACAGGAGATGACTCAAGCGAAATTGTGAGGTTGAAAGAATTCCTTGGTATAGAGTTCGAGCTTAAAGACTTGGGGAATCTTAATTACTTTCTTGGTATGGAGGTAGCAAGGTCCCAAACAGGTATTTTCATCTGCCAAAGGAAATATGTTCTTGATCTACTGTTAGAAGTTGGTTTGATGGGCTGCAAACCAGTCGAAACTCCTATGAATTTAACCTTAAATTGGGAACTGATGAGGATGGAGAGGAAATCGACAGGGGGAGATATCAACGACTAGTAGGAAGACTCATCTACCTATCTCACACTTGTCCAGACATAGCCTTCAGTGTAAGTGTTATCAGTCAGTACATGCATGCCCTGAGGGAGAAGCACCTGGAAGCTGCATATAGAATATTAAGGTATCTGAAAGGGACTCCTGGTAAAGGTCTGCATTTCAAGAAAACTGCCAACCAGAATGTGGAAGTCTACACTGATGCAGACTTGGCAGGTTCTGTTAACGATAGACGCTCTACAAGTGGCTATTGTAGTTATATTTGGGGTAACCTCGTGACGTGGAGAAGCAAAAAACAGTCTATTGTAGCACGCAGTAGTGCAGAGGCAGAGTATCGAGCACTATCTCATGGTACATGCGAAGGAGTTTGGATACAAAAACTTATGGGGGAACTAAAAGTGCCTTACACTGGGCCTATGAAGATGTACTGTGACAACCAGGCAGTTGTCAGCATAGCACATAATCCTGTGCATCATGATCGCACCAAACATGTGGAAATAGATTGCCACTTTATAAAAGAAAAAATACACTCAGGGGAAGTGTGCATCACCTACCTACCTACTAGACAACAAGTTGCAGACGTACTAACTAAAAGTTTGAACAGAAACATGTTTGAAGAACTTATTGGCAAGCTGGGTTTGATAAACATCTACACTCCAGCTTGAGGGGGAGTGTTGGAATTCCTAAGATTAAGGATAGAAAACTTACCTTATTACTAGGAGTTCCCTTGTAAATAGAAACTAATCTCAGTCATTGATTCTTAGGAAGTTACTGTTTTTTAGAGATTGTTTTCCTTGTTTGTATTAATTCCTCTCTTTATAGGTGTAAACCAATTAGCAGAATGAATAACAATCTTTTTCTAAGTTTTCTTCAATAACAAATTTAGATAGCACAAAAGATTATTGCTTAGCCTAATTTAGCTCATCATCTTTTAATTAAAATTAATAAAAATATTTTTAAATTAAAAAAAAAAATCAAAGTTTATATAAAATTTTTTGAAAGTTTATATAAAATTTTTTGAACTTGTAATTTTTATAGATGTAGCCTCATGCTAGCTTTGTAATATTATGTGAGATTTATGTTCAGTTTGGAATCATTACTGGTGAAGGTACTCTCAAAATATTTTGGACCTCTTCTCTTAAATGGTTAGATGTGCTCCTTGCATATAAGTTAGTAATTGATCTCTGATATCGCTGTCCATGATTCCTATAGGGACACACTGTTCTAAGGGTCTTCTTTTCTCCTTTTTTTTTTTTTGTGTGTGTGTGTGTGTTAAACTTTGTGAGATGGAAGGTTTATTCATATGTCTAAAAGATTAACTTATCCTTCTGCTGCTTCCTATGCAGAGCACGATACGGGATGCTATTGAAGATTCTATCATGTGGCCTGTCAGAAAAATTATTCCAATTTTGCCTGGAGACTACAGGTATGGCTTTTCCTTTTTGGTCATCATAATAGATAATAATCTTGTTCAATGTAGAAATAAAGAAAGTCCTAAGGACTTTAGGCTAATTAATGGACAACATACAGAGAACCTTTCTCTCTGTCTCTCTCTTAACATCTAAGTAGGGGCAGGTCTGGTCAAAGAACTTGCGCTCTATTTGGTTTTAGGAAACAGAGGTCACTTTTGTTTCTTGGAAGTTGGAAAAAGTAAAGAAAATAACTTTGGTTGAAAATTTTAAAAATGATTTTTGAAAAATAAAAATATGTGAAAATTAGAAAACAATAAGAAGTTGTTTTTATTATTTGTGAAATTAGAAAACTGAAAAAGTTGGAATTAAGGGTTTTTTAACTTAAATTTAATTAATGATTTTGTCCTAGTTCAAACCCATATAAATGGAGTGTTAATGTTTCTATTTTCAGTGATTTGGAGTTAAAGCCGATTGGAATGCTAGAGGTGAAGCTTATCCAGGCACGTGACTTGACAAACAAAGATATTATTGGAAAATCAGATCCCTATGCTATATTATTTGTACGCCCTTTACCTGACAGAACAAAAAAAAGTAAAATAATTGTAAGTTCTCACTCCCCTCCTTGCTTCCTCATTGTTCATTCCTAGAGAAAGACAAATTATTTCGATAATTTTTCAAGAGTTTTTAGAAGAATCTTTCTTTTTGTGTGTGTATTTTCCAGAACAATGACTTGAATCCTATTTGGAATGAACACTATGAATTTATTATTGAGGATGCAACAACTCAGCACTTGGTGGTAAGGATTTATGATGATGAGGGGGTTCAGGCATCTGAGTTCATTGGATGTGCTCAAGTACTTTTAAGTGAACTTGAACCTGGTAAAGTGAAGGATGTCTGGTTGAATCTGGTTAAAGACTTGGAGATCCAGAGAGATAGTAAGTACAGAGGGCAGGTGAGCGCATTGATTATCCTCAGTATAATAAATTAATGATAGTTTATTCGTTTGTGTGTACATGTATTTTCACTAAATAGAACTTGTTCAAGGCAATTCTTTTCTATCTTTCAAATTTTAATGCCTGCAACAGGTACAAGTGCTAAATGTGCTAGTGCTTGGTCTGATCTTTTGTGACTCGAACCACTGTTTTTGGCCATAGACTCAAACCACTTTAGTATAAATGTTCTTTCTCCTAATTTACACCAACATCTGCCATTACCTTAGTGATAGCAATAGAAGGGTAATTTTAATTTTTAGCAATCATTTTCATTAGTTTATCTGCCTGTTGTGGAATAGCTTATTTTGGAAATCAATATTTACTCTTTCTCTCACATTCATTCATTTTTTTTAATATAACTTGAACAAACTTAGAGAAAAGATTATATTTTATTCTGCTAATTAGTTTACATTTATAAAGAGAGGAATTAACACAAATAAGGAAACAATCCCTAAAAAACAGTAACTTCCTAAGAATCAGTGACTGAGATTAGTTTCTATTTACAAGGGAACTCCTAGTAATAAGGTAAGTTTTCTGTCCTTAATCTTAGGAATTCCAGCACTCCCCCTCAAGTTGGAGTGTAGATGTTTATCAAACCCAGCTTGCCCATAAGTTTCTCAAACATGTTTCTGTTCAAACTTTTAGTTAACACGTCTGCAACTTGTTGTCTAGTAGGTAGGTAGGTGATGCACACTTATCCTGAGTGTATTTTTTTCTTTTATAAAGTGGCGATCTATTTCCACATGTTTGGTGCGATCGTGATGCACAGGATTATGTGCTATGTTGACAGCTGCCTGGTTGTCACAGTTCATCTTCATAGGCTTGGTGTAAGGCACTTTTAGTTCCCCCATAAGTCTTTGTATCCAAACTCCTTCGCATATACCATGAGATAGTGCTCGATACTCTGCCTGCTGACCGCGCTGCGTCCTACAATGTGATTGTTTTTTGCTTCTCCACGTCACGAGGTTACCCCAAACATAACTACAATAGCCACTTGTAGAGCGTCTGTCATTAACAGAACTTGCCCAGTCTGCATCAGTGTAGACTTCCACATTCTGGTTGGCAGTTTTCTTGAATTGCGTTCCTTTCAGATACCTTAATATTCTATCGACTTCCTGTGTGCTTCTCCTCGTGGTATGCATGTATCGATCGATAACACTCACACTGAAGACTATGTCTGGACGGGTGTGAGATAGGTAGATGAGTCTTCCTACTAGTCATTGATATCTCCCCCTGTCGATTTCTTCTCCATCCTTATCAGTTCCCAATTTAAGGTTAAATTCCATAGGAGTTTCGACTGGTTTGTAGCCTATCAAACCAACTTCTGACAGTAGATCAAGAACATATTTTCTTTGGGAGATGGAAATACCTGTTTGGGACCTTGCTACCTCCATACCAAGAAAGTATTTAAGATTCCCCAAGTCTTTAAGCTCGAACTCTGTACCCAGGAATTCTTTCAACCTCACAATTTCGCTTGAGTCATCTCTTGTTAATATTATATCGTCCACATAAACGATGAGGATGCAGCATTTTCCCTTTTTCGAGTGCTTGTAGAACATGGTGTGGTCTGCCTGCCCTTGAATGTAATTTCTGCTGGTCATAGCTTTTGCAAATCGGCTGAACCACGCCTGTGGAGAGTGTTTCAGCCCATACAAGGACTTCTTCAACTTGCACACTTGGCCCTTGCTTTCTTCAAACCCAGGTAGGAAATCCATGTACACTTCCTCATTTAATTTCCCGTTGAGAAAAGCATTTTTTACATCCAATTGAGTACAGTGCCAATCAAGGTTGGCAGCAGAGATAGGAGGACTCGAATGGTGTTTAGCTTGGTAACCAGTGCAAACGTCTTGTCGTAGTCAAGACCATAAGTTTGGGTGAAGCCCTTAGCCACAAGTCGAGCCTTGTATCGGTCAATACGGCCATCGAGTTTAAATTTCGTAGTGAAAATCCATTTGCATCCTACTATTTTTTTTCCTTATAAATTTGAGACTTCTCATGTTTCATTGTTTTTGAGGGCCTTCATTTTTTCCATCACAGCTTGTCTCCACTCAGCTGATTCAAGAGCCTCTTCTATATTTTTTGGAGTTTTAACAGAATCAACATTAGTCACAAAAGTTTTGTAAGACTTAGATAAATTTCCATAGGACACAGACCGAGAAATAGGGTGTTGAGTGCAGCTCTTTGTGCCCTTTCGAACTGCAATTGGAAGATAGATGGATGGTGACGGAGGTGAGACTTCTATTTTAGAACAGTCCTCAGGGATGCAATTGGCACTGCTGTATCAGTTTCAGGAGAACGATTCCGTTGAGAGTAAACCTGTATTTCGGGAACTTGTTTTTGCTGTTTTCCTTGATCAGGGGGTTGTTGCACTTCGGTGGTGGTATTGTTATTGGGAAAGATCGTGCTAACTTCTTGCTGCACAGGGGAAATAGTATCTAAATCTGGATTACCATAGCACCTTGGTTGTTAGGCTTGTTTGTGATAGTAGTGGTAGGATCATGAGGTATAATGAGGAGAGTATTAAGGGTCTCATCTTCAATGAAAGTCTCCCCCTGAAGATGAGATGTTGCAAAGTATGGTTCATTTTCAAAGAAGGTAACATCCCGAGAGACAAACATTCGGCGCAAGGTTGGTGAGTAACACTTATAGCCTTTCTGTGTGGGGGAATATCCAATGAAGATGCAGGTGTGGGCTCGAGGATCAAGTTTAGATTGATTTGGTTGATGGTTATGGACAAAAGCTTTGCAACCGAATATTTTGCCTGGAAGATTAGGAACACGAAATAGAGGAAAAGCCTTTAGAAGGGTATTTAAAGGTGTTTGGAAATTGAGGACCTTTGATGGCATTCGGTTTATGAGATAACAGGCAGTGAGGACAGCCTCTCCCCACAAGTATTTTGGAATATTCATGGTGAACATTATGGCTCGAGCCACAGCAAGGAGATGTCAATTTTTTCTCTCGGAGATCCCGTTTTGTTGAGGAGTGTCAGGACAAGAGCTTTGGTGTATGATGCCTTGGTCAGAAAGGTATGGGCTTAGGACAGAGTTAAAGTATTCTTTCCCATTGTCAGTGTGGAGAGTATGTATGGTAGAGTTGAGCTGGGTTCGAACCATTGAGTGAAAATTTTGGAATACTTTGGGTGTTTCAGATTTTTCTTTGAGGAAATAGACCCAATAGACCCTAGTGTGATCATCAATGAATGTTATAAATCACCTAGCTCTCGTAATATTTTTCACTCAGCTGGCTCCCTATAAGTCACTGTGGATTAATGAAAATGGTTGGGACTGGATATATGGTTTTAATGGGTATGGCACACGGGTATGTTTGGATAATTGGCAAATTTCACACTTCAAGGAATTAATACTTTTATTTTGAAATAACAGCGAAAGATGTTTCTCCAAATACAAAAAGTTTGGATGCCCTAACCTACGGTGCTATAACATAATTGTGTCCTCTTTTGAAGTGGATAGAGCCAATCCTCCTTGTGTGCTGTCTTTATTCCAAACATATAGTCCATCATCAACTTTAGCAGTGCCAATCATCCTCCCCGATTTCTGTTCCTGTATTGCACAACCAATTGCAGAAAATTCAGCAAGAACTTTTTCATCCTTAGTAAGTTTACTGATTGAAAGTAAATTGCAGGACAAGTTTGGGACATGTAGGACTTTATTGAGAGAAAAATTCTCTGTTACTTGTACTTCTCCTACTCCAGCCACAGGTGAGTAAGAACCATCAGCAATGCGGATTTGGGACTTGTCATGACAAGGGGTGTAGGTGTGAAACAAAGTGGAGTTACCTGTTATGTGATCGGAGGCACCCGAATCAAGTATCCAAGAGGATTGATTATTAGGTTCAAAGGCAATATTGAGGGCAGTACCTTGGGTGGCTAGAGATCCATGAGCAGTGGAAGTACCAAGTATCTTATGGAGAGTCTCAAGTTGGGTTTTGGTTAGGCGAACATCGAGAACATCATCTGCAGCAGTGGAGGATAACAGGGCAGTCTTGTTATCCTTCTGTTTTTTTCAGGATAGCCATAGAGTTTGAAGCACTTTTCCTTTGTATGACCAACACGGTTGCAGTGGTTACACCATGGTCTGGTTGATCCAGAATCATTTTCGGCACGTGGTTTTTGTGGTCTGGAGATGAGGGCAGAGGTCTCAGTAGATCTGTTGCCAAGAGGTGTTACAGGTTTAGGTTCCTTTGAGTCTCCCATCATGACAAGACGACGCTTTTCTTTTCTTCTAACTTCTGCAAATGCTTCACCAATGGTTGGGAGAGGTGATCTGCTTAGAATTCGGCCACGGACCTCATCTAACTCACGGTTCAGTCCTGCTAGAAACTCATAAAGATGTTCATTGTTGAGGTGAGTCATAAACTTGGTGTGTTCCAAGCCTTCACCCCAATCTGTCTCATAGTACATATCCAGTTCCTGCTACAAAATTTTCAGATTGTTGTAGTAGTGAGTTACTTCGAGTGTTCCTTGTCGGATATCCTTAAGCTTGATCTCAAATACTTGGGAGGCGTTTCCAAGATCCGAGTAGTTTTCTTTGACTGTATCCCACATGTCTTTTGCAGTTTTGAAAAGGAGATAGGTGCGGCTTATATGGCCTTCCATCGAATTAATTAGCCAAGCCATTACAATTGAGTTGTTGAGTTCCCAAGTGGCATAAGTCGGGTCAGCTGTGGTTGGTCGTGGAATTTCTCCATTGATGTACCCTAATTTGCCATGACCACGAATCACCATAAGGACCAATTGAGACCATTGTAAGAAGTTCTTCCCATCTAGCCGATGATTGGTGATTATAAGGGAGGAATTAAGTTCACCTTGAGTGATTCCCTGATTGACATTCTGAGTTATTTGTGAAGTCTCAGTTTCAGACAAAGTTTCATTGACATCACTCATGGGAGGAGGACTAAACCGGAGGGATTTTTAGGAAGGGAGATTAGAGACGAATGAGCAGGATCGAATGAATCCTAGAGCTCTTGATACCATGAACAAACTTAGAGAAAAGATTATATTTTATTCTGTTAATTAGTTTATAGTTATAAAGAGAGGAATTAACACAAATAAGGAAACAATCCCTGAAAAACAGTAACTTCCTACGAATCAATGACTAAGATTAGTTTCTATTTACAAGGGAACTCCAGTAATAAGGTAAGTTTTCTGTCCTTAATCTTAGGAATTCCAACATAACTAGCATTAAATTATACTAGAAAGAATGAGAAACATGCTATAAAGGTGCTAAGCTACCAATTCAGAGAAAAATTAATTACTTCCCAAACATCAATGCCCAATTTATCACACAAAATCCTTGATGAGGGGGTCAACTATGTTGATGGTTCCATTCAGCCTAGTTTTTATATAGACTATAGTATCATGAGCGTTCGGGTAGTTAGATCTGAATTTCCTCAGGTTCCCATCTCCAGATGGATTAGGTAAGCAGTCAAAGCCCCCCGCAGCAAGAAAGCCTTAAAAGTCTTACCCTTGTAAATTTGTAATGAGCAAGGATTCAGTCAAACTTTACCATCCAGTTACCAATCTGCTGCACAAGAAGAAACTTCTCCATAGTATCCTGCAGACGTCTTTAGAAAAGCTGTAGGTCAAGAAAATATGGTCTCTGGTCTCTTCCTCCTCGTCATAGAAAGAGACTGTAGTTTTATAAAAATTATGGCCCGAATTCTTAATAGGATATGTAACCTATCCAAAACAACTAGCCAAGCAAAGAGCCTGTGTTTTGGGAGAGAACTGGTTTGTAACCAGATGGCCACAAGTTGTGTGCCTCGGTCACTCACTTTTTAAGTTATAAATTTCTTAAATTATTTTTTCATAGGTTGTCTGTTCTTTCTAGAAATTTTGTATCTCTATGAAAATGATGATATTTTTTTTCTTTTGATTGAAATTCCTTTTGTTGGTTTTTAGGTGCACCTGGAGCTCTTGTACTGTCCGTTTGGCATGGAGAACAGTTTTACAAACCCCTTTTCCTCTGACTTTTCAATGACATCCTTGGAGAGGGTTCTTAAAAATGGAGCAAATGGAACAGACGATATTGAAAATGAGAAGGCAGTTACACATAAGAAAAGGGAGATTATTATTAGAGGAGTACTGTCTGTGACTGTGATATCTGCTGAAGATTTGCCTATTGTAGATTTAATGGGAAAGGCTGATCCCTATGTTGTACTCACAATGAAGAAATCAGAGTTGAAGAATAAAACTAGGGTAAGAATTTGATTGCCCAAAGGTGTAGATGTCTTTTCTTGTTTTCATTTTTTCCCTTCAGGGATTGGGTGGGGGGCATAAAGAATGCTTTGTTCCTTATAGTTATTTCCATTTTCAGGTTGTGAATGACAGCTTGAATCCTGTATGGAATCAAACTTTTGACTTTGTTGTTGAGGACGGATTACATGATATGCTAATCCTTGAAGTCTGGGATCATGACACTTTTGGGAAGGTAAATTATTTGGTTATAAGTCATATAGATTCTGTTTTGTTTCTAAATTAGACTGTAGTATTAAGTTTTAAGCTACTAATCTAGATTGCGGAATTTTCATCACTTAATTGTTTATATATATATATTTATGATATCTGGTTTCTGTGATAGTTATACTGAAAACTGAGTTCCTCTGTTTCCTTTTCTTACTCAAACAGGATTACATGGGAAGGTGCATTTTGACATTGACAAGGGTTATATTGGAAGGGGAATACAAAGATTGCCTGCCGCTAGAGGGAGCTAAATCTGGAAAACTGAATATAAACCTTAAGTGGATGCCACAGCCGATATTCCGTGATTCCTAAGTGATCCAAAAACAGGTAGGTTGTGAGTTGTAAGCCAGGTCTTCTCTGCAAGTCAAGTAGATGGCAATGCCACCTTATTCCAATTCCTGGTGTTCACTAAACCATAGCTCTCAGAGGATACCCTCGTGTAGGAGCTAATACTTGAAACTGTGCATATGATTTTTTTTCTTCTTTTAGCGGCTATAGACTGTGTAAAGTTGAGAGTTATGGATACCAATTGGAAGACATCAGAAATTGGGATTTGCACAAAGGCCTTGGCATGCTCTATTTTTTTATCAAATTTAACGTTTTCTTTTGATATCTTATATTAAAATTTTTTTCCCACCTTGTTTTGGTGTATGAGTTAGCAACAAATTAACTTATATTTCTTAGTTGTTAGCATTACTTGTTTTTGAAGAAGAGTGAAAAACTTTTACTTAGAAGAGATCTCATTTTTTACAAAAGTTTTCGCTAAATCTTCTAATTTCAAGTTTAAACTAGTATCAATTATTTTTTATGGTATGTTTAACAATTGTAATACATAAGTATTAAATAAGTTTTTTCCTCGTGTTCTTACACTAGTAACTTAATAAGACATTATTGTTGGTACTCTCTGAATCCACCAAGTTTATTGAGATGTTTCAAAATTCCTTCCCAATTCAGTAAGAAAATCTGGCTTTGCAGGAATGGGGCAGATCGGAAAATTTAAAGAAGTAAACTGATGGCAGAAAAAAAAAGAAAAAGTTGGCTAATTATTGAAGGTATACACTACATTTTACCCCAACAAAGTATAGCTCAACAATATTTAACCCATTAGACCCAAAATTAAAAGTAAAAAGTGGTCAAATAAAGAGTTTTCTGTATTCCAGTTCATCAAGGTATGCTTTTTTTTTTTTTTTTGATTTAGTCAATTTTTTAAATTTAGACTTGATCAATTGAAGGCAATTGATCATACTCCACTTCTACAGCATCTGAGAGCAAAATCTCATCAAAACCATTTTTTGGTTCGGTTGGATTTGATACTAACCGATGACGTAAAAAAGAAGGTAGAGAAGGCAATCGATTGCTCATTAAAGGTCCTAGTTCAATGCTGTCGTATAATTTCAAGAGGTTGTTGGCATCACTAAGAACTTTGGTACATATGCATAATAACAAGAATTGCGATTTCTAAACTTGTCAATTAGGAAGTATATTTCTTTTGCACTGAGGGTTGTTCTCTACTAGAAGTATAGGGACTTCAATGCTTGAGTCAAACACTACCTGGTGTATATATTGCTACAATAAATCAATGCAATGATTCACATAAGATTCATAACTGATAGGATACCGGGCAGAGTTGGAGAAGAATGTGTCATGATAGGGATGGTGTTAAATCATATGGCACTACCAAAAACTTGAGTCATAAGCTTCAAAAGAGGGAAGGCACTACAATCCATGTTAATAAAGTGAAGCTGTTCAAAATATAAGACAACATCTGGAGGGGGTTTTCTTATTTATTTCTTCACAGACAACATAATCTTCCTATTTCTTCTCACATAGGGTAGGAAACCAAGGGTATTGATGAATGTTACTTTAATCCCATTAATAGTTCCCACAACCTCTCTAATGCAACCAATGGCAAGCTAAAATGCGTCGGCCTCAATTTTCAGTTGATCGAAGATAGGATTTATGGTTGCATTCTAGCCATCCTCAATTTGGCCAAATACAAGTATTTTAACAGAGAAATCTAATTTAGGAAGCCTAGATGCTCTTGTTATTGATTCGGCTCTCTTGTTTTTTAAGTTCACTCTTTTCAAATATGATTCCCCTACTCGTATCAAAGTTGCTAAGTACATTCCATATAAAACTTTTGCCACCAGAAGACCATCTTGAGTTTGCCCCAACCGCTAGAGAAGATGTAGGAACTTAATCTGAAGATTCTCAATCATTGCCAATTGATCCATATTTTTTATAATAAAACTATTATTTGATAGATCATAATCTTCAACAAGGATTTGCTGCTGGGAAGTATAGGGATCATTACCGTGAATACTACTAGAATCAGGAGGCACCGGCAACGCTACCAACCTGTTGGCGTGAGATGAACCTAATGAAAGAAAGATAAATGCCTTATTGGTTATAGAATTTACACAATCTACTGAGTAACATTTAGTCAACATCAACTAATAAGTGATAAAAGTAACATATTTTAATCCCATTCTTCATGCGATTTTGGATGATTATTTTTGGAAATTGGTGAATTTTATGCTCCTAATTATTTAAATTCATGTTTCTATACTTAGGAGAACATTTGGGAGCAAAAGGAGTGAAAAATGAGTGAAAATCGAACGTCTACACTAAAATTTAGGACCCACATAGGTTGTGTAACACCCCTTACTCGTGCCCGACACCGAGACAGGATACGAGGCATTACCGGACTTAATCACAAGCAACATACAAAATCGGGCCATAAAATTTTGTTCCAATTAAATCCATTCATACATATGCAAATTATCCCTTATATGGGCCTACGAGGCCCAAAATATACATCGGGTATAGTTCAGGACTAAATCGAGAACTTTAGAAAATTTTGGAAAAACTTAGAAAATTTTCATGAAACAAGGTCACACGCCCGTGTGGTTAGGCCGTGTGGTCACACATGCCCGTGTCCTCATTCCTTGTAACTCTCTGTTTATGACATCATCAACACAATTAAGGTCACACGGCCAAGTCACACGCCCATGTGCTTAGGCCGTGTGACGAATTAAATTCCAGCAATTAAGTGCAGATTTCACACGGCTTGGGCACACGCCCATGTCCTGCGGCTGTATCCTTCACACGACTGAGACACACGGCCGTGTCTCTGCCCGTGTGTTTACTACAGAGCATTCTATTTTACCTAATTAGGGTGCAGGGGACACACGGTCGGATCACACACCTATGGGGCAGACCATGTGTCACACACGCCCGTGTGTCTATCCGTGTGGAAAAATTTGAGGTCATTTTCCAAGCCAATTGCCACCCTTATTTACGCAAACACATACATGACTTCAAAGGCAATTAAACATGGCATAATTGAGCATTTAAACTTACATAAACAAGACATGATCATGATCATTTCATCTTTACTAAAACTTGCATAAGACTTCATACTTGGTCAAGCCAAATTTTATAAATTTGTATGCACTAAGAGATGTAGATTACTTTCATTTAACATACTCATGCCTTAGTTGTCATCATGCCATGCACTCACAATTCCATCAACAAACAATCATAGCCACAACACATCTCATCACATACTCAAAATAACTAACCACATCACAATTGTATAGGCACATGCATGCATATATGAATAGGTTTACAACCCAAAAATCAATATGAGCCACATCTCATGGCCTTATACAAAATGAATCAATATCATCATAAGCCAACACATTTGACTAAACCAATATGACATATAACAAAAAGACCAAGTCCCTATACATGCCATAGTCAAAATACTTGAATTCACTATACCCAAAAGATTAGTTTGATAGTGTGAATTGAACTTTGACGTCCTTCGGTCCCCGAGCTACCTTGGCGACTGTAACATCCCAAAATAGGGCCTAGTCAGAATAGTGGTTTCGGGACTAGAAATTCGACGTTGAAATATTTATTTTATGAATATTATGAGGCTTATAATATGAAAATATGCATGTGTTAAAGTTTCATGAAGAAATTTTATGAGTAAAATGTCCAATTGGAAAATAAGGACCAAATTGAATAAATTTCAAAACATGGATTCTAGAAGCAATTTGTATGAAATTGCTTTAGATTATTAATTAGAAGGTCTTAAAAAGCAAATTTCCCAATTTATAAGTTTTTGGACAAAAATGGACATGTATGGAAAAATTTGAAAGTTTAGTAATGAAGGGCATTTTAGTCATTTGGTAATAAATGAAATAAGAAGGGAAAATGAAGGCAAAATTCACTCATCTTCTTCCTATAGCTGCCAAAATTTTAAGGGTTCCATAAGCTAGGGTTTCCAACATTTTCAAGCTCAATAGTAAGTGCTCCCAAGCCCTGTTTTTAATGTTCTTCGTATTTTTAAAATCCCGATAACTTACTCTCACTATTTCTACCCATATTTCATGCTAGGTTTCATGTTTAGAAATTTACCCATGAATGAGTCACTTGTATTTTAATGGTTTATGGAGGAATATGAAAGTTTAAAGGATGGTAAACAACTTTTACTGAGTGATTTTTCATGGAAATGGCTTTAGGGACTGTGACAGCCCTAATTTGACCTAGTCGGGAAGTGGTTTCGGGACCACAAAATCAAGTCACAAAAATAATAAAATGTTATATTCTATGCTTATTATATGTGAAAGTGCATGTGTGAAAGTATCGTGTCTTAATTTTGTCATTTGAATGTGGAATTTATTAAAAAGGACTTATGTGAGAAACTTTGAAATTGTGATAGGTTGAAGTGTAGTGACCAAATATTGCATGGCTTAATTTGACCCTAGTCGCGAAGTGGTTTCGGGACCACAAAATCGAGTCACAAAAATAATTAAATGTTATATTCTATGCTTATTATATGTGAAAGTGCATGTGTGAAAGTATCGTGTCTTAATTTTGTCATTTGAATGTGAAATTTATTAAAAAGGACTTATGTGAGAAAATTTGAAATTGTGATAGGTTGAAGTGTAGTGGCCAAATATTGCATGGCTTAAAATATGGGGATTAGCATGTCAAATTCCCCATTTTTAAGTAAGTGGCCGGCCATGATGATGGTTAAATAGCCATATATACATTATATATTAATATTATAATAGTTAATAGCTTAAATTATGAAATAAAAAAATTAACTAAAATAAGAAAAGATGATAAAAAGAAAAACAAAATGTTCTGTTCATCTTCTTCCTTAGCTTAGCCGAATCTTAAAGAAAAAAAGAGGAAGACAAGCCATTCGGTCACCTTTAAGCTCAAATTAAGGTAAGTAATTCATGTTAGTTCTTGAAATTTTAGCATATTTTAAGCTAGTTACTAAGTCCCTTACTTAGCCCATGTCAAAATTTTGAATAGTGTGGTGATATGAGTAGTCGGCCATGGAAGAATTTGAGGGGAATGGTTGTTGTCTTTAGGTTTTAAATGAGTAATTGTGGATGGGTGAAGTTTGAACTAGTTAAATGTTCATATAGGTAATTTATATGATAGGGAAAATTGGCTTGTGTGTATGTGTGGTTGCCGAATGTGAATTTAGATAACATTTGAGTAATGTTTGCGTTTTAAAATGATAGAATGGAGATTTAAGCTTGATAAATTTTTTTTTGTTAAGAATGAATGAAAGAATAAGTGTATTCGGCTATGGATGATTGGATAATAAATTGGTGTGGATGCTTTGAATGAGATATGCACAATTATAAGTTTGATTTAAGGTTTGTTAAATTGTCATTGTCATTGCCGAATGTGTCTATAGTTAAAGAAAATTTGTTAAAGTGCTTAGTTAATTGATATTAGGTTAATGGTGGGCATAAATTATTTAAAATATAAACTTTGTATGAGTATTAAAGGTTGTATATGAATTCGGCCTTGGGAGAAATTTTAGTATAAAATGCTTGAATGTTAAATAGGGTTATTGCTTTAATGACCGAATGTGTCAAAGGCTAATGCATGGACTAATTGATCAATATGTGTTAAGGGAACGTGAATAAATATCTATTTGATGAGCTATATATTCGGCTATATGGGTGAGATATGTATATGAAAATATGATAAGCCATATGAGTTTTGTGTTTGTGTATGTGAGCTAGATATACAATGAAAATTCGACTATGAAGTTTAAAGGTTAAATCATAGGAACTTTGATTATAAACATATTCGGTCATTAGGGTTATATGTATTTTGGCTATGTGGATTATGTGTTAAGGTAAGTTACTTATTTGATATGTGTATTCGGTCATAAAGGTGTACATGAGGAAATGTTAAATAAATTGTATTAAATTTCTTAATGTGATTAAAAATGTGTATGACCATTTTGTATTTGAGCTAAAAGTAGCTATATGACCTATTAAATTTTTTGTCATATTCGGCCATAAGCTAGCATGATGGGACTTTAATAAGTTGAATTTTTGTTTGAATTAGCTCAAGAGCATAGAGAACCAAGGTTGGACAGGGGGAAAGAGAAAGTAGTTGAATAGCCGATCCGAGACTGTTCGAAAATATTCGAGGTAAGTTTTAAGTAGTTAAATATAAATAATATTCGATAATGACATGACATATTTTGAGAATTAAGTATTACTTAAAATATATGTATATGGCCGAATGGCAATTATAATGGAAGTAAAATGTGATATGCTTTTATGATCAAATGATAAGTGTTAGATGAATATGAGTGGCATGTTATGAGTAAACTATCAAATAATAAGTGTGAATGATGAAATGAAATAAAAGTGAATAAAATATAGGATGATATATTCGAATGAGGCTTGTACCTAATTTGGTGTGATTGTGTTATATGAAACTTGTTGATTTGAATATCGTACAGTACTATTCGGGCCTTTGAGCCTAGCAGGCTATAATGCCAGTGAGATACTATTCGGGCCTTTGAACCTAGCAGGCTATAATGCCGGTGAGATACTATTCGGACCTTTGAGCCTAGCAGGCTATAGTACTGGTGAGATACTATTCGGGCCTTTGAGCCTAGTAGGCTATAATGCCGGTGAAATGATATCGGGCTTCGAGCCTAGCAGGCGAAATGACGGTGGATGAATTCGGGCTTAAAACCTAGCAGGCTAAATGCCGGTGATTTCATAAAAGTCTAAGACTAAGATACCTCGTGTTAGAACGATAAATGAATACATTCAATACGTTAAGTTGCCAGGTACGTATTATGTACTTATATGTGAGTTTGATTTGAATTGAATCATAAGTGTACAATGTGATACATATGTGAATAAAAGTTATAACTATATCTATGATCATGATACATTCGGTCAAGGTGTGAAAGTATGTGAAAGTATTTGATTTATTTATGATATATGAATTCAGATTAAGTGAATAAGAATGCTAAATGTGCATTATGTTCTTATGTATATTCGGCCAAATGACAATATACCTAGAAAATGGCCTCTTGAGAAATTGAATGATCGAAGTATAATTGAGTTTATTTGTTTGCATTGCTTGAAACTTACTAAGCTTATGAAAGTTTACTCTGTTTGTTACGTTTCTCAGTTTTATAGATTGTTGACTCCAGTCACCTATTCTGGAGGGGATCGTCAGGAACTTGTCACATTATCTATCATTTTGGTACTGCTATGTTTTAGAGCTAGTATGGCATGTATAGAATAGACTTAAGTGAATGATATTTTGAGATGTTGTTGTAAATAAGCCATGTGAATATGACAACTTTTGAATGTCGGTATAGGTCTGAATTTCTATCTTTGATTGTGTTTGGCTATGCATATAATTGCTAATGAACTTATGTAAATGTGAATGTACAAATGTAGTGTTTTGGATTAGTAACTCTTTATAACCCACTCCGGCGACGGATACGGATTATAGGGGTGTTACATTTTATTGGTATTAGAGCTACGGTGTAGTCGATTTTAGGACTAACGTAGCGTGTGTGAGTCTAGCTATACATGCCATAAAGTGTTAATATGAGAGTGTGATAATTTCTGACAGTTGAAATGTGTTTTTCGTATAGTAATGAATTTCGATCTCGGTCGAGCGGTAGCTGACAACGTAGAGAGTGTAGTGTCTACTCCTGCGCTAGGGACAGCGTCGTTGGACTCTCAACCAAATGCTAGTAATCAAAATGATGAGGCTAAACAAGCCTTCTATGCTATGATGAACGATTGGATTATTCAGTATTTTCGGACTAATCTGGCTGTTTCACATCCCCCACCCCCGACTAATACAATCCCTACACCTATGATACCTCTTGTAGTTGACCCGTTGAGGTTGAGCAGGCCTCGGGTTGATAGAATTCAAAAGCACGGGGCTACTGAGTTCAAGGCTACTAACAGTGATGATGCCGAGCAGGCTGAGTTTTGGCTCGATAATACTATTTGTGTGTTCGATGAATTATCGTGCACACCCATGAATGCTTAAAATGTGCTATATCTCTGTTACGTGACTCTGCCTACTATTGGTGGAATACCTCGGTTTCAGTTGTGCCGAGAGAAAGGGTTACTTGGGAATTCTTCCAAACTGAGTTCCGCAAGAAATATATCAGTCAAAGATTCATCGATCAGAAACGGAAGGAATTTCTCGAGCTCAAACAGGGTTCTTTAACAGTTACCGATTACGAGCAAAAGTTTGTCAGACTTTGTAGATATGCTCGGGAATGTGTTTCGTCTGAGGCTATCATGTGTAAACGCTTTGAGGACGGGTTGAATGAAGACATCAAACTGTTGGTGGGTGTTCTGGAAATCAAAGAGTTTGTAGTGCTTGTCGAGTGAGCTTGTAAAGCCGAAGAGCTTGGTAAAGAGAAAAGAAAAGCTGATGATGGAGCTAAAGAGTTCCGTAAAAGATCTTCAGGAAAATCCTTTCATCAGTCATCGAAGAAATTTAGAGATGACTCAGGCCGATCTAAGAATACTTTGGGTTTTTCCAGACGGGACCGTGATCGACCCCCTGTGAGTGCGCGAGCCACCTCTGTTGCCAGTGTTGGCAATGATCGTCAGGACAGATATGAGTGCAAGCATTATGGTAAATGGCATTCAGGAAGCTGTAGATTTCATGATTGCTCTTGTTTCAAGTGTGGATCAGCTGATCACTTTATCAGAGACTGTTCGAAGTTAGCTGAACAAAATACTGATCCGAGTGGGAGACCTAGTAACACTGCAACACGAGGTAGACCACCTAGACATGCGGGTAATGCTAGTGGAAATCAGAGAGGTACCAAAGATACTGCTGTACGTTCTGAGGCTCGTGCTCCTTCCAGAGCCTATGCTATATGCGCACGCGAGGATGCTTCTTCGCCAGATGTTATTACCGGTACTTTCACTCTTTTTGATACTGATGTTATTGCTTTGATTGATCCCGGTTCTACTCATTCGTATGTGTGTGAAACTTTGGCATCCAGTAAGACTCAACCTGTTGAGTCTACTGAGTTTGTGATTCGAGTGTCGAATCTTTTGGGCCATTATGTGCTAGTTGACAAAGTATGTAAGAAATGTCCCCTGATGATTCGAGATTCTTGCTTTTCGGCTGATTTAATGTTATTACCGTTTGACGAGTTTGATGTCATTCTTGGTATGGATTGGTTATGTAACGCCCCAATTTTTGAGATTTTCGGGATTTTTGTGATTTCCAATGAATTTTAGAAATTCTGTGTTTTAACTGTCTGTTGTGGGTCTGAGTATGTTACTGGGCACTTAAAAAGGCCCAAGAGTATATCCAATTCGAGGCAATTTATGAATTTCAGATTTTAGAAAGAGAGGGTACTAGCGTTGAGGGCTTTTAAATTAAATATGGTAAAAATAGGGCACAAGGGACCTGTGGTAAATTGGCATGTGACGCCACATAAGGTATAGGGGGAGTGGCGTGTAGATGTCTAGGGGGAGCCAAGGTTCGAGCCACAAGGTTTGCAAATAGGGTATTTATTTTTTTGAACAAAAAGGGAGGTGATGGAACTCAAGGGGGAACTCTGTTAGGGGGAGTTTAAGCTAGTAAGGGGATTGAGTAAAGATAAGATAAGGGAGGAAATTTAGGAGCTGATCAAGGAGCAAGAGTTGGCCGGCCAAAGGGACTTTACCATGGGAAATTCGGCTAGGTCATGTAGTGAGGGGAATTTTGGCTTTTGGAGGGGGTGCCGTTTCTGACAATTCTTTTCTCTTTTTATCTCTTCTCCTACTCTCTTTTCTTCTTCTTTTCCTTTTCTTACATAGCCGAACCCTTTCCTACCGTTCTACTCTTCCATTCCATTCGTTTCTAAGCCTTTATAGCCGATTGCCATAAAAGCCGAAATCCTGAAAGCCTGTTTTTCTTCTGTGTCGATTTCTCCTAGCCAACTTTTTTGAGTTTTCCTTCATCTTTCCTGGCCGAATTTCACACTCTCTAAACCCCAACCTCTATCAACTTCAACTTTGCAAAAACCTCTTTATCAAATCATCTTTTATTTCACGAGTTTCAAAAGCCGAAAACACCATAGTCATTGGGCATAGCCAAATCTTTAGACCTTTAAAGATTTGATTTCTGCTAACATTTGAGGGGATAGATATGCATCAGAACCGAATAGGAACTAAAGTGGAATCGTTGATTGAAGGAACCGATGGTAAGTTTTTGAATCTATTCTTTATTTCGGGTTTTAGAAAAGCCGAAATCTCTAAAGGGTGAGGGAGGCTATCGATTGGGCCCTATGGCTCTAAGGGTTGTGACAATTGTTTTATTATGATGTTAGTGTGATATAGAGGCTACTGATTGAAGGCTTGGACAAGTGGAACGACTGGATCTAAACCTAGTCGCTAGTTTCGGAAAAAGGTAAGAACTCTAGGGTTTGAGACTTGGTTGGCCGAATATGGTAGGGGGATATTTTGTAGTTTGTTTTCGATATTTAGATTGACGTATTAGTAATCCAATTGTAGGAATATCGTGTGTGGAACTCGCCATCGAACCACTACAAATCAGTTGTGTAAACGACACCCACTCATAGACTAGATCGGTAAAAGCCGAAAAGCTGAAATACCGAAAAGCCGACATTTTGTGGACTTGTGAGCGTGCGAGCGCTCGTGAGATGGTTTGGATTGTTAATCCTGGTAATCTCAAATGATATGATTGCAGAGTGCGCAATTTCGTGCACTTCGGTATATTTGGGCTTAATGGGCCGAAAATGGGTTAATGGGCCAACGGGCCCAATTCGGTAAAAACGCTCGGTAGGTGTTTCTGTTAATGCTTTAATGGTTGTAATGTGTATGTAAACCCTAAAATAGAAAGTTTTACCGAAATACCCTTAAGTATGAAAAGTTACCATTATACCCCTAGGTGCAAAATTACCATTATACCCCTAGGGTTGATTTTGACTGAAATGCATGATATTCTGGTTCTGTTTGTTATATGATATGACATGTATATCAGTTGCATGGGATATGGGTTATATTGATGGAGGAAGCGTTTTGGTGGCTCTACCACAAATATCTGATCTGATGGCTCTGCCATAAATATCTGTTCTGGTGGCTCTGTCCACAAATATCTGTATCTGGTGACTCTGTCACACTATCTGTTCTGGCAGCCATGCTGCAAATACTTGTGATGTGTAGATGGATGGATGGGTCGAGTAGTCTCCCCGCATGGTGTAAAGTTGGCACGGGGGTGCATACGGATGGATATGGGTTGGGTTTTCTGCATACATGATATATCTGTTCTGTATCTGTTATGGGCCTATGGGCTTCATTCTAAACACTGTATAGGGCTAAGGCCCAATTTAATCTGTTTCTGTGGTTTGAACTGATCTGGACTATGGTTGGGCTATTTTACACACTGAGTTTTTCAAACTCACCTCCTTAACTTTATTCTTGCAGGTAACCCTCAACCATAGTGGACTTGGAGCTATGAGGGATTCGGAGTGGCCGCACGTACTGCAAACTTGATTCTCTTTTTATAATTTAATTAGATTTTATTTACATCTGTAATATCCCGAATTAGGGCCTAATCAGAATAGTGGTTTCGTGACCACAAAATCTGAGATAGAAATAATTATTTTATAATTATTTTGATGTTTATGATATGATTGCATGATTGTGTGAAAATTTCATGATGAAATCCTACGCCTAAAGTGCTTAAATTGAAATTAGGGACTAAATCGAATAATTTGCAAAACTTGCATTCTAGAAGTTTCTAGTATGAAATTGTTTTGAAATATTAATTAGGAGGTCTTAAATAGTAATTTTACCAATTTCTAAGTTTATGGACAAAAATTGGACATGGATGGAATTTTTGGAAAGTTTAGTAGTAAGGGCATTTTGGTCATTTAGGGGTAAAATGAATTAAAATACAAAATTAAAAGCCAATTTTGCTCATCTTCAACCCCATGGCTGAATATAGTAAGGAGAAACCATGGCTAGGGTTTTTCAAGCTTCCAAGCTCGATTGTAAGTCCATTCTAGCCCCGTTTTTCAAGTTCTTTATGTTTTTGGAGTCCCGGTAGCTCGATTAAGCTTATGCTAGCAATAATTCAACCTAGGGTTCATATTTGGAAAAATACCCATAGGTGAAATTTGTGTATTTTGGTGTTTTATGATAGAATATGAGGTTTTAAATTATGTTAGACAACTTGTGCTACTCGGTTTTAAATGAAAACGAGCAAAAGGGCTTAATCGGTAAAAATACCTAATAGTCATAAGTACATGTTAGAGTGATAATTTGATGTTGCCATAGAAGAGAAAAATGATCAGCATGTCATAAAACATAATAAAATAGGCTGAAGTTTAATTTACGAGCTTTGGGGCAAAAGTGTAAATATGCAAAAGTTTAGGGGCAAAATTGTAATTTTTCAAAAATATGATTTTGGGTCAATTTGAATAATGTGAGTCCTAATTAGACTATATTTTAAATGATAGAGCAAGGAAAACTGAAATTCGGGCTAAAATGGGGAAAATACCAAGTTGTGGACGTAATGGTAAAAGTAGCCATTTTCGCATACGAGGTAAGTTCATATGTAAATGTTGGTAACATAGTTATTACTTTAAATATTTTTATGTTATTTAAATGATATGATAATTATTATGAAATATTATAGTCGTGATAATTGTTTGATAATATGTCAAATTATGTGATATACTTGGAAAATGTGAAATACTACCGAGTATCGGTATCGATATTCCGTAGAAGATGGTTGAGACACATGATTGGGAAAAAGGTCCCGTTGAACCTTAGGAATGGGTTAGGATACAAGTGACATGTCACTGGGATATTTGGGCATCCGAACTCGTTGAGTTGAGTCCGAGTTCACTTATGGATGCGAATGTCCGAACTCGTTGAGTTGAGTCGAGTTCACTTATGGATGCGAACGCCCCGAGCTCGTGGAGTTGAGTCCGAGTTCGCTTATGGGCGGGTTACATAGTAGCTTGGCTACATATGTGGCACTTATGTGCAAACTTTCCATGTATCCGAATTATATTCCGATGTGTTCAACGGATAAAGTTCTACTCAAATGGATACTTTGAACAGGTATGTACTTAACCCTCGGGTTGAAAAATCGATATAACAACAATATGGTAAGATGATAAATGAAAATATGATATGAATGTCTTGGTGATGATTATGCAAATGATGTTTTATGTTTGCTTATATGGTTATGTTACTTGCTATTTGCATGTGAACTTACTAAGCATTTATGCTTACTCCCTCCTTTTCATTCCTTGTAGTGTTGACAAGCCAGCTCGAAAATCGGGAACGGTCGGAGGCACGCTCACACTATCCGTATACCATCTTGGCATAATGACTTGTATATTTTGAGTATGGCATGTATAACATTATAATCATTTTGTATATATAGTATTATGATATGGTTATTGAGTAGTATAAAAATGCTTGGTAATGATTAGCCACTGGAATGGCTAATTATGATCATATTTGGTGTTATGTATGTCAAATTGCTAGTTAATCCATGGAAACCATGAAATAGGTAACATTTACCATAAAATAGATTCAGACAACAGTAGTGATGTGAATTTGAAAAATCATTAAAAATAGTATAGATATAATTAGATGATGAATAAAATATGGAATTGAATAATTATGAGTTTATTTTCATATGGAAGAAACGAAACAGGTATATGAGTTATACTTTATAAGATGTTTAAATTTTTGTGAAACAGGGCCAGAGCGATTTCTAGATCCCCTGTTCTGACTTTGGAAATTCACCATAAATTGTATAAAAATAATTAGAAGTCATAATTTATATGTAAATATTTCTTATTGAGTCTAGTTTTAAGAGAAACAAACTTCATAGTCATTGAAATTTTATACAGAGAAATATCTGATTCGTAATACACAGAGGTCAGAGCAGTCGAACCCTAAAACAGGGGAGACTTTAACTAATAAAATGTACTAATTGGCCTAGCAAAAAAGTTCTAGAAAAAAATTAGTAAATAGATATATGAGTCTAGTTTCAGGGAAAATTTACGGATCTTGATTTTGAGTTTCATAACTCGAGATATGAATTTTTAAGCGACTATGATGCAGTTAGCCAGCTTGTCTGAAATTTCTAAAATTAAATTGTTTGAGCTGTTTAAGCAATGAATTAAGTCTGTTAACACCTCGTGTTCGACTCCGGCAACGGTCTCAGGTACGGCGTTACAACATCAATTATTTTGGGTTTAAGTTGTAATAGGGCCACTTTAATGATTTTTTATTGTTTTTAATATGTTTGACTAGAATAGGTATAATATTATCTTAATCACTGAAACTGATTAGTTTTAGGGCACGTTTTCAAAAACAGTAATTGATTTTAAAATATCATGACAACAAAGCAAAAACGTTTCCCAAAGTTAGTCACTTTTTTCTTAAACTGGACTTAAATGAATTGGTTTGCTAAGAACATACACTAAGTTAAGGTGTGGCAATGGTGGTGTGCATGTCTAGGATTGGATCCGAAGGGAGCTTGGTACTTAAGCAGTCCGATGGACTCACCTCCTCTTTTCTGGTTTCCTACCTGGTGCACAGCTTCCATTCACTTTAACCTATAGTAAAATCATCCTTTGAACACTAAGTATGATTTCCTGGACTAAAAATAGAATTTTTTTTTTTTTACGTTTCGATGTGGCACGTCGGATCCGGTCATAACGTCTAGGCTGGGTTTGGGGTGTTACATGTTAACTGTGCATGATGCAGTAGTGAATTGCAAGAGAAAGACAATTGATTTGAGGTGTTCAAATAATGAGATAATTCGAGTTGAGTCTACCTATTTGAATGGATCATCGGCAGTGATATCCTCGATGCTGGCTCAGAAATATGTGACAAAGGGGTGTGAAGCATATCTTGCGTACGTACTGGATAGTAAAGAATCAGAAAAGAAACTTGAGACGGTGCCCGTGGTTTGTGAATATCCGGATGTGTTCCCCGAGGAATTACCTGGGTTACCACCTGTTCGGGAGGTAGAGTTTGGTATTGAACTAGTACCAGGGACTACACCTATTTCGATAGCTCCGTATTGTATGGCACCAACCGAATTAAAAGAATTAAAATCTCAGTTGCAAGATTTGACAGATAGAGATTTTGCTCGACCGAGTTTCTCTCCCTGGGGTGCACCCGTGCTGTTTGTGAAAAAGAAAGACGAAACCATGAGAATGTGCATTGATTATCGTCAGCTTAATAGGGTAACGATAAAGAATAAATATCCGTTGCCACGAATTGATGATTTGTTTGATCAACTGAAAGGAGCATCAGTATTTTCGAAGATAGACTTGAGATCGGGTTATTATCAGTTGCGAGTTAGAGACTCGGCGTGCTGAAGCGCGCTGTAACGCAGGTACGAACATTATGAGTTCCTAGTGATGCCGTTTGGGCTCACTAATGCCCCTGCTGCTTTCATGGATTTAATGAATCGGATTTTCAGAAGTATTTGGATCAGTTTGTAGTCGTGTTTATAGATGACATTTTGATCTATTCATGCGATGGAACTGATCATGCCGAGCACTTGAAGTTAGTATTACAGATTTTGCGAGACAAACAATTATATACGAAGTTCAGTAAATGTGAATTCTAGTTGAGAGAAGTAAGCTTTTTGGGGCATATTGTATCCACATAAGCTTTTTGGGGCATATTGTATCCACATTGGGCATCCGAGTTGATCTGAGTAAAATTTCAGCTATACTCAATTAGAAGCCTTCGAGAAACGTTTCAGAAGTTTGAAGCTTTTTGGGACTTGTCGGGTACTACAAACGATTTGTGAAAGGTTTCTCGATGATAACAACACCGATGACAAAGTTGCTTCAGAAAGATATCAAGTTTGAGTGGTCGGAAAAGTGCCAGAAAAGTTTTGATCAATTAAAACCTCTTTTGACTGAAGCCCTAGTGTTAGTTCAGCCAGAATCCGGTAAAGAATTTGTAATCTACAGTGATGCCTCTCTGAATGGTTTGGGCTGTGTGTTGATGCAAGAGGGTAGAGTTGTAGCGTATGCTTCGAGACAATTGAAGACACATGAGAAAAACTATCTGACTCATGATCATGAGTTAGCTGCTATTGTTTTCGCTTTGAAAATTTGGCGCCACTACTTGTTCGGGGAAAAATGCCATGTGTATTCCAATCACAAAAGCCTCAAATACTTGATGACTCAAAGAGATTTGAATTTGAGACAAAGACGTTGGCTAGAGTTATTGAAAGATTACGAGCTTGTCATTGATTACTATCCGGGAAAGGCTAACGTGGTTGCTGATGCTTTAAGCCGTAAATCACTGTTTATTTTACGAGCAATGAATGTGCATCTATCTGTGTCCGCTGATGATGTGTTAGTAGCGGAATTAAAAGCAAAACCATTATTGATGCAACAAATCCGTGAACCTCAAAAAGTTGATGATGAATTAGTTGCAAAGCGAGCACTATGTGTTTCAAAAGAGGATTTAGAGTTTCTGATTGATAGCAATGATTGTTTGAGGTTCAAGAATTGAATATGTATTCCAAGGAACTCAGAGCTTATTCCAATGATTTTGAGTGAGGCTCATAATAGCTGAATGTCAGTTCACCCGGGTAGTACGAAAATGTACAGTGATCTGAAATGTCAGTATTGGTGGCACGGTATGAAAAGAGACATTTCTGACTTTATTTCGAAGTGTTTGATATGCCAACAAGTGAAAGCGGAACATCAAGTGCCTTCGGGATTACTTCAGCCGATCATGATACCCGAGTGGAAGTGGGATCGAGTCACGATGGATTTTGTATCTGGGTTGCCATTGTCTTCGAACAAGAAAGATGCGATCTGGGTTGTTGTTTTTAGATTGACAAAGTCGGCTCATTTTATTGCCGTACGTACAGATTATTCACTTGATAAGTTAGCCGAACTGTATGTTTCTCAGATTGTAAGGTTACACGGGGTACCTACTTCTATTATGTCGGATAGAGATTCGAGATTCACATCGTGATTTTGGAAAAAATTACAAGAAGCATTGGGTACTACGTTGCATTTTAGCACCGCTTTTCATCCCCAGACCGATGGTCAATCCGAGCGAATTATTCAGATACTCGAGGATATGTTGAGATGTTGCATCCTTGAGTTTAGTGCCTCGTGGGAACGATATTTGTCTTTGGTTAAATTCGCATATAACAATAGTTTTCAATCGAGCATCAAGATGACACCTTACGAGGCTTTGTACGGTCGTAAATGTCGTACACCTTTGTTTTGGACTGAACTCAGTAAGAATAAGATTTACGGAGTTGATTTGATTAAAGAGGCCGAACAGAAAGTAAAAGTGATCCGTGAAAGTCTGAAAGCAGCATCAGATCGTCAGAAATCGTATGCAGACTTGAAACGGAAAGAAATAGAGTATCAAGTCGGAGAGAAAGTGTTTCTTAAAGTTTCACCGTGGAAAAAGGTACTTCGGTTTGGTCGTAAAGGCAAATTGAGCCCGAGATTTATCGGACCGCCGGTTGCTTATAGACTACTTTTGCCACCTGAACTTGAAAAGATCCACGATATTTTTCATGTTTTGATGCTCCGTTGGTACAGATTTGATCCTTCTCATGTGATTAATCCATCAGCGATTGAAATTCAGTCTGATTTGAGTTATGAAGAGGAACCGGTTCATATTTTGGCTCGTGAAGTAAAAGAACTACGAAATAAGAAAATTTCATTAGTGAAAGTACTGTGGCTCAAACACAGGGTTGAAGAAGCGACTTGGGAGTCAGAGGACTCAATGAAAGAACGTTATCCTAACCTTTTCGCTGGTAAGATTTTCGAGGACGAAAATTCTTAAGGGGGGAGAGTTGTGACAGCCCTAATTTGACCCTAGTCGGGAAGTGGTTTCGGGACCACAAAATCGGGTCACAAAAATAATTAAATGTTATATTTTATGCTTATTATATGTGAAAGTGCATGTGTGAAAGTATCGTGTCTTAATTTTGTCATTTGAATGTGGAATTTATTAAAAAGGACTTATGTGAGAAACTTTGAAATTGTGATAAGTTGAAGTGTAATGGCCAAATATTGCATGGCTTAAAATATGGGGATTTGCATGTCAAATTCCCCATTTTTAAGTAAGTGGCCGGCCATGATGATGGTTAAATAGCCATATATACATTATATATTAATATTATAAAATGGCTTAAATTATGAAATAAAAAATTAACAATAAGAAAAGATGATAAAAAGAAAAACAAAATGTTTTGTTCATCTTCTTCCTTAGCTTAGCCGAATCTTAAAGAAAGAAAAGGAAGACAAGCCATTCAGTCACCTTTAAGCTTGAATTAAGGTAAGTAATTCATGTTAGTTCTTAAAATTTTAGCATATTTTAAGCTAGTTACTAAGTCCCTTACTTAGCCCATGTCAAAATTTTGAATTGTGTGGTGATATGAGTAGTCGGCCATGGAAGAATTTGAGGGGAATGGTTGTTGTCTTTAGGTTTTAAATGAGTAATTGTGGATGGGTGAAATTTGAACTAGTTAAATGTTCATATAAGTGATTTATATGATAGGGAAAATCGGCTTGTGTGTATGTGTGGTTGCCGAATGTGAATTTAGATAACATTTGAGTAATGTTTGCGTTTTAAAATGATAGAATGAAGATTTAAGCTTGATAATTTTTTTTTTGTTAAGAATGAATGAAAGAATATGTGTATTCGGCTATGGATGATTGGATAATAAATTGGTGTGGATGCTTTGAATGAGATATGCACAATTATATATTGGATTTAAGGTTTGTTAAATTGTCATTGTCATTGTCGAATGTGTGTATAGTTAAAGAAAATTTGTTAAAGTGCTTAGTTAATTGATATTAGGTTAATGGTGTGCATAAATTATTTAAAATATAAACTTTGTATGAGTATTAAAGGTTGTATATGAATGCGGCCTTGGGAGAAATTTTAGTACAAAATGCTTGAAAGTTAAATAGGTTATTGCTTTAATGATCGAATGTGTCAAAGGCTAATGCATGGACTAATTGATCAATATGTGTTAAGGGAACGTGAATAAATGTCTATTTGATGAGCTATATATTCGGCTATATGGGTGAGATATGTATATGAAAATATGATAAGCCATATGAGTTTTTTGTTTGTGTATGTGAGCTAGATATACAATGAATATTCGACTATGATGTTTAAAGGTTAAATCATAGGAACTTTGATGATAAACATATTCGGTCATTAGGGTTATATGTACTTTGGCTATGTGGGTTATGTGTTAAGGTAAGTTACTTATTTGATATGTGTATTCCGTCATAAAGGTGTACATGAGGAAATGTTAAATAAATTGTATTAAATTTCTTAATGTGATTAAAAATGTGTATGACCATTTTGTATTTGAGCTAAAAGTAGCTATATGACCTATTAAATTTCTAGTCATATTTGGCCATAAGCTAGCATGATGGGACTTTAATAAGTTGAATTTTTGTTTGAATTAGCTCAAGAGCATAGAGAACCAAGGTTGGACAGGGGAAAAGAGAAAGTAGTTGAATAGCCGATCCGAGACTATTCGAAAATATTCGAGGTAAGTTTTAAGTAGTTAAATATAAATAATATTCGATAATGACATGACATATTATGAGAATTAAGTATTACTTAAAATATATGTATATGGCCGAATGGCAATTATAATGGAAGTAAAATGTGATATGCTTTTATGATCAAATGATAAGTGTTAGATGAATATGAGTGGGATGGTATGAGTAAACTATCAAATAATAAGTGTGAATGATGAAATGAAATAAAAGTGAATAAAATGTAGGATGATATATTTGAATGATGCTTGTACCTAATTTGGTGTGATTGTGTTATATGAAACTTGTTGATTTGAATATCGTATAGTACTATTTGGGCCTTTGAGCCTAGCAGACTATAATGCCGGTGAGATACTATTCGAGCCTTTGAGCCTAGCAAGCTATAATGCCGGTGAAATATTATTCGGGCCTTTGAGCCTAGCAGGCTATAATGCCGGTGAGATACTATTCGTGCCTTTGAGCCTAGCAGGCTATAATACCGGTGAGATACTATTCGGGCCTTTGAGCCTACAGGCTATAATGCCAGGGAAATGATATCGGGCTTCGAGCCTAGCAGGCGAAATAACGGTGGATGAATTCGGGCTTAAAACCTAGCAGGCTAAATGCCAGTGATTTGATAAAAGTCTAAGACTAAGGTACCTCGTGTTAGAACGATAAATGAATACATTCAATACGTTAAGTTGGCCAGGTACGTATTATGTACTTATATGTGAGTTTGATTTGAATTGAATCATAAGTGTACAATGTGATACATATGTGAATAAAAGTTATAACTATATCTATGATCATGATACATTCGGTCAAGGTGTGAAAGTATGTGAAAGTATTTGATTTATTTATGATATATGAATTCAGATTAAGTGAATAAGAATGCTAAATGTGCATTATGTGCTTGTGTATATTCGGCCAAATGAAAATATACCTAGAAAATAGCCTCTTGAGAAATTGAATGATCTAAGTATAATTGAGTTTATTTGTTTGCATTGCTTGAAACTTACTAAGCTTATGAAAGCTTACTCTGTTTGTTACGTTTCTCTATATTATAGATTGTTGACTCCAGTCACCTGCTCGGGAGGGGATCGTTAGCAACTCGCCACACTATCTATCATTTTGGTACTACTATGTTTTAGAGCTAGTATGGCATGTATAGAATAGACTTAAGTGAATGATATTTTGAGATGTTGTTGTATATAAGCCATGTGAATATGGCAACTTTTGAATGTCGGTATAAGTCTGAATTTCTATCTTTGATTGTGTTTTGCTATGCATATAATTGCTAATGAACTTATGTAAATATGAATGTACAAATGTACTGTTTTGGATTAGTAACTCTTTATAACCGACTCCGGCGACGGATACGGATTATAAGGGTGTTACAAGGACCATTTTGTAAAAGTTATAAAAATGGGTAGAAAGATGAGAAATAATGGAAAAATATGGGCTGCCATAAGAGGGAAAAACATTCGGCGAGGCTTGGGTAACATCGAAATTTCATGCATTTCATCATACGAGCCTAGGGACTAAATCGTAAATAATGTGAAAGGTTAGGGGCAAAATAGTCATTTTGTCTGGGGGTGAAATTTAGACTCGAAAAGAATAGTGTGAGGTATTAATGATTCATTTTTATTGTTATAGACCCCGAGGAACAAATTCTGGAGGTCAATCGAGGAAAACGAGAAGTTTCGGAACAATCGAAACGCGAAACCGAAACGAGTACCAGGTAAGTTCGAATAACTTTAAGTAAACTAATAATATTCTTAATTGCAAGTGTTATGAATGTATGATGATTGGTTATAATGATGGCATGAAAATCCATGAAATGTGTTAATAATAATGATATGATAATAAATGTCCTGGTTTAAGTCAAAAGGGAAATTCGATGGATAAACCATAGCTTACATGACTTGAGATCCTACATGTGTTGTAGAAAAGGATTTAGCCCGGACGGGTAATCTGTTGATCTCAAATATAGAAAGGATCTAGCCCAGACGGGTGTTCCTTGAGTGATCGAGCCTCCCGAAGAATATGTGTGTATTAGGGATTTAGCCCGAACGCGTAATTCAAATAGGGTCTGAATTTAGCTTGGATTGGTAATTCAGATCTGAGCTCATTGAGAGTGCTTGTCATTACAAGGGATTTAGCCTGGATTGGTAATCCTGAAATCACTCCAAGAGTTTATATTACAGGGGATTTAGCTTGGACTGGTAATCCCGCCGTAAGATGTGAGGTTCGCGGGAGTGCATACACGAGATGATCGCTCTTATGACTTGATAGTAAATGGATAATCCATCGAGATTCTCGAAAAGCTCAACGAGATTAACATGAGATATAAAAATGAAAATGTTGGGTGATGAGCTCATCTAAGACAAATTTCATAATATATTGTTATGAGACTAACCTGTTGATTGAGTGCACGTAATGGGGAAACCATTTCATGCTTGTTGGTTATATTGTGTGATATGGTTGTATGCTAATTAATCGATAAGTTTACTTTCCAGTTATTCGTGCTTACTAAGCATGTAAATGCTTACCCCTCTCGTTTCCCTGTCTTACAGAGCTCAAGGACTCGTAGAGATGGGAAGATAGTTGGAGAATCAACACACTATCACCTCGTCTAGCTTTGGTATATATATACTTTTTCTTTAGTTCAATGGCATGTATAGGGCTTTTTGTTATTTTGTTATATGTGTCATTTGATTTTCCAATACGAAGGCTTGTAAAGGTATACATATTCACGTGTAGATTACCATGAGAATTGGCTCAATTTGGTGTAGGTTACGACCTACAAGTTTGTGCATGTTTATGTTCAATTGTCCTAGTGGGGATGGAATATGGTATATCACATTTAGATACATGTAATGTGACCAAATCATATGGGATGGTTAGGCCATAATTGACAATGAGTTATAATAATGAGCTAATCTTAAAAGTGTTATAAGACATAGAAATTCCTTAATACAAAGGGGATAACTTAGTATGTGTAAAACCAATGAGATGAGGTTTATCAAGGTTGTTTAAAAGTATTATTAGGCCATGTTAAATATTATTAAAACCTATAAGTGTGTATGAATGTTAGAGGGTGATCAAAGGCTTGAAAAATAACCTAATAAGGTCCACACGGGTAGATACACGGGCATGTGTCTAGGTCGTGCGTGACACATGGATTGCCCTATGGGCGTGTGGTATGGTCGTGTGCCCCCTGCACCTAAAATTTTTAAGCCAGAATGTATGGTAGTAAACACACGGGCAGAGACACGACCGTGTGTCTCAATCGTGTGACGGGCATGGCCTAGCACACGGGCGTGTGTCTTGGCCATGTGCCCTTAAATGCATGCCGACGTCATAAACAAAATGCTCGAGTTTTTGGGTACAGGGGACCACACAGGCGTATCTCGGCAGTGTGAAGGACACAAGCTAGAGACACGGGCGTGTGCTTGGCCATGTGAAAACCCCTATAGGTTCAAAGTAGAAAATAAATTCAATTAACTCCGCACAGGTAGGGGACACGGGCATGTCCCAAGGCACACGGGCGTGTGCATTGTCCCCACACGGGCGTGTGAGACATTAACCTAGAAATTTTCTTAAATTTTCCTTAGGACCTCGATTTTGTCCCGGACCATTCTCAATGTATGTTTAGGGCCTCGTAGGCCCACAATAGGAACACTAAGATGTGGTTTGCTTGGTTTTAAATTGAAAAAAATTTCATAGTCCGTATTTTCCAAAAATGTCTGAATACATGTCCGAATACATTTAATGGTATCAGAGCTACGATTTAGTCAGTTCTAGGACTATCATAAAAAGTATTGGGTTTAGCTATACATGCCATTATACGAACGTCGATAGTGTGATATCTCCTAACTGTTTAATTGCCTTTGAATATAGTAAATGTCTTCCAATCAAGCACAAGATGAGTCTGAGGGAGCCGGGAGCCATGCTCCAGCTTTCGTACAACGAGCTGTTTCTAGTAGTAGTAGAAGGCCTATGTCTGAAGGCTAGGAAGAGGCCAGAGTCGCCTTCTTTGACATGATGGATGAGTGGTTTGGGGATTATTTGAGAAATCGCCCCAATATACCACGACCTCTCCCACCGCCTAACCGACTTGACGAGGAAGTGCCGTGAGGTATGGCACCTGTAAGAGTTGGTAAAGCCCCGGTGGAGAAGCTTAGAAAGTATGGAACTGAAGAATTTAGAGCTAAGATCGATGATGATGCTGAGTGAGCCGACTTCTGGCTCGAGAATACTACACGAGTAATAGACGAGTTATCATGTACACCTGAGGAGTGTTTAAAGTGTGCTGTATCTCTTTTAAAGGATACTGCATACCACTGGTGGAAGACTGTATCTTCAGTGGTGCCAAAGGAAAACATCACTTGGGAATTTTTCCAAGCGGAGTTTAAGAAGAAATAAATTAGTTAGAGGTTCTTAGACTCGAAGCGAAAGGAGTTCCTGGAGCTCAAACAAGGAAATAAGACTATATCAGAATACGAAAGGGAATTTGTGAGGCTAAGTCAGTATGCAACTAAATGGGTTCAAACAGAGTCAGAAATGTGTAAACACTTCGAGAAAAGGTTGAATGAGAAAATTAAGCTGTTAATTGGGATCCTTGAGATAAGAGAGTTTACTGCATTAGCAGATCGGGCCAAGAAGGCCGAAGAGCTCAATAATAAAAAGAAGCAAGCTAAGAGAGAAGCACGAGTTTCAAGCAAGAGATCCAGTGGTAGGGCACTCTCATTTTCCACAAAGAAATCAAAAAGCCAACATGAACACTCCACTTCATCGGTAGGATATTCGGGTAGAGCAAGAAGCTCCAAACGGCGTAACCAGAAGTCTTCTTCCCCGATGGTAACTAGTGTGGGGAGTGTAGATGATCAAAAGCTAAAGTGCAAAAGCTATAATAAATTTCCCTTCAAAGAATGCCGAATGAAGAGTGTTGCGTGCTAAAAATGTGGTTCTCTTAACCACTTTCTCAAAGACTGCCCAGAGCGAACTAATAAAGAGGTGGAATTAGCCCCGAAGTTTAGTGCTCCTATTCCACGAGGTAGACCTTCGAGATATCTTGAAAGTGCTAGTGGCAGTCGAGTTGCGGCCAAAGACACTGCAAAATCAGAAGCTCAAGCCCCGAAAAGAACGTATGCAATACACGCTCGAGAGGAAACCTCTGCTCTTGATGTCATCACGGGTACCTTTTCTCTTTTTAATACTTGTGTTGTTGCCTTAATTGATCCGGGATCAACGCATTCATACATTTGTATGAGAAACTCTTTGTTTGATTTAAGGGCCATGAACACTCAATTGGCGTTGTTTGATGATGGTTTGGTCTTGGTAGAGTTAAGGGCTAGGCCGACATTTCTTTAGGAAATTTATGATGCTCAGACTAATGATAGTGACTTGCAAGCTAAAAGAGCTCAATGTGTGTCGGGTATCGAATCAAATTTTTAGATCGATTCTGATGGATGTTTGATGTTCAGAGATAGAGTTTGTGTACCGAGGAAAGATGAAATTATTCAGAAAATCTTGCAAGAGGCACATGATAGCCGTTTGTCTATTCATCCGGGAAGTACCAAGATGTATAATGATTTGAAGAAAATGTACTGGTGGAACGGCATGGAGAGAGACATCTCCGTATTTGTATCAAAATGTTTGATATGCCAGCAAGTCAAAGCTAAGTCAAGTACCTTCAGGTTTACTACAGCTTGTGATGGTCCCCGAATGGAAGTGGGACATAATTACTATGGACTTCGTGACAGGATTACCACTGACCACGAAAAAGAAAGATGCTATATGGGTTGTGGTGGATAAGTTGATGAAGTTAGCTCATTTTATCCCGGTAAGGGCAGATTATTCACTTGATAAGTTAGTTGACTTGTATATATCTGAGATTGTGAAGTTACACGGGATACCATTGTCGATCATTTCAGATAGAGACCCGAGATTCATTTTAAGATTTTAGAAGAAACTATAGGAAGCCTTGGGTACCAGGTTGAACTTTAGCATTGCTTTTCACCCGCAGACTGATGGTCAATCTGAGCGGATGATTCAGATTCTTGAGGATATGTTGAGATGTTGCATCCTCGAATTTCAAGGCAGTTGGGAAAAATATCTGCCATTGGTAGAGTTTGCTTACAACAACAGTTTTCAAACGAGTTTGAATATGGCACCTTACGAAGCCTTGTATGGCAGACAGTGTAGAACTCCATTGTATTGGACAGAACTCAAGGAGAGTCAGATTCACGGAGTTGATCTAATCAAGGAAACTGAAGAAAATGTTAAAGTAATACGTAACTGTTTAAGAGCAGCATCAGACAGGAAAAAGTCATATGTTGATCTGAAAAGAAAAGAGATCGAGTTTCAAGTTGGAGATAAAGTTTTCTTGAAAGTATCTCCTTGGAAAAAGTATTGAGATCTGGCCGAAAAGGTAAATTGAGTTTGCAATTTATCGGACCATACGAGATTACTGAAAGAGTTGGACCATTAGCCTATCGCTTGGCATTGCCACCAGAACTGGAAAAGATTCATGATGTGTTTCATGTATCTATGTTAAGGCGATATCAATAAGACCCCTCTCATGTGATTTCATCGGCGGAGATTGAAATTAGATCAGACATGACCTATGGTGAAGAACCAGTCAAGATTTTGGCTCGTGAGGTTAAATAGCTGAGAAATAAAGATGTGGCTTTGGTAAAGGTTTTATGGCATCAACATGGAGTGGAAGAGGCTACATGGGAGCCAGAAGAAACCATGAGAAGCCAATATCCAAACTTATTTACTGGTAAGACTTTCGAGGACGAAAGTCCCTAAAGGGGGAGAAATGTAACATCTCGAAATAGGGCCTAGTCGAAACAGTGGTTTTGGGACCACAAATTTGACGTTGAAATATTTATTTTATGAATATTATGAGGCCTAGAATATGAAAATATGCACGTGTTAAAGTTTCATGGAGAAATTTTATGAGTAAAGTGTCCAATTGGAAAATAAGGACCAAATTGAATAAATTTCAAAACTTGGATTCTAGAAGCAATTTGCATGAAATTGATTTAGATTATTAATTAGAAGGTCTTGAAGAGCAATTTTTCCAATTTCTAAGTTTTTGGACAAAAATGGGCATGTATGGAAAAATTTGAAAGTTTAGTAAGGAAGGACATTTTAGTCATTTGGTAATAAATGAAATAAAAAGGGAAAATGAAGGCAAAATTCACTCATCTTATTCCTATAGCTGCTGAAATTTTAAGGGTTTCATAAGCTAGGGTTTCCAACATTTTCAAGCTCAATAGTAAGTGCTCCCAAGCCCCGTTTTTAATGTTTTTCATATTTTTTATATCCCGGTAACTTACTCTCACTATTTCTACCCATATTTCATGCTAGGGTTCATGTTTATAAATTTACACATGCATGAGTCACTTGTATTTTAATGGTTTATGGAGGAATATGAAAGTTCAAAGGATGGTAAACAACTTTCACTAAGTGATCTTTCATGGAAATGGCTTTAGGGACCATTTTGTAAAAGTTATAAAAATGGGTAGAAAGATGAGAAATAATGGAAAAATGTGGGCTGCCATAAGAGGGAAAAACATTTGGCTAGGCTTGGGTAACATTGAAATTGCATGCATTTCATCATACGAGCCTAGGGACTAAATCGTAAATAATGTGTAAGGTTAGGGGCAAAACGGTCATTTTGTCTGGGGGTGAAATTTAGACTCAAAAAGAATAATGTGAGGTATTAATGATTCATTTTTATTGTTATAAACCCCGAGGAACAAATTTCGAAGGTCGATTGAAGAAAACGAAAAGTTTCAGAATAACCGAAACACGAAACCGAAACAAGTACCAGGTAAGTTTGAATAAATTTAAGTAAACTATTAATATGCCTAATTGCATGTGTTATGAATGTATGATAATTGGTTATAATGATGGCATGAAAATCCATGAAATGTGTTAATAATAATGATATGATAATAAATGTCCCGGTTGAAGTCAAAAGGGAAATTTGATGGATAAACCATGGCTTACATGACTTGAGATCCTGCATGTGTTGTAGAAAAGGATTTAGCCCGGACGGGTAATCCGTTGATCTCAAATATTTAAAGGTTCTAGCCCAAACGGGTGTTCCTTGAGTGATCGAGCCTCACGAAGAATATGTGTGCATTAAGGATTTAGCCCGGACGGGTAATCTAAATAGGGTCTAAATTTAGCCTGGACTGGTAATTCAGATCTGAGCTCATTGAGATTGCTTGTCGTTACAAGGGATTTAGCCTGGACTGGTAATCCCACCGTAAGATGTGAGGTTCGCGGGAGTGCATACACGAGATGATCACTCTTTTGACTTTACGGTAAATGGATAATCCATCGAGATTACCTAAAATCTCAACGGGATTAACACGGGATTAACACAGGATTAACACACTATCACCTTGTCTAGCTTTGGTATATAGATAGTTTTACTTTGGTTCAATGGCATGTATAGGGTTTTTTGTTATTTTGTTATATGTGTCATTTGATTTGCCAATATGAAGGCTTGTAAAGGTATACATATTCACGTGTAGATTACAATGGGAATTGGCTCAATTTGGTGTAGGTTATGACCTACAAGTTTGTGCATGTTTATGTTCAATTGTCCTAGTGGGGATGAAATATGGTATATCACATTTAGATACATGTAATGTGACCAAATCACATGGGATGGCTAGGCCATAATTAGCAATGAGTTATAATAATGAGCCAATCTTAAAAGTGTTATAAGACATAGAAATTCCTTAATACAAAGGGAATAACCTAGCATACGTAAAACTAATGAGATGAGGTTTACATGCAATGAGGTTTATCAAGGTTGTTTAAAAGTATTATTAGGCTATGTTAAATATTATTAAAACCCATAAGTGTGTATGAACGTTAGAGGGTGATCAAAGGCTTGAAAAATAGCCTAATAAGGTCCACACGAGCAGACACATGGGCATGTGTCTAGACCGTGTGTGACAGAGGGATTGCCCTATGGGCATGTGGTATGACCGTGTGTCCCCTACACCTAAAATTTTTAAGCCAGAATGCATCTTAGTAAACACACGGGAAAAGACACGGCCGTGTGTCTCAATCGTGTGGCGGACATGGCCTAGCACACGGGCGTGTGTCTTGGCCGTGTGCCCTTAAATGCTTGCTGACATCATAAATAGAATGCTCGAGTTTTTGGGCACGGGAAACCACACGGGTGTGTCTAGGCCGTGTGAAGGACACGGGCCAGGGACACGGGCGTGTGCTTGGCCGTGTGAAAATCCCTCTAGGTTTGAAGTAGAAAATAAATTCAATTAACTCCTCACGGGTAAGGGACACAGGCTTGTCCCAAGGTACACGGGCATGTGCATTGTCCCCACACGGGCGTGTGAGACATTAACCTAGAAATTTTCTTAAATTTTCCTTAGGACCTCGGTTTTGTCTCGGACCATTCTCAATGTATTTTTAGGCCTGGTAGGCCCACAATAGGGAAACTAAGATGTGGTTTGCTTGTTTTTAAATTGAAACAAAATTTCATAGTCCCTATTTTCCAAAAATGTCTGAATACACATATGGTAACGCCTCGTACTCTGTTCCGGCGTCGGATACGGGTAAGGGGTGTTACAATGACACTATAAGAAAATTGAAAAGAAAGGGGAGTAAGCATAAAGCTTAGTATGTTTGCATGTAAATAATTAACAACATTAACCATATATTGTTATACACATAACATAATAATATTTATCATAATGTCATCAGGTATCATAGTTACATTTTAAGTCATGTCATTTGCGTATCATAGTTACATTTTAAGTCATGTCATTTGCGTTATGTACAATAAGACTCATGATCGTAATTCATTCAGTCACATCTTACTGATGTCTCATCAATTCATAATCTCAATATTTATGAGCTTGGTGTACGTATCTGTACCCTTTCAACATGATCATACATTGTCATCTCTTTGACAAAATCTTTGGATTACTTGTTGAACCACTTGGAATTACTAAAGGATACTCGGGATTTCTCATAAACATAGTAGGATGCCAATGCCATATCCCAGATATGGTTTTACATGAGATCACATATCGATGCCAATGCTATGTCCTAAACATGGTCTTACGTGGGATCATAGATCGATGCCAATGCCTTGTCCCAGACATGGTCTTACATGGGATCTCATATCAATGCTGATAGCCCAACTATGGTCTTACATGAAATTACATATCGATGCCAAAGCCATGCCCCAGACATGGTCTTACATGGAATCGTACATAACCCTAATGTCATGATATTTGTATCCTAACTATTCTTCAGGTTCAACCGGGGTTTCGAGATATCAAACTTTGTCGAATTTTCATCGGGTCATCATTAATTAAATCCATAAAGACAATTACACAATTCATGCAATATTAAAGCATTAAAATATAATAATGTAATGTTACATTATTTACACACGAACTTACCTCGGTACCCAAAATATGGCTATTATTTGATTTAGTCCACAACCTTGTTCTTTCCTATGTTTAGGTTCGGACTCTATTTTTCTTGATCTATAATAGCAAGTTTCACTTATTTAATTATCACATTGTTCAAAATAGTTCATAAATCATACTTTAGAAAAATTATAATTTTGCCCTTAAACTTTCACATAATTATAGCTTATCCCCTAGGCTCGTAAAATGAAATGTGTTCATTTTCTTTGATACCCAAGCCTAGCCAAACTTATATCATACTTATATCGGCCCACATTTTCTTTCAAATCAAATTTTTAACCACCTATTTTACAACTTTTACAAAAAGGTCATTTTTAGGCGTTTTCATGAAAAACCACTTAGTAAAATATGTTTATCATGCATAAAACTTTCATATTCCTCTATTAAACACCAAAATACATGCATGTCACACATGGGTAAGTTTTTGAACATGAACCCTAGCTCAAAATAATGGTAGAAATAGCTAGATCAAGCTTCAAAGATCTCAAAAACATAAAGGACATTAAAAACGGGGCTAGGGTGTACTTACAATCAAGCTTGAAAGGATGAACAAAACCCTAGCTATGGCTTCTTGAGAATTTTAGCTAAGGAGGAGGAAGATGGACACAATTTTTGACTAATTTTTCCCTTTTTATTCTTTTATTAACCAAATGACAAAAATGCCCTTAAGGCATTTTTTTCAAAATTTTCCTATTCATGCCCATTTTTGTCCATAAAAATAAAAATTGGTCAAATTGCTATTGAAGGACCTCTAATTAACAATCCACGATATTTCATGCTTAAAGCTTCTAGAACTCACACTTTGCAACTTTTGCAATTTAGCCCTAAATGTCAAATTGGACACTTTTTCCATAAAATTTCTATATGAAATTTTCACATAAGCATGCAATTATATCATAGACCTCACAATAATCATAAATTAATTATTTCTACTTCAAATTTGTGGTATCAAAACCACTGTTCTGACTAGACCCTAATTCAGGATGTTACAGGTTGGACACATAGTTGTGTGATCCACACAGGCTGGACACACGGCCATGTGCCAGATCGTGTCGATGTCGTGACTCGCATCACAAACACGCAAAAACAAAATTTTTAGGCTTTCTAGGCATTCTAGAGCCTATAAATACCAAATAGAAGAAGAGAATAGGTAGCCATCAGAGAGTATTAAAGAAAACAACTTGAAAAACACCATTGAAGCCAACTCTGAAGCAGACTTCCATTAAGATTGAAGACCTACTTTTAATTTCTTTAAAGTTTTTATGAGTTTATTTATTTGTTGTGGTTATTCTGTCTTAAAAATGTTTTTATTTACAATTATGAACTAATTCTCTAGATACCTAGAGAAGCTGAACCCTATGATGAATTCTATTATTTAATTTCTATTTAACGTAATAAATACTTGATTCTTGTTCTCAGTTATGTGTGCTTATCTCTTGTTTTAATATTTCCTAAGTATTATTTCATGTTTAATGTGTTTAAATCAAAGGAAGAAAAGTCCCTGTTTAAGAGTAGATCTAGCATAATTGAGTGGAGTTGCATACAGCCGTAGAAATAGGACAACATAAATCTACCGGACTAGAGTCAAATCTGATAGGGGAATCCATAGATCGAGTTAATACGACAATAGGGGTTTTAATTAGAAAAAAATTTCAATTAATCAACCTAGAGTTGCTCTTACTCTCGAAAGAGATTTAACATAATTTAGGGATTTCTACAGATCAAGATACCAAGTGAATAAATCATTTAATTCAGATTCATAATGATAGATGAAGTCTAGGTGGATTCTTTCCTTGGTACTGTTCAGTTTCTTGGTTATTATTAAATTATTTTCCTGATTTATTCTCTGCTGAGTTCTTTAGTTAATTAATTTAGTAGATTTTAGCTTTAACCAATCACTCTAATTTGTTGGTTAAATAATAGGAAAATGATAATTACTAGTACTTTTAATCTCCACAGATATGATATCTCTACTCACTATAGCTATACTATTTATCGATAGGTTCACTTACCTTTGTCGTATTTTTAGTTAGTTTCGTGACTATCAAGTTTTTTGGCACCGTTGCCAAGGACTGAAATATTAAGAAAACTTTATTCCTATTAATTTAGCCATTTTTATTTTATTTTTATATTTTTGTTTTAATTTAATTTCTACATTTTAATTTTTATTTTGTTTGCTTCTAGTAGATTCTTTTGGTTTATGATTAGAAGATACCTATAGAGACCATTGCTTTTTGACAATGAGATTGAAAGTACTTCTCGCAAAAATCGTAAAGAGGCTAGAAAAGCAAGGCATAGTCAACATAATATAGTAGACGAACAAGAGGACAACAATATTACCAAGGAAATGGGTGATAATCAAAATATTCAGCTACCTCTTGTAGATCCTGTTCCTCGTACTATGTATGATTATGCCAAGCCCACTTTGATTGGGGCTGAATAAAGTATTGTGAGACCTACTATTGCTGCAAACAATTTCAAGTTGAAGCTGAACATAATTCAGATGGTGCAACAGTATGTTCAGTTCGATGGTTTACAAGATGAAGATCCAAACACTCATTTGACCAATTTCTTAGAGATTTGTGACACTTTCAAGATTAATGGCGCCACTAATGATGCCATTCACTTACGATTGTTCCCTTTCTCATTGAGAAACAAGGCAAAATAGTGGTTAAATTCTTTACCACAAGATGCTATCCCTACTTGGGCTCAAATGACTGAGAAGTTTCTCTTGAAGTACTTCTTACCAGTTAAAACAACTAGGTTGAGGAATGACATTTCTTCCTTTGCCTAAATCGATTTAGAGACATTATACGATGCATGGAAGAGATTCAAGGACTTATTGAGAAGGTGCCGTCCTCATGGGTTACCTCTTTGGTTACAAGTTCAAACCTTCTACAATGGTTTGAATCCCGCAACTAGGCAGTTAATTGATGTAGCAGCTGGTGGAACACTGAATAATAAAACACCTGAGGCAGCTTATGAGTTTATTGAAGAGATGACACTGAATAATTATTAGTGGCAAGTCATAAGAACAAAACCGATGAAAGTAGCTAGTGTTTTTAATTTGGCTGCAGTCACCATGTTATCAAACCAAGTGGAAGCACTAAATAAGAAAATTGATGGTTTATATTTTTCTACGTAAGTGAATCTAGTGATGCAATGCGATGCAAATAGAGTGGGGAATAATTCAAAATGTTTACATTTCGGTCCTAGCACAGAGAGTGAGCAAGTTAATTATATGGGTAACAATTCTATACCTCAAAATAACACTTATAGTAATAACTATATTGCAGATTGGAGTAACCATCCCAACTTTTCTTGCGGTGGTCAAGGAAATCAAAGAACACAACCCCCTCCGGGCTTTCAACAACCTTATCAGCAAGAGAAGAAGGCAAACCTCGAGTAGATGTTGGCAAAATTTATCTCAGTGTCAGAAACTCATTCTTAAAACACCGAGGCAGCACTAAAAAATCAGCAAACATAAATTCAAGGACTTGAAAATCAAATAGGATAGCTTGCTAAATTATTTTCGAAAAGACCATAAGGTAGCTTGCCTAGTTATACAAAAACTAACCCAAGGGAGAAGCTTCATACAGTTACTGTTTGAGACATGGAAAGGTTAGTTGAACCTTAATAGAAACTGAGGCAAGAAGTTGTGGTGAATAATGATGAGGTTGAGGAAGATAAGAAAGAACAAAATACAATTGTCAGAGAATACAAACCTCGAGTTCCAATATACAAATGTGTTGAAAAGAGACCACACAAATGAACAATATGGTAAATTTCTTAAGCTCTTACAAAAATTGCACATTAAATTACCGTTTGTTGAAGCTCTTTCGCAGATGCCAAATTACGTCGAATTCTTAAATGAGCTGTTAGCAAACAAGATGAAGATAGATGACTCATTGACTGTAGAGCTCAATGCAGTTTGCTTGGCTATTCTACAAAACAAACTACCAAACTAACTTAAAGATCTAGGGAGTTTTACTCTTCCTTATCTCATTGGTAGTTGAAATATTGAAAATGCTTTGGCTGATTTAGGGGATAGTATAAATGTCATGCCTTATAAAATGTTTAAACAACTTGGTGTTAGAAAATCCAAACATACTAGGATGAGTATTCAATTAGCGGATCGAACAATTAGATATCCTAGGGGTATTATTGAGGATGTACTTGTGAAAATTGATAAATTTATATTCCCTGTTGATTTTGTTGTATTATACATGGACAAGGATAGTGAGGTACCTTTGATCTTAGGTCGACCCTTTTTAGCTACTGCTAGAACTATTCTCGATGTTGGTACAAGTGAACTTGTGCCTTGCGTAGGTGACGAAAAGATTACTCTTTAAGCACGTGAATCTGTAAGAGTCTCTAGTGAGCGAGATGGTACTAAATGTTCTGTTAATGTTAGTAATCATGTAGCCCAGCGTTCTTTGCAAGACATCCCTCGTGAAAGTGTGTTGGAGCCATGTCTTGAAGGTGATAGAAATCAAACAACATATGAAGAGCGAATGGTGCAACTCGATGAACTAGATGAATGGTGAATGCATTTTGAAGAGAAATCGAGAAAACACGACGAAGACACAAAGCGATGCCATGATATGCATGTGATGAGAAAGAACCAATTCAAGGCTTGGGTAAGATAGAAATTGCATGTGTTTCATTATACGAGCCTAGGGACTAAATCGTAAAAATGTCAAAGGTTAGGGGTAAAACGATCATTTGGACCGGGGATTGAAATTAAACTTGAAAAATGTAATTTAGTGAATTAATGATATAATTGTGTTGTTATAGACCCCGAGGAACAAATTTCGGAGATCAATCGAGGTAAACGCAAGGTTTCGGAATAACCGAAACACAGCTCTAAAACGAATACCAGGTAAGTTCGAATAACTCGAAGTAAATCTATAACATGCATAATTGTATGTTTTGTGAATGCATGATAATTGCATTGTTGATGGCATGAAAATGCATGAATTTCATCTTTAATAATGAATTATTGGATAATGTGTCGGTTGAGGTTGAAAAGGGAATTCGATGGATAAATCATGATTTACATGAGACTTGAGATCCTGCATGTGTTGCAGAAACAGATTTAGCCTGGACTGGTAATCCGAAGATCTCAAGTATAAAAAGGATCTAGCTTGGACTGGTGTTCCTTGAATGATCGAGCCTCCCGAAGAATATGTGTGCATTGTGGATTTTGCCCGGACGGGTAATCCGATTAGGGTTTGAATTTAGCTTGGACTGGAAATTTAGATCCGAGCTCATTAAGGGTGTTTGTCGTTATAAGGGATTTAGCCTAGACTGGTAATCCCGACATCACCTTATGAGTTTATATTACGAGGGATTTAGCCTGGACTGGTAATCCCGCCGTAAGATGTGAGGTTCGCGGGAGTGCATACTGAAATGATCATTCGTACGAATTGACGGTAAATGGATGATCCATCGAGATTTCCTAGAAACTCAACGGAACTATCACAAAGTATATGTACAAATGACATGTAAAATGATGAGCTCATCTAAGTGAAAAATGTTTATGGTATTTGTTATGTGACTAACTCATTGATTGAGTGCATGTGATAGGGAAACCATTTTCATGTTCATTGGTTTCATTATCTGTTATGGATATATGCTAAACAATCGGTAAGTTTACTTTCCAGTTATACGGGCTTACTAAGCATGTAAATGCTTACCCCTCTCTTTTCCCTGCTTTTCAGAGCTCAAGGACTCATAGGGATTGGAAGACAATTGGAGAGTCAACACACTATCAACTAGACAAGCTTTGGTATAAAGGCATTTCTATTTTGTCCAATGGCATGTATAGGAATTTTTTTGAGTATTTTGTTATTTATGTCATTTGATTTGCCTAGTGAAGGCATGTAAAAATATGTTTATCTTTCTTTGTATATGGCCATAGGAATTGGCTCATTTTGAAGTAGGCTATGCCCTACAAATCTATGCATGTTTATATTCATATGCGATAGTTTAGTTATAATTGGCAATGAGGTTAATCAAAGATTCATATTTACAAATGGATAATTTGGCCCAAATATGCACTATAGTAATCTATAAGTGTAGTTGGCTAGTAGAGGGTGATTTAAGGCTTGGAAAATAGCCTAACAAGGTCCACGTGGGTAGACACACGAGCGTGTGTCTAGGCCGTGTGTGACACACGGGCTACTCCCATGGGTGTGTGCTATGACTGTGTGTCCCCTGCACCTAAAATTTTAAGTCAGCATAGAGCACGGGCTAAGCACACGAGCGTGTGCCTTGGCCGTGTTTATTTAACAGAATGGTGAGATTGAAGTAGTGTAGCACACAGGCTAAGCCCGCGGGCGTGTGCCTTGGCCGTGTTGCATACTGGAAAATGGACACGGGCGTGTTCTATGCCCCATGGGGGTGTTACACTTCAACTAAGGGAAAATTTCCTAAAGTGCCCCAAGTCTATCGGACAATTTCGATTTTGTTCCGTACTACCCCTAGGAGTGTTTTTTGGCCTCGGAGGCTTGTATAAAGACGTTTTAAATTACGATCAGAATTCAACAACCTGATTGTATAAGTTTGTAAAGGTGAATTACCAGTAACACCTTGAACCCTATCCCGGTGTTGGTTACGGGCGAGGGGTGTTACAGTTGAGGTAACACATTCTGAGTTCGACAGTTTTAATGTAAATAGTACTCGACTCAAACCTTATTTTGGTGTTAAAATAGATAACAAGAAAGAGGAGTTTTGGCTGCGAAAACCATTATAACTGTGTGCATACAAGTTAAAGTCGAGCTTAGACTCTAGATAAGCGCTTCTCGGGAACCCTAGTGTTTAGATTTTTTTAATTCTTTTAATTTTATTTTATGTTAATTTTAATTTTTAAAAAAATTTAAAAAATATTTTGACCCACACTGCCGGGACACACAGACATTATCCCAGGCCATGTGTATGTTGGAGCAAATGATGGAGAGTTACACAGTTTGAAGACATAGTCGTGTAAATCACATGACCTAGACATACAGGCGTGTCCTGGGCCGTATGATTCCTGGGACTTAATTTTTTCTATTTTGATTATTACACGGACTAAGGTGATCCACATGGCCTGGTGACACAACCGTGTGTATACTAGAGTGAATTTTATAATTTAATTACGAAACAGTGAGTTACATGGGCTAGAGACATGGCCGTATGTGAGACACGGCCTGTCACACAGGCGTGTGTGAGATCATGTACCCCGTACGACCTTGCACACAGGCGTGGGAGAAGCAAAGGATGTTCACACACTGCCTAGACATACGGGTGTGTCCGAGGCCGTGTGACCACTAGGCTTAATTTTTAAACGACACACGGGCTAAAGAATGCCCACAAGGGCATGTGACACAGCCGTGTGGCCCAACATGGGCCTTTACATGACCGTGTCCCCATTTTTAACCTTAGCCCTCATCTATTTTTGTCTTCTACCTCCTCCAACCCTTTCCCAAAAATCCTAGCCCCTGCCAATCTTTTACTCCCTTCCCTAGTCTGTTTGCCACCCTCGCACCCTCTATTCTCTATCGTCCCCTCACCCATCTGACCCGCTCCCTTTTCCTCTTCTCCCTCGTTGAGAAAACCCCTCCCCTATCCTATCGAAGCCGTAACCCATCCTCCTCAACGTTCCTCTTTTTTCCATTGTTAAACAACCCCCCACCTTTGACCTTCTCCTCTCCCCTTTTGCCCTATCCGTTCCTCACGTCGATCGCCATGTGCATCGCCCTTGCGCCATCAACCCCCACCATTTCCCCCTTCTCTTCCTTTCTTTATTTTATTTATTTATTGCCTATTTCCTTTACTTATATCTCTTATTATTTGTTTTATTATTATTATTAGTTTTTTCTTATTATTTATCTTAGTACTTTATATTTCTTTTTCTTCTGATTTTGATTCTTGGGTTGGTTATTTTCGTTTGGTTGTTTTTCATATTATTCTTATTTTCATTCATTTTATCTATATTTTCTTCTAATTATTATTTTATTGTATTGTTGTGATTACTTGTTTTGAGTGTTTTATTATTGATTGGTATTTTGATTACTAGGCTCAAGTTGTTTTTATTTTATTACAATTTTCTTATTCTGTTAGTACTATTTTTATTATGTTGGTATATAGTTATATTTCAACTTGGATTCAATATATGTCATGCGATTTAATGGATTGGAATAGTTATTTTATTTGATGTACCGATTTGTCTCTTTGTTTTCTTTTTTACTATCTATCCTGATTCTTCTGATATTTGATTTTATTCTAGGTATATGATGACGAACACGAGAGGAAAATCTAAGATTGCAGTTCCCGCTTTGAAAAAGTGGAAGACTCCGGGCGCAGCCTCATTGTCGGGCCGTACCTCCGACGCACGCCATCCATTTCTACGATTTTCATAGGGTCCTTAAGAGGACATATTTCAGTACCTCTGACAACGACTGTTGGTATTTGGCCTTTGTATTGATTGGGCAGCCTTAAAGCAGATTCATTTAGCTGATAGAGTGTATGCACTAATTGCTATAGATTTATGGAACCATTTCTTCTCTATCATCGAGCCTACCTACTCAGAGTTAACACTAGAGTTTTTCTCGACATTCATTCTGCAACACGTGATGTCGAGCCACAACATGCCGTGCAGTATTTCTTTCGGACTCGACGGTACGACGCGTCATTTGAGAGTCCCAGACTTCAAAGTTGCCCTTGGAATCTATACTGAAGAGTTCATGCATGTCTAGAATTTCTGTTCCTTATACCGGCACATCTGTTATTCACTGTCTTTAAGCTGGACAAAGCTTACTGCTAGTACAATGCCATATGATTCGAGTCGGTCGAAGGTGACTTCACTATCGACACTTATTTTTGTAGAACATGGTGATGGGGCTCACCTTCGACCTTCCTTATTCCGTCACCCTTGCTTGCTGCCACCAGACAGAGCGTAGTAGGAAGGGTCCTTACTGTTTGGGCCCTTATGTGACTCGGCTAGCACAACATTTTGGCCTCCTCGACACTCCAGAGTAGTCCTCCTCCTTTACATTGGTGGAACAGATGGCCCCGCAAGGACTATCCATTATGAGTCATATGACGATGATCGAGCGACAACGTGGAGTGAGTCCTCCTCGATACCGACTCTCTCATTCCGATTCTCATGATGAGCATGAAGACTTCCCTGATGATGTCCCTTTTCACCATGAGGATCAACCTCATTCTCCACCTCCAAGTCACCCTACTATTGCTGCTACCTTCGCGGACCTCTTTGAGCGATTCACCCTTTTTAAGCAGTACTGTTTTGAGCGGTTTGATAGTATTGATGCTACTTTGCAGCAGATTTATCAGCATCTCCACTTTTCTTCTATTGAGCCTACACCTCACGATCCTGATACCTCTCACGATGAAGATCGTTGATCTGTTTTCTTTATTTTATTTTCAGTTTTGTTTTTAATTTTTTGGTTGTTTTATTTTTATTTCTTAAACTGCTTTCATTTTTTTTCTTTTGAACTATTTTTTTTAGTTTTATGGTTGTTTTTATTTGAGCTGTAGCCTCTTAATCTTCTTCTTTATTTGTGTTCTTATTTTCTTATTAGTTTGCTCGGAACCATGCACTACATTTATATTTGCCGACAATTCTAGTTTCACTTTTCTGGCAAGTTCATCCATATTTAGTGCAGTTTCAGTTTTCTCCCTCTCTTTTGATATTCTGCTTATATCTGTTTGTACATTGAGGACAATGAACATCTTAAGTGTGGGGAGGTTGTTTATATAATTATTAGAAAATCCTTGAATTATTTGTTGTGTTCAAGTAATTTTCTCATACCTCTATTAAAGTGAATTGTTTTCAATTTGGGGATTTTTATTGATGTTGTTTTGGAATAAGTTGTAGATATTTATGCATTGGTTGATTTAAGCTTTAAGCTATGAGAGAGTCAAGCATGGTTAGTTTTTGTTAGAAATAAATATTTTATGTTGTTTCCCTGAATTGAGGTATTATCTTGAAGTTTAAAATTTGCAAGTTTGACATCAAAAGCATGATTTTTTGTGAGACTTTAAGCCTATAGAGCGTACATTTTTCATGCTCATTTTATTATTGGTTATGAGTGTGTAAACTTAATTTGTTATTCTAGAACTTACTTCGATTATGCATGTCGAGAACACATAATTGATTTGATATACTGAGATGATAGAGGTACTTAGGTTTCAACCCATTTAACTTGTAAAAAGCCTATCAATTGAGTTAACCCTTAGTAAACCTCGTTGAGCCTAACACACATTTTCTTGATTAACCTGTAAATGTTAACCCATAACCCATATTTTTGTTATGGCTCTTTCCCATTTTATTGACTCCATTTTTTTGTCAAGATTTGATTTGGTTAGTTGTCTAACTACGTTCCTTTGTTCGAATTGTTGAATCTTATAATAATTAGTTTCATGTATTGAGAAGAAGCTCATTTTTTTATTCTTCTTTATTCTTGATTGATGCACTTTCTTTTAGTTCAGCATTTGATTATTTTTTTCTAGTTTGTTAATTTATCAACTTGATCTCGATTATAACTAACTTTTTTGGCATTTTTCCACACCCTTAACTGAAACCCATTACAACCTCTTAAAGACCTCTTGATTGGTGTGTCATATCTTTTTATAGTTGTGGAGATTTGATTTTCAAGCAAGCTTATGGTAATCACATTTCTTGTTCGACTGTTGAGTGCATATTTCTTGAATCTTAAACACTTTGAGTGAATCTTTAGTGAGGATATAAATTCTTTTTGATTTTGAATTAAAGGTAATTACTTAAATAAGGGGAGACACCTATGTTTTCGTACTTTCAAAATTTTGGTTGGATTGTTTGAATCTTTAGTGTCCTTTTACTTGAATTGCCAATGCATGATTGTTTGCGAATTATTTTTGAGACATGATTGATGAGAATTACAAGTTTAAAAAGATAACCTTTAATGTGGGTTGAGGATTTTGCTTGAGGACAAGCAAACACTTAAGAGTGGGGATATTTGATAAGTGATAAAAGTAACATATTTTAATCTCTTTATTAATGCATTTTTGGATGATTATTTATGCAAATTGATGAATTTTATGCTACTAATTCTTTAAATTTATGTTTTTATACTTAGGAGAACATTCAGGAGTAAAATGAGAAAAAAAGAGTGAAAATCGAACATTTGGAGTAGATTTCAGGACCCACACGGGATTGAGAGAGGGCCGTGTGAGCCACACGGGCTGGCCACATGGCCATGTGCCAGACCATGTCGAAGTCGGGACTCGCATAACAAACACACGAAAAAACATAATTTTTAGGCTTTTTCGACATTCTAAAGCTTATAAATACCAAACAGAAGAAGAGAATAGGTAGCCATCAGAGAATATTGAAGAAAAAACTCGAAGAACACCATTGAAGTCAACTCTGAAGTAGACTTCCATCAAGATTGATGACCTCCTTTTAATTCTTTTGAAGTTTTTATGAGTTTCTTTATTTCTTGTGATTATTCTATCTTAGAGATGTTTTTATTTACAATTATGAACTAATTCTCTAGATACCTAGAGAAGATGAACCCTATGTTGAATTCTATTATTTGATTTCTATTTAACGCGATAAATACTTGATTCTTGTTCTCAGTTATATGTGCTTATCTCTTGTTTTAATATTTCCTGAATACTATTTCATGTTTAATGTGCTGAAATTATAGGAGAAAAAGTCCTTGTTTAAGAGTAGATCTAACATAATTGAGTGGAGTTTCATGCAATCTTAGAAATAGGACAACATAAATCTACCGGATTAGAGTCAAATCTAATAGGGGAATCCATAGATCAAGTTAATGCGGTAATAGGGATTTTATTTAGAAAAAAAATTTAGTTAATCAACCTAGAGTCAGTTGCTCTTACTCTCAAAAGAGATGAAGATGTAGGATGACCTTACATTTGAAAGACATGAATCGATTAACCTATGAATAAGTGCATTGGCGATAGAAAGTTTATGAATATGTGTAAAGACCTCAATGAAAGTTGTAATGTTGGACAAGAGAAGTTATGATAACCTTGTAGAAAGAAGAATAACTAGGAGACTAATTGTGGAAATTGGAATGAATGATGTGATTAATGGAATCGGATGTACATGTGTTGAGACTATGATAATGAGCATTTAATTTGACAAAGACATTTAATTTTCACATAGGTGGGATTTAGCCTCTAAGTGATCAAGAGAAACATGCGCAGATAAGTAATTACACATTGTGAATTACGTAAAAAGTGGCTGATTAGGAGGAGTGTGAGTGTACAAACAAAGAAATTGGACTGAACGATATAAATAAACTTTGTTCAAATATTTGAAAGATGACTAATATTACTACTTAAAGAATCAAATAATGTGATGATGAAAGAGAGAATGTAGTACTGCAATTGGCTTTTGGAAATTTATTTCGTTAACCAAACAGGAAGTTGTATCTGTGAAATGTGGCCACTGAAACTATTTTGTCCGCATAAGTGAAGTGTGAGGAAATCAATAACGAGATTTGATGATAACATTTAGGCTTAATAAGTGCTACCAATAGATAACGTTTCACATTGAATTATGAATAGAAATATGTAAATAAGAGCCTAAAGTGGCATTCAAGGAAATATAGATATATAGATCAAGAGAATTTTCAAAGAGGTGTGACTGTAGAGCGTTAAGGCAATTATGATAATCAAAAGTTGAGACGTCATATTCTCCTAAAAGCCTGCAATGAACCTTTTGCTATATAACCGAGAAGTAAAAAAAATATTGTGATATATGAGAGTTGCATTGGTGGCCAGGTATGAAAAATAAAGGTATTTGATTAGGTCGTCGAATGATTGATCTACCCAAGGATTAAGGCCAAGCATCAAACTTTAGCGAGTTGCTCCGAGCATTAGCGATTCTTGAATGGGAATGAAAGAGAATAATAACGAAAATGATCTTTTTGTAAGGTTACATGTTACTTCAAAAAGAAAGAATGCTATCGGATGATAATCACTCGATTGATGAAATCGATACATTTCCTAAAAGTGCAAACTAATTGGATTTTGAAGAAGCTTGCTAAGTAGTATATATATGTAACACCTTAAAATTGAGTCTAGGAGTTTTAGGGGTATTTTAGGGATTTTAGCTCAAGTGAGCTTGGGAATTTAATTAGCATGGTATTCAAAAATGTTTTTATCTATGGCATTTTGGAAATTAAATCAATTTTTGAAAAAGATACTAAAAAGGCTTTAAATTTTGAAATAAGGACTAATTTGTAAAAGAGTCAAAATTCTGTGTTTCAATGAAGCAGTTTTACCAAAATTTTAAAATCAACCTAATTTCACCCTTACAATTTTTCATGTTAGTTTCTACCCATTGCTTTGTTTGTCGTCCCTTGCTCTCCTAAGTTCTCTTTTTCAATTTTATTTTTTAAACCTTCATCCTTTTGATTTCTTTCATCACCTAGGCCAAAAACTTTCATATTATTTCAAGAAAAACACCTAAAAATACCATAGATTTCTCCATTGTTTAGCTTTTAGGTTTCTCAGATTTTTTATCAAACACTCGATTTTTCATCATCAAAGGTAATTGTTTGTTTTTCTATTATTTTTTAATGTTATCTAATCTTTAAAATTGAGTTTTAGGTCATTGAATCATATGTTTTAAATGAAAGCAAAAAATTGGGTCGTTAATGGTGAATTTCAGGATTTTGGGTAAACACGTGATTTCAAAGTGTTTTTCAATTAGTTTTGATAAGATTAAAAGGTTTCTAAACTTACTTTGAATTTTCGGTAAAAATTTCTTGGGTTTTAATAAATTTTTGTGAAAATAACCATAACTTATAAAAAATTTTAACACCATGAATTGAGTAGTTTTGTGTTGTTTAAAAGTTGAGAATTAGCCGTAGGTGAATAATTAGATGAATGGAATTAGTTTTAAGGAAAACGATTGAGTATAGATTGAGATATTTGAATTTCAAGTTTGTTATGTCGAAGGTTTCTGTTATGTGAGAATTTAACCTAGGCTTGTATTTTGATTGCTAAGGTGAATCCTTAGTTGATTGTTGATTGTTATTGTGTGAATTATTGTGTTGAGGTTTTGGATTTATTAAGACTTTCTACGAGCTAAGAAAAGACTAGTTTGAGCTTACGACATTTCAACGAAAGCATTATTGGTGAGTCTTTAGAATAACTTCTTCTTGTAGATACGATTCATTGCGTTAATTGGGAATTTAATGGTACCCTAAACCCCTACTCTATATTTTAAGTGTAAGCTTTCTCATACTCTTGATTTAATATTTGAATATGTGTTGTGAAATTGTGGATTAAATTGTGATATTATGACATGTGATATAAACTTATGATGGTTATTGTGAAAGAGTTTATTGTGGGCATGTTATACATGCCATATGAAAACGATTATGTCATGAATATAGTGTGACTGTGTAGCGAAAATGTGCAGAAATGGTAAGTAAAATATGCGTTTCATAACAGATATTTTGGCCTTGTGAACCTTAAGACCATTGGATATAGTTGGCATACCATAAGATTGTGAGTACTCACCTATATGTGTTATATGATTTGGGCATTGAGGCCTTAAGACATGTTGAAAAGAAAAAGGAATTTGAGCTAAGCTCCATTTAACGAGATATGTTTGGTGTGATGGAATGTGTTTGCTATATGCTTTACTTTTTGGGATATGTTCGACTCTATGAGTCATTTGGTTTGTTGGAAATCCATGTATCTGATGTGTGGTGATAGAGCCCACTTTTATGTTTCATAGCTTAAGTACCAAACTATCTTTAAATGTGATTATATGTGTAACATGATATATGCTTAAAAGTGAATGTGATTACCATGTAAATGAACTAGTAAATAATGCATGAGTTAGTATAATATGACACTAGAGTTGGAACTGTTGAGGTTGTGATATATAGTAGTTTCATTAATGCTTGATGAATTGTTTGCATGGTAGTTGTTTTAGGCATTCACTGTGCTCACCCACTCCTTTTAATCCATTGCAGATTTATAGCATTTCAGTGTGAGCAATTTGGTTCCAAAGGATTGATACAAGCGAGACTCTAGTAATACTTCATAAGTGATTTTTTATTTGTTTATGATTTGGGAAATAAAGGCAATGTGGCAGGCTTTTTACTGGTATTTGCCATGATATTTGGGATGTTTCCATACCTTATTTGTTCTTAGGATTTAAAGATTTGAATCATGTTATGTTGATGATTGCTTGGACTTATTTTTGATGTTTGAAATTGTTTTTATAGTCGTTGTGACGTTTATTTGTTATGGTAAAAGATGCATCTTGAATAGACTTGTGTTGGAATGGTTTGTATGCTTAAATATGCTTAATTTTTACTGTCTGGAGTAGAGGTATCGATATTCGAGTTTTAAAAAAATAATATGTCTGTGATTTTCAAATGTGCGGGAAGTCAGAATTGTAATTTGGTATCGATACCATATAACAAGTATCAATACTTTGGGTAAAATTACGAATACTTTTTGGAAGGTACCGATATTTATAGTGTTTCATTTTAGGCGAGAAACAAAATGTTGTTTTGGTATCGATTTTCCAATTGGTATCGATATCGTGTATGGAAAATATCAATACCCGTGATCAAGTATCGATACCTACGTAGTCAGTTTTGAAATTTTGCTAAGTGACTCTCATGTTTGTGCAACTGTTTTTATATGATCAATTAAAATATGTGTAGCAAGTCTTAATGATAGGTAGGAGTATATTTGAATTAAAACTCGTGTAAATACTAAAAAGGAAGGCATTTCTTTAAGAATGAGCTCATTTGTACTATTTGTGATGCGAGACGGTGTTGTGGCATCCTAATATCTAGGCTTGGTGACTAGGCCGAGTATATGGTGTTGCGTTTGGTGGTACCAGAGCTTAGGTTCACTAACACTTCGACTTAGGTTATTATTGTATGAATTAGGGTTTTGTAATCCATGGATCCAAAAACCCAAGTGTTTATGCTAGTTTGATTGCATAAATTGTTTGAAATGTCTCTGATTGAATTGCATGTGGGGTAGGAATGGGAAAATATTGCCTTTAATCTTAAAGTTTGTTTGTAGGAATGTGACTTGGATATATTCCCCCGCCACTCACACCTTTTCTCATTTGTTTATGTGTTGGACTATTAGATAAGCCTCCTAGACACGTTAATGTAAGAGCTAGTGCTCAAGAGGATAGTACATCCTCTGCTCCTCTTGTGCCACCGCGTAGAGTGAATATACTTGATGAGGGTGTAGGCCCTCTGATGGAATCTATGATTGGAGCATTTTAGCACATTGCTAATGCTAACCCTGCTCCTGTACCTACCAATCCTGTGCCTATTAACTGAGGGTTGCCGCTTGTACATCTTCGGGCGTTGGGTGGTAAAGAGTTTTCTTGGGTAAAAGGTACAGATTCGGCCATAGCTGAGTACTGGTTGTAGGGAGTTAAAAGGATTCTTGAGCATATATCCTGTTCTGTCGAGGAGAAGTTGGGTTGTGTTGTGTCCCTACTCGACGGTGAGGCTCATTGTTGATGGAATACGATTAAGAAAGGTACCACTGCTGATTGTTTGACTTGGGATTATTTTTTGAGGTGTTTAAGAGGAAGTTATTGGGCGAGTAGTATATGAAGGCTCGTAAACATAAGTTCCTAGATTTTATTTTGGGTGATTTGTCAGTGGTCGACTACGAGGTAGAGTTTGTGTAACTTAGTCAGTATGCTCCTAAGATGGTTATTTTTGAGAGGGACCGTTGTAGATATTTTGATTTGAGCTTGATTGTGAGATTTAGGTTTACTTGATAGCATAAAACATGGAGATGTTTGATGAGTTATTTGAGAGAGCTAAAGCAGTTGAGGAGACTTTGGCTGAGCCACTCCGTTCTGTGGTTACTGAATCGGGCAAGAGGACTTCGATGGTTCATCAGGTTGACCACCTAAGAGAGGGTGTGACAAACATAGTTTCGGTAGGAGTGCTAGATGTGGGTCTCGGCTGAGTCAATCTAGGCAGAGATTGGTGTTATAGTTAGTACTGGTGGTTCGACAGGTGGTTCTGGATGGCCACATTTTGCACATTGAAAGCATAGGCATTTTAGTGAGTGTCGTAAGTTGACAGGTGGTTGTTTTAAATGTGGTTCAAAGGAACATTTTTTGAGGGATTGCCCGAACAGAGTTATGGTTTTGTAGACTTAGAGTCAAGCACCTGGTTCTGCGCCCACTAGAGGCTGTGGTCATGGTAGAGGTAATGGGAGACCAATTGGGAAATGAATTGTTGCTCATACTAGTGCTACACAAGTTGAGTCTAGAGGTCCAGCTCGGGTTTATGCTGTTAGAGAGTCGGAGGACCAGGATCCAACTAACATTATCGCAGGTACTTTCACGTTGCAGAGGACTCTATTATTTTCTTTTGCTGATTCTTGTTTTACGCATTCATATATCTTGAGTGAATAGGCTTGTAAGTTAGGGATTCCAATAGAGACTATTGATTTGGGTATGACTGCTATTAGTTCTTTTGTCGATAGTGTGGTAGTGAATAAAATTTATCGTAGATGCCCCTTTATGATTTAAAGGCATGTTTTCTCTATTGACTGAACATAAGACTTAAGGTAGAATTAGATAAAAACAAATTACTTTAAGAAATAGTGATGGGTTGGAAATTACTGTTGTTGGAGAAAGACCAGGATTTATGTCTAATGTGGTTTCAATTATGAAGGCTAAGAAGATGATGGGAAAAGTTTGTGAAGCTTACTTAGTTTATGTGATGAATTTGGTTAGTAAGGAATTGAAAGTTCATGATATTCTCATTGTTAAGGATTTTCTTGACGTGTTTCTTGAAGAGTTGCCTGGTTCGCCACCAGATTGTAAAGTTGAGTTTGGTATTAAGCTCTATCTTGGTCCTACATGTAACACCCCAAATCCCCAAATCCCTGGTAAAATTATTTTTGTGTGTTTGTGACGTGAAAGTATGTCTAGCTTAGTAGTTGTGTGCTATGGGAGTGTCTGGGAAGTCATGGGTTCAAGCCTTAGCTTCCACAAAAATTTTTCTTTTTAAGGATAAAACCCCTATCTTTGGCCAGTAGGGTTATAAGTTTATTTTGGTAAAAACATGACAGAATGGGCCTGCTGGTCTAGTGGATAGTGGCGTGTGAAGTGTGCTAGTGGATTGAGGTTCGAATCCCTACTTGTGCAAATGGAGATTATTTTTACTGGTGGCCATGGGAGGAAGTTGTGTTTGACCGAAACATCAAGATTTTGAACAGATTTGAATGGGGTTGTTGTTAGCCGAATCTGAGGAGATGGATGGGAGGAAATTAAGGAGAAAATCGAGCAAGTTCAAATTTGGAGGAGAGTCACGCTAGCTTTGAACTCTGGCACTTAGTGTTTCGGTTGTGTAGGAATGTTGAGGAGGTGTTTAGTGTGTTGAAGGCTAATCGAATCTGTTGAGTTATTTTGGTAAAAAATTTGACTATAGTAAAGGGGTGTCGAAATTGATTCTGCTTTGGGTGCCGATTTGTGTTAGCTAACTGAGTGTGGGCTTTGTTCTCAATATCTCAGGTTGGCAGCTTCATTTCTTTTGTTTTATTTTCTTTAGTTGAATACTCCTGAAAAATTTTCTCAATCTCTTGATTTCTCTTTTTGGCAGAATACCTAAGTGACCTTTTCTCTTCATCTTTTCTTTTCTTCAAACCGATTATCTGGCATTAGTGAAGGCCGATTGTTCCGATTGAGTACCTCCTTCTTCTTCTTCTCCTCTTCTCTGAAGCCGAATACTTCTTTTTCGATTTCATTCTTCCTTTCTCTGCTGGGCCGAATACCCATACTCTTCCACTCTCAAATCTTTTTGTTCTTCTTGCTTTGGCCGAATCTCCTTGATTGACTGTTGCCGAAATTTATTTGATTTATTGGTATGTGTGTGTTACAATCGCATTATTATTTCTTTTCCTAGCCGAATTTCTTTTGGCTCTACTATCAAGTTTTGACTTTCCCTTCTCTTTCTCTTTGGGGCTGAATGTATGTTTTTCATCTAACAACTTATGATCTGTCAAATCATGCTAGGAGTGTGGATTCTATTGTGGAAGCTTAGGCCGATTACTTTTCTCTTTGCAAGTGGTCTATCCACTTTTGGGGTAAGTGCTTTAAGTGTGATGTATTTCATATTGGACTTTAAATACTTATCAGTCGATCGAATGTTTCTTATGAAGGTTAAGTTTTAGAGCAGTACGTGGGTGTTAAGTCAGTAGGGTTCTGCGATTGTTGGATTGGTAAGTGTTAGTGAATTGATTGAATCCTTTTCGATTTGTGGTTTGGATTAACAATAGATTTAGTCTAATGAGGGGTTATGGTTGATCATAAGTTCTCGATCTCAAAAGTGGTTCGACTACAACATCACAACAGGTGTGTAACACTACCATTAGATGTGGAATGACAAAAGTTGAAAAGCTGAAAAGCCAAAAAGTGGACTATCGACACCACACGGGCGTGTGGCCGCCCGTGTGGCAGGCCGTGTAACAAAACATGGCCGTGTGGTCGATGAGATGGCCATGGGCATTTCATGGGTCGAAATGATATTGGGCCATTTTTGGCCGAACTGGGCTGTGTAGGCCCAATGGGCCTATAGGCCCCACACAGAAAAATTGCTCTTGAGTGTGGTAAATATCGGGCCAGGCTGTGTAAACTACAAGGCTAAGGCCATTTCTGGGCTATGTGGGTCATACGAGCGTGTGGGCCACATGGGCCCGATATATAGGCCGTGGGCCAATTATCACTGATTGACTGTTAAGGTTGTACGGGTCGCCCAAGATGACTGTGGACCTACTACTGGGCCAGTAAGTGTACCTGGACCCTTATTTTTGTAAATGACTGATATACCCCTATGCGATGTATGACTGTTTGAGCATGCCATTTAGACTGTATATACATTTATATTATGTTGCACTACATGGGGTGGGATATATGATTTTGGTGGAAGTGTACTGAAAGGCTATAAGCTTATTACTAGCAGCTCTGCTGCAAATACTGTTTTAGTGTCGCAACCGATGCTATTTGGAGTGTAGGGATGGGTGGATCGATTTTATCCCCACATGGTGTGTAGGGTTGGTACAGAGATGGTGTGTAGATGCTAGATTGGGTAGGATTTTCTGATTGCATACTCTATTGATACTGTAATGGGCTTAGGCCCCACTGATCCTATTACTAAAATGGGCTCAAGCCCAGACAGCTACTGTTATTGATATAGGCTAAAACCCTAATTGAAACTGAAAGGGCTTAGGCCCAAATTGTGTTTACTCTGATTGATTGCTATTATGAGATTACACACACTGAGTTTTCGTAAAGTCACCCATCTGTTAACTGTGCAGGAAACCCCTAGACTTAGACGGATCGATGCGACGGAGGACTCAGAGGTAGCCACTCGACTTAGATAACTTTTAATATTATAATTAAGGTTTTATTTTTTGGTTTTTCATCATGTAATAAGGCCTATTGGGTTATTTTTTATTTTGGTATTTTACTCAATTAATTTGTGATTTACAACTGCTAGCAGTAGGAAAAACGCAAGTTTTCAAAAAGTCAAACATTTTCAAAACCACCATAAATACATAACTCGTTTTCAAAGCTTCCGTGAATAACAAGCCATTTACAAAATTAATAACATTTTATTAAAATAAACCTTTAAAAGTACAAGTCCCACATTATGAATGAGCAATAAGACTTAAAATCGACCTTTCAATATATACAAAGAGGCTAGTTAAAGATGGGGTTTTTAAACGACGAGTCTTAGATTTAAAAAAACACTTCAATGAGACATCGCCAGATCTGGTCATGACATCTGGCCGGATGCCTATAGCGTCTTATTTCATGGCACCAAAAGAGCTCAAAGAGTTAAAGGTTCAGTTGCAAGAGTTGCTTGGCAGATGGTTCATTCGACCGAGTGTATCTTCATAGGGTGCACTAGTTTTGTTTGTGAAGAAAAAAGATGGTATGATGCAGATATGTATTAACTATAGTCAGTTGAAAAAGTTGACTATTAACAACGAGTATCCTTTGCCTCAAATTAATGACTTGTTTGATTAGTTTCGAGGTGCAACAATGTTTTTGAAGATTGGTTTATGATCCGGGTATTATCAGTTGAAGGTGAAGGAATCAGATGTGTTGAAAACTGCTTTTAGGACTCAGTATGAGGATTATGAGTTTTTGGTCATGCGATTTGGTTTAATGAATGCCTCTACTGTGTTCATGGATTTGATGAATCGAATATTCCATTTTGTACTTAGAGTAATTTGTGGTTGTCTTCATAGATAATATTTTGGTGTATTATCTTTCTGAGGAGGAACACGATGCACATCTAAGGGTTGTTTTATAGATTTTGTGAGATAAAAATTTGTATGCAAAGTTGAGTAAGTGTGAATTTTGGCTTAAGGAAGTGGCATTCTTAGGTCATGTTGTGTCGGCAGAAGGGATTTGAGTGGATTTAAAGAAGATTGATGTGATATTAGAGTGGAAGTCGCCTAGGAGTGTTATCGAATGTTAAAGTTTCTTGGGTTTGGCTGGCTATTATCATAGTTTTATTGAAGGGTTTTCCTTATTAATGTATCCTTAACGAAACTACTTCAGAAAGATATGGTGTTTGAATGGATTGACACAAGGCAGAAAAGTTTTGAATAATTTAAGGCAGTTTTGACTGAGACACCAGTGTTGATTCAACTAGAGCCTAGAAAATATTTTGTGGTTTATAGTGACGCTTCGTATTTAGGTCTCAAATGTGTGTTAATGCAAGAGGGTAAATTTGTGGCTTATGCTTCGAGACAGTTGAAGACGCATGAACAGAATTATCCTACTCATGATTTTGAATTAGCTATTGTAGTATTTGTGCTTAAGATTTGGTGCCATTACTTGTATGGCGAGAAGTGTGTCATCTATACAGATCATAAGAGCCTTAAGTACCTCCTCACACAAAAGGAGTTAAATTTAAGGCAAAAGCATTGGATTGAACTTTTGAAGGATTATGATTGTGTTAGAGAGTATCATCCTGGCAAGGTGAATGTTGTCGCTAACGCTTTGAGTGGAAAATTGATGATAGAGTTGAGAGCTATGTTTACGTGTTTGAGTTTTGCTAGTGATGGTGGTTTGTTAGCTGAGCTTCAAGTGAGGCCGACTTTGTCGTAGTAGATTAAGAAGAAACAATCGGTAGATGAGGATTTGTTAAAGTGGATTCGACAGGTTAAGCTAGGTGTTAAGGGAGATTTTGATGTTGACAGTGATGGTATATTGAACTTTCGAGGTAGATTGTCTGTGCCGCATGATGTGGATTTGAGGCAAACGATTCTTACTAAGGCGCATAGTAGCGCTTATACTATACACCCCAGTTGTGGTAAAATCTGTCATGATCTTTGAAAGATTTATTGGTGGCTTGGTTTGAAGTGTGATGTTACAAATTTTGTGACTCGGTGTTTGGTTTGTTAGAAGGTTAAGACAGAGCATCAGTTTCCTTTAGGGTTGTTGCAACCAATTGCGATTCCTAAATGGAAGTGGGAAGTGATCACTATTGATTTTGTTTCAAGTTTTCCATTAACTCCGACAAAGTAGGATTCAGCGTGGGTAATAGTTGATCGATTTTCGAAAAGTGTGCATTTCTTGACTGTGCGTTCAAATTATTATTTGCAAAATTTTGTCAAAGTTGTACATTGCTGAAATTGTACACCTTCATGGAGTACCGGTTTCTATCATCTCAGATAGAGATTCATGTTTTGCTTCAAGGCTTTGGAAGAGTTTGCAAGAGGTTTTGGGATTGAAGCTTAGTTTCAGTATGACTTATCACCCCAAACTAATGGTCAGTCAGAGAGAGTAATTCAAATTTTGGAGGATATGTTGTGAAGCTGTGTGATTGAGTTCGGTGGTAGTTGGGAGCGTTATTTTCCCTTGGTAGAATTCGCTTACAACAATAGTTTTCAAGCCAATATTTGTATGGCACTGTTTGAAGAATTGGATGGTAGGAAGTGTAGAACTCCTTTGTGTTGGACATAATTGGATAAGAAGCGAGTAGTTGGACCGGATTTAATTTGTGAGACTGAGGAAACGGTGAAGTTGATTTGTGGTCGTCTAAAAGCAGCGTCAGATAGGTAGAAATCTTATACGAATTTGAAATGTCAAGATATCGAGTTTCAAGTTAGTGATAAGGTGTTCTTAAAGGTTTTACCTTGGAAGAAGGTTTTGAGGTTTGGTAGGAAAGGTAAATTAAGTCCAAGGTATGTTGGACCTTATAACGTTGTTGATAGAATTTTTTCGAAAGCTTATCAACTCAAGTTGCTGCCAGAACTTGAGCGAATTCACGATGTTTTTCATGTGTCAATGTATTGGAAGTGTCATTCAGATCTATCGCATATTGTGCTAGTAGTAGAGATTGAGTTTTGAACTGACCTAACTTGTGACGAAGAACCGATATATTCTATCTTGTGAAGAGAAGGTTTTGCGAAATAAAAGGGTTCCATTGGTTAAGGTTTTGTGTGCAACCACAAGACCGAAGAGGCTACTTGGGAAGACGAAGATGCAATGAGGCAACAATATATTTATTTGTTTAGCTCTAGTAAATTTCGAGGACAAAATTCTTTTTAGAAGGGGAGAATTGTAACACCCTAAAATTGGGTCTAGGAGTTTTAAGGGTATTTTAGGGATTTTAGCTCTAGTGAGTTCGAGAATTTCATTAGCATGGTATTTGAAAATGTTTTTGTCTATGGAATTTTGAAAATTAAATCAATTTTTGAAAAAGATACTGAAAAGGCTTTCAATTTTGGAATGAGAACTGATTTGTAAAAGGGTCAAAATTCTGTGTGTTTATGAAGCAGTTTTACCAAAATTTTAAAATCAACCTAATATCACCCCTAACTAAAGTTTTTCATGTTAGTTTCTCCCTATTACTTTGTTTGTCGTTCCTTTCTCTCCCAAGTTCTCTCCTTCAATTTTATTTGTTAAACCTTCATCCTTTTGATTCTTATCATCATCTAAGCAAAAAACCTCCAAAGTATTTGAAGAAAAACACCCAAAAAGACCGTAGATTTCTCTATTCTTTAGCTTTCGGGTTTCTCAGGTTTTTGATCAAACGCTTGATTTTTCATTGTTGAAGGTAATCGTTCATCCTTCTATTAGTTTTTAATGTTATCTAGTCTTTAAAACAGAGTTTTTAGCCATTGAATCGCATGTTTTAAATAAAAGTAAAAAATTGGGTCGTTAATGGTGAATTTCAGTATTTTGGGTAAAAATGTTGTTTTAAAGTGTTTTTCAATTAGTTTTGATGATATTAAAATTTTTCTAAACTTAATTTTAAGTTTCATTGAAGATTTCTTGGGTTTTAATGAATTTTTTTTTTGAAAATAGGCATAACTTGTCGAAAAATTTCGATACCATGAAGTATGTAGTTTTGTGTAGTTTAAAGGTTGAGAATTAGTCACAGGTGAATAATTAGATGAATGAAATTAGTTTGAGGCAAAACGACTAAGTATAGATTGAGATATTTGAATTTCAAGTTTTTTGTCAAAGGTTTCTGTTACGTGAGAATTTATCCTAGGCTTGTATTTTGATTGCTTGAGATGAATCCTTAGCTGATTGTTGATTAAGTTATTGTGAGAATTATTGTGTTGAAACTTCGAATTCTTTAAGACCTTCTACGAGTTAAGGAAAGGCTAGTTTGAGCTTTCAGCATTTCAACGAAAGTGTAATTAGTGAGTGTTTAGAATAGTTACTTGTGGACACGATTCATTGTGTTAATTGTGAATTTAGTAGTAGCCTAAAATTCTACTCTAAATTACGAGTGTAAGCTTTCTCATACTCTTGATTTAACATGTGAATATGTGTTGTGAAATTGTGATTAAATTGTGATATTATGACATGTGATATAAGCTTATGATGATTATTGTGAAAGAATTGATTGTGGGCATGTTATACGTGCCATATGACATCAATTATGTCGTGAATAGAGTGTGATTATGCAGTAAAAAGGTGCAGAAATGATAAGTAAAATATATGTTTAATAATAAATATTTTGGCCTTGCGAACCTTGAGACCATTGGATATAGTTGGCATGCCATAGGATTGTGAGTACTTACCTATATGTGTTATGTGATTTGGCATTGAGGCCCTGAGACATGTTAGAGACATAAGGTAATGTGAGCTAAGGTCCATTCACCAAGATTGAGAGTGTTAGCTATATGCTTCACTTTTTAGTATATGTTCGACTCTATAAGTCATTTAGTGTGTTGGAGATCCGTGTATCCGATGTGTGGTAATAGAGCCCACTTTTATGTTTCATAGCTCAAGTTCCAAACTATATTTAAATGTGATTATTTGTATAATGTGATATATGCTTAAAAGTGAATGTGATTACCATGTAAATGAACTAGTAAATAAAGCATGAGTGAGTATAATATGACACTAGAGTTGGAACTGCTAAGGTTGTGTTATATGGTAGTTTTATTAATGCTTGATGAATTTTTTTCATGGTAGTTGTTCTAGGCACTCACTGAGCTTGTTAAGCTCACCCACTCATTTTAATCCATTCCAGATTACTAGTGTTTCAGTGTGAGCAGTGTGTTTCCAATGGATTGATCCAAGTGAGACTCTAGTAATACTTCATAGGTGTTTTTTTATTTGTTTATTATTTGGGAAATAAAGGCAATGTGGTAGACTTTTTTCTGGTATTTGCCATGATATTTTGGATGTTTCCATACCTTATTTATTCTTAAGATTTAAAGATTTTGAATTATGATATGCTGATTATTGCTTGGACTTATTTTTGATGTTTGGAACTGTTATTATAGTCGTTGTGACGTTTATTTGTTATGGTAAAAGATGCATGTTTAATAGACTTGTTTTGGAATGATTTGTATGCTTAAATATGCTGAATTTTTATTATCTGGAGCAGAGGTATTGATATTTAAGTTTTTAAAAAACGATTCCTCTATGATTTTCAAATGTGCGGGAAATCAGAATTGTAATTTAGTATCGATACCATATCATGACTATCGATACTTTGGGTAAAATTACGGATGCTTATTTGAAGGTACCGATAATTTTTGGTGTTTCATTTTAGGCGAGAAACAAGCTACTGTTTTGGTATCAATTTTTCAATCGGTATCTATACCGTGTAAAGAAAATATCAATACCTATGTTCAAGTATCGATACCTACATAGTGAATTTTGAATTTTTTGCTAAGTGAACCTCATGTATGTGCAACTATTGTTATATGATTAATTAAAATGTGTATAGCAAGTGTTAATGGTAATTAGGAGTATATTTGACTTAAAACTCATGTCAATACTAAAATGAAAGGTGTATCTTTAAGAATGAGTTTATTTGTGCTGTGTATGATGTGAGACGGTGGTGTGGCATCTTGATATTCAAGGTTGTAGAATTTACCGGGTATAGGGTGTTACAATATCGAGACAAAAGATAGGTTATATGAAAAACTGATGTTGGGCGTGTCAAAACGAGATCCTCAGTTTACTCTAACATTTTGGAAAAAAAAGCTACATGAGTTTTTGGGAGCAAAGTGGAATTTTATTATTGCTTCTCATTGACAAGTAGATGGATAATCAGAAGGAGTTATTTAGACTTCGTAAGTTATACTTAAGACTTGTAATATGGATTTCAAAGTAATTGAGAACACCATGTGTCGTTAGTAAAGTTTTCCTAGAACAATAACTATCAGTTAACATTAGGTAGCGACTTATGAAACCTATTCATTACGTTGAACGAAACTGACCAAGAGAAGAATGTTAAGACCAGAATTAACATAAGAAATATAAAATAAAGTTCAACTGATCAAAGGTAGAATAAAACAACTTCTTTGTCGAATCGATTGAAGTACGATCTGATTAATTGCAAGAAGGAGACTCTGAGAAGATTTTGGTTGGGAAGGTTAAAGAGTTGAGAAACAAACATGTATTGTTAATGAAAGTGTTGTGAACAAGTGATAGTATTGAAAAGACTATTTGAAAGCCACAGGAAACTATGTGTTTGCAATGTCTTCACTCTCTCAAGAAAATTTCAAGGACGAAATTTCCTAAAGGAAGGAGAGTTGTAACATCCCAATTTTTTTATGTTGCAATTTGTATCGATGACTGAGTAAATAGAAGTTTGATTATGAGTGTTGGTCAAGTGTGAAGTAATTATTAATAAAAATACAACATTTTGGGAAAGATATAAAAAATATATTGATATATTAAAAGTAAAATAACTTTTGGACCTAGTGGCAAGAAATTGAGAGTTATAAAGATTTACTTTTCGTGACTATCAAAAAGTTTGATTTTGTGTTGTAATTTCTCAATTTATTTTTTCCAAAAATTTATTATTAAATCGAGAATTTATGAGATGGATATGAAAATAGAGTCAAGAATTATTAAGTTATTAAATTGATAAAATAGTATTCGATGCATAAAGGCTCGTTTGTAAGCTAGCAAGATTTGGAGGATTTCATAACGAATTAATCAAATGCCTTAAATGTTTTTTACTTAGTGGAGAAGCATGGAAAAAGCCATTGATTTCCACTCAATTTTTCATGCTTAAATCTCAACCATTGGATGTTTATTATTAAAGGTTAATAAATTGATTAATTAAGCTTAATTAAGTGTATGTATATTGGTAACTCTTGAAAACAGTTATATTTCAAGCCTCTAGATTGAATTAATTGTTTGTAATTAAGTAAATGTTTGTATTTTTAGATATTTTTAGAACATTACTTAACAAAGCTTGGATTGTGCTATACATGTTATTATTTGTTACTTCTATTATTGGGGAAGAAACGTGTTGTTTGTGGTTGGCAGCAGGTGCAAGATGAAGAAGAAAAGAAAAGAAAAAAGATAAGAAAATAAAGGAAGTGAAATATTGCCATGACAAAATGTTGGTTAGATTGCCAAAATGAATACCATGGGAATTCCAGGAAGCTGATGCAACACTCAGCCCATGTCACTCTAGGCCAGCTGTACTTATACTAGATAAACCACCTTGAAAAAGAGGAAGCAAAAGGTATGCTAAGAGGAAGGGACCTACCCTATAAAAAGAAAATAGAAAAGAGAAAAGAGAGGATCAGAGAGAGAGAAAAAAAGAGAAAAATGATTTTTTATCTCTGTACATTAGATTCTCATGAATTCTCAGAAAGAGTGGAGAGGGTAACAGCTTACAGAGTAGAAGAATTACAGAAGCAAGGAAGGGGAAGAGAAATCTGCCCCAGGTTTTGCATCAAATCTCATTATTAGAATTTAAAGCTAGAGTAGCGAAAGCTTCTTGCAGTTCTGTCTTTATTTCCTGATTTGAACTTGTGATTCATGAATTTAAACAATGATGTTGAATGGTTTTATTATGGATTCGAATGTTCAACCCGTGAGCTGGTTTTATTTGGGTGGAATTATTTTGGGTGAATTTTAATTATCTGTAATGACCACGGTTTGATTTTGAGTTGAATACTATTTTATTCGAACTGTGATTATTTTTAATGCATGCATGCAAACTCTAGACATAGATGATTATGTAGCATGTTATTAGATCTGATTTAATTTTGAAAAGATTAATTAAATTTGATTATAATTGGATGATACAAGCAAGTATTTGAAAGAATATTTGTAGCACTCTTGATGTAGAAGTTGCGATCTGTACAGGGAAAGGGAGTAAAATCCGGATATCATTCTTGAGTTTTGTAGACATACAAAAACTCATAATGATAGCGCAAAGTCTAGCTTTCAAAAGAAGAAGACTGCAGTAGTGATTCACTGAGTAGTAGAATAGTCAAGATTTTTCCATGACATTATTATGTTATAAAAATAAACCCAAGTGATTCCAACATTTATCAAACTCTTTCCCACTTATTCTTTGAGAATTGCCATAGCATTTTAATTACCCTAGCATATTTTTAGTTATAATTGATTTTATTAATCCTTCATTACATCTCTTTATGAATTAATCACCTATTCCTCTTTATGAATTAATCACCTATTCCTCTTGCATAGTTTAATTAGTCAGTTTCATAGTAATAGCGTAACCAACTATTATAATCAAATCTGATCCCTGTAGAGACGATACTCACTCATCACTTTATTACTTAATTCGACGTGTATACTTGCACATTTGCATTACACATTCACACGCGACAAGCTTCTGGCACCGTTGTCAGGGATCGACAATTTTGATGAAATATTTTGTAATATCCCGAATTAGGGCCTAATCAGAATAGTGGTTTCATGACCACAAATTTGAGATAGAAAAAATTATTTTATAATTATTTTGATGTTTATGATATGATTGCATGATTGTGTAAAAATTTCGTGACGAAATTCTGTGCATAAAGTGCTTAAGTTGAAATTAGGGACTAAATCGAATAACTTGCAAAACTTGCATTCTAGAAGTTTTTAGTATGAAATTACTTTGGAATATTAATGAGGAGGTCTTAAATAGCAATTTGACCAATTTCTAAAATTTTGGACAAAAATGGGCTTGTACATGAAAATTTTCAAAGAAAGGTATTAAGGGTATTTTGGTCATTTGGTAATTAAAAGATTAAAAAAAGGAAAAAGATGGCAAAATATGTCCATCTTCTTCATTAGGACGAAAATTAAAGGGTTCTCCATAGCTAGGGTTTGTTTCAAGCTTCCAAGCTCCATAGTAAGTGATTCCAAGCCCCGTTTTTAATGTTCTTTACGTTTTTGGAGTCCCGATAGCTCGATTTAGCTTATGCTAGTAATAATTCAACCTAGGGTTCATATTTGGAAAAATACCCATAGGTGAAATTTGTGTATTTTGGTGTTTTATGATAGAATATGAGGTTTTAAATTATGTCAGACAACTTGTACTACTCGGTTTTAAGCGAAAACGAGTAAAAGGGCTTAATCGGTAAAAATACCTAATAGTCATAAGTACATGTTAGAATGTGAAATTGATGCTGCCATAGAAGGAAAAAATGATCAGCATGTCATAAAACATAAGAAAATGGGATGAAGTTTAATTCCCGAGCCTAGGGGCAAAAGTGTAATTTTGCAAAAGTTTAGGGGCAAAATGGTAATTTTTCCAAAGCTCGTATTTGGGGCTGTTTTGATGAATGTATGTTTTAAATAAGATTAATTTGGCATTATAGATCAAGAGAAACGAGATTCAAGTCGTGATCGAGGGAAAAACAAAGTTTACGAGGAATAGGCTTGATTGCTAATATTTTGTATCGAGGTAAGTTCATGTGTAAATGTAGTAACATAATTGTCATTTTAAGTAATTTAATATTATTTATGTGATATGATGATTAATATCATGAAATATTATGCTTTATGGTTATTATTGAATAATATGTAAATTATGATTTGCTATCGAGTATCGGTTTTGATGTTCTGTGGAAGACGACAAAGATGTGTAATCGAGGAAAAAGCTCGTTTGAACCTTGGGAATAGATTAGAATACAAGTGACATGTCACTAGGATGGTTGGGCATCCGAACTCGTTGAGTTGAGTCCGAGTTCACTTATGGATGCAAATGTCCGAACTCGTTGAGTTGAGTCCGAGTTCGTGAGATGTAACTAGGCACCCGAGCTCGTTGAGTTGAGTCCGAGTTCACTTATGGATACGAACGCCCGAGCTCGTTGAGTTGAGTCCGAGTTCACTTATGGGCGGGTTACATGGTAGCTTGGCTACATATGTGGCACTTATGTACAAACTTTCCGTGTATTCGAATTATATTCCGATGTGTTCAACGGGTGAATCTTAAGAGAATAAGAAGAATGCCTAAAACGAAGGTGACATGTTGGTAAGTGTGGTAAATGAGAAAATTTGACAGGTATGTGCTTAAATCTTCAGGTTGAGAACTTGGTATGATGAAATCGTAGCATGATATTAAATGCAAATGTAACATGAATGTCTTGGTGTTGTTTATGCAAATGATGTTTTTATGTGGAATTGCATGATTATGTTACTTAGTATTTGCATGTGAACTTACTAAGCATTTATGCTTACTCCCTCCTTTTCTTTCATTATAGTTTTGACAAGCCGGCTTGAGAATCGGGATAGGTCGAAGACTCGTTCACACTATCCGAAGGCTTAAACTGGTAAAATGACTTGTATATTTTGAATGTGGCATGTATGGCAAAATACTCACTTTGTGTAAATGATCTTATGATATGATTATGCTTTGGCAAGAAAAGATTTTGTGAATTATTAGCCACTGGAATGGCCAATCTAAATCATATTTGATATCACGTATGTTTAAAATGATATTTAGTCCATGAAAATTTATAGTAAAGTAAAATTTGCTATAAAACAGAATATTGCTGCAGCAATGACATGAATATGAAAAATCACTAAAAATAGTATAAATGGAATTAAGTTATGAAATTGAAGCTTAATGAGTCTATTTTCATATGGATGGAACAAAACAGGTATATGAATGATATTCTATGAGATGTTTAAATTTTTGTGAAACAGTGCTAGAGTGACTTCTGGATCCCCTGTTCTGACTTTGGAAATTCACCATAAATTGTATAAAAATAATTAGAAGTCATTATTTATATGTAAAGGTTCCTTATAGAGTCTAGTTTTAATAGAAACAAACGGCATAGTCATTTAAACTCTGTACAGGGAGATATCTGATTCGTAATACACAGAGGTCAGAGCAGTCGTACAATGAAATAGGGGAGCCTTTAACTAATAAACTGTACTAATTGGCCCAACAAAAAATTCTAGAAAAAATTTGTAAATAGAAATATGAGTCTAGTTTCAGGTAAAATTTACGGAATTGGATTTTGAGTTTCGAAACTCGAGATATGAATTTTTAAGTGACTGTGATGCGATTAGCTTGACTTATCGAAAATTTTAAAAATAAATTGTTTAAGCTGTTTAATTGATGAAATTAAGTTTAGTAACACCCCGTGCTCGACTCCGGCGACGGTCTCGGGTACGGGGCGTTACATATTTGGTGTTATTATCACTTTAATTTTGTTAGTTTAACTTAATTAGTGTTTTTTTATTTTTCATGATTTTCTATTGGTGCATGAGTAAAGATAGTTCAAAAATTGAAGAGTATTCTTTTGATTTAGAAATTGAGAGAACCTTGAGAAGAAGGAGAAAAGAATTGGGAGAAATAGAAATAATTAGAAATGATCAGGTTTACATCAGGAAGGAAGAGATCTGATATTCCTTGAATCATAAATGACAGGGACAGTCCCATCAGAGAACATATAGTGCCGATCTTAGATCATTTGATTCCAGGAATTGTCTGGCCGTATATTTAGGCTTAAGATTTTGAGTTAAAACTGGTGATGTTTCAAATGTTACAAACAGCGGGGCAGTTTAGTGGATTGCCTACTAGGGATTCAAGGTTTCACTTAGGACTTGTAACGCTCCGAATTTTAGGCCTAGAAGTATTAGGTTTTGAGCATGGGAATAGTAGGAGGCGACACATAAATATTTTGTTGGGAAAGAAAGTGACAGAATTGTATATCTGCTTTAGTGGTTAAGTGTTCTGAGTGTTCTGGGAGTGTCTGAGAAGTCTTGGGTTCAAACCTTGGCTTCCACAATAATTTTGTTCTTTTAGGATAAAACCCCTATCTTTGGTCAGTAGGGTTATAAGTAAAATTTGTTAAAAACATGACAGAATAGGCCTACTGGTCTAGTGGATAGTGGCGTGTGGAGTGTGCTAGTGGTCTGAAGTTCGAATCCCTGCTTGTGCAAATGGAGATTATTTTTACTGATGGCTATGGAAGGAAGTTGTGTTTGACCGAAACACCAAGAGTTTGAATAAGTTTGAATAAGGTTGTTGTTAGCCGAATCTGAGGAGTTGGATGGGGAATTTCGGTTGTTGAAATTATAAACAGGAGGGATTTTAGGAGAGGTTATGGGAGGAAAATATGGAATTTGAAATGTGAAAGACTTTGTGCCGAAATAGGTAAGCTAAGCCACTCAAAATTTGGTTTTGGTGGGTTGATTCTCCTTTTCGGCTGAAGTGAGCATTTTGGGGTCATTTTCTCTTCTTTAGAGCCGAATTGTGCTTGAAGAATTTTGGGTAGTGTTTATTCGGGTTTGCATTTTCACACTTTTTTCCTCTTTTACATCTTTTGCTTTGGCCGATTCTCTCCCCTTCTCCCACTCAATTATTTGTCCCTTCCACCTTGTTACCTTGGTCGAATACCTCATCACCCCTCTCTATTATCTTTTGTTTTCGGTTTTGGCAAGAGCTTTTTGACTCCTCTTCTCTTCTCTACTCTTTCGGGTATCGACATCTTCCTCTCCTTACACTTTAATACTTGTGCCGTATACTTCTTCTCCTCTTTGCCTCTACTCTTTCTGTTTTTGAGATATTTCTCCCTTGTTGTTGTGGTGTTTTCTTCTGGCCGTCAAATCCTTGGCTTATATCCGAACACCCTGCCTTTGTTGCCATCTCTGTTTAGGCTCACGGGGCACGATTAATACATCTTGAGCCTCGGTTCAAGGGTGCGCTTTTGGGGGTAGGCCGATCACTTCTATCCCCTATTCTAAGTTTACACTCTCGATAAGTTACTATACACTTGGTTCAATATCTTGCGAGTATGGTAATAGTAACAAGATGTTATTGGAATGTAGGTAGTCTTTAAGGGTTGTAAGCGAACTCTTGCGATGGTGTTAGAGTGATCGATCAAGGTGAGTAGTTGGTGATCTCGTGAAAAAGTTTTGGCTAGGGTTCCTTTCAACTCATTTGTTAGGTATTTAACCGAAGCTTCTATTGTAATAGGTTGGAGTGCACGTGGGCTAGTTCGCACGTTTTCGCAACCAGGTGTGTAACCACACTACTATAAGCGTAGATCGGCAAAAGCCGAAAAAATATGATTACTGACGCTACACGGGCGTCTGCTTGCTTGTGTGGTAACTTGAATGCTGAAACATAGGCGTTTGAATGTAAAGGCCACCACGAGCGATTTCGTGGGCTTAGGCCGCTTTGGGCCGAAATGGGTCGTGTGGGCCCCACAAGCATGCGGGCCCCACACGAGTAAACCACACAAAAGTGTGGAGAATATTGGTCCAGGTTATGTAGTATACATGGCTAAAGCCATTTCTGGGCTATTTGGGCCACAAGGGCGTGTGGGCCCGCATTATGGGCCTTGGGCCCATTTTCACTGTTTGACTGTTAAGGTTGTACGGGTCGTCCGAGATGACTATGGACCTTCTGTTATGTCGGTAAGCATACCTGGACCCTTAATCGATAAAATGACTATTTTTCCCTCGTGGCAAAATGACTATTTTGCCCTTATATGGTAAGATGACTGTTTTGCCCCTATGTGATGTATGTTTATATTTTAGCATGCTATTTGTAACTGTATTGAGAACATGTGTAATATTATGATATAACATGACACGTCACATGATGCATTGCATGGGGATGGGTTTATATATGATTGGAGGAAGTGTACTATACTAGCAGCTCTGCTGCAAATCACTGATGGCTCTAAGCCTATTCTACTGGAAGCTTTGCTACAAATACTGTTTAGTGCCGCAACCAGTGCTATTTTGGAGTGTAGGGATGGGTGGGTTGATTTTATCCCCACATGGAGTATAGGGTTGGACGGAGATGGTGTGTAGAGGATGGATGGGTAGGACTCGTGATATTGTTGAAACTGCGCATTCTTGACCGATAATCAATTATTCTTGACCGATTACTATTACTGCATTGTTTATTGTTACTGCAATGGGCCTCGCTGGGCCAAGGCCCAAACACATGATTGTATTTGTATTGAGATGGGCTAAAGCCCAAACTGATATTATTACTGTTACCAAAAAGGGCTTATGTGACACCCCAAACCCGGCCCGGACGTTATGGCCGAATCTAGCGCATCACGTTGAAGTGTTTTAGCGAAAACCGTGTTTTATTTGAATACCCTTCTTAAAATAAAAGAAACCTTAATTAACTTAAAAAAAAAATCCTTTCAATCGCTTGTTTAAAACTTATGATTTTATGAAAACATGTCATTTTAAAATTTAGTTGCGGAAGCGTAGAAAAACATACAATAGTTTAAGAAACCATGTTCAACTTCTTATAATTACATCACATAAAAATATTAATCCAACTACTAACAAAATGGAAGCCCTATTACAATCAGGTCTAAAAAGTACTTAATGAAATAGAAACTTATATGCTTAGAAAAAAAATTGTCTTGCTAGCTGGCCACCCAGAGTCCCTCCAAACATCGAACCTTCTACTTAGCATCACCTGAAAATAAAATAAAAGAGAGGGGCGAGTTTTCGTAAACTCAGTGTGTACAACCCTCGATAAAAACAAGCATTCAAAAATCATCATACATCAAACATGCAATGCAATCTCATCCCAATTATTCATCCGCTACACACCAGCTCTGTCCCTCGTCACATCATGTGGGGATATAAATATTGACCCATCCAACCTACACATCAATGGTAGCCTGGTTGTAAAACTACCTTCATTTACATATTGGGCTTAAAAGCCATCGGTGGATCCACGATTGTCAAGCAACCATGCGATCCTCATATACTTCCTCTGTTCCATAATTCCCAACCTATATGCAACCTAAGCAGAATATCATATGTATGCATGTCACATCCATAAAACTTACATTCAACACCTAGGGGTATTTTGATCATTTTCGCCCTTAGGGGCATTTCGGTAATTTTCCCTTAATTACTTTTTTTACTTGCCTTGGCCCATTAAGAAATCCCGTGAACTAAGATGAATGAATACTATGCACCAGGTAGGATTCTAGAGAAGAGGAGGTGAGTCATTGAGACCACTTAAGTACCATGCTCTCCCTAGATTTAATCCTAGACATGCATATACCCGTTGCCACACCTTAACCCTTTGACTTGTCCACGGTCGTAATAAATTAATAAAGTCTTATGTAGTTATCATATACTAGGCCCAAAACCCCTTACAAAGCCCAAACAAATTCACCTACTTGTATCTGGCCCATTAAGCCCAATCATATTCATATGACCCATTAGGCCCAAATCACCTGTATATGGCCCATTAGGCCCAAATCACATTTATATGGCCCGTTAGGCCCAGTCACATTCATATTCATGCTCATATACGAAATTCTATCACATAGCATCAATTATCAATTTTGCCTATCATGGGCCCATTTAGCCCATTCTGGCCAATTTGGCTAATTCACAACCCAAGTCCACGGAATCACCCGTGGACTCAGTTAACCTATCGGTTTCCTCCTCACGAGTGTTCGCGCACTCGCAAGACTACCGTAGCCCAACTTTTGACTTTTCGGCATTTTGACTTTTCAGCTTTTTGGCATTTCGGCTTTTGCCGATCCCTTGTGTGTGTGCAATGTATGTACACACTTGGTAAGTAAGCGTGCTGTGATTCCTTAGTCACCAACCTACAAACGATATCACCCTTCAATTAATCGCATGCTTAATACATATCCTTACTAAAATCGAAACCTCACCTTAACCTTACCTTGCGTGATAAGTATAACAACCCCTTCTTAAATCACTAACCACGATCAACTCCTAGATCTGCATCAATCTTAACTATTAGAACCAAGATAATAGGTGACTCGTATCCAACACAAGTCTCCTTACCTTAACTCTGACTATTCAACCAACTAAGATTAAGAGTACTTACCAAAGCCCATTACTTAAAGAGCAAATCGGCAGGGATCCAAAACTGAGATTCGATACCTACTCCTACCCAAAAATGATTAGAAGAAGTGAGGAACAATAATCGATACTTTAGAAAAAAATGATTGGAAGAGCAAACACTTACACTAGATTCGGTCAAAGAGTATTCGGCCCTTGGGAGATTTGGCTTTTCGACTTTCAAAATTAGTATGGTTAATAAGGTTTATTTGGTACAGATTAAAGAAGAAGAGTAGAAGAAGGAATCGACTAAGTGAAACAAAGAAAATTGTGTAGAGAAGAATAGAAATTGGCAGAAAGAAAAGAAAGAAAAACAAAAGGGTTTTCAGCTTTTAGGGAAGAGGGTTTCTGGCAACAAGGTGAGGGGAAATTCAGCATTAGCCTGGCAAACTCCCACTCGGCACCTATTTATTGCCCTATAGCCGAATTCCTCAAGCCTAAGTTCCCAATTTGACTCCATCACTTCCCTCTTCTCATCTCCTCGTTTTTCTCCCTGATAATCCCTTGATCCTTTCCTCAAATTTCTCTTCTGAACACTCCCCTTGGAGTCCATTTTCACACCACTTCCAACCTTCTAGAAGGCCAAAATTAAACTTTTAAAAATACTAAGCTAGGATTCGAACCTTGGATCTCCTTGCTAGCCACTAATGCCACCTCCCTACACCCTAAGTGGCGTCACTTAGCCACTCCTCCACAAGGCTTTTTGATGCTATTTTCCCTATATTTATGTAAAAGCCCAACCACTTGCCATCAGGGTCCTTTAATAATTAAACTATAGTTTCTTTTACCCCTAGATTCGAACTCAAAACTTGACCAAGACCTACCATCGCGTAATTAACACTTAACCAAAATTGCTAAGCACAAAAAGAAAAAAATTGAAATTTCAAGATATTCGGGTTTTGGGATTTTTGGGGCGTTACAACTCTACCCCATAAAAGAAATTTCGTTCTCAAAATTTTACCTGATTCAAACAGTTGAGGATATTGACGTCGCATCGCTTCCTCAGGTTCCCAAGTAGCCTCCTCAGCCTTGTGATTCTGCCAAAGTACTTTGACTAATGGAACAGACTTCCTTCTTAGTTCTTTGACATCTCGACCAATTATTTGTATGGGCTCTTCCACAAAAGTTAGGTCTGGCCTAACCTCAATTTCTTCCACCTCCACGACATGTGAAGGATTCGAGCGATACCGCCTCAGTATGGAAATATGAAACACGTCGTGGATCTGGCTTAATTCAAGAGGTAATTCCAGCTGGTAAGCGACTGGCCCAATCTGCCTTACCACCCGATATTGCCCAATGAACCTTGGGCTCAGCTTCCCCTTCAGTCCAAACCTTAATACCTTCTTCCACGGAGAGACCTTCAGAAAAACTAAGTCTCCCACTGCATACTCTATTTCTCATCGCTTAAGGTCAGCATACGTCTTTTGCCTATCTGAGGCCTACTTAAATCGATCCTGAATCAATTTTACCTTATCCTCAGTATCAGCTACTAACTCAGGGCCCAAAGTTCCCCGTTCGCCCAACTCCGTCTAATATGTTGGGGTTCGACACCTTCGCCCGTACAGTGCTTCATATGGAGCCATCCCAATGCTTGCTTGGTAGCTATTATTGTACGCGAATTCGGCTAATGGCAAATAGTCCTCCCAACTACCTTAGAACTCTATCACGCATCCCCTCAACATATCTTTCAACACTTGGATCACCCTTTTCGACTGTCCATCAGTTTGAGGGTGGAATGCCGTGCTGAAGTTCAACCTAGTACCCAACGCCTCATGCAGCTTCTTCCAAAATCGCGAAGTGAAACGTGGGTCCCTATTAGATATTATGGATACTGGCACTCCATGCAATCTTACAATCTCTGCCACATACAACCTAGCCAACTTTTGTAATGAGTAATCGGTGCGAACCGGTACAAAATGGGTAGACTTGGTTAACCGATCCACTATAACCCATATCGAGTCTTTTTTAGTAGGCGTTAATGGTAGCCCACTAAAAAAGTCCATAGTGATCATTTCCCACTTCCAGAGTGGAATCTTCACTGGCTGAAGCAATCCCGAAGGCAACTAATGTTCTGCCTTCACCTTTTGACGAACCAAACATTTGCTTACGAACTTCATGACCTCGCACTTGAGTCCAGGCCACCAATAAAGCTTACGCAAATTTTGATACATCTTGTTTCCGCCAGGATGCATTGTATAGAGACCGCTATGTGCTTCCCGCAGAATGGATTGCCTTAGATCATCGTCTTTTGGTACACATCCTCCTACAGAAACACAATACTTCTTCACTATTTATCCCAAACTCCACTTGTCTAAAACGAGCACCTAAAGTCTCATCCACTAATTGCTTACTCCCTATTTGTTCGATCCACATCGATTTTACTTGAAGCTCAGCTAACAAGCTACCATCATCCAACAAGCTTAAACAGGCGAGCATAGCCCTCAAGTTTGACTTAGCCCTACGACTCAACACATCGGCTACCACATTTGCTTTGCCAGGGTGGTACTCAATCGTACAATCATAATCCTTCAACAACTCTACCCACCTACGTTGCCAAAGGTTTAGCTCCTTTTGGGTAAGGAGGTACTTCAAACTCTTGTGATCTGAATAAATTATGCACTTCTCCCCGTATAAGTAATGCCTCCATATTTTAAGTGCGAAAACCACCACAGCTAAGTCCAAATCATGGTTTGGATAATTCACCTCGTGAGTCTTAAGTTGTCATGATGCATACGCAACCACCTTTCCTTCTTGCATCAATACACATCCCAAGCCCACATGCGACGCGTCACTACAAACCGTAAACTCCTTCCCAGACACTGGCTGAATCAACACAAGAGCCTCAGTTAAAACCTTCTTAAGTTTTTTGAAACTCTCTTGCTGCTTGTTTGTCCAGACAAACGGTAATCCCTTCCTCAACAACTTAGTTAAAGGTGCAACAATTACTGAAAAACCCTCAACAAACCTCCTATAGTATTCTGCCAAGCCCAGAAAACTTCAGATTTTTTACACTGACTTGAGTGTTTTCCAGTTTAACAGCGCTTCAATTTTTTGGGGATCCACATTAATCCCCTCTGCTGACACCACATATCCTAGAAAAGTAACCTCCCTTATCCAGAATTCACACTTACTTAATTTGGCATACAACTGCTTCTCCCTCAAAGTCTACAACACAATCCTTAAGTGTGCATCATGGTCATCCTCATCTTTTGAGTACACCAAAATGTCATCTATAAAGACTACCATGAACTGATCCAAGTAGGTTTGGAAAACTCGATTCATGAGATCCATGAAAGCGGCAGGTGTGTTCGTCAGCCCGAATGGTATCACCAAGAACTCGTAGTGCCCATAACGAGTTCTAGAACCTGTCTTATGAACATCTGCCTCCTTAACCCTCAATTGGTGATATCCCGAATGCAGGTCAATCTTCAAGAAAATAGAAGCTCCCTTAAACTGATCAAAAAGATCATCGATTCTCAGTAGAGGGTACTTGTTTTTAACAGTTAACTTGTTTAACTATCGATAGTCGATGCACATTCGCAAGGTTCCATCCTTCTTCTTCATGAATAACACTGGTGCTCCCCATGGAGACACACTTGGTCGTATGAATCCTCGATCCAACAATTCCTGAATTTGTGCCTTAAGTTCCACCAACTCTTTTGTGCCATTCGATAAGGAGCGATAGACACCGGAGCCGTCCTAGGTAACAACTCGATTCCAAATTTCACTTCTCTATAGGGTGGCAATGCAGACAGCTCCTCGGGAAAGACATCAGGAAAATCCCTAACGGTTCTCAACTCCTTAACAGTAAGGTTCTTAGCCTCTGTATTACTAATATAAGCCAAAAAGGCTTCACATCCTTTTCGTACTAACTTCTCAGCCCTTAACGCCGAAATCACGTTTGACAAATAGTTTCAGCATTTACTAATCACCACTACTTCCTTATCTTTTGCCGTTCTTAACACCATTCGCTTACAGCACAATCCAAGGTGGCTCGATGCATCACCAGCCAATCCATACCTAAGATTAAGTCGAATTCGCTAAACGACAGCTCCATCAAATCCGCTAAAAAGGTAACCCCCTTGGACTACTAAGGGTACCTCCCTAAACAACTTATTCACTCCTACTAATTACCCTAACAGACTAATCACAGTCATCTCATTCGTAGTAACTTCAAACATATCACCCAAAGATTCAGTAATATTGCATGCAACATATGAATGCGTCGATCCAATATCAATCAATGTTGTGTAAGGTAACTTATATATAATAAACATACCCGTTATCACAATTGGGGCATCCCCATCTTCTCGGCGACGAGCAGCATAAACCAAAGCTGGCTATCTCGCCGCAGTAGGGCCTGCATTTTCGCCTGGTACTCCACGTGCACACCCATTACCGTTACTGCCCCTGGCCTACCCACGACCCCTTGGCAGCAGCTGACCTTCCCTTGGTGGTTGAGCACCACCTTGGCCCACTACTGGCACTCGACCCAGCATTCGGGGGCAATCATTGATCCTATGCTCCATAGACCCACAAGCGAAACAAGCTCCCATCCTCTTCCAACACTTGCCTCTATGGCTTCTCCCACAATCAGCATAAGGTGGCACCCCTAGATTAGCAGAAGGGGGCCCTACTCTAACTGGCCCTAGCCCTAGGCCTCTGTCCAACATCGGGAGCCTCAGCCTCCTTCTTATTCCTGCCCTTTTCTTTTTCTCGATTTAAGCGCTCAGTGAGCTTTACCTCTCTGCTATTTTCATTTTTTCATCAATTCCGAGAAAACTCGCTCCCTTTGTGGAGCTATCAATACCCTAAGGCTATCTCTTAGTCCGTCCTCAAACATAACGCAACGCTCATATTCTGCTGCCACCATTACTCTTCCATACCTACTAAGGCGTAGAAACTCCTCTTCATACTCTACCACCGATTTGTTTCCTTGGGTCAAGTTCAGGAACTCCTTCCTTCTAGCATCCACATAGCTTGCACCTACATACTTCCCTTGGAATGTAGCTTTGAAAAACTCCCAAGTGACCCGCTCCGGTTGGGTGCCCTCTTTCACTATCAAACACCACTGGTAGGTTTCTTCCCTAAACAGCGGTACTGCCCCTTTCAGCTTTTGTTTTAGTGAATAGTCCAGGTCGCCCATTATCCTTTCAGTGGCCTCCAACCAGTATTCCACCACATTAGGAGCCACACCAGCCGCGCCCTTAATGATCTTAGCCCCATTCGATCGAAGTCACTCCAGAATGGACCCCCAATTTCCAGTGCCATTATTGGGCCCAACAACCCTTTCCAAAATTCTCAGCATTGCTTGCGGCAATGCATCTTCTCCCACGGCCCGATCATACGGTCCATTCCCAGCCACAGGTGAGGCTGGAGCCTCTTCTACTCCAACATTGGGCATATGGCCCGATGCCGACGATTCAGCCCTAACACTTTCGCGGCCTCGACCACGACCTCTTGCACCTCTTCTAGCACTTATCGTCAATTCGCGTATTATCTAGATTAGAAATTTTATGAAGTTTTAGTTAGTTTAATAATTACACTGATGTTTTATGAAAATATTTAAAGAGAATATTGTTTTTGAAAATCCTCTACAGTTCCAAGTTCCTACGGGCTTCAGTTCCACTCTAACAAAATTACCTAAAGTAGTCCTCTAACTATCTACTGTATCACAATTTAAACATACTTAATAATAAAAGTACTTACTTAGTTCGACGTCGGAGGCTCGGTGTGCCGCACAGCAAGATTTCCCTTTTTCCAAAACATTGTGATCCAAAATATTTTTTTTTAAAATCCAAATAATAAGTAGAAAAAGAAACCAAATGATAGTAAGGCCCATTTCACAACTTGAGTTTTGTAACCTGGGCTCTAATACCACTAAATGTAACACTCTAAACCCGGCCTGGACGTTATGGCTGAATCTGGCATATCACATTGAAGTGTTTTAGCGAAAATCGTGTTTTCATTGAAAACCCTTCTTAAAATAAAAGAAACTTTAAATAACTTTTAAAAAAAACTCCTTTCAATCGCTTGTTTAAAACATATGATTTTATGAAAACATGTCATTTTAAAATTTAGTTGCGGAAGCGTAGAAAAACATACTATAGTTTAAGAAACCATGTTCAACTTCTTATAATTACATCACATAAAAATATTAATCCAACTACTAACAAAATGGAAGCCCTATTACAATCAGGTCTGAAAAGTGCTTAATGAAATAGAAACTTATATGCTTAGAAAAAAAACAAGTCCAAATTGTCTTGCTAGTTGGCCACCCAGAGTCCCTCCAAACATCAAACCTTCTACTGAGCATCACCTAAAAAAAAAAATAAAAGAGGGGGTAAGTTTTCTCAAACTCAGTGTGTACAACCCTCGACAAAAACAAGCATTCAAAAATCATCATACATCAAACCTGCAATGCAATCCCATCCTAATTATCCATCCGCTACACACCAGTTGCGTCCCCCGTCACATCATGTGGGGATATAAATATTGACCCATCCAACCGACACATCAATGGTAGCCTGGTTGCAGAACTACCTTCATTTACATATTGTGCTTAAAAGCCATCGGTGGATCCACGATTGTCAAACAACCATGCAATCCGCATATACTTCCTCCATTCCATAATTCCCAACCCATATGCAACCTAAGCAGAATATCATATGTATGCATGTCACATCCATAAAACTTACATTCAACACCTAGGGGTATTTTGGTCATTTTTGCCCTTAGGGGCATTTTGATAATATTCCCTTAATTACGATTTTTCACTTACCTTGGCCCATTAGCAAATCCCGTGAGCTAAGACGAACAAATACTATGCACCAGGTAGGATTCTAGAGAAGAGGAGGTGAGTCATTGAGACCACTTAAGCACCAAGCTCTCCCTAGATCCAATCCTAGACATGCATATACCCGTTTCCACACTTTAACCCTTTGACTTGTCCACGGTCGCAATAAATTAATTAAGTCTTATGTAGTTATCATATACTAGGCCCAAAACCCCTTACAAAGCCCAAAAAAACTCACCTACCTGTATCTGGCCCATTAAGCCCAATCATATTCATATGGCCTATTAGGCCCAAATCACATTTATATGGCCCGTTAGGCCCAGTCACATTCATATTCATGCTCACATACGAAATTCTATCATATAGCATCAATTATCAATTTTTTCTATGATGGGCCCAATAGCCTATCAGCCTATTTAGCCCATTTTGGCCCATTTGGCTAATTCACAACCCAAGTCCACGGAATCGCCCGTTGCCTCATGTAACCTATCAGTTTCCTCCTCACGATTGTTTGCGCACTTGCAAGACTACCGTAGCCCAACTTTTGACTTTTGGCATTTCAACTTTTTGACTTTTTGGCATTTCGGCTTTTGCCGATCCCTTGTGTGTGTGCAATGTATGTACACACTTTGTAAGTAAGTGTGCTGCGATTCCCTTAGTCACCAACCTACAAACTATATCACCCTTTAATTAATCGAATGCTTAATACATATCCTTACTAAAACTGAAACCTCACCTTAACCTTACCTTGTGCGATAAGTATAACAACCCCTTCTTAAATCACTAACCACGATCAACTCCTAGATCTGCATCAATCTTAACTATTAGCAACCAGGATAATAGGTGACTCGTATCCAACACAAGTCCCCTTACCTTAACTCTGACTATTCGACCAACTAAGATTAAGAGTACATACCAAAGCCCCTTACCTGAAGAGTAAATCGGCAGGGATCCAAAACTGAGATTCGATACCTATTCCTACCCAAAACCAATTAGAAGAAGTGAGGAATAATAATCGATACTTTAGTAAAAATCGATTGGAAGAGCAAACACTTACACTAGATTTGATCAAAGAGTATTTAGCCCTTAGGAGATTTGGCTTTTCAGCTTTCAAACTTAGTATGGTGAATAAGGTTTATTTGGTATAGATTAAAGAAGTAGAGTAGAAGAAGGAATCGACTAAGTGAAACAAAGAAAATTGTGTAGAGAAGAACAGAAATGACAGAAAGAAAAGAAAGAAAAATAAAAGGGTTTTCGACTTTTAGGGAGAGGGTTTCTGGTAACAATGTGAGGGGAAATTCGGCATTAGCCTGGAAAACTCCCACTCGGCACCTATTTATAGCCTTATAGCTGAATTCCTCAAGCCCAAGTTGCCAATTCGGCTCTATCACTTCCCCCTTCTCATCTCCTCGTTTTTCTCCCTAATAATCCCTTGATCCTTTCCTCAAATTTGTCTTCTAAACACTCCCCTTGGAGTCCATTTTCATGCCACTTCCAACCTTTTAGAAGGCCAAAATTAAACTTCTAAAAATACTAAGCTAGGATTCGAACCTTGGATCTCCTTGCTAGCCACTAACGCCACCTCCCTACACCCTAACTGGCGTCACTTAGCCACTCATCCACAAGGCTTTTTGATGCTATTTTCTCCTATATTTATTTAAAAGCCCAACCACTTGCCATCAGGGTTCCTTTAATAATTAAACAATAATTTCTTTTACCCCTAGATTTGAACTCAAACCTTGACCAAGACCTACCATCGCGTAATTAACACTTGACCAGAATTGCTAAGCATAAAAAGAAAAAAATTAAGATTTCGGGATTATCGGGTTTTGGGATTTTTTGGGCGTTACAGCTTAGGCCCAAACTGTGTTTGTTTTCTAACTGTTTCCTTATATGGGATTACACATTGAGTTTTTGTAAAGTCACCCATCTATTTAACTGTATAGGTAATCCGCAGTCTTAGGCAAATCGGTGCTGCGGGGGACTCGAAAGTGGCCACACAACAGCTTACACTCCCATATTTGTCTTTTAGTTTATAAGTAACTTAATTTGGGTATTTTTATGTAATAAGGCCTCTTTAAAGTTTTAGTTTTCGATTTGGGGATTTATATTTGTTTTGATTTAATACTGCTAGCAGTGGGAAGCGAGTTTTCAAAAGATAAATGTTTCTCAAAATACCACGAATACATAAACGGTTTTAAGAGCTACCATAAGAAAACAACATTTTACAAGTAAAACATAAGTACACAACTATTTTAAAAAGCTTCCGCTATAAACGAGATTTTGAAATTAATAACGTTTTAAAGAATATACTTTTTGATGATGATGCAAGTTTTAAAATCATCTTTTAGATCACACAAAGAGGCTAAATAAAGATTGGGCATTTCAAATGAGATCACACTTTACAAAAAATACTTCAATGTGACATTGTAAATTTGGCAATAACGTCCAGGCCAGGTTTAGGGTGTTACAAGACTCTTTTTGAAAGTCTTTGATTCATTTAGGCAGCAGGGTGTTCCTAAAGATTCCCTAAAATTGAAGTTATTCCCTTATTCATTGCGAGACCATGCTAGAGCATAGTTAAATGCATTACCATCAAGTACTATGGCATCTTGGAATGAACTGTGTCAAAAGTTCTTGCTGAGATATAATCTTTTGAACATGAATGCCAAAATGAGGAATAATATTACATCTTTTCAGCAATCTAAGGATGAAACATTATATGAAGCATGGGAGCAAATCAAGGAGTTAATTAGAAAATGCCCAATGCATGGTTTCCAATATTGGACACAAATACAAATGTTTTACAATGGATTGAATGCGCATACAAGGATGGTGGTTGACGCATTTGCCAATGGGACTTTACTCGATAATTCATATAATGAAGCTTATGAAATTCTGGAGAGAATAGCAAACAATGATTATCAATACCCTACTACCAGAGTAGGGACTGGCAGAAAAGTTGCTGGAGTAATAGAATTTGATGCAATCACTTCCCTAATAGCTCAAGTATCATCTTTAACGAATATGATTAAAACACTAAAAAGACCAGTTGCTGTGCAGGAAATGAAAGCAGTCGAGTTAGCATGTGTTTATAGTGGAGAAGGTCATGTTTTTTATGAATGCCTATCAAATCCAACCTCAGTTTATTATTTGGGAAATTCCAATTGCAACAAAAACAACCCATATTCCAACACATATGATCCGGGGTGGAAGCAACATCCTAACTTCAGGTAGAGTAATTTAGGGGAAATTCTAGCAATGTTAGTCAATAGAATGCTACGGGTGCACCACTTGGATACAATCAACTAATTCCACTGCAAAATGTTCAGGAAAATTCAACCTCGAGCTCCTAATCGATGGAAGATATATTGAAGGAATACATGGCCAAGAATGATTCTATTATCTGAAGTCAAGCTACATCGTTAAGAGCTTTAGAGAATCAAGTGGGGAAAATTGTTAAAGCATTAAGCTTAAGATCGCAAAGAGCACTACCGAGTGATACCGAGAATTCACGATCTCAAGCAAAGGAACACTGTAAAGCTATTACACTCAGAAGTGGTATGCAACTATCAAGAGTTGTTAATGACACCACTATTGAAGGAAGTAGTTTAGATTTCACAAATAAGAAGAACTCAGAACCAGTAGTGAATCAGGCTACAAAGGAAAATAGCAACCAAAAAAATGTTGAATCAGATTCACCTTGCATTGCCCATAAAAATGTCATGGCAAAACAACCTCAACAAATAGAAGGAAGGCCACCACAACCTTTTCCTCAGGGTTTCCAAAAATCTAAGAAAGATTTTCAATTTAAGAAATTCTTGGATGTTCTAAAGCAATTACATATCAACATACCGCTGGTGGAAGCATTGGAATAAATGCCCAACCATGTGAAATTCAAGAAATATGTCTTATCAAAGAAGAGAAGTTTGGGAGAGTTCAAAACTGTTGCTCTCACTAAAGGATGTACAACAATGCTGAAAAACAAATTACCACCAAAACTAAAGGATCTAGAGAGTTTTACTATACCTTGCTCTATTGGAAACCATTATGTAGGCAAATTTTTATGTGATTTAGATACGAGTATAAATCTAATTCCTATGTCTGTTTTTAGGAAGCTGGAAATAGGAAAGGCAAGACCTACAATTGTCACTTTGCAATTAGTTGATCATTCATATGCACATCTAGAAGGTAAAATATAAAACATGTTGGTAAAATTTGAAAATTTTATTTTTCCTGTAGATTTTATTATTATGGAATGTGAGGTTGATAAAGAGGTTCCAATCATTCTTGGGAGACCTTTTCTAGCAACTGCCAGAACATTAATTGATGTTCAAAAAGGTGAATTAACTATGAGAGTTAATGATTAGCAGATAACTTTTAATGTTCTTGATGCTATGAAGTGTGCAAATACAAATGAAGAATGCCACACTGTGGAGGTAGTTGACACAATAGATCAGGAAGAAATTGAAGATTTTTATCATAACAACTGTACTGATGATGCAGATTTCATTGAGTTGATTGAAGCAGAAATGATTGAAGAGCTTGGTGAATTGATAGATGTTAAGCAAATCAAGAATGGAGCAAGGAGAAGTTTCAAATCATTGAATTTATTGAACTGTTTTTTTAAACCTCCTCGGCCATCCATAGAAGATCCCCTTATATTGGAATTAAAGCCTTTCTAGCACATCCAAAGTAAGCTTACTTGGGAGACAACAATACATTACAATAATTATTTTTGTGGCATTGACATTGGATCAAGAAGCTCAATTATTGAAATTTTTAAAGAAATCTAATAAAGCATTGGGATGGATGATTACTGATATCGAAGGAATCAGTCCAACAATCTGCATGCACGAAATATTACTGGAGGATTTCCATGACAAATCTATCGAGTAGCAGAGAGGACTGAATCCCATTATGAAGGAAGTTTCCAAAAAGGAGATCATCAAATGAATGGACGGTGGAATCATATACTCAATTTTGGATAGTTCTTGGGTGAGCCCTGTTCAAGGTGTACCTAAAAAAGGGGGTGTCACTATGGTAAGCAATGATAACAATGAACTCATTCCTACTGTACTGTCACAGAATGGAGGGTTTGCATAGACTATCGAAAGCTCAACAAAGAAACAAGACCATTTTCCTCTGCCATTTATTAATCATATGCTAGATTGATTAGTAGGGAAAGCTTTCTATTATTTTTTGGATTTTTATTCAGGGTATAACAAGATTGCCATAACTCCTAATGATCAAGAGAAGACCATATTCACATGTCTTTATGGAACTTTTGCGTTCCGATGAATGCCGTTTGAATTATTCAATGCCCCTTCAACATTTCAGTGTTGTATGATGGCAATATTTTCTGACATGGTGGAGAAATTTTTAGAAGTTTTTATGGACGACTTCTCGGTGTTTGGCGATATTTTTGAAGATTGTTTAAAAAATTTGGAATTAGTTATTTGTCAGTGTGAAGAAACCAACCTTATTCTCAATTGGGAGAAATGCCACTTCATGGTTCGTGAAGGCATTGTTCTAGGACATAAAATTTCGCAGCAAGGAATTTTCGTCGACAAAGCAAAAATTAAAGTTATTGGGAAAATTCCACCACCCTCTACAGTTAAAGGTATTCATAGTTTTCTTGGCCATGCAGGATTCTATAGACGATTCATCAAAGATTTCTTGAAAATATCAAAACCCCTATGTATTTTGTTAGAGCACAACAAACATTTCATTTTTGATGATCAGTGCTTACAAGTATTTGAGGAGTTGAAAAAATGACTAGACACAACACCAATAGTCATAGCACCAGATTGGAATCTACCTTTCGAACTTATGTGCGATGCCAGTAATTTTACCGTAGGGGTAGTGCTTGGGCAAAGAAAGAACAAGGCATTTCATGCTATCTACTAAAGCTATACGTTGACTGATTCACAGCTAAATTATACCACCACTAAGAAGAAGTTATTAGTTGTGGTATTTGCCTTTGACAAATTCAGGGCTTATTTAGTAGGCACCAAAGTGACGGTTTATACGGACGACTTTGCCATTAAATACTTGGTGACAAAGAAAGATGCCAAGCCCAGATTGATTCAATAGATATTGTTATTGTAGGAATTTTACCTAGAAATTAGAGATAGGAAAGGCACAGAAAATCAAGTGGCTAATCACTTGTCTCGACTTGAAGTAGAAAATAAAGGCAGTCATATGCAGCGCATTCAAGACGATTTTCTGGATGAGCAATTATTAGTTTCCATGGCATTACCATGATATGTTGATATTGTAAATTTTTTGGTTAGTGGACTGCTGCCACCTGACCTCACAAATCAAAGAGAAATGAAATTGTCTGTGATGCCAAGCAGTAGTACTGGGATGAGCCGTTCTTATTCAAATACTGTTCAAACCAGATAATTCAAAGGTGTGTTCCAGATGACGAGATTCAAAGCATTTTATTTCATTGTCATTCAACACCATCCAGAGGGCACTTTGGGCGTATAAGAACTGCGGCTAAAATTCTTTAATCAGGTTTTTATTGGTCGATCATGTTTAAAGACACTCAAGAATTTTGCCAAGCTTGCTATCATTGTCAACAAACTGGAAATCTATCAAAGAGGTATGAGATGCCCTTGTAAACTATTTTAGAAGTGGAGCTATTTAATGTTTGGGGAATTGATTTTATGGGACCATTCCCACCTTCTTGGGGCAATGCATACATACTTTTAGCTATTGATTATGTCTCCAAGTGGGTTGAGGCTGTTGCTTTATCAACAAATGATTCCAAATCGGTATTAAAATTTCTCCATAAGGATATTTTTACCAGGTTTGGTACTCCTTGTGCTCTAATTAGTGACAAAGGTTTACATTTTGATTGCAAATTAGTTGCTATTACTCTGAATAGGTATGGAGTTAAACATAAAATTGACATGGCATACCATCCCCAAACAAATGGGCTACTGAAATCCCTAATAGAGAGATTAAACAAATTCTAGAGAAGGTAGTCAATCCCAACTGAAAAGATTGGTCATCCAGATTAGAAAAAGCTTTATGGGCATATCGCATTGCATTCAAGAAACCATTAGGGACTTCAACTTTCTTTGTTTTTCCTCCATCCAAACTGTAAAGGTCTCATTTTTTTTCTAGTCACTATTGCCGATACAATGGCTCACCAAGCACCATCCTCTTCCACCCTTGTGCCTCCAAGAACATTTTTCAGTAATGTCGCAGAAGAGAAGTATACCCAGAACATATTAAAGAGGCCATTTTTTTTCTAATAAAAGGGTTCCTTTTTCAAGATGCTCCATTTGTGGGTTACTCTAAAAATATCTCTTCTATAGTGGAGAAAAATGGATGGAAAATCTTTTGTCTCCACCCAGATGATGTTCTCACCAAGGTCATGAAAGAGTTTTATGCTCATCTCACCTCTCCAGACAATACCTTTATATACATGCGCAGTGTATCGGTGATGTTCAATGAACACTCCATTAATGCACAATATGGGTTATTTGACAGCCCAGACTGTAACATCCCGAAATAGGGTCTAAACGGAATAGTGGTTACAAAACAACAAATTCGAGGTATAAAAATTTATTTTATTATTATTTTGAGGTTCATGATATGATTACATGATGGTGTGAAAATTTCGTGATGAAATTCTATGCATAAAATGCTTAATTTGAAGTTAGGGACTAAATCGAATAAGTTGCAAAACTTGCATTCTAGAAGTTTTTAGTATGAAATTGCTTTGAAATATTAATTAGGAGGTCTTAAATAGCAATTTGACCAATTTTAAGTTCATGGACAAAATTAGGACATGGAAGGAATTTTTAAAAGTTTAGTAAAGAGGGGCATTTTGGTCATTTGGATATTAAATGAAATAAAATGGGAAAAATAACACAAAATGGTCATCTTTCTCATATGTTGCTGCCGAATTTTGCTCTCTCCATAGCTAGGGTTTCTTCAATTTTCAAGATTCATAGTAAGTGATTCCAAGCCCCGTTTTCAATGATTTTTACGTTTTTGAGATCTCGGTAGGTCGATAAAGCTTATGCTAGCAATAATTTAAGTTAGAGTTCATATTTGGAAAAATACCCATAGGTGAAAAGTGTTTATTTTGATGTTTTATGATAGAATATGAGGTCTTAGATTAAGTTTAATTCCCGAGCCTAGGGGAAAAAGTTTAGGGGTAAAAATGTAATTTTTCCAAAGTTTTAGTAAAGGATTGTTTTGATAAATGTGAATATTAAATAAGTTAAATTTGCTATTATAGATCAAGAAGAACAGAATTCAGGAGTAGATTGGGGAAAAGAAAAAGTAAAGGACTAAATTGTAAAGTTTAGTCACATTTTGTATCGAGGTAAGTTTACAGTAAATAAATGCAATATTCTTATATTTTACATTATTATTGTTAATTTCAAGCATTTATATACTTATTTTTTTGAGAATATTTAAAGTCGAATTAAAGGCGAAGTAGCAGAGAAAAAGCATTAGGAAGCCCCGTTTGAACCTTAGGAATATTAGGATATTGGGGTTGACAGGATAGGATAGAAATGAGCCATGTAAGTCCATATCAGATATATGGCTTTGGAGACAGGAATGAGCCATGTAAGCCCATATTATATATATATAAATATGGCATTGGAGACAGGAATAATTCATGTAAGTCCATGTTGAAGATATGGCATTGGCAGGATATTGATAGACAGAAACGACCCTAGTATCCTTAGTATTCTAAGTGGTTCAACGGGTCATTGTATATGTTAAATCATAGTGAATTATCAGCAAAAAGGGAAGTTAGATTATATTTATGAATAGTGAAAGGTCAGGTAAGAAAGAAGGTAAGTGAGTAAAGAAGAAGGTAGAAAATGAGAAGTAAAGAAAGTTTATGAGGCTAGGTGACTTGATGTATATTTATTCATTATGTTGAATGTTGTAATTTATTTGCTTGTAAGCTTACTAAGCCTAGTGCTTACTTTCTTATTTTCTTTTTCTTATAGTTTTTATCAAGCCACTCAGGGATCGAAGGAAACGTCGGAGACCCGATCACACTATCGAAGAAATTACATTGGTATAGTTAGACGTTTCGTTTTGTGTATGGCATGTATAGGAACTTGGTTTCTTTTGATATAATGTGATCATTGAATGATGTGTAAATATTTGCTAGTGATTAGCTAATAGAATGGCTGATGATATACATGTTTAATAGTATGTATGATTAAGTAGTAACTATCACATGAAAATTATGAAAAATGTGAAAGTAACTTAAAAACGGATTCAAGTATCAGAAATAACGTGATTTTGAAAAATCACAAAAAAAATTGTAGAGACATGGTTTGATAGTGAATAATATATGAAATTAAAGCTAATTGTGTCTATTTTCATATGGAATAAGCAAACAGGTAAAGGTTTTGTATTTTATAAGATATCTGAGTTTTAGTGAAATAGGGCCAGAGCTATTTCTAGATCCCCTGTTTCAACTTTATAAATTCACCATAAATTTTATAAAAATAATTAGGTGGTTTAATTTATATGGTTAGAATTATTATTGAGTCTAGTTTTAATATAAACAAACCTCATAGTGATTGAAATTCTGTACAGAGAGATATCTGATTCATAATACACAGAGGTCAGAGCAGTTGAACCCTGAAACAGGGGAGACTTTAACTAATAAACTGTACTAATTTGCCCAGAAAAAAATTCTAGAAAAAAATTAGTAAATAGATATATGAGTCTATTTTCAGGGAAAATTTACGGAATTGGATTTCAAGTTTCGTAACTTGAGATATGAATTTTTAAGTAACCATGACACAGAAAAACAGTTTATTCCGAAAATTAATATAAGTAGTTAGAATTGTTTAAAAAGGTAAAATAAGATTAGTAACACCTCAAGCTTAACTCTGATGACGGTTTCGGGTGTGAGGGCGTTACACAGACAAACACAACCAATTTTTCAAGTCGATGATCACTGAAGAACTCCAACAAGTACTATAGATTTATGTGTCAAGGGGACGAAGTGGATGGTTTCTAGAAATGATTGTTATACTATTGATCGGGTATTGTAATACTATTGATCGGGTATCGTTAAAGCCTCACAACTGAGTTTGGTATCATTTCCTTAAAACTCGTCTCATCCTTTCTACTCATAAATCAATTGTTTCAAAAGAACGTCTATTATTATTGCACTCGATTATGACTGGTAGAAAGATCAATATTGGAAGCATTATTTTTTGAGAAGTCCACCACTGTTCTTAGAAGAATATCGATGCCTTAAATTTTCCATCCCTCATTCCAAAACTTCGTCAGTGAACGAAGGTTCTTACTCAAACGAATGAAGATACAATCCCCAACAAAGGAGCCATGTAACACCCCTAACCCGTATCTATCGTCGGAATAGGGTTTCAGAGTATTACCGAAACTTTCAGAATATTTTACAAATAATTTATATAAATTACTATTCAATAATCGATATCATTTAAAACAACCCTTAATTGGACCATCGAGGCCCAATACGAGCATTAGAATCGAATCGGGACTAAATCGAGAACTCATGAAATTTTTTGTGAAATTCTAAAATTTTCTAAGGTGCAGGGCTCACAAGCCTGTATGGTCCAAGGGACACGCTCGTGTGACCCTGGGACATGCCCATGCTACAGGCTGTGTTCGACCCCGTGTAACTCTCTAACTTGTGCACATGGCCATGCCACACACTCGTGTGCTAGGCCGTATGATTAATTTATTCAATACAAAATTAGGTGCAGGTTTCACACGGCCAAGAAACACGCTCGTGTTCTAGGCCGTGTAGCACACACGGCTGAGACACACACTTATGTGCTCAATTTTGAGCATTTTGTTTCACAAATTTAAGGTGCAAAAGACACACGGCCTAACCACACGCATATGTACCAGGCTGTGTGTCACACACGGTCTAGACACACACTCGTATGTCTGCCCATGTGGACAAAATGAGGCCATTTCTAACTTCATTTCTCACCCAAAATCACACCTAAGACTTGCACTTAAAACTCACATCCAATACCATCCAATTCAAGCATTCAAATTAAGCAAAATCCATCATTCAACAAGACATAACATTGCTTGCATACATGTTTATAATATTACCTTGGTATATTCCATATGTTAGACATAATTTGATCAACAACTTAACATATATTTAGTTACCATAGCATGACATTACAAGTATATCAAAACAACCATTACTAGTCATTCCAATTGCTAGATTACAAACATCATTAACATGCCACTAATGGCCAAGTTGTCTTATACATGCCATTGTACTAAAATGATTTTACTATGTATACCTAAAATAAGCTAGTTGATAGTGTGACGATGCTCCACTAATCTCCAACCTTCGTGAGCTTTCGAGCACTATAAAATAAGAAAAATAAAACAGGGTAAGCATTACATGCTTAGTAAGTTCGTATAATGAAAACTAAACTTACCAATCCCGTTTATTCAATCTAATCATACAATATCATGTTTTCCATCCATTAGCAAAATTTGCCTAAACACATGCATTCAATCAAACATGTTAGTCACCAAAATCTTTATATCAATCAAGCAAACATAGATGAGGTCATCATGCAATATTCTTTCAAGTCATTATCATTTCATCTCAAAATTGTCATACCATGTCAAGAGTTGTGTCTGTTGAATCATTGAAATTTGAATGGATGCTCAAGTAGTACATTCAAGGTGTACGATTCAATACTCAGTCAATTCTTATTCAAGGGTACCCATTAGGGTACTTAACCAATGAACACACTCTCGAGCCACATATTGTGTAATAGGATTATCAATCTAGGCTAAGTCTTTTATATAACGTATGCTTAGAAGAGCTCAATTAGAATTACTAGTCCAGGTTAAACCCTAATTGTAATGTATACTCGAGAGGTATTATATCAGGATTACCCATCCTAGCTAAATCCTTTCTATAATGAGGTCAATAGGATTACTCATCCGAGCTAAATCTGTTAGCAACAAAAGCAGGACTTCATCTATTTTGGGAAAGCACATATATTAATCAGAATTCAATATTCAATCGGGATTTAACCCATTTTTCACCATTTCAAGCATGTCTTAAAATTTTCATTATAGAATTCAAGTAATGTACATCGGTACAAGTCACATTCCATACAACACAACATTCAATTAAACATATTTCCATGCTGGACTAAGTTACACAAACTTACCTCAACAATTGTTTGCATAAGTATTCTACTAATTTGAAATATCTTTTTTCCTCGATCTAACCTCGAATTTGTGTTTTCTAGATCTATATAAATAGATTTAATCATCAATTTCTCATATTTCACACTTATTTGGACTCAATTTACGTCCTAGGCAAAATTACCATTTTGCCCCTAACTTTTCCATAAATTCCAATTTCGTCCCTAGGCTCGAAAAATGAAACTTGTGCAATTTACTCCCTATTTCAAGCCTAACCAAAATCCCATTACAAAATTTATAGCACATGTATTCATAAAAATTTAGAATTTTTCATCAAATTTCACAACTTTACATTTTAATCCCTAAATCATGTTTTCATCAAAAATCACTTTGTAAAAGTTGTTTATCTATCAACAACCTTTCATTTTCTACCATAAATTTCTAATTTTCAGCATATTCATCCATGACCCAAATTTCATACCTTGATAACTTTTCAAATTAATCCCCCAAATAGATAAATTAGACTATCTCAATTCCAAAAATATAAAAATTACTAAAAACGGGACTTGATCTCAACCTTTTTAAGCTTGGAAAGTTTTCTTCCTTTCTCCTAGGGATTCCGTAGAAATTTTGGGAATGAAGACATGAAAATAAGATGATAATTTCTTTTTAATTAATTATCATCTTTTAATTTTTGTGGTTTCCAATTTACCCTACTCTTTTCCAATATTTCCAAGGATGAGTCACCAAAAATCTACATACTTTTCTTTAATGGTCTAATTACCATATAAAGACCTCTAGTTTTGAATTCCATAGTTATTTAATCCTTATAGCTACTAGAATTTAACTTTTTCATTTTATGCGATTTAGTCCTTCTCGTAATTAAACATTTAATCGATAAAATTTTCATATCAAAATTTTCACACGATATGTCTATCATAATACGAACCATATAATAAATTAATGGTAAACTTTATTTTTGGATCGAATTTGTGGCCCCGAAACCACTGTTCCGATTTCACTAAAAAATAGCCTATTACAAGCCATCACAAAGCAACTCGCCATAAGATTTTCTGGGGAGGAAATGCCAAGGTATCCATGCTCCACATCTGCATCATCACCACCTATGCTTTCTGATATTGCTCTAACATCTCATAGTAATTTTGAGCAGAAAGTGATTGACGCACTTGAGATGTTGCAACAATAATTTTGCATATTGGTGAAACACCAAAAAAGGTTGGACACTGATTTTAGCTATGCTCAAGAGGAAATGGCTCTCTTTTAGGGGTATATTCAACGAAGAGATAAGGCCTTGAAGAAATCTCTTTAGAAGAACTTTACAAGACTCGTGCCTCCATTCCTTGTTTTTCTTGAGGAATTATTGTTGAAGCCTGAGGAGGAGGAGGATGATGACAAAGAACCTATTACGAAGAAGCAAACCACAGAACAAGAAGGAGAAGTAGAGAAAACTGAATCTATCCATGTTGAATCTGAGAAGGAAGAAGATGACGTAACTCAAGCTACTACACCTACAGACACCACTACACCGACTACTACACCTATAAGAAAACAAGAACGTACAGTTCATCAACTGATTGATGATCTCATGAAGTTAGACATTGATGAAAAAGAAGAGGTGCCTATTAACCAGCTAAAATGAAAATGCTACAATCAAATTGCTGGAAAATCCATCCAAGATGATGCTGGCAAGATAGAAAGGAATTAGCGCTACAAACATGCTGTCAAGAAATCCACCCAACCCAAATAGAGTAACTGCAATGCTTTCCAAGCTTTTGTTTTTCTTTCATTCATTTTATACTATATGTTTCATGCATTCATATTTAGTTTTCATGGCATTTTTATAGTTGATAGTTGTTGTATTTGCATTTTTCCATATTTCATTGTTCATGCATTGAGGACAATGCATCCCTTAGGTTTGGGGGTGTGTTGTGTTGTACATATAGTATACTATAGATAAATGCTTTAATATTCATGAATTTTGTTATTCATTTTTCCATTACATCAAATGCAAATAATTGCTAAATTATGATGAGTATATTGATATCAGTGATGTTCGATGAGGATAATAACTTTTCGACTAAATTAGAAAATTGTGGAAGTTAATTAAGCACGTTTAGCTTAGAATAGTTGTTTGAAAATTGATTCCTAAAAGTAGAACAACTTAAGTATTAATGCAATTAAGTCTGTAGTAGGATTCTTTTAATGCATTTAGAATTTCTTGATCCTAAATTCAATAATTTTGTTATAAGTGAAAGGGAATACCTTAGCAATAGTTTTACACTCCAATGTTTGAAACTGTTAAGTAAGTCAGTAATGTTTTGTTTGCTCCATCGTATTATTGATCAGAAAAATTAGTTGAAGTAAGAGAGAAAATTTTTTTTAGGTACACTCCACTATAGTAATAGGTTGATTAGCTAATGAGGTAGTTGTTTGCTCCATTCATCTTTTTAGTTAAGAGCCTTATCTTTATGAGTGAAATACATTCAAATTGTGGCATGATATACTACCTGGTAATCTAGTGTATGCTCCATTGATATTGTCAAGTAAAGAAATCATGTGACAAGATGAAGTCCCTCTAGAAAATAATATTTGTGATTAAAATTTTGAAATGACTGAATAAGTGAGAATAGTGAAGTTGAGTTTAGAGGAAAGATATTTTAAATATATTAGGATAGGTCTGCTATAGTCAAAATTGCCTGATTATTTAAGAACTTTTATCTTTAGGAAACGTTTTCTGCACTTCATTTGCTAAACAAGCCTATAAAACTCGAACAATTTTTATTTATTTAGAAGTCTGCTAAGAATGGAGGTATTAAATATACTTTACATGGTTCAATAGTGCAAATGGTAATTGTGTGTTTTGGCAAATATTCATGCATTCATGCATACTCATATATGTTTTGCTTGAGGACCAGCAATAATTCAGGTTTGGAGGTGTGATAGCTCTTGAAAAGAGTTATATTTCAAGCCTCTAGATTGAATTAATTGTTTGTATTAATTAAATATGTTTGCATTTTTAGATATTTTTAGACCATTACATAACAAAAGTTGGATTGTGCTATACATGTTATTATTTGTTACTTCTATTATTGGGGAGGAAATGTGTTGTTTGTAGTTTGCAGGAAGTGCAGGATGAAGAAGGAAAGAGAGAAAGGATAGGAAAATGAAGGAAGTGAAATATTTCCATGACAAATTGTTTGTTAGATTGCCAATACGAATGCCATGGCAATTCCAGGAAGTTGATGCAGCACTTAGTCTACCTCACTCTCAACCAGTTGTACTTATACCAGATAAACCACCCTAAAAAAGAGGAAGCAAAAGGTGTGCTGAGAGGGAGGGACCTACCCCATAAAAGAAGAAAAGAGAAAAGAGAAATGAGAGGATCGAAGGGAGAGAAAAAGAGAAAAATAGTTTTTATCTCTATACATCAGATTCTCGTGAATTCTCAAAAAGAGTGGAGAGGGTAGTAGCTTACAAAGCTGAAGAATTACAAATGCAAGGAAGGGGAAGAGAAATCTACCATGAGTTTTGCATCAAATCTCATTATTAGAGTTAAAGCTGGAGTAGCAAAAGCTTCTTACGATTCTGCCTTTATTTCTTGATTTGAAATTGTGATTCGTTAATTTAAAGAATGATGTTGAATGATTTTATTATGGATTTGAATGTTCAACCCATGAGCTAATTTTCTTTAGGTTGGAATTATTTTGGGTGAACTTTTATTATCTGTAATGACCATGGTTTGATTTTTAGTTGAATATTGTTTCATTCAATTTGTGATTATTTTTAATGCATGCATGCAAGCTCTAGACATAGATGACTATGTAGCATGTTATTAGGTCTGATTTAATTCTGAAAAGATTAATTAAGTTGGATTATAATTGGATGATACAGGCAAGTATTCAAAAAAATATTTGTATCAATCTAGACATAGAAGTTGCGATCTGTACAGGGAAAGGGAGAAAAATCCAGATATCATTCTTAAGTTTTGTAGACATACAAAAACTCATAATGATAGCTCAAAGGCTAGCTTTCGAAAGAAGCAGACTGCAGTAGTGATTCCCTAAGCAGTAGAATAGTCAAGATTTTTCCATGGCATTATTATGTTATAAAAATAAACCCAAGTGATTCCAACCTTTATCAGTCAACAGTACAAACTCTTTCCCACTTATTCTTTGAGAATTACCATAGCATTTTAATTACCTTAGCATATTTTTAGTTATAATTGATTTTATTAATCCTTCATTACATCTCTTTATCAACTAATCACTTATTCTTCTTGTACAATTTAATTAGCCAGTTTCATAGTAATTGCATAACCAATTATTTTAGTCAAATCCGATCCCTGTGGAGACGATACTCACTCATCACTTTTTTTCTTGATTCGACATGTATACTTGGACATTCGTATTACGCATTCACATGCGACATATATATACGCACTTAATGGGTTAGAGAATAAGCTTATTACATGGCCATTCCTATTAATTTTCCACCATTTAAGAACAAGGAAAAATATAATTTTCATGGATCTTTCATTGTGTCGTGAGTTTTTCTTCAAGAAATTGGTAAGTCTCCATTGAATTTTGGTTTAATTGATAACATAAAATGATAAATAAGCATGAGTTTAGTTATTTGGAGGTTAAAATTGATTGGTGAAATGCTTAGAATGTTAGAGAGACAAATATTGCTTATGAATGTTCAATGGTTTTTAGACTAGATTATTGATAAGGATGAGCTTAAAATGATGAAAATAAGGGGATGAAGTTAAATTGAAATTTTTAAAAGAAGTGTTCATGACACAATTGCTGGATATTTAGAAGGCTCATGGGAAAATGGAAAAAAAATTAGGGTTTAAGCATGTTTTTGGAAAGCTTGAGGTCCATAGTTTATAATTCTAAAGTCAAAATTAAATTTGAACAGGAGGATTATGAGTTATGAGAATTTTAGACATTAGAGTCTAAGTGATAAATTGGTTGTGTCCATGATTTTCAATTAGTGGAATAGTCATTAAATGGTATTTGAAGTTGAATACATATTTGATTATGTACTTCTATGTGATTTGTATGTTTGAGTAAAGAAAGAATGAATATAGGGAATCCAATCAAGGAAAAGAGAGGGATTTCAAAGTAAAGACAAAAATTTAATTAATTTATAAACATATATAAATTCACAGAATAAATATTCACATGGGCCATAATCCAGGTTTATAGGGCCCTAAAATTAGTTTGAAAGTAATCAGGGATCAAAATGAATCAAAACATAAATTTTAGGAAAAACTTGAAAATTTGAAAAATACGGGTCACACGGCCGTGTGACACAGTTCAGATCGTGTGAGCATTCAAAGTAGGGACACACATCTATGTCCCAACCCTTGTTATATACCATGTAACTCACTGACTTGATACCCACGGACATGTCTCAGCCTGTGTCTTAGACTGTGTGTCTACATTAAAACTAACAGAGCACATCAGGCTGTATGGGGTGACCGTGTGTGGCACACGACCATGTAACAGCCCATGTCCCAGGCCATGTGCTTCCAAATTAAACCTCGTAAACAAGCTAAAACTTACACATCAATACAGACCTTTTTCATAAACATTCATAAGACCAAAACTCATTCCAGACTTACTCATAATATACCAAATCAATCATCTTATATGTTCTAACCAATATACCAACAATAGGTACAACAATTACAATCAATTTGAACCTATTCAACAATATAGTTTCCATCATTTAGCATATCTTATACATGCCAAAGGCCATATCACAAACATATCAAACAACCTTATTCTTTCTATCTACATGAAAGTATGCATAGCTACTATCATCTCATATGAATACACATCATTTACAAGCCTTCATCGAAAAGACATAAACCAAAATGAACTTGGTATCATTCAAAAACAACCAATCACCAAAACAACACTTAAAACCTTATTACATTCAAATCATACCAAAATAAAAAACAACTGTTAGAATTAAGTGACCCAAATTCTTATTTAAATAAAATACGATGGAAAATAAAATAAAAGTAAAATCCATATAGAACTAGACTTCTTTTATTTTATTTTAGAATAAGGTTTTTAAATCTTATTAAACTCCATCTATTTTATATTGATTAGGATAAGGTGTTTCAATCCTACTAGAATATGGCTTTGCAAGCCTATAAATAGACATAGTCTATTCCTCTTGTATTTTGAGTCAAATTTTTCGACATAGTGAATTTTCTTCTCCTCTGACCGTGGTTTTTTCCCGAAAAGGTTTCCACGTAAAATTTGTGTGTTCTTTATTTTATTTATTTTATTCTATTTTATTTTTCACAAATTGGTATCAGAGCTTCTGGGTTATTCATCTCGATCACGGTAATGGCGTCTTTGAAGTATAAAATTCCGCTGTTGGATCGCAACACCAGATTTACATTGTGGCAAATTAAGATGCAAGCAGTTCTTGCACAGATGGATCTGGAGGATGCCTTGCTAGGGATAGATAAGATGCCTTCGACATTAACAGATGAAGAGAAGAAGCGTAAGGATCGAAAGGCATTAACACAATTACATCTGCATTTGTCCAGCAAAATTTTGCAGGATGTGATGAAAGAGAAAACTGCTGCTGCATTATGGAAGAGGCTAGAACAAATATGTATGTCGAAAACTCTAACAAGCAAGTTGCATATGAAGTAGCGTCTTTATGCTCATCGTTTGGAGGAAGGTGCATCTGTACACGAACACTTAACAGTGTTTAAAGAAATTCTCTCAAACTTGGAGGCTATGGAGGTTCAATATGATAAGGAAGATCTAAGGTTGATTCTACTTTGTTCGTTGCCCCCGTCTTATTCAACCTTTAAAGACACGATTTTATATAGCCGCGAGTCTCTCACAGTTGATGAGGTTTATGATTCTTTAACCTCGTATGATAAGGTGAAACATCTTGTGGTTAAACCCGACTCTCATGGAGAGGGTCTCATTGTTCGTGGGAGACAAGATCGGAATGCTGATGATGATCGTGGTAGGACACAGGAACGGAATCCTCGTGGTAAATCTAAGGGTAGATCGAAGTCTTCAAACAGAGGTAAAACTTGTAACTTCTGCAGGAAGAAAGGGCACATTAAATCTGAGTGCTATAAGCTACAAAATAAGATTAAAAGGGAGGCTGCGAATCAAAAGGGAAAACAACTAGAAAATTCCGGTGAAGCTGATGTTGTAGAAGACTACAGCGATGGTGAACTTCTAGTCGCTTCTATCAATGATTCTAAAGTAAGCGAGGAGTGGATACTTGATTCAGGCTGCACCTTCCACATGATCCCAATCGAGATTGGTTTACAACTTACGAAATAGTATCTGAAGGTGTTGTTTTGATGGGAAATAATGCTTCGTGTAAAATCGCAGGTGTTGGAACAATTAAAGTTAATATGTTTAATGGAGTTGTCAGAACACTTAGTGACGTGCGGCATGTTCTAGAATTGAAAAGAAATTTAATTTCGTTGAGTACTCTTGATTCAAAAGGGTACAGATACACAGCTGAAAGTAGGGTTTTAAAGATTTCCAAAGGGTCCCTTGTTGTGATGAAATGACAGAGAAAGATTGCCAAGTTATATGTTTTGCAGGGTTCTACTATTACTGGTGATGTAGCTATCGCTTCCTCTTCCTTGTTAGATGATGATATTACTAAACTTTGGCATATGCGCCTAGGGCATATGAGTGAGAATGGCATGGCAGAATTGAGCAAAAGAGGACTTCTTCATGGGCAAGGAATTTGCAAACTGAATTTCTGTGAGCACTGTGTTTTTGGGAAGCAAAAGAGAGTTTGATTCACTAGAGGAATCCATAACACGAAGGGAATATTGGAGTATATTCATTCTGATCTGTGGGGGCCATCTAGAGTGCCTTCCAGAGGTGGAGCTAATTATATGCTAACCTTTGTTGATGATTTTTCCAGAAAAGTTTGGGCGTTCTTCCTGAAGCAGAAAAGTGATGTGTTTTCCGCATTTAAGTCTTGGAAAATTATGATTGAAAAACAGACGGGAAAACAGATAAAATACCTCCGCACAGACAATGGCTTAGAGTTCTGTTCTGATGAGTTTAATAGATTGTGCAAGTCAGAAGGAATCATGAGACACTTGACAGTTCGTCATACTCCATAAAAAAACGGCGTTGCAGAATGAATGAATAGAACGATCATAGAGAAGGTTCGATGTATGTTGTCAAATGCCAACTTACTGAAGTCATTTTGGGCAGAAGCAGCGTCTACTGCATGTTTTTTGATCAACCGATCTCCATCCGTTGCCATTGAGAAAAAGACTCCACAAGAGGTATGGTCTGGTAATCCTGCTAATTATTCTGATTTAAAGATTTTAGGGTGTCCTGCGTATGCTCATGTTGATAATGGAAAATTGGAACCGAGATCTATTAAATGCATTTTTCTTGGTTATATGGTGTCCTGAAAATAGAAAAGTTGTGATTAGAAGAGATGTTGTTTTTGATGAAACTGCTATGCTACCTAACTTATCTCTTAAAGACTCTTCCAATAAAGAAAATCAAAAGCGGTGGAGCATCGAGTTAATCTGAGTCAACTCCTCAAGCTAGAACAAAAATTGAGAATAGAGTTGCTTCTTCACCACAATACTCTATCGCCAAAAACAGAACTAGAAGAGAAATTAAACCTCCAAAGAAGTATGCCGAGGTTGATCTAGTTGCTTGTGCTTTAAATGTGGCTGAAGATATAGATGCGAATCAAGAGCCATCTAATTATTCTGAGGCGGTTAGCTGTGAAGACTCAGAAAAGTGGATGTTTGCTATGCAAGAAGAGATGGAATCACTCCACAAAAATAGAACATGGGACCTTGTGAAACTTCCTAAAGGTAAAAAGGTTGTTCATTGTAAATGGGTGTTTAAAAAGAAAGAAGGGACTCTAGGAGTTGAAGAACCCAGATATAAAGCAAGGCTTGTTGCAAAGGGTTACAGTCAAAATCCAGGAGTGGACTTCACAGATGTGTTCTCTCTAGTTGTTAAGCATAGTTCGATTCGAGCTTTGCTTGGGATTGTGGCCATGCATGATTTGGAGCTTGAGCAGTTAGATGTAAAAATGCATTTCTGCATGGAGAACTTGAGGAAGATATTTACATGCAACAACCAGAGGGTTTTATAGTCTCAGAAAAAGAGGACTATGTTTGCTTGCTGAGAAAGTCCCTTTACGGTTTGAAATAGTCACCAAGACAGTGGTACAAGAGGTTTGATTCATTTATGACTTCTCATGATTTCAAAAGAAGTAGTTTAGACAATTGTGTTTACTTTAAGAAAAACAGTGATGGTTCTTTTGTGTATCTATTTCTTTATGTTGATGACATGTTGATAGCAGCAAAAGATAAAGGAGAGATAAGAAAGGTTAAAGCCCAACTAAGTGAAGAATTTGAGATGAAATATTTAGGACCAGCAAAGAAGATACTTGGTATGGAGATTCTCAGAGATAGAAAAGCAAGTAAATTGTACCTAAGTCAGAAGGGGTACATTGAGAAAGTTCTTTGCAGGTTCAATATACAGAGTGCTAAGCCTGTTAGTACTCCTTTAGCAGCCCATTTCAGACTTTCATCGGCCTTGTCTCCTCAATTAGATGATGAGATTGAGTACATGTCACATGTTCCATACTCTAGTGCAGTGGGATCTCTCATGTATGCTATGGTTTGTTCACGTCCAGATTTATCATATGCAGTCAGTGCAGTTAGCATATATATGGCAAATCCCGGTAAAGAACATTGAAAAGCAGTTTAGTGGATTTTAAGATACTTACGAGGCACTACTGATGTTTGCTTACAGTTTGGAAGAACTAAAGATGGAGTTATAGTGTATGTTGATGCTGATTTTGCTGGAGACCTTGATAGAAGAAGATCTCTCACAGGTTACATCTTTACAATCGGAGGTTGTGTAATTAGTTGGAAAGCCACTTTGCAAACTACAGTCGCTTTGTCTACCACTGAAGCTGAGTACATGGCGATTACTGAGGCTTGTAAAGAAGCTATTTGGTTGAAGGGACTATTTAGTGAACTTAATGAAAACCTTCAAATCAGCACAGTATTTTGTGACAGTCAGAGTGCCATCTTTCTTACAAAAGATCAAATGTTTCATGAGAGAACAAAACACATTGATATTCGGTATCATTTTGTTCGTGATATTATTGCTCGTGGTGATATTGTTGTGAGCAAAATTAGTACTCATGAAAATCCTGCAGATATGATGACTAAGTCACTTCCTATAACCAAGTTTAAGCATTGCTTAGACTTGGTTGGTGCTCATTGTTGAAGTTAAACCCTTAAGGGGTTTTATGGAAGAGGTGGAGAACTTGTTTATTGAAAGTTCGCGATGAAGAACTTGTTCATTAAGAATTTGTGTCAAGGTGGAGATTGTTAGAATTAAGTGACCCAAATTCTTATTTAAATAAAATACGATGGAAAATAAAATAAAAGTAAAATCCATATAGAACTAGACTTCTTTTATTTTATTTTAGAATAAGGTTTTTAAATCTTATTAAACTCCATCTATTTTATATTGATTAGGATAAGGTGTTTCAATCCTACTAGAATATGGCTTTGCAAGCCTATAAATAGACATAGTCTATTCCTCTTGTATTTTGAGTCAAATTTTTCGACATAGTGAATTTTCTTCTCCTCTGCCCGTGGTTTTTTCCCGAAAGGGTTTCCATGTAAAATTTGTGTGTTCTTTATTTTATTTATTTTATTTTTCACAACAACCCTATACATGCCACTTATAACCATTTTAATATATTCAAAAGCTACCAAAGTGGATTGATGGATAGTGTGATCATGCTCCAACAAAGATTCCAACCGTTCGAGCTTTCCGATGATCTACAAAATAAGAAAACAACTATATACACAACTAATTCTTAGTAAGCTCATATAAAAGAACTTAAACTTACCAATTGCATTGAATCAAACAACCATGAGAAAACTCATTTAATCATAGGCCAAATTTCCTTTTCCTATACAACGTACTTCACAAGGTTAATAAGTGAAGCAATACACATATAAATGTAGCCCAAACAAGGCATGTAATATATCAAACATTTCAATTCCACCATTCATCTATTATATGACTACCATGTATCTTCGTCTTCTTTTAACTAAGCTTATCATAAATTCCATATTCTCACATTAAATCATAGATCATTTTATATAGTCATATATTCTATAAAGCTTTAATTACACGTTCATACCATTAAAAGAATTTCACTATATAAATCATTCGTCCACATAACTCAAATGTTACCTCTTCAATCCAAATAAATCAAAACAATCTTCATTTCAAAGGACTTTTTCATGCCATAAATCACATATTCTCAAAGTAACAATCCATACATGTAACTAATAAACCCATTATAATATCTTTCACTTGCCATTACTATAATTATGCCATAATAAATAAGCACCTAAATAATTTGTAATTCAATTCTTTTCATAGCTCGATGAACTAGTAATTTTAACTTGAGTACTCGAGTAACCACACCAATTCCATGTAACAATCCATATCATTTAGTCTAAATCATTAGTACTTTGTTCACATAGTCAGTCATCACTCCATTTTTAGGGGCATCATATGTAACAACCTATTTTTTCAGTGGTGTCAAAAATAGTGGTTTCGGGGCCACCAAGTCTGACAAGTAAGTTCATAAATATTAAGTAATAATATTTACGAGTCGAGTATGGTTTTAAAAAGGTTTTTGATATGATAATTTATGTTATATAAACGATTTATTAAGTTCAAGTGGTAAGACTCTAAAGTCAAATAGTTTTAGAAAATGAGGTATCGGGACCTTGTTTCTATAAACCAAGCCTTCAATATTTTTATAAAAATTTATGGGCTGTCATTAAGGTGGTATTAAAGTTTCATTGAAAAATCTTAACGTTTCGATAGTTAATTCATTAAAAAAGACTGAATCATAAAAGATGTAAAAATTGATCACTATTTGATTTGAGTGATTAAATGACTTATTGAATAAAGGAACAGGAACTTAAATGGTAATTAAACCATTTAATAAGTTAGTGGACATATATGGACATGGATTTGGTGATTTATTTAATTATTAACTAAGGTTAAAATGGTAATTTGATAAATTAAATTAAAATAAAATAAAAACAAAAGGCTAAATTATCATTATCTTTTTGGTTTCTTCTTCAACAAACAAAAACACCATGGAATAAGGACGAAGCTTTTGGCCATGGTGGTTTCCTCTTGCATGGTAAGTAGTTCTTACTCATTTTTAATAATTTTAATGTTTTTAAGATCGTTACAACTAGGTCCAGCTAGCCCGTACCTTCAATTTTGAAACTGTTAAAGATTTTTAAGGTTTCCATTGAGAAATCTATGTGATTTTAGTTATTAAATGATGAATTTGAAATGTTTGTTGATATTTAAAAGCATTTTGTTAAGTGATTTTGATGAATTATCTAATTAGGGACTAAATTGTTGAAATAGTAAAAGTACAAGGATTTGATGTGAAATTGTTGCAAATATGGGCTGTATTGGATGCTAAAATTATTTAGTTGTTATGAATTTGCCATAAAAATGATTAATTTGCATGTTTTAGGCTCAGTGACTAAATTGAATAAAAATGAAAAGTTGAGGGTAATTTTTTAAAAATGTCAAAAAAGACTAAATTGCATAAAATACATTTTTTAATGTCTAAATTAATTAGTTTGAATAAAACTATTAATTTAGATCAAGATCGAATGGAAAATCGAGGAGAATGGAAAGTTACCAAAATGCCACTATACATTGTCATTTCTGCCATTTAGCCAGGTAAGTTCATATGAACTGCATTCTGTATAATGTTGATTAATTGAATGTTAGTATGTGATTCTATTGTGATTGAATAAATATATATGTTATTATGCAATTTATCTTGTTAAGAAATTATGGAAATCTAACGATGTACGACGACTATCGAGCCCCGTTTAAACCTTGGGAATATATAAGATACAAATGACATGTCATTAGGGTTACCATGTTTTGGGTGTTGGTCCTGAATGTTCTACCAGTGGTTGATTTCTGGCATTTGTTGCGGATACTCGACAACTTATGTGAGCAGCACCGTGTATCTACGTTTTGATTGATAGCTTGTGTGAGCAGACCCATTTATGGATCATATGAGTATTTATGAAAAGGGATAGTTTCAACCATTGATTAATGAAAAGGGATGGTTTTGACCATCGATTAATGAAAAGGGATGGTTTTGACCATCGTTTAAGGAAAAGGGATGGTTTCGACCATCGTTTAGCACACTTTGTATGAACTTTCCCACGTATTTGAGATTATTCTAAATGGTTCAACGGGCATGAAAAGGGATGAACCGGTAAGGGTTCCGATTGCTTTCACTATGACAAATATGGAAGGGTATGATGTACCAATGATCAAAGTATGTATAACAACTCGATTTAGACCCTATTCAGAACGGTGGTTTCGAGAACACGAATCCGAGTTAGAAAAATATTTAAAAATTATTTTCTATGTTTATTATGTGTGAATTTATATGTGTTAATTTTTCTTGTTTTAATTTTTCTGTTTGGATGCCGATTTAGTAAAAAAGGGCTTAATCGCATAAAGTGAAAAGTTAATAGTTAAATATGAAAGTGCTTAATTGAACTTGTCTTATTAATATGAAGCACTTATAATGCAATTAGGCCATAACTAAATGAGTTGGACGGTTGAAGGCATGGTTTATAATGGTTTATTATTTTATAACCAAGGTTAAATAGGTAAAATGATAATAATGTTATATAATATAAATCTTAAAATAATAAAAGCCATGCATGTTCATCTTTTGGTAGCTGAAATTAGCTAAAGGAAAAGAAAAGGAAAAGAAAGCCATATTCGGCCATTGTTTAGCTTAATCAAGGTATGTAACTAGCTTGGTTTTTGATAATTTTTACGTTTTTGAGCTCGTTGTAGTGTAATGTACAAAGCCCATGCTTGAATTTCTGATTTTGATAAATATTTTGAGTTATGCCATTGATGAATAATTGAGTTTTGTGATGTTAATTGATGAATTATGAAAGATATGTTTTGGATTAATATGTTTTGTATTGGAATTTTTGATGATTTTGAGTAATTAGGGCTAAATTGCAAAAATAATAAATTGAGGGACTAAAATGTAACAGTCTGATTTAGACCGTAATTAGAACGGTGGTTTTGTGACCACGAATTCGAGTCAGAAAAATATTTTAAAATTATTTTCAGTGTTTATTTTGTGTGAATTTATGTCTGTGAAATTTTCGTGATTTAATTTTGTCGTTTAGGTGTCCGATTAAATAAAAGGACTTAATCGCGTAAATTGAAAATTTGGTAGTTTAATATAAAAATGGCTAGATTGTTAATGGCTTCCTAAATTGAAGGATTTAAGTGGTAAATAACCCATTGATATATTGAATGGACGACAATGGGCATATATTATGTGACTTTGTAATAATTTTAATAAGGTTAATTTGGAAAACTAATAATATAACTTAGTATAATATAAAATATAACATAAAACATAACTCTCATACTTTTAATTTACCATTGCCGAAACTAAATAACAAAGAAAAGGAGAAGAAACCTAGTTCGACCATCTTCCAAGCTAAAATCAAGGTTCGTTCTTTATCAGTTTTTGATAATTTCTACGTTTTTGAGATCGTTGCTTCGAGTACTACAAAACCCATGCTTGAATTTTTGGTTTTGATGAATATTTTGAGTTGTGCCATTGTTGATAGCTTGTGATTTTTGTTGTTTGATGATGAGAAATGAAAGATATGTTTTAGATTAACATATTTTGTATTGGAGTTTTTGGTGATTTTGAGTAATTAGGACTTAGTTGCAAAAATAATAATTTGAGGGACCAAAATGTGAAATAAATGAAATATTTGGACTTGTTTAGTAATGGGTAAGATTTTGCTAAGCATGGGTACCTTAAAATTTTGTGTATTTTGTGTTTTGTGCAATAGGGACTAAATTGTAAAAATTGTAAATGTCAAGGGTAAAATGGTAATTTGCCTATTTATGTGTTTTTGGACTAAATTGAATGAAAATATTTTTGAATGAGCTTAATTGGATGTGTTTAGATCAAGAACTAAAGAAATCAGATTTGGATCGGGGAAAAACGAAAGTTGTCGACTAGCAGCCCTGTCCCATTTTACGACGTCCGAGGTAAGTTTATAAGAAAATAGACATGTTAAATTGTAGTTAAATGTAAATATTATATGTTAATGTAAGAATATATATAAGCTATAGCCGAATATGCTTAAGCTTGACTATCATATTTTCGAATTGATTTCGACTGAGATACGACTTTCGAAAGCCCCGTATGAACCTTAGGAATAACTAAGATACATATGTCATGACATAGGATTCGTATATGTGTGCGAGTAAGTCCATGGCATCGATTTGTGGCTACATGTAAGACCATGTTTGGGACGTTGGCATTGTACGATATATGTGATTATCCGAGTGTCCTCCGATTTTGAATGGTTTATTGGGAAAAGAAAAGTCGAGTTCGAGTATGTAAATCGAGCTAAATGGCCAGGTATGAGTTAGTTCGATAATTATTAAAAATAAGGTAAGTGTATTCGGCCTATTGCACATTATTGAATGAGTGTTAATTTTGTGTATGTGAATTTATGTGTATTCGGTCAAATGACTAATATATGTACATGAGACTATATTATGATTTATGAGTTTATGTATTTATGAGTGTGTGTGAACTAGGTACTTAATGAATATTCGGCCTTGAAGGTTAAATGATGATTTGTTAATTTTTATTATATAAGCATTCGGTTAAAGTGATAAAATAATTGTATACAAATGTATGTGATTATATGTATGTAACATGAACATATAAGTGCCTGAATTTGAATGTGAATTGATATAATAATCTAGTTTAATTTAGTTAAGCTGAATAAGTCATTGAGTTGTTTATTTGCTTATGACTTACTAAGCTTTGATAGCTTACTTCCTGTGTTATGTTAACTCTATTTTATAGATTTTGAAGTCAAGCTGCAAGCTCGGGGACTGTCAGCCAAGCTCATCACACTATCTACTATTTTGGTACCTTATTAGCTAAACTTAAATTATGGCATGTATAGGCTTACTTAAGCTTTGAAATGTTGGATTTAGTTTTGAATGTGTGTATTTTAAGCCATTGGAAAATGGCTAAATTCTTAAGTTTGGCTTTGGTTATGTTTTGGTCGTGGCTTAATCTGTTTTAGCTATAATGTTGCATGTCATGATATGTATAATACATGTGATAAATGTCATATGTTTGAAAAATGTTTGTTGTAATGACATTGTGTGTTCTTGTTGCATAGCATGTTTACTTGCCTCGACTAAGGCGTTGGTACAAGTAAAATGAACACGAATTGGCTTGAATATGATTTCAATAATGAATTGATACATTCGGTTTTATGTGTTTTGGTTAAATGTTTATCGAACTTGGATGTTGATAAACATTGTATATGTTTCATGAATAAAATTTAGTCAAATGTGTGGTATACATATCATAATAAGTGTGATTTAAATTTTAGGTAAGTTACACTTATTATATATGTACCTCATTGATAGGTCCGATAATGGTACAATGTATTGAAAGTGCATATAATTGCCTAAGATAGATTCGGTATACACTAGTGAATTACGTTAATGTTATGTTTGATGTTAGGGTAAGCATTTCATGCATCGAAAATGGTTTAAATTTTAAGTTTGAATTCGGCTTTGATTGAGTTATGGCCTAAGATTAATATGACTATTATGCCGTATGGAATGTTGATCATTTTTGTGTTATTTTTGAAAAGGTACTTGAGTATATAAGATTGTGAAGGTACTTTGTGATTTGGCTATATGTTTTATTGGATGTTAAATAAAACTAAGGTGGGTTATGCATGTGCACGGTAAATAGTGATGTCATATTAGTTGCGATTTTTCAAATGTTACTCATTTATAATTATAAATACATGCATATAATATGGTTAATGTATATATATGTGTGAATGGCAGAGTAATTCGTTAGGTATTTATATATTATTAAATATGTACAAATGTATTGAGTTGGCCGAATAGACTTAGAATTGAAATGAGACATTTATAACCTAGTGTTTATACTAAAGTTGTATTAATATGCTATTACATGTATTACAACCGGATTAATACATTAAAGTCGCATACAAGAAAGAAAAGTTTTGAAACGAAAATTAGTTCAATTGATGAATAACTTATGTATATACATGACTGACTTAAGAAATAAAAAAAAAATTATAGATATGATATTTCATAATGAAATTATTGATATGCTATATGTTCTATATGCATGTTGAATTGTTTTGGATTTATATATACATATAAAATTTGAGTTATGTTTCATTCAATCTATGTGTTTATGATTTAATTCAATATGATAAAGTTGGGAACTGTGCTATTGTCTAGTGATGCCTCGTAACCTTACTCCGACGACGGATATGGGTTAGGGGTGTTACATAAAATGTGAAATAAATGAAATGTATGAACTTGTATGAGCATGGGTAACATTCGGCCTAAGCATGGTGTGTACAAATTTTGCATGTTTTGTGTTTTGTACAATTTGGACTAAATTGTAAAAAAGTTTAGAGGCAAAATGGTAATTTGCCCATTTATGTGTTTTCGGACTAAATTGAATGAATTTGTGTTTGAATAAGTTTAATTTGAATATGTTTAGATCAAGAACCAAAGAAATCGAATTTGGATCGGGGGAAAACCAAAGTTATTGAGTAGTCGTTTTGTTCCGATCGTCATTGTTCGAGGTAAGTTTATAAGCAAATAGATGTTGCTAAATTTCAATATATGTAATCTATAAATAATTGTAATGATTATTAGTAAGTTATAAATCGACATTGAGTAATGAAAAATGTGATTGTGGTATGATTTGTGAGTTATATGATCTTATAATTCGGTTTTATAATGGTACATTTTTGAGTTGGCATCGATATGTGATTATGTGTAAGACCACATCTGGAACATTGGCATCGATATGTGATTACATGTAAGACCACGTCTGGGACGTTGGCATCGATATGTGATTACGTGTAAGACCACGTTTGGGATGTTGGAATCGATATGTGTTTACGTGTAAGACCACGTCTAGGACGTTGGCATCGATATATCTTTGCTGGATTACAAAACCGTCCAAATTGAGGACCAATTCAACCCAAAATTCAGCTGCACATGGCTGTCCATAAACCACTTCTTGGTTTAATTGCACAAGGTCCTTGAAAAGTTGAAGAAATTAGAGTTTACCTAAAGATTTGCACTTGACCGAGTCTCAGTCCTGAGTTGTTGTGGCACTGAAATTGACCAAAAATCAAGCAAAAATCAGCTCAACTTCCTCAATTTATCACCGACCACCCATAGAAGATGCTTCAAAAGACGAAAACTGCTATTTTTAGTAAACTATCCCCCTCTCCTCACCTATAAATAAGACCTCATTCTCATATTTCTACTCATCCCTCATCATTCATCATTCTCTCCTTTCTAAATTCTCTTAGCATTCTTCCTTTCTCCCCACGCCTATCATCATCTTTTCATAAAGAATTTAGCATTTGAGCCTCTTAAAGAACCCTTGGTCGGCCACCTTGGAGAGCCATCAGCAAAGAAGCGAACCAAAGGAATGAAGGAGCCTCATTAGTCAGAGTCTTGGGTGACAGCCACTCTGAATTAGGTATAATCTTTCTTTTCTTTAATTTAATTTAAAGATGTTTGCTATGTGTTCTTTGTTCTTGTTTACAACAATGTTAGCTTAATTTTATTTAAGCTAGGATTATTGCTTTAATTAAATAATATTATTAGATTCATGGTTATAATGTTTGTGTCTCAATCGATCATGTTTTCAATTAAATTCAAGTTTGTATTTCGTTCATATGTGATTGAAATACACCTGAATCAGCTGAGCGATCCTAACCAGACGACGGCTAGTGGACACATAATTGAAATGTGCATGCTCAATTTAGATCCTAACCTGATTAAATTGCAGGTTGCATAACAACTCTAACTAGACTCTGTTATTTGCATAGTTTTTAGATTTGTGTGATTAAACTATTTCAAACCTAACACATCCCTGTTACCTCGCACGAATACTAAGAAACCCTTAGTAAATAAGGATCAGTAAAATGCATATTTACTAAGTAAAAGATTCCAAAAGGACCTAACGTGGTTTCCAAACTCATGAAAGATTGAGTTGCCATGGAATGTTTTTCCGAATATTATTAAGCATGTTGATAATAAGTTGAGTTTAATTAAAGTAATTGTCCTAGTTTATTTGTGTTATAATTGTTGCAAATTGTGTTTAATTTTGATAAAATCTATTTCATTCATATAGTTTGCATACTTAGGTTTATTTGCATTAGGGATCATTGCATTTAATTTAATATATTTTAATCGTCACTTCTCAACTAAATTGTGTTTTTATTTACCAAATTGTTAATATAATTTTACAAATTAAGTGACTTAGCACAAATACAATCTGTAGAGGCGATAACTCGATACTTACTTATTACTTGATAACGACTGTGTACACTTGCACAAACCTATGCGTTACAGTTGGCCGTGTGACCCAAGTCAGAGAGTTACATAGGGTAGGACATAGGCTGGGACACAGCCATGTGCTACCATTTCAAATGTCCACATGACATGTGTCACAAGCGTGTCTGGTGGCCGTGTAAGACACACAGCCCGGCCACACGGGCGTATGTCCCCTATTTTGGGAAAATAATTTTCAAGTTCGCGAAAGTTTCTTGAGATATCAGTTTGGTCCTGAACCACTCCTAATGTATGTTTAGGGCCTCGTAGGCTCGTATTAGGGACAAATTGATTGAGTTTGAATGATGAATGTATGAAATGATGTTATGTATGCTAAATGATTGTTTAATTATTTTGTAAGTCTAGTAATGCTCCGTAACCCTATTCCGGTGTTGAATACGAGTGAGGGGTGTTACAGCTAAGACATATGCCTGTGTCTCAGGCTGTGTGGACATTCAAAGTAGGGACACACGGCTGTGTGCATGCCCGTGTGCCAGGCTGTGTAACTCTCGAAATGCAACCTTCAAAACCTATAGGGGACACACGGTCATGTCACATGGCTATGTCAGACACGGTTGAGACACACGCCTGTGTCTTAGGCCGTCTAGACAAGAAATAGGTCAAATTTAAACCATTTCTTTCACCCATTCAAAGCATGCACTTACAAGCCATTTGCACTTTTAACCAAAGCATCAAAACATACCAAAACATACATATTAAGACCAATTCAATAGATCATTTATCCATACAAACAATATGCCCAAAGGCACCTCAACATAAATCATCAAATCAACCTAAACATGTGTACATTTACCATTTAAGTTTTATCTTTTATTATAATTTTATTACTTATTTTTAACTATTTTAACCTTAATACATAAATAATACAAAACTTTAAAGTTCCATTATTGTCCCACTAATTTAAAAATCGTATATTTACCATATTAATCCTTCTACTTATAATTATTAAGCCATTTAATCATTCAAATTTAATAGTGATTAAATTTTACATCCTTTACAATTTAGTTCTTTTTAATTAATTAAGTATGGAAACATTAAAATTTCTTAACAAAAATTTAATACAACCTTAATAAAAATCAGTAAATATTTAAATATTTATAAAAATATTTTTGACTTGTTTTATAGAAACGAGGTTCCGATACCTCATTTTCTAAAATCACTTAACTTTAGGGTTTTACTGTAATGCACCAATTTTCAGGAATTCTGTGAATGTTGGCAAATTTTAAATTTTTGGTGTTCTGTCTGCTTGGCGTGGATTTACTTAGGTTAGTGGGCCTCTAGAAGGCCCAAGCTTAGGTTAAAAACCCGGTAGTTTTAATTAATTTTAATTCCATAAGAAAAAGGGGTTCTGGTTGGTTGGGCTTTTAAGTATTAATTGGGTAAAATAAAACATAGGGAAGCCTGTGGTAAGCTGGCTTGTGACGTCACTTGGGGGGCTTTAGAGGTGGCATGTGGATGACCAAGGAGAACTAAGGTTTGAGTCGCAAGGTAAGCAAATTAGTGATATTAATTTTTATGCACAGAAAAGGTAAGTAATGGAGCTAAAGTGAAAGTCTGTCAAGAGGAGTTTAAATTGCTTAAGGGATTGAGTAAGGAGGGGATAAGGGAGAGGATTTAGGAGCTGATTAGGGAGAGTAGTGTTGGCCGAATGATGGACTCTTGAGGAGCAAGAGTTGGCCGGCCAAGGGGTGTTTTAGGGGGGCAAAATTCGGCTAGGTTAAGTGCCAGTATAAATTCGGCATTAGGGGAAAATTGTGTTGTTTCCTGACCATTCTCCTCTTCTTTCTTTTCTCCTCTCTTCATCAACTTTTTCTTTTTCTTCTCTTCCTCTATAGCCGAATCTCTCTATCCACCTGTGCATCTCCATCTTTTTCTTCAGACATTTCTAAAACCTTCATAGCCATTTGCCTTAAAAAGCCGAAATCCCGAAAACTATACTTTCTTCTGTGCCGATTTCTTCTAGCTAATTCTCTTATCCTTTTCATCATTCTTGATCGACTCTCTAGTTCTCTAAACCTTAAGTTTCTTTCTACTAGACCACAGCAAAACCCTCCTATTTGATCTTTCTTTACACAGTTCCAGCAAAAGCCGAAAACCCCACACTTTTAGGGACTTAGCCGAATATTGAGATCACTGAAGGCTCAACTTTTGTTATCATTTGAGAGCTTAGATCGGCATCAGAATTGAGTAGAGATTAATTGGAATCATTGACCGAAGGAACCGGTGGTTAGTCTTTTCAATCTAGTCTTTATTTCGTACTTTAGAAAAGCCGAAACCCCTAAAGGTTAGGGAGGCTGTCGACTTAGACTTGTAGCCCTAAGGGGTTGTGATAACTGTTTTGTCTTGTTAGTAAGGTGATCTAGAGGCTGCTGATCAAGGGCTTGGACAGGTGGAGCAACGGGATCTAAGTCTAGTCACAAACTTCGGAAAAGGTAGGATTGCTAGTGCCTAAGGTGTTATGGCCAAATAAGGTAAGGAGTTATTATGTAGTTTGTTTCGGTAGTTAGATTAACGTGGTAGGAATATAATTGTAGGTAGTTCGTGCGTGGATCTTGTCAGCGAATCGTCATAAAACAGGTGTGTAACTGACACCCCTTCTTAGTCTAGATCGGCAAAGGCCGAAAAGCCGAAATGCCGAAAAATTGGTATTTTGTGGACTTGCGAGTGTGCGAATGCTCGTGAGGTAAATTGATTAATGTTTTTGGTAAACTACAGTGTTTAGACCGTAGAGTGCAAGATTTCTGTGCCTTCAATATTTTTGGGCTTAATGGGCCAAAATTGGGATAATGGGCCAGCAGGCCCAATTCGGTAAGAACCCTCGGTAAATGTTTTTGTCAATACGTGAAAAGCGGGTACATGCATGAAAACCCTAAAATAGATAAATTACTGAAATACCCTTATAGGTGGAAAATTTACAGATTTACCCCTAGGAGTGGAATTACTGAAATACCCCTAGGGTTAAGGTTGACCGAAATGCATGTTTGACTGTTGTTATTTACTGCATGCCATGTTATTATTATTTGATGCATGGGACTGGGATATTGATGGAGGAAGTACTGAAAGTGGCCTGTCCACGTACTGGAGGCTTTGCCTCAATTTACTGATAACTGGGCAGCAATGCTACAACTGTGGAGTGTAGGGCTGGGTGGGTTGAGTTATTCCCCACATGGAGTGTAGGGCTGGTACGGGTGGAGTTTAGCGGTTGGTTATAGGCTGGGTTGGGCTTGCATACATGAATATGACTGCTCTATTCTGGAATGGGCCTATGGGGCATACTATTATCTGAAAAGGGGTTAAGGCCCAATTTACTGTATTCTGAAAAGGGCTTCGGCCCAGTACCCACTGTTAACTGAGTGGGCTTAGGCTCAACGGGCTTGAGCTGACTTGGGCTTTGGATGAGTTTTTCTTACACACTGAGTTTCCAAACTCACCCCCTTTCTTAACCTTGCAGGTGGGCCTTGATGTGGGTGACTTGGAGCCGGAGGGGATTCAGAGTGGCCATGGTGATCGCTTTTGGGCTTTGAAATAAGTGACTGATTTTCCTTAGTTTATTTTATTTACTATTTAATCTTGGGTTGTAATAAGGCCATTTTATCTAAATTTTCTTCTTTGTTTTTCGGGGATTATCTTTATTTTCAATAACTTTAAACTGGTTGATAATAATTCAAATGGGATAGACATAGGGCGCATTTTCAAAACGATATTTTTTTTAAAATAACACGACATCACGATTATTCGATTTGACAAAGATAATAACTACTCAAAGAAATTTCAACTCGTTACAACCAAAGTGTGGCAATGGTTGTGGGCATGTCTAGGATTGGATCCAATCGAAGAGCTTGGTACTTAAGCAGCCGTCATGGCTCACCTCCTCTGTTGTGGATACCTACTTGGTGCCCAGCTTCCATTCACTTTAGCTTAACAAAAGACGGTTTTTTAACACCAAAATGAAACATGGGATTTTAACTTCAATGTGGCACGTCGAATTCGGCCATAACGTCTGGGCCGGGTTTGGGGTGTTACATTTACCACTTGAACTTAATTAATCATTCAAATAACATAAATTACCATATCAAAAACCTTTTAAAAAAACCATAATTGACTTGTAAATATTTGTAAATAATATTTACAAACTTACTCATCAGATTTGTGGCCCCAAAACCACTATTTTCGACACCACTAAAAAATGAGCTATTATAGTTTTCAACATGCATAGCTATTGTTGTTTCACCCATAATACAGCGGCGCTCTTCTCCTTCATCACATCCTGTAGAATTTCATTAGACAAATGCAGATGTAATTGTGTCAAAGCTTTTCAATTTTTATGCTTCGTTTCTTCCTCTGTCAATGTCGAAGACATCTTATCTATCCCTAGCAGGCATCCACCAAATCCATCTGTGTAAGAACTGCGTACATCTTTATTTACCACAATAGGAATGTAGTGTTACGATCCAATAGTGAAATTTAATACTTCAGTGATGCCATTGACGTGATGAAGATAAACAACCTGAAAAGCTCTAATACCAGTTTATTAAAATTGAATGTTGATAATGACAATGAAACGCAAAAAAAGAGAGAAAATAGAACACACGAAATTTTACATGAAAACCCTTTTGAGAAAATATCACAAGCAGGGGAGAAGAAAATTTACTATGTCAAATTTGAATGATATAATAGGAAAGACGAATACGTCTATATATAGGTTTGTAAAACCATATTCTAATCAAAGTCTAATAGAAGTAATGCAATAAGGTTAAAACACCTTATTCTAATCAAATATCAAATAAATGAAGTAAACTTCTATACGGATTCCACTTCTGCCCTCAGCCTTCACCCTTCTAGACCCCCTTATCTTGCCACTTGTATTTTATTTTAACAAGAATTTGGGTCACACAACTCTAACATGAATTGTATAGACTTTTGGTGTAGAAGTTTTTATTTAATTGATAATTAATTAAAGTACAAGTGTGTTTACCCTAAGGTCAATAGTGTTGGAAAGTGAGGTATCGAGACCTCATTTTCAAAAGTCAATTTTTTCTACATTTCATCATTACATTCTTTATTCGATGAAATTAAGTTGGTTTGAATTTTCAAACAAACTTTGTGATATTTTTCTTCTTTTTAAATTTATTAACATAGTTTGATAATAGAAAGGGAAATTGGAAGCATGCATCACTGGTCATCTAAGTTTGGTTAAAGAATTGTTGCATTAAAATAAAATGAGATAGTGGAATGAAAGGGACATGATGAAGTATGGTAATGATGATAATTTCTAATAAAAGAAAAGAGAGAGAGTGTGTGGTGGCTTGCATGTTGTTTCATTGATGGCCAGTCATTGTGGAAGGATTTGGTTCATTGTCCTTTTTTTTTCTTAAATTTTGAAAGGGTAAGGAGGTACAACAAGTGGAGTGGAAAAAAAAAAGAAAAATTAGCTTTCATTTTTATCTTCTCCTTTCTTGGACAGTGATTAGAATGGGATAGACTAAAGGAGACCAAATGTTGGGGGAGGAGACAACAAAAAGTTCATATTAAAAACTTAGTTCTTTTAGCATCCTCTCGATAAAACTCTTTAAGCTCTTTTGTAATGGTAGAGTTTTCTTTTTATTGAGTTCTATTGTGTTTAGGGAATCTTTAAGCTTGATCAAACGTGTGGTATGTGAAACCAATTCATGTTCATGCAACGTGAAATGCATGTGGTTGTTTATGTAGGATTTTCCCTTTCATGCCAAGATATTGGTGATGTATGTATGGATATTCTTGTTTGGTAAAATATTGAGTTTGCATGTGTAGCTAAAGAGGTAGGAGAAAACACTAGTAAGAAAGGGAAGGAGCTTGCTTGAAGATAGGTACAGTTGGGAGTGAATTTGGTAAGTCTTTGAGATTTATTTTTTGTGTATTATAATTTTATGAGCTATTATAATTTTTTGTTGAAATTATGTTGTTAAAAAAATTTTGATGGATTAAATATGGTTCGATAAGAATGATGGTTGCATTATATTGTCCGATTTTTAAACAGATTTAATATGTATTTGCATTGATGCTTCATATGTTAAATGTTGTCCACATATAGACAAAATGAAGGTAAATTAAATCAAGCCTTTAACTTAATTGATTTCTTATGTCTTTAATCTTATTCTTGTTTGAGTTGAGTAACTATGTTGTTGTTCGAACAAATCAAAATTGTTGAAAAGTGGCGAACCATGCTTCTGTGATGATTTTGTTGAAAAGCTTGAAACTTGTATGCATGTTGCAGCTGGTACACTTACTGCAATAGCAAGATCCTTGTTTAGTTACATTGTAATTATATTTGGTTGAAAATGAAAAAGTTTGATCATAGCTTGATGTGCTGAGATAGATGAATGACTTGTTTAGTTGGCTTATTTTAGTGAACAAGCAATATTTCACAACTTACTAGGCTGATTAGTGATAGCAGTTTTGTTTGGTTGAAACAATTGTCTATAAAAGTCACGTATTGCTATGATAATGGTAATGAAAATCAGTTTTCCATTCCTTGTTGCACATTTGTGAGCAAGTAAAATGTTTCATGCATCTTGCTTCTTTGTTCTCTGTCTTGTTTTCTGCTTTTGCTGTTGGTAAAACGCCAAAAAGAATTTATTGTTGTCTAAATTAATAATTTTTGTTGTCTAAATTTTTGCAGTCCTTTTTTCTATTTGAATGAAATAATGTTCCATTTATGAGGTCTGAATACTAATATATTGATGCAAGTTAGTTTGGTTAAGTCGAGTTTGCTATTACAAGTTAAACAATTGTATATTGCCTGATTAAATGAGTTAGATGGTCTTATCATGTTTTGTTAAATTAAATTCTTGAGATAACAGAGTGTAATGCTATCCAAAGCTAGACATTTTGTTATGAGTTTCCCAAATTTAAATGCTTGTTTCATTAAATGTAATAGCCCGATTTTGGGTCTAGTCGAAATAGTGGTTTTGGTGCCATGAATTCGACGCAGAAAATCCTGTTTTTATTACATTTTCATGGTCTACAGTTTTATGAAATGATTTCGTGAAAATTTCGTTCGAAAATTTTGACGTTTGAGCATTCAATTTAGCAAAAAAGACTAAATTGTAAAAAGTGCAAAAGTTGAGTTCTACGTGCTAGAGGTGTCAAATTGTTATGAAATTTTAAATTGAAGGTCCTTAGATGGTAATTAGACCATTTCACTTTAAGTTGGACAAAAATAGACATGAGGTAAGAGAATTTTAGTGTTTTATAAAAAGGGCATTTTGGTAATTTGTTAATTAAAGTCAAAATAAGTAAAATAAAAGCAAAATTTAGTCCATCTTCTTCATGCTTGGCTGAAACTTGAAGGGAGAGGACGTAGCTAGGGTTTTTCCACTTTTCAAGCTTGATTGTAAGTTCGTTCTTGTCCCGTTTTTAATGCTCTTTACATTTTTGAAGTCGTTATCACTCGATCTATCTATTTCTGCCATTAATTTGAGAAATGATTAAGGTTTAGGGTTTGAACCATGTTAGATATGTGTGTATTTTGGTGTCTAATGGTAGAAAATGTGTGTTTGGTGTATGATAAACAACTTTTGCTAGGTGATTTTTGATGAAAATGTTAAAAGGACCAATTTGTAAAAAGGTTATAAAATGTGTGTAAAAGTGTGATTAAATGAAAAATGTGGGCTATTATAAGCATAAAAGAGGTTCAGCTAGGCTTGGGAATCAAAGAAATTGAATCTATTTCAATTTACGAGCCTAGGGACCAATATATAAAAATGTCAAAGTTTAGGGGCAAAAATGTAATTTTTCCTTAATGTGATTTTTGAACTGAACTAAGTAATGTGAATAATAAATGAGTTAAATTTGCTATTATAGATCAAGAGAAACGAGGTTCAGACCTAGATCGGGAGAAAACAAAGTGTTTAACGATTAGGTCCCATTTCTACTATTTTTGTACCGAGGTAAGTTCTTATGTAAATAATGCATTGTTTTAATTATGTTTTAAATGCTTTATTATTGTATGAATTGTGATTGACTCATGGACATATTCGAAAAAGTTACGACAAGAGTGAAATCTTGGTTGAACCTCAGGAATGGATAGGATACAAATGTCATGACATTAGGGTTACTAAGACTATGTGTAAGACCATATCAGGGATATGGCATCAATATGAGACTTCATGTAAGACCATATCAGGGATATGGCGTCGATATGAGATTTTGTGTAAGACCATAGTTGGGTTATTGGCATCGATACGAGATTACATGTAAGACCATATCTGGGATATGAGATTGGTATGGTATCGTGTGTACAGGACTCCCGAGTATCCTTTAGTATTCCAAGTGGTTCAACGGGTAATTTAATGAGTATGTCAGAGATGAAATGTGTGTAAATACAATTCGAGATGACTCAGGTATGTACGAAAAACTCATACGTGATGAGCTCGTTATGTGATGAACCCTCGGTGAGGTTATGATTGAGTAAGTTATGATTATAAGATCTTATTAATATTTATGCCAATTATCATCATGTTAATTGTATGTTAAATGTTGGTTTATGATGCCTATTATACTCCCCTTTTCTTTCCCTTGTCTTATAGTGTCACCAAGCTTGCTCGGGGATTGAAGACTGTCGGAGATCCACTATCACTATCAACTGATTATTTTGGGTACCAATGAATTTGACATTATGAGTTATGGCATGCATAGGGACTTGGTTATTTTTTTATATGTCATAATTGAATTGGCCTAATGTGTTGGCCTATATTGGTTGATAATTCATTTTGTAAATGGCCATTAAATTTGTCTAATATTGGTTTAAGTATGTAATCAAGTATCCCCAAATCTTGCATCCCCCCTTAAGTAAATTCCCATAGAATTTGCGTTTATATTCTCATGGAATCTTAAAAAAAGTAGCTCTTTATACATCAAAGGTTTTTAAATTCTCCTTATATAAAACTATCGCCAACAGCTGCAAATAAGGAATTACAATAAACAAAATTTAAGAAAGAAATAATCGTACTCTTTTTAGAACTTCAAATTAGAATTTAGAGGCATAATGCTAATAAAATACTGCTATAATTTTAATACTGCTATAATTTTTTTTTTTGCATTGAAGGATGACAGCTACATTATAAAAATGACATATAATGGTGTTTTCATGGATGTGGAAATTTGCATGGTTTAAGTTGATAAGTATATGATGATTGTATGTGGTAAATAGTAGCATGTGAATGATGTGTGGATGTCTTGATTGTGGCTGAATTGGTTGAATGTAATTGCTTGGATTGGTGTTATGTTTTGTTGTGTAGGTGTGTGCATAAAAGGGTGACAAAATTGCTTGGTAAATAGCCTTGTTTTTGTCCACACGGGTAGACACACCGACGTGTTTCTAGGCCGTGTGTGACACATGGCTTGCCCCATGGGCTTGTGTTCCGGCCATGTGTCCCCTGCACCTTAATTGTTGCAAAACAGAATGCTCAGAATTGAGCACACGGGTAGAGACACGAGCTTGTGTCTCAGCCGTGTGGATGACATGGCCTCAGGCACGGGCATGTTGTAATATCCTGATTTTGGGCCTAGTCGGAATAGTGGTTTTGTGACCACAAAATCCGAGATAGAAATAATTACTTCATAAGATGTAGTGTGTATGGCTTACTTGATAAGATGAATGGAATAAATAGAAAGTAGTAGAGGTATGAATAAAAGTCATAATATTATGATACGAATGAAAATGTCCTTGTTTTGATTTGGACGTCGAATGTTGATGAATGCTAATGATATATAATTTTTATGAGATAAAGGATTATAATGAAATGAACTTATCTATGTTAAATTGTTGGACTGAATTATATGATTGTAATGATATGTACATGATAATGCACGAAATAAAAGTTATGATTGTGGTGCAAATATCTATGTTTGTTTGGCCTTATATGATGTCATGAGCATGACTTAATTTAATTAAATGAATGGATAAGTAAAGCTATCTAGAAAACATAGAATGTATGCATAAGTATATTGTCTAAATGGGAAATAGGAAAATTGGTGTAAGCCAACATGAATGAATGACATGATTTTGATGATGTTGCTATGATGATGGAAGTTGTGTCATATGTGTATGTATAAGAAAGTCGAGTCAGAGGTTTTACAACCCCTCCCCCTTACCGAGATGGTACTTATAATGGAATTTCATGAGATTTGTATTGAATAAGTTTTCGGTTGAGAACCTAAAGAGTTCAAATGATAGAATAATTATAAGTATGATCAGAGATTGAAAATGAGTGATAAGTAAAGTCGAGAGCCATAAAGTATCGGATTGACGTAAAGATTATTGGAATTATGCATCGTTCAGTTAGAAAAGGAATTCTCCTTGGTAAACCGAATTACTCAGTGCAAGGTCGAGAAAAGTGTAAATTGAAATTTATTCAGAATGGCCTTCTTTAGTGAATGGTTTAATATGAAATTTGTGACGGCAGAACTAGTTGGGGAAATGATATTTGAAATGTGAACTATCCGAGTGTGATAGTTATGACTGGACAGATTTAGTGATCTCTTTTGAGATGTTCTATGTGTTTACCCGCTCGTAAATATTCCTATGGCTATTGATCTTCTGAAGAAATTCTTGTTATATGGGAATGTCTTTTAATCCTGGTGTTGGATGAAAGCATTGGTAGTCTGACTGGTTTATAATTTATATTCCTCTATTTCATCGGGTATTCTATTTCATTTCGTCTGATAAGAATTGATGAGAGAATACATATGATATTATGATTCTGTTTCTTCTACTTGATGCTTCATCTGATATATATGTATGGGAAGATATATTGTTCTTGTTATATTTGATTCCAGTGGGATTAAATGATGTTTTCTTTTGGACTTTCTTTCTTTGAAGAATTATCGGGGTATTCCGTATTTTCTCTATAAGTTTGATTTTCGATTCTCCGGCTTGGTTTTCGATTCTCCAGCATAGTATCGTATCTTGGGTTTCTTTATTCTGGATTTCTTTATTCTGGATTTCTTTATTTTGGATTTCTTTATTCGGTTTTCTTGTTATCTTTGTTCCATAATTTCTCAATTATGACTCGTGTTCGAAGTGCGTTCTTCAGCTCGTGATAATCATGTCAAATATGACTAAACTTCTAATTTGATCTTGGTAATGTGGTGATTTTAGTATTGGGGTTTTTTTTCTAATTTCTGTGTAAGGATTTGACATCAGTAAAGGCATAAGTGATAAAAGCGCGAGTTTCAGTCGGTATGGTGAATTATCTATTTGAAAGATTTCATGCGACAATTATTTCAGGATTATTTTTCCCAAGTCTGATAATAGAATTTCATTTTGTACGGATAAAAGAGTAAATAGCCTGAACGAGAAGTGTATATTTATTAGAAAGAGTTGGATATTAGTTAAAGTCACTACGAATGAATAGGTTTTCGTCTTGTGAAAGCTGAAAAGCTTATTACATGTTGACAGAGTTCGGATAGATGAGAATATTGGTAATCGAAGCGTCTGAACTAGACTAGTCTACATTGAGTAAAGACTTCCTAACTTTCAGTAATGTACTGTTGTATGAATTGTGATGTGTTTCAAGACGGTGAGGTAATGTGATAGTTTAGAGCATTCGATGTTACATAAAATCGGAGTTGTTAAAGGGGTTAAAGCCGAGCATTGGGATCTATCAAAATTATCCTTGTCAGTGTTGATATTGGGATGGAAATGAGAAGGATTATTCTTGAGGCCATATCAGAATTATTTCCATGGCAGAAAGAGGAAAATGTGATATATCTTATTGTTAAATGTTTGGCGAGATCTATAAATCATATCTCAGTATTGAATGAATTCCTACTCATCGATTCATGGAAATTCAGTCTCTTTGATTGTTGGATTTCTTGGAATTCCGGTCTCCATTAATCAAGTTAAGATCTGGGTTTTATGTCATGATATCATGGGAAACTGAGAAGGGTTGAAAATTTAAGAACAGTTGAGAGTTGAGATGTAAGCTTTCAGATCATATGAGAAATTAAAGAGATGTATTGGAGGTACAGTCTAAGTGAAAGTTCTTCGGCACCGAATATGAGATTAAAAGTGAAGACCACTTTTCTGGTAAGATTTTCGGGGACGAAAATCCCTAAAGGGGGGAGAGTTATAATATCCTGATTTTGGGCCTAGCCGGAATAGTGGTTTTGTGACCACAAAATCTGAGATAGAAATAATTATTTTATAATTATTTTGATGTCTATGATATGATTGCATGATTGTGTGAAATTTTCGTGAAGAAATTTTATGCCTAAAGTGCTTAAATTGAAATTAGGGACTAAATCGAATAATTTGCAAAACTTGCATTCTAGAAGTTTCTAGTATGAAATTGTTTTGAAATATTAATTAGAAGGTCTTAAATAGAAATTTTACCAATTTCTAAGTCTATGGACAAAAATTGGACATGGATGGAATTTTTGGAAAGTTTAGTAGTAAGGGCATTTTGGTCATTTAGGGGTAAAATGAATTAAAATACAAAATTAAAAGCCAATTTTGCTCATCTTCAACCCCATGGCCGAATATAGCAAGGAGAAACCATGGCTAGGGTTTTTCAAGCTTCCAAGCTCGATTGTAAGTCCATTCTAGCCCCGTTTTTCAAGTTCTTTACATTTTTGGAGTCTCGGTAGCTCGATTAAGCTTATGCTAGCAATAATTCAACCTAGGGTTCATATTTGGAAAAATACCCATAGGTGAATTTTGTGTATTTTGGTATTTTATGATAGAATATGAGGTTTTAAATTATGTTAGACAACTTGTGCTACTCGGTTTTAAGTGAAAACGAGCAAAAGGGCTTAATTGGTAAAAATACCTAATAGTCATAAGTATATGTTAGAGTGAGAATTTGATGTTGCCATAGAAGGGAAAAATGATCAGCATGTCATAAAACATAAGAAAATAGGCTTAAGTTTAATTTACGAGCTTTGGGGCAAAAGTGTAAATATGCAAAAGTTTAGGGGCAAAATTGTAATTTTTCCAAAATATGATTTTGGGTCAATTTGAATAATGTGAGTCCTAATTATACTATATTTTAAATGATAGAGCAATGAAAACTGAAATCGGGCTAAAATGGGGAAAAATAAGTTGTGGACGAAATGGTAAAAGTAACCATTTTCGCATACTAGGTAAGTTCATATGTAAATGTTGGTAACATAGTTATTATTTTAAATGTTTTTATGTTATTTAAATGATAAGATAATTATTATGAAATATTATACTCGTGATAATTGTTTGATAATATGTCAAATTATTTGATATACTTGGAAAATGTGAAATACTACCGAGTATCGGTATCGGTATTCCGTAGAAGATGGTTGAGACACATGATTGGGAAAAAGGTCCCGTTGAACCTTAGGAATGGATTAGGATACAAGTGACATGTCACTGGGATATTTGGGCATCCGAACTCGTTGAGTTGAGTCCGAGTTCACTTATGGATGCGAAAGTCCGAACTCGTTGAGTTGAGTCCGAGTTCGTGAGATGTAACTAGGCATCCGAGCTCGTTGAGTTGAGTCCGAGTTCGCTTATGGGCGGGTTACATAGTAGCTTGGCTACATATGTGGCACTTATGTGCAAACTTTCCATGTATCCGAATTATATTCTGATGTGTTCAACAGGTAGAGTTCTACTCAAATGGAGGAATACTCAAGATGAAAGGGACGTATTGGTAAGTGTTGTGAAATGGATACTTTGAACAGGTATGTACTTAACCCTCGGGTTGAAAAATCGATATAACAACAATATGGTAAGATGATAAATGAAAATATGATATGAATGTCTTGGTGAGGATTATGCAAATGATGTTTTATGTTTGCTTATATGGTTATGTTACTTGCTATTTGCATGTGAACTTACTAAGCATTTATGCTTACTCCCTCCTTTTCATTCCTTGTAGTGTTGACAAGCCAGCTCAGAAATCGGGAACGGTCGGAGGCACGCTCACACCATCCGTATACCATCTTGGAATAATGGCTTGTATATTTTGAGTATGGCATGTATAGCATTATAATCATTTTGTATATATGGTCTTATGATATGGTTATTGAGTAGTATAAAAATGCTTGGTAATGATTAGCCATTGGAATGGCTAATTAAGATCATATTTGGTGTTATGTATGTCAAATTGCTAGTTAATCCATGGAAACCATGAAATAGGTAAAATTTACCATAAAATAGATTCAGACAGCAGTAGTGATGTGAATTTGAAAAAATCATTAAAAATATTAGAGATATAATTAGATGATGAATTAAACATGAAATTGAAGAATTATGAGTCTATTTTCATATGGAAGAAACGAATCAGGTATATGAGTTATATTTTATGAGATGTTTAAATTTTTGTGAAATAGGGCCAGAGCGATTTCTGGATCCCCTGTTCTGACTTTGGAAATTCACCATAAATTGTATAAAAATAATTAGAAGTCATAATTTATATGTACAGATTTCTTATTGAGTCTAGTTTTAATAGAAACAAACTTCATAGTCATTGAAATTCTGTACAGAGAGATATACGATTCGTAATACACAGAGGTCAGAGCAGTCGAACCCTGAAACAGGGGAGACTTTAACTAATAAACTGTACTAATTGGCCTAGCCAAAAATTCTAGAAAAAAATTAGTAAATAGATATATGAGTCTAGTTTCAGCGAAAATTTACGGAATTTGATTTTGATTTTCAGAACTCGAGATATGAATTTTTAAGCAACTATGATGCAGTTAGCCAGCTTGTCTAGAATTTCTAAAATTAAATTGTTTGAGCTGTTTAAGCAATGAATTAAGTCTGTTAACACCTTGTGTTCGACTTCGGCAACGGTCTCGGGTACGGGGTGTTACACATGTGCCCTCGGCATGTGAAGTCTGCACCTATTTTATGAAAAATTATGAAAATTAAATCGACCACACGGCCTAGCACAGGGGCGTGTGAGTTTGCTGTGTGACTTCAATTTGTTCTTGGGTGACAAACAGAGAGTTACACGGGTTAGGGACAAGGGTGTGTGTGATCACATGGCCTGCCTACATGGGCATGTGCCAAGCCACACGGGCGTATGGCTCTTAAAACATGAAAAATTTTCTAAGTGTTGTGAAATTTTCTAAAGTTCTCGGTTTAGTCCTGAACCGCTCCCAATGCATGTTATGGGCCTCGTAAGCTTTTTTAGGGACGATATGAATGTATTTGAAAATTTTTAAATTCAGATGGAAATTTTCGTCTTGGTTTTGTATGATTGCCTGTGTATAAGTTCGGTAATACCTCGTATCCTATTCCGGCGTTGGATACGAGTAAGGGGTGTTACATTAAAGATGTAGTGTTGTATAAAACATTTAAAAATGTTTTCCAAATTAAGGTTAATCAAGTTGTCCGTAATGATGTTAAATTGAGTCATAAAGCTTTCCAAAATAAGGTTATTCAAGTTGTTTATATTGATGTTTAAGTGAGTCAAAATGCCGTCCAAATTAAGGTTAATCAAGTTTTCTATATTGATGTTAAATTGAGTCATAAAGATTTCCAAAATAAGGTTATTCAATTTGTTTATATTGATGTTTAAAAGAGTCAAAATGTTGTCCAAATTAAGGTTTAATCAAGTTGTCCTTATTGATGTTAAATTGAGTCATAAAGTTGTCCATTTGGATATCTTAATGAGTCATAAGGTTGTCTTATTTTTGTGAATAAATGTTGTTCGAATGGAGAATATTTAGGCTGCATAATTTGATGCTCATTGCACAATCATATTGTTTCTATTTTCAAGGATAAATTTGTTGGGATTATAGCAGCCCGTTTTTAGTCAAATTAGAATAGTGGTTTTAGGACCACAAATTCGAGGTCAAAATATTTATTTTGTTGTTATTCTAAGGTCTACAGCATGATAGTTTAATTGTATGAAAGTTTTGTTAAGAAATTTTATCGTTTGAGTGCTTAATTTGATAAAAGGACTAAATCGCGTAAAGTGTAAAAGTTGTGTTCTAATAGCTGAAGGTGTCTAATAGCTATGGAACCTTAAAGTGAAGGTCCTTAATTGGTAAATGAACCATTATTTATTTGAGTGGACAAAGATGGACACATAACTAAGTGATTTTAATGTTAATAGCTAAGGTTAGTTTAGTAAATTAATAAATAAACTTAAGTAAAATAACATAAAATAAGATACCATCTTCTCCATGCTATTTTCCACTAAAAGTTAGAAACAAAGAAACTCCATTTTTGTGCTTGAAGGTTCGACCAAGTCTCCTTGTGCATGTAAGTGTGATTTCGTCCTTTTTTTATGATTTCTATGTTTTTAGAGTCGTTGTAACTTAATCTAGCTAGCTGAGGGACTAATTTGTAAAATAATTAAAGGTTTAGGGTTTTACCATTGATGAATATGTGTGTGTTTTGATGTTTGATGATAGAAAATGAATGGTTTTTGTTAGATAAACAACATTTGTTAAGTGATTTTTGATAAAATTCTCAATTAGGGATTAAATTGAGAAATGTGATAAATTGTGTGGTAAATGTGTGAAATAATAAAAAATATGGGATGCTATGATAATAAGGGAAATTCGACTACCATGGGTAAGGACTTAATTGCATGAATTTGCATTTTTATGAGCTAGGGACTAAATTGTAAAGATGTTGAAATATTAGGGGCAAAAGTGTAATTTTGCCATAATATGAAATTTGGGTTAAATTGAATAGAATGATAATTAAATAAGTTAAATTTGATTATATATAGATCAAGAAAAGCGAAGTTCGGAATTAGATTGGGGGAAAAACAAGATAGTTGATTGATAGCTCGTTTCTCTCCGTATAAATCCGAGGTAAGTTCGTATGTTAATAAGCATTAATATAATTGTGTTTTAAATGCTTTATTATTGAATTAGTTGTGAAAATGATCTTACGAAAATGTATGACGAAGATTCAGTAGTGTTAAATCCCGATTGAACCTTAAGAATAGATAGGATACAAATTACATGTCATTAGGGGTTATGCGATTTGGGTGCTGGTCCGTACTTTCTACCAGTGGCTGAGTTATCCGATATGTGTGGATCCTCATCAGCTTGTGTGAGCAACATCGTGTAGTTACGTCTTGACCATCAGCTTGTGTGAGCAGACCCGTTAATAGCTCGAGAGTGAGCATTATATGAGATATGAGATTGAGATAAATATGGCTAGGTATTGGCACTTAGGGTGCAAGATTCTTGAGTATCTGTTCTTATTCCAAATGGTTCAACAGGTATATCGATGAATTGGAAGAGTATGAAATTGATACGAGTTAGTACAGGTATGTATGTGAACTATACAATCATTGAATCGAAGAAATAAATGGAATTTATGTCTAACCTTTGGATTGAATATGTGTTAAGTTTTGGATTTAAATTGAATTGCATTATGTGACGTTTAAGTATTTGAATTATAGTTGAATGGTAAGTTTTACTTATTTAGCATACGAGCTTACTCTATCTACTTTTCTATGTTTTATAGTGTTTTCGAAGCTTGCTCGGTTTGAGAGTTGTCGGAGATCTCATTACACTATCCAACTACCGTGTTGGTACTTATGAACTTATGTATTTGGTTATATGTCATGTATAGGAGTTGTGGTTAATATGGTTTATATGTTTATAATGGATTTAGTCAAGTGATTTAGCTTGTAAATAAAGTATATTTTGGTTATATGTATAGCCATGTGATATGGCTTATTTTGGTATATTTTGTTATGTATATATATGTGCAAATGGCCTTTTGTGATGTGGTTTAAAATTACTATATGAATGCTTGTTGTGGATTGGTATTTTGAGTACCAAATGGTGGAATTTTGAGATATGGTATGCTTGTGGTTTTAGGCAAGATAATGCATATATGAAGTTAACCATTTAGGTGATTTGTGAATATGAGATTGGTTTGTTTTGAATTGGCAAAACATGATGTTATGAACAATATAGTTGTTGGTATGGAAATAGTGTAACATCCAGAATTAGGGCCTAATCGAAACAATGGTTTCAGAGCACAAATCCGAAATAAAAATAATTATTCAAGATTATTTGATAGTCCATGATATGATTGCATGCTTGTGTGAAATTTTCATGAAGAAATTCTATGCCTAAGGTGTCCAATTTGACTTTAGGGACTAAATTGCAAAAGATGCAAATATGAGTTCTAGAAGCTTTTAGCATGAAATTGAATTGGATCATTAATTAGAGGTCCTTAAATGGTAATTTGACCAAGTTCTAAAATTTAGGACAAAAATGGCCTTTTTTAGGTAAAATTTTAAAGAAAGGCATTAAGGGTATTTTAGTAAATAGGTAATTAAATGAACTAAAAGACAAAATAAAAGCCAAAATTTGTCCATCTATTCTTCCCCATGGCTGTGTGAACCAAGAAAGCACCATGGCTAGGGTTTTCAAGCTTCCAAGCTCAATAGTAAGTGCATTCAAGCCCCGTTTTTTACGTTCTTTGCATTTTTGAAGTCCTTGTAACATGATCTACCCATTTCTAGCCATATTTTGAAGTAGGTTTCATGCTTAAAATTTTAACCATGTGTGACATGCATGTGTTTTGATGTTTAATGGAAGAATATGAAAGTTTGATGTGTGTTTAACATCTTTTACTAAGTGATTTTGCATGAAAACACCTAAAAGGACCAAATTGTAAAAGATGTAAAAGTGGGTAGTAAAAATGTGAAATAAAGAAAAATGTGGTCTGCTATGAGAAGGAATATGAATCGGCTAGGCTTGGGTAACCAAGAAAATGTATACATTTTATTTTATGAGCCTAGGGGCTAAAGTGTAAATATAAGAAAGTTTAGGGATAAAATTGTAAATTTGTCAAAATATGACTTTTGGACCGATTTGAATAAGGTGAGTGTTAAATAAGTCACATTTGATTTGATAGATCAAGAAAAATGAAATTCGGGCTTAGATCGGGAAAGAACGAGGTTATGGACTAAATCAAAATAAATAGCCATTTTTGTATTCGAGGTTAGTTCGTGTGATAATAATAATGCAATGTTATTGTTTTTTATGCTTGAGACCTAAATTGGTATGTTAATTCGATTTTGTTAAATTAAATGTTTTATTTCTATTATGAGAATGTTTTGATCATTCCATGAGTAAATGATAGGTATTATGGACATTGGGAATGATATTATGAGCAATCTCAACAGAAATGTGGTATCGAAGAATCCCATTTGAACCTTAGGAATAGTTAGGATACAAATGTCATGAAATTAGGGTTTTGTACGATCCCATGTAAGGCCATGTCCGGGACATGGCTTTGGCATTGACATGTAATTTCGTGTAAGACCATAGTTGGGCTATTGGCATTGATATGTGATCCCATGTAAGACCATGTCTGGGACATGGCATTGGCAGCGACCTACGGTCCCATGTAAGACCCTGTCTGGGACATGGCTTTGGCATCAATATGTAATTTTGTGTAAGACCATAACTGGGCTATTGGCATCGATATGTGATCCCATGTAAGACCATGTCTAGGACATGACATTGGCATCAACCTATGATCCCATGTATGACCATGTCTGGGACATGGCATTGGCATCGATATATGGTCTCATGTAAGACCATATCTGGGATATGGCATTGGCATCCTACCATGTGTATGAGAGATTCCGAGTATCCAATAATATTCCAAGTGTTCAATGGGAATTTCAACAGATAATTCAAGGTGTAATTCATTAGGTTTGCCCAAGATGAGAAAGTAAGTAATTATAAAATGAGATAGTACAAGTACGTACTCAAAACTTATGAGCAATGAACTTATTACGTGATGAATATGTGGTAATAATGTTTACGAGATAGTATGCTTGCAAGAATGATCGCTATAATGACCTTGTGAGTATGGATTTATATTCATGAGGTATAAATATGTGATGAGTATGATTGTTGAACATGTGTAAGACTTTTAAATTAATGTGATTTGGACACAATCTGTTTATCCTTTAAGTTTGTGATTTGTTGAATAATGTCAAGCTATATGACTTGAGAAGCATGATTACACTTAAGTAATATGCATTTGTAGTACTTATGCTGAGATGATTAGTCGAGTGTTGAGATTTACATTTATGAAGAGGTTATGATTTCTTGACTAAAACCTAAGCGAGATAAGCTATGATATCTTTTAAAAAGGACGAGCTTTATAATTGATTAATTAGTAATTATGTGAATATTTTGATGAAATTGGTAAATGCATGTAAATTAAATGCTTATTATTTTCATGCAGGCTTACTAAGCTTTAAAGCTTACTCCCTCTTTTCCATTTCTTTTAGTGTTGTCAGGTCAGCTCGAGCATTGAAGATCATCGGAGGCAGCATCACACTATCAAATTTTCAATTTGGGGTATTGAAAGTCTTAAATGTTTTCAAGTGAGTGGCATTTATAGATGCTTAGTTATTATGATATGTGTTCTTATGAGTTGGCCAAAGATGTTGGCTTATATTGATTCATTGTATATAGCAATGAAATGTGGCTTATATTTGTTATGGGTTTGTAAGCTTATTTATCTATGCTAATGTCTTGAGATGTGGTTATGTGTATGCATGTGCTAAGATTTCATGTGATGTGGTCACGCTTGTTTACTATGAATGGATAGTGTCATGGCATATATATACATATGTGCTTGATGAATGCTTTATGACCAATCGAAGTGTTCATAGCCATGGAATTAATGTGTGATATGGTAATAAGATAATAATGTCTTGAATAAGAATGCTTAATGATTAAGTTGAGACTAATTGGTAAGTTGATAATCATAGTATAAAGGTAAAAGTAATCATCAAAATGACAAGGCTAAATGAATATGAATTGGTGTGTTTAGATGTGGTATAATATGAGTATGTGAAACACATTAATGATGGCATGTAAATGCTAAAATTGTACCTTAAATGAAGATGTTTAATCATTAAATTGATGCTATGATATATGCATTTGATGTGTATAAGTATGGTTGGGATTAAGGGTAACATAGGCTTGGAAAATAGCATAAGTATTGGTCACACGGGCAGAGACACGACCGTGTGTCTTAGCCATGTCAAGAACACGGCTTGTAGACATGGGCGTGTGTCCAGGGCATGTGAAGTCTGCACTTAATTAGTAAGAATTTAATTCGTCACATGGCTTAGCACACAGGCGTGTGGCTTGGCTATGTGGTTAATTTTGTTTGGTAATGTCATAAACAGAGAGTTACAAGGCTTGAGGGCATGGGAGTGTGGAAGGCACATGGGCGTGTCCCTGTTTCCACACGGGTGTGTAACCCTTTTCCATGAAAAAATTTCTAAGTTTCCCTAAAATTTCTCAAAGTCCTCGATTTAGTCCCGAATCGCTTTCAATGTATGTTTTGGGCCTCGTAGGCCCATAATAGGGACACTGTAATTGAATGTTGATGATTTTGAATTGAACAAAATTTTATGGCCTAGTTTTGTATGTTGCTTGTGATTAAGTTCGATAATGCCTCGTATCCTGTCCCTGCGTCGAACACGGGCAATGGGTATTACATTTAGTGGTATCAAAGCTATGGTTTAGTCAGTTCTTGAACTAACCTAGCATGTGTGAGAGTCTAGCTATACATGCCACAAATCTGTGATAGTGTGATGTCTCCCGACGCGAATTAGAATTATCTTGTTTAGACAGAGGTACTCACCAATCGAGCTACACCCGACCATGTTGATAGTGGTACTAAAGTATTTGAGTAAAGTGCAGTTATGATGAGTCGAAAATCAGAAAGCTATGGATGAGAGTTCATGATATATATGTGATGAGGTATGATATGAAAGTTTATGTTGTGATAAGCTCATCCATGTTTGCTTGATATTCATATGATGTTATGTGCTCGACTTGTAACACCCCTATCCCATATCCGTCGCAGGATTAGGGTTCGGAGGCATTACTGGACAAAAACACAACTCCGCACTTGCACACAAGTCATATTCACATGTATATACAAATATTCAATTAAATATTAATCAAGATTTGATCACTTAATAATATACAAGCACATCAACACTCGTAACCTAATCAAATAATAAATCTTAAAATCATATCATTTACCATATAGTAAAAATTTAAAAATGATCCTACATATATTACATGAATTATGCACAGACAGTGCATATAACAAGTTGGTAAACACAGTAATTGAATATCAGGCCTATTTTATTTAAAACATGTGTATAAATTTATTAGTCTTTATAGAATTCATGTGTTATGCATATTTACTCGAGTTAAGAACTAACATTTGATTATTTAAAAATATAACCCATTCCATTCTTTAACCACTTTGTTACCACGATCCATTTATACATTTTCATAATATTACAAATAACCAATGAATCTCTACAACCATGCATATTTCATATCACTTATAATATAAACACGTATATGTACATGTATAGACATATAAACTCACATCGAACAAGCCATGTTCAATTACCAAAGCATACTTATCCATTGTCATTACACCAATCTTCTTATAACAAACATTTTTATCTATCAACATATAATTCACTAAAACCTCATTCAATAAAATATATATATTCCTTATGTGCCAAATCACATATAACTCATAAATATTATTTATGCTATCCATCACATGATCGAATGCTATTACCTTAATCTCATTCGAACACAACCACTTACCAAGCACAACTATTAGTATCCTATCTTATTTCTAGCTGTCCCAAGCTTATCCGAACCAACTAACATGCTTATATAAAAATATCTATCATGACTATTATCAAGCCATTTTCAACACTTGCATCACTAAACACATATACCATGCATATCATATTATATAACATTATAACTGGAACAGATTAGACCATAACCAAAACCTAGCCATACCAAACCTAGGAATTAAGCCATTTTCGCATGGCTTTAGGTTTAGACAACCAAAAATCCATTAGTTCAAAGTATGTCCCAACCTATACATGCCATAATTCGAGTTTAACTATTTTAATATCGAAGCAGTAGATAGTGTGAAAGACTTTACTGACGATCCCTGAGCTTGTAACTTGAATTCAAAATCTCTAAAACAGAATGAACATGAAAACACAGAGTAAGCTATAATAGCTTAGTAGGTCATAAAAAAATGATTAACCTAACAAAATATTCAACTCAATTAGGCTAACCAACATTTATAATAACCATATCCCATTTAGACTCAAACTTATAATTTGTGAATAATATATATATATACATTCGTACATAAATACTATATTGGTCGAATATTCAAATAATCAAATTGACCTATTACCACTAAACTTTCCAACCAAAATGTATTTACATTATCAAATACACACATATACTTTTATACACAAGTTCAAGAATCAATATATAACAAGTACATACACTTCTTATTTGACCGAATACTCACATGGTTATTTAAACATATTTATAATTAACTTCCCAAAAACAACTAGTTATAATAAAATCATGCCTACGTATGCTTTTATACATAAGCTTGAAAATCATATCATAGCATCACATATATATATCACCTATAAGGATGATTATACATGGTCACACACACTTGCACATATTTAAATCATTTCATTGATACTCAACATATATAGCCACAAAGTCGAATACACATGCCAATCTCACTTAAATTCATCATTATCAATTACACATTATTAGAACGAATATCAAATACTTACTTACCTTATTACTAATAGCCAACAAGCTAATTCATACCTGGCCCTTTAACTCGTATTACACTTCCATACACAATTTACCTTTGCCCGATGAGCCATTCGGAATTGGGTAGGACACTCGGATAATCACACATATATTGTACAATGCCAACGTCCCGGACGTGGTCTTACATGTAGTCACATATCGATGCCACTGTCCCAGACAAGGTCTTACTCGTAAACACATATCAAAATCACATATCGGTGTCATGGTCTTACTCGCACACATATATCGGAATCCTATGTCATGACATATGTATCTTAACTATTCCTAAGGTTCATACAGGGCTTTCGGACGTCGTAACTCGATCGAAACGAAGTCATCACATAGTTGCCAAGCTTAACAACATTTGGATATTGCATTTATAATATCATATATTTCAATTCAGCGTATATACTTTGCATTTAATTAAAATTAAGTACGTCTATTTGCTTATAAACTTACCTTGGACGTTATAAAATGTAATAGGGCAGCTAGTCGACAACTTTTGTTTTCCCCCGATCCAAATTTGATTTCTTTGATTCTTGATCTAAACATATTCAAATCAAGCTCATTAAAACATATTTTAATTCAATTTAGTCCAAAAACACATAAATAGGCAAATTACCATTTTACCCCTAACATTTACAATTTTTACAATTTAGTCCCTATTGCACAAAACAAAAAATATACAAAATTTCAAGATACCCATGTTTGGCCAAATATTTCTAGTGTTAATACAAGTCCATATATTTTATTTATTTCACATTTTAGTCCCTCAATTTATTATTTTTTCAATTTAGTCCTAATTACTCAAAATCATCAAAAACTCCAATACAAAGTATGTTAATCTAAAGCATATCTTTCATACTTCATCATCAAACAACAAAAATCACAAGCTCTCAATAATGGCATAACTCAAAATATTCACCAAAACCAAAAATGCAAGCTTGGGTTATGTAGTACTCGAAGCAACGATATCAAAAACGTAGAAATTATCAAAAACCGAGCTAGAACTTACCTTGAATCAAGCTTGAAAGTGCCGAACCCTAAGTTTTTTTTCTTTTCTTTTGTTATTTTGATATTTCAGCAAGAAGAATATGAACACCAAAATGACTTTATTTTTTTATGTTTTACGTTATATTAGAACATATAATAACTTAATGTTTAATTTACTTAGATACCCTTAATGATATAATATAAAAACCATGTAACATATGTCTTATACCATCCCACTAATGTATTAATGGGATATTTACAGCATAAATGCCCCAACTTAGAAAGCCACTAACAATTTGGCCCTTATGCTTTAAACTATCAAGTTTTCAATTTACGAGATTAAGTCCTTTTATTTAATCGGATATCTAAACGACAAAATTAAATCACAAAAATTTCACAGATGTGAATTCACAAAAAATAAACACAGAAAATAATATTAAAATATTTTTTGAACTCGAATTCGTGGTCTCGAAACCACCGTTCTATCTAGGGTCTAAATCGGGTTGTTACATGACTTGTTTGATTAAGTGAATGTGATGAGTATAGTCACTAAAAATTCATAAAATGTATGCATGATTACAATTATTTAAAGATCAGATAATCAAAAAAATTTGTGAAACATAGATATGTGTGGGATCTTTCTTGAAATGAATTGTATAACTGTGGTGATATTATGATGATGATGAAAGTTATGTCATATGTGTGTATATGAGAGTCGAGTTAGAGGCTTTACGACCTCGCCCCTTTCTTACCAATGAAGTGTTTAATAACAAAATTTCATGAAAACTATATTGAATAAGTTCCCAAGTGTGAAACCAAAGAGTTTGGTGGTAGAATAATTATAAATATGATCAGAGATTAATAATGGGTTAGCAAGTAAAGATAGAGCTAGAAAGGTATCCGATTGATCTAAAGGTTATTCAGTTTGTACAATATCACAGTTAGAGAAGAGATTAACTTTGGTAAATCAACTTATTCGGGCATGATGTTGAAAGAATGTATTAATTGGAATTTCTTCTGAACTGATTTTCTTTAGTGAAAGAAATAATGTAGAATTAGTGATGGTAGAAATAGTTGAAGGAATAATATTTAAAATGTAAGATATCTGAGTGTGGCAGATTATAGTTGAGCAGGTTACGACAGTCTCTTCTAGGGCATTCTATGTGATCATTTGTTCACAGAAGTATACTTGTGGCTACCTATTCTTTAATAAAGTTTTATTATATGGGAATGTTTTCTAATCATGGTGTTAGACGAAAGCATTGTTAGTCTGATTGATTATGATCTGTATTGCTCTATTACTCTCTAGCATTCTACTACCTTCCGTCTGTTGGGAACTGATAAGAAATGCGTATGATGCTATGATTTTGTTTCTTCTGATTGTTACTCTATCCAATATATACATATACAAAACGTACATTATTTTCGTTGCATTTAATTCCAGTGAGACCGTATGATGTTTTCTTCGAGACTTATTTCCTCTGAAGGAATCATCAAGATCTTTACTAATTTCTTATGAGATTTGTTCTCGGTCTTTCGATATGGTGTCATATCTTGGATTTCTTTATCTCGATTTCCTTGTCATCTTTATTCCATAATTTGTCAATCAGAGCTCATACCTAAAGTGTGTTCTTCAACTTGTTATAACTATGTTAATTATGATTATGCTTCTGGTTCGATCATAGTAACGTGGTGATTCTAATATTCAGATTTCTCTAATTTTCGTGTAAGGACTTGACGTTGGCAAGGGCATAAGTGGTGAAATCACAAGCTCCAATTTTTATGATGGATTTCTTTTCTCAAGTAAGTCGATCAAAGTCAATGCATTCAATCGAGATATCCTTGTTACTTTGAATTAATGCGATTGTAAAGGTCTTTGATTTGTATGATAAGTGAATTATGAAATATTGTATGTTTGAATCATTCTATCAAGTGGAAGAAAGGATTTCTTGAAGTGTTATTAATTGATCATTAAGATCGACTCGATTGTTCAATTTGTACAGGTTATTTGTTTGAACAATTTAGATGAGGCATTTGTGTCCGGGTTTATTCCCAAGTCTGAAAATAAAATTTCATCTCTCTACAGATAAAAGATGAATAGACTGAATGAAGAATGTATATTTTTAGAAGACATTGTTATGAGTTAAAGTTGTTTTGGATAATATGGTTATCACATTTATGAAAATTTGGATGGTCTGTACATGTTAGCAAAGTTGAAAACAGTTGAAGATATTATTAATCGAAGCTCTGGTTCTAAATTCAGTTTGAATTGATAATGAATTTATGATTTTTTAGTGATGCACTATTGAACGGATTGGAATGTGTTTTATTACTAGAATGTAAAGTGATGATTTATGTTTCCATACGGTTAATGTCACATTAAAAAGAATCGTTCGACCAATGATTTAGAGACAGACATTTTTATGTCTGTATTGAGAATTTGGTGATATTTTTTATTCGACGAAAGGTGTCACATGTTCCCTGATTTCAAGAATTAAAGTATTTGATGTCATAGAAATATCTGAGCTTGAGATAGTGTAGTTGACTTGAGTCATTAAAAGATGATGATGTTAGTAATTGTATGATCTTTGAGAAAAGCAAAATGCAGTTACAAGTGCTTGGATAGAAAATTCGAAATCTATTCAGAGATTCTGCAAGAAAACTCATAGGAATAGTGTATTAGTGATCGAGTTTGGAACTCGACGTTTCTGATCTTTGGGTAGACATACTTAAATTGCAATAGCATTTAAGCCAAATATCAAGTGTCATCAGAATTATTTTCACCAGTCTTGACACTAGAATGGAAATGAGAAAAAGTTACTATAGATTTCATATCAGGATTATCCCCGTCTCTGAAAAAGAAAGATGTTATGCGGCTATTGTTAAATGTTTGGCGGAATCTGCAAATCATTTCGGTATGTACTGAATTCTTACTTAATAGATTGATGGAATTATGTGTTTCTGAGGTTTTCAGATTTCTTAGAATGCTAGTCTTCATTGATCGGATTAAGATCCAGGTTTTATATAGTGATTTATGGGGAAAGATAAAGGAAGCTCTAAAATTTAAAGGCAATTGAGGGCCGAATTCGAAAATTATCAGGCCGGATGAATTACAAAAAGCATAAGGCTAGGATGAACTGGCTAGCTTCACCATTCAAATTTGAAAGGATTCAAGTATGTTATGTATATAAGTGTTATGACAGTATAGATCAGACCATTTGGGTACATAAACTCTTTGGTAGAGGTTAAAATTCAGTTGACGTGTTATATAGTGAAGAACTACTCATGACCGTAGTACGAGAGATTTAAAGAGCTAAGTATTAAAAGCACAGCCTGAGCAAAAGTCCTTTAGCAATGATTATGATATAGAGGAGTTTATGTGAAAACTAAACCTCTTTTCCGATAAGATTTTTGGGGACGAAAATTCCTAAAGGGGGAGGGTTGTAACATCCCGAATTAGGGCCTAGTCAAAATAGTGGTTTTGAGACCACAAATCTGAAATAGAAATAATTATTTATGATTATTTGATGGTCCATGAGATGATTACATGCTTGTGTGAAATTTTCATGAAGAAATTCTATGCCTAAGGTGTCTAATTTGACTTTAGGAACTAAATTGCAAAAGATGCAAAATATGAGTTCTAGAAGCTTTTAGCATGAAATTGAATTGGATCATTAATTAGAGGTCCTTAAATGGTAATTTGACCAAGTTCTAAAATTTTGGACAAAAATGGGCTTGGATAGGTAAAATTTCAAAAAAAGGCATTAAGGGTATTTTAGTAAACGGGTAATTAAATGAACTAAAAGACAAAATAAAAGCCAAAATTTGTCCATCTTTTCTTCCTCATGGCCGTGTGAACCAATAAGACACCATGGCTAGGGTTTTCAAGCTTTCAAGCTCAATAGTAAGTGCATTCAAGCCCCGTTTTTGATGTTCTTTGCATTTTTGAAGTCCTTGTAACACGATCTACCCATTTCTAACCATATTTTGAAGTGGGGCTCATGTTTAAAATTTGACCCATGTGTGACATGCATGCGCTTTGATGTTTAATGGAAGAATGTTAAAGTTTGATGTGTGTTTAACATCTTTTACTAAGTGATTTTGCGTGAAAACACCTAAAAGGACCAAATTGTAAAAGATGTAAAAATGGGTAGTAAAAATGTGAAATAAAGAAAAATGTGGGCTGCTATGAGAAGGAATATGAATCGGATAGGCTTGGGTAACCAAGAAAATGTGTACATTTTATTTTATGAGCCTAGGGGCTAAAGTGTAAATATGAGAAAGTTTAAGGGTAAAATTGTAAGTTTGTCAAAGTATGATTTTTGGACCGATTCGAATAATGTGAGTGTTAAATAAGTCATATTTGATTTGATAGATCAAGAAAAACAAAATTCGGGCTTAGATCGGGAAAGAACGAGGTGATGGACTAAATCGGAATGAATAACCGTTTTTGCATTCGAGGTAAGTTCGTGTGATAATAATAATGCAATGTTATTGTTGTTTACGCTTGAGACCTAAATTGGCATGTTAATTTGATTATGTTAACTTAAATGTTTTATTTTGTATTATGAGAATGTTTTGATCATTCCATGAGTAAATGATAGGTATTATGGACATTGAGAATGATATTATGAGCAATCTCAACAGAAATGTGGTATCGAAGAATCCCATTTGAACCTTAGGAATAGTTAGGATACAAATGTCATGAAATTAGGGTTTTGTACGATCCCATGTAAGGCCATGTCCGGGACATGGCTTTGGCATTGACATGTAATTTCGTGTAAGACCATAGTTGGGCTATTGGCATTGATATGTGATCCCATGTAAGACCATGTCTGGGACATGGCATTGGCAGCGACCTACGGTCCCATGTAAGACCATGTCTGGGACATGGCATTGGCATCGATATGTGGTCCCATGTAAGACCATATCCGGGATATGGCATTGGCATCCTACCCTATGTATGAGAGATTCCGAGTATCGAATAATATTCCAAGTGCTCAATGGAAATTTCTACGGATAATTCAAGGTGTAATTCATTGAGTTTGCCCAAGATGAGAAAGTAAGTGATTATAAAATGAGATAGTACAAGTATGCACTCAAAACTCATGAGCAATGTACTTATTACGTGATGAATATGTGATAATAATGTTTATGAGATAGTATGATTTCAAGAATCATCGCTATAATGACCTTGTGAGTATGGATTTATATTCATAAGGGATAAATATGATGAATCCGATTGTTGAACATGTGCAATGTAACACCCCTTACCCGTATTTGACGCCAGGATAGGGTTCGAGGTGTTACCAGACTTAAACATGAACATTCATACAAAACTGGGCCATAAAATTTGGTCTAACTTAAAATCCATCCAATCACATGCATATCGTTCCTTATATGGGCCTACGAGGCCCAAAACATACATTGGTGATGGTTTGGGACTAAACCGAGAAGTTTTGAAACTTTTACAACACATAGAAATTTTACATGTTTTGAAGAGTCAGACACCCTTGTGGATAGGCCGTGTGGTCACACACGCCCGTGTGGCTTTAGGACACGGCCTTGTCCTTAGCCCGTGTAACTCTTTAACTATGATATCATCAACCAAATAAGGTCACACAGTCAAGTCACACGCCCGTGTGCTTAGTCCGTGTGGCGAATTAAATTGCAAAAATTAAGTACAGACTTCACACTGCCTGGGCACACGCCAATGTCCTAAGGCCATGTCCTTCACACGGCTAAAACACACGGCCGTGTCTCTGCTCATGTGTTTACTACTGGGTATTCTGTTTTGCATAATTAAGGTGTAGGGGACACACGGTCGAATCACACGCCAATGGGATAGACCGTGTGTCACATACGGCCAAAACACATCCCCTTGCGTATAACCACGTGGAAAATTTCTAAGCTATTTCCAAGTCATTTGCCACCCTTAAACACTCACATACCTACACTCACTTCATGGCATGCAACATGGCACATTTGATTACTCAAGTATTCATATTCATGGTTAAATTATGACTTGGTAAAGTCAACATATCACCTATTCAAACTATCATGCTTTCATATGGCATTCCACACCAATTTCATATTTGTCTATCATCTTTGCTAACCTACTTCCAAGTTACACATTTACACCACATTTATTGTTATACACATTAATCATATTTCATACACCAAACATACATGCCATCCATCACACTCATTAACCATAAGCAACCATAACCACATTAAAGCATAAACACATTTTCATGCATGCACCAATATTTAAGGTTACAACCCAAATAATCAATATGAGCCACCTCTCATAGCCATATACAAAATAATCACAATACTTTCATGAGCCAACACATTTGGCTAATCGATATGACACATAACAAAAAGACCAAGTCCCTATACATGCCATACTTAAAATGATAAGACTAGCTATACCCAAATGTTCAATTGATAGTGTGATCGAGTCTCCGACGTCTTCCGATCCCCAAGCTAGCTTGGCGACACTATAAGAAATGGAAAGGAAAGGGGGTAAGCATTAAAGCTTAGTAAGTTCACATGCAAATGAAATGCAACTTAAACAAGTATTAATCATACATTTAACATAATGAACATAATCTTACATATTATCAAATCTCTTAAACTCATTCTTCATATATATATACATATACGTTCTTACCACAAGTTCATCATATCTCATGTCATTCTCATGAGTTTGATGTACATACCTGTTCCCACTTGCACATAATAACTTACTTTCCCGTCTTTGACGTATTCATCAAGATTACTCATTGAACTTCCTTTAGAACTACTCGTTGAACACTCGGAATACTATCGAATACATCAGAATCTCACACCTAAGTGCCTCAAAATTAGCCAACGCTACCTCATATCACATATCACATGTTGCTCGCTTTCGAGCTACTCACAGGTCTGCTCACATAGGCTGTCAGGTATCTGCAACACATGCCGATCTACCCAGCCACTAGTAGAATATGCGAGACTAGTACTCGGACGCCAAAACATGTGTCACATACATCATGAACTCGGACCACAACTCAATGAGTTCAGATCACATAATTCCTAGTGACATGTCACTTGTATTCTAAACTATTCCTAAGGTTCAAACGTGATTCTTCGATACCACATTTCTGTCGAACTTGCTCGTAATGTCGATTTCAATGCTCATAGTACCAATCACATATTCATGGAATAATCAAAACATAATTCATGATAAACTTTAAGCAATAAACATATGATACAACATCATATTAAATATGTATGTACTTACTATACATGCAATATTAAAGCATTTAAAGTATGGTACATGTTGCATTATTTTCAAATGAACTTACCTCGGTACAAAATGATAGAAACGAGCCTAATCCTCGTAAATTTTGTTTTTTCTCCGATCAAGACCCGAATCACGTTTTTCTTAATCTACAATGCCAAATTCAACTTGTTCAATACATAAATTGCTCATATCGACCCATAACACATACTTTGGTAAAATTACCTTTTTACCCCTAACTTTTCACTTATTTACACTTTAGTCTCTAGGCTCGTAAAATGAAATGCATGCATTTTCTTTGTTACCCAAGCCTAGCCGATCCATAATCTAACTCATATTAGCCCATATTTCACATTAAACCACATTTCTACTACCTATTTCTTCATCATTTACAAATAAGTCCTTTTTAGGTGTTTTCACTAAAAATCACTTAGTAAAAGATGTTTATCATACATCAAACTTTCATATTCCTCCATTAAACATCAAAATACAACCATGTCACACATTGGTCAAATTTCATACATGAACCCTAGCTCAAAATAATGGTAGAAATGGATAGATCGGTTGATGACAAATTCAAAAATGTAAAAAAATTAAAAACGGGGCTTGGGAGCACTTACAATCAAGCTTGAAAAATGAACAAAACTCTAGCTATGGCTCCTTGAAAATTTCGGCTAAGGTGGGAGAAGATGGACAAGATTTTTTCTGGATTTTTCCCTTTTTATTCTTTTATTAACCAAATGACCAAAATGCCTTTAAGGCCCTTCTTTCCAATTTTTCATAATCATGCCCATTTTTGTTCAAAATTTTAGAACTTAGTCAAATTGCTATTTAAGGACCTCTAATTAATAATCTAATACAATTTCATGCTTGAAGCTTCTAAAACAAAAGTTTTACAACTTATTCAATTTATTCCCTAAAGTCAAATTACACATCTTAGGTATCAAATTTCTTCATGAAAATTTCACACAAACATGCAATCATATCATGGGTCATCAATTAATCATAAAATAATTATTTCTATTTTGGATTTGTGGTCTCAAAACCACCGTTTCGACTAGACCTTAATTCGGGATGTTACAACTCTCCTTCCTTTTCAGATTTTCGTCCCCAAAAATCTTACCGATAAAAAGGTTTGGTTATTGTTTCCTCATGGCCTCCTCGGGCTCCCATGTAGCCTCTTCAACCCCATGTCTTTGACATAGCACTTTCACCAAGGCAATGCTTTTGTTTCTCAATTGTTTGACTTTTCAAGCCAAAATCTTAACCGGTTCCTCACCATAAGTCATATCCAATCGAATTTGTAACACCCCAAACCCGACCCAGAAGTTAGACCCGAATCTAGCGTGTCACATTGAAGTATTTTTCGAAAACATGTTTTCATTAGAAACCCTTCTTATTTAAAATGTAGTACATTGAAAACTTCTTAATTTTATTTCCAAAATTTCTTTTTACTTTATGGAAGCTAATTCTAAAAGTAACCGGTTTACGAAAACGTGATGTTTAAAAGTTAAGTTGCGAAAAGTAGTGTTTTGAAAACAGTTGTTGTTTTGGAAAATCGCACTCTACTTCTAACCATTATAAAAAATAGTAAATAAAATCTCAAAGTAAAATAAAAACCAGAATTAAGAGAGGCCTTATTACAACCCAATTAAAAATAAATACGCAAAAGTAAATAAACAAATATGAAAACATAAGCAGTGTGTGGTCATCTCCGAGTCCCTCGTAGCACCGAACCACCTAATGTTAGGGATTACCTGCACAGATAAAAATGGGGTGAGTTTATGAAAACTCAGTGTGTAATCCCCTTTCTAGAGTAATAGTTAGTATACAGAAACAGAAACAGAAATAGTCTCGGCCAGAGCCCTTTAATAGTAACAGTATAGTCCAGTTAAGAGCATACGTGGGCCAAAGCCCATTACAATATCATTTGGGTCACAACCCATAACAGAATCAATTGGGCCTAGCCCATCTCAGTTACAAAATAGAATGTGTGAATGCATGGATGCATGCTATCCCATCCAACCTTACACTTGCCTCCGTCCAACCCTGCACTACCTATGGGGAATAACTCACCCATGCCGTCCCTACACTTAAAATGTTAGCACCGGTTGCAGCACTAACCGAAATCGTAGCAAAGCTGCTAGTATATATACAATTTTAAGCCTTCAGTAGTGGTATAATATTTGGCACAAAGCCATTGGTAACTGTAATAAGTCCGGCACATAGCCATCAGTGACAGTAATATAATCAGCACACAGCCATGGGTAAATATGATCGACACAGAGTCATCAATAAATATGATAGGCATATAGCCACAGGTAAATACGATTGGCACAAATCCATAATCAAGATAGCATAGAGCCATATTTAGGCTGGCAAAGACCCATAAATAGATTAAGCGGCACTAAGCTGTCCATCAGTCCACAGTTATCTCGTGCGACCCGTGCGACCTTAACAGATCAATACTGGATCCACAGTCGTCTCATGTGACCCGTACGATCCTATCAGAATAGTATTTCCTCCATATCAATGTCCCAACCCCATGTAATATGTCGCGTATGTCATGCTCAATCATCACACGTGTATGCAGAATGGCCATGCTCAGTAACAATCATTTAAACATATATTAAAAGCATATCAGTTTTACAACCACATTCAAGTCAGTTAAATCACAGTCGTACAATCACAGTCAATTTAGTCAAATTCATAGTTCAAGTCAGTCATTTACCCACAAGGGCAAAATAGTCATTTTACCCTATAAGGGTATTTCGGTAATTTTACAACCCAAGGGTATTCAGTAATTTTACAAACTGGGGTATTTCAGTAACTTTACAAACTGGGGGTATTTCAGTAATTTTACAATTCGAGGTCTTAATGACCCAACAGAAAGTCCACTATCGCCTCGAACGACTTAAATAACCTAAACAGACATAACAGTGTAAATGGGCCTAAGACCCATATTCGACCCAAGTGGGCCCACATGCTTGTGTGGCCCATTTTGCCCAAATTTAGTTATGGCTATGTGACCTATAAAGCCCAGTCCAATATTTATCACTTACCGTGGATTTAATCTGTATGGGGCCTACAAGCCCATTGGCCCACACGATCCATTTCGGCCCAACGAAGCCCTTAATGGCTTATACCATGCACACGACATGACAAGCCCAACTACTTCCCACCTAGCAGTTAGATTTACACCAGTGGGCCCATGGGCCTATTGAGCCCATTCGTCCAATAGAGGCTCAGAATAGTACTAGTACACGAGAACGCTTGTGGCGGCCTCTATAGTCTATCGCCCCTGATTTGTGGGCTCGATTTATCACACGAGCAATTGCACGCTCGTGAAGCCTCAAATGTCAAATTTTCGGCTTTTGGGCTTTTGCCGACTTCCAACAAAGAAAGACGCAAATACACACATGTTTATGAGAACGCGCCGAAGTCCACGATCACCAACCTTGGCACATCTTGCATTGAGTCCTCCTCACCAACTCATCTGGTTCGCTCTATTTAAATCCATCTTCTCACCAATTCTCATGTTAGCTTCTCGATGTGGGATTACTTTCAACCATTAGGAAAATTCCTCATTCTTATGACCACTTCAACCACAGAGTTCTAGTCCAACTCCACCTCCTACACAGCTCAAATAGCAAAATAAATACTCTACTGCGCATCCCAAGACTTGAACCTCAGACCTCACAGTTGTACAACACGCCACCTTGCCACTCCACCATAGGCTCTTTCTGTGATAAAAATGTCCATAATTAACTTTAAGATATATGTGCCAGTGTCCAGCTTCACTTAAGAGAAAAACCAAAATGAATTGTAAGAGCCAAGACTTGAACCCAGGCTCCCTTGCAACCTTAATGACGCCACAACCACTAGACCACATGCTTCCTTGTGTCATTTATTTCACACAATAATTTAAAAGGCCATCATCCAAGCATCCAAGGTTTTATTTACTTATTTGGTAAAGCCCAGGTTTGAACCCAAGATTTCTCCAACACTTCTTAAGGCCATTAACCACCAAAGTAGACATTTAATTGTGTCATTTCCTTGTACAATTAAATACTTATATACAACCTCCTTACGGACCCATACTCAAGGCCCAATACTTCTAGGCCTAAATTCGGGGTGTTACAGAATCTCACTCTGTCGATGAAATCACATGTGAAGGATCTGATCTATATCGGTGCAACATAGACACATGAAATACATCATGAATCTCTTCCAACCCTGATGGTAAAGCCAACTGATAGGCAACCAGCCCTACTCTCTCGGTGATCTCATATGGCCATATAAATTTAGGACTCAACTTACCCTTCTTGCCAAATCTCAAGACCCTTTTCCATGGAGATACTTTTAAAAATACCTTATCACTAACTTGATACTCAATTTCTTTCTGTTTCAAATCTGCGTAGGATTTCTACCTATCCGAAGTGGCTTTCAGACAATCACAAATTACCTTCACCTTCTCTTTAGTTTCTTTAACTAGATCAACTCCATGAATCTGATTTTCTCTGAGGTCGGTCAAATACAATGACGTTCGGCACTTACGCCCATATAATGCCTCATAAGACGCCATTTTCAAACTTGACTGATAACTGTTGTTGTAGGCAAACTCCACCAACGATAAGTATTTTTCCCAACTGCCCTGGAATTCCAATACACAGCATCGGAGCATGTCTTCTATAACACCCCGAACCTGGCCTAGACATTATGGCCTAATCTAGCGATGTCACATTAAAGTGTTTTTTGCAAAATAATCTCGTTGAAAAAAACCCATTCTATATTTAACCTCTTTGTGATCTTAACAAAGACTTAGGATGTCTTGTTCATTGTTAAAACTCAAGCTGTTTTAGCAAAATGTTAATTATATTAAATTTTTATTGCTCTTTAAAGCATTATTCCTTGCGGAAGCTTTTAAACCATGTTGCATAAACATGGTGTTTTGAAAAAGACATTTATCTTTTGAAAACTCGCATCCTATTGCTAGCAGATATAAATCAAAATTAAAACCCAAATTAAAGAATAAAAACTTAAAGAGGCCTTATTACATAAAAATACCCAAATTAAAAATACGAATAAATTTAATGTCTAATAAGGAAGTCTATACAGTTGTGTGGCCACCTTTGAGTCCCTCGCCGCACCGACCCGCCTTAGATTGGGCATTACCTGCATAGATAAAAAGAGGGGTAAGTTTACGAAAACTTAGTGTGTAATCCCTTAATAAACAAACAGTCAATCATGCAGTAGGCAAATACAGTCTGGGCCTAAGCCCGTATTAGTAATAGTTCAATCTCAGTTAGGGCCTTAGCCCATTACAGTATCAGAATCAGTGTGGGCCTTAACCCAATTCAGTAGCGGTCACAATACAGATATGAAATAAAAAATCCTACCCCACCAGCCTCTACACACCACCCCGTCTAACCCTACACACCATGTTAGGATAAAATCAACCCACCCATCCCTACACACCAAAAATAGCACGGGTGGCGGCACTCAACAGAAATTGCAGCAGAGCTGCCAGAACAGTACACTTCCTCTAATCATAATAACCCATCCCCATTCAATATATTGTAATATCATGCATGTATGCAACATATATAAAATGGCACGCTTAATACAGTCATACATATCATAGGGGCATATCAGTCATTTTACCTCATAAGGGAAAAATAGTCATTTCATCAGATTGGGGTCTAGGTATACTTACTGACCCAACAGTAGGTCCACAGTCGTCTCAGGCGACCCGTGCAACCTTACGTCAAACAGTGAAAATGGGCCCAAGCCCATAATGCAAGCCCACAAGCCCGTGTAGCCCACTAAGACCTAGAGTGGCCTTGGCCGTGTAAACTACACAGCGTGACCCAATAATCTCCACACGTCCGTGTGGTTCACTCGTGTGGGGCCCATGAGCCTGTGGGGCCTACACGGCCCATTTTGGCCCAACATGGCCCAGAATGGCCTAAGTCTATAAAACCGCTCATGGTGGGTTGTACGATCAAATACTCATGATTACATGTTCGGATTACCGCACGAGCGAGCGCACGCTCGTGTAGGGTCAACCATCACCTGTTCTGGTTTTTGCCAATTTACGTGTATAGCAGTGTGATTACACACCTGATAGGATTCTAAGTTCGCAACCCCTCTTGAGATGAACTGTACCTAAAACCAATGACCATTCATATCCATTGTTAGTCATGTTTGGAACCAATCCCATAAACAATTTATTTACATTCGTTGCTTACCTTACTACTCCCAAAAACAAGATGTAGCCTACGGCTCCAATGATAGTCCTCGTTCATTATGATTAGAAACTGCCAACCACCATTTGATAGGACCGAGTGTTAGAAACTCTGAAAATTAATAAATAATAGTACTTCAAACATTTGAGGCAAAAACAAATTCTACTCTTACTAAAAGCTTACCACCCTGAAGTAATTCACATTGGGGAGAACCAGCAGCTTGAGAAAAGGAAATCGACAGGTGAGAAAAGATTGATCTGAAGTAATAAACAGGGGTAACGACAAGGAATATGAGAAGAGAGGAGATGGTGCCCAAAAGGTGAAAGTCGAAGGGAGAAAGAAGTATGGGGTATTCAGCCTGAGAAGAAATTAAGAGAAAAAGGGAGGAAGAAACGAAAGAAGGGAATGGGAGAGTATCCGGTCAAAGAACCACAACCAATTGGGGGAGGGAGAAAATGGAGTAGACGGTCAAGACAGGTCACCACAAGAACAAGAAAACCGAGAGAGCACTTGTCAAAACTGAAAATGCTAAGATGAAAAGGGGAGTGAGGGTTTGGCCAACAACAAGATACAAAAGAGGAGGCTTGACGGTCTCAAGAGAGTTGAGAGAGAGAGAAGGAAAACATTCGGCTAGTAAGGAGTGCAAAAATGACAACAACAAGAGAAAATAAAAGGTATTACCTATTTTCTTAACACTATTCGGCCTCTAGAGAACAAAAGAAAAGAACCCCAAAATGTTTACAAAACCCAAAATAGAGTATTCAAACTCACCAAAATCGAAATTCCTGAATGCCTACTATTCAAGACCGGCACACTACTCCCTCTCACCACACTTCCCTTGATTTTCTCCTAAAATCCCTCCTCAAATCTCTCCTCAAATCCCTTAACTGGTCACTCCTCTTTCAACTGCTCAGGTTGAATTCCACTCCACCACCTCAGTGTTTCAGTTAAACCACAACACCTCTACAGCCTCAGCAGCAAAATAAACACTCCCTTACATCAAGCAAGACTTGAACCTCAGACCCCTTGGAACACTCCACAGGCCACTTACCCCTAGACCAACAGGCTTTTAATGTCATGCTTTACTCACATAAATTTAAAAGTCTACTAACTAAAGGCAATGGTTAATTCAAGTGAAAACAAAAATTTTGTACAAGCCAATGCTTGAACTCAAGACTTCTCCAATACTTCTCAGGACACTTAACCACTGAAGCAAGCATGCATTTATTGAACACCACATGCAAAAATTAATACTTAGATTTTTGTGCATTACAACTCTACCCCCTAAAAGAAAATTTCAGCCTCAAAGTTTACTTGTCAAAACAGATGAGGGTAATATTGTCCCATCGCCTCCTTGGGTTCCCACATGGTCTCCTCTGAGCTGTGATTACGCCAAAGTACTTTAACTAGTGGAATAGATTTCTTCCTCAGTGCCTTTACATCATGGTCTAGAATCTGAATCAGTTCTTCTTCAAAGGTAAGATCTAGCCTAACCTCAATCTCCTCAGTCGAGATAATATGTGTAGGATCAGAGCGATAACGCCTTAGCTTAGAGACGTGGAACACATTGTGAATTTGGTCCAACCCTGGAGGTAACTCAAGCTGATAGGCAATCGATCCCACACGTTTCAGTATGCGGCAAAGCCCAATGAACCTAGGGCTCAACTTGCCCTTTCGTCCAAATCTCAATACGTTCTTCCATAGCGAGACCTTGAGAAATACCAAGTCCCCCATAGAATACTCTAGCTCCTTACGTTTCAGATTTGCATATAACTTCTATCTATCTGGTGCTACCTTCAGTCGATCTCAAATTAGTCTAACTTTATCCTCGATATTAGAAACTAATTCAAGGCCCAGAACTCACCGCTCACCCAACTCAATCCAACATGAAGGAGTACGACACCTACGACCATATAATGCCTCATAAGGTGCCATCTGAATGCTAGACTGATAGCTATTGTTATACGCAAACTCTGCTAACGGTAAATAGTCCCCCCAATTGCCTCGAAAATCTATCATACAACCTCTTAACATGTCCTTCAGTATCTGAATCACCCTCTCTGACTGAGCATCTGTCTGAGGATGGAACGCAGTAATGAAGTCCAACCTTGTACCCAAAGCCTCGTCTAACTTCTTCCAGAACCGAGGCGTGAAGAAAGGATCTCTATCAAATATTGTGGAAACAGGTACCCCATGCAATCGCACTATCTCAGACACGTACAACTTAGCCAATTTCTACAATGAGTAATCAGTACGAACAGGTATGAAATGAACAGATTTGGTCAATCGGTCCATGATGACCCATACTGAATCCCTTTTAGTAGGCCTTAAAGGCAGCCCACTAACGAAGTCCATAGTCACTCTCTCTCACTTTCATAATGGAATCTTAACTGGTTGAAGCAACCCTGAAGGTAACTGGTGTCCAGCCTTAACCTGCTGACAAGTAAGGCATTTACCCACGAAGTCGGTAACTTCACGTTTAAGACATGGTCACCAATATAACTCACAAAGGTCCCAGTACATTTTATTCTCGCCAGGACGCATAGTATAAGGACTTCTATGCGCCTCTCGCAGTATAGACTGCTTCAAATCACTATCCTTCGGTACATAGACTCTCCTATGGAAACATAGTACCCCTTTACTATTCAATCCAAAATCTGACATGTTACCACTCTCTATCTGTCGGTATCAAGAACCCAATGACTCATCCTCCAACTGTTTACCCTTAATCTACTCAATCCACCTCGGTTTAACTTGGAGTTCTGCCAACAAGCTACCATCATCAAACAAACTGAGACGAGCAAACATCGCCCTCAGATCCATCATAGCCCTACGGCTCAGTGCGTCGGCCACCACATTGGCCTTACCAGGATGATATTCAATTGAACAGTCATAATCCTTAAGTAGCTCAATCCATATTCGTTGCCTAAGATTTAACTTCTTCTAAGTGAGGAGATACTTGAGGCTTTTTTGATCCGTGTAAATGATACACTTTTTACCATATAGGTAATGCCTCTAAATTTTCAGTGCGAATACCACTGCGGCTAACTCTGAGTCATGCGTCAGATAATTCATCTCATACGTCTTAAGCTAGCGAGATGCATATGCTACCACCTTACCCTCTTGCATCAACACACATCCCAAACCAACATGTGATGCATCACTGAAGACAGTGAAGTCTTTCCCAGACTCTGACTGTATTAAGACAAGGGCCTCAGTCAGAACCTTTTTAAGTTTCTCAAAACTCTCTTGCTGCTTAGTCCATTTAAATGGCACACCCTTACGCAACAGTTTAGTCAGAGGTGCAGCAATCAATGAAAACCCCTCAACAAATCGTCTATAATACCCTGCTAGTCCTAGAAAACTACGAATCTCAGATACTGTCTTAGGCAGCTTCCAATCCAGAACAACTTCAATTTTTTGAAGATCAACTCTAATCCCTTCCACAAATACCACATGGCCCAGAAATGTTACCTCTCGTAACCAGAATTCACACTTACTGGACTTGGCATACAGTTGTTTCTCTCTTAGAATCTGTAGAACAATTCGAAGATGTGCATCGTGTTCATCTTAGATTCTCGAATACACTAGGATGTCATCTATAAATACCACTATGAACCGATCCAGATAGGGCTGAAACACTCGGTTCATCAGATCCATAAAAGCTGTTGGTGTATTCGTCAGTCCAAACAACATCACTAGGAACTCATAATGACCATAACAAGTCCTAAACGCTGTCTTATAAACATCAGCCTCTTTAACCCTTAGTTGGTGGTACCCAAATCAGAGATCAATCTTAGAGAAAATCAAAGCTCCACGAAACTGGTCAAATAGATCATCAATCCTTGGTAGGGGGTACTTATTCTTAATAGTCAACTTATTCAATTGTCGATAATCGATGCACATGCGCATGGATCCATCCTTCTTTTTCACAAATAAGACTGGTGCTCCCCATGGAGACACACTAGGGCGGATGAACCCTCGATCTGAAAATTCTTGAATTTGAGCCTTAAGCTTCACTAGATCTTTTGGTGCCATTCTATAAGGGGCGATGGGCACCGGAGCTATACCCGACAGGAGCTCAATCCCAAACTTAACTTTGCAGTTTGACGGTAACCCAGGTAGTTCATCGGGAAAAAGTTTAGAAATTCCTTAACCGTTCTGATATCTTTAATAGAAGAAACCTCATAATCTGAAATACCAATGTAGGCTAGATATTCCTCACAACCCTTACAAACCAATTTTTCGGCCCTCAATGTAGAAACCACAGTCGAAAGATAATTTCGACGCTACCCAATTACAACTACCTCATCACCCTCCGCAGTTTTTAGTACCACCCATTTAGTAGCGCAATCCAATTTCACTTGATGTTTAACCAACCAGTCCATACCCAGTATTAAATCGAATTCTCCAAAAGGGAGTTCCATTAAATCTGCCAAAAAGATAGTTCCTTGAACTTCCAAAGGCACATCTCTAAACAATTTATTTACCCTCACAGACTGCCTTAACAGACTCAACACAGTAACCTCACTCACAGTACTTTCAACTATTATACCCAAAGTCTCAGATACAGTACATGCTATATAGGAATGCGTAGACCCAACATCAATCAGTGCAATATAAGGTGCATTATGAATAAAAAAAGTACTCGTGATAACATCTGGGGCGTCTCCATCCTCTTGGCGACGTGAGGCGTAAACCAGAGCTGGCTGCCTCGCCTCAGTACAACCGGTACCTCTGCCTGGTGCTCCACGACCACGACCCATGCCATTTCCATCTTTGGCCTGACCACAGCCTCTCGGTGGCTACTAAACACCCCTCGGGGGCTGCATATTACCCAAACAAGTAGCTTGCATCTGCTCAGGCCTCCGAGGACAATCTTTGACACAATGCTCCAAAGATCCGCTCCTAAAACATGCCCCAATCCTTTTCCATCACTTGCCCTAATGGTGCCTCCCACAATCAGTACAGGGCTGCGGTCCAGTAGCAGCAACAGGGGCTCCAACTCTGACCGGCCCATCAACTCTGGCCTTTTTCTTAGGTGTTATAACTAAACTTGAGGGCTTCGAATCCCTCTTATTCGTTCCTCTATCCTTCTTGATTTTATCATTTTGAACGCTTTACTTCTTCAGCGATCTTCGCCTTATCCACTAATGCAGCAAAATCTTGTTCCTTCTGTGAAGCTATCAAAAACCCTTAAACCATCCCTAAGGCCATCCTCGAATCAAACACAACGCTCATATTCAGTAGCCACTATCCCACGTGCATAACGGCTAAGTCGTAAAAATTCAGCCTTGTATTCAACCACAGATTTATCCCCCTGAATCAATCTCAGAAACTCTCTCCTCCGGGCATCCACAAAACTAGCACCCATATTTTTTTCCTGAAAAGTAGTCTTAAAAATTTCCCAGGTCAACCGGTCGGGCTAAGTACCCTCTTTAACTGTAAGCCACCACTGATAGGCTTCAACTCGCAGCAGTGACACCGCATCTTTTAGTTTCTGCTCGGGGGTGGAGTCAAGGCCATCCATTATTCTCTCTATGGCCTCAATCTAATATTCAGCCACATTAGGGGCAACTCCAGCGATACCCCTAAAAATCTTAGCCCCATTTGACCGAAGTTGTTCCGCAACCGACCCACAGCCTACAGTACCAATATTGGGCCCAACGACCCTCTCTAGAATTCAAAATATAGCTTAGGACAGTGCGTTGTCCCCAGTTGCACAATCATGAGACCCGGTCTCAGTCACAGGTAAAGTCGGTGCCTCTTTAGCTTCAACGTTAGGCATATGACCAGATGACGAAGACCCAGCCCAAACACCTCCACGACCTCTGCCGCGACCTCTTGTACCCCTTCCACGAGTACCTCTGGTGCTCATATCTATTTACGATTTTATCTGTATTAACAAGTTTATGCATCAGTTTTATAGTTCCAGTGTTTATTAACGGATATTTTATGGAAAACATTATCAATAATTCAGAGTTTTGTTTTCTCATATCGTAATCTTACTACAGTTTTAGGTTACCCTAAACAGAATGTTTCAGTATAGTTTATTACCTACAGTAATCTCAATAACTTAAACAAACAGTAGTTTTAGAGAACTTACAAAGTCGACGCCGAAGACTCGGTGTACCACGCCTTTAGTAAAATATTTCAAAAATACTTTAAGTCATTTAGGATAGTTCTTTTACGATTTTCAAACTTTAGAAAAAACCCAAATCTTCAGCTGAGTTTTGTAACCTGGCTCTGATACCACTAAATGTAACACCCCAAACTTGGCCTAGACGTTATGGCCGAATCTGGTGATGTCACATTGAAGTGTTTTTCACAAAATAATCTCGTTAAAAAAAACTCATTCTATATTTAACCTCTTTATGATCTTAACAAAGACTTAGGATGTCTTATTCATTGTTAAAACTCAAGTTGTTTAGCAAAATGTTAATTATATTAAATTGTTATTGCTCCTTAAAGCATTATTCCTTGCAGAAGCTTTTAAACCATGTTGCATAAATGTGGTGTTTTGAAAAAGACATTTATCTTTTGAAAACTCGCGTCCTATTGCTAGCAGATATAAATCAAAATTAAAACCCAAATTAAAGAATAAAAACTTAAAGAGGCTTTATTACATAAAAATACCCAAATTAAAAATACGAATAAATTTAAAGTCTAATAAGGAAGTTTATGCAGTTGTGTGGCCACCTTTGAGTTCCTCGCAGCACCGACCCGCCTAAGATTGGGGATTACCGGCGCAGAAAAACAGAGGGGTGAGTTTACGAAAACTTAGTGTGTAATCCCTTAATAAACAAACAGTCAATCATGCAATAGGCAAATACAGTCTGGGCCTAAGCCCATATCAGTAACAGTTCAATCTCAATTAGGGCCTTAGCCCATTACAATATCAGAATGAATGTGGGCATTAACCTAATTCAGCAGCGGTCACAGTACATATATGAAATCAGGAATCCTAACTCACCAGTGTCTACACACCACTTCGCCCAGCCTTACATACCATGTGGGGGTAAAATCAACCCACCCATCCCTACACACCAAAAATAGCACTGGTGGCGACACTAAATAGAAATTGCAGCAGAGTTGCCAAAACAATACACTTCCTGCAATCTTAATAACCCATCTCTATGCAATATATCATAATATCATGCATGTATGCAACATATATAAAATAACATTCTCAATACAGTCATACATATCATATGGGCATATCAGTCATTTTACCTTATAAGGGCAAAATAGTCATTTCATCAGATTTGGGTCTAGGTATACTTACCGACCCAATAGTAGGTCCACAGTCGTCTCGGGCAACCCGTGCAACCTTAACAGTCAAACAGTGAAAATGGGCCCAAGCCCATAATACGGACCCATGTGGGCCCACAAGCCTGTGTGGCCTACTAAGTCGTAGAGTGGCCTTGGCTGTGTGAACTACATGGCCCATTTCGACCCAACGGGGCCCAGAATGGCCTAAGTCTATGAAATTGCTCATGGTGGCCTCTACGATCAAACGCCCACAATTACACATTCGAATTACCACATGAGCGAGCACACGCTCGTGTAGGGTCAACCATCACCTATTCCGGCTTTTACCGATTTACGTGTATAGTAGTGTGATTACACATCTGATAGGATTCTAAGTTCGTAACCCCTTTTGAGATGAACTATACCTAAAACCAATAACCATTCATATCCATTGTTAGTCATGTTTGGAACCAATCCCGTAAACAATTGATTTACATTCGTTGCTTACCTTACTGATCCTAAAAACAAGATGTAGCCTACGGCTCCAAAAATAGTCCCCGTTAGTTATGATTAGAAACTCCCAACCACCATTTGATAGGACCGAATGTTAGAAACTCTAAAAATTAATAAATAATAGCACTTCAAACATTTGAGGCAAAAACAAATTCCACTCTTACCAAAAGCTTACCACCCTGATGTAATTCGCGTTGGGCAGAATCAACAGTTTGAGAAAAGGAAATCGGTAGGTGAAAAAATATTGATCTAAAGCAATAAACAGGGGTAACGAAAAGGAATATGAAAAGAGAGGAGATGGTGCCCAAACGGTGAAAGCCGAAGGGAGAAAGAAGTATGGGGTATTCGACCTGAGAAGAAAATAAGAGAAAAAGGGGAGGAAGAAACAAAAGGAGGGAAAGGGAGAGTATTCGGTCAAAAAACCACAACCAATTGGGGGAGGGAGAAGATGGAGTAGATGGTCAAGACAGGTCACCACAAGAGCAAGAAAACCGAGAGAGCACTTGTCAAAATCGAAAATGCTAAGATGAAAAGGGGAGTGAGGGTTCGGCCAACAATAAGATGCAAAAAAGGAGGCTTGACGATCTCAAGAGAGTTGAGAGAGAGAGATGGAAAACATTCGGCTAGTGAGGAGTGCAAAACTGACAACAAGAGAAAATAAAAGTTATTACCTATTTTCTTGACACTATTCGACCTTTAGAGAACAAAAGAAAAGAACCCCAAAATGCTTACAAAACCCAAAATATAGTGCTCAAACTCACCAAAATTGAAATTCCTGAATGCCCACTATTCAAAATCGGCATACTACTCCCTCTCACCACACTTCCCTTGAGTTTCTCCTAAAATCCCTCCTCAAATCTCTCCTCAAATCCCTCAACCGATCACTCCTCTTTCAGCTGCTCAGTTTGAATTCCACTCCACCACCTTATTGTTTCGGTCAAACCACAACACCTCCACAACCTCAGCAGCAAAATAAACACTCCATTGCATCAAGCAAGACTTGAACCTCAGACCCCTTGGAACACTCCACAGGCCACTTACCTCTAGACCAACAAGCTTTTTATGTCATGCTCTACTCACATAAATTTAAAAGTCTCCTAACTAAAAGAAAGGGTTAATTCAAGTGAAAACAAAAATTTTGTACAAGCCAAGGGTTGAACTTAGGACTTCTCCAATACTTCTCAGGACACTTAACCACTGAAGCAAGCATGCATTTATGCAACACCACATACAAAAATAAATACTTAGATTTTAGAGCGTTACATCTTCCAAGATCTGAATTACTCACTCAGACTGACCATCGGTCTGTGGATGAAAAGACTGTTAAAATTCAGCTTTGTACCCAAAGCTTCTTGTAACTTTTTCCAAAACTGTAAAGTGAACCTCAGATATCTATCCGATACAATCGATATAAGTACTCCATGAAATCTAAAAATTTCACCAATGTATAATTCAGCTAACTTACTAAGTGAGTAGTCGGTACGCACTAGAATAAAATGAGCTGATTTAGTTAATCTATCAACAATGACCCATATGGCGTCTTTCTTTCTCGTAGTTAAAGGCAAACCTATCACGAAGTCCATAGTAATCTGGTCCCATTTCCACCCGAGAACCATGATGGGCTGAAGTAAACCCAAAGGTACTTGGTGTTCAGCCTTTACTTGCTGACAAACTAAGCATTTCGATACAAACTCTGAGATATCTCTTTTCATACCATTCCAACAATACATTTTCTTCAAGTCATTATACATTTTTGTACTGCCAGGGTGAACTGACAAACAACCGTTGTATGCCTTATGTAAAATATTCCGAATCAACCCAGTGTCCTTCAAAACACAAATCCTACCACGAAATCTCAAACAACCATAGGAGTCACTCAAAAAATTTACTTCACTGCTGGACTCACACTGAATTCTCTTAGCTTGCAACTCTTTATCAATTTTCTGAGCATCATAAATCTGTTGAAGAAAAGTCGGCCTAGCTCTTAGCTCGACTAGAATCGAACCATCATCGGGCCAAGTCAGCCGTGTATTCATAGCCCTCAAGGCAAACAATGACTCTACTCAAAGCGTCAGCGACCACATTCGCCATACCTGGATGATAATCAATCACAAGCTCATAATCTTTTAATAGTTCCAACCATATTTGTTGCTGCAAGTTCAAATCCTTTTGAGTCATCAAGTACTTAAGACTTTTGTGATCGGTGTAGACATGGTATTTCTCACCAAATAAATAATGTCGCCAAATCTTCAAAGCAAACACTATGGTAGGCAACTCTAAATCATATGTTGGATAGTTCTTCTCATGAGGCTTCAACTGTCTCGAAGTGTAAGCTACAAATTTACCCTCTTGCATAAGTACACATCCCAAACCATTTAAGGAAGCATCACTATAAATCACAAATTCTTTACCCGACTCGGGTTGTACTGAAACTGGAGCCTCAGTCAACAATGCCTTTAATTTCTCAAAACTCTATAGGCACTTTTCTGTAACAACCTCATCATTGGAGTAGCAATCATGGAGAATCCTTTTACAAACTGTCTGTAATAACCGACCAATCCTAGAAAGCTTCTAACCTCAATTACATTCTTCGGCAGTTTCCATTCAACAATAGTCGAGATCTTACTCGGGTCAACTCTAATACCATCACCCAAAATAATGTGGCCCAAGAATCCAACTTCTCGAAACCAAAACTCACTTTTACTAAACTTAGCATACAACTATTTGTCTCTCAAGGTTTGCAAAACAGTTCTCAAGTGTTCAGCATGCTCGAATTATTTACAAGAATAAATCGATATGTCATCAATAAAAACAACAACAAATTTATCCAAGTATGGTCGAAAAATATGGTTTATCAATTCCATAAATGTGGCAGGAGCATTTGTTAAACCAAAAGGCATGACAAGAAATTCATAGTGAGCATACCTTGTCTGAAAAGCAGTTTTTGGCACATCCGAGTCTTTCACTCTCAACTGGTAGTAACCGGACCTCAACTCTATTTTAGAAAACCATGTCGCTCCTTTCAATTGATCAAACAATTCATCAATCCTTAGCAAAGGATACTTATTCTTAATCATTACCTTATTAAGCTATTGGTAATCTATACATAACCCCATAGATCTATCTTTTTTTTTCACGAATAATACCGGAGCACCTCACGGTAAAAAGCTCGGTCTCATAAAACCCTTGTCAGTCAATTCTTGCAACTATGACTTCAGTTCATTCAATTTAGTCAGGGCCATTCTATATGAAGCAATTGAAATAGGTGCTGTACTAGGGACTAACTCAATACCAAACTCAACTTCCCTAATAGGAGGTAACCCAGGCAACTCTTTCGGGAACACATCCAGATACTCACATACTACCGGCAGTGATTCAATCTTTAATTCAGACTCTTTTGTTTCAACATATAAGCCAAATAAGCTCCTCACCCTTTTCTAATACATTTTTTAGCAAACATCGAAGAAATCACTATTGGCAACTTAGTTGACTCATCTGATTTAACCCGAAGAATTTCACCATTTTCACATTTTAGTTCAATAACTTTTTGTCTACAATTTACTATAGCATCATGAAATATCAACCAATCCATGCCCAATATAACATCAAATTTATCAAACGGCTAAAATTCATCAAATTCATCAAATTCATCATGAAATATCAACCAATCCATGTAAATGCTAAAACTGTGCCTTAAATGAGGATCTTTAATCATTAAATTGATGCTACGATATATGCCTTTGATGTGTATAAGTATGGTTGGGATTAAGGGTAACAAAGGCTTGGAAAATAGCCTAAGTATTGGTCACACGAGCAGAGAAACGGCCGTGTGCTCAGCCATGTGAAGGACACGGCCTAGAGACACGGGCGTATGTCCAGGGCGTGTGAAGTCTACACTTAATTCGTGAGAATTTAATTCGTCACACGCTCTAGCACATGGGCATGTGGCTTGGCCATGTGGTTCATTTTATTTACTGACATCATAAACAAAAAGTTACACGGCTTGAGGGTGTGTCGAAGGCACACGGGCCTATCTCTACACTGGCATGTGACCCTGTTCCATGAAAAATTTTCTAAGTTTTCCCAAAATTTCTCAAAGTCCTCGATTTAGTCCTAAATCGCTTTTAATGTATGTTTTGGGCCTCGTAGGCCCATAATAGGGACATTGCAATTGAATGTTGATGATTTTGAATTGAACAAAATTTTATGGCCCAGTTTTGTATATTGCTTGTGATTAAGTTCGGTAATGCCTCGTATCCTATCCCAGCGTCAAACACGAGTAAGGGGTGTTACAAATAGCATGATTTAGGCTTAGATGAGATTGGTTTGAATGCTTATTGATGCTATGTTATATGCCATTTAGTTTGTGTAGGTGAATGGAAATTTTGGGTCAGAAAGATGGGTTGGTAAATAGCCTAGTTTTGTCCACACGAGTAGAGATGCGGGCGCGTGTCTCAGGCGTGTGTGACACATGGTTAGGTGACATGGCCATGTGTACCCTGGTGTTTAATTAGAAACCAAGTCAGTATGCTCCACACGGCCCAGCACACGGGCATGTGACTTGGCTGTGTGGCATAAGTTAGTATACCCTACAGTTTTGGCACGGCCTAGCACATGGCCTAGCACACAGGCATTTGAGGCCATTTCGAAGGGTACACGGGCTAGTCACATAGACGTGTGGTTGGCTATGTGACCCAAGTCAGGGAGTTACACGGGGTCAGACACGGGCTAGGACACGGCCACGTGATCCCATTTTTAATGTCCATATGGCTTGTGACACATGCGTGTCTTTGGCCATGTGAGACACACAGTCAAGCCATATGGGCGTGTGTCCCTTATATTTTGAAAAATTTTCTATGTTTTCCAAAAAATTCCTGAGTTATTGGTTTAGTCCCAAACCACTTCTAATGCATGATTTGGGCCTTGTAGGCTCATATTAGCGACATTAAGATTGATTTTGAATGCATTTTATTGGATACGAATAATGTATGAGAAATGTATGATTGTGTTAATTGTTATGTGATGGATATGGGTTAGGGGTATTACAGAGATAATCTGAAAATAAGGCCGTCATGATTGAAAATTAAATATTGTCCAGTTAAAGCAAGTTGAAGGGGTTCAAATGGGCGAAATTCATGTGGTTCAAATGTTGAAATGAGATTGTCACAGCCCAAAATAAGGCTTAGAAGTTTTAGGGGTATTTTTGGAATTTTAGTCGTAGAGTGCTCGAAATTTCATGGCATGGTAAATCGAGATTGCATTCAACTATGACATCTTAACTGTTAAATCAATTTTCAAAAAAGTGTTCCAAAAACCCTTAATTTTGGAAAAGGACTGATTTGTAACAAATTCAATAGTGGGCATTTATTTGGCAATTCTACCTATTTTTAAAATTGAACCTAAAAATTACCCCCCATAGTTTCCACCTTAACTTCTTCCACTCATTTCCCTTGTACCGCCCCTTGCCATTCATTTAAACCTTAACTCGATTTTTTATTCCAAAACCACAATACATTGACTCCCTATCATTCCTAAGTCATCTACCATCAGTAATCTTTAAGAATAACACTAAAAACTCCATAGATTTCATCATCTTCTCTAAACATAGATATTTTAGATTTACATCAAAACTCATTCATTCTCTCAACAAAGGTAATCATTCATGCCACCATTGATTTTAAATGTTATTTAGACCTCAAAACTGAAATATTAGACTTCAAACCGCATGTTTTAAATAAAAGTAAAAAATCAGACCATTAATGGTGGATTTTGGGATTTTGCATAAAAACGTGGTTTCAAAGTGTTTTTCATCTTTTTTTCAACTTGTTTCAACATGATTAGAAGGTTTTTAAACTTACCTTGAAGTTTCGTTAATGATTTCTCATGTTTTAATGAATTTTGTGAAAATTGCCTAAAGATGTCGAAAAATGTCAATACCATGAATTGAGTAGATTTGTCTAGTTTGCACATTGCGAATTAGGCGTAGATGATTAATTAGATGAAACAGAACTGATTTTAGGCAAAAAGCTTCAGTTTGGACCGAGATATTATAATTTAAAGTTTGTTGTGTTAAATGTTTAAGTTAATTGTTTATTAGTGCATCCGGGTAGTAAGAAAATGTATAATGATTTGAAACAGATATACTGGTGGCATGGCATGAAAAGAGATATCTCTGATTTTGTTTCGAAATGTTTGATATGTCAGCAAGTTAAAGTTGAGCATCAAGTGTCATCCCGTTTGTTACTGTAACACCCCTAACCCGTATCCATCACCGGATTAAGGTTATGAGACATTATCAAACTTAAGCACAAATCACCACAATCATGGTATTCAACTACCTAAATGAAAACCAAGCATATTTTATTTCATATATGGTGCCAAACACCTATATTACAACCTTCAATTGCACGTATTTATTTCATTAAATAAGTGGCTAATGTACATTTAAAAATACTTATATGCATTCAATTATAAAATCAAATAATACATATCATATAGCTTATAAAACATTCATACATGAGACATTTTTAAACAATACTAATTGGTCAAATATAATCATGTGCATTACTAATTCATGAGCAATACACTATAATATCTTTAATCATTTTCGAACACCAAAGACATTTCATAGTACCTAATCCGTATGCTTAATAACCAAACCACACCATATACCTAGCTATTTTAACTCATCACAAGACTATGCGCATAATACCATAATAACTTAAACCATTTTGAGCACAAATAACAGCTAAACAACTAAAAGTACAACCATTTCACATGCCAAATTACCATGCTTAAAATACATACACATAACCAATAAATTAACTATCTATTCAGTCATATAAGATATCTTCAATACATTATATTTATATAATTATGCCATACACCATACCACATATTTAACAAGCGAAAATGCTTATACATATTATTCATTATTTCTAACCAAATCACCAATGCCGACATACTAATACAAATCGACTCAAAATAACCATATTCTTTAATCAAATAATCAAGTCTATCCTAGTCCACACATGATCGATACAACAAATTCGACATTAACATTCAACTAAACACTTGACTACATGATTTAAACCATCATTGCCGAATCCCAAAGTTGATTATAATCATCACATATATTTTCATCACATAACCGAATATACAAGCACATTATAAACAATTTCCAAACCAATTTAGTTTTCAAATTGTACATCTCAATAATGAGTCATTAACAATCACAACCCAAATCACATCGATCATCCATATATCAAGCTTACCAAAATGAGTCATTTATAAGATTTTCATATCATTCACAACAAGGACATATAATCAAAACATCATACATACATGCCATGAGACATAATCACCAAAATAATTTATATCATAATCAAATATACCTGACCTTAACCATTATGATCAAGCCATATTCGCATGGCTAAATATATACAATTTCAAAACCAAACATACTAATATATCAAGCCTATACATGCCATATGTTCAAAGTTTCAAACTTATAAAATACCGAAAACAGTTGATAGTGTGATAGACTTTTCCGACGATCCCCGAGCTCATAACTTGATTCCAAAATCTATAAAACAGAGGCAAACACGCACACACACATACACACACTGTAAGTTATCATAGCTTAGTGAGTCATAAGCAAATAAATAACTCAATTTAACCAAACCATTTTATAATAACATAATCACAATTAATCTCAATCTTAAAGTTTCATATACAACATATACTTTCATAGATGAACTTTATCTTGGCCGAATATACATATATCTATTATCAAAGTATCATACGCTTTCAAAGCCATATTATCAATATATATAACCGAATATACATAAACTCATATACATATATTCAGGAATCATTTCATAAATATTCACATTTTATATTCATCAGGCCGAATATAATCATTTATATATGTTTGCACATAAATCACAAATATGATATCACTATACATAACCTTTGGCCGAATCTACTTTCCATATACACATATTTTCATTTACTTCATATATAATTTGCAACTCATATCAAATAATCAAATTACCTTATTTTCAAATAGGTAATAAACTATCACATACTTGATCACTTTAGCTCGTTTTACACATTCAATCACAACTTATCACTGCCCGTTGAACCATTCGGAATTAAATAGGATACTCAGATAATCACACATATCGTACAATGCCAACATCCCAGACGTGGTCTTACATGCCATCTCATATCGATGCCACTGTCCCAGACAAGGTCTTGCACGAATCAAATACAATGCTAATGTCCCAGACATGGTCTTACATGTAATCACATATTGATGACAATGTCCCAGACGTGGTCTTATACAAGAACACATATCGAAAATCCTATGTCATGAAATATGTATCCTAGCTATTTCTAAGGTTCGTACGGGGCTTCCGGGCTTCGTAACTCAATCGAATCAAACTCGTACACATAGCTTTCAAACATATTCACATTCGGATACCTTATATATTTTTTTACATAATTCATTACAGCATATAAAACTCGTATTTATTTAAAATTAACAACATCTATTTGCTTATAAACTTGCCTCGGACAACGATAGTCGGAACGGGGCGACTAATCGAACTTTGGTTTTTCCCCAATCCAAATTTGATTTCTTTGGTTCTTGATATAAACATATTCAAATGAAACTCATTCAAACATAATTTCATTCAATTTAGTCCAGAAACACATAAATGGGAAAATTACCATTTTACCTTGACATTTTACACTTTTTACAATTTAGTCCAAATTGCACTAAACTCAAAACATGAAAAATTTGCACACACCATGCTTAAGCTGAATACTAATCATGTTCATACAAGTCCATACATTCCATTTATTTCACATTTTAGTCCCTCAATTTATTATTTTTATAATTTAGTCCTAATTACTCAAGATCATCAAAAATTCCAATACAAAATATATTAATCCAAAACATATCTTTCATAATTCATTAACTAACATCACAAAGCTCAATTATTCATCAATGGCATAACTCAAAATATTCATCAATGTCAGAAATTCAAGCATGGACTTTGTAAATTACACTGCAACGATCTCAAAAACATAAAAATTATCAAAAATTGAGCTAGTTACATACCTTAATCAAGCTCAACAATGGCCAAATACCCTAAGCTTTATTTCTTTTCTTTCTTTTTCAAGTTTCGATCAAAAAAATATGAACACAAATACATGGCTTTTAATTATGTTTTATTATAACATATATTATTTCATAATTTACCATATTAACCTTTACAATTTAATATCATAACTTTATAATGGTTGTCCACAACTGTCCATGCTATAATTAAATGGCCTAATTTCATTTTAAGGCCTCCATAATAAAAGAACAATAACAATTCGACACTTACACAATTATCTAGTCACTTTTACATTTTACGCGATTAAGCCCTTTTTATTAAATCAGTACTCAAATGACAAAATTAAAACACAAAAAATTCACACATATAGATGCACACATAATAAACACATAAAATAAATTTTAGATATTTTTTTGACTAGAATTCGTGGTCCCAAAACCACCATTCTTAATAGGGTCTAAATTGGGCTGTTACAACTCTCCCATTATGGATTTTCATCCTTGAAAATCTTACCGGTGAATAGGTTCGGATAACATTCTTTCATTGCATTCCCTGGCTCCCATGTTGCTTCATCAACTCCGTGTCTATGCCACAGTACTTGTACTAATGAAATTTTCTTATTTCGCAACTTCACGAGCCAGAATATGAATCGGTCCTTCTTCATATATCATACCAGACTTAATCTCAATCTCTGACGGATTAATCACATGTGAAGGATCAGATTGATATCTACGAAGCATCGACACATGGAATACATTATGAATCTTTTCTAATTTAGGTGGCAACAACAGTCTGTAAGCAACTAGCCCGATATGCTCTATAATTTCATACAACCCAATAAATCTCGGACTCAAGTTGCCTTAGCGATCGAATCTGAGAATTTTCTTCCACGGTGAGACTTTTAAAAACACTTTGTCCCCGAACTGAAATTCTAGATCTTTTCGTTTTAAGTCTGCATACGTTTTCTGATGATCCAACGCTGTTTTTAGATTTTTACGGATCACTTTTACTTTCTGTTCAGTCTCTCTAATCAAATCGACCCGTGTATTTTGTTTTCACTGAGCTCAGTCCAATACAATGGTGTACGACATTTACGACCGTACAAAGCCTCATAAGGTGCCATTTTAATACTAGATTGAAAGGTATTATTGTACGCAAATTTAATTAGAGGTAAGTATCATTAACACGTACCTTCGAACTCGAGAATGCAACATCTCAACATATCCTCAAGTATTTGAATGATTCATTTGGACTGACCATCTATTTGCGAATGGAAAGCAGTGCTAAAATGTAATTTCGTACCTAGAGCATCTTGTAGTTTCTTCCAAAATCGCGATGTAAACCTCAGATCTCTATTCGAAACTATAGAAATAGGTACTCAATGTAATCTCATAATCTGAGAAGCATACAATTAATCTAACTTATCAAGCGAGTAATCTGTGCGAATCAAAACAAAATGAGTCGATTTAGTCAATCTATCCACAATAACCTAGATTGCATCTTTCTTGCTCAGTGTCAACGGCAAATCGGATACAAAATCTATCATGACTCTGTCCCATTTCCACTCTGGTATCAAGATTGACTGAAGTAACCCAAAAGGTACTTGATGCTCTGCTTTTACTTGTTAACAGACTAAATATTTCGAAACAAAGTTAGAAATGTCTCGTTTCATACCATGCCACCAGTAAAGTTGTTTCAGATCATTATACATTTTTGTACTACCCGGGTGAGCAGATAATCGACTATTATGAGCTTCATTCAAAATCATCTGAATCAACTCTGGATTTCTCGGAACACATATTTGGTTTTTGAACCTCAGACAACCTTCAGCATCAACTCGAAACTCTAAATCAACATTTGAATCACATTGGCTCCGCTTTGCTAACAATTCATTATCAACTTTCTAAGCATCACAAATTAGTTGAATATATAACGGTCTTGCTTTTAACTCCGCTATAACCAAACCATCATCAAACAAAGCCATATGAGCATTCATTATACGTAGAGCAAATAGTGATTTTCAGCTTAGAGCATCAGCAACAACACTAGTCTTTCCCGGATGGTAATCAATCACAAGCTCGTAGTCTTTTAATAGCTCTAACCATCGACGCTATCTCAAATTCAGATCTTTCTGAGTCATCAAATATTTTAGGCTTTTATGATCAGAATAAACATGACTTTTCTCACTGAACAGATAGTGACGCCATACCTTCAACGCAAACACAATAGCTGTCAATTCTAGATCATGTGTTGGATAGTTCTTTTCGTGTGGCTTTAACTGTCTCGTGGCATAAGCTACAACTTTGCCTTCCTGCATCAAAATACAGCCCAAACCATTCAAAGATGCATCACTATAAATAACAAATTCTTTACCCAATTCTGGCTGAGCTAGCACTAGAGCTTCGGTCAAAAGGGCTTTCAACTTATCAAAACTTTTCTGGCACTTTTCTGACCACTCAAACTTAACATCTTTCCGTAATAACTTCATCATTGGGGTTGCAATCATAGAGAAACCTTTCACAAACCATCTATAGGAACCAACAAGTCCCAAAAAACTTCAGACTTCAAAAACATTTCTCGGAGGTTTCCAATCAAGTATAGCCGAAATCTTACTCGGATCAACACGAATACCCGATGCTGATACAACATGTCCCAGAAAATTGACTTCATGTAACCATAACTCACATTTCCTGAACTTTGCATACAACAGTTTATCTCGCAAAGTATATAACACAAGTCTCTGATGTTCGGCATGCTCGATTTCATCACGAGAATAGATCAAAATGTCATCTATAAACACAACCACAAATCAATCCTGATACTGTCTGAAGATTTGGTTCATCAAATCCATAAAAACAGTAGGTGTATTAGTGATTCCAAAGGCATAATCAGAAACTCATAGTGTCCGTACCTCATTCGAAAAGCAGTCTTTGGTACATTGGAGTCTTTAACTCGCAAGTAATAGTAACCTGATCTCAAATTTATCTTTGAAAACACTATAGCCCCTTTCAGTTGATCGAACAGGTCATCAATATGTGGCAACGGACATTTATTCTTTATAGTCACCTTATTGAGCTGTTTATAGTCAATACACATTCTCATAGTTCCATCTTTCTTTTTCACAAATAAAACTGGTGCACCCCAAAGAGAGAAACTCGGTTGCACAAAACCTCTATCTGTCAATTCTTACAACTGAGCTTTCAATTATTTTTAATTCAGTAGGGGCCATTCTTTACAGAGCTATCGATATCGGAGTCATCCCCGACACTAACTTAATACCAAACTCTGCTTCTTGGATAGGTGGCAAACCCGACAATTCTTCAGGAAACACATCCGGATACTCGCACACAACTGGTATTGATTCAATCTTTCTTTCGGTCATTTTACTATCAAGCACATACGCAAAGCAAGCTTCACAACCCTTTCTCACATACTTCTGAGCTAACATCGAAGATATCACTGTCGGTAAACCATTCAGATCATTAGATTCAATCCAAATAATCTCATCATTCTGGCACCGTAAATCAATAGTGTTTTGTGCAAAGTCAACCATTCCATACCTAGAATTATATCAAACTCATCAAATGGAAACAACATCAAATCAGCCGAAAAACACAAATCTCGAATCACCAAAGGACAATTCTTACATACTTTGTCAACCAGAACACACCGGCGCAAGAGGTTCGATACTCTAATCACAAACTCAGTTGACTCAACAGGCAAAGTCTTACTGAATACTAAGGTCTCACACAAATAAGAATGAGTCAAACTAGGATCAATCAATGCAATTACACTAGTATCATAGAGAGTGAATGTACCAGTAATAACATCTAGGGATGAAGCCTCCTCACGTGCGCGTATAACATAAGCTCTGGCAGGGGCACGAGCCTCAGATCGAACTGCTATGTCTTTAGTTCCTCTCTGACTACTACTCACATTACCTATATTTCTGGGTGGTCTACCTCGGGCTGACATATTACTCGGTCTCGCATTCTATACTGTGTTTTGTTTAGCTAACTCAGGGCATTCACGAACGAAATGATCCATCGGTCCACATTTAAAACAGGCCCGATCATGCAATCTACAACTTCTGGGATGTCATTTACCGTAATACTTGCACTCAGATTGGTTCAGTCAGATGTTACCAACACTAGCTACTGAGGTAGCTCTCGAGCTCACAGGTGGTCTATCCCTATCACGTCTAAAATAACCCGTAGTAGTCTTTGAATGGCTAGAATCATCTTAGAATCTCTTTGATGCCGTCTGAAATGACTTAATCGATGATCTCTTACGTGAATCTCTAGCTTCAAAGTCAGCTTTTCTTTTCTCTTTCCCTAGCTCTTCGGCTTTGGATGCTCGCTCAACCAGTACCACGAACTCTTTTATTTCAAGTATGCCAACTAGCAGTTTAATATCTTCATTCAACCCATCTTTGAATCTTTTACACATTATAGCTTCAGTCGATACACATTCATAGGCATATCTGTTGAGTCTCACAAATTTTCGCTCATATTCTATCACAGTCATATGACCCTATTTCAACTCTAGAAATTCTTTGCGTTTCTGGACGATAAATCTCTGGCTGATGTATTTCTTACGGAACTCAGTCTGAAAGAACTCCTAGGTCACCCGTTCTTTTGGAACCATCAATACTAGTGTATTCCACCAGTGATATGCGGTGTCTCGTAGCAAGGATATGGCACATTTTAGACACTCATCCGGGGTACAAGATAACTCATCAAACACGCAGATAATATTATCAAGCCAGAATCAGTATCTTTGAATTCTTCAGCCCCGTGTTTTCTGATTTTTATCAACATGGGCTTATGTAATCTCAACGTATCAATCACTTGAGGTATAACAGGTATCGAAGAAGGATTAGTCGGGGGTGTTGGTTGTTGTGCAGCCGAATTTGTTCGGATATACTGAGTAAACCAATCATTCATCATTTGGTAAAAGTCTTGTTTAGCCTCTCCCTCATGGCTACTCGAAGTCGGTCGAGAATCAATCTGCGTTGTCCCTTGCGTGGGAGCAGGCGCTATACTCTCGACATTATCAGCTACGGCTCGATCGGGATCCATTTACTATATGTAAACACATTTTCAAATGTCAGGATTCATCACACTATCACATTATAAAATATGGCACGTATAGCTAGACTTACACATGCTATGTTAGTCCTAGAATCAACTAAATCGTAGCTCTGATACCAATCAAATGTAACACCCCTAACCCGTATCCATCGTCAAATTAGGGTTATGAGGCCTTATCGAACATAAGCACAGATCATCGCAATCATGGTATTCAACTACCTAAATTAAAACCAAGCATATTTTATATCATATATGGTACCAAGCACCTATATTACAACCTTCAATTGCACGTATTTATTTCATTAAATAATTGGCTAATGTACATTTAAAAATACTTATATACATTCAATTATAAAATCAAATAATACATATCATTTAGCTTATAAAACATTCACACATGAGACATTTTTAAACATTACTAATTGGTCAAATATAATCATGTGCATTACTAATTCATGAGGAATACACTATAATATCTTTAATCATTTTCGAACATCAAAGACATTTCATAGCACCTAATATGTATGCTCAATAACCAAACCATACCATATACCTAGCTATTTTAACTCATCACAAGACTATGCGCATATGACCATAATAACTTAAACCATTTTGAGCACAAATAACAACTAAACAACTAAAAGTACACCCATTTCACATGCCAAATTACCATGCTTAAAATACATACACATAACCAATAAATTAAATACCTATTCGGTCATATAAGATATCTTCAATACATCATATTTATATAATTATGCCATACACCATACCACATATTTAACAAGCCAAAATGCTCATACATATTATTCATTATTTCTAACCAAATCACCAATGCCGGCATAATAATACAAATCGACTCAAAATAACCACATTCTTTAATCAAATTATCAAGTCTATACTAGTCCACACATGACTGATACAGTAACACCTCAAACTCGGCCTGGACGTTATGGCCGAATCTGCGATGTCACATTGGAGTGTTTTGTTTTTCAAATCATAATTTCTTGGAGAATCTGTTCCACGTAAAACCTCTTTGGGATCTTATCAAAAATTTAGGATGTCTTGCTCATTGTGAAAACTCAAGTTGTTTTAGCAAAATATTGATCATATTAGATTGTTATCACACTTTAAAATAGTGTTTGTTGCAGAAGTTCTCAAAATATGTTGTGTAAACGTGGTGTTTTAGAAAAACATTTGTTTATATTCTCTTGAAAACCCGTGACCTACTACTAACAGATATAAATCAAGGTAAATAAATCCCCAAATTAAAATGAAACTTAAAGAGGCCTTATTACATAATGAAAAACCAACAATAAACCTTATTTATAAGATTAAAAATTAACTAAGTCAAGCGGCCACCACTGAGTCCTCCGTCGCCTCGATCCATCTAAGCTTGGGGATTTCCTGCACAATTAACAGATGAGTGAGTTTACGAAAACTCACAATGTGAAATCCCATAATAACAAACAATTAGAGTAAACCCAATTTGGGCCTAAGCCCTTTCAATTTCAGTTGGGGCCATAGCCCATTTCGATAAAAAGTAATGATGGGCCGAGCCCATTTGCAAGAATGAGATCAACTGGGAGCCCATATCGAGAATGATGAGCAGTAGGGCCTAAGCCCATTATAGTATCAGAATAATATGCAAACAAAAAATCCTACCCAATCCATCCTCTACACACCATCTCCGTACCAACCCTACACAGCATGTGGGGATAAAATCGACCCACCCATCCTTACACTCCAAGCAGCACCGGTTGCGACACTAAAATAGTATTTGCAGTAGAGCTGCCAATAATAGGCTTATAGCCTTTCAGTACAAATTTTACCATTCGACTATATCTGCATTTTCGTTCTTCCTCCAAAATCATATATCTCACCCCATGCAATGCAATATAATATAAATGTATATACAGTAAAAATGGCATGCTCAAGCAGTTATACATCACATAGGGGTATATTAGTCATTTATAAAAACTAAGGGTCCAGGTACACTTACTGGCCCAACAATAGGTCTGCAGTCGTCTTGAGCGACCCGTGCAACCTTAATGGTTAATCGGTGATAATGGGCCCACGTCTCATAATACGGGGCCATGTGGGCCCACACGCTCATATGCCTTACATAGCCTAGAAATGGCCCTAGCCGCGTGGTTTACACAGCCTGGGCCAATATTTACCACACTTTTGTGCGATTTTCCCGTGTAGGGCCCACAGGCCCATTGGGCCTATAATTTGGCCCAAAATGGCCCAATATCTTTTCGACCCATGAAAACGCTCACGGCCATCTCATCAATCACACAGCCATGTTTTGTTACACGGCCTGCCACACACCTGTGTGGTGTCAACAACCCACTTTTCGACTTTTCAGCTTTTTAGCTTTTTAGCTTTTGTCGTTTCCCATCTAATGGTAGTGTTACACATACCTGTTACAAAATTGTATCCGCAACACTTTCGAGATCAAAGCACCTATGGTTTACAACAACACCACCATCAGTCCATATTCATGGTTAATCTAAAACCATAGTATTGAAAATACTTTAACCGATTCATAAGAATTAATAAACCATCATAACTATAACTAGTACTTAAAGCACTTACCACGAGTGAAAGGATCCCTTGTAGGGGTAGGGCAATCGGCCTAACTCCTTGATTATTGAAATCGAGCCCCTAGCAACAGTCATACGAAAAGAGGTGTTAAATGAACTTTTCCCTCATGGTAAAAAAAGAGAGAAAAATAATCATTCGGCCTAAGAGATATAGAAGCTGAACCTTTGAGAAGAAAGCCAAATAAGATTCAGATAGGGGAAACAAACCATAAAAACACTTACTAAGAAATCAAAGTAATTTCGGTAGTACCTCAGCAAGAATCAGTTAGGGAAGAAAAGAAAAGGAAAGCGAAAGAAGATGTTTAGGCCTTAATAGATTTGGCCAAAGCAAAAAGAACAAAAGATTTGAGAGAGGGAGAGAAGGAGTAATCGATCAAGAAGAAGTCAATTGAGAGTAAGGGAGAAGAAAGAATAAATCAATCCACAAGCAGAGCTAAAAATTGAAAAGGGTTTGTGAGAGGAAGGACAAGTGATATTCAGCCAAGGAGAAGAATAGCAATAGAAAAAAAGGGAATGAAGGAAAGAAATCGGTGGACTACAGGGCTAGAGAGAATAGTAGAATCGAACCAAACTAAAATTGAAAGGTACTCGAAACAAAATCAAAGCGGTACACGGATTTAGAAACATGGGTGAAAAGAACAAAAAATTGTCAAAACCCGAAATGAATAGCAAGAGAAGCTCCCTAACTCAAGGCCAAATTCTTATGGGCAAAGTACCTATTCGGTTACAACTCTTCCCCCTTTCAAATATAATCCTCCTCAAATCACCCCCCCATTATCTTCTCAACTAAAAAGTTCAAACTCTACTCAACCAAGCAGAGTTTCAGTCAAATGCAACTTCCTTCTATGGCCACCAGCAAAAATAACCTCCATTTGCACAATCAAGGATTCGAACCTCAGACCACTAGCACACTCCACATGCCACTATCCACTAGACCAGCAGGCCCATTCTATCATGTTTTTAAGAACTTTTACTTATAACCCTACTAACCTAAGATAGGGGTTTAATCCTTAAAAGCAATTTTTTTTGTGGAAGCCATTGTGGAAGCCAAGGCTTGAACCCATGACTTCCCAGACACTACTAGAGCATACAACCATTAAGCCAGACATACTTTCATATCACAACCATACAAAAATAATTTTATCAGGGATTTTTGGGATTTGAGGCGTTACAGATACAACAAATTCGACATTAATATTTAACTAAACACTTGACTATATGATTTAAACCATCATTGCCAAATCACAAATTTGATTACACTCATCACATAACCGAATACACAAGCACATTATAAACAATTTCCAAACTAATTCAGGTTACAAATTATACATCTCAACAATGAGTCATTAACAATCACAACCCAAATCACATCGATCATCCATACATCAAGCTTACCAAAATGAGTCATTTATAAGATTTTCATATCATTCACAACAAGGACATATAATCAAAACATCATACATACATGCCATGAGACATAAGCACCAAAATAATTTATACCATAATCAAATATACTTGAACTTAAGCATTATCATGAAGCCATATTCACATGGTTAAATATATACAATTTCAAAACCAAACATACTAATATATCAAGCCTATACACGCCATATGTTCAAAGTTTCAAACTTATAAAATATCGAAAAAAGTTGATAGTGTGATAGACTTTGTCGACGATCCTCGAGCTCGTAACTTGATTCCAAAATCTATAAAACTGAGACAAACGTACACACACTGTAAGCTATCATAGCTTAGTAAGTCATAAGCAAATAAATAACTCAATTTAACCAAACCAATTTATAATAACATAATCACATTTAATCTCAATCTTAAATTTTCATATACAATATATACTTTCATAGATGAACTTTATCTTGGCCGAATATACATATATCTATTATCAAAGTAACATACACTTCCAAAGCCATATTATCAATATATATAACCGAATATACATAAACTCATATACATATATTCATGAATCATTTCATAAATATTCATATTTTATATTCATAAGGCCGAATATAATCATTTATATATGTTTTCACATAAATCACAAATATGATATCACTATACATAACCTTTAGCCGAATGTACTTTCCATATACACATATATTTTCATTTACTCCATATATAATTTGCAACTCATATAAAATAATCAAATTACCTTATTTTCAAATAGGTAATAAACTATCACATACCTGGTTACTTTAGCTTGTTTTACACATTGAATCACAACTTATCATTGCCCGTTGAACCATTTCAGAATTGAATAGGATACTTGGATAATCACACATATCATACAATGCCAACATCCCAGACGTGGTCTTACATGCCATCTCATATCGATGCCATTGTCCCAGACAGGGTCTTACACGAATCAAATATGATGCCAATGTCCTAGACATGGTCTTACACGTAATCACATATCGATGCCAATGTCCCAAACGTGGTCTTACACAAGAACACATATCAAAAATCCTATGTCATGACATATGTATCCTAGCTATTCCTAAGCTTTGTACGGGGCTTTCGGGCATCGTAACTCAATCGAATCGAACTCGTACACATAGCTTTCAAACATGTTCACATTCGGCTACAATATATATATTTTCACATAATTTGTTACAGCATATAAAACTTGTATTTATTTAAAAATAACAACATCTATTTGCTTATAAACTTACCTCGGACAACGATAATCAGAACGGGACGACTAATCGACAACTTTGGTTTTTCCCCGATCCAAATCTGTTTTCTTTGGTTCTTGATCTAAACCTATTCAAATTAAACTCATTCAAACATAATTTCATTCAATTTAGTCCAAAAACACATAAATTGGAAAATTACTATTTTACCCCTAACATTTCACACTTTTTACAATTTAGTCCAAATTGTACTAAACTCAAAACATTCTAAATTTGCACACACCATGCTTAGGCTGAATACTACCCATGTTCATACAAGTCCATACATTCCATTTATTTCACATTTTAGGCCCTCAATTTATTATTTTTACAATTTAGTCAAATTCTGATACAAAACATATTAATCCAAAACATATCTTTCATAATTCATTAACTAACATCACAAAGCTCAATTATTCATCAATCGCATAACTCAAAATATTCATCAATGTCAGAAATTCAAGCATGGACTTTGTAAATTACACTGCAACGATCTCAAAAACATAAAAATTATCAAAAATTGAGCTAGTTACATACCTTAATCAAGCTCAACAATGGCCAAATACCCTAAGCTTTATTTCTTTTCTTTCTTTTTCAAGTTTCGATCAAAAAAATATGAACACAAATACATGGCTTTTAATTATGTTTTATTATAACATATATTATTTCATAATTTACCATATTAACCTTTACAATTTAATATCATAACTTTATAATGGTTGTCCACAACCGTCCATGCTATAATTAAATGGCCTAATTTCATTTTAAGGCCTCCATAATAAAAGAATAATAACAATTTGGCAATTACACAATTTTCTAGTCACTTTTACGTTTTATGCGATTAAGCCTTTTTATTAAATCGGCACTCAAATGACAAAATTAAAACACGAAAATTTCACACATATAAATTCACACATAATAAACACAAAAAATAATTTTTAAATATTTTTTTTACTACCATTCAGAATAGGTCTAAATTAGATTCGTAAACCCTGATTCAGAATTTCAAGTTGATATTGATTATTGTTTGAGGTTCAAAGGCCGAATTTGTAATCTGAGGAATTCAGGGTTAATTCCGATGATTTTGAGCGAAGCTCATAGTAGTCTTTTATCAGTGCATTCGGGTAGTACAAAAATGTATAATGATTTGAAACAGCTATACTGGTGGCATGGCATGAAAAAAGATATATCTGATTTTGTTTCAAAATGTTTGATATGTCAGCAAGTTAAAGATGAACATCAAGTGCCATCCGGTTTGTTACAGCCAATTATAATTCCCAAATGGAAATGGGATAGAATAACGATGGATTTTGTTTCGGGTTTGCCCCTATCTCCGAGAAAGAAAGATGTGATTTGAGTTGTGGTTGACCGATTGATGAAATCAGCTCATTTTATTCCGGTACGATCTCACTACTCACTTGATAAATTAGTTGAGTTATACATTTTTGATATTTTAGAGATTGCATGGGGTGCCATTGTCTATTGTGTTAGATAGAGATCCAAGATTCACTTCTTGATTTTGGAAGAAACTACAAGAGGCTTTAGGTACGAAATTACACTTCAGTACTGCTTTTCACCCATAGACGGATGGTCAATCTGAGTAGATTATTCAGATTCTCGAGGATATGTTGAGATGTTGCATTCTTGAGTTTGAAGGTACGTAGGAACATTATTTACCATTGATTGAATTCTCAAATAATAATTGTTTTCAATCGAGCATTAAAATGGAACCGTACGAAGACTTATATGGTAGAAAATGTCGTACACCATTGTATTGGTCAGAACTCAGTGAAAATAAGATACACGGGGTCGACTTGATAAAAGAGACTGAACAGAAAGTAAAAACCATCCGAGATAGTCTGAAAGCAGTTTCAGATCGTCAGAAATCATATGCAGATTTGAAACGAAAAGATATTGAATTCGAGAGTGGTGATAAAGTGTTTTTGGAAATGTTCCCATGGTAAAAATTACTTCGATTCGGGAAAAAAGGCAAGTTGAGTCCAAGGTTTATAGGGTCGTATGAGATTATCGAGCGTATTGGGCTGGTTGCATATAGATTGTTATTGCCACTTGAGTTAGAAAAGATCCACAACGTATTTCATGTATCAATGCTTCGACGATACAGATCCAACCCTTCGCATGTGATTACTCAGTCTAAAATAGAAATTCAATCTGATATGACTTATGAAGAAAAACTTATCTGTATCTCAGCTCGTGAGATTAAAGAATTAAGAAATAAGAAAATTTCATTGGTAAAAGTGTTATGGCATCGACAAGGAGTCAAATAGGCGAAGTGGGAGCCCGAAGATGCTATGAGATAGCAATATCCGAATCTGATGAATGGTAAGATTTTCGGGGACGAAAATCCCTAAGGGGGGAAGAGTTGTAACCGCCCAGTTTAGACCCTAGTAGGAATAGTGGTTTCAGGACCACAAATCCGAGTCAGAAGAATATTTTAACATTATTTTTCGTGCTTGTAATATGTGAATTATTATGTGTGAAAGTTTTCTATAAAAATTTGATCATTCGTATGTTTAATTTAGAAAAAGGACCTAATCGCAGAAAATGCAAAATTAGGATGCTATGTGTTAAAAGTGCTTAAATGTTATGTCTTATTAAATGGAAGGTCTTTATGTTGTAATTAGACCATTGGATTAATGCATGGACAAAGTTGGACATGAATTAGTGGTTTATTAACGTTATAATGCAAGGATATAATGGTAAACTAGTTATTAATGATGAATAATAAAATAAGAAATCAAATTAGTGCTTTATTCATCTTTGTTTTGCCAAAATTGAAGAAGAAAAGATAGGGCTTATGTGCTTGAAGCATTCGACCAACATCTAGCTTAATTAAAGATTCATTTTGACTTGGTTTTTAGTAATTTTTACGTTTTCGTGATTGTTGCTTAGTAATCTTTCAAGCCCATGCCTCAATTTCTGAATTTGATTATAAGTTTAAGATGTGCCATTTTTGATAATGTGAGTTTTATGAAGTTTGATGATAGAAAATGAAAGATATGTGTTAGACTATGTTTTGTATTGGGATGTTTGATGAATTTGAGTATTTTGGACTAAATTGTGAAAATCAAAAATTGAAGGACTAAAATGTGAAATAAATGAAATATGTGGGCTTATATGAGCTAAAGGAAAATTCGGTTAGGCATGTGTTAAAACAAATTATGTGTATTTTGTGATTTTATGAATTAGGGACTAAAGTGTTAAAATGTGAAAATGTGAGGGCTAGTTTGTAAAATGCCCTAAATATGTGTATATGGATTGGTTTGAATGAATGTGAGATTGAATAAGTCAAATTTGAATGTGTTTAGATCAAGAACCAAAGAAAACGAAATTAGATCGGGGAAAGTCGAAAGTCGTTGAATACTCGTTCATTTTCGTTCATTCCTGTACGAGCTAAGTCTATATACAAATAAATGTGTTTGAATTGATTTATTCATAATTGTATGATATTGGATTGTGATGATGGCTGTTTGAGCTGAATATGTGAAATTTAGAAACTTTCGATAATGTGATGACGTCCGAAAAGTCCTGTACGAACCATAGGAATAGTTAGGATATATATGTCATGACATAGGATTTTCAATATTTGATTTTGTGTAAGACCATGTCTGGAATGTAACGCCCCCACGCCCGAAACCGTCATCGGAGTTAAGCTTGAGGTGTTACTAATCTTATTTTACCTTTTTAAACAATTCTAACTACTTATATTAATTTTCGGAATAAACTGTTTTTCAGCATCATGGTTGCTTAAAAATTCATATCTCGAGTTACGAAACTTAAAATCCAATTCCGTAAATTTTTCCTGAAAATAGACTCATATATCTATTTAATAATTTTTTTCTAGAATTTTTGGTTGAGCCAATTAGTACAGTTTATTAGTTAAAGTTACTCTGTTTGAAATTGATTGACCGACCTCTACCTACTACGAACCACTTTTCTCCCTGTAAAACAAAATATGACAATACTATTTGTTTCTATTAAAACTAGATTCAATAAGGATTCTAACCATATAAAGTACACCACCTAATTATTTTTATAAAATTTATGGTGAATTTCTAAAGTTGAGACAGGGGATCCAGAAATTGCTCTGGCCCTATTTCACTAAAACTCAGATATCTTATAAAATACAAAACCTTTACCTGATTTGCTTATTCCATATGAAAATAGACACAATGAGATTTAATTTCATAAACCATGTCTCTACAAATTTTTGTGATTTTTCAAAATCACGTTATTTCTGATACTTGAATCCGTTTTTAAGTTACTTTCACATTTTTCATAATTTTCATGTGATAGTTACTACTTAATCATACATATTATTAAACATGTATATCATCAGCCATTCTATTAGCTAATCACTAGCAAATATTTACACATCATTCATTGATCATATCATATCAAAAGAAACCAAGTTCCTATACATGCCATACACAAAACGAAACGTCTAACTATACCAATGTAATTTCTTTGATAGTGTGATCGGGTCTCCGACGTTTCCTTCGATCCCCGAGTGGCTTGATAAAGACTATAAGAAAAAGAAAATAAGAGAGTAAGCACTAGGCTTAGTAAGCTTACAAGCAAATAAATTACAACATTCAACATAATGAATAAATATACATCAAGTCACCTAGCCTCATAAACTTTCTTTACTTCTCATTTTCTACCTTCTTCTTTACTCACTTACCTTCTTTCTTACCTGACCTTTCACTATTCATAAATATAATCTACCTTCCCTTTTTACTGATAATTCACTATGATTTAACATATACAATGACCCGTTGAGCCACTCGGAATACTAAGGATACTAGGGTCGTTCCTGTCTATCAATATCCTGCCAATGCCATGTCTTCGACATGGACTTACATGAATTATTTCTATCTCCAATGCCATATTTATATATATAATATGGGCTTACATGGCTCATTCCCGTCTCCAAAGCCATATATCTGATATGGACTTATATGGCTCATTTCTATCCTATCCTGTCAACCCCAATATCCTAATATTCCTAAGATTCAAACGGGGCTTCCTAATGCTTTTTCTCTGCTACTTCGCCTTTAATTCGACTTTAAATATTCTCAAAAAAATAAGTATATAAATGCTGGAAATTAACAATAATAATGTAAAATATAAGAATATTGCATTTATTTACTGTAAACTTACCTCGATACAAAATGTGACTAAACTTTACAATTTAGTCCTTTACTTTTTCTTTTCCCCGATCTACTCCTGAATTTCGTTCTTCTTGATCTATAATAGCAAATTTAAATTATTTAATATTCACATTTATCAAAACAGTCCTTTACTCAAACTTTGGAAAAATTACATTTTTACCCCTAAACTTTTGCATATTTACACTTTTACCCCAAATCTCGTAAATTAAACTTCAACCTATTTTCTTATGTTTTATGACATGCTGATCATTTTTCCCTTCTATGGCAGCATCAAATTCATACTCTAACATGCACTTATGACTATTAGGTATTTTACCAATTAAGCCCTTTTACTCGTTTTTACCTAAAACCGAGTAGCACAAGTTGTCTAACATAATCTAAGACCTCATATTCTATCATAAAACATCAAAATAAACACTTTTCACCTATGGTTATTTTTCCAAATATGAACCCTAACTTAAATTATTGCTAGCATAAGCTTTATCGAGCTACCGGGACTCCGAAAACGTAAAGAACATTAAAAACGGGGCTTGGACTCACTTACTATGGAGCTTGAAAATTGAAGAAACCCTAGCTATGGAGAGAGCAAAATTTGGCAGCAACCATATGAGAAAGATGACCATTTTGTGTTATTTTTCCCATTTTATTTCATCTAATATACAAATGACCAAAATGCCCCTTCTTACTAAACTTTCAAAAATTCCTTCCATGTCCTAATTTTTGTCCATGAACTTAAAATTGGTTAAATTGCTATTTAAGATCTCCTCATTAATATTCCAAAACAATTCCATACTAAAAACTTCTAGAATGCAAGTTTGCAAATTATTCGATTTAATCCCTAACCTCAACTTAAGCACTTTATGCATAGAATTTCATCACCAAATTTTTGCACAATCATGTAATCATATCATGAATCTCAAAATAATAATAAAATAATTTTTTTTCTACCTTGGATTTGTGGTTTCGTAACCACTGTTCCGTTTAGGCCCTATTTCGGGATGTTACATTTCTCCCCCCTTTAGGGATTTTCGTCCCCGAAAATCTTACCTGTGAAGAGATTTGGGTACTGTTTTTGCATAGCCTCTTCAGGTTCCCATGTAGCCTCGTCTACCCCATGTCTATTCCATAGTACTTTCACAAGTGCAATACTTTTGTTCCTTAATTGCTTTACCTCTCGAGCTAGAATCTTTCTTTGGTTCTTCTTCATCGTAAGTCATGTCGGCTAAATCTCAACCTCTGTCGAGAAATCACATGTGACGGATCGAACGATAACGACGTAGCATAGACACATGAAATACATTATGAATCTTCTCTAACTCAATCGACAAAGCTAACTGATATGCTAATGGTCCGACTCTCTCAATCACTTCAAGCGGTCCAATATAACGTGGACTTAGTTTGCCTTTCTTGCCAAATCTAGGAACTTTCTTCCACGGGGATACTTTCAAAAAAACTTTGTCACCAACTTGATATTCAATCTCTTTTCTCTTCAAATCTGCATATGACTTTTTTATCCGGAAAGTCGCTTTCAAGCAATCTCGATGATTTTTACTTTCTCTTCTGTTTCCTTAACTAGATCAACCCCAGAATCTGATCTTCCTTAAGCTCTGTCCAATACAAAGGTGTGCGACATTTACGTCCATACAAAGCTTCATAAGGTGCCATCTTCAAACTCGACTGATAACTATTATTATAGGCAAACTCTACTAATGGTAAATATTTTTCCCAACTGCCTTGAAATTCCAGTACACAACATCTAAGCATATCTTCAAGTACCTGAATAACTCTCTCTGACTGACCGTCGGTTTGAGGATGGAAAGCTGTACTAAAACTCAACTTTTTTCCCAAAGCCTTCTGTAATTTCTTCCAAAACCATGAAGTAAATCTTGGATCTCTGTCTGAAATGATCGATAATGGTACCCCATGTAGTCTGACTATCTCTGAAATATACAACTCAGCCAACTTGTCAAGTGAATAATCCATAAAAACTGGGATAAAATGAGCTGACTTTGTTAATTTATCAATCACAACCCATAATGCATCTTTCTTTCTCGGTGTAAACGGCAATCTTGTCACAAAATCCATAGTAATTCGATCCCATTTCCACTCAGGGACTAGCACGGGCTGCAATAAACCTGAAGGTACCTGATGTTCGGCCTTTACCCACTGACAGATCAAGCATTTAGAAACAAACTCTGAAATGTCCCTTTTCATTCCTACCCACCAATACATTTTCTTCAAATCATTATACATCTTTGTACTACCTGGATGAATAGACAAAGAACTACTATGTGCTTCCTGTAAGATCTTTCGAATAAGCTCATCATTCTTTGGTACGCATACCCTGTCTCTAAACATCAAACAACCGTCAGAATTGATCTGAAAATCTGACTCTATATCCGACTCACACTGATCTCTTTTGGCTAACAACTCACTGTCATTTTTCTGAGCTTCACAAATTTCTTCAAGAAACATCGGTTTGGCTCTCAACTCAGCTAAGATAAAACCATCATCTGATAAGGCTAGACTAGTGTTCAAAGCTCCTAATGCAAATAAAGATTTCCTACTCAAAGCATCAGCAACAACATTTGCCTTACCTGGGTGATAATCGATCACTAGCTCATAATCTTTAATCAACTCTAACCATCTTCTTTGCCTCAAATTCAAATATTTTTGAGTCATCAAATATTTCAAACTTTTGTGATCAGTAAATATGTGGCACTTCTCACCGTACAAATGATGTCTCCAAATTTTCAGCGCAAAAACAATGGCAGCTAGCTCTAAGTTATGTGTCAGATATTTCTTCTCATGTGGCTTTAGCTGTCTAGAGGCATAAGTGATTACCTTCCCTTCCTGCATAAGTACACAACCAAGTCCATCCATGGACGCATCACTGTAAATCACAAACTCCTTACCTGGTTCTGGTTGTACTAAAACATGAGCTTTGTCAACAACGCTTTTAACTTATCAAAACTCTGTTGACACTTCTCAGTCCATTCAAACTTGACATCCTTTCGCAGCAATCTTGCCAGCGGGGTAGCTATCATAGAAAATCCCTCTACAAATCGTCTATAATATCCGGTAAGACCAAGAAAACTTCTAACTTCTGATACATTTCTTGGAGGCTTCCAATCAACAATGGTTGAAATCTTGCTCGAATCAACCTTAATACCTTCACCTGAGACAATATGTCCAAGAAAACCAACTTCTCGTAACCAAAACTCACTTTTGCTGAACTTGGCATACAACTGATTATCTCTCAGAATCTATAAAACTGTTCTCAAATGCTCTGCATGCTCAGTCTCATCATGAGAATAAATCAAAATATCATCAATGAACACAACTACAAACTTATCCAAGTACGGTCTGAAAATTCGGTTCATTAAGTCCATGAAAATGGAAGGAGCATTAGTCAAGCCAAATGGCATCACAAGGAACTCATAATGACCATACCTAGTCCGGAAAGCAGTCTTCAAGACATCTGACTCTTTAACTCGCAACTGATAGTATCCAGATCTCAAATCTATCTTGGAAAACACAGTAGCTCCCTTCAATTGATCAAACAGATCATCAATTCTAGGCAATGGATACTTGTTCTTTACTGTTACCTTGTTAAGTTACCGATAATCTATGCACAATCTCATCGATCCATCTTTCTTTTTCACAAATAGCACTAGTGCACCCCATGGTGAACTACTGGGTCTTACAAAGCCTTTATCTGTTAATTCCTGCAACTGAGCTTTCAATTCTTTCAATTCCAACGGAGCCATTCTATAAGGAGCAATAGAAATGAGCGTGGTACCTGGAATCAACCCAATACCAAACTCAACTTCTCTAACAGGAGGCAAACCTGGTAGTTCTTCTGGAAACACATCGGAAACTCACATACCACGAGCACTCGATTCAATTTTCAATTCGGATCTTTAGTGTTCTACACAAAAGCAAGATAAGCTTCATACCCTTTTCTCAAACATTTCTGAGCAGACATAACAGAAATTATGGAAAATGAACTATCTGACTCTTCTGAATTAACCCGAATAATTTCACCATTTTCACACTTCAACTCAATGAATTTCTTCCCACAATTCACTATCACATCATGTGTAGTCAACCAATCCATACCAAGAATCACATCAAACTCATCAAATGGCAATAGCATGAGATCGGCTGGAAAACAGTAGCCTCTAATCATCAAAGGACAATTTCTACATACTTTATCTACTAATACATGCTTGCCTAATGGATTCGATACTTTAATCACAAATTCTGTAGATTCTATAGGCATACTTATACTAGGCATCGATTTCTTGCAAACATATGAATGAGTTGAACCCGGATCAATCAAAGCAATGACATTAATATTATGTAGAGAAAATGTACTCGTAATCACATTGGGGAAGGATGCCTCTTCGCGTGTACGAATAGCATAAGTCCTTGCAGGGGCTCTAGCATCTGGTCTCACAACTGAATCTCTTGAGGTACCTCACATTTGCTTGCTCCTACTCCGGTTGCCTCGTGTCGCCTCTAGTAGGAGCATTTTCGGATCTAACACTCTGTGTTATCTCTCGATTAGCTACCTCTGGACATTCTCGTACAAAATAATCTAGAGCACCGAATTTATAACAAACATTTTTGCCTGCCCGACAAGGACCATAATGAAGTCTACCACACCGTGGACACCCTGATCTACCCTGTCCAACATTACCTACACTCGCAGTCGAGGTGGTCTGAGCCTTCGAATCCTTAAATCTATTGACTCTATTCTGACTAGAATACCTGGCTGAGAAACTAGATCTGGTAGAAAACTCCTTTGGCCTTTTGGATGTAGCTTGGAATGACCTGCTCATCTGTCTCTTCTTTGTATCTTATGTCTCTGTCTCAACTTTGCCTTTTCTTTTTAACAGCTCCTCTGCCTTATAGGCTCTCTCAACTAAAATAACGAACTCTTTTATTTCTAGGACACCCACTGACAGTCGGATATCATCATTTAACCTATCCTCAAACCTTTTACACATGATAGCCTCTGTGGACACACATTCTCTAGCATATTTACTAAGCCTGACAAATTCACGCTCATAATCAGTCACCGTCATATTATCTTGTTTCAATTCTAGGAATTCCTTTCTCTTCTGATCAATAAACCTCTGACTGATATACTTTTTATGAAATTCCTCCTGAAAGAAATCCCAAGTGACCCTCTCTTTTGGTACAATTGATACAAGTGTTTTCCACCAATGGTAGGCTGAGGCTCTAAGAAGTGATACTACACATTTCATACATTCCTCGGGTGTACAAGATAATTCGTCAAAGACTCTGATAGTATTTTCTAACCAAAATTCTGTTCTTTCTGCGTCATCATCCTTTGTTGCTCAGAACTCTTCTGCCCCTTGTTTCCTGATTCTATCAACTGGTGGCTTTTCTCTTATCACTGCATGCACTGTGGTGGGAAGCTTGAGCTGCATGGGTAGCTTTGAGAATCATGAGGGGTGGAGATCTAATCGCCGGATTCGCATGCGACGAACTCGGCAAACAAATCATTCAAAGCTTGGAAGAGAGCTTCTCGAGTCACTCCTCCCGATTAATCATTCTGGCCTATTCTCGGATGGCGCTGCCCCTTTGGGAGCAGGCGACATTTTCTACATCATCATCACCAGCTCGCTCGGGATCCATTACTATAAAACAAAATATTTAAAAATCGTCAGGAGTCGTCACACTATCAAAATACAGGTATGGCATGTATAGCTCGACTTTTACTCACACTAACTGTTCTGAGAACCAACTAAACCTACTCTGATACCAATAAATATAACGCCCCCACGCCCGAAATCGTCATCGGAGTTAAGCTTGAGGTGTTACTAATCTTATTTTACCTTTTTAAACAATTCTAACTACTTATATTAATTTTCGGAATAAACTATTTTTTTGCATCATGGTTGCTTAAAAATTCATATCTCGAGTTACGAAACTTGAAATCCAATTCTGTAAATTTTACCTAAAAATAGACTCATATATCTATTTACTAATTTTTTTCTAAAATTTTTGGTTGAGCCAATTAGTACAATTTATTAGTTAAAGTTACTCCTATTTCAGAATTCGACTGCACTGACCTCTACTTACTATGAACCACTTTTCTCCCTGTTAAAAAAACTATGACAATACTGTTTGTTTCTATTAAAACTATATTCAATAAGAATTCTAACCATATAAAGTACACCACCTAATTATTTTTATAAAATTTATGGTGAATTTCTAAAGTTGAAACAGGGGATCTAGAAATCGCTCTGGCCCTATTTCACTAAAACTCAGATATCTTATAAAATACAAAACCTTTACCTACTTTGCTTATTCCATATGAAAATAGACACAATGAGATTTAATTTCATATATTATTCACTATCAAACCATGTATCTACAAATTTTTGTGATTTTTCAAAATCACGTTATTTCTGATACTTGAATCCGTTTTTAAGTTACTTTCACATTTTTCATAATTTTCATGTGATAGTTACTACTTAATCATACATACTATTAAACATGTATATCATCAGCCATTCTATTAGCTAATCACTAGAAAATATTTACACATCATTCATTGATCATATCATATCAAAAGAAACCAAGTTCTTATACATGCCATACACAAAACGAAACGTCTAACTATACTAATGTAATTTCTTCGATAGTGTGATCGGGTCTCCGACGTTTCCTTCGATCCCCGAGTGGCTTGATAAAAAGTATAAGAAAAATAAAATAAGAGAGTAAGCACTAGGCTTAGTAAGCTTACAAGCAAATAAATTACAACATTCAACATAATGAATAAATATACATCAAGTCACCTAGCCTCATAAACTTTCTTTACTTCTCATTTTCTACCTTCTTCTTTACTCACTTACCTTCTTTCTTACCTGACCTTTCACTATTCATAAATATAATCTACCTTCCCTTTTCGCTGATAATTCACTATGATTTAACATATACAATGACCCGTTGAACCACTCAGATACTAAGGATACTAGGGTCGTTCCTGTCTATCAATATCCTGCCAATGCCATGTCTTCGACATGGACTTACATGAATTATTCCTATCTCCAATGCCATATTTATATATATAACATGGGCTTACATGGCTCATTCCTGTCTCCAAAGCCATATATCTGATATGGACTTACATGGCTCATTTCTATCCTGTCCTGTCAACCCCAATATCCTAATATTCCTAATATTCAAACGGGGCTTCCTAATGCTTTTTCTCTGCTACTTCACTTTTAATTCGACTTTAAATATTCTCAAAAAAATAAGTATATAAATGCTGGGAATTAACAATAATAATGTAAAATATAAGAATATTGCATTTATTTACTGTAAACTTACCTCGATACAAAATGTGACTAAACTTTACAATTTAGTCCTTTACTTTTTCTTTTCCCCGATCTACTCCTGAATTTCGCTCTTCTTGATCTATAATAGCAAATTTAACTTATTTAATATTCACATTTATCAAAACAGTCCTTTACTCAAACTTTGGAAAAATTACATTTTTACCCCTAAACTTTTGCATATTTACACTTTTACCCCAAATCTCGTAAATTAAACTTCAACCTATTTTCTTATTTTTTATGACATGCTGATCATTTTTCCCTTCTATGGCAGCATCAAATTCATACTCTAACATGCACTTATGACTATTAGGTATTTTACCGATTAAGCCATTTTACTCGTTTTTACCTAAAACCGAGTAGCACAAGTTGTCTAACATAATCTAAGACCTCATATTCTATCATAAAACATCAAAATAAACACTTTTCACCTATGGGTATTTTTCCAAATATGAACCCTAACTTAAATTATTGCTAGCATAAGCTTTATCGAGCTACCGGGACTCCGAAAACGTAAAGAACATTAAAAACGGGGCTTGGACTCACTTACTATGGAGATTGAAAATTGAAGAAACCCTAGCTATGGAGAGAGCAAAATTTGGCAGCAACCATATGAGAAAGTTGTCCATTTTGTGTTATTTTTCCCATTTTATTTTATTTAATATACAAATGACCAAAATGCCCCTCACTAAACTTTCAAAAATTCCTTCCATGTCCTAATTTTTGTCCATGAACTTAAAATTGGTTAAATTTCTATTTAAGACCTCCTCATTAATATTCCAAAACAATTTCATACTAAAAACTTCTAGAATGCAAGTTTGCAAATTATTCGATTTAATCCCTAACCTCAACTTAAGCACTTTATGCATAGAATTTCATCACGAATTTTTTGCACAATCATGTAATCATATCATGAACCTCAAAATAATAATAAAATAATTTTTTTTCTACCTCAGATTTGTGGTTTCATAACCACTGTTCCGTTTAGGCCCTATTTCGGGATGTTACATGGAACGTTGGCATCGATTAGAGATTTACGTGTAAGACCATGTCTGGGGCATTGGCATCATATTTGATTTCGCGTAAGACCCTGTCTAGGACAGTGGCATCGATATTTGGTTACATGTAAGACCACGTCTAGGATGTTGGCATTGTACGAGCTTTTCAAGTTATCTGCGTATCCTATTTGATTCCGTACAATTCAACAGGCATTCCGAGAAATGAATGAATATGTGAAATGTATATCCGATTTAGGTATGTTCAAAGTGTGTATAAAGTTGAGAATGGAAAGTGAGTATATGTTAATTGTGATGAAAAGATGATATGTGATGTCTATGAAAATGAAATATGTTATATGTGAAAATGAAATGAATTGGGATCATATGTTTTGTATATGAACAAAAGGGTATGATATGCTTCATATAATGCATATATGAAATGGTCATGAGTCTTAAATGAATGAATTGAATTATACTTGATTCATGAGTTGAATTTATTTGTATATGGCTTACTAAGCTTTCACAAGCTCAGTTTGTTTATGTTTTTAATTGTTTTATAGATTATCGAAGCTACTGGAAGCTCGGGGATCATAGAGAACCATCATCGCACTATCAAACTTAATTTTTGTACCTTTTGAAAATTTATATATCAAAGTATGGCATGTATAGGCTAGGACTATTGTGGTATGTTTTGAGATGGGTATATCATGCCATGAGATATGGCTTGATTATGGTTGAACTCATGGTTTGATTTTGGTATATAATATGTGATGCAAAAATGGTCTTTTTGGTAAGGTTGTTACAATTTTGAAATGGTTATAAGAGTGATATGAATCATATGTTTTTGATATAAAGTTATTACTTTGAATTGGTATGTTTGAGTTGGATCTGTATATGGGAATGATTGATGATATCATGGGTCAATTTATACATGATTTAGTATGTTTTTGGCTGCCTTTAGGATATGAAATGCGATTGGTTTTATGCTTGTAGGGATGACCCAAAAGGGGTGGCAATTTGGCTTTTCAAATGGCCTATTTTTGTCCACCCGGGCGAGACACGGGTGTATATCTTAGTCGTGTGCGACACACGGTCATATTACACGGTCGTGTGTCCTTTAGGGTAGTCCTACAATTTGAAGTCAGTTTCGACCACGGCCAAGGCACACGGGCATGTCTCTGGCCGTGTCATTTAAGTCAATATGTATGTCCTGTTTTGCCACGATTTAGACACATGTGCATGTCTAAAGCCGTGTGAGGGACACGGCCTACTCACACGGGCGTATGACCTTCGTAACTTAGAAAAAAATTATTAAGTTTAGGAAAAATTTTGTATGTGTTCGGTTTAGTCCTAACCTCTTTCTAATGCATGTTTAAGGTCTCGTTGACCTAAGAAAGGGACTTTATGTTGATATTTGACTGTGATTTGACTATGTAAGGCTTGTGATAGTGAAATAATTGCGAATTGTTTCGATATGTCCGGTAATGCCTCTTAACCCTAGTCCTGTGACGGATAATGGTTAGAGGTGTTATATTTGGTTGGTATCAGAGCTACGGTTTAGTCGATTCTAGGACTAACGTTGCATATGAGAGTCTAGCTATACATGCCATACATATGAACTGCGATAGTGTGATGATTCTTGACAATAAAAATGTATTTTTATATAGCAAATGGATCTCGAACGAGCCGTAGCTGACAATGTCGAAAGTAATGCACTTGCTCCCCCCTAAGGGACAACGCTGTCTGATTCTTGACCCGTTACTAGTAGTCATGAGGGAGAGGCTAAGCAAGCCTTCTTCCAAATGATGAATGAGTGGTTCACTCAGTATGTTAGAACAAACCCGGCTGCTCCCCAACCTCCGCCCCCGCAAGTTTCCGTAGCTTCCCAAGTGGTAGATCCGATTCGTCTGAATAAGCCTCCAGTTGATAAAATTACAAAATATGAGGCTGAAGAATTCTGCGCTACTACTGATGATGATACTGAGAGAGTTGATTTCTGGCTCAAGATTACGATTCAGGTATTTGATGAGTTGTATTGTACCCCGGAAGAATGTGTTAAATGTGCTGTGTCACTTTTGAGAGATACAGTGTATCAGTGGTGGAAAACTTTGATATCAGTGGTTCTGAGAGAACGAATCACTAGGGATTTCTTTCAAACCGAATTTCAAAAGAAATACATCAGTGAGAGATTTATAAATCAGAAATGCAAAGAGTTTCTTTGTTACACCCCTTACCCGTATAAGATGCCGGAATAGGGAACGAGGCGTTACCATACATGTACTCGTACATTTTCAGAAAGCACGAACTATGAAATTTTGTTTCAAATTAAAAACAATCAAACCACATCTGTGTGTCCCAATTATGGGCCTACAAGGCCCTAAACATACATTGAGAATGGTCGGGGACAAAATTGAAGTCCTAAGGAAAATTAAAGAATATTTCTAGGTTAATGCTTCACACGCCCGTGTGCTTTGGGACACGTCCGTGTCCCCTACCCGTGTGGAATTAATTGAATTTTATTTTCTACTTCGAACCTACAAGGGTTTTCACACGGCCGAGAACATGCCCATGTCCCTGGCCCGTGTCCTTCACACGGCCTAGACATGCCCGTGTGGTCGCCCGTGTCCAAAAACTCAAGCATTCTATTTATGACATCAGCATGCATTTAGGGGCACATGGCCAAGTCACACACCCGTGTGCTAGGCCGTATCCACCACACGGTTGAGACACGTGGCCGTGTTTCTGCCCGTGTGTTTACTACCATGCATTCTGACTAAAAAATTTTAGGTGCAGGGGACACACGACCATACCACACGCTCATAGAGCTATCTGTGTGTCACACACAGCCTAGACACATGTCCGTGTGTCTACCCGTGTGGACCTTATTAGGCTATTTTTCGAGCTTTTGGTCACCTTCTAACATCCAAACACACTTATAGGTTTTAATAATATTTAACATGGCCTAATTATACTTTTAAACGACCCTGATAAACCTCATTGCATGTAAACCTCATCTCATCGATTTTACACATGCTAGGTTATCCCTTTTGTATTAAGGATTTCTATGTCTTATAACACTTTTAAGATTGGCTCATTATTATAACTCATTGCCTATTATGGCCTAGACATCCCATGTGATTTGGTCACATTACATGTATCTAAATGTGATATACCATATTTCATCCTCACTAGAACAATTGAATATAAACATGCACAGATTTGTAAGTCATAACCTACATCAAAATGAGCCAATTCCCATGGTCATCTACAAGTGAATATGTATACCTTTACAAGCCTTCATACTGGCAAATCAAATGACACATATAACAAAATAACAAAAGCCCTATACATGCCATTGAACAAAATAAAAGTATCTATATACCAATGTTGGACAAAATGATAGTGTGTTGACTCTTCAATCATCTTCCAATTTCTACGAGTCCTCGAGCTCTGTAAGATAAGGAAAAGAGAGGGATAAGCATTTACATGCTTATTAAGCCCGAATAACTGGAAAGTAAACTTACCGATTAATTAGCATACAACCATATTAGGCAATATAACCAACAAGCATGAAATGGTTTCCCTATCACATGCACTCAATCAACATGTTAGTCTCATAACAATATATTATGAAATTTGTCTTAGATGAGCTCATCATCCAACATTTTCGCTTTTATATCTCAAGTTAATCCCGTTGAGCTTTTCAAAAATATCGATAGGTTGTTTATTTTTTGTCAAGTCATAAGAGTGATCATCTCGTGTACGCACTCCCACGAACCTTACATCTTATGGTGGGATTACCAGTCCTGGCTAAATCCCCCATAATGTAAACTCATAGGGTGATGTTAGGATTACCAGTCCAGGCTAAACCCATTATAGCGACAAACACCCTTAATGAGCTTGGATCTGAATTACCAATCTAGGCTAAATTCAGACCCTAATCGATTACCCATCCAGGCTAAATCCACAATGCACACATATTCTTCGGGCGGCTCGATCACTTAAGGAACACCCGTCTGGGCTAGATACTTTCTATATTTGAGATCAACGGATTACCCGTCTGGGCTAAATCCTTTTCTACAACACATGCAGGATCTCAAGTCATGCAAGCCATGGTTTATCCGTCGAATTTCCTTTTTAACTTCAACCTGAACATTTATCATCTCATCATTATCATTATCACATTTCATGGATTTTCATGCCATCAACATATACAATTATCATACAATCATAAAGCATGCAATTAAGCATATTAACATTTTACCTTAAGTTATTCGAACTTACCTGGTACTTGTTTCGATTTTGCGTTTCGGTTATTTTGAAACCTTTCTTTTTCCTCGATCGAATTTTGAAACCTTTCTTTTTCCTTGATCGACCTTCAAAATTTGTTCCTCGAGGTCTATAACAATAAAAATGAATCATTAATACCTCACATTATTCTTTTCGAGCCTAAATCTCTCTCACAGACAAAATGACCGTTTTGCCCCTAACCTTTCATGTTATTTACGATTTAGTCCCTAGGTTCGTATGATGAAATGCATGAAATTTCTACATTACCCAAGTCTAGCTAAATGTTTTTCCCTGTTATGGCAGCCCACATTTTCCATTATTTCACATTTTTCTACCCACTTTTTGCAACTTTTACAAAATGGTCCCTAAAGCCATTTCCATGAAAAATCACTTAGTAAAAGTTGTTTACCATCCTTTAAACTTTCATATTCCTCCATAAACCATTAAAATACAAGTGACTCATGCATGGGTAAATTTCTAAACATGAACCCTAGCATGAAATATGGGTAGAAATAGAGAGAGAGTAAGTTACCGGGACTTCAAAAATACAAAAAAAATTAAAAATGGGGCTAGGGAGCACTTACTATTGAGTTTGAAAATGTTGAAAACCCTAGCTAGGAGGCTTGAGAAATTCGACTGCATGAGGGAGAATAATGGTTGATTTTTGGCTTATTTTTCCCATTTTATATCATTAATTAGGCAAATGACCAAAATGTCCTTAATCCCTTTCTTTCAAATTTTATCCATACATGCCCATTTTTGTCCAAAAACTTAGAAATTGGGCAATTTGCTCTTTAAGACTTCCTAATTAATAATCTAAAGCAATTTCATACAAATTTCTTCTAGAACCCAAGTTTTGCATTTTTTTCAATTTGGTCCTTATTTTCCAATTAGACACCTTACTCATAGAATTTCTTCATGAAACTTTAACACATGCATATTTTTATATTCTAGACCTCATAATAATCATAAAACAAATATTTCAACATCGGATTTGTGGTCCCGAAACCACTGTTCTGACTGGGCCCTATTTTGGGATGTTACATTTTTTACCCCTTTAGGTACTCTCATCCTCAAAAGTCTTACAAGTAAACAAGTTTGGATATTGGCTTCTCATAGTTTCTTCTGGCTCCCATGTAGCCTCTTCCACACCATGTCGATGCCATAAAACTTTTACCAAGGTTACATTTTTATTTCTCAGGTGTTTAACCTCACGATCCAAAATCTTGACCGATTCCTCACCATAGGTCATGTCCGGTCTAATTTCAATCTCCGTCGATGAAATCACATGAGAGGGGTATGATCGATACTGCCTTAACATAGATACATGGAACACATCATGAATCTTTTCCAATTCTGGTGGCAATGCCAAGCGATATGCTAATGGTCCAACTCTTTTAGTGATCTCGTATGGTCCGATAAATCGCGAACTTATTTTGCCTTTCCGGCCAAATCTCAATGCCTTTTTCCATGGAGATACTTTCAAGAATACTCTATCTCTGCCTTGAAATTTGATCTCTTTTCTTTTCAGATCAGCATAGGACTTCTGTCTATCCGATGTCGCTTTTAAGCAGTCAGGTATCATTCTAACCTTTTCTTCAGTTTCCTTGATCAGATCAACTCCATGAATCTGACTCTCTTTGAATTCTATCCAATACAATGGAGTTCGACACTTTCTACCATACAAGGCTTCATAAGGTGCCATCTTCAAACTCATTTGGAAACTATTGTTGTACGCAAACTCTACTAATGGTAGATATTTTTCCCAACTACCTTGAAATTCGAGAATGCAACATCACAACATATCCTCAAGAATCTGAATCATCTGCTTAGATTGACCATCGGTTTGCGGGTAAAAAGCTGTACTAAAGTTCAACTTGGTACCCAAGGCTTCCTGTAGTTTCTTCCAAAATCTCGAAGTGAATCTTAGGTCTCTATTTGAAATGATCGAAAATGGTACCCCGTGTAACCTCACAATCTCAGACATATACAAGTCAGCCAACATATCAAGTGAATAATCTGTCCTTACCAGGATAAAAGGAGCTGACTTCGTCAACTTATCCACCACAACCCATATAGCATCTTTCTTTTTTGGGGTCAATAGTAATCCTGTCACGAAGTCCATTGTAATTTTGTCCCACTTCCATTCGGGGACCATTACAGGCTGTAATAAACCCGAAGGTACTTGATGTTTAGCTTTGACTTGCTGGCATATCAGACATTTCAATACAAATTCAAAGATTTCTTTCTTCATGCCGTTCCACCAGTACATTTTCTTCAAATCATTATACATCTTGGTACTCCCCGGATGAATAGATAAACGGCTATCATGTGCTTCTTGTAAGATTTTCTGAATAATTTCATCATTCTTCGATAGACAAACTCTACCTCTAAACATTAAGCATCCATCAGAACCAATTTGAAAATCTAATTTGATACTCGACTCACATTGAATTCTTTTAGCTCGAGGTCACTATCATTAGTCTGAGCATCATAAATTTCCTGAAGAAATGTTGGCCTAGCCTCTAACTCTGCCAAGACCGAACCATCATCAAAAAATGCCAATTGAGCATTCATGGCCCTCAATGCAAACAAAGATTTCCTACTTAATGCGTCGGCGACTACGTTTACCTTTCTCGGGTGGTAATCGATGATCAGCTCGTAGTCTTTAGTTAATTCTAACCATCTCCTCTGTCTCAGATTTAATTCTTTTTGAGTCACCAAATACTTCAAACTCTTGTGGTCTGTGAATATACGACAAGTCTCACGATATAAATAATGCCTCCAAATTTTCAAGGCAAAAACAATGGCAGCAAGCTCTAAGTCGTGCGTCGAGTAATTCTTCTCGTGTGGCTTCAACTGCCATGAAGTATAGCCTTGCCATCTTGCATAACTATACAACCCAGTCCATTTAAGGATGCATCACTGTAGACCAAAAACTCTTTTCCTGACTCGGGTAATACTAGAATTGGAGCTTCAGTCAGCAATGCCTTTAGCTTCTCGAAACTCTACTGACACTTTTTTAACCATTCGAACTTCACGTCTTTCTGTAGTAACCTCGTCATTGGAGTTGCAATCATGGAGAATCCTTTCACAAATCTTCAGTAGTAACCAGCTAAGCCCAAAAAGCTTGTAACCTCAGTTAGATTTTTAGGTCGTTTTCATTCAATGATGGCAGAGATCTTACTTGGATCAACTCGAATACCTTCACCCGAAACAATATGACCCAGAAACCACTTCATGAAGCCAAAACTCACTCTTGCTAAACTTAGCATACAATTGCTTCTCCTGTAAGGTCTGCAACACAGTCCTTAGATGTTTCGCATGCTCTGTCTCATCCTTGGATTAAATCAAAATGTCGCCAATGAACACAACGACGAACTTGTCCAAGTATGGTTGAAATATCCTATTCATTAGGTCCACAAATACTGCTGGTGCATTTGTCAACCCAAACAGCATGACAAGAAATTTATAATGGCTATACCTCATTCTGAAAGTTGTCTTAGGCACGTTTGATTCCTTAACTCGCAACTGATAGCAGCCGGATCTCAGGTCCATCTTAGAGAATACAGTGGCTCCCCTCAGCTGGTCAAACAAATCATCGATCCTTGGCAAAGGATACTTATTCTTGATAGTTACCTTGTTCATTTGCCGATAATCTATACATAGCCTCATCAAACTATCTTTCTTCTTTACGGATAATACATAGCCTCATCAAACCTTTATCCATCAGCTTTTGCAGCTGTGCTTTTAAATCTTTCCGTTCGGTTGGTGCCATCTTGTACGGAGTAATAGAAATAGGAGCTGTTCCTGGCACTGGTTTAATACCAAACTCTATCTATCTATTAGGAGGTAATCCGAGTAATTCTTCTGGGAACACGTCTAAATATTCACATACTATTGGTACAAATTCAATCTACAACTCCGTTTCCTTAGTGTTCAGTACGAAAGTAAGGTAGGCTTCGTACCCTTTTCTCACATATCTTTGAGCAACCATTGATGTAATTACAACTGGCGGTGTACACAATTCTCTTGAATCAACCCGTAGAATCTCACCATCTAGGCACTTCAATACAATATACTTGCTACCATAGTTTACAATTACATCATGTAAGGCTAACCAATCCATACCATGTATATAACACCCCAAACCCGGCCTAGACTTTACGGTCGAATCTGGCGTGCCACATTAAAAATGCTTTTTTGAAAAAAAACTTTGTCTTATTAATAAATCTCGCTTGAAAGATAAAAGCCCCTTTGTTTAATTCTAAAGTCAACTTAATTATTTGTTAACCATTTTAAACCAGCCTTACTTTTAAAAACATGTTTGTTGCGGAAGCATTTCAACAATGTTGCGAAAACATGATGTTTTGAAAACAGATATCATTTTGGAAAATCGCGATCTACTTTTAGTAGAAATAAATCATAATAGTTAAAAAAAAAACCCCAAATTAAAAGCTAGAAAATTAGAGGAAATGCCTTATTGCATCAAAAACCCAAAGAGAAAGTAATTTAAGTAATGTAGAAGAAAATACGAAAATTTAAAGCTGTTCGTAGTGTGGCCACCTCCGAGTCCTCTCATGTCGAACCGTCTACTAAGGATTACCTGAAAATTTTAAAACAGGGGGTGAGTTTACGAAAACACAGTGTGTACAACCCTCAACGATCATAAAACATGCATGACATCAATTTGGGCCTCAGCCCATTACAATAACGATGGCACTTGGGCCTTAGCCCATAGTAGCCTCATTTGGGTATGAGCCCATGTCACAATTAGAACCAGATTATACAATGCACAAATACCCAACCAACCCTGCACTCTGTATCCCATCCAATCCTACACTCCTGTGGGGATTTAATCGGCCCACCCATCCTTACACTCCTGATGTAGCACCGGTTGCGGCACTAACCTATTTCGCAGCAGAGCTACCAATCACATAATGGCTTTAAGCCGTCGGTAGATCCACAGTCGTCAAGCGACCATGCGACCCTAACAAATCATATACTTCCTCCAAATCAATGATATCGTCTCCCATGCAGCATAATATCACATGAATGTAAACATATCATAAAAGACATACAATAACAATCATATAACATGTAGGGGCATTTTAGTCATTTTTCCCTTCGGAAGTATAACGGTCATTTCGTAAATCGGGATCTAAGTACACTTACTGACCCATCAGTAGGTTTACAGTTGTCTCGCATGACCCGTGCAACCTTTAGCAAACAAACAGTGTGATTGGGCCTAAATCCCATTTAAGCAGGCCCATAGGCCCACACGACCCACTAGCCCACCAATCCCGATTTCGATCCAAGCCATGTGAGTGACACGACCAGTCCAACATTTTCCCACCTATTTGTGAGTTTTACACATCTAGGGCCTACGGGCCCATTAAGCCCGCCTGGCCCAACTTAGCCCAACATGGCCCATTACGGCCACAACCCATGAGTTCGCTTATGGTGGCTTCTACTATCGCATTAGATTTTCCACACGTACGTTCACGCGCTCGTGTAGTAACCGTTGCCGTTCTTTTGGCTTTTCGACTTTTTGACATTTTGGGATTTGCTGATCTAGAGTTAAGGTGGTGTATGTACACACCTGATTTACGAAATGTGCTACGAATCCCCTTGCAACGAACCTACAATATTCAGGACTAATAGTTAGCCACTCGATTCATATTGTTGTTCTCTTTTTCCTATAGCATGAATCGAAACCACACTAATACATACCTTAAATGATAAAGCCTTGCTAATCTCCCTATTCGATATCAAAGTTTACACCCCTAGACAGATCTGCGTTTACAAAAGACTTGTTAAAAGGGATTGTTAAAACATGTGGTTCCATCCACACTTGGCAATTCATATGGTCATTAAGAACATTCGGCCTTCACTCATAACAAGGCAAAAACACTTACTTGACCAAAACTAGAAGTGGGATACTGATTGCTTCACATCACTTGCCCCACTATCAACCCTCGAGCGAACACTTGATCCTCGCAAAAGAGGAGAAGAACGCAACCTTATGATAGGAGAATAAAATGGAGACGGATTCGGCAATAGCTGATAGAGAGAGAAAGTAGGGAGTATTCAACTTTACACACCTTAAGATCAAAGAAATAGCGTTGTGGCAAGGGAATCCAGCTCACAAAAAGATGGTTGAGAGAAGTAGAGGAGAGCAGAGAATCGGCCAACCAAAAATGTGAAGGGATTGAGGAGGAGAAAAGAGGGTATTCAGTCAATGAGGAAACTCTTAAGAGAGGGAAGAAAAGGTAACAAGCCAACACGAAAAAATACCTAAATGGTAACCATTCGGCTACCCTAAAAATAAAATAATAAAAAATACAAGAAATCTAAAAGACCCCTAACAAGAATCGACTAAGAAGTGCAAACAGAGAACTCCCAAAATGCTTATAATCACTGAAAATGGGAAACTATTCCCTCAAAGCCAAATTAGTGTTCACAAATAGCACCAGCTTTTCCCCCTCATTCCAAATCCCTTGATTTTCTCCACAATCTCCTCCTAAAACTCCTCCTTTATCTCCTCCACTATTTTCTCCATAATCCTCTCCTTGACCAGTTCAAACTTCCCTCAACAGAGTTTCAATCAACCCCTGCTTCTCACATGGCAAGAGAGTAAAATAATTGTTTTTCTACATTGCCATGATTTGAACCTCAGACCTCAAGAGAACTCCACACGCCACCTACCACTGCACCACAAACTCTTTTGTGACGTATTTTATCCCCAATTAATTATAAGGTCTACTTTCAAGCACCAAGGGTTTTATTCACTTAAAATAGAAAATTTTGCTAAAGCCTAAGTTTGAACCCAGGACTTCTCCAACATGTCTCAGGACATATAACCACTCAAGCAGGCATTTATTTGTGTCCTTTTCTTGCACATCCAACACTTATGTGTAGTCTCCTAATTGTTCCCTTGCTCAAGGCCCATTTCTTCGAGGCCCAAAAATTTGGGGCGTTACAAAGTATTACATCAAACTCATCAAATGGCAATAGCATAAGGTTAGCCAAAAAATAATGACCCTGAATTGTCAAAGGATAATTCTTACAGACTTTATCAACCAGGACTGACTTGCCTAATGGGTTCGACACTCTGATAATAAATTTCGTAGGCTCAATGGATATATTCATACTAGACACCAATCTCATGCAAATGTATGAATGTGTCGATCCCGGATCAATTAAGGCAACTACACAAGTATTAAAAAGAGAAAAGGTACCCGTGATGACGTCAGGAGCATAGGCTTCCTCTCGAGTGTGTATCGCACACGTTCTTGCCGGTGCTCGATCTTCTATTTTTGCAGTGTCTTTGGCCGCAACTTGACTGCCACTAACAGTTTCCAGATATCTTGGAGGTCTACCTCGTGGAATAGGAGCACTCGACGTCGGGGCTAATTCCACCTCTTTATCAGTTCGCTCTGGGTAGTCTCTGAGGAAGTGGTAAAGAGAACCACATCTATAGCACGCACTTCTCTTCGTCCGGCACTCTCTGAAGTGAAATTTATTATAGCTTTTACACTTCGGCTTCTGGTCATCTACACTCCCCACACTAGTCACCATCGGGGATGAAAACTTTTGGTTACGTCATTTGGAGCTTCTCGCTCTACCCGAACATCCTTCTGATAAAGTGGAGCATTCATGTTGGCCCCTTGATTTCTTTGTGGAAAATGGGAGCATTCTACTATTGGATCTCTTACTCGAAACTTGAACTTCTCTCTTAGCTTGCTTCCTTTCATTATTAAGCTCCTCGACCTTCTTGGGCTGATCTGCTAATACAACAAACTCTCTTATTTCAAGGATCCTAATTAACAGCTTAATTTTCTCATTCAAACCTCCCTCAAAGCGTTTATACATTTCTGACTCTGTTTGAACCCATTCAGGTGCATACTGACTTAGCCTCACAAATTCCCTTTCATATTCTGATACAGGCTTATTTTCTTGTTTGAGTTCCAGGAACTCCTTTCGCTTTGAGTCTAAGAACCTTTGACTAACGTAATTCTTCTTAAACTTTGCTTGGAAAAATTCCCAAGTGATGTTTTCCTTTGGCACCACTAAAGATACAATTTTCCACTAGTGATATGCAGTATCCTTTAGAAAAGATACAACACACTTTAAACACTCCTCAGATGTATAAGACAACTTGTCCAACACTCGTGTAGTGTTCTCGAGTCAGAACTCAGCTCGCTTAGTGTCATCATCGATCTTAGCTCTAAATTCCTCAGCCCCATACTTTCTAAGCTTGTCTACAGGGGCTTTTCCAATTCTTACAGGTGCCATACCTCGTGGCACTTCCTCATCAGATCAGTTAGGAGGCGCTGGAGGTCGTGGTATGTTGGGACGATTTCTCAAATAATCCCAAAGCCTCTCCTCCATCATGTCAAAGAAGGCAGCTCTGGCCTCTTTCCAGCCTTCAGACATAGGCCTTCCACAAATACTAAAAATAACTCATTGTACGGAAGCTAGAGCATGGCTCTCGGCTCCCTCAGACTCATCTTGTGCTTGATTGGAAGACATTTACTATATTCAAAGATAATGAAGCAGTTAGGAGATGTCACACTATCAATGTTCGTATAATGGCATGTATAATGAAATTCAATACTCTCTATGGTAGTCCTAGAACTGACTAAATCGTAACTCTGATACTACTAAATATAACACCCCTTACCCGTATCTGATGTCGGAACAGGGCACGAGGCGTTACCATACATGTACTCAGACATTTTCAGAAAATACGGACTATGTAATTTCGTTTCAAATTAAAACCAATCAAACCACATCTGTGTGTCCCAATTATGGGCCAACAAGGCCCTAAACATACATTGAGAATGGTCTGAGACAAAACCAAGGTCCTAAGGAAAATTTAAGAAAATTTCTAGGTTAATGTCTCACACGCCCGTGTGGAGACAATGCACACGCCCGTCTCCCCTACCCGTGTAGAATTAATTGCATTTTATTTTCTACTTCAAACCTACAGGGGTTTTTACACTGCCAAGCACACGCCCATGTCCCTGGCCTGTGTCCTTCACACAGCCTAGACACGCCCATGTCAAAAAACTCGAGCACTCTGTTTATGACATTAGCATGCATTTAGGGGCACACGGCCAAGTCACACGCCTGTGTGCTAGGCCGTGTCCACCACACGATTGAGACACATAGCCGTGTCTCTACCTGTGTGTTTACTACCATGCATTCTGACTTAAAACTTTTAGGTGCAGGGGACACACAGCCATACCACACGCCCATAGATCTATCCATGTGTCACACACGGCCTAGACACATGCCCGTGTGTCTACCCATGAGGACCTTATTAGGCTATTTTTTGAGCCTCTGGTCACCCTCTAACATCAAAACACACTTATAAGTTTTAATAATATTTAACATGGCCTAATTATACTTTTAAACGACCCTGATAAACCTCATTGCATGTAAACTTCATCTCATCGGTTTTACGCATGCTAGGTTATCCCATTTGTATTAAGGATTTCTATGTCTTATAACACTTTTAAGATTGGCTCATTATTATAACTCATTGCCAATTATGGCCTAGCCATCCCATGTGATTTGGTCACATTACATTTATCCAAAAGTGATATACCATATTTCATCCTCACTAGAACAATTGAACATAAACACGCACAAATTTGTAGGTCATAACCTACATCAAAATGAGCCAATTCCCATGGTCATCTACAAGCGAATATGTATACCTTTACAAGCCTTTATATTGGAAAATCAAATGACACATATAACAAAATAAAAAAAGCCCTTTACATGCCATTGAACAAAATAAAAGTATCTATATACCAAAGCTGGACAAGATGATAGTGTGTTGACTCTCCAATTGTCTTCCAATTTCTAAAAGTACTCGGGCCCTGTAAGATAGGGAAAAGAGAGGGATAAGCATTTACATGTTTAGTAAGTTCGAATAACTAGAAAGTAAACTTACTGATTAATTAGCATACAACCATATTAGGCAATATAACCAACAAGCATGAAATGGTTTCCCTATCACATGCACTCAATCAACAGGTTAGTCTCATAACAATATATTATCAAATTTGTCTTAGATAAGCTCATCATCCAACATTTACGTTTTTATATCTCATGTTAATCCTGTTGAGCTTTTCAGAAATCTCGATGGGTTATCCATTTACCATCAAGTCATAAGAGTGATCATCTCGTGTACGCACTCCGCGAATCTCACATCTTATGGCGGGATTACCAGTCCAGGCTAAATCCCCCGTAATGTAAACTCATAGGGTGATATCGGGATTACCAGTCCAGGCTAAATCCCTTATAGCGATAAACACCCTTAATGAGTTCGGATCTAAATTACCAGTCTAGGATAAATTCAGACCCTAATCAGATTACCCATCTGGGCTAAATCCATAATGCACACATATTCTTTGGGAGGCTCGATCACTCAAGGAACACCCATCCGGGCTAGATCCTTTCTATATTTGAGATCAACGGATTACCCATCCGGGCTAAATCCTTTTCTACAACACATACAGGATCTCAAGTCATGCAATTCATGGTTTATCCATCGAATTTCCTTTTTAACTTCAACCGGAACATTTATCATCTCATCATTATCATTATCACATTTCATGGATTGTATGCCATCAACATATACAATTATCATACAATCATAAAACATGCAATTAAGCATATTAAGAGTTTACTTTAAGTTATTCGAACTTACCCGGTACTTGTTTCTATTTCGCGTTTCGGTTATTCTGAAACCTTTCGTTTTCCTCGATCAACCTCTAAAATTTGTTCCTCAAGGTCTATAACAATAAAAATGAATCATTAATACCTCACATTATTCTTTTCGAGCCTAAATCTCTCCCAGACAAAATGATCGTTTTGCCCCTAACCTTTATGTTATTTATAGTTTAGTCCCTAGGCTCGTATGATGAAATGCATGAAATTTCTACTTTATCCAAGCCTAGATGAATGTTTTTCCCTCTTATGCAGCCCACATTTTCCATTATTTCACATTCTTCTACCCACTTTTTGCAACTTTTACAAAATGGTCCCAAAGCCATTTCCATGAAAAATCACTTAGTAAAAGTTGTTTACCATCCTTTAAACTTTCATATTCCTCCATAAACCATTAAAATACAAGTGACTCATGCATGGGTAAATTTCTAAACATGAACCCTAGCATGAAATATGGGTAGAAATAGAGAGAGTAAGTTATTGGGACTTCAAAAATACAAAGAACATTCAAAACGGGGCTAGAGAGCCCTTACTATTGAGCTTGAAAATGTTAAAAACCCTAGCTTTGGAGGTTTGAGAAATTCAGCTGTATGAGGGAGAAGAATGGCTAATTTTTGGCTTATTTTTCCCATTTTATATCATTAATTAGCCAAATGACCAAAATGCCCTTAAGCCCTTTCTTTCAAATTTTATCCATACCCATTTTTGTCCAAAAACTTAGAAATTGGGAAATTTTCTAACCTTCTAATTAATAATCTAAAGCAATTTCATACAAATTGCTTCTAGAACCCAAGTTTTTCAATTTATTCAATTTGGTCCTTATTTTCCAATTGGACACCTTACTCATAGAATTTCTTCATGAAACTTTAACACATGCATTTTTCATATTCTAGACCTCATAATTATCATAAAAAAATATTTTTAAATGTTGAATTTGTGCTATCAAAACCACTGTTCCGACTAGGCCCTATTTTGGGATGTTACATTCTTGAGCTGAAACAAGGCCATTTTTTTGTTACAGAATACTAGCGAAAGTTTGGTAGATTGAGTCAATATGCACGGGAATGTGTCTCGATTGAAGCAATAATGTGTAAAAGGTTTGAAGATGGCTTAAATGAATACATTCGTTTGTTAGTTGGAATTCTGGAGATAAAAGAGTTCATTGTGCTTGTTGAACGAGCATGTAAAGATGAAGAACTCGGGAAAGAGAAAAGAAAAGCAGATTCAAAAGATTGAGAGGTGCGAAAAAGATCATCGAATAAGTCATTTCAGTTAGCATCAAAGAAATTTTGAGATGATTATAGCCGTTCAAAGGCTAATATGGGACATTTGAGTAGAGATCGTACTAGATCACATTCGAGCTACAGAGCTCCAGCTACTTCTATTGCAAGTGTTGAAAATGTCTGATCTGATCGACCTAAGTGTAGACACTATGGTAAAAGTCATCTGGGAAGTTATAGATTGAATGACTGAGCTTGATTTAGATGTAGATCCTTAGATCATTTTATCCATGAATGTCCTGAGTCTATAGAGCAAGAGATTGTGCAAAATCTAAGGCCGAGTGGCAATACAGCTCGAGGTAGACCACCTAGAAACACGAGTAATTCAAGTGGCACTTAGAGGATGACTAAAGACACCGCTGTTAGATATGAGGCTCGAGCACATGCCAGAGCTTATGCTATCCGCGCTCGCGAGGAAGCTTTGCCTCTAAATGTTATTACTGGTACTTTCACACTTTATGATACTAACGTTGTTGCATTGATTGATCCTAAATCAACTCATTCTTATCTATGTGAGACTTTAGTATACAGTAAGACTTTGCCTATAGAGTCTACTGAATTTGTGATTAGAGTATCGAACCCCTTAGGCAAATGTGTTCTAGTTGATAAAGTATGCAAGAACTGTCTGTTGATGATTCAAGATAATTGCTTTCCAGCTGATTTGATGTTGTTACCATTTGACGAGTTTGATATAATTCTAGGTATGGATTGGCTAACTTTGCATGATGCTATTGTGAATTGCAAACAAAAGATGATTGATCTGAGATGCAAGAATGATGAAGTAATCCAAATTGAGACCAGTGATTTGAATAAGTTACCAGTTGTGATATCTACAATGAAAGCTCTAAAATATATGAAAAAGGGTTGTGACCTACTTTGCCTATGTGATTGATTCGAAAGAGACAGAAAAGAAAATTGAATCAGTGCCTGTTGTCTGTGAATTCCCTAATGTGTTTCCTGATGAGTTATCGGGTTTATCACCGATCTGAGAGGTTGAGTTTGGCATTGAATTAGTGCAAGGAACCACTCCAATATCAATAGCTCCGTATAGAATGGCTCTGATAGAATTGAAAGAATTGAAGTCTCAGTTACAAGAGTTGACTAATAGAGGATTCGCGAGACCAAGTTTCTCACCTTAGGGTGCTCCTGTTCTGTTTGTGAAAAAGAAAGATGGTACAGTGAGAATGTGCATTGATTATCGTCAGTTGAACAAAGTGACTATCAAGAACAAATATCCTCTACTCAGAATTGACGATTTGTTTGATCAGTTAAAAGGAGCTACCATGTTTTCAAAGATAGATCTGAGATCAGGCTATTATCAGTTGAGAGTAAAGGATTCAGACATTCCGAAAACTACTTTCCGAACGAGGTACAGACACTATGAGTTTTTAGTTATGCCTTTAGGATTAACGAATGCACCTGCTATTTTTATGGATTTGATGAACAGAATTTTTAGACAGTATTTGGATCAATTTGTAGTTGTGTTTATAGATGACATCCTGATATATTCTCGTAATGAATCCGAGCATGCTGAACATCTAAGAATAGTGATACAGACTTTTTGTGATAATTTTTTGTATGCGAAGTTTAGCAAATATGAATTCTGGTTACGAGAAGTTAGTTTTCTAGGACATGTTCTGTCAACATTTGGTATCTAAGTTGATCCGAGCAAGATTTCAGCTATTTTGGATTGAAAGCCTCCTAGAAATATCTCTGAAGTCTGTAGTTTTCTGAGATTTGCTGGTTATTACTGACAGTTCATAAAAGGATTTTCTATGATACCATTAACTAAATTACTTCAGAATGATGTGAAATTTGAATGGTCTGAAAAGTGTCAGAAAAGCTTTGATCAGTTGAAAGCCTTGTTGACCGAAGCTTTGGTATTAGTGCAACTAGAATCAGGTAAAGAATTCGTGATTTACAGTAATGCTTCATTAAATTTTATAGGTTGTGTTTTGATGCAAGAAGGTAAGGTTGTAGCTTATGCTTCGGGACAATTGAAGCCATATGAAAAGAATTATCCGACTCACGACCTTGAATTAGTTGCGATTGTGTTTTCTTTGAAGATTTGGCGTCACTATTTGTTTGGTGAGTAATATCACGTGTTTTCAGATCATAAAAGTCTAAAATATCTGGTGACTCAGAAAGATTTGAACCTGAGACAGAGAAGATGGCTAGAACAGCTAAAAGACTACGAGCTTGTTATTGATTATCATCTGGGAAAAGCAAATGTTGTTGCTGATGCTTTGAGCCGGAAATCATTGTTTGCACTACATGCGATGAATGCTCATTTGGTTCTGTCTGATGATGGTTCAATTTTAGCTGAACTGAAAGCAAGGCCATTGTTTTTACAACAGATTTGTGATGCCCAGAGAGTTGATAATGAAATGTTAGCAAAACGAGCTCAGTGTGATTCGAACCCTGATTTAGAATTTCAAGTGGATACTGATGATTGTTTGAGGTTCAAAGGCCAAATTTGTATTCCGAGGAATTCAGAGTTAATTCAGATGATTTTGAATGAAGCTTATAGTAGTTTTTTATCAATGCATCCAAGTAGTACGAAAATGTATAATGATTTGAAACAGCTATACTAGTGGCATGGCATGAAAAGAGATATCTTTGATTTTGTTTCGAAATGTTTGATATGTCAGCAAGTTAAAGCTGAACATCAAGTGCCATCCAGTTTGTTACAGCCAATTATGATTCCCAAATGGAAATGGGATAGAATAACGATGGATTTTGTTTCGGGTTTGCCCCTATCTCCAAGAAAGAAAGATGTAATTTGGGTTGTGGTTGACTGATTGACAAAATCAGCTCATTTTATTCTGGTACGATCTGACTACTCGCTTGATAAATTAGTTAAGTTATACATTTCTGATATTTTGAGATTGCATGGGGTGCCATTTTCTATTATGCCAGATAGAGATTCGAGATTCACTTCGCGATTTTGGGAGAAACTATAAGAGGCTTTAGGTACAAAATTACACTTTAGTACTGCTTTTCACCCGTAGACGGATGGTCAATCTGAGCTGATTATTTAGATTCTCGAGGATATGTTGAGATGTTGCATTCTTGAGTTTGAAGGTACGTTGGAATAGTATTTGCCATTGATTCAATTTGCATATAATAATAGTTTTCAATCAAGCATTAAAATGGCACCGTACAAAGCCTTATATGGTAGAAAACGTTGTACACCATTGTACTGGTTAGAGCTCAGTGAAAATAAGATACACCGGGTTGACTTGATAAAAGAGATTGAACAAAAAGTAAAAACCATCCAAGATAGTCTGAAAGCAGCTTCTGATCGTCAGAAATCATATGCAGACTTGAAACAAAAAGATGTTGAATTCGATATTGGTGATAAAGTGTTTTTGAAAGTGTCCCCGTGGACGAAAGTACTCCGATTCGGTAGAAAAGGCAAGTTGAGTCCAAGGTTTATCAGGCCATTTGAGATTATCGAGCATATCGGGCCGGTTGCATATAGATTGTTATTGCCACCTGAGTTAGAAAAGATCTGCAACGTATTTCATGTATCGATGCTTCGACGATACAGATCCGACCCTTTGCATGTGATTACTCGGTCCGAAATAGAAATTCAGTCTGATATGACTTACAAAGAAAAATCGATCTGTATCTTAGCTCACGGGATTAAAGAATTAAGAAATAAGAAATAAGAAATAAAAAAATTCCATTAGTAAAAGTGTTATGGCATCGACACGGAGTCGAAAAAGCTACGTGGGAGCCCAAAGCTGCTATGAGATAGCAATATCTGAATTTGTTCAACGGTAAGATTTTCGAGGACGAAAATCCCTAAGGGGGGAAGAGTTGTAACAACCCGGTTTAGACCATAGTTGGAATAGTGGTTTTGGGACCACAAATCCTAGTCAGAAGAATATTTTAATATTATTTTCCGTGCTTGTAATATGTGAATTTTTATGTGTGAAAGTTTTCTATAAAAATTTGATCGTTCGTATGTTTAATTTAGAAAAAGGACTTAATCGCGGAAAATGAAAAATTAGCATGCTATGTGTTAAAAGTGCTTAAATGTTATGTCTTATTAAATGGAAGGTCCTTATGTTGTAATTAGACCGTTGGATTAATGCATGGACAAAGTTAGACATGAATTAGTGGTTTATTAATGTTATAATGCAAGGGTATAATGGTAAACTAGTTATTAATGATGAATAATAAAATAAGAAATGAAATTGGTGCTTCATTCATCTTTGTTTTGCTGAAATTGAAGAAGAAAAGATAGGGTTTATGTGTTTGAAGCATTCCGCCAACATCTAGCTTGATTAAAGGTTCATTTTGACTCGATTTTTAGTAATTTTTACGTTTTTGTGATCGTTGCTTAGTAATCTTTCAAGCCCATGCCTCAATTTTTGAATTTGATTATGATTTTAAGATGTGCCATTGTTGATAATGTGAGTTTTATGAAGTTTGATGATAGAAAATAAAATATATGTGTTAGATTACTATGTTTTGTATTGGGATTTTTGATGAATTTGAGTATTTTGGACTAAATTGTGAAAATGAGAAATTGAAGGACTAAAATGTGAAATAAATGAAATATGTGGGCTTATATGAGCTAAAGGAAAATTCGGTTAGGCATGTGTTAAAAGAAATTATGTTTATTTTATGATTTTATGTATTAGGGACTAAAGTGTTAAAATGTGAAAATGTGAGGGCTAATTTGTAAAATGCCCTAAATATGTGTATATGGATTGATTTGAATGAATTTGAGATTGAATAAGACAAATTTGAATGTGTTTAGATCAAGAACCAAAGAAAACATAATTAGATCGGGGAAAGTCGAAAATGGTTGAATAGTCGTTCGTTTACGTTCATTCCTATACGAGGTAAGTCTATATACAAATAAATGTGTCTGAATTGATTTATTCATATTTATATGATATTGGATTGTGATGAATGGCTATTTGAGCTGAATATGTGAAATTGAGAAAGTTTCGATAATGTGACGACGTCTGAAAAGTCCCTACGAACCGTAGGAATAGTTAGGATACATATGTCATGACATAGGATTTTAATATGTGATTTCGTGTAAAACCACGTCTGGGACATTGGTATCGATTTGAGATTGAAGTGTAAGACCATGTCTAGGATATCGACATTGTATTTGATTCTGTGTAAGACCCTGTCTGGGACAGTGCAATCGATATTTGATTACATGTAAGACCACATCTAGGACGTTGGCATTGTACAAGTTTTCTAAGTTATCCGTGTATCCTATTTTATTCCATACGGTTCAACGGGCATTCCGAGAAATGAATGAATATATGAAATGTATATCCGATTCAGGTACGTTCAAAGTGTGTATAAAGTTGAGAATGGAAAGTGAGTATATGTTAATTGTGATTAAAAGATGATATGTGATGTTTATGAAAATGAAATATGCTATATGTGAAAGTGAAATGAATTGGGATCATATGTTTTGTATATGAACAAATGGGCATGATATGCTTCATATAATGCATATATGAAATGGTCATGAATCTTAAATGAATGAACTGAATTATACTTGATTCATGAGTTGAATTTATTTGTATATGGCTTACTAAGCTTTCACAAGCTTACGTTGTGTGTGTTTTTTAATTGTTTTATAGATTATCAAAGCTACTGGAAGCTCGGGGATCATAGAGAGTCATCATCGCACTATCAAACTTAATTTTGCTACCTTTTGAAAATGTATATATCAAAGTATGGCATGTATAGGCTAGGACTATTGTGGTATGTTTTGAGATGGGTATATCATGCCATGAGATATGGCTTGATTATGGTTGAACTCATGGTTTGATTTTGGTATATAATATGTGATGCAAAAATGGTATTTTTGGTAAGGTTGTTACAATTTTGAAATGGTTATAAGAGTGATATGAATCATACGTTTTTGATATAAAGTTATTACTTTGAATTGGTATGTTTGAGTTGGATTTGTATATGGGAATGATTGATGATATCATGGGTCAATTTGTGCATGATTTAGTATGTTTTTGGTTTCCTTTGCGACATGAAATGTGCTTGGTCTTATGCAGGTAGGGATGACCCAAAAGGGGTGGCAATTTGGCTTTTCAAATGGCCTATTTTTGTCCACACGGGCAGAGATAGGGGCATGTGTCTCAGCCGTGTGCGACACACGGTCATATTCCACAGTCGTGTGTCCCCTTGGCTTTCGATCACGGCCAAGGCACACGGGCATGTCTCCGACCATGTGGTTTAAGTCAGTATGTATGTCTTGTTTTGCCATGATTTAGACACACGGGTGTGTCTAAAGCCATGTGAGGGACACGGCTTGCTCACACGGGTGTGTGACCTTTATAACTTAGAAAAAAATTGTTAAGTTTAGGAAAACTTTTGTATGTGTTTGGTTTATTCCCGACCTTTTTCTAATGCATGTTTAAGGTCTCGTTGACCTAAGAAAGGGACTTTATGTTGATATTTGACTATGATTTGACGATGTAAGACTTTTGATAGTGAAATGATTGTGAATCATTCCGATATGTCCGATAATGCCTCTTAACCCTAGTTCGATGACGGATACAGGTTAGGGGTGTTACATTTGAGCTTGATGTTGTATAAAATAAGTGATTCAAGTTGCTTCATGTTGAAATTGTATTGAATTGCTACCAAACCTAGAACAAATCCATGTGTGTTTGATAAGGGTACTAAACAAATGTTATCATTTTAATTGTTGTCCAGAATAGCCCAAGTGCGTACGAAGGTGAAAGTATCCTTATTAAATATTACCAGGTGCCAGTGACGTGTAGTCAAAGAAAGAAATGATTGAATGTTTACTAGTATAAGTATAATGATATGTTTATATAATTCGAATTGAAATGGGAAGATTGTTTTTAGTCTTGGGCACTTAACATGTTCAGGTTGAATATGTATAGCGTAGTAACTTCATGAATTAAGTACACAGTAGAGAAATATATATATGTTTATTTACATTTTTTACTCAAGATATAATTGATTTCACTATTATTACATGTTTAAGTTATGGAAATACCATTGAGTACTTTTCTCAGCGTGTGGTTTGTTTCTCTGTGTGCAGGTTAGATGTATTTCGAGATTTTCCAAGCATCAACCTCAACATCCATCCACAATCTCGGTCTTAGAAATGTTTGGTTATTCCATCCTTATTTATAATTGGCATGTACCTAGTAGGCTAGATTCTGCGGTATTAAAGAATATTACAAATAGACTTTGATCTTCATAGTCCACTACTAATAAATATGTATATATATATTGTTGATCGGTGGTATATTATTAGTTGCATAAATAGGTAAAACTCATATTTACTTAAGTTTGTTTGAGGAATGCATATATTCGCTTGATTTTAGTCTCATTAATTCTGAATAAATCATGGTTGCTCCGGCAATGAATGTGACACACCATAACTTAGACTTGACGATTGGGTCGAGTTTAAGGTGTTGCAATATATATTATTAAAAACAAAATTAAAATGGTACTATGCCACTTTAAAAACAATTAAAGATACAAGTAAATAGCCTTTGACGTCTTCTTAAAAAAGTATCCAATAGTTTGTACAAAAATTTCCTTTTGAGTTACTACTTGACTTATAGTTCAAAACTCTACACAACTTAATCTGATAATGGCATAAAGCACAATTGATAATAAGCCAACAAGGCTACCAATAAACATTTAAGTACAAAATATCATTTCAAAATACAGTTTGATGATTTTTAAATGGTGACGTCTAACATCGTGTTCTGAGCATTATCCTTTTCAGCTAACTCTGGGCAATCTTTTATAAAGAGATCTCGTGAACCAAAACTGTAACAAGCTCTGTTATTACTTTTCCCCCAGCAATCAACAAAATGTCGTCTTCCACATTGTTGACACTCAGGCTTAGCATCTTTTATGTTACCAATGCTCGATACCGATGTGGTTTGAGCTTTAGGATTAGTGTATTACTTCCCTCGATCTCTACTCTGATATCCCGTTGAAGCTGTCGATCGATTAAAGTAAACTCTTGATTTCTTCGATGAAGAATGATAAGATCTGTTCATCGATCGCTTCCTCGAATCTCTAGCCTTTGAATCAGCTTTTCTCTTTTCTTTACTGAGATCTTCAGCTTTATAGGCCCTCTCAACCAGTACTATGAATTGTTTCAGTTCAAGTATCCCGACTAACAGTTTTATGTCTTCATTTAATCCATCAACAAATCTTTTACACATGATCTCTTCAGTAGACATGTATTCTCGAGCATACTTGCTCAAACGTACAAATTCTCTTTCGTATTCTGTTACCGTCATCTGGCCCTATTTTAACTCCCGAAACTCTTTATTTTTCTTATCGAGGAATCATTGACTTATATACTTCTTCTGAAACTCAGTCTGAAAGAATTCCCAGGTAACTCATTCTCTACAAACCACCGATGTAAACGTTTTCCACCAGTGATATGCATTATCTCTAAGCAAAGATACTACACATTTGATACATTCATCTGGACTGCAGGACAATTCATCAAATACTCGGATAGTATTCTCAAGCCAGAACTCAGCCCTCTCGGCATCATCATCAACTGTAGCCTAAAAGTCTTCAGCCCCGTCCTTACGAATCTTATCAATAGGTGGCTTACTCGGTCGAATCAAATCTATTACTTGTGGCATAACCGAGACTTGTTGAGGAACAAGTGGGGGTGGAGGTTGTTGAGCAGCTGGATTCGTTCGTACGAACTCCGTAAACCACTTAGTCATCATTTCGAAGAAGGCTTGCTTAGCTTCTCCTCCCTAACTACTAGATATCGACCTAGATTCAACCGGTGCTGCCCTTTGGGCAGGAGCGGGCACATTTCTCTCAATATCATCAGCTATCACTCGTTTAGGATCCATTAGCTATATGAAAAACACATTTTAACCGTCAGAAATCACCACACTATCAAAATTTATATATATGACATGTATAGCTAGACTCTCACACACTACATTAGTCCTAGAATCGACTAAACCGTAGCTCTGATACCAACAAATTGTAACACTCCTAACCCGTATCCGTCACTGGATTAGGGTTAAAGGCGTTACCGAACAAATTGAAACACTTTATGAACAATTCATATACATCATTCTCAAATCATAATAAAAAATCAACAATAAGTCCCTTACTTAGGTCATCGAGAACTTAAACAAGCATTAGAAAGAGGTCGGGACTAAACCGAGCTCATACAAAATTTTTTGAAACTTAAACATTTTTCAAAGTAACAGAGGTCACATGCCCATATGAACAGGCCGTGTGCCTCACACTGTACTAGACATTCCTATGTGTCTAGGCGATGGCAAAGTAGGGCATACATATTGACTTAACCACATGGCCACAAGACACACCCGTGTGCCTTGGCCGTGGTCGAAACTGACTTGGGTCACACGGCTGACCACACGCCCGTGTGTCCAGCCTGTGTACCTTTTGAAATGGGCCCACATGCCTATGTGCCAAGGCTGTGTGCCTCACACGGCTACTAGACACGCCCATGTGTCTAAGACGTGCTCAAAATTGACTTGTAAAACTAAGTTACAGCAGGCACACGGTCGAGACACACGCCTGTGTGCTCAACCGTGTGGGCTAAAATTAGGATTGGTTTAAACCACATTTCCCACCTATCTCAAGCACTCCAAAACCACAACATTTTAGCATTATTTTCATACATTCATAGGCAACCAAATCAACCATTTTGTATATATTTCATGCCATTCAAATACCATCCAATTCAATACTCAATTTCACAACCAAAACATACCAAATCAATGTACCAAAATCATCACAACTTACATAAGTTCCAAATACATAAACTCATCATTTTATCACATAATTCATACCACAAAACTTACCAATTCAACATTCCATATTCAAACCATCACATGAACATTATATAAATCATATAACTTACCTATCAAACACATCATTTAGGCCAATTTAAAAGGCCATAAATACCAATATTTACAAGCCAAGTCTCATGGCTATAATCACAACACAAAACATACCAAAATAACTCTAGCTTATACATGCCATATACCATACATACAACTCTTAAAAATGGTACCAAAATAGATGTCGGATAGTGTATTGATGTCGCTGACGATCCCCAGATCCGAGCTAGCTTTATAACACTAAAAAGTGGAGAACATTTCACACAGTAAGCTTTAAAGCTTAGTAAGTTCATGATATAACATATTTAACTCATAAATCAATTATGATTCAATCAACTAATCAATAATTAATAAAGCTCATCATATTACTCATTCTTATTGAAGATTATATCTTACTTTCATACCACATATTTAAGCTTATAATTAGCATTCATAATGCTATTCAATCCAACTCATTTCGTCTACTTCATACCTAATATCATCAACCACATAGGTTTTGTACATACCTGATTCATCACATTCTTATCTATCATATTTATCACTTCAATACTCGATGCACTAAGCCATTAGATCACGCTTTAACATTCAAAGAACTCGCACACTTAGCGGCAATTGATTAGCCAAAGCTATAATAATTTTGCACACTTAGTGCCATTATATTAAACCAAATTTATATCGGTATCTCACATATAGTGCCACTTACTCAGCCAACACTGTCATAATATCGCACACTCAGTGCCATTTTAGTAACCGTAGCTATTTCATTATCCGCACACTTAGTGCCTCATATAATCAATTTACATTTCACATACTCAAGCTTCACCATCTCATTTCCATACATTCCATCATATATAAACATTGTTTAAACCAAATGTATTATACACGAACTTACGTCAAACGTAAAAAAGACGATATTAGTCGATCAATCGAACACTTTGTTTCTGCCTCGATCTAGGTCTGAATTTCTCCTTTCTTGATCTATATGTATTCAAAATTAACTCATTTAATCACTAACACATTCAATTTAATACACAACACATCTTTGGGCCTTTTTTTGCACTTTAGCCCCTAAAGTTACACATTTTAACATTTTAGTCCTTATTACACAAAACACCAAATATACAAATTTCATCAAAACCATGCCTTAGCCGAATTTTCCTATAGTCCCTATCAGCCCATATTTATCATTTATTTTACATTTCAACCCCTCAATTTCTCATTTTTACAAATTAGTCTCTAATATGCATTTTTACTCAAAATCACTTTACAAAACATGTATATCAAGCACTAAGCTTTCATATTTCATCATTTAATATCACAAAACTCATGAATTCAGCAATGGCATTTCATCAAATTATCAACAATTTCATAAATTTAAGTATGGGCTAGCTAGAACACTTAACAACGATCACAAAAATGTAGAAATCATAAAAAATCGAGTAAAACTCATACCTTAATCACAAATTCTCCTAGACGAAACCTTAAAACTCTTTTTCCTTTCTTTTCTTCTTCAATTTTTGGCAACCATGGATGATAATGGCTTAATTTTGATTTTTTTTTTTAATTAATAAACATTCATAAGCCATTTACATATTTAACCTTATTATTTTCATTATAATTCCACTATCTCATGTCCATTAATGTCCATGCATTAATTCAATGGAATAATTGCAGCATAAGGACCTCACATATATAAAAACATAGCAATTTGACACGTTAGCCATTAGAACGCATCTTTTGCATTTTCTGCGATTAGGTCTTTTTTTGCAAATTAAGCACACAAATGATAAAATTTCCACACGAAATTTCTACACATATCAATTCACATATTATAAACACCAAGAATAATAAAAAATAATTTTTTGATCTCGAATTTGTTGTCTCGAAACCACTATTCTGACTAGGGTCTAAACCAGGCTGTTACAAGGTTGCTAGTCTGGTTGTTCCTTTGCTATCACTACGTTCAACTAATGACCTGAAAGTAAGACGGAACTAGGTAAGTTCGAGAGAAATTAAAGATTTCCCAAGAAATGAATCCCACTAAAATACCATTAGACGTTTAAAGGTTAGACTCAAATTAACAAATTAGCTCACCATACTTGGCAGATACAACTCTCTCTTATCTGAAGTATCCGCTAGCAGATACTACGACAATCAAATTTAGCCTACCAGTAGACACTAACTATGTTTGGAATCTCGCATATGACAGACATGAGCACAACTGCTCTGTGGGTACACCACTTATATGAACTACCCTTTTATAACTATCAGGCTTACTGATTACATTTCATGTAACGTGCATTTCTTATTTTACACTCATGCACCCTTTTTTCCACGTACTCTCTTGTGCTAGCTTCTAATCCTAGTTTCAAAGAATCATTTTACTCTATCTTCATACTACTTATCAAAGCCATTTATTTGTCATCTCCTCCATACCCTAACAAGTGTTCCCTCACAAGGCTGGGTTTCTACCAATCACAATTTGCACCAAAGTGCCATATCGGAGGCAAAACATATTATCATGTATCTTCTTTTTATCATTATACACAACATCCCTCCATTGCCTCCTTACACTAGTCTGGATACGGAGCTTCTACACCAAGGAAAGAATATTTACACCATGTATATACCAAGTTTTCTAGGTCTATTTAACCGTTTATACCCTTACATTTGCTGACTCTTTTAACGCATTTCTTTAGACATGAGCACTAAAGCCAAAGGAAAATGCCACTTACTTGGCTATACAATGATAAAGGATAAATGAAATAATACAGATATCAGACTTAAGGTGCAAAGGAACTCACCAAAATTCTTTACTCAGAGTTTTATCTACTTACGAGTTCCTTCCTTTTGGTATTAGGACCTTCTGTTTCTTTAGCCAAAAGAAAATAAAATGAATTCTTTAATCATCAAACACAACCAAAACATTACAAAATAGTAAGAATCTATAGACATGCAAACAGTTTCTAGAAAGAAGTTCCCTTCTTATCCAGTATCCAAAGAAAACCCTACAGAACCTCTCTTACAACAACCTCTTACTATCTGGTAAAACTTAAAGGAAGGTTTAAGAGTTTACCAACAAACAAATAGAACAAAAGCTCTCCAAATCTTAACAGACAACACCTTTATTAACGATGAAGAACTTTCTTGGTTTTTCTTCGATGATAACAAAGTCTAGTAGAGAAGATGAAACATAAGTCTACTCTCCACTACCAGGTTTTCATGTTTATAGATAACTCAAATTCAAAGCCCATTCATGATTAACTCTAATCAGTACTCGTTCTCACCTGCTTCCACTTATTAATCACATCCTATGAGGCTCCTCAGGTGTCCTAATTACTGACACATTACCTCCATTAGGATGCTAGACGACTTCAATGTATCCCACTAACTATCACACTTACATTAGCAACGACACAAAAACACAAGTGTCTAACTTATTAGCAAGAAAGTCCTCCTAATAATGTTCTCAACATAACCAAGAACTCGCTATCCCATGTAGTAGAACTCCGCAGTTGGCAGAGTTCTACGAAGTACTTTGCCCCAAAGTTACCATCATCATTAAGTCTAAGTCTTGCGACTTAGGCGGTCTTCACCAACGTAATCTCCCAAACCAAACTGGTTCGCCAAACCAGGGTGTGACAAAAGTTCATCAACGCGTACATTAATCACCTATTTATAAATCTTATAGCCCACTCAAAACATATGCAACCACCCTTACACTCTAATAATGAATTATGAATTATTAGACTTAAAAATGAATTATGGTTAATGCACGTTCTTAAAACCATGTTGTCATTTAAAGTCACATCTTTAAATTGTAATTACATCATCCACCCAACATTCAAAATTCAAAAAATAAAATAGGGTAATAATAATACATGAACTTCTCTTCCAAAGGGTAATAATAATACGTGAACTTATCTCCCATTAACTACTCTCCCATTTACTTCTCTCCCTGACCGTGCCAACCTCCGTGCCTCACTTATCTCGAGGGAGGTCACTTTATAACCTCCCTTTGGACTGGGAAGCAATTTTTATTCCACCTCCACTGGGACCTCACCAAAGAAGCCCCTTCACCTATCACCACTACCAAATACCTTGTCGACAAGACAACTATCATCCATCACTAGCTCAATGATGGAGAAATTGAGTGGAGGCGATAGATCTGGAGACAATATGGAATTAAAATAGTAGACTTTGAGGCATGGATGATGCTTTCCAAAGAGAACTATTTCCCCCACACAAAGTTGTAAGAGGGTTAAGACAAAGGTCCTCCCGGGATACAATGAAACTTTTTGAATTTCCTTTGAGTAGCAAAATCGAGGAATTCCCTAACTCTTTCTCTAATTTTTGAAATTGGATTGATTGTGATGATCCATGTGACCACCGTAGTCCCTTTATTTATATGCACTCAATTGACACTTTTTTGAAGAGCCACAACCCTTCGTGTTGGACATACTTCTTAGAAGAAACATGTCCTATGGAAATCAAATGTATCTATTGGATGAATAAATAATCACTTCCTAAATTTGAATAAGTGTTCATGACTAATGAATTTGCAATCTACAATTTCCAACAATCCCACTCTAGATTGTTAATTCTAGAAAATAAGTACACAACGATTATGCATAAAGAAGGGTGTCTGCAAATTAAACCTTCCTTTAGTGCAAATTCTCAAAGTATCAACAAAGTGAATGGTGGCTAGTCACTTGAACCATCACTCTTAAAGTCAATACCGAAAAAGTTCACACATAACTGTAGAGTATTAGAGTAAGACTTTCTTTTCTTTAGCACCGTTATGGTGATGTGCTCATCTCCTTTCATGAACATGTGCGAGAGAAAACCATAAAGAAACTCTCATTGAAGTGACACCACTTTATGTCCTTATAGGTGGATTTCATGACAATTAATGTCCATCCATTAAGGGTAAAACTCATCCCCCATAAACATAAACAGTAAATCCTGATTTTTAGTGCACATTATCATTCAATAACTTGTTATTACCCTTTGAACCTCGAAACTAACTTTTGTCTAGAACAAGATAGGTTTCCATTATCAATGACGCAATTAGAATGGTTTCAATCTCATCTTAGTGGTAGTGCTCTTAACCAAATCCCTTGCCAAACCTTTTGTCAATGGATCCGCTAAATTGTTAATTGACTTAACATAGGCAACAACTATTACACCATCTCTAATTAGTTGTCTACCATACTCACGTATCAAACTTATATGTCTAGACTTTCCATTATACATTTTATTGTACGCTCAAGACATGGTGGATTCATTATCATAATATAAAAAAATGGTGAACCTACATTGTATCCACAACTTTATATCTAGAAAGAGAGCTTTTGTTCATTCCACTTCCTTGTTAGTAGCCGCCATGGGTATAAATTCAGCCTCTATGGTTGAATGTGAGATGTGTAATAGCCCATTTTTAGTGAAATCAGAACAGTGGTTTTGGGACCATAAATTTGATGAGTAAATTATTATTATTTTTATTCTCTTAACGTCTTTGAAATATTAGAAAGGATGTATTGAAATATAGTTAAGAAATTTTGATGTTTGCATGTTTAATTAAGTAAAAAGAACTAAATCATAAAATATGCAAAGTAGAGTTCTATAGGTTAAATGTATCAGTTAGCTATGAAATTTTAAAGTAAGGGGATTTAAATGGTAATTAGACCATTATTATTAGTGGACAAATATGGGCATTAAATTGATGTTTTATTAGTTTAAATTAAAGGTTAGTAAAGTAATTTAATAAATAAGTAAAGTAAAATAAAAAACAAATGTATCATCTTCTTTAACTTTTATTTCCGCCAAAAATTGATGAAGAAGAAAGCCATAGCTAGTGCTAGACATTCAACGAAGCTCATTTAGTGCATGTAAGTGTTATTTTGTCCCATTTTTAATGATTTCTATGTTATTGAAGTCGTTGTAGCTTAATTTAGCTAGCCCGAGGGTCAATTTGCAAAACTATTAAAGAGTTAGGGTTTTTCCATGGATGTTCTTACATGATTTTTTATGTTTGATGGAAGATTATGAGTTCTTGTTGTTAAATAAACAAGTTTTGTAAAAAGATTTTTGATGAAATTGTCATTTGGGGACTTATTTGTGAAAATGATAAAAGTTTAAGTTAAATTCATGAAATGGTGATTTGTATGAGTTGGTAGATGTCCCTAATGAATTTTACTAGCATGAAATGAGGATGAAATTGCTTAGATTTCAATTTACGAGCTTAAGGACTAAATTATAAAAAGGTTAAAATGTTAGGGGTAAAATAGTAATTTTGTAAAAAATGAAATGTGAACTGAATTAAATAATGGAAGTATTAAATGAATTGAATTTGCTTATTTAGATCAAGATAGACCTCGAATGGATTTAGATCGAGGAAAAGAGAAAGCCTTGGATTGATCGACTACGTTTTTACACTTTATCTGGCAAGGTAAGTTCGTATGATTAAATAACATTTTAATGTTATATTGGCCTATATGTTAATGTGTTATTTTCCATGTAACTAAATGATGTAAATTAAACAATGTCACGAAGATTTCGAGCCCCATTTGAACCTTTGGAATTTGTAGGATACAAATGACATGTCATTAGGGTTTTCATGTTTCAAGTGTTGGTCTTAATGTCCTATCGATGGCTGAGGTCCTCCATTTATTGCAGATACACCACAGCTCGTGTGAGCAGTATCATGTAGCTTACATTTTGACCCATAGCTCATGTGAGTAGGCCCATTTCAAAGCTCGTGTGAGCAACAATGTAAAGGAAAAGGAAAAGGTTACGATTATATGTTTAGCACACTTCGTGTGAACTTTCTCGCATATCTAATGTTATTCTAAATGGTTCAACGGGCATGAAAAGGAAAGGAACGGTAAGTGATCAAATGAATTATGTCATGAATCTATTTACGGAGCATTACTAAACATATTATACAATTACGCATACATTTTCTCATACATTTTCAGTTTTATGCAAATATTAATCAACTACATTCATATTGTCCCTAATACGAGCCTACGAGGCTCAAAACATGCATTCAAGGTGGTTCAGGACTAAACCGATAACTTTAGAAAATTTTAGAACACTTGGAAAATTTTCTCAAAATCAAGGGACACACGCTCGTGTGGCCTAGCCGTGTCTCTCACACAGCCAAAGATACACCCGTGTCACAGGCCGTGTGGACATTCGAAATGGGAGCACATGGCCGTGTCCCAGCCCGTGTCTGACCCTGTGTAACTCTCTGACTTGGTTCACACGGCCAACACACATGCCCGTGTGGCTAGCTCATGTGCCCGAAAAATGGTCACACACACCCGTGTGCCAGGCAGTGTGCTAGGCCATGCCAAACCTCTAGGGTATACTGACTTAGGCCACACTGCCAATCACATGCCCGTGTGCTAGGCCATGTGAAGCATACTGACTTGGTTTTTAATTCAAAACCAAGGGACACATGGCTATGCAACATAACCGTGTGTTACACATGGCTGAGACACATGCCCGTGTCTCTGTTCGCGTGGACAAAAATAGGCTATTTACCAAGCCATTTTGCCACCCAAATTGTATGTACCTACTCCAAACTCAAATGGCACAAAACATAGCATATATAGGCATTCATACCAACTCAATCAAGCCTAATTCATGCTAACTCAATACCATTAACTACAAAACACTCAAGTCACAAAATAGGTCAATCCATTTATACCAAATTCACATATATGTTTCAACTGATTAAAAAATTTCAAACATGCATCATTTGGCTCAAAATTTACAAACATATATCTTTTCTAATATCAACCACAATACCTATTATCAATAAGCATCACAAAGCCAACCTCAATAGCATAAACCATATGCACATATACATATATACACAACCAAACCAACCAAATTAAGTCAACTTTCATGGCTATATATACAAACCAAACCATAGACATTTACAATCCAAACCAAATGGCTAAATTCATCAACAACTTATACCAAAATGACCAAAGTTCCTATACATGCCATATATTCCAAAACATAGATTCAAAAGTACCAAAATGATAGCTTGATAGTGTGATAAAGTCTCCGACGATCCCCGAATCTAAGCTAGCTTTGAAATCACTATAAAAAAAGGAAAAATAAACAAAGTAAGCTTTATAGTTTAGTAAGCTCGTATGAAAATAATAAGCAATACTTATCACTTATTAACCATTCAAATTGTAAATATAACATGCTACAATACATTTAACCACAATGTTATGTTTTCAATCACATAACTAACCATGTATTCACAACTTTCATATATCCGATGCTTATATAGTTTTCCGTACATACTTGTATCGATACATATTTATTTCTCACCATTTCACATCTTCAATATACCTATTGAACCGTTTGGAATAATATCAGATGCTCAGGAATCTCGCACCAAAGTGCCACATACATAGCCAATGCTATCTCAATCTCATATCACATATATGCTCACTCTCGAGCTATCAACGGGCCTGCTCACACAAGCTGTGGGTCAAGACGTAGGTACATGGTGCTGCTCACACAAGCTGTCAAGTAACGACAACACATGTCGGTATATTCAGCTACCGGTAGGACGTATAGAACTAGCACCCGAATCACATAATTACAATAACCCCTAATGACATGTCATTCGTATCCTAATCTATTCCTAAGGTTCAACCAGGATTTCCAATGCCAAATCATCTTCGAATCATTTTTGAATATGTTTGTAGTCTCGTATTCACAGTTTATGCAATATCAAAACATTTAAAATATATTCACAATGAAACATATTACATACGAACTTACCTCGGACGCTAAAACGGCGAAATAGGTCTATTAGTCGAGTACTTTGTTTTTCCCCCGATGTAGATCCAAATTTCACTTTTATTGATCTATATGTAATCAAAATCAACTTATTTAATTACCTCTCTATTCAGTTTAGTCCAAAATTCAAACTAAGGCACTTTTGCACATTTGTCCCTAATGTTTCATATTTTTACAATTTAGTCCTTATTTCATAAAATCACAAATTCATGCAATTTAATACCAACACATGATAGCTGAGTTTCCCTAGTAAACATATCAGCCCATATTTTTCATTTATTTCACATTTTAACCACAAAATTTCCACATTTCAGAATTAAATCCCTAATTTGCATTTTCACTAAAAATCACTTAACAAAACTTGTGTAACTATCATCAAACATTCATAATCTACCATCAATCACTAAAATACATGCTTATTCATCAATAGCAACATCCTCAATCTTTAACAATTTTGCAAAATGGTCCCTAGGCTAGCTAGACCTAGTTACAACGATTTTAAAAATAGAAATAATTAAAAAAAGGGATAAAAATTACTCACCAATTTAAGCTTGAAATTGCCGAACCCTAATAGCTTCCATGAACATTTTATTTTATTAATTTTCAGTTGAAAGAACATTAGAAGATGATAACTTTTATTTTGATTTTATTTATTTTATGCCTATTAACATATTTACTTAATTAACCTTAGTTATATAACATAAAAATCACTTAATGCATGTCCATAATTGTCCCCTTATATTTCAAATGGTCTAATTACAACATAAGGACCTCCACTATTTAATTTCATAGCCATTTAATACTTCTAGCTATTAGAACATCACTTTTGCACTTTACGCGATTTAGTCCTTTTTATCAAATTAAACACTTAAACGATAAAATTTCTGAATGAAACTTTCACACAAACATATCATTATGCTGTAAATATTAAAAAAATAATAAAATAATTATTTCAACTTCAGATTTGAGGTTTCAAAACCACTATTTTGATTTAACTAAAAATGGGTCGTTACAACTCTCCCCCTTAGGGATTTTCGTCCCGAAAAATCTTACCAGCAAAAAGGTTAGTGTACTATTTCTTATAACACCACTAACCCGTATCTGTCACCAGACTAAGGTTAAGAGGCATTACCGGACATAACGGAACATTTCGCAATACTTTCATAATCAACTATCATAGATTATCTTATCATATTCAAATATCAACAATAAGTCCCTTTTTTAGGTCTACGCGACCTTAAACATGCATTAGAAAGAGGTCGGGACAAAACCAAACACATATAAAATTTTTATGAAACTTAACAAATTTTCTAAATTACAAAGGTCACACGCCCGTGTGAACAGGCCGTGTGCCTCACACAGCATTAGACACATCCATGTGTCTAGGCTGTGGCAAAACAGGGCATACATATTGACTTGTCCACACAGCCACATGACATGCCTGTGTCCCAGGCTATGTAAAAATTAGGGAGGCTACTAACTTGGGTCACACGGCCAACCACACGCCCATGTGCCAGCCCGTGTGCCACACATGACCGATAGACACACCCATGTGTCTAGGCCGTGTCAAAACTGTAGGGTATACTAACTTTAAATCGTAGGGTACCCCAGGGGACACACGGCCATGTAACATAACCGTGTGTCGCAAACGGCTGAGTCACATACCCGTGTCTCAGCCCGTGTGGACAAAAATAGGCTATTTGCAAAGCCAAATTGCCACCCATTAAGGGTCCTCCCTAAAAGCAACAAATAGGTAACAATTACACCACAAATTCAACCAATTTCAATCACATAACATACATTCTTCATGTCATATAATCAAAAACTAATATCATGCTTATATCTAAGCCAAAACATACCAAATCATAAACCAAAGTCATATCAAAACATATGATTGATAATCTCAATTTACTTCATTCATTCACATGCCAAAATCTTATCAAATTCCAAAATAGGCACATACCACAACTTACCAAAATGACCAATTCTAATAGCCATTCATGAAAACATTATATTAACCATATTGCATCACATAGCTTATACACAAAAGTCATTTGTAAACACAACCAAAACCAAGCCATATCACATGGCTAGATATACACATTACCAAATATATTCAACTACTTCTGGCCTATACATGCCATACTTCAATTTTACATTTTTAAAAAATACCAAAATAGAGTTCAATAGTGTGGTGATGATCCTTGATGATCCCCGAGCTCCCAGTAGCTTCGATATCTATAAAACAATGCAAACACACACAAAGTAAGCTTTCAAAAGCTTAGTAAGCCACATACAAATAAACTTATCACATAACACATTTCTAAACCATTTCATTCATGTAGTTCATGACAAAACATAACCACATATCTATAATTCTTATATAGCTCAATTGTTCATAATTCAACTACATATGCACATCTCATTCTCAAATAACTCATACATATTTCATATGTCTACATACATACATATGCTTACCTTTCATTCTCAATCTTAATATACATTCCAAACATACCTGAATCTGAAACAAGTTCACATAGTAATTCATTTTCTCGGTATGTCCGTTGAACTGTTCGGAATCAAATAGGATACACGGATAGCTCGTAAAGCTCGTACAATGCCAACGTCCCAGACATGGTCTTACATGTAATCAAATATAAATGCCACTGTCCTAGACAGGGTCTTACACGAAATCAAATATGAGGCCGATATCCCAGACATGGTCTTACACGTAAATCTCAAATCGATGCCAACGTCCCAAACATGGTCTTACATGAAATCACATATCGAAAATCCTATGTCATGATATATGTATCCTAGCTATTCTTATGGTTCGTACGAGACATTTCGGACTTCGTTGCATTATCAGAACTTTCTCAGATTTCACATATTTCGCTCTCAAATCCATTCATCACAATTCAAATATCATATAAGCAATTTATAATTCAATTCAATACATTTATTTGTATATAGACTTACCTCGTACGGATTCGAACGGATGGAATCGACTAATCGACGACTTTCGACTTTCCTCGATCTAATTCCATTTTTTTTGGTTCTTAATCTAAACACATTCAAATTTAACTTATTCAATCTCACATTCATTCAAATCAATCCATTTACACATTTTTAGGGCATTTTACAAATTAGCCTTCACATTTTCACATTTTAACACTTTAGTCCCTAATTCATAGAATCACAAAATATACATATTTTCTTTATACATATACTTGATCGAATATTCACTTAGCTCATATAAGCCCATATATTTCATTTAATTTACATTTTAGTCCCTCAATTTCACATTTTCACAAATTAGTCCAAAATACTCAAATTCATTAAAAATTCAAAGACAAAACATATTAACCCAACACATATCTTTCATTTTCCATCATCAAACTTCATAAAGCTCACAATTTCCATAATTCATATTCATCATCAAAATCATAAATTTATGTATGGGCTTGAAAGATTACTAGTAAAAATCATCAAAAACTGATCAAAATCATACTTTAATTAAGATGATAATAGCCGAACCCTATTTGAAAGAAAAAGCTTTCTTTTCTCTTATATTTTTGGCAATATGGTGAAATAATGAAAACCAAATTCATTTTATTTTATTTAACATAACATTAATACAGAATTTAACAAAATAACCTTATTACTATCATTTAAAATTCCACTAACTAATGTCCATCAATGTCATTTAATTATAACCATGGTCTATTTGCATCATAAGGACCTCACATTTAAAGAGACACATCAATTCGACCATGATTCAAATAGAAGGACAATTTTGCATTTTACGCGATTAAGTCCTTCTATCAAATTAAGTACACAAACAATCAAATTTTAATACGGAACTTTCACAGATATCAATTCACATAAAAAAAGCACAAAAAATAATATTAATATATATATTTTTTAACTTGGATTTGTGGTCTCAAAACCACTGTTCTGACTAGGGTCTAAACCGGACTGTTACATTTCTCAAAGCTTTCTCGAGCTCCCACGTGGCTTCTTCGACACCGTGTCATTGCCAAATTACTTTCACTAAAGCTATGCTTTTATTTCACAACTATTTAACTTTTCTAGTTAAAATTCTAATCGGTGCTTCGTTGTATGTCATGTCGGGTTGAATTTCAATCTCTGCTAGAGAAATTACAAGCGATGGATCTGATCTATATCGACACAACATCAACACATGAAACACGTTGTGAATCTTTTCCAACTCTGACGGTAAAGCTAGCTGATATGCCACTGGCCCTATTCATTTAATAATCTCGTACAGTCCGATAAATCGCGGACTTAATTTGCCTTTGCGACCAAAACTAAGTATTTTCTTCCACAAAGATACTTTTCGAAATATTCTATCACCGATCTGAAATTCAATGTCTTTACGTTTCAAATCTGCGCACAATTTCTGTAGATCTGAAGCTACTTTCAAACTATCATGAATTAGTCTCTCAGATCAAATCAACCCTATGAATCTTTTTCTCACTCAGCTCAGTCCAATACAATCGAGTTCGGCATTTGCGACCATATAAAGCTTCATATGGTGCCATCTTTATGCTGGATTGAAAGTTGTGTTTATATGCGAATTCAACCAATGGTAAATATCTCTCCCAGTTGCCTTCAAAATCTAAAACACAACAACGAAGCATATCTTCAAGAATTTGTATTACTCTCTCAGATTGACTGTCGGTTTGCGAGTAAAATGCTGTAACACCCCTTGCCCGTATTCGACGCTAAAATAGGGCACGAGGCGTTACCGAACATAAACTCACACAATCATACAAAATCCAGACATGAATTTCTGTCCAATTTAAAACTTTTCATTCACATGAATAACGTCCCTTATATGGGCCCTCGAGGCCCAAAACATACATTGCGTGTGTTTGAGACTAAACCGAGAACTTTCAGAATTTTTGTGACACTTAAAAAAATTTCTTATTTTGGAGGGTCACACACCCGTGTGGGTTGTAACACCCCTAACCTGTATCCGTTGTCGAATTGGGGTTCAAGGTGCTACCGATCATATCTCAGTTCAGACAAATATGCATTTCATTTCATAACTCGAAATTACAATTTGTACATATACAAAACATATGTTGCATCATTAACCAAATATTAGACATATATATATAAAGGTTTAAACTTTTTCACACATATTGGTTGTACCACATATCATATACACATATTTTCTTAATTTGCACTTACAAGATTTGTAACAAATAACCAAGGTTTTTACTTACCTTTACTCAAGTAGGTGGCAAGTTAATTCTTACCTGACATACAGCTAGTTTTACACATTCGATCTTATTATACCTTTGCCCAATAAACCATTCAGAATTGAATAGGACACTCAAATAATCACACAAGTCGTACAATGCCAACGTCCCAGACATAGTCTTACATGTAGTCAAATATCGATGCCACTATCCCAGACAGGGTCTTACTCGTAAACACATATCAGAATCACATATCGAGGCCATGGTCTTACTTGTACACATATATCAGAATCCTATGTCATGACATATGTATCCTAGCTATTCCTAAGGTTCATACGAGGCTTTCGGACGTTGTAACTTGGTCGAAACAAATGCTCAAACATGACTACCAAGCTTATACATATTCGGTAATTGCATTTATAATATCATATTTCAATTCAACATCTATACTTTACATTTAATTAAAATTAAGTATGTCTATTTGCTTATAAGCTTACCTCGGACAACGAAAAACCTGTACGGATCGACTAGTCAACAACTTTCATTTTCCCCTGATCCAAATCCGATTTCTTTGGTTCTTGATCTAAACATATTCAAATTAAGCTCATTCAAACATGTTTTCATTCAATTTAGTCCAAAAACACATAAACGGGCAAATTACCATTTTACCCCTGACATTTACACTTTTTACAATTTAGTCCCTATTGCACAAAACACAAAATATGCAAAATTTCCCTATACTTATGTTGGGCCAAATTTTAACCACTCTCAAACAAGTCCATATGTTGGGCCGAATTTATTTCACATTTTAGTCCCTTAAATCATTATTTTTGCAATTAAGTCCTAATTACTCAAAATCATCAATAACTCCAATACAAAATATGTTAATCTAAAACATATTTCTCATTTTTCATCATCAAACAAAGAAAATCACAAGCTATCAACAATGGCACAACTCAAAATATTCATCAAATTCAAAAATTAAAGCATGGGTCTTGAAGATTACTAAGCAACGATCTCAAAAATGTAGAAATTATCAAAAACCAAACAAAAATCGAACCTTGATTGAGCTTGATTATAATCCAAAACCTAACTTGTCTTCTTTCTTTTTCTTTTATTAAGTTTTAGTAATGAGAAAGTATATGCACTTATGTTTTTTTTTATTTTTTATGGTATGTTTTATATTATAACATATTACTACATAAGTTACTAATTTACCCTTAGCTTAAGTTATTTATATATCACCTATTAATGACTGAATGTGTCCATGAAAGGATGCAAAGGTAGATTTTCATTATAAGTGGCTCCATTAGTAAAGGCAACAACAATTAATTACTTTCACATTTAACCACCAAATTTTTATTTTACGCGATTAAGTCCTTTTAGTTAATCAGACACCCAAATGACAAAATTAAATCACGAAAATTTCACAGATATAAATTCACACAAAATAAAGTCAAAAATTAATTTTAAAATATTTTTTTGACACAGATTCATGGTCCCGAAACCACCATTTCGATTAGGGTCTAAATCGGGCTGTTACAACTCTCCCCTTAGGGATTTTCGCCCTCGAAAATCTTACCGGTGAATAGGTTTGGCTAACGTTCTCTCATTGCATCCTCTAGCTCCCACATTGCTTCCTCAACTTCATGTTTATGCCACAATACTTTAACTAATAGAATCTTTTTATTCCGTAACTCTTTAATCTCACGAGCAAAAATATGAATCGGTTCTTCTTCGTACGTCATATTGGGCTTAATCATGATTTTAGACGGACTAATCACATGTGAAGGGTCAGACCGATATATACGGAGCATCAAAACATGGAATACATTGTGAATCTTTTCTAACTTAGGTGGCAACAATAATCTATAAGCAATTGGCCCGATATGCTCTATTACCTCATACGGCTCAATAAACCTCGGACTTAATTCACCTTTGCGACCAAATCTGAGTATCTTCTTCCACAATGAGACTTTTAAGAAAACTTTGTCTTCGATTTGAAACTCTATATCCTTGCATTTCAATTCTACATAAGATATCTGGCGGTCCGGTGCTATTTTCAGACTTTCACGGATTACTTTCACTTTCTATTCTGTTTCTCTAATCAAGTCGACCCTGTGATTCTTATTTTCACTGAGCTCAGTCCAGTACAATGGCATACGACATTCGCTTCCGTACAAAGCTTCATAAGGTGCCATTTTGATACTCAATTAGAAGCTGTTATTATATACAAATTCAATCAGAGGTAGGTATCGTTCCCACGTACTTTCAAACTCGAGAATGCAACATCTCAACATATCCTCAAGTATCTAAATGATTTGTTCAGACTAGCCATCTATTTGCAGATGGAAAGTAGTATTGAAATGTAATTTCGTACCTAATGCATCTTGCAATTTCTTCCAAAATCGCTATGTAAACCTCGAATCTCTATCCGAAACAATAGATATAGGCACACCATGTAATCTCACAATCTGAGAAACATACAATTCAACCAACTTATGCAACGAGTAGTTGGTACGTATCAGAATAAAATGAGCCGATTTAGTCAATCTATATATAACAACCCAGATTGCATCTTTCTTTCTTGGTGTTAATGGTAAACTAGATACAAAATCCATCGTGACTCTGTCCCACTTCCACCCCGGTATCATGATAGGCTGAAGTAATCTTGAAGGCACATGATGTTCAGCTTTTACTTGTTGACAGACTAAACATCTTGCAACAAAGTCAGAAATGTCTCGTTTTATACCATGCCACCAGTAAAGTTGTTTCAGATCATTAAACATTTTTGTACTACCTAGATGAACAGATAACCGACTGCTATAAGCTTCATTCAAAATCATCTGAATCAACTCTAAATTTCTCGGAATGCATATTCAGTCTCTGAATCTCAAACAGTCATCAGCATCAACTCTAAATTCTAAATCCGCATCCATCTCACACTGAGCTCGTTTTGCGGTCAACTCTTTATCAACCTTCTAGGTATTACAAATTTGTTGAATAAATAACAATCTTGCTTTTAATTCAACTACTATTGAACCATCATCAAACATGGTTATATGCGCATTCATTGCATGCAAAGTAAACAGTGATTTTTGGCTTACAGCATCAGCAACAACATTAGCCTTTCTCGGGTGATAGTCAATCCCAAGCTCGTAATCTTTTAGCAATTCTAACCATCGGCGTTGTCTCAAGTTTAGATCTTTCTGAGTCGTCAAATATTACAAACTTTTATGATCAGAATAAACATGACATTCCTCACCAAATAGATAATAAGGCCAAATTTTCAATGCAAACACAATAGCCACCAACTCTAAGTCGTCTGTCAGGTAGTTCATTTCATGTGGCTTCAACTGTCTCGAGGCATAAGCTATAACTTTGCCTTCTTGTATCAAAACACAACCCAAACCATTTAAAGATGTATCACTATAAATAACAAATTCTTTACCCGATTCTAGCTGAACTAGTACTGGAGCTTCGGTCGCAGTTCTCTGACCACTCAAATTTAACATCTTTCTACAATAGCTTCGTTATCGGAGCTGCAATCATAGAGAAACGTTTCAAGAGCCGTCTATAATAACCAGCAAGTCCCAGAAAGCTTCAGACTTCAAAAACATTCTTCGGAGGTTTCCAATCAAGTATAGCTGAAATTTTGCTCGGATCAACCCGAATACCCAATGCTGATACCACATGACCTAGAAAACTGACTTCACTTAAGCAAAACTCACATTTATTGAATTTTGCATACAACTGCTTATCTCACAAGGTCTGTAACACAAGTCTCAAATGTTCAGCATGTTTGGTTTCATCAAGAGAATAGATCAAAATGTCATCTATAAACACAAGCACAAACTGATCCAGATACGGTCTGAAGATCCGATTCATCAAATCCATGAAAACAACAGGTGCGTTAGTGAGTCCGAATGGCATAACCAGAAACTCATAGTGTCTGTACCTCATTTGAAAAGTAGTCTTTGGCACGTCTAAATCTTTAACTCATAACTGATAATAACCTGATCTTAAATCTATCTTCGAAAACATTGTAGCCCCTTTCAGTAATCAAACAGATCATCAATCCGTGGAAACAGATACTTATTCTTTATAGTCACCTTATTGAGTTGTTTATAATGATGCACATTCTCATAGTTTCGTCTTCCTTTTTCACAAATAACACAGGTGCACCCCATGAAGAGAAACTCGGTCGTGCGAAACCTCTATATATCAACTCTTGCAACTAAGCTTTCAATTCTTTTAATTTTGTAGGTGCCATTCTGTATGGAGCTATGGATATCAGAGTCGTCCCAAGCATTAACTCAATACCAAACTTTACCTCCCGAATAGGTCGCAAACCCAGTAATTTTTTAGGAAACACATATAGATACTCACATACAAGTGGCACTGATTCAATGTTCCTTTCGGCCTCTTTATTGTCAAGCACATATGCAAAGTAAGCCTCACAACCTTTTCTCACATATTTCTGAGCTAACAGCGAAGAAATCATTGCCGGTAACCCTTTCAAATCACTAGATTCAGTTCGAACAATCTTATTATTCTGGCTCCGTAAATCAATAGTCTTTCTCTTGCAGTTCACAATGGAATCATGCAAAGTCAACCAGTCCATACCCAAGATTATGTCAAACTTATCAAATGGCAACAACATCAAATCCGCCAGAAAACACAAATCTCGAACCATCAAGGGACAATTCTTACACACTTTATCAACCATAACACACCAGCCCAAGGGGTTTGACACTCTAATCACAAACTCAGTAGACTCAACAGGCAGAGTCTTGCTGAATACTAAAGTCTCACACACATAAGAATGAGTAGAACCAGGATCAACACATAAAAATAAGTAGAACCAGGATCAATCAATGCAATTACATTAGTATCATAAAGAGTGAATGTACCAATAATGATATCTGGGGATGAAGCCTCCTCCCGTGCATGAATAGCATAGGCTTTGGCAGGTGCACGAGCCTCAGATCTGACTGTTATATCTTTAGTCCCTCGCTGACTGCCACTCACATTACCAGCATTTCTGGGTGGTCTACCTCGAGCTGCAGTATTACCCAATCTCGTATTCTGCACTGGACTTTCCTCAATTACACTGGGCAATCACGAATATAATGATCTGTCAATCCTTATTTAAAACAGGCCTGATCATGTAATCTGCAACTGTCGGGATGTTGTTTACCATAGTGTTTACACTCGGGTTGATTTGATCTGACATTACCCACACTCGTAACTGAGGTAGCTCTTGAGCTCACCGGCGGTCTATTTTGATCCCGTCTAGGGTATCCTAAAGTGGCTTTAGAACGGCTGAAATCATCTCAGAACATCTTTGATGCCGATTGGAATGACTTACTAGATGTTCTTTTACGTGCATCTCTAGCTTCAAAGTTAGCTTTTCTTTTCTCTTTCCCGAGCTCTTCAGCTTTGCAAGCTCGCTCAACCAGTACCACAATTTTTTTATCTCAAGTATGCCAGCTAATAGTTTAATGTCTTCATTCAGCCTATCTTCAAATCTTTTACACATTATGGCTTTAGTGGAAACACACTCTCGGGTATACCGACTGAGTCTCATGAATTTTCACTCGTACTCTGTCACTGTCATCCGACCCTATTTCAGCTTCAAAAATTCTTTACACTTCTGATCGATAAATCTCTGACTGATATATTTCTTACGAAACTTAGTCTAAAAGAATTCCCAGGTCACCTGCTCTCTTGGAACTACTGATACTAGGGTATTCCACTAGTGGTATACTGTGTCTCGAAGCAAGGATATGGCACATTTCAAACATTCATCTGGGGTACAAGACAACTCATCCAGCATACGGATAGTATCATCAAGCCAGAAGTCAGCCCGCTCAGCATCATCTTCATCAGTAGCTTTAAACTCTTCAGCCCCATGTTTTCTGATTTTATCAATAGGTGGCTTATACAATCTCAACGGATCACTTACTTGAGGTACTGTAGGCATTAAAAATGGATTAATCGGGGGTGGAGGTTGTTGTGCAGCCAGATTAGTCCGGATAGATTGAGTAAACTAGTCATTCATCATTTGATAGAAGGCTTGTTTAGCCTCACTTTCTTGATTACTCGAAGTTGGTCGAGAATCAGCTGAAGCTGTCCCTTGCGCGAGAACAGGCGCTACACTCTCGACATCATCAGCTACAACTTTGTCGGGATCTATTTACTATATGAAAACACATTTCAAATGTCAGAAGTCATCAAACTATCATAGTATAAAATTATGGCATGTATAGTTAAACTCTCACATGCTACACTAGTCCTAAAACTAACTAAACTGTAGCTCTGATACCAATAAAATGTAACACCCCTAACCCGTATCCGTTTTCGAATTGAGGTTGAAGGTGCTACTGATCATATCTCAGTTCAGACAAATATGCATTTCATTTCATAACTCGAAATTACAATTTGTACATATACAAAACATATGTCGCATCATTAACCGAATATTAGACATATATATATATAAAGGTTTAAACTTTTGCACACATATTGGTTGTACCACATATCATATACACATATTTTCTTAATTTGCACTTACAAGATTCGTAACAAATAACCAAGGTTTATACTTACCTTTTCTCAAGTAGGTGGCAAGTTAATTCTTATCTGACATATAGCTCGTTTTACACATTCGATCTTATTATACCTTTTCCCGATGAACCATTCAAAATTGAATAGGAAACTCGAAGTATCACACAAGTTGTACAATGCCAACGTCCCAGACGTGGTCTTACATGTAGTCAAATATCGATGCCACTATCCCAGATAGGGTCTTACTCGTAAACACATATCAGAATCACATATCGATACCATGGTCTTACTCGTACACATATATTGGAATCCTATGTCATGACATATGTATCCTAGCTATTCCTAAGGTTCATACGGGGGTTTCGGACGTTGTAACTCGGTCGAAACGAATGCTCAAACATGACTACCAAGCTTATGCGTATTCGGCAATTGCATTTATAATATCATATATTTCAATTCAGCATCTATACTATACATTTAATTAAAATTAAGTACGTCTATTTGCTTATAAGCTTACCTCGGACAACGAAAAACTGGTACAGATCGACTAGTCAACAACTTTCGTTTTCCCCCAATCCAAATCTGATTTCTTTGGTTCTTGATCTAAACATATTCAAATTAAGCTAATTAAAACATATTTTTATTCAATTTAGTCCAAAAACACATAAACAGGCAAATTACCATTTTACCCTTGACATTTACACATTTTACAATTTAGTCCCTATTGCACAAAACACAAAATATGCAAAATTTCCCTATATTTATGTTGGGCCAAATTTTACCAACTCTCAAACAAGTCCATATATTCAATTTATTTCACATTTTAGTCCCTCAAATCACTATTTTTGCAATTAAGTCCTAATTACTCAAAATCATCAAAAACTCCAATACGAAATATGTTAATCTAAAACATATCTCTCATTTTTCATCATCAAACAACAAAAATCGCAAGCTATCAACAACGGTACAACTCAAAATATTCATCAAATTCAAAAATTAAAGCATGGGTCTTGAAGATTACTAAGCAACAATCTCAAAAACGTAGAAATTATCAAAAATCGAACAAAAAGGAACCTTGATTGAGCTTGATTATAAGCCGAACCCTAACTTGTCTTCTTTATTTTTCTTTTATTAAGTTTCGGCAATGAGAAAGTATATGCACTTATGTTTTTGTTTCATTTTTTTATGGTATGTTTTATATTATAACATATTACTACATAAGTTACTAATTTACCCTTAGCTTAAGTTATTTATATATCACCTATTAATGATCGAATGTGTCCATGCAAGGATGCCAAGGTATATTTGCATTATAATTGCCTCCATTAATAAAGACAACAACAATTTAGTACTTTCACATTTAACCACCAAATTTTTATTTTATGCGATTAAGTCTTTTTAGTTAATCGGCACCCAAACGACAAAATTAAATCACGAAAATTTCACAGATATAAATTCAAACAAAAAAAAGTTAGAAAATAATTTTAAAATATTTTTCTGACTCAGATTCATGGTCTTAAAATCACCGTTCTGATTAGGGTCTAAATTAGGTTGTTACATGGGTGGGTCGTGTGGTTACACACCCCGTGTGGCTTGGGACAAGCCCGTATCCCTAACCCATGTAACTCTCTATTTATGATGTCATCAACTAAATATGGTCACACGACCAAGTTACATGCCCGTGTGCTTAGGCCGTGTGGTGAATTAAATTCCAAAAATCAGGTGCATAGTTCACACGGCCTGGGCACATGCCCATGTCCTGGGACTGTGTCCTTCACACAGTTGGGACACATGGACGTGTCTCTGCCTGTGTGTTTACTACTGGGCATTCTATTTTACCTAATTAGGGCGCAGGGGACACACGGCCAAATCACACGTCTATGAGATAAACTGTGTATGACACACGGTCTAGACACACGCTCATGTGCCTACCCGTGTGGACAACTTTGAGGCTATTTTCCAAGCCTTTTGTCACCCTCAATAACATATGTTCACTTACTCATCTCAATGACATTCTACGTGGCATAATTGAACACTTATACATTCATAAACATGGCTCATGCATATCAACTTCTCATCAATTTATACTTGTTTAAGACTCCATATTTTATTTAGACCAAGCTTACCAAATCACATGCAATATGAGACATCAATTTATTTCCATTTCATACATTCATGCCTTAGTGTTATTATGCCATTTACTCACATTTTCATCTTCAACATCCATGATCATCTCCACAATTCATCTATGCCAAATGAATTTAACCACATCATGAGTGACCTTAGCACATGCATGCATATATGAATAGGATTACATGTCCATAATTAATATGGGCCATATCTCATGGCCATATACAAAATGAATCATCAAATCATTATAAGCCAACACATTTGGCTAAACCAATATGACATATAATAAAAAGACGAAGTCCCTATACATACCATACTTAAAATACTTGAATTCATTATACCCAAAAGATTAGTTTGATAGTGTGAATCGAGCCCCGACATCCTTCGATCTCTGAGCTAGCTTGGCGATACCATAAGAAAATGGAAAAGAAAGAGGAGTAAGCATAAAGCTTAGTAAGTTTGCATGTAAATAATTAACAACATTAACCATGCATTATTATACACATAACACAATAATATTTACCACAATGTCATCAAGTATCATAGGTACGTTTTAAGTCGTGCCATTTGCATAATGTACAATAAAACTCATTGTAACAACCCGATTTTAGTTAAATCAAAATAGTGGTTTCGAAACCACAAATCTGAGGTCAAAAAATTATTTTATTATTATTTTTGGTTTTTATAGCATGTGAATATATATGTGTGAAAGTTTTGTGAAATAATTTTATTTGTTTGAGTGTTTAATTTGATAAAAGGACTTAATCGCGTAAAATGCAAAATAGCATGCTATAAGTTAAAAGTGTTTATTTGATATGGTTTATTAAATGTGAGGTCCTTATGGTGTTATTAAACCATAACTAAGGTAAGTGGACAATTATGACCATGGTTTAAGTGATTTTGAAGTTATATTTTAAAGGTTAAATATGTAATTAAGTAAGTTGACATATAATAAGTAAAACCAAAAATAAAAAAAATCATGTTTTATTATCATCTTTTAACCGAAAATAAAATGGAGAAGAAAAAAATTAGGGCTTTTGAATTTTGACACCTTTGAAGCTTTATTGGTAAGTGTTCTTTGCTCAGTTTTTGATGATTTATACGTTTTTGTGATCGTTGCTTCGTGTTCTAGCTAGCCTGTGCCTTAATTTTCAAAATTATTAATAATTTTGTAAAGTTTCATTGATGAATTCTTGAGTTCTTGAATGTTTGATGATGGAAAATGAGTATTTGTTGATAGATTATCATGTTTTATAAAGTGATTTTTAGTGAAATTTCCATTTAATGGCTAAATTGAGAAATGTATAAAATGTGTGGTTAAATGTGTAAAATAAATGAACATATGGGCTGCTATGAAGTTATAAAAAATTCGTTTAGGCATGGGTTTTAATTGAATTGGTGTAATTTTGTGTTTATTGAAATAAGGACTAAATTGTAAGAAATGTAAAAGTTTAGGGTCAAAGTGCAAATTGGCTAAATTATGTGTTTGTGGATGAAATTGTTTGAATTTGTGATTAAATAGATTAATTTTGAATAAGTATAAATCAAGAATGAAAGAAATCAGATTTAGATCGGAGGAAATCCGAAGTTATCGAATAGTCGACCCCATCCGTTATTTCCGACTATGAGGTAAGTTCATAAGCAAATAAATGTCTTTCAATTGAATTATATATGTTTATTTGTCCTTGAACTACTATGAATGTTGAATGAACAAATACGAGCAAGAATCGACGAAGTTACTGTAACACCCCAAACTCGGCCTAGACGTTATGACCGAATCTACGATGCCACATTGAAGTGTGATTTGAAAAGCATCATTCTGTTAAAAACTCTTATCATGTTCGTTGTTAAAAAACTCAAGTGGTTTTAGCAAAAAGTTCAATCATTATAGTTTGTTATCGCACTTTTAAAAAAAAATGTTTATTGCGAAAGCTTTCGAAATATGTTGTAATAGCATGGTGTTTTGAAAATAGTTATCTTTTTGGAAAGTTCGCATCCTACTGCTAGCAGATATAATTCAAAATAATTAAACCCAAAATTAAAGTAAAATTTATAGAGGCCTTATTGCATAAAAAAATACCCAAATTAAATAGCTTAAAAATTAAAGGTTTAAAACAGTAGCAAAAGCAGTTGTGTAGCCCTCATCGAATCCCTTGCAACATCGACTCGCCTAAGAATTACCTGCACAGGAGAGTAGAAGGGTGAGTTTATGAAAACTTAGTGTGTAATCCCTTACAAAAGTCAATCATACAGTGGCAATTCTGATGCGGGCCTAAGCTCTGTTTTAGTGTGATTCGAGAATGAGATAGGGCCTTAGCCCATTACTGATATGATATCTCAGATCGGTGTGGCCTTAGCCCATTTTAGTAATGTGAATGAATGAAATGCAAACAGAAATCCTACTCCATCCTTTACACTCTATTCCATCCAACCCTACACTCCTTGTGGGGAAAAAATCGACCTACCCACCCCTACACTCCAAAATCAATTTTATGGCATAAGAATGGCAGAGAATTTCATGGAATGCAATCATACTTGACGGATGAAACGTGTCAATACAAAATGCATGAGTATGTCTGTTATTCTAACCATGAATAATTACTTTAAACTAGTCAAATGGGGCAGGGAAATCATGTAATGAGTAAGAATTTCACATGAAAAAGATGATAACTACTCTAGATAATGAATTTTGAGTGATAGAAAGATAAAAATAACATATAAAATGCAGATTGCTATGATAACTAGCATGAAAAATGAGTGCAATTAAAGGGAAAAGAGTAAACAAACGCTAGGAAGGGGAGAATGAGCGTCAAAAATAGAGTTGGAGGCGGCGCACGGGCGTGGCGGGGAGGGCGTATGGACTTGTAGCAGCTAGGGTTAGGGTTTTTTGGGTGAAGGGGACAATGAATAATGCAGCCTATTTATAGATTTTGGGGCACACGGCCAGGGAACATGCCCGTGTTCCCCAATTTCAGCCCATGTGATTTGCGAATTTTGAATTTTGGGCGCATCTGACATTTAGTCCACACCTGTGTTCCTTTTACGTGTGGGTGCATACAGTCGTGTCGCACGACTGTTTCTGGCTTCGTTCGCTTCTCCCACGCCTGTGTATGTAGGCCTGCGCCCGTGTTAGTTTAACAGGTTCGACCACGGGTGATAGACACGGGCGTGTCGCACGCCCGTGCTATTTTCTCAGGTTCTACCACGGTTCTGCAACACGGGCGTGGCGAACGCCTGTGTTATTTTGGCAGGTTCGCCCACGACTATGTCGCACGATCGTGGCATTTTATCGTAGCCCGTGTTTGGGAAAAATCTCTGCCCTGTTTCCACACTATCCTCAGCACGCCTGTGTGCCTGGACGTGTCTATGTGGAAAACCTATATTCAAGATCTTCGTTAGTAAGTTAGGTGTTAAATACTAAAATTTAAAGAAATTAATATTATTAGTGCTCGGGTTGCCTCCCGAGAAGCACTTATTTATAGTCTAAGCTCGACTTATCTCTTCATTGAATGGTCATGGTGGTTCAAGGAGTTTATACTCCTCATCCCTACTATCCATCTTATCAAAATAAGGTTTTAGACGGGTGTTGTTTACCTTAAAAGTGCCAAACTTGGGATGACTTACCTCGACTGTACCGAATGGGAAAATGCTAAGTACCGTAAGAGAGACTTCTTCATTCGGTTTGGTAGTGACAATGTGAGGATCTGCGGCTTCTAATAAAATTTTATCTCCAACCTTAAGTTGATTTGGAAATTGAGCTCGTTCTGGCGTAGTTTTTGTTTATCGGGTATTCTTGGTTTATGCATCCGCCATTCATCTAGCTCCTCAATTTTTAGCCTTCGATCTTCATGAATAGGTCCACTATTATTGCTTGGGAATGGCTCATGTACTTCCTTCAAACTCATTTCCTACAAAGTAGGTTGCACCATATTGTCAGTTTTAGTAGAATGGTTTAGACGATCACCTTCAATTTCTGATGTGTTACCAGAATTGTGAGCTTGAAGGGTGATTGTTTTGTCCCCCACACGAAGTGTGAGCTCACCTATGCCAACATCAATAATCGTTCTAGCAGTTGCTAAAAAGGGCCTTCCTAAAATCAAAGGAGTGTTCCTATCATCCTCTATGTCTAGAACAATGAAGTCAACGGGAAATATAAATTTATTGATTTTAACTAGCACATGTTCAATAATACCCCTAGAAAATCTTATAGTTTTATCTGCTAATTGTATGCTCATTCTAGTCTGTTTGGGTTTCCCAAGACCTAATTGTTTGAACATTTTGTAGGGCATGACGTTAATACTAGCCCCTAAATTAGCTAATGCATTATTAACATCTAAACTACCAATTAAGCAAGGAATTGTAAAACTCTCTAGATCTTTTAATTTGTTGGGTAGCTTATTCTGTAGAATAGCTGAGCAAATTGCGTTTAAATCCACATGCGATGCCTCGTCCAACTTTCGCTTATTTGCTAAAAGCTCCTTTAAAAATTTCATTGCGTTTGGCATCTATGATAGAGCTTCAATAAACGGTAAGTTAATATGTAATTTTTTTAAGAGTTTAAGGAATTTACCAAATTGTTCGTCTGAGCGGTCTTTCCTTGTCGCATTAGGGTATGGAACACGAGGTTTGTATTCTGTACTTACCGATTTCTGTTCTTTGTGGTATACCTCACCTTTACCTTTGCTTATCTCATATCTTGCCTTGGTTCTGGTTCAGGTGTGACTAACCTTTCCTCATCTTGACTAGTAATCGCATTGAGTTGCTCCCTTGGATTAGATTATGTGTTGCTTGGCAAGCTACCTTGTGGTCATTCAGAAATTAACTTGGCAAGCTGTCCAATCTGAGTTTCGAGCCCTTAGATCGATGCTTGTTGACTCTTAAGTACTGTCTCGGTATTCTAAAAATGAGTTTCTGACACCGATATAAACTTTGTGATCATCTCTTCAAGGTTCGTCTTCTTCTCTTGTTGGTAGGGTGGTTGTTGGAAGCCTAGAGGGGGTCTCTGATTACCTTGGCCTCCCCATGAGAAATTTGGGTGGTTCCTCCAACCTGCATTGTAAGTGTTACTATAAGGATTGTTTTGAGATTGAGGATTGTTACCCATGTAATTTAACTGCTCATTGTCCATGTTCTGACCATATGGCAGGTATTCTGAACTGCTCGATCCACCTCCATTTGCTTCATGATCGCATTCTCGGGTGAACTGTGAAGAACTAAGAAAACCATCAATTTTCTTATTCAAGAGTTCTACCTGATTAGAGAGCATGGTGACCGATTCGACGTTATAAACACCGGCTATTTTCATTGGTTTTGTCCTCATGACTTGCCACTGATAGTTATTCAGTGACATCTCCTCTATAAATTCATATGCAACTTTAGGTGTTTTATTGTTGATGGTTCCACCAGTAGCTGCGTCAACCATTTGTCGAGTCGAAGGATTCAGGCCATTATGAAAGGTTTGAACCTGTAGCCAGAGTGGTAACCCATGGTGAGGGCATCTTCACAAAAGATCCTTGTATCTCTCCCATGCATAGTAGAGTGTCTCTAAATCCTTCTGCACAAAAGAAGAGATATCATTACGTAATTTAGCCGCTTTAGCCGGCGGAAAATATTTTAATAAGAACTTTTCGGTCATTTGTTCCCAAGTAGTAATTGACCCTCGTGGTAACGAGCTCAACCATTGTTTAGCTTTGTTCCTCAATGAAAAAGGGAATAATCGAAGGCGAATGGCATCATCAAAAACTCCATTAATTTTAAATGTATCGCAAAATTCTAGGAAATTTGCCCAGTGAGTGTTTGGATCCTCATCCTGCAAACCATCAAACTGAACAAATTGCTGTATCATTTGAATAGTGTTAGGTTTTAGTTCAAAATTATTCGCAGCAATAGCAGGTCGAACTATACTTGACTCAGTTCCTATTAAAGTAGGTTTAGCATAATCATACATAGTACGAGGAGCAGGATTTTGATTTGCTAGTTCAGCGGGTATCGCAGGAGGTAGCTGATTATCTTGATTTTCAGCCATCTCCTCAGTCCTAGTTGAGATATCGTCCTCTTACTCTTCCTCTGTGTATCTTAGGCTTCGCCTTATTTCTCTTCGATTTCTGCGAACTGTGAATCGATTTCTTCGTCAAAAAGTAATGGTCCTGACGGGTTTCTTCTGGTCATAAACTATAAAAACCTGCCAAGAGAAAGAAAAAGTAAATTAATAAATAATAATAATAATATAAAATTAACTTGCAAGGAAAATAAATGGCTAAAGTAATAAAAATTGAGTGTTCCTAATATCTTAGTTCCCCAGCAAGGACGCCAAAAACTTAATCGTGATTTTGTGACAGGTTTTAAATATTTATAATTACTCATTCTTGAAGCTAACTATTATCACAATGGAGGCAAGTGTACCTATCGAATAATAGTATAGTTTTAGCAAGACCGGATTGTCGAACCCAAAGGAACTCAAAGTACTAGTAATGATTGTCTTTTTATTATCTAGCCTAAGAATAAAGGGGTTGGTTTTAACTAATAAACTAAACTAACAATTCGAAGAAAATAGAATTAGGGGATTACTTTTGGAAAACGATTGAATTAAGACAAAACCTAAGGAAAAATCCACCTAGACTTCACTTGTTATTTGAGTCTGAATCAGACGATTTATTCATTTGACTTGATCCGTAGAAATCCTTAAGTTATATTATTATCTCTCTCGAGACTAACAACGTCTAACCCTAGGTTGAATAATTGAAATCTCTTTCTAATTAACTTTTTAGGGTTGCATTAACTCAATCTATGGATCCCCTTATTAGGTTTCACCCTAATCCGGCAAAATCTTGTCACCCTATCTCTAGGCGCACAATCAAGTCCGCTTAATTATGACAAATGTACTCTTAGACAGGGTCTATTCCTCCTCTGCGTAAGAGCTTAACTTGAATCAATATCCTGGAATATCAAAGCAAGAATGACGAACACATAATTAAGAACATGTCAAATATTTATCATTCAATTCAGAAAATAATAATAACAAGATCTGCCTTAGGTTTTATTCCCCTTAGATATTTAAGGGTTTTTAGTTCATAACTAAAAAGGTAAACATCTCAGAAGAATAGTGAATACAAAACATAAAGAAAAACCCAAAACTCTTGAAGGGGAATTGAAGGGAGATCTTTAGTCTTGACAGTGAATCCGGCTTCTGAGATGGATCAATCGGCTTTCCTTGAGCAATTCCTTGCTTCCTCCTGTGTGTCCCCCATTTTCTCCTCCTTTAAGGTGTATTATAGGCTTTAGAATGCCTAAAAGCCCTCAAAATTAGCCTTTTTCAAATTTGACTCAACTTGGGCTCGGCAGGGACACGCCTGTGTGACACGCCCGTGTACAATTACTTCAGGCCGTGGTCAAGCTTGTTAAAATAGCACGGGCGTGTAGTCTACCCGTGTGAGTCGTGCTTCGATTCTGCCAAATTGATACGGTCGTGTGGTCTGCCCGTGTGAGGAAGTCCAGGCTGTGTTGATTTCGTACTTTGGCCCATTTTCTCCGTTTTTGGTCCTTTTCTCGTTCCTTTTACTCTCCTAAGCTCACCTAAGTATAAAATATGAAATTAAGGCATTAGGAGCATCAAATTCACCAATTCTAAGGAAAAATCATCCATAAAATGCGCTAAGCATGGGGTACAAATATGTATAAATGACGATTTATCACTGGCACATGGGCGTGTGGTCGGCCGTGTTACCCAAGTCAGTAGCCTTCCCAGTTTTCCCACAACCATGGCACACGGGCGTGTCCTCGGCCGAGTGGTGCAAGTCAGTATGCATGCCTTTTTTTTCACACAGCCTGTGACACGGGCGTGTCTAGTGGCCGTGTGAGGCACACAGCTTGTTCACAAGGATGTGTGACCCTAAAATGAAAGAAAATTGTCCATGTTTCCTAAAGTTTGTAAATGTATAAATGTGTGACCTTATAAGGGACAATGTGATTGATATGAATGAATTGTGAGTATGAATGTATAAATGTTTGTGAATGAAGTGTGTTATATGGTATTGCCTCATAACCCTATTCTGGCGATGGGTACAGGTTAGGGGTGTTACACTCATGATCACAATTCACTCATTTGCTTCTTCCAAAGTCTCATCGGTTCATAATCTAAATGTTTAGGAGCTTTGTATACGTACATGTACCCTTTCAACATGATCATACCTTGTCATCTCTTTGACATAATCGTTGGATTACTCATTGAACCACTTGGAATACTAAAGGATACTCGAGAACTCTCATACACATGGTAGGATACCAATGCCATATCCTGGATATGGTCTTACATGGGATCACATATCGTTGCCAATACACTGTCCCAGACATGGTCTTACATGGGATCGTAGATTAATGCCAATGGCATGTCCTAAACATGGTCTTACATGGGATCGTAAATTGTTGCCAATAGCCTAGCTATGGTCTTATAGAAAATTACATATCAATGCCAAAGCCATGTCCCATACATGGTCTTACATGGGATCGCACATAACCCTAATGTCATGACATTTGTATTGTAACATCTTGATTTTGGGACTAGTCGGAATAGTGGTTTTGTGACCACAAATTTGATGAGGGAAATTTTATTTTTATTATATTTTTATGGTCCACAATTTCATGTAATAATTTCGTGAAAATTTCGTTCAAAAATTCTGATGTTTGGGCACTCAATTTGGTCAAAAAGACTAAATTGTAAAAAGTGCAAAAGTTGAGTTCTACATGTTAGAGGTGTCCAATTGTCATGATTTTTTAAATTAGAGGTCCTTAAATGGTAATTAGACCATTATTTAGTGATGGACAAAAATAAACATGAAATGGGTGTAATAAAATATTTTTAAGTTAGGGGCATTTTGGTAATCTAATAATTAAAAGAATTAAAAAGGGAAAATAAGCCAAATTCATTCCCATCTTCTTCAACCAGCTGAAAATACCATGGAATCCATGGCTAGGGTTTGGTTCAAGCTTCCAAGCTCATTTGTAAGTGATCCTGAGCCCCGTTTTTAATGTTCTTTACAATTTTTTTGAAGCCCCGGTAGCTTGATTTACCTATTTCTACCATTATTTTGAGCTAGGGTTTATGTTTAAAAATTTACCCATGAGTGAAATGCTTGTATTTTGATGTCTAATGATAGAAAATGAATGTTGGGTGCTAAATAAATGACTTTTACTAAGCGATTTTTGATGAAAACGTCCGAAAGGACCATTTTGTAAAAGTTGTAAAAAATGGTATAAAAGGGTGTTTTGATGAGAATTTTAGTTTTCTATGGTTATGAAAATGGTTCGGCTAAGCCTATAGAGTGAGAAAATTGAATAAAAATCACTTTACAAGCCTAGGGGAAAAAGTGTAATTTTGATAAAGTTTAGGGGCAAAAATGTAATTTTTCGAAAATATGAGTTTTAGATCACATTAAATAATGTGACTAATAATTAGACTAAATATGATATTATAGATCAAGGAAATCGAGATTCGGGTTTAAATCGAGAAAATACAAGGTTATGGACTAAAATAGTAAATTATCGTTTTCGAGTCCGAGGTAAGTTCGTGTAATTTAATAAGCATGTTATTCATGTGTAATTTAATAAGCATGTTATTCATGTTATTATCATTATACATGAAATATATCTTGCTATGATTGTGGTGAAATTGATGTTAATGGAAGTTTGATGGAACATGACATTTTAAATGAAATGAGTAAGTTGTATGGAAACAAGGTGCTGTGTTATTTTTATTATATGGTTTAATGTTTAATATCATGAAAATGAGTTGGTTTGAATGTACATTACAAGGTTATCTATGCATATTAATATACTTGATGAAAAGTGAAAACCTCGATTGAATGAAAGGAATATTCGATGGATCCGTAAAAAGGAATTGATGGTGAAAGGATCTAGCCCGGACGGGTGATCCAATCCCTATATAGCCTCCCAAAGAATATGTGCAAATAGATTTAGCCCAGACAAGTAATCCGATTAGGATCTGAATTTAGCCTGGACTAGTAATTCAGATCCGAGCTCATTAGAATATATGTCGTTACAAGAGATTTAGCCTGGACTGGTAATCTTGACAATACTATATGAGTTTATATTACGGGGGATTTAACCTGGACTGGTGTAAGAGCGAGGTTCGCAGGAGTGCGTACTTGAAATGATCACTTGCATGATTTGACGGTAATTGGGATATCCATCGAGATTCCGAGAAATTCAACAGGAATTAAAATAAGAAATGGAATGGTAATACTTGAAATAATAAACTCATTTATGCTTAGATGATACTAGTATGATGCACATGATTTTCATGTTTGGTTGAGTGACTGTGCTAAGAGATAGCATAGGTACGTACTCGAAACCCATGAGCATGTGTTTAACATATGAAATGAAATGGACTTGTGATGAGAATGCAAATGAATGAATGATATTTGTGAGAATAACTTCTATGAAAAATTTGTGATGATTATAATTGTGTTGCACCAAAACATATTAGGACAATTGTAACACCCCAATTTTCGTGATTTTTGGGATTTCTATGATTTTTGATGAATTTTAGAATTTTCGTGTTTTGACTGTACAATGTAGGTCTGAGTAGTGGGCCTTTAGAAGGCCCAAGAGTAAATTTAACCCGAGGCAATTTCAGAATTTTCACTTTTAGAGAGAGAGGGTTCTGCCATTATGGGCTTTTAAAATAAAGGTGGTAAAATAAGCCACAAGAAGATCTGTGGTAAAGTGGCATGTGATGCCACATAGGTGTTTGGGGAGTGGCGTGTAGATGTTTAGGGGGAGCCAAGGTTCAAGTCGCAAGGTAAGTTAATTAGGGTATTTATTTTTGTGAACAGGAAAGGTAGGTATTGGAACATAGGTGGAACTCTATTAGGAGGAGTTTGAGCTGTTAAGGGGATTGAGTAAGGGAGAGATAAGGGAGGAAATTTAGGAGCTGATCAAGGAGCTTGGTGTTGGCCGAATGTTGGACTCTTGAGGAGCAAGAGTTGGCCGGCCAAGGGTCTCTAGTATAGGCAAATTCGGCTAGGTCTCTGAAGTAGCAATTTCAGCATTAGGGAAGTTTTGTGCCGTTTCTTTGTAGCTTTTCCTTTAAGGTTTCGGTTTAGTCTTCTTTTGGCTTGCTGAAATAAGGTATTGTGCTTAGGGTTTTTCTCTTTTCCCTTACATTTTGCTAGTATCCGAAACTTGGAACACCTCATAACTCTCTGTGTCGTTTTCCCTTGCTATAACCGAATACTACTTTCCCTTCTCACCTTTCTTTCTTCCATCTTTTCCTTTTCCCCATAGCCGAACCTATATACCCCTCTCTTTTGTCACTTTCAACAATTTCTTTTCTCCGTTGTTCCTCAATTGGCTGAATCTACCATCCCTTTCCTTCTCTTCTTCTCTTTATTTATTCCCCTCACATCTAGGAGGCCAAATCTTACTATAGCCGAACCTCTTTCCCTTTCTCTTTAAGAAGCTGAAACCTTCATACCTGTGGTATAGGAAGCCGAATCTTTGGCTACTTGAACCTGTTTCTTCTCGTAATCACGGTAGATTAGAATTAATATCATAGATAGGAACACTCTTTCGGGCAGAACAACGATTGGTGAGTATTCGAACAACTTTCGTTAGTTACTTATGCTTTAAGGTAAAGCTGAAACCCCTTAAGGGTGGCTAACGTTTGGACTAAGGGCATATTGGCCTCTGTCTTTTGGTTTTGTGTGCGTTAGAGTGGACAAGAGGGACATTCAACAAAGGGCTTTGAAGGCTAACACTGTTGGACATCTAGATCTAGTCCATATTTCGGCAGAAAGGTAAGAACTTTAGGAACTAAGGCAATATTGGCCGAGTATGGTAAGGAGATTAGTACGTATTTTGTTTTTGATATGTTTTCTGACGTATTAGTAACTCGATTGTAGGCAGCTCGTGTGTGGATCTCGCCAACGTATCGTTATAGATCAGGTGTGTAAACGACACCTACTTATAGACTAGATCGGTAAAAGCAAAAAAGTCGAAGAGCCAGCATTTTGTGGACTTATGAGCGTGCGAGCGCTTGTGAGGTAGTTGTTTGTTAATCCCGGTAATCTCAAGCGGTAAGCTTGCAGAGTGCGTAATTTCGTGCACTTCGATATATTTGGGCTTAATGGGCCGAAATCGGGTTAATGGGCCAACGGGCCCAATTCAGTAAAAATGCTCAGTAAGTGTTTCTGTTAATACGGTAATAGCTGTAAAATGCATGAAAACCCTAAAATAGTAAATTTACTAAAATACCCCTAAAATATGAAAATTACCATTATACCCATAGGTGCAAAGTGACCGTTATACCCCTAGGGTTAATTTTGACTGGAATGCATGATATTCTGATTCTGTATGTTGTATGCCATGACATGTATATCTGTTGTATGGGATATTGGTTATATTGATGGAGGAAGCGTTCTGGTGGCTATGCCACAAATATTCGATTCGTGGCTCGCCACAATATTCAGATCCGTGACTCTGTCACAATATCATTTTGGCGTCATCTTTGCAAATTACGTGTGGTGTGTAGCGGATGGGTGGGTTGAGTTGTCTCCCCACATGGTGTAAGGTTGGTACGGGGGTGTATACGGATGGATATGGGTTGGGTTTTCTACATACATGATATTTCTGTTCTGTACCTGTTATGGGCCTATGGGCTTCATTCTAAATTTTGTATAGGGCTAAGGCCCAACTTAGTCTGTTTCTGTGGTTTGAACTGATTTGGACTATGGTTGGGTTATTTTACACATTGAGTTTTCCAAACTCACCCCCCCTTAATTTCATCCATGCAGGAAATCCCCAACCATAGTGGACTTGGAGCTGTGAGGGATTCGGAGTGGCCACATGTTCTACAAATTCGGTTCTCTTCAGGTGGTTTGACCAGCCTTTACTTACTTTAATTGTTCAAGGTTTTTAAGTTGTAATAAGGCCGCTCGTAAATTTTATGGTTTTCTTAATTGCTTTACTTATACTCGATTTAAACTGTTAGATTCAGGCTGTATGGGTTTTGTTCAAAATTAATAAACGATTTCAAAACACAACGAGCGTAACAAATGGATAACCTAAAGACTTAATTAATCGGTGTTCTTTTCTTAGTCAACAATTAACCATTGTTTTACAAAATCACCCTGATTACCATAAACAAAGAACACAATCAACCGTAAGTCAATGTGACACGTCAGACTTGGCCGTAACGTCTGGGCTGGGTTTGGGGTGTTACAACAATAGCAGTGGTCTGACTTTGAAAATCCACCAAAAATAGTAAAAATTGAGTTAGAGGCTCAATAAAATCTGAAATTAAAGCTTATCGAGTCTAGTTTTAGATAAAGGAAACAGATTAAAGGAATCTCATATGATGAGATATTTAAATTTTTGTGTAATAGAGTCAGAGTGATCTTGGACTCCCCTATCTTAAGTTTGGAAAATCATTAGAAATTGTATGAAAATAATTATGGGTTATAAATTATATGTTTAAAATTCTTAATGAGTCTATTTTCAAGGGAAATATACGAGAGCATCATCTGAGTTCGTACCATGAGAAAATTAATTCGTAGTGAAGAGAGGTCAGAACTATCTGATAGCAAAATAGGAGTAATTTTAAAGAATAAACTGTACTTATTGGCTAGACCAAAAATTATAAAAAAATTATGGTAAGAATATATGTGAGTCTAGTTTCAGGAAAAATTAACAGATCTTAATTTGGAGTTCTGTAGCTCCAAATATAAATAATTTAATGACTGCGACTCGAGAAAATAGCTTGACTGGACTTTGAATAAATAGAAAGAATTTGTAAATAGCATGTCAATAAATTGCTTATTATTTTTCATGCGAGCTTACTAAGCGTAAAGCTTACTCCCTCCTTTCCATTTCTTTTAGTTTGTCAGGTCAGCTCGGGGTTGGAGTGTAACACTCCCTACCCGTATCCATTACCGAAATAGGGTACGAAGCATTACCGGAGTTTACTGAACATTTTCAGAAAATTTTGAGTCATTTATTATTCATATTTTGAAAATAATCATAACGTCTCTCTATTGGGCCCTCGAAGCCCCAACCATACAATAGAAACCAACCGGAATTAAATCGGGATCATAAAAAAAATTTTGCAAAATCTTAAATTTTATTTTCATCTAAGTACTTACCATTTCAATGCTCCTTATAATTAAACATGTTACCATTCAATCAATAGCTTAACACTTGTCTAAGCGTCAAACAACATCATTGTTAGTATACTTGCACATATTTCATCTAAATTCAACATTAATATACTTATTTTCTCGACATGTCACACTTGAGTTTAATAATTGTCTTTACTTACATAATTTTCTTGTATCAACATATCAAAAATAATCATATATGCACATGTTATGAAACATATCATTCTCTTATCGTTTCTTCATAAGTGTATATCAATCATTTCATTATATCAATATTTCATGCTCCATCATTTCCATATATTTTATGTATATTTATTCCGGTAAAGTTTATATCAAACTTAACATAAATTATATTCCATGTACTTATTCTTATTTCATTTATCTATCTTCATAATTATTTCATACAACTATTTTGTACATATATTTCCATATGACCAGTTCTTGTAAACATTTCACACAACCATTTCATATAACCATTCGTCATCTGATACATATTACCTGAATATCAATTGTTCAATAAATGTCATCGCGTCTCCCATCCACGGTCTTATTTATCTTTGACATGATGTCATAGTGTCTTTCAACCATGGTCTTATTCATTTCATGTCACGCTGCCATGGTATCTTTCAACCATGGTCTTATTCATTTCATGTCACGTTGCCATGGTATCTTTCAACCATGGTCTTACACATTTCATATCACGTTGCCATAGTATCTTTCAACCATGGTCTTACACATTTCATATCAGAGAGCACACTCCCGCGAACCTCATTCTTACAGTGGGATTACCAGTCCAGGCTAAATCCCCTGTAATATAAACTCATAGAGTATTGTCGGATTACGGTCAAAGCTAAATCCCCTACAACGACAATTACTCTAATGAGCTTGGATCACGAATTACCAGTCCAGGCTAAATTCAGACCTAATTCGAATTACCCGTCAGGGCTAAATCCATTTTCCACATATTCTTCTGGAGGGCTATATCGTGATAGGATCACCCGTCTAGGCTAGATCCTTTTATCACAATTCCTTTTCAGAGATCCATCGAATTTTCCTTTCATTCAATCGGGATTTCTTTCCTTTTTATCAATATGTCAAGATTTCATAAATTTTCATATAATGAACATTCAAATCATATTCATATCAAAAACATGCATTTCAAGCATTTAAGAATATAATTCAAGTAACATGAACTTACCTCATTACTTGTTTGTGTTTATAATTTTATTAATCCGATATCTTTTTTTTTCCACGATCAAATCTCTTATTTGAGTCGTCCGGATCTTTATAAATAAATTTGATCATCATTTTCATTCATTTCATATTCTAATGTATTAAATTAATGCTCTAGGCAAAATTACCATTTTGCCCCTAAACTTTTATTTAATGACGATTTCATCCTTAAGGTCAGGAAAATAAAATTCTTGCAATTTTAATCCTTATTTCCAGCTATTTTTCTCATGCATTTTAATAACAGCCCATGAATTCTATAAAATATCAAAATTTTCCATAATTTCAACACTTTTCAATTTAATCCCTAAAACATGTTTTCCCCCGATCTTGAACTAAATTAATAATTTCATTCAATTTTGTAATTTAAATAATAAAATAGTTCATTTCATGCAATTTGGTCATTTCTAACATTTTTACAAAATTACCCATAAAGTTTTACTTTTATTCAATTTAGTCCCTGAGCCTAAAACATGCAACTTAGCCATGCCAGATGAATATTCATACATATTTTCCTCCTCCTCCTCTCCATTCCACATCCTTAATGTATTTAACACACTTGTAAGTAATATTATCCATAATTTTTATTAATTACTTTTATAAATATTCAAGCTGTCCATCTGTGTCATAGTCACTAAATTATTTATATCTGCAGCTATAGAACTCCAAATTAAGATCTGATAATTTTCCCTGAAACTAGACTCATATATTTTCTTACTATAAAATTTTAAGAATTTTTGGTTTAGCCAATAAGTACAGTTTATTCTTTAAATTTACCCCTGTTCTGCTGTCTGACAATCTTGACCCTTCTTCACTAAAAATTAATTATCTCCTTGTAAAGAATTTGAATGATGTTCCCGTTTATTTCTATTGAAAATAGACTCATTCAAGATTCTAAACATATAAATTTAAGTCCATAATTATTTTTATCCAATTTTTGATGATTTTCAAAAGTCAGAACAGGGGAACCCGAAATCATTCTGACCTTGTCTCACAAAATTGATTATATCTCATGATTTACAATTCCATTGCTTACATAATTTCTTCTATAAGAAACTAGACTCAATAAGATTTAATGTCATACTTTATTCATCCTATAATTCGATTTATAAAATTTTTGATGATTTTTCAAAGTTAGACTACTGCTGCTGTCCAAAACTGTTTTGGTATAAGATATTAATTACTATGTTATAACACCCTTATTTTCTTTTTCTACACCATTTCTCATCACTTTCTTTTATTTTCTCTTCACTAACATATCAAGAACATAGGACCTTATGTAAGAAAACTCTACTATAACATTATTTCCATGCTTTGTCAATAATAACAAACTTAAAAACATATTGAAATCTTGATGTACTTACCTTGTTCTATTGATACTAATCTTTAACTTGATTTTCTCTCTCCTCCAGCTTCTATTCTTGAATCCAACTTGATATTCTAACTCCCCATGGTCTCCTTAACATTTCTCTATCTTAGTAGCTATGGAAATTCTTTTGATTTCTAGGTGAAAATGGTGAATTTTTGGTGGAAGGACCAAATTGTAAAGAAAAGAAAATTTCTTTCTTTTCCTTCTCTTCTAGCATTGGTTGCATGCATGGAAAGATGATGAAAATTCTTCATCTTTCCTTCCTTTTATACTAAATAATTAATAATAAAATAATAATAAAATAATAAAATATCTTATTAAAATAATATATATCTAATTAAATAATCATAAAATATCATGAACATCATCATTACTTTCTAGATTTCTCTCTCTTCCGATTCACCATTTTGCCCTTTATTATCTTTTAAAATTCCATCCTTGAGTCATCATTTAATTTGGTAAAATTGCAATTTAGTCCCTCATAGTTCTTCACCTATTCAATTTGGTCCTAATCCATCCATTTTCCTTACTTTCTAGATCATTCCACTCTTTAAATATTTACACTATTGGTCCTTTAACTTTTTCATATTTACACTTTAACCCCTCAAATTTTAAGTATTTATTCTTGTGCAACAAAACTTTTCTCACTTTTACAATTTAGTCCTTTCTTGAATTAATATATCATAATATACTTCTCAATATTGACATAACTCAAAATTCCCCTTTTTGTCACTTTATTTCCTTATTTTACTATATCAAGGATAATATCTTACTGTAAAAATTTTCAGGGTATTACATGGAGAATGTCAGAGGCAACATCACACTACCAAGCTATCACCTTGGGGTATTGATATACATGTTAGAAATTTCAAGTGAGTGGCAGGTGTGGACACCTAGTTCTATGACATGTGTTATTATGATTTGGTTAAATGTATTGGTCTATATCGAGTTATTGTATATGACCATGAGATGTGGCTCATATTGATTATGGTTTGTAAGTCTAGCTAATCATGCCATGTTTTAATGCATATGATGGATGATTTGAATATGTTGTTTCACATGTATGTTTGGTAATATGATATGTGTGTTGGATATATGCTCTATGACCAATTGTGGTGGTCATAGTCATGAAGTAATTGTACGTTATAAAAACAACGTGATAATAGTTGAACATGAGTGCTTGATGGATAAGTTAGTAACCATAGTATAATGGTAAAAGTGGTCATCAATATGACAAGTCTTATGAATATGAATTAAGGAATCTAAACTTGGTAGTTCATGAGTAGATGCATTGCATGTAAGAGGACATGTAAATGTTACGAATATGTCTTGATAAAGAGTGATTAATCACTAAAGTGAAACCATGATTTGTGGCTTTAATGCGTATAAGGTTGTAAGGGTTTATGGGTAATATGAAGGCTTGGAAAATAGCCTAAGTATTGACTACACGGGTTGAGACACGGCCGTGTGTCTCAACTGTGTGAGGAACACGGCTTAGTGACACAGGCGTGTGGCCTGGCCGTGTGGTTCAATTTGTTTGATGATGTCATAAACAGAGAGTTAGATGGCCTGAGGACACGGGAGTGTTGATGGCACATGGGTGTGCCCCTATGTCCACATGGGCATGTGATCCTGTTTCATGGGGAAATTTCCTAAGTTGTCTTGAAACTTTCCAAAGTTCTCGGTTTAGTCCCAGACCATTTTTAATGCACGTTTTGGGCCTCGTATGCCCATAATAGAGACACTATGATTATATTTGATTGGTTTTAATTTGGAACGAAATTTTATAGCTCAGATAGCATGATTATTTGCGTTTAAGTCCAGTAATGCCTCTTACCCTGTCCCGGAGTTGGACACGGGTAGGGGGTGTTACATGTATCCTAACTATTCTTAAGGTTCAACTGGGTTTTGAGTTATCGAACTTCGTCGAATCGTCGAGTCATCATTAATTAATTCTACAAAAACAACTATACAATTCATGTAATATTAAAGCATAAAGTACATAACAATGTAACGTTGTATTATTTACACATGAACTTACCTCGATACCAAAATATGGCTAACTGTTTGATTTAGTTCACAACCTTATTTTTTGCTCGATTTAGGTCTGAACTTCATTTTTCTTGATCTATAATATAAATTTCACTTATTTAATTATCACATTGTTCAAAACAGTCCATAAATCATACTTTGGAAAAATTACAATTTTACCCTTAAACTTTCACATATTTACAAATTAGTCCCTATACTCGTAAAATGAAATGTGTTCATTTTCTTTGTTCCCAAACCTAGCCGACCTTATAACATACTCATAGCAGCCCACATTTCTCATTAAAACATACATCTTACTATTCATTTTGCATCTTTTACAAATAGGTCCTTTTCATGCATTTCCATCAAAAATCACTTAGTAAAAGATGTTAAACACACATCAAACTTTCATATTCCTCCATTAAACATCAAAATACATGCATGACACATATGGGTAAGTTTTTGAACATGAACCCTAACTCAAAATAATGGTAGAAATAGCTAGATCGGTTGATGACAACTTTAAAAATGTAAAGAACATTAAAAACAGGGCTAGGATTGGCTTACAATCAAGCTTGGAAAGTGAAGAAACCCTAGCTATGGAGAGCTTCAAATTCTCGGCCCTAGCTTGAAGAAGATGATTAAATTTTGCTTCATTTTTCCCTTTTTATTCTTTTATTAACCAAATGACCAAAATGCCCTTAAGTTCTTTCTTTTAAATTTTTCCTATTCATGCTCATTTTTGTCCATAATTATAGAAATGTGGAAAATTGCTACTTAAGGACCTCTATTTAATAATCCATGACAATTTCATGCTTAAAACTTCTAGAACTCACATTTTACAGCTTTTGCAATTTAGTCCTAAATGTCAAATTGAACACTTTATCAATAGAATTTCTTCATGAAATTTTCACACAGGCATGCAATCATATCATAGACCTCATAAGAATCATAAAATAATTATTTCTACTTCAAATTTGTGGTCTTGAAACTACAGTTCCAACTAGGGTCTAATTCGGGATGTTACAACTCTCCCCCCTTAGGGATTTTTGTCCCCAAAAATCTTACCGGTGAAAAGGTTTAGGTATTGGTTTCTCATGCTTTCCTCAGTCTCCTATGTAGCCTCTTCAACCCCATGTCTTTGCCATAATACTTTCACAAGGACAATACTTTTGATCCTCAATTGTTTGACTTCCCGAGCCAAAATCTTAACCGGCTCTTTGCCATAAATCATATACGGCCGAATCTCAACCTCTGTTGGTGAAATCACATGTGAAGGACCAGATCGGTATTGGTGTAACATAGACACATGGAATACATCATGAATTCTTTCCAACTCAGATAGCAAAGCCAACCGATATGCTACTGACCCTATTCTTTAGTAATCTCGTACAAGCCAATAAAGTGTGGACTTAATTTGCCTTTCTAGCCAAACCTCAAAACTTTCAAGAATACCTTATCATTGACTTGAAACTCAATCTCTTTCCATTTCAAATCCGCATAGGATTTCTATCTATCCGAAGTGGCTTTCAAACAATCACATATTATCTTTACCTTTTCTTCGATTTCTCTGACTAAATCAACTCCGTGAATCTAATGCTCTCTAAGTTTAGTCCAATACAAGGGTGTTTGGCACTTACGCCCATACAATGCCTCATACTGCGCCATTTTCAAACTCGACTAAAAACTATTGTTGTAGGAAAATTCTACCAATGGTAAGTACTTTTCCCAACTACCTTGGAACTCAAGAACACAGCACTGTAACGTATCATCAAGAATCTGAATTACCCTTTCGGATTGACCGTCAGTTTGTAGATGGAAAGCGGTACTAAAATTCAATTTTGTACCTAACGCTTCTTGTAACCTTTTCCAAAACCGCGAAGTGAACCTCAAATCTTTGTCCGATATAATGACAAAGGTACTCCGTGCAATTTCACTATTTCAAAAGCATACAACTCGGCTAACTTATCAAGTGAATGGTCGGTACGTACTAGTATAAAGTGAGCCGAATTTGTCAATCAATCTACAACAACCCATACAACATCTTTTTTTCTCAGTGTTAAAGGCAAACCCGTCACGAAATCCATAATAATATGGTCCTATTTCCACTCAGGAACCATCACAGGCTGAAGTAAGCCTAAAGGTACTTGGTGTTCAGCTTTCACTTGCTGACAAATTTGGCATCTTGAAACAAACTTGGAAATATCTCTTTTCATACTTGGCCACCAATACAATTTTTTCAAGTCATTATACATTTTCGTACTACCCGGATGCATAGACAAACAACCACTATGGGCCTCATGCAAAATCTTCTGAATCAACTCGGTATTCTTAAGAATACAAATTCTATCTTGGAACATCAAGCAACCATCAGAACTAATCCAAAAATCTGATTCCATACCCTATTCACATTGGACTCTTTTGGCTTGCAAATCACCGTCACTTTTCTGAGCTTCATAAATCTCTTAGAGAAACAGTAGTCTAACTCTTAACTCAGCTAGAATTGAACCATCATCTGATAAGGCCAGCTGAGTGTTCATAGCCCTCAAAGCAAATAACGACTTCCTACTTAAAGCATCGGCGACCACGTTCGCCTTTCCCAGGTGATAGTCAATCACTAACTCGTAATCTTTAACAACTCCAACCATCTCCTTTGTCATAGGTTCAAATATTTTTGAGTCATCAAGTACTTTAGGCTTTTATGGTCAGTGAATACTCACCATTTCTCGCCATACAAATGGTGTCTCCAAATATTCAATGCAAACACAATGGCGGCTAGCTCTAAATCATTGGTCGGATAGTTAATCTCATGTGGTTTAAGTTACCTCGAGGCATAAGCTATCACCTTGACTTTTTGCATAAGTACATAACCCGATCCATTTAAGGATGCGTCACTATAAACTATAAATTCTTTTCCCGATTCAGGTTGTACTAAAACTAGTGCCTTGGTTAACAATGCATTTAGTTTCTCAAAACTCTGTTGGCATTTTTCCGTCCATTAGAACTTGACATCTTTCTATAACAATTTTGTCATCGGGGTAGCAATCATGAAAAATCCTTTAACAAATCGTATGTAATAACCGACTAAGCCTAGAAAGCTTCTAACCTCTGAAACATTCCTTGGCGGTTTCTATTCAATAATAGTCGATATCTTACTCGGGTCAACTCTAATACCATCACCTAAAACAATATGCCCCGAAAATCTAACTTTTCAAAGCCAAAATTTGCTTTTATTAAACTTAGCATACAACTGCTTGTCTCTTAAAGTTTGTAAAATCGTTCTCAAGTGCTCAGCATGCTCGGTGTCACCATGAGAGTAAATCAGTATATCGTCAATAAAAATAACCACAAATTTATCTAGGTATGGTCGAAAAATAAGGTTCATTAAGTCCATAAATATTACGAGAGCATTCGTTAAACCAAATGGCATAACCAGAAATTCATAGTGACCATACCTCGTCTGAAAAGCAGTTTTCGGCTCATCCAAGTCTTTAACTCTCAACTGGTAGTAACCGGAACTCAAGTTTATCTTTGAAAATATTGTGGCTCCCTTCAATTGGTCAAACAAGTCATCGATTCTTGGCAAGGGATACTTGTTCTCTATGGTTACCTTATTGAGCTGTCGGTAGTCAATGCACAATCTCATTGAACCATCTTTCTTTTTCACAAATAGCACCGGTGCGCCCCACGAAAAATGACTAGGTCTCGCAAAACCTTTATCCGTTAATTCTTGTAACTAAACTTTCAACTCCTTTAATTTTTTCAGAGCCATCCTATACGGAGCAATCAAAATAGGTGCAGTAGCAGGAATTAACTCAATACCAAACTCAACTTCCCTAATTGGAGGCAATCCAAGCAGCTCTTCCTGAAACACATCCGGATACTCACATTACCGACACTGATTCAATTTTCAACTTAGACTCTTTTGTATTCAATACAAAGGCAAGCTAAGCTTCCAAACCTTTTCTTATACATTTTTGAGCAGTCATAGAAGAAATCACTACAGGCAAGCTATCCGATTTATCTGGTTCAACCAGAAGAATATCACCACTTTCACATTTTAATTCATTGATTTTCCTTCCATAGTTTACCACTACATCATGCATGGTCAACCAATCCATACCAAGTATTATATCAAATTCATCAAAAGACAAAAGCATAAGATTAACCGAGAAACAATGTCTGTAACATCCCGAAATAGGGCCTAAACAGAATAGTGGTTGCGAAACCACGAATCTGAGGTCAAAAAAAATTATTCTGATTAATTTTTAAGGTTTATTCATTGATTTAATAATTGTGTGAAAATTTTGTGAAGAAATTTTATGTATAAATGCCTAATTTGATAATTTGGACTAAATTGTAAAATTAGCAAAATGTGTGTTCTAGATAATAAAAGAGATTTAATTGAAATGGGTTCTTAAAGTTGAGGTCCTTATTTAGTAAATAGACCATTATATTTAATTTTGGACAAAAATGGGAAAGAATAGGGCAAATTTGAAAGAAAAGCCTTTAAGGGCATTTTGATCATTTAATAATTAAAAGAATTAAAAAGGAAAAATAGAGCCAAAACTGATCCATCTTCTTCATGGAGGCCGAATATAGCATGGGTAAATCCATGTTTAGGGTTTCCAAGCTTTCCAAGCTCAATAGTAAGTCCGTTCTAGCCTTGTTTTTAATGTTCTTTACGTTTTTGGAGTCCCAATAACTTGATTTAGCTTATTCTAGCAATAATTCATGCTAGGGTTCATATTTGGAAAAATACCCATAGGTTAAATGTGTTTATTTTGATTTTTTATGGTAGAATATGAAGCTTGAAATTATGTTAAACAATTTTTACTAAGCGATTTTAAGTGAAAACGAGTAAAATGACAAAACCGGTAAAAATACCTAATGTTCATAAGTACATGATAGAGTGGTAATTTGATGTTTCCATAGAAGGGAAAAATGTTTAGCGTGCATAAAACATAAGAAAAATGGATAAATTTTAATTTCTGAGCCTAGGGGTAAAATCATAATTCTGCAAAGTTTTAGGGGCAAAATTGTAATTTTACCAAAGTTCGAGTTAGGGAATGTTTTGAATAGTAAATTAATTAAATAAGTGAAATATGATGTTTTAGATCCTAGAAAGTGAGATTTGGACCTAGAACGGGAGAAAAATTGAAAATCGAGAAAGTTGGTAAAATGGTCGTTTTGGTATCGAGGTAAGTTCATATTTTTAATAAGCATTTAATTATGCATATTTAAATGATAAATTGATATTTTTGCCATAAATACTTTAGTATTGAGTTTCAGATATAATGATTAATGTTCGATAATAATTCAACATGGGAAAGAGAACTTGTATAATTTATATGTAAGACCATATTTTGTATTATGGCTTTGTATGATAACAAGAAAGTATTGACTAGCATAGTTTGATGAGAATAAGTTAATTTGATGATATGATGAGATTGAAAATGTAAGTATGTAAGTTGAGTAGCATTTTATTATTATGCAATTATTGTTATTAGTATTGTTATAATTGAGTTATGCGACTAACCTTGAGAATTTGAGCAAGTATGTTTCAACTATGACTTGACAAGGCATTGATATCTCAAAGTCCATGGTTGTACCATGGAAATTAAGGAAGAATTGATGGAAAATCCCATGTTCATAACATGGCATTTAAGGAGGAACTGACGGTTAAGGATACTGTAACATCTCGAAATAGGGCCTAAATGGAATAGTGGTTGCGAAACCACAAATCTGAGATAGAAAGTTTATTTCGATTAATTTTTATGATTTACCGAGTGATTAGATGCATGTGTTAGAGTATTGATAAGAAATTTTATAGATTGCATGTTTAATTTGCCTATTAGGGCTTATTTGCAGAAGAATGACTCGATTTAGGGCCTAAACAGAACGATGGTTTTTGAACCACAAATTCGAAGTCAAAAAAATTTATTCCGATTAAGTTTTAAGGTTTATTTATTGATTAAAATATTGTGTAAAAATATCGTTAAGTAATTTTACTGATAAAGTGCATAATTGGACTTTTTAGAACTAAATTGGAAAAGTTGCAAAATATGTGTTCTAATTCATAAGTACTTGATTGAAATGGGGGTTTAAAGAGGAGGTCCTTAAATGGTAATTAGACCATTATATCTTGTTTGGACAAAAATGGGCATGAATAGGACAAAATTTTAAAGAAAGGCCTTAAGGGCATTTTAGTCATTTGGTAATTAAAAGAAATAAAAAGGGAAAATAAAGTCAAAATTGACTCATCTTTTTCATGGAGGCCGAAATTAGCATGGGGGAAGCCATGGCTAGGGTTTTCAAGCTTTCCAAGCTCAATAGTAAGTCCGTTCTAGCCCCGTTTTTCAAGTTCTTTACGCTTTTAGAATCCCGGTAACTTGATTAAGCTTATTCTTGCAATAATTTAAGCGAGGGTTCATATTTGGAAAGATACCCATTGGTGAAATGTGTTTATTTTGATGTTTTATGGTAGAATATGAACGCTGAAATTATGTTAAACAACTTTTGCTAAGCGGTTTTAAGCAAAAATGAGTAAAACGGCTTAATCGGTAAAAGTTGTTATTGTTCATAACTATGTGTTAGAGTGAGAATTTGATGTTACCATAGAAGGAAAAAATGATCAGCATGTCATAAAACATAAGAATAAGGGATGAAGTTTAATTCCCAAGCCTAGGGGAAAAAGTGTAAATATGCAAAAGTTTAGGGGCAAAATTGTAATTTGCCAAAGTTTGAGTTAAGGACTGTTTTGAATAGTACATTAATTAAATAAGTAAAATATGATGTTTTAGATCCCGGAAAATGAGATTTGAACCTAGAATGGGAGAAAAATCAAAAATTGGGGAAGTTGGTAAAATGGCCGTTTTAGTATCAAGGTAAGTTCATATGTATAACAAGCAATAATTTATGCATGTTTCAATGTAAAATTGATATATTTACTATGATTGCCGAGGTGTTGAAAGTAAGTATAATTATGATAATTTAAATGTTCAATATTAATTCGACATGAAAATGAGAAAGTATGTAAGTTTGTATGTAAATAATACATTATCTTTATTATGTTTTTATATTTCAGCATATTTTATGTATTGTAGCTGATTTTTGAATCATAATTTACTATTGGAAATATGGAATCAAGTATTAGAAAGAGAGAGAAATCCCGGTTGAACCTTCGGAAAGATTGGATGATACAGATGGTATGTAGCTAGGTCACATGTGGTGCTGAGTGCACATCATGTGTACAAGAGAGTTATGAGACATTATGATGTAGCTAGGGTCACATGGGTGATACTATGTGTACACCATGTAGATAAGAGAGCTACGGGATATATGTAGCTAGGTCGCATGCGTGGTTCCAGGTGAAGGACACCATGTAGACAAGAGAGCTACGAGATAAACTGGCTAGGTCACATGGGTGGTACTAAGTGTTCACCATGTGTACAAGAGAGCCAAAATTATGTGTACAATTGAGCAAGGTCACATGAGTGGTGCTGAGTGAAGGCCACTATGTCTACAAGAGAGCTTCGATTTTAAAGGTGGGTTGTGTGCGATACCATCACAGATATCATTATTATTCCGAGGCGTTCAACCGGGAAATTGATTAAATGAAATTGTGTATGACTTTGTGATGATAAGTGTAAGTATATACGTGTGTAACTTATGAGCAATATGCTCGATATGTGATTGGAAATTGGAAAGATTGTTATGGGTAAGTGATGAATACAATTGAAGTGTGAAAGATCAAAATTGACAATAAAACTGTTATGGATAGTTGCAGTGACGTGAATCTAAAAATTTACCAAAAATAGTAGAACTTGAATCAGAGACCGAATGAGATATCAAATTAAAGCTTAATGAGTCTATTTTCATATAACATAAATAGAGCAAGCAAAGGAATTCTATATTATGAGATATTTAAGTTTTTGAGAGACTGCTCAGAATGACTACGTGATCCCCTATTTTGACTTGAAAAAATCATTAAAAATTGTACGAAAATAATTATGAGATATAATTTATATGCTTGAAATTCTTAATGAGTCTAGTTTCAAATAAAATAAACGAGAACATCTTTTGATTTCTATACGAGGAGAAAATTGATTTGTAGTGAAGAGTTGTCAGAACAGTTGAGCAGTGAAACAGAGGTAACTTCAATGAATAAACTGTACTAATTGGCTAGACCAAAAATTCTAAAAATTTATGGTAAAAATATACGTGAATCTAGTTTCAAGAAAAATTAACGGTTTTTAATTTGGAGTAATGTAGCTCCAGAAATAAATAATTTAGCTGCTGGTTTTATGATTGTAATAATGAAAGTATGTGTGTGTTTGTGATGGTAATATTCCGGGAACATATTGTGACTTCATTTAAAGTATGATAATGTATTGTTTATTAATATTTACATACTTACTTACTAAGCTATAATGCTTACTCCCTTCCTTTCCTTTTTCCTATAGTGTCTTAGATGTTAACTCGAGTTGGAGGTCGCCGGAGGTTAAATCACACTATCAAACTATTGATCGATATATAAAGGTTTTAAATTATTTTTAAGTCTTTGGCATGTATGGAGACTCGTTTAATTATTACTAAGTTGCTAGGAATTGGCCTAAAATACTGACCTATGTTATTTGAAGGTCTCTATTGTATAAAGTCATTTAATGTAGATAGTCTTGATTATGTTATTAATTAAATGATGCAATTTATGAATGTGCATGCTTGCCTATGTGTGTGGTTGAATTAATGCATGATATGGGCCTTGTAAGCTCTTTTTAAGGGACAGCTTGAATGTGTTTGAAAAAATTTTAAATTAGAGTAAAATTATGAATCGGTTTTTATACGATGATTAGTGACTAAGTCTGGTAATGCCTCGTACCCTGTTCCGGCGTCGAACACGGGTAAGTGGTGTTACATTTAGTGGTATCAGAGCTATGGTTTAGTCGGTTCTCGGACTTACCTAGTATGTGTAAGAGTTAAGCTATACATGCCATATTACTACCTGTGATAGTGTGATGCCTCCCGATCCCGATGAAATAGTTCTGTTGAGACAGAAGTGTTTTCCAATCGAGCTACTATCGACATTGTAAAAAGGTGTTAAGTAAGTTCGTATAATTTGGTGGATATATTAGTGTACTTAAATTAATCTTGGTGGCTTGTGATGATATGTGTGAGATCAAGTGTAAAATGAAATAGACATAAGTGGAGAAATATAGAAAAGTGAAAAGGAACGAAAGTTTACCTCGTTATAAACTCATCTATGTTCGTTTGACATTGACATGATTTTATGTGTCTAACTTATTTGACTAAGTGAATGTGATAAATAGATTTACTCAAATTTGTGGAATGTATGTTTGAGTGCATTTGTTTTAAAATATGAATATGTGTGTAAGTCTGTCTAAAGTGAATTATATAATTGTGATAATATTAAGATGAAATGAGACTCGTAAAAGGTAAGAGTACTAGTTCATGATGTTTATGTGATAATGAATGAGTCGTGAATAAGAATTTCTCTTGGAATATGAAAGATGAGGTGAAAGGAAAGTTTATATTATGATAAGTGTTCATGTTGATTGGCAATTGTGTGATGCTATGAGTGTAACTTGTGAAATTAAATGAATGTTATGAGTAATTCTATTTGAGAATTATGAATGCATGTATAAGTGTATTTGTTTGTATAAGATGATAGGAGGGTTGTGTAAAATGAATATGCATGTTCAGTTATTTGAAGCAAATTATATATATATTGATGAGTGTTAAGTTATATGCATGAATATATAAGAGGCAAGTTAGAAGTGTTCTGACCTCACCCCTTCCAATAAGATTAATTGACAATGTGATAGCATTTGAGAATGGTTTAATAAATGAACTCAGTTGTAGAAAAGATGTCAGGTTAATATGAAGATTTTCTGAATTCTGAAATGTTATAGTTAAAGAAAAATTAGACTTAGTTAATTAACTCATCCAGGTATGATGCTTAAAGTATATGATTTTTGGATTTTTTAAAAAAAATAAATTTTGATTGTAAATGAGATAATGTGGATTTAGTAATGATAAAATTAGACAGAAGAATAATGATTGAGTTGTATTAATAGCTGAATGCAGAGATTTTGGTTAAAAAAAAAAGGTGAAAGAAAATGTGAGAATTGGAAATAGTTTTCGATTAATATAGAGGTCATACCGAGTTGAAACTTAGTTATATTGGATTTCAATTTGATAGTGGGGTGATTTTGAAAGTACTACTTTGAAGAAAATTTGTTTGGAGATGTTTAAGAAATTTTGAGAAAAGATATTGAATCTTTTTACTAGGTAAGATTTTTGGGACGAAAATCCCTAAAGGGGGAGAAATGTAACATCTCGAAATAGGGCCTAAATGGAATAGTGGTTGCGAAACCACAAATCTGAGATAGAAAAGTTTATTTCGATTAATTTTTATGATTTACCGAGTGATTGGATGCATGTGTTAGAGTATTGATAAGAAATTTTATAGATTACATGTTTAATTTGCCTATTAGGGCTTATTTGCGAAGTTCTTCAGAATAACCCGATTTAGGGCCTAAACAGAACGATGGTTTTAGAACCACAAATTCGAAGTCAAAAAAATTTATTCCGATTAAGTTTTAAGGTTTATTTATTGATTAAAATATTGTGTAAAAATATCGTTAAGTAATTTTACTGATAAAGTGCTTAATTGGACTTTCAGGACTAAATTCTAAAAGTTGCAAAATATGTGTTCTAATTCATAAGTACTTGATTGAAATAGGTGTTTAAAGAGGAGGTCCTTAAATGGTAATTAGACCATTATATTTCGTTTGGACAAAAATGGGCATGAATAGGACAAAATTTTAAAGAAAGGCCTTAAGGGCATTTTAGTCATTTGGTAATTAAAAGAAATAAAAAGGGAAAATAAAGCCAAAACTGACTCATCTTTTTCATGGAGGCTGAAATTTGCATGGGGGAAGCCATGGCTAGGGTTTTTCAAGCTTTCCAAGCTCAATAGTAAGTCCGTTCTAGCCTCGTTTTTCAAGTTCTTTACGTTTTTGGAATCCCGGTAACTTGATTAAGCTTATTTTAGAAATAATTTAAGCTAGGGCTCATATTTGGAAAAATACCCATAGGTGAAATGTGTTTATTTTGATGTTTTATGGTAGAATATGAAGGCTAAAATTATGTTAAACAACTATTGCTAAGCGGTTTTAAGCAAAAATGAGTAAAACGGCTTAATCGGTAAAAGTTGTTATTGTTCATAACTATGTGTTAGAGTGAGAATTTGATGTTGCCATAGAATGAAAAAATGATCAGCATGTCATAAAAGATAAGAATAAGGGATGAAGTTTAATTCCCGAGCCTAGGGGCAAAAGTTTAAATATGCAAAAATTTAGGGGCAAAATTATAATTTTGCCAAAGTTTGAGTTAAGGACTGTTTTGAATAGTACATTAATTAAATAAGTAAAATATGATGTTTTAGATCCCGAAAAATGAGATTTGAACCTAGAATGGGAGAAAAATTGGAAATTGGGAAAGTTGGTAAAATGACCGTTTTAGTATCGAGATAAGTTCATATGTATAACAAGCATTAATTTATGCATGTTTCAATGTAAAATTGATATATTTACTATGATTGCCGAGGTGTTGAAAGTAAGTATAATTATGATGATTTAAATGTTCAATATTAATTCGACATGAAAATGAGAAAGTATGTAAGTTTGTATGTAAATAATACATTATCTTTATTATCTTTTTATATTTTAGCATATTTTATGTATTGTAGCTGTTTTTTGAATCATAATTTACTATTGGAAGTATGGAATCAAGTATTAGAAAGAGAGAGAAATCCCGGTTGAACCTTCGGAAAGATTGGATGATACAGATGGTATGTAGCTAGGTCACATGTATGGTGCTGAGTGCACATCATGTGTACAAGAGAGTTACGAGACATTATGATGTAGCTAGGGTCGCATGGGTGATACTATGTGTACACCATGTAGACAAGAGAGCTACGGGATATATGTAGCTAGGTCGCATGCGTGGTTCCAGGTGAAGGACACCATGTAGACAAGAGAGCTACGAGATAAACTGGCTAGGTCACATGGGTGGTACTAAGTGTTCACCATGTGTACAAGAGAGCCAAAATTATGTGTACAATCAAGCTCGATCACATGAGTGAAGCTAGGTCACATGAGTGGTGCTAAGTGAAGGCCACTATGTGTACAAGAGAGCTTCGATTTTAAAGGTGGGCTGTGTACGATACCATCGCGTATCTGTTATTATTCTGAAGCGTTCAACTGGGAAATTGATTAAATGCAATTGTTTATGACTTTGTGATGATAAGTGTAAGTATATACGTGTGTAACTTATGATCAATATGCTCGATATGTGATTGGAAATTGGAAAGACTGTTATGTGTAAGTGATGAATACAATTGAAGTGTGTAAGATCAAAATTGACAATAAAACTGTTATGGATAGTTGTAGTGATGTGAATCTAAAAATTTACCAAAAATAGTAGACTGAATGAGATATCAAATTAAAGCTTAATGAGTCTATTTTCATATAACAAAAATAGAGCAAGCAAAGGAATTCTATATTATGAGATATTTAAGTTTTTGAGAGACTGGTTCAGAATTGCTACGTGATCCCCTATTCTGACTTGGAAAAATCATTAAAAATTGTACGAAAATAATTATGGGATATAATTTATATTATTGAAATCCTTAATGAGTCTAGTTTCAAATAAAATAGACGAGAACATATTTTCAATTCTGTACAAGGAGAAAATTGATTTGTAGTGAAGAGTGGTCAGAACAGTTAAGCAGTGAAACAGGGGTAACTTCAATGAATAAACTGTACTAATTGGCTGGACCAAAAATTCTGAAAATTTTATGGTAAGAATATACTTGAATATAGTTTCAAGAAAAATTAACGGTTTGTAATTTGGAGTTATGTAGCTCCATAAATAAATAATTTAGCTTCTGGTACTCTGCTAGACAGCTTATTTTGAATATGTTTATGATTGTAATAATGAAAGTATGTGTGTATTTGTGATGGTAATATTCCGGGAACATATTGTGACTTCATTTAAAGTATGATAATGTATTGTTTATTAATATTTACATACTTTCTTACTAAGCTATAATGCTTACTCCCTTCCTTTCCTTTTTCCTATAGTGTCTTAGATGTTAACTCGAGTTGGAGGTCGCCGGAGGTTAAATCACACTATCAAACTTTTGATCGATATATAAAGGTTTTAAAGTATTTTTAAGTCTTTGGCATGTATGGAGACTCATTTAATTGTTACTAAGTTGCTAGGAATTGGCCTAAAATACTGACCTATGTTATTTGAAGGTCTTTATTGTATAAAGTCATTTAATGTAGATAGTCTTGATTATGTTATTAATTAAATGATGCAATTTATGAATGTGCATGCTTGCCTATGTGTGTGGTTGAATTAAAGCATGATATGGGCCTTGTAAGCTCTTTTTAAGGGACAGCTTGAATGTGTTTGAAAAATTTTTAAAGTAGAGTGAAATTATGAATCGGTTTTCATACGATGATTAGTGATTAAGTCTGGTAATACCTCGTACCCTGTTCCGGCGTCGAACATGGGTAAGGGGTGTTACAGATACCATGTAAGACCATGTCAAGACATGGCATTGGTAAGACAAGGATCCCGTGTAAGACCATGTCAGGACATGGCATCGGTATTGATTAAGGACTCCATGCAAGACCACATCAAGATGTGGCATTGTCACTAAGATAAGGATACCATGTAAGGCCATTTTTGGAACATGGCATTTGGTAAGACAAGGATACCATGTAAGACCATGCCAAGGCATGGCATTGATAAGTTTTATAAGGCAAGGAAATCATGTAAGACCATGCCAAGGCATGGCATTGATAAGTTCTATAAGGCAAGGAAATCATGTAAGACCATGTTAAGACATGGCATTGATGAGTTACTATAAGGCAAAGGTCCCATGTAAGACCATGCCAAGGCATGGCATTGGTGAGTTCATATGGCAAGGATACCACGTAAGACCATGTCAAGACCTGGCAATGGTAAGTTCAAAAAGGAAAAGGTTTCCGAGTAATTCAAAGAGTAAGTTAAAGAAACGACAAGGTGAGAACATGAAGAAAGAGTACAGATATGCATTTAAGGCTTATTTAATATTGAGACTGTAAGTAATTGAGATTATCAAGTATTAAGTAAGTGATGAGTTTTCAATTATGCTTGTGACACTTTATGACATGATTGGCAATATGCCTATATTATGAAAGAGTACTCATGTGTTAAGTGAGATGTTGCAGGTATGTAAGCAGGCTATTAAGTAAGGTGCCTTTTGTATTTTGAACCTTTGGTAAGGTTTGATGAGTAAGATGGGAAAGTAAGAACTAAACATTATTTAAGCAAATTATGATAGCATAGTAGTAAACTAAATTGATTGCTAATGCTTATTATTTTACATGTTAACTTACTAAGCTTTATAAACTTACTTCTTTAACTTTCCCATGTTTCAGAGTACTTAAAAGCAAGCTCGGGTTGGAGGTCGTCAGAGATCACTTCACACTATTGACTATCGAGTTACCAAATGGGTATCTTCATTTACAAACGTTCTAGTTTATGGCATGTATAGGGACTTAGCCATTTTGTGTGTATGTCCTTATGATATGGCTAAAGAATGGTATGTAAATATTTTATAATGATTATCTATTTAAATGTCTAATGAAGAACATGTTTCGGTGTTATGTATGCCTAAATGGTAGTTAATACAAAGAAATCATTAAAAAGTGAAATTAGCATTAAAACAGTATTGAACAGCAGCAGTGATGTGAGCTTGAAAAATCACCAAGAATAGTATAAATGGAATTAGGTGACGAATAAGATATAGAATCAAAGATTATTGAGTCTATTTTCATATGAAAGAAACATAGTAAGCAAAAGAAGTGTATATTAAGAGATATTTGAATTTTAGTGAGACAGGGTTAGAGTGATTTCTGAATCCCCTGTTCTGACTTTATAAATTCACTAAAAATTGTACAAAAAGAATTAAAAGTTATAGTTTATATTTCTAGATTCCTTAGTGAATCTACTTTCAAGATAAACAAACAGAATGGTTATTTTAATTCTTTAAAGGGAAAAAAATTGATTCGTAGTGAGGAGAGGTCAGAGTAGTCAAACAGTGCAATAGGGGAAAGTTTAACTAATAAATTGTACTAATTGTCTAGACCAAAAATTCTGGAAAAAAATTAGTAAGAAGATATGTGAGTCTAGTTTCAGGGAAAATTCATGAATTTAAATTTTGAGTTTTGTGACTCGAGTTATGATTTATTTAGTGACCATGACGCAGGTGGGCAGTTTTATAAGGAATAATGAAATAAATTGTTTTGATTTGTCTAAGTATTCGGAAAATTTTTAATGTTCCCGGTTTGGTCCTGAACTGTTTCAATTGCATGTTTTAGGGTCTCGAGGGCCCTTTTTAGGGGCATATTGAATGAATGTAAATAAATTAATTTTAAAAGCAAATTTATGCCCCGAATTAGTAAGTTAAGTCAGGTAACGCCTCGTGCTCGACTCCTGCAACGGTCTCGGGTAAGGGGTGTTACAATGTCCTTTAATCATTAAAGGGAAATTCCTACATACTTTGTCAACTAAAACATGCTTGCCAAGAGGGTTTGACACTTTTATCACAAATTCTGTAGACTCAACAGGCATATTCATGCTAGACACCAATTTCACACAAATATACGAATGGGTAGATCTCGGATCAATCAAAGCAACAACATGAGTATCATAGAGAGAAAAAGTACCCGTAATCACATCAGGAGATGAAGCATCTTCGTGAGTGCCGATCTTGTACTCTGAAATCTTTCTTTTTTAACCATTTCGGGGCAATCTCTAATGAAATGATCTTAGGAACCACACTTAAAACAAGTTCCATCATTAGCTCGGCACTCACCGAGGTGACGTTTACCACAATATGAACACTCTAGTCTGCTCGGTCGGGCATTACCAACACTAGTAATTGAAGTAGTCTGAGCTTTTGGAACCGAGTACAACTTACCTTTATTTCTATTTGAGTACCCAACCGAAGCACTCGATCGAGTGTTAAACTCTCTCGATTTCTTAGATGAGGACTGCATTGACTTACTCAGTTGTCTCTTTTTCGAATCTCGAGACTCAAACTCAGCCTTTCTTTTTTCTTTAGCCAATTTCTCGGCCTTGCAAGCTCTCTCAACCAGTACCACAAAATCTTTTAATTCTAGGATGCCAACCAGCAATCGGGTATCCTCATTTAATCCATCCTCAAACCTCTTACACATGATGGCCCCAGTCGATACACACTCTCGGGCATACTTACTGAGTCTTACGAACTCACGCTCATACTTTGTTACAGACATTCGGCAATGTTTTAACTCATGAAACTCCTTTCGCTTTCACTTCTAACCGATAAATCTCTAACTAATGTACTTCTTATAAAACTCCTCTTGGAAAAATTCCCAATTAACTCTCTTCCTTAGTGCAACCAACACAAGGGTGTTCCACCACTGATAAGCTGAGTCTCTCAAGAGTGATACAACACACTTCATGCACTCCTTAGGTGTGCATGATAATTCATCAAATACCCTAATGGTATTCTTAAGCCAGAACTCTGCCCTTTCGGGATAATCATCTATACTAGCTCGAAATTCTTCGGCTCCTTGCTTTCGAATTTTATCCACTAGAGGTCTATTTAGTCTCATAAAATCCATACCTTGGGGTGCTATGGGAATAGGCTGAGGAATAGGTGGGGGTGGAGGGGGTTGAGCGCTCGGGTTCGTTCAAACGAACTCCGTATACCAAGCATTCATCATATGGAGAAAGGCTTCCCTAGCCACTTCTCCTCCTCCATAACTCACGGTCACGGGTCTACTCTCAACTGACACTAGCCCTTGAGCGGGAGCCAGCGCATTACTTTCTACATCATCAACTTCAGCTTGGTTGGAATCGATTACTATATGAAAACACAATTTAAAAAGTCAGGAGTTGTCACACTATCATAATTCATTTATGGAAAGTATAGCTAGACTCATACACATGCTACGTTAGTCCGAGAATTGACTAAATCGTAGCTGTAACACCTCCTACCCGTGTTCGACGCCAGGATAGGATACGAGGTATTACTGGACTCAGAGATTCTTAAACATGCAAAACTGGGTCATAAAATTTCGTTCCAAATTTAAACCAATCAAATATATTCATAGTGTCCCTATTATGGGCCTACGAGGCCCATAACTTGCATTTAAAATGGTTCGAGACTAAACTGAGAACTTTGGAAAGTTCTGGAAAAACATAGAAATTTTTCTCATAAAATAGGGTCACACGCCCGTGTGTCATCAACACGCCCGTATCCTCAGGCCATGTAACTCTCTATTTATGATGTCAGCACACAATTTGAACCATACGGCCAGGCCACACGCCCGTGTCACCGAGCCGTGTCACTCTCTCAGTCCGTATGGCCAACACTTAGGCTATTTTCCAAGCCTTCATGTTACCCACAATCCCTTACATCTTTATACATGTCATAACCATAGTTCATAGCAACATTTTAATGATTAAAATAGTCTTTATTAAGACACAACATGACATTTTCAAGGCATTGTACACATTTACATATTCTTCACATTATACCGATTCTAGGCATACCAAATCTCATTTATTTGACCAAGTCAAATTCTCTTATACTATGATTATCAACTTATCCATTGAACATTCACGTTCAAGGCATTATAATCTTACTTGCCCTATTATACATTTACCATGGTCATGACCACTTTGAATGGTCATGAAGCATTCATCACACATGCATGTCACAACACCAATCATGCATGACCAACCATCATGTTCACATCATTTCATCACAAACATTATAACATAGCATGGATAGATAAATTTACAAATCATACTCAATATGAGCCACAACCTATGGCCATATACAAATGAATCAAAATAAGCCAATACATTTGGAAAAATCATAGAACACATATCATAAAAACTAATCCCTATACAAGCCACTCACTTGTAACTTCTCAACCTATGTATCAATATCCCAAAGTAATAGCTTGGTAGTGTGATGTTGCCTCCGACGTTCTCCAACCCCGAGCTGACCTAACAACACTAAAAGAAATGGAAATGAGGGAGTAAGCTTTATGCTTAGCAAGCTCGAATGAAAAATAATAAGCAATATGGTAATATGCTATTTTTCAATTTCCCTCTTTTTATTCAAAATCTAGATAAGTTATTTTCTCGAGTCACAATCATTAAATTATTTATATCTGGGGCTACAGAACTCCAAATTAAGATCTGCTAATTTTTCCTGAAACTAGACCCACGTATATTTTTACATAAAATTTTTAGAATTTTTGGCCTATCCAATAAGTACAGTTTATTCCTTAAAGTTACCCTGTTTCGCTGTTTGACAATTCCAACCTCTCTTCACTACGAATTAATTATCTCATAGTACGGGACTCGAATGATGCTTCTGTCTATTTCCTTTGAATATAGACTCATTAAGGGTTTTAAACATATAATTTATAACACATAATTGTTTTTGTACAATTTTTAATGATTTTCCAAAGTTAAGACAGGGGAGTCGAAAATCACTCTGACCCTATTTCACAAAAATTAAAATATCTCATCTTATGAGATTCCTTTGCTTACAACATTTCCTTTATTTGAAACTAGACTTGATAAGATTTAATTTCATATTTACTCAGCCTCTAACTCAATTTTCACAATTTTTCATGGATTTTCAAAATCGGACCACTGTATTGTCCTAAGCTATTTTAGTTCAACATAATGATAATCATCACAAATTTGTCATAGAAGTTATTCTCATAAATATCATTCATTCATTTACATTCTTATCATAAGTCTGTTTCATTTCTCATGTCAAATACATGCTCATGGGTTTCGAGTATGTACTTGTGCTATCTCTTAGCACATCCATTTAACCAAACATGACAATCATATGCATCATACTAGTATCATCTAAGCATAGATGAGTTTATAATTTCATGTATTTCCATTCCGTTTCTCATTTAAATTCCCGTTAAGTTTCTCAGAATATCGATGGATAGCCCATTTACCATCAAATAATACAAGTGATCATTTTCAAGCACGCACTCCCGAGAACCTCATATCTTACGACGGGATTACCAGTCCAGGCTAAATCCCCCGTAGTATAAACTCATAGAATGATGTTGGGATTACCAGTCCAGGCTAAATCCCTTGTAACGACAAACACTCTTAATGAGCTCAGATTTGAATTACCAGTCCAATCTAAATTCAGACCCTAATTGGATTACCCGTCCGGGCTAAATCCATAATGCACACATATTCTTCAGGAGCCTAGATCACTTTAGGAACACCCATCCGGGATAGATCCTTTCTATACCAAGATCAATGGATTACTCGTCAGGGCTAAATCCTTTTCTGCAACACATGCAGGATCTCGTATCATGTAAGAATGGCATATCCATCAAATGTCCTTTTTATTCAACCGGGACATTTTACCATCTTTTCATCAATACAATAGTTTCATAATATCAATCATGTTTTCATGGTAACAATTAACATATAATACATGAAACATCGAGACACATAATACATGGTAGAAATGAAACATTTACATTTCACATACTATCAAGGATTAGAAATATCATACATTTTCACATTAATTATGTACTTACTAATCATGTATCATTATTATCTTAAATTCCATGCATCATTGTTTCACATTTTCACATCATGAACTCATTCCATCACCTTTCAATGTATTCACTCATTCCATTCATACAATAACAATAAGGGATTTTTAATTTAAACAAGCATTGCATTATTATTGACACACGAACTTACCTCGGACCCGAAAACGTCAATTTACCATTTTAGTCCATAACCTTGTATTTTCTCGATTTAAGCCTAAATCTCGATTTCTTTAATCTAACATTACAAATATAGCTCATTTATTACTCACATTATTCAAATGGGTCCATAAATCATACCATTATAAATTTGCATTTTGACCCCTAAACTTTCACTTATTTACGCTTTGGCCCCTAGGCTCGTAAAATGATTTTTATTCACTTTTCCTTGCATTTTAAGCCTAGCCGAATCTTTTTCATAACTATAGAAGCCCCCAATTTCCATTAAATCACCCTTTTATGACCAATTTTACAACTTTTACAAAATGGTCCTTTCGAACGTTTTATTCGAAAATCACTTAGTAAAAGTTGTTCCTCTAACCATAAACATGCATAATCTACCATTAAACCTCAAAATACCAACATGTCACACATGGGTCAATTTTTTAAACATAAACCCTAGCTCAAAATAATGGTAGAAATGAGTAGATCATGTTACTAGGACTTCAAAAATGTAAAGAGCATTAAAAACGGGGCTCGGGATCACTTACAAATGAGCTTACAAGCTTGAACCAAACCCTAAGCATGGCTTCCATGTAACTTTCGGCTGGACGAAGAAGATGGGCATGAATTTGGCTTATTTTCCCTTTTTATTATTTTAATTACCAAAAGACCAAAATGCCCCCAACTTAAAAATATTCTATTTCACCCATTTCATGTCTATTTTTGTCCAACAATTTAACCAATGTTCTAATTACCATATAAGGACCTCCAATTTAAATTTTCATTACAATTGGGCACCTTTAGCATGTAGAACTCAACTTTTGCACTTTTTACAATTTAGTCCTTTTGACCAAATTGAGTGACCAAACGTTAAAATTTTCGAATGAAATTTTCACGAAATTGTGTGCATTTTCCTTCCCATTTTGGATAGCTATTGTTTCTTTCTGTGTCTTTCCTTTCTTTGGTTTTACGGTTTTGTTGGTAGCCGAATACTGAGTGTGACCATTTGGGGAACTTGTCATTTGGGTGTTGTTCTTCAGTAGTGCCTTACAGACCAACCTCCTCTATTCTCTCTACACCTTAGCTGTCAGTCTTTCCCTTCTTTTTTTTCCTTTGGCCGAAAACCCTTCTCAAACTTGTACTGGTTTTAGTCTTGGTTTTGTTGATTCTTCTTCCCTTCTTCCTTTCTCTCAATTGACCTCCCCTAAACTGATTGCATCTTCTTTCCTCTCCTTTAATTTGAATAATTGGGCCAATTTATTCTTAGCTCTCTCTCCAATCATTTCGGTTCTTGTAGTTCTTCTTTGAACAATCAGTTGGTGCCTGGTTCTTCTCTAATCCCTTGCCCTTTTTCTTTATGTAGTAATATTATTTCTAACTTCTTCTTCTTTTACTGCCGTTTATGGCTAGAAGCGTGGGTGCTATCCCTACCTCTGCGGTGTGGGTTTTCATTTGAGATAAAAGACCGATTGTGTTCCTTCTCCAGAATTGATTTTACGATTTTGGTGAGTGCCATATGCTGGTTCAATTGATTATATGAATGTTCTAATAAAGGTTAATAGATTTTGATTTGGGTACAGATGTTCTATAAAAGCTTATAATCAATCTTCGATATCGATTGAAGTGTGAGGAGTCGTAATCGTTGAGCAAGGCAACTGTTAAGTTATAGTTTAGTTAAGTTTTATTTAAGGGATTGTTAACCCCATAGATTAAAAGACTGATAGTGTATCCTGTTGATATAGGTTTGGGGAAACACTCGAGCTATTCGCACATTTATCGCAACCTGGTGTGTAATCACACTGCTTTGATCGTAATTCAGCAAAAGTCGAAAAACATGGCTAGTGACGCTACATGAGCGTGCGCTTGCTCATATGGTGAACCGGATGCACAAAATGTAGGTGTTCGATCATAGAGGCCACCATGAGCGATTTCATGGGCTTAGGGAGTTTTGGGCCACATTGGGCCGAAAGGGGCCGTGTGGGCCCCACTGGCTCGTGGGCCCCACACGAGTAAACCACACTGACGTATGGAGATTATTGCACCAGGCTATGTAGTTCACAAAGCCAAGGTCATTTTTGGGCCTTATCACACGGGCATGTGGGCCCACATGGGCCATGTTATGAGCTTTAGGCCTATTTCCACTATTTGATTGTTAAGGTTGCACAGGTCACCCAAGACGACTGTCGACCTACTGTTGGATTGGTGAGTACACTTAGACTCCATATTGATAAAATGACTGATATACCCCTATGATATGTTTGACAGTATTTGAGCATGACATTTTACGTACACATATTATATTATGACATGACATGTTGCATGGGGGTTGGGTTGATATATTTGGAGGAAGTGTACTGTACTGGCAGCTCTGTTGCAAATATTGATTAGTACCACAACTGGTGCTATTTTTGGAGTGTAGGGATAGGTGGGTCGATTTTATCCCTACATAGAGTGTAGGGCTAGACGGAGTAGAGTGTAGAGGATGGATAGGTAGGACCTCTGTTTGCATTTCTATTGCTGTTACTATAATGGGCTAAGGCCCACACTGATACTGATACTATAATGGGCTAAGTCCCACACTATTACTAGACTACCACTGAAACGAGCTTAGGCCCAACCTGTAATTGGCTGCAGTTTGACTGATTATTGTAAAGGGCATACACACTGTGTTTTCATAAACTCACCCTCCTGCTTTCCTATGCAGGTAATCCTTAGGTAGGTTGGTGTTGCGAGGGACTCGATGGAGGCCACACGATTGCTTCTGCTACTTTTTTATACTTTTTATCTTTAAGCTATTTAATTTGGGTTTTTTTATGTAATAAGGCCTCATTAAATTTTTACTTTAATTTGGGGTTTACTTATTTGAATTTATATCTGCTAGTAGTAGGACCAGAATATTCAAAAAGATAAATGTTTTCAAAACACCACGTTTACAAAACATGTTTCATTAGCTTCCGTAAGAAAGAACATTTTCAAAATTAATAACAATTTAATATGTTTAACAATTTTCTAAACAAACTTGAGTTTTATCAACGAACATGATACTTAAAAGTTTTGTAAAAGATCACTACAAGGGTTTTAATATTGTAAAGACTTTTCGAACAGAACGATGCTTTTCAAAACACACTTCAATGTGACATCGCGGATTCAACCGTAACATCTAGGCCGGGTTTGGGGTGTTACATTTAGTGGTATTAGAGCCAGGTTTCAAAACTCAGCTATAGATTTGGGTTTTTCTCTAAAACTGAAAACTTTAGAAAGGAGCTGTTTCAAATGATTTAAAAATATTTAGAAGTGTTTTACTAAATGTTTTGTACACTGAGTCTCTGACATCGATCCTGTAAGTTTTTCAAAACTACTACTTGATTAAATTGAAATACTGAGACTACTATAGGTAGTAGACTGTACTGAAATATTATGTTTAGGGTAAACTGAAACTGTAGTAAGACTGCAATCTGTGAAAATGAAAACTCTGAATTATTAATATTGTTTCTCATAAAATATCCGTTAATAAACACTGGAACTGTAAAACTGATGCATAAAACTATTAATACAGATAAAGCGTAATACGATAATGAGCACCAGAGGTACTCGTGGAAGGGGTACAAGAGGCCTCGGTGGAAGCCGTAGAGGTGCTCGGGTTAGGTCTTCAGCATCGGGCCATATGCCTAACAATGAAGCTAGGGAGGCACCGGACTCACCTGTGACTAAGACTAGGTCACACGATCGTGCAGCTGGGGACGACGCACTATCCCAAGCTATGTTGCAAATTCTGAAAAAGGTTGCTGGGCCTAATACTGGTACTGTGGGTCGTGGGTCAGTTATAGAATGACTCCGGCCTAGTGGGGCTAAAATTTTTAGGGGTATCGCTGGAGTTGCCCCTAGTGTGGCTGAATATTGGATTGAGGCCATAGAGAGGATCATGGATGACTTCGACTGCACCCCAAAGCAGAAACTAAAAGGTGCAGTGTTGTTGTTACGAGATGAAGCCTATCAGTGGTGGCTTACAGTGAAATAGGGTACTCAGCCTAACTGGTTAACTTGGGAATTTCTCAAAACTGTATTCCAAGGGAAATATGTGGATGCTAGTTATGTGGATGCCTGGAAAAGAGAGTTTCTGAATTTGACTCAAGGGGATAAATTAGTAGCTGAATATGAGTCTGAATTTTTGCGACTTAGCCGTTATGCGCGTGGGATGGTGTCAACTGAATATGAGCATTGTGTTCATTTTGAGGACGGCGTCAGAGATAATCTACGAGTTCTAATAGATCCACAAAGGGAGCGAGATTTTGTTGTGTTAGTGGAAAATGCAAAGATCGCCGAGGATGTTAAGTGCGCTGAGCGCCAGAATCGTGAGACGGACAGGGGAAGGAACAAGAGCGTTTTAAAGTCCTCAAGTTCAGCTGTGAGGCCTAAGAAAAAGGCCAGGGTTGATGGGCTAGTCAGAGTTAGGCCCCCTGTTGCTGGTTTTGGGCCGCAGCCTTGTGCTGATTATGGGAAACGCCATTAGGGCGAGTGCTAAAAATGGATAGGAACATGTTTGAGGTGCGGATCTATGGAGCACCATATCAGAGATTGTCCACAGAGGCTCGATCATATGCAAGCTACTGGTATGGGTATTGTTCAGCTGCCGAAAGGTGTTTAGCAGCCACCGAGAGGCCCTGGTCAGGCCAGAGGTGAAAATGGCATAGGCCGTGGTCGTGGAGCATCGGGCAGAGGTACTGGTCATACTGAGGAGAGGCAGCCATCTTTGGCTTTTGTTGCATGTCTCCGAGAGGAAGGAGATGCTCCAGATGTTATTACAGGTACGTTCTTTATCCATAATATACCTTATACTGTATTGATTGATGTTGGATCTACGCACTCTTATATAACATGCACTATATTTGGGACTTTGGGTGTGATGGTTGAAAACCCTACAAGTGAGGTTACTGTGTTAAGCCCATAGGGCAGACAGTGAGAGGGAATAAACTATTTAAGGATTTACCTTTGGAGGTTCAAGGAGTGATCTTTTTGGCAGATTTAATAGAACTTTCTTTTGGAGAATTCGACTTGATATTGGGCATGGACTGGCTGGTTAAGCATTAGGTGAATTTGGACTGTGCTGCAAAACGGGTGATATTGAAAATTGAAAAGGCTGATGAGGTACTTGTGATTGGGGAGCGTTGGAATTATCTGTCAAATGTGATTTCTACATTTAGGGCTGAAAAATTGGTTTGTAAGGGTTGTGAGGCTTATCTAGCCTATATTCGGTGTTTCTGATTCTGAGTTTCATCTGTTAAAGATATCAGAACAGTTAAGGATTTTCCAGATGTTCTCAATGAGCTATCTGGGTTACCTCCAAATCGTGAAGTTGATTTTGGGATTGAGCTCCTTCCTGGTATAGCTCAGGTGTCCATCGCCCCTTATAGAATGGCACCGAAGAAGCTTGAGGAGCTTAAAGCTCAAATTCAAGAATTATTGGATTGAGGGTTCATCCACCCTAGTGTGTCCCCATGGGGAGCACCGGTGTTATTTTTGAAAATGAAGGATGGATCCATGTGTATGTGCATCGACTACCAACAACTGAATAAATTAACTATTGAGAATAAGTACCCTCTGCCGAGGATTGATGATCTATTCGATCAATTTCGTGGAGCTTCAGTTTTCTCTAAGATAGATCTTCAATCGAGGTACCATCAATTGAGGGTCAAGGAGACTGAAGTTTACAAGACAGCGTTTAGGACTCATTATGGTCATTACGATTTCCTAGTGATGCTATTTGGACTGACGAATGCACCAGTGGCTTTTATGGATTTGATGAACCGAGTGTTCGAGCCCTATCTGGATCGGTTCATAGTGGTGTTTATAGATGACATTCTAGTGTATTTGAGAACTGAAGATGAACATGATGCACATCTCCGACTGGTTATGCAAATTCTGAAGGAAAAATAATTGTACGCTAAATTCAACAAGTGTGAATTCTAGTTACGAGAGGTACCTTTTCTAGTCCATGTGGTATCTGCTGAGAGGATTAGGGTTGATCCTCAGAAAATTAAAGCTGTTCACAATTGGACACAAAAAGAGCCTATGGTGGAGTGGCTAAGTGACGCCACATAAGGCGTAGTGAGGTGGCGTTAGTAGCTAGCAAGGGGGTCCAAGGTTCGAATCCTAGCTTAGTATTTTTTAGAGTTTAATTCTGGCCTTCTAGAAGGATGGAAGTGGCGTGAAGACAGACTCCAAGGGGAGTGTTTAAAAGAGAAAATTAAGGAAAGGATCAAGGAGTTACAAGGGAGAAAAATAAGGAGATGAGAAGTGAGGAGTAAGTGGAGCCGAATTGGGAACTTGGGCTTGAAGAATTCGGCTATAGGGCTATAAATAGGTGCCGAATGGGAGGGTTGAAAAGCTAATGACTAATTTCCGTTCACTTTGTGCCAGAAACCCTTTTCTCTAAAAAGCCGAAAACCCTTTTTTCTTTTCTTTCTTTGTGCCGAATTCTTATCCCTCCTCTACTCAATATATTCTTTGCTTTAGCCGATTCTTCTGCCTCTCTTCTTTGGTGCTGAGTAATCAATTGTTGCCATTTAAATCTCTAAGAGCAGAATACCCTTGGTGCTGCCACTACTCTTTCCACCTAGTCGATTCTAGTGTAAGTGTTCGCTCTGCCAATCAGTTTTTAATAATTATCGAGTATTCAGTCCCTCACTTCTTTCTAATTGACTTTTGTAGGGAATTAGTGTCAAATCTCGGTTTTGGATTCCTACCGATTTGCTCTTCATATTTGAGAGACATACGTGAGCAATGACCAAAGTAAAATCTAGTAAAGGTTTGGCGTTCAGGTAAGGTTAAGGTGAGATTTCAACTTTTGGTAAAGTAATCGATAAGTACGTGTGATTAATCTTTGAGTGATATCGATTGTATGTTTGGGCTAAGGAGATCGCATCACGCTTGCTTACCAGGTGTGTACATACACTGCACACACACAATGAATCGACAAAAGTCGAAATGCCGAAAACCCAAAAGTTTGGCTACGGTAGTCTTGCGAGTGCGCGAACACTCGTAAAGGGGAAATCGATAGGTTTCCAGAGGCAAACGGGCGATTCCATGGGCTTGGGTTGTGATTTGGCCATATGGGCCGAAATGGGCTAAATGGGCCTGATGGGCTGTTGGGCCAACAATAGGCAAAATTTAAATATTGATGCTTTGTGATAGGAATTTGTATGTGAGCATGAATGTGAATGTGATTGGGCCTAACGGGCCATATAAATGTGATTTTGGCCTAATGGGCCATACACAGGTGATTTGGGCCTAATGGGCCATATGAATATGATTGGGCTTAATGGACCAGATACAGGTATGTGAAATTATTTGGGCTTTGTAAGGGGTATTGGGCCTAGAATATGATATCCACATAAGACTTAATTAATATATTGCGACTGTGGACAAGTCAAAGGGTTATGGTGTGGCAAAGGGTATATGCATGTCTAGGATTGGATCTAGGGAGAGCTTGGTACTTAAGCGGTCTTAATGACTCACCTCATCTTCTCGAGAATCCTACCTGGTGCATAGTATTCGTTCATCTTAGCTAGCGACACTTGTTAAATGGCCAAGGTAAGTGAAAATCGTACTTAAGGGAAAATTATCGAAACGCCCCTAAGGGAAAAATGACTGAATTACCCCTAGATGCTGAATGTAAGTTTTATGGATATGACATGCATACATATGATATTCTGCTTAGGTTGCATATGGGTTGGGAATTATAGAATGGAGGAAGTATATGAGGATCGCATGGTTACATCGTAGATCCACCGACGGCTTTTAAAGCCCAATATGTAAATGAAGGTAGTTCTGCAATCAGGCTACCATGGTGCGTGGGTTGGGTGGGTCGATATTTATATCCCCACATGGTGTGACGGGGGACGGAGCTGGTGTGTAGCGGATGGATAATTGGATGGGATTGCATTGCATGAATGATGAACGATGAATATGTTTTTTTGAATGCTTGTTTTCTGCAAGGGTTGTAGACACTGAGTTTGCGAAAACTCACCCCCTCTTTTATTTTATTTTTAGGTGATGCTCAGTAAAAGGTTTGATGTTTGGAGGGACTCTGGGTGGCCAGCTAGCAAGATAATTTGGACTTGTTTTTTTTCAAGCATATAAGTTTTTAGTTAATTAAGTATGTTTCAGATCAGATTCTAATAAGGTTTTCATTATGTTATTATTACTTGAATTATTATTATTATTTTTATTGTAATTTACAAGAAGTTGAACATGGGTTTTCTAATTTATAGTATGTTTTCTACGTTTCCGCAATTAAATTTTTAAATGATAAGTTTTCTTAAATCAATTGTTTCAAACAAGGTTTTCGCAACTGAAATGTATGTTTTTTTTTAAGTTAATTAAGGTTTCTTTTATTTTAAGAAGGGTTTTCAATGAAAACACGGTTTTCGCTAAAACACTTTAATGTGACACACCAGATTCGGCCATAGTGTCTGGGCTGAGTTTGGGGTGTTACATTTAGTGGTATCAGAGCCCAGGTTGCAAAACTCAGGCTGTGAAGTGGGCCTTATTATTATTTGGCTTCTTTTTAGATTTTAAAAATATTTTGGATCGCAATGCTTTGGAAAAAGAGAAATCTTGCTGGGCAGCACACCTAGTCTCCGACGTCGAACCAAGTAAATACTTTTATTTTTAAGTTTGTTGAAATTATTATACAGTAGATAGTTAGAGGGCTACTTTAGATGATGGTTAGAATGGAACCAAAGCCCGCAGGAACTTGAAACTGTAGAGGATTTTCAAAAACGATCTTCTCTTTAAATATTTTCATAAAACATCGGTGTAATTATTAAACTAACTAAAACTTCATAAAATTTCTAATCCAGATAATACGCGAATCGACGATGAGTGCTAGAAGAGGTGCAAGAGGCCGTGGCCGAGGCCGCGGAAGCATTAGGGTTGAATCGTTGACATCGGGCCATATGACCGATGTTGGAGTAGAAGAGGCTCCGGCCTCACCTGTGGCTGGGAATGGACCGTATGATCGGGTTGCGGGAGAAGATGCATTGTCGCAGGCAATGCTAAGGATTTTGGAAAGGGTCGCTGGGCCCAATAATGGCAGCAAAAATCGAGGGTCCATTTTGGAATGACTTCGATCAAACGTGGCTGAGATCTTCAAAGGCGTGGCTGTCGTGGCTCCTAACGTGGCAGAATATTGGTTGGAGGCCACTGAAAGAATAATAGAGGATTTGGACTGCTCACCGAACAAAAGTTGAAAGGAGCAGTGTCGCTAATTAGGGAAGAAGCCTATCAGTGGTGGTTGACGATGAAAGAGGGCACCCAACCGGAACGAGTCACTTGGGAGTTTTTCAAAGCTGCATTCCAACGGAAGTATGTGGGTGCAAGCTATGTGGATGCTAGGAGGAAAGAGTTCCTGAACTTGCCCAAGGCAATAAATCAGTGGCGGAATATTAGGCGGAGTTTCTACGCCTTAGTAGGTATGCATGAGTAATGGTGGCAACGGAGGATAAGTGTTGCGTTAGGTTTGAGGATGGACTTAAAGATAGCCTCAGGGTACTGATAGCTCCACAAGAGGAACAAGTTTTCTTAGAATTGGTGAAGAAAGCAAAGATAGCGGAGGAGGTAAAGAGCACTAAGCGCCTAAATCGGGAAAAAGAAAGGGGTAAGAATAAGAGGGAGGCTGAGACTCCTAGTGACGACCAGAGGCCTAGGGCTAGGGCCAGAGTTGATGGGCCAGTTAGAGCAGGGCCCCCTGCTGTTAATCCAGGGGTGCCACCTTCTGCTGATTGTGGGAGAAGTCATGTAGGTGAGTGTTGGAAGAGGATGGGAGCTTGATTAGCTTGTGGGTCTATGGAGCATAGGATTAGGGATTGCCCCCGAATGCTAGGTTAGGTGCTAGTCGTGGACCGAGGTGGTGTACAGCCATAGAGGGGTGGTCAGCAACCGCCGAGAGGCCGTGATCAGGCCAGGGGTGGAAACGGTTTGGGTTGTGGAGCATCGGGTAGGGGTGCTGGTCATGCTGAGGCGAGGCAGGCAGCTTTGGTCTATGTAGCACGTCGTCAAGAGGATGGAGACACTCCAGAGGTAAATACCAGTGCGTACTTACCCATAATGTGTAATTTATTTAGTTTGGAATTAGAGTGTGCAGTGGGAGCGTGGTGTAGTAGTTTGTGTTATGCAGCTGTACTGATAGTAGGAAATTTCGAGGACGAAATTTCTTTTAGGAGGGTAGAGTTGTAATGCCCCAAAAATCCCAAAATCCCAAATTTTCTTTTTTGATTCTGATAAAAAAAATGTGTGCTAAGTATTTTCGGTTAAGTAGGTAATAGTAGGTCTTAGCTAAGGTTGAGTTCGAATTAAGGGGTAGAAGAAATTATAATTTAATTATTAAAAGAATTAGTGCTGACAAGTAGGTGGGCTTTTGAATAAATGAAGAAACAATTGGACACAAAAAGAGCCTGTGGTGGAGTGGCTAAGTGACTCCACATAAGGTGTAGTGAGGTGGCATTAGAAGCTAGCAAGGGGGTCCAAGGTTCGAATCCTAGCTTAGTATTTTTTAGAGTTTAATTTTGGCCTTCTAGAAGGATGGAAGTGGCATGAAGATGGACTCCAAGGGAAGTGTTCAGAAGAGAAAATTAAGGAAAGGATCAATGAGTTATCAGGGAGAAAAATGAGAAGATAAGAAGTGAGGAGTAAGTGGAGCTGAATTGGGAACTTGGGCTTGAAGAATTAGGCTATAAGGCTATAAATAGGTGTCGAATGGGAGGGTTGAAAAGCTAATGATGAAGTTCCCTTCACTTTGTACTAGAAACCATTTTCTCTAAAAGCCAAAAACCCTTTTTTCTTTTCTTTCTTTGTGCCAAATTCTTATCCCTTCTCTACTCAATATTTTCTTTACTTTAGCTGACTCTTTTGCCTCTCTTCTTTGGTACTGAATAATCAATTGTTGCCATTCAAATCTCTAAGAGCCGAATACCCTTGGTGCTGCCACTACTCTTTCCACCCAGTCGGTTCTAGTGTAAGCGTTCGCTCTCCCAATCGATTTTTGATAAGTATTGAGTATTCGGTCCCTCACTTCATTCTAATCGACTTTGGTAGGGAATTAGTGTCAGATCTTGATTTTGGATTCTTGCCGATTTGCTCTTCAGATCTGAGAGATATACGTGATTAGTGACCAAAGTAAAAGCTAGTAAAGGCTTGGCGTTCAGGTAAGGTTAAGGTGAGATTCCGGCTTTTGGTAAAGTAATCGATAAGTACGTGTGATTAATCTTTGAGTGATATCGATTGTAGGTTTGGGCTAAGGAGATCACATCATGCTTGCTTATCAGGTGTGTACATACACTGCACACACACAATGAATCAGCAAAAGCTGAAAGTTTGGCTACAGTAGTCTTACGAGTGCGCGAACACTCGTAAGGGGGAAACCGATAGGTTGCCTGAAACCCACAGGAGATTCCATGGACTTGGGTTGTGATTTTGCCATATGGGCCAAAATGGGCTAAATGGGCCCGATGGGCTGTTGGGCACACAATAGGCAAAAACTGAATATTGATGCTTTGTGATAGGAATTTGTATGTGAGCATGAATATGAATGTGATTGGGCCTAACGGGCCATATAAATGTGATTTGAGCCTAATGGGCCATACATAGGTGATTTGGGCCTAATGGGCCATATGAATATGATTGGGCTTAATGGGCCAGATACATGCATGTGAAATTGTTTGGGCTTTGTAAGGGGTATTGGGCCTAGTATATGATATCTACATAAGACTTAATATATTGCGACCGTGGACAAGTCAAAGGGTTAAGGTGTGGCAACAGGTATATGCATGTCTAGGATTGGATCTAGGGAGAGCTTGGTACTTAAGCGATCTTAATGACTCACCTCCTCTTCTCGGGAATCCTACCTGGTGCATAGTATTCATTCATCTTAGCTAGCGGGACTTGTTAACGGGCCAAGGTAAGTGAAAATCGTACTTAAGGGAAAATTATCGAAACGCCCCTAAGGGCAAAAATGAATGAATTACTCTTAGGTGCTGAATGCAAGTTTTATGGATTTGACATGCATACATATGATATTCTGCATAGGTTGCATATGGGTTGGGAATTATGGAACAGAGGAAGTATATGAGGATCGCATGGTTGCTTGACAATCGTGGATCCACTGACGGCTTTTAAAGCCCAATATGTAAATGAAGGTAGTTCCGCAACCGGGTTACCATGGTGTGTGGGTTAGGTGGGTCGATATTTATATCCCCACATGGTGTGACGGGGGACAGAGCCGCTATGTAGCAGATGGATAATTGGATGGGATTGCATTGCATGAATGATGAACGATGAATGATGTTTTTTTGAATGCTTGTTTTCTGCAAGGGTTGTAGACACTGAGTTTGCGAAAACTCACCCCTTCTTTTATTTTATTTTCAAGTGATGCTCAGTAGAAGGTTCGATGTTTGGAGGGACTTTGGGTGGCCAGCTAGCAAGATAATTTGGACTTTTTTTTTTCCAAGCATATAAGTTTTTAGTTAATTAAGTATGTTTCAGATCAAATTGTATTAAGGTTTTCATTATGTTATTATTACTTGAATTATTATTATTATTTTCAATGTAATTTACAAGAAGTTGAACATGGGTTTTCTAAATTATAGTATGTTTTCTACGTTTCCGCAACTAAATTTTTAAATGATAAGTTTTCTTAAGTCAATTGTTTCAAATAAGGTTTTTGCAACTGAAATGTGTGTTTTTTTTAAGTTAATTAAGGTTTCTTTTATTTCAAGAAGGGTTTTCAATGAAAACTAGGTTTTCGCTAAAACACTTCAATGTGACACACCAGATTCGGCAATAGCGTCTTTGCCGGGTTTGGGGTGTTACAGTCGGTATCTGAGATTCAAAGTTTTCTGGGCCTGGCAGGGTACTATAGACGTTATGTGGAAGGGTTTTCGTTGATCGCTGCACCTCTGGCTAAGTTGTTGCGTAAAGGGGTACCGTTTAACTTGACTGATAAGTAGCAAGAAAGTTTTGAGAAGCTTAAGAAGGTTCTGACTGAGGCCCCTGTCTTGATTCAGCCGGAGTCTGGGAAAGAATTCACTATCTACAATGATGCATCACATGCTGGTCTAGGATGTGTGTTGATGTAAGAGGGTAAGGTAGTGGCATATGTGTCTAGTCAGCTTAAGACGCATAAGGCGAACTATCTGACACATGACTTGGAGTTGGCTGCGGTAGTATTCAAACTAAAGATTTGAAGGCATTACTTGTACGATGAGAAGTGTATCATTTATACGGATCAATAGAGCAAGTATCTCCTTACTTAGAAGGAGCTAAATCTTAAGCAGCGTAGATGGATTGAGCTGCTTAAGGATTATGACTGTTCGATTGAATACCATCCTGGTAAGGTTAATATGGTAGTCGACACATTGAGCCATAGGGCTATGGCTGATCTGAGGGTGATGTTTGCTCGTCTCAGCTTTTTTGATGATGGTAGTCTATTGGTCGAACTTCAGGTTAAACCGACGTGGATTGAACAGATTAAGGGTAAACAGTTGGAGGATGAGTCACTGAGTCCTTAATTCCGACAGGTTGAGAGTGGTGGCACATCAGATTTTGGACTGAATAACGAAGGGGTACTTTGTTTCCATGGGAGAGTGTGTACCAAAGGATACTGATCTGAGGCAGTCTATTTTGCAAGAGGTGCATAGTAGTCCTTATGCTATGCATCCTGGCAGGAATAAGATGTACCGAGACCTTCGTGAGTTATATTGGTGGCCAGCTCTTAAACATGAGGTTATCGATTTAAATGCCTTACTTGTCAATAGGTTAAGGCTGAACACCAATTACCTTTAGGGTTACTTCAGCCAATTAAGATTCCATTGTGGAAGTGGGAGAGAGTGATTATGGACTTCGTTAATGGGCTGCCCTTAACGCCTACTAAGAAGGATTCAATATGGGTCATCGTGGATTGATTAACCAAATCTGCCCATTTCATACCGGTTCGTACTAATTACTCATTGCAGAAGCTAGCTAAGTTGTATTTGTCTGAGATAATGCGACTACATGGGGTACCGATTTCTATTATATCTGATAGAGATCCTCGCTTCACATCTCGGTTCTGGAAGAGGTTACATGAGGCATTGGGCACAAGGTTGGACGTCAGTACTGTGTTCCATCCTCAGATAGATAGACATTCGGAGAGAGTGATTCAGATACTGGAGGACATGTTAAGAAGTTGTGTGATTGACTTTCGGGGCAGTTGGGAGGATTACTTGTTGTTGACAGAGTTTGTATACAACAATAGCTACCAGTCTAACATACAGATGGCACCTTGCGAGGCATTATATGGTCATAGGTGTCGTACTCCTTCGTGTTGGACTGAGTTAGATGAGCGGCAAGTTTTGGGTCCTGAATTAATTTCTGATGCCGAGGATAAATTTAGATTGATTCGGGATCGACTGAAGGCGGCATTTGACAGACAGAAGTCATATGTAGATCTGAAGCGTAAGGAGATTGAGTATTCTGTGGGAGACTTAGTTTTTCTCAAGGTCTCGCCATGAAAGAAGGTACTGAGGTTTGGTCGGAAAGGCAAGCTAAGCCTTAGGTTTATTGGGCCTTACCGTGTATTGAAGCGTGTGGGACCAGTTGCCTATCAACTTGAGTTGCCTCCAGAGTTAGACCGGATTCGTGATGAGTTCCACGTCTCTATGCTGAGGTGATATCGCTCTGATCTTGCACATATCGTCTCGACTGAGGAGATTGAGGTTAGGCCAGATCTGACGTTTGAGGAAGAGTTGGTTCAGATTTTGGACCGTGATGTGAAGGTTCTGAGGAGGAAGTATATTCCACTGGTTAAAGTACTTTAGCGTAACCACAGCTCGAAGGAAGCCACGTGGGAACCCGATGAGGCGATGCGACAATAATACCCTCATCTATTTTGACCAGGTAAATTTCGGGGCCAAAATTTCCTTTAGGGGGTAGAGTTGTAACGCCCCAAAAATCTAAGTATTTATTTTTGTATGTTGGGTTGCACAAATGCATGTCTGCTTTAGTGGTTGAGTGTCCTGAGGAGTATTGGAGAAGTCCTGAGTTCAAGCTTTGGCTTGTACAAAAAATTTGTTTTTGCTTGAATAAACCCTGTCTCTAGACAGTAGGTTTCTTAAATAAATATGGTTAAGTTGTGTCATAAAAAGTTGGTTGGTTCAGGCGATAGTGGCGTGTTACTGCAACTAGGAGACTTGAGATCTAGTCCTACTGGATGCAAAGGGTCTTTATTTTGCTGCTGTGCCATGTAAGAAATTGAATGTCAGTGGAACTCTAAAGCTAGTAGGCGGTTGGAGTGTTTAGAGGGATGAGGGAGTTGTATAGCCAAAATTTAGAAGGGATTTGAAGAGGGATTTGGATAGTGATCGGTGGGAGTGATGTGGGGAGGGATTTCAGGAGAGACTTAAGGGAGGTTGAGAGGGTGGTAGTAGTTTGTCGAAAGTGGGATTCCCCATTATGCCAATTCATTCATAGGCTTTTGGGTGCTGAAATTGTGTGGGTTTTGCTTCCCAATTTGGATAGTTATTGTTTCTTTTTACATCTTTCTTTCCTTTGGTTTTGGGGTTTTGTTGGTATCCGAATACTGAGAGTGACCATTTGGGGAACTTGTAATTTGGGTGTTGTTCTTCAGTAGTGCCATACAGACTGACCTCCTCTGTTCTCTCTACACATTAACTGTCATTCTTTCCCTTGTTTTTTTTCCTTTGGCCGAACACCCTTCTCAAATTTGTATGGGTTTTAGTCTCGATTTTGTTGATTCTTCCTCCCTTCTCCCTTTCTCTCAATTGACTTCCCCGAAACCGATTGCATCTTCTTTCCTCTCCTTTCATTTGAATACTTGGGTTGATTTCTGCTTAGCTCTCTCTCCAATCGTTTCGATTCTTGCAATTCTTCTTTGAACAATCGGTTGGTGCTTGGTTCTTCTCTAATCCCTCGCCCTTTTTCTTTATGTAGTAATATTGTTTCTAACTTCTTCTACTTTTACTACCCTTTATGGCTAGAAGCATGGGTGCTAACCTTGCCTCTCCAATGTGGGTTTTCATTTGAGATAGAAGACCGATTGTGTTCCTTCTCCAGAATTTGTTTTATGATTTTGGTAAGTGCCATATGCTGGTTTAACTGATTATGCGAATGTTCTAATAAAGGTTAATAGATTTTGGTTTGGGTGCAAATGTTCTGTAAGAGCTTATAACCAATCTTCGGTATCGATTGAAGTGTGAGGAGTCGTAATCATTGAGCAACGTAAGTGTTAAGTTATAGTTAAGTTAAGTTTTATTTAAGGGATTGTTAACCCCATAGATTAAAAGACTGATAGTGTATCGTGTTGATATAGGTTTGAGGAAAAACTCAAGCTATTCGCACATTTATCGCAACCAGGTGTGTAATCATACTGCTTTGATCGTAATTAGGCAAAAGCCAGAAAATATGGCTAGTTTCGCTACATGAGCGTGCACTCGCTCGTGTGGTGAACCGAATGCACAAAATGTAGGCATTCAATCGTAGAGGCTACCATGTGCGATTTCATGGGCTTAGGCCATTGTAAGACACGTTGGGCCGAAAGGGGCCGTGTGGACCCCACGGGCTCGTGGGCCCTACATCGGTAAACCACACGTACATGTAGAGATTATTGGGCCAGGTTGTGTAGTTCACACGGCCAAGGTCATTTTTGAACTTTATGGGCCACACGGGCGTGTGGGCCAACATGGGTCATGTTATGGGCTTTGGGCCTATTTCTACTGTTTGATTGTTAAGGTTGCACGGGTCGCCCAAGATGACTGTGGACCTACTGTTGGGTCGGTGAGTACACTTAGACCCCATACTGATGAAATGATTGATATACCCCTATGATATGTTTGACTGTATTTGAGCATGACATTTTGCATACACGTATTATATTATGACATGACGTTGCATGGGGGTTGGGTTCATATATTTGGCGAAAGTGTACTGTATTGGTAGCTTTGTTGCAAATACTGATTAGTGTCACAACCGATGCTATATTTGGATTGTAGGGATGGGTGGGTCGATTTTATCCCCACATGGAGTGTAGGGCTGGACGGAGTGGAGTGTAGAGGATGGAATGGTAAGACCTCTGTTTGCATTTCTATTATTGTTACTGTAATGGGCTAAGGCCCACACTGATACTGATACTGTAATGGGCTAAGTCCCACACTGTTATCGGGCTGTCACTGAAACGGGCTTAGGCCCAACCTGTAATTGGCTGCGGTTTGATTGATTACTGTAAAGGGCATACACACTGAGTTTTCATAAACTCACCCTCCTGTTTTCCTATGCAGGTAATCCTTAGGCGGGTCAGTGCTGCGAGAGACTCGATAGAGGCCAAACGATTGCTTCTGCTACTGTTTTATACTTTTAATCTTTAAGCTATTTAATTTGGATATTTTTTTATGTAATAAGGCCTCTTTAAATTTTTACTTTAATTTTGGGTTTACTTATTTGAATTTATATCTGCTAGTAGTAGGACGAGAATCTTCAAAAAGATAAATGTTTTCAAAGCACCACGTTTACAAAACATGTTTCATTAGCTTCCGCAGGAAAGAACGTTTTCAAAATTAATAACAATTTAATATGCTTAACAATTTTCTAAACAAACTTGAGTTTTATCAACGAACATGATACTTAAAAGTTTTGTCAAAGATCACTACAAGGGTTTTAATATTGTACGGACTTTTCGAACAGAACGATGCTTTTCAAAACACACTTCAATGTGACATCACAGATTCGACCATAACGTCTAGGCCGGGTCTAGGGTGTTACATTTTTTACAGTTAGAAATTTTTCTTGTTTTGGGAGAGTCATACGCCCGTGTGGATAGGCCGTATGGTGACACACGCCCGTGTGGCTCGGGACATCCTGTGTCCTCAGCCCGTGTAACCCTCTGACTATGACATCATCATACAATTAGAGTGACATGGCCAAGTCACACGCCCCTGTGCTTAGGCCGTGTGGCAAATTAAATTCTCGAGATTAAGTGCAGACTTCACACGGCCTGGGCATACTGTAACATCTCGAATTAGGGTCTAATTGAAATAGTGGTTTTGATACCACAAATCAGGAATAGAAATTATCATTATATGATTATTTGATGGTCCATGATATGAATTCATGCTTGTGTAAAATTTTCATGAATAAATTCTATGCCTAAGATGACCAATTTGACTTTAGGGACTAAATTGAATAAGTTGCAAAACTTGTGTTCTAGAAGCTTTAAGCATGAAATTGCATTGGATTATTAGTTAAAGGCCCTTAAATAGCAATTAGACCAAGTTCTAAAAATTTGGACAAAAATGGGCATGAATAGGAAAATTTTGAAAGTAAGGCCTTAAGGGCATTTTTGTCATTTGGTAAATAAAAGAATAAAAAGGGAAATGAAGTGAAAATCTTGTCCATCTTCTTCAAGCCTTAGCCAAATGTTACAAGGGTTCCATAGCTAGGGTTTTCAACTTTTCAAGCTTGATTGTAAGTGCTCCCTAGCCCCGTTTTTTATGTTCTTTGCATTTTTGAAGTCCTTGAAGCATGATCTATCCATTCCTACCATTATTTTGAGCTAGGGTTCATGCATGAAATTTGACTCATGTGTAACATGGTTGTATTTTGATGTTCAATCGAAGAATATGAATGTTTGATGTGTGGTAAACATTTTTTGCTAAGTGATTTTTAGTGAAATCACCTAAAAAGGACTTGTTTATAAAAGGTGTAAAAATGAGTAGTAGAAATATGAAATAAAGGAAAATATGGGCTAATATGATGTAGAACATAAATCATCTAGGCTTGGATTACCAAGAAATTGCATGCATTTCATTTTACGAGCTTGGGGACTAAAGTGTAAATAAGTAAAAAGTTAGGGGTAAAAAGGTAATTTTACCAAAGTACATGTTATGAGTCGATACGAGTAATGTGTGTATTGAGAAAGTTAAATTTGGAATTATAGATCAAGAAAAACGTGACTCGGGTCTTGATCGGGGGAAGAACAAGGTTTACGAGGATTAGGCTTGTTTCTATCATTTTTGTACCAACGTAAGTTCACTTGCAAATAATGCAACATATACCATGCTTTAGATGCTTTAATATTGCATGCATGGTAAGTTCTTACATAATTGATATGATGTTATATCATGTGTTTATTGCCTAAATATTATCATGAATTATGCCTTGATTATTCCATGAGTATGCAATTGGTACTATGATAATTGAAATTGACATTACAAGCAAGCTCGACAGAAATGTGGTATCGAAGAATCTCATTTGAACCTTAGGAATAGTTTAGAATACAAGTGACATGTCACTAGGAATTATGTAATCTGAACTCATTTAGTTGTGTCTGAGTTCATGATATATGGGACATCTGAACTCATTGAGTTGTGTCTGAGTTTGTGATATGTATGACACATGTTTTGGCATCCGAGTACTGGTCTCGTATATGCTATTAATGGCGAGGTAGTCTGGCATGTGTTGTGGATACCTGACAGCCTATATGAGCAGTCCCGTGAGTAGCTTGTAAGTGAGCAACATGTTGTCTGAGATATGGAGTAGCATTGGCTACATATGAGGCACTTATGTGCAAGCTTCCGATGTACCTGATAGTATTTTGAATGTTCAACGGGTAGTTCAAGAGAAGCTCAATGAGCGATCTTAATGATTGCATCAAGACAAGAAAGTAAGTTATTATGTACAAGTGGCACAAGTATGTACATCGAACTCATGTGAATGACATGAAATATGATGAGCTTGTGCTAAGAACATGTATATATATATATGAGAAATAAGTTCATGAGATTTGATAAAACACAAGATTATATTCATTATGTTATATGCATGATTTATGTTTGTTTAAGTTGCATTTTATTTGTATGTGAACTTACTAAGCTTTATGCTTACCCCTTTTCTTTTCCATCTCTTATAGTCTCGCCAAGTTATCTCGGGGATCGAAAGACATTGGAGACACGATCACACTATCAATTGAACATTTGGGGTATAGCTAGCCTTATTATTTTGAGTATGGTATGTATAGGGACTTGGCCTTTTTGTTATGTGTCATATTGATTAGCCAAATGCGTTGGCTCATGATGGTGTCATGATTATTTTGTATATGGCCATGAGAGGTGGCTCATATTGATTATTTTGGGTTGTAACCCTATTTATCGATGCATGCATGCAAATGTGTTGATGCTTTAATATAGTTATAGTTGTTTGTGGTTGATGAGTGTGATGATTGGCATGTACGTTTGATGATTGTGATATGATTAATAAGAATGCAATGAATGTGGTGGAAATGTGTAACTTCGAGGTAAATTGGTAAAGATGATAAATAAACATGAAATTGGTGTAGAATGCCATATGAAAGTATGATAATTTGAATGGGTGACATGATGACTTTACTAAGTCATAGTTTAATCATGAATGTGAATGTTTGAATAATCAAATGTGCCATGTTGCATGACATGAAGTGAGTGTAAATGTGTGAGTGTTTAAGGGTGGCAAATGGCTTGGAAAATAGCCTAGAAATTGTCCACACAGTTAGACACACGGGCATGTGTCTAGGCCGTGTGTGACACATGGTGTAACACCCCTAACCCGCGTCTGTCGCCGGATTAAAGTTACGAGGCATTACTGATCAAAATACAACTCAATACGGTCATACAATTCAATCATGCATATATATATTAACTCCTTTACAAATTTTCGAAAACTTAAACAGCCACAAGTCACCAATTCATATAAACCAAATTCGCATATTGGACTTTCATAGTCCAACCAAAACAATCATTCTTTACCTATCATGCTTATATAAACGAACCATACTTTCAAACTCAACTATTTCAATCTCATTTATCAATTCCAAATTTCAAATAAACTAATATGCATCATTTCCATAATATATATACTTTATAAATACATAATTCGAAACATATGTACATCACACTCATGGTATTCAAATACCTAAATAAAATCAAACATTTTTGGTTCCATAAACTGAACATACATTAAAACATCCTTAAGTTTAATTCATATATTTAATTATACTAAACAAATAATTTACATATTTATACACATTTGCATATTAAACCATATCAACCCATATCATTTGGCGTTATAATCATTAACTTATAAAATATTAGCTAACATTACAACATAGCCCAATATATTATTATTTATACTACTAATGTATGCGAAAACCACCATAATAACAATAGCTATTACTAAACTCAAATGCTGAACCAATCATACTAACTTTATAGGCTAAACATCATGCCAAAGTTTCCTATACTTATCAAATCCATTTATGACCCATTCAACTATCAAAATTAACCACAAAGGTAGTACAATTTCACCATTCAATCATAAGCTAAAACATGTCGTTTCAATACCAAATAACCTTACTAAATATACACCTTATACTAGCCCAAATGTTCAACCATTCATCCATGACATATATACTTCCCTTGTCATTACAAACCACAACAAAAATGACAAATACAGAAATAATGATATCATAGGTATATATATATTGGTTTTACCTTTTATTGCCGAATATAATTATGCTTCACAAATCATAATTAACCTCACATAGTGATCGAATAAATTTCCATCATTTACCAAATAAATTACAAGGCAATTTATACATCAAAATATAGGTGTATATTAAACAACACCAAATAGACAAATTCCCATGGCATAGCATAATCATCACATATAAAAAATAACCACATTCAACATTTACATCACATAAACCGAGTTAACCAATGCATCATCAATGATATATTCATCATTTTGCTTATCTAACCAAGCCAAATCATATCATCATCCCATACACAAAATAAACCACATATCATACTTCCAAAATATACTACTTATAAGGCCTAATCATATAACCAACTTCGCAACATATTTACCATGAAATATACTTCCCAATTTAAGCTTATAATATGACCGAATATATATACCAACATTAGCATCATGATTAAGCCATTTTCGCATGGCTATATATATACACAAATTTCAAAATCAAATATATCAAAATTAGCCTATACATGCCACATAACCGAATCTCAAAGCATTAATTTACCGAAGTGAAAACTGAATAGTGTGATAAGGTCTCCTACAACTTCCAACCCGAGCAAGCCTCTGAAACTCTATAGACATAAGAAAACACACAGAGTAAGCTTTGAAAGCTTAGTAAGCTCGTATCCTAATAAGCTTAACATAACAAATAATTTCATTACAAAATCATATGCATGATATGCTATCTCATACAATTTTTCCAAGTTATAAAACATGTTCTCATATCGAATTATCATCGTTCAATATTATACTTGCTTACTTCAATAACTTTAGTTTTCACAAGCTTATTCAACTCAATTCTCCTATATCATTCAATTCACACTTTCATATAGCCAAATGAGCACATTATGGAAATAACACATCTAATCATATATATATACACATAAATCTCATATCATCATTTATACTCAATTTCACCTTTCATACATATAACATCTAACAATCTCACGTATGCCACTTTATAAACCATATCTTATTCATTTATTCATGTTTCATTTACACGTATTCACATTTCATTTCCATATACATCACATAAAATTCTTTGCACATATATACTTACCTTTCACTTTCAAATATTGTATACATTTCAACGTACCTAAATCGGAATGTCTTTCACTTAATCATTTATTTCTCAGAATGCCCGTTGAACCGTTCAGAATCAATAAGGACACTCGGATAACTCATAAGCTCGTACAATTCCAAAGTCCCAGACGTGGTCTTACATGTAATCAAATATCGTTGCCACTATCCCAGACAGGGTCTTAGACGAAATCATATACGATGACAATGTCTCAGACATGGTCTTACACGTAAATCACAAATCGATGCCAATGTCCTAAACGTGGTCTTACATGATAACAAATATCGGAATCCTATGTCATGACATATGTATCCTAACTATTCCTATGGTTCGTACAGGGCTTTTCAGACATCATCACATTATCGAAACTTTCTCGTATTTATATATTCTACTTCTCGAACAATTCAATATCATAATAACCTATATATAACTTATTCAAAATACATATATTTGTATTACCATTCGGCATTGAATTCAATCATACAAATAGTATGCATTTATAATATGATTTCGTAACGTTTATTAAAATACGAACTTACCTCGTTCGCAGTAACGACAAATTAGTCGACTAATCCGATACTTTAATTTTCCCTCGATCTAGATCCGAATTCCGCTTTTTCCAATCTAATTAATATCAAAATTAACTTACTTATTCAACATTTCGTTAAATTTTATCCAAGAACACATAATTTGGGCATTTTACATTTTAGCCCCTAATATTTCACATTTTCACAATTTAGTCCCAATTTCAAAATAACACAAAATACACAAAATCTCATCAAACCCATATTAGGCCGAATTTACCTTAGGTCTCTAGCAACCCATTTCTTTCATTTATTTCACATTTTGACCCCCTCAATTTACAAATTTCTCAATTTAGTCCTTAATACACATTTTTTATAAAAAATCACTTAATTAATCATGAAAATTAAGCATCAAAGATTTATTCTTCATCATCAAACAACAATTTCATCACATTATCAACAATGGAAAATCTCAAATTCATCATTACTTCTGAAAATTAAAGCATGGGCTAAGTAATATTCGAAGCAACGATCTCAAAAACATAAAAATTATCAAAAACCGAGCAAAACACATACCCGAATCAAGCCTCCTAAGTGTCGAACTCCAAAGCTTCAAGATCGTTTCTTTCTTCTCAATATTCGGTCATCAAAATAAAAGATGAACATGCAAAAATTTTCTTTATGTTTTATTTTATTAACATTAATACATAATTGACTATTTTAAACTTAATGAATTAATAATAAAACCACATAATGGTTGTCCATTACCGTCCATTAGCTTTAATAGTGGCCTAATTTCAATTTAAGGCCTCTACATTAAAAGAACATAGAATTATAACACTTTAACAAATAGCAAGCCATTTTTACAATTTACGCGATTAAGTCCTTTTTTATAAAATCGAGCACACAAACGATAAAATTTTCATAAGAAAATTTCACACATATCAATTCACATACTTTAAGCATGAAATATAATATTAAAATATATTTCTAACTTGGATTCGTGGTCTCGAAACCACTATTTTGACTAGGGTCTAAACCAGGCTATTACACACGGTCTATCCCATGGGCGTGTGATCCGACCGTGTATCCCCTGCACCCTAATTATGCAAAATAGAACGCCCAGTAGCAAACACACGGGCAGAGACACGGTCGTGTGTCTCAGCCATGTGAAGTACATGGCCTTAGGACATGGGCGTGTGCCCAGGCCGTGTGAAGTCTGCACTTCATTTTTGGAAGTTAATTCACCACACGGCCTAAGCACACGGGCGTGTGACTTGGCCGTGTGACCTTATTTTGTTGATGACATCACATTTAGAGAGTTATACGGGCTAAGGACACGAGTGTGTCCCAAGCCACATGGGCGTGTGACTCTCCAAAATAAGAAAATTTTCTAAGTGTTTAAAAGGTTCCAAAAGTTCTCGGTTTAGTCCCAAACCGCTTCTGATGTATGTTTTGGGTCTTGTAGACCCTTATAAGGGATAATTTGCATGTAATTTAAAAGTTTTAAATTGGAACAAAATTTCATGACTCAGTTTTATATGAATGTTTATGTTTAAGTCCGATAACGCTTCAAACCCTGTTCCGACATCAGATACGGGTGAGGGCTGTTACACATACGTCCATGTTCTAAGGCTGTGCCCTCCACACGGTTGAGACACGCAGCTGTGTCTCTACCCATGTGTTTAATACTAGGCATTATGTTTAACATTAATTAGGGTGTAGGGGACACACGGCCAAAACACATGCCCTTGGGGCAAGCCGTGTGTCACACACGGTCTAGACACACGCCCGTGTGTCTACCCGTGTGGAAAAATTTAAGGCTATTTTCCAAGCCAATTGCCACCCTTATTTGCACAACACATTCATGGTTCTAAAGATACTTAAACATTCATGAACCTTATTCATGCATGACAACTTCTCATCACATTATACTAAATTAAGTCTCCATATCATGTCAAGCCCTATTTTACCAACACACAAATAGTAGCCATCATCATTCAACCATCAACAACCAATAGCCATATCATAATGGAATTGGCACATACATGCATAGATGAATAGGTTTACAACCCAGTAATCATTGTGAGCCATATATCATGACCTTATACAAAATGAATCCTAACACCATCAAAGGCCAACACATTGGCTAGACAAATATGACATATAACAAAATAACCAAGTTCCTATACATGCCATACTCAAAATAATGAGACTAACTATACCCAAAAGATTCCAATTGATAGTGTGACCGAGCCTCCAACGTCCTTTGATCCCCGAGCTAGCTTGGCGACACTATAATAAAATGGAAAAGAGAGGGAGTAAGCATAAAGCTTAATAAGCTTGCATGTAAATAATAAGCAATAAGAATATGCATTTTCACACACATACGTAACGTAATTTAATTCATATTATTCTCAACAATCATTGTAGTCATATCCTATCTCATTCAATTTATATAATGTTTAATAGAACTCAGATCATAATTTGTTCATTCTCATCTTATCAAGGTTTAATCATTCGTAATCTCAATAATTACAAGCTTGGCGTACATACCTGTACTCTTTCAATATAATCATACCTCGTTATTTCTTTGACAAATCCTTGTACTCCCTATTGAACCACTTGGAATACTAAGGGATACTTAGGAAATCGTATTCACATAGTAGGGTGCCAATGCCATATCCTAGATATGGTCTTATATGGGACCACTTATCGATGCCAATGCCAAGTCCCAGACATGGTCTTACATGGGATCACACGTATCAAAGCCGATAGCCCAGCTATGGTCTTACACGATGTTCTCATATTGATGCCAATGCCATGTCCCAGACATGGTCATACATGGGATCACATAACGATGCCAATGTCATGTCCCAAACATGGTCTTACATGGGATCACATACCGATGCCGATGCCATATCCCAGATATGTTCTTATATGGGATCTCATCAACCCAAAGGTATTGATATTTATACCCTAAGTATTCTTAAAGTTCAACCGACTTCCCTCACCTCAAGTCTTTGTCGGACAACATCAATAATACTCACAAAGGTAAATATACATTTCATGCAACATTAAGTGTTAAATGTATAATAAAATGCTATATCAATTACACAAACTTACCTTGGTACAAAAATGTAGCTAACTATTCGATTTAGTCCACAACCTTGTTCTTCCCTCGGTTTAGGTCCGGACTTCATTTTTCTTGATTATTAAGCTTGAAAAGTTGAAAAACCCTAGCTATGGTGCTCCTCCAAGTTTCGGCTATAGCATGAGAAAGATGAGAAAATTTTGTCTTGATTTTCCCTTTTTATTATTTTATTTACCAAATGACAAAAATACCCTTTAAGCCTTTCTTTCTAATTTTTCCAATTCATGCCCATTTTTGTCCAAAATTATATAAATTGGTCAAATTGCTATTTAAGACCTTCTAATTTATAGTCCAATGCAATTTCATGTTTGAAGCTTCTGAAACACATATTTTGCAACTTATTCAATTTAGTCCCTAACTTCAAATTGGACACTATAGGCATAGATTTTCTCCTTGAAAATTTTACACAAACATGCAATCATATCATGGACAATCAAATAATCATAAAATAATTATTTGTATTTCAGATTTGTGGTCTCGAAACCACTATTCTAACTAGACCCTAACTCAGGATGTTACAACTCTCCCCCCTTAGGGATTTTTGTCCCCAAAAATCTTACTGATAAAAAGACTTGGGTATTGGCTTCTCATCATTCCCTCGGGTGCCCATATGGCTTCTTCAACCCCATGTCGTTGCCATAACACTTTTACAAGGGCAATACTTTTATTTTTTAATTATTTGACCTCCCGAGCTAAAATTTTAACTGGTTCCTCACCATAAGATATATCTGGTCGTATCTCCACCTCTGTAGGTGAAATCACATGTGAAGGGTCAGAACGGCAATGACGCAACGTAGACACGGGGAACACATCTTAAATCTTTTCCAACTCGAATGGTAAGGCTAATTGATAAGCTGCCGGTCCTATTCTTTCAGTCACCTCATATGGTCCAATGAAACGTGGGCTCAATTTCCCTTTCCTGCCAAATCTGAGAACTTTCTTCCATGGGGACACTTTTGGAAATACCTTATCACTGTAACAGCCCGATTTAGACCCTATTTGGAACGGTGGTTTCGAGACCATGAATCTGAGTCAGAAAAATTTTTAAAAATTATTTTTTGTGTTTATCATGTGTGAATTTATGTGTGTGAAAATTTCATTCAAAAATTTTGTCGTTTGAGTGCCCGATTTAATAAAAGGGCTTAATCGCGAAAAATGAAAATTTGATGGTTTAATTTGTAAGGGCTGAATTGTTGTTGTCTTTAAAAATGGACGTATTTATAATGCAATATTACCATGATAGCATAAGGTGGATGGTTATAACCATGAATTATAATAGATTAAAATTTTAATATAAAGGTTATAATGTAAAATGATTAATAAGTTATAATAATATAAAACATAAAATCAAAACCTAAGTGTTCATCTTCTTGGTTTGGTTGAATAACAAAAATAAAGAAAGAAAAATAAAGCTTTTAAGGGTTCAGCCAAAGACTAGCTTGATTAAAGTATGTAACTAGCTCGGTTTTTGATAATTTTTACGTTTTTGAGATCGTTGCAATGTAATGTACAAAGCCCATGCTTGAATTTCTAATTTTGATGAATATTTTGAGTTATGCCATTGATGAATAATTGAGATTTGTGATGTTAGATGATGAATTATGAAAGATATATTTTGGATTAATATGTTTTGTATTGGAATTTTTTATGATTTTGAGTAATTAGGGCTAAATTACAAAAATAATAAATTGAGGGACTAAAATGTGTAATAAATGAAATATATGGACTTGTATGAGCAGGGGTAACACTCGGCCTAAGCATGGTGTGTGAAAATTTTGCATGTTTTGTGTTTTGTGCAATTTGGACTAAATTGCATGGTGTGTGCAAATTTTGCATGTTTTGTGTTTTGTGCAATTTGGACTATATTGTAAAAAGTGTAAAATGTTAGGGGAAAAATAGTAATTTTCCCATTTATGTGTTTTTGGACTAAATTGAATGAAATTATGTTTGAATGAGTTTAATTTGAATATGTTTAGATCAAGAACCAAAGAAATCATATTTGGATCGGGGGAAAACCAAAGTTGTCGAATAATTATCTCGTTCCGAATTTCGTTGTCTGAGGTAAGTTTATAAATAAATAGATGATATTTATTTGATTAAATATGAACAATATATGCTGCAATAAATAATGTGATAGTATATATGTGGAAGTCGAATATGTATAAGCTTGAAAGTTATGTATACGAGTTCAGTTTGTTCGAGTTACGACATCTGAAAGCCCCGTACGAACCTCAGGAATAGCTAGGATACATATGCCATGACATAGGATTTTCGATGTGTGATTATGTGTTAGACCACGTCTGGGACGTTGGCATCGATGTGTGATTATGCGTAAGACCATGTTTGGGACATCGGCATCATATTTGATTCGTGTAAGACCCTGTCTGGGACAGTGGCATCGATATGTGATTACATGTAAGACCATGTCTAGGACGTTGGCATTGTACGATATGTGTGATTATCCGAGTATCCTATTCAATTCCAAATGGTTCAACGGGCAATGATAAGTTGTGATCAAATGTGTAAATCGAGCTAAAGTGATCAGGTATGTGATAGTTGATTACTTATTTGAAAATAAAGAAAGTTGGTTATTTGATATGTAATGCAAATTATACATGATGTTAATGTAAATATAAATGTATTTGTGAAGTATATTCAGCCACATGTTATGTATAAGTATTTGATATTAAAGTTTGATTCATAAGTATATGCATATGAGTGTATATATATTCAGTTATATAATGATATTATGGCTTTGAAATTGAATGATACTTTGATAATAGATATATGTATGTTCGGCCAAGATAAAGTTTATACATGAAAGTATATGTTGTATATGAAACTGTAAGCTTGAAATTAAATGTGATTATAATAGCATAAATTGGTTTGTTTAAATTAAGTTGATTATGTCATTGAGTTATTTATTTGCTTATGACTTACTAAGCTGTGATAGCTTACTGTGTGTGTATGTTTGCTTATGTTTTATAGATTTTGGAGACTAGTTACGAGCTCGGGGATTGTCAGCAAAGTTTATCACACTATCGACTGCTTTCGGTACTTCATAAGTTTGAACTTGAACATATGGCATGTGTAGGCTAGATTATTGTAACACCCCAAACCTGGCCCAGACGTTATGGCCGAATCTGGTATGTTACATTAAAGTGTTTTAGCAAAAATCGTGTTTTCATTGAAAACCCTTCTTAAAATAAAAGAAACATTAATTAACTTTAAAAAAAAACTTCTTCCAATCATTTGTTTAAAATATATGATTTTATAAAAACATGTTATTTTAAAATTTAGTTGCAGAAATGTAGAAAACCTACTATAATTTATAATTTAGGAAACCCATGTTCAACTTTTCGTATTTACAACGAAAATAATAATGATAATTCAAGTAATAATAACATAATCACCTGTATATGGCCCATTAGGCCCAAATCACATTTATATGGCCCGTTAGGCCCAGTCACTTTCATATTAATGCTCACATACAAATTCCAATCACATAGCATCAATATTCAGTTTTTGCCTATTATGGGCCCAATAGCCCATTGGACCCATTTAGCCCATTCTGGCCCATATGGCCAAATCACAACCCAAGTCCATGGAATCGCCAGTGGGCCTCAAGCAACCTATCGGTTTCCTCCTCACGAGTGTTCACGCACTCGTAAGACTACCGTAGCCCAGCTTTTGGCTTTTCGACATTTCAGCTTTTCGGCTTTTCGGCATTTCAGCTTTTACTGATTCATAGTGTGTGTGCAGTGTATGTACACACCTATTATGCAAGCATGCTGCAATTCCCTTAGTCACCAGCCTACAAACAATATCACCCTTCAATTAATCTTATGCTTAATACATATTTACCCAAAAACTGAAACCTCACCTTAACCTTACCTTGAGCACCAATCCTTAACCGCTTTTCCTTAATCACGTATTTCCTAGATCTGCACCAATCTTAACTATTAAAACCCAAATAATAGGTGACTCGTATCTAACACAAGTCTCCTTACTTTAACTATGACCATTTGGCCGCCTTAGCCAATGGGAGAAGAATAATTACCACCGCAAACACCTTAAGGAGCAATTTGGTAGAGAGCTAAAATCCAAGATCCGATACTAATTTCCTACCAAAGTTGATTAGAAAGAGTGAGGGACAATAATCGATACTAATAAAAAAATCGATTGGAAGAGCAACACTTACACTAGATTTGGTCAAAGAGTATTCGGCCCTTAGAAGATTCGATTTTTTAGCTTTTCAAACTAAGTATGGTGAATAAGGTTTATTCAGTACAGATTAAAGAAGAAGAATAGTAGAAGAAGAAATCGGCTAAGTGAAACAGAGAATAATAGAAATCGGCAGAAAGAAAGACAAAAGGGTTTTCGGCTTTTTGGATCTTGAAAAGAAAAAGGTTTTCTGTAGCAAATGAAGAAGAATTTCGACAGTAGCTTGGCAACCTTGTATTCGGCCCCTATTTATAGCTCTTATAGCCGAATTTTTCATGGTCAATTCCCAATTCGGCTCCATCACTTCTCCCTTCTCATCTCCTCATTTTTCTCCCTAATAACCCCTTGATCTTTTCGTTAATTTTCTCTTCTGAACACTCCCCTTGGAGTCCATCTTCACGCCACTTTCATCCTTCTAGAAGGCCAAAATTAAACTTCTAAAAATACTAAGCTAGGATTCAAACCTTGGATCTCCTTGCTAGCTACTAACGCCACCTCCCTACTCCCTAAGTGGCGTCACTTAGCCACTCCTCCACAAGGCTTTTTGATGCCATTTTTCCCCTATTTTTATTTGGAAGCACACCTACTTGCCATCCCTGATTCTTTTAATAATTAAATGTTAATTTCTTCTACCCCTATAGTCGAACTCAAACCTTGACCAAAATCTACCATTACGTAATTAACACCTTACCGGATTACAAAAAAAAATTTGAGATTTAGGGATTTTTGGATTTCGGGATTTTTTTGGGGCGTTACAATTATATTTGGTTAAGTTTGAAGTGGTGTATAAATATTAAGCCATGCTAAAATGGCTAATATGTTATGTAAATATATGAAATTTTAGTTACGTTTATATGTGTCATATGCATTGAAAATGGTTGGTGATTTTGATGTGGTTTGATTGAATTGGCTATGGTATATACATAAGTATGAATTATGCTTGTTATGTTACTCATGGTTAAAATGATTCAGTTATGTCTTGTATTTGATAGTAATGGTTTAATTTGGTGGACTAGTGTATATGGCTAAATGTTGAATTTAGGTAATGGTTATATTTGATTGATGATTCGGCACTTGCATATATATATATATATAGGCATATGATGTATTGGTTTGATATATATATTATTTGAGTAATATGTTTGTATAAAAAATTGGTTGAAATAAAATAATGGAAGGTTTGGTTGTAGTTAAGCTCATTAATAAGTATGAGAAAATATGCATTTAGCTATGTATTTGGTTATGTGGTGTACGAATAGGACATAAATGTAAATGACTTAGTAATTCGGCAATAGATTAATTAAGAAATTGATGTTCATTCATAAATGGCTAAGATTAATATTCAATTTTATGCATTTCGACCATGTTTATATTTATATGTTTTATTGATATGATTATTTTTGATTTGAGAGTTTGGTTAAATTATGTATATATATAAACTTGTGAAGTGCTTGACATGTAATGCAAATTTTGGTTGATGAATGGAATTTATTCTATGCAATGTTACATGCGTGTGATATGGTTGAGTAAAGTGAAAGTGGACATTGAATAAGTATACGTATTTAGCAAGTTTATATTCGGCTAAGGCATCGGAAAATGACCAAATGAATATTAATTCAAATTATAAGAAACCATGATTGTTTGTATGCAAATTAGGTAAGTTGATTATTTTGAGTTTAAGTTATTAATCAAATGGTTCCTACTAATATATACCACGCACATAATGTTATAAATTTTTGAAATTATGCTTAAGATATTTGTGAGATTTATTAATGTAGTATTTGGTGTATGTTTAATAGTTATGAATTAACAATTGTTACTATATGTTTCAAAGCATGGTTACACATTATATTCGTATGACTGTTTTTGAATATGACAGGGTTCGAGTATGAAATGAGATGTTTGTTTAATGTTAATGTTTCGTAAAATTTTACTATGTGATTTATAAATTATTATGTATGCATTCGTAACGACCTAAGAGTTTATGTAATCATTCGGAAGTTGTGTCTGGTCCGGTAATGCCACATAACCCCAACCCAGCGACGGATACGGATTAGGGGTGTTATATTTGATTGGTATCATAGCTACAATTTAGTTGATTCTAGGACTAACATAGCACGTGTGAGTCTAGCTATACATGCCATATTTTATACTGTGATAGTGTGATGAATCCTAACATTTGAAAATGTGTTTTTGTATAGTAAATGGATCCCGGTCGAGCCGTAGCTAATGATGTCGAGAGTATAGCGCCTGCTCCTGCACAAGGGACAATGTCGTTTGATTCTCGACCAACTTCGAGTAACCAAGAGGAAGAGGCTAAACAAGCCTTTTACCAAATGATGAATGATTGGTTTACTCAATATATCCAGACGAATCTGGCTGCACAACAACCTCCACCCCCGACTAATCCTCCTCCGATACCTGTTATACCTCAAGTGATTGATCTGTTGAGATTACATAAGCCCCCTGTTGATAAAATCAGAAAACATGGGGTTGAGGAATTCAGAGCTACTAATGATGATGATGCTGAGCAAGCTGAATTCTAGCTCGATAATACTATTCGCGTGTTTGATGAGCTATCTTGTACCCCTGATGAGTGTTTAAAATGTGCTATATCCTTGTTATGAGACACTGCATATCACTAGTGGAATACACTAGTATCGGTGGTTTCGAAGGAACAGGTGACCTTGGAGTTCTTTCAGATTGAGTTCCGTAAGAAATACATCAGCCAGAGATTTATCGACCAAAAACGCAAAGAATTTTTGGAGTTGAAACAGGGTCGTATGACCGTGATAGAATATGAACGGAAATTTGTAAGACTCAGTAGATATGCCCATGAATGTGTATCGACTGAAGCTATAATGTGTAAAAGATTCAAAGATGGGTTGAACGAAGACATTAAACTACTAGTTGGCATTCTTGAAATAAAAGAGTTTGTAGTACTGGTTAAGAGAGCATGCAAAGCCGAAGAGCTCGGGAAAGAGAAAAGAAAAGATGACTTTGAAGCTATAGATTCCCATAAGAGATCGTCGAGTAAGTCATTTCAGTCGGCATCAAAGAGATTCCGAGATGATTTTAGCCATTCAAAAGCTATTGCGGGTTATACTAGACGTGACCGGGATAGACCACCTGTGAATTCAAAAGCTACCTTAGTAGCTAGTGTTGGTAATGTTAGATCAAATCAACCAGAGTGCAAACATTGTGGTAAACGACATTCCGGTAGTTGTATATTGCATGATCGAGCCTGTTTTAAATGTGGATCGATGGATCATTTCATTCATGAATGCCCTAAGTTAGCTGAACAAAACACAGTACAGAATACGAGACTGAGTAACCTGTCAGCTCGAGGTAGACCACCTAGAAATACGGTTAATGTGAGTAGCAGTCAGAGAGGAACTAAAGACACAGTAGTTTGATCTAAGGCTCGCGCACCTACCAGAGCTTATGCCATTCGCGCTCGCAAAGAGGCTTCATCCCCTAATGTTATTACCGGTACATTCACTCTCTATGATACTAGTGTAATTGCATTGATTGATCCTGGTTCGACTCATTCTTATGTGTGTGAGACCTTACTATTCAGTAAGACTTCGCATGTTGAGTCTACTGAGTTTGTGATTAGAGTATTGAATCCCTTGGGCCAGTGTGTTCTGGTTTACAAAGTGTGTAAGAATTGTCCTTTGATGATTCAAGATTTGTGTTTTCTGGCTAATTTGATGTTGTTGTCATTTGATGAGTTCGATATAATTCTGGTTATGGGCTGGTTGACTTTGCATGATGCTGTCATAAACTGCAAAAGAAACACTATTGATTTACGGTGCCAGAATGATGAGATTATTCAGATTGAATCTAATGATTTGAATGGTTTACCAGTATTGATATCTTCAATGTTAGCTCAGAAGTAAATGAGAAAGGGTTGTGAAGCTTATTTTGCGTATGTGCTTGATAGTATAGTGACCGAAAGAAGGATTGAATCAGTATTAGTTGTGTGCGAGTATCCGGATGTATTTCCTGAAGAGTTACCGGGTTTGCCGCTGATACGAGAGGTAGAGTTTAGTATTGAATTAGTGCCAAGGATGACTCTGATTTCAATAGCTCCACACAGAATGGCACCGACTGAATTAAAAGAATTCAAAGCTCAGTTGCAAGAGTTGACAGATAGAGGGCTCGCGCGACCGAGTTTCTCTCCCAAGGTTGCACCAGTTTTATTTGTGAAAAAGAAAGACGGAACTATGAGAATATGTATCGACTATAGACAGCTCAATAAGGTCACCATAAAGAATAAATATTCGTTGCCATGGATTGACAACCTGTTTGATCAATTAAAAGGGGATACAGTATTTTTGAAAATAGATATAAGATCAAGCTACTATCAGTTGCGAGTTAAAGACTACGATGTGCCAAAAACTGCTTTCTGAACGACGTACGGACACTATGAGTTTCTGGTTATGCCTTTTGGACTTACTAATACACCTACTGCTTCTATGGATTTGATGAACCGGATATTTAGACAGTATTTAGATTAGTTTGTGGTCGTGTTCATAGATTACATTTTAATCTATTCCCATGATGAAACTGAACATGCCGAACATCTGAGACTTGTGTTACAGACTTTGTGAGATAAACAATTGTATGCGATGTTCAGTAAATGTGAGTTCTAGTTAGCGAAGTCAGTTTTCTGGGACATGTTGTATCAGCATTAGGTATTCGGATTGATCTGAGTAAGATTTCGGTTATACTCGATTAGAAACCTCCGAGAAATGTTTCTAAAGTCCAAAGTTTTCTAGGACTTACCGGTTACTATAAACGATTTTTGAAAGGTTTCTCTATGATTGCAACCCCGATGATGAAGCTATTATAGAAAGATGTTATGTTCGAGTGGTTAGAAAAGTGCTAGAAAAGTTTTGATCAGTTGAAATCCCTTTTGACTGAAGCTCTAGTGCTAGTTCAGCCAAAATTAGGTAAAGAATTTGTTATCTATAGTGATGCATCTTTAAATGGTTTACGTTGTGTGTTAATGTAGGAAGGCAAAGTCATAGCTTATGCTTCGAGACAGTTAAAGCCGCATGAAAATAATTATCCGACGCATGATCTAGAATTGCTAACTATTGTGTTTGCATTGAAAATATGGCGCCACTACCTGTTTGGTGAGAGATGTCACGTTTATTCTGATCACAAAAGCCTAAAATATTTGATGATTCAGAAAGATCTGAATTTGAGACAGTGATGATGGTTAGAGTTACTAAAAGACTACGAGCTTGTGATTGTCTACCATCCGGGAAGGCTAATGTTGTTGCTGATGCTCTAAGCCGAAAATCATTGTTTGCTTCACGTGCAATGAATGCGCATATGGCTATGTCTGACGATGGTTCGATTATAGCTGAGTTAAAAGCAAGACCGTTATATATTCAATAGATTTGTGATGCTCAGAAAGTTGAAAATGATTTGTTAGCAAAGTGGGGCTAATGTGATTCGAATGTTGATTCAGAGTTTCAAGTTGATGCTGAGGATTATCTGAGGTTCAGAAACAGAATATGTGTTCCGAGAAATCCAAAATTGATTCAGATGATTTTGAATGAAGCTCATAATAGTCTATTATCTGTTCACCCGGGTAGTACGAAAATGTATAATGATCTAAAATAACTTTACTGGTGGCATGGTATGAAACGAGAAATTTCTGACTTTTTTTTCGAAATGTTTAGCCTGTCAGCAAGTAAAAGTAGAGCATCAAGTACCTTCTGGATTGCTTCAGCTAGTCATGATACCTGAGTGGAAATAGGATAGAGTCACAATGGATTTTATATCTGATTTGTCGTTGACACGGAGCAAGAAAGATACGATCTGGGTTATTATGGATAGATTGACTAAATCGGCTCATTTTGTTTCGGTTCGCACAGATTACTCACTTGATAAGTTAGCTGAATTGTATGTTTCTCATATTGTTAGATTGCAGGGAGTCCCTATTTCTATTGTTTCGGATAGAGATCCTAGGTTTACATCGCGGTTTTGGAAGAAACTACAAGATGCACTAGGTACGAAATTACATTTCAGCACTGCTTTCCATCCGTAAACAAATGGTCAATCCAAACGAATCATTCAAATACTTGAGGATATTTTGAGATGTTGCATTCTCGAGTTTGAAGGTATGTGGGAACGATACTTACCTCTGATTGAATTTGCGTGCAATAATAGTTTTCAATCGAGTATCAAAATGACACCTTATGAGTCTTTATACGGTCGTAAATGTCGTACATCATTGTATTGGACTGAGCTCAGTGAAAATAACTTACACGGGGTCGATTTGATCAGAGAGACTGAACAAAAAGTAAAAGTGATCTGCGAAAGTCTGAAAATAGCGTCAGATCATCAGAAATCATATGCGGACTTGAAATAAAAAGTTATAGAATTTTAGGTCGGGGACAAAGTGTTTTTAAAAGTCTCACTATGGAAGAAAATTCTCAGATTTTGTCATAAAGGTAAATTGAGTCCGAGATTTATTAGACCGTATGAGATAATTGAGCGTACCGAGCTGGTTGTGTATAGGCTGTTGTTGCCACTTGAGTTCGAAAGGATCCATAATGTATTTCATGTTTCGATGCTTCAACGGTACAGATTCGACCCTTCACATGTGATTAATCCATTAGAGATTGAGATTAAGTCTGATATGACATACGAGGAAGAACCGATTCAAATTTTGGCTCGCAAAGTTAAAGAATTGCGAAATAAGAAAATTCTGTTAGTGAAAGTACAATGGCATAAACACAGAGTTGAAGAGGCAACATGGGAGTCAGAAGATCCAATGAAATAACGTTATCCGAACCTATTCACCGGTAATATTTTCGAGGACGAAAATCCCTAAGGGGGAGAGTTGTAACAGCCCGATTTAAACCCTATTCGGAATGGTGGTTTCGGGACCACAAATCTGAGTCAGAAAAATTTTTAAAAATTATTTTATGTGTTTTTTTATGTGTGAATTTATGTGTGAAAATTTCATTTGAAAATTTTTTCATTGAGTGCCTGATTTAATAAAAGGGCTTAATCACGTAAAATGAAAATTTGATGGTTTAATTTGTAAAGGCCGAATTGTTGTTTTCTTTAAAAATGGAGGTATTTATAATGCAATATTACCATGATAGCATAAGGTGGATGATTATAACGTTGAACTATAATAGTTTAAAATTTTAATATAAAGGTTATATATGTAAAATGATTAATAAGTTATTATAATATAAAACATAAAATCAAAACCTAAGTGTTCATCTTCTTGGTTTGACCAAATAACAAAAATATAGAAAGAAAAATAATGCTTTTAACAGTTCGGCCAAAGACTAGCTTGATTAAGGTATGTAACTAGCTCAGTTTTTTATATTTTTTACGTTTTTGAGATCGTTGCAGTGTAATTGTAACATCCTGAATTAGGGCCTAGTCAAAACAGTGGTTTTGAGACCACAAATCTGAATTAGAAATAATTATTTTATGATTATTATAAGTCCTATGATGTGTTTATATGTTTGTGCAAAAATTTCATGAAGAAATTTTATGTCTAAGGTGCTCGATTGGACTTTAAGGACTAAATTGAATAAATAGAAAAAATTGAGTTCTAAAAGCTTCAAGCAAGAAATTGAATTGAATTATTAATTAGAGGTCCTTAAAGAGTAATTTGACCAAGTTCTAAAAATTTGGACAAAAATGGGCTTGTATGTTAAAATTTGAAAGAATATTAAAAAGGGCATTTTAGTTATTTTGTAATTAAAAGATTAAAAAGGGAAAAAAAACAAGCCAAAATTGCCCATCTTTTTCCTTATTCAGCCGAAATTTTCATGGAAGCCATGGCTAGGGTATGGTTCAAGCTTCCAAGCTCATTTGTAAGTGATCCTGAGTCCCGTTTTTAATGTTCTTTACATTTTTGAAGTCCTGGAAACATGATCTACTCATTTCTACCATTAGTTTGAGCTAGGGTTTTATCTTTAAAAATTGACCCATGCATGACATGTTAATATTTTGATGTTTAATGGTAGAATATGAAAGATTAAAGCATGATAAACATCTTTTACTAGGTGATTTTTCATGAAAACACCTAAAAAAGACTAAAATGTAAAAGTTGTAAAATGGGTAGTAAACATGTGAATAAAAGAGGAATGTGGGATGCTATAAGAGCAATAATGGTTTGGCTAGGCTTAAAATGCAAGGAAATTGAATAAAAATCATTTTACGAGCTTAGAGACCAAAGTGCAAATATGTGAAAGTTTAGGGGTCAAAATGCAAATTTGTAAAAATATGATTTTTGGACCCATATGAATAATGTGACTACTTAGTAAGCTAAATGTGATATTATAGATCAAGGAAAACGTGATTCGGGCATAGATTGGAAATGAATAAGATTATGGACTAAATCGGAATAAGTCGTGCTCCCATTCGAGGTAAGTTCGTATGTCAATAATAATGCAATGATATCATTGTTTATGCTAGAGCTTAAATTGATGTGTTAACATTATGTGATGAATATTTTTATAGTTGATATGGTGATTGTATTATATGACAAATGTTTATTCCATGAATATGAGAATTGTGAAATTGTAAGTACATATGCAAATAATGTGGTGTTGTAGTATGTTTTAATGCTTTAATAAATTGTGATAATTGTTTTATTTTAATTACAATTTTTATGCTTATTGATTGCTATGAAAGCTTGAATGTTATTATGGTCGTTATCCTCGATGTTATGAGCGAGTACGGCGAAGATGCTATATGCAAGTGAGGAAAATCCCGTTTGAACCTTAGGAATAGTTTAGGATACAAGTGACATGTCACTAGGAACTAAGAAGTCCGAACTCGTTGAGTGGTCCGGGTTTATTATAGATGAGAGCATCCGAGCTCGTTGAGTGGTCCGAGTTCATAATGGATGCGTTTCATGTAACATCCGAGCTCGTTGAGAGGTTCGAGTTCATTATGGATGTGTTACATGTTATGTGGTAGTATCGGCTACGTTTGTATATGTGGCACTTATGTGCAAGGTTTCCACATATCCAATAGTATTCCAATGTGTTCAACGGGTAATGTAATGATTGTAATGAAGTCCTGAGGAGGGCATATGAAAGAGGTATGGTTATCGATACTCTACTATGAGTACAGGTACGTATGTTGAACCTATGAGTAATGCTTTGATAAAGATCAATTTAAGATGAGCAAGTATGTATGTGCTTATGATGAGTAAGCCAAAAAGGTTTGAATGGTGAACCATTCTTATGCTTATGATTATGAATTTTGTTGCAATTTCATGTTAACTTACATTGTGTAATTGAATATGTGATCCATGAAGTGATGAGTTCATGATCAATGTGACAATGAACTTATGATAATTATGATAAATTTGCACTATAACAGTATTGGACAGTAGTAGTTGTGTGACTTTGAAAATCCACCAAAAATTGTGGAAATTGAATTAGAGACTAATTAAGATATGATATTAAAGCTTATTGAATCTAGTTTCACATAGAAGAAACGTAAGCAAAAGAGATTCATATTATGAGATATTTGAACTTTTCTGAGACAAAGTCAGAGTGCTTTCAGGCTCCCCTGTCTCAAATTTGGAAAATCACTAAAAATTGTACAAAAATGATTATGGGTTAGAATTTATATGAATAAATCCTCAATGGTTATATTTTCAATAGAAATAGACAGGAATATTAATCGAATCCCATACTAAGAGATAATTGATTTTTAGTAAAGAAGGGTCAAAGTTGTCAAACAACAGAATATGGGATACTTTAATGAATAAACTGTACTTATTGGCTAATCAAAAAATTCTGAAAAATTTATGGTAAGAAGATATTTGAGTTTAGTTTCTGTAAAAATTAGTGGTTCTCAATTTGGAGTTCTATAGTTCTAGATATAAATAATTTAGTAACTATGTCTCGAGAAAACAGCATGACCAGAATATAAGTAGAAGTGTAATATGGTTATATTACCATGGAATCATGTTGATAAATTGCTTATTATTTTCATATGGACTTACTAAGCTTTAAGCTTACTCCCTCCTCTCCATTTCTTTAATGTTGTCAGGTCAGCTCGGGGTTGGAGATCGCCGGAGGCAGCATCACACTATCAGGCTACCACCTTTGGAGTATTGTTGAATCTTAATGTCTTCAAGTGAGTGGCATGTATAGGAACTTAGTTATTATGATGTGTATTCTTTTGATTTGGCCAAGATGTTGGCTTATATTGATTCATTGTATATAGCCATGAGATGTGGCTTATAATGGTTATAGCTTGTAAGCCTATTTATCCATGCTATGCGGTAGTGTCTTGTGATGTGGTTATGTGATTTCGCTTGATTACTATGAATGGGAGGTGTATGGCATATGTGCATAATGAATGCCTTAGGACCATATGAAGTGGTCAGGGCTATGGAATGTAAATTGGAATGTCTTACTTAGTGTAACATGAGAAATTGAAAAACACATGTATGACAACATGCAAATGCCTTAATTGGGTTTTATTAAAGAATGATTGACCATTGAATTGATGTTATAACATGTGTTTATGATATGTTTAAGTATGAAAGAGATTAAGGGCAACAAAAGGCTTGGAAAATAGCCTAAGTGTTGGCCACACGGGCAGAGACACGGCCATGTGTCACAGCCGTGTGGAATGACACGGCCTAGCACACGGGTGTGTGGCTTGGCCGTGTGGTTAAATTTTGTTTGCTGACGTCATTGTCAGAGAGTTACACGGGCTGAGGACACGGGCGTGTCCCAAGCCACAGGGGCTTGTGTTACCACACGGCCCAACCCACACGGGCGTGTGACTCTCTAAAGCAAGAGAAATCGTTAAGTTGTCCAAAGTTTATCGAAAGTTCTCGATTTAGTCCCAAATCGCCTTTAACGCATGTTTAGAGCTTCGATAGCTCGTGTAAGGGACATTAAGCATGTGATTGAAAGTTTTAATTTTGACAAAATTTTGTGGCCCGATTTTTGCATGCTTGTGAATATTTAAGTCCGGTAACGCCTCGAACTCTGTCCCGGCATCAGATACGGGTAAGGGGTGTTACAGTAATGTACAAAGCTCATGCTTGAAATTCTGATTTTGATGAATATTTTGAGTTATGCAATTGATGAATAATTTAGCTTTGTGAAGTTATATGATGAATTATGAAAGATATGTTTTGGATTAATATGTTTTGTTTTGGAATTTTTGATGATTTTGAGTAATTAGGGCTAAACTGCAAAAATAATAAATTGAGGGACTAAAATGTGAAATAAATGAAATTCATGGACTTGTATGAGCATGGTTAACATTCGGCCTAAGCATGGTGTGTGCAAATTTTGCATGTTTTGTGTTTTGTGCAATTTGGACTAAATTGTAAAAACTGTAAAATGTCAGGGGCAAAATAGTAATTTACCCATTTATGTGTTTTTGGACTAAATTGAATGAAATTATGTTTGAATGAGCTTAATTTGAATATGTTTAGATCAAGAACCAAAGAAATCGGATTTGGATCGGGGGAAAACCATAGTTGTCGAATAATTGTCTCGTTCCGAATTTCGTTGTCTGAGGTAAGTTTATAAGCAAATAAATGATACTTATTTGATTAAATATGAACTATATATGCTGAAATAAATAATGTGATAGTATACATGTGGAAGCCGAATATGTATAAGCTTGAAAGCTATGTGTACGAGTTCGACTTGATTGAGTTATGACGTTCGAAAGCCCCATACAAACCTTAGGAATAGCTAGGATACATATGTCATGACATAAGATTTTCGATGAGTTATTACGTGTAAGACCACGTCTAGGACGTTGGCACCGATGTGTGATTACGTGTAAGACCATGTGTGGGACATTGACATCGTATTTGATTCGTGTAAGACCCTGTCTGGAACAGTGGCATCGACATGTGATTACATGTAATACCACTTCTAGGACGCTGGCATTGTACGATATGTGTGATTATCTTAGTATCCTATTCAATTCCAAATGGTTCAATAGGCAATGATAAGTTGTGATCGAATGTGTAAATCGAGCCAAAAAGATCAAGTATGTGATAGTTGATTACCTACTTGAAAATAAGTTAAGTTGGTTATTTGATAAGTAATGCAAATTATACATGATGCTAATGTAAATATATGTGTATTTGTGAAGTATATTCGGCCACATGTTATGTATAAGTATGTGATATTAAAGTTTGATTCATGAGTATATGCATATGAGTGTATATATATTCGGTTATATAATGATATTATGGCTTTGAAATTGAATGATACTTTGATAATAGATATATGTATGTTCGGCCAAGATAAAGTTTATATATGAAAGTATATGTTGTATATGAAACTGTAAGCTTGAAATTGAATGTGATTATGATAGCATAAATTGGTTTGTTAAATTGAGTTGATTATGTCATTGAGCTGTTTATTTTCTTATGACACACTAAGCTGTGATAGCTTACTGTGTGTGTATGTTTGCTTATGTTTTATAGATTTTGGAGACTAGTTACAAGCTCGGGGATCGTCAGCGAAGTCTATCACACTATCGACTATTTTCGGTACTTAATAAGTTTGAACTTGAACCTATGGCATGTGTAGGCTAGATTATATTTGGTTAAGTTTGAAGTTGTGTATACATATTAAGCCATGAGAAAATGGCTAATATGTTATGTAAGTATATGAAATTTTAGTTAAGTTTATATGTTTCATATGCATTAAAAATGGTTGGTGATTTTGGATGTGGTTTGGTTGAATCGGCTATGGTATATACATAAGTATGAATTATGCTTGTTATGTTACTAATGGTTTGTAACAGCTTGATTTAGACCCTAATCGGAACGGTGGTTTCGGGACCATGAATCTGAGTCAGAAAAATATTTTTCAATTATTTTCTGTGTTTATTTTGTGTGAATTTATGTCTGTGAAAATTTCATGACTTAATTTCGCTGTTTAGGTGTCTGATTTAATAAAAAGGACTTAATCGCATAAATAGAAAATTTTGTAGTTTAATTTGTAAAAGGCTAATTTGTTATTGGCTTCATAAGTGAAGGCTCTTAAATGGTAAATAACCCCTTTGCTTAAATATGGACAGCATTAGGCTTATAAAATATGGTTTTAATATAAGGTCATTAAGGGTAAATTAGGAAACTAATAATAAAAGCTAATATATATCATAAAATATAACATAAAAAATATAGTGCTCATACTTTCTTTCCACCATAGCCAAAACTAAAAACAAAGAAAGGAGAAGAAACCTAGTTCAACCATCTTCCAAGCTAAAACCAAGGTTCGTTCTTTGTCGGTTTTTGATAATTTCTACGTTTTTTAGATCGTTGCTTCGAGTACTACAAAACCCAAGCTTTAAATTTTTATTTTGATGAATATTTTGAATTGTGCCATTGTTGATAGTTGGTGATTTTTGTTGTTTGATGATGAAAAATGAAAGATATGTTTTAGATTAACATATTTTGTATTGGGGGTTTTTGATGATTTTGAGTAATTAGGACTTAATTGCAAAAATAATAATAATTTGAGAGACTAAAATGTGAAATTGATAAAATATATTGACTTGTATAGGCATGGGTACCATTCGGCCTAACATGGGTGTTCTGAAATTTTGTGTATTTTGTGTTTTGTACAATAGGGACTAAATTGTAAAAAAATTGTAAATGACAGGGGTAAAATGGTAATTTGCCTATTTATGTGTTTTAGGCTAAATTGAATGAAAATAAGTTTGAAAGAGCCTAATTTGAACATGTTTAGATCACGAAGCAAAGAAATCGGATTTAGACCGGGGAAAAACGAAAGTTGTCGACTAGCTGCCCCGTCCCGTTTTACGACGTCCGAGGTAAGCTTATAAGCAAATACACGTGTTTATTGGTAATTTAATGTTATATTTACATGTTGTTATGAAATATTAGAAACTAAATATACTATGGCCGAATATGGTTAAATTTGGCTACTACACTTCTGAGTTCAATTCGACCGGGTTACGATGTCTGAAAGCCCCGTATGAACCTTAAGAATAGTTAGGATACATATGTCATGACATAGGATTCCGATATATGTGTGCGAGTAAGTCCATGGCATCGATTTGTGATTCTGATATGTGTTTACGAGTAAGACCCTGTTTGGGACAGTGACATCGAAATGTGGTTACATGTAAGACCACGTCTGGGACGTTGGCATTGTACGATTTATGTGATTATTTGAGTGTCCTATCCAATTTTGAATTGTTCATCGGGAAAAGATAAACCGTGTACTGATTGTATAATACGAGCTAAATGGTCAGGTATGAGATAACTTGATATCTACTTAAGATAAGGTAAGAAAGTACTATAATTATGTGTTGTAAATCTTGTACAATGCAAATGAGGAATCCATGTGTAATTGGATATGTGTATTCAGCTTGCGAATGAATGATTTGGGTAGTACTGAAATATTACTTAATATGTGTATATGTAATTTGTGTATTCGGCTACCTAGGTATTACTTATGCATGAGATGACATTTGATGATTCTTAAGTTGCATAAAAGAGTAAATGGAAGTGTGGTTATTATGGCTATTAGGTTTGGAAGTTGATTTATTGTATTAAATAATTATATATGTATTCGGCTTAGGTAGTTAATAATGTTTATGCATTTCATTTAGTTAATATGAATCAAATGTGTTATTGAGTTGTTTATTGCTTATGACTTACTAAGCTGTGGTAGCTTACTCTGTGTATTATGTTACTCAGTTTTATAGATTTTGAGGTCAAGCTGCAAGCTCAGGGACTATCAGCCAAGCTCATCACACTATCTACTGCTTTGGTACCTTTAAACTAAACTTAGATTATGGCATGTATAGGCTATTTTTTAGGTTAAATATTTTGGAAATGAATGTATATATATTAGCCATGTGAAAATGGCTTAACCATCTTGCTTGGGATCAGTTATGATTGCTTATGGTTGCGTTTATTTTAGTTATAGTATTTTATGCTTTAATAAATAATATTTGTGATATGTGCTTGTTTGTGTACTAAGGTTGATTAATGGCTTGGATATGGTATGAACATATTGACCGTAACATGTATGCCAAGGAATATTTAAAGGCTTTGAATTCGATTCTTGTTAGGTGAAAGTATGTGATCATTCACTTGGTGTGCTTTTAAAAAAAGAGTATAATTAAGTAGTTTCATGTTAAAGACTAAATAGTTAGATTCGACTTTGAGATAAATATGCTTTGTTATGTTATTATATAGTGTGCAGGATCCATATTTTGACCAGGTATAAATGAGATGGTTTTAGCCAAATCTATCATAGGTATATGCTTATGTATCTATTTGCGCATAAAAAGGATTAACTTATCTATGATATGGTATTTTTTTCGTGTTATTATATTATGGGTAAATAATGTGGTTTGAAGTATGCATGTACATAATTCTATGAAGCATATATGAATTTTGTTTTCCACATTAACTTTATAGGATGTGTATTTTATTACGCAAGTTGGCTTGAAATTAGTAAAAGATGTGCCTTTGTATTCGACTAGTGAAGGGTCAAACATATACATATGTTATGGTATGATGTTTGTGGTTCGGCAATTAAGGGACAAGTTGCTAGTAAAATAATTGATATTATATGTGCTAAAAATATGTGGTAGTAAATTCGATTGGGATGTGTGATTCACTTATTAAGCATGTGACTTGGTATTGAGTTACTATATGTTCTTGAAATTGGTTTAAGTCAATATAGTGAAATATGTTTTGGCTTGATGAAACATAGTTACATCTCTTAGGATTGGTTGCTTATTAAACCATAAATGTGACTTGCGATAAAACCTTATTCAAACGTAATTAAGTGCCTATATATATATATATATGTATGTTCGAATGGATGTGTTAACTTATATTAATGTATGAAAAATGTAAACTCATGTCAACTAATGTAATCATGTTGCATAAATGGTGTTTTGAAGCTTGTGTTGTTTGACATGAAATTTGCACATACGCAAGTCTTTTATATTAAAAATATAATAAGTCTGATGTTAAATTAATAAAGTTGATGGTTAGATACTTATTTCGTATACATATATAGTTTGTTTTGACATATGTTGGATCATGTTTTAATTAAGCTGTGTTAAGAACGATATGATTTTAAGTTTGATATTAGATTAAGTTACAAGTAATAATGTCATTTAATTTTGAGTTGTAAAAATGAAATGCATGATTATATGAACTGTGATATGATCGGTAATGCCTCATAGCTCTACTCCGGGGACAGATACGGGTTAGGGGTATTACATGGTTAAAATTATTCAGTTATGTCTTGTATTTGATAGTAATGGTTTAATTTGGTTGACGAGTGTATATGGCTAAATGTTGAATTTAGGTAATGGGTATATTTGATTGATGATTCGGCACTTGCTTATATATATAGGCATATGATGTATTGGTTTGATATATATATTATTTGAGTAATATGTTTGTATAACGAATTGTTTGAAATAAAATAATGGAAGGTTTGGTTGTAGTTAAGCTCATTAATAAGTATGAGAAAATATGTATTTAGCTATGTATTTTGTTATGTGGTGTACGAATAGGACATAGATGTAAATGACTTAGTAATTCGGCAATAGATTAATTAAGAAATTGTTGTTCATTCATAAATGGCTAAGATTAATATTCAATTTTATGCATTTCGAACATGTTTATATTTATATGTTTTATTGATATGTTTATGTTTTATTTGAGAGTTTGGTTAAATTGTGTGTATATATATAAACTTGTGAAGTGCTTGACATGTAATACAAATTTTGGTTGATGAATGGAATTTATTCTATGCAATGTTACATGCGTGTGATATGGTTGAGTAAAATGAAAGTGGACATTGAATAAGTATATGCATTTAGCAAGTTTATATTCGGCTAAGGCATTGGAAAATGACCAAATGAATAGTAATTCAAATTATAAGAAATCATGATTGTTTTTATGCAAATTAGGTAAGCTGATTATTTTGAGTTTAAGTTATTAATCAAATGGTTCCTACTAATGTATACCACACGCATAATGTTATAAATTTTTGAAATTATGCCAAAGATATTTGTGAGATTTATTAATGCAGTATTTGTTGTATGTTTAATAATTACGAATTAACAATTGTTTCTATATGTTTCAAAGCATGGTTACACATTACATTTGTATGGCTATTTTTTAATATGACAGTGTTCGAGTATGAAATGAGATGCTTGTTTAATGTTAATGTTTCGTAAAATTTTACTATGTGTTTTATAAATTATTATGTATGCATTCGTAGCGACCGAAGAGTTTATGTAATCGTTCGGAAGTTTTGTCTGGCCCAGTAATGCCTTATAACCCCATTCCGGCGACGAATATGGGTTAAGGGTGTTACAATCATCAACTTGGAACTTGATTTCTTTTTGTTTTAAATCAGTGTAGGATTTTTGTCTATCCGAAGCCGCTTTCAAGCAATCTCGAATCACCTTTACTTTTTCATCAGTTTCTTTAACTAAGTCGACCCCATGAATCTGATTCTCTCTGAGTTCAATCCAATATAATGGTGTTCGGTACTTATGCCCATACAATGCCTCATAAGGCGCCATTTTCAAGTTCGACTGAAAACTGTTGTTATAGACAAAGTCTACCAACGGTAAATACTTTTCCCAACCACCATGGAACTCAAGAACACCACACCGTAACATATCTTCAAGAATCTGAATTACCCTTTCGGATTGACCGTCAGTTTGTGGATGGAAAGTGGTACTAAAATTCAACTTTGTACCTAAAGCTTCTTGTAGCTTTTACCAAAACCGCGATGTGAATCTTGGATCCCTATCTGAAATAATCGACAAAGGTACTCCATGAAGTCTCACAATTTCAGAAACATACAACTCGGCTAGCTTATCAAGTGAGTAGTCGATACATACCGAAATAAAATGAGTCGATTTCATTAATCGATCAACTACAACCCAAATGACATCTTTCTTTCTCGGGGTCAATGGCAATCCCGTCACAAAATCCATAGTAATCCGGTCCCATTTCCACTCAGGAACCGTCATAAGCTAAAGTAAACCCGAAGGCACTTCGTGTTCGACTTTCACTTGCTGACAAATTAAGCTTTTACTTGCTGACAAATAAAATGTTGTATCAATTACAAACAAACTTACCTTAGTACAAAAATGTAGCTAACTATTCAATTTAGTCCACAACCTTGTTCTTCCTTCGGTTTCGGTCCGGACTTCGTTTTTCTTGATTATTAAGCTTGAAAAGTTGAAAAACCATAGCTATGGTGCTCCTCCAAGTTTCAGCTATAGCATGAGAAAGATGAGCAAATTTTGTCTTGACTTTCCCTTTTAATTCTTTTATTTACCAAATGACAAAAATGCCCTTTAAGCCTTTCTTTCTAATTTTCCCTATTCATGCCCATTTTTGTCCAAAATTATAGAAATTGGTCAAATTACTATTTAAGACCTTTTAATTTATAGTCCAATGCAATTTCATGCTTGAAACTTCTAGAATACATATTTTGCAACTTATTTAATTTAGTCCCTAACTTCAAATTGGACATTTTAGGCATAGAATTTCTCCTTGAAAATTTTACACAAACATGCAATCATATCATGGATCATCAAATAATCATAAAATAATTATTTTCTTTTCGAATTTATGGTCTCGAAACCACTACTTCGACTAGACCCTAATTCGAGATGTTACAGTTTAAATTGTCAAGAGTCATCACAATATCACAGGTTAAATATGACATGTATAGCTGGACTCTCACATACGCTATGTTAGTCCTAGAATCGACTAAACTATAGCTCTGATACCAATAAATATAACATCTATCACCCGTATTCAATTGCAAAATAGGGTTACGGAGCAGTACCGAACATATTGTACAATTACACATACATTTTCTCATACATTTTCAATTTTATGCAAATATCAATCAACTACATTCATATCATCCCTAATACGAGCCTACGAGGCTCAAAAGATGCATTTAGGGTGGTTTGGGACTAAACTAATAACTTTAGAAACTTTTAGAACACATAAAATTTTTTTCTCAAAATTAGGGGACACACACGCGTGTGCTCTAAAAATGGCAACACACGCCCGTGCACCAGGTCGTGTGCTAGCCCATGCCAAATTTGTAGGATATGCAGACTTAGGCTATACAGCCAATCACACGCCCGTGTGCTAGGCCGTGTGGAGCATACTGGCTTGATTTTTAATTCAACACCAGGGGCACACGGCCGTGCAACATAGCCATGTGTCACACACGGCTGAGACACACGCCCGTGTCTCTGTCCATGTGGACAAAAATAGGCTATTTACCAAGCCATTTTGCCACCCAAATTGCATGTACCTAGACCATACTCAAATGGCACAAAACATAGCATATATAGGCATTCATACCAACATAATCAAGCCTAATTCATGCTAACTCAATATCATTAACCACAAAACACTCAAATCACAAAATAGGTCAATCCATTTACACCAAATTCACATATACATTTCAACTAATTAAACAATTTCAAACATGCATCATTTGGCTCCAAATTTACAAACATATATCTTCTCTAATATCAACCACAATACCTATTATCAATAAGCATCACAAAGCCAACCTCAATCACATAACAAAAACCATATGCACACATACATATATACACAACCAAACCAACAAAATTAAGCCAACTTTCATGGCTATATATACAAACCAAACCATAACATTTACAAGTCAAACCAAATGGCTAAATTCATCAACAACTTATATACCAAAGTGACCAAAGTTCCTATACATGCCATATATTCCAAAACATAGATTCAAAAGTACCAAAATGATAGTTTGATAGTGTCATAAATTCTCTAAAGATCCCCAAATCTGAGCTAGCTTTGAAATCACTATAAAACATGGAAAAATAAACAAAGTAAACTTTATAGCTTAGTAAGCTCGTATAAAAATAATAAGCAATACTTATCACTTATTTACCATTCAAATTGAAAATATAACATGCTACAAAACATTTAACCACAATGTTATTATGTTTTCAATCACATAACTAACCATGTATTCACAACTTTCATATGTCCAATGCTTATACAGTTTTTCTGTACATACCTGTATTGATTTATATATATTTCTCACCATTTCACACCTTCAATATACCTATTGAACCGTTTGAAATAATATTGGATACTCAGGAATCTCACACCAAAGTGCCACATACATAGCCAATGATATCTCAATCTCATATCACATATATGCTCACTCTCAAGCTATCAACGAACCTGCTCACACAAGCTGTGGGTCAAGACATAGCTACACGGTGCTACTCACACAAGCTGTCAAGTAACCGCAACACATGCCAGTATACTCAGCCACCGGTAGGACATATAGAACCAGCACCTAGATCACATAATCACAATAACCCCTAATGACATGTCATTCATATCCTAATCTATTCCTAAAGTTCAACCAGGGTGTACATGTCGAATCATCTGCAAATCATTGTCAAATATGTTCGTAGTCTCATATTCACAGTTTATGCAGTATCAAAAAATTTAAAATATATTCACAATGAAACTTATTACATACTAACTTACCTTGGGCACTAAAACGATGAAATAGGTCGATTAGTCAAGTACTTTGTTTTTCCCCTGATCTAGATCCAAATTTCACTTTTCTTGATCTATGTAATCAAAATCAACTTATTTAATTACCTCTCTATTCAATTTAGTCCAAAATTCACATTAAGTCACTTTTACACATTTGCCCTTAATGTTTCACATTTTTACAATTTAGTCCTTATTTCATAAAATCACAAATTCATGCAATTTAATACCAACACATGCTAGCTGAATTTCCCTAGTATACATATCAGCCCATAGTTTTCATTAATTTCACATTTTAACCATAAAGTTTCCACATTTCACAATTAAATCCCTAATTTTTAATTTCACTAAAAATCACTTAACAAAACTTGTGTAACTGATGGTCGTGAAACTATCTAAAACTTCGACTTAAGGTAAGCGCACCTATTGAACAGTAGTATAGTTATGGTGAGACCGGAAATATCGTATCCACAAGGACTAAAAGTACTAGTAATTACTATCTTTTTATTATCTAGCCTAAGAATTAAAGGGTGTTTTTAAACTAAAACTAATTATCTAATTATCTAAGATTACGACAGAGATGAAAGTTGGAAAATACTTTAGGAAAACCGATGGAGAAGACAATACCCAAGGAAGAATCCACCTAGACTTCACTTATTACCTTTGAATTAGACGATTTATTCACTTGACTTAATCCGTAGAAATTCCTAATTTATGTTAATATCCCTCTCGAGACTAGAAACAACTGACTCTAGGTTGATTAATCAAAATCTCTTTCTAATTAAAACCCCTATCATCGCATTAGCTCGATCTATGGATTCCCTTATTAGATTTGACTCCAATCCAGCATATTTATGTCGTCCTATCTCTAGGATTGCATGCAACTCTGCTTAACTATGAATGATCTACTCTTAAATAGGGACTTTTCCTCCACTAAATAAGCACATCAAAAATCTGAATTAATATCATGGAATATTAGAGCAAGAATTAAAAATCACAATTAAGAATAAGAACAAGTATTTATCATATAATTCAAATAGTAATAAGATCCTTCTTAAGTTTCATCTCCCTTAGGTATTTTGGGAGTTTAGTTCATAATAATGGAAAGCATCTCAAAAGTTGAAAAACAGCAAAACATAAAAAAAGAAACCCAAAGAACTTCTAGGAAATTGGATGGAAATCTTCAGTCTTGATGTAGATCTTGCCCCCGAGTTGATTTTGATGGCTATCCTTGAGTGCTTTCTGCCTTCTACTCTGCGTGTCTTTTTTATTCTCTTCTAGGGTGTTTATATAGGCTTTGGAATGCTTCAGAACCATCAAAAGTGGCCTTTTTCGAGTAGAATTAGACTTGGGCTCGACAGGGACACGGCCGTGTGCGACGTCCGTGTGAAGGTGCTCAGGCCGTGTGCAATTCTGACTTCGATTAATGTCGACATGGCCATGGCACACTGGCGTGTAGTCTACCAGTGTGTCACACACGGGCATGTGGATCACCCGTGTGGAAGTGCCTAGGCTGTGTGAAACACTGATTTAGGCCCAATTTGTCCGTTTTGGCCCGTTTCTTGCTCATTTTGCTGTCCTAAGCTCTCTTGAGTATAAAACATGAAATTAAAGGATTAGGAGCATCAAATTGGAAAAATCATTCATAACTATGCCAAGCATGGGGTAAAAATATGTATATATTAGGTTTATCAGTAACTATCATCAAACATTCATAATCTACCATCAATCACTAAAATACATGCTTATTAATCAATGGCAACATTCTCAATCTTTAACAGTTTTGCAAAATAGTCCCTGGGCTAGCTAGACCTAGTTGCAACGATCTCAAAAACATAGAAATCATTAAAAACGAGACAAAAATCACTCACCAATTTAAGCTTGAAGTTTTTGAACCCTAATAGCTTCCATGAACATTTTATTTTCTCAATTTTTGGTTGAAAGAACATTAGAAGATGATAACTTTTATTTTGATTTTATTTATTTTATGCTTATTAACATATTTACTTAATTAACCTTAGTTATATAACATAAAAATCACTTAATGCATGTCCATAATTGTCCACTTATATTTCAAATGGTCTAATTACAACATAATGACCTCCACTATTTAATTTCATAGCCATTTAATACTTCTAACTATTAGAACATCACTTTTGCACTTTACGCGATTTAGTCCTTTTTATCAAATTAAACACTTAAACAATAAAATTTTTGAACGGAACTTTCACACAAACACATTATCATGCTGTAAATATTTAAAAAATAATAAAATAATTATTTTTACTTTAGATTTGTGGTTCCGAGACCGCTGTTTCAATTTGACTAAAAACGGGCTATTACAGAATCTATGAAAAGGATTGAAATGGAAATGTTCAATGAAAGTATATCTATGTTCATGAAATGGATGAATTCAAAAGTATTATATTCATGTATACCTAGCTTACCATATGATAATTCAACTGAATTATGTGTTAATGCACTAACATGTGTTGTTGATGGTACTTAGGCTTGTGTCAAGCTTATGGTTAGATTGTATCATGCTTAATTTTAAGATTATGCTTGAAATGGTATGTTATGTTCATGTTTTACGAGCTTGCTAAGCATTATATGCTTACGTAGTTTTATTTCCTATGTTTTATAGATAATCAGAAGCTCGTTAGAGATCTATAACACTATCCAGCGATTATATCATTAGTTTTTTATGTTTTTGGTCAATGTTATAATGGCATGTATAGGTGGACTTATGTTTGATGTTAGTTGAGTATTAGTTGATAAGTTTGGCATGTATATGTTATTTTGAGTTGATGTACTTTTGGTGCCTTGTTGGTGTGTGATAATAATGCTAAATTTTGATGCATGAATGGTATGGTTCAAATGGTAAGTTATGTTGAAATGGTATAGGTCAAGTTATGGTATGTTTTGAGATGGAGATGAACTAGTTGTGTAAAAATGAAATATGGTCAAATATGCATATGTTTAGGTAAGTTATATGTTTGCTTTCGAGGTGCCTTATATGGCATATTGGTTGAATGGATTTGATCTTTTGAATTAGTCATTTCATACATGTTTTGGTAAGGTTTTGAAGCTTTGAAGTTGTGCACAAAATGCTTGTAGGTACATATTTGGGTTGGTGATGGAAATGGCTTGATTTTGGCCAATTTCATGTCCACACGGCCTGAGACATGAGCGTGTGACTCAGCCGTGTGTGATATACGGCCTTGTGAGACAGCCGTGTGTCCCCTATAGGTTTTAAGGTTGCAAGTTAGGCTATTACACAACCTAGCACATGGCCCGGTACATGGGCGTGTGTGGCCATTTCGAGAGTTACACGGGTTGGGACATGGCAGTGTGTCCCTATTTCGATTGTTACACGACCTAAGACACGAGTGTGTGTCTCTGCCGTGTGAGTCACACGACCATGTGACCCCTGCAATTCAATTTTTCCAACTTTTTCTTAAATATTCCAAATGTTTTCAATTTAGTCTCGAAATGTTTCTAAAATGTTTTTAAGGCCTCGAAGGCTTGATTAAGGGATGATATGCATGTAAATGAATGATTTATGCTATGTTTATGTTAATGTTTAAAATATATGTTTTAAAGTTACGTTTTACGGTAATGCTCTGTAACCTTATTCCAGTGACAGATATGGGTTAGGGGTGTTACAAGATGCAATTTTGTTTCTTAGAGACCCAACTAATGACTCCACCTCTGAACATAAAAATCCATCCCGATGTGGACTTATTGTCACTTAGACTTGTAATCCAACTTGCATCCGAGTAACCTTCTAGTACCGCAAGATAATCACTATAGAATAATCTCAAATTTTTTGTTTTCTTAAGATAGCCAAAAATCCTATAAATTCCTTTCCAATGATGAGTACTACGACAATTTGTAAATCTCACAAATTTGCACACAAAAAATACGATATTGGGTCTAGTGCAATGCATTACATACATTAGACATCTAAGTGCGCTAGCGTACTCAAGTTGTGCATAGCCATACCATTATTCTCACTTAACTTGAAGTTTGAATTGAATGGATTGTTCAAATCCTTGTATTCAAGTGTTTGAATTTTTCCAATACTTTATCAATGTAGTGAGATTGGCTTAGTGCAAAGCCCCTTTCATTCTTTTTCACCTTTATACCTAGAATTGTATCTACCTCATTGAGATCCTTCATCTTAAAATTTGAGTCTAGATATTATTTGGTCTCGTGAACACCTTCCATATTCATCCCAAAAATCAACAAATCATCTACATAGAGACAAATAATTACACCATACCTATCGGTGAATTTAATGTAAATACATTATCTGCACCATTATGTAAAAAACCATATGACAAGATAACCAAGTCAAATTTCTCATGCCATTTTTTTGGCACGTGTTTTAAACAATATAATGACTTGATCAACTTACACACCTTATGTTCATTCCTAGGAAGCACAAAGCCTTCTGGTTGCTCCATGTAGACTTCCTCTTCGAGACCACCATTCAAAAAAGTCATCTTAACATCCATTTAATGTACATGTAATTTATGGATAGATGCAACTGCCATAAGAATTCGAATGGAGGTCATCCTAGTCATCGGTGCATAGGTGTCAAAACAATCTAGGCCTTCCTTTTGCCTAAATCCTTTTGCCACTAACTAGCCTTAAGGGTTGGAGAACCCCTTGTTTGTAACAGCCTATTTTTTAGTGAAATCGGACCAATGGTTTTGGGACCACAAATTCGATCCGAAAATAAAATTTATTTTTATTTTATTACATGGTTCGTAATATGTTAGAAATGTCATGTGAAAATTTTGATAAGAAAATTTTACCGATTATGTGTTTAATTACGGAAAGGACCAAATTGTATAAAATGCAAAAGTTGAATTGTAGTAGCTAAAAGGATTAAACAGCTATGGAATTCAAAACTTGAGGTCCTTATATGGTAATTAGACCATTAATAAAAACTTAGTAGATATTTTTGGATGATTCATCCATGGAAAATTAGAAAAAGGCTAAGGACTAAATTAGAAATCAAAATTATTAAAGATGATAAATTAATTAAATAGAAATAGAAATCATTTTTATCATCTTCTTCCTCAAAATATTCTATGAAAACCCTAGGAGAGAGAAAAGAAACTTTCTTGGCCAAATTGGGTAAGTTTTCTTGTCTCGTTTTTAGTAATTTTGATATTTTTGAAATCGGGATAACTTAATCTATCTATTTGAGGGATCAATTTGAAGAGTTATCAAAGCATGAAAATTAGGTCATGGATGTATATGCTAAAAATTAGAAATTTATGGTAGAAAATGAAAGGTTGTTGATAGATAAACAACTTTTACAAAGTAATTTTTGATGAAAACATGATTTATGGACTAAAATGTGTTGTAAAAATTGATGAAAAATTCTGAAATTTATAGAAAATATGTGCTACAAATTCTATATTGAAATTTTGGTTAGGCTTGGAGTAAGGAGTAAATTGCATAAATTTCATTTTCCGAGCCTAGGGACGAAATGGGAATTTATGGAAAAATTAGGGGCAAAATGGTAATTTTGCCTTGGATGTAAATTGAGTCCACTTGAATATGAGATATAAAATTTACTTGTATAGATTCAGATAGACCAAATTCAAAGCTAGAAGAAAGAGGAAAATGTCAGATTAGTAGATTTTACGTACACAAATGTTGTCGAGGTAAGTTTGTGTAATTAAATTGTGTATATTTATATGCTTGAATTAAATGTTGCGTTTGTGAGTTATATGAATATCATATATATAAATGACATTGAAAATATATCTGACAAAGCCCAATCAATAATAATGCCCGATAAATGATAAATGATAAAAATGTTACTTATATGCTTGAAATGAATGTGGAATGTGTTTACTTGAATTATATGAATGTTATGGATGTATGAAATAATCACATGCCCGATAATGCTTGAAAAATGTTTAAATCTCAGTTGAATAAATGGAAAATCGATGGATATGTGATTTCCAGTAATGAATGAGGTCTTGTATTTGTTGCTGACGGGATTTAGCTCGAACGAGTAATCCTATTGACCTCATTACAGAAAGGATTTAGCCCGGACAGGTAATCCTGATATAAGTCCTCTCGAGCATATGTTATGGATTGGATTTAGCCCAGACAGGTAATCTAGATCAAACTTCTTAAAGCATATGTCATAAAAAAGATTTAGCCTGGACTAGTAATACTGTTGTATACATGTGTGCTCGAAAGTGTACACTCTGAAATAGTACCTTATGGGTGCCATTGAATATGAATTGATAGATCCTGATTTGTACACCTTGAGTGTACTACCTGTGTATCCATCGATATTTCAAATAAATTCAACGGGTGACAATCCAGACATGAGAAGATATGAATAATAAAATGAGTTATTACACTTATCCGTCTGAAATACAAGAAAATGATGATACATGACAAGTGATATATGAAAGTATGCAATGATGATATTTGTACATGGAAATTATTTGATAAGAATGTTCATCCTTGATTATAGACTTGTACACCTTGAGTGTACTATTACTTATGTGACCTTGATATTTCAAATTATATGAGTAAAGTTCTAACATGAAATGATTTGAACTCGAGATGAACTATTATGAAATTATACTTCTAATATAAAGAGATGATTTATACATGTTAAATGAATACATGTTGTGGAAAGCATATGCGCATGGAAACTTAATTGTTGTTGAGCCCATATATGTTTGTGATGTTATTATGGAATATATGACTAACAAGGGCAATGAGGATGTGTGTAGGGCTTGAGGTCAAATTGCTTGAATATGCCTTACATAGTTATCTCAAAATAGATTGAATAGTAAGTTAAGTACCATGTTATACAAACTTACTAAGCATTTTATGCTTACTTAGTTTTATTTCCCCTGTTTTAGAGTAAATTGGAAGCTCGTTGGATTGGAAGCTTGGCGGAGATCACTCACACTATCCATCAGCCCATGTCGGTACAATATGATAAAGCAATTATGGTTACAATGGCATGTATAGATTATATTGGTCATATTGGCATGTAAATGTAAATGATTATTGTAATCTAGCCATTGGAATGGCTAGTAATGATTATGTTTTGGTACATGTATATATATATGTGTTTAAGTTTACTTTATAGAGATGACATAAGTGTTTCTTCTTGATTGATTGAGAAAGGCAAGATTTAAGCATGAATGCATGTAACAATCTATCATGTTAGATGTTATAAATTGCTTATATTAAATGCTTGGGCTGGTTGGTATTTGGATGTAAGTTTTGTGCAGGAATTTGGTATAATTTTGGGTGAGAAATGAAGCTAGGAATGGCTTTATTTTGTCCACACGGGCAGACACACGGGCGTGTGTCTAGACCGTGTGTGACACACGGCTTGGTACATGGGCGTGTGGTTAGGCCGTGTATCCTCTGCACCTTAAATTCGAGAAAATAGAATGCTCAAAATTGAGCACACAGGCAGAGACACGGGCGTGTGTCTCAGCCTTGTGTACCACACGGCCTAGAACACGGGTGTGTGCCTTAGCCGTGTGAAGCCTGTACCTAATTTCGAATTGAATTACTTAACCACACGGCCTAGCACATGGGTGTGTGGCATGGCCGTGTGCAAAAGTCAGAGAGTTACACGGGGTCGAACACGGCCTGCAGCACGGGCGTGCTCTAGGGTCACACATGCGTATGAGCCCTGTAACTCGAAAAATTTTTAAAAATTTCACAAAAGTTCTTAGAGTTTCTAATTAAGCCCCGACTCGATTCTAAAGCTCATATTGGGCCTCGAGGGTCCATTTAAGGGACGTTATGAATGATTTCGAAAAATGAATGGTAATTGACTTGAAATATCTACAAATGTTCTGAAAAATTTTGATAACGCTCCGTAACCCTGTTATGGTGACAGATACGGGTTAGGGGTGTTATACTATTGGCGTACTCTTCCTTTTAAACACTCATTTACACCCGATAGGCTTCGATCCTTGAGGAAGATCAAATAGGATCCAAGTATTGTTGGACAATATTGAACCTATTTCATCATTGATCGTCTTTCTCCAAAATGTCGTATCCTTAGAAGTCATGGTTTCACCATAGGATTGTGGATTATCATCCACATTAAAAATTATGAGGATCTTTCTAATTAAAAATTCTTTATTTCCTTCAACCGAGAAATGCTAGAGATTGTGAAGAAATGAAACTAGGACCAAAGTCATTTACTTTTCTCACTCTTTGACTTTTCCTTAGCTCTGTATCCTTATTGTCACAAAGACATCTCTTGCTTTGATCACTTGAGATCTTTGGTTGATATTCCTTTTTTGAATCTGTTGAATCATTGAAAACTTTATTTTCAAATAATACGACATCTCGTGTTTCAGTTATCATATTTGACACTAAATCAAGAACACGATAAGCTTTAGAGTGTTGGGCATAACCAACAAATGCACCTTTGACGGCTCTTGGTCCTAAGTTTGTTCTTCATTAGTTGGGAACTCTATAGTAAGCCAAACACCCCCACACTTTGAAATAATCTAAGTTCGGCATCCAACCCTTCCATAACTCATATGTAGATTTTTGGAATTTTCTCGATGGTATTCTGTTAAAGATATAACACGCAGTCAATAATACTTCACCCCATAGTTAATAATATCAAGCTGACCATATCTATTAAAGTACAGTTCTTTCTTTCTACCAAACCATTTTCTTGCGGAGTATAAGACGCAGAACACTCATCTACCACACCTTGTTCCTCACAAAATACATTAAATTCATTTGAGAAATATTCACCACCTCTATCACTATGAAGCACTTTGATTTTCTTACCAAACAAATTCTCAACCTCATTTTTAAAACGTTTAAACATACCAAAAGTCTCGTCTTTACTTCTCATGAGATACACATAAGTAAATCTAGAGAATTCTCCTATAAAAGTGATAAAATATTGTTTTCCACTTGTTGTTAGCATTCCATTTAATTCTCAAACATCCGAATGGATTAAATCTAACACTTGTGAATTTCTTTCACACTTAATAGGAAACGGCTTCTTGGTAATTTTTGACTTAATACAAACTTCACATTTATCAACAAACTCATCATTACTTAGACTGATATAACCATTCTTTTGCATATATTGTAAAGTTTTAAAATTAAAATGTGCTAAATGTGCATGCCACGGAGGATACGATTCAACAATATAAGCAGAAGAATTGATTTTATTCATATCAATGCTCAACTTGAACATGCCCTCATTATAATATCATTTTCCTACATATATATCACCCTTAAGCAAGACTAACTTATCGAGTTCTAAGATAACCTTGAAACCCTTGTTACATGGAAGACTCATGGACACTAAATTCTTTCTCACATCAGGAACATGTAACATATTAGTTAAAAGTCAATTTCTTCCTGGATATGAAGTTGAGTTCCACCGTCCCTTAATCGAGTAACTTAACCGATTGATAGTTTTCCATAAGCACTTTAGGGTTTGCCAATAATTCATAACTCTTAAATTGTTGTCATTTATTACACATATAAATAGTAACTTTAGAGTCGAGCCACCAATTATAGGACTTATCGGTCATGACTATGTTGAGTTTGGTAATCATATTAATCTCCAAACTCTCGATCCCTTCCATAACCATGGCCATTAAGTTCATGTCCTCCACCATATTGGCTTTGGAAGTTGTGGCATCTTGCTTTTTTTTTTTTTTGAAGTTTACAATCCTTACTATAGCGTATTTTCTTATTGCAATTATAACAATTGCGTGATTTTTTCTTCTTGTCTTGCAGGTCCTTGGTCCCGGTTGTGGCCTTTTGCTTACCATTTTGAGAGTTCTTGGACTCGCTCACATGTTTCACTTTAGAACTTTGGGAAAGATACACTACATCACACTTTTGAGTTTCCTTTTCAATACACAAATTCCTAATTATTTTCTCCACAGTGAAGTCTTCTACCATATGTAGAATTTTCTTTCGATAATTGTTCTAAGACGAGGGCAACTTCGAGATGATAGCCCCGACTTGTAATAATTTCAGAATAACAACTTTCAGGTCACAAAGCTTGTTTACAAGGACTTGTTGTTTGTGGACTTGATCCATGATCAAGATACTATCGAGCATTTTGAATTCAAAATACTTCATTATTAAAAATTTATCGATACCTTGTCACTCAGTGTTGTATTTCTCTTCAAAAGCTTTCCATATGTCCACCGGGGATTGCACTGACATGTAGAGATCATACAATCGATTAGACAATGTGTTGAGGATATGACCACGACATGTGAAATTGTCTTCTACGCGCTTCTTTTTTAGTTCATCCACTTTCGCAATTACCTCAAGGTTTGCATTGGGGACGGGATCCTCCACAGGTTGTAGGTTTGGATTCAGAACGTATGCCCCATTCAAGGCGATAAGAAGGAACAACATCTTATCCTTCCAATGATTGAAGTTTGAGCCATCAAATCGGTCAAGTTTCACAAACTCTTAGTTCATCACTTTGAATGTGGTGGTAGCCTCCGCCACCATCTCCAAAATAGTTATCTTTGATTGTTGGAGAAATTAAGTGGAGACGATATATCTGGAAACGATATGGAATTAAAATAGTAGACTTTGAGGCGCGAATGATGCTTTCCAAAGAGAACTATTTACCCCACACAAAGTTGCTAGAGGGTTAAGACAAAGGTCCTCCCAGAATACAACAAAGCTTTTTGAAATTCCTTTGATTAGCAAAATTAAGGAATTCCCTAAATCTTTCTTTAATTTTTGAAATTGGACTGATTGTGATGATCCATGTGAGCACCATAGTCCATCTATTTATATGCATTTAATGGACACTATTTTGAAAAGCCACAACCATTCGTGTAAAACATGCTTCTTAGAAAAAACATGTTCCATGGAAATCAAATGTATCTATTGGATGAATAAATCATCACTTTTTAAATTTGAGTAAGTGCTCATGAATAATGAATTTACAATCTACAATTTCTAGCACTCAACCTATAACATCGCATCATCATCTTACGAAGTCACGCCATTTCCTTCACCAAGAGACAACGAGGTCACTCATCTACTAATAAAATGCTCCCATGTGGCACCTCAGTCCCCCGTGTAAAAGCCCACTAGAGAACAACAAACATTCATTAGAACTTCTTCCCTCTCTCTACCTATTCCCTCTTTCAATCTCTCCCTCTCTTACGGCTCTCCGCCTAATTGGGTGAAATTGGACCATATCTTTAACCTTTTTAAATAATCCCATTTTTTAAAATTTTTTTCATCAAAGATTTTATTAATTAGCAATGTAATATTCAACTTGCATCCTTTTAAAAAAGTTGGTACGAATATAAGTTTTCATTGAAGGGCAATAACACTCGTTCATAAAAATTAACAAAATTTTGCGAATAAATTATTTACCTTTTTGAAGAGAACCTATCTGCGGTGAGAAGATTAACTATTGTTATCAGCGATAGGTACTATGTTTTTGATAAATAAATAAAAAAACAAAATTTCCTAGGCATTCGATAAAACTTTTTGAATTTCACTTAAAAATGAAAAATCATAACAAGATAATAATATTTCTTTTTAAATTTTCTATTCATTTAAAATATATGAATAAGATAAATATAGTTTTTCATTTCATAATTTTATTGATTAAAATAATATTTTATAAATTTGCTCCACTTTAATGTTATTTGAATTTGACCGAACTGATTGATTGGATTAGGATTTGATTGGATTATCGATCTATAGAAAACCATTAAATCGGTTAACTCAAGAACTGGGGAAAAAACAGTGGAACCGAAAATTTTTTTATTTCTTCATATTTTTATTTTAAAAATATTTTAATAATTTATTTAATTAAACTAGTAAAATCAATTAAATTGATGAATTGATATTCTAACTGATTTGATCACTAATCCAGTTCTAAAAATTTTTATCTCCATGCACAACACACGTTAACTTCTGGAAGAAATTAGTTCATCAGACATGCATACTTGCCATTTTATATCCCTTTCATCTAAATTTCTCTATTTGATCTCATTGCTTTCGTTTCTTTTTACCACATTTTATTTGTTGTAAATGCTTATAGACTTCAAAAGATATATACATATATCATAATCCACAATAAACAAAATATTCATAAACAAAATATTCTTTCTTATTCACTAACAGAGTGAAAAACAAACGCGTTTGGCTCTTGAATTATATATATTTTTTCACTTTGGTATCTGAATTTTTTTATTATTTCAAATTGGTACTTAAATTATCATTTTATTATTCATTTAGTACTTAAATTATCAATTTGGCGCCAACCTGGATGTGCCATGTGGCTTATTCAACCAAGCACAATATATCACATGACAATTAAATTTATTTAAAATAAAAACATTAAATTCAAATTTTAAAAAACATTTGATTTTGGCTCACAGTTGGTTTGGTCGTTGATCGACATTAACCATCCACGTGGCACTATTGAAACACGTCACATATCCTATTTTTTTAGTATTATATACATTTTTTATTTTAATAAATATAATATGTATAATATTAAAAAAACAAAAAAAAAGAAATGACACAGGCCACATTCTAATAACGCCACGTGAATGATTAATATTGGTCAACATCAATCATCGGTGAGTCAAAGTCAAAGATGCTTTTAAATTTAAATTTAATGTTTTTATTTTAAATAAACTTAATTGTCATGTGGCACAATGTGATTAGCTGAATGTGCCCCGTGGCATATTCTAATTGGTGCCCAGTGGCAACCGAATTTAACATTGTTACAAGAAAAAAGGTTAATCAAATAACGGAATGATAGTTTAAATATCAATTTAAGACAAAAAAAATTTTAAATACTAAAATAAAAAACAAACATAGGCATTAAGTCAAAAACAAATAACAAGCTACGTACAAATGTTTATCAAGTTTAAATAATAAAATACTTAGATTCATAAAAAAGAAAAAATCAATTTGATATTTTTTAGTAAAACCTCATATTCGAATAATGCCCAAAGTACTTACTCTTAACAAGTTATACAAATACCAATTAGACCTTGCTCCTTATTTAAGAATTCCAACCAACTTCAATTTAATTGAATCCTAATAGGTATGGTTTGGAAAGTTATTTAATAATTAAATTTAAAAGTAATTATTTGTAATTATATAAAGATAGTATATTTGGGTATTTATTGTAATTAGTGGCTCTTATCAAATATGATGTAATTGGAGTATCTAATTATACTTTTCAATTCTTAGAGAAAGTAAAATTGGAGTAATTATGTAGTTAATTACACTCAAATTCAATTTTAAAAAATTATTTTTATATAAATTATAAAAATTATATTATAAGCATGAATATGTATGAGTGTTTAGAATGGTTATGACAAAATTTCTTATGTTATAAATCCTAATTCCTAAAAAATTAAATTATAAAAAGATTTATGTATTTTATAAAGTTATAACAAAAAAAATACTATTTAAACCTTAAAAATTCTAAATTTATGGTAAAAATTTTATTATAAAAATAATTTATATGTTATAAAAGTATTATAATATACTAATTTATTTATAAAAAGTTATGAAGAAATATGGACATAATTTATTTATTTGTAAATGTTATATATTATAAAAATATTATACTTATTCATAAAAAAATATTATAATTTTTTTTTATCATAACTTATAAAAATAACTTTCTAAAGTTGTAAAAAATTATATATCTATAAGAATTGTTGTAAAAATTTTGGAAAATTTATAAAATATTTTTTTTAAATGTTATATATTATAATTTTTATAATATTATTTTTACTTAATTTACGTATTATAAAGAGATATATAACCTAGCATAAGTCATTTTCCAAAATAAGTTTATATTTTATAATTAAAGCCTCAAATGATTTAGACCGTGAATCCAAATATTATTAGATCAATATTAACTACGCAAATAGCAAATGTTTACTTGCATCATATTGTAGGGTATGTTACCATTAAAGAGGATGATGTCAGATGCAAGACGCAAATAGAAAATGTTTACTTGCACCATATTGTAGGGTATGTTACCATTAGAGAGAATGATGTCAGATGCAAGCACTATAAACAGCTCGTAATTTAATACATTCAAAGCTTTAAAATGTAGTTGAGAAGATATTTGTTCTAAAAAATTTATTTTTCATATTATTAACATTACCTTAGTATAACATTAAAAAAAAATATATTGGATTGTTTTAACATGTTCCATATTTCATAACTTTAATCATATGTGGAATTAAGCTTGATCCATATTTCGAAAAGTTCATGAAAGAAAAAAATCTTAATAATATTAATAATGTGGATGCAAATTCAGATAATGATGAACTCGATTAAGGACCTACAAATGATTATAAGAAGCATGTGTTAACTCAATAAATATGTACTAAAACAATCAAATAAAAATTGCATATGATGTCTATTTTTTTGTTTATTTTTATTAGTAATCATATTATTAGTTACTTTTTAAAACTAAAATAATACATATGATGATTTAATTTTAATTTTTTTATTTGTTTAGAAATTATTTTTATCATACTAATATTTTTTATGTAATTAATATTTTTTAAAATTCTAAATTATATAACTGTATAATTACAATTCAAACTACCAAACATGAAACTAAAAAATTATGATATAATTACACTCTAACAACCAAATATATTTAGGAAGTACAATTCTTTACAATTACAATAATGTAATTACTACTCTAATAATTAAAGTTTCATTTAATTGTCCGTACATGCCTTAAATAATTATCTTATTGAAACCAAGCTGGACCAACTACTCAGATTGATGATTGATAAACCGGCAACAAATCAATCACGACCAATTTGGTTTTTAAAACATCCGAGACCTCGGATGGAAAAAAGAAAAAAAGCAGCAATTTCTATACTTGCCTACAATATCAAAAACGCAAAAGAAGTGATTAAAAAATGACAAATAGCAATCACAGATCATGAATCAGCCCAAACACCTATCATCCAATTTAATAAAAGCTCAATTGACCATCGAAAGAAGGAACAGTAAGGAGTTCCAGTTGAGACATCAACATTTTGATATTTAAATTAATGTGATTATGTTTGAAGTGCCTACTGCACAGTTTATCAACCTTCTATGGTTTTAGATTTTACTTAAAGTATTTTATTGCCTGCTTGTATTTTTACAGAGTTCATAATAGACGCAAATATTAGATCAACAATCAGGCTTTTGTATTGAGTGCTTTCCAAGTAACAAAATGAACCTTGGCCTCTATGACAAAAAAAAGAAGGAAAATTGCACTCCAGTCTGATGGTATTCCATGTGAGAAACAATTAGTATACTATAACTCTCAGCGGATCCTTTGAGAGGGTCAAAGGTGTATATATATATATGTATATATATAAAAGAATAAATAGGCCAACACTTGACTACGAAATTCAGAAATCAATTTAAGGAATCAATACCTCATAAACTTGATTTTCCTGAATATTTGGAGTGCCTCAAAAATTTAGGCTCACTTAACACTCTGATCGAGTTATTATAAATTATCCTCGAAGTGCACTGATAGAGCAAGCCGTCCCCAACTTTGACCAACCTGGCCCAACTTGTTTTCCTCGTATACGAAACTAGCCCATATTTAATCACAATCTCAAATGATGTAGACCACCTTATGCCTTTGCATGATTTGAATCAAACAACCAAATTCTTATCTCTCATCAATATCATGATGTGCCTTGGTTTTCACTTTCTTTATAATATAGCACCTTCTGTACATAAAACATCATGTATCCTTGTGCAGCTCTCACGATGCTCTCATTAACTTGAGTAATCCATGCATCATCACACTTGTACCATTGGTTACTTAATCGCAAATAAGTCACGTAATGGCCGGCATCTAATCTGCCTGAGTGCGTCACAACAGCAAACAACTCAAATTCAGTTGACAAGTCATTGGATGCATCTTGTTCATCTCCATCAAAAGGAAAAATCCTGTTTCCAAATCGACTCCTCAAAATGGAAGAAGAAAGATAAGGAGCCATGTCCAATGAAAATGGGAACTGCAGAAACCTGTCAACCTTCCTTGACATCTTTCGTATTGATGAATGTTCAAATCTTTTAACATGAAAGCATGAAACCAGGGGAAGCTTTCTTATGGACATCTGCTTAAGGGACTCTTGCCTCACCCGACACTTTTGGCAGAAAAATTTCTGGTCAGACCCCAACTTTTCAGCTCTCGTAAATCGTTCTAAGCAACCCTTTAAGGTAGATAGCCCACAGTTTTGATTCGGATGCATACAGTCTGCCTCAACATTGCAAGAATTAAGGGATTTAGCAGATGAAGACTTCCCAGAACCTCCTTGGTTTGGTTCCAAGTCCAGGGAGATGTCTACACATGGGTCATATGTTGTGGATGTGAAACCACAAACCATACACATGACATCCGATCTCAAAATACCAGAAAATACTCTATGTGCAATGCAACAATCTCCACCGCCTGCTGCATATCAAGGAATGGGGTCATGAAATTACCAACTATAAGAGATTGGTTATCACCCAAAATTCTAATTCATTTATAAAGAATGGCATCAAAAGCTGCAAACACAAGCTCTCCGTTCAAACACTACAGAATAAAAAATATTTAACTGGACATGCATTCAATTTTAATAAATTGAGTAACATGCTTCTAAAAAGGTTGCCCAAAGCCAACTTCATAAAGAAAGCAATTATAATTGTAGATGCTAATTTCCGACTACAGTTAAGAGAAAGCAATGAATCAACAACCCCCCCCCCCTTTTATTTGACTTTATTTTGACCAAGAATGGAGATTGCTAGTTCTGGATTCACCTTTTCAAGAAAAAAGGGAGTGATATATAATGTTTCACTCATTGCAGCCCAACCAAAGCCTCAACGACAACTTATGGTTAGCATTTCTCACTTCTGCTTCAGATCATTAACTTGTGTTTCCAGGCAGAATATTAAACTCAAAAACATGAAAAGAGCAGCAGCATAACATAACAGAACCCAAGGAATAATCAACATTTAGTCATTACTAATACTACCAGAAAATAGCAAGTAATGGAGCAAGAGGTAGAGAAAATATGGTTTAAGTTCAGACAACCTTGCATGCAACTAGCCCGAACTTCAAGTTCAAAGGACTTCAAGATATCTTTGTAAAACTAAAAGACACTCCCTCTCCTCTTTTGGGACCAGGATCAATCTTGTCAGAGGATGGGATCCTATACATGACAAAGGGGAAGTAATGTGAGAATTAAGTGAGGTGAGAAACTCCTAAGATGAAACCAAGTAGGCTAAGGAAGGTTGACTTACAGAAGTAAAGCAGTTGACATCATCAAGCCTGCAGTCCTAAATCTGAGAGCACTTGCCAACTCCTAGGGCAAGAAAGACGAGACCTAAACCTCATGCCCTGCAGTTAATATCAGGGTTACTTCTTAATCTTGAGAAAAAAAAATACTAAGTAAAGAGGAACAAACTAACATTAGCTGACATGACTGCATTAACGTAGCAGCAAGTTTTTCACTGAATGATTTCTGCATTTCAACTAACTACTTTCTCCAGGAATTTATTCTATGCAGATTCACATATGCCTCCTGGTAACTATGATTTGGCCAATTAAGCCCAACAGCACCACACAACCCCATCCTAATCACAAACCATACTGAAGATTCCTAACCAAATTTACCAATCCTAATTGTAATCCCAAGTTGACTAATGCAGAGTTGCAGACAAATAATCCTAACTGTAATTCCAAGTTGACCAATGCAGAGTTGCAGACAATTTTTTTTTCCAGAATGCCAAACTAAAATGAACAACCCAGTGAAGTCTTAGGAATTACAGACAACATGGCCTGGTAGAAGTGAACAGGGTACCGCATTGATTAAAGTTAGACTAAAGACGATTACCTTAGTAACTTGACATGCTACACTTCAAAACATTCACATTTTTTTATCAATGCAAAAGATAAATATCCTTCCAGAACAAACACCTTTCGGAGAAACAAACAAGCATGCAAATAGCACATAAATTACTAATAACTGAACAAATGTTAGCCAATAATTATAAAGTCATGAAGAGCTTAAGAAGATCCGGACCCAAAATCAAACTCCTTATATTTAAGAGTTGCTTCAATTTATGGATTACGTTGCATAAATAATACACTCCAACTCCACCTATGAACAATCCTAGCATAAGCATTCATATCGCATTCTAGAAATGCAACTTAAAGTCACTACCACAACCTTACAACAGTAAGAAAGGTAGTCACCTGGACTTTGGGACTTCCTTTTATCCTTCTCCACCTTTTCATGAATTCCCTCAAGCATGGAAATGAAAAATTCATGGGCATCCTGCTGCTCATAACTAGCCAAATTTGCCGCATGTTGCCACCAACTACAAAAACCTTACTTAACATTAATCCCACTTCTTTTACCACAAAACAAATACTAGCAACCCACACAATACCAATATAGTGATAAAAAATACAAAAAAAAGGAAGAAAAAAAGGCTTTTATTACTCTCAGATTTTATTTTATTAAAAATTGATTTTGACGAAACTAACCTGTACAAGAACTTAGCTGGACTATAAGGAGTCCGATCCCCCGAGAAAACAGCCGAGAATATCGCGTTCATGTCACAAGCCAAACACAATCTTGAATTTTTAGTGCCATTAATAGCACCATTTTTATTCTGACAATAATATCTATTATGTCGATCGCCTAAGAAATAGTTTCGCAACGGCGGCGTATGGAGCAACACTTGTAATATTGAATTCATAAAGCAGGTATTCCCCAAATTATTCAATCCACGTAATCCCCAAGGTTGCTGTGTTGACGAAACCAACGAGGCATTCGTCGCGTCCAGAAGAGGGATCGACTGATTTCCCCTGGAGATGTGTTCTCCTGAATCGGGCTCCCACGGACGATAATCTACTCGACGGCGCTTTCGTAGATTCTCCGGTTGAGATCCAGCAACGCTGCACTGCATTGCGGTGGATCCGGAAGTGGAGGTGGTTGCGGTGGCGTTGGCAGTCTGAGCGAGGACGACGGCAGCGTCGAAGTCGCGATCGTATACCTGGTCACCGCACGCACAGCAAAATAGCTCAGCTCTGTCGACGTCTACAGCGATCTCATGACCAGGGATGGAAAGCGCGTGATCAGACGCGTGAGAGTGAAGAAGAGGCGCGTGGCAGAACACTGCGGCACATGCGACGCACGCGTAGAGTCTCGAACGGGAAGATTCCTTGCACGTGCCGCATCGTGGGACCTCAGAAGGTTCCCTCCTTATGGCGGCGCGACCGCCGGGCGGCTTGACGCGGATACAATCATGTAGGGCGCGAAAGGGCTTGGGGCCGTTGCGGGAACGGAAGTCGAGGAGGTGAGGACACGGCTGAGGCGAAACGTGGCCGTTGATCTTGGAAGACATAGTGGTGGCGGGGTGGTGAAAGTCGCGTTGGGAATAGAAACCCTAGATATGAAGGACATAAGGGTCATGGATCTGGATCAGGGAAGGGTCAACGGCTGAGATTGTTCGATTGATAGTCAAGGAGCATTGAGTTTGATGAGAAGATGTTGGGAGTATGTATCAGATCTTGTCCATGCTCATGCATTGATCGGATTTCATATGTATTTTTTTAGAAATAAAATGTAATTTTTGTCTTTTATATATATATATATATATATTTTTATGCATTCTTCCAAGAATGAATGAAATAGAAAATAGAAAAGCTATTGAATACTTGCTGAAGAAGGAAACGTTCATTTTTGGTGTTTTTATTTTTTATTTTATAATAAATTATGCCTTTCTTTTTCAATAGTAGTAATTTCCTTTGTTTTCTTCTTTTCTTTGTCCTTTTTCCGACATAATAAATATGATACTTTGTGTATTATCTTATATTATAAAGCATGTTATTTTTGGTACAATTTACAGTATTTTATATTTGTAAAAATATTGATATATTAGTAATTTTATTATATACATAATTTAAAACATTCATGTCTGTTAAAATAATGTAATTTTTCATACTGGATTATGTTTTGTTTTTTACATGCTGCGTTTAGTGTTCATATCTATTTCGTATCAATTTATATATAAAATGAGAGATTAATTGAAGTAAGGTGATAAATTAAATGGACCAATCTGAATATTATACTCTTTAACAATTTCGTACACTATATTTAATTTAAGCTAATACTATCCTTTTGATCAACGATATTTGGGTTTTTTTTTTCTTTAATGTGAAGTAAACTAAAAGGTAGGATTTGGTTTTAAGCAGATAAAGAAAAGGGGGCATCATTTTCCTCATAGGCACTGGTATCTCAAGGCAAGGAAGATGGCCATCATAGCTACAATGCAATGACGCATCTTTGTAAGAAAATATTCCTTTTTTTTTGGGTATTTTTAATATCCATATTTTATATAAATAATTCATATAATTTGAAACATTTATGTATTCATATTATAAGTTGACACTTAACAAAAATTGAAATCCATCCTTTCCTATGATACAAATATTCGACTGAAAATAAGAATGCTAACCTGGGTTAAATTCGGTGGCTAATATGTAGTTAATAAACTACTAATCCTTATCCTGGAAATCACATGGCCTCCAATCATTTCGGCAGTCATGCGAGGACCCCCATTTCTCCTTTTATAAAATTATAATGATATACCAACCAAAGCTCAATAATTTGGTTGTCTGGTAACTAAACCACCACTGCCCGTTATCATCGAAATCCAATAATACCAACATAAATATTTGTAACACAAATTTATATGTATAAAAATATAATACTTTAAATATTAACCATGAGACATACTGGAATTGACAAGTCTACCCAACCACCTAGTATAGACATTTTAGTTTCACCTTGACTAAGGGGTTAAAGATCAAACCTGTTACTGTTAGTCTTTTCATCATATCATCCACTGGTTAACATAATTTGCTTTAATGATGCCTAAAAAGACAGTCTCAGTTTAGCAATTTAAGCAGAGAGCACAACCAAGATCATAAACATCAATCATGGCAGCTTCTTTTCCAACTATAACAAAAGGAACGTCGATAATCATTGGCTTTAAATGGGTTTAGCAATGTTTGTTCAGCTTCTAGACTGGCAATTAAGGAAAGGCAACTAATATTTCATGTAAATGAAGATTTGGGTGCATCAAATTTAGAAATAAAGAGCCACCAGCAAGAATGGAACTTGTTAGGAACATGTACCTGGAACTTCTAACATCATGGACATGAAAGGAAATTCTTACATCTAATGGCAGCTCCAAGACCTGTCAAATGTTTTCTAATATGATCTGATACAGTGTTTGTATTACACAAGATAACAGAAACAAGCATTTACACTATTGACAATGCAGAGCAAAAGCAAGAACCATATAATTCATTGCAACATATAGACAGACTACCTTTGAGAACTAGGCTTTCAAAATGTCAATAATAGGTAATGACCTGAGGCATCAGGATGCTATGTTACTCAGGCTCAGGTGAGCTTTTCCACATATTTGGAGAGTCCTTAAGTTAGGGTGTGTGCTTATAAGCTACATGTCCAAGTAAACAATTCAGATGTTAACTCATAACCAAGTTTAATATCAGAGGCAGAAAGCATTGTAAGAAGCTTAAAATGATCCTTTTCTACTCCCTTGTCTCATGAAGCATTCAAGATGATAAACACATGAATTTCCATCAAAAGGAAGTGATGAAATGTACATTTTAATTGTTTTACAGGCGTTTCAAAACATATAATCTTTGGTAGGCTTTTACATTCTACTTTTAATTCAATATACAACGTTTTTCATTTCATGGAATAATTATATTCATAAATTTTCTTTTCGCAAAAGCTAACCACCATTTATTTGGAGTTCCATTGGGCCTATAGGTGACACTCAACAGTCTCCCACTCGTTTCTTCTCTGATTTGCTTCAGATAATTCCTAAGTAGTTCTGCATTTAAGAAAGCAACGAATTATATGGTAGCAAGTTATCAAAACTTTGGTACTTGAAGTGGTTAATGTAACATCAGAAAGGATCAAGAAAATTCTGTAGCAGACAGAAATGAAAAGTTTTACAAAAATATTCCAAGCATTGCAAACCTCCTACAACACTAGCAGCATACTGATAGAGAAAGCAATATCCGAAAAAACAACAGACAACATTTTCATGTTGACCAAAAGTGAGGACTTTTAAACTACTTGATCCTTCAAGTTAAGATGAGCATAAACCATAAAGTCAAGGATTGCATCACATGTTATATGAAACAATAACTGGAAAGTAGAAAGTACGTTTTATTTGCATAATTCTCAATATTCCATGCAAAAACAAGTCTGATATATTGTTGCCCGAAGACAAGAAAAAGATTTAAGTACAAAGAGGCAGCTAGCTAACTAAAAGGGTTCGGTACAACTCACTACGATGCTTGGAACATGCTTCACAAGTACCTGATACTTCAGTAATCTATGTCACATATATGATATATCAAATGAAAAAGAAGATAGTAAGAGATTTACCTGCTTCCTTTTGAGACTGTGGGAGCACAAAAAGCCCCGGAAAAGGAAAACCAGATTCTCCAGGTACAGGAACGTTTTCCAAGCCCAAGTTAATGATTGCCTTGGTCCCTTCAGCCAAGGTCCTACAGCCCTCAAGCCTCTTCAAAGCCACATTTATGTAGAAAGTCAAATATATAAGGAGCTTATCTGCAGGGCTCTTAACATCAAAGTTTCTAAAGAACACATTGGCACGAAAGAATGTGATCGCTTCATCAACAATATCAGTTTTACCTGCAAAAAACCATCTTGAATTACCAACTCAAAAATTAAGGAAGGATATAATATTGAGAACTACCTAATGAAGGTTATATAATCCAACCTTGATCTGAAACAGGGGCAGGACCCTTTATATGACTTTTCAAAGGAAGTAAAGGGAAGCCACAAGCTTTAGTAATTCCCTCCTCATCAACAAAACTAGAGTGATAAACCTGGCATTTAATAACGAATTCTAAATGAATGAACCAAAAAATCATAATTAAAACTCTGGTGAACTACATGCATAATCTAGCAGTGGAAGGGGAGGTAAGAGATTAATTCAAATACCATTTTCCTTGATTTCTTTTCCCAAACAACCAAACGAGGCAATCAGATTTTCCGTCAAAAGAAAGAGGGCAACCAAATGTTTCTGCAAAGAACAACAGTAAAACACAAAATTACAATAAAAAGTATGACTTTTTACACTAAAGTAAGAAATTCCCTATCCACAATATATAAGAATTAAAGAAAAAAACATATGAAATACTCAATTCAGATAGTTTCTTTACATGGAAGTGAGCAAGACCTGAAATCGGAAAAATATAACCTAAACCCATCAAATCAAAGACGCCATTAAATGAAAAATCAAGGCAAACCCATTATAGTAAGAGGAAATTCATTCAATTCTGTATAATGAGCAAAGAGAAACGTTTAAGGGTAGATAAAAAGGGGGCGGGGGAGAAATATAGCAACAAAAGTTTCTAACAAAAATTTTGTGGTTGATCTTGACCAATAGGGTGTTGATCTATACAATCATAAGTTGGAAATTTGGGGGGGGGTGGGAAGATGGAGCAACTTACTGCCAACAAACGCTTTTCAACTAAACGGGCGAGACCAAGTTTCAACAGCAATTTCTGGCTTTGCTTGATTTCTTTGAGCTAAAACCATTTAACTCTGTCTCTTGATCCTCTACTGCTACTATAAGAATTGAGATTGAAGATTAAACGACAAAGCCCAGGCGAAGATTGAAATATAAAAGGAATGGCCCATATGATCAAACAAAGAAGACATCAGGCCCACCTCTGTCATCAGTACACCACTTATAAGATTCCCAAAACTACGGGCTTTGTAAAATTTGGGTCAAATCGGTTTCCTAAGCTCAAATTATTGGTCTACAGTGGAATTAATCGAACTTAAAATACCTATCATTTTAATATATTTTTAAAATCAAATTCAATAGACCTAAGTATATATTTAAACACAAACCCAACTAAAAAATTAAACCCAATAGACTTAAACTAAACCCAATTATACAAATTAAAATATTAATAAAAACTTTATTAGATAATATCCAAAAAAAAAAAACCCTAAACTATTATATCTTGTTTAAATAAGATCTTGTACTATTTTTTTTTACTTAAATAAGCATCTATCCTATTATTTTTATTCATGAAAGTCCTTTATTTTAATATTAAATTAAAAAATATTTTTAAATTAAAAACCTAATTTATTAATGGGAATTTGATGAAAATAGTTTATTAATAAAAATAAAATAATATTTTTAAAAGTAAAATAAAATAATATTTTAAAATTTATTGAAAGTGCTTATATAAATATCATAATTAACCACTCTTTCGAAAAATCTATATATACATATCACAATTAATCACTCTTTTAAAAAATCAACTTACTTGTTAAAATTTTATGTTGATATTAATGTGTATATAATTTTTATTGCATCAACAAGAAATTAAATTAAGAGTTTGAAATTCAAAATACTTTTACTTTAACATTAAAATTAAGGGTTTTTATATGTAAATATCAAAGGTTAAGAATTTATTTAATTATAAAAAAATAGTTTAAGGGTTTATTTAAACAAAGTAATTTGAGGAGCCAAATTTATTTTTCATACATTTTCATATTTCTTGTTTTTTAAAACTTAACCTCACCTTTATTTTTTTTTTGATAAAATATTTTAAAATGAAAACCTCTAACTTTTTTTTAGATTTTTTAAATATACATCTAAAATAAATATTAAATATAAAAATTTTCTAACATATAAAAATAATCTATAAAAAATAAAAATTTATATTCATCCTAAATAGTATTGACAACACAATAAGAAGTAAAAAATAAAACCATAATCTAGGTCACATCTATTTAAATAACCCATTATAGTGAGATCACTTTAAATAAAGAGTTGAAAAAAAAAATATCAACCCAAAGTTGATCATGTCACATAAGATTTGTATTAAGAAATATGACTTTATTTTCCACCAATTCAATAAATTCCAACACTAAAGAATGAGAGATTAATTTCTAGATAAAAGTAACTAAATTATTTAGTAAAAGTTTCAACCAAAAGAAATAAACCTCTTTATTTACTAAAAAGAATGTCATTTATCGACATTAAAAAATCTGTTGGTAAATACCCAAAACTTGTCAATATAACACCATGTATCCTATACTGATGGAAGAAAATGCTACCCTGACAAAATTGCAACCATTAGGAAAAAGGATAATCGGTATAGAGTTATCCTTATGGAAACTATTCAGTGATATACACTTTTACCTTATAACTATGGAATGATCCATTAATAAAAGTACTGCTAGCAACTTATCCTAACCCTTTATACATATCTTCACCAACCGTCACTAACTATCAATATAGGTTTTTGATTTATATTGGTGGTCTTTTTGTCAGTAAAAAGTTTACTTTTTTTTTTAATTTTCACAAATTATTCTAGATAAATTTTTATTTTTTTTCAAATTTTATTTAACAATTATATTTTAAAAAAGAAACATTAAAATTAAAAATAATCCATAATAAATCTAATATAATATAAAAAATAAATAGAACAATTATTTTATATTAATAATGTATATTCAGTCATAATCAAGTTAACTTAATATCAAAATATGATAAAGTTTCCTAAAGTTAACAAATCTCCTAGTTAGAAACATAAAAAAGTTTCTTAAAACTAAATATCTCCTCAAAAGAACGTTAATCATAAAAAAAAAATCCCTTGAACTATCCTCTACTTACTGAGCCCAAAAAACATACTTGATTTCTTTCAAATTATTTCTTTCACAAATGAACCCTTAAGGTAAAACTTAGTATCGGTAAAATGAGCTTCTTTTGTAGAAAATGACTTTGTATATGTAATAACTAGTTTGACTTGACCATTACTATTATACTTGAAACGTTGGTGAAGTATTGAGGAAACCACACCATTTTGATGGATGCATGATCACCCCAACAACATGTTTTATGTCATTATAGCATCAATCATATGAAATAGTGAGCTTGACTTTATATATTCGGTGAAAATTTAAAGTGTGAGTTTACCGAGAGCCTTTTGCCCCCTTGGTTGAATCCTTGTATCATCAAACGACTTTGCATCAATTGTAACACCCCATGCCCAACCCAATTGTCGGATTTAAGATGTGAGATGTCACATTTTTTTCCCAAGTAACTACAATCTCATTTCAACATCCAAAAGAAGAGTCATATGAACATATTAAGTTTAATCATGCATTCAATCAAATAAAAAAAATTAAAACTTCTAAAAGCATTATTAATTCAAATTTGTGTTCTAAGTAAGCTTACAAAAGCTCTCATGAATCGTTGGTGACAAATGAAGGACCAAAACACAAAAAAAAAAATAGCTAAGAAATGGATTGTGTCGCGACATTGAAGAATGTAAGTTACAACACTAAAGACAATTAGCTTCTGGTATCGCAACTTTACCAAGTAAGATCGTGACCTTGGAAATAGCAACTTGATTTCGAGACTTCAGCAAGGGAATGTTGCAACAATGGAGACAGTAGCTTGATGTTGTGACGTTAATAGGGGAATGTCACAACCATGTAGACAGTTTGCTCAAGATTGTATCATTTCTTACAAATTACCAAGCATCAATTCCATTTGGTCTAAAGTGACCCAAAAAATCTTCTCATCACGTTATGGGATTAAACACAATTTTCAAATACCATCCTTGGCATATCTAAATTATTGGATTTGGTGCCCTAAGTGTAGTATTTTCATCTAAGTAGACTTGTAATTTTTCGAACAGATTGGTTAATAAAATAATTCATGAATTACATTAATAGTTTGTATAATTGTTCTCATATGATTATTGCATGCAAAAAAAAAAGAAAAAAAGAAGCAAATGTTGTTCACTGGTTGTCTAATGTTTAACGAATACTAAGTGGTATTATGTGGTCGGATCGAAATACAAAAAGACAGCTTATATTAATAGACAAACCTAAACATGTCCTTAGTTTAATCGGAAATGAACAAACCAATTGAAAGACTAATATGTCATCTATCAAGTCCAATTCAGGAGATGCTTTTTCTTGGCCATCTGAATAGATGACCCCCAAAAGATATAGACATAGATGCGACTGAATGGACTGACAATACATCAAACTAGACCCAAGAAGAATAGATCCTGAATCTATTTATGGATTTATTCACTTGTGATGTTCATAGTGTGGCATACCTAAATCCTGAGTGGATGACAGACTATGCATGCATGACTTGTAACATCCCAAATTAGGGTCTAGTCGGAACAGTAGTTTCAAGACCATAAATTTGAAGTAGAAGAAATTATTTTATGATTCTTATGAGGTCTATGATATGATTGCATGCTTGTGTGAAAGTTTCATGAAGAAATTCTATTGATAAAGTGTCTAATTTGTCATTTAGGACTAAACTGCAAAAGTTGTAAAATGTGAGTTCTAGAAACTTTAAGCATGAAATTGCCATGGATTATTAATTAAAGGTCCTTAAATATTAATTTTCCCAATTTATATTTTTATGAGCAAAAATGGGCATGAATAGGAAAATTTTGAAAGAAATGCCTTAAGGGCATTTTTGTCATTAGGTTAATAAAAGAATAAAAAGGGAAAATAAGTCAAAAATTGTGTCCATCTTCTCCCGCCTTGGCCGAAAATCTCAAGGAGCCTAGCTAGGGTTTTGTTCAACTTTCAAGCTCAATAGTAAGCACATCCTAACCCCATTTTTAATGCTCTTTATATTTTTGAAACCCTCTTAACACGATTTACCTATTTCTAGCCATATTTTGAAGTAGGGTTCATGTTAAAAATTTGACCCATGTATGACATGCATGTATTTTGATATTTAATGGAGGGTATATAAGAGTTTGATGTGTGTTTAACATCTTTTACTAAGTGATTTTTGATGGAAATGCATGAAAAGGACCTATTTGTAAAAGATGCAAAATGAGTAGTAAGATGTATGTTTTAGTGAAAAATGTGGGTTGCTATGAGCATGTTATAAGTTCGGCTAGGCTTGGGTAACAAAGAAAATGAACACATTTCATTTTACGAGCCTAGGGGCTAATTTGTAATTATGTAAAAGTTTAGGGGAAAAGTTGTAATTTTGTAAAAGTATGATTTATGGACTATCTTGAACAATGTGGTAATTAAATAAGTGAAATTTGCTATTATAGATAAAAAAAAATAGAGTCCGGACCTAAACCGAGGAAAGAACAAGGTTGTGGACTAAATCTAATAGTAGCCATATTTTGCGTACCGAGAAAGTTTGTGCGTAAATAATGCAACGTTACATTATTATATACTTAATGCTTTAATATTACATGAATTGTAGAATTGTCTTTATGGATTTAATTAATGATGACTCGATGACGATTCGATGAGTTTGATACCTCAAAATCCTAGTTGAACCTTAGGAATAGTTAGGATACAAATGTCATGACATTAGGGTTATGTATGATCCCATGTAAGACCATGTCTAGGACATGTCTTTGGCATTGATATGTAATTTCGTATAAGACCATAGCTGGGCTATCGACATTGATATGTGATCCCATGTAAGACTATGTCTGGGACATGGCATTGGCATCGATCTACAATCCCACGTAAGACCATGTCTAGGATATGACATTGACATCGATATGTGATCCCATGTAAGACCATATTCGGGATATGGCATTAGCATCCTACCATGTGTATGAGGGTTCCAGAATATCTTTTAGTATTCCAAGTGGTTCAACGGGTAATCTAACGATTATGTCAAAGAGATGACAAGATATGATCATGTTGAAAGAGTTAAGGTACATACACAAAGCTCATAAACATTGAGATTATGAATCGATGAGACCTCGAAAGTAGTGAATGAATGAATTATGATCATGAGTTTTATTGTACATTATGTAAATAACATGACTTAAAATGTACCTATGATACTTAATGACATTGTGATAAATATTATTGTGTTATGTGTATAATATTGCATGGTTAATGTTGTTAATTATTTACATGCAAGCTTACTAAGCTTTATGCTTACTCCCTTTCCTTTTCCATTTCTTTATAGTGTCGCTAAGCTAGCTCGGGGACCGAAGGACGTCAGAGCTTGTTCACACTATCAAACTAATCTTTTGGGTATAATGAATTTAAGTATTTTGAGTATGGCATGTATAGGGACTCGGTCTTTTTGTTATATGCCATATTGGTTTAGCTGAATGTGTTAGCTTATAATGATTTGATGATTCATTTTGTATATGGCCATGAGATATGACCCATATTAATTATAGAGATGTAATCCTATTCATATATGCATGCATGTGCTATGTTCACTCATGTTGTGGTTAAATTCATTTGGCATAAATGAATTGTGGATATGATCATTGATGTTTGATGATGGAAATGTGAGTAAATGCCATAATAACAACTAGGGCATGAATGTATGAAATGAAAGAAAATTGATGTTTCATATTGCATGTGAATTTGATAATCTTGGTCTAAATAAAATATGAAGTCTTAAGCAAGTATAAATTGATAAGAATTTGACTTGCATGAGCCATAATTATGAATGTGTATGTGTGCAAGTGTCATTAAAGGTGACAAAAGGCTTGGAATATAGCCACAAAGTTGTCCACACGGGTAGGCACACGGGCGTGTGTCTAGGCCGTGTGTGACATACTGTCTGCCCTATGAGCGTGTACTCTGGTCGTGTGTCTCAACCGTGTGAAGGAATGTAGCATCTCGATTTAGGGCCTAGTCAGAACAGTGGTCTCGAGACCACAAATTTGAAGTTATAAAAATTTATTTTATAATAATTATGAGGTTATAGCATGCTTATAGTAGTGTATGGAAAATTTGGTGAGTTAATTTTGATGTTTGTGAGCCCGATTGTGAAAATAGACTAAATCGCATAAAAGGAAAAAGTTACATTTTAGTACCCAAATGTCCCAAATAGCTAGAGAATTAAAATTGGGGCCTTTAAATGGCAATTACACCCCCTAAAAATAGGGTGGCCGACCATAGGAGTCTTGTATGGTCAAAATTTTAATTTTTGGTGGGATTAGGTGACCAATTTTGACTAGTATAGAAAAAAAAAGAAAAACGATATCACCCTATTTCCCATCTCTTCTTAGCCAAAAATATCAGCCATTATTGGGGTTTTGAGCTTCAAAAAATTTGCAGCAACTTGAAACACACAAGTAAGCAAACCTAATGGCTTTTCTAAAATATTTTTGTACTTTTGAGACCCTTGAAACATGAGCTTTCAAATGAAGGTGCTATCTTGCAAAATGATCAAGAGTTTAGGATTTTAACATAAAAGCATTTGTATGGGTTGTTGAGTTTTTATGGAAGAATATGAGTCCTAGAAGAGTTCTAAACATCTTTTGTGAAATGTGTTAGCATGAAAACACCTGAAAGGGCTATTATGCATAAGTTGTAAAATAGTTGATGAATATGTGAAATAGTGAGAATTTGAAGTTGTTATAAGAGTAAAAGGGTTCGACTAGGCTTGAGATACGAAGAAATTCGATAAAAATCGAATTTCTAGCATATGGGCAAAATGGTCATTTTGCCAAGGTCTAAGGGCAAAATGGTCATTTTACCTATAAAGTGAATTTTAGATTGCCTAATTGTGCTTAATGACTAAATGAGTGCATTTTGCTATTATAGATCAAGATTTACCGAATCTGAACCTAGACCGGGGGAAAGCCAAGCAAATCGACTAAACCGACTAGTCGAGTACATTTTGTAATCCGAGGTAAGTTGTATATAAATAATATAACTACACTGCTAATACATATATTCAAATTTCCATTGAATTGATAACGCATGAATTGCTAGATTGTGAATTGAGAATGCATAATAATAATTGAGATAGTAGAAAGATCCCATTGGAACCCTAGGAACATATCGGATATTCGTGCCTTAACAATCAGATTATTTGTATGCCAGTGTAAGACATGTCTGGAACATGCATCGACCACATTGTGAGAGCCAGTGTAAGACCATGTTTGGGACATGGCATCGGTTGAGAGTTGTGCCAGTGTAAGACATGCCTGGGACATGCATCAGCACGTATATATGAGAGCTAGTGTAAGACCATGTCTGGGACATGGCATCGGCCTCGAAGATGATAGCTAGTGTAAGACCATGTCTGGGCATGGCATCGGCGACTTATCACATGTTGGAGGCTTATAGAATATTTGGTAGTATTCTGAAAGGTTTAACTTTAAAGGTTACGAAAGTGATTTAATAAAGAAAGTATAATAATGTTGTGAGTGGTACAGGTACCTATTTGGTATGCATGAGTAATGGGCTCAAATTAGAAAATGTGACTTGAGTAGACGGTAATGAGTAAGTCAAGTTTATGCTTACCTTTAAGCTATGTGAATGATAACTAATGGTGAAATTGTTGTTGTATATTTGTTTATATGCAACTTATTAAGCTTTATGCTTACTCTCTTTCCTTTCCTTTTTCTTTCAATGCCGCTTAGTTAACTCAAGGATCCTTTGAAGTCGGAGATATTGGTCACACTATCAATCGAAGCACTTGGTATAGTATAAATCTTCTTTTGAGTATGGCATGTATAGGGTTAGACTAGGATGTTTGATTTGAAGAGAAATTGGTTATGTATTTTGGCTTAAGCCAAAAGCCCTTCATTTTGTATCAAGCCTAGAATAATGGCTATTATTCATTTTGGTAAATGCATATAATGTTCTTTCTATGCATGAATTGATGTCTATTGTGGTGAAATTAGTATATTGAAATGATCTTGTGTAGGTTGTGTAAAATGGGTGACAAAATGGCCTCCTGTTGTCCATACGGGCAAGGCACATGGGCGTGTGTCTAGACCATGTGTGACACACGGCTCACTCCCATGGGTGTGTGTTATGGTCGTGCATCGCCCGCACTTAAAATTTTAAGTCAGTTTAGTACACAAGTAGGACACGGGCATGTGTCATGGCCGTGTCTTAAAGTCAGTGTTGTACACGGGCAGGCCACACAGGCGTGTGTCATGGTCGTGTCTTAAAGTCAGTTTAGTAAACGGGTGGGATACACAAGTGTGTGTCATGGCCGTGTTTTAAAGTCAGTGTTAAACACGAGCTAAGGGCAAAGACGTGTCCCAAGCCACGCGGGCGTGTGTGACTATACAGTCTATACCCACATGGGCGTGTGAAGCCTTAAAGCATGAATTTTTCAAGTTTTTCTTAAGTTCTCGATTTAGTCCAGAACTGTCTCTAATGTATGTTTTGGGCCTCGTGAGCCTGTTTAAGGGACAAAATGCATATGAACGAGAAGCTTTAAGTTAAAATAAATTTTATGGCTCGGTTTTATATGTGTATGCTTGAGATAAGTCCAGTAGCACCTCAAACCCTATCCCGACATCGAATTCGGGAGAGGGGTGTTTCATTTATTGGTATCAGAGCATGATTTAGTCAGTTCTAGGGCTAATCTAGCTAGAGTACGAGTCTAGCTATACATTCCATAAATATGTATTGATAGTGTGACGATTCCTGACAATTATAAATTGTGTTTTTATATAGTAATGGATCCTGATAGAACCACGACGGATGACGTGAAAAGTAATGTGCCGGCTCCCGCAGAAGGGACCGTGCCAGTAGAGAGTAAGCCCGTGAGTATGGACCAAGGCGGAGGGGCTAGGGAAGCCTACCTTCGAATGATGGATGCTTTGTATACGGAGTTTGTTCGTGTGAACCCGAACACTCCACCTCCTCCACCTCCTTCGATTCCTCAGTATGCCTCGGTGGCTCCGCAAGGTGCGAACATGTTTAGAAGAGAGAAGCTTCTGGTAGACAAGATTCAAAAATAGGGGGCCGAGGGATTTCGGGCTAGTATAGATGATGACCTGGAGAGAGTGGAGTTTTGGCTAGAAAATACCATAAGGGTATTCGATAAACTGTCATACATGCCTGAAGAGTGCATGAAGTGTGTCGTGTCACTTCTACGAGACTCAGCTCATCAGTGGTGGAATACTCTCGTGTCTGTGGTACCGAGAGAAAGAGTAACTTGGGAATTTTTCCAAGAGGAGTTCAGAAAGAAGTATATTAGCCAGAGGTTCATGGACCAGAAAAGGAAGAAATTTCTAGAGTTGAAACATGGTAATAAGGCTGTGACGGAATATGAGCGTGAGTTTGTGAAACTCAGCAAGTACGCGGGGAATGCATATCCACTGAAGCTAACATGTGTAAGAGGTTTTAGGATGGCCTCATTGAAGATATCCGAGTGTTTGTGGGCATCTTGGAATTAAGAGAATTTGTGATGCTCATTGAGAGAGCGTGTAAAGAGGAAAAGCTGGTAAAAGAGAGAAGGAAAGCGACCATTGAGTCGCAAGATTTAAGGAAGAGACAGATGGGGAAATCACATCAGTCCTCATCCAAGAGACCAAACGAGTTCACTACCAGATCAAATATTTCAGTGGGGTTTCCAAGTAGAAACAAGAGCAAGCAAAACATGGCATCGAGAGCTTAGGCCACTTCTATCGCAAGTGTCAGTAGCGTTCGGCCAATTAGATCAAAGTGTCCACAGTGCAGTAGACGCCATTTTGGCAAGTGCAGTGTGAATGAAAGAGGTTGCTTCAGGTGTGAATCATTAGACCACTTCATCTGAGATTGCCCCGAAATTGATAGCAAAGAGAAAAAGTAAGATGTGAGGGCGAGTAGTGCTCCTTTGAGGGGCAGACCACAAAAGAACCTGAGCAGTGGAGCTAGCAGTAGAGGTACAACTAGAAATGCAGTATCGAGGTCCAAGGGCAGAGCGCCTGCGAGGACTTATGCTATCCGTGCCCATGAAGAGGCAGAGTCTCCCGACGTGATCACGGGTACCTATTCTATTCATAATATATTTGTTATTGCTTTGATTGATCTGGGGTCTACCTTCTCTTATATTTGTATGGATTTGATACCCCGCATAAATATGGTAGTAGATTCCACTGAGTTTGTGATAAAAGTATCCAACCCTTTAGGCAAACATGTGCTAGTTGACCAAGTATGTAAGAATTGTCCTTTGACAATTAGAGGTTATCGTTTTCTGGCTAATTTAATGTTATTGCCATTCACTGAGTTTGATGTAATCCTTGGGATGGATTGGTTGACTTCTAATAGTGTTGTAGTGGACTGTAGGAAGAAAATTATTGAGTTAAAGTGTGAAGATGGGAATATTCTTTGGGTTGGACCAGGTGACTTGGATAAATCGCTTGTGGTAATATCGTCTTTGATCACTGAAAAATATTTGAGAAAAGGGTATGAGGCTTATCTAGATTTTATGCTGAATACTCAAGTGCCCGAATCAAAGATTGAATCAGTACCGGTGGTTTGTGAGTTTATAGATGTTTTTCCGGAAGAGCTGCCCAAATTACCTCCAGAGAGAGAGGTTGAGTTTGGTATTGAGTTAGTTCCTGGTACGACGCCAATCTCGATTGCACCATATAGAATGACCCCCACCAAATTGAAAGAGTTGAAAGTACAGTTGCAAGAATTAACAGATAAGGGTTTTGTTAGACTGAGTTATTCACCATGGGGTGCTCCAGTACTTTTTGTGAAAAAGAAAGACGGGTCGATGAGGTTATGTATAGACTATAGACAACTTAACAAAGTGATAGTGAAGAACAAGTATCCCTTGCCGAGGATCGATGATCTCTTCGATCAATTGAAAGGAGCCACTATATTCTCTAAAATAGATTTGAGGTTGGGTTACTACCAGTTAAGAGTCAAGGAACAAGATGTACTGAAGATCGCTTTTTGTACGAGATATGGGCATTACGAGTTTCTTGTTATACCTTTTGGATTGACAAATGCCCCAGCGATATTTATGGATTTGATGAACCGCATCTTCTGATCGTACTTGGACAGGTTCGTCGTCATTTTTATCAATGACATATTTATTTATTCACGTGATGAGAATGAGCACATGGAGCATTTGAGAACCGTGTTATAGACCTTGAGGGATAAACAACTTTATGCCAAGTTTAGTAAGAGCGAGTTTTAGCTCAACGAGGTCAGATTTTTAGGACACATTGTGTCAAGTGATGGAATCAGAGTTGACCTAAGTAAAATCTCAGCTATTGTGGAATGGAAACCGCCGAGGAATGTAACAGAGGTTCGTAGTTTTCTGGGGCTAGCAGGATACTGTAGACGATTTGTAAACAAATTTTCCATGATAGCTACACCGATAACAAGGCTACTGCAGAAAGATGTCAAGTTTGATTGGACAGAAAAGTGCCAACAGAGTTTCGAGAAATTAAAGGCTTTGTTGACAGAAGCCCCAGTGTTAGTGCAACCAGAGTCGTGCAAGGAATTTGTGATTTTTAGCAATGCCTCCTTAAATGGTTTGGGATGTGTGCTCATGCAAGAAGGCAAGGTTATAGCCTATGCCTCGAGACAACTAAAACCACACGAGAGAAACTATCTGACCCATGATTTAGAGTTAGTGGCTGTAGTATTCGCGGCGCTGAAGATTTGGAGACACCATTTGTATGGAGAGAAATGTCGGGTATTCACCGACCATAAGAGCTTAAAGTATTTGATGACTCAAAAAGAGTTGAATTTGAGGCAACGCTGATGGTTAGAGCTGTTAAAGGACTATGAATTGATTATCGACTACCATCCGGGAAAGGCAAATGTAGTCGCTGATGCCTTGAGTAGGAAGTCGTTGTTTTCCTTGAGAGTCTTGAAAACTCAGTTGACTATATCCAATGATGGTTCGATCCTAGCAAATTTGAGAGTCAGACCGACTTTTCTTCATGAAATTCGTGAAGCTCAGAAAGGTGATGAAAAATTGCAAGCCAAAAGAACTCAATGTGAGTCAGAGATTAAATCAGATTTTCATATTAATATCAAAGGATGTATAATGTTCAAAGACAGAATTTGTGTACCCAAGAACGATGAGCTTATTCAGAAGATTCTAAGAGAGGCTTATGGTGGTTGTTTATCCATCCATCTGGGTGGTGTAAAAATGTACAATGACCTTAAGAAAATGTATTGGTGGTCGGGTATGAAAAGAGACATCTCAGAGTTTGTTTCCAAGTGTCTAGTATGTCAACAAGTAAAAGCTGAACATCAAGTACCTTCAGGTTTACTTCATCCTATTATGATTCCCGAGTGGAAATGGGATCGTATCATTATGGACTTCGTGACCAGTTTACCACTAACCCCGAAAAAAAAGATGCAGTATGGGTTATTGTCGACAAACTAACCAAGTCAGTATACTTTATACCAGTGCGTACCGACTACTCCCTTGAAAAATTGGCTGACTTGTATGTTTCCGAGGTTGTGAGGATTTATGGTGTGCCATTATCGATTGTTTCAGATCGAGACCCGAGATTCACCTCGAGGTTTTGGAAAAAGTTGCAAGAGGCTTTAGGAACCAAGTTGAGTTTCAACACAGCTTTTTATCCACAAACTGACAGACAATCGAAAAGAATAATACAGATCTTAGAAGACATGTTGAGATGTTGTGTTCTCAATTTTCAAGGTAGCTGGAAAAAATACTTGCCATTGGTCGAATTTGTCTACAGCAACAGCTATCAGTCGAGTCTGAAAATGGCGCCTTATGAGGCCTTGTATGGGCGAAAGTGTCGAACGCCCTTATACTGGATTGAGTTAAGAGAGAATCAGATTCACGGGGTCAATTTGGTCAAAGAGGCTGAAGAGAAAGTTAAAGTGATTCGTGACTGCCTGAAAGCCGCCTTGGATAGACAAAAATCCTACGCGGATTTGAGACGAAAGGAAATTAAGTTTGAAGTCGGTGATAAAGTATTTTTGAAAGTTTCTCCTTAGAGAAAAGTCCTCAGGTTTGGGAAGAAGGGCAAGTTGAGTCCTCGTTTCATAGGACCTTATGATATTACCGAGAAAGTAGGGCCTGTTACATACCGATTGAATTTGCCACTAGAGTTAAAAAAGATCCACAATCATGTGTCCATGTTACGCCGGTACAGATCAGACCCTTCGCATGTAATTGCGCCAACTGAGGTTCAGATTCTTTCGGATATGACTTATGGTGAGGAGCTGGTCAAGATCTTAGCTCAAGAGGTCAAACAATTAAGAAATAAGAATATACCTCTAGTGAAGGTATTGTGGCATAGACATGGAGTCGAGGAAGCCACATGGGAACCCGAAGAGTCTTTAAGAGAAAAATATCTGAAGTTATTCACCGGTAAGATTTTCGAGGACGAAAATCCCTAAGGGGGGAGAAATGTAGCATCCCGATTTAGGGCCTAGTCAGAATAGTGGTCTCGGGACCACAAATCTGAAGTTATAAAAAAATATTTTATAATAATTATGAGGTTATAGCATGATTATAATAGTGTATGAAAAATTTGGTAAGTTAATTTTGATGTTTATGATCCCGATTGCGAAAATAGACTAAATCGCATAAAAGGCAAAAGTTACATTTTAGTACCCAAATGTGCCAAATAGCTAGAGAATTAAAATTGGGGCCTTTAAATGGCAATTAGACCCCTAAAAATAGGGTGGCCGACCGTAAGAGTCTTGTGTGGTCAAAATTTTAATTTTTGGTGGGATTAAATGACCAATTTTGACTAGTATAGAAATAAATAAATAAAAAGGAAAAATGATATCACCCTATTTCTCATTTCTTCTTAGCCGAAAATATCAACCATTGTTGGGGTTTTGAGCTTCAAAAAGTTTGCAGCAACTTGAAACACTCAATCCTAATGGCTTTTCTAAAATATTTTTGTACTTTCGAGACCCTTGAAACATGAGCTTTCAATGAGGGTGCTATCTTGCAAAATGATCAAGAGTTTAGGATTTTACCATGAAAGCATTTGTGTGGGTTGTTGAGTTTTTATGGATAAGTTGTAAAATAGTTGATGAATATGTGAAATAGTGAGAATTTGAAGTTGTTATAAGAGTAAAAAGGGTTCGACTAGGCTTGAGATACGAAGAAATTAGATAAAAATCAAATTTCGAGCATAGGGGCAAAATGGTCATTTTGCCAAGGTTTAAGGGCAAAACAATCATTTTACCTATGAAGTGAATTTTAGATTGCCTAATTGTGCTTAATGACTAAATGAGTGCATTTTGCTATTATAGATCAAGATTTACCGAATCCGAACCTAGACCGGGGGAAAGCCAAGCAAATCGACTAAAATGACTAGACGAGTACATTTTGTAATCCGAGGTAAGTTGTATATAAATAATATAACTACATTGCTAATACATGTATTCAAATTGTCATTGAATTAATAACGCATAAATTGCTAGATTGTGAATTGAGAATGCATAGTAATAATTGAGATAGTAGAAAGATCCCATTGGAACCCTAGGAACACACTGGATATTCGTGCCTTAACAATCAAATTATTTGTGTGCCAGTGTAAGACATGTCTGGGACATGCATCAGCCACATTGTGAGAGCCAGTGTAAGACCATGTCTGGGACATGGCATCAGCTGAGAGTTGTACCAGTGTAAGACATGTCTGGGACATGCATCGGCTAAGAGTTGTGCCAATGTAAGACATGTCTGGGACATGCATTAGCACGTATATACAAGAGCTAGTGTAAGACCATGTCTGGGACATGACATCAGCCTCAAAGATGATAGCTAGTTTAAGACCATGTCTGGGACATGGCATCGGCAACTTATCACATGTTGGAGGCTTATAAAATATCCGGTAGTATTATGAAAGGTTTAACTTTAAAGGTTACAAAAGTGATTTAATAAAGAAAGTATAATAATGTTGTGAGTGGTACAGGTACCTATTTGGTATGCATGAGTAATAGGCTCAAATTAGAAAATGTGACTTGAGTAGACAGTAATGAGTAAGTCAAGTTTATGCTAACCTTTGAGCTATGAGAATGATGACTAATGGTGAAATTGTTGTTGTATATTTGTTTATATGCAACTTATTAAGCTTTATTCTTACTCTCTTTCCTTTCCCTTTTCTTTTAGTGCTGCTTAGTTAGCTCAAGGATCCCTTGAAGTTGGAGATATCGATCACACTATCAATCAAAGCACTTGGTATAGTATAAATCTTCTTTTGAGTATGGCATGTATAGGGCTAGACTAGGATGTTTGATTTGATGAGAAATTGGTTATGTATTTTGGCTTAAGCCAAAAGCCCTTCATTTTGTATCAAGCCTAGAATAATGGCTATTATTCATTTTGGTAAATGCATATAATGTTCTTTCTATGGATGAATTGATGTCTATTGTGGTGAAATTAGTATATTGAAATGATCTTGTGTAGTTTGTGTAAAATGGGTGTCAAAATGGCCTCCTTTTGTCCACACGGGCAAGGAACACGGGCGTGTGTCTAGACCATGTGTGACACACGGCTCACTCCCATGGGTGTGAGTTATGGCCGTGCGTCCCCTGCACTTAAAATTTTAAGTCAATTTAGTACACAGGTAGGACACACGGGCGTGTGTCACGGCTGTGTCTTAAAGTCAGTGTTGTACACGAGCAGGCCACACGGGCGTGTGTCATGGCCGTGCCTTAAAGTCAGTTTAGTACACGGGTAAGACACACGGACGTGTGTCTTGGCCTTGTTTTAAAGTCAGTGTTGCACATGGGCCAAGGGCACGGGCGTGTCCCAAGCCATGCGGGCGTGTGGAGCCTTAAAGCCTGAATTTTCGAAGTTTTTCTTAAGTTCTCGGTTTAGGCCCAAACCATCTCTACTCTATGTTTTGGGCTTTGGGCCTCGTGAGCCTATTTAAGGGACAAAATACATATGAACGAGAAGCTTTAAGTTAAAAGAAATTTTATGGCACGGTTTTATATGCGTATGCTTGAGATGAGTCCGGTAGCACCTCGAACCCTGTCCCGGTGTCGAATACGGGCGAGGGGTGTTACAAGGACACAGCCGTAGGACATGGGCATGTGCCCAGGCCGTGTGAAGTCTGCACTTAATTTTTGGAATTTAATTCGCCACACGACTTAAGCACACGTATGTGTGTCTTGGCCGTGTGACCCTAATTGTATTGATGACGTCATAAATAGAGAGTTACACGGGCTGAGGACACGGGCGTGTGTGACCACACGGCTACCCATACGGGCTTGTGACCCTGTTTCATGAAAATTTTGTTTTCCCAAAGTTTTCTAAAGTTCTCGATTTAGTCTCGAACTATACCCGATGTATTTTTTGGGCCTCATAGGCCCATATAAGGGACAATTTGCATATGTATGAATGAGTTTAATTGGAAAGAAATTTTTATGGCTCGATTTTTTATGTTGCTTGTGATTAAGTCTGGTAATACCTCATATCCTGTCTCGAAGTCGGGCACGGGTAAGGGGTGTTACATGACTTGTACACTTTGATGTAAGTAAAAGCCTAAGTTTGAATAGATAAGGAACCAAAAGATGGTGTGTTTGGTGTACGACTTCTACAATATGAAGCGTCATTCACAACAGTGGAATTCATAACCCAAGACATGGGTAAATGACATCATCTTATTGGCATTACATGGTTGATGAAAAGTAAACGTGGCCACAGATTGTTCGTCTTTGTGATGAATGACTTGATTACTATTTGATAGTAATTGAATTTTCATTAAAGAAGATGTATTGGTTACCATGAGATAAAATAGGATCATATTGGGAGAACATATATTATCTCAAAGATATTGAGGATATCCTATGAGGGCAACACATTTATGACAAGGTCATTGGATGAGCACTAATCGAGTTGCTTTCATAATGGTAAGCCATTGGGTAGAGCTTAGTCATGATATTATAGTGGAATGACTTCGTAACTGAATGAGTTTATAATTAATAGGTGAAAAGTTGGAACTTAGTTATTAATCATTTGAGCCTCAATTACATATGTTCAATTGGTCCCTCCACTAGCTCGTTAAAATTAAAAATAAATTGCTTGTTGAAACAAATGAATAGAAACGATGGAAATAGAGAAATGGAAATCATTTGGAAATGATTATGACTTTCTTTAAAATTAAAATGAAAAATAAAATGGAGAAGGGAAATATTTGGAAAAGATTATGGTTGTAACATCCTAAAATAGGGCTTAGAAGTTTGAGTCTGGCAAGCTGATGTGTAACACCCCTAACCCGTATCCATTGTCGAAATAGGGTTTCAGAGTATTACCAAAACATTCAGAACATTTTAAAAATAATTTATGTAGATTACTATTCATTTACCGAAATCATTCAAAACGTCCCTTAATGGGCCCTCGAGGTCCAATACGAGCATTAGAATTGAGCCGGGACTTAATTGGAACCTCTAAAGATTTTTCGTGAAATTTTAAAAAATTTCCAAGGTGCAGGGCTCACACGCCTGTGTGGTCCAAGGGACACGCCCGTGTGGACCAAAGGACACGCCCGTGTGTCCCTGGGACACACCCAGGTCGTGTTCGACCCCGTGTAACTTTCTAACTTGTGCACACGGCCATGCCACACACCGGTGTGCCATGTGGCCAATTTATTCAATTCAAAATTAGGTGCAGGTTTTACATAGCCAAAACACACGCCCGTGTTCTAGGCCGTGTAGCACACACGGCTGAGACACACACTTGTGTCTCTGCCAGTGTGCTCAAATTTGAGCATTCCGTTTCTCAAAATTAAGGTGCAGGGGACACACGGCCTAACTACATGTCCATGTACTCGACCGTGTGTCACACATAGTCTAGACACACGCCCATGTATCTGCCCACGTGGACAAAACAAAGCCATTTCTAGCTTTATTTCTCACTCAAATTCACCATTTTCCTGCACCAAAACATACCAGGTGCAATCCAACCATTCCAAGCATTCAAATCAAGCAAATTCCATCATTCAACATGGCATATCATTCCATGCATACATGTGTCAAATCTTACCTTAATTAAGTCCTCAAGTTTGATATAATTTGATCAACTATTTAACATATATGTAGCTACCATAGTTTAACATTACAAGTATATCAAAACAAACCATTACTAGCCATTCCAATGGCTAGATTACAAGCATCATTTACATTTACATGCTAATATGGCCAACATATCCTATACATACGATTACAACCATAATTGATTTACCATATATATATATCGATATAGGCCTATGGATAGTGTGAGTGATCTCCACCAAGTTTCCAATCCAACAAGCTTCTGATTTACTCTAAAACAGGGAAATAAAACTAAGTAAGCATAAAATGCTTAGTAAGTTCATATAACATGGTACTTAACTTACCATTCATTCTATTTTGAGGTAACAATGTAAGGTAGATTCAATCAATTTTCCCTCAAGCCCTACACATATCCTTATTGCCCTTATTAGTTACATAATCCATAATAACATCACAAACATATAAGGGCTCTACAACAATCAAGTTTCCATGCAAATATGCTTTCCACAACATGTATTCATTTAACATGTATAAATCATTTCTTTATATTGCAATTATAATTTCATAATAGTTCATCTTGAGTTAAGATAATTTCATATAAGAACTTTACCCATATTACTCGGAATATCAAGGTCACGATTAGTACACTCTAGGTGTACAAGTCTAGAATCAAGGAAATACATTCTCATCAAATAAATTCCATGTACAATATCATCATTTCATGTTTTCATATATCAATTATCACGTGTCATCATTTTCATGTGTTTCAGGCCAATATGTGTAATAACTCATTTCTTATTCATATCTTCTCATGTCAAGAACTTTTACCCATTGAATTTATTTGAAATATCGATGGATATGTAGATAGTACACTCGAGGTGTACGAATCATAGTCCATCAATTTATGCCCAATGGTACCCATAGGGTACTATATTAGAGAGTACACTCTCGAGCCACACATGTATACAACAAGATTACAAGTCCAGGTTAAATCCTTTTTATTACATATTCTCTAAAGAGCTTGATCTAGATTACCCGTCCGGGCTAAATCCAATCCATAGCATATGCTCGAGAGGATTCATATCAGGATTACCTATCCGGGCTAAATCCTTTCATAAAAGAGGTCAATAGGATTACTCGTTCGAGTTAAATCCCGTCAGCAACAAATGTAGGACCTCATTCATTTCGAGGAATCACATATCCATTTATTTTCCATTTTATTCAATTGGGATTTAAACATTTTTCTCAAGCATTATTGGGCATGTGATTATTTCAACATCCACAACATTCATATAATTCAAATAAACACATTCCACATTCATTTCAAGCATATAAGTAACATTTCCATCGTTTATCCTTTATCATCTATCGGACAATATCATTTAATTTAAATAATTTTATTTATCAGGCTTGATCAGATATGTAATCATTTCACATATTTATGACATTTATACAATTTACATAAACAAAATCAATGCAAGCATGTAAATAAACACAATTTAGTTACACGAACTTACCTCGACAATATTCGTGTACGTAAAATCTACTAATTCGACATTTTCCTCTTTCCTCGTTCTAGCTCCGAATTCAGTCTATCCGGATCTATACGAGTAAATTTGACATCAATTTATCACATTTCACATTCATGTGGACTCAATTTACATCCTAAGAAAATTACCATTTTGCCCCTAACTTTTCCATAAATTCTTATTTTGTCCCTAGGCTCAAAAAATAAAATTTGTGCAATTTACTCCCTATTCCAAGCCTAGCGAAAATCCCATTACAAAATTTATAGCACATGTATTCATAAAAATTCAGCATTTTTCATCAAATTTCATAACTTTACATTTTACTCCCTAAATCATGTTTTCATCAAAAATCACTTTGTAAAAGTTGTTTATCTATCAACAACCTTTCATTTTCTACCATAAATTTCTAATTTTCAGCATATACATCCATCACCCATTTTCCATACTTTGATAACTTCTCAAATTGATCCCCCAAACAAATAGATTAGACTATCCCGGTTTCAAAAATATAAAAATTACTAAAAACTGGGCTTGATTACTTACACAAATAAGCTTGATAAGTGTTCTTCCTCTCTCCTAGGGTTTCCATGAAAATATTTGGGGAAGATGATATGAAATTGTTTCTTTTTTCATTTAATTAAATTGTCATTTAATAACTGTTCATCTTTCCAATTTAGTCCTTAGCCTTTTTTTATTTTTACATGGATGAGTCACCAAAATATCTACATACTTTTCATTAATGGTATAATTACCATATAAGGACCTCAAGTTTTGAATTCCATAGCTATTTAATCCTTATAGCTACTAGAATTGAACTTTTACATTTTATGCGATTTGGTCCTTCTCATAATTAAGCACATAATCGATAAAATTTTCTTATCAAAATTTTCACATGACATTTCTATCATATTATGGACCATATAATAAAATAAAAATAAATTTTATTTTCGGCTCAGATTTGTGGTCCCTAACCACTGTTCCGATTTCACCGAAATTGGGTTGTTACATGGTGTACGCCAGTAGGCCTGCGAGTTGAAGTAAACCAGTAGGCCTGGCGAATTGGCGTACGTCAATAGGCTTAGCGAGTTGGGGTTCGCAAGAAGGCTTGGTGACTGAGGTTAACCAGTGGCCTAGCGAGTTGTTATCTTTATTTTGGGCTGAGAGTCGAATTTAGGAATAGTCAAAGGGAAATTATACCAAAATTAGGAAATCAACTTATTTATCTCTTTACCACACCATTTATGCAAGTAATCATTTCGTACTTCTACTACGACTATGGTATCCTAAGAACACCAAAACATTACGTGACTATAATTCAACCCTTTTCATTAGAAATTTCATATTTTATTAAGAAACAAAACTCTTATAGATTCTTTATCGATTATTTTGTTACCAAGTTCTAAGAACCCAACACCTAGTGTAACAACCTATTTTTGGGTCAAATCAGAACAGTGGTTTTGAGACCACAAATCTAAAGTAGAAATGTTAATTTTATTATTTCTTTATGTTCTACAGTATAATTGAATGATTGTGTGAAAATTTCGTTAAGAAATTTTATCGATAGGGTGTCCAATTTGACTAATAAGAGTAAATTGTAATAGGTGCAAAATGTGTGTTCTAGAAGCTAGAGGTGTCTAATTGTAATGAAATTTTAAATTGAAGGTCCTTAAATGGTAATTAGACCATTATACTTGAAGTTGGACAAAAATGGACATGGTTAGATAAATTTTCAAAGTTTTAAGTGAAGGGCATTTTGGTCATTTGGTAAATAAAGAAAAAAATAACTAATAAAAAGATGTCATCTTTTCTAATTTGATCACCCATCGTCGAAATTCACAAGAAGAAGACATAGGTAGGGTTTGGCCAACTTTCAAGCTCGAGTGTAATTCATTTTTGTCCCATTTTTAATGATTTTTACGTTTTTGTGAATGTTGTAACTTGATTTAGCTATTTCAAGGACTAATTTGAAAGAAAATAAAAGTCTAAAATTTTACCCATGTTGAATATTTGTGTATTTTGATGTCTAATGGTAGAAAATGTATGTTTAATGTTAGGTAAACAACATTTACCAAGTGATTTTTGATGAAAATGTCAAATAGGGACCTATATGTAAAAGATGTAAAATGTGTGTAAAAATGTGAATAAATGAAAATTTTGGGCTATTATGAGTACTATAAAATTTTGGGCTATTATGAGTACTATTAATATTCAGCCAGGCTTGGGTAATGAAGAAATCGAATGAAAATCATTTTACGAGCCTAGGGACTAAAATGTAAAAGTTAAAAAGTTAGAGGCAAAAATATAATTTTTGCCATAAGGTGTTTTTGGGACTAAATTGAATAATGTGATGATTGAATAAGTTAAATATGATATTATAGATCAAGAAAGATGAGGTTTTGACCTAGACCGGGGAAAGAACAAAGTTGTGGACTAAATCGAACTATTAGCCATTTTGTACCGAGGTAAGTTCGTATGTTAAAAATAAGCTTTAATATGATTGTATTTTACTGCTTTAATATTGCATGATTTGTATGTTTGATAAATGTGGATGAGCTTAAACTTATGAATGAGTTTCACGATAAATCAACAAGCAAGAAATCTCGTTTGAACCTTAGGAATAGGGTAGGATACAAGTGACATGTCACTAGGGTTAGTATTTGTTATGTGATTATGTGATCCAGGTGCTGGTCTTAAATGTACTACCAGTGGCTGAGTATACCAGCATATGTTGCGGATACTTGACAGCTTGTGTGAACAGCACCGCGTAGCTATGTCTTGACTGACAGCTTGTGTGAGCAGGGCCGTTGATAGCTCGAGAGCGAGCAACTATGTGATACGAGATTTAAGGTAGCATTGGCTACATATGTGGCACTCAGTGTGCAAATTTCTCGAGTATATGACATTGTTATTTCGAGTGGTTCACGGGTATGTCAAAGATGAGATTATGTATAAATTCCTTTCGAGAAGGTACAGGTATGTACTTGAAGCTCATATTTATTAAATGTTTGATATGATGAATATGAGGTAAGTTTTGTGATAGAGTGAGTTATGATTATGAGACCATGGTAAATGTACATTTAATTATGTTATATTATTTGAATGTTATATGCATGGTAAGGTTACTTATTTCTTGCATACGAGCTTACTAAGCTATATAGCTTACTCAGTTTGTTTTCCATATTTTTCTAGTGTCGCCAAGCTAGCTCGAATCGAAGATCGTCGGAGATTCAAATCACACTGTCAACTTTCACTTTGGGTATTGATTATCTTAGTAATTTGAAAATATGGCATGTATAAGGACTTGGTCATTTTGTTATATGTGTCATTGTGTTTTGGCCAAAAATATTGGCTTGTAATTGTCAAAGTTTGATGTGGTATTTGGCCATGTAACTTGGCTCATTTTGATTGGAATGGTTGTAAGCATATCTATATAGATCATCCTTGTGTGATGTGGTCTATGAATGCTTGGTGAATGATGGAATTGTGATTTAAGGCATGAATGTGAAATGTTTGGTGATATAATCTATGGATGAAATGATAAAATTTGTGTACAATTAGGTATCTTGAAAGTAGTCAATTGTGGTTTGATAAATGTTGTGTGTATGATAGATGTTGATATTGTATTGGCATGTGTTGGTCATAAATGTGGATGTTTTGGTTGCCTAAATATATTATGTTTTGTGTCTTTGAATTGGTGTAGGTGTATGTGTGAATAAGGGTGGCAAATGGCTTGGCAAATAGCCTTTATTATGTCCACACGGGTAGACACACGGACGTGTGTCTACGCCATGTGTGACACACGGTCTGTCATATGGGCTTGTGTTCTGGCTGTGTGTCTCTTGAACCATAATTTTGACAACATATTTCTCAGAATTGAGCACACGGGCAGAGACACAGGCGTGTGTCTCAGCCGTGTGGATAACACGGCCTTAGACACGGGCGTGTGTCTAGGGCATGTGAAGCCTGCACCTATTTTATGAAAATTAATTTTTTACACGGCCTAGCACACGGGCGTGAGACTCGGTCGTGTGACCTCAATTTTTTCATGGGTTACAAGTCAAAGAGTTACACGGGGTTGGGACATGGGTATGTGAAGCCACACGGCCTTCCCATAGGGGCGTGTCCCATATCCACACAGGCGTGTGACCCCTGTTTAGTGGAAAAATTTTCTAAGTTTGTAAAAATTTCTAAAGTTCTCAGTTTAGTCTCGGACCACTCCCAAAGCATGTTTTGGGCGTTGTAGGCTCGTAATAGGGACTTTATGATTAAAGTCAAATGGTTTTAATTTGGACGCAAATTTATGACTCGGAATTGTATGATTGTTTGTGATGTGAGTTCGGTAATGTCTTGTACCCTATTCAGGCGTCAAATGTAACATCCTGAATTAGGACCTAGTCAGAATAGTGGTTTTAAGACATAAAAATCCGAGATAGAAATAATCATTTTATGGATGTTACTATGTCCGTGATATATATGCATGCTTGTGTGAAAATATCGATGAGAAATTTTACTAATAAAGTGTCTAATTGAGTTATTAGGACTAAATTGTAATAAGTGAAAAACATGTGTTCTAGTTGATTTAAGGGCTTAATTGTGATGAGATTTGAAATTTGAAGTCCTTATTTGGCAATTAGACTATTATATGTCATTATGGACAAAAATGGACATAGGAGCGATAAAATATCAAAGTTATAATGGAAGGGCATTTTGGCCTATTGGTTAATAAAAGAATTAAAAGGGAAAAATAGTCAAAATTTGTGTCCATCTTCATCCTCCTTGGCCGAATTTCACAAGAAGCCATAGCTAGGGTTCTTTCATCTTTCAAGCTCAAAGTAAGTGCATTCTAGCCCCGTTTTTAATGTTCTTTATAGTTTTGAAATCCTCGTAGCTCGATTTAGCTATTTCTACCTTTAATTTGAGCTAGGGTTCATGTTTAAAAACATACCCATGAATGACATGCTTGTGCTTTGATGTTTAATGGAAGAATATAGAGGTTTGAGGTGTGATAAACAACTTTTACTAGGTAGTTTTTGGTGAAATTGATAAAAGGACCTAATTGTAAAAGTTGTAGAAACTATGTGTAAATGTGTGAATAAATGAAAAATGTGGGTTGGTATAAGAGGGAAAATGATTCAGCTAGGCTTGAATAATGAGAAAAACGAGTACTTTTCATTTTACGAGCCTAGGGGTAATTTTGTAATTTTGTAAAATTTTAGGGGCAAAATTTTAATTTTTCCATATCGTGATTTTTGGACTGAAATGAATAATGCGGGTACTAAATAAGCTAAATGTGCTATTATAGATCAAGAGGGACGAGGGATAGACCTTAATAGAGAAAAAGGTAAGGTTGTGGACTAAATCGTAAATTTGCCATACTTTGCACCGAGGTAAGTTGTGTGTAAGTAATTCAACAACTCCAATTTTACATATTTAATATTTGACATTATATGATACATGTACGTATGCTTTAATAAAATTGACTTGTGATGATGAAATGGAAGTTTAGTAATAGCCTCGTGTCTCAGAAGCCCGTGTGACCCAAAGGAATACTTAGGACTTAGATGTCGTGACACCGTGCTAAATGTGCCTGTGCAAGACCATGTCTGGGACTTGGCATCGATGATGATAAATGTGCCTGTGTAAGACCATGTCTGGGACATGGCATCGACGATGAAATATGTGCCAGTGTAAGACCATGTCTGGGACATGGCATCGGTGATGATATATGTGCCTATGTAAGACCATGTTTGGGACATGGCACCAACGATGATATGTGTGCCAGTGTAAGACCATGTTTGGGACATGGCATTGGCTATGATATGTGGATTCATGTGAGACCATGTCGGGGACATGGCATTGGTACTTTAATTGGTGTATGACAATCCCGAGTGTCCTTTAGTATTTCGGTGGTTCAACGGGCCATTCGAGACGTTGGGTTAAGAAGTGGAGTGATATGAGTAAGAATGTACGGTACAGGTATGTACGTAAACCTCATGAGTATTGAACTCGATTCATGATGGAAAATTTAGCATGAGTAAAAAGGAGTAAGATAAGCTTGATGTAAATTGACATTTAATGTCAATTTTGACTACGTTCATGTGTATAATATGATATTGTGGTGATAATTGATAATAGGTTTAATCCATGAATATCTTGACTTATGTTGTTATTTATTTACTTGCAACTTACTAAGCCCTGTTCTTACCCTTCTCTCATTTCCCTTTTCTTTTAGCATTGTCAAGCTCACTCGGGGATCGTGGACGTCGGAGCTTGAGTTGCATTATAAACAAATCTTTTGGGGTATAATTAGTTTACTACATTTAAGTATGGCATGTATAGGGGACTTAGTATTTTGTTATATGTGTCATATTTGTTAGCCAAAGTGATGGCTCCTTTTGGTATATTATTCCATTTTGTATATGGCCATGAAATATGACTTATATTGATTATTGGGTTGAAATCTCTAAATATTGTTACATGCATGAGATGTGTTATTACTTTTGTGGTGTGTGCCAAATGGTTGATAAAATGTGGAATTTATGTTTGATGGATAAATGGTGCCAATTGGTATGGTCACTATAATAATAAAGGTAAAGAAATGTATTGAATGAACTTAACAAGTTAAAGAGTCCCAGTTAGGTAAACTTGATATGAATTTATCATGCATGAGTTAAAGCTTTGGATGTTTAAGTAGCCCTTTTATGCCATGTTAACTACCATTGGCGTATGAGTGTGGGTTGGGGTTGTTAAGGGTGACAAGAGGGCTTGGAAAATAACCTCAAAGTTGTCCACATGGGTAGACACACGAGCATGTGTCTAGGCCGTGTGTGACACACGGTCAACCCCATGGGTGTGTAGTCCGGCCGTGTCTCCCCTGCACCTTAGCTTTACAAGTCAGTATGTATCGTAGTAAACACATGGGCAGAGACACGGCTGTGTGTCTCAGCCGTGTGGAGGACACGGCCTTAGGATATGGGCGTGTGCCCAGGTCGTGTGAAGTCTGCACCTTAAATGTGAAAATTAAATTCGCCATACGACCTAGCACACGAGCCTGTGACTTGGCCTTGTGATATGAAATTTATGCTAACGTCATAACAGAGAGTTACACAGCTTGGGGACACGAGCGTGTCAAGGGCACACGGGTGTGTCCTTGTGTCCACACGGGCGTGTGACCCTGTTTTAAGAAAATTTTTCTAAAGTTCACGATTTAGTCCCGAACTGCCCTCGATGTATGTTTTGGGCCTTGTAGGCTTATATAAGGGACGATATGCATGTTCTTGATTAAATTTTAAATTTGAATGAAATTTTATGGTTCGGTTTTACATAGTAGGATATTTTCAAGTCTGGTAATGCCTCGTATCCTGTCCCGGTGTTGGACACGGGTAAGGGGTGTTACATTTAGTGATATCAGAGCTACGATTAAGTCAGTTCTAGGACTACATAGCTAGTGTGGAAGTCTAGCTATACATTCCATACATGTATTATGATAGTGTGACAACTCCTGACAATTGAAATTGTGTTTTATATAGTAAATGGATCCTGAATGAGCAGTTGCTGACGGTGTAGAAAGTAAAGCGCCTGCTCCCGCCGAAGGAGCAGTGCCAGCTGATAGTAGACCCAAGATGATTAGTAGAGGAGAAGGAGGAAAAGAAATCTTTTGCCACATGATGAATAATTAGTACACCGAGTTTGTTCGGGCAAACCCGAGTGTTCAACCTCCCCACCCCCTCCAATTCCTCAGCCTACCCCTGTAGCTCCCTAAGTTGTTGAGATGGTGAGAAGGGAAAGGCCTTCGGTTGATTGAATTAGAAAGCAAGGAGTTGAAGAGTTCCAAGCTAACATTGATGATTATCCGAGAAGAGCAGAGTTTTGGCTCGAGAACACGATCTGAGTCTTTGATGAGTTGTCATGCATACTAGAGGAGTGCATGAAGTGCATGGTATAGCTTCTGAGAGATTCCGCTTACCAGTGGTGGAATACCCTCGTGTCAATTGTGCCGAGGGAGAAAATGACTTGGGAGTTTTTCTAATAGGAATTTTGTAAGAAGTATATCAGTCAAAGGTTTATGGATCAAAAGAGGAAGGAGTTCTCGAGTTGAAACAGGGAAAAATGACAGTTACCAAGTATGAACGTGAGTTTGTGAGGCTTAGCAAATATGCTCGGGAATGCATATCTATCGAACCCATCATGTGTAAAAGATTTGAGGATAGGTTGAACGAAGACATCCGATTGTTGGTTGGCATCTTTGAGTTGAAATAGTTTGTAGTCTTGGTCGAAAGAGCATGCAAAGCTGAAGAATTGACCAAAGAAAAATGGAAAGCTAATTTGGTGTCTCGGGACTTGAAAAAGAGGCAATTGAGAAAATCTTTTCAATCTTCATCTAAGAAGTCGAGAGAGTTTACTACTCGATCTGATGCCTCTGTTGGGTATTCGAGCAAGAATAGGAGTAAACAGTACACGGTTTTGAAAGCTCAAACTACCTCAATTGCCAGTGTTGGGAATGCTCGATCCAATAGATTAGGATGTCCCTAATGTGGAAGATGCCACTTTGGTGAGTGTCAAGGGATGATAGAACTTGTTTTAAGTGCGATTCCCCCGATCACTTTGTTAGGGACTGCCCCAAGAGGACGGTAGGAAGAAATCTCCAAGGAACAAGGTTAGATAGTACTGTTAATAAGGGAAAACCTTAGGGGAATCTAGCTAGTGGAACGAGTAGTAAAGGTGCACCTAGAGACTTTGCTGTGAGACCCGAGGGCAGGGCACCCACGAGGACCTATGCCATTCGCACTCACGAAGAGGCCTCATCTCCTGATGTAATTATGGGTACAATTTCTATCTATGAAACTCCTATTGTTGCTTTGGTTGATCTGGGGTCTACCCATTCGTATATTTGCATGATGTTGGTGTCTGGTATGAACTTGTTTGTTGAACCTACTGAATTCGTAGTAAATGTGTCAAACCCATTAGGCAAGTATGTGTTAGTTGATAAAGTGTGTAAAAATTTCCCTTTAATGGTTAGAGGTCATTGTTTCTCGGCTAATCTTATGCTATTTCCATTCGATGAATTTGATGTAATTCTTGGTATGGATTGGTTGACCACTCATGATGTGGTAGTGACTTGTGGAAGAAAGTTTATCGAACTGAAATGTGAGAATGGTAATGTTCTTCGGGTTGAACCAGATGAATTAAATGGCATTCCTACATTGATTTCTTCCATGTCTGCTCAAAGATATATCAGAAAGGGGTAGAAAGCTTACCTCGCCTTTGTGCTAAACACTAAAGAGTCTGAGTTAAAGATTGAGTCAGTACCGGTAGTATGTGAATATTCGGATGTGTTTTCAGAAGAATTACCGGGGTTACCTCTTATTAAGGAAGAAGAGTTTGGCATTGATTTGACTCATCGTACTGCACCTATTTTGATTGTCCCATATAGGATGGCCCCAACAGAGTTAAAAGAGTTGAAGGTTCAATTACAGGAGTTAACTGATAAGGGTTTCGTGAGACCAAGCTTTTCACCTTGGGGTGCTCCTGTGTTATTTGTGAAAAAGAAAGATGGTTCGATGAGACTATGTATAGATTATCGACAGCTCAACAAGGTGACAATAAATAACAAGTATCCTTTGCCAAGGATTGATGATCTATTTGATCAATTGAAGGGAGCCACAGTATTTTCAAAGATAGACTTGAGGTCCGGCTACTATCAGTTGCGGGTTAAAGAATCAGATATGCCTAAGACTGCTTTTAGAACGAGGAATGGCCATTACAAATTCTTTGTTATGCCATTTGGGTTAACAAATGCTTCTGCCGTGTTTATAAATTTAATGAATAGAATATTTTGGCCTTATTTGGATAAATTTGTTGTGGTATTCATCGATGATATTTTGATTTATTCAAGAGATGAGGCAAAGCATGCCGGACACTTGAGAACTATTTTGCATACTTTGAAGGACAAACAGTTGTATGCCAAGTTTAGTAAAAGTGAATTTTGGCTTTGTGAAGTTGGGTTTTTGGGAAATATTATTTCTGGAGACGGTATTAGAGTTGACCCTAGTAAGATTTTAGCCATTGTTGACTGGAAACCGCTGAAGAATGTGACAGAGGTCAGAAGCTTTTTAGGCTTGGCTGGTTATTACAGACGGTTTGTTAAAGGATTTTTGATGATTGCCACCCTAATGACGAAGTTGTTACAAAAGGATGCTAAGTTCGAATGGACAGAGAAGTGCCAATAGAGTTTTGAGAAGTTGGAAGCGTTGTTGATTGAAGCTCTAGTGTTAGTCCAACTTGAGCCGAGAAAGGAGCTCATGATCTTCAATGATGCATCCTTGAATGGTTTGGGATGTGTGCTTATGCAGGAAGACAGAGTGATAGCCTATGCATCCAGACAACTAAAACCGTATGAGAAAAATTACCCGACACATGATTTAGAGCTAGCCGCCATTGTGTTTGCATTAAAGATTTGGAGATTTGTATGGTGAGACTTGCTGAATATTCACCGATCATAAGAGTTTGAAATACCTGATAACCCAAAAGGATTTAAATCTTAGGTAACGGGGATGGTTAGAATTGATAAAAGATTATGAGTTAATAATTGACTATCATCTAGGAAAGACGAATGTGGTCGCCGATGCCCTAAGTAGAAAATCCTTGTTTGCTTTGAGAGCCATGGATGCTCGGTTAGCCTTTTCAAACGATGGTGCTTTCATAGCAGATTTAAGAACTAGGCTGATGTTCCTTCAAGAAATTTGTGAAGCTTAGAGTAACGACAATGAATTGCAAGCCAAGAGAACTCAGTGTGAATCAGGCTCTGAATCCAATTTTCGGGTTGATTTCGATGGTTGCTTGAAGTTCCGAGATAGAATTTGTGTTCCTAAAGACACCAAAATGATTCATATGATTTTGACTGAGGCACATAATGGTCGTCTATCAGTACACCCCGATAGTATTAAAATGTACAATGGCTTAAAGAAAATATATTGGTGGGACGGTATGAAGAGAGATATTTTCGCATTTGTTGCAAGATGCTTAATTTGTCAACAAGTAAAAGCTGAACACCAAGTGCCTTCAGGATTACTACAGCCTATCATGGTTCCCAAGTGGAAATGGGACTGAATTACCATGGACTTTGTATCGGGCTTACCTTTGACACCGAGTAAGAAAGATATGGTGTGGGTCGTTGTTGATCGATTGACGAAGTCGACTCATTTCATCCCGGTACGTACTGACTACTTGCTTGATAAATTGGCTAAGCTATATATTTCTGAAATTGTGAGACTTCACAGAATACCCTTATCAAGCAATCGAGTAGAGATTTGAGGTTTACCTCATGGTTTTGGAAAAGGTTGCAAGAAGCCTTGGGCACAAGGTTGAGTTTTAGTACTGCTTTTCACCCACAAACCGATGGCCAATCTGAGAGAGTGATTCAAACATTGGAAAACATGTTGAGATGTTGTGTTCTAGAATTTCAAGGTAGTTGGGAAAAATACTTACCTTTGGTTTAGTTTACCTATAACAATAGTTTTTAGACGAGTTTAAAAATGGCACCCTATGAAGCATTGTATGGCCAGAAGTGTCGAAATACCTTGTATTTGACAGAGCTCAAGGAAAGTAAATTGCACGGGGTTGACTTGGTTAAGGAAACCGAGGACAAAGTGAAAGTAATTAAAGATTATTTAAGAGTGGCATAGGACAGACAAAAGTCTTATGCAGATTTGAAAAGAAAAGAAATTGAGTTTTCAAGTGGGTGATAAGGTATTTTTGAAAGTATCCCCATGGAAAAAAGATCTGAGATTCAGCAGGAAGGGCAAGTTAAGTCCTCGTTTCATAGGACCTTACGAGATCACCGAAAGGATAGGACCAGTAGCTTATCGATTGGCTTTACCGTTGGAATTGGAAAAGATCCATGATGTATTCCACGTGTCTATGTTGTGTCGTTATAGATCGGACCCCTCACATATGATATCACTGATAGAAGTTGAGATTCGACCGGACATGACTTATGGTGAAAAACCGATCAAGATCTTGGATCAAAAATTCAAATAGCTGAGAAACAAGAATATCGCCTTAGTAAAAGTATTATGGCATAGGCATGGGTAGATGAGGCTATATGGGAGCCCGAGGAAGCAATGAGAAATCAATACCCGCACTTGTTTACCGGTAAGATTTTCGGGGACGAAAATCCCTAAGGGGGAGAATTGTAACATCCTGAATTAAGGCCTACTCGGAACAGTGGTTTTGAGACCACAAATCTGAGATAGAAATAATCATTTCATGGATGTTACGAGGTCCATGATATATATGCATGCCTATGTGAAAATATCGATGAGAAATTTTACTGATAAAGTGTCCAGTTAAGTTCTTAGGACTAAATTGCAATTAGTGAAAAACATGTGTTCTAGTTGATTTAAGGGCTTAATTGTGACGAGATTTGAAATTTGAAGTCCTTATTTGACAATTAGACCATTATATGTCATTATGGACAAAAATGGACATAGGAGCGATAAAATATCAAAGGTATAATGGAAGGGCATTTTGGTCCATTGGTTAATAAAAGAATTAAAAGGGAAAAATAGTCAAAATTTGTGTCCATCTCCATCCTCCTTGGCCGAATTTCACAAGAAGCCATAGCTAGGGTTCTTTCATCGTTCAAGCTCAAAGTAAGTGCATTCTAGCCCCGTTTTTAATGTTCTTTATATTTTTGAAATCCTCGTAGCTCGATTTAGCTATTTCTACCTTTAATTTGAGCTAGGGTTCATGTTTAAAAACATACCCATGAATGGCATGCTTGTGCTTTGATGTTTAATGGAAGAATATGGAGGTTTGAGGTGTAATAAACAACTTTTACTAGGTGGTTTTTGGTGAAATTGATAAAAAAGACCTAATTGTAAAAGTTGTAGAAAGTATGTGTAAATGTGTGAATAAATGAAAAATGTGGGTTGGTATAAGAGGGAAAATGATTAGGCTAGGCTTGAATAATGAGAAAAACGGGCACTTTTCATTTTACGAAATTAGGGGTAATTTTATAATTTTGTAAAATTTTAGGGGAAAATTGTAATTTTGCCATATCATGATTTTTGGACTAAAATGAATAATGTGTGTATTAAATAAGCTAAATGTGCTATTATAGATCAAGAAGGACGAGGGATAGATCTTGACTGAGAAAAAGGCAAGGTTGTAGACTAAATCGCAAATTTGCCATATTTTGCATCGAGGTAAGTTGTGTGTAAGTAATTCAAAAACTCTAATATTACGTATTTAATATTTCACATTAGATGATACATGTATGTATGATTTAATAAAATTGACTTCCAATGATCCAATGGAAGTTTAGTGATAGCCTCGTGTCTTAGAGGCTCGGGTGACCTAAAGGAATACTTAGGACTTGGATGTCGTGACACCGTGCTAAATGTGCCTGTGTAAGACCATGTCTGGGACATGGCATCGACGATGATAAATATGCTTGTGTAAGACCATGTCTGGGACATGGCATCGGTGATGATAAATGTGCCTGTGTAAGACCATGTCTGGGACATGGCATCGACGATGATATATGTGCCTGTGTAAGACCATGTCTGGGACATGGCCTCAACAATGATATATGTGCCTGTGTAAGACCATGTCTGGGACATGGCATCGACGATGATATATGTGCCTGTGTAAGACCATGTTTGGGACATGGCATCGGTGATGATTTGTGTGCTAGTGTAAGACCATTTTAGGGACATGACATCGGTGATGATGTGTAGATTCTTGTAAGACCATGTCGGGACATGGCATTGGTACTTAATTTGGTGTATGACAATCATGAGTTTCCTTTCGTATTTCGGTGGTTCAACGGCCCATTCAAGACGTTGGGTTAAGAAATGGTGTGATATGAGTAAGAATGTACAGTACAGGTATGTACGTAAACCTCATGAGTATTGAACTCGATTCATGATGGAAAATTTAGAATGAGTAGAAAGGAGTAAGATAAGCTGGATGTAAATTGACATTTAATGTTAATTTTAACTACGTTCATGTGTATAGTATGATATTGTGGTGATAATTGACAACAGGTTTAATCCATGAATATCTTGACTTATGTTGTTATTTATTTACATGCAACTTCCTAAGCCCTATGCTTACCCTTCGAGGATCGTGGACGTTGGAGCTTGAGTCGCACTATCAACAAATCTTTTGGGGTATAATTAGTTTACTATATTGAAGTATGGCATGTATAGGGGACTTAGTATTTTGTTATATGTGTCATATTTGTTAGCCAAAGTGATGACTCCTTTTGGTATATTATTCCATTTTGTATATGGCCATGAAATATGGCTCATATTGATTATTGGGTTGAAATCCCTAAATATTGTTACATGCATGAGATGTGTTATTACTTTTGTGGTGTGTGCCAAACGGTTGATAAAATGTGGAATTTATGTTTGATGGACAAATGATGCCAATTAGTATGGTCATTATAATAATAAAGGTAAAGAAATGTATTGAATGAACTTAACAAGTTAAGGAGTCCCAGTTAGGTAAACTTGATATGAATTTATCATGCATGAGTTAAAGCTATGGATGTCTAAGTAACCTTTTTATGCAATGTTAACCACCATTGGCATATGAGTGTGTATTGGGGTTGTTAAGGGTGACAAGAGGGCTTGGAAAATAGCCTCAAAGTTGTCCACACTGGTTGACACACGGGCATGTGTCTAGGCCGTGTGTGACACACGATCAGCCCCATGGGTTTGTAGTCTGGCTGTGTGTGCCCTGCATCTTTACTTTACAAGTCAGTATGCATGGTAGTAAACACACGGGCAGAGACACGGCCGTGTGTCTCAGCTGTGTGGAGGACATGGCCTTAGGACATGGGCGTGTGCCCAGGCCATGTGAAGTCTGCACCTTAAATGCGAAAATTAAATTCGCCACACAGCCTAGCACACGGGCGTGTGACTTGGCCATGTGATATTAAATTTATACTGATGTCATAAATAGAGAGTTACACGGCCTGGGGACACGGGCGTGTCAAGGGCAAACGGGCGTGTGACACTGTTTTAAGAAAATTTTTCTAAAGTTCATGGTTTAGTCCCGAACTACCCCCGATGTATGTTTTTTGGCCTCGTAGGCCTATATAAGGGATGATATGCTTGTTCTTGAATAAATTTTAAATTTGAACGAAATTTTATGGCCCGGTTTTACATAGTAGTGTACGTTCAAGTCTGGTAATGCCTCGTATCCTTTCTCGACGTTAGACACGGGTAAGGGGTGTTACACCTAGCTCTTGGGATTTAAGGTAAAACTTTATTTTTCTATTGCATTTATGTCTAGAAGAGTTCACAACAAAGGAAACTAGGTTCGTCAAAAGCCAAAAAAGTGCGAACCTAGGTTCACTTGTGGTTATATATAAGTATTCATGTGCTTTGTTTGTTAGTGACTTGTGAAATTGTGAACCTAATAGAACTGACTACAAGTAGAGATAAGGGAAAAGTGAAGCTTGTCTAAAGTTTTCAGCAAATTGGTAAGTGTTTAGGGATTGCCACATGTATGTGCGAACCGTAATGTAAATAAAGAGTTTAGGGTTTTAAATTAAGTTTCAAGAATAAGCCTTCTCTAAAACTCTATTTTTGTGATTCTGTTTAAATATGTATTTTTATGAACAATGCTCTACGATCTCCATGTTTTAAATGAATTTTTTGGCATTATAACTTTATGAAACCATTGGATACAATGGCATGTTATAGGATTGTGAGTACTCATCTTTATGTTTTGTGATTTGGGCGAGAGGCCCTGGATAGATTGTAGAGATAAGGGAGTGTCGAGCTAAACTCCACTGAGTGAGACATGTTGGTGTGTTGGTGAGTTCTTAGCTTTATGCTACTCTTATGGGACACGTTAAGACTCATTGAGTCATTCCGAAGCGCTATAAGAAGATCCGCACATCCAAGAATAAAGAACATATGAACAAGATTATGTTTTTTTTTTGAAATATTATGTTTTACAATTTTAAAGCTATCTAACAATAAGTATTTGCGAATTAGACTATGCGTAAGTATGGCACGCCCAATTTGCAGTTTTGTGACATTGTCAAAGTTTTTGCTTAAATTATGGTTTGTGTGTTATGTGGTTATTCTTTCCTGTATATTCACTAACTTCACAAGAACTCACACACTCCTTTCCAAACACTGTAGATAGTTAGATTGCACAGTGAGTAGTAGCGAGGAGAATTATCCAGGTGAAGCGCAATTACTGAAAAGGTGAAACAAGCAAACTCTAGATTGAAGGCAATGAGGAAAATTGCTTGGGCTTAAAGTTATCTTTCTGATTGACTTCTTCAAATGTTCTAGGAATTAGTTATTTTCATGATTTCTTATGTTTCTTTATGCTTTTATTTGTGAACCAATAATTTATAAACACATCTAAATTAAGTATATGAATATAGTCTAGGATTGTTTAAATGTTTTTTAATTTACTAATTCATATTTAAGTGATTAATCTCTAAACATAGTGTTTTCCATAGGTAATAACCTGAAATATTTAAATATGACAAACTTATATGGTGTTTGCTAAATTAGCTACGAAGTGATAGGGTTGTCGAACTATGCTAAGTGCGAACCCCAGCAATTGACGGACTACTATCTTTGAATCCTTAATTAATTTTGATATACTGTTTAGGAAGAACCCCGCGAACCGTGTTAGCAATATCTAAACACATGAAGGTGATTTGCTGTAATAGCTCGATTTTAGCTAAATCAAAATAGTAATTTTGAAACCACAAATTCGATGTCGAAAAATTATTTTAATATTATTTTTGGTGTTTACAACATGTTATTTGATAAAAATTTCGTAAGCTAATTTTATTGTTTGAATGCTCAATTAGGTAAAAAGGACTAAATCGTGTAAAATGCAAAAGTGTTGTTCTGTTAGTTAAAGGTATCAAATAGCTATAGAACCTTAAAGTAAAGGACCTTAAATGGTAATTAACCTATTTGAGAGTTAATGGATGATAGTGGTGTGGTATTTGGTATAGTTATTAAATATTTTTAAGGTTAAAATTGGTATTTAGTAATTAAAGTAAAATTTAATAAAACAAATGAAATATTTCTTTCATTCATCTTCTTGGAACTGAAACTAGGGCTAAGGGAAGCCATTTTTGGTGTTCAAGCATTCAGTCACTTCATTGCCCATTTGTAAGTCCGTTTTTGCTTGGCTTTTAATGATTTTTATGTTTTTGAGATTGTTGCTTTGTATTCTAGCTAGCCTGTACCTTAAATTTCGAAACTGTTAAAGATTTTGTGAGTTTCCATTGATGTGTTTATGTGTTCTTTGGTGTTTGAAGATGAAATATGAGTTTTTGATGATAAATTTTCATGTTTTGTAAAGTGATATTTGATAAAAATGTCGAAAAGGGATTAATTTGTGAAATGTGAAAATTTACTGGTTGAAATGTGAAATAAATGAAAGTTTTGGGCTGCTAGGGGCACAATGGTAATTCGGCCAAGCTTGGGTTTTTTGAAATTATGTGAATTTTATGTATTTATGAAATAGGGATTAAATTGTAAAAGTGTGAAAGTTTAGGGGTTAATATGCAAATAGGCCTAAATGTATGTTTTGGACTAAATTGAATGAATGGTTGATTATATGAGTTAATTTTGAATATATTTAGATCAAGAAAAGAGGAATCTGAAATTAAATTAGGGAAAAGGCAAGATTATCGAGTAATTGACTCATTTTGCTGTTTTCATACGTGAGGTAAGTTCGTATGTGATGATTTCCTTATAAATGCATGTTAAATGCTTTGATATTGCTTAAACTGTGAATATGAGATTTCATTAATGTATGAATTGTAAATATGATTCTACAGATATATATTAGAAGATAGAATCGACAAGCTAGAAATCTCGGTTGAACCTTAAGAATAGATTTTGGATACTGATGACATATTATGAAATGATATACCGATTTGGCTTTAGGCCATGCATATCGAATGTTTTGGCTTCGGGCCATGAAAATAGTTCTTCGGATAAGTTACCTTGATTTGGCTACGGGCTATGGTATAGGTACTTATTGTACAAGACACATGAGTATCCGATTTCTATTCCGAATGGTTCAATGGGTAAACGAATGATGTGGTTGAGAAAGAGGTTAGTATAAGAAAAAATAGGTATGTACAGAACCTATTCGAGTATTAAACAGTGAAAGTTTGATGAGATTGTATTTGATCATGTTTTGAGACATGAGAAAGGTTTGTAGTTAATGTGTATATGTTTATGACATTTATAATTGGTTGATTTGTATTTATTTGAAGAATTAAGTTGTTCATATACGAACTTACTAAGCTATGAAGCTTACTTTGTGTTATTTTTTTCTATATTTTATAGTGAATCAAGGCTAGCTCGGATCCGGGAGTCATCAGGAACATCATCGCACTATCAAACATCTAAGTTGGTACTTTTGAGTTATACATTATGGTATATGGAATGTATAGGCTAAATGTGGTATTTTGATTGTGATTATAGCCATGAGAGTTGGCTTGTAAATGATGTTAATATTGATGTGTGTTTGGCTATTTAGAAATGGCTTATAAAAGTATATGTTTTGGATTATATATATAGTCATGAGTGATGGCTTATTTTGACATGTTTGGTATGAATATGGTTATAGATTTGAAATTGCTCAAATGGTTAATTGAATTGTGGAGTACAAATGCTTGAGAGATGCTTTGATGAAGTATGATTTTAGATGTTGATTTGATAAGTATTTGATTAGGTAAATGGTATTAAATTGAGTATTGAATTTGGTTGAAATGGATATAGTATGATTGTGTATTAGTTGATGACTTTTTGTTGCATATTTGTGTCTTGAAATGGTACAATTGAGCTTATATAGGTATGTACAATAAGGGTGGAAAATTGGCCTTGCAAATGGCCTATTTTTGTCCACACCGGTAGAGACACGGGTGTGTGTCTCAGCCGTGTGCGACATACGGTCATGTTACACGGCCGTGTGTCCCCTGGTGTTGATATTAAAATGAAGTCAGTATGCTCTACACGGTCTCACACACAGGCGTGTGACCGGCCATGTGGTACAAGTCAGTATACTCCCCTAATTGGCACATGGCCTAGCACACGAGCGTGTGACTTGGCCGTGTTGCATAAGTCAGTATACCCTACAGTTTTGGCACGGCCTAGCGCACGACCTGGCACACGAGTGTATGTGGCCATTTCGAAGGGTACACGGGCTAGACACACGGGCGTGTGGTCGGCCGTGTAACCCAAGTCAGTATGTATTCCCTGTTTTCACACGGCCTGTTCACACGGGCGTGTGACCCCTGTATGTTTGAATAATTTTTAAGTTTCTAAAATTTTTTTATGCTATCGGTTTAGTCCCAAACCACTTCTAAAGCATGTTTAAGGCCTCGTAGGCCCTTCTAAAGGACAATGTGATTGTGTTGAATGATTTATGAGAATGAATGCTCTATGTTTGATAAATGTATGCTATATGTTGTGAATTGATCAGTAATGCCTCGTAACCTTACTCCAGTGATGGATATGGGTTAGGGGTGTTACATTCGCGAGACCTATCTATTGAAAGAAACTTACCCCATAAAGGACTTAGAATGTGCAAGCATTATAGGGGTGTGAACCCCAATGTTAGATAGATGAACTATTATGTTACGCAAGGGACATTATTTTTCAAAATGAGGGTTCACATGTTCTTGAATTCCTTTCTTCAAATATTTATGACTTTAGGAAAAGAGTAATATAAGCCATTGTAAGCGAAGTAGGTTCGCATGTTTTTACCGCTATGTATCATGAAGCAAGCGAAGTGAGTTCATGAGCTTGTGCTTCCCTAAATTTATTCATGATTATTTTATTTTAACTTGTGGTGTAACACCTCGTCTGTCGAAGCCTTATTGTCTAGATACTAATTAGGGAAAAAAGAGGGTTGAGATAAGTTTCAAATATGTATAGTGTTAGAACTAGACTAACTATAGGAACCCTTTGAGCACACCTGGGACGCCTTGATGTTGGCAAACATTAGGTTTGCACATAGTGATCAAGAAGTGTGTCTGGTAAGAAAGGATTTGGGCAAATAGTGACGCCTTTGATGGCTGGTCACTAAACTAACTAAAATTACGACAAAGGCAAGCGTACCTATTGAATAATAGTATACCTATGGTGAGTAGGGAATATCGTATCCACTATGACTAAAAGTACTAGCAATTACTATTTTTCTATTATTTAGCCCTTAAATTGGGATGATTGTTTTTAATCTAATATTAACTAAACTAATTACTAAGAACACAAAAGAGAGTGAATTGGGAAAATAAACAAATAAAACCAATGAGGTAGAAAATACCCAGGAAAGAATCCACCTAAACTTCACTTATTAGTCTGAATCTGAATTAAATGATTTATTCACTTGCGCCTTAATCCGTAGACCGTAGAAATCCCTAAATTATTTTAATATCTGTTTTGAGAGTAAGAACAATTGACTCTAGGTTGATTAATTGAAATATCTTTCTAATTAAAACCCCTATTGTCGCATTAACTTAACCTATGGATTCCCCTATTAGATTTGACTCTAATCTGGTAGATTTATGTCATCCTATTTCTAGGATTGCATGCAACTCCATTCAATTATGCTAGATATACTCTTAAACAGGGACTTTTGCTTCACTGAAATAAGCACATTTAACATGAATCAATATCCTAAAAATATTAAAACATGAAATAATCGTACATAATTGAAAACAAGAATCAAGTATTTATCATGTAGTTCAGAAATCAAATAATAAGATTCATCATAGGTTTTGTAACACCCCAACCCGTATTTGTCACCAAAATAGGGTTACGGAGCATTACCGAAACTTTTAGAACATTTACAAATAAATCATGTTAATCACTGTTCTTTTTTCGAGATTATTCATAACGTCCCTTAGATGGACCCTCGAGGCCCAATACGAGCATTAGAATTGAGTCGGGACTTAACCGGAGGCTAAAAACTTTTTGTGAAATTTTTCTTGAAATTTCAAAAAAATTTCAATGTGCAGGGCTCACACGCCTGTGCTGGAGGCTGTGTTCAATCCCGTGTAACTCTCTAACTTGTGCACATGTGCTAGGCTGTGTGGTTAATTAATTTAATTCAAAATTAGGTGCAGATTTCGCACAACCAAGACACACGCCCATGTTCTAGGCCGTGTAGCACACACAGCTGAGACACACGCTCATGTCTCTTTCGATGTGCTCAATTCTGAGCATTCTGTTTCTCAAAATTTAGGTGCAGGGGACACACGGCCTAACCACATGCCCATGTTACCAAGCCGTGTGTCACACACGGTTTCGACACACGCCCGTGTAGACAAAATGAAGCCATTTTTAGCTTCATTTCTCACCCAAAATTTCACCCAAAACCTGCACTTGAAACACACGTCCAATACCAACCAATCAAAGCATTCAAATTAAACAATTCCATCATTCATCATGGCATACCATTACATGCATATGTGTATATAAACTTACCTTGGATTAACTTAGGCATTAACATCATTTGATCAGACATACTTAACATATCACAATAACCTACTTAGTCATACCAAAATAAACCATTACTAGCCATTCCAATAGCTAGGTTACAAAACATCATTTTCATGCCACTAATGGCCAAGTTGTCTTATACATGCCATTATACCAAAATGATTTTACTATGTATACCAAAAATAAGCTAGTCGATAGTGTGACGATGCTCCAATAATCTTCCAACCTTCATGAGATTTCGAGCACTATAAAACAAGGAAAATAAAATGGAGTAAGCATTACATGCTTAGTAAGTTCGTGCAACTGAAACTAAATTTACCAATCCTGTTTATTAAATCTAAGCATACAACATCATGCTTACCATCCATTAGCAATATTGCCTAAACACATGCATTCAATCAAACATGTTAGTCCCAAAAATCCTCAATACAATCAAGTAAACATAGATGAGCTCATCATGCAATATTTCTTTTCAACTCGTTATCATTTCATCTCATAATTCTCATACCATGTCAAGATTTTTATGTCCGTTGGATCATTAAAATTCCGATGGATGCTCAAGTAGTGCACTCGAGGTGTACGGTTCCATAATCCACCAATTCTTATTCAAAGGTATCCATTAGGGCATTTAATTAAAACTCTCAAGCCACATATCGTATTACAGGATTACCAGTCCAGGCTAAATCCTTTATGTAACATATGCTCAGAAGAGCTCAATTAGGATTACTAGTCCAGGTTAAACCCTAATTATAACATATACTCGAGAGGTATTATATCTGGATTACATGTTCGGGCTAAATCCTTTCTATAACAAGGCCAATAGGATTACTCGTCTGAGCTAAATCCCATCCGCAACAAATGCAGGAGCTTATTCGTTTTGGGAAAGCACATATATCCATCGGAATTCAACATTCAATCGGGATTTAACCCTTTTTTTCACCATATCAAGCATATATTAAATTTCTCATTATAGCATTTAAGTAAAGTACATCAATATAAGTCACATTCCATACAACACAACATTCAATTAAACTTATTTACAAGCCCGATTAAGTTACATAAACTTACCTCGACATTTGTTCACGTATAAAATCTACTAATCCGAAACCTTTTCTTTTCCTTGGTCTAACCTCAAATTTGTTGTCTGAATCTATATAAATAGCTTTAATCATAAATTTCACATATTTCATATTTATTTGGACTCAATTTACGTCTTAGGCAAAATTATCATTTTACCCCTAACTTTTCCATAAATTCCAATTTCGTCCCTAGGCTCGAAAAATGAAACTTGTGCAATTTACTCCTATTCCAAGCCTAACCAAAATCCCATTACAAAATTTACAGCACGTTTATTCATAAAATTCATAATTTTTCTTCAATTTCACAAGTTTACATTTTAGTCCCTAACTCATGTTTTCATCAAAAATCACTTTGTAAAAGTTGTTTATCTATCAACAACCTTTCATTTTCTACCATAAATGTCTAATTTTCAGCATACACATCCATGACCCATTTTCCATACTTTGATAACTTTTCAAATTAATCCCTCAAATAGATAGTTTAAGCTGCCCCGGTTTAAGAAATATCAAAATTACTAAAAATGGGACAAGGGAACTTACCCAATTAGGCCATGAAAGTTTCTTATCTCTCTCTCTCTACTAGGGTTTCCATGTATTTTAGGTTGAAGAAGATGAGAAAATAAGATGATATTTTCTTTTTATCATCTTTTAGTTAACTAATTATTTCAATTTCCAATTTAGACCCTACTCTTTTCTAATTTTTCCATGGATGAGTCACCAAAAATTTACATACTTTTCTTTAATGGTCTAATTACCATATAAGGACCTCTATTTTTGAATTTCATAGCTATTTAATCTTTGTAGCTACTAGAATTTAACTTTCGCATTTTATGCGATTTAGTCTTTCTCGTAATTAAACACTTAATCGATAAAATTTTCGTGTCAAAATTTTCACACGACATGTCTATCATAATACGACCCTTCTAATAAAATAAAAATAACTTTTATTTTTGGGTCGGATTTGTGGTCCCGAAACCACTGTTCCAATTTCACTGAAAAATGGGCTGTCACAACTCTCACCCTTAAGGATTTTTGTCCTCGAAAATCTTGCCAGTGAAAAGATTCGGGTATTGATTTTTCATAAAATCCTCCAGTTCCCAGGTAGCCTCCTCTATACCATGTCATTGCCAAAGAACTTTTACTAACACTGCCTTTTTATTTCTTAACTCTTTCATTTCCTGAGCTAAGATTTTGATCAGTTCTTCACTATATGTTATATCAGGCTAAATCTCTACCTCTGTCAGAGAAATAACATGTGAAGGATCGGATCGGTACTATCGTAGCATTGACACATGAAAAAATTATGAATCCGATCAAGTTCTGGTGGTAAAGCTAACCGATATGCAATCGGTCCAATTCTTTCTATAATCTCATATGGTTCAATGAACCGTAGATTCAATTTTTCTTTGTGACCAAACCAGAGAACTTTCTTCCAAGGCGATACTTTCAAGAATACTTTATCACCGACTTAAAATTCTATTTCTTTTCTTTTCAGATCAGCATAAGGATTTTGACGATCAGAGGCTGCTTTCAAACTGTCTCGAATTACTTTCACTTTTTCCTCAGTTTCACGGGCTAAGTCAACTTCGTGTAACTTTTTCACACTAAGTTTTGTCCAATACAATGGAGTTCTGCATTTGTAACCATACAAAGATTCATACGGTGCCATTTTGATACTAGACTGATAACTATTATTATAAGTGAATTCAACCAAAGGCAAATACTTTTCCCAATTACCTTCAAACTTAAGTATGCAACATCGAAGCATATCTTTCAAGATTTGTATTACCCATTCAGATTGACCATCTGTCTAGGGATAAAATGCCGTACTAAAGTGGAGCTGAGTACCCACAGCTTCTTGTAATTTGCTCCAAAATCGAGACGTAAACCGAGGGTCTCTATCTAAAATAATGGAGCCTAGCACTCCATGCAATCTGACAATCTCAGAAACATATAATTCAACCAATCTATCTTAGGAAAAATCCATACGCACTAGAATAAAGTGTGCAGACTTTGTCAATCGATCAACAATTACCCAAATGACATCTTTCTTCTTTGGAGACAGGGGTAACCCCGATACAAAGTCCATAGTAATTCTTTCCCATTTCCATTCTGGTATCGTAACTGGCTGTAATAATCTAGAAGGCAACTGATGTTCAACTTTTACTTGTTGACATATCAAACATTTGGATACAAACTCAGAAATATCTCGTTTCATTCTTGGCCACCAGTACATCTTTTTCAGATCATTATACATTTTATTACTACCAGGATATATAAACATGTTACCATCATGAGCTTCTTTCAGAATCTTTTGTACTAGTTCTGAACTTTTCAGTGTACATACTCTGTCTCTGAATAACAAACAACCATCGGTCCCAATCTGAAATTCTGAGTCAGGAGTCGATTCATTTTGTATCCATTTTGCTTGTAACTTACTATCATTTTTCTAAGCTTCAGATATCTGCTGCAAGAATGTTGGTCTAGCTTTTAACTCAGCCATAATTGAACCATCATCAGATAATGACAATCGGGTATTCATTGCTCGCAAGTTATATACAGATTTTCTACTCAAAGCATCTGCCACTATATTGGCTTTTCTCGGATGATAGTCAATGACGAGGTTATAATCTTTCAGTAATTCAAGCCATCTGTACTGTCTCAAGTTCAAATCTTTCTGTGACATCAAATATTTCAATCTTTTATGATCAGTGAATATGTGACATTTTTAACCAAACAAATAATGCCGCCAAATTTTCAATGCAAACACTATGGCTGCCAATTCAAGATCATGTGTCGGGTAGTTCTTTTCATGTGGTTTTAGCTGTCGTGAAGCTTACGCTACTACTTTACCATCTTGCATCAAAACATAGCCCAAACCATGCAATGACGCATCACTGTAAACTATAAATTCCTTACCTGATTTTGGCTAAACTAACACTGGTGCTTCTATTAATAAAGCTTTTAATCTATCAAAACTCTACTGGCATTTATCAGTCCACTCGAACTTTACATCTTTTTGTAGAAAACGAGTTATCGAAGAAGCTATCATTGAAAAACTTTTTACAAACCTTTGATAATAACCAACTTGTCCTAGAAAACGTCAGACTTCAGATACATTCTTTGGTGGCTTCCAGTTAACAATGGCTGAAATTTTATTTGGGTCCACCCTGACACCTTCAGCAGATACAATATGCCCAAGAAAACTAACTTCCCATAGCCAAAATTCACATTTACTAAATTTAGCATACAATTGTTTCTTCCGCAAAGTTTGCAACACTATTCTCCAATATTTCGCATGTTCATTCTCATCTCGAGAGTAAACCAAAATATCATCTATAAATACCACCATAAACCTGTCCAAATATGGGCTGAAAATTTTGTTCATCAAATCCATAAACACTGCAGGTACATTTGTCAAGTCGAATGGCATCACAAGAAACTCATAGTGTTCATACCTGGTTCTAAAAGCTATCTTTGGCACATCTGAATCTTTTACTTGTAGTTGATAGTAACCAGAACAGAGATCAATCTTTGAAAATACTGTGGCACACTATAATTGGTCAAACAAGTCATCGATTCGAGGCAATGTGTACTTATTCTTTATTGTAACTTTGTTGAGCTGTCTGTAATCAATACACAGCCTCAATGATCCATCTTTCTTCTTTATGAACAAAACCAGCGCACCTCAAGGTGAGAAACTAGGTCGAGCAAAACCTCTATCAATCCACTCTTGCAACTGTACTTTTAGCTCTTTCAATTCAGTAGGAGCCATTTTGTAAGGTGCTATGGATATAGGTGTTGTTCCCGGAACAATATCAATAGAAAATTCCACTTCTCTATTCGATGGTAAACTAGGTAATTCTTCTGGGAATAGATCAAGAAATTCACATACAACCGACACTATTTGAATTTTTGACTCGGATACTTTGGTATCCAACACATATGCGAGATAAGCATCATAACCCTTTCTAACATATTTCTGTGCTGATATTACTAAAATCACATTAGGTACTCCATCCAGTTTATTAGATTCAACATGAAGTAATTCACCACTATCTCATTTCAATACAATATATTTCTGTTTACAATTCACCACCTTATCGTATTAGGTTAACCAATCCATTCCCAAGATCACATCAAATTCATCAAATGACAATAACATCAAGTTAGCCGGAAAGCAATAAACTTTTACCATCAACGGATAGTTCTTACAAACTTTATCCACCATAACACACTGGTCTAGGGGGTTGAAGCTTTAACCACAAATTCAGTGAATTCAGCAGGTAAATTTTTAACAGTCATTAAGTTTATGCATATGTATGAATGTGTGGAACTAGGATCAATCAATATGGTAATATCAGTATCAAGTAGAGAAAATGTACCAGTAATGACGTCGGGTGCAGAGGCATCTTCTCTTGCACGAATAGCATATGTCCTTACAGATGCTCGTGCCTCATATCTAACTGTTGTATCCTTGGTAGTACCTCGACCACCACTAACATTGTTGGCGTAACGGGGTGGTCTGCCTCTCAAAACAGGATTACTAGGCTTTGGAGCTGGTTCTATTTCTTTTTCAACTTTTTCAGGACAATCTCTGAGAAAGTGGTCAAGTGCACACATCTAAAACAAGCTCCACTTCTAGACCGACATTCCCCATGATAAAATTTGTTACAATGTTTACATTTCGGTTTGGGATTACCGACACTACCTACACTGGTCATAGATAGAGATGAAGACCTCAGGTTAGATTGTTGAGATCCCCGCTTTCTACCAGAATATCTTGTAGAGGTGGTCACACAATCATAATACTTCTTTAATTTCTTAGAAGCAAATGATTGCGACTTACTCATAGTTCTTTTTCTAGAGACCCGAGCCTCTCTTTCAGCTTGTTTCTTTTCTTTATTTAATTCCTTAGCTTTGTGTGCTCGACCGGCTAACACCATAAATTCCCTTATTTCAAGAATTCTGATCAATAACTTGATATCTTCATTTAGACCCTCTTTAAAGCATTTACACATCTCAGCCTCGGTTAGAACCCATTCTCTGGCATATTTACTTAGCCGAACAAATCCTCGTTCGTATTCGGATACAGTCATGTTTCCTATTTGAGTTCTAAAAATTCTTTCTCTTTCTGATCCATGAATCTCTGACTAACATATTTCTTTCTAAATTTAGTCAAGAGGAATTCCATGTAACGTTCGCTCTCGGTACAATCGAAGTTATCATATTCCACCAGTGATAAGTTGTATCCTTTAGTAGGGATACTGCACATTTTAGACATTCGACAGGTGTACAAGATAATTCATCAAAAACCCGAATAGTATTTTCTAGCCAAAATTCAGCCCTTTCCAGATCACCATCTACGATAACTCTAAATTCTTCCATCCTATGTCTGTCGATTTTATCTATCGGAGGCTTACCAATTCTAATAGGTTCAGCACCCTGTGGTACCTCAGGAATCGGTTGAGGAGTAGGTGGGGGAGATCGTTGTACAGCAGGGTTTGTTATCAGATATTGGGTAAACTATTCATTCATTATTTGAAAGAAGGCTTCTTTTGCCTCCTCACTTTGGCCCTCAGACACGGGCCTTTCATTACCAGATGCTGACGCAACTATTTGAATTGAAGTTGAAGCATTGCTTTCAGCTTCCTCGGATTCAGCTCTAGCTCGGTTGGATGACATTACTATATGAAAAACACATTTAAAATGATCAAGAGTCATCATAATATCACAATTTATATAATGGCATTGCTCTAAAGGCTCAAAATCTCACAAAAAAATATTGTTTTTGATGTCAATCTTACGAATCTCAAACTTCAAGGTAATACCTCAATTCTGGGAAACAACCTAGAATTTTTAATTCTGAAAATGAACTTATTATGCTTGATTCTCTCATGTCTTAAAGATTAAACAATCAATGCACAAATACTTATTTATTTAATCCAAAACACATCAATAAAAATCACAAATCGATAAAAATTCATTCTAATAGAACTATGAGAAAATTACTTAAGCACAAGACATAATTTAGGGATTTTCTAATAATTCTATAAATATCCTCCCCACACTTAAGATGTACATTGTCCTCAATGTACAAATATATATAATCATAGTATAAACAGAATATCATAAGAGAGGGAGAAAACTGAAACTACCCTGAATATTGGATAAAATCCACAGAATAATGAAAAGCAGAATTGTAGGCAAATCTAAGTGTATAGCACGATTCAGAGCAAACTAATAAGAAAATAAACACAAATATTAAAGAAGATTAAAGGATTAAAACTCGATTAGAAACAACCATAAAAATAAAAAATATAGTTCAAAAGATAAAAATGAAATAAGTCTAAGAAAATAAAAAGAAAAATAAAAAGAAAAGGAAAAGGAAAAGGAAAAAGAAAAAGAAAAAGAAAAAGAAAAAGAAAAAGAAAAAGAAAAAAAACAAATGAACTCAATGGTCCTCATCATTAGATGTGTCGGTGTCGTGAGTCGTTGGCGCCAAGGAGAAGATATGGAGATGCTGACAAATCTGCTACAATCTCGTACTAATACTATCGAACCTCTAAACGCAGTACTACTCAAAGCGAGTTAACTGCTCGGGGAGGTTCACTAAAGTGGCAGCAGAAGGAAAAGGGCGGTGACTCGAAGGTGGATGCTGAGGTGGGTCCTTGTGATAGAGAGGAACATCATCAGTGAAGTCATCAGGTTCATTCTGAGCGTCCAAATGAAATAATCGATACTGAGGAGGATCCATTCCACGATCCCGCTCGATCATCCTTATATGAATCATGTTCGAGATTCCCTGTGGGGACATCTGGCCGATGAGTCTAAGTGTAGAGGATTACTCCGGTGTGTCGAGAAGACCGAAGTGTCAAGCGAGGCGAGTCACATAAGGGCCTAAACAGATGGGACCCTTTCTGTGGTGGTCAGTCTGATGGCGAAAGGCTAAGGCGGTGAAGTATGTTAAATCAAAGATATGCTCGGTGGCCATGCTCCATAGAAAATAGGCATCAGTAGTACTGACGACTCCAGTGCTCTCTCTTTTACCGGTCAAAGGGTACATGTGGGTACATAAAGGAAGGCGTGGCGGTTGACATGTAGGGGTGGCTGGTGTTTGAGAGGAAGGATGATGGAGAGGAGATGAAGAAAAACGAGGTGAGGAAAGGAGGACTCGAGCGACAGGGTAGGGGTTGGACGCAAAGGGAAAATCAAGGAGAGGGACTGGGCGTGAGGGTGGTCAGGTTCGGCGAGGGAAGGGGCTGTCGACAGTGGTTGAAAAGGGAGAAAGAAATGGTAGCAGCGGCTAGGGTTGGTAGGGGAAGATGAAGAAGAAGATAAAACAAAAATAAGGGGTTTAGGGTTTTAAGAGGGTGACACGGTCGTGTGAGGCTCGTGTTAGGCCATACGGCTGTGTGGCTCATTTTTAGGTCGTGTTTGTCTAAAGAGAACTAGCCCAGTCTTCACACGGCCATGTTGAATGGCTGTGTGTAACCTCTTTCACTTTTCCCATGCCCATGTGACCTCCCACACGCCTGTGTGGCTTGGCCATATGCCTTACCCGTGTAATTCTCTCACTTGTTTTAAAATTGAATAAAAATTAGGTTTCACACGGCCTAGGACACGCCCATGTGTCCTGGCTGTGTGGTCCACATGGCTTTGTCACACTCTTGTGTGGACTATTTTAGACCGTGTCTCTGTCGATTTTTGAAAAATTAAGTCCCAAGATCCACACAGCCAAGGACACGCTCGTGTGTCCAAGCCATGTGGGTAAAAAAAACATTTTTTTGAAAATTAATTAATTTTAAAAATATCATGAGATAAAATTAAGAAATTAGCAGTTTTAACGCTCGGGTTGTCTCCCGAGAAGCACTTATGTAAAGTCTAAGCTTGACTTACCTCGTATTCGCAATGTCATGGTGGTTCACGGAGTTGAAAATCCTCTTTCTTGATTTCAATTATATTATCAAAATAAGGTTTGAGTCAAGTAATATTTACCTTAAAAGTGCCGAATTCAAAATGAGTTACCTCGACTGTACCACATGGAAAGGCATTCAACACCGTAAAAGAAGTTGCTCCGTTTGCATTAAGCTCTGAAGTGGAAATTCGAGTGTTTGTTTTATCTAATAGTACCTGGTCCCCAACCTTAAATTGATTCGTTCTATCCTTATGCTTGTCATGGCATTGCTTTGGTTTTGCATCGTGTATTCTCGGTTTCTCCTTAACAAGTGTCTTCCATTTATCTAGTTCATCGATCTGCAGCCTTCATTCTTCATGAGTTGTTCTATTTTTGTCACATAAGCTGGAACGTGGATCTATCACATTTTTTTGAGGTGTTTCCTGCAAGGAATGTTGAGCCACAAGGTTACTCATATTAACAGAACTCATATAATCATCTCGATCACTAGATGTCTTAACAAAATCACGAACTTGGAGTTTAATTGTGTCATTACCTACAGGAAGTATTAATTCACTTGTACCAACATCAATAATAGTTCTGGAAGTTGCTGAAAAGGGACGACCTAGAATTAAAGGTACGTCACTATCCTCATCCATGTCTAAAACAACAAAATCAATTGGGAATATGAATTTATCAATTTTTACCAGTACATCTTCAATAATACCCCTAGGAAATCTAATGGTTCTATATGCTAATTGAATACTCATCCTAGTTTGTTTGAGTTTCCCAAGACCTAATTGTTTAAACATTTTATAGGGCATGACATTAATACTAGCCCCTAAATTAGCCAAAGCGTTATTAACATTTAAACTATGAATTAAACAGGGAATGGTAAAACTCCCTGGATCTTTCAATTTGTTGGGTAATTTATTTTGCAAAATGGCTGAGCGAATTGTATTTAGCTCCACGTGCAACAAATCATCTAACTTTCGTTTGTTTGCCAAAAGCTCTTTTAAAAATTTTACAAAATTGAGCATCTGTGAAAGAGCTTCAATAAACGGTAAGTTAATATGCAATTTTTTTAAAAGTTTAAGAAATTTACCAAATTGTTCATTTGTGTGGTCTTTCTTTGTCACGTTAGGATATGACACACGAGGTTTATATTCCTTACCAATCCGTTTTTGCTCATTTTTGCTTACCTCAACCTTACCTTTACTTACCACACTTTCTTGCCTCGGTTCTAGTTCAGATTCAACTAACCCTTCTTCATCTTGCACAGTGATTGCATGAAGTTGCTCCCTTGGGTTAGTTTCGGTATTACTAGGCAAGCTACCTTGTGGCCTTTCTGAGATTAGCTTAGCAAGTTGACCTATTTGGTTCTCTAGCCCTTGAATCGATGCTTGTTGATTTTTCAGTGCTATTTCAGTGTTTTGGAAGTGAGTTTCTAACACCGAAATAAACTTCGTCAACATCTCCTTAAGGTTCGGCTTTTTCTCTTATTGGTAAGGTGGTTGAAAGCCTAGAGGGGGTTGTGGTGTAATACCCCTTACCCGTATTCGACGCCGAAATAAGGTACGAGGCATTATCGAACTTATCACACAAACAATCATACAATTCTGAGTCATAAATTTGTGTCCAAATTAAAACCATTAATATTCAATCATAAAGTTCCTAACATGAGCCTATGAGGCCCGAAACATGCTTTGGAAGTGGTCCAGGACTAAACCGAGCATTTAGGAAATTTTTACAAAACTTAGAAAATTTTTGCTCTAAATAGGGCTCACATGCCCGTGTCGTTTGGGACACGCCCGTGTGGGCAGGCCGTGTGGTCACACACGCCCGTGTCCTGACTCTGTGTAATTCTCTGACTTGTAACCCATGAACAAATTGAGGTCATACGGCCAAGTCAAATGCTCGTGTGTTAGGCCCTGTGGAAAATTAATTTTCATAAAATAGGTGCAGACTTCACACACCTAGGACACACGCCCGTGCCTGAAGCCGTGTCACCACATGGCTAAGACACACGCCTATGTGCTCAATTCTGAGCATTCTGTTTCTCAAAATTAAGGTGTAGGGGACACATGGCCGGAACACACGCCCATGGGGCAGACCGTGTGTCACATACGGCCTAGACACTCGCCTGTGTGTCTATCCGTGTGGACAAAATAAAGGTTATTTTCTAAGCCATTTGCCACCCTTATTCACTCATACACCTACACCAATTCAAAGGCATGAAACATATTATACTTAGGCAACCAAAACATCCACATTTATGACCAACACATGCCAATACAATATCAACATCTATCATACACACAACATTTATCAAACCACAATTACCTACTTTCAAGATACCTAATTGGACACAAATTTTATCATTTCATCCATAGCTCATATCACCAAACATTTCACATTCATGCCTTCAATCACAATTCCATATTCACCATGCATTCATTGTAATGTCCCCTTACCCGAGACCGTCGCCGGAGTCGAGTATGAGGAGTTACTGGACTTAATTTAACATTTTAAGAACTTTGGATCATTTGTTTCTACATCTACAGCTTTCTAGCTACTTGCGTTACATTTACAAGAAAAATCATATCTCGAGTTATGAAACTTGAAATCAAGATCCGTAAATTTTCCCTGAATCTAGACTCATATACCTATTTACTAATTTTTTTATAGAATTTTTGGTTGGTCCAATTAGTACAGTTTATTAGTTAAAGTTACCCCTGTTTCAGGACTTGACTGGACTGACCTCTGTTTACTACGAACCATATTTATCTCCGTAAAAAAATCATATGACTATGAGATTTGTTTCTCCTGAAACTAGACTCAATAAAGATTCTGAAAATATAAAATACAACACCTAATTATATCTGTACAATTTATGGTGAATTTATAAAGTTGGAACAGGGGATCCAGAAATCGCTCTGGCCCTATTTCACTAAAATTCAAATATCTTCTAACATATAATTCCTTTACCTTCTTAGTTTATATTATGTGAAACTAGACATAATAAGCTTCAATTTAATATTTAATCCATCACCTAATTCGATTTCTATGATTTTTAGTAAATTTTCAAACTCACGTCAGTGTTGCTGCAATGTTCTGTTTATGGCAAATTTCATCCCTTTTATGAGTTTTCATGAACTAGGTATCCTATTAACCTTCCATGACATCAAATATAATCTAAACTAACCATTTCCATAACTTATCATTATCAACCATTTTCTCAACCATTTCATCACCATATCATAAGATCATTTACACAAAATAGGTATATTGCTATACATGCCATACTTAAATTTTACAAGCCATTTACCAAAAAGTCCTCCAGATAGTGTGATCGAGCCTTTGACCTATCCCGATTCCTGAGCTGGCTTGTCCAAAACTACAATGAATATGGAGGGAGTAAGCATAAATGCTTAGTCAGTTCATATGCAAATAATAATAAGTAACATAACAAAGCAATCATACCAACAACATTAGCATGGTATCACCAAAACATATATCACATTTCTAATCATTTTTAATCATCTTATTACCTTATCGTTGTTGTATCAATACTCAACCCGAGGGTTAAGTACATACCTGTCCAAAGTATTCATTTCACAACACTTACCAATACGTCTCTTTTCATCTCGAATATTCCTCCATTTGAGTAGAACTTTACCCGTTGAACACATCGGAATATAATTCGGATACATGGATAATTTGCACATAAGTGCCACATATGCAATCAAGCAATCATGTAACCCGCCCCTAAGTGAACTCGGACTCAAATCAATGAGCTCGGGCGTTTGCATCCATAAGTGAACTCGGACTCAACTCAACGAGCTCGGATGCCTAGTTACATCTCACGAACTCGGACTCAACTCAACGAGTTCGGACATTCGCATCCATAAGTGAACTCGGACTCAACTCAACGAGTTCGGATGCTCAACCATCCTAGTGACATGTCACTTGTATTCTAATCTATTCCTAAGGTTCAAACGGGATTTTCCTCGAACATATATCCTTGCCGTCTTCCGTAGAATACCGAAACCAATACTCGGTAACAATTTATATCTAACAAGTAGCTCACATAATTTGCATTTTATTCGAAAATAACCACAAAGCATATATTTCATGATAAAAATTAGCATATCATATAATTAACATCATAACTTAAGAATAACAATTATGCTACATTATTTACACATGAACTTACCTTGGTACCAAAATATAAAGATTTTGCAATTTAGTCCACAATCTTTTCTTTTCCTTGATTAGGGTCGATTCCACGTCTTTCTTGATCTAAAATAACACATTTAGCTTATTTAATACTCACATTATCAAATTAATCCTTAATTCAAATTTTAGCAAAATTACAATTTTACCCCTAAACTTTTGCATATTTACACTTTTGCCCCTAGGCTCGGAATTAAACTTTATTCCTTATTCTTATTTTTTATAACATGCTGATCACTTTTCCCTTCTATGGAAACATCAAATTCTCACTCTAACATGTACTTGTGACTATTAGGTATTTTTGCCGATTAAGTCCTTTTACTCGTTTTCACTCAAAATCGAGTAGCACAAGTTGTCTAACATAATTTAAAATCTCATATTCTATCATAAAACATCAAAATACACAAATTTCACCTATGGGTATTTTTTCAAATATGAACCCTAGGTTAAATTATTGCTAGCATAAGCTAAATCGAGCTCACAGGGATCTCAAAACGTAAAAATCATTAAAAGCGGGGCTTGGAATCACTTACTATGAAGCTTGAAAGTTGAAGAAACCCTAGCTATGGAGAGAGTAAAATTCGGCAGCAACCATATGAAGAAGATGACCATTTTGTGTTATTTTTCCCATTTTATTTCATTTAATATCCAAATGACCAAAATGCCCCTCCTTACTAAACTTTCAAAAATTCCTTCCATGTCCTAATTTTGTCCATGAACTTAAAATTGGTCAAATTGCTATTTAAGACCTCCTAATTAATATTTCAAAGCAATTTCATACTAAAAACTTTTAGAATGCAAGTTTTGCAGCTTATTCGATTTAGTCCCTAACTTTAAATTAAACTCGTTATGTCAAAAATTTCTTCATGAAATCTTCACACAATTATGAAATCATATCATAAACCTCAAAATAATTATAAAATAATTATTTCTATCTCGGATTTGTGGTCACGAAACCACTATTCTGATTAGGCCCTAATTCGGGATATTACAGCTCTCTCCCCTTTAAGGATTTTCGTCCTTGAAAATCTTACCGGTAAACAGATGTGGGTATTGATTTCTCATATTTTCTTCGGATTCCCATGTAGCTTCTTCTACTCCATGTTTTTGCCACAACACCTTCACAAGTGTAATATTTTTATTCCTTAGTTGTTTGACCTCTCGAGCTAAAATCTTAATCGGTTCTTCTTCATAGGTCATATCTGGTTGTAGTTCAATTTCTGTCGGTGAAATCACATGTGAAAGATCCGAACGATACCGACGTAACATAGATACGTGGAACACATCATGAATCTTCTCTAATTCAGGTGGTATAGCTAGCCGATATGCTACCGGTCCAACTTTTTCAATTATTTCATACGGCCCAATAAAACGCGGACTTAATTTGCCCTTCCGTCCAAATCTAAGAAATTTCTTCCACGGAGACACCTTTAAAAATACTTTATCACCAACTTGAAATTCAATTTCCTTCGCGTTTTAAATCGCATAAGATTTACGTCTATCCAAGCGACTTTCAAACAATCTCGAATTACCTCCACTTTTTCTTCGGTTTCTTTTATTAGATCAACTCCATAAATCTAATTTTCCTTGAGTTCAGTCCAATACAAAGGCGTTTGACACTTACGACCATACAATGCTTCATAAGGTGCCATTTTCAAGCTCATCTGATAACTATTATTGTAAGCAAATTCTACCAACGGTAAATATCTTTCCCAACTTCCTTGAAATTCCAATACACAACATCTGAGCATATCTTCAAGAATCTGAATTACTCTCTCTGATTGTCCATCAGTTTGTGGATGAAAAGCAGTACTAAAATTTAACTTCGTACCTAACGCGTCTTGCAACTTTTGCCAAAACCGCGAGGTAAACCTTGGATCTCTATCTGAAATAATCGACAATGGTATTCCGTGTAGTCTAACAATTTCTCTAACATATAGTTCAGCCAACTTGTTAAGAGAATAATTCATACGTACCGGGATAAAATGAGCCGACTTAGTTAATCTGTCAACTATTACCCAGATGGCATCTTTCTTTCCTGGAGTCAATGGCAACCCTAAAACGAAATCCATAGTAATCCGATCCCATTTCCATTCAGGAACCATAATAGGCTGAAGTAATCCCGAAGGCACTTGGTGTTCAGCTTTCACCTGTTGACAAGTTAAGCATTTGGACACAAACTCTGATATATCCCTTTTCATTCCATTCCACCAATACATTTTCTTCAAGTCATTATACATTTTCGTACTACCCGGATGAATGGAGAAACAACCACTATGTGCTTCCTGTAGGATCTTTTGAATCAATTCCTCATTCTTCGGTACACAAATTCGATCTTTAAACATTAAGCACCCATCAGAACTGATTCTAAAATCTGACTCTGTATCAACTTCACACTGCTTTCTCTTGGCTTGCAAATCTTGATCATCTTTTTGAGCTTCAGAAATCTCTTGTAAAAACATCGGTTTTGATCTTAACTCTGCTAGAATCGAACCATCATCTGACATTTTCAACTGAGTGTTCATAACTCTCAAAGCAAACAACAACTTTCTACTTAAAGTATCGGCAACCACATTCGCTTTTCCCGGATGATAATCAATAACAAGCTCGTAATCTTTCAATAACTCCAACCATCTTCGCTGTCTCAAATTCAAGTCTTTTTGTGACATCAAGTACTTAAGAATTTTATGGTCGGTATATACCCGGCACTTTTCACCATACAAATAATGTCGCCAAATTTTCAAAGCAAACACCACATGACCAATTCCAAATCGTGAGTAGGATAATTCCTCTCATGAGGTTTTAATCGCCTCAAGCATAAGCCACCACTTTTCCTTCTTGCATGAGCACACACCCCAAACCATTTAGAGAAGCATCACTATACACCACAAATTCTTTACGATTCGATTTGTACTAACAACTGGTGCCTCTGTTAATAACTTTTTCAATTCTTCAAAACTCTGTTGACATTCTTCCGTCCATTCAAATTTAACATTCTTTCAGAGTAGTCTAGTTATAGGAGCAGCAATTATAGAAAATCCATTTACAAACCGCCGATAATACCCAGCTAGCCCCAAAAAACTTCAAACTTCAGTTACATTTTTCGATGGTTTCCAATCAACAATGGCTGAAATTTTACTAGGATCAACCTGTATACCATCACCTGAAACAATATAACCCAAAAATCCAACTTCCCGGAGCCAAAATTCACTTTTACTAAACTTAGCATACAGCTGCTTATCTCTCAAAGTTTGCAAAACTATCCTCAAATGCTCAGCATGCTCTGTCTCATCTTTTGAATAAATTAAAATATCATCTATAAACGCCACAACAAATTTGTCCAAGCATGGCCGAAATATGCGATTCATTAAATCCATAAACATAGCAGGAGCATTTGTCAACCCGAATGGCATAACTAAAAGTTCATAATGACCATACCTTGTTCTAAAAGCAGTTTTAGGCACATTTGACTCTTTTACCCGCAGTTGGTAATACCCAGATCTCAAGTCAATCTTTGAAAACCATGTCGCTCCTTTTAGCTAATCAAACAAATCATCAATTCTTGGCAACAGATACTTGTTTTTTATTGTCACCTTGTTTAACTGCCGACAATCAACACACAACCTCATAGAACCATCATTCTTTTTCACAAATAACACGGGAGCACCCCAAGGTGAAAAACTCGGTCTCACAAAACCTTTATCAGTCAACTCTTGCAACTGTGACTTTAACTCTTTTAACTCTGTTGGTGCCATTCTATATGGAGCAATCGAAATCGAAGTTGTTCTCGGTATCAAATCAATACCAAATTTTACTTCCCTGACTGGAGGCAAACCCAGCAATTCTTCTGGAAATACGTCCGCAAATTCACACACAACTGGCACTGATTCAACTTTCTTTTCAACTTCTTTTGTATTAATTACATACGCCAAATAAGCTTCATAACCCTTTCTCAAATTTCTTTGAGCCGACATTGAAGAAATCACACTAGGCAATGCCTCTGATTTATCTGATTCAACCCGCAGAGTTTCACCATTTTCACACTTTAATTCTATAACCTTTTCTTTGCAATTTATTATAGCATCATGCAATGTCAACCAATCCATACCCAAAATAACATCAAACTCATCAAACGGAAACAACATCAAGTAGGTCGGAAAGTAATGACCCCGAATCATTAAAGGACATTTCTTACATACTTTATCAACAATCACACATTTTCCTAACGGATTCGACACTCTAATCATAAATTCTGTGTTCTCAACAGGTATATTCATACTAGACACCAGTTTCATGCACACATATGAATGAGTAGAACCAAGATCAATCAAAGCAATAACATTAACATCATAAAGAGAAAATGTACCGATAATCACATCAGGTGAGGAAGCATATTCGCGCGCTTTAATAGCATAAGTTCTAGTCGGAGCCCTTCCTTCAGGTCTAACTGCTGCATCTCTGGCTACATTCTTACTGCTTGCTTCACTCCTATCTTTTCTTGGATATCTTCCTCTCGAATCCGCACCACTTGTTTTTGTATTCTGAAATTTTTCTTTTTCAGCTCTCTCTGGGCAGTCTCTAATAAAATGATCCGGAGAACCACATCGAAAACATTCATTTGCTCTGCACGGACCAAAATGATTTCTACCATACCACTGGCACTCGGGTTTAACAAATCTCGAATTCCCTACACTGGCTGTCGAAATAGTCTGGGACTTAGGACCCACATTTTGCTTCTTAGAATTCCCATATGATTGCCCAGCTGAAACTTGGGAACGAGGATTCATATTTCTTGACTTTCCGGGTTGCCGTGAGAATGAACTGCTCATCGGTCTTTTCTTCCAATTTCTAGTCTCAGCCTCTACCTTTTTCTTCTCTTTAAGTAGTTCTTTAGCCTTGCATGCTCGATCAACCAATACTACCATTTCTTTTAATTCAAGAATTCCAACAAATACCTTGATGTCTTCGTTGAGCCCGTCTTCAAATTGTCGGCACATCTTGGCCTCTGTAGGGACATATTCTCTGGCATACTTACTTAATCGAACAAACTCTCTTTCATATTTTGTAACTGTCATATTACCTTGCTTCAGCTCAAGAAATTCTTTACGCTTCTGATCAATAAATCTTTCACTAATATATTTCTTCCGAAACTCTTCTTGAAAGAATTCCCAGGTTACTCTCTCTTTCGGTACCACCGAAATCAAAGTCTTCCACCAATTATAGGCTGAATCCCTCAACAAAGATATAGCACATTTCAAACATTCTTCAGGTGTACAAGATAATTCATCAAATACCCGGATAGAATTTTCAAGCCAGAACTCTGCTTTCTCGGCATCATCATCAATATTTGCCTTAAATTTTTTGGCCCCTTGTTTACGAATTCTATCAACTGGAGTTCTGTGAAATTTTATCATATCCACACCCTGAGGCATCGGGGGTACAGGTTGAGGAATTGGGGGAGGTGGGGGAGGTCGTACATTTGGGTTCGTACGAACGAACTCAGTGTACCATGTACTCATCATTTGGAGAAAGGCTTCCCGATCCCTTTCTCCTCTTCCCTGACCAACAGTAGGAGGTGGATTTTTAGTCGGCCTTCGCTCCTTCAGTTGAGTGGCGATTACTCTCTACTTCATCTGCCACACTGGATCGGGATCCATTTACTATAAAAAAAATCATTAAAAAATGTCAGAAGTCGTCACACTATCACAATTTATACATATGACATGTATAGCAAAATCCGTACATACAACACGTAGCCCGAGAACAGACTAAACCTGCTCTGATACCACTAAATGTAACGCCCCCTTACCCGAGACCGTCGCCGGAGTCGAGTATGAGGAGTTACTGGACTTAATTTAACATTTTAAGAACTTTGGATCATTTGTTTCTACATCCACAGCTTTCTAGCTACTTGCGTCACAGTTACAAGAAAAATCATATCTCGAGTTATGAAACTCGAAATCAAGATCCGTAAATTTTTCCTGAATCTAGACTCATATACCTATTTACTATTTTTTTAATAGAATTTTTGGTTGGGCCAATTAGTACAGTTTATTAGTTAAATTTACCCCTGTTTCAAGACTTGACTGGACAGACCTCTGTTTACTACGAACCACATTTATCTCTGTAAAAAATTAATATGACTATGAGGTTTGTTTCTCCTAAAACTATACTAAATAAGGATTCTGAGAATATAAAGTACAACACCTAATTATATCTGTACAATTTATGGTGAATTTCTAAAGTTGGAACAGGGGATCCAGAAATCGCTCTGGCCCTGTTTCACTAAAATTCAAATATCTTCTAACATATAATTCCTTTACCTGCTTAGTTTGTTTTATGTAAAACTATACATAATAAGAATCAATTTAATATTTAATCCATCACCTAATTCGATTTCTATGATTTTTAGTAAATTTTCAAACTCACGTCAGTGTTGCTGCAATGTTCTGTTTATGGCAAATTTCATCCCTTTTATGAGTTTTCATGAACTAGGTATCCTATTAACCTTCCATGATATCAAACATAATCTAAACTAACCATTTCCATAACTTATCATTATCAATCATTTTCTCAACCATTCCATCACCATATCATAAGATCATTTACACAAAATAGGTATATTGCTATACATGCCATACTTAAATTTTACAAGCCATTTACCAAAAAGTCCTCTAGATAGTGTGATTGAGCCTTTGACCTATCCCGATTCCTGAGCTGGCTTGTCCAAAACTACAATGAATAAGAAGGAGGGAGTAAGCATAAATGCTTAGTAAGTTCATATGCAAATAATAATAAGTAACATAACAAAGCAATCATACCAAACAACATTAGCATGGTATCACCAAAACATATATCACATTTCTAATCATTTTTCATCATCTTATTACCTTATCGTTGTTGTATCAATACTCAACCCGAGGGTTAAGTACATACCTGTCCAAAGTATTCATTTCACAACACTTACCAATACGTCTCTTTTCATCTTGAATATTCCTCCATTTGAGTAGAACTTTACCCGTTGAACACATCGGAATATAATTCGGATACATGGATAATTTGCACATAAGTGCCACATATGCAATCAAGCAATCATGTAACCCGCCCCTAAGTGAACTCGGACTCAACTCAACGAGCTCGGGCGTTCGCATCCATAAGTGAACTTGGACTCAACTCAACGAGCTCGGATGCCTAGTTACATCTCACGAACTCGGACTCAACTCAACGAGTTCGGACATTCGCATCCATAAGTGAACTCGGACTTAACTCAACGAGTTCGGATGCTCAACCATCCTAGTGACATGTCACTTGTATCCTAATCTATTCCTAAGGTTCAAACGGGATTTTCCTCGAACATATATCCTTGCCGTCTTCCGTAGAATACCGAAACCAATACTCGGTAACAATTTATATTTAACAAGTAGCTCACATAATTTGCATTTTATTCGAAAATAACCACAAAGCATATATTTCATGATAAAAATCAGCATATCATATAATTAACATCATAACTTAAAAATAACAATTATGCTACATTATTTACACATGAACTTACCTTGGTACCAAAATATAAAGATTTTGTAATTTAGTCCACAATCTTTTCTTTTCCTCGATTGGGGTCGATTCCACGTCTTTCTTGATCTAAAATAACACATTTAGCTTATTTAATACTAACATTATCAAATTAATCCTTAATTCAAATTTTAGCAAAATTACAATTTTACCCCTAAACTTTTGCATATTTACACTTTTGCCCCTAGGCTCGGGATTAAACTTTATTCCTTATTCTTATGTTTTATAACATGCTGATCACTTTTCCCTTCTATGGCAACATCAAATTCTCACTCTAACATGTACTTGTGACTATTAGGTATTTTTGTCGATTAAGTCCTTTTACTCGTTTTTACTCAAAACCGAGTAGCACAAGTTGTCTAACATAATTTAAAACCTCATATTCTATCATAAAACATCAAAATACACAAATTTCACCTATGGGTATTTTTCCAAATATGAACCCTAGGTTAAATTATTGCTAGCATAATCTAAATCGAAGCACAGGGATCTCAAAAACGTAAAAATCATTAAAAACGGGGCTTGGAATCACTTACTATGAAGCTTGAAAGTTGAAGAAACCCTAGCTATGAGAGAGTAAAATTCGCAGCAACCATATGAAGAAGATGACCATTTTGTGTTATTTTTCCCATTTTATTTCATTTAATATCCAAATGACCAAAATGCCCCTCCTTACTAAATTTTCAAAAATTCCTTCCATGTCCTAATTTTGTCCATGAACTTAAAATTGGTCAAATTTCTATTTAAGACCTCCTAATTAATATTTCAAAGCAATTTCATACTAAAAACTTCTAGAATGCAAGTTTTGCAACTTATTCGATTTAGTCCCTAACTTTAAATTAAACTCGTTATGCCAAAAATTTCTTCACGAAATCTTCACACAATTATGCAATCATATCATAAACCTCAAAATAATTATAAAATAATTATTTCTATCTCGGATTTGTAGTCACGAAACCACTATTCCGATTAGGCCCTAATTCGGGATATTACATTCATAGACCACATCACACAAGGATGATTGCACATGCATGCATACATAAATATATATATATATATATATGCTTACAACCATTCCAAACATAATGAGCCAAGTTACATGGCCAAATACCACATCAACCTTTGACAATTACAAGCCAATATTTTCAGCCAACACAGAATGACACATATAACAAAATGACCAAGTCCCTATACAAGCCATACTTTCAAGGTACTAAGATCATTAATACCCAAAATGAAAGTTTTGATAGTGTGAGATGAATCTCTGACGATATCCGATTCGAGCTAGCTTGGCGACACTATAGAAACATGGAAAATAAACGGAGTAAGCTATATAGCTTAGTAAGCTCATATGCAAGAAATAAGCAACCTTACCATGCATATAACATTCAAATAATATAACATAATTAAATGTGAATTTATCATAGTCTCATGATCATAATTCATTCCAACATCAAACGTACCTCATTATCATCATTCCAAGCAATTAATACACATGAGCTTTACGTACATACCTGAACCATCTCGAAATGAACCTACACATATTCTCATCTTTAACATACCCGTGAACCACTCGAAATAAAAATGTCGGATTCTCAGGAAATTTGCACACTAAGTGCCACATATGTAGCCAATGCTATCTCAATCTCAAATCACATAGTTGCTCGCTCTCGAGCTATCAACGGGCCTGCTCACACAAGCTGTCAGTTAAGACGTAACTACACGGTACTGCTCACACAAGCGGTCAAGTATCCGCAACATATACCGGTATACTCCGCCACTGGTAGGACATACAAGACTAGAACCCGGATCACATAATCACATAACACATACTAACCCTAGTGACATGTCACTTGTATCTACCCTATTCCTAAGGTTCAAACGAGATTTCTTGCTTGTCGATTCATGTTCGGACTCGTTCATAAGATTAAGCTCATCCACATTTATCAAACATACAATTCATACAATATTAAAGCAATAAAATACAGTCATATTAAAGCTTATTTTTAACATACGAACTTACCTCGGTACAAAATGGATAATTATTCGATTTAGTCCACAACTTTGTTCTTTCCTTAATCTAGGTTAGAACCTCGTTTTTCTTGATCTATAATACCACATTTAACTTATTCAATCATCACATTATTCAATTTAATCTCAAAAACCCCTAACTTTTCAACTTTTTACATTTTAGTCCCTAGGCTCGTAAAATGATTTTCATCTAATTTCTTAATTACCCAAGCCTAGCCAAATCTTTTTCATGCTCATAACAACCCATATTTTTCATTTATTCACATTTTTACACACATTTTACATCTTTTACAAATAGGTCCCTATTTGACATTTTCACCAGAAATCATTCGGTAAATGTTGTTTACCTAACATCAAACATACATTTTCTAGCATTTGACATCAAAATACACAAATATTCTATGTGTGTAAAATTTTAGACTTTGATTTTCTTTTAGTCCTTGAAATAGCTAGATTAGGTTGAGACAACTTCAAAAACATACAAATCATTAAAAACAGGGCAAAAATGGACTTACAATCGAGCTTGGAAGTGGCCAAAACTCTAATTACGTCTTCCTTGAAAATTTCAGCTATAAGGGGGGACTAATTTGAGAAGATGACATCTTTTTATTTGTTTTATTTGTCTTTATTTACCAAATGACCAAAATGCCCTAAATGCCTAACTTCAAAATTTTACCCATCCATGTCCATTTTTGTCCAACTTAAAGTATAGTGGCCTAATTACCATTTGAGGACCTCAAATTTAAAATTTCATTTCAATTGGACACCTCTAGCTTCTAGAACACACATTTTGTACTTATTGCAATTTAGTCCTATTAGTCAAATTGGACACTCTATCGATAAAATTTCTGAACGAAATTTTCACACAATCATCCAATCATATTGTAGACCTTAAAGAAATAATAAAATTAAATTTTTTACTTTGAATTTGTGGTTTCGAAATCACTATTCTAACTTAACCCTAAAACAGGTTGTTATAACTCTTCCCTTTTTAGGGATTTTCGTCCCCGAAAATCTTACCGAAAAAAAGGTTTGGGTACTATTTTCTCATAGCTTCCTCGGTTTCTAACATAGCCTTTTCGACCCCATGTCTTTGCCATAAAACTTTCACCAGGGCTATACTTTTATTTCTCATTTGTTTAACTTTTCGAGCTAAAATCTTGATCAGTTCTTCACCATAAGTCATATCTAGTCGAATCTCAACCTCTACCGGTGAAATCAGATGCGATGGATCTGATCGATATCATCGCAACATAGACGCATGAAACATGTTGTGGATCCTTTCCAATTCTGACGGTAAAGCTAATTGATACGCCACTAACCCTATTTTTTCAATAACCTCATACGGACCAATAAAATGCAGACTCAGTTTACCCTTGCGACCGAATCTAAGAATTTTCTTCCACGGGGACACTTTCAAAAATACCTTATCCTCGACTTGAAACTCAGTTTCCTTTCATTTTAAATCCGCGTACAATTTTTGTCTATCCGAAGCTACTTTCAAATAATCACGAATTACTTTTACTTTTTCTTTGATTTCTTTAACCAAATCAACCCTGTGAATCTCTCTTTCACTGAGCTCGATCCAGTATAATGGAGTTCGACACTTGCGGCCATACAATGCCTCATACTGTGCCATCTTTATACTCAACAAAAAACTGTTATTATAAGCAAATTCGACTAAAGGTAGATATTTCTCCCAAATACCTTCGAACTCTAAAACACAACAGTGAAGCATATCTCCGAGTACCTGAATCATTCTTTCAGACTGACTATCGATTTTGTAGATGAAATACGGTACTAAAATTCAACTTTGTGCCCAAAGCCTCTTGCAACTTCTTCCAAAATCGTGAAGTAAATATCGAATCTCTATCTAAAATAATAGAAATAGGCACTCCATGCAATCTAATAATTTCAGCAATGTACAACTCAACTAGCTTATCAAGGGAATAGTCGATATGTACCGGAATAAAATGATTCGATTTCGTCAATCTATCAACAACGACCCAGACAACATCTTTTTTCTTCGGAGTCAGAGGTAACCCAATTACGAAATCCATTGTAATTCTATCCTATTTCCACTTGGGAATCATCACAGGCTAAAGTAAACCGGAAGGTACTTGGTGTTCGGCCTTTACTTGTTGGCAAATCAAACATCTCGATATGAATTTAGAAATATCTCTTTTCATACCTAACCACCAATACAATTTCTTCAAATCGTTGTACATCTTCGTACTTCCCGAATGAATAGATAGACAATCACTGTGTGCCTCGTGAAGAATTTTCTAAATAAGCTCGATATCTTTCGATACACAAATCCTACCTTGAAACATCAAACAATCATTGGCACCAATTTGAAAATTTGAATCACTAGTCGATTCGCACTGATCTCTTTTAGCTTGAAGTTCTTTGTCACTTTTCTGAGCTTCGCAAATCTACTGAAGAAATACCAGTCTAGCTTTCAACTCAGCTATAATCGAGCTATCATCTGATAAAGTCAGACACGTATTCATCGCTCTAAAGGAAACAAAGATTTTCTACTCAAAGCATCGGCGACTACATTCGCCTTTCCTAGATGATAATTGATCACCAACTCATAATCTTTTAATGGCTCAAGCCATCTCCATTGCCTTAAATTCAAATCCTTTTGAGTCATTAAATACTTCAAACTCTTGTGATCGGTAAAGATGTGGCACTTCTCACCTAATAAATGGTGTCGCCAAATCTTTAAAGCAAACACAATTGAAGCCAATTTCAAGTCGTGAGTCGGATAATTCTTTTTGTGCAGTTTCAACTGTCCCGAGGCATAAGCTATCACTTTTCCCTCTTGCATCAACACACATCCAAGATCGTTCAATAACGCATCACTGAAAATTAGAATCTCTTTTCCTGATTCGGGTGGCACTAATACTGATGCCTGAGTCAATAATGCTTTCAACTGTTCAAAACTCTTTTGGCATTTCTCTGACCACTCGAACTTAACATTTTTCTGTAACAATCTTGTCATAGGTGTTGAGATCATCGAAAATCATTTGGAAAATCATCGATAATACCCGACTAAGCCCAAAAAGCTTCTAACCTCGGATACATTCCTCAGTGATTTCCAATCAATAATTGTCGAAATCTTACTCGGTTTAACCTTTATATCTTCTACGGGGACAATATGTTCCAAAAATCTGACTTCTCAGAGCCAAAACTCACTTTTTTTGAATTTAGAAAATAATTTCTTATCTCTCAAAGTCTGTAATACAATTCTTAAATGTTCAGTATGCTCTGCCTTATCTCGAGAATAAATCAAAATGTCATCAATAAACACAACCAAAAACTTATCTAAATATGGTCAGAAGATTTGATTCATCAAATCCATAAAAATAGCATGAGCATTAGTTAATCCAAAAGGCATAACAAGAAATTCATAATGCCTATAACTCGTTCTGAACGCGATTTTTAGCACATCCGAGTCTTTGACTCTCAGCTGATAGTAGTTAACTGGTCAAACAAATCATCAATCCTCAGTAATGGTTACTTGTTCTTTACTGTAAACTTGTTGAGTGGACGATAATCAATACAAAGCCTCATGGATCCATCTTTCTTCTTGACAAAAATACTGGTGCACCCCAAGGGGAAAAACTCAGTCTCGTAAAACCCTTATCTGTCAACTCTTGCAACTGAGATTTTAATTCTTTCAACTAGGTTGGAGCCATTCTATACGAGCTATTGGTATTGGTGCAGTCCCTGGTACTAAAATAATAGAAAACACCACCTCTCTAACCAGTGGTAGCCCTAACAACTCTTCTAGGAACACATCCGAATATTTACAAAGTACTGGCACAGATTCGATCTTCAATTCAGACACTTTAGTATTAAATACATAAGTGAGAAATGCTTCACATGCAACACCCCTCACTCGCATCCGACGCTGAGATAAGGTTCGAGGCGTTACTAGTAATTCACCTTTACAACTTACTCAATCGGGTTACTGAATTTCACTAGTGATTTAACACTTTTCAAACGTGTGCACCTTGTCCCTTATACAGGCCTCCGAGGCCTAAAACACTCCTAGGGGTAGTACGGAACAAAACCAGAATTGTTCGATAGACTTGGGGTACTCTAGGAAATTTCCCCCTTAGTTGAAGTGTAACACGTCCGTGGGGCTTAAAACACGCCCGTGTCCTTTTTCCAATTGCAACATGGCCAAGGCACACGCCCGTGTGCTACACTGACTTCAACCACACCATTCTGTTAAATAAACACGGCCAAGGCACACGCCCTTGGGCTTAGCCCGTGTGCTATACTGACTTCAACCACACCATTCTGTTAAATAAACACGGCCAAGGTACACGCCCGTGTGCTTAGCCTGTGCTCTATGCTGACTTAAAATTTCAGGTGCAAGGGACACACGGTCATAGCACACACCCATGGGAGTAGCCTGTGTATCACACACGACCTAAACACATGCCCGTGTGTCTACCCATGTAGACCTTGTTAGGCTATTTTCCAAGCCTTAAGTCACCCTCTACTAGCCAATTTCACTTATAGATTACTATAGTGCATATTTGGGCCAAATTATAAATTTGTAAATATGAAACTTTGATTAACCTCATTGTATGTGAACCTCATATCCTTGGTTTCATACATGCTAAGTTAATTCTTATCTTGCATTTAATGATTTATATGTCTGCTGGACATATTAAGATTGGCTCGTTATAATAACTCATTGCCAATTATAACTAAGCAATCGCATATGAATATAAACATGCATAGATTTGTAGGGCATAGCCTACTTCAAAATAAGCCAATTCCCATGGCCATATACAAAAAAAGTTAAACATATTTTTACATGCCTTCACTAGGCAAAACAAATGACATATATAACAAAATACTCAAAAATCCTATACATGCCATTGGACAAAATAGAAATGTCTTTATACCAAAGCTTGTCTAGTTGATAGTGTGTTGACTCTCTAATTGTCTTCCAATCCTTATGAGTCCTTGAGCTCTAAAAAGTAGGGAAAAGAGAGGGGTAAGCATTTACATGCTTAGTAAGCTCATATAACTGGAAAGTAAACTTACCGATTGTTTAGCATACATCCATAATAGATAATGAAACCAATGAACATGAAAATGGTTTCCCTATCACATGCAGTTAATCAATTAGTAAGTCACATAACAAATACCATGAACATTTTTTATCTTAGATGAGCTTATCATTTTACATGTCATTTGTACATATACCTTGTGATAGTCCCGTTGAGTTTCTAGGAAATCTCGATGGATCATTCATTTACCATCAATTCGCACGAATGATCGTTTCACTATGCACTCCCGCAAACCTCACATCTTACGGCGGGTTTACCAGTCCAGGCTAAATCCCCCGTAATATAAACTCATAAGATGATGTCAGGATTACCAATCCAGGCTAAATCCCTTATAGACAAACACCCTTAATGATCTCGGATCTGAATTACCAGTCTAGGCTAAATTCAGACGCTAATCGGATTAGTCGTTCGGGCTAAATCCACAATGCACACATATTCTTCGAGAGGCCCAATCATTCAAGGAACACCAGTCCAGGCTAGATCCTTTTTATACTTGAGATCTTTGGATTACCTGTCCAGGCTAAATCCTTTTCTGCAACACATGCAGGATCTCAAGTCTCATGTAAATCATGGTTTATCCATCGAATTCCCTTTTCAACCTCAACCGAGACATTATCCAACAATTCATTATTAAAGGTGCAATTCATGCATTTTCATGCCATCAACAATGCAATTATCATGCATTCACAAAACATACAATTATGCATATTATAGGTTTACTTCAAGTTATCTGAACTTACCTGGTACTCGTTTCAGAGCTGTGTTTCGATTATTCCGAAACCTTGCGTTTACCTCGATCGACCTCTGAAATTTGTTCCTCAAGGTCTATAACAACAAAATTATATCATTAATTCACTACATTACACTTTTCAAGTTTAATTTCTACCCACAGTCCAAATGACCGTTTTACCCTTAACCTTTGACATTTTTACGATTTAGTCCCTAGGCTCGTATAATGAAACACATGCAATTTCTATCTTAGCCAAGCCTATCCAAACACTTTTCCCTCATATTGCAGCCCATATTTTCCATTATTTTCACATTTCTACCACATATTTAACAACTTTTGCAAAAAGGTCCTTTTAGGGATTTTTCATGAATATTACCTAAGAAAAGATGTTTAACACACCTTCAACTTTCATACCCCTCCATAATCCACCAAAATACAAGCAACTCAACCCTAACATAAAATATGGGTAGAAATGGAATGATCAAGCTACCGGGATTCCAAAAATACAAAGAACATTAAAAAGGGGATTGGGGGCACTTACTATTAAGCTTGAAAATGTTGAAAACCCTAGCTATGTTGACAAGAGAATTTCGAAAGCTATGGGGAAGAAGATGGCTGATTTTGGCTTGATTTTTCCCATTTTATTTCATTAAAAAGCCAAATGACCAAAATGCCCTTAAGCCCTTTCTTTGAAATTTCATCCATAGAAGCCTATTTTTGTCCAAAAACTTAAAAATTGGGCAAATTGCTGCCCAAAACCTTCTAATTTAATATCTAAAGCAATTTCATACAAATTGCTTCTAGAATCCAAGTTTTGCAATTTATTCAATTTAGTCCCTGATTTCCAATTGGATACCTTACTTAAAGAATTTCTTTATGAAATCTTTAACACATGCATAATCTCATATTCTAGGTTTCATAATAATCTTAAAATAAATATTTTGATGTCGAATTTGTGGTCTCGAAACCACTGTTCTGACTAGGCCCTATTTCGGGATGTTATATTTCTCCCCCCTTAGGGACTTTCGTCCCCAAAAGTCTTACCAGTAAACAGGTTCGGGTATTGGTTTCTCATGGTTTCTTTTGGTTCCCATGTAGCTTCTTCCACACCATGTCGGTGCCATAGAACCTTTACTAAAGTCACACTTTTATTTCTCAACTGTTTAACCTCTCGGGACAAAATCTTGACTGGTTCCTCTCCGTAAGTCATGTCTGGTCTAATCTCAATCTCCTCTGGTGAAATCACATGAGAGGGGTCTGATCAATATCATCTTAACATGGATACATGGGACACGTCGTGAATCTTTTCCAATTCGGGTGGCAATACCAAGCGATAGGCTAATGGTCCAATCCTTTCAGTGATCTCGTAAGGTCCGATAAATCGCGGACTCAGTTTACCTTTCCGACCAAATCTCATCACCTTTTTTCATGGAGACACCTTTAAGAATACCCTGTCCCCAACTTGGAATTCAATCTCTTTTCTTTTCAGATCCGCATAAGATTTTTGTCTATTCGATGCCGTTTTTGAGCAATCTCGTATTACTTTAACTTTTTCTTTAGTTTCCCTAATCAGATCCACTCCATGAATCTAATTTTCCTTAAGTTCTATCCAGTATAATAGAGTTCGGGACTTCCTGCTATACAAGGCCTCATAAGGTGCCATTTTCAAACTTGTTTGGAAACTATTATTGTAGGCAAATTCTACCAATGGCAAATATTTTTCCCAACTACTCTGAAATTCGAGGATGCAACATCGTAACATATCTTCAAGAATATGAATCGTCCGTTCAGACTGACCATCGGTCTGAGGGTGAAAAGCTATACTAAAACTCAACTTCATCCCCAAGGCTTCCTGTAGCTTTTTCCAGAATCTCGAAGTGAACTTTAGGCCTCTGTCTCAAATAATCGATAATGGTACTCCGTGCAATCTTACTATCTCAGAAACGTATAAGTCGGCCAGTCTATCAAGGGAATAATCTGTCCTTATCGGAATAAAATTAGCCGACTTGATCAGCTTATCCACTATGACCCATATGGCATTTTTCTTTTTCGGAGTCAAAGGTAATCTTGTCACGAAGTCCGTGGCAACTTTGTCCCACTTCCATTCGGGAACCATCACAGGTTGTAACAAACCTGAAGGCACTTGATGTTTAGCTTTAACTTGCTGGCATACCAGGCATCTTAACACAAACTCAGAAATATCTCTTTTCATACCGTTCCACCAGTACATTTTCTTCAAATCGTTGTACATTTTGGTACTTCCCAGATGAATAGACAAATAGCTACTATGTGCTTCTTGCAATATTGTCTGGATAAGTTCATCGTCTTTAGGTACGCATACTCTCTCTCTGAACATCAAACAGCCATCAGGACTAATCTAGAAATCTGATTCAGTCCCTGACTCACATTGAGCCCTTTTTGCTTGCAAATCTCCATCATTAAACTGAGCATCATGAATTTCCTGCAGAAATGTTGGCCTAGCCTCTAGCTCTGCCAAGACCGAACCATCATCAAGCAATATCATACGAGTATCCATGGCTTTCAAAGCAAATAAGAATTTTCTTCTCAGAGCGTCAGCAACCACATTCGCCTTTCCCAGATGGTAGTCAATGATTAGATCATAATCCTTAATTAATTCTAGCCATCTCCTTTGTCTCAAATTTAATTCTTTTTGAGTCATCAAGTACTTCAGACACTTGTGGTCCATAAAGATACGACACTTTTAACCATATAAATAATGCCTCCAAATCTTCAAGGCAAAAACAATCGCAGCAAGCTCTAGGTCATGGGTCGGATAATTCTTCTCGTGAGGCTTCAATTGCCATGAAACATAGGCTATCACCTTGCCATCTTGCATAAGCACACAACCCAATCCATTTAAGGATGCATTACTGTAGACCACAAATTCCTTTCCCAGTTCAGGTAGTAATAAAACAAGAGCTTCAGTCAACAATGTCTTTAATTTCTCAAAACTTTGCTGACACTTTTTTGTCCATTCAAACTTAACATCCTTCTGTAGCAACTTTGTCATCGGAGTCGCTATAATAGAAAATCCTTTTACAAACCTTCGATAGTAACTGGCTAAGCCCAAAAAGCTTCTAACCTCAGTTGCATTCTTAGGATATTTCCAATCAACAATAGTAGAGATTTTACTTGGATCAACTCGGATGCCTTCACCCGAAATAATATAACCCAAAAATCCAAATTCTTGGAGCCAAAATTCACTCTTGCTAAACTTAGCATACAATTGTTTTTTCCGCAAAGTCGCATATACAATTCTGTGTGCTTCGCATGTTCTGTCTCATTTTTGGAATAAATCAAGATGTCATTAATGAACACAACAACAAACTTATCCAAATATGGCCGAAAGATCCTATTCATTAAATCCATAAATACGGTCGGTGCATTCGTCAGTCCAAACGACATAACAAGGTATTTGTAATGACCATATCTTGTCCTGAAAGCTATCTTTGGCACATCCGATTCCTTGACACGCAACTGATAGTAGCCAGACCTCAAGTCTATCTTAAAGAACATAATGGCTCCTCTCAACTGATCGAATAAATCATCAATCCTTGGTAAAGTATACTTATTTTTTATGGTTACATTATTCAGTTAATGGTAATCAATACATAATCTCATTGAACCATCTTTCTTCTTTACAAACAACATGGGGGCAACCCCAAGGTGAAAAACTTGGCCTTGCAAATCCTTTATCTGTCAACTCTTGTAATTATGCTTTTAACTCTTTTAGCTCGGTTGGTGTCATTCTATACGGAGCGATAGAAATAGGAGTTGTCCTTGGCACCAATTTAATTCCAAACTCAATTTCTCTCTCAAGAGGTAATCCTAGTAATTCCTTCGAGAATACATCTGAATACTCACATACTATCAGCAAAGAATCGATCTTCAACTCTGTTTCCTTAATGTTCAGTACAAATGCAAGATAAGCTTCATACCCTTTCCTCATGTACCTCTAGGCAACCGTTGTCGTGGTTACATTCGGCGGCGAACCCAATTCTCTTGATTCGACCCGTAGAGTTTCCCCATCCAGACATTTTAACTTAATATACTTACTACCACAATTTACAGTTACATCATGAAGGGTTAACCAATCCATACCAAGTATTACATCAAATTCATCAAATAGTAGCAACATAAGGTTAGTCGAAAAACAATGACCTTGAATCATCAAAGGACAATTCTTACAGACTTTATCAACTAGAATCGATTTGCCTAATGGGTTCGACACTTTAATAACAAATTCCGTAGGTTCAACAGGTTTATTCATACTAGACACCAATCTCATGCAAACGTAAGAATGCGTCAACCCCGGGTCAATTAAAACAATAATACTCGTATTAAAAAGGGAAAAAGTACCTATGATAACGTCAGGAGCAGAGCATTCCTCTCGTGCGCGTATTGCATATGTTCTTGCTGGGGCTCTAGCCTCTGATCTTGTTGTATCTTTAGCTGTGACTCGACTACCACTAGCACTTCCAGGGTATCTTGGAGGTCTACCTCGTGCCATAGGAGCACTCAACTTCGGGGTTACTTCCACTGCTTTTTCAAATCGCTATGGGCAGTCCCTGAGAAAGTGGTCAAGAGAGCCACATCTGAAACAGGCATCGCTTTTTACTCGGTACTCTCCAAAGTGAAATTTGTTGCAGCTCTTACACTTCGGCTTTTGATCATCTACACTCCCTACACTAGTCATCATCGGGGAGGAAGACTTTTGACTTCGTCGTCTAGAACCCTTCGCTCTTCTCGAATGTCCTACTGATGAAGTGGAGCGTTCATGCTGGCTCCTAGCTTTCTTCGTGGAGAATGAGAGTGTTTTACTGCTGGTCCTCTTGCTCACAACTCGATCCTCTCTCTTTGCTTACTTTCTTTCATTATTAAGCTCCTCGGCTTTGTTGGCCCGATCAGCCAATGCGGTGAACTCCCGTATTTCAAGAATTCCAATCAACAACTTGATGTCCTCATTCAGACCCTCCTCGAAGCGTTTACACATTTCTGATTCAGTTTGGACCCATTCAGTTACGTACTGGCTTAGCCGTACGAACTCTCTCTCATATTCCGCTATAGTCTTATTCCCTTGTTTGAGTTCCAGGAACTCCTTTTGCTTCGAGTCTAAAAACCGTTGGCTAATAAATTTCTTCCTAAACTCTGTTTGGAAGAAATTCCAAGTAATATTTTCCTTCAGCACTACCGAGGATATGATCTTCCACCAATGGTATGTAGTATCCTTCAAGAGGGATATGGCACACTTCAAGCACTCCTCAGGTGTGCATGACAGCTCATCTAACATCCGTGTAGTATTTTCGAGCCAGAACTCGGTTCTTTCAGCGTCATCATCGACTTTCACTCTGAATTCCTCAGCCCCATACTTTCTAAGCTTATCTACAGGGGCCTTACTGATTCTTACCGGTGCCATACCTCGTGGCACATCCTCATCAAGTTGGTTAGGGGGTGGGGGCGGTCATGGTATGTTGGGGCGATTCCTTAGATAATCCCCAAACCATTCATCCATCATATCAAAGAAGGCAGATCGGCCTCTTCTCGGCCTTCAGACATAAGTCTCCTACTACTACTAGATACAACTCGTTGTACGGAAGCTGGAGCATGGCTCTCGACTCCCTCAGACTCATCTTGTGCTTGATTGGAAGACATTTACTATATTCAAAACAATTTAAACAATTAGGAGATGTCACACTATCAATATTTGAATAATGGCATGTATAGCGAACATTGACATCCTCTACGGTAGTCTTAAAACCAACTAAATTGTAGCTCTGATACCACTAAATGTAACACCCCTCGTCCGTATCCAGCGTTGGGATAGGGTTCGAGGAGTTACCGGTAATGCACCTTTACAACTTACTCAATCGGGTTACTGAATTTCACTAGTGATTTAACACTTTTCAAACGTGTGCACCTTGTCCCTTATACAGGCCTTCAAGGCCTAAAATACTCCTAAGGGTAGTACGGAACAAAACCAGAATTGTTCGATAGACTTGGGGCACTCTAGGAAATTTCCCCCTTAGTTGAAGTATAACACGCCCATGGGGCTTAGAACACGCCGTGTCCTTTTTCCAGTATGCAACACGGCCAAGGCACATGCCTGTGGGCTTAGCCCGTGTGCTACACTGACTTCAACCACACTATTCTGTTAAATAAACACGGCCAAGGCACACGCCCATGTGCTTAGCCCGTACTCTATGCTGACTTAAAATTTTAGGTGCAGGGGACACACGGTCATAGCACACACCCATGGGAGTAGCCCGTGTATCACACACGGCCTAGACACACGCCCGTGTGTCTACCCATGTGGACCTTGTTAGGCTATTTTCCAAGCCTTAAGTCACCCTCTACTAGCCAATTTCACTTATAGATTACTATAGTACATATTTGGGCCAAATTATTCATTTGTAAATATGAAACTTTGATTAACCTCATTGCATGTGAACCTCATATCATTGGTTTCATACATGCTAAGTTAATTCTTATATTGCATTTAATGATTGACTCATTATTATAACTCATTGCCAATTATAACTAAGCCATCGCATATGAATATAAACATGCATAGATTTGTAGGGCATAGCCTACTTCAAAATAAGCCAATTCCCATGGCCATATACAAGAAAAGTTAAACATATTTTTACATGCCTTCACTAGGCAAAACAAATGACATATATAACAAAATACTCAAAAATCCTATATATGCCATTGGACAAAATAGAAATGTCTTTATACCAAAGCTTGTCTAGTTGATAGTGTGTTGACTCTCTAATTGTCTTCCAATCCTTATGAGTCCTTGAGCTCTGAAAAGCAGGGAAAAGAGAGGGGTAAGCATTTACATGCTTAGTAAGCCCGTATAACTGGAAAGTAAACTTACCGATTGTTTAGCATACATCCAAAATAGATAATGAAACCAATGAACATGAAAATGGTTTCCCTATCACATGCACTCAATCAATGAGTTAGTCACTTAACAAATACCATGAACATTTTTTATCTTAGATGAGCTCATCATTTTACATGTCATTTGTACATATACCTTGTGATAGTCCCGTTGAGTTTCTACGAAATCTCGATGGATCATCCATTTACCATCAATTCATACAAATGATCGTTTCAGTATACACTCCCGCGAACTTCACATCTTATGGCAGGTTTACCAGTCCAGGCTAAATCCCCCGTAATATAAACTCATAAGGTGATGTCGAGATTTCCAATCCAGGCTAAATCCCTTATAGACAAACACCCTTAATGAGCTCGGATTTAAATTACCAGTCCAGCCTAAATTTAGACCCTAATCAGATTACCTGTCCGGGCTAAATCCACAATGCACACATATTCTTCGGGAGGCCCAATCATTCAAGGAACACTAGTCCAGGCTAGATCCTTTTTATACTTGAGATCTTCGGATTACCAGTCCAGACTAAATCTTTTTCTACAACACATGTAGGATCTCAAGTCTCATGTAAATCATGGTTTATCCATCAAATTCCCTTTTCAACCTCAATCGAGACATTATCCAACAATTCATTATTAAAGGTGCAATTCATGCATTTTCATTCCATCAACATTGCAATTATCATGCATTCACAAAACATACAATCATGCATGTTATAGGTTTACTTTGAGTTATCCAAACTTACCTGGTATTTCTTTCGGAGTTGTGTTTCGGTTATTCCGAAACCTTGCGTTTACCTCGATCGACCTCCGAAATTTGTTCCTCGGAGTCTATAACAACAAAATTATATCATTAATTCACTACATTGCACTTTTCAAGTTTAATTTCTACCCCCGTCTAAATGACAAATTTGCCCTTAACCTTTGACATTTTTACGATTTAGTCCCTAGGCTCGTATAATGAAACACATGCAATTTCTATCTTAGCCAAGCCTATCCGAACACTTTTCCCTCATATGGCAGCCCACATTTTTCATTATTTTTACATTTCTACCACATATTTAACAACTTTTGCAAAAAGGTCGCTTTAGGGGTTTTTCATGAATATCACCTAAGAAAAGATGTTTAACACACCTTCAACTTTCATACCCCTCCATAATTCACCAAAATACAAGCAACTCAACCCTAACATAAAATATGGGTAGAAATGGAATGATCAAGCTACCGAGATTCTAAAAATACAAAGAACATTAAAAACGGGGCTTGGGAGCACTTACTATTGAGCTTGAAAATGTTGAAAACCTTAGCAATAGTTACAAGAGAATTTCGGCAGCTATGGGGAAGAAGATGGCTGATTTTGGCTTGATTTTTCCCATTTTATTTCATTAAAAAGCCAAATGACCAAAATGCCCTTTCTTTGAAATTTCATCCATGCAAGCCCATTTTTATCCAAAAACTTAGAAATTGGGCAAATTGCTCCCTAATACCTTCTAATTTAATATCTAAAGCAATTTCATACAAATTGCTTCTAGAATCTAAGTTTTTTAATTTATTCAATTTAGTCATTGATTTCCAATTGGACACCTTACTTAAAGAATCTCTTCATGAAATCTTTAACACATGTATAATCTCATATTCTAGGTCTCATTATAATCATAAAATAAATATTTTGATGTCAGATTTGTGGTCCCAAAACCACTGTTCTGACTAGGCCCTATTTCGGGATGTTACATCACAACCCTTTCTTACATACCTCTGAGCCAACATCGACGAAATTACAATAGGCAATTCAACCCGATTCAACCCGAAGAGTTTCATTGTTTTAACTTTTTAATTCAATAACCTTTTGTCTACAATTCACTACTACATTATGCAGAGTCAACCAATCCATTCCAAGAATCACATCAAACTCATTAAATAGAAAAAGCATTAAGTCGGCCGAAAAATAGTGACCTCAAATCATTAAAGAACAACTCTTGCAAACTTTATCAATTAAAACATATTTTCCTAAGGGATTCGACACCTTAATCACAAACTCAGTAGACTCAACAGGCAAATTCTTACTAGATACCAAATTCATACAAATATAAGACTGAGTCGATCCAAGATCAATTAATGCAACTACATTAGTATCATAAAGAGAAAATGTACCAGTGATCACATTAGGGAAGGACGCATCCTCGCGAGCATGAATGGCATAAGCTCTTGTAGGTGCTTTAGTTTCCGATCTTACAGCTGAATCTTTGGATACACTTCTGCTACTGGTCTAACTTCTCTTATTTCTCACCAGCCTCCCTTTAGCAGCAGTATTACTCAATCTTGCATTTTGAAAATTATCCTTTTCAGCCATTTTAGGACAATTCCAAATGATGTGAATCTTGGGTGCCATATCTAAAGCAAGCCCGATTAATTCACCGGGATGTTGTCTACCATATTGTTGGAATTCAGGCTTATTAGACCTAGCATTACTAACGCCCACTATGGATGTAGTTTGGGCCTTAGAACCCCAATATTGCTTCCCACGATCTCAGTTGGTATACCCAGCTGATGTATTGGGGAGAGCATACAAATCTCTCAATTTCTTTGACGAGGATTGAAACAGCTTATTCATCGGCCTCTTTCTCGAATCTCTAGTCTCGAACTCAACTTTTCTCTTTTCTTTGCCTAACTCTTCGACTTTGCAATCTCGTTCGACTAGCACAACAAATTCTTTCAGCTCTAAAATCCCAACTAATAGTCTGATGTCCTCATTCAGTCCATATTCGAATCTCTTACACATAATAGCCTCTGTCGAGACACATTCCCGAGCATACTTACTGTAATGCCCCAAATCTTAGATATTTATTTATGTATGTTGTGACATATAAATGCATGTCTGCTTTTGTGGTTATGTGTTCTGGGAAGTGTTTGAGAAGCCTTGGGTTCAAGCTTTGGCTTATACAAAGTTTTGTTTTTACTTGATTAAACCCTGGCCTTTAGTTAGTAGGCTTTTAAATTAATGTGAGTAAGACATGACATAAAAATGCTTGCTAGTCTAGGGGATAGTGGCGTGTGGAGTGTTCTTTGGGGTCTGAGGTTCGAGGCTTGACGGTGAAAAATGAGCATTTTATTTTGCTACAAGTACCATGGAGGTGTCCTAGGTTGATCAAAATTAAGGTGTTTTTTGGGACTTTGAATTGAGTGATTTGTGGAGAGATGTAGGGAGAGATTTGAGGAGTGGATCAAGGCATGGGGGAGTGGTAGTGCCGAAATGGGATTCTCCTCAACCACTCGATTTGTTTTGGTGTTCCTAGCCATTTGGTCATAGGATAGTTTTGGTCTTAGTGCCGAAAGTGTGATCTAATTCGCTCTCCATTTCGATAACTATTATCCCTTCTACTTGTTTTCATTCTTTTTGTTCTTTTGTTTATTGTTTGCTTGGTAGCCGAATATTACTCGTGACCACTCGGGTACTCTTCGTGTTAGCCTATTGTGGTCTTTGCTCTCTAATATTGTGCTTTGATGGATTAACTTTCTTCTCTCTCTCACTCTTGTCTCTTAACTTTCTTTACCTTGCCAAACCTTCATTTTTCCCCCCCAATCGGTTATCCACTTTTACCTTCTCCTTGGGTCATTGGTCAAATATTTTCTTCCTCTTCACTTCTATTCCTTCGGCTTTTATCGAGATTTCCCCTTCCTTTGGTAAAACCAAATATCTTCTTCTCTTTCCCTTAGTTCTTTCTTTTGATTCTCTTCTCCTTTCACGTTTTGTATTAGCTGAATACTTCCCTTTTACTCTTTTATTGTTATTTTTGGTTTAGTAGGTGTTCTTTGACAAAGCGGTAAGAGCACATGATTTCCCTCTTATTCTTCTCTATCATTGTGATCTTCTTCTAACAACTCTTTTCTCTGTAGATTACTATTAGGGGTGCGATTGTTCAATCTCGTGCCTTGGGTTAAGGGTGTGCTATGGGTGTTGGCCAAATATTGCTGTCCCTTATTCTTAGTTCTACGCTTCCGGTAAGTTGTTACATACTTAGGCTAACTATTTGCGGGGATGGTTTAGATAGCAAGTCTCTGTTGGAATACAGGTAATCTGTAGGGGTTACAACCAACCGCTTGTGTAAGACTCAATCGATTGGTCAAGGTGAGTGATAGGTAATTTCATGAATGAGTGTTTTAATTAGAGTTCACTTTAATTCGATTTTAGGCTATTAACCGAAGCTTCTGCTTGAAATAGATTGGAGTACTCGTGGACCAGTTGTGCACTTTCGTAAATAGGTGTGTAATCACACTGCCATTATCGTAAATCGACAAAAGTCGAAATAGATGATCATTGACACTACACGAGCGTGTGCTCGCTCGTGTGGTAGTTCGAACGCATAAACATAGGTGTTTGATCATAAAGGCCACCATGAGCGATCTCATAGGCTTAGGCTGATTTGGGCCATATTGGGCCGAAATGGACAGTACGGGCCCCATGGACTTGTGGGCTCCACACGGGTAAACCATATAAAAGTATAGAGAATATTGGGCTGAGCTGTGTAGTTCACATGGCTAGGGCAATTTTTGGGGGCGTGGGCCCACATGGGCCAGCATTATGTGCCTTGGGCCATTTTCACTATTTGATTGTTAAGGTTGCATGGGTCGCCAGAGATGACTGTGGACCTACTGCTGGGTTGGTAAGCATACCTCGACCCTAAAATTGATAAATAATTGTTATACCCTTATTAGGTAAGTGATTATTATGCCCTTGTGGGATGTATAACTGTACTGTGCATGCCATTTTATATATATGTTGCATACATGCATGATATTATGATGTGTTGCATGGGGATGGGTTATTATGATTGGAGGAAGTGTATTGTTCTGGCAGCTCTGCTGCAATTTCTATTTAGTGCCGCAATCGGTGCTATTTTTGGTGTGTAGGGATGAGTGGGTTGATTTTATCCCCACATGGTGTGTAGGGCTGGACGGAATGGTGTGTAGAGGTTGACTGGGTAGGACTTCTGATTGCATATCTGTACTGTGACCGCTACTGAATTGGGATAAGGCCCACACTGATTCTGATTCTGTAATGGGCTAAGGCCCTAACTAAAATTAAACTGTTACTGGAGCAGACTTAGGTCCAGTTTGTAATTGCCTACTATATTACGGACTGATGTTAAGGGATTACACACTGAGTTTTCATAAACTCACCCTTTCTGTTTTCTGCATAGGTAATCCTTAGGCAGATCGGTGCTACGAGGGACTCGAAGGTGGCCACACAACCTCATTTGCTTCCCTTTTTAACTTTTAATTTTTAAGTAATTCAATTTGGGTATTTTCTTTATAATAAGGCCTCTTTAAGTTTTTATTTTAATTTTGGATTTATTACTTGATTTATATCTGCTAAGTAGAAGGCTGTGGGTTTTTCAAAAAATATATATATAAACATTTTTTCCAAAACACCACGTTTATACAACATATTTTGAAAGCTTCCACAACAAACATTGTTTTAAAGTGTAATAACAATCTAATAGGATCAAAATTTTGCTAAAATGACTTGAGTCTTAACAATGAATAAGATATCCTAAATTTTCATTAAAATCGCAAAGATGTTTTAATATAAAACAGGTTTCCAACGAAATTATGTTTTTTGAATAACACTTCAATGTGACATCTCAGATTCAACCATAACGTCTAGGCTAGGTTTGAGGTGTTACATTTAGTGGTATCAGAGCCAAGTTATAAAAATCGATTGTGGATTTGTGTTTTTCAAAAAATATAAAATTTCTAAAAAGAACTGTTTCAAATGGTTGGAAAGTATTTTGAAATGTTATTTCTAAATGTGTGGTTTACCGAGTCTCCAATGCCGATTCTGTAAGTTCTCTGAAACTACTGTTTGTTAAATTAAAATACTAAGATTATTGTAGGCAATAGACTGTACTAAAATATTTTATTTAGGGTAACCTAAAACTGTAGTAAAGACCGTGATCTGCGAAAATAAAACTTTGAGTTATTGATAATATTTTCTATAAAATATCCGTTAATAAACACTGGAACTGTAAAACTGATGCATAAAATTGTTAATACAGATAAAAGCGTAAATCAATAATAAGTACTAGAGGTACTCGTGGAAGGGGTACAATAGGCCGTGGCAGAGGCTGTGGAGGTGCTCAGGCCGGGTCTTCGTCATCGAGCCACATGCCTAATGTTGAAGCTAAAGAGGCACCGACTTCACCTATGACTAAAATGAGGTCTCATAATCATGCAGTTGGGGACAATGCACTGTCCCAAGCTATGTTGCGAATTCTGGAGAGGGTCGTTGGGCCCAGTACTGGTTTTGTGGGCCATGGGTTGGTTACGGAATGACTCCAGTCTAATGGAATGACTCCAGTCTAATGGGGCTGAGATTTTTAGGGGTATCGCTGGAGTTGCCCCTAATGTGGCTGAATATTGGATTGAGGCCACAAAGAGGATAATGGATGACCTCGACTGGACCCTCTAGCAGAAACTAATAGGTGTGGTGTCACTGCTGCGAGATGAAGCTTATCAGTGGTGGCTTACAGTTAAAGAGGGTACTCAGCCCGACTGGTTGACCTGGGAATTTTTCAAGACGCCTTCCAGGGAAATTATGTGGGCGCTAGTTATGTGGATGCCCGGAGGAGGGAGTTTCAGAATTTGATTTAGGGGGATAAATTTGTGGCTGAATACGAGGCTGAATTTTTGCAACTTAACCGTTATGTGCGTGGGATAGTGGCTACTAAATATGAGTGTTGTGTTCGATTTGAAGACGGCCTCAAAGATGATTTAAGGGTTTTGATAGCTCCATAGAGGGAGTAAGATTTTACTATATTAGTGGAAAAGGTGAAGATCGCTGAAGATGTGAAGAACATTGAGCGCCAGTACCGTGAGAAGGACATTGGTAGGAACAAGAGGGTTTAGGAGCCTTCAAGTTCAGTTTTGAGGCCTAAGGAAAAGGCCAAAGTTGATGGGCCGATCAAAGTTGGGGCCCCTATTGCTGTTACTGGACCGCAGCCCTGTACTAATTATGGGACACACCATCAGGGCGAGTGCTGGAGAAGGGTTGGAGCATGTTTTAGGTGCGGATCTTTGGAGCACCATATCAAAGATTGTCCATAGAGGCCTAAGCAGATGCAAGCTACTGGTTTGGGTAATGTATAGCCACCGAGGGGTGTTCAGCAGCCACCAAGAGACCGTGATCAGGCTAGAGGTGGAAATGGTATAGGCCATGGTCAGACAGCACTGGGTAGAGGTGCTAGTCATACTGAGGCGAGGCAGCCAGCTCTGGTATATGCTGCACGACGCCAAGAGGACGGAGACACCCCAGATGTTATCACGAGTACATTCTTTATTCATAATGTACCGTATACTACACTGATTGATGTTGGATCACGTATTCATATATAGCATGTATGGTGTCTGAGACCTTGGGTTTAATGGTTGAAAGCACTACGATTGAGGTTACTGTGTTGAGTCCATTAGGGCAGTCAGTGAGGGTAAATAAATTGTTCAGGGATGTACCTTTAGAGGTTCAAGGAACTATATTTTTGGCGGATTTACTGGAACTCCTTTTCGGAGAATTTGATTTAATACTGGGTCAGACTAGCTGGTTAAACACCAAGTGAATTTGGACTGTGCTGCTAAGCGGGTGGTACTGAAAACTGTGGAGGGTAATGAGGTAGTGGTAATTAGGAAGCATTAGAATTATTTGTCAAATGTAATTTCTGCACTAAGGGCCGAGAAGTTGGTTCATAAGGGTTGTGAGGCGTATCTATCCTACATCGGTATTTCTGATTCTGAGGGTTCTCCTGATAAAGATATCAGAAAAGTTAAGGACTTTCCAGATGTTTTTCCTGATGAACTACCTGGGTTACCGCCAAATCGCGAAGTTGAGTTTGGGATTGAGCTCCTGCCTGGTACAGGTCCGGTGTCCATCGTGGCGGATGGCACCGAAAGAGCTAGCGGAGCTTAAGGCTCAATTCAAGAGTTACTGGACCGAGGGATCATCTGCCCTAGTGTGTCTCCATGGGGAGCACCAGTTTTATTTGTGAAAAAAAAAGATGGATCCATGCGTATGTGCATCGACTATCAGCAACTGAATAAATTGACTGTTAAGAATAAGTACCCTCTATTGAGGATTGATGATCCATTCGACCAGTTTTGAGGAGCTTCGGTGTTCTTTAAGATAGATATTCAATCTAGGTACCATCAATTGAGAGTCAACGAGGATGATGTTTATAAGACAACATTTAGGACTCGTTATGGTCATTACTAGTTCCTAGTTATGCCGTTTGGATTGACGAATGCACCGGCAACTTTTATGGATTTGATGAACCGAGTGTTCCAGCCCTATCTGGATCGGTTCATAGTGGTTTTCATAGATGACATCCTGGTATATTTAAAAACTAAAGATGAACATGATGCACATCTTTGAATTGTTTTGCAGATTCTGAGGGAGAAACAACTGTACGCCAAGTTTAGTAAGTATGAGTTCTGGTTACGAGAGGTAACATTTTTGGGCCATGTGGTATCTGTTGAAGGGATTAGGGTTGATCATTGGAAAATTGAGGCTGTTCTGGATTGGAAGCTGCCTAAGACAGTATCTGAGATTCGAAGTTTTTTGGGTCTGGCAGGATATTATAGACGGTTTGTTGAGGGGTTTTCATTGATTGCTGCACCTCTGACTAAGTTGTTGAGTAAGGGTGTGCCATTTAACTGGACTGATGCTTAGCAAGAAAGTTTTGAGGAACTTAAGAAGGTTCTGATTGAGGCCCCTATCTTGATCAGCCAGAGTTTGGGAAAGAATCCACTGTCTACAGCGATGCATCACATGTTGGTGAGGGATGTGTGCTGATGCAAGAGGGTAAGGTGGTGGCATATGCGTCTCGTCAGCTTAAGACTCATACGAAAAATTAACTGACTCATGACTTGGAGTAGGTCGTAGTGGTTTTCGCACTGAAAATTTGGAGGCATTACCTATATGGTGAGAAGTGTATCATTTACACGGATCACAAAAGCCTCAAGTATCTCCTCACTCGGAAAGAGTTAAATCTTAGGCAGAGTAGATGGATTGAGCTGCTTAAAGACTATGACTGTTCGATTGAATATCATCCTGGTAAGGACAATGTGGTGGCTGACGCACTGAGCCGTAGGGCTATGACTGATCTGAGGGCGATGTTTGCTCATCTCAGCTTATTTGATGATGGTAGCTTGTTGGCTAAGCTTCAAGTTAAACCGACGTGGATTGAACAGCTTAAGGCAAGTAGCTGGAGGGTGAATCATTGGGTCCTCGTTTCCGACAAGTAAAGAGTGGGGGAACTTCAGACTTTGGATTGAATAATGAAGGGGTACTATGTTTCTGTGGGAGAGTCTGTGTACCGAAGGATACTGATTTGAGGCAGTCTATACTGTGAGAGGTGCATAGTAGTCCTTATGCTATACATCCTGGCGGGAATAAGATGTACCGAAACCTTCAAAAGTTATATTGGTGGCCAGGTCTTAAGTTTGAAGTCACCGACTTTATGAGTAAATGTCTGACTTGCCAACAGGTTAAGGCTAAACATTAGTTACCTTCAGGATTGCTTCAGCCAGTCAAGATTCCACTTTGGAAGTGGGAGAGAGTAACTATGGATTTCATAAGTGGGATACCCCTAACGCCTACTAAGAAGGATTCGGTATGGGTCATCATGGATCGATTGACCAAGTTTACCCATTTCATACTAGTGCATACTGATTACTCGTTGTAGAAGCTGGCTAAGCTGTATGTCTCAGAGATAGTGAGACTGCATGGGGTTCTGGTTTCCATAATTTCTGATAGGGATCCTCGCTTTACGTCTTGGTTCTGGAAGAAGCTGCATGAAGCTCTGGGTAGAAAGTTAGACTTTAGTACTGCGTTCCATCCTCAGACAGATGGTCAGTCGAAAAGGGTGATTCAATTACAGGAAGACATGTTAAGGAGTTGTGTGATAGACTTCCAGGGAAATTGAGAAGGTTACTTGCCGTTGGCAGAGTTTGCGAAACAAAATCCATAGTCACTCTTTCGCATTTCCACTTGGGAATCATGACTGGCTGCAATAAACCAGATGATACCTGATGCTCAGCTTTAACTTGCTGACAAATTAATGATTTAGAAACTAATTCTGAAATATCCTGTTTCATGCCATGCCACCAATAAAGCTATTTCAAATCATTAGACATTTTCGTGCTTCCTGGGTGAATTGATAAACAACTACTATGTGTTTCGTTCAAAATAATCTGAATCAACTCTGAATTTCTCGGAACACATATTCGGCCTTTAAATCTTAAACAATCATCAGAATCAACTAGAAACTCTGAATCAGGGTTCAAATCACATTGAGCTCATTTTACTAACATTTCATTATCAACTTCCTGAGCTTTGTAAATCTGCTGTATAAACAATGGTCTCGCTTTCAACTCAGCTACAATCGAGCCATCATCAAATAAAGCTAACTGTGTATTTACTGCATGTAGAGCAAACAAAGATTTTCGGCTTAATGCATCAGCAATGACGTTTGCTTTTCCTGAATGGTAATCAATCACTAGCTCATAATCTTTTAGCAATAGCCATCTCCACTGTCGCAAATTCAATTCTTTTTGAGTCATCAGATATTTCAAACTCTTATTATCTGAATAAACATGACATTTCTCACCAAACAAATAATGGAACCATGTAACAGTCCGGTTTTGACCCTAGTCAGAATAGTGGTTTCGGGACCACAAATCTGAGAAAAAAATATTTAAATAATATTTTTCGTGTTTATGATATGTGAATTAGTATGTGTGAAAGTTTCGTATTAAAACTTAACTATTTGTGTGATTAATTTGCAAAAAGGACCTAATCGCGTAAAAGGTAAAAACTGTGTGCTAGATGTTAAAAGTGCTTTTTTGATTTGGATTTATAATTGTGAGGTCCTTATGTGGTTATTTGACCAAACTTATGATTAAATGACATTAGTGGACATTAGTTGTTGGCATATCAATGTTTTAATGCATGGGTAATATGGTAAAATACATATTAAAGTAAATTATATGAAAACAAATTAGAAAATGATGCCATAATAAGTGTTCATCCACCAAAGTTGAAGAAGAGAAAGAGAGAATAAAACATTTTAGGGTTTCGACACATTAGAAGCTTAATTTGGGTATGTTTTTGCTTCAATTTTTGATGATTTCTACGTTTTTGTGATCGTTGCTTAGTATACTATCAAGCCCATGTCTCAATTTTTTATTTTGTTGGTGATTTTGAGTTATGCCATTGATGAAACCATGAGTTTTGTGATGTTAGTGGATCAATTATGGAAACTTGATGTTGGGTTTAAATGTTGTCTTTGAATTTTTGATGAAATTGAGTATTATGAGTTAAATTGTAAAAATGTTATTTTGAGGGACTAAAATGTGAAATAAATGAAATGTATGGACTTATATGAGAGTCATGAAGATTCGGCTAAGCTTTTGTACAAGCAAATTTTGTGTATTTTGTGATTTTGTGAATTAGGGACTAAAGTGTCGAAATGTGAAAATATTTTGGGCTATTTTGCAAAATATCCTAATTGTGTGTATATGAACTATTTTGAATGATTTGGTGAATAAAAGGATTAATTTAGAACACTTATAGATCAAGAAAAGTGGAATTCAGATTTAGATCGAGAGAAGTCGAAGATTATTGAACGTTCGAGGTGACAACTTCGAGTACGCGGTAAGTTCGTAGTAGAACATGATATAATAAGTATATGTTGCTGTTTTGATTATGCATAGATGTATGAATAATTGAGCTGAATGTATACAAAGATGAATCAAAAGTATTTGGCACTAAGTGTGCGATTTAAACTAGCTTCGCCTACTTGAGGCACTAAGTATGCGATACCGACTTAGCTTCAGTTAATTGAGATGGCACTAAGTGTGCGGAATTGTTCTAGCTCCGGTTAACTTTCATAGTACTAAGTGGGGGATGTTTAAATTACGAATAATTTACTGAAAGTCTTATAATATTCAACGAGAGGTAAGTATGAAAGTGAATAAGTACAGAAAACTTCAGGTATGTATGATACCTAAGTGGTAGATAATATTATATATGTTAAGTTCATGGAATTGATATGGTCATATGGATTGAAAATATGTAAATACTAGTGTGTCGATGTTTTATGTTTTTATGTATTGTTGATGATTTTAGTACGAGCTTACTAAGCTTTTGAAAGTTTACTTTGTGTGTGTTTACATTGTTTTATAGATATCGAAGCTACTACAAGCTCAAAGATCATCAAGGATCGTCACCACACTATCGAATCTTATTTTGGTACTTTTGAAAATGCATATCTTTTTGAAGTATGGCATGTATAGGCTAGTAGTTGGATAAGTATGTTTTGGTGTTGGATATACTTAGCCATGTGATTTGGCTAAATTGTGATTGAACTCGTAATTGTGAATGACTTATAGTATATAATGATAAGTTGCAAATGTGGTATGTTTTAGTTGGTAAGTCTTGGTAAGTTTAAACTAAGATTTAATGAGGTATGGAAGGAAATGTTTTGGTATGAATTTACCTTGTGTTTAGCACGAATTGCACGAATTGGTAAGGTTTATGAGTAGGGAAATGGTTGATATAGTTATTTTATAAATGATGAATGCTATAGCATAAATATTGGCTGAATTGGAGGAAAAATTATGCTTGTTTTCTTTGGTTGTAGGTTGAACCCATTTGGGGTGGCAAATTGGCTATTCAAATGGCCTATTTTTGTCCACACGGGTAGAGACACGGGGGTGTGTCTCAGTCGTCTGCGACACACGGCCATGTTGCACTGTCATGTGTCCCCTAGGGTACCCTTTAGTTGTAAGTCAGGCTCACACACGGGCTAGACACAGGGGCATGTGGTCTGGCTGTGTGACCCTAATTGGTATGTTGACGTCACAAACAGAATACCCCCTATTTTTGGCACGGTGTAGAACATTGCCAGGATACGGGCTTGTGGATAGCACACGGGCTAGACACACGGGTGTGTAGTTTGGCGGTGTGAGCAAGTCAGTAACTATGCCCTGTTTTGCCATGGCTTTAACATACGGGCGTGTCTAGACCGTGTGAGGCACACGGCTTGTTCACACAGGCGTGTGACCTTTTATAAGTTGAAAATTTTTATAATTTCTGAAACTTTTATATGTTGTCAATTTGGTCCTGAATGCATGTTTAAGCATTGTATACTCAATTTTATGTGAATATTGAATGTGAATGAATGACTTTTATTAGTAATGAGATGATATTTGATGTGTGGTGGTTTTGATTTGAGTTATGAGTCCGGTAATGCCTCTTAACCTATTCCGACGACGGTTATGGGTTTGGAATGTTACATTTTATTGGTATCAGAGCTATGGTTTAGTTGATTCTAGGATTACCATAGCATATGTAAGTTTAGCTATACATGCCATATTTATGAACTGCAATAGTGTGTTGAATCCTGATGTTGAAATGGACTTTTATATAGCAAATGGATCCCGAAAGAGCTATAGCAGACGATGTTGAAAGCAATACGCCTGCTCCCGCGCAATGGACAATGCAAGTTGATTTTCGACCGTCTACAAGTAGCCGTGATGGTGAGGCTAAACAAGCCTTCTATCAGATGATGAATGATTGGTTCACCTAATATATTAGAACCAATTCGGCTGTACAACAACCTCCACCCCTAGTTAATCCTCCTCAAACTCCTATTATGCCACCAGTGAATTCGATATAGTTGAGTAAACCACCAGTTGATAAGATTAGAAAATATGGGGCTGAAGAGTTCAAAGCTACAACAAGTGATGACGCCGAAAATACCGAGTTCTGGTTAGAGAACACGATAAGAGTGTTTGACAAGTTGTCTTTGAATCCTGATGAATGCATAAAATGTGTTGTTTCCCTCTTGAAAGATACAACGTATCATTGGTGGAAGACTTTGACATCTATGGTTCTGAGTGAACGAGTTACGTGGGATTTTTTCCAAGCTAAGTTCCGGAACAAATATATTAGTCACACATTCATTGATCAGAAACATAAAGAGTTTCTCGAGCTTAAATAAGGCCGTATGTCTGTCATAGAATACAAATGAAAATTTGTAAGGTTGAGTTAGTATGCTCGTAAATGTGTATTTTCGGACGCAATAATGTGCAAGAGATTTGAAGACGGTTTGAACGAAGATATTTGTTTGTTAGTCGGGATTTTAGAAATCAAAGAATTTGTTGTGCTTGTTGAACAACATGTAAAGCTGAAAATCTTGGGAAAGAGAAATGAAAGGCTAATTTTGAAGCTAGAAAGGTACGAAAGAGATCATCGGGCAAATCATTTCAATCTGGATCCAAGAAGTTTAGAGATGATAGCAGTCGTTCAAAGCTTAGTATGGGACATTCGAATAGAGATCGTGCTAGATCGTAATCGAATTTCAAATCTTCAGCTACATCTATTACCAGTGTTGCCAATGCAAAGAATGAAAAGCCTGAGTGTGATTAGTGTGGAAGATGACACTTCGGTGAATGCTGGGGAAAAAGTAATAACGGAGCTTGTTATAGTTGTGGTTCAAGAATTCATTTTATAAAAGATTGCCCAGATTTAGTTGAAAAAAATAATGTTAAGAATCTGAGGCAGAGTGGTAATGTTTCTCGTGGTAGACCTCCCAAAAATTCAGGAAATGTAAGTGGTAGTCAAAGAGGAACGAAAGACACAACCATTAGATCTAAAGCTCGTGCACCTGCCAAAGCTTATGCTATCTGAACTCGCGAGGAAGTTTTATCGCCAGATGTGATTACGGGTACATTTACTTTTTATGATACTTCTGTGATTGCTTTGATAGATCCTGGATCGACACATTCATATATATGCATGAACTTAGTGAACAGTAAGACTTTGCCTGTAAAGTCTACTGAATTTGTAATTATAGTTTTGAAACCCTTGGGCAGATGCGTTCTAGTTGATAAAGTCTGCAAGAATTGTCCGTTAATGTTTTGAGACAATTATTTTCTAGCTGATCTAATGTTATTACCTTTTAATGAGTTTGATATAATTCAGGGTATGGATTGATTAACTTTGCATGATGCTGTGGTGAACTACAAACGGAAAACTATTGATTTGAGATGCAAGAATAATGAAATAGTTAGAATTGAATCTAGTGATTTGAATGGATTGCCTGCTGTAATATCTTCGATGAAAACTTTGAGTATTGTGAGAAAGGGTTGTGAAGCTTATTTTGCATATGTGATTGATTCGAGAGTATCAGAAAAGAAAGTTGAATTAGTGCCTGTTTTCTGTAAGTTCTCTGATGTGTTTCCTAAAGAACTTCCGGGATTACCCCCGATTAGAGAGGTAGAGTTCGGTATTGAATTGGTACCTGAAACTACTCTGATTTTAATAGCTCCATATAGAATGGCTCCGACCGAGTTGAAAGAATCAAAGTCTCAGTTGCAAGAGTTGACTGATAGAGGGTTTGCTAGACCAAGTTTCTCACCTTGGGGTGCTCTAGTTCTATTCGTGAAAAAGAAAGACGGTACGATGAAAATATGTATAGATTATCGCAAGTTGAACAAAGTGACTATCAAGAATAAGTATCCCCTGCCCCGAATTGATGATATGTTTGATTAGTTGAAAGGAGTTGATGTGTTTTCGAAAATAGTTTTGAGATTAGGCTATTATCAGCTGCGAGTTAAAGACTCAGATATTTTGAAGACTGCTTTCAGAACGAGGTATGACCACTATGAATTTTTAGTTATGCCTTTCGGATTGACTAATGCACTTGCTATCTTTATGGATTTGATGAATAGAATTTTCAGACTGTATTTAGATCAATTTGTTGTGGTATTCATTGACGACATATTGATTTATTCACGTGATGAATCCAAACATGCCGAGCATTTGAGAATAGTGCTACAGACTCTGCGAGATAAATAGTTGTATGGGAAGTTTAGTAAATGTGAGTTCTAGTTGTGAGAAGTTGGTTTCCTGGGTTATATTGTCCTGGGTCATATTGTATCAGCATCTGGTATTCGGGTTGATCTGAGCAAAATTTCAACTATTTTAGATTGGAAACCTCCGAGGAATGTCTTTGAAGTCCGCAGTTTTCTGGGACTTGCTGGTTATTATAGAAGATTTTTGAAAGGTTTCTCCATGATTGTGACTCCGTTAACAAAATTGTTATAGAAAGATGTGAAATTTGAGTAGTCTGAAAAATGTCAGAATAGCTTTGAGCAGTTGAAAGCTTTGTTGACTGAAGCTCCGATATTGGTACAACCAGAATCGGGTAAAGATTTTGTGATTTATAGTGATGCTTCGTTGATCGGTTAGGGATGTGTTTTAATGCAAGAAGGAAAAGTTATTGTGTATGCTTCGAGATAGTTGAAGCCGTACGAAAAGAACTATCCGACGCACGATCTTGAGTTAGCTGTGATTGTGTTTGCCTTAATGATTTGGCGCCATTACTTGTTCGATGAGAAATGTCACACATATTCAAATCATAAGGGTTTGAAGTATTTGATGACTCAAAAAGATTTGAATCTGTGAAAAAGAAGATGACTTGAATTACTAAAGGACTACGAACTTGTGATAGATTATCATTCGGGTTGTTGCTGATGCCCTGAGTCAAAAATCGTTGTTTCCTTTGCGTGCGATGAATGCTCATTTGGTTCTATCTGATGATGGTTTAGTTTTAGCTAAATTAAAAGCAAGACCTTTGTTCTTACAGTAGATTATCGAAGCTCAGCAGGTTGATAATGAGATTTTAGCTAAAAGAGCTCAGTGTGATGTAGAGACTGATACAAAATTCAAAATTGATAAAGATGATTGTCTGAGGTTTCGAGATCGAATTTGTATTCTAAGAAATCTAGAATTAATTAAAATGATTCTGAGTGAAGCTCACAGTAGTCATTTATCGGTGCATCCAAGTAGTACGAAAATTTATAACGATCTGAAACAACATTATTGGTGGTCTGGAATGAAAAGAGATATCTCTAATTTTGTTTCTAAATGTTTTATCTGTCAACAAGTTAAAGTTGAACATCAGATGCCATCTAGTTTGCTACAATCGATTATGGTTCTGGACTGGAAATGGGATCGAGTGACCATGGACTTTGTGTCGGGTTTGCCCTTGTCTCTGAGAAAGAAAGACGCAATTTGGGTTGTAATTGATCGTTTGATGAAATCAGCTCATTTTATTTCAGTTCGATTTGATTACTCACTTGATAAATTAGCTGAGTTATACATTTTTGATATCGTGAAATTGCATGGTGTGTCATTGTCGATAGTGTCAGATAGAGACCTGAGATTTACATCACAATTTTGGAAGAAGTTGCAAGATGCTCTGGGTACTAAATTGTACTTTAGTACTACTTTTCATCCGCAAACGGATGGCCAATCTGAGCGGATTATTCAGATACTCGAGGATATGTTGAGATGTTGCATTATTGAGTTTGAAGGTACGTGGGAACAATACCTACCTTTGATTGAATTTGCTTATAATAACAGTTTTCAGTCAAGCATTAAAATGGCACCGTACAAAGCTTTATATGGTCACAAATGTCGTACACCTTTGTATTGGACAGAGCTCAGTGAAAATAAGATTCACGGGGTTGATTTGATAAAAGAAACGAAATAGAAAGTGAAATTGATTTAAGAAAGTTTGAAAGCAGCTTCCGTTCATCAGAAATCATATGCGGATTTGAAAAGAAAAGACATTGAGTTTGAGATCGGTGATAAAGTGTTCTTGAAAGTGTCTCCGTGGAAGAAAGTGCTTCGATTTGGTAGAAATGGCAAATTGAGTTCGAGGTTCATCGGACCGTATGAAATTATTGAGTGTATTGGGTCGGTTGTATATAGATTGTTGTTACCATCAGAGCTAGAAAAGATTCATAATGTATTTCATGTATCAATGCTTCGACGATACAAATCCAATCCTTCGCATATAATTTTTCAGTTAAAATTGAAATTTAGTCTGATATGACTTTCGAACAAAAGCCGATCCGTATCTTATTTGCGAGGTTAAAGAATTGCAAAATAAGAAATTTTCATTAGTTAAAGTGATGTGGCATCGACACGGTATTGAAGAAGTCACGTCAAAACTTGAAGATGCTATGAGACAGCAATATCCGAATCTGTTTAACGGTAAGATTTTCGGGGACGAAAATCCCTAAGGAGGGATAATTGTAATAGTCCAATTTTGACCCTAGTTGGAATAGTGGTTTTGGGACCACAAATCTTAGTCAAAAAAATATTTAAATAATATTTTTTGTGTTTATGATATGTGAATTAGCATGTGTGAAAGTTTCGTATTAAAACTTAACTGTTTGTGTGATTAATTTGCAAAAAGGACCTAATCGCGTAAAAGGTAAAAACTATGTGCTAGATGTTAAAAGTGCTTTTTTGACTGGGCTTTATAATTGTGAGGTCCTTATGTGGTTATTTGACCAAACTTATGATTAAATGACATTAATGGACATTATTTGTTGGCATATCAATGTTTGTGGATGAATTATGGAAACTTGATGTTGGGTTTAAATGTTTTGTCTTTGAATTTATGATGAAATTGAGTATTATGGGTTAAATTGTAAAAATGTTATTTTGAGGGGCTAAAATGTGAAATAAATGAAATGTATGGACTTATATGAGAGTCATGAAGATTCAACTAACTTGTGTACAAGCAAATTTTGTGTATTTTGTGATTTTGTGAATTAGGGACTAAAGTGTCGAAATGTGAAAATATTGGGGGCTATTGCAAAATATCCTAATTGTGTGTATATGGACTATTTTGAATGATTTGGTGAATAAAAGGATTAATCTTGAACACTTATAGATCAAGAAAAGAGGAATTCAGATTTAGATTGAGGGAAGTTGAAGATTATTGAATAAACGTTCGAGTCGACAACTTCGAGTACGAGCTAAGTTCGTACGTAGAACATGATATAATAAGTACATGTTGCTGTTTTGGTTATGCATAGATGTATAAATAATTGATCTGAATGTATACAAAGATGAATCGAAAGTATTTGGCACTAAGTGTGTGATTTAGACTAGCTCCGGCTACTTGAGGCACTAAGTGTGCGATACCGACTTAGCTTCAATTAATTGAGATGGCACTAAGTGTGCAAAATTGTTCTAGCTCCGGTTAACTTTCATAGCACTAAGTGTGCGGATGTTTAAAGTACGAATAATTGACGAAATTTCTTATAATATTCAATGATAGGTAAGTATGAAAGTGAATAAGTAAAAAAACTTCAGGTATGTACGATACCTAAGTGGTAGATAATATTATATATGTTAAGTTCACATAATTGATATGGTCATATGGATTGAAAATTGTAAATACTTGTGTGTCGATGTTTTATGTTTTTATATACTGTTGATGATTTTAGTACGAGCTTACTAAGCTTTTGAAAGCTTACTTTGTGTGTGTTTGCATTATTTTATAGATATCGAAGCTACTACAAGCTCGGGAATCGTCAAGGATCGTCACCACACTATCGAATCTCATTTTGGTACTTTTGAAAATGCATATCTTTTTGAAGTATGGCGTGTATAGGCTAGTAGTTGGATAAGTATGTTTTGGTGTTAGATATGCTTAGCCATGTGATTTGGCTAAATTGTGATTGAACTCATAATTGTGAATGACTTATAGTATATCATGATAAGTTGCAAATGTGGTATGTTTTAGTTGGTAAGTCTTGGTAAGTTTAAATTGAGATTTAATGAGGTATGGAAGGAAATGTTTTGGTATGAATTTACCTTGTGTTTAGCATGAATTGGTAAGGTTTATGAGTAGGGAAATGGTTGATATAGTTATTTTATAAATGATGAATGCTATAGCATAAATATTGGCTGAATTGGAGGAAAAATTATGCTTGTTTTCTTTGGTTGTAGGTTGAACCCATTTGGGGTGGCAAATTGGCTATTCAATTGGCCTATTTTTGTCCACACGGGCAGAGACATGAGAGTGTGTCTCAGCCGTGTGTGACACACGGGCATGTTGCATGGTCGTGTGTCTCCTGAGGTACCCTTCAGTTGTAAGTCAGGCTCGCACACGGGCCAGACACACGGGCGTGTGATCTGGCCATGTGACCCTAATTGGTATGTTGACATCACAAACAGAATACCCCCTATTTTTGGCACGGCCAAGCATACAGCCAGGACACGGGCGTGTGCATAGCACACGGGCTAGACACACAGGTGTGTAGTCTGTCCGTGTGAGCAAGTCAGTAGCTATGCCCTGTTTTGCCACGGCCTTGACTCAGGGGAGTGTCTAGACCATGTGAGGCACAGGGCCTGTTCACACAGACGTGTGACCTTTTATAAGTTGAAAATTTTTATAAGTTTTGAAACTTTTGTATGTTATCAATTTTGTCCTAAATGCATGTTTAAGCATTGTATACTCAAATTTTTGTGAATATTGAATGTGAATGAATGACTTTTATTAGTAATGAGATGATATTTGATGTGTGGCGGTTCTGATTTGAGTTATGTGTTTGGTAATGCCTCTTAACCTATTCTGGCGACGGTTATGGGTTTGGGGTGTTACACACCAAATCTTAAATGCAAATACAATAGCTGCCAACTCTAAATCATGCGTCAGGTAATTCTTTTCATGTGGCTTCAACTGTCTCGAGGCATAAGCTATGACTTTGCCTTCCTGCATCAAAACACATCCCAGACCATTCAACGGTGCATCAATATAGATCACAAATTCTTTACTCGATTCTGGCTGTACTAACATTGGAGCTTCAGTCAAAAAAGCTTTCAACTGATCAAAACTTTTCTAACATTTCTCAGACCATTCAAACTTTACATCTTTCTGAAGCAATCTCGTCAACAGAGACGCAATCATAAAAAAGCCTTTCACAAATCGTCTATAATAACCCTAAAGTCTTAGGAAACTACGGACCTCGAAAACATTTCTCGGAGTGTTCCAATCTATAATCGTAGATATCTTGCTCGGATCAACTTGGATTCCTGATGCTGAGACAATATGCCCTAGAAAGTAAACTTCACGCAACCAAAATTCATATTTACTAAAATTTGCATATAACGGCTCATCACGTAGAGTTTGCAATACAACTCTCAAATGCTCAGCATGCTTGGATTCATTTCGTGAATATATTAATATATCATCAATGAACACAACAACAATCGGTCTAGGTACGTTCTAAAAATTTGGTTCATTAAATCCATAAAGATAGCAGCTGCATTTGTTAGCCAAAAGGCATAACTAAAAATTCATAATTTCCATACCTCGTTCTAAAAGCTGTCTTTGGTACATTGGAGTCTTTGACTCGCAAGTGGTAATATCCTAATCTCAAATCTATCTTTGAAAACACTATGGCCCCTTTCAATTGGTCAAAGAAATCATCTATTCTAGGCAGAGGATACTTATTCTTTATAGTCACTTTATTCAATTGTCTGTAGTCAATACACATTCTCATAGTGCCATCTTTCTTGTTCACAAACAACACAGGAGCACTACAAGGTGAGAAACTTGATCTTGCAAACCCTCTGTCAATTAATTCTTGCAACTGAGCTTTTAATTCTTTTAACTCTGTCGGAGCCATTCTGTACGGAGCTATCGATATCGACATTGTTCCTGGCACTAACTCAATGCCAAACTCAACCTCTCGGATCAGTGGTAAACTCGGTAACTCTTCAGGAAACACATCTGGATACTCACACACAACTGGCACTGATTCAATGGCACTGATTCAATCTTCTTTTCAGTTACTTTCGTATCAAACACATAAGCCAAGTAAGCTTTGCAACCCTTTCTCACATATTTTTGAGCTAACATCGACGAAATCACCGCTCGCAAGCCATTTAAATTATCTGACTTAATTAAAATAATCTCATTATTTTGACATCTCAAATCTATCGTCTTTCGTTTGCAATTTATAACAGCATCATGTAGTGTTAACCAATCCATACCCAGAATTATATCAAATTTATCAAATGGTAACAACATCAGATCAGCCGGAAAACAAATATCCTGAATCATCAATGGACATTTCTTGCACACTTTATCAACCAACACACACTGGCCTATGGAATTCGATACTTTGATCAAAAATTCAGTAGACTCTATAGGCAAAGTCTTATTGGATACCAAATTCATACATATATAGGAGTGAGTAGATCCTAGATCTATCAATGCAATAACTTTAGTATCATAGAGAGTAAAAGTACCGGTGATAACATCTGGATATGACACTTCTTTGCGAGTGTGAATAGCGTAGGCTCGTGTAAGTGCTCTAGCATCAGATCTCACAGTAGTGTCTCGTGTCGCACCTCTACCACCACTCACATTTACAACATTACGGGATGGTCTCCCTCTAACTGCCGTGTTACTAGGCCTCGTACTCTGAACATTATCTTTTTCAGCTAACTCTGGGCAATCTGTGATAAAATGATTTAACGATCCACATTTAAAACAAGCCCGATCATTCGATCTACAATCACTGAAATGACATTTTCCACACTATCTACATTCAGTTCGGTTTGGAACAGTGGAGGTGGAGGTTGTTAAGTAGCCGGATTCGTTCGAACGAATTCCTTGAACCACTCACTCATCATTTGGAAGAAGGTTTGCTTAGCCTCTCTACCTTGGCTACTTGAAATAGGCTTAGAATCGGCCGGCACTGCCCCTTCAGCGAGAGCGGGTGCATTACTTTCAACATCGTCAGCTACGGCTCGAGCGAGATCCATTTACTATATGAAAAACATATTTTAACTGTCAGGAATCATCACACTATAGCAGTTTATATTTATGGCATGTATAGCTAGACTTTCACACGCTATGTTAATCCTAGAATCGACAAAATTGTAGCTCTGATACCAATTAAATGTAACACCCCTAACCCGTATCCATCACTAGAATAGGGTTACGAGGCATTACCAACCAATACACATTGTTCACATACATAACATACATATTTATGCATTCATATATAAAATACATTCAAATAATTTACATTGTCCCTTATAAGGCTCTACGAGACCTTAAAACATGCTTAGAAATGGTTCAAGACTAAACCGATAACATTTTCAAACTTTGAGAAATTTATAAACATTTTCAACATTTAAGGGTCACACGCTCATGTGAACAGGCCGTGTGCCTCACACAACAACCATACACGCTCGTGTCACAGGCGGTGTGAAAAAAGGGCATAAATACTAACTTGCACCACACAGTTGAGGACATGCCAGTGTGCCATGGCCGTGGGAAAACTGGAGGGGTTACTGACTTGGGTCACACAGCTGACCAGACTTCCATGTCCCAGCCCGTGTGCCCCACATGGCCAATAGACACTCCCATGTGTCTAGACCGTGTAAAACCTGTATGGTATATTGACTTTAATTCAAAGGTTTACCCTAGGGGACACACGGCCGTGTAGCATAATCGTGTGTCACACACGGCTGAGACACACACTCGTGTCTCGGCCCGTATGGACAAAAATAGGCTATTTGCAAAGCCAAATTGCCACCCTTTTCTCAAGCACACCTAGCAACCAAAATGGTATCATTTTAATACATTTATAGGTAGCCAAAACATGCCACTTTGTACACATATCATGCCATCTATCCTCAACCATTTCAACTACTCAATTCCATATTCAAAACATACCAAAACATTAAACCAAAATCATCACAACTTGCATAACTTTTAAATGTATTTTCATCATCTTTCCATCAACTAAATCATGCCTCTCAAATATAACAATTCATCATCTGTAAATCATACCATAATATACCATTCCTCAAGCATTAATACACCAATTTACAACTATTTAAAATAGCCAACACATAATCATACCAAACAAGCCAACACATAAGGCATTATATACATCACATATATATCACTTATCAAACACAATTCAAGCCAACTTAAATGGCCATACATATCAACATTTACAAGCCAAATCTTATGGCTAATATCATAACTCAAAACATACCAAGATGACACTAGCCTATACATGCAATATACCATATATACAAAGCTCTAAAAGTACCAATGAGATGATCGATAGTGTGATGACATTTCTCGGTGATCTCTGAGTCTGAGCTAGCTTCGATAATATATAAAATAGTATAAAATAAACATAGTAAGCTTTAAAAGCTTAGTAAGCCATACAAAAATAAAGTCATCATATGAACATTTGCATATCAATTCAAATATGTTAAGCATAGCTAATCAAATTCAAATTCACAAACCTTTCTCATTGAACATATATTTAATATCTTGATTGAGCTCATCAAATACTTCCCCTTTTCAATACTCGTATACTTGAGTCATTTATCTCATTCACATATTGTTTCTCAACTTGACTTTTCCTATTGAACCGTTCAGAATTGTTAAATATACTTGACAATCACATATATCTCGTACAATGCCATATCCCAGATGTGGTCTTACATATCACATATTGATGCCACTGTCCATGACAGGGTCTTACACGTAATCGATTAACGATGCCAATGTCCCAGACATCATCTAACACGTAATAACAATACAATGCCAATGTCTCAGACATGGTTTTACATTTAATCAGATCTCAATAACTTAATGTCATGACATTTATATCCTATACTATTCCTAAGGTTCGTACGAGACTTTCAGAGGTCGTAACTCTGTCGATTCTTGCCCGTAATTGCTTGTTCAAAATTCATAACATTTCAATGACAATTAAACACATTTAATTCAATTTAAAGACATTTATTTGCATATGAACTTACCTCGTAGTAAGAATAGAGGGACCGGATAGACTATTCGATAACTTTCAATTTCCCTCGATCTAAATCTGATTTCTTTCATTCTTGAGCTATATATATTCAAAATCAATCCATTTAATAACCAAATCAATCAATTTCATCACAAACACATATTTAAGTCAATTTGCACTTTGGCCTTAAACTTTCACATTTCTTACAATTTAGTCATTATTTCATGAAAACACAATTTACACAATTTCTTTCTAATTTCATGCTAGCAAAATTCTCTATAGGTCCCTATCAGCCCATATTTTTCATCTGTTTCACAATTTAACCCCACAATTTACCCTTTTCTCAATTTAATCCCTAATATGCATTTTTACCCAAAATCACTTTAAAAAACACGTATATCAAACACCAAGCTTTCATATTTCATCATAAAACATTCAAAAACACATGATTTCATCCATGGAACTTCACAAAATCATCATCAATTCTAAAAATTAAGACATGGGCTAGTTAATACTCGAAGCAACGATCACAAAAAACATAAAAAAAATAAAAAACTGAGCAAAATACATACCTTAATCAAGCCACACAAGTGCCGAATATTAAAGCTCTAGAATGACTTATTTTTCTTCCTTCTTTTTGGTTATGGATGATGAAAATAAAGATGATAATGCTTTTGTTTTGTTTTAACATATGTTAATTACTAATTTACTAATTTGACCTTGGTTTAAAACATTAATAAACATCAAATACATGCCCATTTATGTCCATTCCCACTATCAATGGACTAATTACAACATAAGGACCTCACATTTAATAAGTCGTGTCAATTAAGCACTTTTACCTTATGGCATGCCACTTGTGCATTTTACGCGATTTAGTCCTTTAGTCAAATTAACCACTTAAACGATAAAATTATTTTACGAAACTTTCACACATATATAATCACATGATATAAACACCAAAAATAATATTAAAATAATTTTCTAACCTCAGATTTGTGGTTACAAAACCATTGTTATGTTTAATCTAAAATTAGGCTGTTACATGCGTCATTACTTGTTTGGCGAGAAATGTCATATTTTTACTGACCACAAAAGTTTAAAATATTTAAAGACTTGAATTTGTGATAGAGGAGATGGTTAGAATTGCTACAAGACTATGAATTAGTGATTAACTATCATCCGGGGAAAGCAAACGTAATTGCTGATGCTTTAAGCCAAAAGTCTTTATTTGCTTTATGTGCTTTGAACATAAAAGTAGCTTTGTCTGATGATGGTTCGTTAGTAGCTGAGTTGAAAGTGAGACTGTTATTTCTACAGCAGATTTGTGAGGCTCAAAAATTTGATAATGAATTACAAGCAAAACGGGCTCAGTGTGAGCTGATTTCTGATTCCGATTTTTAAATAGGGCCTGATGACTATTTGATGTTTCGTGATAGAAGATGTGTACCAAGAAATTTTTAGCTTATTCAGAAGATTTTAAATGAAGCACACCATAGTTGTTTATCAGTACATCCAGAAAGCACGAAAATGTATAATGATTTGAAACAGTTTTATTGGTGGCACGGCATGAAACGCGATATCTCAGAATTTGTTTCAAAATGTTTGATTTGTCAGCAAGTCAAAGCTGAGCATCAAGTGCCATTAGGTTTATTACATCCTAGTATGATTCCTGAGTGGAAGTGGGATAGGGTAACAGTGGATTTTGTATCAGGTTTGCCCTTATCTTCAAGAAAGAAAGATGCGATTTGGGTCATTGTTGACAGATTGACAAAATCAACTTATTTCATTCCGATACGAACAAATTTCATGCTTAATAAATTGGTTGAGTTATATATCTCAGAGATTGTTCGATTGCACGGAGTACTACTATCTATTGTTTCAGATAAGGATCTGAGATTCACTTCGCGATTTTGGAAGAGATTGCAAGAAGCTTTAGGTACAAAGTTGCATTTTAGCACTGCATTTCGCTCGCAAACAAAAGTTCAATCTAAGTGAGTTATTCAAATGCTTGAGGATATGTTGCGATATTGCATTCTTGAGTTTGAAGGTAGCTGGGAGTAATATCTACCACTGATTGAATTTTCTTACAATAATAGCTTCCAATCGAGTATTAAGATGGCACCGTATAAAGCTCTATACGGTCGTAAATGTTAAACACCGTTGTACTGGAGTGAGCTCAGCGAAAATAAGAATCATGGGGTTGATTTGATCAGAGAGACATAAGAGAAACTAAAAGCAATTTGCGATAATTTGAAAGCGACATCAGATCGACAAAAATCATACGCAAATTTGAAACGAAAAGATATTGAGTTTCAGATTGGGTATAAAGTGTTTTTGAAAGTGTCATCGTGGAAAAATATATTACAGTTCAATGGAAAAGGGAAATTGAGTCAGCGATTCATCGGACCGTATGAGATTATTGAGTGAGTTGGGCCAATGGCATATCGGTTATCCTTACCGTCTGAGTTAGACAAGATACATAATGTGTTTCATATGTCGATGCTTTGATCACACCAATCTGACCCTTCACATGTCATTTACCTGACTGAGGTTAAAATTCAGTCTAATATGTCATATACTGAAGAGCCGATTCAAACTTTAGCTTGTGAGATCAAAGAGTTGACAAATAAAAGAATCACATTAGTGAAAGTATTATGGAATCGGCACGGAGTTGAAGAAGCTACATGGGAACCTAAGGATGCTATGAGGAAGCAATACCCTAACCTATTCACTGGTAACATTTTCGGGGACGAAAATCCATAAGGGGGAGAGTTGTAACAACTTGGTTTTAGCTAAACTGAAATAGTGGTTTCGAAACCACAAATTCGATGTCAGAAAATTATTTTTAATACTATTTTTGGTGTTTACAGAATGATAGCATGTATGTGTGAAAATTTCGTGAGCTAATTTTATCGTTTAATTGCTCAATTTGACTAAAATGACTGAATTGCGTAAAAAGCAAAAGTGTTGTTCTATTAGCTAAAGGTGTTTAATAGCTATAGAACTTTAAATTTAAGGTCCTTATGATGTAAATAGACCATTAAAAGGGTGAGTGAACAAGGATGGCCATGTATAAATGATTTTTAATGGTTTATATTAAAGGATAATATGGTAAATTAGTTAATTAAGTTAATAAAATATAACAAAACATGATTTTTGTTCATCTTTCTTGCTATTGCCAAAATTCAAAGGGAAAAACACCATTTTTATGCACATTAGGGTTTGGAACTTGCAAGGCTTAATTGGTAAGTGTTTTGAGCTTGAGTTTTAATGATTTTTACGTTTTTGTAATCGTTGCAGCTCAATCTAGCAAGCCCGTACCTTATATTTTGAATTTTTTAAAGATTTTGAGAGTTTCCATTGTTGAATCTATGAGTTCTTTGATGTTTAATGATAAAATATGAAAGCTTGATGATAGATTTTAATGTTTTGTAAAGTGATTTTTGACAAAAATGTCAAATAGGGATTATATTGTAAAATGTATAAATTGAGGGGTTAAAATGTAAAATAAATGAAAGTTATGGGCTGCTAGGGACCTATAGGTATTCGGCTAAGCTAGAGTATAATGAAATTATGTGAATTTTGTGTATTTGTGAAATAAGGACTAAATTGTAAAAATGTGAAAGTTTAATGCTAATATGCAAATATGCCCAAATGAGTAATTTTGAATTCATATAGATCAAGAAAGAAAGAATTTGGATTTAGATCGAGGAAAAAGCAAGGTTGTCGAATAGTCGATCCGATCAGTCAATTCCGAAAACAAGTTCTGCGAAGCTAGCTCAGATCTGAGAATCATCAGAGGCTTCGTCACACTATCAGTCATCTATTTGGTACTTTTTAAGCTATATACATATGGTATATGGCATGTATAGGCTTGTGTCATTTTGGTTTCTTTGATGAATATGTATTTTAGCCATTTAAGTTAGCTGATGACCGTGAACTTGATGATGTTACTAATTATGCAAATGGTATTATTTGAGTTGGTAACAGACCTATAATGAATGAATGGGATTGAAATGGTTATGTAATATCCCGAATTAAGGCCTAATCAGAATAGTGGTTTCGTGACCACAAATCCGAGATAGAAATAATTATTTTATAATTATTTTGAGGTTTATGATATGATTGCATGATTGTGTGAAAATTTTGTGAAGAAATTCTATGCATAAAATGCTTAATTTGAAGTTAGGGACTAAATCGAATAAGTAGCAAAACTTGCATTTTAGAAGTTTTTAGTATGAAATTGCTTTGAAATATTAATTAGGAGGTCTTAAATAGCAATTTGACCAATTTCTAAAATTTTGGACAAAAATGGGCTTGTATATGAAAATTTTCAAAGAAAGGTATTAAGGGCATTTTGGTCATTTGGATAATTAATGAAATAAAATGGGAAAAATGACACAAAATAGTCATCTTCCCCATTTAGTTGTTGCCGAATGCTCTATCTCACCATAGCTAGGGTTTCTTCAACTTTCAAGCTTCATAGTAAGTGATTCTAAGCCCCGTTTTTAATGATTTTTACGTTTTTGAGATCCCGGTAGCTCGATTAAGCTTATGTTAGCAATAATTTAACCTAGGGTTTATATTTGGAAAAATACCCATAGGTGAAATTTGTGTATTTTAATGTTTTATGATAGAATATGAGGTTTTATATTATGTTAGACAACTTGCACTACTCGATTTTAAGCAAAAACGAGTAAAAGGGCTTAATCGGTAAAAATACCTAATAGTCACAAGTACATGTTAGAGTGAGAATTTGATGTTTCCATAGAAGGGAAAAGTGATCAGCATTTTGTAAAACATAAGAATAAGGAATAAAGTTTAATCCCGAGCCTAGGGGCAAAAATGTAAATATGCAAAAGTTTAGGGGTAAAATTGTAATTTTTCCAAAATTTGAATTAAGGATTAATTTGATAATGTGAGTATTAAATAAGCTAAATGTGTTATTTTAGATCAAGAAAGACGTGGAAACGACCCCAATCGAGGAAAAGAAAAGATTGTGGACTAAATTGCAAAATCTTTGTATTTTGGTACCAAGGAAAGTTCATGTGTAAATAATGTAGCATAATTGTTATTTTTAAGTCATTGATGTCAATTATGTGATATGCTGATTTTATCATGAAATATATGCTTTGTGGTTAATTTGAATAAAATGCAAATTATGTGAATTACTTGTTAAACATAATTGTTACCAGAGAGTATTGGTTAGGCATTCTACGGAAGACGGCAAGGATATGTGTTCGAGGAAAATCCCGTTTGAACCTTAGGAATAGATTAGGATACAAGTGGCATGTCACTAGGATGGTTGAGCATCTGAACTCGTTGAGTTGAGTCCGAGTTCACTTATGGATGCGAATGTTCGAACTCGTTGAGTTGAGTCCGAGTTCATGAGATGTAACTAGGCATCCGAGCTCGTTGAGTTGAGTCCGAGTTCACTTATGGATGCGAACACCCGAGCTCGTTGAGTTGAGTCCGAGTTCGCTTATGGGCGGGTTACATGATTGCTTGATTGCATATGTGGCACTTATGTGCAAGTTATCCATGTATCCGAATTATATTCCGATGTGTTCAACGGGTAAAGTTCTACTCAAATGGAGGAATATTCGAGATGTAAAGAGACGTATTGGTAAGTGATGTGAAATGGATATTTTGGACAGGTATGTATTTAACCCTCGGGTTGAGTATTGATACAATCACGGTAAGGTAACAAGATGATGAAAAATGGTTAGAAATGTGATATGTGTTTTGGTAATGCATGCTAATGTTGTTTGGTATGATTGCTTTGTTATGTTACTTATTATTTGCATATGAACTTACTAAGCATTTATGCTTACTCCCTCCTTCTTACTCATTGTAGTTTTGGACAAGCCAGCTCAGGAGTCGGGATAGGTCGAAGGATCAGTCACACTATCCGGAAGAACTTTTCGGTAAATGGCTTGTAAATTTAAGTATGGCATGTATAGCAATATACCTATTTTGTGTAAATGATCTTATGATATGGTGATGGAATGGTTGAGGAAATGCTTGATAATGATAAATTATGGAAATGGTTAGTTTAGATTATGTTTGATGTTATGGAAAATTAATAAGTTATCTAATTCATGAAAACTCATAAAAAGGATGAAATTGTCATAAACAGAATATTGCAGCAACACTGATGTGAGTTTGAAAATTTACTAAAAATCATAGAAATTTAATTTGGTGATGAATTAAATATAAAATTGAATCTTATTATGTCTAGTTTCACATGAAACAAATGAAACAGGTAAAGTAATTATATGTTAGAAGATATTTGAATTTTAGTGAAACAGGGTCAGAGCAGTTTCTGGATCCCCTGTTTCAACTTTAAAACTTCACCATAAATTGTACAGATATAATTAGGTGTTTTATTTTATATTATCAGAATCCTTATTGAGTCTAGTTTCAGGATAAACAAACTTCATAGTCATATGAATTTTATACAAAGAGAAATCTGTTCGTAGTAAACAGAGGTCAGACCAGTCAAGTCCTGAAACAGGGGTAACTTTAACTAATAAACTGTACTAATTGGTCCAACCAAAAATTCTAGAAAACAATTAGTAGATAGTTATATGAGTCTAGATTCAGGGAAAATTTACGGATCTTGATTTTGAGTTTCGTAACTCGAGATATGATTTTTCTTGTGACTGTGACGCAAGTAGCTTAAAAGCTGTGAATGTAGAAACAAATAATCTAAAGTTCTTAAAATGTTAAATTAAGTTTAGTAACACCTCATACTCGACTCCGGTGACGGTCTCGGGCGTGGGGGCGTTACATTTAGTGGTATCAGAGCAGGTTTAGTTAGTTCTCGGACTACGTGTTGTGTGTACGAATTTTGCTATACATGCCATATGTATAAATTGTGATAGTGCGACGACTTCTGACATTTTTAAATGATTTTTTTTATAGTAAATGGATCCCGATCCAGTGTGGCAGATGAAGTAGAGAGTAATGCGCCATGACTCGGCTGAAGGAAGCGCGATGCTGAAAATCCACCTCCTCTTGTTGGGGAGGAGGAGGAGAAAGGGTCGGGAAGCCTTTCTCCAAATGATGAGTGCATGGTACACCGAGTTCGTTAAATGCACGAACCCAAATGTACAACCTCCCCACCTCCCCAATTCCTCAACCTGTGCCCCGATGCCTCAAGGTATGGATCTCGATGAAATTTCATAGAACTCAGTTGATAGAATCCGCAAGCAAGAAGTAGAAGAATTTAAAGCAAATATTGATGATGATGCCGAGAAAGCGAGTTTTGGCTTGAAAATTCTATCGGGTATTTGATGAATTATCTTGTACACTGAAGAATGTTTGAAATGCGCTATATCTTTGTTGAGGGATTCACTTATAATTGGTGGAAGACTTTGATTTGGTGGTACGAAAGAGAAAATAACTTGGGAATTCTTTCAAGAAGAGTTTGGAAGAAATATATTAGTGAAAGATTTATTGATCGAAGCGTAAAGAATTTCTTGAGTGAAGCAAGGTAATATGATGATTCTGAGAATATGAAAGAGTTTGTTCGATTAAGTAAATATGCGAGAGTATGTTCCTACAGAGGCCAAGATGTGCCGACGATTTGAAGACGGGCTCAACGAAGATATCAAGGTATTTGTTGGAATTCTTGAATTAAAAGAAATGGTAGTCTTGGTTGATCGAGCTTTCAAGGTGAAGAACTACTTAAAAGAAAAGAAAAGGTAGAGGTGAGACTAGAAGCTGGAAGAAAAGACCGATGAGCGTTCATTCTCTCAAAGCAACCTAGAAAATCAAGGAATATGAATCCTCGTTCCCAAACTGGTGGGCAATCATATGGGAATTATAAGAAGCAAAATGTGGGTCCTAAGTCCCCGGACTACTTACTGACCGGTGTAGTAGGGAATTCGAGATTTGTTAAACACGAGTGCAATGCGATGTGGTAGGAATCATTTTGGTCCGTGTAGAGCAAATGAATGTTTTCGATGTGGTTCTCGGATCATTTTATTAGAGAGGCGCGAGAGAGAGCTGAAAAACAAAAATTTCAGAATACAAAAACAAGTGGGGCGAATTCGAGAGGAAGATATCCAAGAAAAACTGGGAGCGAAGCAAGCAGTAAGAATGTAGCCAGGGATGCACCAGTTAGACCTGAAAGAAGGGCTCCGGCTAGAACTTATGCTATTAAAGCGCGTGAAGATTCTTCCTCACCTGATGTGATTATCGGTACATTTTCTCTCTATAATGTTAATGTTATTGCTTTGATTGATCCCGGTTCTACTCATTCATTTGTGTGCATGAAATTGGTGTCTAGTATGAATATACCTGTTGAGAACACAAAATTTATGATTAGAGTGTCGAATCCGTTAGGCAAATGTGTGATTGTTGATAAAGTATGTAAGAAATGTCCTTTAATGATTGGGATCATTACTTTCCTACCGACTTGATGTTGTTGCCGTTTGATGAGTTTGATGTTATTTTGGGTATGGATTGGTTGACATTGCATGATGCTAAAATAAATTGCAAAGAAAAGGTTATAGAATTAAAGTGTGAAAATGGTGAAACTCTGCGGGTTGAATCAGATAAATCAGAGGCATTGCCTAGTGTGATTTCTTCAATGTCGGCTCAAAGATATCGAGAAAGGGTTATGAAGCTTATTTGGCATATGTAATTAATACAAAAGAAGTTGAAAAGAAAGTTGAATCGAGTCTTAGGTTGTGTGTGAATTTGCGAACGTATTTCGGAAGAATTGCGGGTTTGCCTCGGTCGAGGGAAGTAGAATTTGGTATTGATTTGATCACAGGAACGACTCCGATTTCGATTGCTCGTATAGAATGGCACCAGCAGAGTTGAAGGAATTAAAGTCGCGATTGCAAGAGTTGGTGATAAAGGCTTTGTGAGACCGAGTTTTTCACCTTGGGGTGCTCCGTGTTATTTGTAAAAAGAAGGATGGTTCTATGAGGTTGTGTGTTGATTATCGGCAATTAAACAAGGTAACAATCAAAAACAAGTATCCGTTGCCAAGAATTGATGATTTGTTTGATCAACTAAAAGGAGCGACATGGTTTTCAAAGATTGACTTGAGATCCAGGTATTATCAACTATGGGTAAAAGAGTCGGATGTGCCTAAAAGCGCTTTTAGAACAAGGTATGGTCATTATGAATTTTTAGTTATGCCATTTGGGTTGACAAATGCTCTCTCTTTGTGTTTATGGATTTAATGAATCGCATATTCACCATACTTGGACAAATTTGTTGTGGTGTTTATAGATGATATTTTAATTTATTCAAAAGATGAGACAGAGCATTTGAGCATTTGAGGATAGTTTTGTAAACTTTGAGAGATAAGCGACTATATGCTAAGTTTAGTAAAAGTGAATTTTGGCTCAGAAGTCGGATTTTTGGGTCATATTGTTTGGTGATGGTATACGGGTTGATCCTAGTAAAATTTCAGCCATTTTGATTGGAAACCACCAAAAATGTAAGGCGAAGTTAGAAGTTTCTTGGGGTTAATGGGTATTATCGGCGGTTTGTAAATGGATTTTCTATGATTGCTGCTCCTATAACTAGATTACTCCAAAAGGATGTTAAATTTGAATGGACAGAGAAATGTCATGAGTTTTGAAGAATTGAAAAAGTTATTAACAGAGGCACCAGTGTTAGTACAGCCCGAATCAGGTAAAGAATTTGTGGTGTATAGTGATGCTTCTCTAAATGGTTTGGGGTGTGTACTCATGCAAGAAGGAAAAGTGGTGGCTTATGCTTGAGGCGATTAAAACCTCATGAGAGGAATTATCCTACTCACGATTTGGAATTGCATTTGCGGTGGTGTTTGCTTTGAAAATTTGGCGACATTATTTGTATGGTGAAAAGTGCCGGGTATATACCGACCATAAAAGCCTTAAGTACTTGATGTCACAAAAAGACTTGAATTTAAGACAGCGAAGATGGTTGGAGTTATTGAAAGATTACGAGCTTGTTATTGATTATCATCCGGGAAAAGCGAATGTAGTTGTCGATGCTTTGAGCAGAAAGTTGTTGTTTGCTTTGAGAGTTATGAACACTCAGTTGAAAGTGTCAGATGATGGTTCGATTCTAGCAGAGTTAAGAGTAAAACCGATGTTTTTACAAGAAATTTCTGAAGCTCAGAAAGATGATCAAGATTTACAAGCCAAGAGAAAGCGGTGTGAAGAAGTTGATCTGAGTCGATTTGAGAATCGGTTCGATGGATGCTTAATGTTTAAAGATCGGATTTGTGTCTGAAGAATGAGGAATTGATTCAAAAGATCCTACTGGGAAGCACATAGTAGTTGTTTCTCAATTCATCCGGGTAGTACGAAAATGTATAATGACTTGAAGAAAATGTATTGGTGGAATGGAATGAAAAAGGATATATCAGAGTTTGTGTCCAAATGCTTAATTTGTCAACAGGTGAAAGCTGAACACCAAGTGCCTTCGGGATTACTTCAGCCTATTATGGTTCCTGAATGGAAATGGGATCGGATTACTATGGATTTTGTATCAGGATTGCCATTGACTCGGGAAAGAAAGATGCCATCCGGGTAATAGTTGTGATTGACTAAGTCGGCTCATTTTATCCCGGTACGTATGGATTATTCTCTTAACAAGTTGGCTGAATTGTATATTAGAGAAATTGTTAGACTACATGGAATACCATTGTCGATTATTTCAGATAGAGATCCAAGGTTTACCTCGCGGTTTTGGCAAAAGTTGCAAGGCGCGTTAGGTACAAAGTTAAATTTCGATCTTGCTTTTCATCCACAAACCGATGGACAATCGAGAGAGAGTAATTGATTCATGAAGATATGCTCGGATGTTGTGTATTGGAATTTCAAGGAAGTTGGGAAAAATATTTACCGTTGGTAGAATTTGCTTACAATAATAGTTATCGACGAGCTTGAAAATGGCACCTTATGAAGCATTGTATGGTCGTAAGTGTCGAACGCCTTTGTATTGGGTGAACTTAAGGAAAATCAGATTTATGGAGTTGATCTAATAAAAGAAATCGAAGAAAAAGTGAAGGTAATTCGAGATTGTTTGAAAGTTGCTTGAGATAGACAGAAATCTTATGCGATTTAAACGAAGGACATTGAATTTCAAGTTGGTGATAAAGTATTTTTAAAGGTGTCTCCGTGGAAGAAAGTTCTCAGATTTGGACGGAAGGGCAAATTAAGTCCGCGTTTTATCGGGCCGTATGAAATAATTGAAAAAGTTGGACCGGTAGCATATCGGCTAACTTTACCACCTGAATTAGAAAAGATTCATGATGTGTTCCACGTATCTATGTTACGCCGGTATCGTTCGGATCCTTCACATGTAGTTTCACCAATAGAAATTGAACTACAACCAGATATGACTTACGAAGAAGAACCGATTAAGATTTTAGCTCGAGAGGTCAAACAACTAAGGAATAAAAAGATTGCACTTGTGAAGGTGTTGTGGCAAAGGCATGGAGTAGAATAAGCTACATGGGAATCCGAAGAAACTATGAGAAATCAATACCCACATCTGTTTACCGGTAAGATTTTCGAGGACGAAAATCCTTAAAGGGGGGAGAGTTGTAATATCCCGAATTAGGGCCTAATCGGAATAGTGGTTTCGTGACCACAAATCCGAGTTAGAAATAATTATTTTATAATTATTTTGAGGTTTATGATATGATTGCATGGTTGTGTGAAAATTTTGTGAAGAAATTCTATGCATAAAATGCTTAATTTGAAGTTAGGGACTAAATCGAATAAGTTGCAAAACTTGCATTTTAGTAGTTTTTAGTATGAAATTGCTTTGAAATATTAATTAGGAGGTCTTAAATAGCAATTTGACCAATTTCTAAAATTTTGGACAAAAATGGGCTTGTATATGAAAATTTTCAAAGAAAGGTATTAAGGGCATTTTGGTCATTTGGATAATTAATGAAATAAAATGGGAAAAATGACACAAAATAGTCATCTTCCCCATTTAGTTGCTGCCGAATGCTCTATCTCACCATAGCTAGGGTTTCTTCAACTTTCAAGCTTCATAGTAAGTGATTCTAAGCCCCGTTTTTAATGATTTTTACGTTTTTGAGATCCTGGTAGCTCGATTAAGCTTATGCTAGCAATAATTTAACCTAGGGTTTATATTTGGAAAAATACCCATAGGTGAAATTTGTGTATTTTGATGTTTTATGATATAATATGAGGTTTTAAATTATGTTAGACAACTTGCACTACTCGATTTTAAGCAAAAGCGAGTAAAGGGCTTAATCGGTAAAAATACCTAATAGTCACAAGTACATGTTAGAGTGAGAATTTGATGTTGCCATAGAAGGAAAAGTGATCAGCATGTTGTAAAACATAAGAATAAGGAATAAAGTTTAATCCCGAGCCTAGGGGCAAAAATGTAAATTTGCAAAAGTTTAGGGGTAAAATTGTAATTTTTCCAAAATTTGAATTAAGGATTAATTTGATAATGTGAGTATTAAATAAGCTAAATGTGTTATTTTAGATCAAGAAAGACGTGGAAACGACCCCAATCGAGGAAAAGAAAAGATTGTGGACTAAATTGCAAAATCTTTGTATTTTGGTACCAAGGTAAGTTCATGTGTAAATAATGTAGCATAATTGTTATTTTTAAGTCATTGATGTCAATTATGTGATATGTTGATTTTTATCATGAAATATATGCTTTGTGGTTAATTTCGAATAAAATGCAAATTATGTGAATTACTTGTTAAACATAATTGTTACCGAGTATTGGTTCAGGCATTCTACGGAAGACGGCAAGGATATGTGTTCGAGGAAAATCCCGTTTGAACCTTAGGAATAGATTAGGATACAAGTGACATGTCACTAGGATGGTTGAGCATCTGAACTCGTTGAGTTGAGTCCGAGTTCACTTATGGATGCGAATGTCCGAACTCGTTGAGTTGAGTCCGAGTTCGTGAGATGTAACTAGGCATCCGAGCTCGTTGAGTTGAGTCCGAGTTCACTTATGGATGCGAACGCCCGAACTCGTTGATTTGAGTCCGAGTTCGCTTATGGGCGGGTTACATGATTGCTTGATTGCATATGTGGCACTTATGTGCAAGTTATCCATGTATCCGAATTATATTCCGATGTGTTCAACGGGTAAAGTTCTACTCAAATGGAGGAATATTAGCGATGTAAAGAGACGTATTGGTAAGTGATGTGAAATGGGTATTTTGGACAGGTATGTATTTAACCCTCGGGTTGAGTATTGATACAATCACGGTAAGGTAACAAGATGATGAAAAATGGTTAGAAATGTGATATGTGTTTTGGTGATGCATGCTAATGTTGTTTGGTATGATTGCTTTGTTATGTTACTTATTATTTGCATATGAACTTACTAAGCATTTATGCTTACTCCCTCCTTCTTACTCATTGTAGTTTTGGACAAGCCAGCTTAGGAGTCGGGATAGGTCGAAGGATCAGTCACACTATCCGGAAGAACTTTTCGGTAAATGGCTTGTAAATTTAAGTATGGCATGTATAGCAATATACCTATTTTGTGTAAATGATCTTATGATATGGTGATGGAATGGTTGAGGAAATTCTTGATAATGATAAATTATGGAAATGGTTAGTTTAGATTATGTTTGATGTTATGGAAAATTAATAAGTTATCTAATTCATGAAAACTCATAAAAAGGATGAAATTGCCATAAACAGAATATTGCAGCAACACTGATGTGAGTTTGAAAATTTATTAAAAATCATAGAAATTTAATTTGGTGATGGATTAAATACCAAATTGAATCTTATTATGTCTAGTTTCACATGAAACAAATGAAACAGGTAAAGTAATTATATGTTAGAAGATATTTGAATTTTAGTGAAACAGGGTCAGAATAGTTTCTGGATCCCCTGTTTCAACTTTAAAAATTCACCATAAATTTTACAGATATAATTAGGTGGTTTTTTTATATTATCAGAATGCTTATTGAGTCTAGTTTCAGGAGAAACAAACTTCATAGTCATATGAATTTTATACAGAGAGAAATGTGGTTCGTAGTAAACAGAGGTCAGACCAGTCAAGTCCTGAAACAGGGGTAACTTTAACTAATAAACTGTACTAATTGGTCCAAGAAAAAATTCTAGAAAAAAATTAGTAGATAGATATATGAGTCTGGATTCAGAGAAAATTTACGGATCTTGATTTCGAGTTTCGTAACTCGAGATATGATTTTTCTTGTGACTGTGACGCAAGTAGCTTAAAAGCTGTGAATGTAGAAACAAATAAACAGTCTCAGGCGTGGGGGCGTTGTAGGTTATGTATGATTGGATTGGTTTTGCTAAATGAATTATACATGTAAATTATGCTCAGTAAAGCAAGTTAAATTGCTTGGTTTTTGAATAGGTTTATGGTATGGAATTGAGTATTGAATTTAGTTGAAAGGGATATGGTATGATTATGTATTGGTTGATAACTTTTGGCAGCAAAAATTGTGTCTTGAAATGGTGCCATTTGAGTTTGAATAGGTATGTGCTTAAAGGGTGGCAAATTGGTTTTGTAAATGGCCTATTTTTGTCCACACTGGTAGAGACACGAGCGTGTGTCTCAGCCGTGTGTGACACACGGTTAGGTTACACAATAGTGTGTCCCCTGGTGTTGAAATTGAATTGAAGTCAGTATGCTCCACATGGTCTCACACACGGGCGTGTGACTGGCCGTGTGGTATAAGTCAGTATACCCCTCTAAATGGCACACGGCCTAGCACGGGCATATGTAATATCCCGAATTAGGGCCTAATCGGAATAGTGGTTTCGTGACCACAAATCCGAGATAGAAATAATTATTTTACATTTATTTTGAGGTTTATGATATGATTGCATGATTGTGTGAAAATTTTGTGAAGAAACTCTATGCATAAAATGCTTAATTTGAAGTTAGGGACTAAATCGAATAAGTTGTAAAACTTGCATTCTAGAAGTTTTTAGTATGAAATTGCTTTGAAATATTAATTAGGAGGTCTTAAATAGCAATTTGACCAATTTCTAAAATTTTGGACAAAAATGGGCTTGTACATAAAAATTTTCAAAGAAAGGTATTAAGGGCATTTTGGTCATTTGGATATTTAATGAAATAAAATGGGAAAAATGACACAAAATAGTCATCTTCCCCATTTAGTTGCTGCCGAATGCTCTATCTCACCATAGCTAGGGTTTCTTCAACTTTCAAGCTTCATAGTAAGTGATTCTAAGCCCCGTTTTTAATGATTTTTACGTTTTTGAGATCCCGGTAGCTCGATTAAGCTTATGTTAGCAATAATTTAACCTAGGGTTTATATTTGGAAAAATACCCATAGGTGAAATTTGTGTATTTTGATGTTTTATGATAGAATATGAGGTTTTAAATTATGTTAGACAACTTGCACTACTCGATTTTAAGCAAAAGCGAGTAAAAGGGCTTAATCGGTAAAAATACCTAATAGTCACAAGTACATGTTAGAGTGAGAATTTGATGTTGCCATAGAAGGGAAAAGTGATCAGTATGTTATAAAACATAAGAATAAGGAATAAAGTTTAATCCCGAGCCTAGGGGCAAAAATGTAAATATGCAAAAGTTTAGGGGTAAAATTGTAATTTTTCCAAAATTTGAATTAAGGATTAATTTGATAATGTGAGTATTAAATAAGCTAAATGTGTTATTTTAGATCAAGAAAGACGTGGAAACGACCCCAATTGAGTAAAAGAAAAGATTGTGGACTAAATTGCAAAATCTTTGTATTTTGGTACCAAGGTAAGTTCATGTGTAAATAATGTAGCATAATTGTTATTTTTAAGTTATTGATGTTAACTATATGTTATGCTGAATTTTATTATGAAATGTATGCTTTGTGGTTAATTTCAATTAATATGTAAATTATGTAAGCTACTTGTTAAGTACAAATTGTTACCGAGTATTGGTTCCGGCATTCTACGGAAGACGGCAAGGATATGTGTTCGAGGAAAATCCCGTTTGAACCTTAGGAATAGATTAGGATACAAGTGACATGTCACTAGGATGGTTGAGCATCCGAACTCGTTGAGTTGAGTCCGAGTTCACTTATGGATGCGAATGTCCGAACTCGTTGAGTTGAGTCCGAGTTCGTGAGATGTAACTAGGCATCCGAGCTCGTTGAGTTGAGTCCGAGTTCACTTATGGATGCGAACGCTCGAGCTCGTTGAGTTGAGTCCGAGTTCGCTTATGGGCGGGTTACATAGTAGCTTGGCTACATATGTGGCAGTTATGTGCAAAGTTTCCATGTATCCGAATTATATTCCGATGTGTTCAACGGGTAAAGTTTTACTCAAATGGAGGAATACTCGAGATGTAAAGAGACGTATTGGTAAGCGATGAGAAATGGATATTCTGTACAGGTATGTATTTAACCCTCGGGTTGAGTATTGATACAACCATGATAAGGTAATATGATGATGAAAAATGATTAGAAATGTGATATGTGTTTTGGTGATGCATGCTAATGTTGATTGGTATGATTGTTTGTTATGTTACTTATTATTTGCATATGAACTTACTAAGCATTTATGCTTACTCCCTCCTTCTTACTCATTGTAGTTTTGGACAAGCTAGCTCAGGAGTCGGGATAGGTCGAAGGATCAGTCACACTATTCGGAAGAACTTTTCGGTAAATGGCTTGTAAATTTAAGTATGGCATGTATAGCAATATACCTATTTTGTGTAAATGATCTTATGATATGGTGATGGAATGTTTGAGAAAATGTTTGATAATGATAAGTTATGGAAATGGTTAGTTTAGATTATGTTTGATGTTATGGAAAGTTATTAAGATACTTAGTGCATGAAAACTCATAAAAAGGGATGAAATTTGCCATAAACAGAATATTGCAGCAACACTGATGTGAGTTTGAAAATTTACTAAAAATCATATAAATTGAATTTGGTGATGGATTAAATATCAATTTGAAGCTTAATATGTCTAGTTTCACATAAAACAAATGAAACAGGTAAAGGAATTATATGTTAGAAGATATTTGTATTTTAGTAAAACAGGGTCAGAGCAGTTTCTGGATCCCCTGTTTCAACTTTATAAATTCACCATAAATTGTACAGATATAACTAGGTGGTGTATTTTATATTCTCAGAATCCTTATTGAGTATAGTTTCAGGAGAAATAAACCTCATAGTCATATGAATTTTATAAAGATAGAAATATGATTCGTAGTAAACAGAGATCAGACCAGTCAAGTCCTGAAACAGGGGTAACTTTAACTAATAAACTGTACTAATTGGACCAACCCAAAATTCTATAAAAAAATTATTAGATAGGTATATGAGTATAGATTCAGAGAAAATTTACGGATCTTGATTTCGAGTTTCGTAACTCGAGATATGATTTTTCTTGTGACTGTGACGCAAGTAGCTTGAAAGCTGTGAATGTAGAAACAAATATTTCAAAATTCTAAAAATGTTAAATTAAGCTTAGTAACACCTCATACTCGACTCCGGCGACGGTCTCGGGCGTGGGGGCGTTACAGCATATGTGGCCATTTTGTAGGGCACACGGGCTAGACACATGGGTGTGTGGTTGGCTATGTGACAAGTCGTATACCCTCCAGTTTTCACACGGTCTAGCACACGGGTATGTCCTCAGCCATGTGATGCAAGTCGGTATGTATTCCCTGTTTCCACACTGCCTAAGACACGAGCATGTCTATTGGCCGTGTAAGGCATACAGCCTGTTCACATGGGCGTGTGACCCTTGTATGATTGAAAAATTTCTAAGTTTTTTCGAAATTTTTGTATGTTACCAGTTTAGTCTTGAACCATTTCTAAAGCATGTTTAAGACCTCGTAGGTCTTTATAAGGGACAATGTGATTGTATTAAATGATGTATGAGAATGATTGCTATATGTTGTGTATTGATCGATAATACCTCGTAACCCTATTCCGGTGACGGATACGGGTTAGGGGTGTTACATGCATAGTTTTTAAATTTGTGTGATTAAATTGTTTCAAACTATTTCATGTCCATTTTTTTCCAACAAATTAATCAATAGTCTAATTACTATTTAAGGACCTCCAATTTAAAATTTCATAGCAATTAGACACCTCTAGCTTCTAGAACTCAAGTTTTGTACTTTTTACAATTTAGTCCTTTTGACTAAATTAAGTTCCCAAACGTCGAAATTTTCGAACGAAATTTTCACGAAATTATTCCGTGAAATTGTAGACCGTAAAAATATAATAAAAATAAAATTTTCCTCGTCAAATTTGTGGTCCCAAAACCACTGTTTTGACTAGGCCCAAAATTGGGTTGTTACACTTAATAAGTTCACAGGTTAAAACGTTATAATTTACTCAATAATCACAGTTTTATAATTAACAAAATTAATGGCTAAGATTAACCTTGTCAATCACAATCATTCAATAGGTGAGTTTGGTAAATACAAGTCATTTAATCATTTCATTTATACAGTATCAACCATTATCAAGTCACAATATAATATCGGAAATCATTAACACATGTACAAGTCTTTCACAAGAAATTATAATAAAGTATTAGTTACATATTATTATTAGGTCATTTAACTATTAAAATTTTAGCCCGATGAATGGTACAAATAGGTATGGATATGCAGTTAACCATCCAGAACACACCAGAATGCTCAAACAATCCATACCAACCAAGAACACGTCTTGGCACTAAGTGCCTAGCCGGTAGGCTATCATCCCTCTAGAAACACACCTCGGCAGCAAATGCCAAACCCAAAGGCTTACATCCACCCCCAATAACACACCAGAATCACTGTAAATATAACCCGGTAGTCCGCAACAAATGCTGGACTCCGGTATATTCAATAGACAATAACAAGTCAAGAATCATCATCCTATCACAAGTCAATCTTGTACAGTGTGCAGTGAAACATATTGGAATGCCAATTGTATCCTATCATATGTTCATCTCGGCTCTATACAAGTAACCGTATAACATTTTACAATTCAATTTACTTGCTCACCTTATATCAATTTGTAATAACTCAAATACATATATTTATATACATTTATTAACATACCACAACACAAAAAACAATATAATATTAAAAATTATACCTAATTAAACCGTATGAACTTACCAAGGCCAAACAACAAAGATGACAACATCAGGGACTATTTGGTAATTTTCTCATTTTCACAATTAACTACTGATTCTTGATCTATACAGTAATTTTTATTTTAATTTTCAGTCCCAAATACATTATAAAATTCCATTTAATACATATGATTTATTAATTGACATTTTTCATAATTTTCCTAAAGTTTTTCACTTTGTTTAATTTAGTCCCTAATACTGAAACTTTAACATTTATCACAATTAAATCAAATTCATGCTAGCCGAGTTCTCCCTCATACATATACAGTCCATAATTACTAAAATTTCTCAAGAATTCTAAATTTTCTTTTTTATCATTTTAGTCCTTAAACACTATAATTACTAAAATCACTTTACAAAATAGTCCTATTTAACAACCAAGCTTATAAACCTATCAATAACATGTAAAAGCTTCAAATAACAACAATAGAAACTATTAAAATCTATGATAGTTTTGAAAATAGAGGTATAGGTTAGTTGGACTTAGTTGCAACAATATCAAAAACGTAAAATTCATGAAAAACGGATATCAAATATACTTACATGCATTAATCCTAAATAATCAAAACTCCCAAGCTCACAACCATGGTGTTTTTCTGGTGGAAATGGTCAAATAAAGAAGAAAACCCCACTATCTTTTGTTTTTAATTATTTAACCTTTTTTTAATTTAATAAAACTATTATAAAACACCAAATTTTAATTCACTTCTTCCACCAACCGTCCATATTAATAATTTATGACCTAATTGCAACATAAGTCCTCCAAATTTAACTATTTAGGTTATTTAGCTAAGACAAACTCAATAGCAAGCAACTTTTCCAAATTTTACAATTTAGTTATTTTTACTAAATTAACTGTCCAAACATTAAAAATTTCTAGATTGAGTTTCAATATACCCATATAATCACTCTTTAAATATTTAATTAAAAATATTTACAAACTCAATTTACAAAAATGAGGTCCCGATACTTCATTTTTAAAAACCACTAACTTTTAGTACGTACCAATTATACCTTGACTAACTGACTAAACTAAAAAAATCAATTTAAAATCATGTTTTACTATAACACTATTGTTAACTCATAAATATTAATTAAATAAATAATATTTATTGACTTACTCATCGAAACTGTGGTCCCGAAACCATTGTTTCTAACACTACTGGAAACGAGCTGTTACAGTTTAGAACTAAGTAAAAGTAATTTTAGGTTAAAAGTTTTGTATTTTTAAGATTAAAATCGAGTTAAAATATGAGTTAATTCATTGGGTTTTGGGACGGGTCGAGTCAACCCTTGCAAAAAATTGTAGCAATGTCACAACACAGAGGTTCCATATTGCGACATCCTTGGCAGGTTGCTTATGTCGTGACATCAAGGTTCAATGTCACGACACACTTTGAAAATTTTTAACTCTAGAGTATATTGATTTCTTTGTCATGACACAGAGGTGTTGTGTCGCGACATCGAGCTAAATTACTGATTTCTTGAATCTATTTTTGGTGTTGCGACACTGACTCTGTTTCGACCCTTATTCTCAAACTTCAAAGTGTTCAAATTAATTTTTTAGTCAAGTTAAAAAAAATTAAATCCTAAACTACTTATAATGTAATAATATACACAAAATTTATCAAAATCTTAAAAATAGCAAGTTTTGTTGCCAGATTCATCCATCAGCTCAATCAAGGTACATGTAAATATGCCTTTGGTTTCTTTTTCTATTAGTATTTGTCCAGCATCCATTGTGCGACTCTACCTTGCTTCTTTTATCCTGCTCTTTAAATTCACTTTTGTCCTACACTAATCACATATGCCTTTTCTGGCTCAAGGTAGTTAGGATTCTTTACAGATATTTCATGACATGATCTCCCTAACCTTTCGCTATTTCCCCCATTCTATTGGTGACCACATTTAAAGACCTTAGTTTCCCTATTGATTTTCATTGTTAATTCATTATTTTCTAAATCAATGGTAGACATAGAAGTGGCCAAGAACGGTTTACCTAATAGAATGGGTATCTCACGATCTTCCTCGAAATCTAAAATGACCAAATCAACTGGGATGATGATGTTACACACCTTAACCAACACATATTCAAGTCCTTCTTTCGATTGTACTGAAGACCTGTCAGCTAATTGTAGTGTAATCTATGTATTTCTAAGTTCCCTAGTATGAGTTTTTCATATATTGTTAAGGGCATTAAATAAATACTGGCTCTTAAGTCATATATAACCTTATTGAAGTGAATATCCCCTATCTCTATAGGAATTTTGAAGTTCCCTAAGTCTTTCAATTTTGGAGGCATTTGTTTAGAAATTATCACACTACATGACATGTCTATGTTAACCTGCTCTCCTGTTTTAATTTTCTTATGCCTAGACATAATTTCTTTTAAATACTTGGCGTATTTATGAACTTTTTCAATTAATTCAATTAGAGTAAAATTAACATTCAGATATTTGAATAAGTTTAGGAAACTTACAAACTCTACTTCATCCCATTTTCACTAATCTTCTAACCGTGAGGGGAACGGTACCTTGGCTAGTGCGGGTTCTTTCTTCAACTCATCTTTCGTCTCAACTGCTAGCTCAGTTACCTTCTCTAATTCAGGTTCATCATCAACGTTTTGAAGGATTTCCTTTTAAAGATCATCAGTATTGTCCTTGTTCTCCTCTTGAGTTAAGTTTTTCGGGTTACTCAGTACTTTACCTAAGCAAAACGCAATTGCCTTTACCTGCTCCTTTCCTTATTTTTTGGGATTCTGGTGTCAATTTGCCTTTTGATGCATCCTATCATGCTCATCAATTGGCTCATTTGATCTTCAAGTTTAGTCAATGCTTTTTTCATGTGGGTGCACTCAGATTGCACTTGTTTTCCTTCTATGCTCATTGACTGCATCTCTCCTCTTAATTCGATCTAGACGTTAACTACATATAGTATGGTCATTTGCATTGGCCCTTTCTTAAGGCTTCTACAAATACGGAGGTTGGTAGTTAGTATTTTTAATAGGTTTAGAACTGTTACCTCCCCTCTAGTTTATGCCCCATCTCAGGTTTGGGTTATCTCTCCTGCCAGGGTTGTAAGTGTTCAAATATGGGTTTCCACCCCTATTCCCAATATAGTTCATGTTCTCGAATGGATTATAAAAATAATTGCTAAGAGGTTTATCTTCACCAAACATTGAAGATGCACTGGATGTGGACTTTATGTGGTTAAGCATGTCCAAAATTTGTTGGTATTTGTCATCGTCCTGGACAACTTTTACTATAGATGGCCTCTGGCCATAAGTAAACATTCCTTTTGGCCACTAGTAAGAATTAATCACCATGTTCTCTATTAAGTCATATGCATCCTCGTATGTTCTGTTCATCGAGGCTCTTCCTGCAGTTTCATCGAGTCCTAAGCATGCGTGTGCATCGAACCCGTTATAAAATGTTTGAAGCCTCAACCACTTGAGTAGACCATGATATGGGCATATTTGAATCAAAATCTTTAAACATTCTCAGACTTCGTGGAAGTGTTCTCCTTCTAAGTGATTGAATGTAGTAATATCTCTGCTTAGTTAGACCATCTTGCTGATAGGAAAGAACTTGTGTAAAAAAATTTTCGCGAGAACTAAGAAACGGCGTTATCGATTAGGAAAAGGGGAACAAATAAAGATGAATAGCGTCATTGGTGATCCCATTAAACTTTAGTGTATCACAAAGCTAGAGAAACTATTTTAAGTGTTGGTTTGTGTCCTCCGTCATAGTTCCTTTAAACTATAGATTATTTTGGACCATCTAGATCATGGTCGGTTTAATTTCAAAATTGTTTTCCATAATGGCTGGCCTTGTAATGCTACCTTGTACCATATCCAAATTTGGTAGCTCATAGTCTCTTAGGGTTCTTTCTTCTCACGCCATAGGTGGGTTTGTTGGTAATTTTGGTGGTGGTGGTAAATCTTGTAGGTTAGTTTCATTAATCTCATCGAATAGCAGGTTCTCTTATGGTGGATTATCTGTAGTAAGTGGTTGGCTTTGCATTTGTTGTTGCTGTTCTATAGGTGTTCCCATACGTCGAGTCATACACTGAAACCGTAAAGAAAAATAAAAGTGATAATAAAAATAAAAAAATCATATCTATAACTTAAATTTTTTTTAATTATTCTATTAACGTAAAAAATAAAAATAATCTAGTGACGTTGCCTCCTTGACAACGGGGCCAACAACTTGACTGCCTCTAGACGTGCTAACATTCAGAATGTGAATAATGCTACTAAAAATATGGAATTTGAGGTGGTATCTGCAAGTTTACGAGTTAGGTTGTAATATATACTCCGAGGATTGTACCCAAGGGAAGCTAGTCCTAAATTAATATTAATCTAAACAAAAATAGATATAACTAGTACTTTAAATAAATTATATTATGATGAACATAACGTGAAAAATCATTTATGAATATATTAAAAGAAATAAACGTGCAAAATAAATTTATCATAGAAAACTTAAGATGTAATTCAACCAAATCTAAGCATGGGTGATTAGCTTACTTTGGTGATAATAACTAATTCCAATTTTAGGTTTCTACTCAATCAAATAGTCATTACACTAGCAGGATATCTCGATCTTTCACTAAACTAATGGGTTGGCAAGAACTACTTATCTCTCAACCTCACAGTCCATACTGAATTGGGGTAAGGGGTTCACGGATAGACAATACCAATTTTGGGTTAATTCAAACCTAGATGAGTTTCTAGGGTTGTTAAGCCTAGGTTTTAAGTTCTTCCTATTCCAAACTATTGATTCGTTAATAAAACTCTGTATAGAAATTAATTAATCACACTTCCACTCACTAATCTCCATAAGAGGATTAGTTCCTCATGGATTTCATAAACAATGTAAACTTGATAAAATAAATAAACATAATGAACAAATCAAGAATAAGAGTTTGAGAAGAAATCTTGGTTATATTGAATATTTGAAGCACAAAAATCCATAGATTTTACGTTGGATCTACAAATCAAATATTTCGATGAACTCGAATGAAAATAACTAAATAAATCTTATATCTAAAAAGAACTAAAAACTGAAAACTAAACTAAAAATAAAATTCTAAGTTACAAAAGCAATCATTTCTCAAGTGTCTTATGAGTCTATTTATAGTGTTAGGGTTGATCATCATCCTTAGCCTCAGGTTGGCTAACCTTTTTACGTTTATTTCCATTATGCATACCAAAACACCTTTCACTCATAATTCTTGACGTACAGGGTCGGTGTCGTGACATCTAGTGCCTGTGTCACAACAACGAAGGTAGTTTGCTTAGCTCAAGTTTAGCTTTAAGGGTGTGTCGCGACGTCTACTAGCTATTTCACGACACCAAAGGCAATCCTGGAATTTTGGTACTTTGCTCACTATGTTGCAACATTAACCTCTTGTGTTACAACATTGTGACCAACCTCGAGCTCTCAAGCTTTTGAATGGTGTCTTGTACCTCTTTCAGCCCTTAAGGTCTTAAAATGGCTCAAATTACACTTTTTATTAAATTGAAACTAAAATACGAAAACTAATTAGACATAATAGAATTGTTTGTATTCAAGCTCCTTAAGTATGAAAACTAGTTTCTAAAATCATGCTTTAAAAGATATCTTTAAAACATTTAAATCATAAGCTTGCTTAGGAGCATGCATAAAACATATCTTTAAAAGCAAAATCACATATCTTGAAAACAAAGGTTATAAAAAATCTTACTCTTAGAACTTAGATTTTAAAAAAAACCTAAGCCCTTAAAAACATAATGTTTCACACACAAATGATGATCCTGAACACTCATCGATTAACTAATGATTTAAACAAGTTTTGTTTTTCCTTTTTCATTGCTGGTAGATGGTCTGACTGGTTCGTAACATACATAAACATGCACAAATTACTTAACAAGAACACAAAATTCAAACATACGAGCAAACTAATTTCCTGGACAAATAACCTTAGCAAAACAGAGGCTTACCTTGGTTTCTAAGAATTTTGGTTCAGAACAGAGACTTAGTAAAGAGAATAATTGATACGAGAACTTTCCATGAAAATGACTTGATTTATAGGAGCCAAGTGTTTTAGTACTCTTAGTATGCCCTACTTAACTTAGGAAAAGGTTACGTTCATGGATAGTGTCCTAATTGGAAAATAAGTCAACTTCATAATTCAAGTGTAACTTGACTTTACTGGCATAGCCCAACTCACCAAACTAATTGGTAGACTTAGCTTGCTTAACTCTAGCAAATCATCCTTACCATGTCCTTTACGCGTACGCTATACGTCGATCTTGCAAAGCAGTTCAACTAAGAAAAAATGTTGTTGTATTTAGAAAAATAGAGGGAGAATGTTTCTATAAGGCATGGGAGCACTTCAAAATGTTGATTCAAAAATGCCAACACCATGGATTTCCTAAGTGGATGCGATTGCAGGTATTTTATAATAAGCTGCATGCAAACGCACGATCTGTACAAGATGGAGCAGTAGGAGGAGCCTTTATGAATAGGACGTACGAGGATGCAACTAAAATTATTGAAAATATGGCATTAAAATCCTTTCGATGGCCAGTTGAATGCTTGACATATGGCCAGAAACCTGCCACTGTCAAAGCTATTCAAGATGATGATAAGTATCAATAGATAGTGGATAAAATAAATTATATCAAATCTACTTCTACACTGTCTATGCAAGGAGGAGACAAATCACTATTCCATTTATCAACAATCCTGTCGAGGATGTGAATTACGTCAGGAATAGGGGTGGAAAGCTTTACTCGAATACTTATTATCCTGGTTGGAGAGATCACCTGAATCTGAGATGTAGAGGAAAATAAGGAATAGATCATTGTTCAAATCAAGTTAAAAATACTAATTATCAACTTCTTTATTTGCAGAAACCCCAGGATAAGGCCAACCCAATTGACCATACTGCATGTGGTCAGCGTCTGGATAGAATTGAGGGAGAGATGCAGTCAATGAGAACAGATGTCAAGTAGATGCAATCTGAGTGCACCAACTCAACAAAAACATTGACTAAGCTCGAGGATCAAATGAGCCAATTGATAAGCATGATGGGTGACATCAAAAGAAAAATTGGCATGGGTATTCCTAGTAATACAGAGTAGCAGAGAAAACCCTACACTAGAGGCAGTTACAGAGAGTACTGATGATCCTCGAGGAATTCCCAAAAGCTGAAGAAGAACCAAGGCCAAAAGAGGTAAAGACACCATAGGCTAAACCAGAAAAAGAAACATCTAAAGATATCGAAATAACAAAGACCTCATTTCTTTCGAGACTTAAAAAAAAAAAGAGGGATGAAGGCAAATTTTTAAGTTTTTTGAACCTATTTAAAACATTAAATGTTAATTGACCTTTAATTTGTAACTATCTATTTCTAATGTTCTCGAATCAAGGGATAAACTTCGTCGTATGCGTACAGATAGAATAAATAGGTTCAAGGAAAGAGACAAGTGGAAAAAGGTGAATGGCACGATAAACGATGGACTAAGACAGATAGAACAAAAAGGTTGTCCATCTATGAACCGACAATACTACTGGATGAATCTGGCAGCAAAACTTAAAATTATTTGAATTGCTTAATTTTTTCTAAATTATTCTATATTTAACTAACCTTATAGTTTAGATTCTCACTTTTATTTGATATATGTTTATTGTTAGACTAAAACATCCCCAAGATGGAAATTTGGACTAAAATAGAGTCGGTATCACAACATGGCAACCTTGTGTCATGACACTACGCATAGAATAAAAAATTGACTAAAAGCATATCGACGTCGCGACATGGTACCAGCGTGTTGAGGGATATTAGAAATTTCCCAAGATCTCCAAATTAACGGATGTGTCATGGCATGGAACCCCTATTCGATGAAACGAAACCCTTATGTCGCGACATCGCTATAATTTTTCTACAGGGTTGACCCGACCCAATTGCGTAACCCAACGACTAAAACTTAGTTTTACCCAACTTTTACCATTTAAAACACCTACTATTAACCATAATACCCCTTATAAACATATTTAACATCTTCTTAACCTCTTAATCCTCTCAAATCTCTTAAAACTTCTTAAACCCTAAAATCAAAAATCAAAACTCCTTCTTGCAACTAGTAAGAATCCCTCATCATTAACGATCCTTCGATGTAGCAAATGAAAGGAGCACACAAAGGAACCATTTACCAAAGTGAATGACAAAGACTTCAAGATTTCTTTGAGGTTAAGAGTTCCTAACTCAAACTTTTTTTTGTTTTATTGACTATTGCTTGATTTGGTTCTTAGTTTAAACATGCCTCCTAGAAAAGTTAGAAGAACCAATGAACCCGAACCATCGACGGATCCAAACCACCCTAACTTTACAAACCCAAATATTGGAAAATATTTTACTGAATTACAAAGAAAAACCTTTATCCAAGAAAGGGGATTTGATCCATCCATTATCCTATGTAAGGAAATATGGCCTTTAGTAAGATATCATAGGTAGGAACAATTTTTGACGATCCCAAAAGAGAATGTTGTGGTCCCTATTGTTCAGGAGTTTTATGTGTCTTTATAGACCAATAGTCTAGAAATATTGAAGGCCATATGTGGGATATGGTACTTGTTTCGGGGAAGGAAGTGCAAGTAGGCCCTCGAATTATTTCTGACTTTTATAATGCCCTATACTATGAGAATGATTATATTGATGAAACTGAATGATTATATTGATGAAACTGATCTAGAATATTTCTGATATATAGATATGGATAGTATTAAAAACTTTTTGACTGAAGGGAGGGGTGAATGGAAATATAGCACAAGTACCAATATCCCAGTATCTTTTCATCAAGCAATTATGTTTCCTGAAGCTAATGCGTGGATTTAATTTGTGTGCACAAGAATAGTACCTGCTTTTAATGTTTCTAATGTTAATACTTTTATAGTAGTTTTACTTGATGCTATTTTGTAGATAAATAAGGTCTGCATCGGTAAATGGATCCACCAAAACATGAAGAGATTCATTAGTGGCTAGAAGGTGGGAGTTTTCTTTCCCCATCTAGTGACGACCTTATGCAAAAAGGTGGGCATACCTATGACATCCACTGAGCAGCCGTTGAAACCTTCTCAAAATATTATCGTTCATACATTATTCCAGCAGTACATAGAGTTGTGAGTTAAACAAATAAAGGACTGAAACAAGAGATAACAAGAAGTAAGGACTACACCAGTTTTGTCACAAAGGTTGACACGAGCTCAACAAGATGTTGGTGAAAGTAGTCATCCAAAGCTAGATTAGATGATATAGAGGATGCAAGAGTCAGGAGCAATATTTCAAGAATTTGCTAGGCAGAACAACATCTGGGTCCCTAATTACATGCTTGATATGTTTCGGCCAAAACAGGAAGAAGAGGCGTAAGAAAGTGAAGAGGAAGGAAAGGATGAAGAGGAATAAGGTGATGAAGAGATGGATTTTAAGAAGGAGGATTAAAACATTGTTACTATTATATTTTAAAAAACTTGTACTAATTTTTGGACACTCTTGATTTAAACTCTGTAGAAGTAGGATTAATAATAGATTTTTAGTATATTGCATTTTCTTTAAATTTTCTATATAGGAACCCAACACGAAGGAGACACAAACAATTTGAGCTTTACACGATAAAAGGGAAGAAGCATCCACCATTATCAATTGGAGCAACCACGATCAATCGGGTAACATCTTTCCTTATCTTTTTATGTGCTACACATTGAGAACAATGTGTCAACCAAAGTGTGGGGGTAACATAGGAAATTCATTTTTAATTTTTCTTTTCTTTTCTTTTCTTTTTGCTTGTCTTTTGGTGTGTTTGAGCTTGTAGAAATACAAGTGATTAGTTAGGAGCATGTACATAGGTTGCTTGTCTTTATGAATAAATTTGGCATGATGATAGGTGATTTTAAATTTTTGAGCATTAGACTACTAAAGTTCTATATGTTACACTGTAAATAGGTATTAAGCAATCAACTATACCAAATGATATATAAAATACAAGGAAACGAGCATGCTAGTATGAATGATAAATGGTTGAAATTGAGTTTGTTTGGTTGATTAATTTTGTGTATGTTGAGGTATTTAGGGATGACCTAAGGCATTGCTTGGAACACAGCCCAAGCCAAAAAGCCAAACTATTAATATTCACCTTTAGTATCGATTTTTGAGCCTTTTGACACTTCTTGATGAACCTCATTACAAACCTCAAGCCTAAAAATGTTAATTTGTATTTTCCCTTTTTTTTGGTCTTATGCCACACAATTATAGATGTATGGTTATACGTATTGAGGGTTAAGTAGATACATTAAGGCGGAGTTTGTAAAAACAGAGTAGTAGGAAGGATTAGTGTGATATGGGAATTATAGGTTAGCCCGAAAGTGCAAAACAAAAGAGAAATCTAAAAAGCAAAAGTAATACAAGTAGAAAAGTTCTTAAAGAAAAAAACATTCATGAGCGACATGAGCTAAAAAAGAAAAGTCACAAAGTCACAAAAGATAGAGAAACTCATTCATTAGTGCACAAAAACTTGTAGGCTAGCCGTAGTTACTATGTCATGCAATGATTTCCTATACATGGAGAGACAATAAAGGTGAGAGAAGGAGAAATGAGGCGGTGAGTGGGTAAGGGTCACTAAGGGGGAAGAATAGGGATCAATACAATGTGTCAAACTATTTTCATGTTTGTAACACTTTTGATGCTTACTATTTTTTAATTTCATACCTATCCTAAGCCTTAGAACGTTATAAGCCAAAAATTCCTATGTGACCTAAATACTTATATTTTGCTAAACATACACATAAATGACTATTAGTATTCTGCTCGGATAATCAAAGTACTTGTATGATTTGTTGATGGATTCCTATAGTTGAGACCCTTAATACTTGTATATTGTGTAAAATATTGAACTTAGATGTTTGAAATCAAAGGTGGTAAATCAACTATGCATCATGCTAAAATTTTTAGTAAGAATAAAATGCCTAAGTTATATGCTCTAAGGTCAATACTTGTATCATATTTGCTCAAGGGTCATCATCTTATTTGTCATTTTTGTTTATGTTTCTTGAGGACAAGCAATGACTTAAGTGTGGGGGAGTTTGATCTACCGTAATTTGGTGTAGCAGATTAAACTAGTTTTCACATTTAATGAGCTTGAATACAAGTATTTTCATTATATTTTAGTTAAGTTTTCATAGTTTTATTTACATTCAATAAAATGTGCAAATTGAGTCTTTTATTGACCTTAGGGGTTGAATAAGGCCTAAGGGTGAGCTAACACACTTTGTAAGTGTGTAGGAGACTATTAGAAGGTGAACTAAATGGATAATGGTTGCTATGTCATAACACGAATGACTCAATGTCACAACATAAGGAGCAGAATAGAGAAAACTCAAGACTGCCTTCGACTTCGCGACACAGAATGAGGGTGTCATGACATACCCCTGAAGATAATTGTAGAGGAGTATACTGATTGCTATGTCCTGACACGGGTCCTAGTATGTCACGACATCGACTCTATGACTGAAACAACACATGAAGTAGAGGCATTTTAGTCTTCACAATCAAACTTTAAGCTCAGGAACCTTAGCTAACCTAGGGTTCAGGACGACAGCGACCTGAAGGCTATAAATGGGCTCATTTTTCACCTATTATGGACATCATTCCTTTAACCTATATTCTCTCCTCTAAATTTAGTTTAGCTTTTTTTCTTTCTTAGGGTTTAGATTTATTTCAATTATTCTTGTTGACTTAAAGATATTTGAATTGTGGAAGTCTAACGGGATTTTTGTGCAAGAGCACACAATCATTCAAGTAATAAGTAAAATGAGTTATTGTCTCCACAGGGACTGTGTACGTTAATCAATTATCTACAAAATTATAAGTTAACAATTTGTGCTAAAAACACAATAATTTGAGTGATGATGGTTAAACTAGATTAATTTAACTAAATGTAAGATTGATCCCTAATGCAATTTTAAACTAAGTATGTAAAATTATCTAAATGTATGAATGGTTTTTAGCAATAGAAACACAACTTCAACAATTAATAACATTTATAGGCTAGGATAATTATATTAATCAAATCAATTCCTTTCCATAATGCTTGACAGTTTTCAGAAAACATTCCATGTCAACTCGATCTTTCATGAGTTTGGAAACCAAATTAAGTCCTTTCAGAATCTTTTATTTATTGAAATATGCATTTTACTAATCATATTAAACTAAAGGTTTCTTAGTATTTATGTAAGGTAACAGGGATAGATTAAGTTTGAAATAGTTTAATCACATAAACCTAAAGACTATGCAAGATAATAGAGCTAATTAAAGTTCTTATGAACCTTCAGTTTAGTCAGTTTTAATGATCTAAATTAAGCATGCACTTTTCAATTATTATGTCTACTAGTCGTCGTCTGGTTAGGATTGTTCAGCTAATCTGCATGCATCCAATCACTTATGAAAGAAATAATCTTGATTTTAACTAAAAATTTGATCGACTGAGGCACAAAGACTTTAAACATGATTCAAAGAAATATTATTGAATTAATGCAATCATCCTAGCTAAACGAAATTAAGCTATCATTGTTGATGAAAAAAAATCATAAAACACATCGCAAACATGATTAAATTAAAAAAAACTAGTAAGGAAAAAGTAAACTCTATTTCAATTCAGCAACCTTTCAGATTTGGATTGAAAGTGTTCCACCAATCCATTTGTTGCCCTTTTGCTAATGGTTCCTCAAGATGGCTAGCCAAGAAGTGATCTTTTCAGGGCTTTTATTGGCTAAAATGAAAGGGAAAATGGAATGGCTATACGTAGGGAGAAGAGAGCAAGAGAGGAAATGAAAGAATGAATGATGTTTTTGAAAATGAAAGATGAGGGATGTGAAGGATGATTTGAGAGATGAGAGTAGTGTGGTATTTATAGGTGAGGTTGAGGGTGAAGTTTACTAAAAATAGGGATCTGAATCCCTTCATCTTCTCTATTGCTTGCTCGACCACAATATGTGGAAAGGGAGGTGATTTGGTTGCTTATTTTGAGCACAAAAGCATGCTATAATTAGGCATAAAGTGGACGGTTTCAAAAGAAATCTTCCAAGGCTCTTTTTTGATTAAATTGCAACTGCATGGACCTCTAAGAAAATATCCCAAAGCTGATTTTTGGGTAGTCATATGCTTGTGCAGAATTTAGGCTTGACTCCCCCTTGTTGGATGGTTTCAAGATCTAATAAATAACTAGACATGTCCACTTTGTAACAACACTTTAGTTGGGTAAAATTAATATTCTTATGACCCAATTTTGCATGGTTTTGCTGTCCAAGTAAGGTGGATGCGTTCATGTCCATGCAACATTATGATAATCTTATCTTCCATGGACCCACTACCTAATAAAAATTAACATATGAATAATTAACATGAAAATAATATAATTTATACACAAAAATCATGTAATAAAGCATAATTTTGCATACATTATAAATTCATGTCCAATATTAAAATTTAAACAAAATCCACTTAATTTATTAATAATAACTCAAGATTAATATAGTTATTAAGTCAAAAGGTGGTAAAAATTGCTAAAAATATCCTATATAATTTCGAGTTTACACACCCCTAACTTAAACCATTACTCATCCCGAGCAATGTTCAAGCACAACAAACTTTTACTAAGGCAACTTTTACAATATGGTTAAGCAGTATCAGTCTTTGCACATAATCAAGCATCAATAAAATCATGCTGACAAATTATTTTATTGATAAGTAGTTTGAATGCAAATATTATTTCCAAACTTTACACTAAGTACAAAATATTGTCAACATGAGTCATAGTACTCATGAATTTCAAAGTCATATAGAACAATCACCAATCAATAAGCTTTCCTTATCAATCTAAGTTTAGCAATCACAAGGTTTAATTAGTGATCTTCATATGTTGAACTTAGCAATTCCTCTCTACTAATGTAGTGGGTATAATCATCAAATCAATAGGTCTTTTATTAGGTTGTAACATGGCTAGGCTAAAGGTAAGGATAAAGAGAAGTGAATTTTTAGGTTCAATCATCTTAACCCTAACTTTGTCTCAGATTCTTTTGTGTTATAACCTTTATACAAATGGGTCTTTATTTTTGAACTCATGCTCAACCTTTATTTTTCAAAATTTGAGCAAACTTTTCTTTGTTCTTTATTCTTTTGAACAAACTTTCTTTTGTTCTTTCATCTTTCCTTTTTTTTTTTGAACATGTGAAGCATGTACATCTTTTGTATTTTTCCTCAAACTTTGATCACTAAGACTATAACACCTCTAATCCGTATCCGTCACCAGAATATGGTTACGAGGCATTACTGATCACTTACATCATACAACATACATTTCTCATACATGAATCCATTAACACGTAATCATGAATCAAACATAATCATATTGTCCCTTATAAGGCTCTACGAGACCTTAAAAAATTCTTGGAAAAGGTTCGAGACTAAACCAATAACATTTAAAAACTTTAGGAAACTTAGAAAATTTTCATGCATAAACACGCCTGTGTCACAGGCCTTGTGGAAACAGGGTATACATACTAACTTGCATCACATGGCCGAAGACACGCCCGTGTGCCATGACCGTGTAAAATCTGGAGGGTATACTAACCTGGGTCACACGGCCGACCACATGCCCATATGCCAACGCGTGTGCCACACATGGCCAGTAGACACCCCTGTGTGTCTAAGCCGTGTAACTCTCTGACTTGTTTTAACTAAGTTACAACAGACACACGGTCGAGTTACAAGCTTATATGCCCTACCGTGTGGGGCACATATAGGCTGGGTTTAAGCCACATTCCTCACCCACATCAGACATACCTATACCACATCATTTCATACCATTTCAATACATTCAAAGGCAACCAAATCATGCTATTTCATACACATTTCATGCCATTTATAAACCATTCATTCAACCCCTAAAATCATAACCAAAACATGCTACATCAATATATCCTAACCAACATTTTTCACCTAACTTCTTTATGCATATACTCACCATATTATCAACTAATTCATGCCACAAAACATACAATTTTATCATCTTTAAAACCAATTCACAACATGTCATTTTTTAACCATGACACATCATTTACAATTAACCAAATCAATTAAATATCTAACCAACACATAAGCCATACTAAACTTGCCAAAACATAAGGCATTATATGCATCATATATCACTTATCAAACTTGTAGCAGTCCGGTTTAGACACTAGTCGAAATAGTGGTTTTGGGACCACATATTTGAGTTAGAAAAATATTTAAATATTATTTTCCGTGTTTATGATATGTGAATGAGCATGTATGAAAGTTCCGTATGAAAATTTGAATGTTTGTGTGCTTAATTTTGAAAAAGGACTTAATCGCGTAAAATGTAAAAGTTTCATGCTATTTGTTAAAAGTGCTTATCTGATTTGGCTTTATGATTGTGAGGTCCTTATGAGGTTCTTTGACCATTTAATGAATTAAATGACATAAAAGGGCATTAGTTGGTGGAATTTTAATGAATTATAATAAGGTTAAATTGGTAAAAAGCATATTAATGTTATATTAGTTAAAACCAAAGTTAAAAATCATCTTATTTCTATCATCCTTGGCTAAAAATACAAGAAAAAGAAAAGAGAAAAGTATAGCTAGGGTTTGGCACTTGCAAGCTTTGATTTAGGTATGTTTTTGCTTCGGTTTTTGATAATTTCTACATTTTTGTAATCGTTGCTTCATATACTATCAAGCCCATGTCTCAATTTCTGATTTTGATGATGATTTTTAAATGTTCCATGGATGAATTCATTATCTTATTGTTGTTATATGATGAAATATGAAAGTTTGATGTTCGGTTTATATGTTGTCTTTGGATTTTTGATGATTTTGAGTAAAACGGGCTAAATTGTGAAATTTGTAATTTGAGGCACTAAAATGTGAAATAAATGAAATATGTGAACTTGTATGAGTGCCATGAATATTCGGCCAAGCATAAGTATATACAAATTATGTGTATTTTGTGATTTTGTAAATTAGGGACTAAAGTGTCAAAATGTGAGGGCTAGTTTGCAAATTGCCCTAAATATGTGTTTATGGATTGTTTTGAATGAATTTGTGATTGAATCAGTTAAATTTGAATTTATATAGATCAAGAATTAAAGAAACGAAATTAGATCGGGGAAAGTTGAAAGTTGTCGAGTAACCGATTCCATCCATCTGAATCTGTACGAGGTATGTCGATAGACAAATAAATATGTTTGAATTGAATTATTATTATTCATATGATATTGAATTATAATGAATTAATATTCGAACTATATATATATGCCATCTGAGAAAGTATCGACAAAGTTCTAACGTCCGAAAAGCTCCGTACGAACCTTAGGAATAGTTAGGATACATATGTCATGACATAGGATTTTTAATATCTGTTATGCATGTATGACCACATCTGAGACATTGGCATCGACTTCTATTTTACGTGTAAGACCATGTCTAGGACATCGGCATCGTATCTAGTTTCGTGTAAAACCCTGTCTAGGACAGTGACATCGATGTTTGATTATATGTAAGACCACGTTTGGAACATTGGCATTGTATATGCTTTTCAAGCTATCCGCGTATCCTTACGTTTCCGAATGGTGCAAACGAGCATTTCGGGAAGATGAATAACTTTGTGAAATTTTATCCGATTCAGGTACGTTCAAATTGTGTACTATATTTGAAAGTGAAAGGTAAGTATATGTTCAAATGATGAACTATGATCTAAGTATATGAATATGAAGTTGGTGTTTGTATTTGGTTACAAAATATAAGTAATTTGATGATGTTTATATGCTTTAAATGATAAGTTTACTTGTATATGGCTTACTAAGCTTTTGAAAGCTTACTTTGTGTGTGTTTGCATTGTTTTATAGATATCAAAGCTACTGGGAGCTCGGGGATCATCAAGGATCGTCACCACACTATCAAACCTTATTTTGGTACCTTTTGTAAATATATATATTGAAGTATGGCATGTATAGGCTAGAAGTGTTCTAATTATATTTTGTAATGTATATATATCATGCCATGTGATATGGCTAGTTTATGTTTGAACTTATGGTTAGAATTTATTGATAATGTAAAGGCATGAATAATGTATGTTTTGGTATAGAGATTGGCTGAAATTGGTGTACAAATATTCTTGGTTTGGTGCTTGTAGGTTTGACCTAATTAGGGTGGCAAGTTGGCTATTCAAATGACCTATTTTTGTCCACACGGGCAGAGACACGAGCATGTGTCTCAGCCATGTGCGACACACGACTATGTTGCATGGCTGTGTGTCCCCTAGGGTACCCTACAATTGAAAGTTAGGCTCGAGCATAGCCAAGGCACGGGCGTGTGACTAGCCGTGTGGTCCAAGTTAGGCTCTACCACGGTCGAGGCACACATGTGTGTCTTGTGGCCATGTGAGCAAGTCAGTATGTATGTCCTGTTTTGACAAGGCCTAGACACACGGACATGTCTAATGCCGTGTAAGACACGCGGCCTATTCACACGGGCATGTGACCTATACTTCTTTGAAAATGTTTATGTTTTGGAAAAATTTTATATGTGTTCAGTTTAGTCCCGACTCTTTTCTAATGTATGTTTAAGGTCTCATTGACCTATATAAGGGACTCTATATTGATATTTGATCTCTAATGCTTTGATGCTTATAAAATGTATGTTAATTGTTCCGTTTTGTCTGGTAATGCCTTTAACCCTAGTCCGGCAACGGATACGGGTTAGGGGTGTTACATTTTATTGGTACCAGAGCTATGGTTTAGTCAGTTCTAGGACTACCATAGCATATGTGAGTCTAGCTATACATGTCATATTTATGAACTGCGATAGTGTGATGAATCCTGATGTTAGAATGTGCTTTTATATAACAAATGGATCCCGAACGAGCCGTAGCGGATGATGTCGAAAGCAATGTGCCTGCTCTCACGCAACGACAACACCATCCGATTCTAGACCTGCTATGAGTAGCCGTGATAGTGAGGCTAGACAAGCCTTCTATTAAATGATGAACGATTGGTTTAGCCAATATATTAGAACCAATCTGACTAGTCAACAACCTCCACCCTCGGTAAATCCTTCACAAACTTCTGCTATGCCATCAGTGACTCCGATTTAGTTAAGTAAGCCTCTAGTAAATAAGATTAGAAAGTATGAGGCCGAAGAGTTCCAAGCTACAACAAATGATGACGCTGAAAGGGCCGAGTTCTGGTTAGAGAACACAATACGAGTATTTGATGAATTGTCATTAAATCCCGAGGAATACATAAAATGTGCTATTTCACTTCTGAGGGACACGACGTACCACTAGTTGAAAACTCTAATATCCGTGGTTTCGAGTGAGCGAGTCACTTGGGATTTCTTCCAAGCTGAATTCTGGAAGAAATACATCAGTCTGAGATTGATTGACCTAAAACGTAAAGAGTTTCTCGAGTTTAAACAAAGTCGTATGTTTGTCACAGAATACGAGCGGGAATTTGTAAGATTGAGTCAGTATGCTCGTGAATGTGTATCTACTGAGGCAATAATGTGTAAGAGATTTGAAGATGGTTTAAACGAGGATATCCGCTTGTTAGTTGGGATTCTTGAAATCAAAGAATTTGTTGTACTTGATGAACGAACATGTAAAGCTAAAGATATCGGGAAAGAGAAAAGAAAAGTTAATTCTGAAGCTAGAGAAGTGTGAAAGAGATCATCAGGCAAATCATTTTAGTCTGCATCAAAGAAGTTTAGAGATGATAATAGCCTTTCAAAGGCTAATGTGGGACATTCGAATAAAGATCGTGCTAGATCGCAATCGAACTTCAAAGCTCTAGCTACATCTGTTGCCAGTGTTGGAAATGTTAAATCTAGTCGCTCTGAGTGCAAGCATTGTGGTAAAAGACATCCCAGTAATTGTAGACTGTATGATCGGGCTTGTTTTAAATGTGGATTGTTAGACCATTTTATCCGCGATTGCCCTGAATCTGTTGAGCAAGAAATTGTACAAAATCTGAGACCAAATGGCAATGTATCTCGTGGTAGACCTCCTAGAAATACGAGAAGTGTGAGTGGCAGTCAGAGGAGAACAAAAGACACAGCTATTAGATCTGAGGCTCGTGCACCTACCAGAGCCTATACTATCCGAGCTCGTGAGGAAGCTTCATTGCTAGACGTAATTACGGGCACATTTACTCTTTATGATAATTTTGTGATTGCTTTGATAAATCCTGGATTAACACATTCATATATATGCATGAACTTAGTAAACAATAAGACTTTGCCTGCAGAGTCTACTAAATTTGTAATTAGAGTTTTGAACCCCCTAGGCAGATGTGTTTTGGTTGATAAAGTCTGCAAAAATTGCCCGTTAATGTTTCGAGACACTTGTTTTCTGGCTTATCTGATGTTATTACCTTTTGATGAGTTTGATATAATTCTGGGTATGGATTGATTAACTTTGCATGATGCTGTTGTGAACTGCAAACGGAAAACTATTGATTTGAGATGCAAGAATGATGAAATAGTCCGAATTGAATCTAGTGATTTGAATGGATTTCCTGCTGTGATATCTTCAATGAAAGCTTTGAGTATTGTGAGAAAGGGTTGTGAAGCCTACTTTGCTTATGTAATTGATTCAAAAGTGTTAGAAAAGAAAGTTGAATCAGTGCCTATTGTATGTGAGTTTCCTTATGTGTTTCCTGAAAAACTTCCGAGTCTACCTCCGGTTAGAGAAGTTGAATTTGGCATTGAATTGGTACCTGGTACTACTTCGATTTCGATAGTTCCTATAGAATGGCTCCAAATGAATTAAAATAATTAAAGTCTCAGTTACAAGAATTAAATGATAAAGGGTTTGCTAGACCGTGTTTCTCACCTTGGGGTGCTCTGGTTTTATTTGTCAAAAAGAAAGATGGTACGATGAGAATGTGTACTGATTATTGTCAATTTAACAAAGTGACGATCAAGAATAAGTATCCTCTGCCCCGAATTGGTGACTTGTTTGATCAGTTGAAAGGAGCTGTTGTGTTTTCGAAAATAGATTTGAGATCGAGCTATTATCAGTTGTGAGTAAAAGACTCATACATTCTAAAAACTGCTTTTCGGACGAGATACGGACACTATGAATTCTTAGTTATGCCTTTCAGATTGACTAACACACCTGATATCTTTATGGATTTGATGAATAGAATTTTCAGACCGTATCTATATCAATTTGTTGTTGTATTCATTGATGACATATTGATTTATTCACGTGATGAATCTGAACATGCCAAGCATCTGAGATTAGTGCTACAAATTTTATAAGATAAATAGTTGTATGCGAAGTTCAGTAAATATGAATTCTGGTTACGAGAAATTGGTTTTCTAGGTCATATTGTGTCAGCATCTGGTATCCGAGTTGATTTGAGCAAAATTTTAGCTATTTTGGATTGGAAACCTCCGAGGAATGTCTCTAAAGTTCATAATTTTTTGGGACTTTCTGGTTATTATAGACTTTTCATAAAAGGTTTTATGATGATTGTGACTCCGTTAACGAAACTGCTTCAAAAAGATGTTAAATTTAGTGGTCAGAAAAGTGTTAGAACAACTTTAATCAGTTGAAAACTTTGCTGACTGAAGCTCCGGTATTGGTGCAACCCGAATCGGGTAAAGAATTTGTAATCTATAGTGATGCTTTGTTGATTGGTCTAGGATGTGTTTTAATGTAAGAAGGTAAAGTCATTGCTTATGCTTCTAGACAACTGAAGTCGCATGAAAAGAACTATCCGACGCACGACCTTGAGTTAGCTGCGATTGTGTTTGCTTTGAAAATCTGGCGTCACTATCTATTCGGTGAGAAATGTCATGTTTATTCTGATCACAAAAGCCTGAAATATTTGATGACTTAGAAAGATCTGAATTTGAGACAATGACGATGGTTAGAGTTGCTAAAAGACTATGAACTTGTGATAGATTATCATCCGGGTAAGGCAAATGTTGTTGCTGATGCTTTAAGTTGAAAATCATTGTTTGCATTGCATGCAATAAATGCTCATTTAGTTTTGTCTAATGATGGTTCAATTTTAGCTGAATTGAAAGTGAGACATTTGTTCTTACAACAGATTATTGAAGCTCAGAAGATTGATAATGAGATTTTAGCAAAACAGGCTCAGTGTGAATTGGATTCTGATTCTGAATTTCAATTTGATAATTATGATTGTTTGAGATTCCGAGATCAGATTTGTGTGCCAAGAAATCCAGAGTTAATTCAGATGATTTTGAATGAGGCTCATAATAGCCATTTATCTGTACATTCGGGTAGTACGAAAATGTATAATGCTTTGAAATAGTATTATGGGTGGTCTAGAATGAAAAGAGATATCTCTGATTTCGTTTTGAAATGTTTGATCTGTCAGAAAGTTAAAGCTAAACATCAAGTGCCTTCAGGTTTGTTACAACCAATTATGATTCCAGAGTGGAAATGGGATAGAGTGACAATGGATTTTGTTTCGGGTTTGCCCCTATCTCTGAGAAAGAAAGATGCAATCTCGGTTATAGTTGATCGATTGACAAAATCAGCTCATTTTATTCTGGTACGATTCAAATACTCACTTGATAAATTAGTTGAGTTATACATTTCCAATATTGTGAGATTGCATGGCATGCCATTATTTATTGTGTCAAAAAGAGATCCAAGATTCACATCACGATTCTGGAAGAAATTGCAAGATGCTCTGGGTACTAAATTACAATTCAATACTACTTTTCACCCACAAACGGACGGTCAATCCGGGCGGATTATTCAGATACTCGAGGATATGTTGAGAAGTAGCATTCTTGAGTTTGAAGGTACATGAGAATAGTATTTGCCTTTGATTGAATTTGCTTATAATAACAGTTTTCAGTCAAGCATTAAAATGGCACCATATGAAGCTTTATATGGTCGTAAATGTCGTACAACTTTGTTTTGGACTGAGCTCAGTGAAAATAAGATTCAAGGAGTTGATTTGATAAAAGAAACTGAACAGAAAGTAAAAGTGATCCTAGATAGTTTGAAAGCAGCTTCCGATCATCAGAAATCTTATGCAGATTTGAAAAGAAAAGTCATTGAGTTTGAAATCAACGACAAAGTGTTTTTGAAAGTATCTCTGTGGAAGAAAGTGCTTCGGTTCGAATGAAAAGGCAAATTGAGTCCGAGGTTCATCAGGCCGTATGAGATTATTGAGCGTATTGGGCTGGTAGCATATAGATTATTGTTGCCACCAGAGTTAGAAAAGATTCATGATGTGTTTCACGTATCAATGCTTCGACGATACAGATCCGATCCTTCGCATGTGATTCCTCTGCCTAAGATTGAAATTCAATCTGATATAACTTACGAAGAAAAACCGATTCGTATCTTAGCTCGAGAGGTTAAAGAGCTGTGAAATGAGAAAATTCCATTAGTAAAAGTGATGTGGCATTGACACTGTATTGAAGAGGCCACGTGGGAGTCGAAAGATGCTATGAGACAACAATATCCGAATCTGTTCAACGGTAAGATTTTCGGAGACGAAAATCCTTAAGGGGGAGAATTGTAACAGTTTGGTTTAGACCCTAGTCGGAATAGTGGTTTTAGGACCACATATCCGAGTAAAAAATATTTAAATATTATTTTTCGTGTTTATGATATGTGAATGAGCATGTGTGAAAGTCTCGTATGAAAATTTGAATGTTTATGTGCTTAATTTTGAAAAAGGACTTAATCGCGTAAAATGTAAAAGTTGCATGCTATTTGTTAAAAGTGCTTATTTGATTTGGCTTTATGATTGTGAGGTCCTTATGAGGTTATTTGACCATTGAATGAATTAAGTGACATAAAAGGGCATTAGTTGGTGGAACTTTAATGAATTATAATAAGGTTAAATTGGTAAAAAGCATATTAGTGTTATATTAGTTAAAACCAAAGTTAAAAATCATCTCATTTCTATCATCCTTGGCTGAAAATACAAGAAAAAGAAAAGAGAAAAGTATAGCTAGGGTTTGACACTTGCAAGCTTTGATTTAGGTATGTTTTTGCTTCGGTTTTTGATAATTTCTATGTTTTTGTAATCATTGCTTCATATACTATCAAGCCCATGTCTCAATTTCTGATTTTGATGATGATTTTTAAATGTTCCATGGATGAATTCATGATCTTATTGTTGTTATATGATGAAATATGAAAGTTTGATGTTGGGTTTATATGTTTTGTCTTTGGATTTTTTATGATTTTGAGTAAAATGGGCTAAATTGTGAAATTTGTAATTTGATGGACTAAAATGTGAAATAAATGAAATGTGTGAACTTGTATGAGTGCTATGAATATTCGGCCAAGCATAAGCGTTTGCAAATTATGTGTATTTTGTGATTTTGTAAATTAGGGACTAAAGTGTCAAAATGTGAGGGCTAGTTTGCAAATTTCCCTAAATATGTGTTTATGGATTGTTTTGAATGAATTTGTGATTGAATTAGTTAAATTTGAATTTATATAGATCAAGAATTAAAAAAAAAGGGAATTAGATCGGTGAAAGTTGAAAGTTGTCGAGTAACCGATTCCATCCATCCAAATCCATACGAGGTAAGTCGATAAACAAATAAACGTGATTGAATTGAATTATTATTATTCATATGATATTGAATTGTAATGAATTAATATTCGAACTATATATATATGGCATCTGAGATGTTCTGTCTGTCCGGTAATGCCTCGTAACCCTAATCCGATGTTGGTTACGGGTTAGGGGTGTTACAAGAACAAGGTACAAGGCGTTACCGGACATAAGCTAACACAATCATACAAAACCGAGGCATGAATTTATGTCCAAATTTAAAAATTTTCATTCACATGCATATCGTCCCTTATACAAGCCCACAAGGCCCAAAACATACATTTGGTGTGGTTCAAGACTCAACCAAGAACTTTAGAAATACTTGGAAGACTTAGAAAAGTTTCCATGGTAACAGGGTCACACGCCCTTGTGGCTTGGGACACACCCATGTCCTCAGGCCGTATAACTCTCTGTTTATGACATCATCAACCAAAATAGGGTCACACGGCCAAGTCACACGCCCGTGTGCTGAGGCCGTGTCTTTCACACGGCTGAGACACAGCCGTGTCTCTACCCGTGTGTTTACCATGGGCATTCTATTTTACCTAATTAGGGTGCAGGGGACACACGGCCGGAACACATGCCCATGGGGCAGACCGTGTGTCACACACAACCTAGACACATGCCCGTGTGTCTACCCGTGTGGACAACTTTGAGGCTATTTTCCAAGCCTTTTGCCACCCTTAGGCACTTACATACTTAAACATATTTCATGGCACACAACATGTCACATTTTGACAATCAATCATTCCTAATCAAGACTAATTCATGCCCATGTAATGTCACTATTTCACATACTCAAATTAACAAGTTTACTTAAGACATTCCACACCAATTTCATACCCAATCAACACTATTAACCTACTCTCAATTCACACATTTAAACCATGATCATAGCCATATCAATTTTGTCATCATTCATTCATCAAACCCATAATCTAACACCATCTATCATCATCAAGAGTTTGACACATGCATGCATAATTAATTAGGTTTACAACCCAATAATAAATATGAACCATATCTCTTGGCCATATACAAAATGAATCACCAAATCATTATAAGCCAACACACTTGGCCAAATTAATAATGGCATAATTAATCAATAGACAAAATCCATATACATGCCATAAATTTATAATACTTGTGTTCACTTATACCCAAATGATAGCTTGATAGTGTGATGGCACCTCCGGCGGTCTCTAACCCAAGCTAGCTAAATTAACCTATAAGAGATGGGTAAGGAAGGGGGTAAGCTTCAAATCTTAGTAAGTTCATATGCAAATAATAAACAATTATTAACATTCATCTACTTTATCCCTCCATAAGAATATTATTATTACAATTGGCATTAAATCTTAAGATTTTCACTTATTCGTTCGTAGTGCTTACTTTTTTAACTCATAAAAACCATTTACATGCCTTGGCATTAGCCTAGCCACTATAGTCTCCTCATTATAACATATCACATTAATTAACAAGTTATTTCCATCCTCTTAATCACATGCACATTATTTATGAGTAATCATAATTTCAACATATAGTTCAACCACCTTTCACTTATCTAAGCTCGTATCTTATTGTATTCTTATAATGACTTTATTCGGGAATTATGCTTGTCTTTCTTTTCCTCATATCCAATGAAACGCAATTTAAATAAATGAACCGTACTATATCACAAATCAATTAGGCTCATAAGCCTTTCACATGATCATTATCAAATCTTATCATGCATCCATTCATCAATAATGTAGATCATTTGCCACAAGGTTATCAATGTTTCACATGCATAACTTGTTTGTGTACATTCTTACCACATATTCATCATTTACCAAATTCACTTCACATGAGTTCTGTATACATACCTTACTACTCGCAATATAGTCACATACTTTCACGTTCTTAACATACCTGTTGAAATACAATTTAAGCATATAAACATATTAGATCACATTCCGATTCGGCCCAAAAGCCTAACACGTAATCATCATTTATATTTATCATATATCCAACATCACAAGTATGTACACTATCAATCACAATGGATAGTAAATAATTATTTCCACAATAATCATGAATTTACAATCATAGGCTTACGTACATGCCTGTTCACCCGTAGTAATTTCATTTACATACTCATCTTAGATTTACCTGTTGAACACTTGGAATACTATTGGATACACGGAAGGCTCGCACATAAGTGCCACATACGTAGCAAAAGCTACCTCATATCACATAACACATAAAAGCTCATTCTCGAGCTACTCACGGGTCTGCTCACACAAGTTGTTGGTCAGGACGTAGCTACACGGGCTACTCACACAAGTTGTCAAGTATCCGCGACACATGCTAGACTATCCAACCACCGATAGGACGTACAAGACCAACACCCGGAACCACATAAACATATATCACATATCTCATGAGCTCATAAATCACATGGTTCCTAGTGACATGTCACTTGTATCCTAAACTATTCCTAAAGTTCAAATGGGATTCTTCGATATCACATCTCTGTCAAGCTTGCAAGTAATGTCGATCTCAATGTCCATAATACCAATCACTTACTCATGGAGCAATCAAAGCATAACTCATAATAGCATTAAAGAATTTAAATTCACATAATACACAAGCATCGAGAATATAACATAACATCACATTATTTGTATATAAACTTACCTCAACACCAAAAATGGCAAAGACGGACCTAACCATCAATTACTTGTTTTCCCTTGCTCTAGGCTTGAATCTCGTTTTCTTTAATCTATAACATCACATTTATCCCACTTATTAGTCACATTATTCATTGTGACCCAAAAAACATACTATGGAAAAATTATATTTTTGCCCCTAAACTTTGTTGCTTTAACATACAAGCCTAGCCGAATCATTTTCATAACTATGACAGCCTACAATTTCCATTGAAACACACTTTTACTACATATTTTATAACTTTTACAATTTAGTCCTTTTGGACGTTTTCATTGAAAATCACTTAGTAAAAGTCGTTTCTTACACATCAAACTTTCATAATCTACCATGAAACATCAAAACACATGCATGTCACACATGGGTAAATTTTTAAACATCAACCCTAGCTCAAATAAATGGTAGAAATAGATAGATCTTGTTACGAGGATTTCAAAAACGTAAAAATCATTAAAAACAGGGCCAGAACGGACTTACAATCGAGCTTGGAAGCTTGAAAAACCCTATCCTTTCAGGCAAGGGGTTGAAGATGGAAAAAATTGGCTTTTAATTTTGTTTTTAATTCATTTTAAGAACTAAATAACCAAAATGCCCTTAATGAAAAACTTTGGAAACATTCCTAACCATGTCAATTTTTGTCCACCAACTTAACCAATGGTATAATTACCATATAAGGACCTGCAATTTAAAATTTCATAACAATTGGACACCTCTAACATGTAGAAATCAACTTTTGCACTTTTTACAATTTAGTCCTTTTGACTAAATTGAGTGCCCAAACGTCAAAATTTTCGAACGAGATTTTCAAAAAATTATTCTGTGAAATTGTGGACCATAAAAACATAATAAAAATAAATTTTATTACTCGAATTTGTGGTCTCGAAACCACTATTCTGACTAGGCCCAAAATTGAGCTGTTACAACACGAGCTGAGGACACGGGTGTATGTGACCACACGGCCTACCCACACGGGCATGTCCCAAGCCACACGGGGGTGTGACCCCTGTTTTGATGAAAAATTTTCTAAGTTTCCCAAAATTTTCCAAAGTTCTTTGTAACACTCCTATCCCGTAACCGTCACCGGAATAGGTAAGGGGCATTACCAAACAAACAGAACATTTCAGACCAATTTTAGAATCACAGATATCAAATAACATTAATACATGAATCACCAACAATTCAACTTTCATGAAGGTCCACGAGACCTAAAACATACTTTAAAGGATAGTAGGGACTAAACCGAACACATTCATAAATTTCAAAACTCATAAAAAATTTTCAATTCTGTTGAGGTCACACATTCGTGTGACCAGGTCGTGTGCCTCACACGGGCACCAAACATGCCCATGCGATCCAGCCGTGCCAAAACAACGTATTCATACTAACTTTCACCCACGGCCAACAAACACGCCCGTGTGCTATGGCTGTGTGATTCTTAGCTAGCTATTGGCTTGAGCCCATGGCCACATGCCCATGTGTCTTAACCGTGTGGTCTTAAGAGGTTACTGCTTTACCTACACGGCCACAAGGCACGCCCGTGGTCCCTGACCGTGTGGCACAATGTAGCACAATGCAAACTTGGTTTAAGCCAACTTGCCACCCCTTTTTGGGTCATTCCTAAGCAATATTAGACAACATTTATACCAACATTTTTAGCCAATTCCATGCTTAAAATGACCAAATCATATTAGATCATAAAACATTTCAAACATACACCTTTTAGCATCACCAACCAAATACCAAAACTATGCACAAACATATCATTTGCTAGCCAACTCTCATGGCATAACATATATACATATCAAATCTTACTTACATAAACATTCTAGCCTATACATGCCATACTTAAAAATATTTACACTTTCGAAAGTACCAAAATGAGTACGATAGTGTGGTGACGATCCTCGACTATCCCTGAGCCTTTAGTAGCTACAATAACTGTAAAAAAAACAGAAACCACACAGAGTAAGCTACAAAGAGCTTAGTAACCCAAATACAATTAGTCTAACCATTAAAGTATAGAAAATAAAAGTCAATAGCAAGAATTCATAACCATTTCACAAAGTATTTCATGAGCCTAACCATGCTCATTTGCTTATATACATGTCATGTTTCATTTCCATGATTTCATACATACTTTGTATTCATTATTTCACAGAAACAGAGTCTTTCATATTCTGAAGTTTAGTATGATACAAACGTACCTGTATAGATTATACATTTCATCTATTCATTACCATATCTCGTACTTTATCATCAGATAGTTTAGAAAAGATACAGATACTCATAAATGGGTACAATGCCAACGTCTCGGACGTGGTCTTACATGTAATTCAGTATCGATGCATCTGTCCCAGACAGGGTCTTATACGAAATTAGATATGATGCTGATGTCCCAGACATGGTCTTACACATTATTCTCAAATCGAGGGCTGTGTCCCAGACAAGGTCTTACACGATATCCCAGATCAATATCAATATTCTTTCAGAAACGTACAGAGCTTTTCAGATACTAGCATATTATCGAAGTTTACTCGAAATTTATTCATCAGGCTCTCAAGGCTGTCCAATACAGATTATAGTATATATATATGCGCAGAATTTAGTCAATTTAACACGTAATTGTAATTTGACATACCTCGTATGGATTTCGGACGGAAACGAGTCAACTATTCAACTATTTTGGACTTTCCTTGATCTAAGTCCGATTTTCTTTTTTCTTGATCTAATACAATTCAAATTCAACCATTCAATCATTCATTTCATTCAAAATAATCCATGAACACATATTTAGGGCACTTTACATTTTACCCCTTACATTTTCACACTTTGAAAATTTAGTCCATTTTTTACAAAATCACAATTATGCAAAATTCACCAAGACTATAGCTTGACCAAATATATATAGTTCCATAAAAGCCCAAATAACATATTTAATTCACAATTTAGTCCTCCAAAACCTCATTTTCACAAATTAGCCCAAATAGCTCTATTGCATCAAAAAGTTCAAGAATAAAGCATGATAATCTCACATATATCTTTCATAATCCATATAAAAACATTACAAAGCTCATAAAATCTTCAATGGCACATTTCATAATCTTTAACAGAAATAGAAATTCAGACATGGGTTTTGAAGAACACGAAGCAACGATCACAAAAATGAAAAAATCATCAAAAATCGAGCAAAATAGACTTACCTATTCACTCATGCAATGGCCGAATGCTTTGAAGCTTCAATGGCTTCATTTTCTTTGTATTTCGGCAAGTATGGATGAATTTTTCATCCATTAACATGTTTTGTTTCATTATAAAATGTGTTTTACCATATTAGCCTGATTATATTCATTAAAATTCACCAACTACATGACCATAATTGTCCACTTACTATATCAATGGTATAATTACCATGCAAGGACCTTTATTTTAAAAGTCAAGGCCAATTAACCCCATTAACAATTAACATGCAACTTTTGCATTTTACGCGATTTAGTCCTTTATCATAATTAAGCACAGAAACAGAAAAATTAAATCACAGAAACTTCACAGATATAAACTCACATATCATAGACACAAAAAATAATATTAAAATATTTTTTAGAATCGGTTACGTGGTCTCGAAACCACTATTTTGACTAAGGCCTAAACTGGACTGTTACATTCTCAGTTTAGTCCCGAACCACTCATAATGTATGTTTTGGCCTCGTAGACTCGTTTAAGGGATGATATGAATGCATGTGAAAGGTTTTAAATTTGAGTGGAAATTCATGTCTTGGATTTGAATGTTTGTTTGAGTTTAAGTTCGGTAATGCTTCATACCCTGTTCTAGCGTCAAATACGGGTAAGGGGTGTTACAAGCATCTAGTTCTTTTGCAAGACATGGTGATTTTTCCTGAAAAATAGATAGAGTTTTCACAAAAGGAAGGAAGAGAATCAGCAATGGATGGGAGCAAGGATTTTGTAGCAATGATAAGCTTGCGACAACAACGATATTGCGGTGGCTGTAAGCCTTCGATGGCGATGAGCTTGTGGTGGCAAAAGACTCGTGGCGACAATAAGGAGGATTTTGTGACAAGGGAAAGAAATAGGAGAAATTCTTAGAGATTTAAGCCGACGACTAAGAGTAAAAATAATAAGTGGCTAGGGTTTAAGCTAATTGCTTGAATGGTTGTGAAAAATATTATGGTAGAGAGAGATTTATATAATGGAAAATTAGGGCAAACTTGTAGCAAAAATTTAGCTAGAAAGGTGACTAAGATGGAAGCATAAGTTGGCGGCAAAATTAGGTTTTTGGGAACCCTTTGGATGACAATGTGGGGTAAATATTTCCTCATTGTTGTTTTAGGCCTTGAGAATTTACAAACTAAACTGCATAAAATGAAATAAACTAATTACTACTTAGGCCAGTTTGACCCCCTTATTAAACATAAACAAAATTAACATTAAAAACAAAAATAAAAATTTCAAAGTTAATTAGAAAATTTCTTCTCAAAAGATTACATTAAATTAATTCCCAAGAAAGGTTGGAAGGGTCACAAGTGGTCCCGCTTAAGTTTCAATCTCCTTGGAAAAAAATAATTAAATATACTAATTAAAGAAAAATAATATCTAACTATTTATTAAAAATTAAGATTATAAAAAATTAAGGGTCTACTAATTTGAACGAGATTTTAACTTGCTCAACTTCATCATCCCAATAGTGTTTGAGATGTTGACCATTAACTTTAAGTGTACCTCCATGGTTGTTGTACAATTCTACAACTCTATATGGATAAACTTTGTAAATGGTATAAGTGCCTCTCCGTCGGGATTTGAGCTTCCCAGGGAATAACCTTAGCCTCAAATTAAACTACAATACTTTCTAAACTTCTCTAAATTCATGAGGTTGTTTATGACTGTAATGACAACTCTTGAATTTTTCTTTACACATCTTGGCATTCTCATATGAAAATAATCTCAACTCTTCCAACTTATCAAGCTTTAACATCCTTCTCTCACCGGCAGGCTTAAGATCCAAATTTAATTGTTTCAAGGCCTAGTGAGCTTTATTTTCCATTTCAAGCAGCAAATGGCATACCTTTCCAAAAACTAACTGATAGTGAGTTATTCCTAATGGTGTCTTAAAAACAGTTCGATAGGCTCATAGAGCATCATTGAGCCTTCGAGACCAATCTTTTCTACTAGGGTGAACTACCCTTTCTAGAATACATTTGATTTCATGATTCACCCTTTCAGCTTGTCCATTTGTTTGTGGGTGGTAGGCAATAGCAATTTTATGTTTCACATCGTACTTGTCAAGCAACCACTTAAGCCATTTATTCACAAAGTGATATCCTTTATTGCTAATTATAGCTCTAGGAGTCCAAAACCGTGTAAATACATACTTATGTAGGAATCACATGACTACCTTAACATCATTTGTTTGGTATGCATCGACTTCAACCCACTTGGATACATAATCCAAAACTACCAAAATATATTTGTTCCCATAAGAAGAAGGAAATGGGTCTAGAAAATCAATGCCCCATATGTCAAATAGTTTTACCTCTAAAACATTTGTCAAGGGCATGTCATTCCTTCTTGATATGTTTTCGGTTCTTTGGCATCTATCACAGTTTTTCACATATGCATACACATCCTTAAACACTGTAGGCCAAAAGAATCCTGTTTGTAAAATCTTTGCTGCAGTGCGAGAACCATTAAAGTGTCCCCCACTTAGAAATGAATGGCAGTGGTACAAAATCTTGTCAATCTCACTTCCAACTACGCACTTCCTAACTGTGATATCTACATATTATTTAAATAAAAACGGATCCTCCTAGAAATAATACCGACTATCATGAAGGAATTTGTTCCTTTGTTAGTATGTCATTTCTCGAAGAATTATTCCACATGTTAAATAATTGGAAAAATTAGCAAACCAAGGTGTTTCCTGAATTCGACTTACCTCGAAGATATGCTCATCAGGAAAATTTTAATTAATTGGAACAAGTGAAGAAGTTAACTCATTTTGTTCTTGTAACAGCCCATTTTCAGTGAAATAGGAATTGTGCTTTCGGGACCACAAATCCGAGCCGAAAAGAAAAATTATTTTAATATTATTGCATGGTCTGCACTATGATAGTATTGTTATATTAAAATTCTGATAAGAAAATTTTACTAAGTATGTGTTTAATTATGGAAAGGACCAAATTGCATAAAATGCAAAGGTTGAGTTCTAGTAGCTATAAGTATCAAATAGCTATGAAATTCAAAACTTGAGGTCCTTATATGGTAATTAGACAATTAAAGAAAAGTTAGTAGATATTTTTGATGAATCATCCATGGAAAATTAGAAAAAAGGTACGGACTAATTTGGAATGTAACACCACTAACCCCGTATCCGTCGCAGGAGTTGGTTAAGAGGCATTACCGGACTTAACTTAAATTAGCATCACTATACAACAAATATCATCTTATTAATAACGAAAGCCATTCATTCATATTCAATATTCACATTACATTGAGTATACAATGCTTAAACATACATTCCGGACCAAATTGATAACATATAAAAGTTTCTGAACTTATAAGAATTTTCAACTTATAAAAGGTCACACGCCCGTGTGAACAGGCCATGTGCCTCACACGGTCTAGACACACCCGTGTGTCAAAGCCATGGCAAAACAGGGCATAGCTACTGACTTGTCCACACAGCCGGACCACACGCCCGTGTGTCTAACCCGTGTGCTATGCACACGCCCGTGTTCAGGCCATGCCAAAAATAGGGGGTATTCTATTTGTGACGTCATTATACCAATTAAAGTCACACGGCCAGACCACACGCCAATGTGTCTAGCCTGTGTGCGAGCCTGACTTATAATTGAAGGGTACCCTAGAGGACACATGTCTGTGCATCATGGTTGTGTGTCGCACACAGCTGAGACACACGCCCGTGTCTCTACCCGTGTGGACAAAAATAGGCCATTTGAATAGCCAAATTTCCACCCGAATTGGTTCAACCTACAAGCAAAGAAAACAAGCATAATTGTACCACCATTTCAACCAATTTCAACACCAAAGCATAACCCAATCATATTATATAATAGTTACCAAATTCATACTTGTAAGCCTTACTAATCTATGTCAAAACATATGTCCAAAGCATGTCAAAGCATTTCTTTCCATGCATCATTCAATCTCATACTAAAATCTACCAAAACTTACCAACACCTTCCATTTCTTTTGATCAATTAAGACATACTACAACTACATATTATAATCACCTATCAATGTCATTATCAACTATGAGTTCAAGCACAAAATAGCCAAATCACATGGCTAATTATATACATTACAAAACACCATTCCACAACTACTAGCCTATACATGCCATACTTCCAAAATAAAACTTTCAAAAGTACCAAAATGAAGTTCGATAGTGTGCTGACGATCATTGACGATCCTCGAGTTTGCAGTAGCTTTGATATCTATAAAATAATGCAAACATACACAAATTAAGCTTTTAAAAGCTTAGTAAGCTCGTACTAAAATCATCAACAATGTATAAAACATAAAACATCAACACATAAGTATTTATACATTGTCAATCCATTCGATCATACCAATTCAGTGAACTTAACATACACAATATCATCTACCACTTAGGTATCATACATACCTGAATCTTCCTGTACTTACTCAATTTCATACTTACCTCTCGTTGAATATTATAAGACTTTCCGTCAATTATTCGTACTTTAAACATCCGCACACTTAGTGCTATATAGGTTAGCCGAAGCGAGAACAATTTCGCACACTTTGTGCCATCTCAATTAACCGAAGCTAAGTCGATATCGCACACTTAGTGCCAATTATCCTTGATTTATCATCGTATTCATCTGAACCAAATATATATACAATATTTATATAATCAAAACATAAAATATACTTAAACATCATGCCTTAAGTACGAACTTACCTCGTACTCGGAATTGTCGACTTGAATGTTTATTCTACAATCTTCGACTTCCCTCGGTCTAAATCCAAATTCCTCTTTTCTTGATCTATATGTATTCAAAATTAAACCTTTTTATTCACCAAATCATTCAAAACAATCCATACACACATATTTAGGGCATTTTACAAACTAGCCCTCACATTTTTACATTTTGACAATTTAGTCCCTAATACATAAAATCACAAAATACACAAAATCTCCTTTTACACATCTTAAGCCGAATGTTCATAGAGTTCATATAAGTCCATATATTCCATCTATTTTATATTTTAGTCCCTCAATTTTCCATTTTCACAATTTAACCCAATTTGCTCAAATTAATCAAAAATCCAAAGACAAAACATTTAAACCATACATCAAGCTTCCATAATTCAGCAACTAACATCACAAAGCTCATAGTTTCATCAATGGTACACTTCAAAACTATCACCAAAATCAGAAATTGAAGCATGGGTTCGATAGCATACAAAGCAACGATTACAAAAACGTAAAAATTATCAAAAACCGAGTCAAAACCATACCTTGATCAAGGATTTTCTTAGTCGAACCCTAAAACCAAGTTTTTCTTCTTCTTTTTCCAATATTCTGTTGATGAACAAAGGAATAAAATGAATTTCATATCTTTTTTTTTTCTTTTAATTATAATGACTTTAATAATAATTTTCTATTATGCCCTTTTCTTAACCAATTATAAATCCTTTTAATGAATTGTTGTTTTAGTCCATTAACATTCCCAACGGACAAATAACAACATAAGGACCCTTACTTTAGAAAGCCAACTCAAATAGGCACTTTAACATCTAGCACACAGCTTTTACATTTTACGCGATTTGGCCCTTTTTGCAAATTAAGCAGGCAAACAGTTAAATTTCCACACGAGACTTTCACACATGTCAATTCACTTATAATAGACATGAAAACTAATATTAAAATATTTTTTGACTCGGATATGTGGTCTCGAAACCACTATTTTGACTAGGGTCAAAACTGAACTATTACAATTCTCCCCCTCAGGGATTTTCGTCCCCGAAAATCTTACCGTTAAATAGATTGGATATTGCTATCTCATAGCATCTTCAAGCTTCCACGTGGCCTCTTCAATACTGTGTCAATGCCACATCACTTTAACTAACGGAATTTTCTTATTTCTTAATTCTTTAACCTCGTGAGCTAAGATACGGATCGGCTTTTCTTCGTAAATCATATCAGACTGAATTTCAATCTCAGACGGAGAAATTACATGCGAAGGGTCGGATCTATATTGTCGAAGCATCAATACATGAAATACATTATGAATATTTTCTAGCTCTGATGGCAACAACCATCTATATGCTACTGGCCCAATACGCTCGATAATTTTATACGGCCCAATGAACCTCGGACTCAACTTGCCTTTTCTACCAAACCGAGCACTTTTTTCCACGGAGACACTTTCAGAAACACTTTGTCACCGATCCCAAACTCAATGTCTTTTCTCTTTAAATCTGCATATGATTTTTGACGATTGAAAGTTGCTTTCAAACTATCTCGGATCACTTTTACTTTTTGTTCGGTTTCTTTTATCACGTCAGCCTCGTGAATCCTGTTTTCGCTGAGCTCGGTCCAATACAAAGGTGTACGAAATTTGCGACCATATAAAGCTTCATAGGGTGCCATTTTAATACTCGATTGAAAACTGTTATTATAAGCAAATTCAATTAAAGGTAGATATTGTTCCCACGCACCTTCAAACTCAAAAATGCAACATCTCAACATATCCTTGAGTATCTGAATAATCCACTCAGATTGACCATCCATTTGCGGATGAAAAACAATACTAAAATGTAATTTAGTACCTAAAGCATCTTGTAACTTCTTCCAGAATCGTGATGTAAATCTCGGGTCTCTATCTGACACTATAGACAATGGCACACCATGCAACCTCGCAATATTAGAAATGTATAACTCAGCTAATTTATCAAGTGAGTAATCGGATCGAATCGGATTAAAATGAGCTAATTTCGTCAATCGATCTACTACAACCCAAATTGTATCTTTTTTTTCTCGGAGACAGGGGCAAACCCGAAACAAAATCCATGGTCACTCAATCCCATTTCCACTCTGAAACCATAATCGATTGTAACAAACTGGATGGCACCTGATGTTCAGCTTTAACTCACTGACAAATCAAACATTTAGAAACAAAATCAGAGATATCTCTTTTTATTTCGGACCACCAATAATGTTGTTTCAGATCATTATACATTTTCGTACTACCCGAATGTACAGATAAATAACTACTGTGAGCTTCACTCAGAATCATTTGAATTAATTCTGGATTTCTTGAAACACAAATTCGTTCTTGATACTTCAAACAATCATCTCTATCAACTCTGAATTCTGAATCAATCTCTACATCACACTGAGTTTGTTTAGCTATAATCTCATTATCAATCTTCTAAGCTTCAATAATTTGCTGTAAGAACAAAGGTCTTGCTTTTAATTCAGCTAAAACTGAACCATCATTTGATAGAACCAAATGAGCATTTATCGCACGCAAAGCAAATAATGATTTTCGACTCAAAGCATCAGCAACAACATTTGTTTTTCTCGGATGATAATCGATCACTAGTTCGTAGTCTTTTAGTAATTCTAACCACCTTCTCTGTCGCAGATTTAGATCTTTCTGAGTCATTAAATACTTCAAACTCTTATGATCTGAATACACGTAAAATTTCTCACCAAACAAGTAATGGCGTCAAATCTTTAGAGCAAACACAATTGTAGCTAACTCAAGATCATGCGTTGGATAGTTCTTATCGTGCGGCTTCAACTGTCTAGAAGCATAAGCAATAACTTTTCCTTCTTGCAATAAAACACATCCCAAATCTATCAACAAAGCATCACTATAAATCACAAATTCTTTACCCAATTCTGACTGTACCAATCTGGAGCTTTAGTCAACAAAGCTTTCAACTGCTCAAACTATTCTGACACTTTTCAGACCACTCAAATTTCACATCTTTCTGTAACAATTTTGTTAACAAAGTTGCAATCATGGAGAAACCTTTCACAAATCTTCTATAATAACCTGCAAGTCCTAGAAAAATGTAGACTTCAAAAACATTCCTTGGAGGTTTCCAATCCAAAATAGTCAAAATTTTGCTCGGATCAACTTGGATACCAGATGCTAATACAATATGACCCAGAAAACTAACTTCTCGCAACCAAAACTCACATTTACTGAACTTTTGCATACAACTGTTTGACTCTCAGAGTTTGTAGCACTATTCTCAGATGCTTAGCATGTTCGGATTCATCACGTGAATAAATCAATATGTCATCAATGAATACCATGATAAGTTGATCTAAATATGGTCTGAAAATTCTATTTATCAAATCCATGAAGATAGCAGGTGCGTTAGTCAATTCGAAAGGCATAACTAAGAATTGATAGTGACCGTACCTCATTCTGAAAGCAATCTTTAGAATATCTTAGTCTTTAACTCATAGCTGATAATAGCCTGATCTCAAATCTATTTTCGAAAACACAACAGCTCATTTCAACTAGTCAAAAAAATCATCAATTCGGGGCAGGGGATACTTATTCTTAACAGTCACCTTATTCAACTGACGATAGTCAATACACATTCTTATCGTACCATCTTTCTTTTTCACAAATAGAACCAGAGCACCCCAAGGTGAGAAACTTGGTCTAGCAAATCCTTGATCGGTCAACTCTTGTAACTGAGAATTTAATTCTTTCAGTTCAGTCGAAGCCATTCTGTACGGAGCTATCGAAATTGGAGTAGTACCAGGTATCAATTCAATGCCAAACTCTATCTTTCTAATCGGAGGTAATTCCGAAAGTTCTTCAGGAAACACATCAGAAAACTCGCATACAATAGGCACTAATTCATCTTTCTTTTCTGATACTCTTGAGTCAATCACATATGCAAAATAAACTTCACAACCTTTTCTCACAATACTCAAAGCTTTCATCGAAGATATTATAGTAGATAATCCATTCAAATCACTAGATTCAATTCTAACTATTTCATCATTCTTGTATCTCAGATCAATAATTTTCCATTTGTAGCTCACTACAGCATCATGCAAAGTTAACCAATCCATACCCAAAATTATATCAAACTCATCAAAAGGTAATAGCATCAGATTTGCCGGAAAACAAGTGTCTCGAAACATTAATGGACAATTCTTGCATACTTTATCAACTAGAACACATCTGCCTAGGGGGTTCGAAACTCTAAATACAAATTCAGTAGACTCTATAGGCAAAGTCTTACAGTTCACTAAGTTCATGCACATATACGAATGTGGCGATCCAGGATCTATCAAAGCAATTATAGAAGTATCATAAAGAGTAAATGTACTCGTAATCACATCTGGCAATGAAATTTCCTCGTGAGCTCTGATAGCATAAGCTCTGGTAGGTGCACGAGCTTTAGATCTAACGGCTGTGTTTTTCATTCCTCTTTGAATACCACTTACATTTCCCGAATTTCTGGGAGGTCTACCATGAGAAACATTACCACTCTGCCTCAGATTCTGAACATTATCTTTTTTGACTAAATCGGGGTAATCTTTTATAAGATGATTTCTTGAACCAGAACTATAACAAGCTCGATTATTACTTTTTCCCCAACATTCACCGAAGTGTTGTATTCCATATTGATCACACTCAGGCTTTTCATTCTTTGCATTATCAACACTTGCAACAAACGTGGCTGAAGATTTGTAATTCGATTGTGATCTAACACGATCTCTGTTCGTATGTCCCACACTAGCCTTTGAATGACTACTATCATATCTAAACTTCTTGGATCCAGATTGAAATGATTTGCCTGCTGATCTCTTTCGTACCTCTCTAGCTTCAAAATCAGCCTTTCTTTTCTCTTTCCCAAGATCTTCAGCTTTACATGCTTGTTCAACAAGCACCACAAATTCTTTGATTTCCAAGATCCTAACTAGCAAACGAATATCTTCATTCAAACTGTCTTCAAATCTCTTACACATTATTGCTTCCGAAGATACACATTCTAGAGCATACTGACTCAACCTTACAAATTCCTGCTCGTATTCTGTGACAGATATATGGCCTTGTTTAAGCTCGAGAAACTCTTTGCATTTCTGATCAATGAATCTCTAACTAATATATTTCTTTCGAAATTCACATTGGAAGAAATCCCACGTAACTCGTTCAGTAGAAACCACTGATGTCAAAGTCTTCCACCAATGATACGCTGTATCTCTCAAGAGGGAAGCAACACATTTTATGCATTCATCAGGATTCAAAGACAACTCATCAAACACTCTTATCGTATTCTCTAACCAGAACTCGACTTTTTTAGCATCATCACTTGTAGCTCTGAACCCTTCAGCCCCATATTTTCTAATCTTATCAATTGGTGGTCTACTCAACTGTACCAGATTCACTGGTGGTATAACAGGAGTTTGAGAAGGATTAACCGAGGGTAGAGGTTGTTTTACAACCGGATTGGTTCTAATGTATTGGGTGAACCAATCATTCATCATCTGATAGAAGGCTTGTTTAGCCTCACCATCACGGCTACTCGTAGCCGATCGAGAATCAGCTTGCACCATCTCTTGTGCGGGACCAGGTGCATTGCTTTCAACATCGTCTGCTACAGCTCTATCAAGATCCATTTGCTATATAAAAGCACATTTTAATATCAAGATTCATCACACTATCGCAGTTCATAAATATCGCATGTATTGCTGGACTCACAAACGCTATGGTAGTCCTAGAACCGATTAAACCATAGCTCTGATACCAAATAAAATGTAACAGCCCTAACCCGTATCTATCGCAGGAGTTGGTTAAGAGGTATTACCGGACATAACTTAAATCAGAATCACCATACAACAAATATCATCTCATTATGAATGAAAGTCATTCATTCATATTCAATATTCACATTACATTGAGTATACAATGCTTAAACATACATTCCGGACCAAATTGATAACATATAAATGTTTCTGAACTTATAAGAATTTTCAACTTATAAAAGGTCACACGCTCATGTGAACAGGCCGTGTGCCTCACACGGTCTAGACACACCCGTGTGTCAAAGCCGTGGCAAAACAGGGCATAGCTACTGACTTGTCCACACTACCAGACCATACGCCCGTGTGTCTAGCCCGTGTGCTATGCACACACCCGTGTTCAGGACGTGCCAAAAATAGGGGGTATTCTATTTGTGACGTCATCATACCAATTAAAGTCACATAGCCAGACCACACGCCAATGTGTCTTGCCTGTGTGCTAGCCTAACTTATAATTGAAGGGTACCCCATGGGACATACGTCTGTGCATCATGGCTATGTGTCACACACGGCTGAGACATACGCCCGTGTCTCTACCCGTGTGGACAAAAATAGGCCATTTCAATAGCCAATTTGCCACCCCAATTGGTTCAACCTACAAGCAAAGAAAACAAGCATAATTGTACCACCATTTCAGCCAATTTCAACACCAAAGCATAACCCAATCATATTATATAATAGTTACCAAATTCATACTTGTAAGCCTTACTAATCTATGTCAAAACATATGTCCAAAACATATCAAAGCATTTCTTTCCATGCATCATTCAATCTCATACTAAAATCTACCAAAACTTACCAACACCTTCCATTTCTTTTGATCAATTAAGACATACTACAACTACATATTATAATCACCTATCAATGTCATTATCAACTATGAGTTCAAGTACGAAATAGCCAAATCACATGGCTAATTATATACATCACAAAACACCATTCCACAACTACTAGCCTATACATGCCGTACTTCCAAAATAAAATTTTAAAAAGTACAAAAATGAAGTTCGATAGTGTGCTGACGATCCTTGATGATCCTCGAGCTTTTAGTAGCTTCGATATCTATAAAATAATGCAAACATACAGAAAGTAAGTTTTCAAAACCTTAGTAAGCTCGTACTAAAATCATCAACAATGTATAAAATATAAAACATCAACACATAAGTATTTACACATTTTCAATCGATATGATCATATCAATTTAGTGAACTTAACATACACAATATCATCTACCACTTAGGTATCATACATACTTGAATCTTCCCGTACTTATTCAATTTCATACTTACCTTTCGTTGAGTATTATAAGACTTTCCGTCAATTATTCGTACTTTAAACATCCGCACACTTAGTGCTATACAGGTAAGCCGAAGCTAGAACAATTTTGCAGACTTAGTTCCATCTCAATTAACTGAAGCTAAGTCAGTATCGCACACTTAGTGCCTCAAGTAGCCGAAGCTAGTTTAAATCGCACACTTAGTGCCAATTATCCTTAATTTATCGTCGTATTCATTCGAACCAAACATATATACAATATTTATATAATCAAAACATCAAATATACTTAAACATCATGCCTTAAGTACGAACTTACCTCGTACTCGGAATTGTCGACTTGAACATTTATTCTACAATCTTCGACTTCCCTCGGTCTAAATCTGAACTCCTCTTTTCTTAATCTATATGTATTCAAAATTAACCCTTTTTATTCACCAAATCATTCAAAACAATCCACATACACATATTTAGGGCATTTTATAAATTAGCCCTCATATTTTTACATTTTGACAAATTTGTCCCTAATACATAAAATCACAAAATACACAAAATCTCCTTTTACACATGTTAAGTCGAATGTTCATAGAGTTAATATAAGTCAATATATTCCATCTATTTCACATTTTAGTCCCTCAATTTTCCATTTTCATAATTTAACCCAATTTACTGAAATTCATCAAAAATCTAAAGACAAAACATTTAAACCCAATATCAAGCATCCATAATTCATCAACTAACATCACAAATCTCATAGTTTCATCAATGGAACACTTCAAAAATATTACCAAAATCAGAAATTGAAGCATGGGTTCGATAGTATACAAAGCAACGATTACAAAAACGTAAAAATTATAAAAAATCGAGTCAAAACCATACCTTAATCAAGGATTTTCTTAGCTGAACCCTAAAACCAAGTTTTTCTTCTTCTTTTTTCAAATATTCGTTTGATGAACAAAGGAACAAAATGAACTTGATATCTTTTTTTTCTTTTAATTATAATGACTTTAATAATAATTTCCTATTTTGCCCTTTTTTTAACCAATTATAAAACCTTTTAATGATGGTTGTGTTAGTCTATTAACATTCCCAATGGAAAAATAACAACATAAGGACCCTTACTTTATAAATCCAACTCAAATAGGCACTTTAACATCTAGCACATAGCTTATATATTTTACGCGATTTGGCCTTTTTTGCAAATTAAGCACGCAAACAGTTAAATTTCCACACGAGACTTTCACACATGTCAATTCACTTATAATAGACATGAAAAATAATATTAAACTATTTTTTTGACCCGGATATGTGGTTCCGAAACCACTATTTTGACTAGGGTCAAAACTGGACTGTTACATGAAAAGTGGAAATTTTAATGGATGATAAATAATTAAATAGAAATATTATCATTTTATATCATCTTCACCCCCAAGATTCTATGGAAACCCTAGGAGAGAGAAAGGAAACTAATCAGGCTTAATTAGGTATGTTTTCTTGTCCCATTTTTAGTAATTTTTATATTTTTGGGATCGGGATAGTCTATTCTATCTATTTTGGGGATTAATTTGCAAAGATATCAAAGTAGAGAAATTTTTCCATGGATGAATATGCTAAAAATTTTAAATTTATGGTAGAAAATGAAAGGTTGGTAGTAAACAACTTTTACAAAGAGAATTTTGATGAAATCATGATTTAGAGACTAAATTGAAAAGTGGTAAAACTAGTGGAAAAATTCTGAATTTTATGAAATACAAATGCTTTAAATGTTATATGAAAATTTCGGTTAGGCTTGGAATAAGGATTAAATTGCATGAATTTCATTTTCTGAGCCTAGAGATGAAATTGTCTTTTATGAAAAGTATGGGGGCAAAATAGTAATTTTTCCTAGGATGTAAATTTAATCCAATTAAATATAAAATCTGATAAATTGATGATTAAATTCATTTATATAGATCCAGACAACTCAAATTTGAAGCTAAATCAAGGAAAAGAAAAAGTTTCAGATTAGTAGACTTTTAAATATGAACAAGTATCGAGGTAAGTTCGTGTAACCGAATTATATTTATTTATATGCTTGAATTGAATGTGGTATGTGATTGTATGTATTATATAAATGTTAAAAATAAATGACATAATCATATGTTCAATCATATCTGGGAAATTATTAAGTTTCGTTTGAATAATGAAATTTAATGGATATATGTGATTTCCATATTAAATGTGATCCTGCGTATGTTGTTGACATAATATAGCTCGGACGAGCAATCCTGTTATAGCCTTGTCGAGTATCTTGTTAAATAGTTCCTGCGAGCATCCTGATCAGTAGTGATTTTGCATGTGTTCCACACTACCGTAGCTCTGTGTGAGCGTCCTGTTACATGATTCAATCGGTTGTGATCCAGCATTAATTGCGGACACAAACGCAACTCCCCATGAGCATCCTAGTACAAGCTCTTATAAGCTTTCTAACATGGCTTGCTTGAAGTCTCTGTTACCTTATCCGGTGCTCCCTGATATTAACTATTCAGAGTTATCTGTTAAGCTTTATGAGCTCCCTGAATAAAACTCTTATGAGTTTCCTGTTTAGCCCGAACAAGTGTCTTGTTACAAGACTCATTTGAGCATATTGATATGTGGCTCGAGAGTATGCTCCCTAATTAAGTGCCCTAATGGGTACCCCTGATTATTAGTTGACGGTTTACAGTTTAGTACACCATGAGTGTATTACCTGAGTATCCATCGAAATTTCAATGATTCAACGGATAAATTCTTGAAATGAGAAACTATGAGATTAAATCAATTATATATCGAGTGTTCCCAAAATAATTGAAAGTTTGTAACATGATAAGCTCATCTATGCTTACTTGATGTATTTGTAAATTATGTGACTAACTTGCTTATTTAAGTATATGTGATTAGGAAAATTTGCTAATTCGTTTGGAAGCATGATATTTCTATGCTTGTTTAAATGAGTATGATTGGTAAGTTTAATTTCTGTTATACGAACTTACTAAGCATTAAATGCTTACTAAGTTTTATTTTCTCTGTTTTATAGTGTACAGATACCCGCAAATGTTGGAGATCAGTTAAAGTATCATCACACTATCCACCATCTTATGTTGGTATAAATAGTAAACTTATTTTGTTATAATGGCATGTATAGGTTAAGTTGGCCAAATGATGGTTATAAATGGATGTTTGTAATCTAGCCATTGGCATGGCTAGTGATGTTTGATTTGGTATATAACCACAAAGTTATATCATGTTTATATATATGTGTATTATATGGTTAGACTAAATTAAGGTAAATTATATGCCTTAACAAAAAGGTAAGTTTGGCTATATGAAAATAGGTGATGTTATATCATACATGTTAATAATGTTTGCTTGGTTTAATGCTTGTAATTGGTTGATATATATATACAAATGCTGTTGTAGGTTGAAGGTTAAATTTAGTGAGAAATATGGCTAGGAAATAACCTTATTTTGTCCACAAGGGTAGACACACGGGCATGTGTATTGACCGTGTGTAACACACGGCCTAGCATATAGGCATGTAGATTGGCAGTGTGTCCTCTGCACCTTAAAATTTAGAAATAGAATGCTCAGAGTTAGGCACACGGCTAAAGACACGAGCGTGTGTCTTAGCCGTGTGTGATACACTGCCTAGAACACGGGCGTGTGTCTTGGCCATGTGAAACCTGCACCTAATTCTGGAAAATTAAATTGATCACACGGTCTAGCACACAAACGTGTGGCTGGCTGTGTGGCACAAGTCAGAGAGTTACACGGGTAAGGACATGGGCAGGGACACAGCTATGTGCCTCACATCAAATGCCCACACGGCCTGAGACATAGGCATGTCACTTGGCCATGTGAGCCTCACGGCCTATCCACACGAGCGTGTGACCCATGTTTATAAGAAAAATTTTGGAATTTTACGAAAATTTTTTGAGTTCCCGATTTAGTCCCGACTTGATTCTAATGTTTAAATTGGGCCTCGATGGTCCATTCAAGGAACAATATGATTAATTTCATATATGAATAGTAAAGAAATGATTTACATGAAATTATTATGTAAACTCTAGTAATGCTCTGTAATTCTGTTTCATAAACGGATATGGGTTAGAGGTGTTACAGTTCTAGCCTCGACAGGTGATCAGCTACTTGATTTTCAACACCCTTTCTATCTTGGATCTCAAGGTCAAATTCTTGGAGTAAAAGTATCCAAGGAATTAGCCTCGGTTTAGCATCTTTCTTCGTGAGTAAATACTTAATGGTCGTATGATCAGTGAACATTGTAACTTTGGTACCTATAAGATATGAATGAAACTTGTCAAAAGAAAAAAACTATAGAAAAGAATTCTTTTTCAGTTACCATATAAATGAGTTAGGCTCTTGTCAAAGTTTTGCTTGCATAGTGGATAGGATGAAACACTTTGTTTCTTCTTTGACCCATCAGAGCTCCAACAGCGAATTTGCATGCATCACACATCAACTCAAAAGGTGAGTTCCAGTCAGGTGTAACAATTATTAGGGCTGAGATTAACCTACTTTTTAATTCTTCAAAAGCTTATAAACATGCTTTATTAAAAAAATCCTTTTTCTAAAAGCATATGCAAAGGTTTAGAAATTTTTGAAAAATATTTGATAAACCGACGATAAAAACCTGCATGGTCTAAGAAACTTCTAACTCCTTTCACATTAACTGGAGGTGGCAATCTTTCAATTACGTCTACCTTTGCTTTATCCACTTCAATTTTGGTTTTGGAAATTTTACGTCCTAAGGGAATTCCCTCCATAACCATAAAATGACATTTCTCCCAGTTAATGACAAGATTCGTCTCCTTGCATCTTTTTAGTACCTTAGCCAAATTACTGAAAAAAACATAATAAGTGTTACCAAAAACAAAACAAAAAAATCATCCATGAAAACCTCAACAAAATTTTCAACCATATCAGTGAAAATTGCCATCATACATCGTTGAAATGTGGCAGGTGCATTACATAAGCTAAAAGGCATTTGCCTAAAAGCAAATACAGGCAAGTAAAAGTAGTTTTATGCTAGTCTTCCAGGGCTACAACTATTTGGTTCTATCCTGAATATCCATCTAAAAGGCAATAAAATTAGTTACCTGCCAGCCAATCTAACATCTGATCCATAAAAGGTAATGAAAAATTATCCTTACTAGTTGCTTTGTTCAATTTTCCATAGTCAATACAAATTATCCAACTCGTGACATTTCTCGCCAGGATTAACTCATTACATTCATTCTCAACAATCGTGATTCCACCTTTTTTTGGTACACATTGTACCGAACTTACCCAAGAATTATCTGAGATAGGGTAGATAATTCTTACATCTAACCATTTGATCACTTTCTTCCATACTACCTTTTTCATGATAAGGTTAAGTCTCTTTTGCCCATCGATTCTACCTTGCTCACCTTTCTCTAAAATAATCTTATGCATACATAAGAGAAGGGCTTATACCTAGTATGTTAGCTATGGTCCAACCAATTGCATTTCTAAATTTCTTTAAAATAGCAATCAATTCATCCTCTTAGTGTTCTGTTACTTCTGCTGAAATAATTACAAGCAAAATAGAACTATTGCCTAAAAAAAGTATTTTAATTGGGACGAAAGTACCATTAGTTCAAGCTTAGGCAGTTCCTTGATTGACAACTTAGGTTGTGTAAATTCCCAAACTTCCAAATCTAACGAATCAAACCGCAGTGGTTGAACATAACTCCTCGGATTGGCTTCCATCAAAGCCATGTTTTCATTACCTTTTTTATCTTTCAAAGGTTCAGACCCTAAAGTATTCTCCAATGGGTTTTCAAAATTGCTCTCCCATTCCATAGAAACTAAGGTTTTTAATTCCTCCATTACTGAACATTCTTTCATTGGACCGGGAAATTTCTTTGCCTTTAGAACACTAAATGTTACTTGATCATCTTCAAATCTCATTGTGAGTTCTCCTTTTTGCACATCTATTAATGTTCTTCCCCTAGCTAGGAAAAGTCTTCGAAGGATGATTGAAGCTTTCTTATCTACTTCAAAATCTAACAAAATGAAGTCAGCAGGAAAAATAAACTTATCAACTCTTGCCAAAACATCCTCAATCTTTCCTTCGAGATATGCTAAAGATCAATCCACAAGTTGAACTGTCACAGTAGTTGGTCTTACTTCACCTATTCCTAACAGCTTGAAAATAGATTTGGGCATCAAGTTGATGCTTGCTATTAAGTTGCACAAAGCTTTACTTTGGTAAGATTCTTCGATGTTACAAGGTATCATAAAGCTTCTAGGGTCTTTCAATTTCATAGGTAGCTTGTTCTATAAGAATGCACTGCACTCCTCTATTAAAGCAACAATCTCAGACTCACTAAGTCTGTTCTTCTTGGACAAAATAGCATTCATAAACTTTACGTAGTGGGGCATTTTCTCTAAAGCCTGCACCAACGAGATGTTAATGTACAATTGCTTTAGAACCTCCAAGAACTTCTTGAATTGTACCTCATGTTTCTGCTTATGCTGCTGAAGTCTTTGAGGATATGGAACTTAAGGTTGAAATGGACAACTTTCTAAGAAGGCAAATCAGCAAAAGAAGGTGTTAGCTTTTTAGAATTCACTAGTTTAGGATTTACCTCATCAAATTTTTCAGTATCTGGCTTTTCTGGTGTAGAAACTTCAATTGTTGGTTGACTTTCCTCCTTTTCAATAGGCTCATCTTCAATCATAACATCCTTGGGTTCCAAAATCTTACCACTTTTTAATGCAACCACTTTGTAATGTTCCTTACCAAAATTCCTTGGATTTTCTATGTCACTTGGCAAGGCTCCTTGCGGTCTACTACAAAGTTTTGAAGCTAACTGACCCATCTGGTTCTCCATATTTTCAATGTTGCTGCTTGACTTTGGATCAAAGTGTCATTTTTTGCCATGTATGCCTTCAACAAGTCCTCTAAACTTATTGATGATTGAGTTGAGGTGGTTTTAGGGCTTATTGACTAAACCCTTGAGATTGGTTGTGTTTATGCTACATATAAGTGTTCGGTCTATTTCCTTGGTTACTCTAGGAAAGGTTCAGATGATTATGCCACGAAGGATTGTAGAAGTTGGACTACAGACCTTGTCCACTTCTATTTTGATATTAATTCCTTACATAATACATAGATTCGAGGTTTGATGGGCAATTCTCAAAAGAATGGCCATCGCCAAAGTATACGCAAGAAACTACATTATACTGACTTGGTGATTGAGCTACAAAATTATTATAATTATTAGTGGTAAATTGTTTTAGCATAGAGGATATAGAAGATACCTAAGTAGAGAGTGAAGTGAGAGCATCGACTTCAAGAATTTTGGCTACTCGTCTTCTTAAAGTTGCTCAATTTTTTCCCCATTGGTATTTATTGCTAGCGATCCTCTCGGTAATCTCGTAAGCCTCGTTATAAGACTTAGACAAAATCGCACCATTCATAAAAGCATCAACCATCAATCTTGTGTGTACATTGAAACCATTATAAAATGTCTCCAACTGGATGCAATAAGGAATCCCATGATGTGGACACTTAGGAAGCAATTCTTTGAATCTTTCTCACGCCTTGTACAAAAACTCATCATCCAATTGTTGGAGAGTGGTTATCCCATTTCGCAATTTTGCATTCTTACTTGGTGGAAAATACTTTACCAAAAAACCATTCTACTAATTCTTTCCATGTAGAAATTGAACTTGGTGGCAACAAATTCAACCATGGTCATGCTCGATCCCGCAACAAGTATGGAAATAGCTTAAAAATTAACACATCTTCAGTCACACCAGCTATCTTAAACGAATCACTCACCTCCATGAATAATCGAAGGTGAAGATGTGGATCTTCTATGGGCATACTACTGAATTGGCTCACTGTTTGGAGCATTTGAAACATCACTAGTTTCAATTCGAATTGCGGTGCCTCGATATCTGGCCTCCTAATTCCTTGATTTAACTCATTGAAAAGTGGCACATCATATTGTCTAATGCCACAATCCCTATAATCAATAATAAGGATTGAATTTTGCACATGATTAACTCCATTACCTTTTCCATCTTGTTTATTTCTAAGGTCCATCTTGGTTTGTCTTTGAGCTAATCTCTCGCATCTTGTCTGTTTAAATGTCCGTTCAATTTCAGGGTCTATAGGTAATAGATCGATGATTCGATCTATACTCATAAACACCTGATAAATAAATCACAGATAAAGAATAAAGAATAAATAATAAATTAGTAATTTTAGAAAAAAAACTACAAAAAAATTTCACAAAAAATGATTAAGGCAATAGTCCCCGGTAACGATGCCAAAAACTTGTAACGGGATTTTTGTGCAATTGTACACAGTCGTTCAAGTAATAAGTATGTAAAATGAGTTATCATCTCTACAGGGACTGTGTATGTTTATCAATTATCTGCAAAATTATAAGTTAACAATTTGGTGATAAAAACACAATAATTTGAATGATGATGATTAAACTAGATTAATTTAACTAAATGTAATATTGATCCCTAATGCAATTTTAAACTAAGTATGCAAATTTATCTAAATGTATGAATGGATTTTAGCAACAGAAACATAAACTTCAACAATCAATAACATGTATAGGCTAGGATAATTACATTAATCAAATCAATTTATTTCCATAATGCTTAACAGTGTTCGGAAAACATTCCATGGCAACTCGATCTTTCATGAGTTTGGAAACCAAATTAAGTCATTTTGGAATCTTTTACTTAGTGAAATATGGATTTTACTAATCATATTAAACTAAAGGTTTCTTAGTATTTATGTGAGGTAACAGGGATAGATTAAGTTTGAAACAGTTTAATCACATAAATCTAAAAACTATGCAAGATAATAAAGCTAATTAAAGTTATTATGAATCTTCAATTTAGTCAGGTTTAATAATCTAAATTAAGCATGCACTTTTCAATTTTGCGTCTCTTAGCCGTCATCTGGTTAGGATTGCTTAGCTAATCTGAATGCATCCAATCAAGTATGAATGGAATACATCTTGATTTTAATTGAAAACATGATCAATTGGGGCACAAACACTTTACACATGCCTTAAACAAATATTATTGAATTAACGCAATCATCCTAGCTAAACAAAATTAAGCTATCACTGTTGATGAAAAAAGATCATAAAACACATCGCAAACATGATTACATTAAATAACTAATAAGTAATGTAACACCTCTTACCCGTATTCAATGTTAGAATAAGGTTACGGAGTATTACCAGACTTATAAAACAATTAAACATCCATTTAGCATACATTATCTCAATTCAAGCATTCATCAATCCATATCAATTAATTTATCCCTAATACGAGCCTACGAGGCCCTAAACATGCTTTGGGAGTGGTTCGGGACTAAACCGATAACTCAATAAACTTTCACAAAAACTTTGAATTTTTTCTCAAAACAGAGGACACAGGCCCGTGTGGCCTGGCTATGTGTCTCACACGGCCACTAGACACTCCCGTGTTGTAGGCCGTGTGGACAATCGAAATGGGAGCACATGGCCTTGTGCTAGCCATGTTCAACCCTGTGTAACTCTCTGACTTGGGTCACACGGCCAATACACACACCCATGTGGTTATCCCGTGTGCCCTAAAAATAACCATACACGCCCGTTTGCCAAGCCGTGTGCTAGGCCGTGCCAATCCTGCAGGGTATACTGACTTATGCCACACGACCAAGTCACACGCCCGTGTGTGAGGCCGTGTGGAGCATACTGACTTGAATTCAAAAAACCACACTAGGGGACACACGCCATGAACTTGACCGTGTGTCACACACGGCTGAGACACACACCCGTGTCTCTGTCAGTGTGGACAAAAATAGGCTATTTACCAAGCCCATTTGCCACCCAAATATGCACATACTTACACAACCAAAATGGCACCAAATCATGGCATAGTTGGACATTCAAATCAACCACAACTAAGACTAAAATGTACCATTTCAATGTCATTAACTAACACACTTACAATACCATAATTTGGCCTACTCAAATCATGCTATTTCACATTTCCAAAACAATTAATATGCACCACTTCAACTAAATATTTCTTAGCCTATAACCACAAGCACAACCATCCATAATTTATCAACCATTAGCTACTTAGATTGTTGCACTCAACAAATCATTACCAAGCAAACATGAACCACATCACTAGGAGGCATTAAGGCTTATATATATACATCACATAATTGCCAAAATAAGCCAAATTACATGGCTAACACAAAAACCAAACATTTAATATATACAAGCCAACTCAAATGGCTAAAATCATGCTACAAATACTAAAAGGACTCAAATTTCCTATACATGCCATATACATAATTTACCAAAGTTCAAAGGTACCAAGTGATAGGTAGATAGTGTGACAATGTCTTCGACGATCCCTAATTCCGAGATAGCTTTGAGTTCACTATAAAACATAGAAAAATAAACAATGTAAGTTTTAAAGCTTAGTAAGCTCATATGATATAATCTTAATGCAATCACATAAACATAAATCAATAATTTGAATACATCAATATGTAGCTTTCTTTAACTAACAAACCTTTCAAATGCTCATTCACAAAACTAGATACTTTTATTCTCATTTCTTCAGTTCAACACTAAAATAGTTTATATACATACCTGTATCATCTCGTATCCACCTCATATACGCTCTCATCTTTCATTTACCCATTGAACATTCAGAATAGAAGTCAGATACTCAAGGATTTCACACAATAAGTACCTATACTATGGCCCGAAGCCAAATCAAGGTAACTTATCTCTGAAGTTCTGATATCATGGCTCGAAGCCAAAATCAACTGATATGCATGGCCCGAAGCCAAATCAGTATATCTCGCACCCGAAGTGCTATATCATGGCCCAAATCCAACTCAATGTATCCCCTACTGACATGTCACAAGCATCCTAAACTATTCTTAAGGTTCAACCGGGATTTCAGATTGTCAAATTACTATCGTTCATATCCACAGTCTTGTATTCACAATTTATGCAATATCAAAGCATATTAAATATATTTTTATAGAAATTTATCACATACGAGCTTACCTCGCATGTGTAAACGACGAAATGAGTCAATTAGTTGATAACTTTATCTTTTCTTCAATCCAAGTCTGTATTTCTCCTATCTTGATCATACAAGAGGAGAAACCTGGCCGAACCTTGAAGCTATTCTAATGACTTTCTTTCTTGTTAAATTCAGTCAAATAATGAAGAAGAAGATGATACATATTTTGTATCTTTTAATTTTAAGTTATTAATTATTATTTTACCATTTTAACCTTTATTATTAAACATTAAAATTTATTTAACCATGCAAAAAAATGTCCACTTACATTATAAATGGTTAAATTACAACATAAGGACCTCCTCTATTTAATTTCATAACTATTAAACCCTTTTAGCTTATAGAACTTCAATTTTTCACTTTACTCGATTTAGTCCTTTTTATCAAATTAACTAGTCAAACAACAAAATTTCTAAACAAAACTTTCACACAATCATTAAATCATGCTGTAAGCATTAAAATAATAATAAAAGAAATATTTTAACTTCAGATTTGTGGTCCCAAAACCACTGTTCCAATTTGACCAAAAACGAGCTGTTACAAGGAAAGAGTAAACTCTATTTCAATTCAGCAGCCTTTCGAATTTGGATTGAAAGTGTTCCATTGATCTGTCTGTTGCTCTTTTGCTAATCATTCCTCAAGCTGGCCGACCAAGAGGTGATCTTTTCAAGGCTTTTGTTGGCTAAAATGCAAGGGAAAATGGAATGGCTATACATGGGGAGAAGAGAGCAAGAGAGGGAATGAGAGAATGAATGATGTTTTTGAAAATGAAGGGTGAGGGATGTGAGGGATGATTTGAGAGATGCGAGTAGTGTGGAATTTATAGGTGAGGTTAAGGGTGAAGTTTACTAAAAATAGAGATTGAAATCCCTCCATCTTCTTCACTGCTTGGTCAGCCACACTATGTGGAAAGAGAGGTGATTTGGTTGTTTATTTTGAGCACAAAATCACGCTATAATTAGGCATAGTGGATGATTTCGAAGGCAATCTTCCAAGGCTTTTTTCTGATTAAATTACAAATATAGGGACCTCCTGTAACAGCCTGTTTTTAGTGGTGTTGGAAACAGTGGTTTTGAAACCACAATTCTGAAAAATGAGTTATTATTTTATTATTTATTAAATGTCTAATGATTATTTTAAGGTCGTATTAAAGTTTCATTAAGAAATTTTAAAGTTTAAATAGTTAATTAGGTAAAAGGGACTAAATTGAAAAAGGTGCAAAAGTTGAATTCTATTAGTTAAAAGGGCTAAATGGCTATAGAAAGCAAAGCTAATGGACTTACATGTTAATTATACCATATATGTTGATTGTGGACAAAGATGGAAATGAATTAGTTGTTTTCTAAGTTAATATCCAAGGTTAAAATAGTAATTTAATAATTAAATTTGAAACAAAAGAAATTATAGCATTAATCATCTTTTATTTTTCATCTATCACTGATTTTAAGAGGGGAAAAACTTCATTTTTGAATGCTTGGTTCGGCTAGGCTTGTTTTAGTTCATGATATGTATTTTTTAACCCGTTTTTCATTATTTTTTTATGTTTTTAAGCTCGTTTTAGCTTAGTCTAGCTAGCCCAGGGGTTAATTTGCAAAATTTTTAAAAGTTGAGGGACTTTCCATGGTTGTTTTTGAGTAGGTTTTGAATTTATCTTATAGATTATTAATCTTGGTTGTAAAACAAACATGTTTTATAAAATGAATTTTGGTGAAATTGTATTTAGGGATTTATTTGTGAAAATAGTAAAATTTCATGGTAAAATTATGAAATGATGATTTAAGTGGGTTTCTATAAGTCCCTAAGAATTCAGCTAGCTTGTATGGAGGAGGATTAAAATGGTTAAATTTTGAATTATGAGCTTAAGGACTAAATTGTGAAAAGTTAAAATGTTAGGGGTAATTTTGTAATTTTACATAAATATGAATTATGGATTAAATCGAATACTAGAAGTACTTAATTGAATGAAATTTTCATTTAGATCAAGATAAATAATGACCGGACTTAAATCTAGGAAAGGCTGAAGCTTCGGATTAGTGTTCAATTCTACTTCTACGACCAAAGTTATCGAGGTAAGTTCGTATGAATTATGATCGTATTAATGTTAGCTAAATTTATTATTTGCTATGTTGTATTAATATAAATAGAATTGAAATTGTATATGTATCGATGTATGAATAATTGATGGATAATGAATACCATTTTAACCTTAATAATTCTTAGGATACAAATGACATGTCATTAGGGATTTCATGTTTCGAGTGTTGATCTTGAATGTCCTACCGATGGCTGAGGTCCTGCATTGATTACAGATTCTCCACAGCTCGTGTGAGCAGCATCGTGTAGCTATCATTTCGACCCACAGCTTATGTGAGCAGGCCCATTTCACAGCTCTTGTGAGCACTATTGAAAAGGAAAGGTTACAGTTATATAGAAAGGCATACTATGTGTGAGCATTCCCGAGTATCCAATGTAATTCTAGATGGTTCAACGGGTAAGTAAAGGAAATGGCATGGTAAAAATACAATTGAAATGGTTCATGATCTTATAATAAGTTTTATGAGATAAATGATGTATATATATGAAATCTATTTGCTATATGATTGTATTCATATGTATCCTTAATGAACTTAATAACTTGTGAGTTTGATGATACTTGTATAAGCTTATGTTAAGCTTATGGTCTTGGTAATGATATTTTACTTATTCTATAAATTGTGCTAATGAAATGGTAAGATATGTTCGAGTTTATATGTGCTTACTAAGCACTAGTTGCTTACATAGTTACTTTTCTTTGTTTTATAGATTATTAGAAGCTCGATCGGTTGGAAGCTTGTCGAGGATCAATCACACTATCCAAGAACCATTTTTGTAATTTTTTATTAATTTGTCCAAGGTTATATATGGCATGTATTGGATACTATATATGGTATTTCTTGAATGTGTAATGGTTGAATTGGTTTGTATATGCTTTTGAAGTTTATGCTTGTTTTGGTGAGCTTTGGAAACTTGCCAAGTTAGGTCATGTTGGCCACTTTTAACTGCTTGAATATAAGACCCTTTTGGTATGTTTTTGATGGCATGTAAATGGTCATATATGATATCATTTGATAGATAAAAGAACTAGGCTTTATGCTTGCAATGTGGATATGTTGCTTTGATTTTATCAATGATGTTTTGATACAAATGTGGTGCCTTTGAATGGCATATTGGTTAGATGAAATAGGATGTTTGAAATGGTATGCTTATAAGTGTTTGAATGATGCTTAGGTAAATTGAATGTGTACAAATGGGATAGTTGGTTAGGTGTATTTTGGTCTTAAAATGGCTTGAAATTTGGGTAAATTTATGGATCATACGGGCTGGTTACACGACCATGTGTCCATTGTAAGTTCTTAATGTATTAAGTAAGTGAGTTACACATTCATGTGTTGCAAGTCAGAGAGTTACACGACCTGGCACACGGCCTACGGCACAGCCGTGTGACCTAACTCGATGAATTACATGGTGAAAACATGGGCTGGTACACGGCCGTATGTCCCTTGTTCAATTGTTACTCGGCCTGGACTATGTCATACAGCCGTGTGACCCCTGTTTTCAAATTTTTCAACTTTTTCTCAAATCTTCTATTTTGATTCAAATTAGTCTCGAATTGCTTCTAAGCTATTTTTAGGGCCTCAAAGGCTCAATTTAGGGACAAAATGCATATGATTGATTGGTTTTTAATAAGATTAATTAATTTAATGTTATGATGTTAAAAGTTTTTCGATTGATCAGTAATGCTCTGTAACTCTAATCCAGCAAAGGAGACAAGTTGGAGGTGTTACACCTCTAATAAAATATCCCAAAGCTGATTTTTGGGCTCGACTCCCCCTTGTTGGACTTTTTCATGATCCAATAAATAACTAGACATGTCCACTTTGTAACAACACTTTAGCTGGTAAAATTTACAGTCTTATGACCCAATTTTGCATGGCTTTGCCATCCAAGTAAGTTGGATGTATTCATGTCCATGCAACATTATGATAATCTCATCTTCCATAGACCCAGTGCCTAATAAAAATTAACATACTAATAATTAACATGAAAATAATATAATTTATGCACAAAAATCATGTAATAAAGCATAATTTTGCATACATTATAAATTCATATCCAATATTAACATTTAAACAAAATTCACTTAATTTATTAACAATTACTCAAGATTAATATAATTTTTTAAGTCAAAAGGTGGTAAAAATTGCTAGAAATATCCTATATAATTTTGAGTTTACAGGAAGCATTCAAACTCTATGGATTTGTGCTTCATTTCAATACAATCATGCTCTTTCATTTACTCTATATTGTTTATTTACTTAGCATGCTTTCTCTTTACATCGATTATATATTGTCTATGGAAGCCATGAGGATCTAATCCCCCTATGGGGGATTAACGAGTAGAGGTATGATTTGTTAACTATTTTGTAGGGTTACTCAACAGATTAGTTGTTTGAGAAAGGAAGAATGCGAAACAAACCCTAAGCCTGAGTACCCCGAAAATTCATCAAGGTGGGAATTAACCTAAAATTTGTATTGCCCAATTGTGAACACCTTAACCCCAAATTGAACTGAACTGTGAGGTCAGAAGATAAGTAGTTCATAATGACTCGTTATGCTAGTGGAATATTGGAGGATCCTATTAGGGTAGTAACTAGTTGATTGACGAGGAACCCGAAATGGCAGTTGATGGAGATTACCGAAGTGAGCTAATCACCCATAATCATATTTGATTTATTCTCCCTTTTTATGTTATTTTATTTTTATTACTATTATTATAAAACCCCAAAAATCCTTTATTTCATATTGTTCATACTATAATTGTTTTAAAAGTATTAATTAGATCTTTTAGTGTTTAGGTTAGAATTGATCTTGTACTCGCCTCCCTGTGGTTCAATCCTCGGAGTACTCATCTACTCCATTGTAAAACTATATTAGAACTTGACTCATATACTTGCAGATACCGCCTTGTAGTTCTATATTTTATTGTAGAATTCACACTACGGATGTTAGTACGTCTGGAAGAGGTCAATAATTAGATGAATGGAATCAGTTTTAGGCAAAAATATTAAGTATAGATTGAGATAATGAAGTTTCAAGTTTGCTATATCGAAGTTTTCAGTTTCAAAAAATCTGGCTTAGGCTTGTGTTTTTGCTTTATTTAAGAAAGTCTTTGACAGTATGTTGATTGTGCTTGTTGTGTGATGTAACACCCCTTACCCGTATTCGACACCAAAATAGGGTGCAAGGCATTACCAGACGTAAACACAAGCAACTATACATTTCGTGTTGTAAATTTGGCACCAAATTCAAAGTTTTCAACAACCAATCACATCATCCTGAAAACAAGCCTGCGAGGCCTAAAACATGTTCTGGAAGTGGTTCGGAATTAAATCGAGAACCTTAGAAAATTTTACAACACTTAGAAATTTTTTGCTAAAACAGGGGTCACATGTCTATGTGGCTTGGGACACGCCCGTGTCCCTAACCCATGTAACTCTCTGTTTGTCACCTAAGAACAAATTGAAGTCACACAACCATGGCACACGCCCGTGTCTCGAGGCCATGTCCTTCACACGACTGAGACACACGGCCATGTCTCATGCCCACGTGCTCGATACTGAGTATTCTATTTTGCAACAGTTGCCGGATCACATACCCATGGGGCTGACTGTGTGTCACACACGGTCTAGACACACGCTCGTGTGTCTACCCGTGTGGACAATAATAAGGCTATTTACCAAGCCATTTGCCACCCTTATCCACACATACACTTACCCCTATTCAAAGGCACAAAACAATACATACTTAGGCAACCAAAACATTCACATTCATGGTTAAAATATATCAACTTTATATCTTTATCTAACACATTCACTACATTTATTAATCCCTAAATCAAACATACAAATCTCACATTCATTAGGCTTCATTCAATTACTATCTAGTTACCAAATTATACTCAACTTCCTCATCTCATCAATAGGTCACAATTCCAAACATTACACAATCATGCCATAAATCACATTTCTAAATATTTCACATTCACCAAGCATACCATGATCATATCACCATAGACATTGACACATATATGAATATACTTAGACTTACAACCATGTTGCCACTATAAGCCAACTTACATGGCCAAATAGAAAAACAAGCCTTTAATGATTACAAGCCATTACACTAACTAAAATCATATGACGCATATAACAAAATGACCAAGCCCCTATACATGTCATAACTCAAAATACTTGAATTCATCAATACCCAAAATGATACTTGATAGTGTGATAGGATCTTCGACGATCTCCAACTTGAGCTAGCTTCACAACACTATAAACATGGGAAAGGAAGGGGGGATAAGCTATATAACTTAGTATGTCCGTATGAACATAATAAGCAACTCGTACCAATCATTTACCAAATCCAATTATACAAACACAAGATAATATAAATTGCATTAAAACTCACAGTTATAACTTATTCAGTTACATTGTTTGTTCTATCAATTTGCAAGCATAATTTAACATGTCTTGACATTAGCCTAATAACCGAAATCTCTCATTTATAACCATTTACCACAATCAACCAATCATTTCAAACCTCATAGTAAACATGCACATTGATTATGTGCACTCATATTTCCAAGCATATATCTTAATATCTTTCAATTACCTAAACTTTTATCTTCTAGTACTTTCATAACCATTTTAATAGGCAAATATGCCAATCTTTCCTTATTCTCATATCCAATAAATCACAATTTAAGTGAATGAAATACGCTATTTCATAACTCAATTTGGCCCGAAAACCAATCACATGATCTTCAACGTAATTTATCATGAATTTCATACATCACAAGTATAGACCAATAATCACAAGATTTTCACAAAATCATTCTCGTGGAAATAATGAACTCATAATTTCATGAAGTCAATGCATATAGACTTTACGTACATACCTGTAACAATTCATAACACTTACATGCTCTTTCTCTTCTTTGACATACCCATTAAATTTCCCGTTGAACCACTTCGAATACTAAAGGATAATCGGGAATCTCGTATTCACAGTACCGTACCAATGCCATATCCCAGATATAGTCTTACATGTAATCTCGTATCGATGCCAATAGCCCAGCTATGGTCTTACACAAAGTCTCATATCGATGCCATATCCTAGATATGGTCCTACATGTAATCTTAGTAACCCTAATGTCATGACATTTGTATCCTATCTATTCCTAAGGTTCAACTGGGACTTTTGCTATATCGAATCTCTGTCGGTCATTTCTGTAGTATAGTACTCAATAGCATTCATGTTTCATTTCAATAATATAGCAGTTACCACAATTATATCAATCAAGCATTTATACATATAATTTAATGCTTATTAAACATACAAACTTACCTCGGCATAAAAATGGCAAAAAGGACCTAACCGTCAAATACTCTTTTTTCCCTCGTTCTAATTTCGACCCTCAATTTTCTTAATCTATAATATAACATTTAACTTATTTAATCATTATGCTATTCAAATTTGCCCAAAATCACATTATTGCAAAAATTACATTTTTGCCCCTAAAGTTTCATATTTTTACATTTTAGTCCCTAGGCTCATAAAATGAAATGTACTCAATTTCTTCAATAACCATTCCTAGACGAACCTTATACATGCTTATAGCAGCCCACATTTTTCTTTTATTTTCATTTTAACACCCATTTTACAACTTTTTACAAATAGGTCCTTTTAGGCATTTTCATCAAAAATCACTTAGCAAAAGTCGTTTATCAAACAACTAACATGTATTTTCTACCATTAAACATCAAAATACACAAATATCCATCATGGGTAAAATTTTAGACTTTGATTATGTCTTAAATTAGTGGTAGAAATAGATAGATCATGTTACAAGGATTTCAAAAACATAAAAATATTAAAAACGGGGCTAGAACGAACTTACAATCGAGCTTGGAAGCTTGAAAAACCCTAGCCATGGTTTCATCTTGGTACATTCGGCCATGGGGTAGAAGATGAGCAAAAATTGGCTTTTAATTTGGCTTTTTAATTCATTTAATTACCAAATTACTAAAATGCCCTTAATGAAAAACTTTAGAAACATACCTAACCATGTCCATTTTTGCCCAACAACTTAACCGATGGTCTAATTACCATTTAAATATCTCCAATTCAAAATTTCATAGCAATTAGACACCTCTAGCATGTAAAACTCAACTTTTCCACTTTTTTACAATTTAGTCCAACTTTTGCACTTTTTATAATTTAGTCCTTTTGACTAAATTGAGTGCCCAAACATCAAAATTTTTGAACAAAATTTTCATGAAATCATTCCATAAAATTTTAGACCATAAAAATATAATAAAAATAATTTTTTATACATTGTATTTGTGGTCCTGAAACCACTGTTCTAACTAGACCCAGAATTAGACTGTTACATGTGATTTACTTGTTAAAGCTTTGAATTTGTTAGGACCTTCTTCAAGTTAAGGAAAAGCTAGTTTGAGCTTTTGGCATCTAGGTGAAAGAGTGAAAGGTGAGTGTTTGAAATCGCTGCTTGTAGACATGATTCATTGTGTTAATTGGGAATTTATATGCAGCATAAACCCTTACTCTAAATTTCAAGTGTAAGTTTTCTCATACACATGTTTAATTTATGAAATATGTGCTTGTGTGATTGTGAAATAAGAACTAAGATGTGATGCTATGGCATGTGCTAGATGCTTGTGATGACTATTGTGAAAGTGTAAATGTGGGCATGATATACATGCTGAATGATAGTGATAATGTTGTGCTAATGATGCTAATATACAGTATAGTGAGCGGACAACCAGTAAGTAAATGTATGTTGTAATGTGGATATTTTGGCCTTATGAGTTTATGAGACTGTTGGATATAGTTGACATGCCATAGGATTGTGAGTACTTACCTTTGTGTTGTGTTTTGGGGGCATTGAGGCCCAGGACAGATTTGGAGAGATAAGGGAATGTGAGCTAGGCTCCATTCACTGAGACATGTTTGGTGTGTTGGATAGTGCCCACTTTATGTTCAACTCTATGAGTCATTTGGTGTGTTAGAGATCCGTGTATCTGATGTGTGGTGATAAAGCCCACTTTTATGTTTCATAGCTCAAGTACCAAATTATCAATAAATATGATCATATATAATGTCATATATGCTTAAACGGGTATGTGATTACTATGTAAATGAACCAATGAATATTGCATGAATAAGTATAATATGACACTAAGGATGGAAATGTTGTAAATGTGCTAATGTTGCATCGTTAATGCATGATGACATGTTCGCATGGTAGTTATTCTGATCATTCATTGAGCTTGTTAAGCTCATCCACTCATTTTTAAACCATTGCAGATTAGATGTGTTCTGGTGTGAGTGGTGTGGTTCCAAAGGAGTGATCCAAGCAAGACTTTAACATTATTTTGTAGGTGTTTATTTATTCGTTTATGTTTTGGGGAAATAAAGGCAACGTCATAAACTTTTTGCTAGTTTTGCCATGATATTTAAGATGTCTTTATGACTTTATTGCTTTAGATTTTATGGACACTGGTCTTCATATTTTGCTTTCTTTTTCGAGCATATTTATGATGTTGTGAACTGCTATTATGGACGTTTTGACGATGGTATGATGAGGTATTAGTTACACGTTGAATAGTTTATGGTTAGAATGGATTATAAGCCTTGATATACTTTATTTTTTATGTCTGGAGTAGAGGTATCGATATTCGGGTTTTAAAAATGATACCTCCATGATTTTTGAAAGTGCAAGAAGTCAGTAACGTAATTTGGTATCGATACCATATCACAGTATCGATACTCGAGGTAAAATAATTGATACCTTAGGAAAGGTACCGATAATTTTTGAGATTTTGATTATAAAAGAGAAACAGAATGTTCTTTTGGTATCGATTTTCCAAGCAGTATTGATACTATTTGAGAGACTTTGATTTAGTATCTGTACTTGCTTGAATAATTTGGAATTTTTGTTTAGTGGTCTAAAAGCATGTCTAACTCTAGTTTTAAGTTTGTTTGATGAATGGTTAGCATGTTTTAATGATATTCAAAATATGTATGACTTAAAAATTCTTACAAATGATAAAATAGAAGGTGTTTGCTTAATAATGAGATCAATTTTAATGAGTATGATGTGTGACGGTGGTGTGGCATCCTAATATCCAGGCTCAGTGATCGGGCCAGATATCAGAGCTTTAGGTTCATTAACACTCAGACCTAGGTGGTTGATGTGTGGATTGGGGTTGCAAAACCCAAGTGTTTAAGTTACTCTGATTGCTTAAATTGTTGAAAATATCTCTGATTAAATTGCATGTGGGGTAGGAATAGGAACACATTGCCTTAATCCTAAAGTTTTCTTACAAGAACATGACTTGGATCATTTTCCCCGCCACTCATGCCTTTGTTTGTTTGTGTGTTTGAATAAATCGATATGCCTCGTAGACGTGTGAATGAGAATGTGAATGCTCAAGAGGATGGAACATCCTCTGCACCTCCTATGCCACCGTGTAGGGCAAACATACCTGATACGGGTGTAAGACCTCTGATAGAAGCTATGATTAGAATGTTTCAAAAGATTGTTACTGCTAACCCTGCTCCTACACCTGCCAATCCTGCACCTATTAAAAATGGGTAGCACTTAAACGTCTACAGGTGTTGGGTGGTAAAGAGTTTTCTGGGTAAAAAGGAATGATTCGACCGTAGATAAGTATCGATCGGAGGGAGTTGAAAGGATACTCAAACAAACGTCCTATTCTGACGAGGAGAATTTGGGTTGTATAGTGTCCCTACTTGCCAGAGAGGCTCATCACTGGTGGAATACTATTAAGATAGGTACTATTGCTGATCGGTTGAATTGGGATTCTTTTCTTAAGGTTTTTAAGAGGAAGTTCATGGGCGAGCAGTACATGGAGGGTCGTAAATGTAAGTTCCTAGAATTAGTTCAAGCTGATTCATCTATGGCTGAGTATGAGTTGGAGTTCGTATGACTTAGCCAGTCTACTCCTCGTATGGTTCTTTCTGAGAGGGACGGTGAAACCTTAAACCCGACCAAGACGGACCGGCCCAAATTTGAAGTGTTACATTGCCACCTAAGTGACTCTCTGGCTAATGACCACCCGAGACACACCTCGACCTTATAACACCTCAATCTTACCTGATTATTAGTTATTTATTGATGTGGAAACAAATTATGAGCCAATTTTAAACTTTTTCTAGGTAATTTAACCTAAGGGCATTTTTGTCATTTTATCTTAAATGGTGAAACTAACTCGATTTTAAATCTAAATGTTTACCAACCTTCTTTTAGTCAAAATTATACAAGCCTAAAAATTTCAGCGTAAACTGAGTTCGTTTGCTATGTCTAATTCGAGTTTTATTATTAGGGACTAAATTGTAACAAATACAAATAATCAGGACCTATTTTAAATTAAAAATTAAGTGTGTTTCTATTGAATTTTACCCATTACGAGACTAAACCTAATTAGACTAATCAATTTTTGGAACTAAATCGTAACTTAAACAAATTAGAACACCAATTTAAAAAGACAAAAATTCAAACCCCTAAAAACTTCGTTTTAAAACTCGATTTTGCATATTTTAATGACCAATTAAACCCGATTTAACTATGATTAATTAACATATATATACACAACTTTAATTGAATTTATTAACATCAATTAAGCCTCAACTAAATAGAATTAAGCAATTAATTTCATGCTCATCAAACACCGAATAACTCAGACAAGTGGCGTACCTTAGTCGCTAGTAAACCACTCCATGAAAGCTTCTTTTAAACAATAGTTAGTATAAATTTCATGCTTCACACATCGTGTTATCAACCACTGTGTTATCAAGCAACAAAACACCATAAAACAATCAATAATTAAACTCAAACATGCCTCAAAATTATTATAAAACCATTCAAAATAAATGTCCAAAGTTCATTTACAACCAAAATTAAATTAATTCCCGATAGTTCAACAATGCCTGACTACAGTCCCTAAAATGCATAATAATCTACTAAGCCTAATTTCTTGGAACTCTCTTACTCGGCTCCTCAGCTCCTCAATCCCAATGAATATATGCACGAATGTGAGGGTGTGAGCTTTAAAAAGCTGAGTGAATGTTAATAAAAACAACAAGTAAATTAACATCTAATTCATGCTTAATTCACAACCAATCATTCACCAATTATCAGCCAAAATAATTAAACATGTGAATTTAATTTTCATAAACATTTTTAATACCAAAAATCAATTATTCATGGCTTTCAATCATCAATTGATATAGCAATAATCACACAAAAATATATCGACTTTCATTTCTCATGGATTAATCAAGTGATCATACATCGGATAAACAGATCTCCAGACTCCCACAAATATCAAATACAGTCCACCTAGTTGAACGGGCCAAAGCACGCGCTCCCTTGTAGTGCCTCAAATAACCCATTGAGTGGAGACTCATGCTCAACACTGCCTTATCTACTCCAACAAATCAGTCCACCTAGAGCAATATGCTCACAAATAACATATCAAAATGGTGAGTATTCACAAATCCAATGACATGCGAACTATATCCAATGGATCCACCATGCATGTTGCCAAAATATTCAATCAAACATAGCAAATAAATCAATCATTATCATGCTCATTTTAATGTGACAAAATCATTATGTATAGCTTGTAACATAGCCATTTAGCTTCCAATAAAATCAAGAAATCCATACACCAATTTCCCATATTCAATTATCCAATGTAACACCAACATATCATAATAAAAAAATTTAGTACACATGCTTTAACTTATCCTTAAAATTAAACCAATTAATTAACACAACACCTCTCAAAACAAAGAATCACTTACCCTTTTTTTTTTCATACAAATTCAATATATTGCACCTATACTATCAATCTTGAAAAAATTAACCATTAAATCATAATTAATTAATTTGTAATAATTAATTAAGCTTCTAATTAAACATAATTGAGGGTCAATTTACCAAATCGCCCTTAGAAACATTCACAACACAATTTTTTCTATCACAACAATTAATCAACTAGGAAATTTCGAGCTTCAATTCTGGTTATCTCGGTCCTCTTCAAGATTTGGAGCTTTAATAGAGACAAAGTAGGCATTGCCACCTTTCCAAAGCTATATTAAACATAAATTTTAATTAACTATACTTATCGAATTTCACTTATGAAAGTACCTTACCGGATTTGTAACATCAAGTCGAAAACTCGATTCCTCACAAAATTAACCTCTCTAGCCCTCCTAATAACTTCCAAACATCAATACTAAACCAAATACACATAAAAAAAGCATTAATTTCATATTTAAATCAATTTCACAAAAATCCAGAAAATTATTTCAAGAAGATGATGAAATTTGGATTTCTTCAAATTACCTCACAAATCATGTTTAAACTTGACAAATAAAACCAAAAACCTTCTAATGATCCATTTTGAGTTGGAACATCCATTGATTGGTGGATTTCCTCTCAAAATTAAAGATCCACCATTAATGCACCTTAAGCTTTTAAAGAAGATGATATTGATAAAAAAATCATGTAATTGACTCTCAAATCATATAAAAATGTTTCTAATCATCATAAAAATAAGTTTAGAAATGATAATTACCTTTGATTCATTCTAAATCCTTTGATTGAAAATCTTGATTAAAGAATCTTAAAAAATTTTAGAATATTTTTTTGCTACTTTTGTGAATAATTTCAGGTGAAAAGATAGAGTATTTTGAGAAGGAAATTGTTTGAATTTATTCCTTGATCATAGATTTTTAAAACCATGCAAAGAAAATGAAATTTATAGCTCTCTAATATGATGTAAATGGTGTGAAAATTAGGTTAGATGCATTGTTTTTAAAGCTGAAACAACCCACCAGAATTTAAAAAATTAGGGAATTTGCCTAATGACCACTCCTACATTTCTCTTATTTTACCATTTAATCCTTTACCTCCAAAATTCTGAATTTTAAGGTTTATTTGCCAAATAAATACTCCAAAATTTCATTTATTTTACAATTAAACCCAATTTAATTAATATTTAAATTTAACTCAATTTAAACCCCAATAAAAATTATTTTAAAATTCTTTTTCGACCCAAATTAATTATTTAATTAATTTAAAATTAATTTTTCAAAAATATTTTTATTTTTTAAAATTATTGTTTAATTAATTTTAAATGAAATTAATCTCCTAAATTAAATTAAAAATTACTAGAAACCCTACAAATTCCTAGTTTCTCACTTGGAACTAGAAAAATATACCTAAAATTGCTAGACCTAGTTTAGGGATATTACAACTCTTCCCTCTAAAACGAAATTTTTGTCCTCGAAATTTACCTAAATCAAATAGATACAGATACCGACGTTTCATCACATCTTCCGACTCCCAGGTGGCTTCCTTAGTCTTGTGGTTGCGCCACAAAAGTTTCACCAACGAAATCATCTTATTATGTAGAACCTTGATCTCTCTATCTAGGATCACAACTAGTTCCTCCTCGTATGAAAGATCAGATCGAACCTTGATCTCCTCAATGGGAACAACATGAGAAGGATCAGATATGTACTTCCGTAACATGGAGACATAGAAAACGTCATGAATACGCTCTAGCTCAAGCGGCAACAACAAATGATAAGGAACTGGTCCAATCCGCTCGGCAACCTCATAAGGGCCAATGAACCTCGGAGCTTGCCTATAACACCCCTCACCTATATTTACTATCAGAATAGGGTTACGAGGTATTATCGATCAATACACATCATTTATCATAAATAATACATACATTTATGCATTTATATTCAAATACTATTCAACACAATCACATTGTCCCTTATAAGGGCCTACGAGGCCTTAAACATACAATAGAAGTGGTTCGAGACTAAACTAATAACATACAAAAATTTTGGAAACTTAGAATAATTTCTAACATGTGTGTCTAGCCCATGTGCCCTTCGAAGTGGCCACACATGCCCGTGTGCCAGAACGTGTACTAGGTCGTGCTAAACCTGTAAGGTATACTGACCTGTGCAACACGGCCAAGTCACACGCCCATGTGTGAGGCCGTGTGGAGCATACTGACTTCATTTTAATATCAACACTAGGGGACACACGACTGTGTAGCTTGACCGTGTGTCACACACGGCTGAGATACACACCCGTGTCTCCGCCCGTGTGGACAAAAATAGGCCATTTGCAAGGCCAATTTGCCACCCCTTTCTCATGCTCACCTAACAACCAAAATGGTACCATATTATCATACAATAGGCAACCAATTTATCATCCAAATGCACATTTCATACCATATCAAATTCAACCAAATTCAACATTTAAATCAAATGCCAAATACCTATTCAAATACTTATCAACTCAACTTATAAAGTCATACTTCATCAAATGTTTTTCACAAGCATTAAACTCCATAATTCAATTAACCATTTGCAACTATAAAACCACCACCATTTTCATACCAAACAAGCTAAAATAAGCCATCACTCATGGCTATATACACAACCAAAACATATACATTTACAAGTCATTTTTTAATAGCTAAGCACGCCGTATTATTTACATCATTTACAAGCCAACTCTTATGGCTATATTCACAACCAAAATATCATAAGTAGCCTATACATGCCATATACTATAACAACCCAGTTTAGACCCTAGTCAAAATAGTGGTTTTGGGACCACAAATCCGACTAAAAAATATTTTAATATTATTTTTCGAGCTTATAATATGTAAATTAGCATGTGTGAAAGTTTCGTATGAAAATTTTATCATTTGTGTGCTTAATTTGCAAAAAGGACCTAATCGCGTAAAATGTAAAAGTGACTAGTTAATTGTTAAAGTGTTTAATTACTATGTCTCTTTAAATGAGAGGTCCATATGATGCAAATGGACCATTGGTTTAATGAATGGACAAGTATGGACAATAGTTAGTGGAATTTTAATGAAATAGCTAAGGTTAATTTTGTAATTTATGTATTAAGTTATGATTAAATAAAACAAAGTAAAAGGTGAACATGTTCATCTTATTCTTGTCAAAAATATCAAAGAAAAAGAAAGTTTGAAGCTCAACTAGGGTTCGACCATATTTAAGCTCAATTAGGTAAGCATCCAAGCTCAATTTTTGATGATTTTTACGTTTTTAATATCGTTGCTTAGTAATCTATCAAGCCCATGCCCTAATTTCTGAATTGGTTGATGATTTTGAAAGATTCCATTGATGAATTCATGTGTTTTATGATGTTTAATGATGAATTATGAAAGCTTAGTGCTTGATATACATGTTTTGTAAAGTGATTTTGAGTAAAAATGCATATTAGGAATTTAATTTAGAAATGTGTAAATTGAGGGGTTGAATTGTGAAATAAATGAAAGTTTTGGGCTCCTAGAGGTCCTTATAATATTTGGCTATGCATGGGTTCATTGAAATTATATGTATGTGAAATAGGGACTAAAGTGTTGAAATGTAAAAATGTGAGGGCTAATTTATAAAATGCCCTAACTATGTGTATATGGATTGAATTTAATAATTTGTTGAATAAAAGGGTTAATTTTGAATACATATAGATTAAGAAAAGAGGAATTCAGATTTAGATCAAGGGAAATCAAAGATTATCGAGTAAAAGATCCGAATCGTCAATTCCGAGTACGAGGTAAGTTCGTACGTGATAAATTCGTACGTGATAAATAGTGCTATAGTTATGATTTAATGCTTTGATAATGCATAAATTGTATAGATATTTGATTATGGTTTGAGCATGATGATAATCGACTAAGTTCGACACTAAGTGTGCGGTTCAAAATAGCTTTGGCTACAAATGGCACTAAGTGTGCAGTTGGAATAACTTCGGCTATATGGGGCACTAAGTGTGTGATACTGAGATAGTTTTGGTTTATTGAAATGGCACTAAGTGTGAGAGATTGTTACAGCTTCAAAAAATCATTGATGCACTAAGTGTGTGAAATAATAAAGCATGGAAAGATTTCTGAATGAATTAATGTGTTTGAACGAGAGGTGAGAATAAAATGAATAAATACAGGAAAGTTTAGGTATGTTCGATACCTATGTGGTAGATGATACTGTGTGAATGAAGCTTGATGAATTTGTATAAACAAATTAAATGAGATAGAATAGAATTGATGGATAAATTGTGAATTACTAAGTGTTTATTAGTTGATGTTTCATGTAATATAATCTATTGATTATTTATGGTGTGAACTTGCTAAGCTTTTAAGCTTACTATGTGAAATATTCTCTGTTTTAAAATGTTATTAAGCTAGCTCGGATCTGGAGATCGTCAGCGGCATCAATCACACTATCGGACATCTATTTTGGTACCATTTTGAGAATTGCATATATGGTATATGGCATGTATAAGCTAGAGTTATTTAGTATGTTTTGTGTTGTAATTATAGCCATGAGACTTGGCTTGTAAATGTTGTTTTGTATGGCCTCTTAATTTGGCTTAAATGGTGTGTTTAATCAGTAAGTTATATAATGCATATAATGTTCATGTGATGGTTTGAATATGGAATATTGAAATGGTAAATTTTATGATATGAAATGGGTGATAAGATAATGAGTTTATGCACTTGAAATTTATGTAAGCTATAATGATTTTGGTGTACTTTGGTTGTGAAATTGAGTAGTGAATTGGGTGGTATTTGAATGGCATAAAATATGTACAAATTAGTTGATTTGGATACATATGAATGTATGCAAATGATGCTAAAATGTTATGGTTTTGGAGTGCTTGAGATAGGTGGAAATGTGGCTTAAACCAAGCCTGATTTCACCCCACATGGATGAGCACACTGGCATGTGTCTCTACCGTGTGTCTGCTGTAATTTAGTTATTCAAGTCAGTCTCGAGCATGACTTAGACACACGAGCGTGTCTGGTGGCCGTGTGAGGCACACAGCCTTGGTACATGGGTGTGTGTGGCCATTTCATAGGGTACACAGGCTAGACACACAGGCATGTGATTGATCGTGTGACCCAAGTCAGTTTCTACCACTACCAAGGCACATGGGTGTGTCTTGTGGCCATGTGGTGAAGTTAGTATGTATGCTCTATTTTGCCACGGCCTTGACACACGGGCGTGTCTAATGCAGTGTGAGGCACACGGCCTGTTCACACGGGCGTGTGACCTATATAACTTTGAAAATTGTTTAAGTTTTGAAAATTTTTGTTTAAGCTCGGTTTAGTTCCGACCCTTTTCTAAAGCATGTTTAAGGTCTCATTGACCTATGTAAGGGACTTTATAATGATGTGTGACGATGATGCTATGATGATTGAGAAATGAATGTAGGATGTTTAGATTTGTCCGGTAATGCCTTTAACCCTAGTCCGGTGACGGATATGGGTTAGGGGTGTTACATATACCATATGTACAATTCAAAAGTACCAACTTAGATGTCCGATACTACATTGATGTTCCCGACGACTCCCGCATTCGTGCTAGCTTTGATTCACTATAAAACATAGAAAAATAATTCAAAGTAAGCTTCATAGCTTAGTAAGGTCTTATGCGATTATCTTAATTCATCAAATTAAAACAAAGTAACCAATTTTACATAACATCTCCATATACACATTAAATACAAACCTTTCTCATGTCTCATAACATGATCAACACCATTTCATCGAACTTTCTCTATTTAATACTCAATAGGTCCTGTATGTACCTGTATTGTCTTGTACTAATCTCTTTTTCAGCCACATCATCCGTTGACCTGTTGAACTATTCGGAATAGAAATCAGATATTTAAGAATCTCAATCGATAAGTACCTATACCATGGCCCGTAACCAAATCAAAGTAACTTAGCCTGGAGTACCTATACCATGGCCCGTAGCCAAATCAAGGTATCGCTTGTACTCAAAATGCCGATATCATGGCCCGAAGCCAACATAATAACCTAATGACATGTCACTAGCATTCTTAAGGTCTCATTGACCTATGTAAGGGACTTTATACTGATGTGTGACGATGATGCTATGATGATTGAGAAATGAACATGAGATATTTAGATTTGTTCGGTAACGCCTTTAGCCCTAGTTCAGTGATAGATACGGGTTAGGGGTGTTACATTTGATTGGTATCGGAGCTACGATTTAGTCGATTCTAGGACTAACGTAGGGTATGTGAGTCTAGCTATACATGACATATATATGAACTGTGATAGTGTGATGATTCCTGACAGTTAAAATGTGTTTTTCATATAGCAAATGGATCTCGAAAGAGCAATGCGCCCGCTCCAACTCAAGGGGTAGCACCGAATGAATCTAGGCTGATATCTAGTAGTTAGGGAGGAGAGGCTAAGCAAGCCTTCTTCCAAATGATGACTGAGTGGTTCACGGAATTCATACGAATGAATTTGGCTGTTCAACAACCTCCACCCCCACCTGTTCCTCAACAAGTCCCGATTGTGCCTCCAGTAATAGATCCGATTCGATTAAGTAAGTCACCTATTGATAAGATTCGTAAACATGGGGATGAAGAGTTTCGGGCTACAATTGATGATGATACCGAAAGGGCTGAGTTCTGGCTTGAGAACACTATCTGAGTGTTTGATGAGTTGTCGAGTACACCGGATGAATGTATCAAATGCGTAGTATATTTGCTTAGAGATAATGCATATCACTGGTGGAAAACGTTGACATCGGTGGTTCCTAGGGAACAAGTTACTTGGGAATTCTTTCAGACTGAGTTTCGAAAGAAGTACATAAGCAAGAGATTCCTTGATCAGAAAAATAAAGAGTTTTTGGAGTTGAAACAGGGTCGGATGACTATAACAGAATACGAAAGAGAATTTGTACGTTTAAGCAAGTATGCTCGAGAATCCGTGTCTACTGAACAGATTATGTGTAAAAGATTTGTTGATGGATTGAACGAAGATATAAAACTATTAGTCAGGATACTTAAATTGAAAGAATTCGTAGTATTGGTTGAAAGGGCCTGTAAAGCCGAGGATCTTAGCAAAGAAAAGAGAAAAGCTGATTTAGAGGCTAGAGATTTGAGAAAGAGATCAATGAATAAATTTTATCATTCCTCGTCAAAGATATCTAGAGATTTTATTGATCGATCGATAGCTTCAGCGGGATATCAGAATAGAGATCGTGGAAAGCAATATACCAACCCTAAAGCTCAAACTACCTCAGTATCGAGTGTTGGTAATGCAAAGGATGTAAAGCCTGAGTGTAAACAATGTGAAAGACGACATTTTGGAGATTGCTAAGGAAAAAGTAATAACAGAGCTTGTTACAATTGTGGTTCACGAGATCACTTTATAAAAGATTGCCCAGAGTTAGCTGAAAAAGATAACGTTTAGAATATGAGGCCGAGTAACACAGTAGCTAGAGGTAGACCACCGAGAAACACGGGAAATGTGAGTGGTGGTAGAGGTGTGACGTGAGACACTGCAACGAGATCTAATGCTAGAGCACTTGCACGAGCCTACGGTATTCGAGCACGCGAAAAAGCGTCATTTGTAGATGTTATTACTGGTAGTTTTACTCTTTATGATACTAAAGTTATTACATTGATAGATCTAGGGTCTACTAATTTGTATATATGTATGAATTTAGTATCCAGTATGACTTTGCCTGTAGAGTCTACTGAATTTGTGATTAGAGTATCGAACCCCTTAGGCAAGTGTGTATTGGTTGATAAAGTGTGCAAGATTTGTCCATTGATGATTTGGGGTAATTGTTTTCCAGCTGATTTGATGTTACTACCATTTGACGAGTTTGACATAATTCTGGGTATGGATTGGCTAACGTTGCATGATACGGTCATGAATTGTAAACGAAAGATGATTCATTTGAAATGTCAGAGTAACGAGATTATCATAATTGAATCAGATGATTTGAATGGACTGCCAGCAGTGATTTCAATAATGTTAGCTTATAAATATGTGAGAAAGGGTTGCGACGCTTATTTAGCTTATGTGCTTGACATGAAAGTGATTGAAAAGAAGATTGAATCAGTGACAGTTATTTGTGAATATCCAGATGTGTTTCTTGATGAGTTATCGGTTTACCTCTGATCCGAGAGGTTGAATTTGGTATTAAGTTAGTGCCTGGAACTACTCCGATATCAATAGCTCTGTACAGAATGGCACCGACTGAATTAAAAGAGTTGAAAGCTCAGTTGCAATAATTGACAGATAGAGGCTTCACACGACTGAGTTATTCTCTCTGGGGTGCACCGGTTTTGTTTGTGAAAAGGAAAGACAGAACTATAAAAATGTGCATCGATTATCAACAACTCAATAAAGTGACAATTAAGAACAAATATCCTTTACCGTGAATAGATGATTTGTCTGATCAGTTAAAAGGAGCTACTGTGTTTTCAAAGATAGATATGAGATCAGGATATTATCAGTTGCAAGTAAAAGATTCAGACATTCCAAAGACTACTTTCCGAACGAGGTACGAACATTATGAGTTTTTGGTTATGCCTTTCGGAGTAACAAATGCACCTGCTATTTTTATGGATTTGATTAATAGAATTTTTAGATCATATTTAGATCGATTTGTCATTATATTCATTGATGACATTTTGATTTATTCGCGTGATGAAACTGAGCATGCCGAACATCTGAGAATAGTGCTACAGACTTTGCGAGATAAGCAGTTATGTGCAAAGTTTAGCAAATGTGAATTTTGGTTACAAGAAGTCAGTTTTTTGGGACATGTTCTGTTGGCATCTGGTATCCGAGTTGATCTGAGCAAGATTTCGGCTATTTTGGATTGGAAGCCTCCGAGAAATGTTTCTAAAGTCTGCAGTTTTTTGGGACTTGCTGGTTATTATCTACGGTCGTAAAAGGCTTTTCAATGATCGTGACTCCATTGACGAAACTGCTTTAGAAAGATGTGAAGTTTGAATGGTCCGAAAAGTGTCAGAAAAGCTTTGATCAGTTGAAAGCCTTATTGACTGAAGCTCCGGTATTAGCACAACCAGAATCGGGTAAAGAATTTGTGATCTATAGTGATGCTTCATTAAATGGTCTGGCTTGTGTTTTGATGCAGGAAGGTAAAGTTATAGCTTATGCCTTGAGACAGTTAAAGCCGCACGAAAAGAATTATCTGACGCATGACCTTGAGTTAGTTGTGATTGTGTTTGCTTTGAAAGTTTGGTGCCACTATCTATTTGGTGAGAAATATATGTATATTCTGATCATAAAAGTTTGAAATACCTGATGACTCAGAAAGATTTGAACCTGGGACAGAGAAGACGGCTAGAATTGCTGAAAAGCTACGATCTTGTAATTGATTACCATCCAAGAAAGGCCAATGTTGTTGCTGATGTTCTGAGTCGAAAATCATTATTTACATTGTGTGGGATGAATACTCAGTTAACTTTGTTTGATGATTGTTCAATTTTTGCTGAATTGAAAGCGAGACCTTTGTTCTTACAACAGATTTATGAAGCTCAAAAGGTTATTGTGATTTGAATACTGATTCAGAATTTCGAGTTGATGCTGAAGGCTGTTTGAGATTCAGAGACCGAATATGTGTTCCAAGAAATACAGAGTTGATTCAGATGATTTTAAATGAAGCTCATAGCAGTCGGTTATTTGTTCATCCAAGTAGTACTAAAATATGTAATGATCTAAAACAATTTTATTGGTGGCATGGTATGAAACCAGATATCTTGGAATTTGTTTCGAAATGCTTAATTTGTCAGCAAGTTAAAGCTGAACATCAGGTGCCATCTAGTTTGTTACAACCGATTATGATTTCAGAGTGGAAATGGAATAAAATCACGATGGATTTTGTACCGGGTTTACCTCTGTCACCGAGTAAGAAAGATGCAATCTGGGTTGTGGTTGATAGATTGACTAAATCAGCTCATTTAATTCTGGTTCGTATAGATTACTAGCTTGATAAGTTAGCTAAGTTATACATTTCTAAAATTGTGAGATTGCATGGTGTACCATTATCTATTGTGTCTGATAGAGATTCGAGATTTACTTCTCGATTTTGGAAGAAATTGCAAGAGGCTTTAGGTACGAAATTGCATTTCAATACTGCTTTTCACCCACAGACGGATGGTCAATCCAAATGGATTATTTAGATACTCGAGGATATGTTGAGATGTTGTATTCTTGAGTTTGATGGTAGTGGGAATGATACTTGCCATTGATTGAGTTTGCATATAATAATAGTTTTCAATCGAGTATCAAAATGGCTCCTTATGAGGCTTTATATAGTTGAAAATGTCGAACACCGTTGTACTAGATAGAGCTTTGTGAGAATAAGATTCACGGGGTTGATTTGATCAGAGAAACAAAAGAAAAAGTGAAAGTAATACGAGATAGTCTGAAAGCAGCTGCAGATCGTCAAAAATCGTATGCAGATTTAAAAAGAAAAGATATTGAGTTTGAAATAGGTGATAAAGTGTTTCTAAAAGTATCTCCATGGAAGAAAGTACTCCGACTCGGCAGAAAAGGCAAATTGAGTCCAAGATTCATCGTTCCATATGAGATTATTGAGCGTATCGGGCCAGTTGCTTATAGATTATTGTTGCTACCTAATTTAGAAAAGATTCACAACGTATTTCATGTATCGATGTTACGAAGATACAGATCAGATCCTTCGCATGTTATTTCTCTGACTGAAGTTGAAATTTAGCCTGATATGTCTTATGAAGAAAAACCGATAGAGATTTTAGCTCGTGAGATCAAAGAGTTGAGAAATAACATGATAGCGTTAGTGAAAGTACTGTGGCATCGACACGGAGTTGAAGAAGCTACATGGGAACCCAAAAATGCTATGAGAAAACAATATCCAAACCTATTCACTAGTAAGATTTTCGGGGACAAAAATCCCTAAAGGCAAGAGTTGTAATAGCCCGGTTTAGACCTTAGTCGAAATAATGGTTATGGAACCATGAACCCAGGTCAAAAAATATTTTAATATTATTTTTTGTGCTTATAATATGTGAATTAGCATGTGTGAAAAAGTTTCGTATTAAAATTTTATCATTTGTGTGATTAATTTGCAAAAAGGACCTAATCGCGTAATATGTAAAAGTGACTAGTTAATTGTTAAAGTGTTTAACTGCTATGTCTCTTTAAATGAGAGGTCCTCATGATGCAAATGGACCATTGATTTAATGAATGGACAAGTATGGACAATAATTAATGGAATTTTAATGAAATAGCTAAGGTTAATTTTGTAATTTATGTATTAAGTTATGATTAAATAAAACAAAGTAAAAGATGAATGTGTTCATCTTATTCTTGCCGAAAATATCAAAGAAAAAGAAAGGTTGAAGCTCAACTAGGGTTCGCCTATATTGAAGTTCAATTAGGTAAGCATTCGAGCTCAGTTTTTTATGATTTTTACAATTTTGAGATTGTTGCTTAGTAATCTATCAAGCCCATGCCCTAATTTTTGAATTGATTGATGATTTTGAAAGATGCCATTGATGAATTCATGTGTTTTATGATGTTTAATGATGAATTATGAAAGCTTAGTGCTTGATATACTTGTTTTGTAAAGTGATTTTGAGTAAAAATGCATATTAGGGATTTAATTTAGAACAGTATAAATTGAGGGGTTGAATTGTGAAATAAATGAAAGTTTTGGGCTCCTAGAGGTCCTTATAATATTTGGCTAGGCATGGGTTCATTGAAATTATGTGTATGTGAAATAGGGACTAAAGTGTTAAAATGTAAAAATGTGAGGGCTAATTTGTAAAATGCCCTAACTATGTGTATATGGAATGAATTGAATGATTTGTTGAATAAAAGTATATATCAAGAAAAGAGGAATTCGGATTTAGATCGAGGGAAATCGAAGATTACCAAGTAAAAGATTCGAATCGTCAATTCCGAGTACGAGGTAAGTTCGTACATGATAAATGATGTTATAGTTATGTTTTAATGCTTTGATAATGCATAAATTGTATAGATATTTGATTACAGTTTGAGCATGATGATAATCGACTAAGTTTGGCACTAAGTTTGCGGTTCAAAATAGTTTCAGCTACAAATGGCACTAAGTGTACGAGTTGGAATAGCATCGGCTATATGAGGCATTAAGTGTGTGATACCGAGATAGTTTCGATTTATTGAAATGGCACTCAGTGTGCGAGATTGTTACAGCTTCGACAAATCATTGATGCACTAAGTCTGCGAAATATTAAACCATAGAAAGATTTCTAAATGAATTAATGTGTTTGAATGAGAGGTGAGAATGAAATGCATAAATATGGGAAAGTTTAGGTATGTTCGATACCTATGTGGTAGATGATACTGTGTGAATGAAGCTTAATGACTTTGTATGAACAAATTAAATGAGATAGAATAGAATTGATGGATGAATTGTGAATTGCTAAGTGTTTATTAGTTGATGTTATGTAATATAAACGGTTGATTATTTATAGTGCGAACTTACTAAGCTTTAAAGCTTATTGTGTGAAATGTTCTTTGTTTTACAGTGTTATTAAGCTAGCTCGGACCTAGGGATCGTCAGTGACATCAATCACACTATCAGACATCTATTTTGGTACCATTTTGAGAATTGTATATATGGTATATGGCATGTATAAGCTAGAGTTATTTAGTATGTTTTGTGTTGTGATTATAGCCATGAGACTTGGCTTGTACATGTTGTTTTGTATGGCCTCTTAATTTGGCTTAAATGGTGTGTTTAATTAGTAAGTTATATAATCCATATAATGTTCATGTGATGGTTTGAATATGGAATGTTGAAATGGTAAATTTTATGATATGAAATAGGTGATAAGATAATGAGTTTATGCACTTGAAATTTAGGTAAGCTATAATGATTTTGGCGTACTTTGGTTGCGAAATTGAGTAGTGAATTGGGTGGTATTTGAATGGCATATAATATGTACAAATTAGTTGAATTGGTTGCTTATGAATTTATGTAAATGATGCTAAAATTTTATGGTTTTAGAGTGCTTGAAATAGGTGGAAATGTGGCTTAAACCAACCCTAATTTCACCCCACACAGATGAGCACACGGGCGTGTATCTCGACCGTCTGTCTATTGTAATTTAGTTATTCAAGTCAGTCTTGAGCACGCCCTAGACACACGGGGGGTGTTTGGTGGCCGTGTGAGGCACACAGACTTGGTACATGGGCGTGTGTGGCCATTTCGAAGGGTACACGGGCTAGGCAGACAGGCATGTGATCGACCGTGTAACCCAAGTCAGTTTCGACCACGGCCAAGGCACATGGGCGTGTCTTGTGGCCATGTGGTGAAGTCAGTATGTATGCCCTGTTTTGCCATGGCCTTGACACACGAGTACGTCTAATGCCGTGTGAGGCACACGGCCTGTTCACACGAGCGTGTGACCTGTATAACTTTGAAAAATGTTTAAGTTTTAAAAAATCACTTTCATTTATTTCACATTTCAACCACACAACTTGCATATTTCTCAATTTAATCCCTATTATGCATTTTCATCAAAAAATCACTTTATAAAACATGAAAATCTGTCATCCAAATTTCATATTTCATCCTCAAACATCAAAGAACACATAAACTCATCAATGGAAACTCTCAAAATCTTTAACAGTTTCAAAATTAAAGGTACGGGCTAGCTAGATTGAGCTGCAACGATTACAAAAACATAGAAATCATCAAAAACCGAGCAAAAATAGACTTACAATTGAGCAATGAAGTAGCTCACACTTAAAAACCTAAAAATGGCTTGTTCTGCTCTTCTCATTCGGCCAATAAGATGAGAAATAAGCTTAAAATTGATTTTGTGTTAATTAACACATAATAATTATACAATTACTATAATAACCTTAATGAAAAAATCATTTAAAACATTCATTAAATGTCCATATATGTCCATTCGCACTACCAATGGTCTAATTACCATTTAAGGCCATCATATTTAAAAGCCAAAGCTATTTGATATTTTTAACTAATAGAATGCAACTTTTGCATTTTACGGGATTAAGTCCTTTTTCTCAAATTGACTATTCAAACAGTAAAATTAGCTCACGAAATTTTCACACATACATGCTATCATGCTGTAAATACCAAAAATAATATTAAAATAATTTTCTGACATCGAATTTGTGGTTCCGAAGCCACTATTCTAATTTAGCTACAATCGGGTTGTTACATTACCCTTCCGCCCGAACCTCAGAACCTTCTTCCAAGGTGAAACCTTTAGAAGTACCTTATCACCAACTTGATACTCGATGTCTCGATGCCTCAAGTCAGTGTAGGACTTCCATCAATCAAAAGAAGCCTTCAACCGCTCGCAAACAAGTCTCGCTTTATCCTCAACCTCCCAAATGAACTTCGAACCCAAAATTCATCTTTTCCTCTATTTCAGACTAACACAAAGGAGTCCTACACCTCTGACCGTACAAAGCCTCAAACGGTGCCATCTGAATACTCTTCTGGAAGCTATTATTACACGCAAACTTAGCTAATGGCAGATAACGATCCTAGTTACCACTAAAGTTGATAACACAACTACGAAGCATGTACTTAAGAATCTGAATCACCCTCTTTAACTGTAAGCTGAACTGAAATGAAGCTTCAAACCTAAAGCCTCATGCAATGCCTTCTAGAATCTCGAAGTAAATCACAGATCTCTGTCTGAAATGATCGAAACAGGAACTCTATGAAGACGAACAATCTCTCAGATGTAGAGCTCAGCTAACTAGTGTAGACTAAAAGTCATACAAAATGGCAGAAAATGTGTAGACTTCGTAAATCTATCCACAATCACACAAATCGAATCCTTACGTGTCAGAGTCCAAGGTAAACTCGAAATAAAGTCCATCGTAATTCGTTCCTATTTCCACTCCAGAATCTGAATAGGCTGAAGCAAACCCAATGGACGCTGATGTTCAACTTTCACCCTCTGTCAAACCAAACATCTCGCAACAAAATCGACAACATCCTTCTTCAATCTAGGCCACCAATACAGAACCTGAAGATCCTGATACATTTTATTCCTACTAAGATGCATAGCAAAAAGACTATTATGAGCCTCGGTAAGAATTAAGTGCCTCAAATCCTCGACTTTCGAAATGCACAAATGACCTCAAAAACATAGAACACCATCAGAGTTGAGATCAAAATCCCCCAAAACACCTGACCCAACCTGACGAATCCGACGAGTCAAACTCTCATCAAAAGGCTGACGCTCATAAATCTATTGCAAAAGAATCGGCCTCGCCTTAAGTTTAGCTAATAGACCCCTATCATTAGATATAGAAAATCTCACAAACATAGACCTCAAATCAACCAGAGACTTGTGACTCAAAGCATCTGCAACTACATTCGCCTTCCCCGGATGATACTTAATCACATAATCATAACCTTTCAGCAACTCAATCTAGTGCCTCTGTCTCAAGTTCAAATCCTTCTGGGTTAGGAATACTTAAGACTCTGGTGATTGGTGTATATCACACACTTCTCACCATACAGATAGTGATGCCAAATTTTGAGCGCGAAGACTATGGTAGCTAACTCCAGATCATGAGTCATATAGCTGCACTCATGCGGCCTCAATTACCTCAATGCATAAGCAACTACCTTACTTTCCTACATTAGCACACAACCCATTCCCATATAAAAAGCATCACTATAGACCACATACTCTTTACCAGACTCTAGCTGTGTCAACATAAGCGCTTCAGTCAAAACCAATTTCAACTTCTCAAAACACTTCTACCTCTCATCAGTCCACTCAAAGGTAGTGTTCTTCTAAAGCAACTTCGTCAAAGGATAAGAAATGCTTGAAATCCCCTTGACAAAGCGACAGTAATAACCAACTAACCCCAAGAAACTTCTAACCTAAAAAATAAGCCTCGAAGGCTTCCAATCCAAAATCGCCTCAACATTCTTTAGATCAACTCAAATACCTTCAGTTGAAATGACATGACCTAGAAAAACCACCTCATGAAACCAAAACTCACACTTGCTCAGCTTTGTATACAACTGCTTCTCCCGAAAAACTTGCAAAACCACTCTTAAGTGCTCATCATACTCATCCTCTGATCGAGAATACACCAATGTATCATCTATGAAAACCACTACGAACCGATCCAGGTAGGAATGGAATACTCGGTTCATCATGTCCATAAATGCGGTAGGTGCATTCGTCAACTTAAATGGCATGACAAAAAACTCGTAATGACCATATCGAGTCCTGAAAGTAGTCTTCATCACATCTGAATCCTTAACCTTCAGTTGGTAATACCTAGACCTCAGATCAGTTTTCGAGAAAATCGAAGCTCCCCGAAATTGGTTAAACAGATCATCAATCATTGGTAATAGATATTTATACTTGATGGTCAACTAGCTGGCAATAATTGATGTTTAGCCTCAAAGTCCAACCCTTCTTCTTCACAAACAACACCAGTGTACCCCAAAGAGATACACTCGAACGAATGAATCCATGATCCAACAACTCTTGTAACTGCAGTTTCAACTCTTTCAGTTCATTAGGTGCCATGTGATAGGGCGCAACAGACACTAGAGCAGTACCAAGACAAAGCTCAATACCGAACTTAACTCTCTATCCGGTGGTAAACCAGGCAACTTCTTAGGAAACACATCCAAAAAATCACAAACAACCTGAATCTCATCCAACTTCATCTCCCTACTATAAGCCTTCAGGACATAGGCTAGATAAGCTTCGCAACCTTTCTGAACCAACTTTTCAGTACTAAGCGAAGAAATCAAATTCGAAAACAACTCAAATTTCTCACCAACAACAACAACTTCCGAACCGCTAGCACCACACAAAGTCACCAACTTTGCCTTGTAATCTACCTTAGCTTGATGCTTGGATAACCAATCCATACCCAGAATGATGTCAAAACCCCAAAATGACAACTCAAGCAGATCAACTAGAAACATTTGTCCCTAAACCATCAAAGGACAATGATGATATACCTAATCCACCACTACACTATCACCCAAAGGGCTCTTAACAGTAACACTCGATCTAGAAGTTTCTTCCACAATCCCTCACTCTCTAGCTATGTCTCTTAAGATAAATGACCTCGTTGCACTAGAATCAACTAAATCTAGTAAAGGAAAAGACTGTAGTGTGAAAGTACCTGCAATAAGATCAATGGCCTCTCTAGTCTGAGGCTCCCTTACTGCATGCACTCTGGCTGGACCACCATCACCATCTCAAGTAGCACCACACTAACCAGCACCTCTACCACCATCACCTCTGCCACGGCCTCTTCCTCGAGCCGGAGTAGGTGCGGCAGCAACAACAGCAATAGGCTGATTGCGTACAACTAACGCTCTCTTTGGGCAGTCACTCACACGGTGCTCCATCTAACTATAGACAAGACAAGCACCCGTCATCCTCTAGGACTCACCGCAATGACATCGACCACAATGCTTACATATTAGCCATGCAGCTACCCCCTGATCAGCAGGACCAGCCTCAACTCTCGTAGCCTGCCTGTCCTTACCATGACCACTAGCAAGACATCATCTAAATCTACCGAAATGACCTCTCTTACCCTTACGACCAGAACCATTAGCAGCCTCAATCGACCTCTTAACAGCTCTAGACGAAGCAACTTTGGGCTCCTCCCTCAAAGTTTCCTCTAACGCACGAGCCTTCTCAACTAACTTGTCGAAGACCTCAGTATTCTGAGCAACTAGATAGAGATTAATCTCACGATTCAGCCCAAACCTAAACCTCCTACAATGGTTCACTTCAGAAGACACCAACTCAAGAGCATACTGGCTGAATTGAACAAACTCAGCCTCGTACTCGTCTATCGATAGAGTACCCTAAAGAAGATCCATAAACTCCTATCTCCTTGCCTCGAGATACTGCTCACCCACAAACTTCCTCTGAAACAATACTAAGAAGAAGTCCTGAGTCAGGCGATCAGCTGCAGTACCCCTCTTAATAGTCATCCACCATCTGTGAGCCTCGTTTGACAACAATGAAATGGCACAACCCAACTTATCCTCATCAAAGCAACCCATCTAATTGAGAATACAAATGAAACCTTCCAACCAATACCCTACACGTGTCAGATCACCACCCCTAACACCACAAAACTCCTTACCACCTAAAGCTCACTAGCGCTCCAGTGGCAAACCCTGACAAATCGGAGCAGCGTTAGCACCAGTGATACGTTGTAGTACTCCTACCATCTCAGACATAAAGTGCTCGATGCGGCCTATTTGAGCATCATCCCCCGGTGGCGCATCGTCATCCATACTGCCCCGATCACAATGCAAAGGCATAACGACTATCGTATACTAAAGAGAAAGAGTAATAAAATATACTAAAAGTGAGTAGCGGTAAGAGATCTAAGATTTAACTAAGTACAGTTCTTATAAGGCAGTGCGTTACAAATCCTACCCTAATAACAACTTATAACACAAAAATTATGCATAGGAAAAAATACAAAATTTTTAATCATCACAAGCAAGCATACATCATAATCAAAGATCATTAATATTAGAACAACCTAACCAATCTAGATAACCTAGGCTAGTATACAATTTTAAACCTAGAGCTTTGATACCACCAAATGTGACACCCCAAACCTGACCGAGACAGACTGCCCTGAATTCAAAGCATTACTTTACCCACATAAGTGACTCTCTGACTAACAACCACCCAAGACACACCCTGACCTTATAACACCTCAATCTTACCTGATTATTAGTTATTTATTAATGCAAAAGTAAATTATGAGCCAATTTTAAACTTTTTGTAGGTAATTTAACCTAAGGACATTTTTGTCATTTTACCCTATATGGTAAAACTAACTCAATTTTAGATTTAAATGTTTACCAACCTTCTTTTAGTCAAATTTATACAAGCCCAAAAGTTTCAGCTTAAACTGAGTTCATTTGCTATGTCTAATTCAAGTTTTACTATTATGGACTAAATTGTAGCAAATACAAACCATCAGGACCTATTTTGAATCACAAATTAAGTGTATTCCTATTGAATTATACCCATTGCGAGACTAAACCTAAAATTTTACCAAGTTTCCTTATCATCTAGGGCTCTAATTAGACTAATCAATTTTTAGAACTAAATTGTAACTTAAACAAATTAGAATACCCATTTAAAAAGACAAAAATTCAAACCCCCAAAAACCCACTGCAGTTTATTCTGTGAAAAAAATTTGTTTTAAAACCTGATTTTACATATTTTAATGACCGATTAAACCCGATTTAACTACGATTAATTAACATATATATATATATACATACAACTCCAATTGAATTTATTAACAGCAATTAAGCCTCAATTAAATAGAATTAAGCAATTAATTTCATGCTCATCAAGCACTGAATAACTCAGACAAGTGGCATACCTTAGTCACTAGTAAACCACTCCAAGAAAGCTTCATTTAAACAATCGTTAGTATAAATTTCATACTTCACACACCGTGTTATCAATCACCGTGTTATCAAGAAATAAAACACCATAAAACAATCAATAATTAAACTCAAACATGCCTCAAAATTATTATAAAGCCATTCAAAATAAATGTCGAAAGTCCATTTACAACCAAAATCAAACTAATTCTCGAGAGTTCCATAATAACCGACTACACTCTCTAAAATGCGTAATAAAATCTCTACCATGCCTAAATCTCTTAGAATTCTCTTGCTCGGCTCTCAGCTCATCAATCTCAACGAATATCTGCACGAATGTGAGGGTGTGAGATTTAAAAAGCTCAGTGAATGTTAATAAAAACAACAAGTAAATTAACGTCCAATTCATGCTTAACTCACAACCAATCATTCACCAATTGTCAGCCAAAATAATTAAACATGTGAATTTAATTTTCATAAACATTTTTAATACCAAAATTCAATTATTCATGGCTTTCAATCATCATTTGATATAGCAATAATCACACAAAAATATATTGGTATTCATTTCTCATGTAACAGCCCATTTTTCAGTGAAATCGAAACAGTGGTTTCAAGACCACAAATTTGACCCAAAAATAAGGTTTATTTTTATTTCATTTTGTGGCCTGTATCATAATAGGCATGTCGTGTGAAAATGTTGATACGAAAATTTTATCGATTAACTGTTTAATTACGAGAAGGACGAAATCGTATAATATGTGAAAGTTGAATTCTAATAGCTAAGGGATTCAAATCTAGAGGTCTTTATATGGTAATTAGACCATTAAAGAAGTATGTAGATTTTTTTGATGACTCATCCATGGAGATATAGAAAAAATGCAATGACTAAATTGGAAATTGCTAAATACTTAATTAATTAAAAGATGAAAAGAAAATATCATCTTATTTTCATCATATTCAACCTAAAAACACATCGAAACACTAGGTGAGAGAAAAGAAACTTTCAAGGCCTAATTGGGTAAGTTTTCTTGTTTCGTTTTTAGCAATTTTGATATTTTTGAAACCGAGATAGCTTAATCTCTCTATTTGAGGGATTAATTTGAAAAGTTATCAATGTATGAAAAATAGGTCATGGATGTATATGCTGGAAATTAAAAATTTGTGGTAGAAAATGAAAGATTATTGATAGATAAACAACTTTTACAAAGTGATTTTTGAGGAAAACATGATTTAGGGACTAAAATGTAAAGTTGTAAAATTTGATGAAAAATTATGAAATTTTATGAATATATGTGTTGTAAAATTTGTAATGGGGCTTTGGTTAGGCTTGGAATAAGGAGTAGTTTGCACAAGTTTCATTTTCCGGGACTAGGGACAAAATTAGAATTTATGGAAAAGTTAGGGGCAAATGGTAATTTTGCCTAGGACGTAAATTGAGTCCATTTAAATATAAAATATATGAAATTGATGATTTAAGTTATTTATATAGATCTGGACAACACTAATTCAAGGTTAGATCCAGGAAAAGAAAAGGTTTCGAATTAGTAGATTTCTAATGCGAACAAGTGTCGAGGTAAGTTCGTGTAACTTAATCGAGCATGTAATATGTTTAATTGAATGTATTGTATGGAATGTGACTTATATTGATGCACATTACTTGAATGCTATAATAAGAGAATTAATACATGCTTGATACAGTAAAAAAGGGGTTAAATCTCGATTGAATATTGGATTCCAATGATTATATGCACTTTCCCGAAATTAATAAGGTCCTGCATTTGTTGCGGACGGAATTTAGCTTGGACGAGTAATCCCATAGACCTTGTATAGAAAGGATTTAGCCCGAATAGGTAATTCTAATATAATACCTCTCGAGCATACAATATGATTAGGGTTTAGTCTGGACTAGTAATCCTGCTATATGATATGTGGCTTGAGAGTGTGTTCCTTGATTAAGTACCCTAATGGGTACCATCGGATAAGAATTGACGGGTTATGGAATCGTACACCTCAAGTGTACTACTTGAGTATGCATCGAAATTTCAATGATTCAACGGACATATAACTCTAGACATGGCATGAGAATTATGAGATGAAATGATAATGTCTTGAAAGAGTGTTGTATGATGAACTCATCTATTCTTAATTGATGTATATTTAAACTTAGTGACTAACATGTTTGATTTGATGCATGTGCTTAGGCAATTTAGCCAAATGGATGGAAAACTTGTTATTGTATGCTTAGATTTAATAAACGGGATTGGTAAGTTTAGTTTCCATTATCGAACTTACTAAGCATGAAATGCTTACTCCATTTTATTTTTCCCTTGTTTTATAGTGCTTAGAAGCTCGCGAGGGTTGGAGATACTGGAGCATCGTCACACTATCGTAACAGCCCAGTTTTAGCTAAATCAGAACAGTGGTTTTGGAACCACAAATCTGAGGTCGTAAAATTATTTTAATATTATTTTTGGTATCTACAACATGTGAATTTGATTGTATTAAATTTTCATGAATTAATTTTATTGATTGAGTGTTTAATTTGATAACAAGACCTAATCGCATAAAATGTAAAAGTTGCTTATTAATTGTTAAAGGTATTAAATTGCTATGGCTTATTAAATGTAAAGCCCTTATTATGTAATTAGACCATAATTTTAGTAAATGGACATGGATGGACATATGTTAGTGGATTTTAAATGTATTAATAAAGGTTAATATAGTAATTTGTGAATTAATGTTAATAAAATAAAACAAAACATAAAAAAATCATGCATGTTCATCTTTTTGTGGCCGAATGTGAGAAAGAAAGAGGCCATTGTTGAAGCTTTTAAGTTCAGCACTTAGGGAGCTTGATTTAGGTATGTTTATTGCTCGGTTTTTGATAATTTTTACGTTTTTGATATCGTTGCTTTGCATATTAGCTAGCCCATGCTTTAATTTTCAGATTTGATGATGAATTTGTGAAATGCCATTGATGAACATTCAAGCTTTTTGTTGTTTGATGATGAAAAATAAATAATTGTTGTTAGATTTTCATAGTTTATTAAGTGATTTTTGATAAAAATGCTTATTAAGATTAAATTGTGAATTTTGTAAATTGAAGGGTTAAAAGGTGAAATAAATGGGATTAATGGGCTACTAGGGACCTAGGGAAGATTCAGCCAAGTATGAGTCTATTGAAATTTTGTGTATTTTGAGTTGTTTTGAAATAGGGACTAAATTGAAAAAATGTGAAATATTAGGGGCTAAAGTGTAAAATGCTCATTTATGCATTTTTGGATGAAATTAAATGAATATGTAATTTAAATAAGTTAAATTTTAATTTATTTAGATCAAGAAAGGAAGAAATCAGATTTGGATTGGGGGAAGTCGAAAGTTGTTGAATAGTCGTTCCGATCCGTTCATTTCTGTACGAGGCAAGTTCATATGAAAATAAATGTTTTTAAATTTAATTGCATATTTATATATGTTGCTGAATTGAATTGAGAATTAGAGGACTTGATTTGAGCATGAATTGATTGAGTTACGAAGTTGAAAGCCCCGTATGAACCTTAGGAATATTATAGGATACTGATGTCATGACATTAAGACTTTCGAGGTGTGATTTCGTGTAAGACCATGTCTGGGACATTGGCATTGATATGAGATTATGTGTAAGACCCTATCTGGGACAGAGGCATCGATATGTGATAACATGTAAGACCATATCTGGGATATGGCATTGTATGTGATATATGTGTTTCTGAGTATCCTTAACGATTCTGAATGGTTCAACGGGCAATGTCAAAACGAGATCGAATGTGAATTTGAGCTAAATGATTCAATTATGTATGAAGTTTATATGTTCATTGAAAAATATGTTAAGTGAAGTTACTTAACGTAGTAATATGGATTATATGAGAAAAGTGATTGTATATGTATATTAGATTAGTTAAATATGGCCTATTCGAATTGATTTATTAATGTTCTTGAGATTATTTATTTGCTTATGGCTTACTAAGCTTTCGAAGCTTACTTAGTGTGTTCTTTCATTGTTTTATAGATATACTAAAGTTAGCTCAAGCTCGGGGATCGTCAAGGACCGTCGTCACACTATGGAACGTTATTCGGTACTTTTGAAGTTGTAATTATGGCATGTGTCATGTATAAGCTAGTTTCAATATACTTAGTTTTGAATTGTGTATAAATAGCCATGCGAAAATGGCTTGATAATGATGTCAATGCTTGTGAATAATCGATCTTGTTAACTAACTTATTTTGGAAAGTTTGTTTGATGGCATAGTTTTCATTTGTGGTTAGTTATTTGGTTAGATGTTAATGTTGGTATGTGTTCATATTTGTGATGTAATGACTATGCTATACCATGTGAATTTGGCTATTTGATGTGGCTTATTAATGACCTATGTTTTAATGTATGAATTGCCTTGTAAATTGGTTGGCAAATGATGAAAATTATTTTGGTCATTTTGTGAAATAAATTATGATATATGATGTAACGCCATAAAAATTTAGAGTCTTTAATTCTGTATTAACTAACTCAAGTTACATGTTTGCTTTATTGGCTGAGTGACTTGGGTGTGTTTGGGAGTGTTTGAGAAGCTTGGGTTCAAGTCTTAGCTTTTGCAGATTTTTTTTAGTTTTGCTCTTAAATGAATCTGGACACTGTCATATAGGCCTTAAAAATAGTACTGTTTGTTTCATTTCACAAAATAACATGTGGCCTAGTGGCAAGGTGGTGTGTTGCTTCTGCTGGGGGACTTGAGTTCGAGTCTTGGGCTGTGCAATGGAGTAATTATTTTGCTGTTTGAGCTATTTAGGTAGTGGAGTTGGAATGAGACTCTTAGGTTGAATTGGTCATGAGAGTTTGAATAGAGTTTGAATGGGATGTTGGAGTGATTTGTGGAGAGAATCATGGAGAGATATTAGAAGAAAATCAAGGAATTTGGGTTGGGGAGAAGAGTTGTGTCGTATGGGGGCTTTGGGCACTCATACATTCGGCTAGCAGGGGTTCTTTTTTGCATTTTGGTAGCCGTTTGTTGCTGGGGACCTTGGCTTCGGTTTTTCCTTAAAGTCTTTTTCTCTCTAAAGCCGAAATTAGCTTTTCATTTTAAGGGGTTTTACTATGAAATTGTTTCTGTCTTGCACTCTTTTTTACTCTGATTGGCCGAATCTCTGCATTTTTCTTCTCTTCCAATATCGGCTGAATACATCCTTCCAGCACTGTTGAGATTGTTGCCCTTCTATTCTCCATTTTCTTCCTTTTTCCCCCTCTTGTTATTTTATTTATCTCTCTCTCCCTACTCGCGGTTCTAGTCTTTCTTTTCAGCTTTTCTTCAATAGCCGATTGTCCCCCTGCCTTTCTCTATTTTCTTCGATTTTTTCTGCTATTGTGTATTCTTGGTCAATTATTACTGAGCCCTATGGTAAGGGTTGATTAATTTCATTTCTACAAGAGTTCTTGACAAAAGGTATGTGTTTTATTGTCTTCTATTAGTTTAGCCTATTTTCTCTCATTTTTGTTTCTTAAAGCCAAATACCCCCTTTCTCCTTGTGCTTTGACGACCGATTGTTGGTTTCTTATGTGGATTGTTGGATTTCTAGGTTCTCACACGGAGGGGTGGAGTGCAAGTATTTTGGAGGCGATCAAAACCTTTTTCCTCACTATTCAATAAAGGTAATACGATACCTTATTTTGGAGATGATGACCATAGATTTAAGCCATACCTATGAGCGGTCTTGTTTAATAAGATCCACGGTTTATGCAGTTATCTGGCAAGAAGCGTGTGATCGTTTTAGTCAACGATCTATGTGTATTTAGCCACACTACTTTTGGCCAAGGTAAGTGGGAGTACTGATTTGGGGATGTAGTATTTATGAACATTAACAAATGAAAGACTGATTGTATGTTGAATTGAATGTAGATTGGGAGCTTGAGGAACTTGGAACGGTTGCATAAACAGGTGTGTAATCACGCCCTTCCAACTGTAAAACGGAAAATGCCGAAAAGCCAAAAATACGGCGTTTGAGGCCATACGAGCGTGAAATCGCTCGTGAGGTAAGTCGAGCCCACGAACCATGGGCGTAAGGCTGTGGAGGCCACTATGGGCGTTCCCATGAGTTTGGGCTATTCTGGGCCACGATGGGCCGAAATGGGCCGTATGGGCCCAATGAGCTTGTGGGCCCACAGGATAAATTCACATTATATGGTGTCCACTAGACTGGGCGGTGTAGGTCGCATGGACGTGGTCATTTTTGGGCTTAGTGGGCCACACGGACGTGTGGGCCCACATGGGCCGCATAATGGCTAGGGGCCCATTTGCACTGTTATGTATTTTGGTGTTATACGAGTCATTCAAGGCGACTATAGACCTTCTGAAGGGTCGATAAGAGTACTTAGACCCCAAAACTGGTAAAATGACTAAAATACCCCTATAGGGTAAAATGACTAATTTACGCCTCGAGGGTAAATGACTGATTTGTGCTATGAATTGACTGTACTGAGCATGACATTCAGCATACTTGTATGATTTATGACATGTCATTCTGCATGGGGTTGGGATACTGTTATGGAGGAAGTATACTGTTATGGTGGCTTTGCCACATATACTGATACTAGCAATTGTGCTGCGTTACTATTACTGACAGCTTTGCTGTGATATTTTTCTGGTAGCTGTGCTGCGATATTGGTGTGTTGGCTGGGTGGGTCGACCTTGTCCCCACATGGTGTGTTGGTGGTCCGGAGCGGTGTGTTGGCTGGATTGGGATGGGTTGCATTATTGTGTTGTATTGTTACCATATTGGGCTAAGGCCCACACCTGCATCTTGTTTCGAATAGGGCTCAAGCCTGCATCAAGCATCAGATATCTACACCAATCGACTGTTAAGGGATTACACAATAAGTTTCATAAACTCACCATTTCTTTTTTACTGTGCAGGTAACCCCTAGCTTTAGGCAATTTGACGCCGCGAAGGACTCAGAGGTGGTCACACTACTTCTCTTATTTTTCTTTAATTTGGCATTTCATTTACTATTAAATTTCTTTTTGGGTTTTAAATTATGTAATAAGGCCTCTCTATTATTTAGCTTTGAATTTTTTATTTTTGTTTATTAAGATCTATACCTGCTAAAAGTAGAACGTGGTTTTCCAAAACGATAACTGTTTTCAAAACACCACGTTTTTGCAACACTTTTGAAATGCTTCCACAACAAATAGAGTTTTAATAATAATGAAAGTATAAAATGAACAATGAATAACTTAAAATATTTGAGTTCTAACAAAGTGGTTTCAAATTTCCAAACGGGTTTTCATCAGCACAAGTTAGTTTTCGAAAAGCACTCCAATGTGGCACCGCCAAATTTGGTCATAATGTCTAGGCTGAGTCTGGGGTGTTACATTTAGAGGTATCAAAGCCAGGTCGCAAAACTCGACTATGGAATGGGTTTTTAAATGTTTGAAAATTCTTGAAAATTATTCTTGAAATAATTTTGGAGGATTCTCAGGTGTGGCACACTGAGTCTCCGGTGCCAAATCCGTGAGTTTTTTTTATAACTGATGATTGATCAGACTAAAATACAATACTGAGAGTACTCTAGATATAAGATGGTATTGTGATACCCTAGTTGAAGGAAACTGAAACTTTTGGAAGCTGAAAACTGTAGTGAGACCCCAATCTGCAAAAACCAACCCTGATTACTGTTTTTCATTAGACATTTGTTAATAATTACTGGAATTACTAACTGATGCATAAAATTACTAAAATTAGATAATACGTGAATCGATATGAGCACAAGAGGTACTCGCTAAAGGGGTACAGGAGGCTGCGGTAGGGGCCGTGGAAGTTCTAGGGCTGGGTCTTCGGCATCGGGCCACATGCCTAACAATGAGGCTAGAGAGGCACTAGCCTCACCGATAACTGAGATGGGATCATACGATCGAGCAGCTGGGATGATGCACTATCCCAGGCTATGCTCCGAATTCTGGAGAGAGTTGTTGGAACCAATACAGGTGCTATAGGCCGTGGATCAGTTTCGAAGCGACTCCGGTCAAATGGGCAGAAATTTTTAGGGGTATTTCGTAGCCCCTAATATAGTTGAATATTGGTTGGAAGCTATGGATAGAGTAATGGACGACCTCGACTGTACTTCTGAGCAAAAATTAAAAGGTGTAGTGTCTTTATTGTGTGACGAGGCATATCAGGGGTGGCTTACCGTGAGAGAGGGTACTCAGGCCGATCGGTTATCATGGGATTTCTTTAAGGTGGCTTTTCAAGGGAAATATGTAGGCGTAAGTTATGTGGATGCCCGAAGAAGGGAATTTTTGAGCTTGACCCAGGGGAGTAAATCTATGGTAGAATGTGAGGCAGAGTTCTTACGACTTAGTCGCTATGCCCATGGGATAATGGCGACTGAATATGAACACTGTGTACAGTTCGAGAATGGCCTCCGAGATGAGTTCCGAGTCCTGATAGCTTCGTAAAAGGAGCGAGATGTTGTTGCCCTCGTAGAGAAGGAAAAAATCATTGAGGATGTAAAGCGCTCTAAGTGCGAGAACTGAGAAAAGGACAGGGGCAGAAATAAGAGGGATTCAGGGCTTTCAGGTTCATTTGTTGGGCCTAGGAATAAGGTTAAGTTTGATGGACCAGTTCAAGTTGGGGTTCCTGTTGTGAGAACACGGCCTTATGCAGATTGTGGGAGAAATCACTTGGGTGAGTGTTGGAAGAATATTGGAGCGTGTTTCAGATGTGGGTCTATGGAGCATCAAGTTGAAAATTGTCCTCAGAGACCTGTTTAGATGCAAGCTTCAGGACAGGGATTTGTGCAGCCAGCGAGAGGTGTTCAGCAGCCACCAAGAGGTCAGAGTTTGGCCAGAGGTGGAAATAAAATCGGGTGAGGTCGTGGAGCACCAGGAAGAGGTTCTGGTAATACTGAGGTGAGACAGCCAGCTCTGGTATATGTTGCACGTCACCAAGAGGATGGGGATGCCCTAGATGTTATAACTGATACGTTTCTAATCCATAATGTACCTTATACTACTTTGATTGATATTGGGTCTACGCACTCATTCATTGCATGCACTGTGTCTGGAACCTTGGGTATCTTGTGTGAGAGTACTGTTAATAAGATGACTGTGATAAGTCTACTAGGACAATCAGTAAGGGTAGGTAAGTTGTTTAGAGATGTGCCCTTAGAGGTTCAAGGAGTAATCTTTCCAGCAAATTTGATGGAGCTACCGTTTGATGAATTCGACCTTTTCTTGGGGATGGATTGGCTGGTTAAATACCGTGCAAGTTTGGATTGTGCTGCTAAGTGTATGGTGCTGAAGACTACTGAGGATGAAGAGGTGGCTGTGATTGAGGAGCGAAGGGATTATTTATCAAATGTAATCTCTGCACTAAGGGCCGAGAAGTTGGTTTGTAAGGGTTGTGAGGCGTTTCTAGCCTATATTGGTGTATCTGATCCTAAGGGCTCTTTGGTTGGAAGTATTAGAACTGTTAAGGATTTTCCTGATGTATTTTCTGATGAACTCCTTGGGTTGCCTCCATGCCGTGAGGTCATGTTTGGGATTGAGCTTCTATCGAGAACAGCTCCGGTGTCCATTGCCCCTCGTAGGATGGCACCGAAGGAGCTGGTGGAGTTAAAAGCTCAAATTCAAGAACTACTAGACCAAGGGTTCATTCGACCCAATGTGTCTCCGTGGGGAGCGCCAGTATTGTTCGTGAAGAAGAAGGATGGGTCTATGCATATGTGCATTGACTATCGATAGTTGAACAAGCTAACTATAAAAAATAAGTACCCTTTGCCGAGGATAGATGATTTATTTGATTAGCTATGTGGAGCTTCGTTTTTCTCCAAAATAGATCTTCATTCTGGGTATCATCAGCTGAGAGTTAGAGAGACTGATGTGCACAAGACAGCATTTAGGATTCGTTATGGTAATTATGAGTTCCTAGTGATGCCATTCGGGCTGACGAATGCACCAGCTGCCTTTATGGATTTTATGAACCGAGTGTTCCAGCCCTATTTAGATTGGTTCATGATAGTATTTATAGATGATATCCTGGTGTATTCGGGAACTGAGGAAGAACATGATGCGCATTTCCGTGTTGTTTTGCAGATTTTGAGGGAGAAGCAGTTATACGCGAAGTTTAGCAAATATGAGTTCTAGTTGAGCGAGGTGACATTTTTGGGTCACGTGGTATCTGCCGAAGGGGTGAGGGTTGATCCTCGAAAAATCGAAGCTATTCTGGATTGGAAACCACCTAAGATTGTATCTGATATTCGAAGTTTTCTGGGTCTGGCTGGATATTACAGACATTTTGTGGAGGGGTTTTCACTGATTGCTGCACCTTTGACTAAGTTATTGCGTAAAGGAGTACCGTTTGACTGGACTGATAGGCAGCAAGAGAGTTTCGAGAAACTAAAGAAGGTTATGACTGAGGCCCCTGTTTTGATACAACCAGAATCTGGGAAGGAATTCACTATTTTTAGCGATGCATCGCATGTTGGTTTGGGTTGTGTGTTGATGCAGAAGGGTAAGGTGGTTGCTTACGCGTCTCGTTAGCTTAAAACCCATGAGGCAAATTACCCTACGCATGACTTGGAGTTAGCTGCAGTGGTATTTGCTCTAAAGGTTTGGAGGCATTACTTGTACAGTGAGAGGTGTATCATTGACACTGATCATAAAAGCCTAATGTAACTCCTCACTCAGAAGGAGTTGAATCTTAGGCAGCGGAGGTGGATAGAGCTGTTCAAGGATTACTACTGCTCAATTGAATATCATCCTGGTAAGGCTAACGTGGTAGCGGACGCGTTAAGCCGTAGGGCTGTAGTTGATTTAAGAGCGATGTTTGCTCATCTTAGCTTGCTTTGTGATGGCAGTTTGTTGGCTGAGCTACAAGTTAAACCGATGTGGATTAAACAGATTAAGTGTAAGCAGTTGATGGATGAGACACTGGTTCCTTAGTTTCATCAAGTTGAGAATGGAGAGATTTTTTATTTTGGACTGAATGGTGAAGGGGTACTGTGTTTTCCTGGGAGAGTCTGTGTACCGAGGGATTCTAATCTGAGGCGATCAATACGTCAAGAGGAAAATGGTAGTCCATATGCTATGTATCCTGGCAGAAACAAGTTATACTGAGATCTTCGTGAACTGTACTGGCGGCCAGGGCTTAAGCGCAAAGTTACCGAGTTTGTAAGTAAGTGTCTGACATGCTAGCAAGGATGAGCATCAACTACCTTCAGGTTTACTATAGCCAGTTAAGATTCCACTTTGGAAGTGGGAGAGGATAACCATGGATTTTGTGAGTGGGCTGCCCTTAACGCCTACTAAGAAGGATTTGGTATAGATTATCGTAGACCGATTAACTAAATCTTCCCATTTTATACCGGTCCATATTGATTATTCACTACAGAAGTTGGCTAAGTTATATGTGGTCGAGATTGTGAGACTTCATGGGGTACCGATTTCCATTATATCTGACAGGGATCCTCGATTCACGTCTCAGTTTTAGAAGAAGTTACACTAGGCACTGGGTACAAGGTCGGACTTCAGCACTACGTTCCATTCTCAAACAGACGGTCAGTTAGAGAGGGTGATTCAAATACTGGAAGACATGCTAAGAAGCTGTGTGATTGATTTTCGAGGCAGTTGGGAAGACTACTTGCCATTAGTAGAGTTCACATATAACAATAGCTACTGGTCCAGCATCCAGATGGCACCGTACAAAGCATTATATGGTCGTAGGTGTCGTACTCCTACGTGTTGGACTAAGTTGGGTGAGCGGCGAGCTCTGGGGCCTGAAATAGTTTCTGATACTGAAGATAAGGTAAGGCTAATTCGAGACCATTTAAAGACAACGTCAGACAGACAGAAGTCGTATGCGGACTTGAAGCGTAAGGAGATTGAGTATTTTGTGGGGGATTATATCTTTCTTAAAGTCTCACCATGAAAGAAGATTCTGAGGTTTGGACGGAAGGGCAAGTTAAGCCCTAGGTTCATTGGCCCTTATCGTATATTGAAGCGTGTGGGATCGGTCGCCTATCAACTAGAGTTGCCTTCAGATTTGGACCGGATCCATGATGTATTCCACCATTCCATGCTAAGGCATTATCGATATGACCCCACGCATATAGTACCAGTCGAGGAGATCGAGGTTAGGCCAGATCTGACCTTTGAGGATGAGCCAATGCAGATTTTGGATCGTGAGGTTAAGGTACTGAGGAAGAAGTCTATTCCGTTGGTTAAAATGCTTTGGCGTAATCACAGCTCAGAGGAAGTCACGTGGGAACCTCAGGAGGCTATGCGACAACAATACCCTCATCTATTCTGATCAGGTAAATTTCGAGGTCAAAATTTCCTTAAGAGGGTAGAGTTGCAATGCCCTAAAAATTTAAAGTCTTTAATTCTGTATTATCTTACTCAAGTTACATGTATGCTTTATTGGCTGAGTGATTTGGGTGTGTTTGGTAGTGTTTGAGAAGCCTAGATTCAAGTCTTGGCTTTTGCATAATTTTTTTAGTTTTACTCTTAAATGAATCTGGACACAGTCATATAGGCCTTATAAATAATAGTACTTGTTTCATGTCACAAGAGAGCGTGTGGTATAGTGGCAAGGTGGCGTGTTGCTTCTGTTGGGGGACTTGAGTTCGAGTCTTGGGCTGTACAATGGAGTAATTATTTTACTGTTTGAGCTATTTAGGTAGTGGAGTTAGACTGAGACTCTTAGGTTGAATTGGTCATGAGAGTTTGAATAGAGTTTGAATGGGATGTTGGAGTGATTTGTTGAGAGAATCATGGAGAGATATTAGGAGAAAATCAAGGAATTTGGGTTAGGGAGAAGAGTTGTGCCGTATGGGGGCTTTGGGCACTCATACATTCGGCCAGCAGGGGTTCTTTTCTATGTTTTGGTAGCCGTTTGTTGTTGGGGACCTTGGCTTCGGTTTTTCGTTGCTTTGTTCTTTTTCTCTCTAAAGTGAAAATTAGCTTTTCGTTTTAAGGGGTTCTACTGTGAAATTGTTTCTGTCTTGCACTCTTTTTTACTCTGATTGGCCGAATCTCTGCATTTTTCTTCTCTTCCAATACCGACCGAATACATCACTGTCGAGATTGCTTCCCTTCTATTCTCCATTTTCTTCCTTTTTCCCCTCTTGTTATTTCCTCTGTCTCTCTCTCCCTCCTCGCGGTTTTATTCTTTCTTTTCAACTTTTCTTCAATAGCTGATTGTCCCCCTGCCTTTCTCTATTTTCTTTGGTTTTCTCTGCTATTGGGTATTCTTGGTCGGTTATTACCGGGCCCTATGGTGAGGGTTGATTAATTCAATTTCTACAAGAGTTCTTGACAAAAGGTATGTGTTTTATTGTCTTTTATTAGTTCAGGCTATTTTCCCTCATTTTTGTTTCTTAAAGCCGAATACCCCCTTTCTCCTTGTGCTTTGACGACCGATTGTTGGTTTTTTATATGGATCATTGGGTTTTTAGGTTCTCACGAGGAGGGGTGGAGTGCAAGTATTTTAGAGGCGATCAAAACCTTTTTCCTCACTATTCTATAAGGGTAATACAATACCTTATTTTGGAGATGATGACCATGGATTTAAGCCACACCTATGAGCGGTCCTGTTTGATAAGATCTATGGTTTATGCAGTTATCTGACAAGAAGCATGTGATTGTTTTAGTCAACGATCTATGTGTATTTAGCCATACTACTTTCGGTCAAGGTAAGTGGGAGTACTGATTTGGGGATGTAGTGTTTATGAACACTAACAAATGAAAGACTGACTGTATGTCGAATTGAATGTAAGTTAGGCGCTTGAAGAACTTGGAACGGTTGCATAAACAGGTGTGTAATCACGCCCTTCCGACTGTAAAACAGAAAATTCCGAAAAGCCAAAAATACGGCGTTTGAGGCCATACAAGCATGCGATCGCTCGTGAGGTAAGTCGAGCCCACGAATCATGGGCGCAAGGCTGTGGAGGCCACCATGGGAGTTCCCATGTGTTTGGGCTATTCTGGGCCACGATGGGTCGAAATGGGTCGTGTGGGCCCAATGGGCTTGTGGGCCCTACATAGATAAATTCAGTTATGTTGTGTACTGGGTGGTATAGGTCACTTGGCCGTGGTCGTTGTTGAGCGTAGGGGGCCCACATGGGCCGCATAATGGGCTGGGGACCCATTCGTACTGTTATGTATTTTGGGGTTATACAAGTCACTCGAGGCAACTGTAGACCCTCTGAAGGGTCGATAAGAGTACCTAGACCCCAAAACTGGTAAAATGACCAAAATACCCTTATGGGGTAAAATGACTAATTTACCCCAAAACTGAGCATGACATTCTGCATACTTGTATGATTGATGACATGTCATTCTGCATGGGGTTGGGATACTGTTATGGAGGAAGTATACTGTTACTGATGGCTTTGCCACATATACTGATACTAGCAGCTTTCTTTGCGTTATCATTATTGGTAGCTTTCTTTGTGATATTTTCTTGGCGTTTGTCTTTGCGATATTGGTGTGTTGGCTAGGTGGGTTGACCTTGTCCCCACATAGTGTGTTGGTGGTACGGAGCGGTGTGTTGGCTGGATTGGGATGGATTGCATTATTATGTTGTATTGTTACCATATTGACCTAAGGCCCACACTGTACTGTTTCTGAATAGGGCTCAAGCCCAAACTGTTATTGTATGCTGTACACTAATCGACTGTTAAGGGATTACACACTAAGTTTTCATAAACTCACAAATATTTTTTTGAATGTGCAGGTAACCCCTAGCTTTAGGTGATTTGATGCTGCGAGGGACTCGGAGGTGGCCACACTACTGCTCACGTTTTTCTTTAATTTGGCATTTCATTTGCTATTAAATTTTGTTTTGGGTTTTAAATTATGTAATAAGGCCTCTCTATTATTTAGCTTTTAATTTGGGATTTCTGTTTATTAAGATCTATACCTGTTAAAAGTAGAATGCAATTTTCCAAAACAATAATTGTTTTCAAAACACCACGTTTTCGCAACACTTTTGAAATGCTGCCGCAACAAACAGGTTTTTAATAGTAATGACAGTATAAAATGAACAATGAATAACTTAAAAGATTTGAGTTCTAACAAAGTGGTTTCAAATTTCCAAATGGGTTTTCATCAGCACAAGTTAGTTTTCGAAAAGCACTCTAATGTGGCACTGCCAGATTCGGCCATAACGTCTAGGTCGAGTTTGGGGTGTTACATATGATGTATATTTATATTCGATTAATGATAGGTAAAATAAATACATATGCCTATGACATGATTGTTTGTGGTTCGATATTTAAAGGTCAAGATGTTGGTTTAATGCATGATTATGAAATGTGTTATATATGTGGTTGTATATTCGGCTATGGTGTTTGACTCATTTTGATAAGTATGAGATTTTGGTATATGATATATATGTATATAGTTATAATGTGACATGTTGATGTTGTATTAGGTTATGAAATAGTATAATTAGCTTAATATTGAATGGTGGAATTGGTATAAATTTTGAGGCTAATTTGCTAGCCGGATAAATGAAAAATGAATTGATTGTGTATATGTAATTTTGGAAAAATGCTTAGTATATGAATTGGGTATGTTTGGTTCGGTAATTGGGTTTAGAAATAGCTATTGTTATACTGGTGAATTGCGTATAAATTAGTAGTATTAAAAGTATATTTGGTCATGTTGTAATGTTAGCTATTGTTTTATATGCTAATGAATAATATGTTGTGTGATATGGATTGTTATGGTTTAATATGCGAATATGTATAGATATGCAAAATGGTATGTTTAGTATTTAGCTTAAGGCATGAAATTGTACTAAAGGATGTCTTAATGTAAGCTCAGTATATGAGATGAATTATGTTCAATTATGATTTAAGTATTCGAATGCTATGTAATTAATGGTCACATGATTCGAACTTTGTATTTATGAAGCACGTGCGCTATGATTTTGATGATTGTTAATTGGTTCATAATTTGATTAAATAAATGATATTGATATGGTTGAATATTGCAACATGATTCGTATATGTGTAATGAATAGAAAAGCATGATGGATTTTGGTTGACTATGTGATTCAAATATTCGAATTTGACTTGTAGGAGTAAGGAGATGATTATTAATTGAGTTTGGAAAAGTTTTGTAAAGGAGATTATATTATCTTGTGCTTCAATTGTAATGAATGACTGTTCTAAACTGTGTATTGATCAGTAATGCCTTGTAACCCTAATTAGGCGACGGATTCGGGTTAAGGGTGTTACACTATCAACTAGTCATTTTGGGTATACTTAGTAAAATCGTTGTGGTTTAATGGCATGTATAGGACAATTTAACCATTGGTAGCTTGATAATGATGTTTTGTAACCTAGCCATTGGAATGGCTAGTAATGGCCTATTTTGGTATGATTAAGTAGGTTATTTTGATATATATATATATATACACACATGTGTTAAGTTGAATATATGTTATCAAAGGTTGTTATTGCCTAAGTTAGTCCAAAGTAAGTTTATAACCACATATGCGTGTAATGATATGCCTTATTGTATAATGAAGTTTGTTTAAATTGAATGCTTGGAATGACTGGTATTGGTTGAATGTTTCCAGTGCAGGTCTTGGGTGAAATTATGGGTGAGAAATGAAGCTAGAAATGGCTTCATTTTGTCCACACGAGCGTGTGTCTAGACCATGTATGACACATGACATGGTAACATGGGCATGTGGGTAGGTCGTTTGTCCCCTGCACCTTAATTTTGAGAAACAGAATTCTCATAATTGAGCACACGGGAAAAGACATGGGCGTGCACCTCAGCCGTCTGTGCCACACGGCCTAGAACACAGGTGTGTGTCTTGGCTGTGTGAAACCTGCACCTAATTTCGAATTGAATTAATTAACCATATGGCCTAGCACACAGGCATGTGGCATGGTAGTGTGTGCAAGTCAAAGAGTTACATGGGGTCAAACAAGACCTCTAGCACGGCCATGTCCTAGGGTCACACGAGCATGTCCCTTGGACCAAACGGGCGTGTGAGCCCTGCACCTTGGAAAAATTTTGAAAAGTCGCAAAAAATTCTTAAAGTTTCCGATTAAGTCCCGACTCGATTCTAATGCTTGTATTGGGCCTCGAGGGCCCAATCAAGGGACGTTATGAATACTTTCGGTAAATGAATAGTAATTTATAAGAATAATCTATAAAATGTTCTGAATGTTTTGGTAATACTCTTAAACCCTGTTCCGACGACGGGCACGGGTTAGGGGTGTTACATCTCATAGGTTAATCAGGTGATCATACATCAAATAAACAGATCTCCGAACACCCACAAATATCAAATACAGTCCATCAAGTTCAGCGGGTCGAAGCACGTGCTTCCGTATAACGCCTCAAATAACCCATTAAGTGGAAACTCATGCTTAGCACTACCTTATCTACTCTAACAAATCAGTCCACCTAAAGCCATATGCTCACAAATAACATATCAATATGGTGAATACTCACAAATCCTGTGGCATGCGAATTATATCCAATGGATCCACCATGCATGTTGCCAAAATATTCAATCAAACATAGAAAATAAATCAGTCATTATTATGCTCAATTTAATGTGACAAAATTATTATGTATAGCTTGTAACATAGCCATTTAGCATCCAATAAAATCAAGCAATCCATACACCAATTTCCCATATTCAATTATCCATTGTAACACCAATTAATTAAACCAATTGATTAACACAACATCACCCAAAATAAAGACTCACTTACCATTTCTTTTTCATACAAATTCAATATATGCACATTTACTAACAATCTTACATTAATTAACCATTCAACCATAAATAATTAATTGTAATAATTAATTAAGCTTCTGATTTAACTTAATTGAGGGTCAATTTACCAAATCGCCCTTAGAAACACTCACCACACAATTTTTTTCTAACACAACAAGTAATCAACTAGGCAATTTCGAGCTTCAATTCTGGTTATCTCGGTCCTCTTCATGATTTGGAGCTTTAACATAGATAAAGTAAGTATTACCACCTTTCCAAAGCTATATTAAACATAAATTTTAATTAACTATACTTATCGAATTTCACTCACAAAAGTACCTTACCGGATTTGTAACATCAAGTCGAAAACTTGATTCCTCACAAAATCGACCTCTTCAGCCCTTCTAATCACTTCCAAACATCAATACTGAACCAAATACACATAAACTAAGCATCAATTTCACATTTAAATCAATTTCACAAAAATTCAGAAAATTAATTCAAGAAGATGATGAAATTTAGATTTCTTCAAATTACCTCACAAATCATGTTTAATCTTGACAAGTAAAACCAAAAAATTTCTAATAGATCCATTTTGAGTTGGAACATCCATTGATATGTGTATTTCCTCTCAAAATTAAAGATCCACCATTAAAGCACCTTAAGTTGTTGAAGAAGATGACATTGATAAAAAAATCATGTAATTGACTCTCAAATCATGTAAAAATGTTTCTAATCACCATAAAAATAATTTTAGAAATGATAATTACCTTTGATTCGTTCTAAATCCTTTTATTGAAAATCTTGATTCAAGAATCTTGAAAATTTTCAAAATATTTTTGGCTACTTTTGTGAATAATTTCAGGTGAAAAGAGAGAGTATTTTGAGAAGGAAATTGTCTGAATATATTCTCCGATGATAGATCTTTAAAACCATACAAGAAAAAGAAATTTATAGCTCTCTAATATGATGTAAATGGTGTGAAAAGTAGGCTAGAAGTATTCTTTTTAAAGCTGAAATAACATACCAGAATTTAAAAAATTGGGGAGTTCGCCTGATGGCCACTCCCACATTTCCCTTGTTTTACCATTTAATCCTTTCCCTACAAAATTCCAATATTTAAGGTTTATTTGCCAAATAAATACTCCAAAATTTCCCTTATTTTACAATTAAACCCAATTTAATTAATATTTAAATTTAACTCAATTTAACCCCCAATAAAATTCTTTTAAAATTCTTTTTTAACCCAAATTAATTATTTTCACTAATAATTATTTAATTACTTTAAAATTAATTTTCTAATAATATTTTTTTAATTATTGTTTAATTATTTTTAAATGAAATTAACATCCTAAATTGAATTAAAAATTACTGGAAACCCTATAAATTCCTAGTTTCTCACTCGAAACCCAAAAAATATACTCAAAATTACTAGACCCAGTTTAAGGATATTACAGGGACTATTGTAAGAGGTTTTTTTTGCCCTAATCGCGAAATTCGGGTTTATTTAGTGGCTCAGAGTACCAAGCTTTTTGATGAGTTGGTTGAAAAAGCCAATGCTATTGAGGAGAATTTGGCTGAGACACCTCGTTCTGTGGTAATTGAATCAAGTAAAAGGACTTTCGATGGTGCATCTGGGATACCGTCTAAAAGAGGGCATGATACTAAAGGTTAGGATAGGAGTGCACGACACGAGTTTCGACCGATTCAGTCTATCCAGCTGAATAGTGTTGTAGTTAGTACTGGTGGATCGTCAGGTGGTTCTAGATAGCCTATTTGTGTGCATTTTGAGCGTAGGCATCCTAGTGAGTGTCACAAATTGACAGATGGATGTTTTAAGTGTGGTTCAAATGAACACATATTGAAAGACTGTCCAAATAGAGTTAAGGTTTCATAGGCTCAGAGTTCTACACCTACATTTGTGCTAACTAGAGGTAGTGGTCTTGGTAGAGGTAATAGGAGACCGGTTGGGCATCAAATTGTTGCTTATACCGTTGCTACTCAAGTTGATTATACAGGACTAGCTTGAGTTTATGCTATTAAAGAGCCGCAGAATCAAGATTTGATTGACAAGATTATGGGCAGTGTTGCCTTGTAATCAATTATTTTATTCTCGTTAGTAGACTTAGGTTCTATGCCTTCGTAAATATTAAGCTATTTTACTAGTAAGTGGAATATCCCGATAGAGACTATTAGATCAGGAACAACGATTATAAGTTCTTTAGACGAGAGTGTCGTAGTAGATAGAGGAGATTGTTAGCAAAGTTACCGTAGAATAATCCTTGGTAGTGAATGGAATCTTTAACAAAAGCAGTAGGAAGTTAGAGAGAATAGGAATCAGAGTGCGCAATGAAAGTCTGATAGTTAGTTTAAAAGTAGAAATAGCATATCTTGTGATTAAACAAATGACACGTTAGCATGGAATTTTGAGAATAGGCATGTTTATGAATGTGAAAGACATAAGAATTTGTTGATTTAAGTTTGTTTGTGTTATAGTGTTGTAATTTTGAATATTTGATATTCGCTATAATTGAATAGTGTCATGTCTTCTTTTGAAATCTCATAGAATTTAAGACATTATTATTTTGAGTGTCCTGGATTTTGTAATAGAGTTGTGGAGTTCATCTGAACTGTTTATAGAGTACATTGTTTGTATGATTCTGTTGGTTATTGTACAAGAATATGATTTGATTAGTAGACCTATGGTATTCAGTTCTATATATGTACCTACCTGTGATTAGAATTTATGAACAAGTGTTTTGAAATAAATGTATATGTGAGGAGATGGTCTATATGAAATGGGCTCTGAAGGTATATTATTGAAATAATAATTTTGTGGTTAAGTGACAGAAGAGATCAATGAAATACATGGAAAGATCCTAAGTTAGACAGTTAAGAAAGAATTGGTATGTTAAGAGTATGATATTTGGCATGTAAGTATATGCCAAAATGGAAGTATGAGTAGCTAGTGCACTAATATTATTCCAATTTTCTAAAGTATCCACCAATGTATTTTTTGGATAAAACTCACTAAGTTCTCTTGAACTTATAATGTCTGTTGTTGTTTTCTAGGGTATGGGAAGAGAATGCGCCAGGTAGGACGATGCCAGGAGTATGCCAAGGTAGCGGCGAAGTGGGTTATTATGCATACAGTAGAAAAAATGGCATAGTTTAGGGTTACACCCTCAGTGTCTATCTATAACAAACTTTTATATTGTCTAATTTGTAACAAGTCTGATGTAATAAACTTTTTTTAATACTTTCTATTCTTAGATAATAAGTATGTTAGTTAAATAATAAGAAAAGTGTTTTCAATAAGAAGTTTTGTCAACTTTTTCTATATTTTGCTATGTCAACTTTTTCTATATTTTGCTAAGTACTATGTCTCGTAACTCCAGAGATCTGTACTCGGAGAATCGGGTCGAGTGAAGGCATTACAGAAGTATTTCAAGGATCATACTCAAGGAAGGCTTGTCTAAACTATATTGTAATTTAACACACTACTAGGTGTAACCACTACTTACATACGAATTATATTACGAAAAAAATAATAAAATATTTATAGCATAAATTTAATTACTAAACTAAAATAGTCAGATTTCAATCTATTTAAGCAAACAGAAGATTAACTCGCATATGTGTTCATGATTAACTTTAAATTTAGGTTTTTAAAAAATTAGCTAATGTTTAACCTCGTTAATACCTTTTGGCCTATAACTAAATCAATTGATCAATTTAACCTACTTATTTTTCCATTTGATAGCTTAAATCAAGAGAGATTAAGTGGTGCTAAGTAGAATGTCCTTTCGACCTCATCTACCTAAGTTACTTGCTAGGGTCGTCAATCTTAGGTTTCAATTTTGCTTCACCTATGCCAACTAATTTGTGGTGAAACCCAAAACCCTTAATCAACCAATCCTATTGTTGCTCATCAATCTTCATAGGGTTCTTAGTTCATGGCCATTCTAAATGCAATTTTCTCTAAACTATTTTCGCACATTAAAAAAACGTAAGGAAAATAGAACAAAAAAAGAAAAATCTAGATTCATAGATAATTGCTGAAGCTTTGATCTTTGAAGTACTTTGAATGGATGTTGATTGCAATGTGATTGAAGTAGAAACAAAAATAATAAAGTAAATTGCTAAAAAAAAAAAAGAAAACTTAAACTTGAATTTAAGCAAATAAGTGTTTGAATAGAAAAAACTGAATTAAAAACCCTAAATCTAAGAAAAAGATATTTCAATAATCCAAAGAAACTCTCTAATTGAGTTTTGAGCACTAAAATTTATAGTTTGTTGTTAGATGACCAAATTAGGTCACTTAAAAGCTGCTAAACATGTTAATTGCTATTGTGCAGAAAAACACCCTTGGCTATTGAATGGGGCTCTTTGAATTGGTGCTACAATATTTTATGGTTGTTGTCGCGACATTGGACATCAAATGCAACCCCTTTTGGTTTGAAGTTTTTTGTCGCAACATTAGGAAGTTGATGTCCTGTTGATGTCCCGACATCAATGGCTGGATGTTCCCTTTGAGGTTTGAAGTTTTTTGTCGCGACATCCTCTCTGAATGTTGCGACATTTAGGGCAGTCCACTTACTCATCAGCCTAAAATATTGTCCTGCACACTCAACCAACACATTAGTCCTTCCTTAGGCCCAAACTGGATTAATAAGCAATAAAACACACTGAAAAGCTCATTTTATTGAATTCAAATATAAAATTACTAAATCTATAAACTAAATAAAAAGATAACACATTACTCGAATACAAGCTCATTAAGTGTTGAAAAGAGCTTAATTTGCCCCAATGAATTGCGACAGATTAAATTCCCTTAGAATTTAACTCATTACTTGTCCTCGAACAAACAAGATAATCACATGAAAAAAGAAAAAGAAAGACATCCCTTGAGCATGTTTCATACAAATGGTTAAGTCGAAAACATAAAAATTAGGAAGGCTTGCTAAAAGATGCAATTTTGACATGATATATAAAATACTCACAATCATTAATTTCAAACATGAGAGTTTATTAAATTAAAAAGTAGTTTGGAATTCACTAAACATATGATTCCCTCAAAACAACTACAAAGTTATAACATTTATGTTAGAAGAACATAGATTATTAAAATTTCATATACACAACATGGAATTCAATAACTAAAGCTTCAAAAAAGTTTAAGCATGAAAGTAGTTTGGCACTAGATAATGTTCCCTATGCACCCCCTAGTATAATTTTTCAGCTCACCCACTTTGTAATGCCCCAAATTTGGGCCTAAAGGTATTGGGCCTTGAGTATGGGTCCGTAAGGAGGTTGTATATAAGTATTTAATTGTGCAAGAAAATGACACAATTAAAAGTCTGCTCAAGTGGTTAATGGCTCTGAGAAGTGTTGGAGGAATCTTGGGTTCAAACCTGGGCTTTAGCAAAAATTTTGGTTGTAAGTGAATAAAACCCTGGATGCTTGGATGAAGGCCTTTTAAATTATTGTGTTAAGTAAATGACACAAGATGAGCTTGTAGTCTAGTGGTTGTGGTGTCGTTAAGGTTGTAAGGGAGCCTGGGTTCAAATCTTGGCTCTTGCAATTTATTTTGGTTTTTCTTTTAAAGGAACCTGGACTTTGGCCTATAGACCTTATAATTAATTAAGGATAAAATATGACACAGAAAGAGCCTGTGGTGGAGTGGCAAGGTGGCATGTTGTGTAACTGTGAGGTTTGAGGTTCAAGTCTTGGGATGCGTAGTGGAGTATTTATTTTGCTATTTGAGCTGTGTAGGAGGTGGAGTTGGACTAGAACTCTGTGGTTGAAGTGGTCATAAGAATGAGAAATTTCCTAATGGTTGAAAGTAATCCCACATCGGGAAGCTAACATGAGAATTCGTGAGAAGCTGGCTTTAAATAGAGGTTGGTGAGGGGAAAAGTGATTAAGACTCAATGTAGGATGTGCCAAGGTTGGTAATCGTGGACTTCAGCGCGTTCTCAAAAACAGGTCTGTATTCACCACGAGCATTTTCGTGTATTGGGGCTGTTCTGGGCCTCAATGGGCCCCGTGGGCCCGCTTGTATAAATCTAACAATTAGGTGGGAAGTAGTTGGGCTTGTTATGTCGTGTGCATGGCATAGGCTGTTAAGGGCTTTGTTGGGCCGAAATGGGCCCAATGGGCTTGTAGGCCCCACACAGATTAAATCCACGATAAGTGATAAATATTAGACTCGGCTATGTAGTTCACATAGCCGTAACTAAATTTGGGCTAAATGGGCCACACGAGAGTGTGGGCCCACTTGGGTCGAGTTATTGGCTTTAGAACCATTTGCACCGTTATGTCTGTTTAGGTTACTTAAGTCACTCGAGGCAAAGATGGACCTATGGTTGGGTCGTTAAGACCCTGATTTGTAAAATTATCAAAATACCCCCAGTTTGTAAAACTATCGAAATACCCCCAGATTGTAAAATTACTAAAATACCCTTGATTTGTAAAATGACTGTAATACCTCTATAGGGTAAAACGACCATAATACCCCTATAGGGTAAAATGTCTGTTATGCTCTTATATTATATATGACTGGTTTGCTATATGATTTATATATGACTATGATTGAGTATGACATCATGCATTCACGTTTGTTATTGTGACATGTCATCCTGCATGGGGATGGGTGATTATTGACGGAGGAAGTGTACGGCTCGTAGCCGTTCTGTACAAGGCTTTTAGCTTTTTTGTGATACTTATGTCTTATAGCCGTTCTGTTAACTAGCAGCATTGTTACGATATTTACGGCCTTTATCCGTTCTGTCTACGATGTTAAGCCGTTCTGTTGACTTAGTGTCGCAACCGGTGCCAAGGTTGGTGTGTTGGCTGGGTGGGTCGATTTTATCCCCACATGGTAAGTTGGTTAGTACGGGTGGTGAGTTGGTTGGACTGGGTTGGGAATCTATCTGCATATCTACATCTGATACTGATTCTATAATGGGCTAAGGCCCACCTGACACTGTTTACTGATATGGGCTATGTGATACCCCGAATTAGGGCCTAATCAGAATAGTGGTTTCAAGACCACAAATCTGAGATAGAAATAATTATTTTATAATTATTTTTAGATCTATGATATGATTGCATGATTGTGTGAAAATTTCATGAAGAAATTTTATGCATAAAGTGCTTAATTTGAAATTAGGGACTAAATTGAATAAGTTGTAAAACTTGCATTCTAGAAGCTTTTAGTATGAAATTGCTTTGGAATATTAATTAGGAGGTCTTAAATAGAATTTAACCAATTTCTAAAATTTTGGACAAAAATGGGCTTGTACATGAAAAATTATAAAGAAAGGCATTAAGGGCATTTTTGTCATTTGGTAAATATAGTCATTAAAAAGGGAAAAACAACACAAATTGGACTCATCTTCTCCATAGGGCTGTCGAATTTTGCTTGTCACCATAGCTAGGGTTTCCAACATTTTTAAGCCTTGATTGTAAGTGATTTTCATACCCGTTTTTGATGCTCTTTTCGATTTTAAAATCTAGAAAGCATGCTCTATCATTTTCTAGTAATATTTTGAGCTAAGATGCAAGTATGAAAATTTACCCATGTGTGACATAACTGTATTTTGATGAATAATGAAGGAATATGATGGTTTGATGTGTGCTTAACAACTTTTACTTACTACTTTTATGTGAAAACACCTAAAAAGGGACTTAATTGTAAAAAGGGCAAAATTGATGTAAAAATCTAATTTTTTGTGTAAAATATGGGCTGTTATGGACACTAGGAAATTCGGCTATGCTTAGATGTCATGGGTAATGCATGTAACTCATTGTACAAACCTAAGGACTCAATTGTAAATAATTGAAAAGCTAGGGGTAAAATAGTAATTTTATCCAAGCTCGTATTAGGGGCTGTTTTGATGAATATGTATATTGAATAAATTAATTTGGTATTTTAGATCAAGAGAAACAAGATTCGAGTCGTGATCGAGGGAAAAATAAAATTTCCAAGGAGTAGGCTCGATTCCAAACATTTTGTACCGAGGTAAGTTCATGTGTAAATGTGGTAACATAATTGTCATTTTAGGTGATTTAATGATATTTATATGATACGATGATTATTATCATGAAATATTATGCTTTTTGGTTCTTATTGAATAATATGCAAATTATGTGAGCTGCTTGATAAATATGAACTGTTACCAAGTATCGGTTCCGACATTCCGTTGAAGATGGCAACGATGCGTAATCGAGAAAAATCTCGTTTGAACCTTGGGAATAGATTAGAATACAAGTGACATGTCACTAGGATATTTGAGTTCCGATCTCGTTGAGTTGAGTCCGAGTTCACTTATGGATACGAACGCCCGAGCTCGTTGAGTTGAGTCCGAGTTCACTTATGGGTGGGTTACATGGTAGCTTGGCTACATAATTTCTGTAGGCTATTGAGTTTTTCTAGCTGCTGGTATGGCACTTATGTGCATGCAATCCGTGTATTCGAATTATATTCTGATGTGTTCAACGGGTGAATTATAAGTGAATAAGGAGAATACCTAAAATGAAGGTGGCATGTTGGTAAGTGTGGTGAATGAGAAAATTTGACAGGTATGTGCTTAAACCCTCGGGTTGAGAACTTGGTGTGATGAAATCGTGGTAAGATAGTAAATGTAAATGTAATATGAATGTTTTGATGATATTTATGCAAATGATGTTTTGTGTTGGATTGCATGATTATGTTACTTGCTATTTGCATGTGAACTTACTAAGCATTTATGCTTACTCCCTCCTTTCCATTCTTTGTAGTTTTGACAAGCCAGCTCAGAAATCGGGAACGATCGGAGGCTCGCTCACACTATCTGTGGATCATTTTGGTATAGTGGCTTGTATATTTTGAGTATGGCATGTATAGCATTATAATCATTTTGTGTATATAATCTTATGATATGGCTATTGAGTGGCAAGGAAATGCTTGGTAAAGATTAGCCATTGGAATGGCTAATCAAAAATCATTTTTGGTGTTATGTTTAATGTGCTATCTAATCTATGGAAATTCATGAAAGGTGAAATTTACTATAAAACAGTATCATACAGCAGTAATGATGTGAGTTTGAAAAATCACTAAAAATAGTAGAGATAGAATTAGATGATGAGTAAAATATGATGTTTAAGCCTATTAAGTGTGTTTTCATATGGAAGAAACAAAACAGGTAAATGCGTTGTATTTCATGAGATATTTGGGTTTTAGTGGAACAGGGTTAGAGTGATTTCTAAATCCCCTGTTTTGAATTTAGAAATTCACTAAAAATTATAAAAAAACAATTAAGAGTAATACTTTATATTTATAGATTTCTTATTGAGTCTAATTTTAATAGAAATAAACGGCCTAGTCATCTAAATTCTGTACAAAGAGAAAAGTGATTCGTAGTGAATAGAGGTCAGAGTAGTCGAACACTGAAATAAGGGAAACTTTAACTAATAAACTGTACTAATTGGCCCAACCAAAAATTCTAGAAAAAATTTAGTGAATAGATATATGAGTCTAGTTTTAGGAAATATTTATAGATTTTAATTTTGAGTTTCGTAACTCAAGATATGAATTTTTTTAGCGACTATGATGCAGATGGGTAGTTTATTACGAAAGATGAAATAACTTGTTTGAAATTTTTTAAGTGATAATTTAAGGCTGTTAACGCCTCGTGCTCGACTCCGGCGATGGTCTCAGGTAAAGGGGTATTACATTTGGTGGTATCAGAGCTATGGTTTAGTCGATTCTCGAATTAATGTGGCGTATGTACAGGTTTTGCTATACATGCCATATATATTGTGATAGTGTGACGACTCCTGACCTTTAAAATGATTTTTTTATAGTAAATGGATCTCGATCCAATTGTGGCTGATGACGTAAAGAGCAATGCGCCAACTCCTACTGAAGGGGTGGTGGCGACTGAAAGTCAACCTCCTACTGTTGGTCAAGGAGGAGGAGAAGGGGCTCAAAAAGCCTTTCTCCAGATGATGAATGAATGGTACACCGAGTTCGTTCATACAAACTCGAATGCTCAACCTCCCCCACCTCTCCCAATTCCTCAATCTGTACCCCCGATGCCTCAAGGTATGGATCTGATGATATTTCATAGAACCCCAGTTGACAGAATTCACAAGCAATGAGCTGAAGAATTCAGGGCAAATGTTAATGATGATGCCGAGAAAGCAGAATTTTGGCTTGAGAATTCTATTTGGGTATTTGATGAATTGTCTTATACATCTGAAGAGTGCTTGAAATGTGCTATATCCTTGTTGAGAGATTTAGGTTATTATTGGTGGAAGACATTGATTTTAGTGGTACCGAAAGAGAAATTGACTTGGGAGTTCTTTCAAGAAGAATTTCGAAAGAAATACATCAGTGAAAGATTTGTTGAATAGAAGCGTAAAGAATTTCTCGAGTTGAAACAAGGTAACATGACAGTTAATGAGTATGAAAGGGAGTTTGTTCGATTGAGTAAGTATGCTAGAGAATATATTCCTTTAGAGGCTAAAATGTGCAGACAATTTGAAGACGGACTCAATGAAGATATCAAAGTATTTGTGGGAATTCTTGAGTTGAAAGAGTTCATAGTACTTGTTGATTGAGCTTGTAAGGCTGAAGAACTAATAAAAGAAAAGAGAAAGGCAGAGGCTGAGACTAGAAATTTGAAGAAAAGACCGATGAGCAGTGCATTTCCATCGAAATCTAGAAAATCCATAGATATGTATTCTCGTTCTCATGTTTTGGCCGGACATTCGTATGGGAATCGTAAGAAGCAAAATATGGGTTTTAAATCTCAGACTACTTCTGTGGCTAGTGTGGGAAATTCAAGATTTGTTAGACTTGAGTGCCAACGATGTGGTAGAAGTCACCTTGGTCCATGTAGAACTAATGAATGTTACCAGTGTGGTTCTCTAGATCATTTTATTAGAGACTGTCCCGAGAGAATTGAGAAAGAAAAATTTCAGAGTGCAAAACCTAGTGGTGCAGTTTCGAGAGGAAGATCTTCAAGAAATGCTGGAAATGAGGCAAGCAGTAAGAATATAGTCAGAGATTCAGCGTTTAAATCTGAAGCTAGAGCTCCAGCTAGAACTTATGCCATAAGAGCACGTGAAGATGCTTCATCTCCCGATGTGATTACTGGTATTTTCTCTCTTTATGGTGTTAATGTTATTGCTTTGATTGACCTCGGTTCTACTCATTCATACGTGTGCATGAAATTGGTGTCTAATATGAGTATACCTGTTGAGTCTACGAAATTTATGATTAAAGTGTCAAACCCATTAGGAAAATGTGTTATAGGTGATAAAGTATGCAAGAAATGTCCTTTGATGATTAGAGGTCATTATTCTCTGGCCGACTTGATGTTGTTGCCATTTAACGAATTTGATGTTATTTTGGGTATGGATTGGTTGACATTACATGATGCTATAGTAAATTGTAAACAAAAGGTTATTAAATTAAAATGTGAAAATGGTAAAATTATGCGGGTTGAATCAGATGAATCAGAGGCATTGCCTAGTGTGATTTCTTCGATGTCGGCTCAGAGATATTTGAGAAAGGGTTATGAAGCTTATTTGGTGTATGTGTTGAATATAAAGGAATTTGAGAAGAAAATTGAATCAGTGCCGATTGTATGTGAATTTGCGGATGTATTTCTAGAAGAATTGTCTGGTTTACCTCCTGTTAGAGAAGTAGAATTTGGTATTGAGTTGTATCGGGAACAACTCCGATCTCGATTGCTCCATATAGAATGGCACCAACATAGTTGAAAGAATTAAAGCCGCAGTTGCAAGAGTTGACTGACAAAGGTTTTGTGAGACTGAGTTTTTCGCCTTGAGGTGCTCCCGTATTATTTGTGAAAAAGAAAGATGGTTCTATGAGATTGTCTATAGACTATCGGCAGTTAAATAAGGTGACAATCAAGAACAAGTATCCGTTGCCGAGAATTGACGATTTGTTTGATCAGTTGAAAGGAGCGACATGGTTTTCAAAGATTGACTTGAGGTCTGGATACTACAGTTGCGAGTAAAAGAGTCAGATGTACCTAAAACTACTTTTAGAATAAGGTACGGCCATTATAAATTTTTAGTTATGCCATTCAGTTTGACAAATGCTCCTGCTGTGTTTATGGATTTAATGAATCACATATTTCGGCCATACTTGGACAAGTTTGTTGTGGTATTTATTGATGATATCTTAATTTATTCAAAAGATGAGACAGAGCATGCTGAGCACTTGAGGATAGTTTTGCAAACTTTGAGAGATAAGCAGTTGTATGCCAAGTCTAGTAAGAGTGAGTTTTGGCTTCGAGAAGTAGGATTTTTGGGCCATATTGTTTCAGGTGATGGTATACGGGTTGATCCCAGTAAAATTTCGGCTATTGTTGATTGGAAACCGCCGAAGAATGTAACTAAAGCTAGAAGTTTCTTAGGCCTAGCTGGTTATTATTGATGGTTTGAAAATGGATTTTCTATAATTGCTACTCCTATGACCAGACTGCTCTAAAAAGATGTTAAATTTGAGTGGACGAAAGAATATCAATAGAGCTTTGAGAAATTGAAAAAGTTACTAACTGAAGCACCAGTGTTGGTACAACCCGAGTCAGGTAAAGAATTTATGGTGTATAGTGATGCTTCTCTAAATGACTTGGGATGTGTACTTATGCCAGAAGGAAAAGTTGTGGCTTATGCTTCGAGGCAGTTGAAACCTCATGAAAGGAATTATCCGATTCATGATTTGGAACTGGCTGCTATAGTGTTTGCTTTGAAGATTTGGCGACATTATCTGTATGGTGAAAAGTGTCGAGTATATACCGACCACAAAAGTCTCAAGTACTTGATGTCACAAAAAGACTTGAATTTGAGACAGCGGAGATGGTTAGAATTATTGAAAGATTACGAGCTTGTGATTAACTACCATCCGGGGAAAGCGAATGTGGTTGTTGATGCCTTGAGTAAAAATTTGTTGTTTGCTTTGAGAGCTATGAATACTCAGTTGACGGTGTCTGATGATGGCTCGATCCTAGCAGATTTGAGAGCAAGACCGATGTTTTTACAAGAGATTTGTGAAGCTTAGAAAAGTGACAAAGATTTGCAAGCTAAGAGAAAACAATGTGAGGTTGATATAGGATCAGATTTTAGAATCGATTTGGATGGTTGCTTGATGTTTAAAAATTGAATTTGTGTACCAAAAAATAATGAGTTGATTTAAAAGATTTTGCATGAAGCACATATTGGTTGTTTGTTAATTCACCCGAGCAGTACAAAAATGTATAATGACTTGAAGAAAATGTATTGGTGGAACGGAATGAAAAGAGATATCTCCGAGTTTGTATCGAAATGCTTAATTTGTCAACAAGTGAAAGTTGAACACCAAGTGCCTTCGGGACTACTTCAGCCTATCATGGTTTCCGAGTGGAATTGGATCGAATTACTATGGATTTTGTATCAGGGTTGCCGTTAGCTCCGAGGAAGAAAGATGCCATCTAGGTAATAGTTGACAGATTGACTAAATCGGCTCATTTTATTCCGGTATATACTAATTATTCTCTTAATAAGTTGGCTGAATTGTATATCAGTGAGATTGTTAGACTTCACGGAGTACCTTTGTCAATCATTTCGGATAGAAATCCGAGATTTACATCGCGATTTTGGCAAAAGTTACAAGAGGCATTAGGTACGAAGTTAAATTTCAGCATTGCCTTCCATCCACAGACTGATGGACAATCAGAGAGAGTAATTCAGATTCTTGAAGACATGCTCAGATGTTGTGTATTGGAATTCCAAGGTAGTTGGGAAAGATACTTACCGTTGGTAGAATTTGCCTACAATAATAGTTATCAGACGAGTTTAAAGATGGCACCTTATGAAGCATTGTACAGTCGTAAGTGTCGGACGCCATTGTATTGGACTGGACTCAAAGAAAATCAGATTTACGGAGTTGATCTAATTAAAGAAATCGAAGAAAAAGTGAAAGTGATTCGAGATTGTTTGAAAGCTGCTTTAGATAGATAGAAATCCTACACGGATTTGAAACAAAAAGAAATAGAGTTTCAAGTTGGTGATAAGGTATTTTTAAAAGTGTCTCCATGGAAGAAAGTTCTTAGATTTGGTCGGAAAGGCAAGTTAAGTCCGCATTTTATCGGACCGTATGAGATAATTGAAAGAGTTGGACCGGTAGCATATCGGTTAGCATTACCACCTAAATTAGAGAAGATTCATGATGTGTTCCACGTATCTATGTTATGTCGGTATCGTTCAGATCCTTCACATGTAATTTCACCAACGAAAATTGAGCTACAATCGAATATGACTTACAATGAAGAACAGATTAATATTTTAGCTTGGGAGGTCAAGCAACTAAGAAATAAAAGTATCGCTCTCATGAAAGTATTATGGCAAAAGCACGGAGTAGAAGAGGCTACATGGGAACCCGAGGAAACAACGAGGAATAAATGCCCACACCTGTTTACCGGTAAGATTTTCGGGGATGAAAACCCCTAAAGGGGGGAGAGTTGTGATATCCCGAATTAGGGCATAATAGAAATAGTGATTTCGGGACCACAAATTCTAGATAGAAATAATTATTTTATAATTATTTTTAGATCTATGATATGATTGCATGATTGTGTGAAAATTTCATGAAGAAATTTTATGCATAAAGTGCTTAATTTGAAATTAGGGACTAAATTGAATAAGTTGCAAAACCTGCATTCTAGAAGCTTTTCGTATGAAATTGCTTTGGAATATTAATTAGGAGGTCTTAAATAGCAATTTAACCAATTTCTAAAACTTTGGACAAAAATGGGCTTGTACATGAAAAATTACAAAAAAAGGCATTACGGGCATTTTTGTCATTTGGTAAATATAGTCATTAAAAAGGGAAAAATAATACAAAATGGACTCATCTTCTCCATAGGGCTGCCGAATTTTGCTTGTCACCATAGCTAGGGTTTCCAACATTTTTAAGACTTGATTGTAAGTGATTTTCATACCCGTTTTTTATGCTCTTTTTGATTTTAAAATCTAGAAAGCATGCTCTATCATTTTCTAGCAATATTTTGAGCTAAGATGCAAGTATGAAAATTTACCCATGTGTGACATAATTGTATTTTGATGAATAATGAAGGAATATGATGGTTTGATGTGTGTTTAACAACTTTTACTTACTACTTTTATGTGAAAACACCTAAAAAGGGACTTAATTGTAAAAAGGGTAAAATTGATGGTAAAAATCTAATTTTTTGTGTAAAATATGGGCTGTTATGGACCCTAGGAAATTCAGCTATGCTTAGATGTCATGGGTAATGCATGTAACTCATTGTACAAACTTAAGGACTTAATTGTAAATAATTGAAAAGTTAGGGGTAAAATAGTAATTTTATCCAAGCTCGTATTAGGGGCTGTTTTGATGAATGTGTATATTGAATAAATTAATTTGGTATTTTAGATCAAGAGAAAAGAGATTCGAGTCGTGATCGAGGGAAAAATAAAGTTTCCAATGAATAGGCTTGATTTCTAATATTTTGTACCGAGGTAAGTTCATGAGTAAATCTGGTAACATAATTATCATTTTAAGTGATTTAATGATATTTATATGATGTGATGATTATTATCATGAAATATTATGCTTTGTGGTTATTATTGAATAATATGCAAATTATGTGAGCTGCTTGATAAATATGAAATGTTACCAAATATCGGTTCCGACATTCCGTGGAAGATGGCAAATATGTGTAATCGAGGAAAATCCCGTTTGAACCTTGGGAATAGATTAGAATACAAGTGACATGTCACTAGGATATTTGAGTTTCGAACTCGTTGAGTTGAGTCTGAGTTCACTTATGGATACGAGCGCCCGAGCTCGTTGAGTTGAGTCCGAGTTCACTTATGGGCGGGTTACATGGTAGCTTGGCTACATAATTTCCGCAGGCTATTGAGTTTGTCTAGCTACGGGTATGGCACTTATGTGCATGCAATCCATGTATTCGAATTATATTCCAATGTGTTCAACAAGTGAATTTTAAGTGAATAAGGAGAATACCTAAAATGAAGGTGACATGTTGGTAAGTGTGGTGAATGAGAAAATTTGACATGTGCTTAAACCCTCGGGTTGAGAACTTGGTGTGATGAAATCGTGGTAAGATAGTAAATGTAAATGTAACATGAATGCTTTGATGATATTTATGCAAATGATGTTTTGTGTTGGATTGCATGATTATGTTATTTGCTATTTGCATGTGAACTTACTAAGCATTTATGCTTACTCCCTCCTTTCCATTCTTTGTAGTTTTAACAAGCCAGCTCAGAAATCAGGAACGGTCGAAGGCTCGCTCACACTATCCGTGGATCATTTTGGTATAGTGGCTTGTATATTTTGAGTATGGCATGTATATCATTATAATCATTTTTTGTATATAATCTTATGATATGGCTATTGAGTGGAAAGGAAATGCTTGGTAAAGATTAGCCATTGGAATGGCTAATTAAAAATCATATTTGGTGTTATGTATGCTTAATGTGCTATCTAATCCATGGAAATTCATGAAAAGGTGAAATTTACTATAAAACAGTATCATACAGCAGCAATAATGTGAGTTTGAAAAATCACTAAAAATAGTAGAGACATAATTAGATGGTGAGTAAAATATGATGTTGAAGCTTATTAAGTGTATTTTCATATGGAAGAAACAAATTAGGTAAATGAGTTGTATTTCATGAGATATTTGGGTTTTGATGGAATAGGGTCAGAGTGATTTTTGAATCCCCTATTCTGAATTTAGAAATTCTCTAAAAATTATAAAAAAATAATTAGGAGTCATACTTTATATGAATATATTCCTTATTTAGTTTAATTTTAGGAGAAACAAACAGAATAGTCATCTGAATTCTGTATAGAGAGAAAAGTGATTCGTAGTCAACAGAGGTTAGTGCAGTTGAACACTGAAACAGGGGAAACTTTAACTAATAAACTGTGCTAATTGGCCCAACCAAAAATTTTCAAAAAAATTTAGTGAATAGATATATAAGTCTAGTTTCAGGAAAAATTTACGGATTTTAATTTCGAGTTTCATAACTCAAGATATGAATTTTTTTAGAGATTGTGACGTAGATAGGCAGTTTATTACGAAAGATGAAATAAATTGTTTGAAATTGTTTAAGTGATAATTTAAGTCTGTTAACGCCTCGTGCTCGATTCTGGCGACAGTCTCGGGTAAGGGAGTGTTACAGGCTAGGCCCAATTGTTCCATTATGGGCTGAGACCCAAGTGATTTGTATTGAGCTTTGGCCAACTATACTCTGAACTAAATTTATCACTTTTTTCATTAAAAGGCTCGGCATTGATCAAGTTTCTGCTTTCTATTTGGTATCTTGATTGTTACTCTAGTAAGGGGATTACACACTGAGTTTTTGTAAACTCATCCTTCTTTTAACTATGCAGGTAATTTCTGACCTTAGACAATTTGGAGCTGCGAGGGACTCAATGGTGGCCACACGTAAGCAGATTGGTTGTTAATGACTCAATTTATTTAAGCTTTCATATTTGAGTTTTAATTATGTAATAATGCCATTTGGGGTTTTTTAACTTTTAATGGCCTTTTGATTTCTTATATTAAACTGCTAGTTTAGGAAAACTCGAGTTTTCAAAATATTCACAGTTTTCTAAAGAACTCGAGCTTTAAACAACAAAGTTTTCAAAATGCTTCCGTGATTTAAGTTGGATTAATATTCCAAAGGCAAATATTTTGGCAAACATTTGTGATGAGATGATTTTCTAACCTTGTACAAAAGGTTTTAATTTTAGAAATAAACTTTTAACGACAACTCGATTTTTGAACAATGCTTTGATGTGACACACCAGATTCGGTCATAACGTCTGGGTGGAGTTTAGGGTGTTACACCCTTGATGTAACCAACATCTAAAAGTTAAATAGATTCATGCATTAAAATTAGGACTAAGCAAAAGATAAATAGATTCTATTTTCGGTTTAAGGTTTCCTATGAAGGTTCATCAAAAAGTTGATTAGGCACAAGTATGGGTACTAGGGTATACAAGAAAAAGGTTAGCTTTTTGGCTCTAGTTTTCACCAAACAAATCCTTAAGTCATCCCTAGGCATCTCGACATCCATGGATTCAGTCATGCAAGTCATAAAATTATAACTACTTATAATTCAAAACAAACATACATGCTTCCCTATGCAGTCATTTATCCTTTGGCATACTCAATTTCTTCCACCTATTTACAATGTAATAAAGTGAACTAACTAATCTAAATTTTAACAACCTAAAATATTTTACTATCACGCCAAATTTACAAGTTTCATAAAATTCATTCTTACTAACATGCTCCTAACCACTCACACCATGCATACAAAACAGAAAATTATAATGAAAAAGACAGTAAGAATAAGCAAAAACATAGCAACAAAATAAATTTTCAAAATTCCTATGTAACCCCCCCACACACATACACATTAGATTGCACATTGTCCCTAATGTGCTCTCACTAAAGATAAGAGTTAGAACTACCCATTTTCTTCATGATGGCGCAGTAAGGGTAGCCGGATTGTTCTCCTCTTACACGTTTGGCTCGATAAAGTTGTGCATCTTCCATATGGGTTACATACATAAAAACATCATATTTTTTTTGTTAGTTAAAAATAATAATAACTACTAAAATCCTAATCTAAAGCATGAATTAAAAGTTTCATCCATGTTTAATATTTACAACCCCAAAAATATAAATCAAAGTTCACTAGTCATCGAAATCAGACTTTGACGAATTTACCATCCCCATCTTCCCCTTGTCTCATCCTACAACCTACTTTGTAGAACTTTCACCTGATGAGTGGTCTGGGTCGTCACGGGTTAGGTTGTAGAGTTTGACACCTTTCATTGAAGGCTGTTAGAGTTGGAACACCTCCTTAAAGTTGTAGACAGATAAGAAGTCTCTTTCCATCTCTTCTCCTTCTCCTCCTCCTCCTTCTTCTTTTCCCTCTTCCTCTTCCTCTACTTTCTTGAATTGCCCTTGTAATTGAATAGGTGCATACTTACATGGAAGACATTATGGAATCCACGTGCCATATCTTCGTGCATTGTGATATCCCAAATTAGGGCCTAATTAGAATAGTGGTTTTGGGACCACAAATCTGAGATAGAAATAATTATTTTATAATTATTTTTGTATCTATGATATATTGCATGATTGTGTGAAAATTTCATGAAGAAATTCTATGCATAAAGTGCTTAATTTGAAATTAGGGACTAAATTGAATAAGTTGCAAAACTAGCATTCTAGAAGTTTTTAGTATGAAATTGCTTTCGAATATTAATTAGGAGGTCTTAAATAGAAATTTAACCAATTTCTAAAATTTTGGACAAAAATGGGCTTGTACATGAAAAATTACAAAGAAAGGCATTAAGGGCATTTTTGTCATTTGGTAAATATAGTCATTAAAAAGGGAAAATTAACACAAAATGGACTCATATTCTCCATAAGGGGCGGCCGAATTTTTCTTGTCACCATAGCTAGGGTTTCCAACATTTTTAAACCTTGATCGTAAGTGATTCCAAGTCCCGTTTTTAATGTTCTTTACGTTTTTAGAGTCCCGGTAACTTGATTAAGCTTATTCTAGCAATAATTTAACCTAGGGTTTATATTTGGAAAAATACCCATAGTTGAAATGTGTTTATTTTTATTTTTTATGGTAGAATATGAAGCTTGAAATTGTGTTAAATGACTTTTGCTAAGCGATTTTACGTGAAAACGAGTAAAACGACATAATCGGTAAAAATACCTAATGTTCATAAGTATATGTTAGAGTGAGAATTTGATGTTGTCATAGAAGGGAAAAATGATCAGCATGTCATAAAACATAAGAAAATATGATGAAGTTTAATTTCCGATCCTTGGGGTAAAAGTGTAAATATGTAAAAGTTTAGAGGCAAATATGTAATTTTTCCAAAGTTTGAGTCAAGGACTGTTTTATTAAATGTGAGATTGAATAAGCTAAATTTGTTATTATAGATCAAAAGAAATGAGATTCAAGTTGCGATCGAGGGAAAAATAAAGTTTTCGAGGAATAGGCTCGATTTCTAACATTTTGTACCGAGGTAAGTTCATGTGTAAATGTGGTAACATAATTGTTATTTTAAGGAATTTAATGATATTGATATGATATGATATGATGATGATTATTATGAAATATTATGCTTTGGGGTTATTATTGAGTAATATTCAAATTATGTATGCTACTTGATAAATATGAATTACTACCGAGTATCAATTTTGACATTCCGTGGAAGACGACAAAGATGTGTAATCGAGAAAAAGTCCATTTGAACCTTGGGAATAGATTAGAATACAAGTGACATGTCACTAGGATATTTGAGTTCCGAACTCGTTGAGTTGAGTCTGAGTTCACTTATGGATACGAACGCCCTAGCTCGTTGAGTTGAGTCCGAGTTCACTTATGGGTGGGTTACATGGTAGCTTGGCTACATAATTTCCACAGGCTATTGAGTTTGTCTAGCTGCAAGTATGGCACTTATGTGCATGCAATCCGCGTATTCGAATTATATTCCGATGTGTTCAATGGGTGAATCTTAAGTGAATAAGGAGAATGCCTAAAACAAAGGTGGCATGTTGGCAAGTGTGGTGAATGAGAAAAATTGACAAGTATGTGCTTAAAACCTCGGGTTGAAAACTTGGTATGATGAAATTGTGGTAAGATATTAAATGTAAATGTAACATGAATGTCTTGGTGTTGTTTATGCAAATGATGTTTTATGTTGGATTGCATGTTTATGTTACTTACTATCTGCATGTGAACTTACTAAGCATTTATGCTTACTCCCTCCTTTCCATTCTTTGTAGTTTTGACAAGCCAGTTCAGAAATCGGGATTGGTAGGAGACTCATTCACACCATCCGAGGACTATTTTGGTATAGTGGCCTGTATAATATGAGTATGGCATGTATAGCATTATAATCACTTTATGTATATAATCTTATCATATGACTATTGAATGGCAAGGAAATGTTTGGTAAACATTAGCCATTGGAATGGCTAATCAAAGATCATATTTGGTGTTATGTATGCTTAATGTGCTATATAATCCATGGAAATTCATAAAAAGGTGAAATTTGTTATAAAACAGTATCATACAACAGCAATGGCATGAGTTTGAAAAATCACTAAAAATAGTAGAGACAAAATTAGATGGTGAGTAAAATATTAAGTTGAATCTTATTATGTCTATTTTCATATGGAAGAAACAAAATAGGTAAATGAGTTGTATTTCATGAGATATTTTGGTTTTAGTGGAACAAGGTCAGAGTGATTTTTGAATCCCCTGTTCTGAATTTAGAAATGCATTACAAATTGTACAAAAATAATTAGAAGTCATACTTTATATGTACATATTCCTTATTGAGTTTAATTTTAAGAGAAACAAACGACATAGTCATTTGAATTCTGTAAAGAGAGAAAAGTGATTCGTAGTGAACAGAGGTCAGAGTATTTGAACACTGAAACAGGGGAAACTTTAACTAATAAAATGTACTATTTGACCCAACCAAAAATTATAAAAAAATATTATTAAATATATATATGAGTCTAGTTTCAAGGAAAATTTACAGATTTGAATTTAGAGTTTTGTAACTCAAGATATGAAATTTTTTAGCGACTGTGATGCATATGGGCAGTTTATTACGAAAGGTGAAATAAATTGTTTGAAATTGTTTAAGTGATGATTTAAGTCTGTTATCGCCTCGTACTCGACTCCGATGACGGTCTCGGGTAAGGGGGTGTTACATGCATAGTCCTCATAGATTGGTTGTACCTCATGCATCCCCCTTACCATGAATTCAGAGTCGGGCATCATGTCCTACCCTTGGCTTTCTTGGCATTTTGTTATTTTGTTTTTTCTTTTTAGGGATGATGGCATGTCCATTTTCTGCTTCCTTCTCTGGTTCCATTCTGAAATTTGCCTCCTCTAAAGCTCCCGATACTGTGCAAAAATTGAGTCTCTAATGAGACTCTTGGTCAGCTTCAGAAATTGCTCTATAGTAGTCATTAAAACCTTTTCTTTTTAGCATAGGGTTGTCACAAGGTACAAGAAGAATATGCCAACCTTTAGGCTACTAATGCACTTCGCCGTGGACTGGTAGATCAACATCCCTATGCAAAACAACATATAACAAAATAGATCAAAAGGATTTAAGGTTAGACACATTAGCAACAAGCGAAATCCGAGTACATAGAAATTGTATCTATTTTAAAAAATCTAGTTTGAAAACGATTTTCTTGCACATAAGAAAATAAAAATTTTGAAATTTGACACGATTTGTGATATTAATAGCAATAAACCCTACACTGAATTAGTACTTGTGTTTTTAGATAGGTGGATCCTTGTCATTTTCGACTTTCGACCAAACGATTTTCTCCGCTATTCTCGTACCACAAACGTCTTCGAGTGTGTGCTTGAACAAATCGAATCAATCACAGAACCAAAATGTTTTCTTTACTTTCAATGGGAAAGTAAATCTCTATTACATAGAAACTAGTAGAATTGTAATTCCTAGAAAATAAAATTTATTCTTAAAATAAATTTCCACTACTTTTCGCCAAAAATAGAAATATTGAAAACTTTAGTGGAACTTGTGCTTTTCTCTTTCAATTGGTGTGATTTGAAACCTACCGGTGCCATCTTTTTATCGGGAGAGTTGGTATAATCCTAGATAAAGTGGTAAAATAGAAATAATATTATTTTGATAGAAAAAATCTCCAACTTCTTATTATTTAGGGAAAGGGCGGCAACCCTAGATAGGAATTCTAGGTTTCATCGTCCCATCCCTTCAATATAAGAGAAGTTAGTCCTCTTTTGTACTGGATCCAATTATATGGGACCACTTGGCCCAGCGTGCATGCACTAGGATTGAGAATCAACACTATAACAATCAATAATATAGCGATATCTTCAAGCATTATAGGTCAATTGTAATATTTATGATGTTTAATGGAACACTCGATTATGCCAACGATCGAACCCACAAGAGTCAAACGTTAAGCAAATTCTTAGACTAAGGACATGCAAATTAATGATTCTAATTAACTACTCGCTAAATACTATAGTACGACAAGCCATTCAAGAGTTTGATTATACTAATTAATTACCTAAAACTAGCAAATTATTAAATTATAAATAAAACAAACTACACAACTATCAAATACGATAACAGAGACTGGTTGGTTGATTTCTATGAGGTTGGTTGACTTTCAAGTTAGGGATCTAAATTATTATCACTCCTAAATTGGCTTAATTTGTTTTACTTCTCGGCCTCAACTTTACCAATTTTGACAAATTAGTCCAGTTTATCTCTTAACCTCACCAATTAACCTAAGTCTTATCAAATTGATGCCCAATAAGATCTCATCTTCATCTCACTGTAACCTCTAAAACCCAGCCTAGACGTTATGGTCGGATCTTGAAGATTACATTGGCCATTAGAATGGCGCAAAAAAGTTCTTATTTTAAATCAATTTTTAAAACTATTTTCCATTTTATTTAAAACCAGTGATCTCAATTTATTTTCTTTGATTCAAGAATAAAGGATTGGAAGGAAAATGGAAGTATGGACAAGCGAAAGATGAGCAATGGGTCAAAGGAATCTGCCAGAGAATGGGGCCTTAATGGGAATGAGAAAGAACTGCGGGAATAGTAGTTGTGTAACCCAAAAAGGTATAAAGATGTTAATAGGAAGTGGCCATGGAAGTCGAAGGATCAGTGGTGCCTAATATCCAAGCATATAAAAAATGGTTTAACCAAGGATCGTGGATAAGGATCTGTCATAAAGGATATTTCGAGCGCGTTCAGAGAAACCACATAGATAGTGGCATAACATGTGTACGTTGCTTAGCCCTGAGGACGGTAAGGGTGGTTAGAACCCAAATGACAAAAGGGAGACCCTAAAAAGGGGGAAACCTCAATGTGAATAACCTGCTGTCAAGACCATTCCACTCTAAATGGGAAGAACTAATGTAAGGGCATCCACTAAATGGTTAGTTTTGTGGGAAACGACAAGGAAATGTTAGCTAGGACAGGTAGTTAGGAGGGAATAATGTAAGAAAAATGATTTAGGAACCTAGATGGTCATGCAGTGACAGTGACCAAGTATTCCAGGCTAAAGTGGTACGTAATAGGAGAATATGCTACGCTTAAGGGTAAAGTGAGCAAGGTGATTTACGATGAAGTAATCCGATAACTATTTAAACCAAGCAAGATTCAGTTCACCAAAATGGCACGAGACTTTGTTAATCATATCAACTGATGGAAGGTGGGCAAGCCATATGGGATTAAGATAAGGAAATGAATCTGCCACGGACTAATTAGATTAAGAACATCCACTAAGGGCCATCGGGAAGGCCAGTAGGAAGGCCGCATTAATAGGGCCTAATAATGGAAGAAATAATATAAGGGAAAGAAAGGGAAGAGTTCGTAAAAATGGTGAGATGATCAAAGAGGCGAAGGCTGGTAGAATGGTCTGAAGGAGATCACTTAAAGATCTATCCGCCATTGGATAAGATTGAAATTAGGAAAGAGACCATTACAACGGTTTAAGAGGAATTTCCCAAAAGAGAAGGGATTTTAATATTATTTTATTATTTAATTGAACCCAACAAGGCGGGGTATGTTTTCAATTGATGTAGGAACTCACTAAGTTCGATTGAACTTACAAATGGTTTGACCTGTGGATGCAAGGTTCATAGAACAAGGAACTCGAAAGGGAACCGGGCCAGATCGTGATGAGTTAAAAGAGGCACCGCAGAGAAGTGTCATGCACATGGAATAGGGGTCACATTTAGGAACTTCACCAAATGAAGCGATCAAGTTTTATTTATTTAAACTCTTCTTAGGTCAAAGTTAGGATCGTAAACCTTGTAATAAGCTTAGACTTTGTTGCAATATATTTTAATAGGTAATACAACTTGTTTTTAACTTAGTGATATTGTAATTTGAACTTTAACCCAGTTAATTATGATGCCCGTACTTGGATCTGAAGAACAATCTGATGTTTGGTGATTTGATTGGATAGCCTTAATTTTAAAACAGAGACTACAAGATCAAAGTTTCAAAACAATATTTTGAGTCACAATGAAATTGGATCCTATTATAATTATAGCTGTGCCATAAATTCCGAGACAAAGGAAGAGGTTGCAATAAAAAATATTACAAATGCATTCAACAACTGGATTGATGCTAAAAGAACACTCCGTGAGATCAAACTCCTTTGTCACATGGATTATGATAATGTAATCTACTAGATTCTTAACTCACATTGTTAATACATTTTATTGGGGTTTTTTATTGTGGGGTTTTTTATTGTTTTCAAGTTATACTATGAAGGGGGATATTGTTGGATCTGGTGCCTTGATTGTAGCATATTCATTTGTAAACTTGTAACTTTTCTGAACAAATTGATTAATAAAATTATTCATGAATTAAATTAATATATTTTGTATTGTTACCCTCACATGGTTTTTGCACGCAAAGCAAAATAGAAGCAAATGTTGCTCATTGGTTGTCTAAATGTTTAACTAATACAAAGCAGTATTATGTGGTCGGATCGTAGTACCAAAAGAAAGCTTGTATTAGTAGACAAATCTAAACATGTCCTTGGTCTAATCAGAAAAGAGCAAAACAAATGAAAGACTCATACGTCATCTATGAAGTCCAATTGGGGAGATGCCTTGTCTTAGGCATCTGAGCAGATGACTCTCAGAAGATAGAGACATAGATGTGACAGACTAGACTGACAGTACATCAGACAAGACACTAAGCAAAATAGATCTTGAATCTGTTTATGGATGTATTCACTTGTGAAGTTCACAATGTGACATACCTAAATCCTGAATGGATGACAGGCTATGTATGTGTGACTCGTACACTTTGATGTAACTAAAAGCATGAGTTCAAATAGATAAGGAAATGTGTCACATCCCAAAAATCAGGTTAGTAGAAATTTGGTTAATAAGCCGACAGTGGTCACGCCCGAAACTTTTTTTGAAGTTGACTGTAAACTGAAAAAAGTATAGGATTTTTCCTATGTAATTTATCACCTTTTTACTTAAATTCGTTGTTAAAACTAAGTAATTGTTTAATAAATTAATAAAATATGTGAAAATATGAAATTAGGACATAGAAATTATTAAAATGAAATTTTATACTTTATTATATAGTTTTCATGCATAAAATGGCTTATTTTATATTTAGTTGAACATATTATATTTTTAAGACAAAAAATGGGCCAAGCATGATTAAATTAAATAATAAAATATAAAATTATATTTAATAATTCATTTTAAAATATTTTATTAATAATTAGGGTTTAAACTAATTATTTAAATTGGATAAATTTTGTTATTTGGTCCTTTAATTTATCTATTTATTTTGGACAGGTCTGATAGCTTTGCTGGATTACAAAAAAACCATCCAAATTGAAGACCAAGTCAACCCAAATTCGGCTACACATGGTTGTCCACATAAACCACTTTTTGGTTTAATTACACAAGGTTCTTGCAATGTTGCAAAAATTAGAGATTTGCCCGAAGATTTACATTTGACTGAGTCTCAGTCTGGAGTTGTTATGGCATTTAAATTGCTTAAAAATAAAGTAAAATTAAACTCAAAATCCACTAAGCATGGCTGGCCACTCATTGGAAAAGACTGAAGAGACTAAACCTCTCTATTTTTGCAAACTACCCTCCTCTCTTCACCTATAAATAAGATCTCATTTAATCCCTCAAAAATCATCCCTCATCCATCATCATTCTCTCTATTCTCCCATTCCTCTTTAACATTTTCCATTTTCCACGCCTAGCATCATCTCTTTATAGAGATTTTAGCAATTAAGTCTCTTAAAGAGCCCTTGGTCGGCCATTTTGGAAAGCCATCAGCAAAGGAGCAAAGCGAAGGAGCCTCGTCGATCAGAGTCTTGAGTGACAACCACTCTGATTTGGGTTTAATCTTTCTATTCCTTAATTTTATCTAAAAATGTTTGCTATGTGTTCTTTGTTCTTATTTACAGCAATGTTAGCTTACTTCTATTTAAGCTAGGATGATTGCTTTGATTAAATAATATTTATTTGATTCATGCTTATAATGTTTGTGCCTCAATCAATCATGTTTTCAATTAAAATCAAGTTTGTATTTCGTTCATACGTGATTGAAATGCACCTAAATTAGTTGAGCGATCCTAACCAGATGACAGCTAATGGACACATAATTGAAATGTGCATACTCAATTTAGATCCTAACCCAATTAAATTGCAAGTTGCATAACAACTCTACTACATAGTTTTTAGATTTGTATGATTAAACTATTTCAAACCTAACACGTCCCTATTACCTCACATGAATGCTAAGAAACCCTTAGTAAATAAGGATCAGTAAAATGCGTATTTACTAAGTAAAGGATTCCGAAAGGACTTAATGTGGTTTCCAAACTCATGAAAGATCGCCATGGAATATTTTTCTAAATGTTATTAAGCATGTTGATAATAAATTGAGTTTAATTAAAGTAATTATCCTAGTTTATTTATGTTATAATTGTTGCAAATTGTGTTCAATTTTGCTAAAATCTATTTCATTAATATAGTTTGCATACTTAAGGTAATTTACATTAGGGATCATTGCATTTAGTTTAATACATTTAATTTTAATCATCACTTCTCAACCATATTGTGTTTTTATTTACCAAGTTGCTAGTCTAATTTTACAATTAAACGATTTAACACAAATACAATCCCTGTGGAGATGGTAACTCAATACTTACTTATTACTTGATAACGACTGTGTACACTTGCACAAACCTACACGTTACATTGACCTTGGCACATTTGATAATACATATGTATCAAGTCTAGTGATTTAGTAGTGGTGGAATTGTCCTTAAAGACCTAAGTTTAAATCCCTTCCCTCATATTATTTTCTAATTGGTTCAATTTTGCTTCAAACATTAGTAAATGTCAAACCATGTTTTTAAATAAATGTTGTTAGAATGTTATCAAGCAAGTGAGTTGGCCTAGTGGTTAAAAGCATAAATAAATCCTATTAGATCCCAAGTTTAATCCTCCACAGCCTTATTATTTTTTTAATTTTTTTACTCATAAAACATTGGTTAAAGTTTCTATTGCCATCCCTTCCTAGTTACATGCAAGGGAAGATTCTTTCCTCTTTTAACTAGTCAACTTTCCCTTATAAACCCACTTTTCACTCCACATATTCCCCATAATCCACTTTCCATGCCATTGTCCCCCAAAGCTTCCATTTTCTCTTATTTACCAAGCTTAAACTGTTCATCCCACCTAAGGTGCTCACCATTCACTTTTTTTTTCTTTCATTTTATTTTCTTCTCCTCCTCTTTTGGTTGTTCCTCCTCCTTACTCCTCCCGTTCTCACTTCTTGATTTATTTTAGCCTCTAAACCTTTTCCTTTACACCATCGATTTCCATTTTTTTCACCACCACTTGATATCATTCTCCACCACTAAACCACCACTTCACCACTGTTGCACCACCATCAGACGATCGTCACACCACCGTCAGACGACTACTGCATCACCATCGTAATGTAAGTATCTACAAGGAAAAAACCATATCAATTTCTCCATAACTTATAACCATGTATAGGGGGTATTTTTTACGTGATTATTTGAAGGGTTGGTTTGATTATTCGGATTCTCTACACCCAAAAAAAATCAATCGAATTTCTTCATAAAAAGGAAACAAGAGTAAGTTCTTTACTCAAACTCTTAAGAGTTAGAGATCAAATTCATGCCCAAGACTAATAATTATATTTTTTAATAAACTATCTTTTTAATTAGATCAAGTGGGAGATAAGTCTTTTTGTCCCATCACTAAAGATTGGAGTTTAGATCTAGTGGAAAGGCTAATCATCAAGTGCAGGTTTAACTTATTAGAAAATTTACACATGAAAATTATTATCGAATAATACATATTTTTAATTAAAAGTGAAATCTTGTTAAAGATATCCATTATGCCAAATATTGAGAATACAATGTGTATTCAAATGGGATGTTAAATCCATAAAAAGGGGTGATATTCAAGTAAGTACTTTGAACTGATCATTTTCTGAATGTATGATATGATTATTGTGATTTAGTGATTGATGTGAAATGATGTCTACATACCAATTCTCATGATATGTGATTTTATGGCAAGATTGATTATGCATGATATATAAATAAATCATGCCACTATTTTTATAATTGAAATACAACTTGCATGTTAAGCATGCCGACTATGTTGACTATAAATATGATTCGTGTGTTAAGCATGCCGACTATGTTGATAATAAATCTGATTGCATGTTCAACATGTCACTAAAAATATTGTTCATATGCCATATCACATGCATGAGGTTGGGATGATTATGAAAGGAGGAAGACTTTGGCAGTTTTACAGTAATATTGAGTGGCTTGACCACAACGATGCAACTTGACTGCGATATTGAGTGGCTTGACCACAACGATGCAACTTGACTGCGATATTGAATGGCTTGGCCACAACATGGTGTGTTATTCAAAAACTATTTAGTGGTGTGTAACGAAGATAGGAAGGAATGTTTTTGAAAAACTTGCATTGAATTATGAAAAAGCTCTACATTGACATTCTCATGAACCTTGATATATATGAGATGATGTTGAATATAAGTGTTTCTATATTCATGAAATGTATGGCTTAAATAATGTTTTCTTTTATGTTGAATTCACACTGGGCTTTAAAAACTAATCCCTTTAAATTTTCCTACTTTTCAGATAACTCACGAGGTTAGGACTTAGATACAGCTATCGGAGGAGTTTCTCGAATGTTTTCATGTATAAGTATTTTAAATTAAATTTAATAATTATTTTGGGACTGTGATAAGTTTGTTTATGGACTGTGGCATGTGATATTACTATAGGGATTTTTATTTTGTTTTGCATCACTTGATTGCATGACATTAAGTTTTAAAAACTGCATAAATTAGTGTTTGATAAGATTATACATGAAACTTGGTTTTTATTAAAACCTGACAAAAAAAAACTCTTTTCCACTGCGACAATGAAAATTAATTTTAGACAAAGATACGATTTAGTTTTTGAGGTTTTAAATTGTCTATTGATGTTTTATTGAATTTACGTGAAATATTGATTTTTACCAAAATATGGTTTTTTGTAACGCCCCGAATTTGGGCCTAGAAGTATTAGGCCTTCAGTATGGGTCCGTAAGGAGGTTGTATATAAGTATTTAATTGTGCAAGGAAATGACACAATTAAATGTCTGCTTTGGTGGTTAATGGCCCTGAGAAGTGTTGGAGAAATCTTGTGTTCAAACCCGGGTTTTAGCGAAAATTTTGGTTTTAAGTGAAAAAAACCCTGGATGCCTGGATGAAGGCCTTTTAAATTATTATGTTAAATAAATGACACAAGAAAGCATGTGGTCTAGTAGTTGTGGCGTCATTAAGGTTGCAAGGGAGCTTGGGTTCAAATCTTGGCTCTTGCAATTTATTTTGGTATTTCTTTTAAAGAAACCTAGACTTTGGCCTATGGACCTTATAATTAATTGAGGATAAAAATATGACATAGAAAGAACTTATGGTGGAGTGGCAAGGTGGCATGTTGTGTAATTGTGAGGTCTGAGGTTCAAGTCTTGGGATGCGCAATGGAGTATTTATTTTGCTATTTGAGTTGTAGGAGGTAGAGTTGGACTGAAACTCTGTGGTTGAAGTGGTCATAAGAATTTGAATTGAATTTGAATGAGAAGTTGGAGTGATTTATAGAGGAAATCAAGGAGAGGATTATGGAGAGAATTAAGGAATCAAGGAATTTGAAATTGGGAGAGTTGTAGCCGAATGGGGAGGTTTTTGTATGACAAATTCGGCTAGGGGAGATTTTGTGAACATTTTGTGGTCTTGGAGTTTGTCTCTTGTGCAAATTCGGCTAAGGGTGCCCAAGAGCTATTATTTTTCTTTTGGCTGATTGGTGTTGGGGAGGGTTTTCTTTCGGGTTTTGGCATTTTGCTTATTCGGCTTTTACCAGTTAGTTCTGTCATTTTTTGCACTTTCGGGTTTTTGCTATTGGTTTCATCTTTGGGCGACTTCTCCATCTTCCCCTTCCTCTTCTAGTTTGTTGGTGACCGAATAACATGTCTTTTTTTTCTTTCTACACCTCTTTCATTATGTTAACTACTTCTCTTATCATCCTTCCCTTCTTTTGATCCTTTACCGAATACTTATTCGTTTCTCTTCTCTCCTCTTGTAACCTTTTCACCCTTTGGTACTGTGACAGTGGCGACATTACTCATTTTCCCTACCTCTGCTTTCGGCTTTTGCAACTGATTATTGGGCAATCGGTAGGTGCTTATCTTCCTCTTTGTTCTTTTCTTTTCGTGGTGTAGTAATCTCTCTTATACCTTCTTACTGTTGTTTATTGCTTGAAGCGTGTGGGTACTGAACCTTGCCTCTATCTTTTGAATTCTCAATTCGGGAATAGGGGCGACTGTTTTATTTCCACAACTGATTTCATGTTTTCGTAAATCGATTACTTTTAAAATTAGCTTTCACAACCCAAAAAGAAATTTTGGGAATAAAATTAATAAGTTTTCAATGTACTACGTTTTAAATAAGAAGGGTTTCTAATGAAAATATGGTTTTCGAAAAACACTTCAACGTGACACGCCAGATTTGGGCCTAACTTCTGGGCTGGGTTTGGGGTGTTACATTTAGTGGTATCAGAGTCAAATTGCAAAACTCAGTTGTGGAATGGGTTCTCAAAATTTTGTATTTCATGAGGTTGTTTCAAATATGTAAAGTGTTTTGAGGTATGGTTCTGGAAAGTGTGGCACACCGAGTCTCCGGCGCCGAATCTGTAAGTTTCTAAAATTGTTGTTTGTTTTCATTATAAAGCAGTAGATAAGAACACTATGATTTCTTTAGATATTAAGCGGTATTGCTACCCGTAAAGCTAGAGTTTGTATTTTTCTGTGTATGTTCTGGAAATGGTATGCATGTGTTATTTATCTACTCCGATGGATAGATGGTTGGCTGCATGCTTGTATTGTTAGGATCAGAGTGCGCAGCGAGAGCGTAGTACGGTAGGTTAGGTTGTGCGACTATTTTGATAGTTGGAAATTTTGAGGACGAAATTTCTTTAAGGGGGTAGAGTTGTAATGCCCCGAATTTGGGCCTAGAAGTATTAGGCCTTGAGTATGGGTCTGTAAGGAGGTTGTATATAAGTATTTAATTATGCAAGGAAATGACACAATTAAATGTCTGCTTTGGTGGTTAATGGCCCTCAGAAGTGTTAGAGAAATCTTGGGTTCAAACCTGGGTTTTAGCGAAAATTTTGGTTTTAAATGAATAAAACCCTGGATGCCTGGATGAAGGCCTTTTAAATTATTGTGTTAAATAAATTACACAAGGAAGCATGTGGTCTTGTGGTTGTGGTGTCATTAAGGTTGCAAGGGAGCTTGGGTTCAAGTATTGGCTCTTGCAATTTATTTTGGTATTTCTTTTAAAGGAACATAGACTTTGGCCTATAGACCTTATAATTAATTGAGGATAAAATATGACACAGAAAAAGCTTGTAGTAGAGTGGCAAGGTGGCGTGTTGTGTAATTGTGAGGTCTGAGGTTCAAGTCTTGGGATGCGCAGTGGAGTATTTATTTTGCTATTTGAGCTGTAGGAGGTGGAGTTGGACTGGAACTCTGTGGTTGAAGTGGTCATAAGAATTTGAATTGAATTTGAATAGGAAGTTGGAGTTATTTGTGGAGGAAACCAAGGAGAGGATTATGGAAAGAATTAAGGAATCAAGGAATTTGAAATTGGGAGAGTTTTAGCCGAATGGGGAGGTTTTTGTATGATAAATTTGGCTAGGGGAGATTTTGTGAACATTTTGCAGTCTTGGAGTTTTATTCTCTTGTGCAAATTCGGCTAAGGGTGCTCAAGAGCTATTGTTTTTCTTTTGACCGATTGGTGTTGGGGAGGGGTTTTCTTTCAGGTTTTGGCATTTTGCTTATTCGGCTTTTACCAGTTAGTTCTATCAATTTTTGCACTTTCGGGTTTTTGCTATTGGTTTCATCTTTGGGCGACTTCTCCATCTTCCCCTCCCTCTTCTAGTTTGTTGGTGACCGAATAACATGTCTCTCTTTTCTTTCTGTACCTCTTTCCTTCTGTTAACCACTTCTCTTATCATCCTTCCCTTCTTTTGATCCTTTACCGAATACTTATTCATTTCTCTTCTCTCCTCTTGTAACCTTTTCACCCTTTGGTACTATGACAGTGGCGGCATTACTCTTTTTCCCTACCTCTGCTTTCGGCTTTTGCAACTGATTATTGGGCAATCGGTAAGTGCTTGTCTTCCTCTCTGTTCTTTTCTTTTCGTGATGTAGTAATCCCTCTTATACCTTCTTAATGTCGTTTATGGCTAGAAGCGTGTGGGTACTGAACCTTGCCTCTATCTTTTGAATTCTCACTTCGGGAATAGGGACGACTGCTTTATTTCCACAACCAGTTTCACGTTTTCGTAAATTGGTTACTTTTAAAATTTGCTTCTGCAACCCAAAAAGAAATTTTGGGAATAAAATTAATAAGTTTTCAATGTACTCCGTTTTAAATAAGAAGGGTTTCTAATGAAAACATGGTTTTCAAAAAAAAAACACTTTAGTGTGACATGCCAGATTCGGGCCTAACTTCTGGGCCGGGTTTGGGATGTTACTTTTTTAGCAAAAAATTTCATTGTGATTTTTATAGAAATATGTCAATATTACATTTTTCTGCTACGATTTTGAGAAATGAGCTTTTAATAAAATTAGACTTAGTTTTCAAAATTACTAATGTTTACAAATGAGACTTTAAAGACATTTTATTTCTAAAGTTAATATGTTTTTTTTTCCTAAATAATGATGAATAACCAAATTTCCTAGTTTTGAATAAAAAAATGAATGATTTTGAAATATGATTGAAATCATGAAAGTTTTTAATAGTGATTAAACTTTAACAAAATACTGAAATCATCTATTTCTAAATTTCTCATGTCTTTGAGAAATTAAGTTGAACATTCAATTTCACTAGTTTTGAATGACTTACGAATGATTTCTTGGTCATTTTGATGACCAATGTAGCTTTCCAAATTCAGTTATAACGACTAAGCCAGGTTTGGGAGGTTACAAACCAAAAACTGGTGCATTGAGTGTACGGTTTTTGTTGTGCGTAGCGTCATTCACAATAGTGGAATTCATAGCCCAAAACATGGGTAAATGACATCTTCCCACTGGCATTATATAGTTGATGAAAAGTAAACATGGCCAAGGGTCGTCCGTCTTTGTGATGAATGACTTGATCACTATTTGATAGTGATTAACTTTTCATGAAGGAAGATGTAATGGTTACCATGAGATAAAATAGGATCATATTGGGAGAATGGATATTATTCCAAAGAGATAAAGGATATCCTATAAGAGTAACACACTTATGACAAGGTCACTAGACAAGCATGAGTAGTTGCTTTCATAATGATATGTCCTTGAGGAGAGCTCAGTCATGATACTATAGTTGTAACACCCCTTACCCGTGTCTTATGCCGAGACGAGGTACGAGGCATTACCGGTCTTTAACATATACGTTAACGTAAACCGGGCCTTACAATTTTCATCTGATCTTAAAAAAATTCAAACATAAACACAATGTCCCTTCTACGGCCCATGTGGCCTCTAACATGCTTCAAGGGTGGTTCGGGACTAAACTGAGAGCTTCTAAAAATGTTACGACTCTTAGAAAAAAATTTCCAAGCTGGGAGAGTCACATGTCCGTGTGGGTAGGCCGTGTGGTTTTCACACGCCCGTATGGCTAGGACATGCCCGTGTCTTCAACCCGTGTAACTCTTTGTTTATGACGTCAGCATTAATTAAAGGTCACACGGCCAAGTCACACGCCCATGTGCTAGGCCGTGTGGCAAATTAAATTTTCACATTTAAGGTGCAGACTTCACACGGCCTAGGCACACACCCTTGTCCTAAGGCTGTGTCTTCCATATGATTGAGACACACGGCCGTGTCTCTACCCGTGTGTTTACTACCATGCATACTAACTTGCAAAACTAGGGTGCAAGGGACACACGGCCGGACAACACGCCCATAGGGCTGACCATATGTCACACACGGCCTAGACACATACCCGTGTGTCTACCCGTGTGGAAAACTTTAAGGCTATTTTCCAATCCCTTTTGTCACTCTCACTAACACATGCACACTCACATATGTCAATGGTAATTATCATGGCATAATTGGGTTACTTAAACATCCATAGCTTTAACTCATGCATGACAATTACATGCCAAAGTATACATATTTAGGACTCCATAACTTATTAGGTTCATTCAAACATTACCTCACTTTAAACCATGCTATAACTCAACCAAGTGGTATCAATCATCCATCAAGCATAGATTCCATATTTTATCATTCGTTGTTAACAACCAACTCATCACACACCTTAAGGGTAATAACACATCTCATGCATGCATCAATATTTAGGGTTACAACCCAATAATCAATATGAGCCATACTTCATGGCCATATACAAAATGAATTAGTATACCAATATGAGCCATCACTTTGGCTAGCCAATATGACACATATAACAAAATGCTAGGTCCCCTATACATGCCATACTTAAATGTATTAAACCAAATATACCCCAAAAGATTTGTTGATAGTGTGACTTAAGCTCCGACGTCCACGAACCCCAAGCTAGCTTGGCGATGCTAAGAAAAAGGGAAAAGAGAGGGGGTAAGCATAAAGCTTAGTAAGTTGTATGTAACTAATAAACAACATAGATCATAAAATTTCATGAATTAAACATACTACTAATTACCACCACATTAGCAATTTACTCACAATAGACATAGTGAGCATTGACAATAAATGTCATTGAACTTCATAACTTATCTTACTCTTTCTTACTCATGCTAAATTTTTTCATCATGAATCGAATTCCATACTCATGAGTTTTACGTACAAACCTGTACTACTCATAGCTTATTCATATTTCTCCATCTCTTAACCTTGATCTTGAATGGCCCGTTGAACCACTTGGAATATGGAAGGATATTCATTATTATCATACACCAAATAGGGTGCCAAAGCCATGTCCCAGACATGGCCTTACATGGAACCACACATCGGTGCCATATCCCAGATATGGTCTTATACGAAGCCTCGAATCGGTGCCGACACCATGTCTCATACATGGTCTTATATAGGACCTCATATCGATGCCATGTCTCAGACATGGTCTTATACGAAATCACTTAACGATGCCGAATCCATATCCCTAATATGGTCTTACACGAGATCTCATTATCCATGGTGTCATGATATCCAAATCCTAAGTATTCCATAGGGGCACCCGAGATTTCCGAGATACAAAGCTATCATCAAATTATTGTTGAATCATCTCAAGTCAAATTACATAAAGGCATATACACACAATTCATACAACATCAAGCATTAAATACGTGATAATGAAATTGTTGAATAACTTACACACAACTTACCTCGGTCCCAAAATATTGCTAACTTTACATTTTAGTCCAAAACCTTACTTTTCCCTCGATTTAGGTCTGAACTCTGTTTTTCTTGATCTATAATACCAAATTTAACTTGTTTAATAGCCACATTGTTCAAATCGACCTGTAATTCATACTTTAGTAAAATTACCTTTTTATCCCTAACTTTTTACTTATTTACAATTTAGTCCCTAGGCTCGTAAAATGAAATGCATGCATTTTATTTGTTACACAAGCCTAGATAAATTTTCCTTGTACTTATAATAGCCCACATTACTCATTAAAAATAAATTTTTATCACTCAATTTACACCTTTTTCAATTTAGTCCTTTTTAGGTGTTTTCATGCAAAATTACTTAGTAAAAGATGTTAAACACACATCAAGCTCACATATTCCTTCATTAAACATCAAAAAACATGCATGTCACACATGGGTAAATTTTTAAACATAAATCCTACTTCAAAATAAGGGTGGAAATAGGTAAATCAAGCTACTAGATCTTCAAAAATGTAAAGAACATTAAAAAAATGCTAGAGAACGCTTACTATTGAGCTTGAAAATGTCAAAAACCCTAGCTATGGAGAGCTTAGAAATTTCGGCAGTCACATGAAGAAGATGAGCCAATTTTTGCTTTAATTTTCCCTTTTTAATCTTTTAATTTCTAATTGACCAAAATGCCCTTAAGGCCTTTCTTTCAAATTTTTTTCTATGCATGTCCATTTTTATCCAAAATTTTAGAAATTGGTCAAATTACTAATTAGGACCTTCTAATTTATAATCTAAAGAAATTTCATGCTTGAAGCTTCTAGAACACAAATTTTCCATCTTATTCAATTTGGTCCTTAAGGTTCAATTGGACATTTTATGCATAGAATTTCTCCATGAAATTTTCACACAAGCATGCATACCTATCATGGACCTTATAAAATCATAAAACAATTATTTCTATCTCAGATTTGTGGTCTCAAAACTACTGTTCCGACTAGGCCCTAATTTGGGATGTTACAATAGTGGAATGACTTCATGACTAAATGAGTTTATAATTAATAGGCGAACAGTTAGAACTTAATTATAAATCATTTGAGCCTCAACTACATATGTCCAATCTGTCCTTTTGCTACCTCGTTGAAACCATTTGCATTTGAATAAAAATGAAAGGAATGAATGGAAAAGGAGAAATAGTAAACATTCATGAATAAATATGGTTTTCTCTGAAATAGAGAAATGGAATCATTTGGAAATGAATATAGGTTTCCAAAAATGGAAATGGAAATTTACAATCCTATATAAGATTACTTAAAAAATGATAGAAGAATGAGTTTGTGTTTTTGGATTGTTTTGAAGCCCGAAAATGAAAATAAATCATTTGATCATAGTGAACATGTTAAGTTGTGACATATTGAATGAATTTTCTCGAAATTTTACCAAGTGTAAAATCGTCAAAATTTTATCGGTGGTAAAATCATCAAAAGCAAACTTTGGGATGAGAAATTTATTTAATATGTTAAAATTAAAATTTATTTTGGTAAATAGAAAATTTAAATCGAGTTGGATCACATTACAGATAGAGGTGTGCATGGGCCGGGCCAGGCCGGGTCCAAACAAAATTTTAGGCCCGTTTTCTAGGCCCAAGCTTAGCCCAGCCTGAAATATGGGCCTAAAAATTTGTCCAAGCCCAGCCCGAAATAAAATTGTTAAGCCTAAGCCCGACCCGGCCCAGCCCATATTAATTTTTTTAACTTATTTCATTAAATAAAAAATTTTTAAATATAATAAATCAAATACATTTAAAAACATAAAAACAAATATTAAAACAAGAAACAAATAAAAAAATGAGACTAAAACAATTCTTAAAACAATACACAAATTGAAAATATAATAAAAAAGTGGTTATATTAAAATTGAAAATAAAATGTAAATATGATTAAAAATAAATATATATTTAGTATATAATTTGGGCCGGGTCGGGCTAGTCCCAGGCCAAAAAAGTTTTACTAGGGGCCCGGCCCGTTTTCTAAAGGGGCCTTATTTTTTTGCCCAAACCCATATTTTGGGCCTATATTTTTACCCGAACCCTTCCATTTTGCGAGTGGGCCTTTGGGCCGGGCTGGGTAGCCCAGCCTATACACACCTCTAATTACAGAGTACTAGGTCAAAACAGCCCAAAAGTACTCGCAATTGGACCCGATGTGAGAAAAACCAAAAACCCCTTATATAACATGAAGGGGGTGGCAACCCTAGTAGAAATACAAGAGTGAGTCATTCACCACTCTCCTATTTTAAGTAGGATGTTGTTTTTCTATTTAAAATGTACCTCTATACCTCTACAAGGGTTCTACCTTCTCTTCCTTTAAACAGATGACACTGGTAGAGCTATTGACACAACTTTCGAGAGATTGTCATTCTGCTGAAAAATAGAGAGAATTTATTCTCAAATTACAAAAATATTTTTCAAAACAACAAATTTATTGGTTTCTATTAAAGAAGATAAAATTTTCGTTTTCACCCCAAAAGGAAAACTTTTTCTAGTTTTGTGTTATGATTTAATTGGTTCGAGCCCACACTTGAAATAGTTCGTGGTACAAGAATAGGAGAGAAGATCATTTGGTTGAAAACTGGAGAACATCAAGGATCCACTTATCCAAAAAATTCAGGTAGGAATTTGGTTAAGGTTTATTGCTATATATATCACAAACCGAGTCGATTTTCAAATTTTTTATTTTCTACTATGCAAGAAAATCATTTTCAAACCAGATTTTTTCCAGCAATAGGTATCAGAGATAGGTTGTGCTATGTTTATGGTGTAAACCGAGACTGAATAAGTTTCTTCATCTTTTTATTAATATTTGATAAAATATGGCATTCTTGTAATTATTCGCATGTTTAAGGGAATGTATGTAAATGAATGCAATATTTTATATATTTGTTATATAATTATCATTTTTTGCTAATGTTTTGCTTCTTAGGAAATAGATCGTGGATTATCATCTCTATGTAGGATATTTTTTTATTTATAGAATTCTTATGAGCCAAAAATGGACATAAGACATAAATATATATTTTCCAAAAATGAGTCCATAACGAGGAGAAGATGGAGTGATGGCAATCGAAGACATAAAGAATGACTAGTGACGAAAAACTGTATAATTTTTTGTTTTTCATTTATTTTTTAGAAATAGAACCATGAAAACCTTGGCTGACAATTTTTTTTATTTGCCATCTCTTTCTATATTTGTTTATTAATTATTATGATATAATTATGATATATATATGTATGAGATGATTCACAATTGATCTATTAAAGATAAGAAGGGTGGTAATGAGAAAATACATGTGTTGTATTATTCCATTCACTTATTTAGGTTATTCGATTACTATGAGAAGTATGATAATGAGAAGGTGTGTTGCTAAGGATTGGATTTGGGAAGAAGAGGCTTAGTTTTTAAATGGTCAAATCCAACTCACCTCTCTTTCCAGGGAACCTAACTAGTGTACGGGTCACATTTACTTTTTCTGTTTTTTTCCTAAAACAAAAACTATAGAGAATCAGAATTATTTGATTGACTCTTGTGGACAATTGAATGTGAATTATAAAATTGCCAAAGTGTGTCATGCATACATGAGATAAGCATGCCATATAGTTTAGGAAAGAAAGCCACATGTACTTGTCATGCATATATTAATCATACATGATTGAAATCAGGAATAAAAAAAACCTTACATGTTTTTCAAATATTGAGTGGGAAAAGGTCCCTATACAAGACCTACAGCCTCTATCAATGGTCTCTTCTAGTAGCATGGCAAGTGCACTACCCTAGGTAGGATTGCTATGTGGATTTCACTGCAGAGATTTCTTGAAAATAATAAGAATTTTCTTGTGATAAAATGATAATTAAACTGGCCATTGTAGTAGGCATTATCATGCGATAAGTCAAGAAATTCTATCTTGAAAATAGAACAAGTAGTCAAAGCATGCTGCTAGGTTAGATTGTCCCACGATGACTCATTTGTGGTACATGATGCGATAGGTGTTGAGTTGATAGTTATACACTCAAGATCTTCTATTTAAGTAACTCCCAATGGAGCTCTACTTAAGTTAGAATGATGGGCAAACGTTACATGATTATTAGTACGTTGGAATGCCCAAGGAATTAGGTTCATGTACTAATTGGATGGAAACCCATATTCTTACTAGTTGATTATGATCACCCCATAGTGTCTTGATTCAATGGGTGTGGGAATTATTGTTGCAATGACTTACAAATGTTTTCAATGTTTAATATAAGACATATGCATCATTTTAGTGCATATCATAATGTTGCAAAACATTTTCAAACATTTGCTTAATATAAATATACTAATATATTAATGTTTTATTTTCAGTTCAAAAATGGCACCAACTTCTTTATTGAACATATTCACTGAAAATAAACTAAACGAAAATAACTATAAAAGGAACCTGATAATTTTCCTGAGCTATGAGAAACTTAAAACAATTCTTGATAATAAGTGTCCACCAGCCACTCAAGCTAAGGCTAGAAGCACTGGGAAGAGCCTATTGGGTTACACACTGAGTTTACGAAACTTCACATTTATTTGTATATTCTATTCAGGTAACCCATAGACTTAGGCAGGTCGGTGCGGCGGAGGCTCAGCAGTGACCACTCGATAGAGAACTATTTTTATTTAATAATATCGATTTTACTTTAAAATATGGTTTTTCTTAAGAGTTTGTAATTTTTAAGACTCTCTGGACTGTATGGTTTTAACTTTTGGATTTGGATTTTGTTTTCTTTTCTTTTCCGCAACGCTGACAATAATACTTTATGCAAACAAATGGTTTTTGGAAACACGAGCTTGGTTTCGAATAAAATGATTTTCAAATTTTCGCTATAAATTCTTGATAACTTAAAATGGTTTCAAATAAGATTATAAACTCAACTTTTTCCGAATATTAAGACTTTGATTGGTAAACTAATAAAATAATATGTTTTAACTTAAAACATATAATTTAAAACCCTTCTTCGTAACACACTCAGATTCGGCCATAACGTCTAGGCCGAGTTAAGAGTGTTATATTTAGTGGTATCAGAGCAGGTTATAAAATTTGGGCTATGAATTTTGGGTTCCAAAATTGTGTTTTTAAAAAGGACTGGTTTTCAAATAATTTGGATCGTTTTGAGTAAGTACTTGGTACACCAAGTCTCCGGTGCTGATCCTATAAGTATTTCTGAACTTAGATAGAACTTTCTGGAAATATTGTAGTTAGTACTTCCTGAAACTATACTGAGTTAGTTAGAGGCTAAAACCTCTTAAATACTTCTAAACTTCTGATAATTTAAGTATAAAATATCTACTAATAAACACTAGAACTGATGCATAAAATTTTATAATGTAGATAAACCTAAAAATATGATGAGCGCTCGTTGAAATCGCAGTCGTGGTATCTTTGGGTGCGGTGGGCGCCATAGGGGAGCTTGAGTTGAGTCTTCCTCTCTGGGCAATATGTCGAATCTGGATACGAGTGAAACACAGATTTCACTTGCTACTGAGACTGGGTCACAAAGTCGCTCGACTGGGGATGACGCACTGTCCCAAGCCAAGTTGAGAGTTTTAGAAAGGGTCGTTGGACCCTATTCTGGATCTGAGGGTCGTAGGTCGGTAACTGAACGACTCCGGTCCAATGAAGATGAGCTATTTAGGGGCATCACTAGAGTCGCCCCTACTGTGGCTGAGTATTGATTGGAGGCCACTGAGAGAATAATGAATGACATTGACTACACTCCTAAGCAGAAATTGAAGGGTGCAATTTGTTTGCTTTGCAATGAGGCATATCAATAGTGGTTGTTGGTTGAGGAGGGTACTCAACCGGATCATCTAAACTGGAATTACTTTAAGACTACCTTCTAGAGGAAGTACATGGGCGCGAGCTATGTGGATACTCGTAGGTGTGAGTTTATGAATCTCACGCAAGGTGATAAATTTGTGGGTGAGTATGAGGCTGAGTTTTTGAGACTGAACCATTACGGTTGAGGCATGGTGGCATCCGAGTATAAGAAATGTGTCTATTTTGAGGACAATTTGAGGGATAGTCTGAGGGTTCTGATTGCTCTGCAGAGGGAGCGTGAGTTTTCTATTTTGGTGGATAAGGTAAAGTTCACTGAAGAGGTTAAGCGCATGAAGCGCTAGAATAGAGATTGTGAGAGAGGCAAGAATAAGAGGGATTCAGAGCCCTCTAGTTCTATTCAGAGGCCTAAGAAATGGGCTAGACCTGATTGGCCTGTTAGAGTGGGAGTTCCTACTGCTCCTACTAGGATTTAGCCTTGTGGTGATTGTGGTAGGCACCATCCAGATGAGTGTTGGAGGAGATTAGGGGCTTGTCTGCGGTGTGGGTCATTAGAGCACCAGATTAGAGAGCGTCCATATCATTCTAATTTGATGCAAGCTTCAGGACTGGGTTTTGTTCAACCTCAGAGGGCAGTACAACAGCCATCTAGGGGTCGTGGACCAGCTAAGGGTGATAATGGTATAGGCCGAGGATAGAGAGCATTGGGCAAAGGTGCTAATCAGACTGAGGTTAGGGCACCTGTACTGGTTTATGCTACTTAATGCCGAGTAGACAGAGACGCCTCTGATGTGATCACGGGTATGTTCTTTATTTTTGATGCCCCATATATTGCTTTGATAGACATAGGTTCTACACACATCTATGTAGCTAGTACTATTTTCAAAAACTTAGGGATTTCTGTTGAGTGAACATCTAGTAAGATTACTGTACTAAATCCGTTGGGGCAATCTGTTTGAGTTAGTAAACTATTTAGGAATGTTCTATTAGAGGTACAATAGGCTGTGTTTTCGGCAAATTTAATAGAGCTACCGTTTGGGGAGTTTGACTTAATTTTGGGTATGGACTGGTTGGTAGAGCACTGAGTTAGTTTGGACTGCACAACTAAGAGGGTTGTTCTAAGGACCGAGGATGATAAGCATGTGGTTGTGATTGGTGAGCATCGAGATTACTTATCTAATATGATATCCGCTCTAGTGGCTGAGAAATTGGTTCGAAAAAGATGTGAGGCGTATTTGGCTAACATCAGTGTTTCAGTTTTGGGGGACTCTTCTGTCAGGGATATCAAAACAGTGAGGGAATTTCTGGATGTTTTTTCTGAGGAGTTATCGGGTTTACCTCTAAATCGAGAAGTTGAGTTTGGTATTGAGCTTTTACTGGGTATAGCTCTAGTGTCCATTACTCCCTACCGTATGGCACCGAATGAGCTTACAAAGCTTAAGGCTTAACTTCAAGAGCTTCTGGATGGTGGTTTCATCTGTCCTAGTATGTCTCCATGGGAGGCACCAGTTTTGTTTATGAAGAAAAAGGATGGTACCATGAGGATGTGCATCGTTTACCGGTAGTTGAATAAACTGACTGTGAAGAATAATTACCCATTTTCAAGGATCGATGACTTGTTTGATCACTTTCGTAGGGTTTCGATATATTTGAAAATATATCTTCAATATGGGTATCATCAAATTAGGGTTAAGGAAGCTGATATTTATAAAATGGTATTTAGGACTCGTTATGGGCACTACAAGTTCCTAGTTATGCCCTTTGGTTTGATGAATACTCCGGCTGCATTCATGGATCTGATGAACTGAATTTTTCAACCGTATCTTGATCAATTTTTTTTAGTTTTTATTGACGATATTCTGGTGTACTCTAAGACTAAGGATGAGCATGATGAGCATTTTAGGGTAGTGCTTTAGTTACTCTGAGAGAAACAGCTCTACGCTAAGCTGAGCAAATGTGAATTCTGGTTGAAAGACGTAACATTTCTGGGGCATATGGTTTCTCCTAAGGGGATCTGAGTTGATCTTAGAAGGATAGAAGCTATGCTTGATTGAGGACAGCCTAAGAACGTTTCAGATATCCATAGTTTTCTGGGTCTGGCGGGGTATTATTAAAGGTTTGTTGAGTGGTTCTCTATGATTGCAGCTCTTCTGACTAAGCTTCTACGAAGAATATGCCTTTCATATGGACTGATGCACAGCAATAGAGCTTTTAGAAGCTCAAGTCTATTCTAACTCAAGCTCCTATTCTGATACAACCTAAATTTGGTAAGGAGTTTGTAGTGTATAGTGATGCGTCGCACGTCGGTGTGGGGTGTGTACTGATGTAAGATGGTAAGGTTGTGGCTTAGATGTCCCGACAACTTAATTCATACAAGGGAAATTATCCAATGCATGATCTCGAGTTAGCTGTGGTGGTGTTTGCGTTAAAGATTTAGAGGCACTATTTGTATGGTGAGAGGTGTATTATCTACATCGATCACAAGAGCTTCAAGTACCTCCTTACTCAAAAGGGGTAGAATCTTAGGAAGCGTCGATGGGTTAAGCTGCTCAAAGATTATGACTGCACGATAGAGTATCATCTCGGTAAGGCCAATGTAGTGGCTGATGCTCTCAATCGTAGAACGATGACTGATTTGAGGCGATGTTCGCTAATCTCAGTTTGTTTGATGATGGGGTTTTGTTAGCTGAGTTGCAAGTTAAGCCGACTTGGATTAGGCAGATTCGGGAGAAACAGCTGGGGAAAGATTTTCTGAGTCTATGGTTTCATCAAATTGAGAGTGGCAGTACTTCTTATTTTGGATTGAATAAGGATGGAGTTCTATGTTTCCAAGAACGGGTTTTTGTACCGAACGATTTTGATCTGAGACAATCAATTCTGAGGGAAAAGCATAGTAGCCATTATACTAGGTATCCATGTGGTAATAAAATTTATCGGGATCTTTGTGAGCTATATTGGTGGCTGGGTTTAAAACATGAGGTAACTGATTTCGTTTCTCGTTGTCTAACGTGCCAGCAAGTTAAGGCTGAGGACCAATTGCCTTCGATTTGCTCTAACCCATTAAGATTCCCTTATGGAAATGGGAGCGTGTGGCGATAGACTTCGTTATTGGGTTGCCTAGGGTCATTGTAGATTGATTGACCAAGTCCACCCATTTTATTCCGGTTCAGACGGACTACTCTCTGCAAAAGTTAGTGAAGCTCTATATCTTTGAGATTGTGAGACTGCATGGGGTTTCGGTTTCAATAACCTCTTATAGGGTTCCTTACTTCACTTCTCGGTTCTGGAAGAAACTGCATGAGGCTTTGGGTTCGAATTGGACTTCTGTATTGCGTTCCATCCTCAGAATAATGGTCAGTCTGAGAGGGTGATTCAGATACTAGAGGATATGCTTCAGAGTTGTGTGATTGATTTCTGAGGTAGTTGGAAGGATTTTTTGTCGTTAGCTAAGTTTGCCTACAACAATATTTTTCATTCTAGTATCCAGATGGCACCTTATGAGGCTCTGTATAGTTATAAGTGTCGTACTCCGCTATGTTGGACTGAGTTGGGCGAGTGACGGGTTTTGGGTCCTGAGTTGGTTTCCAAGACTAAAGATAAGGTTAGACTGATTCGGGATCGTCTGAAGGTAGTTTCTAATAGACAGAAGTCCTATACAAATCTAAAAATGAGGGATATCTAGTACGTTGTGGGTGACTTCGTATTTCTTAAGGTATCTCCATGGAAGAAAGGTTTGCGGTTCGATCGTAAGGGCAAGTTAAGCCCTAGGTTCATTGGGTTGTATCAGATTCTGAAGCATGTAGGACCAGTCGCTTATTAGTTGAGCTACTTCTAGAGTTGGATCATATCCATGATGTGTTTCACATCTCGATGTTGAGGCAATATCGGTCTGATCCATCTTACGTTGTCTCTGTTGAGGAGATCGAGGTTAGACCAAACTTGAAGTTTGAGAAGGAGCTAGTTCAGATTTTGGATTAAGATATTAAGGTTTTAAGGAGGAAGTCTATACCGTTGGTAATGGTTCTAGGAGGGAATCATGGTACTGAGGAAGCCACGTGGGAACCTGAAGACTCGATGCGTCAGTAGTATCCTCATCTATTCGGATCAGGTAAATTTCGAGGCCGAAATTTCATTTAGGGGGTAGAGTTGTAACACCCTGAATAATTTATTTCTGCTTCTATAAATCCTAATATAAATGAGTATCTATTTTAGTGGTTAAGTATTCTAGGTGTGTATATGAAGTCTTGGGTTCAAGTTCCACTTTTAGCAAGTTTTGTTATTTTTAATTCTAGCCTTATTCTTGCTGAGTAGGCTTATATTATATTGCTGGTAAACTTATATCAGAATGAGTCGGTTGGTTTGAGTGGTAAGGTGTTAGCTTACCCTAAGGTCCCGTGTTCGATTCCCTGTGTGAGTAGAGATGATATTTTTGCTAAAATTATGAGATAGAGGTTCGGTAGAGGTAGAATTCTAAGGTAGTGGAGGTGGTTAATGGGTAGGATTCTAATGGATTTAGGTATTAGTGGGTAGTTGGGATAATTTCATCAAATTATATCTTATTTTATTTTATTTTTTAAACATTTTCTCTCTCTTCCTAAAAATTGATTGTATTTTTATTGCTTTCTTCCTCTTTTTCTGTTCACTGTCAATTTTTTCTCCTTTCTCCTTCTTTTTCGATTCTGTCACAAATTTTTCACACAATTTATTATGTTTAGGTTTCTGTACTCATTCTCGGTTTGGTAAGTTGTGCCTTTTGTTGTTTCGTGTTTAACCTTTGATTTTTGTAAAGCATTTTGTGAAAGTTCTGTTGAAATGACATAACGATGTGTAGTTAAGAAATTTTACATTTTTGCAGGTATCATGTAGGAGAAGGCTGTGAAGGAGGGGTTTCGCTCTGACGACCTGAACGATATAAGTAGTGGTTTGTCATCTATGGTAAGTCAATTTCATTGTTAGATTTTTGTTGATGAATTCATTAATCAAACTACTAAATCGGTGTTGGGTATTCTATTTTTAGGTGTGTACCCCCAAATATGAAAATCGAGGTTTGGCAAAAGCAAAAAATTGGGTCTATCGATGCCACACAGGCGTGTGGCCAGCCGCGAGACATAGTCGTGTGACTAATAAAGGTGTGATTGTACGCTCAACATGGCAGTGTGACAGTGTGATTGTGGCCTTGGAGGCCTCACGGGCTAGGCTAGATTGGACGTGTGGGCCTACACAGGCATACCACAAGGGCGTGTGGCCCACATGAGCAGGGCCATTCTGGGTGTGTGAGCCCAGAGTTCTAAAATTTTCCTTAGGGTCACATGGATCGTTCTGATTGACTGTGAGCCTACCGTAGGGTCAGTAAGGGCTAACCAAACCCTATTTAATGTGATCTAATACTCTGATAGTCTGATTGGAGTAGGAAACTAATATGTATGCCTAACTATACTATTAAGTATGTATTTATCTATATACGAGCATGTTAAGCATATTTATTCTATTATTTTTGCATATGTATTTTGTATTTGTGTTTGGGGTGGGATTTGTATATGTGGAAGAAGTGATCTGTACGGTGACTTTTCGCCTATATTCTGGCAGCTTGACTACATATTATCTGTTATGTGTCGCATCGACACTATATGGTGTGTAAGGATGGGTAGGTGTTTTTAACCCCACATGGTGTGATGGGATGTACAGAGATGGTATGTAGAGGATGGCGGTAGCATTTTGTACGTTTGATCTATTATCTGATCCTAATATTTGTTACTGTTATGGACTTAAGTCTGAATCTGTATCTAATTATATATAGAATTTTGTGTATGTTGCATGACTATTTCTGTTGGGTTACACATTGAATTTACAAAAACTCACATATGTTTGTATGTTCTATTTAGATAATCTACAAACTTAGGCAGGTCGGTGCGGCGGAGGCTTAGCGGTGACCACTCGATAGAGAACTGTTTTTATTTAGTAATATCGATTTTATTTTTAAATCTGGTTTTTCTTAAGAATTTGTAATTTTCAGGACTCTCTGAACTGTATGGTTTTGACTTTTGGATTTGGATTTTGTTTTGCTTTCTCTTCTGCAACATTGACAAAAATACTTTACACAAACAAATGGTTTTTGGAAACACGAACTTGGTTTCAAATAAAATGATTTTCAAACTTCCACTGCAAATTCTTGATAACTTAAAATGGTTTCAAATAAGATTATAAACTCAAGTTTTTCCAGATATTAAGACTCTGATTAGTAAACAAATAAAACGATACGTTTTAAATTAAAAGATATAATTTAAGACCCTTCTTCATAACACACCCAGATTCGACCATAATGTCTAGGTAGGGTTAGAGGTGTTACAATAGTCATTGCTTCTTCCTCAGAAAAGAAGGGAAAGTGTGCTAAGAAAGGCAAGGCTAGGTCTTTGGGCCACAACTAGTGGAAAGGAAGAGAACTAGAAAGCCTAAAGAATTCTCTAAGTCTAAGCACTTCTTCTACAGTAAGAAAGGGCACTTTAAGGAAACTGTAAAGAGTGGAATGAATTCCTAGCTACCAAAGGAAAAGGTATGGAACTCTTGGTGATAGAAGCTTGTTTAGTGAAAGATTTAATAGACTATTGGATCATTGATTCGGGAGTCATTAATCATGTTTGTGTTTCTCTACAGGGGTTCGAGAAGATGAAAGATCTTAGAGATAAGAGCTTATCATTGCAGGCTGGGAATGGGACAAGTGTGGTAGTTGAAGTAGTGGGAGATGTATATTTTTATTTTAATAATTTTAGGGAGATTATTTTGTACACATTCCATCGAGGAACAGGATAACTTGTCAAAAACCCTGATGGTATTCTCTAACCAGAATTCAGCTCTCTTAGAATCATCCTCGACACTAGCTCAGAATTCTTCAACCTCGTACTTACGGATCTTATGAATAAGAGGCTAACTAACTGGGATAGATTTCGTACTTTGAGGAATAACGGGAATTGGTTAGGGAACAAGAGGGGTGGAGGTTGCCGAGCAGCTGAGTTCGTCCGTAAGAACTCGGTGAACCACTCATTCATCAACTGGAAGAAGGCTTCCTTAGCCCCTCAAATACGGGCCTCGTACCACTCGAAGCTACTCCTGAACGGAGGCTTGAGCATTACTCTCTACTTCATTGGAATCAGCTCGGTTGGATGTCATTGTTATAGAAAAACATCTTTCAAAACTGTCAAGAGATATCACACTATCACAGGTTAAATAATGGCATGTATAGTTAGACTCGTATATGCTACGTTAGTTTGATAATTGACTAAATCGTAGCTTTAATACCATTAAATGTAACACCCGTAAACCAAATCTATCACCAGAACAAAGTTACGGAGTATTACCGAAGTTTACAATTTCAATGAACAAAAAATTCAAGCATTTCATAACATATAGCATTCATGTCAGAAACAAATCATAACCATGCATATTTTTCCTAATACGAGCCTTCGATGCCCAAAATACACCTTAGAAACAAATCGGGACTAAATTGGAAACTTAGAAAAATATTTCAGAAACATTTAAAATTTTTAAAGCTGTAGTGGTCACATGGCCAAGAGACACGCCTGTGTCTTATGCCATGTGGGCATTCAAAATAGGGACACACGTTCGTGTCCAAACCCGTGCCTGTGCTTGTGTAACTCACTGAATTGTGCCACACGGCCAAGCCATACGCCCATGTTGTAACATCTCGAATTAGGACCTAGTCGGAACAGTGGTTTCGAGACCACGAATCTGACGTAAGAAAATTCATTTTTATTATATTTTTATGGTCCAAAATTCTATGGAATTGTTTTTTTGAAAATTTCGTCCAGAAATTTTGACGTTTGGGCACTAAATTTAGTCAAAAGGACTAAATCGTAAAAAGTAAAAAAGTTGAGTTCTACATGCTAGAGGTGTTCAATTGTTATAAAATTTTAAATTGGAGGTCCTTAAATGGTAATTAGACCATTGGTTAATTTGTTGGCCAAAAATGGACATGAAATGGGTGAAATAGAATATTTTCAAGTTAAGGGCATTTTGGTCATTTAGTAATTAAAATGAATTAAAAACAAAATTAAAAGCCAATTTTGTCCATCTTTAACCCCATGGCTGAAACTTGCATGGAGAAGAGATAGCTAGGGTTTTCCAAGCTTCCAAGCTGGATTGTAAGTCCATTCTAGCCCCATTTTTAATGATTTTTATGTTTTTGAAATCCTCGTAACAAGATTTACCTATTCCTACCATTTATTTGATTTATGATAAAGGTATAGGGTTTAAACCATGTTATAAATTTATGCATTTTATGTTTAATGGTAGATTATGCATGTTTATGGTTGATGAAACGACTTTTACTAAGTAGTTTTCGGTGAAAACGCTAAAAAGCACTAAATTGTAAAAGTTATAAAATTTGTCATAAAAGTGTGATTTAGTGGAAATTTTTGGCTTCTATAGTTATGAAAATGATTTGGCTAGGCTTAAAGTGCAAAAAACTTGAATAAAAATCATTTTACGAGCCTAGAGGCAAAAGTGTAAATTTGATAAAGTTTAGGGGTAAAAATGTAAATATTTAAAAGTATGATTTTTGGGTCAATTTGAATAATGTGAATAATAAATGAGCTATATTTGAAATGTTAGATCAAGAAAATTGATATTCGAGCCTAAATCGGGAAAGTTCGAGATTATGGACTAAATTGGAATAGTTGGCTGTAATTGCATTTAAGGTAAATTCATGTGATTAAATAAGCATGATATTCCTGTTATTTTTGTTACACTTGAAATCTATTTTGCTATGGTTGTATTGATTTATATGTTAATGATATTGTGTATGGGAACGTAATGTACCCATGAAGTAATCGATAGCTCAAATGTCGATAACATGTGATGGGATGATTGAATATAATGGAAATTTGATGGAACATGATATTTCTTTGAAACTAGTAAGTTTGTATGTAAATAATATATCATTTTTAATTATGTTATAACATTTTGTTATTATATGAGATGTGGTTGTATATTGAATGATCACTTGATGTAAATTATGAATTTAAGTTGATTATGGATGGATTGGTAAAATGTTGAAAAGTGAGGAATTTCCCGATTGGACCTTTGGAATAGAAAAGATACGAATGATCCATTATGAGAACACATGTGTAGTACTATGTGTAGGCTACTATGTGTTTAAGATGGTTTTAGGTCACGAGTGTAGTACTAAGTGCAGGCTACTACGTGTACCAGATGGTTAGGTCGCATGTGTAGTACTAAGTGCAGGCTACTATGCATACTATACTAAGTGCAGGCTACTACGTGTACCAGATGGTTAGGTCGCATGTGTAGTACTAAGTACAGGCTACTATGCGTACTCGATAGCTTCGATCACATGTGTGGTACTAAGTGTAGGCCACTATATGTAAGAGACAGTTTTGATCACAAATGTAGTACTAAGTGTAGGCTACTATGTGCACCAAATAGCTTCGGTTACAGGGGTGGTAATATGTGCAGGCCACCGTGTATCTGTTATTATTCCGATGAGTTCAATGGGAAATTGACTAAGTGAAACTACATGTGATCATGTAATGACTAGTTTAATTGAACATGACTAAGTGATGAATAAGTGAAGGTATATGTGTATGAAAATTTATGAGCAATGTGCTCGATAGTTTAGCGAACTTTCGGTAAGATGGAATGGAGTAAGTGAGATTATGTAAGAGTGAAATTTGTAATAAAACAGTTTTGGACAGCAGTAGTTGTGTGATTTTGAAAAATCACCAAAAATGGTGGATATCGAATTAGAAGTTGAATAAGATATGAAATAAAAGCTTATTGAGTCTATTTTCACATAAAAGAAACGTTGAGAGCAAAAAGAATTTTGTATTCTATGATATTTGAATTTTCGTGAGACAGGGTCAGAATGATTTTGGAATCCCCTATTCTGACTTGGAAAAATCATTAAAAATTGTACAAATATAATTATGGGTTATAATTTACATTCTTAAAATTTTCGAAAGAAACAAATAGAAACATTATCCAAATCTTATACGAAGAGATAATTAATTTTTAGTGCAGAGGGGTCAGAACTATCAGACATCAAAATAGCGGAGAATTTAAAGAATAAACTGTACTTATTGGTTAATCCAAAAATTTTGAAAATTTTATGATAAGTATATACATGAGTCTAGTTTCAGGGAAAATTAGCAGATCTTGATTTAGAGTTTCGTAGCTCAAGTTATAAGTAACTGAGTGACTATGACTTCAGTAAACAGCTTAACTTGAATATAAGTAAAAGTGCAATTGTGATTATTTTACCTTGGAATCATGTTGTAAGAATTGATGGAATCATGTTGATAAATTGCTTATTATTTTCATATGGACTTACTAAGCTATATAGCTTACCCTCTCCTTTTCATTTCTTTAGTGTTGTCAGGTTAGCTCGGGGTTAGAGATCGTTGGAAGCAGCATCACACTATCGAGCTATCAAAAGTGGATATCAATAAGTCTTAAGCATCTTCAAGTGAGTGGCATGTATAGGAGCTTAGTTATTGATATGTGTTCTTATGATTTAGCCAAATGTATTAGCTTATATTAATTCATTGTATATAGCCATAAGATATGGCTTATAATGTTTTGGCTTGTAATGTAACAGCCTGAAATAAGGTTTAGTCGGAACAGTGGTTACGAGACCACAAATCCGAAGTAGAAATAATTATTTTATGACTATTTTAGAGTCCATGATATGTTTGAGTAATTGTGTGCAAATTTTGTTAAGTAAATTTTATTGATAAAGTGCCCAATTTTATTATTGGGATTAAATAGCATTAATTGCAAAATATGAGTTCTAGAATATAAGTACTTGTTTGAAATAGGGGTTTAAACTAGAGGTTTTTAAATGGAAAATAGACCATCATATTTTGGTATGGAAAAACTAACATGGAAGGGTAAAAATTGAAGGGTTAATAAAAAAGGCATTTTGGTCATTTGGGTGTTTTAAGGCATAAAAGACAAAATAAAAGCCCAAAAATTTGCTCATCTTCTTCATATGGCTGTCAAAATTTACATGACTCCATGGCTAGGGTTTCAAGCTTTTCAAAGCTCAATTGTAAGTGCATTTGAGCCCTGTTTTTAATGTTCTTCATATTTTTGAGATCCTAAAAGCTTAACCTTTCTATTTCTACCATTTATTTGCTTGAAAAATGAATTTTAAAAAAATTGACCCATGATAGATAATTGTGCATTTTGATGTTTAATGGTAGAATAAGGATGCTTGAGGTTAGGAGAACAATTTTTGTTAAGTGATTTTCGTTGAAAATGGTTAAAATGGGTTAATTAGTAAAAGTTGTTAATGTTTATAAAAGCATGAAATAGTGAGAATTTGAGGTTGCCATAGAAGAGAAAAATGTTCTGCATGTCTTAAATCTTATAGAAATCTAATAAATCTCAATTTTCGAGCCTTGGGGTAAATTCATAATTATGCAAAAGTTTAGGGGCAAAAATATATTTTTTTTCCAAAATATGTTTTAGGTCTGAAATGATTTGTACATTAATTAAATGAGTGAATTTCATCATGTTAGATCAAGAAAATTGAGATTTGGGCTTAAATCGAGAAAGTACGTGGTTAAAGACAAAAAGAGAATAATTAGTCGAAATTTCATTTGAGGTAAGTCTGTGTGATTAAATGAGCATGATATTTATGCTATTTTTATTATACTTGAAAATCTATCTTGTCATGATTGTATTAAAGTTTATGTTGATGATATTGTATATGAGAAAGTGATGTCAAATGTAAATGACATTTATGTGGATTGAATGCTTGGAGATTTGATGGAATATGATATTCCATTGAAACGAGTAAATTGTATGGAAATAATACAATTACATTGTTATTATTATATGTTGAATTGATATAGCATGAAATGCTTGATTGTGGAAAATAGAATGCATAATGATAATTGAGATAGTAGAATTCCCTTTTGAACCATAGGGAATAAATCGGATATTCATGCCATGACGTATGGGTTATTGTGAGCTAGTGTAAGACCATGTCTGGGACATGGCATCGACATTGAGACAAGTGCTAGTGTAAGACATGCTTGGGACATGCATTGGCCTCGAGATGTAAGCCAATGTAAGACATGTCTGGGACATGCATCAGCTACGAGATGTGTCAGTGTAAGACATGTCTGGGACATGGCGTCGGCCTCGATTTCGATAGTCAGTGTAAGGCCATACCCATGACACGGCATCGCCTTGATGGATGAGCCAATGTAAGACCATGTCTGGGACATGGCATCTGCATTATACCCTATGTTTGAGGTTTAGTGAATATCCGATAGCTTTTCAAACGGTTCAACGGTAAGAGTTACGATTTAAGTTAAATGAGAAAGGTTATGACCAAATTGTGAGTGGTATAGGTACTTATATGAAATTGATGAGATGTGAATTCAATTCATGTTATATGATTAGTAAGGAATAAATATGAGCATGTTGAGTAACACAGGTATGTATGCCAAGCTCATGAGAAATGATTTCAGTTTATGATGCACGTTTAGTGAAGATGTAAATAGGTAACTCATGCTTATGAGAATGATTTGTGATGACCTTGTGATTATAGGTCTATACTTATGATGTATGAATATGTAACCTTACCAATGTGGTGAAAATGAATTAATATGGTGTGATGAACGTAGTATCGTTAATTTACACTAAAACAGTTTTGGATAGCAGTCATATTCCAACTTTAAAAATCCACCAAAAATTGTGGAAATTGAGTTAGAGGCTGAATAAAATATGAAATTAAATCTTAATGAGTCTAGTGTCACATAGAAGAAATCGTGTAAGCAAAAGAGTTTCATACTATGAAATATTTTAGTTGTTGTGAGACAGAGTCAGAATGACTTCGAAATCCCTTATTCTGATTTGAGAAAATCATTGAAAATTGTAAAAAAAATATTTATGAGTTATAATTTATATTATTAGAATTATTTATGAGTCTATTTTCAATATAAATAGATGGGAACATCATCTGAGTCCCGTGTTATGAGATAAATAATTTTTAGTGAAAAGGAGTCAGAACTATCAGGCAGCGAAAAGGGGTAATTTTAAGGATTAAAATTTACTAATTGGCTGAACCAAAATTTTTGAAAATTTTATGGTGAGAAGATATGTGAGTCTAGTTTCAAGTAAAATTAGCATAACTTAATTTGGAGTTCCGAAGCTCCAGATATAAATAATTTAGTGACTGTGACTTGAGAAAACAGTTTGATTGGAACATGAGTAAAAATACAAATAGGGTTGTATTACCATGAGAAGCAAGTTGATAAGTTGCTTATTATTTTCATATGATCTTACTAAGCTATAAAGCATACTCCCTTCCTTTCCTTTCCTTTAGTGTTTTCAGGTTAGCTCGGGGTTGGAGATCGTCGGAGGCAGCATCACACTATCAAGTCGCTACCTTTGGAAAAAAAAATGAAGTATATATTAGAAATTTTCAAGTGAGTGGCATGTATAGGGATCTAGTTGATTGACATGCATTATTTTGCTTTGGCCAAATGTGTTGGCTTATATTGAGTTATATGTATATGGCCATGAGATGTGGCTCATATTGATTATGGCTTGTAAGCCTAGCTATTCATGCCATGTCTAATGTTTATAATGTGATTATGTTTGTTTGTCATGCATGGTTAGTAATATGACTTGTGTGTTGGATGTATGCTCTATGACCAATTGAGGTGATCATAGCCATGTAGCAATTTCACATTATAAAAACAACATGATAATGATTGAACATGAATGCTTGATGGATAAGTTGGTAACCATAGTATAATGGTAAGAGTGGTCGTGAAAATGACAAGTCTTATGATTGTGAAATAAGGAATCTAGGCTTGGTATTGCATGAGTAGATACATTACTTGTAAGAGCACACGTTAATGTTAAGGATATGTCTTAATAAAGAGTGTTTAATCACTAAAATGATGTCATGATTTGTGATTTTGATGTGCATAAGGTTGTAAGAGATTATGGGTAACATGAAGGCTTAGAAAATAGCCTAAGTGTTGGCTACACGGGCTGAGATACAGCTATATGTTTCAACCGTGTGAGAGACACGGGCGTGTGGCCTGGCTGTGTGGTTCAATGTACATGCTGACTGTAACACCCCAAACCTGGCCCAGAAGTTATGGCCAGATCCGACGTGTCACATTGAAGTTTTTAAGAAAACCCAAGCCTCTTTCAACGTCCTTCTTAGTGTTTTAAAATATAGTCTTTGCTAAGTTAATAAAGTGAATGGAATCTGTGCACCAGGTAGGTATCCGAAATAGAGGAGGTGAGCCTAGAAGGCTGCTTAAGTACCAAGCTCTTGATTGGATCCAATCCTAGACATGCCTACAACCATTGCCACACTTTGGTGCTAGGTTAGGTTTTGAGAAAAACGAGTTGGAATTCATTTAAGTAGATATTTTTGATAAACCGATTAATTGTATCGTTACGTTATTTTGAAAACAATTATCATTTTGGAAACACGCCCTAGGTCTAACTCATATTGTTATCAGAAAAATATAGGGTATAAGATAAAATAATCCCAGAAAAATAATTAAAACGGCCTTATTACAACCCAAAACCAAATAATAATATTAATAAGATAAAACTTATAAAGAAATAAATCAACTACTTATTGCAATTAAAAGAAACAAAAAGCAGTAAAGCGATGAGTGTGGTCATCTCGAGTCCTCATGACTCCAAACCATCTAAGCTTAGGGATTACCCGCATGATTAGAAGCGGGGTGAGTTTACAAAAACTCAATGTGTAATCCCAATAAAAAAAAGCGATAAATAACACGGTATCAAGTACAATGGGCCAAAGCCCTATTTAGTCTTGACATATATTTGGGCCGAAGCCTTTCGTTTAATGATTCATCGGGCGAAGCCTTTTCATAAATCATATCACTTTGGGCGAAGCCTTTATCAAACGGTATGGCCCTTAGGCCCATTTCAATATCACATGTAATGTCAATGAATGTATGCAAGCCCATTTCAATATCACATGTAATGTCAATGAATGTATATGCAAGCCCATTTGGGGAGACTACTCGACCCACCATCCGCTACTCTCCACCCGTACCAACCAAGCTCTCCATGTGGGGAATAACTCAACCCACCCAACCAAACCCTCTCTTTGGCGGCAAAGATAGCCGCTTTCATATAACTCTGGAGGCCTTGCCTCTTTTTAATAATCGGGGCATAAGCCCTTTTCGAATAAAGCGGGCGAGAGCCCTTTTAGCACTTCCTCCATCAATATAACCCATATCCCATGCAATATGTCATGTATCACGAGAATGTCATGCCCATATTTGAATCAAACAATCACAGCCAAGTCATTCATATCACCAACATATATTCACAATCAAATCCGTCAACCACACAGTCCAAGTCAGTCACTTGCCCACAAGGGCAAAACAGTCATTTTTCATATTATAAGGGTATTTTCGTAATTTTACCAAAAATCAGGGTTTTCCATGTTCATTACATTTGTCAATATTTCTGAGTGTTTAAACAATGATCCTTAACCCACTTATCAAATTCGGGCTTTTGGGCCCAAAACCCCTAATGGGCCCTACGAATGCTGATTTAGCCTACTAAGCCTACTTAACCCAAATTTTACCATAATACTAACCGTGTTAACATGCAACTTTTCCAAATTCCATTTTCTATCAATTTTACCCAAATAGGCCCATTTGGCCTAATTCCAGCCCATTGAGGCCCAACTTACCATCGTGCACAAAATTGAGTTCTTACCCGTTCCATCGATCCAAACACCGACCTTATTGTATTTACCGCATCTATACCCACACGCAACATTACAAGTTCCCAAAATGCCGGTATTTTAGCATTTCGGCTTCTCAAAGCAAATATTAATCTAAGCTACTACGAGGGTTAGTACACACACATTATGGGTTGAAGTTGAAACGTTTCCATAATCAATCACCTACGATAACCACCACCTGTCACTCAAACTTAACTAATCCAATATCAATATATGTAAATCCTAAGTACATCAGTCATACGGGACATAAGGGCATATTCGTCATTTTACCATACAAGGGTATTACGGTCACTTTACCCTACAGGGGCTTTACGGTCTTTTTACCTATTAGGGGTATTTTAGTCATTTCATCCTACAAGGGTGTTTTGGTAAATCTACAAACCAAGGGTATTTCAGTAATTTTGTAAACCAATGGTATTTCTATAATTTTTAGAAAGTCAAGGGTATTTTTGTAATTTTGTAAATCAGTGGTATTTTGGTAATTTTACAAATTGAGGGTATTTATGTAATTTCACAAACTAGTGGTATTTCGGTAATTTTACAAACTAGGGGTATTTTGGTAATTTTTCAAACTAGGGGTATTTTGGTAATTCTATCTTACAGGGGTATTTCAATAATTTCACAATCGAGGGTAAAACGGTAATTTTGTAAACTGAGGGTAAAATGGTAATTGTGTAAATCGAAGGTAAAACGATAATTCTATAAATCGAGGGTTCTTTGGTAATTTTACAAGTCGAGGGCATTTCAATAATTGGTAAACTAAAGTATTCTAAACAGGGATAACAATACAAATGGCCCTAAAGCCCATTCTCGGCCCAAATGGGCCCACACGCTCGTGTGACCCTTTTAGCCCAAATCTAGCCACGAATATGAGATTCACCTAGCCTAGTCCAATATTTACTACACAATCAAACAACTTATCCAATTGGGCCCGTAGGCCCATTGGGCCCACATAGCCCCTTTCGGCCCAAAGTAGCCATCCTACAGCTAGAGTAGTGAAAAATACACACCTGATAGGAGACTGGAGTTAATCCACGCTCCGAGCACTCTTAGCCGACGCCTAACCCAAACGAGCACGCCATACAGCGAAAGGGATCAGCCAAGAAAGGTACCTTTACTCTCCTCATGGTTCCCTCTATTTAAAGCCAGCTTCACAACCACTCTTATGTTAGCTTCCCGATGTGGGATCCCTCCAACATCAGAGTTTAAATTCAACACCAACTCTTGTCGCCCCCTGTTAGCAAAATAAATGCTCATTGCTTGCCCTGGGATTCAAACCCATGCCTCCCCTCAGATGCTCCACACGCTACTTGCCACTAAGCCACAAGGCTTTTTATGTCATGTTTTATCCCCAATTAATTATAAGGTCTAAAGGCCAAAGTCCAGGTTCCCTTAAAAAAACCAAAATAAATTGCAAGAGCCAAGGCTTGAACCCAGGCTCCCATAAAACCTTAATGACGCCACAACCACTAGACTACAAGCTTCCTTGTGTCATTTATTTAACACAATAATTTAAAAGCCCTCATCCAAGCATCCAGGTTTTTTTTTTCACTTAATACCAAAATTTTTGCTAAAGCCCAAGTTTGAACCCAAGATTTCTCTAGCACTTCTTAGGGCCATTAACCACCAAAGCAGACATTTAATTGTGTCATTTCATTGCACAATTAAATACCTATATACAACCTCCTTACGGACCCGCACTCAAGGCCCAATACTTCTAGGCCCAAATTCGGGGTGTTACACTGACGTCATAAACAGAGAGTTGCACGGCCTGATGACACGGGCATGCCAAAGGCACACGGGCGTGTCTCAATGTCCACACAGGCGTGTGACCCTATTTCATGAGAAAATTTTCTAAGTTTTCCTGAAACTTCTTAAAGTTCTCGATTTAGTCCCGAATCATTCCCGATGAATGTTTTGGGCTTCGTAGACCCAAATAAGGGACAACATGCATGTGTTTGAAAGGTTTTGTATTAAAAGAGATTTTATGGCCCGGTTTTTGCATGAATGTGTATGTTTAAGTCTGGTAATGCCTTGTACCCTGTTCCGACGTTGGACATGGATAAGGGGTGTTACATGTAAGCCTAATTATCCTTCCCACGTGTTGATGCTTTGTGATATGATTGAAATTTTATGGCCCAGTTTTACATGTATGTGCATGTTTAAGTCCGGTAATACCTCGTATCCTGTCCCAGCGTCAGACACGGGTAAAGGGTGTTACACATGTGCTAGGCCATGTAAGCATACTGACTTGCACTCTTTAAAAGATACGGGAGACACACGACCATGTCACTTGACACATGGATAAGATACACGCCTGTGTGGACGAAAATAGACCATTTTCAAAGCCATATTTCTCACCCAAATTGGTACCAACCTAAACACAACAATTTGCATATAACCAAGTCATAAATAGGCATCCAAAACTAGCCAAAATCAAGTTTATAACATGTAATATCACCACATACAACTAATATGTCCTTAGGCACCTCAAATGACAACTTAAAAACATGTCAACCAAGCATCCAAACTTACCTAAATGACCAAATACATATATCCATAATTGTACGAAAACTTATCATGTAGGTCACTTATCAACTTACCAAAACATACCAATATTTCCAAATGGTACCAAATATATCATTCTAACTAACCTCAATATACCTATAAGTTTTCCATAACAAAACACTAAATCACACCAAGGTATATAACATATCTTCTATGCAAATTCAAACCACATTTTACTTTCCATCATTCTACCATATCAAACACACATCAAATATGATAAGGCCACATATATATACACATCAAAACATATTAAACACAAGCCATATAAGTGGCTAAACTCAACAAAACACTTATATGCCAGCATTGGCCAAATTAACCTATACATGCCATTATAATCGAAATTAAATAACCAAAAGTAGCAAAAGAGTCGATGGACAGTGTGATATTGCTCCGACAAGCTTCCAACCAGAACGAGCTTCTGAATCACTATAAAACACGAAAAATAACACAAATTAAGCATTTAAGCTTAGTAAGTTCGTATAACATAGAATTCAACTTACCATCTAGTCACATTTAAGGTAAGCACACAAAGCATATCCAAAATCAATTTGGCCAAAAGCCTAAACACATATCCTCATCAACCATGTTAGTCATGTAATTCAAATAAATATCAAGAAACATGTTTGAGCTCAATAATAATCAAACTTCCATGTACATATAATTTCTACATCATGTATCCATATATCATGTACAAATCATTTTCATATATCTCATGTAAATACATGTGGTAGTTCGTATTGAACTCATGTAATCTCGTAACAGAACAATGCCCGTTGAACCATTTAGAATATCGTTGGATACGCGAGTAGTATACACGAGGTGTACTGAACTGTAATCCATCAATTCATGTACATGTATGCTTATACGAGCTATAAATGGTAAGCCCCTCCGAGCTGAATAACAATAAGCTCATACGAGTTGAGTATCAGAAAGCTCATAAGAGCTGAAATCGGTAACCCTAATGACATGTCATTTGTATCCTACGAATTCCTATGGTTCAAACGGGGCTCGGTAATTGTTGTACATCATCAGATATGCGATCAGTATTCATATATGATGATTACACACTTCTCAAACATATAATTCAATTTAGAACATATAAATATACAATTTAATTACACGAACTTACCTCGACGAATGTACTTAAATAAAAAGGCGACTAATCCGAGATTTTCTCTTTGCCTCGATCTAACTGCGTACGAGGTCTAATAGAATCTATACAATGAATTTAACTCAATTCAATATAATTTAAATTCAAAATAATTCAACACAAATTTTTGAAAAATTACCATTTTACCCCTATACTTTTAATTCTTTGCAATTTAGTCCCTAGGCTTGAAAAATGAAATTCATTCAATATTATCCCTACCCAAGCCTAGCTAAATTATAAACATGTTTATAGCAGCTCATATATTCCACAAATTTACCACACAATTTATCACATTTTTCCATTTAACCCCTAATTGATAATTTTATCGAAAATTCCTTTACAAAAGTTGTTTATCTAACAACAATCATTCATTTTCTACCATTAAACTTCAAAACCCTAACATGCTCATCAATGGAAAAACTCAAATACTTTAACAGTTTCACAAATTAGTCCCTGGGCTAGCTAGATTAAGCTACAACGATCCCAGAAACATAGAAATCACTAAAAACGGGACAAAAATCACTTACCAATTGGATTTTCAAGCTTGGCCAAACCCTAGCTCTGTTTTCTTCAAGTTAGAATCGGTTATGGTGTTTTGGAGAAGATGAAATCAACAAAAAAATTGTTTTGTTTTATTAATATATCATTTAATTACCTAATTTACTTAATTAACCTTTATAATATTTAAAAATTACAAAATTGCCAAGCCATTATCATCCACTAACATATTAATGGTCTAATTACTATATAAGGAGCTCCACTTTGAAGTCCTATAGCTATTTAATACATTTAGCTTTTAGAACACAACTTTTGTACTTTACGCAATTTAGTCCTTTTTATAAAATTGAGCATGTAAACAGTAAAATTTCTTAACAAAATTTTTATATGGTATCTCTATCATGTAGTAGACCATAAAATAATAATAAAATAATTTTTTTTCTAACTTTGAATTTGTGGTCCCGAAACCACTGTTCCGATTTCACTAAAAATAGGTTGTTACATTCTTACTGTCCACTGCATTTGAAATGAAAAAGAATAACAATTATGTTTTCGTCCTTATGGGATTGGCCTACTTGAAATGTTCCAACTTTGTTGTGCCTACTTTCTTTGACTCATCCTCAACAGCTTAAACAGTCGTAACAGCCAAAACTGAGTAAGGGCTTTCTTTACTGACCAAGGGAAATGTGTCGGCTTACCTCCCTACTTGAACTGACTCAACTATTGATGGTACTGTTTCGAAGTGAGGGATGGTGTGACAGCCCTATTTTGACCCTAGTTGGGAAGTGGTTTCGGAACCACAAAACCGAGTCATAAAAATAATTAACCTATTATTTTATGCTTATTATATGTGTAAATGCATGTGTGAAAGTTTCATGCTTTGATTTTGTCATTTTTATGTGAAATTTATTAAATAGGACTTATATGAGACATTTTGAAATATGATAGGTTATTTTTGTAGAGGCCAAATAATTGATGATGTAAATAAGTGGATTTGCATGTCAAATATCTCACTTTAGTTATAGTGGACGGCCATGATAATGATGGTAAGTAAAATATGTGTTGTATAATAATATTATATGGTAACGGTTTAATTTATGAAATAAAAAAAATTTTAAGTAAAATAAGAAAGGATAATAGAAAAACAAAAAGGTTGGTTTCATCTTCTTCCTTAGTAGCCGAACTTTAAAGAAGAAAAGGGGATGTAGCATTCGGCCATCTTAAGCTTAAAACAAGGTTAGTAATTCATGTTAGATTTTGAAATTTTAGCTTATTTTAAGTTAGTTACTAAGTTCCTTACTTAGCCCATGTTAAAATTTTGGATTTGGGTGGTGCATGGAGCATTCGGCCATGGTTGTTAATGAAGAGATTTGATTATTTTCTTTATTTTTTGATGAATAAATGTTGATGAGAGAAGTTTGATCTAGTTAAAAATTTAATTTGATAGTATTTATATGTGTAATAGCCGAACTTAGACTTGCTTAGTTACTTGAATAAATGTTTTGTATTTAAATGCTAGAATGTGAGTATTGCCGTTTAGATGATTTGAAAAGAATAGGGTAGATGTTTGAATGTCTAAAGGTTCGATATTGTACATGAATTCTAATGGTATGATTTTGTAAACGCCGAATGAGCTATAGGAGGTGTGGATGACTTTTATGCATGTGAGAGTGTGTATGCCATTTAATTGGTGACATTCGGCATTTCTTAATTAACATTAGAGATGAGTGCATGAAAGGCTAGAATTTTTAAGGTGGGTTATGACCTTGATTAGAGCAAGATAGGATCGGCCATGAGCATGATTAAATGGTTCGGTCATTGTTTGGCATAGGTGACCATACTGATTTATTTGTTATAAATGAAGTCAATTGAAATGGTTTTGATCAACTTGTGATTTGGCAATTAAAATATAAATAACCATACCTGTAGAATTTATTAAATATATAATTTGTCTTAACGTATACATGCCTATAATTATAAACTTAATAATGCCTAGTAATGTGTTCGGTTGTGCATGAGTAGGGAATATATATGGTGTTTAAATAGCTAGTTAAATGTTCATATAGGTGCACTTGTTGAGAAGATGAAATCGGCATGTGTATTTGTGAAAATGCCAAATGTGAACATAGATAATAGTTGAGTAATGTTTGTGTTTAAAATGATGGAATGGAATGGATGTTTTAAATGTGTTATGAACAATTATAAGTTAAATTAAGGTTTACTAAATTACCTTTGTCATTGTCGAATATGTGCTTAATTAAAGAAGAATTTGTGGTTGAATATTTTAAATGATTTAGATAGTTATAAATTAAGTCGAACCTTGGTAAAATTGAATAATTGTGGCTTAATTGTTTAATGGCAATTGGCTATTATGGTGAAATGTTTTTAATATTTAGTTGCTAGTGTTTATACATGTGTTAGCCGAATTTGAACTTGAATAATGATTTGAGCATGATGTATTGTATTGAGATTATGCTTAAGTGAAATTATAGATATATGTGATGAAATTGATTGGTGATATACATGTTTAAATAATATGAATGCAAAGAGTTGTGAAAGAGTAAATTGTAGTAAATCTGCTTGGGACAGCAGCTGTAACGTGATTTTGGAAAATCACCATAAATTGTGGGAGTGAAGTTAGAAGATTTATAAATTATGTAAATAAAGATTAATGAGTCCAGTTTCAAATGAAATCAACGAGAACATATTTTGACTTCTGTACAATTAGAAATTTTTTTCGTAGGAAAGGGTGGTCAGATTAGTCAAACAGTGAAACAGGGGAAACTTTAAGAAAAATCTGGTATTTATTGGCCAAACCAAAAATTCTGAAAATTTTATGGATAAAAGATATATGAGTCTATTTCTTGGGAAATTTTACGGCAATTGATTTGGAGTTTCGTAGCTCTAGTTATAAATAATTTAGTGACTATTGCTCAGGAAGACAACTTATAGTGAATTTGTGATTATGTGGCAAACATTGATAAAAATTTGTTAATGATTTGCTTATTGTTTTCTTATAAACTTACTATGATCTATATGTGTGAAAGTCGAATATATATATACATATTATATTTTTGAAGTAATGCTTGAATAGTTGAATAATGACTAGTTCAAAATTGTTGAATTTAAGCTCAAGAGCAAAGAGGGTCGAAGTTGGATAGGGGAAAGGAGAAAGTAATTGAGTAGCCTTTCCACAACCGTTCAAGGATATCCGAGGTAAGTTTTGAATAGTCACATTTAGTACGTAAATGATAATGTCTTGATATGTGTATGATAACTGTACTGCAATCTATTGATTCTATTTGAATATATTTGAGTGACAAATAATTTATGTTTAAGGCTTAAAGCTGAATAGACATTAGAAGTTAAGCTTGGAAAGTAAAATGGACATATATTCTTATGTATGTTATTGAGCCAAAAGTTAGATGAATGGTGCCCATGTTATGCTACTATTCGAATGAAATAAATGAACTATGATTGTGAGGTGTTATGTGGATTGAATTTTCTTGCGAATAAGTATGCATGACATTCAGTGAATTATATCCGGACTTAAGGTCCGCAGGCTATGTGCTGGAATTATAACCGGACTTAAGGTCCACAGGCTACGTGCTGGAAATATGCCCGAGCTAAAGTCTCGCACGCTTCGAGCTGGTATTATACTGGGTTTAAATTCCCGCAGGCTTGTGCTGGTAATTAGTTTCAAGTTCTAAGACCTGACAGGCTTAATGCTAGTAAATTAAGTAAGATTACGATATTGAATGTTCGCAGTAAACCATCGTTGAGTAAGTACTATACATTTAAGATGTTCAGGTACGTATTACTTATACATCGGTGAATTGATTTTGAAGTGAATCATTAGCATCAAGGAAGAATATATATATAAATGTGATTGATGGTTATATTTGCGAATATGAGAATGATTTAATCAGTCATGGTATATTTGTATATGAATTATATGTTAAAATTACTTTATGTACTCATGTACATTCAGTCAATGGTTTTGTGAATTATTAGTATTAAAGAATGATACTTAAGTGTGAATGATTGCTATATCTACGAGTAAAACAATGACCTATTCGGTCAAATGTTGTTAATATATGAGATTTTTATTTTATTTAAATGCATCGTATGAACTTTAAGTAACAGAAAAATATGTGCTGAGAATCTATGTTTATGTTTATGTGTATTCGGCCATGAAGCAATTTGAATTGAGAATAAGTCTGTTTAAATGAATGTTTTGATTTTTGATAAGTCTTTAATTGTTTGTGATGCTTAAAACTTACTAAGCTTTGAAAGCTTACTCTGTTCTTTATTTTTCTATTTTATAGATTGTTGATTTTGGCCACCGACTCGGGGATCGTCAGCAGTTCATCACACTATCGATCTTTTTGGTACAGTTATATTTTGGACTCGATATGGCATGTATAAGTTAGGCTGATGATAACGATGTTTGGAAATTGTAAATATTTTGGCCATACGATATTGGCGTATAACTTAAATATCAGTATGTATTTCAACTCGATCTCTGCTTATGTTTATTGACATTGTGATACGAACCGTCTCGGGGAGAGTCGAGTCGTATGTAGATTGCCCGATCGTCTACGAGAAGTTACGTTAGGTTTAGTTGAGTTGAAGGAATGGTCGAAGTAGAAAGAGGGGTACGAACAGAATGGTAGGAACAAAATGATAAGAACAAAGGAATATGAACAAATTGGTCGGTTTTGGTATGTTTTGGGTAAGAAAGAACTGGGATCGAACAAAGAAGGCAAACAAGAACCAATATCGATTTGGTATCGACCCGTTATTTATATGCGCTTTTTGGTTCGGTTTAGGTTTGGTAGAAGGAACCTCGACCCACTATCTTTCAAGATAGGAACCTCAGTTTAGTTTGGAACGCCACACTACAAGTAGTGATAAGTTCGGAATCGACAAAGAACACAGTTAACACAACTAGAATGCTAGGAACGCCAAACGAATCTTTGAACGAAATATAAGAAAAGTTTGCCTCACAATTTCGACAGCATAACATTAACAAAAGTTTCAAAAGTCCCCTTACATAGAAATTGAACAAGTATTTATAGGCCTAATAGTTTAGGTAGCCGGTTGGCCTTTCATACTTACACATTAATTAAAGAAAATTCTAGAAAAATGACCCTTAATGTGCATGTCTAGATTCGACTATGGTAATAGGAAATGAATGAATCTTCATGCTTAAGAAAACACAAAGTGAATGCATGATGTCCAATGGTCACTTGTGAGATTCAGCCAACCTTGTTAAATGAAGCAATGTTTGGCCAAAAAGTATGAATTAATTGTGGACACTCCAAGGGCCATCATGTGTGTGAAAACCGAATGTTGAAGAGTCTTCTAGTGTGAACAAGGTAAACCGAATAGTCTTGCCATGTGAACATAGGTGTGAATGAATTAAGGAGAGTCATGGGGAAGCTAATCGGCCAAGCTATCTTTATGTATGTGTGAGTGTCCTTTGGCTGAATGGTCACCTTGCGAAATGAAGAGATAGCACACTATACATGAATGGAAACATTCATGAACCTTGAAGACATTGAATATGGTCATGCATGCACTTAGCCGAACATGCACCTAAGAGATTCAAGTCCCCCAACCGTCCATGCACCTTTCAACATTCATGCTTGCTTTTAATCTCCATATGTCCATTGTGTTCCTACAAGAAATGTGAACATAATTAATTCAAACTAATGTGAACACAAATATCAACATTAAATTCGGTTATGACAAATTTAATTATCATCAATAAACACTTTTAAGACATACTTAATTATAACTAATGTGAACTAATTTAATATGTAGGATATTAATTAACTAATTATTGAACTTATTAAAAAAAAGTCAATAGTAGTCAAATGAATTCAAAGGGAACTCCACGAGCTGATGTTTAATTCAAGAGCTAAACCAGTGGGCTTAAACTCGTGGTGATAATGAGTGGGTCAGTGTGTGGGCGAGAATGAGCTAAATCCGAGCTAATGAGCTGGTGTAGAGCTACATGGGAGCTAACTTGAGTTGAAGGTGAGCTCGGTGAGCAGAACTGAACTTGTAGAAGGGTTTGGCATGGATTCCCAAAATTGCCACCAGCTAGTTCGGTAGGTCTAGTATTGAAATCATCCCACATTTGCTGAACTAAAGCTATGATAGATTCTTTAAATTATTTTACACGAGCCCTTGTGATCGGCCCTTAAGGTAGCACCATCGGATCTCGGCTTGGAACTGACTTATAGGAAACCGTGATCGTATCATCCTCCCCCTCTTGAAAATGACTTGTCCTCAAGTCAGTATCTACATCGAAAGGAGTCAAGTCAGAGACATTAAAACTAGCACTAACATTGTACTCACCCGGTAAGTCAAGCTTATACGAATTTTCATTGATTCTCTCGATGACTTGGAAGGGGCCATCTCCTCACGGTAACAACTTAGATCTTCGTTGAGCCGGAAACCTTTCTTTTCTCATGTGCACCCAAACCCAGTCTCCGGGTTCAAATACAACTCTTTTTCGCCCTTTGTTGGCTCGTTGAACGTATTGCTCGGTTTGAGATTTAATATTCTCCCGAACTTTTCTATGTAGTTCCTTGACAAATTCAGCCTTTTTCCTTACATCTGTATGAACAAATTGATCAATAGGAAGAGGTAATAAATCAAGAGGAGTAAGAGGATTAAATCCATAAATAGTCTCAAAAGGAGAGAATTTGGTTGCCGAGTGAACAGAGCGATTATAAGCGAACTCGATGTGGGGTAGGCATTCTTCCCACGACTTGAGGTTCTTTCGTACCAACGCTCGCAACAAAGTTGACAAAATTCGGTTTACCACCTCGGTTTGGCCATCTGCCTGGGGGTGACAAGTGGTTGAAAACAATAATTTCATTCCAAGTTTTCCCCATAATGTCCGCCAAAAATGACTTAAAAACTTTGTATCTCGATCGAAAACGATCGTTCTCGGTAATCCATGCAGTCGTACAATTTCCCTAAAAAACAAGTTAGCAATATGCACAGCGTCATCATTTTTAGCACAAGAAATAAAATGTGACATTTTAGAGAATCTATCGACTACAACAAAGATTGAGTCCTTCCCTGTCTTAGTTTTTGACAATCCAAGAATAAAATCCATAGAGACATCGGTCCACGGGGTGTTGAGAATGGGAAGTGGTGTGTAAAGTCCATGAGGTTGGACCTTCGACTTAGCCTGTTTACAAGTTAGGCAGCGTTCACAGATCCGCTCCACGTCTCTCCGCATTCGCGGCCAATAAAAATGTTCATAGAGGGTCGACATCATCTTGTTTATTCCAAAGTGTCCCATAAGGCCACCACTATGCGCCTCCAACACAAGTAACTCTCGAATGGAGCCTTGTGGTATACACAACCTATTTTCCTTAAAAAGAAACCCTTCGTGCCTGAAAAATTTTCTCAAAAGGCCCATTTTCACAAACAGCATATATATTTTTCCAAAATCCTCATCATTAGCATACAACTCTTTCATATGATAAAAACGAAGTAACTTAGAATCAAGAGTAGTCAATAAGATATATCTCCGTGACAAGGCATCAGCCACTACATTTTCTTTACCTTTCTTGTATTTGATGATGTAGGGAAATGATTCTAAATACTCGACCCATTTTGCATGTCGTTTGTTGAGTTTATGCTGACCTTTAATAAACTTAAGTGCTTCGTGATCGGAATGAATCACGAACTCCTTGATCTTAGATAGTCTTTGCCAAGTTTCAAGTGGTCGAATCAAGGCATACATCTCTTTGTCGTATACCGGATAATTGAGGGAAGCGCCACTTAATTTCTCGCTGAAGTACGCCACCAGTCTTCCGTCTTGGGTCAACACAGCCCCAATCCCTACACCTGAGACGTCACACTCAATCTCAAATGTTTTAGTAAAATCTGGGAGGGACAAAAAGGAGCTTTCACAAGACATTCTTTAATCAAATTAAATGATCGTTCTTGATCTTCAGACCAGTGAAATGCAGAGTTTTTCTTAATTACGCTTGTTAAGGGTGCTGCAATGGTACTGAAATTGGGCACAAATCGACGATAGAAGCTCGTCAATCCATGGAAGCTTCGAACTTGGCTAATGCTCGTCGAGCGTGGCCATTCCTGAATCGCTCGAACTTTTTCTTGATCCACCTCTAAACCGTTGGCATTCATGACATAACCTAAAAACACAACTTTATCAGTGCAAAATGAACACTTTTTGAGATTAGCATACAATACCTCTTTTCGTAAAGTTTCCAACACCGCTCGTAAATATGGTACGTGCTCCTCTAAAGTTCTGCTGTAAACCAAGATATCGTCAAAGTACACAACACAAAATTTACCAATAAATGCACGTAATACATGGTTCATCAATCTCATAAAAAAAATCTTTGGGAGCATTTGTAAGGCGAATGGCATTACCAACCATTCGTACAAACCCAATTTCGTTTTGAAGGCCGTTTTCCATTCATCGCCTTCTCTCATTCGTATTTGATGATAGCCACTTTTAAGATCGATTTTCGTGAAAATTCGGGCCCCACTTAACTCATCAAGCATGTCATCAAGACGAGGTATCGGGTGTCGATACTTGATCGTGATTTTGTTGATGGCGCGACAATCCATGCACATCCGCCACGACCCATCTTTCTTGGGTACAAGTAACACCGGTACCGCACAGGGACTTAAGCTCTCTCGGATGTATCCTTTGTCTAGCAGTTCAGTAATTTGCTTTTACAATTCCTTCGTTTCTTCAGGATTACTCCGGTTAGCAAATCGGTTGGGTAATGCAGCTCCGAGTACCAAATCTATTTGATGTTCGATGCCTCAGATAGGAGGCAGCCCACTTGGTATTTCATCCGGAAATATGTCTTCAAATTTCTGAATCAAAGACAGTATAGAAGCAGGCAAGTTTTTAGGTAATTCATTAGTATTCAACAATGCCTCTTTGTACATAAAAACATACATAGGCTGTCTCAAAAACATCGCTCGCTGGATATCACTAACCCTCGCAAACACACTCATTTTTCCACTTTCTTTTGCCTCTCCACCTTTTTCTTGTTTTTGTTTCTTTTCATTTTCTCTCGCATTTTTAACCTTTTCTCTCTCTTTTTCCTTAATTTTATCTTTTGCACTCTTTTCTTTTTCTCTCGCTTGTTGCACTGAAAGTTTAAGTTTTTGTTGATCCTCGTATACTTGCTTCGGAGTGAGGGGTGCAAGTGTCACGTTCTTGCCAAGATGTTTGAAGGAGTATCTATTAGTGTAACCGTCATGCATCACTCGTCGGTCGAACTACCATGGTCGTCCTAAAAGTAAGTGGCCCGCGTGCATCGGCACTACATCGCATAATACTTCGTCGGAATACTTCTCGATGCTAAAGGACACTAGGACTTGTTTTGTCACTTTGAGTTCCCCGCCATCGTTAAGCCACTGAAGCTTGTAGGGGTTCGGGTGCTTGGTGGTCGACAGCCCCAACTTTTCTACCATGAGGGTGCTTGCCATGTTTGTGCAACTCCCTCCATCGATTATGATGCTACACACTTTCCCTTGCACTTGACATCTCGAATGAAAAATGTTCTCACGTTGTTGTTCGTCTTCCACACTTTGAAGACTTAGGCTTCGCTTAACAACGAGTAACTCGCCTTCAACGGGTTATTCTAAGCCCTCCTCGAATTCAAAATTTGATTCAGGCTCGTTCTCTTCCTCGTCCTCCGTTTCAATCTCGCCGTCGGCCCTTATCACCATGGTACGTCTATTCGAGCACTGACTCGCTATATGTCCACAACCAAGACATTTGAAGCACTTTATGTCCCTTAAACGGGCGGTGGAACTTTTAGGAGCCTTACCTTTACTTAACTCGGCAATTGGCTTATTCGCCTTAGATATTGTTGAGGAATCCTTTGCTCGATTTGTTGGAGAACCCTTGCTTGTACTTTGGCCCCACTTAGAAGGATTGGTATTAGGATAAGCTCGGATGGTACCTTTTCGCTTCAACTGCTTCTCCACTTTGATAGCCATGTGGACCATGTCCACAACCTCAATGTAATGTTGCAGTTCTACGACATTTGCAATCTCTCGGTTAAGTCCCACTAGAAAGTGAGCCATTGTGGCTTCTCGATCTTCTTGTACATCGGCACGGATCATAGCCACTTCCACTTCTTTATAATAATATTCCACACTCTTCGTCTCTTGGATGAGATTTTGGAGTTTTTGATGCAACTCCCGATGATAGTAGGATGGAATGAATCGTCATCGCATAACCGCCTTCATTTTGGTCCAAGTGGAAATGGGATGTTCTCCATTACGCCTCCGGCTAGTGGCCAACTGATCCCACCATATCATTGCGTAATCTGAGAATTCAATTGCTGCGAGTTTGACTTTCTTATTTTCAGAGTAGTTATGACATTCGAACACTAGTTCGATTTTCTTCTCCCACTCAAGGTATGCCTCGGGATCAGACTTTCCTTGGAAAGGAGGAATGGAGAGTTTGATATTCTTCAAGTCATCATCTTCCTGCCTTCGATCTACTTGTCCGCGGTTTCGGGGACGTCTCCTTTCTAGGCTTATGTTAGACCCTTGATCGCTTTCATCTTCACTATGTTCGTTAACATCATCATCTTGAACCCTTGGTTGTCTTCATCGTTGATTGGGCCCTTCACGTCTCTGCCTAGCAACTTCAGGATAGTCATCGTGTTGTCTTTGGGCCTCGACTTGGTAGAGTCGATCTTTAAGAGGATTAAGCCTTCGATCAAGTAATCGTTCCATCTCACGCAAAAGGGCTTGCATTTGCAAATCCGGAACGTTTCTGATTGGTTGTCGTCCTTGTTGTTCTTCCATGTTTTGTCCACTATTTTGGGACATCTATTCGTTTTGTCCACTATTTTGGGACATCTATTCGTTTAAAATATCCTCACATCAAATCCTCTCGATTCGCTCAAAAAGAAAGAAGTTGATGACACTCACACTCGTGTTTACACTCTTAGTTCGGCTTTTACCTCCCCTCAAATGTGCTCACGCTCTCTTGCCTTTTACCTCTCTTTACTTTTCTCGTAATTTCGTAAGCAGATTCGTTAAGGCTTAGTCCTTGGTCTAGGTGGTCGGCTCAAAAGGAATAACAAGTGATTGATGTATTCGGTTTAGGGTAGGCTGAAAGAATAGGGAATTGGGTTAAAAGTGTGGTGAATTAGGGAGAGTAGAATAGAAGAAGGATCGGGAACTATATCAGATCAAAGCTTGACGATCAAATAACAATTGAATTGCATAAAACATTTTTTTGTACTATATCGACAAACTAAATACAATAGAAACACTTTTGTACACGATTTTTTTTATACTTTTTTTTTCGAATCCTACCTCGGTAATGCTCCGCTTCGAATGTCTAAGGTTCTCATTTTAGGTAGCTCTATTACCAGATGATACAAATCGTCTCGGGGAAAGTCAAGTCGTATGTAGATTGCCCGATCGTCTACGAGAAGTTACGTTAGGTTTAGTTGAGTTGAAGGAATGGTCGAAGTAGAAAGAGGGGTACGAACGGAATGGTAGGAACAAAATCATAAGAACAAAGGAATATGAACAAATTGGTCGGTTTTGGTATGTTTTGGGTAAGAAAGAACTGGGATTGAACAAAGAAGGCAAACAAGAACCAATACTGATTTGGTATCGACCAGTTATTTATATGCGCTTTTTGGTTCGGTTTAGGTTTGGTAGAAGGAACCTCGACCCACTATCTTTCAAGATAGGAACCTCGGTTTAGTTTGGAACGCCACACTACAAGTAGTGATAAGTTCGGAATCGACAAAGAACATAGTTGACACAACTAGAACGTTAGGAACGCCAAACGAATCTTTGAACAAAATATAAGAAAAGTTTGCCTCACAATTTCGGCAGCATAACATTAACAAAAGTTTCAAAAGTCCCCTTACATAGAAATTGAACAAGCATTTATAGGCCTAATAGTCTAGGTAGCCGATTGGCCTTTCATACTTACACATTAATTAAAGAAAATTCTAGAAAAATGACCCTTAATGTACATGTCTAGATTCGGCTATGGTAATAGGAAATGAATGAATCTTCATGCTTAAGAAAACACAAAGTGAATGCATGATGTCCAATGGTCACTTGTGAGATTCGGCCAACCTTGTTAAATGAAGCAATGTTTGGCCAAAAAGTATGAATTAATTGTGGACACTCCAAGGGCCATCATGTGTGTGAAAATCGAATGTTGAAGAGTCTTCTAGTGTGAACAAGGTAAACCGAATAGTCTTGCCATGTGAACATAGGTGTGAATGAATTAAGGAGAGTCATGGGGAAGCTAATCGGCCAAGCTATCTTCATGCATGTGTGAGTGTCCTTTGGCCGAATGGTCACCTTGCGAAATGAAGAGATAGCACACCATACATGAATGGAAACATTCATGAACCTTGAAGACATTGAATATGGTCATGCATGCACTTAGCCGAACATGCACCTAAGAGATTCAAGTCCCCTAACCGTCCATGCACCTTTCAACATTCATGCTTGCTTTTAATCTCCATATGTCCATTGTGTTCCTACAAGAAATGTGAACAGAATTAATTCAAACTAATGTGAACACAAATATCAACATTAAATTCGGTTATGACAAATTTAATTATCATCAATAAACACTTTTAAGACATACTTAATTATAACTAATGTGAACTAAATTTAATATGTAGGATATTAATTAACTAATTATTGAACTTATTAAAAAAAGTCAATAGTAGTCAAATGAATTCAAAGGGAACTCCACGAGCTGATGTTTAATTCAAGAGCTAAACCCGAGCTAGGCTTAAACTCGTGAGCTGATAATGAGCTGGTCCTTAGCTGTGGAACTGAGAATGAGCTAAATCCGAGCTAATGAGCTGGTGTGGAGCTACATGGGAGCTAACTTGAGTTGAAGGTGAGCTCGATGAGCAGAACTGAACTTGTAGAAGGGTTCGGCAGGGATTCCCAAAATTGCCACCAGCTAGTTCGGTAGGTCTAGTATTGACATCATCCCACATTTGCTGAACTAAAGCTATGACAGATTCTTTAAATTATTTTGCACGAGCCCTTGTGATCGGTCCTTGAGGTAGCACCATCGGATCTCGGCTTGGAACTGACTTATAGGAAACCGTGATCGTATCACATTGTGAATGAGATAATTAAAAGTTTAGTTCGATAATACCTCTTAGCCTTAATCCGGCGATCGGATTCGAGTTAGGGGTGTTATAGATGGTTCCGAGTTTCCTTTCTTTGGTAGACCTACATTATTCATTCGAAAGAGGGTAAGTAGATGAAGATGCAGGAATTGGGGCAGGGACTTAGCTGACTTTCCTTTTCAGATGTTGCTTATCCAAGCTTGGGAATGGGTTAAGCTGGCTCATGCCTTTTGCTCTTTTGGTCTTTAGTGACCCGAGTGAGAAGCTCTTCTTTCTAGAGCCTATATCTTGATAGTAGAATTAGCTTAGCAATTAGCAGTGGGAAGAGTCTATTCTATAGAGAAGCCTTAGGTCAATTGGACTGAATGTGGTATGGCAGCAATAGCAAAAGGGCACATTAATTAGTAAGGCAAGCTATAAGAATAGCACTCGAAAATCTCTCTAAAATAAAAGCCCGAAAGTCAATAGACTGAGTGACTGTGGTTAGGTAGCTGTTAGTAAGAAGCTCCGGTTCACAAAAGGAAAGAAACAAGGGATGATAGGCACTAAGAAGGATGGTAAAATGATTTCTTTACCTAGGGCTCTTTTAGAATTAAATCGAAGTTGTGGATAATGGATTTAGGGGTGGTGAATACCAAAAAAATCTCTTTATTAGGAGTACAGGCTCCTGGCTATTACTGAAGCCGTGAAAAAGAATATCTAGCAAAAGTTTTCTTAGTCACTGATAAAGAAAGTAAATAAAATAGGCTTGAATGTGGTATGAAAGAAATAGATCTTAGTGCCTTAGACGACTTATAGTTCAATTTTTTCTTTATAAAGGATCTTGATATTATGAGTTTGACTTCATCTTCCTCTTTTCAACTGCCAGTGCTCTTGATCAACTTTCAAATAAAAAAGGTCAGTAAAGCTATATAAACCATTGGAAGAGAGAGGAAGACTAATATGGATGCCCACAGCTAGCCTTTCAGCAAAAGGCGGTTTACTCTCTTCGGCAGGCCGGTAAGCAGGTGGGACCCCTCGCACCATCATGACATAGGTCTGAAATACCGAAGAATGGCAATTCTATAAGAGTATCTAAAAATGCAGCAGCAGTAGCTGTTGTTTGCTGAAGTGCTACCGTCTTGTTGACATCTACTATTAAAGTCTCGCGCAAGAGTGAAGCAAGCTTTACCTGACCGGTATGATGCAACTGAAAAAGGTAAGTTAGTTGGGCGCTAGCGCGGCCCGCTTCGCTTTTGTTGCGGAGCTCACTGCTTTTCATTTTGATAGGAGTAGGTGCTTGCAGGTAGAGAACCATCCCCCTAACTTGAATCGTGGAAGGTCCATAAGCAGTCCATTAGCTGTCTATCTAGTGGAAAATTGCATAAATAAAGTTGTCTGTCCTATAATCTAGATGTAGGAACGTCTCCGTTATGTTATCGTGTAAGTAAAGAGAATGTTGCCTATTCGTTATAAGCCTTCGATGCCTTTCTCATTTGAAGTTGGTGTAACAATACTCGTAGCCCCCCGGGAGACTTTATTCCAAGTCTTCCATTACTCTGTCTCAATGTCTGTTGTATCGAGTGAAAAGGTTGTGCGTGCTTTCAAAGCTTTCGATTCACCTTACCTTGGAAGCTAAGCTTTCTTATCTTATAGCCAAGTATTGTAGCGAGGGTAAGGGGTTGGATGCGCATTGGCTTCTTTTGCTATCATCCAAAGCTACCTTCGGGGAAGTCCTACCAGTCGTCTAAGGAAAAACTCCTTGCCCGACTCAATTCTTGCTCGTGTTCTACTGGTAAAAAAGTAGGAAATGGAGTCTAGAACATTTCATAAAGTATTCTGCCCAGTTTAAAGACAGCTACCCAATACTCGAGAGATCCTTTCCCAGAACCCATACGTGTTCTGTAGGTCTTATCTTAATGTGTTTGTCTGGAAATATACGTAACCATATTTTTCCACCATGGTGTACATTTCATGTCATTGCGTGATGCCTCACTTCTATTTGTTTAGATGTAATCCAAGTAGGTTCAAGTGCTTGAAGAGCATATCTACCAAAACAAATTCGATTACCTCGATAAGATATCCCCGTCATTCTTCCTCTATGTTGTTTAAGAAATCAGGTTCTTTTGGGGTTATAGTTGATGGTTGTTTATGAATTCCATCTCTACTACAGAACTAGACATGCGAGTTTCTTCTCATCCAACTCCTCACGAAAAAAATGACTAAAAATATATTTTATTCTTAATCTTAAGATATACAGGCAGTTAATGAATAATTGAATCTTGGGATTCTTTGCTTTGCGATTTTATCTGATTTAGAAAATAAGTGTTGGAGAGGAAGATGAAGATGAATTTGGGGAGAGAGATGGGACCAACTAAGATGTAAAAGATGGAGAAAATAAAAAAAATATTTTAATATAAATTAATATAAAATATTATTTCTAAATTTTAGAAAATATTAAAAATATTTTAATATAATTTAATATAAAATATAAAATTATTTTAATATAAAATATTCTAAATATTTTAATATAATTTAATATAAAAATAAAAAAAATACTTAAATATAATTTAATATAAAATATTATTTGAAATATAATTTAATAGAAAATATAGTTTAAATATTTTATATTTAAATATTATACATTTGATAGAAAATAATATTCTTTAATATTAAATTGATATGAAAAAATACATTAAAATATTTAAGGATATATTTGTCATTCGAGTTTTTTTTTTTGTATTACATATCTATTTCACTGTTATATCTATTTAATTTTATTACAGTCCTATTCCATTCTCACAGAAAGAATATTCTATTATAATCCTATTCTATTCCAGTGAACCAGACGTGATATTAAAAATAAATTATTAAAAATTAATATCCATAGTCGAATCATTCAAACCATCAATTCTCGATCAATATACTTATCTTGTTTAAATTAAATAAATTAATAAAAATTAATAAAAAATAAAAGAAATTATAAAATCTAACTCAACCATCAATTTGTACTGATTAATTAGCCAACTAATTTTTTATTTCTCTTCCGTATAATATCTCGACTGATTTTCAATTCAATAAATCTAATTGAATCAAATTAAATTTTAAAAGCACAAGATGGTAATAAAACAAAATATACGGATAAAACATAAAAAGTGAAAAATGTGAAGTCTATTGGTACCTGCATTCGAACAACATGTTTATCAACAACTCTTTTACTATGGCATTTATCACGAATATTAATAAATAAATAATATTATAATATTATAATATTTTCCTTAAATTCCAAAACAACCCCTTGAAATTGATTCCTTTTCCAACGCTGACCCGACAATTCCCAATTTTTATTTATTGTACATCACACCCCTACCCTTCTTTACTTGTTCTTCTTTTTTTTTTTTTTTTTTTTTTTTTTTTTTCGTAATTGCTCGAAAAAAAACCCCAAGCTTTAGGGTTTCTTCTTCTCCTCCAATTCCAAGCCCCGGATTTTCCAGTCTGGTAAATTCTCCCCCTTTTACTCTCTCTCTCTCTCTCTCTAAAATTTATTATCCGATTTTCTCCTTTTCGTGCTAATTTCTTTTTATTTTTATTTTCTTTCTTGGTTTGCATGCCATAATTTAGTCAAATTCTTTTAATTCTTTTGCATGCACTGTTACTCCTTGAAGTTGAGTGGAAAATGTAATTTATTTTCTTGTTTAGATTGTTAGGTCTTTGTTAATGGTTCTGCTTTTTGGTGGTTTTTTTTTTTTGCTGATCTGGTTATCATGACCGTTGCTTTGGTTTTAAAAAGATCTGTTTTTTTTTTTTTTAGCTCACTAGCAGTGGAAGACATTGACTTACTTGGTTTCTTTGGCAGCCTTTTTCATCTTGAAATAAACTTTTGGGGGGGTGATAACCCGTTTAGCTATTTTATATGTTGGCTTTGAGCGCTTTTCTAAACAAAATCACTGATCAATCATGGGATGTTACTTATAAATTTTATGTTTTTAGAAATGTAAATATATATTTTTTGTCAATTGTATACTTTTTTTTTTCCTTCCACTGATAAATTATCAAGTTGGTTCCTTTGGTTTGATGGTTTAAGACAATGTCGTGCTCTGTTGTTTGAGGCTTCAACTGGTTTGACTACTGACAGTAAGTGTGCCTTTGAGGAATACCATGATGATTAGTAAAAGAAAATCTGTGTCTTCCACTTTAGTTAAGTTGAGAAAGGTTTAGGATTTTGGACTGAATCTTGTGCATCAGTTCTATGATTGGGGGACCTGAACTTTTGTACTTCTAATGTCTGTGTGGGTTTCTCCCATACCTGTCAATTGCCTTGCATGCAGTATTTGATGTAACGATGGTTGTAGGCCATGTATGGTTTGTAATTATTTTAAAAGCTTTTACTTTTATCATTTGAGTTTATGTAATCTATTTGTAAATTTGTGTTCATTTAAGTTAAGAAGCAATTTGGAATGGTGCGGGGGAAGCTGATCTTGATTTGCCAGCATGGTGGTGAATTTGAGACAAAAGATGATGGATCCATGTCATATGCTGGAGGAGAGGCACATGCCTTGGACATCAGCCCTGAGACAGGATTCGATGATCTCAAGTACAAATTAGCTGAGAAATGTAACTTGGAACTAAAATCTTTGGCTATCAAGTATTTTCTCCCCGGAAACAGGAGAACTCTAATTACTTTGTCTAATGAGAAAGACCTAAAAAGGATGTGTGATTTCCACAAGGACTCGGTGACTGCAGATGTTTTCCTTACAGGGAAAGCAGGCTTTGTTCCTGCAAATCATGGCATGCCTGCTAAGAGGTAATTACTCTCTACCTGCAATTATTAGCATTTTCTAGATTCTCTTTGTTGTCATTTCTATTTTGTCGCATTAAATTTATAGGGAAATTCATTAGCATTGCACCAGCAGCAAGCAAATCTGCCTTCTTTGATGAGTCTGGGTTTCCCTTGGTATTTCTGCATTGTGGTTAATTATGGAAATTGTGAAATCTACAGTTTCATTAAGACCATTCATCGCTTGCAGGAAAAAGAAAGCCACTGCTGCACGTCCTGCTACTTCCAAAGTTGCTCCCTCTGCTGGCGGCCTGAAGGATGTTACCATCAGTATAGCAACCCCTTCTGACTCTGTTGCAGGTGTCAATGCAGCACTCCGAAGTCCCTCTAGAGCAGCAAAGCGTACTGCTGGCCGTAACATTGTTGATGGTCTTTTTGAGGTCAGTGTTGCTGATGCAACTGACACAGATACAATTGATATGAGTGCTTCTCCTGCTGATACTGTCAAGAAACGAAGGCGCACTGCCTCCTGGAAACGTGCTGCAAATGGTCTTACCATTGTGACTGTTGACGACAATCTTGAGGAGACAGAGAAAACTACACCCAGGAAAAAGGTAGCTAGGAAATTCAATCCCATTGTAGTAGCTAATAATGGGGACCACCAGCTTGGCCCTGTTGATGTTTCAGTGGAGAAACAAGTTGAATCATGGAAAAATGGTATTACTGAAGGCCAGGATTTCAGAAGTGTGGCGGAATTCCGTGATGCTCTACAGAAATATGCCATTGCACATCGCTTTGGTTATAAATTAAGAAAGAATGACACCAATCGTGCTAATGCTGTATGTGCAGTAGAAGGATGTCCTTGGAGGATTCATGCATCTTGGGTCCCATCCGCCAGTGTGTTTAGGGTTAAAATGTTACATGAACCACATACTTGCGGTGGCGAATCATGGAAGATTGCTACTCCAGCTAAAAATTGGCTGGTGAATGTTATAAAGGATAGGTTGAGAGATAGCCCACACCACAAACCAAAAGAAATTGCAACTGGCCTTCTTCGTGATTTTGGGCTTGAGCTGAACTATGCGCAAGTATGGCGTGGAATTGAAGATGCTCGGCAGCAACTTCAGGGTTCATACAAAGATGCATATAATCAGTTGCCTTGGTACTGTGAGAAGATAGAGAAGACAAACCCTGGTAGTTTTACGAAGCTTGTCATCGGAGATGATAAAAGATTTCAGCGTCTTTTTCTGTCCTTTAATGCTATGATACATGGTTTCCAAAGTGGTTGTCGTCCACTTCTTTTCCTCGAAGCCATCCCTTTGAAATCAAAATACCATGAAATTCTGCTCACAGCCACTGCACTGGATGGTGATGATGGGATTTTCCCTGTTGCATTTGCTGTTGTAGATGATGAAAATGAGGACAGTTGGCATTGGTTTTTGGAGCAGTTGAGATCTGCTGTGTCGACTTCCCGTTCTCTAACCTTTGTCTCTGATAGAGATAAGGGATTAATGAAACATGTACTTGAAATATTTGAAAATGCTCACCACGGTTACTCAATATACTACTTGATGGATAGTTTCATACAGAACTTGAAGGGACCATTCTTTGGGGAAGGAAGGGCTTCATTGCCCGGATGTTTCTTAGCTGCAGCAAAAGCAGTCCGACCTGGTGGTTTTAGGATGTACACTGAGCAAATTAAACGGGTTTCTTCAAGTGCTTATGATTGGATCATGCAAAATGAGCCCGAATATTGGGCAAATGCCTTTTTCAAGGGTGAGCATTTTAATCACATAACACTCAACATTGCAGAGGCATATGCTAACTGGATAGAGGAAGCACGAGACCTACCCATCATACCTAAGGTTGAAGCAATAAGATGTAAAATCATGGAATTAATGGAACTTCGTCGAACAGAATCAAGTAACTGGACTATGAAGCTTACACCGTCAAAGCAGGAAAAGTTACAAGAAGAATGTGTTAAAGCACGTGGTCTGAAAGTATTATTCTCATCCGACACCCTGTTTGAAGTTCATGATAGCTCCATCAATGTTGTGGATATTGTCAAACAACACTGCAGTTGTGCTATGTGGAAACCAACTGGGCTTCCTTGCCATCATGCAATTGCTGTCTTTAACTGCACAGGTAGGAGTGTGTATGATTATTGTTCAAAATACTACACAGCTGAAAGCTTCCGGATAGCCTTTGCTGAGAGCATAAATCCTGCTTCGACCATTGCTCACCCTTGTGGAAATGAAGAAGATTCCGAGGAAGATGAGGATCAGATAATGCCTCCAAGCATCTCACGACCTGTAGCAGCTCAACAACCGAAGAAAATAAGACGAAACAAAAGCCAGGGAATTATTAGGAGATCTGTGTGTTGTACCCGGTGCAAAGGAGTTGGGCATAACAAGGTTTCATGCAAGGTAAGCTTATAGGGAAAATATTTACCTCCCCTTGTATGTATGTATAACGCTGTACAGCTTTCATGGTTACTTTAGATAATATCCAGATCCTTTGAACTCATTTGCAGGCCATGAATAGTTGTATTGTTCTTCAAAGTTGCATTTTATGTATTAGGCTAAATTACTTGGACTTTGTTGCAAACTTAATCTTATCATCCCTTTATGTTATGGTGGCAAATAGGTAGGTTGAGTTCCGTTTGGATTGATTTCTTGTTCTTCAAGTTTAGTACTTGCATTATTTGCTTTTTAAATCAATTTTAAGTTTGAATTAGTCTTTTAGAGTGCGTGCGTTAGAAAATTATGTATTTTTAAAATTTTTTAAACTATATTTAAAAAATAAAATTACTTAATTCTTTTATTTATTTATTTTTTCCTATTAAGAGCTAGTTTTTTATTGTTGTGGTTGAAAAGTGTAGTAGAAAAGTACCGGAAGAAAGTGTGGTTAATTTTTAGTGCTCTCTATTGTTGCCAAAAATTGTGATCAAAGGTTAATGTTTTTTTTTTCGGATAGAATAGTAAAAAGTTCAAAATTAATTAAGTTTTAACCTCAGAAAAATATTTTTGTACCTCCAAGAAGCACAAGGCCTGAGCATACTTTTAAAGGAAGAATTTTTTTTAATGTTTTTTTTTTCTCTTTCAATTCTCGATCATTCCAAATTTATTGCAAAGTCGATGGTTGGAATTAGTTTTTGCAAATGTACCACGTACTCACAACTAGAATGCTAGGTATGGTTAAATGGTATGAAAAGCTTTGGATTAAATTTAACGGACAAAAATGTAGTTTGTACAGGCAATGTAGATATAGATTAGAGGGGATGATGAAGTGTTAGAGGGAGTGTATCTAAAGTATAATGCCCGAGCCTCCCAGTGCGATACAAATCTAGCAACTTTACACCAACAACTCTATTGTAGACATATTCACCTAATCCTTGTGGAACACGGAAAGCCTCCCTCAATGCTACTAACTCTGCCTCCATAAGTTTTATCATATCCTCCTCCAGTTCTATATTACCATCAAAGCATGAAATGGTATCAAAGATAGTCCCACGAACATCATTCACAATCAAGTCCTGCATCAACAACTCAAGAAAACAAATTATGAAGCAGAAGCTCCTCAACAGTTGATATAGTTGAAGATTACAGAAAAGTAAGAGTTAATTGCATTTTTCGGTCAGGTTAACTTGGTAAATAACACAAGTGTCGGTTAACATATCATGGAAGCCTTTGTACTAGGAGTTAAATTGTATTTTGTCCCATTTATTAAAAAAAAGGGTAATTAATCATTGTACATTATATAAAAAAGCAAATTGATCATTTCTGTAAAAGTTATATTCATTTCTACTGTTAAAAAATGGCATGCTTGATAAAATAATCAGATAGTTACACGTGACATGTCATATGCAGCACCTCATGTCGACATACAGGGATAATAATAAAAATAAATGAAATTTTTAACAGAACGATCAATTTACTATTTGATCTAATGTATTGGGATTAACTTGCCCATTTTTTGAGTAGAAAGGGCAATTCGACTTCTAATACAATGACCTCCATGGTACTTTTACCCACAAGTGTCCATACCTGAGTGTGATCCATCATATGCTGCTTTTTCTGTCTCATCTCCAGCTTAGAGCTAATTGAACCTTCTTTGTGCTCTATAAATGACAACAGCCTATCCTCATTGGCTGAAAATTTTGCCCATTTCTTATATTGGTCACTCAAGTTAAGAATGGTCAAAAAATATCGAGCAAGTTCCTTTTGCTCAATCAGACCATCTCTAATTGCCCCTGCACTTGCATAAACATAATTTTTTTGATTTAATAGAGGAGATATACTTGAGCCTTAAAAGAGAGAAAAAATAATGGTTATCACCCCCACCTGTTAATACTAGTTTGGAGCAAAGCTCAGCATCATGAATCATACGAGGCAAAATACCAGGAGTATCCAACAAATAGATATTGGGATGGCTACCAATCTGAAGATGTAAGCATGAAACACTCCATTATATTGCTACAAGCACAACACTGATGGAGAAAAATGATTCAAAATTAAGGAAAAAAAAAAAAACCATTACAACATGGTGGCATGTATACCTTGAAGCTGCTGATATCTTTTGTCTCTCCAGGCTGAGGACTCACAGTTGCATGCTTCAACCTTCCTTTCTCTATAAAGGAGGAGCATGGGATGATAGTTTAGATTTTCACTAAGCAGGAGAGGAACAAGAGAAATTTTAATGAACTACTAAAATTAGTGCCTACAATCATTCCATTCCAACCAAACAATAAAACAATGTTGAAGCTGAGAGGATTTGAGAAGGTTAAAGCACCTGCAGCACTAATCCTCCCCATCTGATGCAAAGAATTAGCTAGTGCTGATTTACCAACATTAGGAATCCCCACTAGCATTATTGTTATTGTCTCACTAGCATGATGATTAGCTTTGCAGAGTCCCCTAACTTGAGCTTGTATAAAATTAAGCAGCTATGAGCAATGAATTGTTATAAATTGTTAGTATACATAATATATCTTAAAGGGTAACAAGGTTTTAGTGGTTATATAGGAGAGATGAAATACCCCTCTCACACTGTCCTTGTTATGGGAATTGACTCCATAAGGAATACAATTTTGTTGCTCAAAATATCTCATCCATCCCTTAAAAAAATGGAACTAAATATTAAATGTGTGGATAAATTTACAAGACAAATGTAAATAAATAAATAATGAAAAAATAAATACTTTTGAGAGGAAGTATGTGAAAGAAAGAAGTTACATAACCATAAAGGTGTAGGGTAGTTTTTCTAATTAAATGACATTTATAAAGATTACTTATATCCATCTAATATTATTATTAAAAGAGTTGACAAAGTTGTTGCAATAAGTTAATCAAACATTAACTCCATTAAAAACTATCAACAATCCAACTTTAATATATGAGTTAAGGATATGTAATTTACATTTAAAAAATTTTTAATTTCGCATCAAATGACTACTTTATTTAAAAAAAAAAAAACCTTTATCTTAAATAAAAAAATTTAAAATCTTAAAGTATTAACTTTTATTTTATAAATATTCTAAAATGTTCACCCATCTACAGCTGTGCAAAGTATTTAAGTAAAATAATGATAAATATTTTGTACTAGAAGTTTGAATTACATTTTGACTCATATGCTAAAAAAATAGATAAATTAATTTTAGTACATTAAATTAAATAATAAATTAGTCATTTTATTAAAAATTTTATTCATTTTATGGTTAAAAATTAATCACTGTACGTCAACAACAGGATGTATCACATATCATTATCTAGTTATTTTATTAACCACACTAACTTTTAATAATAAAAATGATATTTTTAAAAGAAACAATCAATTTGGTTTTTGATTAACCTATAGAGACTAATATACTAATTTTTTAGTAGACGAAGCAAAATACAATTTGACTCCAGGTACAGAGCCTCCAAGACACTTTTACCCAAGTATTTACTATGGTTTTATGTGAATTCTCCAACTGAAATGGACTTTAGGACATAATAATACTAGTACAGAAACAGTGGAATCTGGAATCGAAATGAAAGGCAAATAAAAAAGAAACACAAACAAATAGCAACCTTTACTTGTGTTTGGTCTGCGAGGTCTATCTTGTTCATCACAACAATTCGTTTAGAAAGAGCGGGGAAGTCTCTCAACAGCTCATATTCAGATGATAAAGGAATCTGTAAGGTTAATTCAGTCAACAAATTTATTGATAAGTTTCATCTGGCAAGAAGAATCATGGAAAATAAAAGAAGCATACCCTGGCGTCTCTGATCTCAGCTACGAGATCGACCAATGGAAGTCGTTGAGCAATGGCACCTGAGGCCGCAGCCATGCGGAGGTCGTACCATCCTTTTTTTCTACTTGCTGCTTTCTTCACTGCAATCCCTATTTTCCTTGTTATTCTACTCGCAGTACTAGCTGTTGCCATTAGTAAATTGGCGATTTGTTTTTTACAACTACTGGTGAATGAGTATATAAATTAGGGTTTATGGTTTATGTAGAAGTCACGGTAGGATAATTGGAGCTTGTTCAGGCATAAAATCAAACATGTTGAGAGCAATGTGGCTGTCTCATGAATTACGTCCTACACAAAAATAAATCTATCAAAGGAAACAGCGAATCAAAGTCCAGGACACGAAAAATTTTGAGGGAAATAGAAGAAATGAAGTGAAAAATGGCTGAGCAGTGTAAGGAAGGTGAAGAATATTTGAAAGCTTCAAAAGCCGAACAACATTAATTCGGATGGTCACAGCCCATTGATTTTGATTTCATCTCAGAGAATATTGCATTATCTTTTCAGCTATAATCTCACTTTCCCAGACACTGAAGAAGCAAAGCATGCTTCAACATCAGAGAAAAAGAAATTATGCATGGTTTATAGTTCTACAGACTATGATATCACTAATCACATTGCAGCCTCCAACCAAATGGTGCTTGATTCGAAGGTGGTTCACGCGGATGTGCCATTAGGTTATGGAGGTTTAGAGATTATAAAACCAGTTTAGTGGACTAGCTGTAGGGGAATAGAACTTACATGTAGCAAGAGAAGCTGAGATTGGATTTTACTCTATTAAAAAAAAATTATAGATCAGATTATTTCTATTTAAAATTTCATTCCTACTAAAAAAACTTAAAAAAAAGGAATATAATTGACAGAATAATATGCAAATGAATCAATTTACTTTTTGAACATGTAAGATTAATAATGGAGCCATGAATGGACCTTAGATGTGATGGAAAAGATCAGTGTTAAAATATGATTTGACAATGACTCGTATAAAAAGCGCATGAAAATATCTTTTATCTTGAGATCCGAGGCATAAAAGAAGCATTTAATTGTGGTAATTTTTATTGGTCTCATATGGATTCAGAGTTATGTCGGCAGTGAAATGCACAGGACAGCTTACTTATTACTCATCAAGGAGTAACATGCATATATATATATTTATTTATTTATACCCAATGGACTTGGCTTCATTATAGACATTACAACTTTCTGCTGTATACTCTTAACATGATCATCTCAGTGGTCATCTAAAGCTTTGCAATGACATATGGTGGCAAGTTGAATTTGGATCTAGTTGGAAGCTTTAGATCTTCCCAATCTTCATCCTTCACATTGGAGAAATACCTGTCTACTGTAGTATCAGCAATATGCTCCAATTTCGACGGCTCCCACTGGCAAACCAAAAAGGGAAGGTGATTCAGTCTGTCAGTCAACCTTCTTAACAAACTTCATAAAACTGAAATAAGTGATTGAAGATTCAGGAAAGAGAATCTTAACCTTTGGGTTCTTATCTTTATCCAGTAGTATAGCCCTGCAACCCTGCATTAGGAAAGCAAGATCTTATTCGGTTGAAGAAACGGTGAGAATGAAAGCAAGTTAAAATGCATAAATTTAAGTTAGCTGAAACCTCGAAAAAGTCGTTGCTGAATTCTCCGCGCATAACATGGCAAACCATTCTATATTCACGAGCGAGGCATGCACCGACACCTTGAACTCTTCCTACTCTAATCTGATATTGTAAGAGCAGAGTCAACTTTAAGCTGAAACAATTCACCTAGCTTCAAACAAACTTTTTATCAGATAATCTAGGATCCTCTATTGACTACTATGTATGGAAATAACTTTTTGTAAAAAATATGATTTGAAAAACAAGGCTTATTATGTTTCTCATTTCAGTTGCGCCACCACCAGCATAACCGAAAAATATTCATATGCCGACATTGACAAGTGCAATACATTTTTTATGGTTATAATAGTTAAGGGTGAATTTCAAAATGAACTAGTCTAAAAAATATGATAAATTTATCCAAGGAGGAACCCTAAGGTGATATCAACAAATAATATGATTGGCACGTTTCGATCAATATGAAAATGTCAACTTACTGATCTAAGAGAAATTTTAAGACTAGTCGGAGAAGCCTTTTTCAGTGTTTGAATGGTGGCAGAGATCCAACCGTCCCTTTGGTCAACAACCTCCCTCTCCTGTGTAAGCATATGTTCACAGATTTTTGTTTTAGGTGGCATATACTGATGGTATAACAAATTGCAGGGAAATTTGAAACATGTGTAAGAAAAACATTAAATGAAAGCACCGTATTAATGTTTCTGATAACAAACAATTATCAACTTACAAGAGCAGACAAAATTTCTTCAACTGTTCTTTGAGAGAAACATCTATCAATGACATCTAATCTGCAGCCATATAACCAATGATGATCCGAGAAAGCCATGTCAGTCTGCCATTAGCAAATTTGGATTTCAAAAAATACAAATCCTAAATAGGATGTACAGTATCAGGCTGTTGTAATGTATAATCGTTGAGAATATGTCTCTTCTGTTTACAGTTATATGCTACCTCGAGGGCAGATATTCAAGATTTCTTAAATTAAGATTTCTCTCTCTCCCCCCAGGCGGGCTGCAGATATCAAACCATCAATGCAGGAAAATGAATTGTTACTAGAAAACTAACCGATTGTACACAGTCTGCTCTTTCAATGAGGGTTTCTCACAGTACTGATCAATAATTGATGATATGATTACCGGATCACTGGAATCTGCATCACATAATGCTACTTCTACCATAGGTAATTTCTGTTGATTAAGTGAAAAGATGTAAAAAAATAACGTAATTACTAAAGTTATTATAAACAATAAAGTAAATTTTCTAAGGCATTCATATTGCCTATTTTGGATATAAATTCAACAGAGACTTTAAGGATTCTAAAGCAAAACCTATGTTGTACCTTGACTAATCACACTGCAGCTTTGCCTCATAAGGGAATGCATTTTCAGTTTTAGTTTCTTTAATAAGTGAAGATAGAGATCTGGTTTTACTTTCCCAGACAAGGAAAGATCTGGTCTGAACTACAAAAGTAGCTTTATACAACAGAGAAGCCTATTCATAAAACCTTTAAAGATGAATCAGGTAATTGTTAGAAAAATAGCTTTATATGATTTTATCGGACAGTAACTTTATAACTTTCAAAGATTAATGTTTAAAATTTAAAATGAATAAAAAATAAATATGCATGCTAACTTTACTAGCCAAAAGAAACACAAAGCTGACACTTTTTTGTGTTCCCTCTATCATGTTTTCTCAACCATAAACCAACCGGTATGAATCTACATTTTCTCAAATATATTTGAACTCAAACCAAATTTTAGGTTGGGATGCATACAGCTGAAGGGACAAAGTGAGTTGCAAGGCCACATGCAAGCATTTCTGCACCATCCAATCTTGCACCAGTAAGGCCGACATATTCTCCTGCCAGAAGATGATGACAGAAAGTGAAGCTAAACACAAAGCAAATTCAAGTTTACAAGTTTTCTGGCTAGCTAGAAGAAACCAATACAACATGAACCAGCTCCACGAACCAAAATAGATCCAACAAAGGCCAAAGATTGCTATTGTAGCTATCATAAAGGAGAACCCAATCTATGATGCCTTACTGCCTCTTCATTTTATTCTTGTATCTGTATAAGGCATCAGCCAAAATACTGGATGCTACTGAAGAGGTGAACCAAGGTTCATCCTATGTTTTAAAGGATTTAACCTTAGGATATGAAATTTTAAAAATAAAAGTAACTAAGGGCATGTATAAGAGATTCAAGCATATAAATGGGAGTACCGAAAAATCCTGGGAGTCTTGACAAGAAATATGACGCTCCTACATCTGGGAAGAGTCCCAAAGCTGTTTCAGGCATTGCAAAAACCTACAGAACATCCAATATAACAGCATTTAGAAAGAGAAAACCAATCTGCTATACATAGCATCTGATGCTCTCTCAAATTAATAGAAAACATAAGTAGACAAGATCTAGGAGAGAGGCACCATGTTATTTTGGTTGGGGAATTATCATTATTGAATAAACAACAAAGAAAAAATTAGCTAAGAATGCTAATACAGCAATTTTTCTTCTAATGAATGCAAGGAGATGCTATAGTATTTCAAAAGAGACAAAAGAGAGAAATACCGAGTTCTCAGTTGCAACACGGAATCTACCATGCATTGAAACACCGTTCCCACCTCCCATAACGATTCCATTAAGAATTGAAACCTTCAATGAGATTTGCATTCTCACAATTAGAGAAATCATATATATACATTTTATAGGCTGAAGGCAACATAGCTTGAAATGCTCTTTTATGAAATTTTACTTAGTATCTGATTGTTTAACTGAAATGGACTTTTAGAAATCTCTTTCTGTATTCTTTGGTGTTTGAATGACAGAAAATAACATGGTCAAAGGAACAACCCTCTTTCCTCCCTCGAGACCTCAACAATTGATTTTGTCTTTCTCTTCTTGATTACAACTTCCTTGATATTGTTTTCCTCTTCTCCATTGCAACTCCCATCCTTCTCCTTCAGTCTCACGCCACCCCCTCTTCCTCAAATCCTCCATGACCCTTTTTCATTAAAAACCTAAGATTACAACCCAAACACCCTGCCCAGCAACTTGTTTTCTTTTATACAATTCCTAAACTACCCATAACTCCCGAAACCCCAAAAGTGGAGGATATTACATGCTAAAGTGCTTTCGAATCCACAACCGCCAAGTTGCTGTGACAGCGGCGATGCCAACTTAAGCTAAAACTCAGTCGGCCAGCAACTTGTCATTTTATTTCACCCTTTCTTCACTCCATCTTTTTTGTAAGTTTCCGGATTTAGTGTTCTTTTATACTCGAATTCAGAACATTTTTATTGTTCCAAACACCCAGCCCGGCAACTTGTCAATTGATTTCACCCTTTCTTCACTCCATTTTTGCTAAATTTCCAGATTATGTATTCTCTTATGCTCAAATTCAGATTTCTTTATTGTTCTTAACTTGTTTGAGGATTTATTATATGGATTTGAAGATTAATTTTATGCATTCTTTTGTATGGTGAGCTAGAATAATTTGATGTTCCAATTAATTATTATTAATTTTCCTTGACTTGAAAATTTATAATGATCAAACATGATTCAAGTGGCTTCAAAAAATTTGAAGGAATTCTGTTGCTACTTTATTATGGTTATTTCTGATTCGCAAATTCAATAATTCTTCTAAAATTTTATGATAAATATTTAGGTGTGAAAAAGTTAATTAGGTTCTGGACTGTAAATTACCCATGGATAAAGAATTTTGAAGATATTTTCCAACTACTAAGACAAATTATTTTTCACAATTCTATCCAATCAACAAAATAAAATAGCATTTCAGAGAAATACTTCCAAGGAAAAGCTACATTTCCTGGAAACACTTTTGAGAGACAAATGGAGCCTTAATGCCATTTGGGTTACCTGTGGTTTGCTATAGGTCGCCATCAAATAGTTTAAGGAGAATTCCTTCATAAAAAAGTTGGCACCTGCTCTCCATCCACCTAAAGCATATAAATTCATAACAAAAATTGAATTTAAATTCCTCCAACAAACAAGAGGGAAAAAGAAGGCACATTTGACTCAACGAGTCAAAAGCAGTCAGTTCAGTGTGCTAGCAAAGGAGAAATCCTAAATAATAGCAAACGTGAGGTAGACAAAGAGGAAACAAAAGTGACAGAAAACTAATAATGTAAGTTATTAACCTTTTTAGACCTAAAGGATTACTACTATTAATATCCACAAGAAATGAAAGAATCCATACCTGCCCAAATATCATGTACCACAGCTACAACATCTCCACCAGCGCAAAATGCTCTTCCTTCTCCCTAATGACAAATAGCCAGCTATCAGGTATATTTTCTTCAATGCTAAAACATTTGCTTGAAAAATCAATTACGGTACCTAGTCTTACAGAGGGGTTAAGTTTAAGATAATTTCTTTCCTAGCGGTTCTGCCAAAATAAGTATAAAAAGCTTACTTAATTCATGCAAATTTAACTAAAGTCTTTCAAGTTTCAACTCTTTGGTTACATTAAGGAATATCAATGATCAAAACTGAGCAGACAATACCCCTTTAAAGTTTACTAGGCCAATTAAGTGGCACAGATGAGAAGTGAATTCCTATCTGGCCTTTACCTAAGAACCATATATGGCTAGTAATGCTGGTATGTAAGGCCATACTTCCAAAAGGAATCCTGACAGAGATTATAAATTAAAGATAGTTATGACCGTTGACTATATATGACCAAGCTGATGTGCTAAGATAGTTAACCCAAAAAAACATAGAGCCTTTCTATTGGACATTATAAGAATAAGCAAGTAGAATGGGCAAAACCCAAATGTGCTGTCAAATAATCTGATTGAGTGACTTGAAATGAGATAAGAGCAGAGACCAGGCATGCTTATATGCAACCCAAAAATGTCATCAGATTCAATTTCTTCCAACTCCATGCTACTTTCTTTACTTTTGTCAAGTTGTTTCTTTCAATGAAGTAAAAGAAAAATGATACTAAAGTTGTATCTTCGGAGGTGTGTACCTTCAGCATTACCAGCTTGACATTAGGATCCTCCTCGTAGGCAAGAAAAAGTTCTAGTAACCGAGAAATCTGCCCTTGAAAGAGATAACATTATTACTATTTCATGTTTCAAACAATTAATGTGACCAAAAGGTCTTTGACAGACAATATATGATACTCATGCAGATAACATTGAAATAGAGAAGAAAAGCATGTGCAAGGTACAGATCCTGAATACACAATTTTCTTGTAAAGGACAAACTTGATAGGTTATCGTATGTAGTCAACAGTTGACAAAGAAGGCATGTAAAGAAAACCATAAGAACTAGCAGCTAGAAAAATAACTAGCATAAAAAATTGTTTGACCTTTCGGGCTAGAGACATTTGATCAAGCAACATGTGGTGCACCTAGGAACTGTTCTCCAGAAGGTGGTAGATGCAAAAAATTAAAAAAAAAAATAGAAGGGCATTGAGCTTTTTTTTAAGGTGAGATTCTTTTTTACTAGTAACAGTACTAAAACTCATTGTATGACATAGAGGTAGTTCCCAAATACTGAAAGAGTTTAAGCAGCCTATTAAGAAGAGATCATACCATCTGAAATGAAAGGGCATTCAGCTGCTTAGGCCGGTTTAAGGTTAGAATTCTTGCGAAGGAGTTTTCTTCTACTAGAATCTGCAGAGGTAATGAAGAAATATAAGTGAACCTTCCCAAATATTACCAAAGCTAGTTAACACAGTGAAGCAAGGAGAAATTCTCATTATCCAAAAAAACAAAATTTGACATATTTGTAATTGAAATGGAAAATCAACAAGAAATTATTTCAATTACAAAGACAATAAAGGAAGTTGGAATTGATTTTAAGTTAATTGAAGCACTATGGAGAAGCAATGAGAGAGAGGATAGGGAAGGTTTTATGGGTTATCTCCTAGAAAACACGATCTTCGGAATGCCAAATCAAGTCTTTGGAGTGAAGAAAAACATTAGAATACAGAATTTAAAATAATAATAATAAAAAACCCAAGACTGCAGAAAAAGGGGAAAAAGAAGGGGAAAGGACCTGATCATGTTGGGAAGAAACGGAGGAAGACATTGGATTGGCTTGGAAGTTGAAAGTAGGAGGTTGGGTTATGAGAAGGAGGAGAAATAAGTGGGAAAATATGAGAGGATAGATGTAAAGAAAAGAAAATTTGGGTCATAAAGGAGGCGAAGGTCTTTATCGGTTGAGTCTTGGTTCTTATTCTAAGCATCCGGCTAGAGCCTAGAGATATCATCTTATGATGACATTGACAGCGCTGTGAACTGTAATTTTCATCCTTTGCCAAAAAAAAAAAAGTTAAAAATGGGAAGAAATAATTAATTATTGTGATATATGAATTTAAATGTTAGTTAGATTATAACGAAATAATTATATGAGAATTCATTTGGAATTACAAGCTCTACTGCTTAAACAAATCAACTTCCAACTCCATATTGGTAGTAGAGCTGTGGTGTTGTAGGAAAAAATGAAAGTCCCAATGCTTATGACAGCTACTAATTTGAATTAAAACATGTTCATCCCTGTCCTGCAATGTCCTTTTCCCAATATCACATTCGGGACTTCCCCATTAGCTCTCAAACAAAAAAAAATATATAATTTATCACTATTTTTAAGGATTTATCGAAATTTATAAAGTTTTATCAAAATTTTTAAGGTTATATCAAAATATTTAAAGATTTATTAAACAAATTTTCTTAGTGTATCAGACCCAATCAACTCAATGTTTTAGGCATACCAAAATTTATAAGGATTTACCAATATTTTTAAGCATTTAACAATGCTTCTAAAGACTTCTTTAATGCCCCACATTACTAAAATATCTAAAGATCTATCGAAAAAATTTTCTTAGAGTCTTAGACCCAATCAACTCAATATTTTAGCATAAAAAAATTGTAAGAATTTACTAATATTTTATTAATTTAACAAAATTTCTAATGTCATACGAAAATGCTAAGGATTTACCAAATTTTTCAAAGTTATACCAAAATACCTAAAGATTTAAGATTTATAGATAAATCTTTAGATATTTTAGTATAACTTTAAAATTTTTAATATAACCTTACAAATTTTAATAAATCCTTCAATTTTTTGATAGCCTAAAATGTTGAGCTCATTGAGCCTAGGATACTAGCGAAATCTTTACAAAAATTGGTGAAAACTTTATAAATATTATAAAGTACTTAGAAATGTTGATAAAGTCTTTGAAATATTATATTTTCGGTGAATCCATGGATATTGTAATATAATCTTTAGAAATTTTGGTAAAGTCTTAAAAATCTTGATAAGTCTTTAGAAATATTGGTATGTTAAAATATTGAGTTGATCGAATCTAAGACATTAAGGAAATCTTTAGAAATATTGGTAAAAATCCTTAAAAGTTTTGATAAATCTTTGAAAATTTTGGTGAATAATTAAAAATATTGGTATAATCTTAAAATTTATGCTAAATCCTTTAAAATATTAAAATTTTGATAAATTCTTAAAAATTTTGATAAATCCTTACCATTTTGGTAAATCCTACAAATATTCATAAACAGATAGAATTATTGATTAACATTCTTATAAATATTAAAATTTATACCATCTAATAATCAAATTATAAATATTAAAATTTATACCATCTAATAATCAATTCCTCCCATTTAAATTCATATACTAAAATTTTTATAAGGAATTGTTGGAAGGGCACCCATTTAAATTCGTAAACAGTAACATTCTTAAAAAAAAAATTATACCAAAATTTTGGAAAATCCTTATAAATATTGAAAATTTAGTAAATCCTTAAAAATTTTGGTATAATTTTAAAATTTCTAATAAATACTTTAAAAATTCTAGTAATATTTTGGTATAACCTTATAAGGTTTTGGTAAATACTTAAATTTGGTATGCTAAAATGTTGAGTTAATCGAGTTTAGGGTGTAACGCCTCGTACCCGAGACCGTCGCTGGAGTCGAATACGAGGTGTTAACAGACTTAATTCATTACTTAAACAGCTCAAACAATTTAATTTTAGAAATTCCAGACAAGCTGGCTAACTGCGTCACAGTCGCTTAAAAATTCATATCTCGAGTTCTGAAACTCAAAATCCAATTCCGTAAATTTTCCCTGAAACTAGACTCATATATCTATTTACTATTTTTTTTCTAGAATTTTTGGATAGGCCAATTAGTACAGTTTATTAGTTAAAGTCTCCCCTGTTTCAGGGTTCGACTGCTCTGACCTCTGTGTATTACGAATCATATATCTCTCTGTACAGAATTTCAATGACTATGAAGTTTCTTTATCTTAAAACTAGACTCAATAAGAAATCTGTACATATAAATTATGACTTCTAATTATTTTTATACAATTTATGGTGAATTTCCAAAGTCAGAACAGGGGATCCAGAAATCGCTCTGGCCCTATTTCACAAAAATTTAAACATCTCATAAAATATAACTCATATACCTGTTTCGTTTCTTCCATAGAAAATAGACTCATAATTCTTCAATTCCATATTTTATTCATCATCTAATTATATCTCTACTATTTTTAATGATTTTTCAAATTCACGTCACTACTGCTGTCTGAATCTATTTTATGGTAAATTTTACCTATTTCATGGTTTCCATGGATTAACTAGCAATTTGACATACGTAACACCAAATATAATCATAATTAGCCATTCCAATGGCTAATCATTACCAAGCATTTTTATACTACTCAATAACCATATCATAAGACCATATATACAAAATGATTATAATGCTATACATGCCATACTCAAAATATACAAGCCATTATGCCAAGATGGTATACGGATAGTGTGAGTGTGCCTCCAACCGTTCCCGATTTCCGAGCTGGCTTGTCAACACTACAAGGAATGAAAAGGAGGGAGTAAGCATTAATGCTTAGTAAGTTCACATGCAAATAGCAAGTAACATAACCATATAAGCAAACATAAAACATCATTTGCATAATCATCACCAAGACATTCATATCATATTTTCATTTATCATCTTACCATATTGTTGTTATATCGATTTTTCAACCCGAGGGTTAAGTACATACCTGTTCAAAGTATCCATTTCACAACACTTACCAATACGTCCCTTTCATCTTGAATATTCCTCCATTTGAGTAGAACTTTACCCATTGAACACATCGGAATATAATTCGGATACATGGAAAGTTTGCACATAAGTGCCACATATGTAGCCAAGCTACTATGTAACCCGCCCATAAGCGAACTCGGACTCAACTCAACGAGCTCGGGCGTTCGCATCCATAAGTGAACTCGGACTCAACTCAACGAGCTCGGATGCCTAGTTACATTTCACGAACTCGGACTCAACTCAACGAGTTCGGACATTCGCATCCATAAGTGAACTCGGACTCAACTCAACGAGTTCGGATGCCCAAATATCCCAGTGACATGTCACTTGTATCCTAATCTATTCCTAAGGTTTAACGGGACCTTTTTCCCAATCATGTGTCTCAACCATCTTCTACGGAATACCGATACCAATACTCGGTAGTATTTCACATTTTCCAAGTATATCACATAATTTGACATATTATCAAACAATTATCACGAGTATAATATTTCATAATAATTATCATATCATTTAAATAACATAAAAACATTTAAAATAATAACTATGTTACCAACATTTACATATGAACTTACCTAGTATGCGAAAATGGATACTTTTACCATTTCGTCTATAACTTGGTATTTTCCCCATTTTAGCCCGAATTTCAGTTTTCCTTGCTAATCGAGCTTGGAAGCTTGAAAAACCCTAGCCATGGTTTCTCCTTGCTATATTCGGCCATGGGGTTGAAGATGAGCAAAATTGGCTTTTAATTTTGTATTTTAATTCATTTTACCCCTAAATGACCAAAATGCCCTTACTACTAAACTTTCAAAAATTCCTTCCATGTCCTAATTTTGTCCATGAACTTAAAATTGGTCAAATTGCTATTTAAGACCTCCTAATTAATATTTCAAAACAATTTCATACTAGAAACTTCTAGAATGCAAGTTTTGCAAATTATTCGATTTAGTCCCTAATTTCAATTTAAGCACTTTAGGCATAGGATTTCATCACGAAATTTTCACACAATCATGCAATCATATCATAAACATCAAAATAATTATAAAATAATTATTTCTATCTCGGATTTTGTGGTCACAAAACCACTATTTCGACTAGGCCCAAAATCAGGATATTACATGGGGTATTAAGGAAATCTTTAGAAATATTGCTAAATGTTTAGAAGTAATGGTAAATTCTCAAAAATATTGGTAAATTGTTAGATTTTTTTTTTGTGTAACCTTATAAATTTTAGTAAATTCTTAGATATTTTGGTGATATGAACTCGATCGTATCATGGTTTGACACAACTCGACAACATCTAGCATGGCCTAAATTCGAGGGGACCAAGTTCAAAATGAAGCCTGATCTTAATTTCAACGAGCTCAATTCAGCTCGATTATAGCTCAGTGAGCTCGTTTGTTCGTTATGAGTTTATTTTAATTCTTTTGTTTATGTTGCTGGAATAAACTTATTTAGTTAAATTAGTTAATTAGTTTTCAGCTCATAAATAAGTTCAAATTTGATATTTAATAATTTTAGTTAAGTTTGTTAAGTTTAATACATGTTTTTAATATGTTTTTCCTACAACTTTTTAATGTGTTTAGAATCTGGTCATTTAATTAGCTTAAATATGTTATAGTGAGTGTGTCCTAGCCCAGACATGTTTTAAATGTGTCTTGGAGTCAGCCAAATTTAATTGTGTCAACTTTAGGACATGTTTTAAATTTGTTTTGCTACAACCATTTAATTTGTCTTAGTTATGTCCTAGGCTGCTACTAATTTAATGTGTCATAGGCTGTTTTAATTTGCTGAGTTTATTGTGCAACTAACAAGCATGGACGGCATTAATGATGCTACTGAAGCCTTAAAGAAAAAGCACGCATGGACAGCATTAAAGGAGCTACTGGTTTCGCATGCATGGATAGCATTAAAGGAGTTGCCGGTTTCTATTTTTTATGTGACTTTTTTGTGGAGCTCAATGGACCTTGAGTTGAATTTAATTTCTAGCTGCAGCTAATTAATTTATCCTAGTGACACTTTGAGGATTTCATCAGCCACAACCTTCACCAAAATTTGGCTGAATGTTTGCTTGTCCATTGGGGTGCCCAAGTAGAGATGTTAATGTTCCAAGGCTGTTCAGCTAATCAATGTAGCAAATTAAATTCTATGCATTCTCTTTGGCCGAATCTACCAAGGCTTTTAGCTCAACATTAATTCAGCTTGTTGGGAAGCTTCAAGCTATCCAAAATGCCTAGTAAATGTTGCTTGACGTTTAGCCTCTTAAGGAAGGAATAAAGGAGTTCATTAAGCACTTTGGGACGTTTCCAAGAAGGCCAACCAGCTCCCATACATCCCAAATACTCATCAGCTGAATCAAGGCATCTAGAAGCTGCCTATTGACATTCTCTATGCTCAAGAAGCTCCAAGGAACCTTCATGAGTAATTTTGGAAATTTCTAGCTTATTAAAAGCTAAATTCAAAGTCCATTTAGTTGCTCATATGCCTATTCGGCTATCCCTTAGTTTTTACTATAAATATGTGTTAACTTCATTTTTGTAAAGGTTACTCAATTTTTCAGACTTTGTCATTTTATGAACTTTATTGTTCTAGTAGAATTCAATTCTCTTTATTCACTTTAGGACTGATCTGACTTATCGGGATTTCTTCTCGTGGCGTCTATCTTTCCTTTGTTATATCCCGAACTTATCACCTTCGGTGTGGCTTTCGAATTATATCTTTGGTTCCTAACTCTTTATAGTTAGCGGGTCAAGATCCTCTTATCAACCTAAATGCCCATTTTGAGACTCGGGTTGACAATCGCTATTGTTGGTTCATTCTCTGGCCTTAGCCATCCATCTCCTCCCACCATCCTATCACTTCGCTAATTATCCAACTACCTTACTTATCAAAGCCATTAGCCTAATTTTATCCACCATTCTTCTAAGCCATTTTTAACCTCTTGGTTTAAGCCTATTTTCTATCCATTTTTAGCCTTTTTTGAAACGAGCCAAGACTTACCCAATTTATCGACCGGGCAACTCATACGACTCAAATCACTTTCGAGGTGAGCGTATTTCATTTGGTATCAGAGCCAAGTTAAATTGAGGTAAGAATCGACGATTTTTGACATTCACAGTATTGTATTCTTTGTGAAAAAAGGGAAAAAAAGGAAAAAAAATTTAAAAAATTCGTGAAAAAAAGAAGAAGAAAAGAATATATATATTTTTGAAGTGTTAAAAGAAATTTGAAATTTGCAAAAAAAAGAGGGTTACGAAATTAAAAAAAAAGAAAAAAAAGAAGTGAAATTAGTGTTCAAAATACTTTCTGCCCGAATTTTCATTTTTTCCTACTACCCAAACGGCCACTCCTCATCTTTTTATTTTGTTTCTAGCCAACCCTTGTCCCAACATCATTTTCAACCCCAAACCGACATCACTTGTGTAAGCCGACTCCACACAAGATGACCGTTAAGTCTAAGTAGTCCATTGTGAATCGACAGAAGCGAATAGAGCGGAAAAAGGCACGAGTGTGTAGTGAGATTAATTCGAGCGTGTAAAAGCCAAATTGTGAGAATTTTTTTGAGAGAAAGTTTGAGGTTTGTGTGAGTTAAACACCATATTTCGAAATACCGAAAGTATTGATGATTATGGTGATGTCCCGTCCGACCCAGCATATCAAGAATTTATTTATGAGGTGGGTCAAATGCTCTAAAGACGACTAAAACCAATACGAGAACGTTTGGAACGTATCGAAGAAAGAGCCCAAACGTATCGAAGTTCTGCAAATCAAAAGACAGAGACAAGATTATCACGGAGACATGTAACCGATGAATATTCGAGGATAGATTCATACCTAGATTCTTATTCATCAAGAAAGTCAAGATAGTATGAAGCAACCTCCGAAGTTGAAACTTATCAAGACTACCAACGAGAAGGTAGAAATTTTTATTCGAGCGCTTTAAAGTATTCATCTGCGGAGAAATCATCACGAAAAAGTGAACGTGTTTCGTCTAAGTATTCTTCCACGAAAAGTCATTCCCGAAGAGATGTATATCATGATTCCTACTCAACGAATAATTCAAGATGAAGCAAAGCAAACTCCGAGTATGAAGTCTATTATGGAGACGAACGAGAAGATCCAAGTAATTCTTCGTATGCGCAAAGGTATTCACCTACAAAGATTCCATCTCGAAAAGATGACCATATTTCGTATGTGGATCATTCATATATTTCCCAATGAAAGGCTTCTCATTTTGACCCTTTTCTGTTATCTTCTTCATGTAATAAAATCGAAAAAGCATTTGAAAGAAAAAAAGAAAAAGAAATCGAGAAAAGAAAAAAATAAAAAAAAGAAAAAAAAGAGTGTGAAAGAAAAAAAGAAATGAAATTGAACAAGAAAATGAAATTGAAAAAGAAAATGAGAATGAGAAAAAGAAAAATGAGATTGAAAAAGAAAAAGAACTTGATCAAGAAAAGAAAATTGAAAATGAGAGTGAGTATGAAGAAAGAAAAAAAATGAGTAAGAAATGAGTGTTGTTGAAAAAGAAAGTGAGTTTGCAAAAGAAACGTGTGAAAATGAAGAACGTGAGCAAGAGAGAGCAATGGGTGTTCTAGCTAATCGATCTATGAGTCCTCATTGTATTGTTTCTTCTTTTAAGGTTTCTGAAGATCCCATTGACAAGCCACAACTTCATTATCTTTCCAAAGAAAGAAGATTTCAAATGATCGAGAAAGGTAAGATCGAAGTTGACAATAGTCCACAAGTGCTAAAAAGTAAGCAAAGTAAGGAATCTCTAGCAATCGAGTCACGACAATCAGGTTTGAAAGTTGTTAATAAAATTTTCGATGACTTAATCTTTGAAAGATCTCCTTATTTTGATTGGGTTAATTGTTATTCACTGTTTGTGGATGATAAATTCGTTTTGAGTGAGGGTATAAAGAGTTGTTCACTTGATGTGTTTAACATTGAAAAATCTGTTGATATCGTTCGATTGAATCGACAAGTGCAAAATGTAATCATGCGTGATGACAAGTTTTCACGTAAAACGCTTAATCTGCTTGAATGTGATAGTAGTGTGAATTCTCTTCATCTTTGTGTGAATTCCTCTTGTTTGTGCAAGTCTGTTTGGATGAGTTTCAAGGAGTTTGATTGTTTGCATATTTTTCTACTTAAATCATTTTCATATGGACATCAGTTAAGTGATTTTAAGGTTTATAATAAAGGTTATATATGTAAATTAATAAATAAAGTCAAAATTAAGTAAAACAATTCCACTTTTCTATTCATTCATCTTCTTTTCCAAAAATTGGAAGGTAAATAACACCATTTTAGGGTTCTTGAGAATTCGGCCAAGTCATCTTGTGCATGTAAGTGTAATTTCATTCAGTTTTTAATGATTTCTATGTTTTTTGATCGTTGTAACTTAATCTAGCTAGCCTAGGGACTAATTTGTGAAACTGTTAAAATGTTAAAGTTTTTCCATGAATGTGTATTGGTTGTTTTGGATGTTTGATGATAGAAAATGAATGGTTGTTGTTAGATAAGCAACATTTGTTAAGTGATTTTGAATGAAATTGCAAAATAGGGATTAAATTGATAAAATGTGAAAATTATGTGGCGAAATGTGTGAATTAATGAAATGTGTGGGCTGCTGTAAGTTTGTATGAAATTCAGCTAGCATGGGTATGGATTAAATTGCATGAATTTTCATTTTTATGAGCTAGGGGCTAAATTGTAAAAAAGTTAAAATATTAGGGGTAAAAGGTTAAAAGTTTAAATTTTCAAAATATGTATTTTGGGCTTAATTGAGTAGAATGAATACTAAATGGATTGAATTTGATTATTTAGATCAAGTTAAGCCTCGTACAGATCTAGATCGAGGGAAAGATAAAGTATCAGACTAGTTGATTCTATTTTGTCGTTTTTGTGATCGAGGTAAGTTCGTATGTTAATAAGCATTAAAGTAATTGTGTTTTAAATATTTTATTTTCACATTCTTGATTAATACAACTACATGGCAATATTCGACGAAGATTTGGCAATGTATGAAATCCCGGTTGAACTTTAGGAATAGATAGGATACAAATGACATGTCATTAGGGGTTACCGTGTTTTGGGTGCTGGTCCGTACGTTCTACCAGTGGTTGAGTTTTCCAGCATGTGTTGCGGTTACTCGTCAGCTTGTGTGAGCAGCACCGTGTAGCTACGTCTTGACCATCAGCTTGTGTGAGCAGACCTAGTGATAGCTCGAGAGTGAGCATTTATATGAGATATGAGATTGAGATGGGTTCAACCAAGTTTTGACACTTAGTATGCGAGATTCCTCAGTATCCAATAGTATTCCAAATGGTTCAACGGGTAAAGATAATGGTATGAGAATATAATAGATGATACGAATCGATTCAGGTATTTGTAAGAGGAATGACAAGTAATTTATAGTTGATGTATTCATACATGACTAACATGTTATGATTATGTGCTAACCTTTGAATTTGATTGAAATTTACATATGTTCAATTATTCTTCTTTAAATTGAGAATGATTGGTAAGTTGTACTTATTAGACATATGAGCTTACTATTATTCTTCTTTAAATTGAGAATGATTGGTAAGTTGTACTTATTAGACATATGAGCTTACTAAGCTTAATAGCTTACTCTATTTACTTTTTCGTGTTTTATAGTGATTTCGAAGCTTGCTCAGATTGGAAGTTGTCAGAGATCCTATCACACTATCCAGCCGTTATTTTGGGTACTTTTGTACTTTGTTTATTTTGATTATTTGGCATGTATAAGTCATTTGGCTAATGGAAGCCTATATGTTTTGGTTATGTAATTAGTCATTTAATATGACTTGATTTGGCATATGTGGGTATATGTATGTATATATGTGGTTATTCTCATTTTGTATGTATCTGGATTGTCATGGAAATGTCTTGATTGTGGTTTGGAAATTTTAAGCATCATGTGGTTGAGATTGTGACATGATCTCACCTCAGTGATGATTCAAGTCGTTTTGATTGCCCAATTGTAAAATGGAGAATTTCCTTTCAGTTCGGAGTTTGATGGAATTTGGCTAAGTATAGGCTTTAAACAAAAAGGGTTTGATGTATTTTAGATATGGTAAGTATATGGTTGCGGGTAACAAGAAATAAGGTTATATTTAAGTCGAGGAATGTGGATGGAATAGAAAGGCTCAAGGTTGAAGAATGAACCAATACTATATAAAGTATTGACCCAAGACTTATAAAAACACATGAGATGGCAATGATAGAACCTTGACCCACTATCTATAAGGAGATAGGAACCAAAGGTATAAGGGTGAATGTCACACTTGGTTTAGGAGTGATAAGTTCAAAAGAAATAGGGTGATGCCACTAGCTAGGCTAGATAAGTCAAGCTGAGTCTTAAAAGAACAAAGAGAGTTGAATTAAACTCATAATGTTATAAACATCCATAAAAGGATAAAAAGTATTTTTGTCTAAATTGTCTAACCCCAAAATTATTTCAAAACAAACTATTTATAGCTAAACATCTAGTTAGTCGAATAGACACTTAAGGAGCTGAATGGGCAGAAAATATTCAGCTTTAATAAGCTAAAACTTCTTGACAACTTCCTAGAACATCCCTTGAAGCTTCCTTGAAGTTTCCTAGCATGGAAGACGCCAATTGACAGCTTCTAGAGGCCTTTATTCAGCTAGAATTAATTTGGAGTGATTGGGAACTGAATTGGCTTGATAAAATTCGGTCAAGAGGTTTGAACTCGTTTTAATTGAGCTGCCTTGAATATTTGGAGGGTCTTGGACTTTAATGAGCAACTTGGAGTACTCAACAACCTTTGAATGTGAACCAACGAAATTGAGCAGCGATCTTGGTGTGAAAGCTCAAACCAAACAGCCATGAGTGTGAAAGGAACCTCCAGCAAGTGTGAAAACGTTTAAGGGTTGTTGGAGAACACAATGGTCAACTTGGGGAAGAGAAATCAGCAGCTCAAAGTCTCTTGGACTCAACGAAGAGGTGCTTGGAGCATCTCAACCATCAGCACACCCCATTCAATACCGTCCATGCATATACCTGAAACAAAATTAAAAATCAGCTTAAAACAACTTAAATTTAGCTAAACAAATTAATTAGAAAAATGAAATTAATTTGTCTTAGACTTGGACACATTAAACAACTATTAAACATGTATTAACTACACATTAAACAACTATTAAACATGTATTAACTAAGACACAAATTAAATTCAGTAGCAGCTAATTAATTTGTCTCTACTTTAGACACATTTAAACCATGCATTAAACTAAGTCACATTTTAAGCTAAATTAAAATGTCCAGAATTTAGAGACATTAAAACGCAATTTAATTATTTGAGCTAAACTTTAACTAAATTAACTAACTCAATTAAATAGATAAATTAGAATCAAGCCTAATGAGCTAGCATCAAGCCAAATTGGGCCCCATTGGGCTGGGTAAAAACCAAGATTGAGCTCGTAGAGCTGAAATTAAGTTTCATTTTGCACTTGAGGCCCTCATGTTTATACCATTCTCGGTGTCGTTGATTTAAGTCACAACAGGATGCTGCCGAGATTGCATCATATTGAGAAATGGTATATTGGTTATGTGTTAGGCACAAAAGTATATATGCATTTTACCCTTTAGGTGATTTTTGGAAGTGATATTGGTATGATTTTGAATGCCTTATTGGGAAGTTTATGAGCATTGTTTATTGTTGGTATTGGTATAGCATGATTTGGACTTGGTTGTGATTGGTTTGAATGCTTATTGATGTTAGGGTCATATGCTATTGGATGTGTTTAGGTTGATGCAAATTTTGGGTGAGAAATGTGGCTTGAAACATAGCCTATTTTTGTCCATACGGGCAGAGACACGGCCGTGTGTCACACACGACCCCTGATACTTATTTAGAAACCAAGTCAGTAGCTTCACACGGCTTAGCACACGGGCGTGTGGCTTGGCCGTGTGGCACAAGTCAGTATACCCGCTAGTTTTCAGACGACCTAGCACACGGCTTGGCACACGGGCGTGTGGGGCCATTTCGAAAGGTACAAGGGCTAGTCACACGGGCGTGTGGTTGGCCGTGTGACCCAAGTCAGTGAGTTACACGGGGTCGGACACGGCCCGAGACACGGCCATGTGATCCCATTTCGAATGTCCACATGGCCTGTGACTCTGGTGTGTCTCTTGGCCGTGTGAGACACATGGCCTGGCCACACGGGCGTGTGTCCCCTATACTTTGAAAATTTTCAATATTTTTCCAAAATTTCCTTGAGTTCTCGTTTTAGTCCCGAACTACTTCTAAGGCTTGTTTTGGATCCTCGAGGGCTTGTTTTAGGGACTAAATGTATGTAATTGAATGGTTTTTAATTGGTATGAGAATTGTATTCGAATAGTAAGATTGTTAAAGAAATAAGTCCAATAATGTTCCGTAACCCTATTCCGGCGAAGGATACGGGTTAAGGGTGTTACAGACATGATGATGATAATGATAGTAACAATAATAAACCTTATTCATAATACGATAAAAGAATAAAAGTAATATAAATAAATATTATTAAAATGTATGTATGGGATTGAGTAAAAAAAATCATAAATATAAATGGACATGAAAATAAATAAAGACAAAAAAAGAAAAAAGAAAAAATTATACAAGTGTGAATAAATATAAAACATTAAAATAAAGTGCATAATTAACATTAAATATATAAGGTATAAATGCAAATGAAATGGAAGATATAAGTGTAAATAATTTATTAAAGACAAAAACAAAATGACATAACTTGATTTTGGGACTAAAAGATAAAAAATGTGGAAGATAGAGGACTGATGTAGCAATTAATTTGCTTTTAATTTTGAAATTTTGGATTAAATTGAATGTTTGAATAAATAAAAGGGTTACGGGTGTAAATAGGCTAGTGAGTGAGGGCATTGCTGCAAAAAGCGAGGTATTTTTTGTAAATTTAAAAAGTAAAAGGGGTGGGAATAAATTACCCATTTTTTGCACCTATAAATAATAAAAAAACTATTCATTCTTTTATTTTAACTTCATTTAAAAAAAAACCTCTTCGTCTTTCTCTTCCTCCTTCTATGTTGGCCATGGCTCCATCACTAGAGAACCGCCTTCGGTGGTGGAGCCGCCGCGTATTGTGGCCGAAATTTTTTTTTGTTTTTACAAAATCTAAGTTTTCTTTAAAAAAATCACTACTTAAAAATCAAAACTTTATTTCAAAATAATTGAAAAAGATCAAAACTTTATTTTAAAAATTTTAAACTTTTCCTTTAAAATGGCTAAAAAATAGATTTTTTTTTTTAAAAATCTAAACTTTCTCTTTAAAAAAAAATAGTGAAAAATCAAAACTTTATTTTGAAATAGTTGAAAAAGATCAAAACTTTATTTTAAAAATTTAAACTTTTCCTTTAATATGACTAAAAAAACAGTTTTTTATTTCTAAACTTTCTCTTTTTTTTTTTTAAAAAATCAAAGCTTTTCCCAATATCAAGCCTTAAAAAAAACATTTATTTTAGAAAGGGGAAGGAAAAAAACGGGATTTATGGGGCTCCTAGGAGCGGAGGACCGACGTTCCGGTGATGTCCCCTTCATCAGAGCCCAAATTCGATCCCTTAAGATATGTATATGACAAAAAAAAGAAAAGAAAGAAAAAAAGAAACTAGAATGCTTGTTATTGTTGTTGTTGTTTTTTTTTTTACTTTTTTTGAAAAAAAAAGAAATTGGAATGCTTGTTATTGTTGTTGTTTTTTTTTTTTTTACTTTTTTTGAAAGTATAATGTAACACCCCTAACTAGTATCCATCATTGGACTGAGTTACGAGGTATTACCAGTCAAAACACAGGTTCGAACAATCACATGCATATACTTGTACAAACTTATAAACCATTCATTATTAGTATAAATAGTCAATTTATTTATTAGCATCACATAACCAAATGTAATATGGATACAACTTTTTGATTATACAAAATATACAATCAACATTATACCTCAATTACAAAATACAAATTCATATATAAATAGAACTTACAAAATCAAGTACACCAAATCATTCCAATATTACCATGTCAAAATCGACTTTTTAAAATAGTACATATTTTGTCAACTTATATTATAATTAAAAGACATACACACTGACTACTCAACATTCACTTACTATTGTACAAGTTACCATTCAATTTGTCATTTTCATTTCATTTAGCCGAATATAAATGCATTATCCATTATGCTTAACAATTGTTCACTTCCAACCTTATTCACCCATTTTATAAATCAATATCTATTTTAATATGCATATTAAACATACACCGAATATTTCTCCTATAAATAACATGCATTTTTAACTTATTTATGCATAACTCGTTATAACACAATATACATTCCCTATTCATACATAACCGAAAGACATCATTAAACATAATCATGTTTATATATATATACCTTAAGATAAAATACATATCAAGTCAATATCTTATGCATGATTATTTATATAGTCAAACACCAAATCACAAGTTGATCAAAACTATTTCGAATGTCTTCATTTTATAACGAACATATCAAAACGATCTTATGACATGTTCGGACATAACCAAACTACTTTTAATGCCAACTCATATACGACACTTTGACCAAATACAACAGCCAAGGTACAAATAATCACTTATATATGAATACCATAACTGAACCAACCTAATACACACATTCAAATTTACCAAGCAACTTTAACGCTTAAAATATATGTATACATATATATATCACATGTAACTTCCATTCAAAACACATGTCATAATAACCAAAAAGAACTCAAGCATAGTCCAACAAAACCGAATTAAAGCATGAAAGTTAAGCCATTTTCGCATGGCTTAGATAATACAAACCAAAGTTCTACTTTTCAAAACACATTCCAGCCTATACATGCCATAATTCAAGTTTAACTTATAAAGGTACCAAATAGCTGATAGTGTGATGAACTTTGTTGACAGTCTCCGAGCTCGTAGCTTGAGTCCAAAAATCTATAAACAAAGAAATATGAACACACAGAGTAAGCTTTTATAGCTTAGTAAGTCATAAACAAATAAACAACTCAATAACATTAATAACTGAATTAAACCAAGCCAACTTATAATATTATAACACATTTAGATCCAACATATAAAGTTCATATTATATGCACAATAATTCTTAAATATCACCTTGGCCGAATGCTCATGTACTAAATTATCAATGTACCATTTAACTTTCGCAACCAAATAATCATCACAAACCTAGTTCACATACCATAAACACATAAGTTTGTGTGTCACAATCTGATTTCACATACACATACTAATTATATAACCGAATATATCTAATCAAATGTACACATATATAAGAACTATTCATAATATGTTTACTACTTATTCACAAAGCTAAATACATATATCACATACGCATAATTTCTTTATTTGCATTTCACAAGATTTGTAACAAATAGCCAAGATGTTTACTTACCTTACTATATGTAGGTAACAAGTTAATTCATACCTGGCATATAGCTCGTATTACTCATTCGAACTCAATTTACCTTTGCCTGATGAACCATTCGGAATTGGATAGGACACTCGGATAATCACACATATCGTACAATGCCAACGTCCCAGACGTGGTCTTACATGTAATCACATATCGATGCCACTGTCCCAGACAGGGTCTTACTCGCACACATATATCAGAATCACATATCGATGCCATGGTCTTACTCGCACACATATATCGGAATCATATGTCATGACATATGTATCCTAACTATTCCTAAGGTTCATACGGGGATTCCAGACGTCGTAACTCGGTCGAAACGATTGCATGAACATAGTTACCATGCTTATACACATTCGACATTAGCATATATTAATTCATATATTTCAATTTAGTATATATACTTTGCATTTAATTGAAATTAAGTACTTTATTTGCTTATAAACTTACCTCAGACGATACAAAACAGAACAGGGCGGCTAGTAGACAACTTTTGCTTTCCCCCGATCCAAATCTGATTTCTTTGGTTCTTGATCTAAACATATTTAAATTAAGCTTATTCAAACATATTTTCATTCAATTTAATCCAAAAACACATAAATGGTCAAATTACCATTTTACCCCTGACATTTACAATTTTTACAATTTAGTCCATATTGCACAAAACACAAATTATGCAAAATTTCCCTATACTCATGTTGGGCTGAATTTTACCCATGCCTATACAAGTCCATATATTTCATTTATTTTACATTTTAGTCCCTCAAATTATTATTTTTGCAATTTAGTCCTAATTACTCAAAATCATCAAAAACTCCAATACAAAACATGTTAATCTAAAACATATCTTTCATATTTCATCATCAAACAACAAAAATAAAAAGCTCTCATCAATGGCATAACTCAAAATATTCATCAAAATAAAAAATTCAAGCATAGGTTTTGTAGTACTCGAAGCAACGATCTCAAAAACGTAAAAATTATCAAAAACTGAGCTAAACCCTTACCTTGATTGAGCTTAGAATCAACTGAAACCTAGATTTGTTTTCTTTTTATTTCTTGTTTTAGTTTCGGCGAAGAGAAAGATAATATGAAAGCTTATTATAATTTAGTATATTATAACATATAATGGCATTTTATTTAATTACTTATTTAACCTTATTTATTAAATTATAAAACCATTATACTTTGGCCATTACCATCCACTTTACTTAATAATGGGCTAATTACAACATAAAGGCTTCCATTTAAAAAGCCAAGTGCAATTCAGCCCCTTTTAGAAATAACCACCTAATTTTCATTTTACGCTATTAAGTTCTTTTATTTAATCGAACACTTAAACGACAAAATTAAATCACGAAAATTTCAAAGATATAAATTCACACAAAATAAACATAGAAAATAATTTTAAAATATTTTTCTGACTTGGATTCGTGGTCCTGAAACCACCGTTCCGATTAAGGTCTAAATTAGGCTGTTACAGATGAAATATGAAAAGCCTCTTTTTTTTTCTTTAATTTAATTTCATGTATATATATTGTTTTTTAATATTGTTTATTTGTAAAAAAAAGATAATAATAATATTTAATAATAGTAGTAGTAGTAATGATAATAATAATTTGGGCGCTTTACAAGCCCAAAAAAGAAAAAATAAAAGAAACACAAATGTCTCAAATTGACCAAAATCATGTGGGCTTTGAATGGCTAAGAGAGAAAAAAAATTAAATGGGTCTCTAATTGGGCTCGGATAAAATGGGTGTCTACAATAGGTAATTGGTATGCTAGATTTAATTTGATGTTAAAATAGCTATGCTACATGATTCGCATCTGCATTTTGGCACTTTAAATTGAGCACATTATTGACTGAAATTATGTTATGATTGATTGATTATATTGGCATTATAGCATAGTGGATCTATTGGATATAGTTAGCATGCCATAAGATTTGTGAGTACTCACCATATTGATATGTTATTTTTGAGTAATGAGACTCTAGGTGGATAGATTTGGAGTAGATAAGGGAGTGTTGAGCTTGTGTCTCCACTCAACGGGATTGATTTGAAGTGATATAAGGGAGCGTGTGACCTCGGCCCGTTCAATTTGGGACTGATTCTAATTCTGATTTAGAGTAAGAAGATCTGTTTATCCGATGTATGATCATTCGATTAAGCCATGATTGTATATGCCAATATAAATGCATGAAATGTTATATGCTAAATTGATGATTATATGCCATGATTAATTATGATTTTTGATAAATGGTTAAGCATACGACATTGAACTATTATGGATTGATATTGTGACTGAAAATTTGTATTTGATTGGTTTTGATTTAAGCATGATTTGGGTGCTAATTTAATCATCGTTTTATTAATATTCACTAAGCCTTTGAAGCTCACACCCTCACATTCATGCAGTTAACCGACGGGATTGAGGAGCTGAGGAGCCAAGCAAGAGAGTTCCAAGAGATTAAGGCTTGGTAGAGATTTAGTTACATGTTTTAGAGATGTTAATGGGCATTGTGGAACTTTTGAAACTTAGTTTAATTTTGGTTGTAATTGGACTTGGACATTGGACATTTTTAATTTTAAATGGTTTTATAATATCATATATGCATGTTTGAGTTTGATTATTGAATAATTTGCGGTGTATTCTTGCTTAATAACATGGTGTGTGAGGCATGATGTTTACACTAATCATTAATTAAATGAAGCTTACATGGAGTGATTTACTAGAGCCTAAGGTATGCCACTTGTTTGAATTAACCTGTGGGTGATTTGCATGAAATTGAATGTTTAATTCTATTTAATTGAGGCTTAATTTGTGTTAATAAATTCAATTGAAGGTGTATGAATATGTATAATATTTAATTGTAGCTAATCAGGTTTAATTGGCCATTAAAATACTCAAAATCAGGTTTAAAATCAAATTTTTCGCAAAAAAAACTGTAGTGGATTGTTGGGGATTTGAATTTTGGTTTTTTTGAATTGGTTCTCTAGTCCGTTTAAATTACAAATTAGTCTTGTAACTTGATAAGTCTAATTAGAGCCTTAAATGATATGGAAACTTGATAAAATTTTAGGATTAGACTTGTAATTGATAAAATTTGTTAGAAACACACTCAATTTAATATTCAGGTATAATATTAATAGTTTGAAATTGTTACGATTTAGTCCTTAATAATAAAACTTGAATTAGGCATAGAAAATAAACTCGGATTAAGCTAAAAATTTTAGGGCTTACATAAATTGACTAAAAGAGAGTTGATAAATGTATAGATTTAAATTTGAGTTAGTTTAACCGTAGGTGGTAAAATGACAAAAATGCCCTTAGGTTAAATTATTTATAAAAAGTTTAAAATTGGTTCACAATTTGCTTCCACATTAATAAATAACTAATAAAATGATAAGATTGAGGTGTTATAAGGTCAGGATGTGTCTTGGGTGGTCGTTAGTGGGAGAGTCACTTAGGTGGTTAATGTAACGCTTCGAATTCAGGTTGGTCCATCCTGGTTGGGTTTGGGGTGGCACAGGTTTGATTGTAGATCTAGGAATATCGATGCTTATTCTGGAAAAACTTAAGTTGGATTTGGAAAAATACGGTCAAAATAATGTTAAAGTGGACTTTTTGTTTTGATCAACCTTCGAAGAGCAACGATCGATGGTGACAAGCAATGACCTTTTTGTCAATGGTTGCCAAATTTTGGATTTTGGTATACCAAAATTTCTAAAAGCATGTCATTAAAAATTTTTGTATAATCCTCTATTTTTTTATGGGAATATTTAATAAGATGTTCTTATAAATTTTGGTATAGTGTTACAAATATTGACACCCGTTAGAAATTTTGGTGTTGCATTTGTAACCGCCCAATTTCAGTGAAATCGGAACAGTGGTTTCGGGACCACAAATTCAAGCCAAAAATAAAATTTATTTTTAATTTTATTACATGGCCCGTATTATGTTAGAAATGTCATGTGAAAATTCTGATAAGAAAATTTTACCGATTATGTGTTTAATTAAGGGAATGACCAAATCGCATAAAATGAAAAAGTTAAATTCTTGTAACTAGAAGGATTAAATAGCCATGGATTCAAAACTTGAGGTCCTTATATGGTAATTAGATCATTAAAGAAAATTATGTAAATATTTTTGGTGACTCATCCATGGAAATTGAGAAAAAGGGCAAGGACTAAATTGGAAATTGAATTAATTTAATTAATTAAAAGATGATAAAAGAAATATCATCTTATTTTATGTCATCTTCATCCCCAAAAATACATGGAAACCCTAGGAGAGAGAGAATAAACTTTCTTGGCTTAATTGGGTAAGTTTTCTTGTCTTGTTTTAGTAATTTTGATATTTTTGAGACTGGGATAGCTTAATCTATCTATTTGAGTGATCAATTTGAAAAGTTATCAAAGTATGAAAATTATGTCATGGATGAATATGCTGAAAATTTGAAATTTAAGGTAGAAAATGAAATGTTGTTGATAGATAAACAACTTTTGCAAAGTGATTTTTGATGAAAACATGATTCAGGGACTAAAATGTAAAGTTGTGAAAATTGAAGAAAAATTATAAATTTTATAGAATTTATGTGCTGTAAATTTTATAGTGAAATTTTGGTTAGACTTGGAATAGGGAGTAAATTGCATAAATTTCATTTTCCGAGCTTAGAGACGAAATTGGAATTTATGGAAAAGTTGGAGGGAAAATGATAATTTTGCCTAGGATGTAAATTGAGTCCAATTGAATGTGAAATGTGATAAATTGATGAATAAATTCATTTATATAGATCCGAATAACACAAATTTGAAGCTAGATCGAGGAAAAGAGAAAGATTCAGATTAGTAGATTTATATACACAAACAAGTGTCGAGGTAAGTTCGTGTAACTTAATTGAGCTTGTAAATATGATAAATTGAATGTTGTGTTGTATGGAATGTGTTTTGTATTTATGTGAGTTAATTTGAATGTTATAACATAAGAAATGATTACATGCTTGAGATTGTCTGAAAAGGGTTAAATTCCATTTGAATATTGGATTTCGATGGATAAACGAAATTTCCTTACTGAATGAGGTCCTGCATTATTGCTAACAAGATTGCGTCTGGACTGGTAATCCTGATATAATCCCTCTCGAGCATATGTTACAATTATGATTTAGCCTGGACTGGTAATCCTAATTAAGCTCTTTTAAGCATATATTACAAAAAAGATTTAGCCTGGACTGGTAATCCTGTTATATGCTATGAGACTCGAGAGTGTGCTTTTCGAATAACTGCCCTAATGGGTACTCCTGAATACGAATTGGTAGGTTATTAAATTGTACACCTTGAGTGTAGTGTTTGAATATCCATCAGCATTTCAATGATTCAACGGATAAAATACTTGACATGATATGAGAATTATGAGACGAAATGAATGATGTCTTGAAAGAATATAGTATGATGAGCTCATCTACGCTTACTTGATGCTTATCTGAACATTTATGTAACTAACTTGTTTGATTGAGTGTATGTGCATAGGTAAAATTGTCAAATTGATGAATAAGCATGTTATTGAATGCTTAATGTTAATAAATGTAAATTGGTAAGTTTTAATTCCTGCTATACGAACTTACTAAGCATCATCACACTATCCACAAACTTATTTTGGTATAATGGCATGTATAGGCTAACTTGGCCTTAGATGACTTAAATATTTAGTAATGGTACGTTTTGGTACTTATAAAGCATAATGCCATGATAAACACTTATGTGTTAAGTATAAATGACCAAATGATGTTCAATGTTTAGTTTAAACAAAGGAAAGAATTTAAACATTTATGGATGCTATGATACATCATTTAGATGTTAAAATTTGCTTGAATCCAATGCTTGAAACAGTTGGTATTTGAATGTAAGTTTTGGTGCAGGATAATGGTAAAATTTTTGGTTAGAAATGAATCTACAAATGGCTTTATTTTGTCCACACGGGTAGACACACGGGCGTGTGTCTAGACTGTGTGTGACACACGACTTGGTACATGGGCCTGTGTGTCATGGTACATAGGCGTGTAGTTAGGCCGTGTGTCCCTTGCATCTTAAATTCGAGAAATAGAATGCTTAGAATTGAGCATACGAGCAGAGACATAGGCGTGTGTCTCACCCATGTGTACTACACGGCCTGGAACACGGGCGTGTGTCTTGGCCGTGTGAAACCTGCACCTAATTTTGAAGAAAATTAATTAACCACACGACCTAGCACATGGGAATATGGCTGGCTTTGTGCACAAGTCAGAGAGTTACACGGGGTCGAAGACGGCCTGTAGCACGGGCGTGTCCTAGGGTCACACGGGCGTGTCCCTTGGACCACACGGGCATGTGAGCTCTGCATCTTGGAAGTTTTTTTAAAATTTCGTGAAAAATTCCCTGAGTTCCCGATTTAGTCTCGATTCGATTCTAATACTCATTTTGGGCCTCGAGGGTTTAAGGGACATTATGAGTAAAGCCGGTAATTGAATAAAATTTGACATGAATTACCTCTAAATTTTTTGGAAACTCTGGTAACGCTCCGTAACACTATTCGGGTGACGGATATGGGTTAGGGGTGTTACAACATTAGAAATATTCGTATCACATAAGAGATTTTGGTATTGGTTAGAAATTTTAGTTTGTGGTAGAATGTCTCTAATTTTGACCAAAATTTATTTAGGCTTTTCTTCTCATAGTTAAACTTTATTTTTAGTTTCTCACTTAAACTCTAATTAACTTAGAGTTGTTGTAGCATATATGCTATGAATTTCAGCCTATAAATAGGCCTTAGTTACTTAAGGTTTTACACAATAAAAATATTTAGATTGAGAGAATTTTGTTCTTTGTTTCGAAGGGTTTTTCTCATAGGGCTTTGGGTTTTTTAGTTCTCTCCATCTTTTTTACTCTCATTTTTTTATAGTGAAATCTCCCTTTGCCCGTGGTTTTTATCCTTTTTTGAAGAGTTTTTCCACATAAAATTTACGTGTTCGATCTTTTTTATTCTTATTTTCTTCACTTTGTTCGTTGTTTAATCAGGTTTATCCCTTTCAAATTGGTATCAGAGCTAGTTCGATTTCTACAGTCAACCTATTCAAAGATGGCAGCGTCAAGGTTCGATACTGAGAAGTTCGACGGAATTACAAATTTGAGTTTGTGGTAAGTTTGAATGACGACAATACTAGTTCAGAATGATCTGAAAAGGTCATTATAGTGAAGAAGCTCACAGATATGGATTAGTTAGAATGGGAAGAGCTTGATGAAAAGGCTATATTCACTATTCAATTATGCCTCACAAATAATGTGCTATAGGAGGTTCTGAAGGAGAAAATATTGTTTGCGTTATGGAAGAAACTAGAAACCTTGTATGTGACGAAATCTTTGGCCAACATGTCAGTATTAAAATAACGTCTCTCTACACGTTTAGAATGGCCGAAGGTGAGTCCAGTAGAACTCATATTAGTGAGTTTGTTACCCTTCTTAATGACTTAAAGGATCTCGAAGTAGAGGATAGTGACGAAAATCAAGCTATGTTGTTGTTATCTCTTTGCCCTCTTTTTATGAAACTTTTAGGAAAATTTTGAAACATAAATAAATTCCATGTATAATATCATCATTTCATATTTCCATATATCAATTATCACGTATCGTCATTTTCATGTATTTCAGGCTGATATGTGTAATAAATCATTTCTTATTCATATCTTCTCATGTAAAGAACTTTTACCCATTGAATTTATCTGAAATATTGATGGATACGCAGGTAGGACACTCGATGTGTATGAATTAGAATTTGTAACATCTCAAATTAGGGTCTAGTAGAAACAGTGGTTTTGAGACCACAAATTTGAAATAGAAATAATTATTTTATAATTATTTGATGATCCATGATATGATTGCATGTTTGTGTGAAATTTTCATGAAGTAATTCTATACCTAAGGTGTCCAATTTGATTTTAGGGACTAAATTGAATAAGTCGCAAAACTTGTGTTCTAGAAGTTTTAAGCATGAAATTGCATTAGATTATTAATTAGAGGTCCTTATATAGCAATTTGACCAAATTCTAAAATTTTGGACAAAAATAGGCATGAATAGGAAAAATTGGAAAGAAATGACTTAAGGGCGTTTTTGTCATTTGGTAAATAAAAGAATAAAAGGGAAAAATCAAGTCAAAATTTGTGTCCATCTTTCTCCTCGTGTTCTGAAATTTTCAAGGGTTCCATAGCTAGTGTTTTCAAAATTTCAAGCTTGATTGTGAGTCCTCCCAAGCCCCATTTTTAATATTCTTTGCATTTTTAAAGTCCTTGAAGCATGATTTATCCATTTCTAGCCATATTTTAAGCTAGGGTTCATGTATAAAATTTGACCCATGTTTGACATGTTTGTATTTTTATGATTAATGGAAGATTATGAAAGTTTGATGTGTGATGAACATCTTTTGCTAAGTGATTTTTAGTGAAAACACCTAAAAAGGACTTGTTTGTAAAAAAGGTGTAAAAATGAGTAGTGAAAATGTGAAATAAAGGAAAATGTGGGCTGATGTGATCATGGTATAGGTTCTGCTAGGCTTGGGTAACCAAGAAAATGCATGCATTTCATTTTACGAGCCTAGGGATTAAAGTGTAAATAAGTGAAAAATTAGGGGTAAAAAGGTAATTTTATCAAAGTATGAATTATGGGTCAATTCAAACAATGTATGTATTGAACAAGTTAAATTTGGTATAATAGATCAAGAAAAACGTGATTCGAGTCTTGATCGGGGGAAAAACAAAGTTTACGAGGATTAGGCTCATTTCTATTATTTTGTACCGAGGTAAGTTCATTTGCAAATTATGCAATATATACCATACTTTAAATGCTTTAATATTGCATGTATGGTAAGTACATATATAATTAATGTAATGTTGTACCATGTGTTTAATGCTTAAATTTTATTATGAATTATGCTTGATTATTCCATGAGTATGTGATTGGTGCTAAGGATATTGAAATCGATATTACGAACAAGCTCAAAGGAAATGTGGTATCGAAGAATCCTGTTTGAACCTTAGGAGTAGTTTAGGATACAAGTGACATGTCACTAGAAACTATGTGATCTGAGCTCATGAGTTGTGGTTTGAGTTCATGATATATGAGACACATGTTTTGGCGTTCCGAGTACTGGTCTTGTATGTTTTACCGGTGGCTGGGTAGTCCGACATGTGTTGCGGATACCTGATAGCTTGTGTGAGCATCCCTTGTAGTTACATCCTGACCGATAGCTTGTGTGAGCAGACCCGTGAGTAGCTCCAAAGTGAGCAACATGTGATATGTGATTTGAGGTAGCGTTGGCTACATATGGGGCACTTAGGTGCGAGATTCCGATGTATCCGATGGTATTCCAAGTGTTCAACGGGTAGTCCAAGAGAAGCTCAATGGGTAATCTCAATGAATACGTCAAAGACGAGAAAGTAAGTTATTTTGTTCAAGTGGGCACAGGTATGTACATCGAACTCATGAGAATGCACAGGTATGTACATCGAACTCATGAGAATGCCATAAGATATGATGAACTGGTGGTAAGAATGTATATGAGAAAGTTATGCTTATGGGACTTGATGACATTTATGAAACTTTGCATTATGTTAATTGTATGATTTATGTTGCTTATTATTTGTATTGAACTTACTAAGCTTTAAAGCTTACCCCCTTCCTTTCCTTTTCTTGTAGTGTCACCAAGCTAGCTTGGGATCGATGGACGTCGGAGTTTTTGATCACACTATTAATTGAATATTTGAGTATAGTTAGTTTCAACATTTTGAGTATGACATGTATAGAGACTTGGTCTTTTTGTTATGTGTCATATTGATTAGCCAAATGTGTTGGCTCATGAAGGTATTATGATTATTTTGTATATGGCCATGAGAGGTGCCTCATATTGATTATTTGGGTTGTAACCCTAATTGTTTATGCATGCATGCAATGTGTTTATTCTTTGCGATGTGGTTGGTGGCTGCTTGTTGGTATGGATGTGATAAATGACATATATGCTTAATAAATGAATTGGAACTAATAAGTATGATCATAACTATGGTAAAATTTAGTAAAATTGAAGGTAGGTTTATAATAATGAATAAATATGAAACTGGTGTGGAATGCCACATGAAAGCATGATGGATTGAATATGTGCTATGTGACATTATAGACATAATTTAACTATGAATATCTATGCTTTGAGTAATCAAATGTGCCATGTTGCATGTCATAAAGTGGGTCTAAGTTTATGAATGCTTAAGGGTGGCAAATGGCTTGGAAAATAGCCTAGGATTTGTCTACACGGTTAGACACATGGGATTGCGTCTAGGCTGTGTGTGACACACGGTCTGCCCCATGGGCATGTGATCCAGCCGTATGTCCCCTGTACCCTTATCATGCAAAACAGAATGCCTAGTATTAAACACATGGGCAGAGACACGGCCGTGTGTCTCAACCGTGTAGAGGACACGACCTCAGGGCATGGGCGTGTGCCCAGGCCGTGTGAAGTCTGCAATTGATTTTTAGAATTTAATTCACCACACATCTAAGCACACGGGCATGTGACTTGGTCGTGTGACCTTATTTTGTTGATGATGTTAAAAACAGAGAGTTACACGGGTTGAGGACACGGGCGTGTCCCAAGCTATACGGGCATGTGCGTGACCACATGGCCTACCCACACGGGCATATGACCCTGTTTCCTTGAAAAATTTTCTAAGTCTTCCAAATGTATTCAAAGATCACGTTTAGTCCTGAACCGTTCCTAATGTAAGTTTTGGGCCTTGTAGGCCCATATAAGGGACAATTTGCATAGGTATGAATGAATTTGATTTGAACGAAATTTTATGGCCTAATTTTGTATGTTTGTTTGTGTTTAAGTCCGATAATGCTTTGTATCCTGTCCCGGCGTTGGACACGGGTAAGGGTTGTTACATTTAGTGGTATTAGAGCTACGATTTAGTCGATTTTCAGACTAATGTAGCATGTGTACGAGTCTAGCTATACATGCCATACATATATTATGATAGTGTGATGACTCTCGACAATTTTAAAATGTATTTTCATATAGTAAATGAATCCCGATAGAGTAGTGATGGATGATGTTGAAGGTAACGTGCCTGCTCCCACTGAAGGAGCAGTGCTGTTTGATAGTAAACCCACAACTATTAGTAGAGGAGAAAGAGGCAGGGAAGCCTTTCTCCATATGATGGATGCTTGGTACATGGAGTTTGTTCGAACGAACCCAAATGCTCAACCTCCTCCACCCCCTCCAAATCCTTAACTTTTACCCTAACTGCCTCAAGGTATGGATTTTATGAGATTTCATAGAACCCTAGTTGATAAAATTTGAAAACAAGGAGTCGAGGAATTTAGGGCCAGTGCCGATGATAACCCTAAGAAGGCATAATTTTGGCTTGAGAATTCTATTCGAGTATTCGATGAACTATCGTGCACACTTAAAGAATGTTTGAAGTGTGCTATTTCCTTGTTGAGATACGCGGCATATCATTAGTGGAAGACACTAGTTTTGGTGGTTCCGAAAGAAAGGGTTTCATAGGAATTCTTTCATGAGGAGTTCCGAAAGAAATACATCAGTGACCAATTCATCGATCAAAAGCGTAAGGAATTTCTTGATTTGAAACAAGGTCGCATGTCAGTTACTAAGTACGAAAGAGAGTTTGTCCGGCTCAGTAAATATGCTCGAGAGTGTGTATCCTCTGAGGCTAAAATGTGTAGAAGGTTTGAAGATGTACTTAATGAGGATATTAGAATGTTAGTGGGTATTCTTGAGCTGAAGGAATTTCTTGTGCCCGTTGATCAGGCTTGTAAAGAGGAGAAACTGACCAAGGAAAAGAGAAAAGTTGAGGCTGAGGCTAGAGATATAAGGAAGAGGCCGACGAGCAAGTCATTTCCATCTTAGTCTAAGGAATCCAGAGATATGTATTTTTGTTCTCATGTTTCGGCTGGAAATTCATACAGAAATCGTAAGAAGCAAAATTCAGGTTTTAAATCTCAGGCTACATTTGTGGCTAGTTTGGGTAATGATAGACTTTCCAGACCCGAGTGCCAACAATGTGGTAGAAGTCATTTTGGTAAGTGTAGGGTGAATGATGGATCTTGTTTCCGATGTGGTTCCCAAGACCACTATATCAAAGATTGTCCTGAGATGATCGAGAAAGAAAAATTTCAGAGTATAAGGCCCAGTATTACGGCTACAAAAGGGAGACCCTCGAGAAACGCCGGTAATGGGGCTAGTAGTAAAAGTGTAGCTAGAGAAACAACGGTGAGATCCGAAGCTAGAGCTCCGACTAGGGCCTATGCCATACGTGCGCGTAAGGACGCATCTTCTCCCGATGTGATCACTGGTACTTTTTCTCTTTATGATACTACTATTATTGCCTTGATTGACCCTGGTTCTACTCATTCATATGTGTGCATGAAATTGGTATCTAGCATGAATATGCCTGATGAGTCTACGGAATTCATGATTAAGGTGTCAAACCCATTAGGGAAGCATGTTTTAGTTGATAAGGTATGTAAGAAATGCCCTTTGATGATTAAAGGTTATTGTTTTCTGGCTGACTTGATGTTGTTACCGTTTGATGAATTTGATATTATATTGGGTATGGATTGGTTGACATTTCATGATGCTATAGTGAATTGTAGACAGAAAGTCATTGAATTGAAGTGTGAAAATGGTGAAATTATTCGGGTTGAATCAGATGAGCCAGATAGATTACCAATCATAATTTCTTCAATGTCGGCTCAGAAATGTATGAGAAAAGGGTGTGAAACTTATTTGGCTTATGTGTTGAATACAAAAGAGCCTGAATTGAAGATTGAATCAATGCCTGTTGTATGTGAGTATCTAGGTGTATTCCCGAAAGAATTGCCAGGTTTACCTCCAATTAGAGAAGTGGAGATTGGTATTGATGTAGTGCCAAGGACAGCACCTATCTCAATTGCTCCATATAGGATGACCCCGACTGAGTTAAAAGAACTAAAGTCATAGTTGCAGGAATTGACCGAAAAAGGTTTTGTGAGAGCGAGCTTTTCACCGTGGGGCGCTCTGGTATTATTCATGAAAAAGAAAGATGGATCTATGAGATTGTGTAATGGCTTAAATTCAAGGTTATCGGAACAGTGGTTTCGTAACCACAAATCCGATTTAAAGAGAAATTTATTTCAATATTTTTGCTTGAAAATTGATATGATAGGAAAATCGTATGAAAATATTGATAGAAAAATTTTACTGATTTAGTGGTTAGAAAAAGAAATTATTGAAAAAATTGGGTAAAAACAAGGTATCGAGACCTTTATCTCGTAAAACCGAGTCGAAAATAATTTTATAAATATTTATGAAATGTTAGTAATGTGGTATTAAAATTTCGTTAGGAAATTTTAATGTTTGGGTAGTCAATTAAATGAAAAGGACTAAATTGTAATAGGTGTAAAAGTTGCTAGAATGATTAAATAGCTTAAGAGTCTAATGAGAACGGATTTAAAAGGCAATTAGACCCAAAATTTATTTGGGCTGGACGGCAAGGGCATGAAATCAGCAGAGAATTTGATAAATTAAGGGCAAAATTGGAATATTGCAAAATTAACTACATAAAGCTAGGACTAAATAGGAAATATCTAGATTTCTCTTCATTTCTCTTCAATTCCAGCAGCTAAAAACGCCATAGGAGGGTTCTCTAAGCTGTTATTTCATAATTTTTGCACCAAATCCAGAAGATTCAAATACGAAGCTAGATCGAGGAAAGGAAAAAGTTCAGGATTAGTAGATTTTTGTGCACAAACAAGTATCAAGGTAAGTTCATGTAACTTGAATTATATTCTTAAATGCTTGAAATGTATGTTATTGATGAGAATATGATTGTAATGTTCATTGTATGAAAATTGATAAAACATTGATATATTTGATAAAAATGGGAAGAAATCCCGGTTGAATGAAAGGAAAATTCGATGGATCTCTGAAAAGGAATTGACGATAAAAAGGATCTAGCCCGGACGGGTGATCCTATCCGATATAGCCCTCCAGAAGAATATGTGGAAAATGGATTTAGCCAGACGGGTAATCCGAATTAGGGTCCAATTTAGCTTTGGATAGTAATTCGATCCAAGCTCATTAGAGTAATAATTGTCGTTTGAGGATTTAGCCTAGACCGGTAATCCCGACAATACTCTATGAGTTTATATTCTGAGGGATTTAGCTGGGTGGTAATCCCATTTGTAAGGATGAGGTTTACTGGAGTGTGCTCTGAAATGGAAATATGTGCACATGAATATGAATTGACGGACCCGTAATTGTACACTAAAAGTGTACCTCTGAAAATCCATCGAAATTAGAGAAATTCAACGGGATAAATATGGAAAAATAACAAGGAAATAGAAATCATGGTATTGATGAGCTCATCAATCATGGTATATATTATTGGTACATGCAAATTATTGTACTAACTTGAATGTTGAGTTTGTGCATATTAGGGTAATAATGCATTGAAAGGATATATAAATGTTTATTGTATTGTATTGAAAATATTAGGTAAGTACAATTCTTGTTACATGAGCTTACTAAGCACAAAGTGCTTACCCATTTCATTTTCCCTATTTTGTAGTGTTAAGAGCTCGGAGGTCGGATTTGGCCTGAGACACATCACACTATCAACCTCGGATTTGGTACATAAACAAACTTTATTTTGGAAATCAAGGGCATGTATAAGCTAATAAAGTAAATGATTTTGTGAAATGAATGTAGAGTTAGCCATTGGTATGGTTAACAAACCTGGTTTTGGGTATGTGATGACATTATTTTATAAATATGCATGAATTTATCTTGAAAATATGTTGAATTGGATTGGTTGATGTGGATTGTTTTTGGGTTAAAATTTCAGGGAAGGGTAGATATCTATAAAGGGGTTATATTGAGTTAAAAAAAATTAATTTGTAAACTCCGATAATACTTCGTACCCTATTCCGGCAATGAATACGGGTAGGGGTATTACAGATTGTGTATAGACTACTGATAGCTCAATAAGGTAACAATCAAGAACAAGTATCCTTTGCCAAGGATTGATGACCTGTTTGATCAATTGAAAGGAGCGACATGGTTTTCTAAAATAGACTTGAGGTCCGGCTATTATTAGCTGTGAGTTAAAGAGTTGGATGTACCTAAAACTGCTTTTAGAATGAGGTATGACCACTATGAATTTCTTGTTATGCCATTTGGGTTGACGAATGCACCTGCTATGTTTATGGATTTATTGAATTTAATATTTCAACATTCTGATTTATTCGAGAGATGAGGCAGAGCGTGCCAAACACTTAAGAACTATTTTGCAGACTTTGAGAGATAAACAATTATATGCCAAGTTCAGTAAAAGTGAGTTTTGGCTTCGAGAAGTTGGATTTTTGGGCCACATTGTTTTGGGTGATGGTTTTAGAGTTGACTCGAGTAAGATCTTGGCTATTGTTGAATGGAAACCGCAGAGGAATGTAACTGAGGTTAGAAGCTTCCTAGGCTTGGCCGGTTATTACAGATGGTTTGTTAAAGGATTCTCCATGATTGCTACTTCGATGATGAGGTTGTTACACAAAGATGTCAAGTTTGAATGGACAGAAAAATGCTAGCAGAGTTTTGAGAAATTAAAGGCATTGTTGACTGAGGCTCCGATTTTAGTACAACCCGAGTCAGGTAAAGAATTTGTGATTTATAGTGATGCCTCCTTAAATGGTTTGGGATGTGTACTTATGCAAGAGGGTAAAGTCGTAGCTTACGCTTCGAGACAGTTGAAGCCTCACGAGAAGAACTATCTGACACATGACATAGAGTTGACCGCCATAGTGTTTGCTTTGAAGATTTGGCGACGTTATTTATTTGGTGAGAAATGCCATATCTATACCGATCACAAAAGTCTTAAGTACTTGATGACTCAAAAGGATTTGAACTTGCAGTAACGAAGATGGAACTGTTAAAAGATTATGGGCTTGTGATTGATTACCATCTGGGTAAGGCGAATGTGGTCGCCAACGCTTTGAGTAGGAAGTCGTTGTTTGCCTTGAGGGCTATGAATACACGGCTAACTTGGTCCGATGATGGTTTAATTCTAGCCAAGTTGAGAGCTAGTCCAACTTTTCTGCAACAGATTTGTGATGCTCAGAAAATTGATAAAGAGTTTCAAGCTAAGAGAATTCAGTGTGAGTCCAACAGTGAACCCGATTTTCTGAGTGACTCCGATAGTTGTTTGAGATTTCGTGGTAGGATTTGTGTTTCGAAGGACACTGAATGTATTCAGAATATTTTACATGAGGCACACAACAGTTGTTTGTCAGTTCACCCGGGCAGCACAAAAATCTATAATGAGTTGAAGAAAATGTATTGGTGGGAAGGTATGAAAAGAGATATCTTAGAGTTTGTATCGAAATGCTTTGTTTGTTAGCAAGTAAAGGCTGAACACCAAGTACCTTCAGGTTTACTTCAGCCCATCATGGTTCCTGAATGAAAATGAGACTGGATTACTATGGATTTTGTGACAGGTTTGCCTTTAACTCCGAGAAAGAAAGATGCCATATGGGTTATTGTCGATAGACTGACTGATCGGCTCATTTTATTCTAGTACGTACCGATTACTCACTTGATAAGTTAGCTGAATTGTACATTGATGAAATTGTTAGACTTCATGGAGTACCTATATCGATTGTATTGGATAGAGATCCGAGGTTCACATCACGATTATGGAAAAAAGTAACAAGAAGCTTTGAGTACAAAGCTGAATTTTAGCACTGCTTCCCATCCACAGACTAATGGTCAGTCTGAGCGAGTAATTCAGATCTTGGAAGACATGCTCTGATGTTGTGTATTGGAATTCCAATGTAGTTGGGAAAAGTACTTACTGTTGGTGGAGTTTTCCTACAACAACAAATATCAGTTGAGTTTGAAAATGGCGCCTTATGAGGCATTGTACGGACGTAAATGCCGAACACCCTTATATTAGACTAAACTTAGAGAAAATCAGATTCATGGGGTATTTGGTTAAGGAAATAGAAGAAAAGGTCAAAGTGTTTCGTGATTTTTTGAAAGCCGCTTCGGATAGACAGAAATCTTACGCGGATTTGAAAAGGAAAGAAATTGAGTATCAAGTCGGTGATAAGGTGTTTTTGAAAGTATCTCTATGGAAAAAGGTTTTGAGATTTGGCAAGAAAGGCAAGTTGAGTCCTCGTTTTATAGGGCCGTATGAGATCACTGAGAGAATAGGGTCAGTTTCCTATCGGTTGGCTTTACCATCAGGGTTGGAAAAGAATCAAGATGTATTTCATGTGTCTTTGTTGCGCCAATATAGATCAGATCCTTCACATGTGATTTCACCGACAGAAGTTGAGATTCGACCGGATATGACTTATGGTGAGGAACCGGTTAAGATTTTGGCTTGAGAAGTCAAACAATTGAGAAACAAAAACATTGCCTTTGTGAAGGTATTATGGCAAAGACATGGGGTTGAAGAGACTACATGGGATCCCGAGGAGGCCATGAGAAAATAATACCCAAACCTTTTTACTGATAAGATTTTCGGGGATGAAAATCCCTAAAGAAGGGAGAGTTGTAACATCTCGAATTAGGGTCTAGTCGAAACAATGGTTTTGAGACCACAAATCCAAAATAAAAATAATTATCTTATGATTATTTGATGATCCATGATATGATTGCATGTTTGTGTGAAATTTTCATGAAAAAATTCTATACCTAAGGTGTCCAATTTCATTTTAGGGACTAAATTGAATAAGTCACAAAACTTGTGTTCTAGAAGCTTCAAGCATGAAATTGCATTGGATTATTAATTAGATGCGCTTAAATAGCAATTTGACCAAGTTCTAAAATTTTAGACAAAAATGGGCATAAATAGGAAAAATTGGAAAGAAAGGCCTTAAGGGCATTTTTGTCATTTGGTAAATAAAAGAATAAAAAGGAAAAAATCAAGTCAAAATTTGTGTCCATCTTCCTCCTTGTGTGCTAAAATTTGCAAGGGTTCCATAGCTAGTGTTTTCAACTTTTCAAGCTTGATTGTAAATGCTCCCAAGCCTTGTTTTTTATGTTCTTTGCATTTTTGAAGTCTTTGAAGCATGATTTATCCATTTCTAGCCATGTTTTGAGCTAGGGTTCATGTATGAAATTTGACCCATGTGTGACATGTTTGTATTTTGATGATTAATGGAAGATTATGAAAGTTTGATGTGTGATGAACATCTTTTGCTAAGTGATTTTTAGTGAAAACACCTAAAAAGGACTTGTTTGTAGAAATGTGTAAAAATGAGTAGTGAAAATGTGAAATAAAGGAAAGTGTGGGCTGATGGGAGCATGGTGTAGGTTCAGCTAGGCTTGGGTAACCAAGAAAATGCATACATTTCATTTTACGAGCCTAGGGATTAAAGTATAAATAAGTGAAAAGTTAGGGGTAAAAAGGTAATTTTACCAAAGTATGAATTATGGGTCAATTCAAACAATGTATGTATTGAACAAGTAAAATTTGGCATTATAGATCAAGAAAAACGTGATTCGAGTCTTAATTGGGGGAAAAACAAAGTTTACGAGGATTAGGCTCATTTCTATCATTTTGTACCGAGGTAAGTTCATTTGCAAATTATGCAATATATACCATACTTTAAATGCTTTAATATTGCATGTATGCTTTAATATTTTGTACCGAGGTAGACACACATTCGCGCCGCAACACACAACAATAATTTAACAGGGGTTTTCGGGATTTGGGACGTTACAATTCTACCCTCCTTAAAGAAAATTTCAGCCTCGAAACTTACCTGGCTAGAAAAGGTGAGGGTATTGTTGTCGCATCGCCTCCTTGGGTTCCCACGTAGCCTCATCAGAACTGTGGTTCCGCCAGAGGACTTTCACTAATGTGATTGATTTCTTTTGCAAGACCTTTATCTCACGATCCAAAATCTGGATTGGTTCCTCCTCGAAAGTCAGATATGGACTAACTTCAATCTCCTCAACCAGCACAACATGCGAAGGATCAGAGCGGTAGCGTCTCAGCATAAAAACGTGGAACACATCATTAATTCGCTCTAATTTTTGAGGTAGCTCTAACTGGTAGGCAACTGGTCCTATTCGTCTCAATATGCAGTAAGGCCCAATAAACCTTGGGCTCAACTTACCCTTACGCCCAAATCTCAGCTCCTTCTTCCATGGCGAGACCTTCAGAAAAATAAAACCTCCTACAGAATACTCAATTTCCTTACGCTTCAGATCTGCATATGAATTCTGTCTGTCTGATGCCGCCTTCAGTCGATCCTGAATTAATTTGACCTTATCCTCGGTATTAGATACTAACTCAAGACCCAGAGCACGCCGCTCACCCAACTCAGTCCAACATGATGGAGTGCGACACCTATGACCATATAATGCTTCGTAAGGTGCCATCTGTATGCTAGACTGGTAGCTATTGTTGTAAGCAAACTCTGCTAACAGCAAGTAATCCTCCCAACTACCTCGGAAGTCAATTACACAACTCTTTAACATGTCCTCCAGTAACTGAACCACCCTCTCTGACTGACCATCTATTTGAGGATGGAACGCAGTACTGAAGTCCAACCGTGTACCCAGAGCTTCATGTAACTTCTTCCAGAACTGAGACGTGAAGCGAGGATCTCTGTCAGATATTATGGAAACTGGTACCACATGCAATCTCACTATCTCCGATACATACAACTTAGCTAGTTTCTGTAACAAATAATCTGTGCGAACCGGTTTGAAATGGCCAGTTTTGGTCAACCGATCTACAGTGACCCATACAGAATCTTTCTTGGAAGGCATTAGAGGTAGCCCACTCACAAAGTCCATAGTTACTCTTTCCCACTTTCATAGCGAAATCTTAACCGGTTGAAGTAACCTAGAAGGCAATTGATGTTCCGCTTTAACCTATTGGCAAGTCAGACATTTTCCCACAAAGTCGGTAATCTTATGCTTAAGACCCGGCCACCAATATATCTCATGAAGGTCTCCGTACATCTTATTTCCACCTGGGTGCATAGCATAGGGGCTACTATGATCCTCTTGCAGTAAAGTCTGCCTCAAATCAGTATCCTTAGGTATGCAAATTCTACCTCGGAAATAGAGTACCCCTTCATTGTTCAGCCCAAAATCAACAGTATTACCATTTCGATCTGAAGAAATCGAAAACCAAAAAACTTATCTTTCAATTGTTTACTCTTAATCTACTTAAACTACACTGGTTTAACTTGGAGCTCAGCCAACAAGCTACCATCATCAAATAAGCTAAGACGAGAAAACATTACTCTTAGATCAGTCATAGCCCTACGGCTCAGCGCGTCGGCCACCACATTTGCCTTACTAGTGTGATATTCAATCGAACAGTCTTAGTCCTTAAGCAGTTCAATCCATCTACACTGCCTAAGGTTTAACTCCTTCTGGGTGAGGAGATACTTGAGGCTCTTGTGATCTGTGTAAATGATACACTTCTCACCATACAAGTAATGCCTCCAAATTTTCAATACGAATACCACTGCGGCCAACTCTAAGTCATGTGTTGGGTAATTTGCCTCATGAGTCTTAAGCTGGCGAGACGCATAAGCTACTTCCCTGCCCTATTGCATCAACAGGCAACCCAAACCAACATGTGACGCATCGCTGTAAACAATAAATTCTTTCCTAGACTTTGGCTGAATCAAGATAAGGGCCTCAGTAAAAACTTTCTTGAGCTTCTCAAAGCTCTCTTGTTGCTCATTAGTCTAGTAAAATGGCACGCCCTTACGTAGTAGCTTAGTTAAGGGCGTGGCAATCAGTGAAAACCCCTCTACAAATCTTCGATAGTACCCAGCTAGTCCCAGAAAAATACGAATTTTTGACACAGTTTTAGGCGGCTTCCAATCTAAAATAGCCTCAATTTTTTGAGGATTAACTCTAATTCCCTCAGCAGATACCACATAACCCAGAAACGTTACCTCACATAACCAGAATTCACACTTGCTGAACTTGGCGTACAGTTGCTTCTCCCTCAAAATTTGTAGAACTACTCATAGATGATCATCATGTTCATCCTCAGTCCTTGAATACACTAGTATGTCATCGATAAATACTACAACAAACTGATCCAGATAAGGTTGAAACACTTTGTTCATTAGATCTATAAAACCTACCGGTGTATTTGCCAGTCCAAATGGCATTACAAAGAACTTGTAATGTCCATAACAAGTCTTAAATGCTGTCTTGTACACACCAGCCTCTTTAACTCTCAATTAGTGATACCTCGGCCGGAGATCTATTTTAGAGAAAATCGATGCTCCTTGCAGTTGGTCGAACAAATCATCAATCCTTGGTAGAGGGTATTTATTCTTAATGGTCAGCTTATTCAGTTGTCTGTAGTCAATGCCAATACGCATGGATCCATCCTTCTTTTTCACAAATAAGACAGGTGCTCCCCACGGAGACACACTAGGTCGGATAAACCCACGATCCAGTAGCTCTTGAATTTGGGCCTTAAGCTCTATAAGCTCCTTCGGTGCCATTCTATAAGGGGCGACGGACACCGGAGTTGTACCAAGAAGGAGCTCAATCCCAAACTCCACTTCACGTTCCAAAGGTAACCCGGTTGTTCCTTAGGAAAAATGTCTGAAAAATCCTTAATAGTCCTGATATCCCTTACTGAAGAGTCCCCAACATCTAAAACACTGACATAGGCCAAGAATGCCTCACAACCCTTGTGTACCAACTTCTCGGCCCTTTGGGCAGAAATTACATTACTCAAATAGTTCTGCCATTCCCCAACTACCACTACCTCCTCATCTGCCTCAGTTCTCAGTACGACCCGTTTAGTGGTACAATCCAAGCTTACTCGATGTTTAACTAGCCAATCCATGCCCAGTATTAAGTCGAATTCTCCAAAAGGTAACTCTATAGGATCAGCCAGAAAGACAACTCCTTGTATCTCCAAGGGAACATCTCTAAACACCTTATTTATCTGAACGGACTGCCCTAACGGACTTAGAACAGTGATCTCAGTCATAGTGTTTTCAGCCATAATACCCAACATCTCAGACACAAAGCATGCTATATATGAATGTGTAGACCCAACATCAATCAATGCAATATAAGGTACATTATGGATAAAGAACGTACCCGTTATGACATCTGTAGCATTTCCGCCCCTCTCGGTGGCGCAAAGATAGACCAAAGATTGGTCGCCATGCCTCAAGATATGACCAGCACCTGCGCCGCGGTGCTCTATGCCCACGGCCCATACCATTTCCACCCTGGCTTGACCTTGGCCTCTTAGTGGCTGCTGACCACCTACTGTACATTACCCATACCCATAGCTTGCATTTGCTCAGGCCTCCATGGACAATCCTTGACATAGTGCTCCAATGATCCGCATCTCAAATAGTGCTCATACCTCTACCTTTCTATCTATTCTGGCACTCAGTGTGCGTCACATCCTCAACGATTTTTGCCTTGTCAACTAGTGTTGCGAAATCCTACTCCCTTTGAGGAGCTATCAGAACCCTTAGACCATCCCTAAGGCCATCCTCAAATCGGACACACCGCTCGTATTCTGTTGCCACCATCCCACGTGCATAGTAGCTTAATCATAAAAATTCAGCCTCATATTCAGCCACTGTCCTATCTCCCTGAGATAAGTTCATAAATTCCCTCCTACGGGCATCCACATAGCTGGCACCACATACTTAGCCTAGAAAGTAGTCTTGAAAAACTCCCAAGCCAATTGATCGGCTTGAGTGCCCTCTTTGATGGTAAGCCACCACTGGTAGGCCTTGTCTCTCAAAAGTGATACTACACCTTTTAGCTTCTGATCAAGGGTGTAGTCAAGGTCATCCATGATCCTTTCTATGGCCTCCATCCAATATTCAGCCACATTGGTGGGAAAACCCAACAATACCCCTGAATATCTCTGCCCCATTAGACCTTTGTCGTTCCGTAACCGACCCATGGCCCAACGACCCTTTCCAGAATCCTCAACATTGCTTGGGACAGTGCATCATCCCCAGCTACTCAATTTTGAGACCCTGTCTCAGCCATAGGTGAAGCTGGTCCCTTTCTAACGTCCTCATTAGGCTGGTGCCCAGAAGACGAAGACCCAGCCAGAGCACCTCTACGGCTTCTGCCGTGGCCTCTACCACGAGTACCTATAGTACTTATTATCCAATCACACTTTTATCTATATTAAAATTTTTATGCAAGTCAGTTTGCTGTTCCAATGTTTATTACAGATATCTTATGAATAGTATTATTTCAGAGTTTGTTTTCGCAGTTCACAATCTTACTACAATTTGTAGTCTACTCTAACTAGAGAGTTTCTGTACAATTTTACTACCTAATGTAGTTCCAGTAATTAACATTTCAATATTAATCTTTCAGAACAAACAATCAAAAGACTTACATGATCGGCGCAGAGACTCGGTGTACCACTCCTTTAGTAAAACATTTCCAAATTATATCAGTCACTTTAAACCGTTTTGAAAACAATTCCATTTAAAATTTCTAAGTTTTTACAAAAACCCAAATCCACAGCCGAGTTTTGCAACCTGGATTTGATACCACTAAATGTAACACCCCAAACTCGGCCTATATGTCATGGCCGAATCTGTGATGTCACATTGGAGTGTTTTTCCAAAAACACAAATTCCGTGAATAGTCGCTTTTCATAAAAACTTCTTTTAGGTTCTTAACAAAAGATTAGGGTGTCTGATTCGTTGTGAAAACTCAAGTTGTTTTAGCAAAATTATTAATTATGTTAGTTGTTATTACTTTAAAACAGTGTTTGTTGCGGAAGCTTTCAGAATATGTTGCGTAAACGTGATGTTTTCAAAAAAAAATTTGTTTATATTTTCTTGAAAATCCGAGACCTACTACTATCAGATAAAAATTCAAGTAACTAAATCCCCAAAATAAAATAAAAAAATTAAAGAGGCCTTATTACATAATGAAAACCCAAAATAAAATCTTAATTATAATATTAAGAGAAACTTCATTGAGTGGCCACCTTTGAGTCCTCCGTCGCCTCGATCCGTCAAGCCTGGGGATTTCCTGCACAGTTAATAGACGAGTGAATTTACGAGAACCCAGTGTGAAATCCCATAAAAGCATACAGTCAGAGTAAACACAATTTGGGCCTAAGACCTTACAGTTTCAGTTAGGAGCCTTAGCCCCTCTTCCAGTAGCAATAGCAGTCTGGGCCTGAGCCCATTTCTGTACAGTATGTAAACAAATAATCCTACCCAATCCATCCGTTACACACCATCTTCGTACCAGCCCTACACACGATGTGGTGATAAAATCGACCCACCCAACCCTACGCACCAAGTTGTAATTCTTCACGACACTAAAGCGAAGATTTGCAAGCAAAGTCGCCAAGATATGAGTTTATAGCCCTTCAATACACTTCCTCCAAAATCATATATCCCACCCCATGCAATGCAACATAATATAAATGTATATACAGTAAAAATGGCATGCTCAAACAGTTATACATCATATAGGGGTAAAATAGTCATCTTACCAAAATAAGGCCAAGGTATACTTAGCGGCCCAATAGTAGGTTCACAGTCGTCTTGGGCGACCCGTGCAACCTTAACAGTCAATCAGTGATAATGGGCTTACAGCCCATATTGTTGGCCCATGTGGGCCCACACTCTCGTATGGCCCACATAGCCCAGAAAAGGCCTTAGCAGTGTAGTTTACACAGCCTGGCCCACAATTTACCACACTTTGTGCATTTTTTCCGTTTGGGGCCCACAGGCCCATTGGGCCCACACGTCCCAGTTCGACCCAAAATGGCCTAATATCGTTTTGGCCCATGAAAGCTCTCATGGCATTCTTTCGACCACACGGTTGTATTCTACGACACGGCTTGCCCCACGCGCGGCTACAGGCCCGTGTGGTGTCAATAGCCCATTTTTTAGCTTTTCGACTTTCTGTCGATCTACGTTACTACCAGTGTGGTTACACACCTTTTGATGAGAGGACACCAATCTCCACGTACTCTAACCTAGATCCAATTATGACCCCATGTCAGTCCTTTAATCACTAGGGTTAAACACCCTCTTATGAATACTAAATCCCCAATAGTACATATCACTTATCTTGATTAAGTTGGGTTTAATCCTCACTTAACCAGTGATCACCCAATTCTTGCCAGAGATTTGTATTAAAACCTAATTTTGTTAAATAAAACCGTAAATGTAACCTACTTGAACCAAGTGAACCACTTATCGGAATATAGAACTATGAGTGGAGGGTATCAGTAATCAGCCCACAACCAGTACACCTTAAACCGAGGCACAAGATAGTTCAGTCACCCTTGACAGCACCCGATAGAGAATAGCCAATGTTAGAGGGGAAGAAGAAGAAAAACTATTGACAGGGAATAAAGAACAACACCTGCACCTACACCTGAAGTGGGTATTCGATTAACCCTACACAATGAATAGAGAAGAAAATCAAAGAAAGAGATGAGGGGAACAGAGATGTCAAGAGTACTTACCCCAACCAAAACACAAGCAGTGGAGATATGAAGAGAGTGGTGAGGTATTCGGCAACAAGAGCAAAAAAGAAAGGTTCGGCACAAGTAGTAAAAGAGACAAGCCAGAAGAAAATCGAAAGGGTAGAGGGATAAGAAGAGATAAAACCTATTCGGCAATAGTAACAAAGTGCAAACGTCGAAACCAAAAGTGATGAGAAGAGGGAAGCAGAAGGAGAAAATCAGCCTAATGACTTAGGTTAACTTTTTAAAGAACTGAAAAGGGAGAATGGAGAAGGTAATAGGGCCAAAGAGAGGGTTAATCTTCCCGAAAAAAGAAGAGAAGAGGTAATCGGTCATCCAAAAGACCTAAAGGAATGAGCAAATCTGAAATAAACCCAAGATGAAATTCAGCACTATTTTGTGAAAAAGGGACACCCTCCTACGGCACCACACTCCCACTTATGGCACAACACTTCTACACTTTTCAAATCCTTAATTTTCTCCTTAAAATGCTTTCCTAATCTCTCAACCACTAACTCTCATATCTACTCCATATTTCTCTCATAGATTTCGGCCACAACCTTTCACCTCATCCTCTCAACACCTCAACCGTCCACCAGCACTAGAGTTCTAGAGAAATACAACCACCTACACGGCACAGCAGTAAAAAGACATCCCTTGCGCGTAGTAGGACTCGAACTCAAGTCCCTTAGCATTAGTAACACGCCATTTGCCACTAGGCTAGAAGGCTCTTTATGTCATGCTTTACCCTCAATACTTTAAGAAGCCTACTATCAGAAAACAAGGGTTTATTCAAATAGGAACAAAATTTGCTCAAGCTAAGGCTTGAACCCCTAACTTCCCAGACACTCCCAGAGTATTAAACCACCAAGGCAGACACAAATTCATGCCGCAACACACAACAATAATTTAACAGGGGTTTTCAAGATTTGGGGTGTTACAATCACCAAGCTAGCCTGTGGATCGGAGGACGTCAGAGTTTTCAATCACACTATCAATTGAATATTTGGGTATAGTTAGTCTCAACATTTTGAGTATGACATGTATAGGGACTTGGTCTTTTTGTTATGTTTCAATTGATTAGCCAAATGTGTTGGCTCATGAAGGTATTGTGATTATTTCGTATATGGCCATGAGAGGTGCCTCATATTGATTATTTGGGTTGTAACCCTAATTGTTTATGCATGCATGCAATGTGTTTATGCTTTATGATGGGGTTGGTGGCTGCTTGTTGGTATGGATGTGATAAATGGCATATATGCTTAATGAATGAATTGGAACTAATAAGTATGACCATAACTATGGTAAAATTTAGTAAAGTTGAAGGTAGGTTTATAATAAAGAATAAATATGAAATTGGTGTGGAATGCCACATGAAAGCATGATGGATTTAATATGTGCTATGTGACATTATAGACATAATTTAACTATGAATATCTATGCTTTAAGTAATCAAATGTGCCATGTTGCATGTCATGAAGTGGGTCTAAGTGTATGAGTGCTTAAGGGTGGCAAATGGCTTGGAAATAGCCTAGGATTTGTCCACACGGTTAGATACATGGGCATGGCTATTGTAAAAAGGTAGGTCATGTTAAGACAAATTGTTGAAAAATTCAAAATAAAATAAAAAAGGATGCTGGAAACGAAAATAAAGATAAGCAGAAAGCCGAAGTTACTGATGCTAGTGTAGCGAGCACAGAGGTGATGATTTCTTATTGGTGTCAATGAACGAAAGCTCTCATCTTACTTTCAAATTGATCTTAGATTCAAGGTGCTCCTATCACATGTGTCCCAACATGGACCGATTCTCCATGTATAGTTTAGTTGAAGGTGGAATTGTGCTGATAGAGCATAACTCTCCATGTAAAATATCTAGAATCAGAATAGTAAAAATTATGATGCACAACAAAATTATTCAGACACTGTCAAATGTCAGGTATGTTCCTAATTTAAAGAAAAATCTTATCTCATTAAGAGTTTTGGATTCTAATGGTTGCAGGATAGTCATTGATTTAAATGACTTCAAATTTTCTCGTAGGGCTCTTGTTATGATGAGAGGACAAAAAATGGCAGCCTATACATTCTATAATGGTCAACGGTTACTAGTGCAACTATGATTATCGGAGTGTAACGAACCATTTGTAGGGGTATTAAGAGTAAAGGTTTTGTGATCATAATTCTAGCAAGTGGGTCAAATTAGTATTTATATAGTATTAGGAATGTCGTATAAAAATTTGGTGGTTAAATTCTAAGGTTCAAATACTAAAGTGTAATAAATGTGAAAGTTGAGAGTTATTAGTAAATGTGATAAATTGATGTAAAAAGGGAGTTTAAAGGACTTAGTGGATAATAGGACCAAATATTGGTTTAATTGTAATTTTAACATGCTTAAATGGTAAAGTGGTAATCAGTGTAACACCCATAACCCGTCTCTGTCATCAAATTAGGGTTACAGAGCATTACTGAATAATCAAAACAAAAAGGACACATGGCCGTGTCCTAGCTTGTGTCTCAACTCGTGTAACTCAATGAGTTGAGTCACACGGCTGTGTTGTAGGCCGTGTAACACACTGACTTAATACACTAAGAATTTACAAGTGATACACATCTGTGTGCTCCACAATTTGACCCTAAATTCAAGCCATTTTAAGGCCAAAACATACCTATTCAACCACTCCATTCATGCACACTTTAAATAGACCTAAGCATCATTCAAGCACATCTAAACAAACCAATTCAATCAACCTATTTCATCTAGCCAATATGCCATTCAAAGGCACCACATTTATACCAAAACATCATTAATCAAATCAAAACAATATAGCCACATTTTAAGCATAAAACCTAATTCCTTTAACTACCAAATAACATCATATATAACCATTTACATAACATCACAAGCATATCAACAAGGATCATATATACAAGTACCTAAAAGTGGCCAAAATGACCTAACTTGTCAAAGCTCCAAAGTTTATCAAACCAAACATTAACTTCAAAAGCATATACATATCAAATAAAAAATTAACATATTCATGAAGTACCATTACACAAAGTCCTATACATGCCATTATAACCTTTGCCAAAATATTTAAAAACTACAAAAATGGTTGTTGGTTAGTGTGATAGATCTCCGTCAAACTTCCAACCGATTAAGCTTCTGATAATCTATGAAACAAAGGAAAGTAACTACGTAAACAACTAGTGCTTAGTAAGCTCGTATAAAATAAAAAAAATTACCATTTCTTAAGTACACATTATAAAATATGCATAATATCATTACCAAGACCATAAGCTTAGTAAAATCCTATACAAGCACCATCAAACTCACAAGTTAGTGAGTTCATACATGATACATATGAATTCATTCTTAACATAACTAGATTTCATATACACATCATTTAACTCATCAACCCTTTCATAAGATCATGAACCATTCCAATTGTATACATATCATTCTATTTCCTTTACTTACCCGTTGAACCATCTAGAATTGCATCAGATACTCGGGAATTCTAACATATAGTGTGTCTTTCTATATAACCATAACATTTTTTTCAATAGTGCTCACATGAGTTGTGAAATGGGCTTGCTTAAACGAGTTGTGGATTGGAACGTTAGCTACACGATACTACTCACACGAGTTGTGGAAAATCTGCAACAAATGCTGGACCTTAGCCATTCGTAGGACACTCAAGACCAGCACCTGAAACATGAAATCCCTAATAACATGTCATTCATATCCTAAGAATTCTTAAAGTTCAAACGGGATCATTCATCCGTCAATTACTTAAAACATCAATATATATGCATTTTCAAGTCCGTTTACATTAACACAATATAGCAGATAATCAATTTAGCTATCATTAATACGATTATAATTCATATGAACTTACCTCGATAACTATGGTTGTAGAAGTAGAATTTGAAGCTAATCCGAAGCTTTTGCCTTTCTTCTATTTAAATTCGGTTGTTGTTTATTTTGATTTAAATAGATAATTTCATTCAATTAAGTACTTCAAGTATCCAATTCAATCAATAATTCATATTTATGTAAAATTATGAAATTACACCTAATATTTTAACTTTTTATAATTTAGTCTTTAAGCTCATAACTTGAATATTAATCATTTTAACCTATATCCATATTAACCAATACTACAAGGGACCTTGGCATAATCCATAATTACCAACAATTCACAATAAAACCCATGGATTTACATTTCAATAATTTAATCCCTATTTCAAAATTCATAAAAAATCACTTAACAAAACAAGTTTGTTTAACAACCAAGATTAATAATCTATCAAATAACTTCAAAAAATATTAAAAAACAACCATATCAAGTCGCTCAACCTTTAACAATTTTGCAAATTAACCCCCAAGTTAGCTAAACTAAGCTGAAACGAGCTAAAAAAACATAAAAATCACTAAAAATGGGGCTTGAATACATACCATGCAAGAAGAAATTAAAAACCGAAGCTTCCTCCCCCTTCAATGGCTAATTCAATTTTGAGATAGGAAAAATGAGAAGGATGACAACCTTTTTTTCCTTTTCTTTGTTTAACATTTAATATTATTATTAATTTACCAAATTAACCTTTAAAATCCACTGAAATTTCAATAAAAACCTATCCATAAACATCCACTAACATATAATATAATATGGTATATTTACCAACTACATCCTTCAATTTATAATTCTAAATCCATTTAATCCATTTAATTACTAGAATCCATCTTTTGTACCTTTTTCAATTTAGTCCCTTTTACCTAATTAACCATTTAAACTTCAAAATTTCTTAATGAAACTTTAATACTACTCTAATATAAACCAATAGACTTTAAATAGAGAATAAAATATTTATTCTCTCTTCAAAATCGTGGTTTCAAAACTAATGTTTCTGACACTACTAAAAACGGGTTGTTACAACTAGGTAATTTGAGAAAACTTTGATAAAATAAATTAAAAGAGGTTATCTTCTCTAGTTTTTATTCTTGACCAAAAAAACACCATAGGAGAGGGAAACTTAAGCTTTGGATTGTTGAATGCCTTGCATGTAAGTGTTTTATGCCTTCATTTTTAATGGATTTTGCATTTTTAGAACCTTTGAAGCTAGACCAAGCTAATTGAAGGACTAAATGGATAAATTATGATAGGCATAGTGACTGTTTTGAGACTATTTATTTTTTTGGAAAATTTGGTTGAGTTATTAAACTTTATGGTATGAGAAATTATTACCTTAAATAGTGATTTTGTTAGTACTAGCTTGTAAGGAGTTAAATGCTATAAATTAAAATAGCATGGTGTTAAAATTATAAATTTCAAGAATTTAGGGACTATTAGTGAATCATATGTGCATTCAATTATCAATGGAAATTAAATGAGGATGTGATTAAGTTAATTTTGATGCTAAGGACTAAGTTGTGTAATTGCCAATTGTTGAGGGTTAAATGTATAAATATAATTTTATGATATATTATTAAATTGAATTTTTGTGGTTTTGAGTTAGTTAATTGAATTGGATTATTGTATTTAGATCAAGAAATAAGTAAAGTGGTCGTTAACCGAGGGAAGGAGAAAGTTGTCGATTAATCAACCTCGATCACCGGAAACTATCGTAATTTTGGTAAATTCATAGTCCTTGAACTCGAACTCTTATTATTTATTTTAAATAATTTAATTATTATATTGGCATCTCAATTTTATTTATATATATGCAAATGCTTGAATTATGAAATGAAGGAACTGGATTATGAAATTACGTATGTATTTGTTGGTTTTATCTGACTAGTGTTAGGGACACATTTGACATTTTCGATTTATCCGACTAGTGTAGGGCACACCTATTGTCGGTTTACTCTACTAGTGTTGGGCGTAAAACTTTGTTATGATTTATTCGACAAGCACTGGGTGCTAATAACAAGTTGGTCAATATTGATGATGTTTAATTGATCCCTTGAAGATGGTTAGTAAATGAGAAATAGCTTGAATTGTATATGAAATGTTCATGATGAACTTATGGTACACTATGTGGTAATAACTATTACATGTTAGATATTTTGAATTGATGGATTATGAAACACATATGTAGTTCTTTAAGTTAATGAAATTATTCATTATTTGATCATCATTTTGTATGCAAGTTAGGTACATATATTTTTTACTATCGACTTAGCATCCAACGATAATCCCGAACTCAATGTTGGTGACGTATTTCTTTTTGTATCTTGGCATGTACCTAAGATGATAATGTTTTGAGTAATGATATTTTGGTCTATAGTTGAATTTAGCGAAAGTTACTTATCTTGGATGTCATGTAAACTTTTGAATTATGTTTTGCCTTGAAACAAATGGTTGTATATAGCTTGTGAATGAAAAAAGTATGTTTGATGCTTTTGAATTATGTTTTGCCTCGAAATAAATGCTTGTATGTAGCTTGTGAATGAAAGAAGTATGTTTGATGAGCTTGAATCTTTTGGATGTATATAATTGTTAATGTGAATAGGTATATGTTATTTATAATGGCAACTTGGTGAGAGTGGTTATATTGGGCTATTTTGGTGGATGTTTGAGTATGAAAATGTGGTTAATGTCATATGTTCTCTTAACTTGATTATTTGAATGATTAATCTTTGTTTGAGGTGCCTTTGAATGACATATTGGTTAGGCATAGAACATATGAATTTTTGGCATGTGATTGATGACTTGAATGTGATTTTGAACCTAGGAATTGATCTAGATATGGTTTGTCTTGTTGCACAAGGAATGGTGTATGAAATGGCTTGATTTAGGGGTTAAATGTGCTGCACATGGCCTAGGACATAGGCTGTCACACAGTCGTGTGACACACATGGCCCACTCACATAACTGTGTGTCTTATTGTCTTTAGGTGCAGGTTTCACATGGTCTAGCACACAGCCAACGACATAGCCATGTGTCTTAAAATAGTTTGTCACATGGTCTAAGAGATGACCATGTGACCCAACATCGAATGCACACACGGACAAGCACACGGCCTGCGACACAGATGTGTGACCTTAATTCGAATATACATACGTGCAGACACACGGGCTGGGACACGGCCGTGTGTTTGGACTTTGAATGCCCACACGGTCTGGGCTGTGACACATGGCCTGCCGACACGGCCATGTGTCCCCTGTTTCAAAATTTTCAATTTTTTCTAATTCTTATGTTTTGTTTCGAATTAACCCAAAATGTTTCCAAACTATTTTTAGGGCCTTGTAAACTTGGTTTAAGGCCCGTAAGTGTATGTTTGTTGTAAATGGAATGTGATTTGATAATTCTAATTATATTTGAATATCTGTGAATTAGAATTGTTAAATGTTTAAATTGTTATCTTAATACTCCTTGACCCAAATCAACGACGGAGACGGGTTTGGGATGTTAACTAAGAAAAACTAAAATTGCCACCACGTCGTGACGACATGACGTGACTCTTTCTCCATCTATTTCTATTCAACCGAAATTTGGCATGTTAGGAAAAAACGAGTTTGGAAAACGCAATGAAAAATAAATTTAAGGAGGATAGAGTTTTAAATTTTGTTCCAAAATAAGATCTTGGTTGTGATATTTAAAGTAATAAACGCTTAATCAAAATTGTGTCTTTTCGATTCGTCTAGGATGAGAGCTTCGACCAAGTAGTCTTCTCCACTGTCCTCAAGTTCATGTTTGCCAAGTGTGGGCTCACTTCGAATTAGAAAAATTTTCATAAAAAAATTACCAGTGAGGTAATATCATAATTTCTCTAAACTTTTGGGTCAAGTCGTAAATTAATAAAATATCTCTAAAAATTTTCTGAAATAGTCTCTTCAGAGAATTTTCTCTTTACAACTTTCTCTAGAATTCAATTGTGTGTAAAATAATGACCTAAGGCTCTCTTTATATAAGAAGAGTTTAAAGTGTTCAACTATGATTAAAATTAATTACTTTAATATTAAATTAATATAATATTTATCAAGAAAAATATTAGATTAAATTTAAGATTAAATTTTATTAAAATAATAGAATGTTTATCTACAAGATAAATATTAAATTAAATTTAATATTAAGATAATCACTTTAATATTAATTAATAAAATATTATTAAGATAAATATTAAATTACATTTGATATTAAACTATAAAAATAATATTATTTTTGGAATAGTTAATCTAAAATCAAATTCTTTGGTAGAGTCCCAATAGGAGTGTAACTCTTCCACTACTAAACCACCGAAGACCAACCACCGTCAGCTACCGAAATGCCATCATCGCAGCCGTCGGTGCTGTCATGTCTGGTGGTGCAGGTGCGACACCTTTACGGCACATTGAACCAATTCGGTTACTGCCAATTATGTCTGAGTTAGTGATGACTCGACTGGTCTGGTCTAGCCACCAGTTAGACTGTTGGCCCGGTTTCACACATCAGGTCTGGTTCGACCAGTTTTTGGGTCTTGGTTTCGATTTTGGGCTCCTGAGCCCAATTTACAATCTCAGGTCCAATTTTCAAGTTCAATTACCCATTGGGCTAATTGTCTAACGTGAAAATTAATTTCCAAAAATATCATATTAATTTTGATTAATTTGATTAATTTAATTTTACTTGATCAAAATTAATTTTTTCAAAAATTACTTAGATTTTCCAAATTAATTTTTCAAGAAAATTCTTTAATCAAATTTTCTCTTTACAACTTTCTCTAGAATTCAATTGTGTGTAAAATAATGACCCAAGGCTCTCTTTATATAAGAAGAGTTTAAAGTGTTCAACTATGATTAAAATTAATCACTTTAATATTAAATTAATATAATATTTATCAAGAAAAACATTAGATTAAATTTAAGATTAAATTTTATTAAAATAATAGAATGTTTATCTACAAGATAAATATTAAATTAAATTTAATATTAAGATAATCACTTTAATATTAATTAATAAAATATTATTAAGATAAATATTAAATTACATTTGATATTAAACTATAAAAATAATATTATTTTTGGAATAGCTAATCTAAAATCAAATTCTTTGGTAGAGTCCCAGTAGGAGTGTAACTCTTCCACTACTAAACCACCGAAGACCAACCACCGTCAGCTACCGAAATGCCATCATCGCAGCCGTCGGTGCTGTCATGTCTGGTGGTGCAGGTGCGACACCTTTACGGCACCTTGAACCAATTCGGTTACTGCCAATTAGGTCTGAGTTAGTGATGACTCGGCTGGTCTGGTCTAGCCACCAGTTAGATCGTTGGCCCGGTTTCACACATCAGGTCTGGTTCGACCAGTTTTGGGTCTTGGTCTCGATTTTGGGCTCCTGAGCCCAATTTACGATCTCAGCTCCAATTTTCAAGTTCAATTACCCATTGGGCTAATTGTCTAACGTGAAAATTAATTTCCAAAAATATCATATTAATTTTGATTAATTTGATTAATTTAATTTTACTTGATCAAAATTAATTTTTCCAAAAATTACTTAGATTTTCCAAATTAATTTTTCAAGAAAATTCTTTAATCAAATTCTCTTGTTGATCAATTCTCACGACCACCTAATTTAATTCCACATTGAATAAATTGACTCAATTAAATTATTTTCAAATTTGTAAAATTTTTTTCTAATTCAAATGCAGTCCCATCGAGCTTTTGTTGAGCTAGTAGAGGGACCAATCAGACATATACAATTAGACTTAAGTAATTGTAATTATGTCCAAAAGTATCATTCCGATAATTCACAATTACTTAATCATAGAGTCAGTCTACAAGAAGTACCATGATTGAATACTCCTTATTGTATACTCTTTACGAAAGCAATTCATCCAAGTGCTTTGTCGAATGACCTCATTATGTGTGTGTTACCCTCATATGATATCCTTTATTCTTTTGAGTTAAATCCGTTCACTCAATACAATCCTATTTTATCTCATTGTCACCATTGTGTCTTCTTAATGATTAATATGATCATTGTCAACAAATGACTGTGATAAATTGGTCATTTGAGAACAAGCAACCCGTGGTCACGTTCCATATTTATCAATCCACACAATGCCAATGAGAGGATATCATTAATTCTTTAATTGAGCTATGAATTCCACTGTTGCTAGTAAACCCATGCCATACACAAGTCACGTACCCAGCATACTGGCTATGGGCTCGATCATCTTTAGAGCATAAGCTTCCACTTATATCAAAGTACATGAGTTGCATACGTATGGTTAGTGACTAATTCAGGATTTAGGTAAGTCACGCACAAACAAATTCAAAATTAATTCATCTTGGGTCCAGTCCAATGTATCTTTCTACTAATGAAAATGTCTATGAATTTACTCATGGAGTTAATTGCTCCGATGTCCAAGATTAGCCATATCCCTAATTGGAATTGTAGACGACATAATAATCCTTTTCAGTATTTGAATCAAATTCTCACTTTGATTCTTTTACAGGATTACGAACTTATTTAGATTTTCTACTGAAGTAAGTTATCTTTCTCACAATGTAAACATTCTTACAATGCCACTTATCTTCAGTTTTTAGACAATCAATAAGTTAATATTTGCTTGTCACAATTTCTCTATGCATGCAAAATATAAAAGATAGAAATACAAAAGGCATAATAGTGAAATGTGAAATTAACTTAATTTATTTATTCATTGTTCAAATAAATAAAAAATAGTTACATGTTTACTACAATATGGCCACATTTCCCAATATTGTAACACTCCTAACCCGTATCCGTTGCCAAAACAAGGTTACAAAGCATTACTAGAGTTTACAAAATAATTTCATGTAATTCATGTCATTTTCTATTTATATTCGAAACTAATCATATTGTCCCTTGAATAAACCCTCAAGGCCCAATTTAAACATTAGAATCAAGTCAGGACTAAATCGAAATCTCAGAGAATTTTTGCAAAATTTAAAATTTTTTCATTAATACAGGGGTCACACGCTTGTGCGAGTAGGCCGTGTGGCTCACACGGCCAAGTGACATGTCATGTCTCAGGTTGTGTGGGCATTTAATGTGAGGCACATGGCCGTGTCCTAGCCAGTGTCCTTACCCGTGTAACCCTCTGACTTGTGCCACACAGCCTGCCATAGGCCCGTGTGCTAGGCTGTGTGGTAAATTTAATTTTCACAATTTAGGTGTAGGTTTCACACGACCAAGACACATGCCTGTGTTCTAGGTTGTGTATCTCACACGGCTGAGACACACGCTCGTGTCTCCACCCGTGTGCCCAATTTTGAATATTCTGTTCTCATTTTTAGGATGCAGGGGACACACGGCCAAACCACATGCCCATGTGCCAGGCCATGTATCACACACGGTCAAGACACACACCCGTATGGACAAAATAAGGCCATTTCTTAGCCTTATTTCTCACCAAGATTTTACCTTCAACCTACACTAACATTTGCATGCATTTTCCAACCAATTCAAGTCATATAAAAAAAATCAATAACATGTATGAAATAACATCACATACATTCATATGATCAAACTTACCTTTTAGTAATGACTTATATTTTATCCTAATTCAATCTAACCAACCACATACATATATGTTAATCATGATATATATAACCTCATAATAATATACCAAAACAAACCATTATTAGCCATTCCAATGGCTAAATTACAAACAACCATGTACTTGCCAATATCGACCAAGTTAACCTATACATGCCATTATACCAAAATAAGATTGTTTTTTTTTATATCAAAATAGACTGATGGATAGTGTGATGATACTCTGACCGATCACCAACCTTTATGAGCTTCTGAACACTATAAAATAGAGAAAATAAAACCTAGTAAGCAATTAATGCTTAGTAAGTTCGTATAACAGAAATTAAACTTACCAATCACATTAATTACAATAAGCATTACAATATCATGCTTTCCAACAAATTAGCAAATTTTCCTAATCACATACACTCAAATAAGTAAGTTAGTCACATAATTCACATGTACCTTAAGTAAGCATGGATGAGCTCATCTTGTTATAAACCTTCAAGTATTTCAGAAACATTCGAGATATAGTTCTCTTAGTCTCACAATTTCTCATGTCAGGAGTTTATTCCATTGAATTATTGAAATATTGATGGATATTCAGGTAGTACATTCAAGGTGTACAAAATTTTAAACCATCAACTCATAATCAGGGGTACCCATTAGGGAAATTAATCAGTGAGCACACTTTCGAGCCACATATCAGGATGCTCAGATGAGCCATGTAACAGCCCGATTTTGGGCTTAGTCGGAACAGTGGTTTTGGGACCACAAATATGAGGTTGAGAAATTATTTTTATTATTATTTTGGTGTCATAGTATGATTATATGAGTGCATGAAAAATTTGTAGAATTAATTTTAGAGTTTGTGAGCCTAATTGCGAAAAAGGACTAAATCGCATAAAGGGAAAAAATTTTGTTTTACTAGCCAAAGGTGTTAAATATCTAGAGAACCAAAATTGGGGGTCTTTAAAGTGTAATTAGGCCCTTAAATATAGCATGGTCGGCCATAGGAGACAAGGAAAGTCAAATTTTCAAGGTTAAGTGAAATTTGGTGGTTTATTTGACTAAAAAGAAAATAAAATAAAATAAAGATGATATCACCCTCTCATCTTCCCCATTACCACCGAAAATTCTCAGCAAAAGTGAGGGTTTTGAAGCATTAAAATTTTAGCCAAGCTATCCTCTTGCAAGTAAGTGATTTTCATGGTGATTCTTGATAATTTTTGTACTTTTGGGACCCTTATAGCATGAGCAAACTAATGAGGGGACCATTTTGCAAAATGGTTGATAGTCTAGGGATTTTCCATGAAAGAATTTATGATGTTTGCTGAGTTTTTAAGGAAGAAAATGAACCTTGGTTGTTAAATAAACAACTTTTGTGAAAGGATTTTTCATGAAAACCCCTAATAGGACCATTTTGTAAAGTTTGTAAAATAAGTGGTATTTGTGTGAAATGTGTGAAATTATGAGTTTCCATCAGCATGAAATAGGTTCGGCTAGGCTTGGTTGATATGAAAATTTGATTGAAATCTATTTACGAGCCTAAGGGCAAAATCGTAATTTTTGTAATGTCTAAGGGAAAAATGGTCTTTTTTGCCAAAGTATGAATTATGAAGTGTATTAATTGATGAGATGATTAAATTAGCGAAACTTGTCATTTTAGATCAAGAAAGACGCAATCCGGACTTAGACCAGGGAAGACCAAGCTAGTTGAATAACTCGACCTAGTCACCTACCTTTGTATATCAAGGTAAGTTGTATGTAAATAATGCAAATTCAATGTTATCATGTATTGTACGGTTAGTTTAGTATGAATTGGTGATTTGTGTTGTGAATGAGTATTTATATAATAAAGACTTCTGGTTGAACATTAGGAATAAATTTAGATATTCATGCCATGACATTGAGTGATATGTGTGCTAGTGTAAGACATGTCTAGGACATGCATCAGCCACATTATGAGAGCCAGTGTAAGACATGTTTGGGACATGCATCAGCCTCGAGATATACAAGCTAGTGTAAGGCCTGTCTGGGACATGGTGTCAGCTTGTTGTGCGTCAGTATAAGACCTGTCTAGGACATGGAATCAACACCGATAAATGAGAGCCAATGTAAGACCTATCTAGGACACGACATCAGCCTCGATATATGAAAGTCAGTGTAAGACTTGTCTGGAACATGGCATCGAATTTGATGTGCTAGCCAGCGTCAGACCATGTCTAGGACATGGCATCGGGATCTTATCTCATGTTTAGGGCTATTGAATATCCTGTAGTATTCCAAATGGTTCAACGAAAGATTCATGGTTTATATCAAAATGAGAGAACTTCTGACCATGTAGTGAGTGGTATAGGTACCCAAATGAGAATTATGAAATATGAGCTTCATTTATGTTGTATGTTTAGTAAGGAAGAAAAGTGAATAAGTTTTGCTTATGACCATTTGTGTATTTTACATGAAGTATAAAATGTGAATTCAATCAACAGTGTATGCTTGGTGAGGGATATCTATGAACAAATAATACTTATGAATCCTTACTTTCATGTGCAAATTGAGTTATATTTGGAGTATGATTCCTTATGGAAACTTGTAGTTATTTCATTATTTACATGCGACTTACTAAGCTTTATGCTTACCTCTTTTCCTTTCCATTTCCTTGTAGTGTCGCCAAATTAGCCCACGGATCAGATGTCGTCAGAGGTTTCGTTCACACTATCATTTGAAGCTTGGTACAATTAGTTCTTTTATTTTGAATATGGCATGTATAGGACTTTGTCTTTTTAGTTTTGTGTCTTTGTTATTTGGCCAAATGTGTTGGCTTGGGATGAAATCCTTCATTTTGTATAAGGCCACAAATAATGGCTAATATTTATCTATGATATGCAAATGATTATGTTTTTCATGGATGAGTAAATTGCATGAATGAATAAGTGTATGCTTGAATTGTTATAGTGTAATGAGAGTTGTTTTCAAATATTATATTATGGTTGAATTGGCTTGTGTTGCTGTATGGATTGGTAGTATGACTTGCTTTGTAGGTTGGTATAAGTAAGGGTGGCAAAAAGGCTTGGTAAATAGCCTATTTTTGTCCACATGGCTAGACACACGGGTGTATGCCTAGGCCGTGCGCGACACACGGTCAGCCCCATGGGTGTATTGTTCAGACCTCAAAATTGCAAGTCAATATGCATGATAGTAAAAACACGGAAAGAGACACGGCCGTGTAGAAGACAAGGTCTCTGGCCACGGGCGTGTGCCTTGGCCGTGTGTCCTTAATTGGTTGCTGACGTTAGAAACAGAATGTCAAGGTTTTTACACACAGGCAGTGACACAGGCGTGTCATGGTCGTGTGAGAGAGACGGGCTATAGACACGGGCATGTGCCTGGCCGTGTGAAAATCCTTGTAGGTTTGAATTTGGAATTAAATTCACACGGGTTTGGGACACGGGCTTGTCCCCTTGTACTTAGCCCGTGTGAACCACACGGGCCTTCATCACGGCCATGTCAAAATGGCCACAAATCAGAGTGGCTTGAGAAAAGTGGAGTCAGAATTCAAAATAGAGGGTGACGTCATGACCAGCAAATGCCCAACATCGCGACAAACAGAGGTCTTATCCCGACAAAGAGTCACCCGATGTCGCTACGACACGACAAAATTTTGATTCTTGCAAGTTTAAAGCTATTTTGGATCTGTTTGGGGCTCCGTCTGACCCTCAGGTACTCTTACCATCTCAGTTAACTAATTATAAGTTGGCTCGTGAAAGGAAAATGCGAGAAATCCAACTAGCATAGAAATACTATGAAGGAAACCTAGTGGCTTATGCTCTAACTGTTGCCAAAAACATTGATTCAATCGACCCTTCATGTTATTATAAGGCAGTTCAAGCCTCCGGTTCTAGAAAATGACTCATTACAATGGAATAAGAGATGAAATCTCTTCAAAAGAATGAGACTTGGAGGCTAGTTAAACCACCTATCGGAAAAAAATATTGGTTGCAAATGGGTGTTTAAAAAGAAATAAGGTTCGGGTCCTAACGACACTAGGTACAAGGCAAGACTAGTTACAAAGGGTTACAATCAAGTGGAGGGAGTTGATTTTCATGATGTTTTTCTCTCCCATTGTGAAACTTCATTCGGGCACTTTTTGGCTCTTATTACATTAAATAATCTTTAGTTAGAGTAGTTAAATGTGAAGACTATTTTCCTTCATGGTGACCTTGAGGAGGACATCTACATGCAAAAACCGAAAGGCTTCAAATTTGAAGGTAAAGAAGATCAGGTTTATATATTACAAAAGTCTTTGTATGGTTTGAAGTAGTCTCTTCGGAAGTGGTATAAAAAGTTTAACTCTTTCATGTTGAGTATTATTTTTTCTCGAAGTAAGTATGATAATTGTGTTTATCTATAATGTCTTGATGATGGTTATTTTATATATTTGCTACTTTATGTTGATGATATGTTAATTGTGGCTAAGAATCCATCTAAAATTGATCATCTTAAAACCATGCTTAAATATAAGTTTGAGATAAAGAATTTAGGTGTAATAAAGAAAATTTTGGCGATAAAAAATTTTGAGAGATGGATATTTCGGGAAATTATTTTTATCGCAACAAAGGTACATAAAAAAGATCCTTGAATAATTTGAGATGTAAGATGCAAAATCGTTAAGTACTCCTTTAATTTCACACTTTAAACTCTCAATTTTAGATTCCTCACAGAATGAAGAAGATGAAAGGCACATGTCAAATGTAACTTATTCAAACGCAGTTAGAAGCATGATGTATGCAATGGTATGCACTCATCCTGATATTTCACATGTTGTTAGTGTTGTTAGCCAATACATGAAAAATCTTGGTAAGTTACACTGGTAAGCAATTAAGTGGATTTTCAAATATTTATGGGATACTTCTAACATGTGCTTAGAGTTTGGAAGAACACAAAAGGGTCTAGTCGGATATGTTGATTTTGATTATATAGGAGACTTAGATAAAAAAAAGGTCTCTCATAGGTTATCTATTTGCTTTTGGGAATTTTGCCATTAGTTGGAAAGCGACACTTCAAGCTACAATGTCTTTGTTGACTGCGGAATCAAAATACATGGCAATTACAGAAGCAATAAAAGAAGCAATTTGATTAAAGGGCTTGTTCAGAGAACTGGTAAGTGAAAAAGGGGCAACTGTCGTATCTTGTAATAGTCAAAGTGCCATACATCTCACCAAAGATCAAATGTATCATGAGAGACTGAAGCACATAGACATTTCTTATCATTTTGTTTAAGAGGTGATCATTCAGGGGGATATTCAGATTCTTAAAATTGGCACAGAACACAATTTGACCGACATGTTGACAAGGAGCTTTCTAGTTTCAAAGTTCGTGTAACAGCCCGATTTAGGGTCTAGTTGAAACAGTGGTCTCAGAACCACAAATTTGAAGTTTGGAAAATTATTTTTATTATTATTATGAGGTTATAACATGATTATATTAGTGTATGAAAAATTTGGTGAGTTAATTTTGATATTTGCGAGCCCGATTGCGAAAAAGGACTAAATCGCAAAAAGGAAAAAGTTGCATTTTAGTACCCCAAATGCGTTAAATAGCTAGAGACTTAAAATTAGAGGCCTTTAATGAGCAATTAGACCCCTAGAAACTAGGTGGCCGGCCATAGGAGACAAGTTTAGTCAAAAAGTCAATATTAGGTGACTTGATGACATAATCTTGTGATAAAATAATGCCTAAAAGCTTAGCTATTATTTTCTTTCTTCTCCACACCTTCTCTCCACTGAAAATATCAGCAAAAGAGGGGTTTTTGAAGCTTTGAAATTTTAGCAACTTATCACCTCAACAAGTAAGTGATTTCCATGTCCTTAGTTGATGATCTTTGCATTTTTGAGACCCTTGAAACATGAGCTTCCAAATGAGGGGTCTATTTTGCAAGATGATTAAGAGTTTAGGTTTTTTCCATAAATGGACTTGTGATGCTTGCTGAGTTTTTATGGAAGAATATGAGTCTTAGAAGAGTTCTAAACAACTCTTATGAAAGGTGTTAGCATGAAAACACCTAAAGGGACTATTTTGCATAAGTTGCAAAATAGGTAATAAGTGTGTGAAATAATGGAGTTTTGGGGTTTCTATAAGAGTAGAAAGGGTTGGATTAGGCTTAAGATAAGAGGAAATTCGATAAAAATTGATTTTCGAGCATAAGGGTAAAATGGTCATTTTGCTAAAGTCTAGCGACAAACTGGTCATTTTACCAAAGATGTGAATTTATGATTGCATAATTGTAATTAGTGACTAAATGTGTGCATTTTGTTATTATAGATCAAGAATTGTCAAATTCGAACCTAGACCGGGGGAAAGATAAGCAAATCGACTAAACTGACTAGTCAAATACATTTTGTAAACTGAGGTAAGTTGTATGTAAATAATACAACTATATTAATAATATATGTGTTAAACTGTCATTGAATGGATATAGCATGAATTACTTGATTTTGTATTGAGAATACATAAGGACAAAGAGATGGTAGAATTCCCATTGGAAGACTAGGAAATAAACCGGATATTCAAGCTGTGACATTTGGGTTACTTGAGTGAGCTAGTGTAAGACATGTCTGGGACATGTGTCGGCCACATTATGAGAGCCAGTGTAAGATCATGTCTGATACATGGCATCAGCATTGAGACGAGTGCTAGTGTAAGACATGTCTGGGACACGCATCGGCCTCGATAATAATAGTCAGTGTAAGACCATGTCTGGGACATGGCATCGACTTGAGATGTGAGCCAGTGTAAGACTATGTCTGGGACATAGCATTGGCACCTTTCCCCAAGTATGAGGTCTATAGAATGACCGATAGTGTTCCGAATGGTTCAACAGTATAAGTATGTTTGTGAGTAAATAATGAAAACTTAACCATGTTGTGAGTGGTACAGGTACCTAATTGGTAAGTATGAGAAATGAGCTCATTAGAGAGCATATGACGTGAATGGATGGTAATGAGTAATTCATGCTTATGCTTACCCTCGCGTTATGAGCATGATGATTATTGATGAATTGTTGTTGTATATTTATTTATATGCAACTTACTAAGCTTTTATGCTTACCCTCCTTTCTTTCCATTTTCTTATAGTGCCATATAATTAGCTCAAGGATCACTTGGAGTCAGAGATATCGATCACACTATCGTCTGAACCCTTTGGTATGGTTGGATTTATATTTTTGAATATGGCATGTATAGGGCTTAGACTTGATTATTTTGTGTCCTTAAGCATTGGCCATAAGTGTAGGCTTGGGATAAGCCCCACACTTTGTATTTAGCCTTGATGTTGACTATTACTCATTTTGATTACATGCAAAGATGATATTTCCTGGGTTGAGTAAATTGCCTTATGAAAGAATGTCTATAGTAGCTGAATTGGTTGTATGGTATAGACTAGAATTGGTGTTGGTTGAATTTGTGTTAATTGATGTAAATAAGGGTGGCAAATAGGCTTGGTAAATAGCCTTATTTTGTCCATACGGGTAGGCACACGGGTATTTGTCTAGATCGTGTGTGACACACGGTCAGCTCCATGGGCATGTGATGAGGTCGTGTGTCTCCTACACATAAAAATTTCAAGTCAGTATGCATGGTAATAAACACACGGGCAGAGACACGGTCGTGTGTCTCAGTCGTGTGGAGGACATGGCCTAGCACATGGGCGTGTGCTATGGCTGTGTGACATGTTGGGTGTGCTGTCATCAGAAATAGAATACTTATGTTGTCTCACACGGGTGTGTCAATGCCGTGTGAGCAACATGGACCAGGGACACGGGCGTGTGTCCAGGCCGTGTGAAGTCTGCACTTGAATTATGTGAAATTGTGTAAATAAATTGGCCACATGAGTAAGGGACACGGACGTGTCCCTAGGTTTTTAGGATGTGCAAGATACACGAGCCATCAACACGACCATGTCAAGGTGGTCACACGGGCGTGTTACCCTTCCACACCGGCTTGTGCCCTATTTTAAATGTAATGTTTGCATAGATTGGATAAGGACCCAGAAGGATTCTAAATGGTTTCCAATGGTTGATTTAGGCCTCATAGGCCCATATTAAGAGGTTTAAAGTAGAAATTAAAAAAGTTTTAATTTGGACTAAGTCTTGGTGACTTAAGATGGGTTGTATGCATGAGATCAAGTTAGGTAATGCCTTATATACTGCCCCTACTTTGGTAACGGATATGGGGTTTTACATTTAGTGGTATCAAAGCTATAATTTAGTCAGTTCTAGGACTAACCTAGCGAGATTACGAGTCTAGCTATACATGCCATAAAAATATATTGATAGTGTGACGATTCTTGACGATTATGAACTATGTTTTAATATAGTTAATGGATCCTGATAGAGCCACGGCGGATGATGTGGAAAGTAACGCGCCAGCTCCCGTCGAAGGGACCACACCAGTAGAGAGCGAGCCCGTGAATATGGGCCAAGGCGGAGGGGTTAGGGAACCCTACCTCCGAATGATGGATGCTTGGTATACGGAGTTTGTTCATGTGAATCCGAACACTCCACCTCTCCCACCTCCTCCTATTCCTCAGTATGCCCTCATAGCTCCGCAAGGTGCAAACATGTTTAGAAGAGAGAAGCCTCTGGTAGACAAGATCTGAAAACAAGGGACTGAAGAATTTTGGGCTAGTATAGATGATGACTCGGAGAGGGCAGAGTTCTGGCTAGAAAATACCATAAGGGTATTTGATAAACTGTCATGCAGACCTGAAGAGTACGTGAAATGTGTCGTGTCACTTCTACGGGACTCAGCTTATCAGTGGTGGAACACTCTCGTGTCTGTGGTACCGAGAGAGAGGATTAATTGGGAATTTTTCCAGGAGGAATTCTAGAAAAAGTATATTAGCCAAAGATTCATGGACCAAAAGAGAAAGAAATTCTTAGAGCTAAAGCAAGGTCAATTGTCGTGATAGAGTACGAGCGTGAATTTGTGAGGCTTAGTAAGTATGCACGGGAATGCATATGTTCGGAAGCCACAATGTGTAAAAGATTTGATGATGACCTTAATAAAGATATCTGAGTGTTTGTGGGCATCCTAGAATTAAGAGAATTTGTGGTGCTCGTTGAGAGAGCATGTAAGGTAGAGGAACTGGTAAAGGAGAGGAGGAAAGCGGCCTTTGAGTCACGGGATTCAAAGAAGAGGCAGATGGGGAAGTCACATCAGTCTTCCTCCAAAAGATCAAAGGAATTCTCTACCCGATCAATGCTTTGGTGGGGTATTCAAATAGAAACAAGAACCAGCAAATCAAGGCATCTAGAGCCCAGACCACCTCGGTCGCGAGTGTCAGCAGTGCTCAGTCAAATAGGCAAGAGTGTTCGCAATGTTGGAAACATCACTTTGGTGAGTGCCAAGGGAACGGGAGGGGCTGCTTCAAATGTGGGTCACTAGACCACTTCATCCGTAATTTCCCCGAATTGGATGAGAGAGAGGGAAAACAAGATGTAAAAGCAAGTAGTGCTCCTTTGAGGGGTAGACCATAGAAGAACTCGGGCAGCGAGGCCAATAGCAGAAGTGCCCTTAGAGATACCGCAGTGGGGTCCAAAGGCAGGGCTCCTGCAAGGACCTATGCGATAAGAGACCGCGAGGAGACAGAATCTCCCAATGTAATCACGGGTACTTTTTCTATGCACGATATAACTGTTGTTGCTTTAATTAACCCGGGATCTACCCACTCGTATATTTGTATGGAGTTGATATCCCATATGAGCATGATAGTAGAGTCCACTGAGTTTTTGATAAAAGTGTCTAACCCGTTAGGTAAGCATGTGTTAGTGGACCAAGTATGTAAAAATTGTCCTTTGACAATTAGAGGCCATTGTTTTTCAGCCAACTTGATGTTGTTTCCGTTTAATGAATTTGATGTAATCCTTGGGATACATTGGTTGGCCTCCCATGGTGTTGTACTAGATTGTGGACGAAAGGTAATAGAGTTGAGATGTGAAGACAGGAATATTCTTCGAGTTGGATCAGATGAGTCAGAAAATCTGCCTGTAGTAATATCGTCGTTGACTATTGGGAAATATTTGAAAAAGGGATATGAGGCTTATTTAGCTTTTGTACTGAATACTCAAGTGTCTGTGTTAAAGATTGAATCAATGCTGGTAGTCTGCGAGTTCACAGATGTGTTCCCGAAAGAGTTACCCAGATTACCTCCAGTGAGAGAAGTTGAGTTTGAGATTGAATTAGTTCTTGGAACGGCACCCATCTCGATCGCCCTATATAGGATGGCTCCACCGGACTTGAAAGGGTTGAAAGTACAGTTGCAAGAGCTAACAGACAAGGGCTTTGCGAGACCGAGCTATTCCCTGTGGGGTGCTCTGGTACTCTTTGTGAAGAAGAAAGATGGGTCGATGAGGCTATGCATCGACTATAGACAACTCAACAAGGTAACAGTGAAAAACAAGTATCCTTTACCAATGATCGATGATTTGTTCGATCAGTTGAAAGGAGCCGTCATGTTTTCTAAGATCGACCTGATGTCTGGCTACTATCAGCTAAGGGTTAAAGAGTAAGATGTACCGAAGACTATATTTCGGACAAGATTCGGGCATTATGAGTTCCTTGTCATGCCTTTTGGCCTGACTAATGCCCCGGTGGTTTTTATGGATCTGATGAACCGCATTTTCAGGCTGTATTTGGATAAGCTTGTCATCGTCTTCATCGATGACATATTAATTTATTCGCATGATGAGAGTGAGCAGACGGATCATCTGAGAGTTATATTGCAAACCTTGAGAGACAAGCAGTTGTACGCCAAATTCAGTAAGAGTGAATTTTGGCTTAAAGAGGTCGGGTTCCTAGGACACATTGTGTCGAGTGACGGGATCCGAGTGGACCCAAGCAAGATCTCAGCTATTGTTAAGTGGAAACCGCCAAGGGATGTGACAGAGGTCTGAAGCTTTTTAGGTTTGGCCATATATTATAGACGGTTTGTAAACGGATTCTCTATGATAGCTACCCCGATGACTAAACTACTGCAAAAAGACGTCATGTTTGAATGGACGAAAAAATGCCAGCAAAGTTTCGAGAAATTAAAGGCTTTATTAACGGAAGCCTCGGTGTTAGTGTAACCGGAGTCGAGCAGGGAGTTTGTGATATATAGCAACGCCTTCTTGAATGGGTTGGGGTACGTACTTATGCAAGAAGGTAAGTTATAGCTTATGCTTCTAGACAACTAAAGCCACATGAGAAAAATTACTCGACGCACGATTTAGAGTTGGCCGCCATTGTGTTTGCATTGAAAATCTGGATACATCATCTGTATGGCGAGAAATGCCGAGTATTTACTGACCATAAGAGCTTAAGATACTTGATGACTCAGAAGAAGTTGAATTTACGGCAACACCGATGGTTGGAACTAATAAAGGATTATGAGTTGATTATTGACTACCATCCAAGAAAAGCGAACGTGGTCGCTGATGCCTTGAGTAGGAAGTCGTTGTTTGCCTTGAGAACCTTGAATACTCACTTGACAGTGTCCAACGAGGGTTCAGTTCTAGCAGAGTTGAGGGCTAGACCGGCATTTCTACAAGAGATCCGTGAAGCTCAGAAAGGTGATAAGAAATTACAAGCTAAGGTGGCTCATTGTGAATCGAAAATTGAATCAGACTTTAGTATTGATGCCGATGGATGTGTAATGTACTGGGACAGAGTTTGTGTACCCAAGAACAGTGAACTTATTCAGAAGATCTTGAGAGAGGCATATAGTAGTTGTTTGCCCGTCCATTCGGGAAGTGTGAAAATGTACAACGACCTTAAGAAAATATATTGGTGGTCGGGTATGAAAAGAGACATTTCAGAGTTTGTGTCCAAGTGCCTAGTATGTCAGCAAGTAAAGGCTGAACATCAAGTACCTTCGGTTCTACTTTAGCCAATCATGGTCCCCGAGTGGAAGTGGGATTGGATCACTATGGATTTTGTGTCAGGTTTGCCAGTAACCCCGAAAAAGAAAGATGCAGTATGGGTTGCTGTGGATAGACTAACTAAGTCAGCACATTTCATACCAGTGCGTACCGATTACTCCCTTGAGAAATTAGGTGACTTGTATATTTCTGAGCTCGTTAAGCTTCATGGAGTGCCATTATCGATTATCTTAGGCCGAGACCTGAGGTTTACCTTGAGGTTCTGGAAGAAGTTACAAGAGGCTTTGGGAACCAAGTTGAGCTTTCGCACGGCATTTCATCTGCAAACTGACGGACAGTTGAAAAGAGTAATTCAGATTTTAGAGGACATGTTGCAGTGTTGTGTTCTTGAGTTTCAGGGAAGTTGGGAAAGATACTTACCATTAGTTGAATTCGCCTACAACAATCGTTATCAGACAAGCCTGAAAATGGTGCCTTATGAGCTTTATATGGACGAAAATGTCAAACGCCCTTATATTGGACTGAGTTAAGAGAAAGTTATATTCACGGGGTCGACTTAGTCAAGGAGACCGAAGAAAAAGTTAAGGTGATTTGTGATTGTTTAAAGGCCGCTTCGGATAGACAGAAATCTTATGCGGATTTAAAACGAAAAGAAATTGAGTTTCAAGTTGATGATAAGGTATTTTTAAAAGTATCTCCTTGGAAAAATGTCCTCAGATTTGGCAGAAAGGGAAAATTAAGTCTGTGTTTTATCAGGCCTTATGAGGTGATTGAGAAAATAAGGCCAGTAGTCTACCGGTTAAGATTGCCATCAGAATTGGAAAAGATCCATGATGTATTCCATGTATCCATGTTACGCAGATACCGCTCTGACCCTTCGCATGTGATTGAGCCGACAGAGGTTGAGATTCATCTAGACATGACCTATGGAGAAGAACCGGTCAAGATTTTAGCTCGGGAAATTAAACAGTTGAGGAATAAGAGTATAGCACTCGTGAAAGTTTTGTGGCATAGACATGGAGTCAAAAAAGCCACGTGGGAATCCGAGGAGGCTATGAAAGAGTAGTACCCAAACTTATTCACCGATAAGATTTTTGAGGACGAAAATCCCTAAGGGGGAGAATTGTAACAGCCCGATTTAGGGCCTAGTCGAAACAGTGGTCTCGGGACCACAAATTCAAAGTTTGTAAAATTATTATTATTATTATTATGAGGTTATAACATGATTATATTAGTGTATGAAAAATTTGGTGAGTTAATTTTGATATTTGCGAGCCCGATTGCGAAAAAGGACTAAATCGCAAAAAGGAAAAAAGTTGCATTTTAGTACCCCAAATGCGTTAAATAGCTAGAGACTTAAAATTAGAGGCCTTTAATGAGCAATTAGACCCCTAGAAACTAGGTGGCCGGCCATAGGAGACAAGTTTAGTCAAAAAGTCAATATTAGGTGACTTGATGACATAATCTTGTGATAAAATAATGCCTAAAAGCTTAGCTATTATTTTCTTTCTTCTCCACACCTTCTCTCCACTGAAAATATCAGCAAAAGAGGGGTTTTTGAAGCTTTGAAATTTTAGCAACTTATCACCTCAACAAGTAAGTGATTTCCATGTCCTTAGTTGATGATCTTTGCATTTTTGAGACCCTTGAAACATGAGCTTCCAAATGAGGGGTCTATTTTGCAAGATGATTAAGAGTTTAGGTTTTTTCCATAAATGGACTTGTGATGCTTGCTGAGTTTTTATGGAAGAATATGAGTCTTAGAAGAGTTCTAAACAACTCTTATGAAAGGTGTTAGCATGAAAACACCTAAAGGGACTATTTTGCATAAGTTGCAAAATAGGTAATAAGTGTGTGAAATAATGGAGTTTTGGGGTTTCTATAAGAGTAGAAAGGGTTGGATTAGGCTTAAGATAAGAGGAAATTCGATAAAAATTGATTTTCGAGCATAAGGGTAAAATGGTCATTTTGCCAAAGTCTAGCGTCAAACTGGTCATTTTACCAAAGATGTGAATTTATGATTGCATAATTGTAATTAGTGACTAAATGATTGCATTTTGTTATTATAGATCAAGATTTGTCAAATCCGAACCTAGACTGGGGGAAAGCCAAGCAAATCGACTAAACTGACTAGTCGAGTATATTTTGTAAACCGAGGTAAGTTGTATGAAAATAATACAACTATATTAATAATATATGTGTTAAATTTTCATTGAATGGATATAACATGAATTGCTTGATTTTGTATTGAAAATGTATAAGGACAAAGAGATTGTAGAATTCCCATTGGAACACTAGGAAATAAACCGAATATTCAAGCTGTGACATTTGGGTTACTTGAGTGAGCTAGTGTAAGACATGTCTGAGACATGAAAAAGCCACATTATGAGAACAAGTGCAAGGCCATGTCTGAGACATGGCATCAACATTAAGACAAGTGTGTAAGATATGTCTGGGACACGCATCGGCCTCGATAATGATAGTCAGTGTAAGACCATGTCTGGGACATGGCATCGACTTGAGATGTGAGCCAGTGTAAGACTATGTACGGGACATAGTATCGGCACCTTACCCCAAGTTTGAGGTCTATAGAATGACCGGTAGTGTCCCGAATGGTTCAACGGTATAAGTATGTTTGTGAGTAAATAATGAAAATTTAACCATGTTGTGAGTGGTACAGGTGCCTAATTGGTATGTATGAGAAATGAGCTCATTAGAGAGCATATGACTTGAATGGATGGTAATGAGTAAGTCATGCTTATGCTTACCTTGCGTTATGAGCATGATGATTATTGATGAATTGTTGTTGTATATTTATTTATATGCAACTTACTAAGCTTTTATGCTTACCCTCATTTTTTTCCATTTTCTTATAGTGCCATCTAATTAGCTCAAGGATCACTTGGAATCAGAGATATCGATCAAACTATCGTCCGAACCCTTCGGTATGGTTGGATTTATATTTTTGAATATGGCATTTATAGGGCTTAGACTTGATTATTTTGTGTCCTTAAGCATTAGCCAGAAGTGTAGGCTTGGGATAAGCCCCACACTTTGTATTTAGCCTTGATGTTGACTATTACTCATTTTGATTATATACAAATATGATATTTCTTGGGTTGAGTAAATTGCCTTATGAAAGAATGTCTATAGTAGCTGAATTGGTTGTATGGTATAACTATAATTGGTGTTGGTTGAGTTTGTGTTAATTGATGTAAATATAGGTGGCAAATAGGCTTGGTAAATAGCCTTATTTTGTCTACATGGGTAGGCACACGGGCGTGTGTCTAGGCCATGTGTGACACATGGTCAGCCCCATGGGCATGTGATGAGGCTGTGTGTCCCCTGCACGTAAAAATTTCAAGTCAGTATGCATGGTAATAAACACACAGGCAGAGACACGGCTGTGTGTCTCAGCCGTGTGGAGGACATGACCTAGCACATGGGCGTGTGCTATGGCCGTGTGATGTTTGGGTGTACTAACGTCAGAAACAAAATACTCAAGTTTTCTCACAGGGCTAAGACACAGGCGTGTCAATACCGTGTGAGCAACAAGGGCTAGGGACACGGGCGTGTGTCCAGGCCGTGTGAAGTCTGCACTTGAAGTATGTCAAATTGTGTAAATAAATTGGCCATACGGGTAAGGGACATGAGCGTGTCCCTAGGTGTTTAGGCCGTGCGAGATACACGGGCCATCAACATGACCATATCAAGGTGGTCACACGGGCGTGTTACCCTTCCACATGGGCATGTGCCCTATTTTAAATGCACAGTTTGCATAGATTGGATAAGGACTCGGAAGGATTTTGAATGGTTTCCAATGGTCGATTTAGGCCTCGTAGGCCCATATTAAGAGGTTTAAAGTAGAAATTAAAAAAGTATTAATTTGGGCTAAGTCTTGGTGACTTAAGATGGGTTGCATGCATGAGATCAAGTTAGGTAATGCCTTATATACCACCCAGGCTTGTGTAACGGATATGGGGTATTACAGTTCGAACATTGCTTGGACTTGGTAAGTATTCGACGAAGAATCAGTTAATCCCATAACAGGGCTTGCAAGGGAGTTGGTCCAAATACGAGTTAAGGTGGATATTTGTGGGAGAATGCCTCTTATTTTGAACAAAATTTATTTTCGCTTTTCTTCTTCTAGTTAAACTCTGTTTTTAGTTTTCTACTTAAACTCTAATTAACCTAGAGTTGTTATAGTCATATATGCTACGAATTTCAGCCTATAAATAGACACTAGTTACTCTATATTTTACACAACAAAAATATTTAGATTGAGAGATTTTGTTCTTTATTTCAAAGGGTTTTTCTTGTGGGGCTTCAAGTTTTCTTTTAACTCTCCCCATCTTTTGTACTCTCATTTATTTTAGTGAAATCTCCCTTTACCTATGTAACAACCCGTTTTTAGGTCAAATCGAAACAGTAGTTTCGGGACCACAAATTCAAAGTTAAAATAATTATTTTATTATTTTAATAAGGTCTTCAGCATGATAGATTAATTATGTGAAAGTTTCGTAAAGAAATTTTATTGTTTAAATGATTAATTCGGTAAAAAGGATTAAATCACATAAAAGATAAAAGTAGCATTCTATATGTTAAATGTGTTAAATTGCTTTGGCTTTTTAATATAGTGGCCTTAAATGGTAATTAGACCATTTTGAATGTTAGTGGACATTAATGGCCTTGTTATATATGTTTTATATGTTTATTAAGTATGGATAAAATGGTAAATTGACTTTTAAATGAATTAATAAGTAAAACAAACATAAAATAAAGGCCATTATCATCTTTGTTGGCCGATTTTACCAAAAGAAGAAAAGAAAAATACCACGCTAGGGTTCGGCTAGAAACTTGGCTAGATTAAGGTATGTTTTGCTTCGGTTTTTGATAATTTTTATGTTTTTGAGATCGTTGCTTAGTAGTCTATCAAACCCATGCCCTAATTTATGAAATTGTTAATGTTTTCATGAGATGATGTTGATGAATATGTGAGCTTTATGATGTTTATTTAGGAATTATGAAAGCTTGGTGATGGATAAATATGTTTTGTATTAGGATTTTTAATGATTTTGCTAATTGTGGATTAAATTGTGAAAATGAGAAATTGAGGGGTTAAAATGTGAAATAAATGAAAGATATGAGTTTATATGGAATACATGAATATTCGGCCAAGTATGGGTATAAGGAAATTTTGTGTGTTTTGTGTATTTGTGTTAAGGGATAAGTTGTAAAAATTGAAAAGTATAGGGGCAAATGTGTAAATTTGCCAAAATATGAATTATGGACTAAATTGAATAGCTTGAATATTGAATATGTTGAATTTGATAATATATAGACCAAGATAAGTTGAGTTCGGGTTTAGATCGGGGAAAGGAAAAGATTAACTAGTAGCTGTTAGATGATATCCGAGCAACTTAAGGTAAGTTCATATAATTAGAATCGAACTTTTAATTGTTGCATATATTTGAAATGAATGTATTTAGATTGAATATATGAGATTAATGTAATTAGAATGCCAAAATAAATTCTTACTGTGAAATATAAGTCCCGTTTGAGCCGTAGAAAGTCATAGGATACAAGTGACATGTCACTAGGGTTATCGTTTGGTTGAGCTCCTGCATTTGTTGCAGACTCACCATAGCTCATATGAGCTTACCGTTTCAGCTCTACGGAGCTTACCGTTCAGCTCTTCGAAGCTTACTGTTTATCAGCTCGGAAGGAGCTTATCGATCATGGCTCGAAAGAGCAAAATTGATGATGAATTGACGAATTTCTGATTTATACACTTAATGTGTATCACCCGAGTATCCCTTGATATTTCAGTAGGTTCAACAGGCATTATACCAATATGATATACGAATATTATATGATACAGGAGCTATAAGATTTATATGAATTATAAGTTACATGAATTACATGGATTTTATGATATATGAATGCAATGATACTTGGTTTACATGAAATGTTAGGTGACTAATTTGTGAGTGGTGATGTGAATAGGCATTATGAGCAAATGTATTGAATTGTAATTTTTTATAATGCTTATTGTCATTTGGTAGTTTAATTCTATATTATACGTGCTTACTAAGCTTAATGCTTACTCTGTTTATTTTTTCGTGTTTTATAGATTTGAAAGCTTGCTCGATTCAGATAAAGTCAAAGATTACTGTCACACTATCCAGGCGACTTTTTGGTACTTTTGGAACTCATGGAATATATGTAAATATGGCATGTATAAGCTAGTTTATAGGTTGTGAAGTATGATCATCTTATGTTAATGATGTTGATGTTAACTTACTATATGAACAAGCTATGTGATATGGCTTGAAGTAGTAATGGTTGTTTTGATTGTATATATGTGATTTCATATGATGTGTTTTGGTTTATAAAAGATGGAATGGAAAGATGTAAATGTTGTTTTGAGATGTGGTTTAGACATGCTTGATCCATGAATGTAAAATATATATATTTGAATGATACCAAATGAGGTATGTGTGCATGAATATATTGGTAATGACTTGATTTAATAAGTTGATATTGAATTGATTGAGATTTAGGGGAATGTTTGGAATTGGTTTTATATGTTATAAAATGTATATGAAATGGTTGCCTATTGATGTGTATATGTGGTACAAATTGCTTGTGTTATTAGGGTGGCAAAATGGCTTTGCAATTACCTTATTTTTGCCTACACGGGTTGAGACACGGGCATGTGTCTCAACCGTGTTGCTCAAAGGCCATTTCGAAATGAGTCTGAGCAGGCTACACGGTCACACACACACGGGCGTGTGTTAGGCCGTGTGGCCAAGTCAGTTTCAAGCACGAGCTAGACACACGAGCGTGTGACTGGCCATGTGGCTAAGTCAGTAGCCTCCCTAATTTTCACACGGCCTGGCACACAGGCGTGTCTTATGGCCGTGTGGGCAAGTTAGTATGTATGCCCTGTTTTGCCATGGCCTAGACCCAGGGCGTGTCTGATGCCGTGTGAAGCACAAGGCCTGTTCACACGGGCGTGTGATAGTTGAAATGCTGAAAATTTTCTAAGTTTCTGAAATTTGTAATATGTTACGATTTAGTCCCGAATGTATGAGTAAAGTTAGATATGTTTGTTTTAAGTATATAATGGATATGAATGAATGTTAATGATTGAATTATGATGTTTCGAAATAAACATTGGTTCTGAATTGAATTACAAGTCTGGTAATACCTCTTAACCTATTCCGGTGACGGTTACGGGTTAGGGGTGTTACAACCTGTGGTTTTTTATCCTTTTTGAGGAGTTTTTTCCACATAAAATTACGTGTTTGATTTTTTCGATTCTTATTTTCTTCACTTTGTTTATTGTTTAATCGGGTTTATCCCCTACAGGTTTCATATTAGAAATGTTGATATCTCGTTAGAAATTTTAGAAGCTTATGAGAATAATCAATTTCAAGTTTTGTTTTATATAGAAGTTGATGGGAAGCGTATTAAGAAGTGCACCCTAGAAGTTTTGTTACTTTTTAACAAATACTAGCATGGTTCCTGACCCACACTTTGCGTTATGTTAATTACTTTGGGGCTAAATTATAGAGTTAAAACATAAAGGTTACAATATATTCCAACTTTTTGTACTCTTTGTATATTTAGAATTTAGTCCATATATTTTTATTTTAAAGAATTTAATTTTCTACTTTTCGAATTTAAAAAAAATTAGGTCTGATTGTTAAACCCCGTTAAAATTCGTATGTTAAATTTGCTGGTTTAACATTCTAAAATTAAAAAAAAAATTCACTTGATAGTTATGTGACAAAAAGATGGCATTGTAATAGACCTGAATTTAAAAGAGAATTTTAACGATGTTAACGACTCTATAATATCACGTGGGCATTTTAATCAAAATAAACTATTTAAATTAATTAATGACATTATAAACATTAAAGTACCAAATTATGTAAAAAATAATTAATTCTCAAATTTTAAAAGTAGTATAGGGATAAAAATTAAAACTCAACCATTTTTATATAATGTAAAAGTATAGAGAAGTCATAATTAAAATTTAACTATTATATTAATAATGTGGAAAGAAGGCCATGAACATTGTTTTGTTTTGTTTTTCCGAGAAAAAGACCCAAAGAGAGCAAAATGGCATTAATCGAACAATATCACCCAACTCTTAGATGGAATGATGTGGCTTTCGGCTTAGGAAAAAACCCAACTCCTGGGCCTTCTTGGTGGCATAGGTGATGGCAAGCGCCTCAGCGGAAGTAGCAAACCCTCATGGTCCGAAAAACCGCTCCACACGTTGCATTCCTAACATTGCTCCAAGTCGCATCAATATTAACCTTCATGCATCTCGCATTCCTTTTATATATTTTGCCTTTATCCTCTCCATTTGGTAATTTGTATTTATTCTATTTACGTAATTGTTGCCTGGAAATCTTAATTAAGTTAGTGTATAGTGTTGCGCACATGATATTTTCTAATTATATTATGATAAATTAATTCATTTTAAAAATAATTTTTTAATTTTTTTTAAAAAAGATAATCAAAATTTTCTTCACTATGATAATAAAATTCTAAATTCAAATTCAAAATATAAATAAATATAACAAAAAATTAAAGCTTAATATCAATAAAACATAAATATCCAACATTTATTTTAACTTTTAAATTTATATTTACACACAAATTATTTAAAATATGAATATTATAATACTTTATAATTAAATTTCACTAATTAATTTGATATAATGGTTTTAAAAATATATACTTGATAACTTAATTGTAAATTAATTATTTAAAAACCATATTTTTAATATAAATATATATTTAATTAGATATTATAAATATAATTATATTTATAAAAATATATTTTTAGTTAAATAATAAGTCGTGATTTTAATATTTACTAATTTTTAATGTTACATATGTAATTTTACGCGTTTGATTTTTAATTATTATTAATATCATTATAATAATAATTTATCTTATTTTTAAATAACATACAAATTTAAAACTATATAATAAAATAAACTATAATACTAATTTTAAAAAATACAACAAGTAAAATAACATGTAATAGTTATAATAATAGTTTTTTGAGATAATAGTTAATAATAAATATGATATATATATTTAAAGTAATATATTGACTCAAACATGGAAATAAGTACTTTTAAAATAGTTTTGTAGCACCAATCAAAAAATGACACGTAATCAAATTTATTAATTCTTTGAAATTTTTGGTTCTGTAATGATTTTAAATTTTACTTTTTGGAAATTATAGGTAATTTAATAGTTGAATACAACCTTTTACCAAATACATTTTATTAATTTCTAAATTTTGTTGAGATTGTGATATACTTTTCTTATATTAGACCCAATGAATAAATAAATAATAAATACCATTTAAATAATTCCAATATTTATAATTAATTAATAATTTTCATATAATTGAAGGTATTTTTTTTTTCATTTATAAGTAGCAAACCATCAATTAAATATATATTTTATTAATAAATAATTTTGAATTAAATTCTAAAACATATAGAAATACGAATCAATAATAACACATACGTAATAAGAATATATATTGTTCTAATGAGAAATATATATGATCATATATAAACATTGTGTTGTTTAACATAATACGATGGTGTATTAAAAATTATGATTAAATAAGAATATTGTTATAATAATTTAATGAGAATATTCATATAACAATATTTATTATTTTAATCATTGGTATATATATTATTAAATTAAATTATCATCGAAAATGATAAAAAATTTAATTATTATATATTATGTTAAATAATTGATGCGAGCATGAAGATCCAATTATAAGATCGAAAGCCAAGCAAATCAAAATGAAATTGAGCGTGATTGTACAAGAGTTCGTAACGAAAGGCCTTACTAGCTTATATGAAGGAAAAAGAAGATCGAGATTCACTTTCTTGGTTTTAAGAAAATCAAGAAACCAAACATTGGCCCAATTCCATCATATTTGAAGATTTGAATATTCAAGAAAATCAAAATTTCAAATCTTGAAATTATTGATCCAAGAAACCAAATCTTGGAGTTAGAGCAACTTGGATTACACCGACAAGCTTAAACGAGCCCAATCTTGCAATGAATGGATCACAAATTCGAAACCTTAAAAATCAGCCCATGGGAACGTCCACAAGCCCATCTTAAGGTTTTTAGTTAATAAGTGAGTGGCTCTTTTTAAGTCTATTTTAATTTTTAGCCCATTTTGAGTTAATAAGTGGATCATTTGTAAAAATTCAACCCAAGCAGCCCATATGCATGCCTTGGCCGAATTTAACCTATAATCCATACTTAGGAAGTTTTATTTTTTCTTTTTTTTTTAGTTAGGATAAAGTTAGTTAATTTGTTTTAAGTCTTAGTTGGCATGTTTATCTTTACCCTAAAAACACTCTCTTTATACTTTTCCCTTGCCAGCCTATATATAGAATGGTTGGTCACCCTTTTGATCATTATGCTTTGATTGAATAAAATACTTTTAAGTTTTCTTTGTAAGAATTCTCGTTGAATCTTTTTTATTGAAAAGCTTCTTAGAGTGTTATCCATCTATCCAATCTTCATCTTTCCATCTTCTACATTCGTTCATATCAATCTTTCATCTTTTCTTTTCTTCTTTTCCTTTTGTTTTAATTCTATTCGATTTATTATTTATCTAATTGATTGGCTTTATTATTCAATTTTCCAATCAAGAAACACTCAAGAAGAATAAGTTCTCATTGATTTCCATCAAGAACATCTTAATTCAAAGAGATCTCTCTTCTTTCTTGACCAATTGCTTCTTATCAACTTACTGATTATTTTTGCTTCAATTTCTTTCATTTAACAATTGTCGGTGTGAATATGATATGTGAATTGTACAAGTATACACGTTGAATCAAGTAATAAAGTGATAAATGAGATCGTCTCAACAAGGATTGGATTAGGTATAGAAATGGCCAAGTTATGATAATGATTAATGTTATGGAAAAATCGAGTTAAGTACGCAGTGATAAATTAAAATAATAAGGGTGAGTGCAAAATTTATACTGACTAATATTAGAAAATGCTAAGGCAAAATAAGAATAAAATGCAATGGCAATTACGAGAATAATTACGTGAATAAAATGCAAGCGAATAAATAAATAACTAAGAATGCTATGGCAATGATGCTGCGGCAACAAATTGAAGGTTTACGATGTTGATTTGGAAGGTTGAGAGTACTAAGAATCTGCTCTTTTAGTAATGCCTCAACATAATAGTACTTAATCTACTGCTCAGAAAAGACCTAAAGTGACCTGCTTCTTTTGATAGCAAGTTCTCAAGTTACCTGGCTTATGTCTATAGGCCTTATCACGGCAACCTGCACTATTTTGTCTTTATTTCGTATGATCATTGCTCTATGTCTAGAGTCTACTAAAAGTATTTGTCGAGTACTTTCTCATATCAATCAATTACGGTCTAACTAATCCAACCTTTTTAGAATTAGATTTAGTTTTATAGGCAAACTGCACATTCATCTATGTCTAGAGAATATACACATACACTTGGGAAATAAAACAATTGAATGAAATAGTAAATTAAGTTGAATATGTGCTTCAACTATTAAAGAAAATAAAAGTTTCCATTATCTAATCCCAACCCTATGAGATTTAGCTCATGGGTCGAAGATTAAAATTCAAGTTTGAAATAACACCCAACATCATTTTGACCAAATTAATTCACGAAGAACATAATAAGAAATAATGGAAGAACTTAGATAGATGGCTATCACCAAATCTATCCGCAATTTAGTAGAACATTGTCCTATGATGTCTGAGAGGGACTGTCTTCGATCTTCCCTTTTTTCGTCTCTACTCAATTGCTACCCTCAATTGTAGCATTCAGATCTCCACACTTAGGGCTTCCTCCATCGACTTTTTATAGGCTCTTTCTTCCTAGAATAGCTCCAACAACCCACGATATCTTCTCCTCTTTTTTAGGCAGATTTTTTTGGTACAAGTAGAGTTGGGCTAAAACAGATATGCGTTGAATGTTGACTTGGTCATCTTCCTGAATTGTCATGGCATACAAGATGGCAAACTGTCCAACCTTTTGCCCCGACAAACCTTCACTCCTTTATTTCTTTCTCCATATCCTGCACCTGCCAAACCACCAAACACAACCCTTCCACACGCAATTAAAAGTATCTAACATGTAAATACAGTCCAAGCTCTTAATGTAAATAATAAAATATTAATAAAATGTCCTAAAATGCCACTAAGTGTAACTAGCATAAACATTTAACTAGGTCTAAAGGCATGAAACATAACTATTTTCAAGAGTTATCAACAATACATATTGTTGACTTATTTTCAGATCTAAATTTTGGCATTACTTGCTATTCAAGATTAGTTTCTTTTGCTTTAAGAAACTCTCTTTCGATTGAATCTTGGACTTTCTCTTTTAACTGAACTTTCCCCTTTGTTTTCCCTTTTATTTTAACTCGTTTTAAGTGATTTCTAATTTGTTTTGTTTCGTTTATTTTAATTTTTTTCAACAACCTTCTTCTCCATCAAGAATCGATCTTAGGGTTCTTTAAACCATTGGTTCTTGTGTTTCCTTGTTGGCAGAACCTTGATTTATCTTTTTTGGTCATTAGCTGGTTAGTAGCTTTTAAAATTGGACAATAACAGTTCTAACCCTCAACATTTACACATTGAGTAATTTAATATTTTTTTGCAATTTAGTTTTTCTTTGTGACCCTTTTACCTAAAAAGCTAAAAAAAGTACAAAATGTATAAATGTTGAGGGTTAACTTTTTTTTAATTATGAAAAAATTGATATAATTTATAAATGTTGATAGTTAAGGTTGTTATTATGCCAATTTTAAAAGCTATCATTGTTAGCTAGTTGGTGACCAAAAAAGATAAAATGGAATAGATGGATGACCATTTTGTAACTTTTCATAATTAGATGACCAAAAAAATATTAATAATTGAGTGACTATTAATATAGTTTATCCTAAAAATAATACATATAATAAATTTTAATAACTAAACACGTTGATATAATAATCTTTATTTTTTGCTTTTGTTGCACGCGTTTTTGTTTGTTTCTTAGCACAGTTTCTAGGTCTTCTATCATCTTCAATGCGGTCTATTTTCATTTTAGGAATAGGATCTTGTTCAGTTTGTTTGGTAGGCTGTTTGATGGGTAGTGGTGTGATAGTGCTACCATGGAGAGGGTTATGACAGATCTGTTGCTGGATGAGGGTGAAGAGGAGGGCTGGCAAGTCAAGTTGGCTGGGTTGGATAGTTTAGCGGGCCATGGTTTGTGTGCAGTGGGCAGTTTTATAACTACGAGCATGATTCAATTTCAAGCCATGAAGACTACTGTTGCTAATCTTTGGCATCCCCATGGGGGGTTAACATTTTCTAATCTAGGGGATAAACGATTTTTGTTCTGGTTTTATTATGAGATTGATTTTGGCAGATTTTTGGAGGGCAGTCCGTAGACATTTAATGGCTATTTGTTAGTTTTTCATAGATTATGTAAAGGTGAAGATCTGTTAGTGGTGCCACTGATTTCTATCAATTTTTGGGTTTATATTCACGATCTACCATTTGGCCTAATTTTAGAAGATATGGCTCGATGGTTTGGTAACTTTATTGGTACTTCCTTGGATTATGATACGAAATCGATCAAGAGTGGATATAGGGCTTTTCTTTGGATCCATGTTCGAATTGATATCTGGGGCCTCTTGAAGCAATGAAAGAAAATTATCTTGGGACCTGATTGGAGTTTCTATGCCCATTTCTAGTATGAATGGCTTCATATGTTTTGCTTTCTTTATGGCCGTTTGGGACATTCTAAAGTATTCTATCTGGTTTGAATAGTTCACGGGAAAAAAAATTTTCCACTTGAGTGGGATTTGACAATTAGGGTTGTTCCTAGGTGGGTTATGGCATGTTCGAGTTGTTGGCTTGGGAGCGGGGGCTATTTTTCAAATGGATGATCTTGGCCGGTCCTCTTGTAGTGATTTTTTGGTCAGTCCAACAGACATCTAGGGCTTTTACAATCATATCACATTGGTGAACCATACTAATGTTACTTTGGGGCTGAATTTGGTTGGACACAGACTTGGAAGTGCTGCGACTATAGAGAATGTTAGTTCTAATCGGTTTTTTGGGGGAACAGGATGCCCTGATGGAAGTGTGGGAGAGCAAGAAATGATCTCATCATACTTGGTTCTCTCTTATTTTTGTAGGAATGAATTCTGAGGGAACTACCTCTAAGCATGTTATTAGTGAGACTTTTGAATTATCGGATGGCTCTGGTGGATGGAGCAGCCGAATGCTATGAAACTCCTAAGTTGGAATGTTCGAGGGTTGTGGAACTCCCGGGCAGTATGGTGCCATCGACATTTGTTGAAGGAGTTGAACACAAGTGTGGTTTTATTCATTGAAACGAAGCTTCATAATAGTCAGATGGAAATGATTCACAAAATTTTAGGTTTTCCTTGTGATATTGAAGTTAGTAGTGATGGTTTAAGAGGTGGGTTGGCTCTTTTTGCTGGAAGGAGACATGTCAAATTTAGCTGTGTGGTTTTTCCTTGAGTCATATTGATGTGTTCATAGAGGATGATTCTGATGGTAATCAATGGTGTTTTACAAGTTTTTATGGCTCGCCAATTGATAGTAGATGCTTTCACTCGTGGGATCTCTTGCATCAACTAGTTACTAATATTGATCACCTCTAAGCATGTTATTAGTGAGACTTTTGAATTATCGGATGGCTCTGGTGGATAGAGCAGCCGAATGCTATGAAACTCCTAAGTTAGAATGTTCGAGGGTTGGGGAACTCCCGGGCAGTATGGTGCCATCGACATTTGCTGAAGGAGTTGAACACAAGTGTGGCTTTATTCATTGAAACGAAGCTTCATAATAGTCAGATGGAAATGATTCACAAAATTTTAGGTTTTCCTTGTGATATTGAAGTTAGTAGTGATGGTTTTAGAGGTAGGTTGGCTCTTTTTACTGGAAAGAGACATGTCAAATTTAACTGTATGGTTTTTCCTTGAGTCATATTGATGTGTTCATAGAGGATGATTCTGATGGTAATCAATGGTGTTTTACAAGTTTTTATGGCTCACCAATTGATAGTAGATGCTTTCACACGTGGGATCTCTTGCATCAACTAGTTACTAATATTGATCACCCCTAGGTTGTTATGGGAGATTTCAATAAAGTTTTGTTTTCCCATGAAAAATAAGGTGGTCGTCTCTGTGATGAACGATGTGTGGCCGACTTTCATACCGTACATGAGGAAGCTAGGCTCTTTGATTTGGGTTTTGTTGGTCAATGGTTTACTTGGGAACGAGGCAAATTCCCACACAATAATATTCGTAAAAGACTCGATAGAGGTGCAACTCAGCTAGCCTAGAGGGACTTGTTTATGAACTATAAACTTACTAATTGTGTTCACTCCCTTTTTTATCACTGCTTACTATTGCTTGATAAGAATCCGATGAACATGGAACGGTGTGGAAATCAAAACTTTCGGTTTGAGGCTACATGGTTATTAGAAGATTCTTGTGAGGTAGAGGTTCAGCGTCTTTAGGAGGTCTCTAAGGGAACGATTCCTATTCAAATTTGGTATGTGGGTCAGGGTTTAATGGTGTGGGCAAAGTAGATTCAACGCCAATCCACTATGTGTGTTTGTTGTCTTTAGGAGCGCCTTCACTCTCTTTTTACTGCAGATCCGAATGATGATGCTCTTAATGAAATGGTTCTGACTGGAATGCATCTTAATTTTGAGATTGATAAGGCTGAGAGGTATTGGGAACAATGGCCCTAAGCTAATTGGTTGAGGCATGGTGACCGCAACACAACATTTTTTTATAGGCATGTGTTGCACCTTCGAGTGAACGCCATTGATCGTATTATTTGTTGCGGATAGAATTATGGTTGAAGGGCAGAAGAAGATTGAGAGAGTGGCTTGTCACTACTTCGCTAAACTTTTTACGTCTCAAGGACCAAGAGAAATGTAACAGTCCGGTTTTGACCCTAGTCAGAATAGTGGTTTCGAAACCACATATTCGAGTTAGAAAAATATTTTAATATTATTTTTCATGCCTAATATAAGTGAATTGACATGTGTGAAAGTCTCGTGTGAAGATTTGACTGTTTGTGTGTTTAATTGGCAAAAAGGACTTAATCGCGTAGAATGTAAAATCTGTGTACTAGATGCTAAAGTGCCAAATTGCCATGTCTTTATAATTGTAAGGTCCTTAGGTTATAAATGGACCCTTGGAATAATGCATGGACAAAGTTAGACATGATTTTATGAATTATTAATGTTATAAAGTAAGGGTAAATTGGTAAAACATGTATTAATATATGTTTAATAAAACAAAACTTAAAAATAGGCCATTATGTTCATCTTTGGCCGAAAATTAGAAAAGAAAAAGAAGAAAGAATGCAAGCTAAGGTTTCAGAACCTTGAGCTTGAATTAAGATATGTTTTAGTTTCGGTTTTTGATGATTTTTATGTTTTTGAGATTGTTGCTTAGTCTACTATCAAGCCCATGTCATAATTTATGGAATTGATGATTGATTCATGAGATAAAGTTGTTGAATATGTGATTTTTATGTTGTTAAATAATGAATTATGAAATCTTGGTAAGGGATTAATATGGGTTGTCTTTGAATTTTTGATGAAATTGAGTAATTTGGGCTTAATTGTAAAAATGTTATTTTGAGGGACTAAAATGTGAAATAAATGAAATGTTTGGACTTGTATGAGAGCTAGGAGAATTTGGCTAAGCTTGTGTATATGCAAATTATGTGTATTTTGTGATTTTGTGAAGTAGGGGCTAAAGTGTCGAAATGTGAAAACGTGAGAACTAGTTTGCAAAATGCCCTAAATATGTGTTTATGGATTGAATTGAATTAATTGGTGAATAAAAAGGGTTAATTTTGAATACATATAGATCAAGAAAGGAGGAATTCGAATTTAGATTGAGGAAAGTCGAAGGCTATCGAGTAAACAATTCAAATCCACAATTCCGAGTACGAGGTAAGTTTGTACGTGATAAATGATGTTAAAGATATGTTTTAATGTGATTACAATGCATAAATTGTATAGATATTTGATTACAGTTTGAGTACAATGATATTCGACTATGCTTAGCACTAAGTGTGTGGTTTAATACATATAGTTTTGGCTACAAATGGCACTAAGTGTGCAAGTTGGAATAGCTTCGGCTATATAAGGCACTAACTGTGCGATACTGACTTAGCTTCGGTTAAGTGAGAAGGCACTAAGTGTGCAAAATTATTATAGCTTCGGCTAATCTTTAAAACACTAAGTGTGTGGATGTTTAAAGCATTGGTGATCTTCAGAGAGTTTTAAAATATCTGAACAGAAGGTGAGAATGAAAATTAATAAGTATGGGAAGGTTCAGGTGTGTACGATACCTATGTAGTAGATGATATTATTCATGTGAAGTTCATTGAATTGGTATGAACATATGAATTGTGTTGGCATTGAATTGATAGATGATTTGAGAATTTATAAATATTTATGTGTTGATGTTTCACATTTTATATAATGTTTATGATTTTTAGTATGAGCTTACTAAGCTATTGAAAGCTTGCTTTGTGTGTGTTTGCATTGTTTTATAGATATCGAAGCTACTGTGAGCTAGGGAATCATCAAGGATCGTCACCACACTATCGAACCTCATTTTTTGGTACTTTGAAGATGTATATTTTGAAGTGTGGAATGTATAGGCTAGTAGTCATGGGATTATGCTTTGTGATGTATATATTTAGCCATGCGATTTGGCTAGTTGGTGTTTAAACTTATAGTTGATAATGAATTATGGTATGTGATGTTAATGTGCAATTGTGATATACTTTAGTTGGACAAAAGAAATGGTAAATATTGGTAAGTTAAACTTGTAGCAGTCATTTAAAGACTAGTATGGGACCTTCGACCAGAGATCGTGTTAGATCGCAATCGAATTTCAAATCTTCAGCTACATCTGTTGCTAGTGTTGATAATGTAAAGAATGAAAAGCTTAAGTGTGATCAGTGTGGAAGACGACATTTCAGTAAATGCTGGGGAAAAAGTATTAACCGAGCTTGTTATAGTTGTGGTTCAAGAAATCATTTTATAAAAGATTGCCCAGATTTAGCTAAAATAGATAATGTTCAGAATCTAAGGCAGAGTGGTAATGTTTCTCGAGGTAGACCTCCCAGAAATTTGGGAAATGTGAGCAGTAATCAGGGAGGAACGAAAGACACAGTTATGAGATCTGAGGCTCGTGCACCTGCTAGAGCCTGTGCTATTAGAGCTCGCGATGAGGCTTCATTGCTAGATGTGATTATGGGTACATTTACTCTCTATGATACTTCTGTGATTGCTTTGTTAGATCCTGGATCGACACATTCATATATATGCATGAACTTAGTGAACAGTAAGACTTTGCCTGTAAAGTCTACTGAATTTGTAATTAGAGTTTCGAACCCTTTAGGCAGATGTGTTTTGGTTGATAAAGTCTGCAAGAATTGCCCGTTAATATTTTGAGATAATTGTTTTCCGGCTGATCTGATGTTATTGCCTTTTGATGAGTTTGATATATTTCTGGGTATGGATTGGTTAACTTTGCATGATGCTCTGGTGAATTGCAAACGGAAAACTATTGATTTGAGATGCAAGAATGATGAAATAGTTAGAATTGAATCTAGTGATTTGAATGGATTATCTGCTGTGATATCTTCGATGAAAGCTTTAAGTATTGTGAGAAAGGGTTGTGAAGCTTATTTTGCATATCTGATTGATTCGAGAGTATCAGAAAAGAAGGTTGAATCTGTGCCTGTTGTTCGTGAGTTCCCTGATGTGTTTCTTGAAGAACTTCCGGGATTACCTCCAGTTAGAGAGGTAGAGTTTGGCATTGAATTGGTACCTGGTACTACTCCGATTTCAATAGCTCCATATAGAATGTCCCTGACTGAACTGAAAGAATTAAAGTCTCTGTTGCAAGAGTTTACCGATCGAGGATTTGCTAGAACGAGTTTCTCACCTTGGGGTGCTCCGATTCTATTTGTGAAAAAGAAAGACGGTACAATGAGAATGTGTATTGACTATCGTCAGTTGAATAAAGTGACTATCAAGAATAAATATCCCCTGCCCCGAATTGATGATTTGTTTGATCAGTTGAAAGGAGCTGCTGTGTTTTCGAAAATATATTTAAGATCAGGCTATTATCAGTTACGAGTGAAAGACTCAGATATTCCAAAAACTGCTTTTAGAACAAGGTACGATCACTATGAATTTTTAGTTATGCCTTTCGGATTGACTAACGCGCCTGCTATTTTCATGGATTTGATGAATAGTATTTTCAGACTGTATTTAGATCAATTTGTTGTGGTATTCATTGATGACATTTTGATTTATTCACGTGATGAATCTGAACATGCCAAGCATCTGAGGTTAATATTACAGATTTTGAGAGATAAACAATTGTATACAAAATTCTGTAAATGTGAGTTCTGGTTGCGAGAAGTTGGTTTCTTGGGTCATATTGTATCAGCCTCTGGTATTCGAGTTGATCCGAGTAAAATTTCCGCTATTTTGGATTGGAAACCTCTGAGAAATGTTTCTAAAGTTCATAGTTTTCTAGGACTTGCGGGTTATTATAGAAGATTTGTGAAAGGTTTTTTGATGATCGCAACTCCGGTAACAAAATTGCTTCAGAAAGATGTGAAGTTTGAGTGGTCTGAAAAGTGTCAGAACAGCTTTGATCAGTTGAAAGCTTTGTTGACTGAAGCTCCGATATTAGTACAACCTAAATCAGGTAAAGAATTTGTGATTTACAATGATGCTTCATTAATCGGTTTGGGATGTGTTCTAATGAAAGAAGAAAAGGTTATTGCTTATGCTTCGAGACAGTTGAAGCCGCACGAAAAGAACTATCCGACGCATGATCTTGAATTAGCTGCGATTGTGTTTGCTCTAAAAATTTGGCACCATTACTTGTTCGGTGAAATTGTCATGTATACTCTAATCATAAGAGTTTGAAATATTTGATGACTCAAAAATATTTGAATCTGGACAAAGAAGATGGCTTGAATTACTAAATAATTACGAACTTGTGATTGCTTATCATCCGGGAAAAGCAAATGTTGTTGCTGATGCTTTGAGTCTAAAATCATTGTTTGCTTTGCGTGCAATGAATGCTCATTTAGTTTTGTCTGATGATGGTTCAGTTTTAGCTGAATTAAAAGTGAGACCTTTGTTTTACAGCAGATTATTGAAGCTCAGAGGATTGATAAGGAGATTTTAGCTAAATGAGCTCAGTGTAATGTAGAGTCTGATTCAAAATTTAGAGTTGATAAAGATGATTGCTCGAGATTTTGAGATTGAATTTGTATTCCGAGGAATCCAGAGTTAATTCAAATGATTCTGAGTGAAGCTCACATTAGTCGTTTATCTGTGCATCTGGGTAGTACGAAAATGTATAATGATTTGAAACAACATTATTGGTGGTCTGGAATGAAAAGAGATATCTCTGATTTTGTTTCTAAATGTTTGATATGTCAGCAAGTTAAAGTTGAACATCAGGTGCCATCTGGTTTGCTACAATCGATTATGGTTCCAGAGTGGAAATGGGATCGAGTGGCTATGGAATTTGTTTCGGGTTTGCCCCTGTCTTTGAGAAAGAAAGATACAATTTGAGTTATAGTTGATTGATTGACAAAATTAGCTTATTTTATTCCGATTCGATCCGATTACTCACTTGCTAAATTAGCTGAGTTATACATTTCTGATATTGTGAAATTGCATGGTGTGCCATTGTCGATAGTGTCAGATAGAGACTTGAGATTTACATCACGATTTTGGAAGAAGTTGCAAGTTGCATTAGGTACTAAATTGCACTTTAGTACTGCTTTTTATCCACAAACGGATGGCCAATCTGAGCGGATTATTCAGATACTCGAGGATATGTTGAGATGTTGCATTCCTGAGTTTGACGGTACTTGGGAACAATATTTACCTTTGATTGAATTCGCATATAATAACAGTTTTCAGTGAAGCATTAAAATGGCACCATACAAGGCTTTATATGGTCGCAAATGCCGTACACCTTTGTATTGGACTGAGCTCAGCGAAAATAAGATTCACGAGGTTGACTTGATAAAAGAAACTAAACAGAAAGTAAAAGTAATCCGAGATAGTTTGAAAGCAGCTTCTGATCGTCAAAAATCATATGCGGATTTTAAAAGAAAAGACATTGAGTTTGAGATCGGCAACAAAGTGTTTTTGAAAGTGTCTCCATGGAAGAAAGTGCTTCAATTTGGTAGAAAAGGCAAGTTGAGTCCGAGGTTCATCAGACTGTATGAAATTATCGAGCGTATTGGGCTAGTTGCTTATAGATTGTTGTTACCACCAGAGCTGGAAAAGATTCACAATGTATTTCACGTATCAATGCTTCGATGATACAGATCCGATCCTTCGCATGTAATTCCTCCATCAGAGATTGAAATTCAGTCTGATATGACTTACGAAGAAAAGCCGATCCGTATCTTAACTCGTGAAATTAAATAGTTACGAAATAAGAAAATTCCATTAGTTACAGTGATGTGGCATCGACATGGTATTGAAGAGGCCACGTGAGAGCCTGAAGATTCAATGAGACAGCAATATCCAAGTCTATTTAACAGTAAGATTTTCGAGGACGAAAATCCCTAAGAGGGGAGAATTGTAATAGTCCAGTTTTGACCCTAGTCAGAATAGTGGTTTCGGGACCACATATTGGAGTCAAAAAAATATTTTAATATTATTTTTCACGCCTAATATAAGTGAATTGACATGTGTGAAAGTCTCGTGTGAAGATTTGACTGTTTGTGTGTTTAATTGGCAAAAAGGACTTAATCGCGTAGAATGTAAAATCTGTGTACTAGATGCTAAAGTGCCAAATTGCCATGTCTTTATAATTGTAAGGTCCTTAGGTTATAAATGGACCCTTGGAATAATGCATGGACAAAGTTAGACATGATTTTATGAATTATTAATGTTATAAAGTAAGGGTAAATTGGTAAAACATGTATTAATATATGTTTAATAAAACAAAACTTAAAAATAGGCCATTATGTTTATCTTTGGCCGAAAATTAGAAAAGAAAAAGAAGAAAGAATGCAAGCTAAGGTTCGGCACCTTGAGCTTGAATTAAGATATGTTTTAGTTTCGGTTTTTGATGATTTTTATGTTTTTGAGATTGTTGCTTAGTCTACTATCAAGCCCATGTCATAATTTATGGAATTGATGATTGTTTCATGAGATGAAGTTGTTGAATATGTGATTTTTATGTTGTTAAATAATGAATTATGAAAGCTTGGTAAGGGATTAATATGGGTTGTCTTTGAATTTTTGATGAAATTGAGTAATTTGGGCTAAATTGTAAAAATTTTATTTTGAGGGACTAAAATGTGAAATAAATGAAATGTTTGGACTTGTATGAGAGCTAGGAGAATTCGGCTAAGCTTGTGTATATGCAAATTATGTGTATTTTGTGATTTTATGAAATAGCGACTAAAGTGTCGAAATGTGAAAATGTGAGGACTAGTTTGCAAAATGCCCTAAATATGTGTTTATGGATTGAATTGAATTAATTGGTGAATAAAAAGGGTTAATTTTGAATACATATAGATCAAGAAATGAGGAATTTGGATTTAGATCGAGGAAAGTCGAAGGCTATCGAGTAAACAATTCAAATCCACAATTCCGAGTACAAGGTAAGTTTGTACGTAATAAATGATGTAAAAGTTATGTTTTAATGTGATTACAATTCCTAAATTGTATAGATATTTGATTACGATTTGAATACAATGATATTCGACTATGCTTAGTACTAAGTGTGTGATTTAATACATATAGTTTTGGCTACAAATGGCACTAAGTGTGCGAGTTGGAATAGCTTCGGCTATATAAGGCATTAAGTGTGCGATACTGACATAGCTTCGGTTAAGTGAGAAGGCACTAAGTGTGCAGAATTATTATAGCTTCGGCTAATCTTTAAAGAAGTAAGTGTGTGGATGTTTAAAGCATTGGTGATCTTCAGAGAGTCTTAAAATATTCGAACAGAATGTGAGAATGAAAATTAATAAGTACGGGAAGGTTCAGGTATGTACAATACCTATGTAGTAGATGATATTATTCATGTGAAGATCATTGAATTGGTATGAACATATGAATTGATAGATGATTTGAAAATTTATAAATATTTATGTGTTGATGTTTCACATTTTATATAATGTTTATGGTTTTCAGTACGAGCTTACTAAGCTATTGAAAGCTTACTTTGTGTGTGTTTGCATTGTTTTATAGATATCGAAGCTACTGTGAGCTCGGGGATCGTCAAGGATCGTCACCACACTATCAAACCTCATTTTTTGGTACTTTGAAGATGTATATTTTGACGTATGGCATGTATAGACTAGTAGTCATGGGATTATGCTTTTTGATGTATATATTTAGACGTGTGATTTGGCTAGTTGGTGTTTAAACTTTAGTTGATAATGAATTATGGTATGTGATGTTAATGTGCAATTGTGATATGTTTTAGTTGGACAAAAGAAATGGTAAATATTGGTAAGTTTTGGTAAGTTTAGTATGAGTTTGAATGATGTATTTAATGAAATGTTTTGGTATGATCTTACCTTAGGTTTGGCATGGATTGGTAAGGTTTATGAGTAGGTAAATGGTTGATAATGTTATGGTTAGAATGATGTGTATTTTGGCATAAAAATTGGTTGAATTGGTTAAGCATATATGCTTGTTTCTATTGCTTGTAGGAATGTTTCAAAAAGAAGTGGCAAGTTGGCTTAAACCAAGTTTGCATTGTGCCACATGGTCAGGGACCACGAGCGTGCCTTGTGGCCGTGTATGCAAAGCAGTAACCTCTTAAGATCACACGGTTAAGACACACGGGCATGTCATATGGCCGTGGGCTCAAGTCAGTAGCTAGCTAAGTATCACATGGCCAGAGCACACGGGCATGTCTGTTGGCCGTGGGTGGAAGTCAGTATCTATACTCTGTTTTGGCACGGTTGGATCACATGGGCGTGTCTGGTGCCCATGTGAGGCACACGGCCCGTCAGTCTGTGTGTGTGACCTCCTGTGAACTGAAATTTTTTTAAGTTTTGAAAATTCTGAATGTGTTTGGTTTAGTCCCGACCTTTTCTAAAAGTATGTCTTAGGTCTTGGAGACCTCCATAAGGGATGAATTGTTGATTTGCTTATGCATTAATATTTTGTGATATCTGTGATTTAGAATCCGTCTGAAATGTTCTATCTGTCTGGTAATGCCCCTTACCTATTCCGATGATGACTACGGGATAAGGGTGTTACAAGATATCAGTCGATTATTATTGGGTATTCTGCCTTATGTTACTGATGACATGAGTACGTACTTTTATTCTAACTTCACTGCTGATGAGGTTCAGTTGGCAGTTTAGGGAATGGCACCCACTAAGGTCGCTGGTAGTAATGGTATGCCTACTCTATTTTATCAAAAATTTTGGCATATTGTGGGTACGGATGTCAGTAAATTTTGCTCCCATGTTTTGAATTATGGTGGTTCGCTGTAACACTCAGTTTGTGCAAGTGTACACAGAGATTGTGTATGTTAATAAATTAATTGTAAAATTAGAGTTAACAATCTAGTGATAAAAACACAATATTTCTGAGTGGTGTGATGTAGAGATAATTTCTAAATATAATATGATCCTTAATGCAATTTTAATCTAAATGCAAAGTATGAAATGGAATGTATGAAATGAGTTTAGTAGCAAAAACACAAAATTCAATAATCAATAACATGAATAGGCTAGGATAATTACATCATTTAACTTAATTCATTTTTCTCATGCTTAACAGAAAACATGCATTTTACTGATCATATTAAACTAAGGGTTTCTTAGTATTCATGTGAAGTAACAAGGATTGGGTCAGTTTGAAATAATTTAATCACATAAACATAAAATCCATGCAAGGTAATAGAGCTTGGTCAAGTTATTACGAACCTTAATTTATTCTGGGTCGGACATAAATTAAACATGCACATTTCAATTATTGTGTCTATTAGCTATCATCTGGTTTGGACCGCTCAACTAATTATAATGTAACCAATCACATATGAATGACATACATACTTGAGTTTAATTGAAAACATGGTTCAGTAAGGCACAAACACGATAAACATGATTTAAACAAACTTCATTGAATTAATGCAATCATCCTAGCTAAACAAATTTAAGCTACCATTGTTTATGACAAGATAACAAAGCACATTGCAAACATGATTAAATTAAAATAACAAAGTAAAGGAATGATAAAATCTGTCGAATCAACAGTCTTATGACTCTAATTGAAGATGTTCTCCTCTGATCCTTGTGTTGCTCCTTTGCTAATGGCTCCTCAAGGTGGCTAGCCAAGAGATTATCTTCTCAAGGTTTTGTTGGCTAAGGGAGAATGGAAATATGGGGTGTTATTCATGGGAATGAAGAGAAGAAAGAATCAGAGGAAGAATGCTTATGAAATGGGAGATGAGAGAAATGAGTAAGTGATGTTGGATATGGGGAATGAGTGGGGATATTTATAATTGAAATAGATGGTAGAGTTTACTAAAAATAAGGATTGGAATCCCTCCAGTTTCTCCATTGCTTGGCCGACCATATTTTGTGGAAGAAGGTGGATGATGGTTTCTTTATTTGAGCAATCATGCTAAATTTAGGAATGGGTTGGACAGTTTCAAGGGCAATCTTTGTGTGCTTATTTCCAATAATTCTCTAAATGTAGGGACCTCCAAATAATTGTCCTAAAAGTTTATTCTTGGTTGCCCAATTACCTTTTCCAAATTTGGGCCTCTCTTCTTTTGGATTGGACGATTTCACGACCCATTGAACTTATCAGACTTGTCCATCATGTACCATCTTTTTTTTTTTGGGTCAAAGTAATATCTTGATGACCTATTTAACATGGTTTTGGTTTTGCAGTCCAACATAGGAAGAAAATAGCTCATGTTCATGCAACATTGTAATAGGCTCTTTATGAAATCAACTTCATGGTCCCCTGCATAATAAAATATAACACATCAATAAATAACATGAAATAATATAATTTATGGACAAAAATAATACAATAAAGCTTATATTTTTATTTTTATAAATTCATGCTCATCATCGGAATACAAACAAAAATCACTTAATTAATTAACAAATACTTGGGATTAGTATTATTTTAAAGTAAAAAGGTGGTAAAAACTGCTAGAAAAAACCTATACAATTTTGAGTTCACACACCTCAAAACTTAATCCATTGCTCGTCACGAGTAATGTTTCATGTAAAGCACGACTTTTGCTAAGGCAAATTTTGCAATAAGTTTAAGAAGCATCAATCTATGCACACTATCATGTACCAACAAAATCATGCTCACAAACACTTTTTATTAATAAGTCGCTCATATGCAAACATTATTTCAAAATTTTATTCTAAGTGTGGAAAAATGCTAGCAGAAGTAATAGAGTGCATGATCTTCAAGATCATACATAACATTCACCATTCGATCAAAGTTTCCTTATCAATCAAACAAAGTAATCACAAGGTCTAATTAATGGTCCTCGTATGTTGCACTTAGGAATTCCTCTCCACTATTGTAGTCGGCATAATCATCCAAATCAATAGGTCTTTTATAAGGTTGTAATGGGGCTAGGTTTAAGGTAGGCATAAAGAGAAGTGAATTTTTAGGCTTAGGAATCTTAATCCTAACTTTTCCTTGGATCTTTTCGAGGAACATTCTTCCTACTAATGGGTTCTTCACCCCAAACTTAATTTTGAAGCATATGCTCAATATTTCTCAATACTTTGAGTATTTATTTTGCTCTTTTTGCTTGACATTTTAATAGAGCTTTTTTTCTTGAGTTACATACGAAGAACATGTACATCTTTTCTAATTTTTCCTCAATCTTTTCTCACTAAGACAAGTATAGTTAAGATAGGTGCAAGAATAAGATAAAATTTAAAAAGATGGTAGCATGGCTTATGATGTAGGTAAATAATAAAATAGGCTTTAAGACTCAAATTAAGGTTTCAATGGCCAAATACATATGGTAGGCTCGAAAGGCTCAAATGATCCAAAGAAAATGTGTCTAAATCATGTTTAGATTCTTATGCCTCCTAGGATTTTGTCTCAAGAAAAATACTAAGTCAATTCTAAGGACTTAAACCTTCATGCATGTCTATTTCAAAAGAAGTTCAATTTTTCACGGCAAAAGACTACATAAGACCTAAGAACATACATGTATTCTATAACCAGGATAACTTAAAAAAACTCAGATAAAATCAGAAATCATACTTACATTTAAGCTAACTTATGAACAAAAATTTTATCTAAACATTATTTTTTTTTCAACATATTCATGTGAAAAAATTGAAACATACTTGAAAATTTTAAAAATTTATGCAATAATTGCCTTACCCCCCTTTAAAAAGAACCAATGTCCTCATTGCGAAAGCAAAGTAATGAATGAAAACTGAACACTGGGTAGGGTTGTAATGAAGACTGCTTAAGTACTAAGTCTTTCTCAAAAATCCCTGTAACACCCCGAACCCGTCTGTGTCGTCGAATTAGGGTTACGGAACATTACCATACAATTAGAAATATTTGAACAACATAACATTCAATAGTTTAAATATATCATAAACCATTCATTCTCATACATTTCGTCCCTAAATCGAGCTTTCAAGGCCTTAGAAATAGCTTGAAAGCAATTTGGGACTAATTTGAAACAAAATGGAAAGTTAAGGAAAAAGTTGCAAAAATTGAAAAAGAAGGGTCACACGGCCATGTCCTAGCTCGTGTCCTTACCTGTATAACCCATGAGTAGGGTCACATAGCCATGTCACATGCCTGTGTCCCAGGTCATGTAACTCTCTAAGTTGACCCACACGCCTATGTGCCAGGCCGTGTAACTCACTGACTTGAACCCTAAGAGAATCCTCAAATGACACATGGCCGTGTGACAGCCCGTGTCATAGGCCATGTGAACCCAAAATTCACCTAAAATCAAGCCATTTCATAACCAAACCATGCACAAACATTCAATCCAATTGTGCACACTTTCAAGGGACCTAAACACCATTCAAACTTGCATAAACATACCATTTCAAGTATCCTAAATTACCTAACCAATATGCCATTAAAAGGCACCACAAATATGCCAAAATATAACATGACAAAACAAGTCAACATTACCTTATTTCAAACATCATAACCTAGTTTAATTACTTACCAAAACATACCACAAATTTACCATTATCAACCATTCTAAACATACCATAAAGAGCCTTAATTACAAGCATTGGCAAGTGACCAAAAATGACAAAGTTTGGTAAACACTAAAATGCACCAACCAAACATAAATTTTCAAGTCATAAACATATCATAGAACCATTATAAAACATCCTATACATGCCATTATCAACCTTGGCCAAAATATACAAAAACTACCGAAAAGATTTCTGGATATTTTGATAGATCTCTGATGAGTTTCCAAACCGATCGAGCTTCCGATAATCTACAAAATAGAAAAGAAAAGAAACTACGTAAGTAATGAGTGATTAGTAAGCTCGTATAAACCTTATAACTTACCATTTTAATAATTCAATACATAGATTAAACACAATTCAACACCAATGCCATAAGCTTAGCGAAGCCTAATCAAAATTACCAACTCACAAGTTAGTATATTTATCCATATAAATGAAATCAACCATAAGATATGTAAATTTTCATGCGTACAATATCATTGAGTTCATCAATCCTTTTATTAAGTCATGATTCAATCCATTTGCATACTTACCATTTCGTTCCCTTCTTTTGCCCGTTGAACCATCTAGAATTACATTGGATACACAAGAAAGCTCACACGAAGTGTGCCTTTACATAGAACCGTAACCTTTCCGTTACATCAATACTCACACAAGCTGTGAAATGGGCCCACTCACATGAGCTGTGGGTTGAAATGTAAGCTACACGATACTGCTCACACAAGTTGTGGAGAATCCACAACAAATGCAGGACCTCAGCTATTGATAGGACATTCAAGACCAGTACTCGAAATATGAAATCCCTAATGACATGTTATTTGTATCCTAATAATTCCTAAGGTTCAACTAAAACTCGGTATCCATCAATTTATCATAGCATTGATACATTTGTATATCGATTCATTTATATCAAAACAACATAATAAACTGTAATATCCTGATTTTGGGCCTAGTCGGAATAGTGGTTTCGTGACCACAAAATCCGAGATAGAAATAATTATTTTATAATTATTTTGATGTTTATGATATGATTGCATGATTGTGTGAAAATTTCGTGATGAAATCCTATGCCTAAAGTGCTTAAATTGAAATTAGGGACTAAATCGAATAATTTGAAAAACTTGCATTCTAGAAGTTTCTAGTATGAAATTGTTTTGAAATATTAATTAGGAGGTCTTAAATAGCAATTTTACCAATTTCTAAGTTTATGGACAAAAATTGGACATGGATGGAATTTTTGGAAAGTTTAGTAGTAAGGGCATTTTGGTCATTTAGGGGTAAAATATATTAAAATACAAAATTAAAAGCCAATTTTTCTCATCTTCAACCCCATGGCCGAATATAGCAAGGAGAAACCATGGCTAGGGTTTTTCAAGCTTCCAAGCTCGATTGTAAGTCCATTCTAGCCCCGTTTTTCAAGTTCTTTATGTTTTTAGAGAGTTAGAGCTCGATTTAGCTTATGCTAGCAATAATTTAACCTAGGGTTCATATTTGGAAAAATACCCTAGGTGAAATTTGTGTATTTTGGTGTTTTATGATAGAATATGAGGTTTTAAATTATGTTAGATGACTTGTGCTACTCGGTTTTAAGTGAAAACGAGCAAAAAGGGCTTAATCGGTAAAAATAACTAATAGTCATAAGTACATGTTAGAGTGAGAATTTGATGTTTCCATAGAAGGAAAAAATGATCAGCATGTCATAAAACATAAGAAAATAGGCTGAAGTTTAATTTACGAGCTTTGGGGCAAAAGTGTAAGTATGCAAAAGTTTAGGGGCAAAATTGTAATTTTTCCAAAATATGATTTTGGGTCAATTTGAATAATGCGAGTCCTAATTACACTATATTTTAAATGATAGAGCAAGGAAAACTGAAATTTGGGCTAAAATGGGGAAAATACCAAGTTGTGGATGAAATGGTAAAAGTAGCCATTTTCGCATACTAGGTAAGTTCATATGTAAATGTTGGTAACATAGTTATTATTTAAATGTTTTTATGTTATTTAAATGATATGATAATTATTATGAAATATTATACTCGTGATAATTGTTTGATAATATGTCAAATTATGTGATATACTTGGAAAATATGAAATACTACCGAGTATCGGTATCGGTATTCCGTAGAAGATGGTTGAGACACATGATTGGGAAAAAGGTCCCGTTGAACCTTAGGAATGGATTAGGATACAAGTGACATGTCACTGGGATATTTGGGCATCCGAACTCGTTGAGTTGAGTCCGAGTTCACTTATGGATGCAAATGTCCGAACTCGTTGAGTTGAGTCCGAGTTCACTTATGGATGCGAACGCTCGAGCTCGTTGAGTTGAGTCCGAGTTCGCTTATGGGCGGGTTACATAGTAGCTTGGCTACATATGTGGCACTTATGTGCAAACTTTCCATGCATCCGAATTATATTCCGATGTGTTCAACGGGTAAAGTTCTGCTCAAATGGAGGAATACTCAAGATGAAAGGGACGTACTGGTAAGTGTTGTGAAATGGATACTTTGAACAGGTATGTACTTAACCCTCGGGTTGAAAAATCGATATAACAACAATATGGTAAGATGATAAATGAAAATATGATATGAATGTCTTGGTGATGATTATGCAAATGATGTTTTATGTTTGCTTATATGGTTATGTTACTTGCTATTTGCATGTGAACTTACTAAGCATTTATGCTTACTCCCTCCTTTTCATTCCTTGCAGTGTTGACAAGCCAGCTCAAAAATCGGGAACGGTCGGAGGCACGCTCACACTATCCGTATACCATCTTGGCATAATGGGTTGTATATTTTGAGTATGGCATGTATAGCATTATAATCATTTTGTATATATGGTCTTATGATATGGTTATTGAGTAGTACAAAAATTCTTGGTAATGACTAGCCATTGGAATGGCTAATTATGATCATATTTGGTGTTATGTATGTCAAATTGCTAGTTAATCCATGGAAACCATGAAAAAGGTAAAATTTACCATAAAATAGATTCAGACAGCAGTAGTGACGTGAATTTGAAAAATCATTAAAAATAGTAGAGATATAATTAGATGATGAGTAAAATATGGAATTCAAGAATTATGAGTCTATTTTCATATGGAAGAAACGAAACAGGTATATGAGTTATATTTTATAAGATGTTTAAATTTTTGTGAAACAGAGCCAGAGCAATTTCTGGATCCCCTGTTCTGACTTTAGAAATTCACCATAAATTGTATAAAAATAATTAAAAGTCATAATTTATATGTACAGATTTCTTAGTGAGTCTAGTTTTAAGAGAAACAAAATTCATAGTTATTTAAATTATGTACAGAGAGATATCTGATTTGAAATACACAGAGGTCAAAGCAGTCGAACCCTAAAACAGGGGAGACATTAACTAATAAACTGTACTAATTGGCCAAGCCAAAAATTATATAAAAAAATTAGAAAATATATATGTGAGTCTAGTTTCAGGGAAAATTTACGGAATTGGATTTTGAGTTTCAGAACTCGAGATATGAATTTTTAAGCGACTGTGACTCAGTTAGCCAGCTTGTCTAGAATTTCTAAAATTAAATTGTTTGAGCTGTTTAAGCAATGAATTAAGTCTGTTAACACCTCATATTCGACTCCAGCAATGGTCTCGGGTACGGGGCGTTACATTTGGTGGTATCAGAGTAGTTTTAGTCGATTCTCGGACTAACCTAGCATGTGTAAAAGTTTAGCTATACATGCCACTGATCTGTGATAGTGTGATGTCTTCCGACGCGTATGAGTACCGTCTTTTTTAGACAGGGTACTCTCCAACCGAGCTGCGCCGACCATGTTCAATGTTATGTGAAGGTATTTGAGTAAAATTATGATTATGATAAGTATCGGTTCAGAAAAGTATGAATAAAGGTTTGTGATACATATGTGATAAATATTCATATTTGCTTAATGCTCATATGATGTAGTGTATATGGCTTACTTGATAAGATGAACGGAATAAATAGAAAGTAGTAGAGGTATAAATAAAAGTCATAATATTATGATATGAATGAAAATGTCCTTGTTTTGATTTGGATGTCGAATGTTGATAAATGCTAATGATATATAATTTTTATGAGATAAAGGATTATAATGAAATGAACTTATCTGTGTTAAATTGTTGGACTGAATTATATGATTGTAATGATATGTACATGATGATGCACGAAATGAAAGTTATGATTGTGGTGCAAATGTCTATGTTTGTTTGGCCTTATATGATGTCATGAGCATGACTTAATTTAATTAAATGAATGGATAAGTAAAGCTATCTAGAAAACATAGAATGTATGCATAAGTATATTGTCTAAATGGGACAATAGGAAAATTGGTGTAAGCCAACATGAATGAATGACATGATTTTGATGATGTTGTTATGATGATGGAAGTTGTGTCATATGTGTATGTATAAGAAAGTCGAGTCAGAGGTCCTACAACCCCTCCCCCTTACCGAAGTGGTACTTATAATGGAATTTCATGAGATTTGTATTGAATAAGTTTCCGGTAGAGAACCCAAAGAGTTCAGTGATAGAATAATTATAAGTATGATCAGAGATTGAAAATGAGCTGATAAGTAAAGTCAGAACCAATAAAGTATCGGATTGACGTAAAGATTATTAGAATTATGCACTGTCCCAGTTAGAAAAGGAATTCTCCTTGGTAAACCGAATTACTCAGGTGTAAGGTTGAGAAAAGTGTAAATCGAAATTTATTCAGAACTGGCCTTCTTTAGTGAATGGTTTAATATGAAATTTGTGTGTGCAGAACTAGTTGGGGAAATGATATTTGAAATGTGAACTATCTCGAGTGTGATAGTTATGATTTGGATAGATTTAGCAGTCTCTTTTGAGATGTTCTATGTGTTTACCCGTTCTCGAAATATTTCTATGGCTATTGATCTTCGTAAGAAATTCTTGTTATATGGGAATGTCTTTTAATCTCGGTGTTGGATGAAAGCATTGGTAGTCCGATCTGGTTTATAATTTATATTGCTCTATTTCATCGGGTATTCTATTTCATTAAATTCGATAAGAATTGATGAGAGAATACATATGATATTATGATTCTGCTTTCTTCTACTTGATGCTTCATCTGATATATATGTATGAGAAGATATATTGTTCTTGTTATATTTGATTCCAGTAGGATTAAATGACGTTTTCTTTTGGACTTTCTTTCTTTAAAGAATTATCGGGGTATTCTGTATTTTCTCTATGAGTTTGGTTTTCGATTCTCCGGTATAGTATCGTATCTTGGGTTTCTTTATCCTGGATCTTTTTATTCTGGATTTCTTTATTCCGAGTTTCTCTATTTTGGATTTCTTTATTCGGTTCTTGATATTTTTGTTCCATAATTTGTCAATTATGACTCGTGTTTGAAGTGCGTTCTTCAGCTCGTGATAATCATGTCAAATATGACTATACTTCTAATTTGATCTTGATAATGTGGTGATTTTAGTATTGAGTTTTTTTTTTTAATTTCTGTGTAAGGATTTGACATTAGTAAAGGCATAAGTGATAAAAGCGCGAGTTTCAGTCGGTATGGTGAATTATCTATTTGAAAGATTTCATGCGACAATTATTTCAGGATTATTTTTCCCAAGTCTGATAATAGAATTTCATTTTGTACGGATAAAAGAGTAAATAGTCTGAACGAGAAGTGTATATTTATTAGAAAAAGTTTGATATTAGTTAAAGTCACTACGAATGATAAGGTTTTCATTTTGTGAAAGCTAAAAATTTTATTACATGTTGACAAAGTTCGGATAGATGAGAATATTGGTAACCGAAGCGTCTGAACTAGACTAGTCTACATTGAGTAAAGACTTTTTGACTTTCAGTAATGTATTGTTGTATGAATTGTGATGTGTTTCAAGACGGTGAGGTAATGTGATAGTTTAGAGCATTCGGTGTTACATAAAATCGGAGTTGTTAAAGGGGTTAAAGCCGAGCATTGGGATCTATCAAAATTATCCTTATTAGTGTTGATATTGGGATGGAAATGAGAAGGATTATTCTTGAGGCTATATCAGAATTATTTCCATGGCAGAAAGAGGAAAATGTGATGTATCCTATTGTTAAATGTTTGGCGAGATCTATAAATCATATCTGTATTGAATGAATTCCTACTCATCAAATTCATGGAAATTCAGGTCTCTTTGATAGTTGGATTTCTTGGAATTCTGGTCTCCATTAATCAAGTTAAGATCCGGGTTTTATGTCATGATATCATGGGAAACTGAGAAGGGTTGAAAATTTAAGAACAATTGAGAGTTGAGACTGTAAGCTTTCAGATCATATGAGAAATTAAAGAGATGTATTGGAGGTACAGTCTAAGTGAAAGTTCTTCGGCACCGAATATGAGATTAAAAGTGAAGACCACTTTTCTGGTAAGATTTTCGAGGACGAAAATCCCTAAAGGGGGGAGAGTTGTAATATCTTGATTTTGGGCCTAGTCAGAATAGTGGTTTCGTGACCACAAAATCTGAGATAGAAATAATTATTTTATAATTATTTTGATGTTTATGATATGATTGCATGATTATGTGAAAATTTCGTGATGAAATCCTATGCCTAAAGTGCTTAAATTGAAATTAGGGACTAAATCGAATAATTTGCAAAACTTGCATTCTAGAAGTTTCTAGTATGAAATTGTTTTGAAATATTAATTAGGAGGTCTTAAATAGAAATTTTACCAATTTCTAAGTTTATGGACAAAAATTGGACATGGATTGAATTTTCGGAAAGTTTAGTAGTAAGGGCATTTTGGTCATTTAGGGGTAAAATATATTAAAATACAAAATTAAAAGCCAATTTTGCTCATCTTCAACCCCATGGCCGAATATAGCAAGGAGAAACCATGGCTAGGGTTTTTCAAGCTTCCAAGCTCGATTGTAAGTCCATTCTAGCCCCGTTTTTCAAGTTCTTTACGTTTTTAGAGTTCCGGTAGCTCGATTTAGCTTATGCTAGCAATAATTTAACCTAGGGTTCATATTTGGAAAAATACCCATAGGTGAAATTTGTGTATTTTGGTGTTTTATGATAGAATATTAGGTTTTAAATTATGTTAGACAGCTTGTACTACTCGGTTTTAAGTGAAAACGAGCAAAAGGGCTTAATCGGTAAAAATAACTAATAGTCATAAGTACATGTTAGAGTGAGAATTTGATGTTGCCATAGAAGGGAAAAATGATCAGCATGTCATAAAACATAAGAAAATAGGCTGAAGTTTAATTTACGAGCTTTGGGGCAAAAGTGTAAATATGCAAAAGTTTAGGGGCAAAATTGTAATTTTTTCAAAATATGATTTTGGGTCAATTTGAATAATGTGAGTCCTAATTAGACTATATTTTAAATGATAGAGCAAGGAAAACTGAAATTCGGGCTAAAATGGGGAAAATACCAAGTTGTGGACGAAATGGTAAAAGTAGCTATTTTCGCATACTAGGTAAGTTCATATGTAAATGTTGGTAACATAGTTATTATTTTAAATGCTTTTATGTTATTTAAATGATATGATAATTATTATGAAATATTATACTCGTGATAATTGTTTGATAATATGTCAAATTATGTGATATACTTGGAAAATATGAAATACTACCGAGTATCGGGTATCGGTATTCGTAGAAGATGGTTGAGACACATGATTGGGAAAAAGGTCCCGTTGAACCTTAAGAATGGATTAGGATACAAGTGACATGTCACTGGGATATTTGGGCATCCGAACTCGTTGAGTTGAGTCCGAGTTCACTTATGGATGCAAATGTCCGAACTCGTTGAGTTGAGTCCGAGTTCACTTATGGATGCGAACGCTCGAGCTCGTTGAGTTGAGTCCGAGTTCGCTTATGGGCGGGTTACATAGTAGCTTGGCTACATATGTGGCACTTATGTGCAAACTTTCCATGTATCCGAATTATATTCCGATGTGTTCAACGGGTAAAGTTCTACTCAAATGGAGGAATACTCAAGATGAAAGGGACGTCTTGGTAAGTGTTGTGAAATGGATACTTTGAGCAGTATGTACTTAACCCTCGGGTTGAAAAATCGATATAACAACAATATGGTAAGATGATAAATGAAAATATGATATGAATGTCTTGGTGATGATTATGCAAATGATGTTTTATGTTTGCTTATATGGTTATGTTACTTGCTATTTGCATGTGAACTTACTAAGCATTTATGCTTACTCCCTCCTTTTCATTCCTTGTAGTGTTGACAAGCCAGCTCGAAAATCGGGAACGGTCGGAGGCACGCTCACACTATCCGTATACCATCTTGGCATAATGGGTTGTATATTTTGAGTATGGCATGTATAGCATTATAATCATTTTGTATATATGGTCTTATGATATGGTTATTGAGTAGTACAAAAATTCTTGGTAATGACTAGCCATTGGAATGGCTAATTATGATCATATTTGGTGTTATTATGATCATATTTGGTGTTATGTATGTCAAATTGCTAGTTAATCCATGGAAACCATGAAAAAGGTAAAATTTACCATAAAATAGATTGATGCCAATGATAGAGTGACGTGAATTTGAAAAATCATTAAAAATAGTAGAGATATAATTAGATGATGAGTAAAATATGGAATTCAAGAATTATGAGTCTATTTTCATATGGAAGAAACGAAACAGGTATATGAGTTATATTTTATGAGATGTTTATATTTTTGTGAAACAGAGCCAGAGCAATTTAAATTATGTACAGAGAGATATCTGATTTGAAATACACAGAGGTCAAAGCAGTCGAACCCTAAAACAGGGGAGACATTAACTAATAAACTGTACTAATTGGCCAAGCCAAAAATTATATAAAAAAAGTAGAAAATATATATGTGAGTCTAGTTTCAGGGAAAATTTACGGAATTGGATTTTGAGTTTCAGAACTCGAGATATGAATTTTTAAGCGACTGTGACGCAGTTAGCCAGCTTGTCTAGAATTTCTAAAATTAAATTGTTTGAGCTGTTTAAGCAATGAATTAAGTCTGTTAACACCTCATATTCGACTCCAGCAATGGTCTCGGGTATGGGGCGTTACATTTGGTGGTATCAGAGTAGTTTTAGTCGATTTTCGGACTAACCTAGCATGTGTAAAAGTTTAGCTATACATGCCACTGATCTGTGATAGTGTGATGTCTTCCGACGCGTATGAGTACCGTCTTTTTTAGGCAGGTACTCTCCAACCGAAGCTGCTACCGACCATGTTCAATGTTATGTGAAGGTATTTGAGTAAAATTATGATTATGATAAGTATCGGTTCAGAAAAGTATGAATAAAGGTTTGTGATACATATGTGATAAATATTCATATTTGCTTAATGCTCATATAATGTAGTGTATATGGCTTACTTGATAAGATGAACGGAATAAATAGAAAGTAGTAGAGGTATAAATAAAAGTCATAATATTATGATACGAATGAAAATGTCCTTGTTTTGATTTGGATGTCGAATGTTGATAAATGCTAATGATATATAATTTTTATGAGATAAAGGATTATAATGAAATGAACTTATCGTGTTAAATTGTTGGGTGAATTATATGATTGTAATGATATGTACATGATGATGCACGAAATGAAAGTTATGATCGTGGTGCAAATGTCTATGTTTGTTTGGCCTTATATGATGTCATGAGCATGACTTAATTTAATTAAATGAATGGATAAGTAAAGCTATCTAGAAAACATAGAATGTATGCATAAGTATATTGTCTAAATGGGACAATAGGAAAATTGGTGTAAGCCAACATGAATGAATGACATGATTTTGATGATGTTGTTATGATGATGGAAGTTGTGTCATATGTGTATGTATAAGAAAGTCGAGTCGAGAGGTCCTACAACCCCTCCCCTTACCGAAGTGGTACTTATAATGGAATTTCATGAGATTTGTATTGAATAAGTTTCCGGTTGAGAACCCAAAGAGTTCAAGTGATAGAATAATTATAAGTATGATCAGAGATTGAAAATGAGCTGATAAGTAAAGTCAGAGCCAATAAAGTATCGGATTGACGTAAAGATTATTAGAATTATGCACTTTGTCCCGATTAGAAAAGGAATTCTCCTTGGTAAACCGAATTACTCAGTGCAAGGTTGAGAAAAGTGTAAATCGAAATTTATTCAGAACCGGCCTTCTTTAGTGAATGGTTTAATATGAAATTTGTGTGTGCAGAACTAGTTGGGGAAATGATATTTGAAATGTGAACTATCTCGAGTGTGATAGTTATGACTGGGACAGATTTAGCGATCTCTTTTGAGATGTTCTATGTGTTTACCCGTTCTCGTAAATATTTCTATGGCTATTGATCTTCTGAAGAAATTCTTGTTATATGGGAATGTCTTTTAATCACGGTGTTGGATGAAAGCATTGGTAGTCCGACTCGGTTTATAATTTATATTGCTCTATTTCATCGGGTATTCTATTTCATTTCTTCTGATAAGAATTGATGAGAGAATACATATGATATTATGATTCTGTTTCTTCTACTTGATGCTTCATCTGATATATATGTATGAGAAGATATATTGTTCTTGTTATATTTGATTCCAGTAGGATTAAATGACGTTTTCTTTTGGACTTTCTTTCTTTAAAGAATTATCGGGGTATTCTGTATTTTCTCTATGAGTTTGGTTTTCGATTCTCCGGTATAGTATCGTATCTTGGGTTTCTTTATCCTAGATCTTTTTATTCTGGATTTCTTTATTCCGAGTTTCTCTATTTTGGATTTCTTTATTCGGTTCTTGATATTTTTGTTCCATAATTTGTCAATTATGACTCGTGTTTGAAGTGCGTTCTTCAGCTCGTGATAATCATGTCAAATATGACTATACTTCTAATTTGATCTTGATAATGTGGTGATTTTAGTATTGAGTTTTTTTTCTAATTTACGTGTAAGGATTTGACATTAGTAAAGGCATAAGTGATAAAAGCGCGAGTTTCAGTCGGTATGGTGAATTATCTATTTGAAAGATTTCATGCGACAATTATTTCAGGATTATTTTTCCCAAGTCTGATAATAGAATTTCATTTTGTACGGATAAAAGAGTAAATAGTCTGAACGAGAAGTGTATATTTATTAGAAAAAGTTTGATATTAGTTAAAGTCACTACGAATGATAAGGTTTTCATTTTGTGAAAGCTAAAAAGTTTATTACATGTTGACAAAGTTCGGATAGATGAGAATATTGGTAACCGAAGCGTCTGAACTAGACTAGTCTACATTGAGTAAAGACTTTTTGACTTTCAGTAATGTATTGTTGTATGAATTGTGATGTGTTTCAAGACGGTGAGGTAATGTGATAGTTTAGAGCATTCGGTGTTACATAAAATCGGAGTTGTTAAAGGGGTTAAAGCCGAGCATTGGGATCTATCAAAATTATCCTTGTTAGTGTTGATATTGGGATGGAAATGAGAAGGATTATTCTTGAGGCTATATCAGAATTATTTCCATGGCAGAAAGAGGAAAATGTGATGTATCCTATTGTTAAATGTTTGGCGAGATCTATAAATCATATCTGTATTGAATGAATTCCTACTCATCAAATTCATGGAAATTCAGGTCTCTTTGATAGTTGGATTTCTTGGAATTCTGGTCTCCATTAATCAAGTTAAGATCCGGGTTTTATGTCATGATATCATTGGAAACTAAGAAGGGTTGAAAATTTAAGAACAATTGAGAGTTGAGACTGTAAGCTTTCAGATCATATGAGAAATTAAAGAGATGTATTGGAGGTACAGTCTAAGTGAAAGTTCTTCGGCACCGAATATGAGATTAAAAGTGAAGACCACTTTTCTGGTAAGATTTTCGAGGACGAAAATCCCTAAAGGGGGGAGAGTTGTAATATCCTGATTTTGGGCCTAGTCAGAATAGTGGTTTCGTGACCACAAAATCTGAGATAGAAATAATTATTTTATAATTATTTTGATGTTTATGATATGATTGCATGATTATGTGAAAATTTCGTGATGAAATCCTATGCCTAAAGTGCTTAAATTGAAATTAGGGACTAAATCGAATAATTTGCAAAACTTGCATTCTAGAAGTTTCTAGTATGAAATTGTTTTGAAATATTAATTAGGAGGTCTTAAATAGAAATTTTACCAATTTCTAAGTTTATGGACAAAAATTGGACATGGATGGAATTTTCGGAAAGTTTAGTAGTAAGGGCATTTTGGTCATTTAGTGGGTAAAATATATATTAAAATACAAAATTAAAAGCCAATTTTGCTCATCTTCAACCCCATGGCCGAATATAGCAAGGAGAAACCATGGCTAGGGGTTTTCAAGCTTCCAAGCTCGATTGTAAGTCCATTCTAGCCCCGTTTTTCAAGTTCTTTACGTTTTTAGAGTTAGGTAGCTCGATTTAGCTTATGCTAGCAATAATTTAACCTAGGGTTCATATTTGGAAAAATACCCATAGGTGAAATTTGTGTATTTTGGTGTTTTATGATAGAATATTAGGTTTTAAATTATGTTAGACGACTTGTGCTACTCGGTTTTAAGTGAAAACGAGCAAAAGGGCTTAATCGGTAAAAATAACTAATAGTCATAAGTACATGTTAGAGTGAGAATTTGATGTTGCCATAGAAGGAAAAATGATCAGCATGTCATAAAACATAAGAAAATAGGCTGAAGTTTAATTTACTGAGCTTTGGGGCAAAAGTGTAAATATGCAAAAGTTTAGGGGCAAAATTGTAATTTTTTCAAAATATGATTTTGGGTCAATTTGAATAATGTGAGTCCTAATTAGACTATATTTTAAATGATAGAGCAAGGAAAACTGAAATTCGGGCTAAAATGGGGAAAATACCAAGTTGTGGACGAAATGGTAAAAGTAGCTATTTTCGCATACTAGGTAAGTTCATATGTAAATGTTGGTAACATAGTTATTATTTTAAATGCTTTTATGTTATTTAAATGATATGATAATTATTATGAAATATTATACTCGTGATAATTGTTTGATAATATGTCAAATTATGTGATATACTTGGAAAATGTGAAATACTACAGAGTATAGTATCGATATCGGTATTCCGTAGAAGATGGTTGAGACACATGATTGGGAAAAAGGTCCCGTTGAACCTTAAGAATGGATTAGGATACAAGTGACATGTCACTGGGATATTTGGGCATCCGAACTCGTTGAGTTGAGTACGAGTTCACTTATGGATGCAAATGTCCGAACTCGTTGAGTTGAGTCCGAGTTCGTGAGATGTAACTAGGCATCCGAACTCGTTGAGTTGAGTCCGAGTTCGCTTATGGGCGGGTTACATAGTAGCTTGGCTACATATGTGGCACTTATGTGCAAACTTTCCATGTATCCGAATTATATTCCGATGTGTTCAACGGGTAAAGTTCTACTCAAATGGAGGAATACTCAAGATGAAAGGGACGTATTGGTATGTGTTGTGAAATGGATACTTTGAACAGGTATGTACTTAACCCTCGGGTTGAAAAATCGATATAACAACAATATGGTAAGATGATAAATGAAAATATGATATGAATGTCTTAGTGATGATTATGCAAATGATGTTTTATGTTTGCTTATATGGTTATGTTACTTGCTATTTGCATGTGAACTTACTAAGCATTTATGCTTACTCCCTCCTTTTCATTCCTTGTAGTGTTGACATGTCAGCTCAGCAATCGGGAACGGTCGGAGGCACGCTCACACTATCCGTATACCATATTGGCATAATGGGTTGTATATTTTGAGTGTGGCATGTATAGCATTATAATCATTTTGTATATATGGTCTTATGATATGGTTATTGAGTAGTACAAAAATGCTTGGTAATGACTAGCCATTGGAATGGCTAATTATGATCATATTTGGTGTTATGTATGTCAAATTGCTAGTTAATCCATGGAAACCATGAAATAGGTAAAATTTACCATAAAATAGATTCAGACAGCAGTAGTGACGTGAATTTGAAAAATCATTAAAAATAGTAGAGATATAATTAGATGATGAGTAAAATATGGAATTCAAGAATTACGAGTATATTTTCATATGGAAGAAACGAAACAGGTATATGAGTTATATTTTATGAGATGTTTAAATTTTTGTGAAACAAGGCTAGAGCGATTTCTGGATCCCCTGTTCTGACTTTGGAAATTCACCATAAATTGTATAAAAATAATTAGAAGTCATAATTTATATGTACAGATTTCTTATTGAGTTTAGTTTTAAGAGAAACAAACTTGATAGTCATTGAAATTATGTACAGAGAGATATCTGATTCGTAATACACAGAGGTGAGAGCAGTCAAACCCTGAAACAGGGGAGACTTTAACTAATAAACTGTACTAATTGGCCAAGCCAAAAATTCTAGAAAAAAATTAGTAAATAGATATATGAGTCTAGTTTCAGGGAAAATTTACGGAATTGAATTTTTAGTTTCAGAACTCGAGATATGAATTTTTAAGCGACTGTGACGTAGTTAGCCAGCTTGTCTGGAATTTCTAAAATTAAATTGTTTGAGCTGTTTAAGCAATGAATTAAGTCTGTTAACACCTCGTATTCGACTCCAGAAACGGTCTTGGGTACAGAGCGTTACATAAACATTCAATTTAAACAACGTTTAAGCAATTACAGTTCATATAAACTTACCTCAAAAATTAGAGGTAGTAGTTAGATTAAACTAATCCGAAGCTTTTACTTTTCTTCAATCCAAGTCTGAACATGGTTTATCTTAATCTAAATAGGTAATTTCAATCAATTAAATACTTTTAGTATTCAATTTAATCCACATTTCATATTTATATAAAATTACCAATTTGCCCCTAATATTTTAACTTTTCACAGTTTAGTCTTTAAACTCATAATTTAAAATCTAACCATTTTAACCTAAATCATTATTAATCAAAGATGCAAGGGACCTTGAAATAACCCATATTTACTATCATTTCACAATAAAACCCTAGAATAATACCTTTAACAAATTAATCCCTATTTCCAAAATTCATAAAAAAAGTCACTTAACAAAACTTGTTTATTTTTCAACAAAGATTCATAATCTACAAATTAACATAAAAAATCATTTAAAATCATTCATGGTAAGTCCCTCAACCTTTAATAGTATTACAAATTAACCCCCGGGCTAGCTAGATTAAGCTAAAACGAAGTCAAAAACATAAAAATCATTAAAAACGAGGCCAAAATCACTTACCATGCAAGCAATTGAAGTGGCCGAACCTTAGAACCCTAAAATGGCTATTCTTTCTTTTAGAATAAGTGGAGCAACTAAGTGAGGATGATGATACAATTTTTTTTTTAGTTTAGGTTAATTTATCAATTTACTATTTTAACCTTGATTAATAACTAAATAAAACATCAAATACACGCACATATTTGTCCATTAATTCCTAAATGGTCTAATTACCATTCAAGTCCCTTAATTTAAGATTTCATAGTCATTAGACCCTTTTAGCAAATAGAACTCAACTTTTACACTTTTTTAGGATTTAGTCCTTTTCACTTAATTAACTAATTAAATATCAAAATTTTTGAAGGAAACTTTAATGCGACCTTAATATATTCTCGTAAATATTAAAATAATAATAAAGTAATAACTTGCTCGTCAGAATTGTAGTCTCAAAACTACTATTTCTGATATCACTGAATGCGGGCTGTTATAATCCCATCCTAGACATGTTTATTCACATTACCACGTCACTTCACTTTTTTTGATGACGAGGCATTAAGCTTATTTTATTCATGCTTGCAGTATCTTATTTATTATGTGAAAGTAAAATGTTAACTATGAAAGAAACATAAATTCCTAAAAGTAAATAAATCCTAAGAAAAAGAAATTTCTCCCCTTTTTATTCGTGTCTCAAAAATATGATCTGGGAACTCAGGAACAAAAGTGTTAGAGATATTCTTAAAAGTATTTCGTACGGAATCATCTCTAATTTTTACTTATCTCCAATAAGCTTGTTGTTGGTTGTGCATGAATTTTCACATATCCATCATAGTTGAAAATTCTGATTTCTTTATAGTGTTTGAAGAAGATGGCATTGGAATGGTCAACTCAAGATTAAAACTCAACTCTACTGGTTCAACAACATTTGGGTTCATCTTCGGCTCAAGGTTGTTTGGTTACTCTTCAGTTTCTACTTCTTCTGTGGCATTTGTTAAGTCAGCTTTTGGTTTAGACCTAGTTGATGACTCATCAAATTCTGGTTTGTTTGGTTCATTTGGCTCCACTTGGTTCAATAGTCTAACATTCTCCACTAACCTCTTAAGATCATGCCTTGTTATGCAACCTTGAACATATTGACCCTTCAGGTTTGCTTTTGATCTTATTTGGGCCTTCAAGTAAAGTGAAGTAATCAATGGTGGAAAGTAGGCACTTCCTGCCTTCTTCTTTGCATAGTTTGAATCTCCTTGAGAATAATTCTCCCAAAATTGATAGACCTTTCTGTCATAATCGCATACAACAAAAGCATTCGTTCCATTGAGATAGTGGAACTATATGAGATAAGTATGAAATTATATCGAATAAAGTAGAACCATACCTTAGCCAATGGATTTAAATATTCCCTTCGGCAATAATGACTACCATAATTTCTTATAATCCATTGGGATCCCGAATTTGTAACCACATTAAGAACTTGTTGAAGAAAATCCTAATTGATATTTGTCATAATACCAGAGTACTCATCTTCTTTAACATCAGGTAAGTTTAACAAATCATTAATGAATCAAATCTTTCCCTTGCTTCCTCATTTTGAATCACAATTGGATTCTCGACAGAAGTCTTGGAAGATCTAGTTCTTTGGCAAGACATGGTGATTTTTCCCAAAAAATAGGCAAAGTTTCAGCAAAAGGAAAAGAAATTAGCAATGTGTGGTGGCTGAAGGTTGCAGTGGAGATGGAATTGTAGCAGTGACAAGAGTGCAGTAGCGTCGGGATTGTGGCAGTGAAAGCGTTGGTCTGGCAAGAAGATTGCGGCGGTGATAGGAGGGTTTTGCATCAAGAAGGGAGATTTTGGAGAGGTTCTTCGAGATTTGATACTAACGGGAAGAAAAAAGAAATAAATGTCTAGGGTTTGAAGCTAATTGCTTTGAATGGTGTAAGGAATATGTTGGTATAGTGGGGTTTATATAGTGATGGATTAGGGGAAATTTGTAGAAAAGGTTTAGCTACAAGTAATTACTTGGGCAACAAGGTAAGGAGGGAAAGGAAAAATAGTGGCAAAAGTAATGTTTTTAGAAACCATATGGATGATAATGATGGGTAATTTCCTCTTTTTTGCTGTTTTGGGCCTCAAGCCCAATTACAATTATTTGTTGTACTAAGAAATTAAATTGAACTAGAAAAATAAATTAATTAGTACTGGGCCAAATTGACCCTCTTATTAAACATAAAAAAATTTCAAATAAAATTAAAAATTTATTTTAGCTTACTTAGAAATTTTTTTCTCTGAAAATTACATTAAATTATTAAATTAATATCACAAGAAAGGTTGGAGGGGTCACAAATGGTCCCACTTAAGTTCCAATCTCCTTAGACAATTTTAATTTAATGTATTAATTTAAGAAAAATAATTTCTAAATATGTCATTTATTAAAAATAAAAATATGAAAAATCAAAGGTCTTCTAAATAGAACGAAGGTTCAACTCGCTCAACTTTACCATCCCAATAATGTTTGAGACGTTGACCATTAACTTTAAACGTACCTCTGTTATTTTCGTACAATTCTACGGCTCCGAATGGATAAACTTTATGAATGGAAAAAGGTCTAGTCAATCGAGATTTGAGCTTCCCAGGAAATAACCTTAGCCTCGAATTAAACAAAAATACTTTCTGTCCTTATTTGAATTCTCGAGGTTGTATACAATTGTCATGCCATCTCTTAGTCTTTTCTTTATACATCTTGACATTCTTGTATGAAAATAACTTCAACTCCTCAAGCTCATCAAGTTGTAACATCCTTCTCTCATTGGTTTGCTTAAGATCCAAATTTAATTGTTTCAAAGCCCAGTGAGCTTTATTTTCCAACTCAAGCAGCAAATGACATGCCTTTTCGAAGACTAACCGATAAGGAGTCATTCCTAATGGTGTCTTAAAAGCTGTTCAGTAGGCCCATAGATCATCATCAAGCCTTTGAGACCAATATTTTCTATTAGGTCGCACCACCTTCTCAAGGTTTCCTCTGATCTCTCAGTTTACTCGTTCAACTTGCCCATTTGATTGTAGATGATAGGCAGTGGCAATTTTGTGTTTCACATCGTACTTGTCAAGCACCCACTTAAGCTATTTGTTTACAAAGTGTGATCCTTCATCGCTAATTATAGCTCTAGGAGTTCCAAACCGTGTAAACACATGCTTATATAGGAACCGCATGACTACTTTAGCTTCATTCGTTGGGTATTGGAACGACAGAAATGTGCAAGTGTACACAATCGCAACAAGTAATAAAGTGACAAGTAAATGTTGAGTTATCATACCTACAGGGACTGTGAAAAGAATTATTTATGAATGCTATTTAAAACACTTTGGTGAGGAAAAATATTTTGTTTGAAGAGGGTGATTAAAAACTAAGATTTTAAACTAAGTAAACTAAATAAATAAATCTTAAATACACGATTTCAAAATACGATTTTAATCAAGATGACATAAATGTGTTAGATTAATTACATTTCTTAACTTAGAATTATTAAACTCATATTTATATTGTTACGAATAAATTCACGACAACTCGGTAATTTGCTAACTTATGAACATACTCACCTACCAAAATCCATTCATTTCTTAACTATATCCCTATGTTAATTCAACCGATTAAACAAATCTTAATAGGAAAATATGTTATTGCACATAAATGCTTATTAAATCGAAATAATCTCTTAAATATATCCCTATGTCAACTCAAACAATTAACTCAATTTAATAAGAACATAAAAGACTATGTTAATTCAACCGATTAAACAAATCTTAATAGGAAAATATGTTATTGAACATAAATGCTTATTAAATCGAAACAATCTCTTAAACATATCCCTATGTCAATTCAAACAATTAACTCAATTTAATAAGAACATAAAAGACTATGTGAGGTAACAAAGTATCCTTACCTTGAAACAACTTAATTACAATAATCTTGCAAGTTATGCAAGGCAAATGTATCGTCAGATACCGTTGCTAATTTAACCCTCAGCTACTTTAGATGATTAAACATGCATTGATTAAGTACTGTGTCCATTAATTACAATTTCAATCCATTTAAATAATTAATTCATTAGTTACCTAACAATTGTAATGCAAGAGTAACTTAGGCATGATTTTACTTAATCAAGCATCTTACAGAGGTCTATAACAACATAAACACAATTTTAACAATTTAAGAAGACGAAATGCAATCAACCTAACATGAATTAAATTCAAGCTAAATTGATTAAATTAACAAATCCAAAAACATAAATATCGATAGATATGTTCATCATAACAACAACAAAAATTAAAGAGATAGGGAACAAGAATCAAATCCGATGTTTTTCCGTGGCTTGACTAGTTTGCTCTATTCTTCCTTCTTCGTTGTCCACGTCGACCAAGGCTGCTATGAACACTTAACTGCTGCTCCAAATGGCTGATGAATGCCCCTTTTCCAAGAGGAGAAATAGGTAAGAGAGCAAGGGAATTTGGAATGGAAAAGAAGAGAGAAAATGGAGAGAAGAGAGAAAAGATGTGAATGCTTGAGATGTGTTGAATGATCAGCCAAAAGGGGTTTTTATAGCTGAAGATGGCTGCTAAAATTAGCTAAAAATAGCAGCCAATGAGCCATCCCTTTGCCAGGCACACATGTGGCAAGGTTGATGGTTTCAACTTTGCTAAATTTGGCTTGGGGCATATCTACAAAGCCACCAATTGTGGAGGGGTTTGAATGCAACTTGAACAAGTCTTCAAGGGCCTCTTTGCAAGCTTAAATAATCAGCTAATAAGCTGATTTGCGTCAGCTCTTGGGATGGTTTTTGGGCTGTCCATTTCTTGGTCGGTTTAGTTCAACAGGACCACTTTTTTCATAATTAATTAATAATAATTTATTAACCCAAATTAAATTGGATATAAATTAAAATTAATTATATTATTAATTAATACATAAAATTTTGGACCGTCTTAGTGTGAAATTTAGTTCGCCTCGATACTTCAAATTCCTTCTCGGTTTTGTGCTTCTAGCACTGTCGTCGAGCCATTTTTCGCCCTTTGTGCAAATTTGTCGAAAATAACCAAAATTCATCAAAATTAATTATAAAATTAACTAAAATTCAACATGTTTATATTTTAAGTGCATTTTAATTATTTTTATAAAAATTAATTATTTTTCGACAAGAATTTTATCGAAACTGTATGATTTTAAGTTAAAAAGGGTATGTAAAAATGTGTAAATTTCCGTGTTTCCATACCCCCAAACTTAATTCATTGGTTGTCCCGAGTAATGCACAAATTTAAAAAGAAATTCTCGGAAATACCTTTGAAAAACTCTTTTAGAATAACATTCTTCCCAACAATCATTAATTTGCTCAATAAACAAGAAATTTGCTATTTATGCTACTTGTGTATATATATCATTCAAATTAATCTCAATCATTCTTATGAGAGCAAAAATTAGACTAAATGCTTCCTAATAAAGTCATGTTAAACCTTACCAATTTAATTTTATTCCCTTATTCAAGATTAAACTGCAATCATTAAGTTTAACTTATTCCTTCATATGTTGAACGTAGCAATTTCTCTCCACTAATGTAGGTAGCATAGAAACTTGAATCAATAGGTCTTTAACAAGGTTGTAACGTGGCTGGGCTTAAGGGTTGGTAAAAGATAGATAAATTTAGGTTTTAAACCCTAAACTCAGCTTGTATTGGGCCTTTGAAATAACTACCTTCAATACATCAATTTTGTTTGCTTTCATATGCTCTTCTGTACATTTTCTTTTAATTACATATGCTCTCTCTTTTTTTTTTAAATAACACAAGCATTTTACTGAATGTACTACAATTTTAGAGCATTTGATACTTCTTTTCAACTCCCCCAAACTTATTTTTAAAGAATATTCTAAATAGTGTTGAGTCTAGTGTTTGAGACAATGTAAAGATAATTAAGAGAGAAGCGATGGCTAAATATTGCAAGGGTTCAAATAAAATTAGGCCATATAGTCTCAAAGTTCAGTTTCAAAGGATAAAATTTCATCATGGTTGGCTTGAAAGGCTCAAATGGTCCAAACAACAGTTGCCTAAATCATTTTCAACATTGCATGCTTCCTAGGATTTCACCTCAAGAAACTATTAAGTCAATTCTAAAGACTTAAACTTTCATGCATGCCTAACTTTCCTAAGGAACTAAAATTTTATGGTATGATTTGTATGCTTTATTAAAAATACATATATGTCATTATTAAGCTAACATAACAATTTATTGAAATAATAGAACTTTATTTATACTAAATTTTAGCATATTTAACAAAAATCCAATTTATTGAACAAAGTATATCCTAATCATAACTGAAAGAAAAATTTATTTTGAGTGGAAATAATTTCAATTTTTCGGTCCCCCTTACTTAAGATGAACAATGTCCTCATTGTTTAAAGTGAATAGATACTATACACCAGGTAGGATTCTAGAAAAGAGAAGGTGAGTCAAATTGACTGCTTAAGTACCAAGCTCTCTCTAGATCCAATCCTAGACATGTATATACCTATTACCACACTTTATACTTTACGACTTGTTCATTTTTATTCATGATTTCCATGTCTTGCTTTATTATGCAAAAATAAAATTTCCTAATTAAACTTAATCCTAAAATGACCTAAGAACAGAAATAAAATAAAGTTAAGATACCCCTTTTATTTATTTGCAGATCCTTCCGAATTTGACTCATCTTTTGCTCCATCATTATTGCCTTTGCATGAATCGCTTCACTCCTTCTTCGATAGTGGACTCCATGGTTCAAATATGAAATCTGGAAACTCAGAAACAAAAATAAATGGGTCATTGTATATTTTCGTAAAAACACTTCTCATTGAGTCATCCCTTATTTTTTAGTATCTCTTGTAAGCTTGTTGCTGCCATTGCATATGTTGAATTATGTCCATCAACTTTGACAGCTCATCTCGAAGATTTGGGCGAGGTGATTGAGCTCTGCACATTGAAGTTTCGATATCAGGTTCAGCTTCTGGTTCTATTGGTTCTGCCTTATCTGGGACTTCAGCTGATTGCATTGTGGGATCTTCTTTTTCTTCTTTGGGGTCCTCACTTTCTTCAACTCGTTGTTGTAGAACAAAGTCTCTAGCTATTTGGCAGAGGTCCCAATCTGTGATTGTGCCCTGGCTATAGCCTATCTTCTTTACGTTTGCAAGAATTTTAGCTTTTAAGCACAGAATTGTTATCGTAAAGGGAAAGTAAGCTAGGCCAGAACGTCTAACGACACAATTTCGCATTTCTCTCAAGATGATTTTTCCCACATCAATAGTCTTTCCAGTTAAAATTGAGTATAATAAGACCATTCGCTCTAATGAGATTATAGTCCCATACGAACTAGGCATAAGGCTGAATTGGATGAAATAGAACCATACTTTCGCAAGTGGTTTCAAATATTCTCTTCTACAAGTGTGGATTCCTTGCTTTGACATAGTCCACTTAGAACCTAGAACTGTAAGTTCCTCAAGTATTTCTTGCAAATTTTCAAGCTCGATATTGCTCATTAAGGAAGAATATTCATCGTTTTTGAAATCAGGTAATTTAAAGAAATCATTAATAGCATTTGAAGTTATAGGTACCTTGATTCTGTGAACTGGAACTTCCGTCAACTCACTTGAGATTAAATTCACATAGAATTCATGCACTAACTCTTCATCCACACTAGGTCTCTTCTCACAAAATAATTCCCAATTGAGAGTTTCAGCAACCTGACGAATACGCGCCATAAAATCAATATAATTACTTTCTTTCAATGTGAAGCCTTTCTCTGGATGCATTTGTTGATTCTTGAAGATACTCTCGTATCTCACTTTGGCTTCTTCACGGTGGAACTTATTTTGTGATTCATCAATTTGGACGGATACACGAGTTCTCTTGCGAGGCATGATTAACATGATCATAAGATGGTAACAATTATTTTCTCAAAAATTTAATTAATATAAAATATTAATAATTTAATAAATTGAAAATTAGATAATTGAATAAAATTAAAATTTAGGAGACCTTTTTTGTAAAAATTAAGAGCTCTTAAGAAAAATAATTTTAAACCAAAAGATGGCAAATTAAAAGAGGTTGGGGGTTTTTGGCTAAGGATAGGTGAAAGGGTGGTGTGCCGCTCGGATGTGCAAGGCAGCAGCGTGCAACAGGGGAAGGATGTGAGCAGTGTGCGGATCGTTGAGCAAGCTTGGTGTGAGTGCGCGTGGAAGCTGGGCACTGGTGCGGGACACGGCCTGAGCAGCTGGGGTTGGAGCAGCTGGCGCGCCAAGGACCAGCTAGGTGTTAAGTAGGACTAGGCGAGCAATGCAGCGCGCGATGGAGCAAGCGTGCGCGAGGTGGGCATGCAGCATGCTGCTGACCGATCAGTTGGGCAATGCTGTGGCTAGGGAATTGCTAGGAGGTTTCGACACTTAAGGGTTTTGGTTTTTTTGGAGGGAATGGTGTATGAATGAAAAAAAAGAATAAATAGGTGGAATTTATAGTGAAAGGAGTAGGAACTAGAGTAGAATTCTTAGTATAATTTAATAATTAAAAATTTTAAGTTCTAATTCTACTCAAAGTAAATAACAATTAATAATTAATATAATGCATATTAAATTATTATTTGATATTAATTTATTAAGATAAAAATTTATCAAATAAAAAATGATTAGATTAAAACTAATCCTAACTCTATATAAAGTTGATAATAATTAATATATATTATATGGATATAATTATATATTAATAATTATCATATTTTTTTATTGAACTAAAAACATTTATTCTAGATGCTTTTTAAAAATATTTGCAAAAAGAGGCATCTAATTTTTAATATTTACAAAAGAGCAACCAAATTTTAAAAATAGTTCAATTAAGTCCCTAGACTTAATGAAAATTTGAAATTGAGTTGCAATTTTAAATCTTGGATCAAGATTGACCCTTTTATTTGAATTTTTAAAAATTTATTTTACCATTTAGGGAATAATTTCTCAGAAAATTATGCCAAAATCAATTCCCAGGAAAGATTGGAGGGGTCACAAGCAGTCCCGCTTAAGTTTCAATCTCCTAGACAGAATTTATTTAAACATACCAATCCCGAAAATATACCCTAAATCATTTATTCAAAAAGAAGAACAAGAAAAATTAAATATTTGATGAAATGAATGAGATTTGATTCCGTTCAATTTTATCTCCCTAGTAATGTTTCAAGCATTGAGAATTAACTCAAAAATTACCTCTCTTACCTTGAAGTTCAACAACTCCATAAGGATAGACTCGATGAACCATAAATGGACTGAACCAAGTGATTTTAACTTACCTGGAAAGAACTTTAATCTAGAATTAAATAACAAAACTTGTTGACCTGCTTCAAATTCACGAACTTGAATGCGCTTGTCATGCCATTTTTTAAGTCTCTCATTGAGCAATTTGGCATTTTCGTATGAGAACATTCGAAATTCTTCTAACTCATTGAGCTGGAGCATCCATTTTTATTTAGCAAGCTTAAGATCCAAGTTGAGTTGTTGGAGAGCCCAGTAAGCTTTGTGTTCTAACTCCAAGGGTAGATGGTAGGCTTTCCCAAAGACTAACCTATAGGGTGACATCCCTAAATGTGTCTTGTATGCTGTCCTTTAAGCCCATAAAGCATCATCCAGTCTTTTGGACCAATGTCGTCGGTTTGGGCAAACTACCTTCTCAAGTATGCCTTTGATCTCTTTGTTCACCAGTTCAGCTTTCCCATTCATCCACGAATGGTAAGTTGTGGCGAACTTGTGCTTGACTGCATGTTTTTCAAGTAGCCATTTCAACCACTTGTTCACAAAATGGGGCCCTTCATCACTGATGATGGCTCTTGGGGTTCCAAACCTTGTGAACACATGCTTCTGCAAAAACTTCATCACAGCCTTAGCATCGTTTGTCGAATATGCGTCTACCTCAACCCATTTAGACACATAGTCTACTACTACTAATATGTACTTGTGACCAAAAGACGGAGGGAAAGGACCAAGAAAGTCAATACCCCAAACATCGAATAATTCTACCTCAATGATGTTTGCTCAAGGCATTTCATTTCTATTAGTGATATTTCCGACCCTTTGACATCGATCACAACTCTTTACATAAGCATATGCGTCTTTGAATAGATTTGGCCAAAAGAATCTGACTTGCAATACCTTGGCTACAGTACGTGTACCTTTGAAGTGTCCCCCACTCGGAGCTGAGTGACAATGGTATAAAATCTTATGTACTTCATCTTCTAATACGCATCTCCTGATCATTTGATCTGCACACTTTTTAAACAAATACGACTCTTCCTAGTAATAGTACTTCATATCGTGAAGAAATTTTTTCTTTTGATGATACGTCTTATCAATCGGCATCAACCCACAAGTTAAAAAGTTAGCAATATTAGCAAACCAAGGGGTATTATTGACATGATTTACCTTCAGTATGTGTTCATCTGGAAACGTCTCTCGAATTGGTATAAGAGTAGAGTTCCCTTCTTATGGCTCTAATCTGGACAAGTGGTTTGCTACTTGGTTTTCCACTCCCTTTCGATCTTGAATTTCTAGATCAAACTCTTGAAGTAGAAGTACCCATCAGATTAGTCTCAGCTTAGTGTCTTTCTTGGCAAGTAAATACTTAATTGTCGAGTGGTCCGTATAGACAGTCACTTTGGTACCTACAAGATAAGATCAAAACTTATCAAAAGCAAACACAATAGCAAGTAACTCTTTCTCTGTTACCGTATAATTCAGTTGAGCTCCTGTCAGAGTTTGACTTGCGTAGTAGATGGGATGAAAGACTTTGTTCCTTTGCTGGCCCATAACAACTCCTATTACGAAGTCACTTGCATCACACATCAATTCAAATGGCAAATCCCAGTCTGGTGTGACGATTATGGGTGCTGAAACTAGTTGACTCTTCAAATATTTTAAAGCTCTTAAGTACTCTTCATCAAATTTGAATGTCGTGTCCTTCTCCAATAATTTGCATAAAGGTTTAGCAATTTTGGAGAAGTCCTTGATGAACCTTTGATAGAAACCGGCGTGGCCAAAAATGCTCCTAAAACCCTTTGTCGATGTTGGAGGTGGGAGTTTCTCAATAACATCTACCTTTGCTTTATCTACCTCTATTCCATGTCTCGTTATCCAATGCCCTAGAACAATACCTTCTCGTACCACGAAATGACACTTTTCCCAGTTAAGTACAAGGTTTGTTTCTTCGCATCACCTTAGTACCTTGGCTAGGTTGACTAGACAATCATCATATGTATCTCCGAATACTGAAAAATCATCCATACAGACTTCCAAATATTTTTCAACCAAGTTAGTAGAAATAGACATCATATATCTTTGAAAGGTAACAGGTGCACTACATAAACCAAATGGCATGCGCCTAAATACAAATGTACCATACGGACAAGTGAATATTGTCTTATGCTGATCTTTTGGTGTTATTGTAATCTGATTATACCCCGAGTATCCATCGAGAAAACAGTAATAGTCTTGCCCTGCGAGTCTATCTAACATTTGGTCCAAAAATGACAAAGGAAAGTGATCTTTTTTAGTTGCCTTGTTCAGCTTCTGGTAATCGATGCAAATTCTCCATCCCGTAACCGTTCTAGTCGGTATTAACTCATTATTCTCATTTTCAATGACCGTGATACCTCATTTCTTTGGTATGCACTAGATCGGACTTACCCATGAACTGTCTGAGATGGGGTAAATTATACTCGCATCTAACCACTTAATGATTTCTTTGTTGACTACGTCCTTTATGATGAGGTTCAGTCTTCGTTGTCTATCAATCGTCCCTTTTTCGCCATCTTTTAGGATAATCTTGTGCATGCATACAAATGGACTAATTCCGCGGATATCAGCTATGGTCCATCCGATAGCCTTCTTGAATTGTTTCAATACCAGGATAAGTTTCTCTTCTTACTCAGTAGTTAATTCTGCTGAAACAATCACAGACAGAGTAGAAGAGTTACCTAAATAAACATATTTCAAATGTGAGGGAAGTACCTTTAGTTTTAATTTAGGTGTCTCCACGATTGATGCTTTTGGTTGGGCATAATCTCTTTTCTCTAACTCCAAAGATTCAAAGCGAGATTGGGGATTAAATCCCCTTTGATTAGCTTCTAACAAAGCTAAGTATTCATCCTCCTCTTCATCATTTGGAGGATCTGATGTCAAAATTCGTTCCAATGGGTCCTCAACATAGTTGAGTTCCTTTTCCATGATTAACTCCTCTAAATCGGACACTGTAGAACAATCATCAATTGTGTCAGGAAATCGCATAGACTTAAAAACGTTAAATGTTACCTGATCATCCTGAACACACATAGTAAGCTTGCCCTTCTTCTCATCAATAAGAGTCCTTTCGATTACTGAGAAAGGCCTTCCTAAGATGATTGGCACTTCCTTGTCTGCTTCAAAATCTAGAACCACAAAGTCAGCAGGAAAAATAAATTTGTCTACACATACCAATACGTCCTCAATTTTTCCTTCTGGGTATGCTAAGGATCAATCTGCTAGTTGAAGTGCAACCGTAGCAGGTCTAACTTCACCTATCCTTAAATCCCTAAATATTGACATGGGCATCAAGTTGATACTCGCACCCAAATCACATAGTGCCTTACTACAATATGTTGCTCCAATGTTGCAACGTATGGTAAAACATCCAGGATCCTTCAACTTTAGGGGTAGCTTGTCTTGAAGATATGCACTGTATTCCTTTGTCAGGGCTACCGTCTCAAATTCTCCAAGTCCTTGTTTTATAGACAGGATATCCTTCATGAATTTGAAGTAGTTTAGCATTTGTTCAAGTGCTTCAACCAACGAGATGTTGATATGAAGTTGCTTGAGTACATCTAGGAACTTCTTGAATTGAATTTCCTGCTTCTGCTTCTAAAGTATTTAAAGGTAGGTTGGTAGAGGTTTCTTTACTAGAACTGGTTGATTCGTCTTCTGTGGTAATTTTGCCTCTAACGGAGTTGTTAGTTGATCAGAATTAGCTGGTTCTGAAGTTACCTTGTCAAATTTTACAGATTCCGGTTCTTGTGAAACTGGAATTTCAACACTCAGTTGAACGTCCTCTGAGTCTTGAGCATCAGCTGGCTCCTTTTCAACTTTGACGGTGTTGGGCTCTAATGTCTTTCTGCTCCTTAATGTCAATGCTTTACAATGCTCCTTCCCCGGATTTCTCGAATTCTTCATATCACTAGGTAAAGCACCTTGTGGTCGGTTTCTGAGTTCAGTTGGAAGCTGGCCCACTTGATTCTCCAAATTCCTTAGACTAGCATCATTTTCTGCCATGTATGCCTTCAATAGATTCTCTAGGCTATTGGATGGTTCAACTTGGGTTGGTTTCTGAGCTTGCTGGGAAAAACTAGGTGGCTGGGTCGATCTAGGTTGGGCATAATTGTTACTGGTTCCTGCCCCTTGGTTACCCCAGGAAAAATTCGGGTGGTTTCACCATGATGGGTTATAGAAATTGGATTGCAGTCCTTGCCTTCCTCGATTTTGGTTCTGGTTAACCATGTAATACACAGATTCTGGGTTCGATGGACAGTCTTTGACAAATGTCCTTCCCCATAATAAACACAGGCTACATTTTCAAATTGATTCGGTGGCTCTGCTGTAAAACTATTAAACCTATTAGGGTAAATTTTTTAAGCATTGATGATATTGAGGATACCTGATATGCGAGTGAAGTAAGAATGTAACGCCCTGAATTTGGGCCTAGTAGGATTGGGCCTTAAGCATGGGATCAGTTAGAAGGCGACTTATAAATATTTAGTTATGCATGAGAATAGCACAGATTGGTTGTTTGCTTTAATGGTTAAGTGAATTGGGAGTGTTTGGGAGAGCCTGAGAAGTCCTGGGTTAATGCCCTGGCTTTTACAAAATCGTTGATTTTGCTCTTAAGTGAATCTAAGCCTTTGCATGAAGGCTTTATAAATATTTGGGGTGGAAATATGACGCAAGATAAGCTTGTGGTCCAGTGGTTGTGGATTCATTAAGGTGGCAACGGATCCTGAGTTTGAGTCACTCCTTGCTCAAAGGAGTATTTATTTTACTCCTTTGTTGAGCAAGTAGTGGGGTTTGAATCAAACACTAATTGGGAGAGTTTGAATTGGTCTTGGAGAAATTTGAGAAGGGATTTGAATAATGAGGTATTCTAGCCGAATGAGGACTTGGTTACTCAAGAATTTTGGCAAGGGAGAATTGGGTTCATTTTTTCAGTTTTGGAGTGTTGATGTTGGTAGTTGCTGAATCTTTTCTTGCCATTTTGGTTTTAGGCACTTTTGGGGAGTCGATTTTTGCTAAAGGGATTTAGGAGTCTCTTGTTTTAGTTTCTTTTCTATCTATTTCTCAGTTAATCGATTGGGCATTTGTTATCTTAATTTCTTTGTTGTACCAAAATCGAACAATACCTCTCTTCTCTGCTAATTCTCAAACAATTGCTACTTGTGCTGATTCTCCCTTTTCTTCTCGTCTTCTCGATCCTTTTCTTCTCTTCTTGTTTATATTCTCAAACTCTAGCCGTATACATCTCCTCCCCCTTTTTATTCTCAATTTGACCGAACATCAGCACCCTCCCTCTCTACTCTGATTTTTGACTTGTGCGAATATTCTGTGGTCATGTGGTGAGTATTGATTCTTTGTAAATCTTCTCCTCCCTATTGGTAATCCTGTGCTTAACCTTGTTTTTTTATTATTGTTCAATTACTAGGGATGAGTGGTGCTAAGCCGATTGTCCCTTCGCCCTAGTTAACCTCGCGGTTTGGTAAGTATTCTCGTTATCTTGCTCAAGTTATTCTTTTGGGTAAGGAATGATAAGATTGGTTGATACAGGATCTCTGAGGTCGAGTGATTAGTTTTTGGACAACGGTGTAGGTGGGTGATTTTCTGACAATTGATCAAGGTTTGGATACTCAAGAGTTTTCGAAAAAGTTTGCAATCAGGTGTGTTTTCGTACCTTGTAAACGATAATAGGCGTCAAACCCGTAGAAATGTGTGTATTAGTACCGTAATTGCTAGTCGGTCAAAAGCTGAAAGAGTGTGTAAAACCACACACATTGATTTGACCATAGGTTAACAAATGCCAAAATGCCAAAATACCGAGAAGCCAAAAAGTCGAAGGGAGGGGCTTAGAGCGTGTGATCGCATGTACAGTAAATCGAGCCCACGAAATGTGGGTGTTCGACGAGAAAGGTCACCATGAGCGAATTCATGAGCTTAGGCCATAATGGGTAGAATGCCGATGGGCCTGTGGGCCCACTTGTGTAAATCTGTCTATTAGGTGGAAGATAGTGGGGTTGTCATGTCGAGTACATGGCATAGGCCATTCTGGGCCTCGATGGGCTGAAGTGGGTCGTGTGGGCCTAATAGGCTCGTGGGCCGTGTAGGCCCAATTGGCTCGTGGGCCCCGCACGGATAAAATCCTCGATAAGTGACAAACTTTGGACTGGACTGTGACGTTTGCATAACTGTGGCTGCTTCTGGGCTAAATGGGCCACATGAGTGTGTGGGCCCATTTGGGCCGAATAATGGGCCTTGGGCCCATTTTTACCGATAGGACCGTTAGGGTTGTAAAGTCGCTCGGGGTGACAGTAAACCTTCGGATGGGCCGATAAGCATGTTTAGGCCAATCTGATTAAATTACCGAAAGACTTCCAGTTTGTAAAATTACCGAAAAACTGCCAATTTGTAAAATTACCGAAATACCCCTAATTTATAAAATTACCTAAATACCCCCAATTTGTAAAATTATTGAAATATCCCAGGTTTGTAAAATTACTGAAATACCCTTGTAGTCTAAAATCATCGAAATACCCCTGTAGGGTAAAATGACTATTTTGCCCTTGTGGGTAAATGACCAACTTAGTCTATGAATTTGACTGATTTGACTGTGTTTGTATGGCTGTGTTTTAACTGACTTGACTGTGGTTGTAAAACTGATATGCATTTAATATATGTTTAAATGACTGTTACTAAGCATGGCCATTTTGCATACACGTGTGATGATTGAGCATGACATACACGTCATATTGCATGGGGTTGGGACATTGATGCGCAGGAAGTACTGTTCTGATTAGGTCGTGCAGGTCACACAAGAAGACTGTGGACCTACTGAAGGCTTTGGGCCGTTACTGATTATGGCTCTATGCCAACCTAAATATGTCTTTGTGCCATCTTGATTATGGCTTTGTGCTAATCGTATTTACCGATGGCTATGTGCCTATCATATTTATTGATGACTCTGTGTTGATCATATTTACCCATGGTTGTGTGCTGAATATATTACCGTCACTGATGGCTATGTGTCGAACTTATTACAGTTACTGATGGGTTTATGCCAATTACAAAAACCACTACTGAAGGTTTAATGCTGTATATATACTAGTAGCTTTGTTGTGATTTCGGTTAGTGCTGCAATCGGTGCTAACATTGTAAGTGTAGGGATGACGTGGGTGAGTTATTCCCCACAGGTAGTGCAGGGTTGGACGGAGGCAAGTGCAGGGTTGGATGGGATAGCACGCATCCATGCATTCACACATTCTATTTTGTAACTGAGATGGGCTAGGCCCAATTGATTCTGTTATGGGCTGTGACCCAGATGATATTGTAATGGGCTTTGGCCTACGTATGCTCTGAACTGGACTGTACTATTACTATTAAAGGGCTCTGGCCCAGATTGTTTCTGTTTCTGTATATTGACTGTTACTCTAGAAAGGGGATTACATACTGAGTTTTCGTAAACTCACCCCGTTTGTTAACTGTGCAGGTAATCCCCAACGTTAGGTGGATCGGTGTCGCAGAGGGACTCGAAGACGACCACACAACTGCCCATGTTTTTTATTTTGTTTATTCAGTTAAGCACTTTGGTTTTTTATTTGGGTTGTAATAAGGCCTCTTTATGTTCTTAACTTTTTAGTTGAGAAATTTATTTAGTATGTTTAATATCTGTTAGAAGTAGGATACGGTTTTCCAAAATAATAACTATTTTCGAACACTACGTTTCCGCAACATTTTCGTAATGGTTTAGCGACTCAACTTTTAAACATCATGTTTTCGTAAATCGGTAACTTTTAAAATTAGTTTCTGCAACCAAAAAAGGAATTTTGGGAATAAAATTAATAATTTTTCAATGTACCACTTTTTTAAAAATAAACTAATGTAACTGAGATTTTACTCAAGTTTTTTTAAGAAGGGTTTTTAATGAAAACATGGTTTTCGAAAAATATTTCAATATGACATGCTAGATACGGGCCTAACTTTTGGGCCGAGTTTGGTGTGTTACATTTAGTGGTATCAGAGCCAAGTTACAAAACTCGACTGTGGAATGGGTTTTAAAATTGGATTTTTGAAAGAATTGTTTCAAAAAGGTTTCAAAAGATTTGATGTATTTGAAATGTTTTTTTGAATATTTTCCTGAAAGTGTGGTTACCAAGTCACCGGTGTCGAATCCGTAAGTTTTCTATTAGATTGTACTTAAAGTTATATTTTGTATTTATTCATTGTATGTTCTGGAAATCAGATTTTTTTAAGTTAGCAACAGTACTATGATGGATTCCAAAGGAAAGTAAGGTCGTGAGGAGTTACCCGTCTCTTCGAAACATAAGATGGTTCAGGAAACGGTAGTCGAGGTAAGTCTGCCAACTTCGAGTAACAATAACCCAGAGTTTGGTACGGAGGCACTAACCTGGTTGGTAAGGAAAGTGCTGGAAGAAGTGTTCAAGGCAGGAGTTAAGGCGTATGGTGATACACTTCAGGCTAGGTGTTTAGAGTGCAGCAAGAAGAGGGATCACAATCCTCTGAAGCAGGAGCCTCGTTCTGTGAAATGCGTTAAGATGGGTATGAACCTTTCAGCTTATGAGTATTACAAAAGGCGTCATCTGGGTGAATACTAGAGGAAGTCAGGAGCGTGTCTCAGATATGGGTCGAAGGAGCATCGAGTTCGGGATTGCACAGTCCCTTTTAAGTCAGGTGCGTTTTGTTTGGATGTGATGTTTGAATATAGAAATTGTATGCATGTGTGATAAATATATGTTTCCTTCTGTGGTTAGATGTTTGGTTGTGTGTAAGGTTTCAAGATTAGGTTAAAAGCGTATTAGTGTTGTGGAGATTAGAGTGCGCAGCGGCAGCGTAGTGGGGTAGTTGTTACACGACTACCCTGTTAGCTGGAAAATTTTGGGGACGAAATTTCTTTAAGTGGGTAGAGTTGTAACGCCCTGAATTTGGGCATAGTAGGATTGGGCCTTGAGCATGGGATCGGTTAGAAGGTGACTTATAAATATTTACTTGTGAATGAGAATAGCACAGATTGGTTGTTTACTTTAATGGTTAAGTGAATTGGGAGTGTTTGGGAGGGCCTGAGAAGTCCTGGGTTCAAGCCCTGGCTTTTGCAAAATTATTGATTTTGCTCTTAAGTGAATCTAGGCCTTTGCATGAAGGCTTTATAAATATTTGGGGTGGAAATGTGATGCAAGATGAGCTTGTGATCCAGTAGTTATGGCGTCATTAAGGTGGCAACAGATTCTGAGTTCGAGTCACTCCCTGCTCAAAGGAGTATTTATTTTATTCCTTTGCTGAGCAAGTAGTGAAGTTTGAATCAAACACTAATGAGGAGAGTTTGAATTGGTCTTGGAGAAATTTGAGGAGGGATTTGGGGGAGATAATCTTGGAGGTTGGGAGAAAATCAGGGAAGGATTTGAATAATGAGGTATTCTAGTCAAATAAGGACTTGGTTACTCAAGAATTTCGGCTAGGGAGAGTTGGGTTCATTTTTTCAGTTTTGGAGTGTTGATGTTGGTAATTGCCAAATCTTTTCTTGCCATTTTGGTTTTAGGCACTTTTGGGGAGCCGATTTTTGCTAAAGGGATTTAAGAGTCTCTTGTTTTAGTTACTTTTCTGCCTTTTTCTCAGTTAATCTATTAGGCATTTGTTTTCTTAATTTCTTTGCTGTATCAAAACTGAATGATACCTCTCTTCTCTGCTACTTCTCAAATAGTTGTTGCTTGAGCTGATTCTCCCTTTATTCTCCTCTTATCGATCCTTTTTCTCTCTTCTTGTTTCTATTCTCAAACTCTAGCCGTTGACCGAACATCAACACCCTCCCTCTCTACTCTGGTTTTTGACTTGTACGAATATTCTGTGGTCATGTGGTGAATATTGATTCTTCGTAAATCTTCTCCTCCCTATTGGTAATCCTATGCTTAATCTTGTTTGTTTATTACCATTCAATGGCTAGGGACGAGTAGTGCTAAGTTGATTGTCCCTTCTCCTAGTTAACCTCACGGTTCGGTAAGTATTCTTATTATCTTGCTCAAGTTATTCTTTTGGGTAAGGGATGATAAGGTTGGTTGATACAGGATCTCTGAGGTCGAGTGATTAGTTTTTGGACAACAGTGTAGGTGGGTGATTTTCTGACAATCGATCAAGGTTTGGATGCTCAAGAGTGTTCACGAAAGTTTGCAATCAGGTGTGTTTCTAGACCTTGTAAATGGTAATAGGCGTAAAACCCGTAGAAATGTGTGTACCGTAATTGCTAATTGGTTAAAAGTTGACCCACACACATTGATTTGACCATAGGTTGCCAAATGTCGAAATGCCGAAATTTCGAGAAGCCAAAAGGTTGAAAGGAGGGGCTTAGAGCGTGCGATCGCATGTACGGTAAACCGACCCCACGAAATGTGGATGTTACGGCGAGAATGGTCGCCATGAGCAAATTTATTGCCTTAGGCCATAATGAGCAAAATGGGCTCGATGGGCTCATGGGCTCGCTTGTGTAAATCTAACTGTTAGGTGGAAGATAGTGGGGCTTGTCATGTCGTGCACATGGCGTAGGCTATTCTGGGCCTCGATAGGCTAAAGTGGGCTGTGTGGGCCCAATGGGCTCGTGGGCCTCGCACAGATAAAATCCTCGATAAGTGACAAACTATGGACTGGATTGTGACGTTTGCATAGTTGTGGCTGCTTCTGAGCTAAATGGGACACACGAGTGTGTGGCCCCATTTGGGCCGAATAATGGACCTTGGGCCCATTTTCACCGATAGGACCGTTGGCGTTGTAAAGTCGCTTGGGGCGACTGTAAACCTTTGGATGGGCCGATAAGCATGTTTAGGCCAAACTGGTTAAATTATCGAAAGACCCCCGGTTTGTAAAATTACTGAAAAACTCCCGACTTGTAAAATTACCGAAACACCCCCAATTTGTAAAATTATCGAAATACCTCCAGTTTGTAAAATTACCGAAATATCCCAGGTTTGTAAAATTATCAAAATAACCTTGTAGTGTAAAATTACTGAAATACCGCTGTAGCGTAAAATGACTATTTTGCCCTTGTGGGTAAATGACCGACTTAGTCTATGAATTTGACTGATTTGACTGTGATTGTATGATTGTGTTTTAACTGACTTGACTGTGGTTGTAAAACTGATATGCATTTAATATATATTTAAATGACTGTTACTAAGCATGGCCATTTTGTATACACGTGTGATGATTGAGCATGACATACACGACATATTGCATGGGGTTGGGACATTGATGCGGAGGAAGTACTGTTTTGATTAGGTCGCGCAAGTCGCGTAAGACGACTGTGAACCTACTGAAGGCTTTGGGCCATTACTGATTATGGCTCTTTGCCAACCTAAATATGGCTTTGTGCTAATCGTATTTACCGATGGCTATGTGCCTATCATATTTATTGATGACTATGTGTTGATCATATTTACCCATGGCTGTGTGCAGAATATATTATCGTCGCTGATGGCTTTGTTTCGAACTTATTACAGTTACCGATGGATTTGTGCCAATTACAATACCGCTACTGAAGGTTTAATGCTGTATATATACTAGCAGCTTTGTTGTGATTTCGGTTAGTGCTGCAATCGGTGCTAACATTGTAAGTGTAGGGATGGCATGGGTGAGTTATTCCCCACAAGTAGTGCAGGATTGGACAGAGGCAAGTGCAGGGTTGGATGGGATAGCATGCATCCCTGCATTCACACATTCTGTTTTGTAACTAAGATGGACTAGGCCCAATTGATTCTGTTATGGGCTGTGACCCAAATGATATTGTAATGGGCTTTGGCCCACGTATGCTCTGAACTGGACTGTACTATTACTGTTAAAGGGCTCTGGCCCAGACTATTTCTGTTTCTGTATATTGATTGTTACTCTAGAAAGGGGATTACACACTGAGTTTTCGTAAACTCACCTTGTTTATTAACTGTGTAGGTAATCCCTAGCGTTAGGTGGATCGATGTCGTAGAGGGACTCAGAGACGACCACACAACTGCCCATGTTTTTCTATTTCATTTATTCAGTTAAGCACTTTGGTTTTTGATTTGGGTTGTAATAAGGCCTCTTTATGTTCTTAACTTTTTATTTGGGAAATTTATTTAGTATGTTTAATATCTATTAGAAGTAGGACACGGTTTTCCAAAACAATAACTATTTTCAAACACTACGTTTTCGCAACATTTTCGTAATGGTTTAGTGACTCAACTTTTAAACATCACGTTTTCGTAAATCAGTTACTTTTAAAATTAGCTTCTGCAACCAAAAAAGGAATTTTGGGAATAAAATTAATAAATTTTCAATGTACCACGTTTTTAAAATTAAACTAACATAACTAGGATTTTACTCAAGTTTTTTTTTTAAGAAGGGTTTTTAATGAAAACATGGTTTTCGAAAAACACTTCAATGTGCACGCCAGATACAGACCTAATTTCTGGGCTAGGTTGGGGTGTTACAAAGAGCGTCTACTTTATGCATTTCAGCGACTCGTCTTCCTGACGCTGCTCGTTTGGTTGGCCATTGATAATTGTTGCTGGCAATCCTCTTAATGATTTCATAAGCCTCATTATAAGACTTAGAAAGGAGAGCACCATTAGTAGAAGCTGTAAGAGTATGCCCAAAGATCAATCATGAGATGGTTGTAATAACATACTTGATTTACCATGTTTATTAATATAAGGCGTTGCCATTATTATTTCAGTTCCTTTTTTGTGTGTATAAATAAACTATTTTATAATAATGTCCTGAGAATAATATGATTATTCTTAAAAGGTCCTTAGTCAATCCTTAGTCAAGTATTATTGTTGATTAGGACAACAATAATGCATTAAGACTAACATGTAGTTGATTGATGATAAAGAGTTGTCATTGATATGGAGTGTCAGAATCAATGCATGAATATGTGTGTTAGAGAACAATATATTGGACTAACTCGCTATGAGTATGTTTCTTGGATTATTATGTAATTGTCACAACATTACTCATAGTGATTAATATGTATATGATCTTCAGACTTGAGATCATCATTATCCCAACATCGTGAGCTGTATATTTTGATACAGTCAAACGTGCACCTTAACTGGTTTTTTTATAAAGGCTGATGTTGGATATACCACAATCTATGTAGAGGGATATGGTTGATTAATATAGGATAAGTCCCTCTTATATAATAGGAGTAATATCTTAGGCCACTTGATTGAGTGAGACTAGAAATGCATGGCCATGCACAAATAAGTTGATATGAGATGTCATACTTATTTGTGTATCATAGTCTACTCAAGGTATCAAGAAACATGGGATGGACTATGCAAGTGTGACTTTTCCATGACTTGTGTCCATTCCAAAGATAAAGGACTTAAGGATTAATTGTTTGTAACATTAGAATCGTTCTAGTATTACTGCTAACATTATAAGAACCTACAGGGTCACACCCTATGGTTGAAATGAACGGAATAAAACATAGTTGGTATTGTGTTTGGTTGTCACATGAATTAAATTAATTATAGAATTAATTTAATTGGGCAATCAAATATCGAGCATATTATATGTACAAGGATGTTGTACACATAAGGAGAACATAATTCTATTAATATATGAATTTGGTTCGTATATAAATTTAAATAAATATAGTTTACCGAAATCTTTATTATAATTAATGTAATTATAATTTTCGGTTAAAACATTATTATATTTATTTATTTTAATTATGATTATTATGTTTGGATTAAAATTTAAAATTAAGGATTCATTATATACATACCAATTATAAGGGGAGTTATATATAGAAAGGGAGAAAAACCCTAAAAAGTGAATATATATATATAAACCCGAAGCTTTGCTACTAGGTCTAGTAGCCGTCAAGCAAAATATCTCTGAAAATAGTTTTGGGGATTTCTATCGTTCATTGTCAACTGGGTGGATTACGTAGAGGTCGGGATCATAAAGATTGCGGCTTGCACTCAAAAGTAAAACAATATTCTCATTGCCGAGGCTTCACTGTCTACTCAGATTGAAGTTTCAGTAATTTCGAAACCTTTTTCACCCTGATTTGTTCGTCGCACATGGATCCATGGTTTGGGTTGCCGGAATATATATATTTTCCACTGTGCCATGGGGGTACCAGCGTTCCAACAGAAGCGTCCACTACCATCCTCATGTGAGCATTGAGACCATTGTAAAATGTCTCAAGTTGGATGCAATGTGGGATTCTATGATGAGGGCACTTCCGTAATAATTCTTTGTACCTTTCCCATGCCTCGTACAAGGACTCATCATCCATTTGTTGGAAAGTAGTGATCTTGTTCCTCAACTTAGCATTCTTGCTAGGTGGGAAATACTTCATAAGGAATCTTTCTACTAACTCTTGCCATGTGGAAATTGAATTTGGTGCCAATGAGTTCAACCAGGCTCGAGCTCTGTCCCTTAGTGAATACAGGAACAACTTCAATTGTAATGCATCTTCGGGTACTTTGGCTAACTTGAAAGAATCGCTCACCTCCATAAACAATCTTAAGTGTAGGTGAGGATCTTCGGTAGGCATTCCATTGAATTGGCCCACTGTCTAAAGCATCTGGAACATGACTGGCTTCAGCTCGAATTGTTGTGCCTCGATTTCAGGTCTCCTAATACCCGAATTAAGATCATTAAACACTAGCACTACATACTATCTTAAAGCTCTATCCTTATCATTAGCAATAAGGATAGGATTTTGAGCAGGGTCTGCATCATTTCCTTGATTCGAATTTTCGAAGTTCATCTCTTTGGTCCTTCTCTGACTTGCTTGTCTTCTTCACTGTCGAAAAGTTCATTCAATCTCAGGGTCTACAGGGAGTAAATCGATAATTTGGTCAATACTCATAAACACCTGAAATAATCACAGAAAAATTCTTTAAGTTAAAATTTAAACAGAAAAATAAACCAAAATGCAAAACTAATAAATTCACAAATAATGACTTTTTCAAACAGTCCCCGGCAACGGCGCCAAAAACTTGGAACGACGAAAATGTGCAAGTGTACACAATCGCAACAAGTAATAAAGTGACAAGTAAATGTCAAGTTATCGTACCCACAGGGACTGTGAAAAGAATTATTTATAAATGCTATTTAAAACACTTTGGTGAGGAAAAATATTTTGTTTGTAGAAGGTGATTAAAAACTAAGATTTTAAACTAAGTAAACTAAATAAATAAATCTCAAATGGACAATTCCAAAATACGATTTTAATCAAGATGACATAATTGTGTTAGATTAATTACATTTCTTAACTTAGAATTATTAAACTCATATTTATATTGTTACAAATAAATTCCCAGAAATTCGGTAATTTGCTAACTTATGAACATACTCACCTACCAAAATCCATTCATTTCTTGACTATATCCCTATGTCAATTCAACCAATTAAACAAATCTTAATAGGCAAATATGTTATTGCACGTACATACTTATTAAATCGAAATAATCTTTTAAACATATCCCTATGTCAATTCAGACAATTAACTTGACTTAATAAGCACATAAAAGACTATGTGAGGTAACAAATATCCTTACCTTGAAATAGTTTAATCACAATAATCTTGCAAGTTATGCAAGGCAAATGTATCGCCAGATACTGTTGCTAATTTAACCTTCAGCTACCTTGATGATTAAACATGCATTGATTAAGTACTGTGTCCATTAATTACAATTTCAATTAATTTAAATAATTAATTCATTAGTTACCTAAAAATTGTAATGCAAGAGTAACATAGTCATGATTTTACTTAATCAAGCATCTTACCGAGGCCTATAACAACATAAACACAATTTTAACAATTTAAGAAGATGAAATGCAATCAACCTAACACGAATTAAATTCAAGATAAATTGATTAAATTATCCATTCCAAAAACATAAATATCCATAGATATGTTCATTATAACAGCAAAAAAAAATTAAAGAGATAGGGAACAAGAATCAAATCTGGTGTTTTTCTGTGGCTTAACTAGTTTGCTCCGTTCTTCCTTCTCCATTTTCCTCGTCGACCAAGGTTGCTATGAACACTCAATTGCTACTCCAAATGGCTGATGAATGCCCCTTTTCCAAGAGGAGAAATCGGCAAGAGAACAAGGGAATTTGGAATGGAAAAGAAGAGAGAAAATGGAAAGAAGAGAGAAAAGATGTGAATGGTTGAGATGTGTTGAATGATCAGCCAAGGGGGCTTTTTATAGCTAAAGATGGCTGCTAAAATTAGCTAAAAGTAGAAGCCAATGAGCCATCCCTTGGTCGGCCACACAAGTGGCAAGGTTGATGGTTTCAACTTTGCTAAATTTGGCTTGGGGCATATCTACAAAGCCACCAATTGTGGAGGGGTTTGAATGCAAATTGAACAAGTCTTCAAGGGCCTCTTTGCAAGCTTAAATAATTAGATAATAAGCTGATTTGGGTAAGCTCTTGGGATAGTTTTTGGCCAGTCCATTTCTTGGTCAGTTCGGTTCACTCAGTTCAGTTCAACTGGACCACTTTTTCATAATTAATTAATAATAATTTATTAACCCAAATTAAATTGGATATAAATTAAATTTAATTATATTATGAATTAATACATATAATTTTGAACCGCCTTAGGCTGAAATTTAGTTCACCTCGATACTTCAAATTGCTTCTCGGTTTCGTGCTTGTAGCAGTGTCTACCGAGCCATTTTTTGCACTTTGTCCAATTCTATCGAAAATAACCAAAATTCATCAAAATTAGTTTTAAAATTAACTAAAATTCAACATGTTCACATTTTAAGTGCACTTTAATTATTTTATAAAAATTAATTATTTTTTTTGACAAGAATTTTATCGAAACTGTATGATTTTAAGTTAAAAAAGGTATGTAAAAATGTATAAATTTCCACATTTCCAGGTATGCTTCAGCTTCAACCAACTTGGATACATAGTCGACGGCCATAAGGATATAGTTGTTATCATAAGAAGAAGAGAATGAACCTAGAAAATCAATGCCCCATACGTCAAATTATTCTACCTCCAAAATGTTTGTCAAGGGCATCTGGTTCCTCCTTGATATGCTTCCAACCCTCTGGCATCTATAACAAATTTTTACAAATGCATATGCATCCTTGAGCACTATAGGCCAAATGAATCATGCTTGTAAGATCTTCACTACAGTGCGGGAACCACTAAAGTGTCCCTTACTTGGAGATGAATGGCAGTGGTACAAGATCTCATCAATTTCACTTTCAACTACGCACTTCCTAATAATGTTATCTGCACATTATTTAAATAAAAATGAATCCTCCCAGAAATAATACCGACTATCAATAACAAATTTCTTCCTTTGTTGGTATGTCATTTCTTGAGGAATTAGTCCACATGATAAATAATTCACACAATCAACAAACTAAGGTATTTCATGAATTCGGTTTAATATGCACAACAATTTTGATGTAGACTCTATTGAATGAAGTGAAACAAAATTGACTGAAGAATATGGAAAATTGATGGAAATTCAACAATCTAGAAGTAGTTAAAAAAATCTAAGAAAGCTTTTGGATGATCAATTACGGATATCTAAGGAATTAGCCAGCTATCTGCATGCACAAAATAATACTTGAAGATTGCCATGGCAAATCTATTGAATAGGAAAGGAGACTGAATCCTCTCATGAAAGAAGTAGTTAAAAACGAGATTTTCAAATGGCTGGATGCTAGAATTATATACCCAATTTCTGATAGCTATTGGGTGAGCCCTATTCAAGGTGTACCCAAGAAAGAAGGGGTTGACGTATTCAACAATGATAACAACGAACTCATTCCCACACATACTATCATAGGTTGGAGAGCTTGTATAGATTATCAAAAGCTCAAAAAGCAACAAAGAAAGACCATTTCCCTCTGCCTTTTATAGATCAAATGTTGGATAGACTAGTAGGAAAAGCCTTCTACTATATTTCAGATAGCTACCCAAGGTAAAATCAAATTGCCATATCTCTTACTGCTCAAGAAAAGACTACATTCACCTATCCTTATGGAACATTTGCTTTCAGAAAAATGCCATTTGGGTTATGTAACGCCCCTGCAACATTCCAGCATTATATGATGCCAATATTTTTCGACATGGTAGAGAAATTCCTTGAAGTATTCATGGATGCTTTTTAGGTGTTTGGAGACACTTTTGAAGACTGTTTGAAAATTTTGGAGTTAGTACTTTGCAGATGTCAAGACACAAATCTTGTGCTGAATTGGGAAAAATGCCACTTCATGTTTTGGAAAGGCATTGTTTTGGGCCACAAGATTTCATAGCAAGGAATTGTCGTTGACAAAGAAAAAATAGAAGTCATTGAAAAGTTGCCACCACCCACTTCAATGAAAGGAATCAGAAGCTTCCTTAGTCATGCTGGATTTTATCGTCGCTTTATCAAGGATTTCTCTAAGATATCCAAACCTTTATGTAAATTTTTGGAACAAATCAAACCATTTCATTTTCATAAGTTATGCTAAAAAAACATTTGAAGAGTTAAATGAGCGATTAGTTGCAACACTTATAGTCACTACACTAGACTGGACTTTACCGTTCGAACTGATGTGCGATGCAAGTGACTTTACTGTAAGAGTAGTTCTGGGGCAAAGAAAAGCCAAGATGTTTAATGCTAAATATTATGCAAGTTGTACGTTGAAAGATTCATAGCTCAATGATGGGCGTCGAATCCACCAAATATAATTCCTACAAAATAACTCTAATTAGTAGTAGAGTGGTAGTAGGGTCGAGTCCACAAGGATTGGATGCGTTAATCAACTTTCGTGTATAACTTATGATCAGATTGTCTTTCGTGTCGAAGTTCGTGGCAATAGTCGTGCCCACGACTCCAATCATACCTGCAAAGATTAAAAATAAAAGTAAATTAGGGATTTTTGAAATGTTTAGAAATTAGGTAATTGAAACAGTATAAATTAAATAAATTAGAAAATAAATTCAGAGTTTTGTAATAGATAAAATAAGCCTTAGCCTTATACTCGGTAAATTTCGTATTAAGAATCGGTCCTCGAAAATTAATCTTCTCCTCTAATTGATAAGCTGGTTATAGCAGTTAAGAACGTCTTAACCACCAATTCTTCCTTTTTTAGCTGGTTCCGGTACAACCTGCAAACCAACCCTTACCGATTATCTAATCGACATACACGTGTTCCCGATTCAAGATTCCGGCAGCCTTGTGTTCTGAAGAACCCAACTCGAATTAATGGTCTCAACCGTGTGGGTCGTTTAAACCCAATCACTTCTTCCTCGATTTGTTCTCAGAAATTCGAATACAGCACGGTTGACTCGAATCTCCAACTGTAAGCAAACACGACTCCAACCCAATGTGCACTTTGACTTGAAATCAGATTTAACTTTAAGGGATGATTGGTCTATCCCGATGCTTAGGAAAATAATGAATACCGATGGGATGAATTTTTAACACGAATTCGTATCTCACAATTCCCGACCGGAAAGAGCACCGGCCTAAAGCTAAGATGAAATTTAGTTAAGCATGAAATTGTTCATGGTTTTTGATTTTGGAAAGAAGATTGATGATTATGGTGAAGAGATGAATGGAAAGGACTTGGAGAGCAATTGGCCCAATTATGGAAAAGAGAAAAAAATTGGAGACAAGGCTACAAAATGTAACGTCAAATTGAAGAGGAAAAAAATGATATTCCAATTCGAAATTGAAGAAGGAAATACAAGAGAGAGAGTAATTCAATTCCAAAATAAAATAGGAATGTAAAGACAAGGGATGATTTCCTAATAACTAAAAGCCCCTATTTATATACATGGGGTTTACTAAAAATAGCTTAACCTAAATTAATAAAATAAAATAAAATAAAAATAAATAATAAAACAAAATAATATCTTCCTATCTTTAGCTTTTTACAAATTCAAAATATATGATAAATCCTTGGCTTTCTCCATCTTTTTTATTTGGCCCCAATTCAACGATTTGTCTTTCAATTTGGCCCATTTTTGCTCGTTTTTGACCAATTGTATCCCTGACAAGATTAAATCATAAAAACACCAATTAAGTAGGGATTAATTCATAAATAAACCAAATTAAACACAAGGATCATGTAAATTAATATGTTTATCAACTCCCCCTACTTAGCTCATGCTTGCCCTCAAGCATGTTGTTCTTTCAAACATTAAAATTTATTCTACAATTTATTAAAAATCGAGCCTCTTTTTCGTATACATAATCAATGTAAACAACTTAGGCAAAAAAAAATGCTCAAGATATATAGTTTGATCAACAAGTGTCATAAAATTGGAACATGTGAACTAAATAATTTCATTAAATTGAGTTTGAGTCCAATAATTTGCAAGGCATTAATTAACTACACATTAGAAAAATAAAATTATTGACGTGGTCAAACCTTTTTATGCGAACTAGGATGACAACCCAAGCACCTTATCCCAGTTACTCAGTTGAAACAGTCTTAATTAAATTTTTTTTGTGTGAAGGCTCAGTTAGCGGAATGTTTATAAGTTATCGACTTGTCACTCGGACCTTTTTACGCAAGATAAGATGACAACCCAAGCACCTTACCCGGTTACTCAATCCGGTCACGTTTTCGAAACTTCACTCATAACTTGAACCTTTATTTATTTACTTATTTATTTATGCACAAGCAAATATAATTTTTCCAAACAATCAATTTATATGAAAAATCTAGCTACATATATCAACTTTAAAACACAAATGTCGACTAATCTATATACTTGAACATTTTAATTTAAAATTTGCCCAATTGTCCAAATTAACTATGTATGAGATTAAAGGCTCAATGTCAAATAAACTATCGAATGATTTCAACGTAATATTGAACATATGCAAAATAAAAAACATGTAGCAAAGATCGTGCAAAAATCATGCATATTTACTTACCAACTGAACCCCCTTACTTAATCTATGCTTGTCCTCAAGCATGTGTTATATGAAATAAAGTTTAGTAACTCAAAAAACAAGCAAAGAGAAAGGCTAAGTATACTCCCCATGTGTTTCAACCGATGTTGCCGACGTTGGGAAATGATTGTCAGCATTTAGCACGGCATGCCCATGCTACCATCATTATCCGACTTCTAGAAAACCTCCATTACGTTCCTGAAAACAAAAAATTCACTAGATTAAATAAAAATTTATTTATTTACAACCTAAATCTTACTAAAACTCAAAATTATATAAATGAAAATAAATTTGGGTTGCCTCCTAAAAAGTTCTTTTGTTTAACGTCGTTAGCTCGACGACCATAAATGTTATCTGTTTAGCTCATTGAAACTTAATTTTTCCATCTCTTGCACTTGGATGTTCTTGCAGAAAAGTTTCAACCTTTGCCCATTATCTTTGAAGCCCTTCCTGGATTCCCCTATCATTAGTGGATTGAGGTGTCTTTGAGCTTCTCCGTTCAAGTTTGCATTATTCTCTGTCGAAATTCTTTTACGTTCTAGAAACGGTTTCAACTCTAATTTTGAGGCCTTCATGACAGCTTCACGTATTGGTTTTTGGATCATCGATAATTCCTCTTGCTTAATATCGAGATCTACATTCTTGCAAGGCACGATTTGTAACTTATCATTGGGATGTCCCATATCCTCATAAACATTAAACTTAACCATTTCATTGTCAAATTCCATGGTGAGTGTTCCACTCCAAACATCAATTTTCATTCACGTGGTACTTAAGAATGGTCTCCCAAGAAGTATCTCAGACGAATTGACCAAGTTGTCATCCTCCATGTCGATAATGTAGAAGTCTGCAGGAAATATTAGCTCGTTTACCTTAACAAGAACGTCCTCCAGGACTCCTTCCGGATACACTACAGATCTATCTGCAAGTTGAATAATTACACTTGTTTCCTTCAAAGGACCCGCATTAAGTAGTTTATAAATTGACAAAGGCATAACATTAATTGATGCGCCTAAGTCACACATGACTTTTTTAATACCGACGCTACCTAGTTTGCAAGATATGGAAAACATACCTTGGTCCTTACATGTAGGTGGTATTTTCCTTTATAAAACGGCGAAAACATTTTTTTCGACACTCACCTTTTCATTGCCCAGGAGCTTCCTCTTACTTGTGCATAATTCTTTTAAGAATTTTACATACCGTGGAATTTGTTTAATCACATCAAGAAGAGGTATGTTGATTTCTACCTTCCGAAAGGTGTCAAGGATCTCATTCTCTTCTCACTCCTTCTTGCATTGGACAAGTCTTATAGGAAACGGAGGTGGTACTGCAAACGATTTTTGTGGTGCTGACTTTACTAAAGCCTCTGTGTCAAGTTTCTTCTCATCTCGACCAACGTTGTCGGCACGACTCATGTCAGGTACGGGCTCCAAAACCTTCCCACTCCTTAACATTATAGCACTTACATTGTGTCTTACATTTGGCTCAGTTTGAGACGGCGACTTACCTTGGGACTCCAAACGGCTAACGTGAGCACAAGCTTGCTCACTTGCTTATCTAACTCTTGCAAATGCATTTCAGTTTTTAATTGGAACTTTTCAGTACTATTGGCTAGCCTTTTCACTATGGCTTCCAAAGATGACTTTAGGGGTGGTATCTGTTGATTCTGCGGCGACCATTGTTGGAACGGTTGATTGAACTGCAGATTTGACCCATAACTGAGATTCGAGTGATCTTTCCACCTCACATTATACAAGTTTAAGTAGGGTCATATTACCTTTGAGGCGGTCCTGGAAAGTTCCCGACAGAATTTACTTGTTTCGTCGAATCCTCATGTAAAATCGAACATGAGTCCGTCGGACGGCCTAGCTTAGTGCAAATTTCGCACAACCGTGTTGGGCTCATCTTATCTGTAAACAAAGTTTGAACAATGTTAGTCAACTTGTCAATTTTATCTTCTAGAGATAGAGAACTTAATCCATGAACCCGTCTCGTGGGTTCTGTGGCTGGTCGAAATTTTTGAGAGTTAGCAGCCATGGTCGAAATTAACTCTCTCACTCTTTGGGGAGTCATATTGACTAGTGCCCCTCTACTTGCAGCATCTATCATCTTCATCTCCATCGAGAGTAATCCCTCATAAAAATACTGCAAGAGTGACTGTTCAGTTAGTCCATATTGTGGGCAACTTGCACACAACTTTTTGTATCGCTCCCAGTAATCGTAGAGCGATTCAGTGTCTTTTTGACGGATTCGTACAATGTCCCTCCTTAGTTCAGCTGCTCGAGCTGAAGGGAAGAACCTGTCAAGAAACAAACGAAACATGTCAGACCATGTGTTGATAGATGCCGATGGTAAATAAAATAACCACTCTCTAGCAGAGTCTGCTAATGAGAACGGAAAAGCACGAAGTTTGATTTGGTCTTCTGTTACTCCTTGAGGCTTCATGCTTGTGCACACCATATGGAACTCCTTAAGGTGGGTGTGCAGATTTTCATTTTGTAGTCCATGAAAAGTGGGCAGTAGACGGATCAAACTCGAATTTAGCTCAAACGGCGTTCCTCCTATCGAATAGGTTATACATAAGCGCTGTTGTTCATCCGGTGCCATTGCGAGCTGACGTATAGTTTGTTTGGCCATCTCATCTGGTTTGTCAAAAAATTCTTCAGGGTAAGATATAGTTTCAAATCTGGGATTTAGCTGTTTACCACGTCATATGGCTTCTTTTCGTAGTTGTCGGGCCAATTTCTCAATTTCTGGCTCAAACTCTAGATTTCCCGGTTCTGATCTGGTCATAAGGTAAACAAACAAAAGTTAGAAAATATCTCCAATCCCCGGCAACGGTGCCATAATTTGATGGGCTTCAAATCCACCAAATATAATTCCTACAAAATAACTCTAATTAGTAGGAGAGTGGTAGTAGGGTCGAGTCCACAAAGATTGGATGCGTTAATCGACTTCCGTGTATAGCTTATGATCAAATTGTCTTTTGTGTTGAAGGTCGTGGCAATAGTCGTGCCCACGACTCCAATCGTACCTACAAAGATTAAAAATAAAAGTAAATTAGGGATTTTTGAAATGTTTAGAAATTAGGTAATTGAAACAGCATAAATTAAATAAATTAAAAAATAAATTCAGAGTAACAGATGAAATAAGCCTTAGCCTTAGACTAGGTAAATTTCGTATCAAGAATCGGTCCTCGAAAATTAATCTTCTCCTCCAATTGATAAGCTGGTTATAGCAGTTAAGAACGTCCTAACCTCCAATTCTTCCTTTATTAGCTGGTTCTGGTACGACCTACAAACCAACCCTTACTGATTATCTAACCGAGATACACGTGTTCCTGATTCAAGATTCTGGTAGCCTTGTATTCTGAAGAACCCAACTCGAATTAACGACCTCAACCGTATGGGTCATTTAAACCCGATCACTTCTTCCTCGATTTGTTCTCGAAAATTTGAATACAGCACGGCCGACTCGAACATCCAAATGTAAGCAAACATGACTCCAACCCAACGTGCACTTTGACTTGAAATCGGATTTAACTTTCAGGGATGATTGGTCTATCCCGATGTTTAGGAAAATAATGAATATCGATGGGATAAATTTTTAACACGAATTCGTATCTCACGATTCCCGACCGGAAAGAGCACCGGCCTAAAGCTAAGATGAAATTTAGTTAAGCATGAAATTGTTCATGCTTTGTGATTTTGGAAAGAAGATTGATGATTATGGTAAAGAGATGAATGGAAAGGACTTGGAGAGCAATTGGCCCAATTATGGAAAAGAGAAAAAAATTGGAAACAAGGCTACAAAGTGTAACGTCAAATTGGAGAGAAAAAAAATGATATTCCAATTCGAAATTGAAGAAGGAAATACAAGAGAGAGAGTAATTCAATTCTAAAATGAAATAGGAATGTAAAGACAAGGGATGATTTCCTAAGAACTAAAAGGCCCTATTTTTATATATGGGGTTTACTAAAAATAGCTTAACCTAAATTAATAAAATAAAAATAAAAATAAATAATAAAACAAAATAATATCTTTCTATTTTTAGCTTTTTACAAATTCAAAATATATGATAAATCCTTGGCTTTCTCTATCTTTTTTATTTGGCCCCAATTCAACGATTTGTCTTTCAATTTGGCCCATTTTTGTTCGTTTTTGATCAATTGCATCCCTGACAAGATTAAATCATAAAAACACCAATTAAGTAGGGATTAATTCATAAATAAACAAAATTAAACACAAGAATCATGTAAATTAATATGTTTATCACTCAATTATACCACCATGGAGAAAGAATTGTTAGCGGTAGTATTTGCCTTTGAAAAATTTAGAGCTTATTTAGTGGGCACCAAATTCACAGTTTATACAATTGTTCTGCCATTAAATACTTGGCGACAAAAAAAGATGCCAAGCCTAGACTTATTAGATGGATATTGTTAATGCAAGAATTTGATTTGGAGATCAAAGATAGGAAAGGCATTGAAAATCAAGTGGCTAATCATTTGTCATGACTGGAAACAGGGAATAATTATGGTGATAGTCAAAGGCTTAAAGACGAATTCCCTGATGAGCAGTTATTGCTGGCTATGTCATTGCCATGGTATGCTGATATTGTTAACTTTCTAGTTAGTAGGTTGCTACCACCTACGCTCAATCATCGAGGACAAAGGAAATTCCTTCACAATGTCAAGCAATATTACTGGGACGAGCCATTTCTATTCAAGTAGTATGCAGATCAAGTAATTCGGAGATGTATCCTGGATAAGGAAATTCAAAGTATCCTGCATCACTATCATTCTGCACCTTATGGCGGACATTTTGGAAGCATGTGAACTATTGCAAAGGTTCTCCAATCTGGTTTTTGTTGGCCCACAATGTTTAAAGATTCTTATGAGTTCTGTAAAAGTTGTGATCGCTATCAAAGAACTAGTAACTTATCAATGAGACACAAAATGTTATTGCAAAATATTTTAGAGGTGGAATTATTTGATGTATAGGGAATTGGTTTCATGGGTCCATTTCCACCATCCTAGGGCAATATCTAATTCTTGTCGCTGTGGATTATGTCTCCAAATGGGTTGAAGCTATAGCTTTACGAGCTATCTTCTCTCGTTAAAAACTATTCAAGTTTCAAAAGTTTGATTTAACAAAGGTTGTGCAAAAAATTACTCCCTAAAAACAAGATTTTGTAAGTTTCATATATGTTCTGGCTATAGCAAATATCTCTTAGCTTACTCAGTTCATTTGTTACCCACACTCAAGTCACTCTTGTTCTAAGTATACCTGTATAACTTATTTACATTCGTTTGTTTTTTGTTCTTTTTTTTAGTCAAATATAATAGTATATTAGGAGATTTAGCATGTCATAGAATTCTTTGACTTGATAATCACAATGGAGCATACATTGAATTACCTAGTACTGAATCATGTCACAATTTAAACAGAAATCACTCTTAAAGTTTAGGCTTTTGACTTAGAAGATGGATGGAGCAAACAACTACCTCCTTAGCTACTTAGCCCATTACTACAGCGGAGTGCCCCTAATTTATTTTCTTTGTATTACACACTCTTACTTAAACTCACCTTTCTAATCAACGACACGATGGAGCAAACAAAATAGTGCTGACCTATTCGACAATTCTAAGCATTGGAGTGCTTACTATCCTTTAGTTAATATTGCCAAGGCAAAATGGCTGAATTTGGCTTCAAAAGTCCCTAAGTTCAATAGAAGATACTCACTATAACCAGAAAAACTGAGTATAGAACATCTCATTTTTAAAAATTAATTTTCAAGCAACCAATCCTAAGCTAAATTCACCCAATCCACTGTCACTTGCTCTAGGCGTATTGAAGAATCTAAGCTCATCATCAAACATCATAAGTACAAATTGTACTCCTCATAGGCAAACAATACGTAAAAGTTACATTGTCATTGAAAAACAAATTCAACTAAACTAAAACAATTATACTAAAGTGATCATATATACTAAATGTAAAATACAACCTAGCTGCACAACACACCCCCAAACCTAAGGGATGCATTGCCATCAATGCATGAATAAATATATAAGAGAACAACCAAAAGAAAAAAAAAATTTCTTCAACAAATGCTATAGCAAAAGAAATGAAATGCAAGATGCATGAAAGAGAGAAAAAAAACTTTGCTGGCTTGGATCACCATGTAAATACTTCATTTTACCCAACGAATAGATTTTCAGGCACAGACTTTGTATTGCCATTTCCTCTTTTTAGGGGTCATTTCTTCCTCTTCCTTTTCAGTCTCTGTTAACTCATCGATCAGACAATCAATGTTGCGGTCATGTGCAGATATGAGAGTTGGTGATGATGATAGAGTAGGTTCCCTACCCTTGGCGGTGGCAGTGGTGGCAGTAGCATCATTTTCTCCTTCTTCTTTCTTCTTAACAGTTAGGGATGTTGTCTTTAGGCTCTACAACAATAGTTTGAGTAAGTGTCGCGGTAGTAGGTTGAATGGATGCTTCAGCTGTAGCTTGAGTGGGTGCCTTGGCAGCATCAGCAAATGTTACAAAGGTGGTTAGAAAGATAGGAAATCCTAGCATTGGCTTCGTAAAATTTTTTTGTAGGGATTTCCTTAGAGCCAAATCCCTACTCCTTACATAAGCCCAATATTCAGCTTGCTGCTGCTGGGCCTGTGCCATCTCTTCAGCCAGATGAAACTGCTGGATTTCAAAAAAGGACATCTTTTACTCTAATTGCTTCAATGAGTGCTGTAACATCCCGAAATAGGGCTTAGTCAGAACAGTGGTTTTGGAACCAAAAATTCGAGGTCAAGAAATTATTTTAATATTATTTTATGTGTTATAGCATGATTATATGAGTGCATGTAAATTTTGGTGAATTAATTTTTGCGTTTGTAAGCTTAATTTCAAAAAATTACTAAATCGCATAAAAGGCAAAAGTTTTGTTTTACTAGCCAAAGGTGTTAAATTGCTATAGAACCATAATTGGGGGTGTTTAAAGTGCAAATAGGCCCTTAAAAGAAGCTTGGCCTACCATAGGGACAAGATTTGACCAAGTTTTAAATGTTAGTTAATGTTTTGGTGACTTTTTGACTAAAAATAAAAATAAAATAAAGAGAAAAGATATCATTTTTTTTTTCTCATCATCTTCTCCACCGAAAAAGCTAGCAAAATAAGGGTTTTGAAGCTGGAAAATTTCAGCAACTTAATCTCTCTACAAGTAAGTGACTTTAATGACTTTTCTTGATAATTTTTACAATTTTAGAACCCTTGTAACATGAGCTTTCAAATGAGGGGATTATTTTGCAAAATGGTTGATAGTCTAGGGACTTGCCATGAAAGGATTTATGTTGTTTGCTGAATTTTTATGAAAGAAAATGAGTCATGGTTGAGTAATAAACAACTTTTGTGAAGAGATTTTCGTGAAAAGCCCTAATAGAACCTTTTTGCATAAGTTGTAAAGTAAGTGATAAATGTGTGAAATAATGAGAATTTTGAGTTGCTATAAGTATGAAAATAATTCATCTAAGCTTAAAGCATAAGGAAATTGAATAAAAATCATTTTATGAGCTTAGGGGCAAAAGTGTAATTTTAGCAAAGTTTAGGAGTAAAATTGTAAATTTCCCAAAATATGATTTTGGGTCAATTTGAATAATGTAAGTCCTGAATAGGCTACATTTGAAATAATAGATCAAGGAAACTGGGATTCGGGCTTAAAACGGGAAAATACAAAGTTGTGGACCAAAATGGTAAATTTGTCGTTTTCGTATTCAAGGTAAGTCCGTGTGAATTAATAAGCATGTTATTAATGTTATTATTGTTATACTTGAAAATCTCCTTGTTATTATGGTATTGAATTATGTATTGGTGCTAAGGTGTATGAGAAAATATTATACCCTATAAAGTAATCGAAAGCTTAATATGTCGATTTCACTTTGTGTATTTATGAAATATTGGAAATCGAAGAAATATGATATCTTGTTGAGATGAGTAAATTATAGAATGATGAAATGAGCTAAAATTTCTTATGGTGACGAACCTTGTAAATTGTATGATCAATTCTTTTAACGAGCTTGGCTACAATGTGACCCTTGAGAAATCTCGGTTGGACCTTTGGAATTACCTAAGATACGAGCATCAAGACACGGCTGTTATGTGAGCCAGTGTAAGACTTGTTTGGGACATGCATCGACCACATTATCAAATGCTAGTGTAAGACATGTCTGGGACATGCATCGGCATTGAGACGAGAGCTAGTGTAAGACATGTCTGGGACATTCATCAGCCTCAAGATTTCTCATATCCGGGATCTGGCATCTGCATCGATATGTGTAAGATTTCTCGATTATCCTCTGGTATTCCAAGTGGTTCAACGGATAGTTTAAAGCTTGCGATGAAAGTGAGAAGGTAAATATATGAGCATGCTGAAAAGGTACCAGTATGTATTTGAAGCTTAAATGCTATTGCGAACATGAAACAATGCAACTTTGGTAAGGATACAAATAAGTTATGCCTATGAAAATGAAATTGTGGTGAATTTGTGATTGATGATTATGTGTGAGACTTTGAGGCCACATTAAATTGAGAAATGAAATGTATATTCCTTTACTTGGTGGCCTAATGAACATGAAAGGAGAAATAGATTAGCATAAATGCCCATTTTAAAAATGATCATGAAAAAGTGAAGTATAGTAATAAAACTGTTTCAGACAGCAGCAGTAGTTCAAATTTAAAAATACACCAAAAATAGCATAAACTGAATTAGAGACTTAATAAAATATGTAATTTAATCCTAATGAGTCTAGTTTCACATAGATGAAATGGTGTAAGCAAAAGAGTTGTTGTGAGACAGAGTTAGAATGACTTCGAAATCCCCTGTTCTGATTTGAGAAAATCATTGAAAATTGTAAAAAAAAATTATGAGTTTTAATTTATATTATTATAATTCTTAATTAGTCTATTTTCATTAGAAATAGACGAGAACATCATCCGAGTCTCGTATTATGAGATAATTAATTTTTAGTGAAGAGGGGTCAGAGCTATCAGACAGCAAAAAATGGTAACTTTAAGAAATAAACTGTACTAATTGGCTAAACCAAAAATTCTGAAACTTTTATGGTAAGAAGATATGTGAGTCTAGTTTCAGGAAAAATTATCAGAACTTAAATTGGAATTTCGTAGTTACAGATATAAATCATTTAGTGACTATTACTTGAGAAAATAGCTTGACTGGAACATGAGTAAAAATGTAAATAGGGTTGTATTACCATAAGAAGCAAGTTGATAAGTTGCTTATTATTTTTATACGGTCTTACTAAGCTATAAAGCTTAATCCCTTCCTTTTTTTTCCTTTAGTGTTTTCAGGTTAGCTCAGGGTTAGAGATCGTCGGAGGCAGCATCACACTATCAAGTCGCTACCTTTGGAAAAAAAATGAAGTATATATTAGAAATTTTCAAGTGAGTGGCATGTATAGGGATCTAGTTGATTGACATGCATTATTTTGCTTTGGTCAAATGTGTTGGCTTATATTGAGTTATATGCATGTGGCCATGAGATGTGACCCTTATTGATTATGGCTTGTAAGCCTAGCTATTCATGTCATGTCTGATGTTTATAATGTGATTATGTTTTTTTGCCATGCATGGTTAGTAATATGACATGTGTGTTAGATGTATGCTCTATGACCAATTGAGGTGGTCATAGCCATGTAGTAATTGCACGTTATAAAAACAATGTGATAATGACTGAACATGAGTGCTTGATGAATAAGTTGGTAACCATAATATAATGGTAATAGTGGTCATAAAAAATGACAAGTGATATGAATGTGAAGTAAGGAATCTAGACTTGGTATTGAATGAGTAGATGCATTACTTGTATGAGGACATGTTAATGTTAAGGATATGTTTTAATAAAAAAGAGTGTTTAATCACTAAAATGATGCCATGATTTGTGGTTTTTATATGTATGAGGTTGAAGGGTTTATAGGTAACATGAAGGCTTGGAAAATAGCCTAAGTGTTGACTATACGAGCCGAGATACGGTCATGTGTCTCAACCGTTGCATGCTGATGTCATAGTCAGAGAGTTACACGGCCCGAGGACACGGGCGTGCCAAAGGCACACGAGCGTGTCCCTATGTCCATACGGGCGTGTGACCTTGTACCATGGGAAATTTTTAAGTTTTCCTTAAACTTCTCAAAGTTCTCGGTTTAGTCCCGAATCAATTCTGATATATGTTTTGGGCTTCGTAGACCCAAATAAGGGACGACATGCATGTGTTTGAAAAGTTTGAATTAAAAGAAATTTTATGGCCCAGTTTTTTGAATGTTTGTGAACGAGCAAGTCCAGTAATGCTTCGTACCTTGTCCCTGCGTCAGACATGGGTATGGGGTATTACAAGTGCACTATTTGTTATTCAAGAAAGTTACGAGAAACTGGAGGTGCTGTTGTGGGAGTATGCATAGTAGAGGAAGTGGTGGCATGACTCTACTGAGTTTCTCTGGCGGCATCAGTGCCTTGGATCTTGGCAAAGATGGTCCTTATTAGTCCACCCTTGTTAGGGGTGATATCCTTCTCCATATTGAGAGGAACTTGGGCAATTCGACATAGGGTAGTAATAAGTGAGGGGAAAATTAAGCTACCAACATTCCTTTAAGCACATCTATGAACTTCTTGAAAAATGATCCTCCCAACATTAATCTTTCTTCCTTTTATAATGGAATACAGCAAAAGCATTCTTTTTTTTGAAATAGTGGGCTTTGACAAAGCCCTCTCGACAGTATAACATTCCTAGCTGGAAATAGTCCATCGTGTTCCTTCAATACATAAATCTTCCAATACTTGATTTAGACCCTCGACAATAATACTTTCAGCAAATGGCTAGTGTTCGTCCTGTATACCTGTAAGACCAAACTACACATTAATATGGTATTCGTCAAAAGGAACAGAAGTACCTCTTATGTAGATAAAAGGGGAATATGGAGAGTTCACATGGACATAAAACTTTCAAACAATTTTCCCTAAAGCATCTTCGGGGTGCAAACAAAAAATGATCCACCCATGTTTTTCTACTATTGAAGACACAAATTCATTGTATCCCATGTGTGGTTCATTTTTAAACAACCTTGCTTAAAATAAAAAGGACACTTCATGATGTTGTTGTTATATTTCGTGGCTGCGGCAGTGTTAAAGAATGTCTTTGGCTGAGCAACAGCAACCCTTGATGGTTTAGCAATTTTGGAAGTAGTTTTGACATGAGCCGTAGGAGAAATCTGGAAGAAATCTTTGAGTAGTGGAAGAAAGTATATGAGAAATTGAAAAGAAAAAAGTAATAAAAATGAAAACTTTAAGAGAACTTAAGAGACGTGAGCAGTTGAGGAGAGAAAAATAAGGGGATAGTGATGACAATTCAACAAAATTGAAACGTTCTAGGGAAGTTGTGTGACGTGGAAGAGGATAGACGAAAATTAAGAGGATTTTGGGGGGAAAATGTAAAGTTCCCTGTAACACCCCTAACCCATATCCATCACCAGAATAAAGTTACGGAGCATTACCGTAAAAACATAACTTTAAAACATGCATCTCATGCATCAACATACACATAGCATAAATCATTCATTTACAGGCATATCATCCCTTAATCGAGCCTTCGAGGCCTTGAAAACACTTTAGAAACAATTCGGAACAAAATTGGAAAAATTTGGAAAGTTTATGAAAAAGTTAGAAAATTTGAACTGCAGAGCTCACATGGCCGTGTAGTAATTGAAATAAGAACACAGGACTGTGTCCTAGCCCGTGTCCGTGCCCGTGTAACTTTCTAAGTTGGGTCACATGCCTGTGTGCCAGGTCGTGTAACAACCTGACTTACAAACCTTAAAACCTACAAGGGACACACGATTGAGTCACACACCCGTGTCTCAGGCCATGTGAACATGAAATTTCCCAAAAACAAGTCAATTCCTTCATCAAATAACGCACTCACTTAATAACCTTTTGTGCATATAACTAAGGTATCAAAAACATAACCAAAACCAACATAAATTGACCATTTCAATAGTACATAACCATTCAACCAATATGCCATACAAGGCACCTCAATTGCAATGTTCAAACTTACCTAAACATATGTATATACTTGACCACAATTCATTTATAAACATCTAGTTCAATACCATTTTCAAAACATACCATAACTTCACCATATTGAGGTCAATTCATCACATACCAATTTGGCCATTCAAACATGCATTAACACATTGCCAAAATAACACATACTATTAGGGCATTTATAAGTACTAAAATGACACAAACCAACCAACCAACATCAAATGGTACCAAAACAAGTTATACGTGCCAATATCATCAACTAGCATTCGATTAGATACCAACACAAATCCACCTATACATGCCATTATAACCTTGACCAACACATCAAAACTACTGATATAATCGCTGGATAGTGTGATAGATTTCTAACGAGCTTCCAATCCAATCGAGCTTTCGATAATCTGTAAAGTAAAGGAAAGTAATTACGTAAGCAATGAATGTTTAGTAAGCTCGTATAAAATTTAATCATACATTTCATTTCAATAATAAACTTTATAGGGTAAATATAAACCTTTACCAATGCCACAGTATTTATCAGACTATATAATCATTAACTCACAAATGACTAAGTCCATCAACGTCACATATATTTTTCATTCCTAACATAATAGGATTTATAAGACATGTTACACAATCATTAACCTTTTCATAAGACTATGAACCACTCCATTTACTTACTTTCTATTTCAATTACTTAATTTCCATTCCATTTATGTAGTATAAGCTTAAATAACATTATCAATTCATGAATTAGTGTGTTTGTTCGTGACATAGGTAAATTCATCCATAGCATAAGTAAATTAACATATAAGGAAGTCCTTTAATTCATCAATCCTTTTTATATCATCATATTACATTTCAATTACGAACTTACCGTTTCATTACCTTTTCTTACATGTATCATTTGTATAATACAAGACATAAGCATAAACACCAACCAATTACACAAGCTTGACACAAGCCTAAATATCATCATCAATACACAAGTTAGTGCATTTATACATAACTCTTTTGTGATCAACCATATGATAAGCCATTTCATTAGAAAATATATCTTTTGATTCATACAACCTTTTCATGCACATAAGCATATTTCCATTTGGACACTTACCATTTCGATGTATATCATTAAGATTAAGCATGATATAATCCAACCAGAAGCTTAGCACAAGCCTGAGCACCAACAACAACACATGTTAGCATATTCAAACATAATCCACATGAGTTTAACATAGGTAAGCCATTACATATGAACATAATTCATTTGAATTCATCATTTTCCTTAACATATCATACTTTCAATGAAACTTACCATTTCAACCTTTTTCAAAAATACATGACATAGTTCCTTTTGAACACTTACCATTCCTTTCCTTTCTATGTCCGTTGAACTGTTTAGAATATCATTGAATATACGGGATAGCTCATACAAAGTGTACTAAACATATAACCGTAACTTTTTGTTTCCTTTATATCATTGCTCACACGAGCTGTGGGTCAGAGTGTAAGCTACACGATGCTGCTCACATGAGTTGTGGAGTATCTGCAACAAATACAGGACCTCAGCCATCAGTAGGACTTTCAAGACCAACACCTGAAACATGAAAACCCTAATGATATGTCATTTGTATCCTATGAATTCCTAAGGTTTAAACGGGGCTCAGTAATCGTCGTGACATCATTGGATTTACATCATTTAGTTACATAGAAATCAACACATTAACATATAGATCAATATATAGCATTAAAATGATATATAATCATCATACGAACTTACCTGGCTATTTGCAGTAAAGACTAGGCACAAGGGCTATTTGGTAATTTTCTCTTCTCCTCGATTTTTCACTCATTCTCGATCTAAATTAATAATTTCATTCAATTAATTAATTTAGACAGTAAAACCAATTCATTTTATGCAATTTAGTCTTTTTTGACATTTTTACAAAATTACCCTTAACTTTTCATGTTTATTCAATTTAGTCCCTATGTCCTAATCATGCAAATAAACCAATTTTATTGAAAATTCATACCTGTCAAATGTTAAAAGCATCAATTATAGCCCACATTTTAACAATTTCACACCAAGTCCTTGAATTATTATTACTTTAGCAATTTTATCCCTAAACATTTAAATCATTAAAAATTACTTAACAAAATACTTATAAATAACAACTAATACTTAAAATTCATCATTTAACATCTAAAATCACAAAAATTCATCAATGGCAACATTCAAAATCTTTAACAGTTTCAAAAATGAAGGTATGAGCTAGCTGGACCTAGTTGCAATGATCTCTATAAAAATTATAAGAAACAGATAGTTTAGGGGATTACATGCAAAGAAACTTTGTTATCCAAAACTTAAAAACCTCCCATGGTGGTTCGGTGATGAACAAAACAATTAGAGAAGAAAACATTATGTTTTCTTATTCTTAACCTTTAATTCTTTATTTTTAATAATAATATAACATATAAAACATATTTAATTAAAGGAAATTAAAGCTTGAACTGTCCACCAACTTAAAAATGGTTAATTTATCCACTAAGGTCATCCAATTATGTTTCTTTAATCAATTAACACCTTCAAACTAATAGCGATTAACTTTTTCAATTATTATGATCTAGTCCTTTTTGCTTAATTAATTATCTAAACATTAAAATTTCTTAACGAAACTTTAATACAACCTTAATAACATTCCGTAAATATTTATAAAAATATTTAAAGCTTGATTTATACAAACGAGGTCCCAATACCTCATTTTCTAAAACCACTTTGCTTTAGGGTCTTACCACTTGAAACTAATTGTTCGTTCGGATAGTATAAATTGTCAATTCAAAATTCATTTAAATACCATATTTGACTCATAAATATTAAATAATAATATTTATGAACTTACTCGTCGGATTTGTGGCCCTGAAACTACTATTTCTAACACTACTTAAAAACTAGTTGTTACATTCCCTAATCCTAAAATGTTTAACTTCCCTTCTATTGGCTCGCCCAATAACAGAATTGGCCAAACTAAAAAAAAAAAATTCTTTCTCCTTGGAGTTATCTACCTGGTCAACCTCACATTGTCCACTAACCAGTTCGTGGCAATGCTATGGCAAACTCCTCCGAATATCATAACTACTCAGTTCACATTTTTTATTTTGCCTTTGAAAAACGTAGAAAAATTTTCAAAAATAAAAATAGAAATGAAAACAATATTAAATAAGTGTTAAAAATAAATTTAAAGTGAAGCAACGAAAGAAAAGAAAGATGAAAGAAATTGTTATCTCAAACATCTCGGAGATCAATGGAGTGCTTGTCTCAATCAACATGGGTACGCAGTAGTGTTTTAAACATTACCCATTAACCTTAAATGTGACCCCCATTTTAAAGTCTTTGATATTAATAGTTTTATGAGGATACACTTGGGCTACTTTAAAAGACCTGACCAGTGAGACTTTAATTTACCTAGGAACAATTTGAACCTAGAGTTAAATAACAACATATGTTATCCTGGTTCAAATTGCCATGGCATGATTCTTTTATCATGCCAACGCTTGGTCTTTTCCTTGTACAACATAGCATTCTCATATGCTTGTGCTCGGAACTCCTCCATTTCATTCAATTGTAACAACCTTTTATGGCCAGTAGTGACCCAATCCATGTTTAGCTTCTTAATAGCCCAAAATGATTTGTGCTCATGTTCAACAAGAAGGTGACATGGCTTGCCATAGACAAGCTTAAAAAGTGACATCCCCAACAAAGTTTTGTATACGGTACAATACACCCACAAAGCCTCATCCAACCTAGTAGACCAGTCCTTACGAGTAGGATTCACCACTTTTTCTATTTTTTTAATTTCTCTGTTCGAAATTTCTCTAGTATACCGGTGCAAAGCACTGGCTACCAACTTGCTGTCAAAATGAGACCCCTCATCACTAATAATGGCTCTAGTGTACCAAATCTTGTAAAAATTCTTGTGTAAAAACTTTGTTGGCATCATGATTGTTGAGATTGGGTGGCAACACACCACTCACTAAAATGTTCACTATGTCGACATACCAAGGTAATGTTGTGGCAACTAACAACTATTCATCTGAGAATTCTTCTATAATAAGTGTATCATGACTACCTTCACTTCCAGATTCTATTCTCGACAAGTGATTAGCCACTTGATTCTCATTCCCTTTCCGATCTCTAATTTCTAACTCCTGTAGCAATAGTATCTACCTAATCAACCTCGACTTTGCATCTTTCTTGCTCATTTGATAATTAATAGTAGAGTGATTTGTGTAGACTATGACCTTTATACCAACTAAATATGAACAAAACTTATCAAATGCAAACACCACAGCCAATAACTCTTTTTCCGTGGTGGTGTAGTTAAGTTGCGTTTTTGATAAATTTTTGTTAGCATAGTATATTGCCCGCAGTATTTTGTCTTTCCTTTGTCCTAACATGGCTCCCACAACATAATTGCTGGTGCCACACATGAGTTCAAAATTTAGTGTCCAATCTGGAGCTACTGCAATCGGTGCTGTTATGAGTTTTTTCTTTAACTCTTTAAAGGCTACCAAACGCTGTTCATCAAAATTGAAAAGTCTATTTTTCTCCAAAAAAGTGCACAAGGGTTTAGATATCTTCAAAAAATCCTTAATGAATCTTCCATAAAAGCCTACATTACCTAAAAAAATTCTAATACCCTTGACACAAGTGGGAGGTGTAACATCCTGAAATAGGGCCTAAACAGAATAGTGGTTGCGAAACCACAAATCTGAGGTAGAAAAATTAATTTTATTATCATTTTAATGTCTATGTCATGATTGCATGATTGTGTGAAAATTTTGTTTAGAAATTTTATCGATAGAAGGTCCAATTTGATATTTAGGGACTAAATCGAATAATTTGCAAAACTTGCATTCTAGAAGTTTTTAGTATGAAATTACTTTGGAATATTAATGAGGAGGTCTTAAATAGAAATTTGACCAATTTCTAAAATTTTGGACAAAAATAGGCTTGTACATGAAAATTTTCTAAGAAAGGTATTAAGGGTATTTTGGTCATTTGGTAATTAAAAGATTAAAAAAAGGAAAAAGATGGCAAAATATGTCCATCTTCTTCATTAGAACGAAAATTAAAGGGTTCTCCATAGCTAAGGTTTGTTTCAAGCTTCCAAGCTCCATAGTAAGTGATTCCAAGCCCCGTTTTTAATGTTCTTTACGTTTTTGAAATCCCGGTAGCTCGATTTAGCTTATGCTAGCAATAATTCAACCTAGGGTTCATATTTGGAAAAATACCCATAGGTGAAATTTGTGTATTTTGGTGTTTTATGATAGAATATGAGGTTTTAAATTATGTTAGACAACTTGTGCTACTCGGTTTTAAGTGAAAACGAGTAAAAGGGTTTAATCGGTAAAAATACCTAATAGTCATAAGTACATGTTAGAGTGAGAATTTGATGTTGTCATAGAAGGGAAAAATGATCAAAATGTCATAAAACATAAGAAAATAGGATGAAGTTTAATTTCCGAGCCTTGGGAAAAAAGTGTAAATATGTAAAAGTTTAGGGGCAAAAATGTAATTTTACCAAAGTTTGGGTCAAGGACTGTTTTAATAAATGTGAGTATTAAATAAGCTAATTTTTTTATATAGATCAAGAAGAACAAAATCCAGAGTTAGACCGGGGAAAGAAAAAGATAGTGGACTAAATCGATATAGTTGATCGTATTTTGTTTCGAGGTAAGTTTGCGGTAAATAAATGCAATATTTTGTTATTTTATGTTAATATTGTTAATTTAAAGCATGTGTATATTTATTTTATGAAATTATTCAAAGAAGACTTAAGCATGAATTGATGGAGAAGTAATTTCAGAAAGTCCCGGTTGAACCTTAGGAATGTGTAGGATACAAATGTCATGACATTAAGGTTCAAGGATACCGTGTAAGACCATGCCAAGGCATGGCAATTTGTAAGGTTTCTAAGGCATGGAAATCATGTAAGACCATGTCAAGACATGGCATTGATAAGTTACTATAAGGCAAAGGTCCCATGTAAGACCATGCCAAGGCATGGCATTGGTGAGTTCATAAGGCAAGGCTACCATGTAAGACCATGTCAAGAGATGGTAATGGTAAGTTTCAAAAGGATACCACGTAAGACCATGACAAGTCATGGAAATGGTAAGGTACCCGTGTATCCTTAGTATTCCAAGTGGTTCAACGGGAAAATTTAAAGAGAATATCAAGGTAAGGTAATGTAAGACGAGTTATACTAAAAAGGTAAGACAAGTTCATGCTAGAAGAGCAAAGGTAAGTATATAATGTTCATGTACGCTTGATAAGGAAAAAGGAAAGTAAAATGTATTAATAAATTTGATTAAGTAAGTAAGTATTTAAGTAAGTGAGTAAGTGAAGAAGTTAAAATATGTCCATGACAATTAATGAAGTTGCATTAAGTAGTATCATGCCAAGTAGTAAGATAATTCTTATGAATGTTGTTATTTATTTGCATGCAAACTTACTAAGCTTAATGCTTACCCCCATTATTTTCCTTCTTTTATAGTTTTGTCAAGCTAACTCGGGGATCGTAAAGTACGTCGGAGGTCCAGGCACACTATCACGAGGATTATTTTGGTATAGCTAGACGTTTCATTTTGAGTATGGCATGTATAGCATCGTAGCCATTTTGTGTGTATGATCTTATGATATGGTTGATGAATGGTATGTAAATGCTTGATAATGATTAGCTGTTGGAATGGCTAATCAAGGACATGTTTGGTGTTCTGTATGCCTAAATGCTAGTTATTCCATGAAAATCATGAAAAAGGTGAAATTAGCTTTAAAACAGTATCAGGCAGCAATAATGACTTGAATTTGGAAAATCACTAAAAATAGTAGAAATGGATTTAGATAGTGAATGAGATATAGAATTAAAGCTTGATGAGTCTATTTTCATATGGATGGAACAAAACAGGTATATGAGTTATATTTTATGAGATATTTAATTTTTTTGTAAAACAAGGCCAGAGTGATTTCTGGATCCCCTGTTCTGACTTTGGAAATTCACAAAAAATTGTACAAAGACTTATCTGTACAGATTTCTTATTTAGTCTAGTTTTATGAGAAACAAACGGCATAATAATTGAAACTCTGTACAGGAAGATATTTGATTCGTAATACACAGGGGTCAAAGTAGTCGAACCCTGAAACAGGGGAGACTTTAACTAATAAACTGTACTAGTTGGCCTGACCAAAAATTCTAGAAAAAAATTAGTTGATAGATATATGAGTCTAGTTTCAGGGAAAATTTATATAATTGGATTTTGAGTTTTGTAACTCGAGATATGAATTTTTAAACGACTGTGACGCAGTTAGCCAGCTTGTCTGGAAGTTCAAAAATAAATTGTTTGAGCTGTTTAATTAATGAATTAAGTTCGTTAACACCTCGTGCTCGACTCTGGCGACGGTCTTGGGTTCGGGGCGTTACAGGAGGTGGCAGTTTTTCTATCACTTTTATTTTTGCTCTGTCTACTTCAATTCCTCTCTGTGATATCCTATGACCTAGGACAATTCCTTCACGAACCATGAAGTGGCATTTCCCCCAATTTAAAAAAAAAATCATTTCTTCACAGTGGCATAGAACCAATCCTAGATTTTTCAAACAAACTTCAAAGTCATTCCCGAACACAAAAAATCGTCTCATTCCCGAACACAAAAAATTGTCCATAAAGAATTCAAGAAATTTTTCCACCATGTTAGAGAATATGACCATCATATAACGTTGAAAAGTTGTCGGGGCATTACATAACCTAAATGACATCCGTCTAAACACAAAAGTACCATATGAACATGTGAAAGTTATCTTCTCTTGGTCATTGGGAGCTATGGCAATCTGATTATATCCAGAATAACCATCCAAAAAATAGTAGAAAGCTTTCCTAACTAACCTATCCAACATCTGATCAATGAATGGTAGGGGAAAGTGGTATTTCCTCGTTGCCTTGTTAAGCTTGTAGTAATCTATACATACTCTCCATTCTATGATAGTGCGAGCTGGTATGAGCTCATTGTTGTCATTACTTACCACTATGACACCTCATTTCTTGGGTGCACATTACACATGACTCACCCATGAGCTGTCTGAAATTGGGTAAATGATGCCAGTGTCAAGCCACTAAATAATCTATTTCTTGACAACTTCTTTCATGATCAGATTCAGCCTTCGCTATTGTTCAATGGAATTGTTAGGGCAATCCTCCAACAAAATCTTATGCATGCAGAATGCCCCGCTAATTCCCTTTATATTAGCCACGGTCCATCCTAATGCCTTATTAAATCATCAAAGAACTTCTAACAACCTTGTCTCTTACTCAGATGTCAGCTCCACAGAAATTACTACTGGCAAAGTACTACTATTGCCCAAATATACAAACTTCAAATACTGCGACAAAGGGTTTAACTCCAGTGTAGGAAATTCCTCCATAAAAGGTTTAGGAGGACTGGAAGGTCGATTTGATAAATCAAACCTCTTCCTTGGTCTATTCACTATCTGCTTGGGTACCATAAATTCACTAAATTCCTTAAGACTTACTGTATCACTCTGCTCAAGTGAGTCTTCGTCACTGTTAAAATTACTGCAGAAATATCTGGTAAGCTCCTCCACTACTATTTTTTACCCTAATGACATGGCATTCATCATTAACATCAGCACATTTCAAAGCATTAAACATTTTGAAGGTAACTTACTAATTATTTACCCTCAGAGTCAACTCGCATTTTTTGTACATCAATTAAAGTTATGCCTATAGCAAGAAAAGGTCTTCCAAGAATAATTGGCACATCTTGGTCAGCTTCACATTCTAAAATAAGAAAATCCATAGGAAAGATAAATTTATCTACTCTTACTAGCATATCTTCAATTTTACCTTCTAGATACACGTTGGATTGGTCAGCCAGTTTCAACATAATCGTAGTAGGTCTTGCTTTTCCAATTCCTAGCTTCCTGAAAATGGACATAGACATTAGATTTATACTCGCCCCTAGATCACATAATGCCTTACCAATATAATGATTTCCAATTGAACATGGGATAGTGAAACTCCTTTGGTCCATCAACTTTGGAGATAAATTATTTGTCAACATTGTTGTGCAACCTTCAGTAAGAGCAACAGTCTCAAATTCTCCCAATCTGCACTTCTTCAACAATATATCTTTCATAAATTTCACATAATCAGGTATTTGCTCCAAAGCTTCAACCAGCGGTATGTTAATATGAAGTTGTTTCAAAACCTCCAAAAATCTTTTGAACTGAATATCCTACTTAGAATTATGAAATCACTGAGGAAAAGGTAAAAGTGGTCGTCCTTCATATTGTTGATATTGTTTTGTCGTGGCATTCTTGTTGATAACATGATTTAAGTCTGCCACAACATTTTTCTGCTTACTGTTTTCAGATTCAGTATGTTTTTCAGATAACTTTGATATCTTTACCTAGTTGTTATTTGAGTTTTCCTCTTCTACCATGGCATATTGAGAAACGTCATCAAGCTGCGTTTCGCTTTTAAGAGTGATGGATGGCCTTGTATTGCTCTTTCCCTTGTGATCTTGAATTCTCAGTATGACTAGGTAATGCCCTTGTGATCTTGAATTTAAAGCATTCGCAATTTTCCCACTTGATTCTCAAGAGCTTGGAGAGACGCTCCCTGATTTTGAATTACAACATCATTCTTGGCCATATATTCTTTCAAGAAAGCTTCAATAGATGATGATGATGAAACTAATGCTTAACCTTGTTGGACATTTTGACTCGGCATAGGTTGACAATAACCAGTTGATGCATTGATGGCATTCTATCTTGCCGTATTGGTGAAATTCCCCACACCTTAATTATTCTAACTAAAGTTCAAATGTTGTTTTTACCCAAGATTATACGTGTTGGAATAGTGGTTATTATTTAGATTGAAATTACCCATGTAGCACACATATGCTAGATTTGATAGGCATTCATCAAACTCATGGTCTTCACCACAATAAACACAAGATACTTTGGCTAATTTTAATTGCTGGACTGCAGCGGGCTTTTTCATTATTTTAATCATATTAGCCAAAGAAGATACTTGGGCTATCAACGAAGTGATTGCATCTAGCTCCATAGTACCAGTAGCTCTCTTGCTTGTCCCAACTCTTGTGGTAGGATATTGATAATCATTGTTGGCGATCTTTTCCAAAATCTCATTTGCTTCATTATAAGATTTATCCAAAAAATTATCGTTGGCCGAAGCATCAACTACCATCCTCGTATGCGCATTCAGTCCATTATAGAATATCTCCATCTGAATCCAGTGTTCGAATCTATGCATTGGACATTTTCGAATTAAATCTTTAAATCATTCCCAAGCTTCATATAGTGTTTCATCCTCCAATTTTCGAAAAGATGTGATGTCATTTCTAAGGTTGACATTCATATTTGGGGGATTATACTGTAGCAAAAACAATTGGCAAAGATCATTCCATGATGCCACTGTTCCCGACGACAAAGCATTCAACCATGCTCTTGCACAATCTCTTAAAGAATATGGAAACAGTTTAAGTCACAGAGCATTTTTAGGCACAAGCTAGAAAAAATGATAAAATGCAGTCTTGGATCTTTAGTTGGCAGTCTACGGAATTGTCCTACTATTTGTAACATCTAAAACATTATCAGTTTCAGCTCAAACTAATGTGCCTGTATTTGTGATCTAACTATCCCTGGATTTAGGTCATCCAAAATTGGCATAACTTGCTCTCGAATTGGTCTATCTTTGTCATCTATCACCCTACGAACATAAAGATTAGTGCCCTAAGCATTCAAATTATCATTCATACCAGGTATCACCTTGTGAACAGAGGGATTAGCATCTTGACCATTCAAATTATCATTAGGACCAGGATCATTCTTGTTCCTAGCCATTTTTCGTAGTTCTTTCCTCCTTCTTTGTAAAGTCCTTTCAATCTTCAGGTCAAAATGATATTCTTTGTTAACAGGAATGTCTATTCTTATGCACTTATGGAAAACCTATGGAAATTAAATATAACTAAGTTAAATAAACCTAATGGAATTAAGTAAAATAACCAAACCAAATTACACCAAATTGCTGATCCCCATCAATGCTGACAAAAACTTGTCGCGTGTGAATATGATATGCCAATTGTGCAAGTATACACGTCAAATCAAGTAATAAAGTCATAAGTGAGATTGTCTCTACAAGGACCAAATTAGATATAGAAATGGTCAAGTTATGACAATGATTAATGTTATGATAAAATCAAATTAAGTACGTAGTGATAAATTAAAATAATAAGGATGAGTGCAAAATGTATACTGACTAATACTAGAAAATGCTAAGGCAAAGCAAGAATAAAAATGCACTTGCAATTACGAGAATGATTACATGAATAAAATGCGACCGAATAAATAAATAACTAAGAATGCTATGGAAAAGATGATGCGGCAATGGATTGAAGGTCCACGATGTTAATTTGGAAGGTTGGAACTACTAAGAATCTACCCTTACTTTCAATAATGCCTCAGAATAACTGTACTTAACCTACTACTCAGAAGAGACCTAGAGTGACCTGTTTCTTTCGATAGCAAGGTCTCAAGTTACCTGTCCTGTGTCAATAGGCCTTATTTCGTTACCCTACACTATTTTGTTTTCATTCCATATAATTGTTGTTGTATGTCTAGAGTCTACTACAAGTATATGTCGAGTACTTACTCATCATATCATTCAATTACGGTCTAATTAATCCAACCTTTTCAGAATTAGATTTAGCTTTATGGGCATAATGCACATTCATCTATGTTTAGAGAATATACGCATACACTTGGGATTTTTTTTGAATGAGGATTTTTTTTGAATGAAACAGTAAATTAAGTTGAATATATGCTTCAACGATTAAAAAAAAGTTTCCATCATGTACTCCTAACCCGATAAGTTTAGTTCATGGATCGACAATTAAAATTCAAGTTTGAAATAACACCCAACATCATTTTGATCAAATTAATTTATGGAGAAAAAAATAAGAAATAATGGAAGAACTTAGAAAGATGGTTGTCGCCAAATCAATTCGCAATCTAGCAGCACAGTGTCTTGTGATGGCTGAGAGGGACTGCCTTTGATCCCCCCATTTTGTCTCTACTCAGTCACTACCCTCAATTGTAACCTCTAGATCTCCACACTTAGGGCTTCCTCCCTTGGCTTTTTATTGGCTTTTTCTTCCTAAAATAGCTCCAATAGCCCACAATATCTTCTCTTCTTTTTTAGGAAGATTTTTCTAGTACAAGTAGAGTTTGGCTGAAATTGGTATGCGCTGAATGTTGACTCGGTCATCTTCCTAAATTGCCATGGAATACAAGATGGCAAACTATCCAACCTTTTGTCCTAGCAAACCTTCATTCCTTTATTTCTATAACACCCCTAACCTGTATCCGTCGCCGGATTTGGGTTAAAGGCATTACCGGACAAATTGAAATATTTAACATTCATTTCATAAAAATTTTAACATCAAAGTCCAAACATCAATATAGAGTCCCTTATATAGGTCATCGAGACCTTAAACATGCATTAGAAAGGGGTCGGGACTAAACCGAACACATACAAATTTTTTTCCAAAACTTATACATTTTCAAAGAAGTATAGGTTACACGCCCGTGTGAACAAGCCGTGTGCCTTACACGGTATTAGACACATCCGTATGTCTAGGCCGTGTCAAAATAGGGCATACATACTGACTTGCTCACATGGCCACAAGACACACCCATGTGCCTTGGCCGTACTCGAGCCTGACTTACAATTGTAAGGTACCTTAGAGGATACACGGTCGTGCAACACAGCCGTGTGTCGTACACAGCTGAGACACATGCCCGTGTCTCTGCCCGTGTGGACAAAAATAGGCCATTTGAAAGCCAATTTGCCACCCAAATTAGGTCAAACCTACAAGCACCAAACCAAGCATATATACCCAACAACTTCAACCAATTTCAGTACCAAATCACACATCATTCATGCCATAACATTATCAATCATTTACATACTCATAAACTCAACTTAATTGTGCCAAAACATAAGACCAAATCATATCGAACATATGGTTTCATAATCTCTAAACTCATGACCAAATCTCATACCAAAACTTACAAAACATACCATTTCTCTTAACTATTCATGAATACATCAAATAGATCATCTTGCATCATATTTCATATGCTGAAATCAATACATAAACACAACCATATCAAGCCATATCACATGGCTAAATATAAACATTACAAAACCTATCCAAAGAACTTCTAGCCTATGCATGCCATACTTTATCATATACAATTTCAAAAGGTACCAAAATGAGATTTGATAGTGTGATGACAATCCTTGATGATCCCCAAACTCACAACAGGTTTGATATCTATAAAACAATGCATACACACACAAAGTAAGCTTTCCAAAGCTTAGTAAGCTCATGTTAAATATCATCAGTAGCTTATAAAATAAAAAACATCAACACATAAACACTTATTAGTTCTCAATTCATCTATCAATTCTATGCCAACACAATTCATATGTTTATACCAATCCACGAACTTCATATACGTAATATCATCTACCATATAAGTATCGTACATACTTGAACCTTCCTGTACTTATTCATTTTCATTCTCACCTTTCGTCCAGATATTTTACGACTTTCTGAATATTATTCATGCTTTAAGCATCCGCACACTTAGTACTTTAAGGTTTAGCAGAAGCTAAAATGATTCCACACACTTAGTACTTTAAGGTTTAGCCGAAGCTAAAATGATTCCACACAATTAGTACTTTAAGGTTTAGCTGAAGCTAAAACAATTCCGCACACTTAGTGCCATCTCAATTAACTGAAGCTATCTTAGTATCGCACACTTAGTGCCTCATACAGCCAAAGCTATACCATTTCACACACTTGTGCTATTTATAGCCGAAGTTATTTTGAATCGCATACTTAGTGCTATTTATAGCCGAAGCTATTTTGAACCACACACTTAGTGCCAAATGCAGTTGATTTATCATCGTATTCAAACCATAATCAAATACATACACAATTTATGAATGATCAAAGCATCAAAAAAGAAATACTTGTAAAACCATGTATCACGTACGAACTTACCTCGTATTCGAAATTGCCGACTTGGATTGTCTACTCTATAACCTTCGACTTCCCTCGGTCTAAATCCGAACTCCTTTTTTCTTTATCTATATGTATTCAAATTTAACCATTTTAATCACCAAACCATTCAAATCAATCCATATACACATAATTAGGGCATTTTACAAATTTTCCCTCATATTTTCACATTTTGACATTTTAGTCCCTAATTCATAAAATCAAAAAATACATACAATTTCATTAGACATGTACATGGCCGAATATTCATAGCTCTCATACAAGTCCACACATTTCATTTATTTTACATTTTAATCCTTCAATTTAGAAATTTGATAATTTAGCCCATTTTACTCAAATTCATCAAAAATCCAAAGACAAAACATGTTAACCCAAAACATATCCTCCATTTATCAACAACTAACTTCACAAAACTCATATTTTCATCAATGGCACATTTTAAAATCATCAAAAAATTAGAAATTGAGACATGCTCTTGAAAGTATTCGAAGCAACGATTATTAAAACGTAGAAATTATCAAAGATCGATCAAAACACATACCTTAATCAAAGATTACAAGTGCCGAACCCTAAGCAAACTTTTCTCTTTTCTTTTCTTGTATTTTCGGCCAAGGATAAACATAAAATGATCCATTTTCATGCATTTATTTTATTATTATTAACATATTAATTAAATTCCCATTTTACCCTTTGTTATAAAACTATTAAAACATGAATATCAAGGTCATAAATGTCCATTAACCATATAAATGGCATATTAACCACATAAGGACCTCTCAAATAATAATCCAAATCAAATAGGCATTTTTAACAAATAGCAGACAACTTTTACATTTTACGCGATTAGGTCCTTTTATCAAATTAAGCACACAATTAATCAATTTCTCGTACGAAACTTTCACACATGCTAATACATATAACATAAGCACGAAAAATAATATTAAAATATTTTTCTAACTTGGATTTGTGGTCTCGAAACCACTATTTTGACTAGGGTTTAAACTAAACTATTACAATTTCCTTCTCCATATCCTGCACCTGTCGGACCACCAAACACAACCTTTCCACACGCAATTAAAAGTGTCTAACATGTAAAAATAGTCCAAGCTCCTAATGCAAATGATAAAAATACTAATAAAATGTCCTAAAATGCCACTAAGTGTACCTAAGTACAAACATTTAGCTAGGTCGAAAAGCATAAAATATAACTCTTTTCAAGAGTTATCATCAATTAATAAATTGTAAAATTAGAGTTAGCAATCTGGTGATAAAAACACAATATTTTTGAGTGGTGTGATGTAGAAATAATTTCTAAATGTAATATGATCCCTAATGCAATTTTAATCAAATGCAAAATATGAGATGAAATGTATGACATGAGTTTAGCAGCACAAACACAAAATTCAACAATCAATAACATGAATAGGCTAGGACAATTACATCATTCAACTTAATTTATTTTTCTCATGCTTAACAGTGTTTGGAAAATACTCCATGGCAACTCAATCCTTCATGGGCTTGAAACCAAATTAAGTCCTTTTAGAATCTTTTACTTAGTAAAACATGCATTTTATTGATCATATTAAACTAAGGGTTTCTTAGTATTAATGTGAAGTAATAGGGACTGGGTCGGTTTGAAACAATTTAATCACATAAACTGAAAAGCCATGCAAGGTATTAGAGTTCGGTCAAGTTATTATGAACCTTAATTTATTCTAGGTTAGACATAAATTAAGTATGCACATTTCAATTATTGTGTCTTGTAGCTTTCATCTAATTCAGATCACTCAACTAATTCTAATGTAACCAATCAGGTATGAATGATATACATACTTGAGTTTATTTGAAAACATGGCCGACTGAGGCACAAATATGATAAACATGATTTAAACAAATTTCATTGAATTAAAGTAATCGTTCTAGCTAAAAAGATTTAAGCTACCATTGTTGATGACAAGATAACAAAGCACAATGCAAACATGACTAAATTAAAATAAGAAAGTAAAGGAAGAATAAGCTCTGTTAAATCAGTAGTCTTGTGACTTTGATTGAAGATGTTCTCCTCCGATCCTTGTCTTGCTCCTTTGCCAATGGCTCTTCAAGGTGGTTGGTCAAGAGATGATCTTCTCAAGGTTTTGCTAGCTAAGGGAGAATGGAAATATAGGGTGTTATGTGTGGGAATGAAGAGAGGGAATAATGAGAGGAAGAATGCTTATGAAATGAGAGTTGAGAGAAATGAGTAAGTTATGTTGGATATAAGGAATGAGTGGGGTATTTATACTTGAAGTAGATGGTAGAGTTTACTAAAAATATGGGTTGAAATCCATTCATTTTCTCCATTGTTTGGCTGGCCACATTTTGTGGAACAAGGTGGATGGTGGTTCCTTTATTTGAGAATAGAATCATGCTAAATTTAGGCATGGGTTGGACGATTTCAAGGGCAATCTTTATGTGCTTATTTCCAATGATTCTCTAAATGTAGGGACGTCCAAATAATTGTCCAAAAAGTTTATTCTTGGCTACCCAATTACCTTTGCCAAATTTGGGCCTTTCTTTTCTTGGGTTGGATTTCATGACCCACTGAACTTGTCAGAATTGTCCATCATGTATCATCTTTTCTTTTTCTGGGTTAAAGTAACATCTTGATGACCCATTTAACATGGTTTTTCCATCCAACATAGGGGGAAAATAGCTCATGTTCATCCAACATTATAATAGGCTCTTTATCAAATCAACTTCATGGTCCCCTGCATAATAAAATATAAAAGATTAATAAATAACATGAAATAATATAATTTACGCACCAAAATAATACAATCAAGTTCATATTTGAATTTTTTATAAATTCATACCCATTATTAGAATACAAACAAAATTCATTTTATTAATTAAAAAATACTCAGGCTTAGTATTATTTTTAAGTAAAAAGGTGGTAAAAACTGCTAGAAAAAACCTATACAATTTTGAGTTTATATTCACTTACAAATATTAATGATACCAACATTGTGCTTCTTCCAATGATATGAAATCCTCAGAATATGACCCACTTTCGACCTATTCAAAAACTATGAATAAAAATGTTGCTTCTTCTTCTATCTATATGCTTGAGTCATTTAATTTATGGTATGGTAGGCTCAGGTATTTTAATTATGATCTTTACATAGATTAATTAATTTAGAGCACATTCCTTCATCTCACATTAATTATAAACATAAGTGTTTCACATTAATTATAAATATAAATGTGAAACTTGTGTTGAGGATAAAATTAACAAGGTCTTCATTTCAAACTATTGAAAAAATATAGAACCACTTGATCTAATACATAGTGATGTTTGTGACTTAAAGTTTGTTCAAACCAGAGGAGGGAATAAATATTTTATTACCTTCATTGATGATAACACAAAATATTTTTATGTATATTTGCTTGAGAGCAAAAATGAAGCTATAGAGAAATTTATTCTCTATAAACAGGAAGTTGAAACCCAACTTCATAAAAAGATTAATATGGTGAGAAGTGATCGTGGTGGTGAATATGATGAACCATTTGATGAATACTGTACACAACATAGTATTATTCATAAAGTGACACCACTATACTCTCCTCAATCAAATGGAGCAACTGAGCGAAAAAATTAGACTTTAAAGGAAATGATGAACACATTGCTAGAAAGTTCTAGGTTATCACAGAACATGTGGGGGGAAGCTATTCTATCAGTTAATTACCTTTTAAATAAGGTTCCCCACAAGAAAAGGGACAAGACACCATATGAGTTATGAAAAAGTAGAAAACCTTCTTACAAATACTTGAAAGTATAGGGATGTCTTGCAAAGGTAATGTAGCGTCTCGATTTAAGGCCTAGTCGAAACAGTGATCTTGGGACCACCAATATGAAGTTAGAAAAAATTATTTTATAATAATTACGAGGTTATAACATGATTATAATAGTGTATGGAAAATTTGGTGAGTTAATTTTGATGTTTGTGAGTTCGATTGCAAAAATGGATTAAATCGCATAAAAGGCAAAAGTTACATTTTAGTACCCAAATGTTCCAAATAGCTAGAGAATTAAATATTGGGACCTTTAAATGGAAATTAGACCCCTAAAAATAGGGTGGCTGGCCATAGGAGTCTTGTGTGGTCAAAATTTTAATTTTTGGTGGGATTAGGTGACCAATTTTGACTAGTATAGAAATTTAAAAAAAAAAAGGAAAAATGATATCACCCTATTTCCCACTTCTTCTTAGCCGAAAATATCAGCCATTTTTGGGGTTTTGAGCTTCAAAAAAAATTTCAGCAACTTGAAACACTCACAAGTAAGTAATCCTAATGGATTTTCTAAAATATTTTTGTACTTTTGAGACCCTTGAAACATGAGCTTTCGAATGAGGGTGTTATCTTGCAAAATGATCGAGAGTTTAGGATTTTACCATGAAAGGATTTGTGTGGTTTGTTGAGTTTTTATGGAAGAATATGAGTCCTAGAAGAGTTCTAAACATCTTTTTGTGAAATGTATTAGCATGAAAACACCTAAAGGAGTTATTATGCATAAGTTGTAAAATAGTTGATGAATATGTGAAATAGTGAGAATTTGAAGCTGTTATAAGAGTAAAAAGGGTTCGACTAGGCTTGAGATACGAAGAAATTCAATAAAAATCGAATTTCAAGCATAGGGGAAAAATGGTCATTTTGCCAAGGTCTAAGGGAAAAATGGTCATTTTACCTATGAAGTGAATTTTAGATTGCCTAATTGTGCTTAATGACTAAATGAGTGCATTTTTCTATTATAGATAAATATTTACCGAATCCGAACCTAGACTAGGGGAAAGCCAAGCAAATCGACTAAACCGACTAGTCGAGTACATTTTGTAATCCGAGGTAAGTTGTATGTAAATAATATAATTACATTGCTAATACATGTATTCAAATTGTAATTGAATTGATAAAGCATGGATTGCTAGATTGTGAATGGAGAATGCATAGTAATAATTGAGATAGTAGAAAGATCCCATTAGAACCCTCGGAACACACCGGATATTCGTGCCTTAACAATCAGATTATTTGTGTGCCAATGTAACACATTTCTGGGACATGCATCGGCCACATTGTGAGGGCCAGCGTAAGACCATGTCAAGGACATGGCATATGCTGAGAGTTGTGCCAGTGTAAGACATGTCTGGGACATGCATCAGCTAAGAGTTATGCCAGTGTAAGATATGTCTGGGACATGCATCAGCACGTACGAGAGCTAGTGTAAGACCATGTCTGGGACATGGCATCGGCCTCGAAGATGATAGCTAGTGTAAGGCCATGTCTGGGACATGGCATCGGTGACTTATCACATGTTGGAGGCTTATAGAATATGCGGTAGTGTTCTGGAAGGTTTAAACCTAAAGGTTACGAAAGTGATTTAATAAAGAAAGTATAATAATGTTGTGAGTGGTACAGATACCTATTTGGTATGTATGAGTAATGGGCTCAAATTAGAAAATGTGACTTGAGTAGACGGTAATGAGTAAGTCAAGTTTATGCTTACCTTTGAGCTATGAGAATGATGACTAATGGTGAAATTGTTGTTGTATATTTGTTTATATGCAACTTATTAAGCATTATGCTTACTCTCTTTCATTTCTCTTTTCTTTTAGTGCCGCTTAGTTAGCTCAAGGATCCCTTGAAGTCAGAGATATCGATCACACTATCAATCGAAGCACTTGGTATAGTATAAATCTTCTTTTGAGTATGACATGTATAAGGCTAGACTAGGATGTTTGATTTGATAAGAAATTGGTTATGTATTTTGGCTTAAGCCAAAAGCCCTTTATTTTGTATCAAGCCTAGAATAATGGCTATTATTCATTTTGGTAAATACATATAATGTTCTTTCTATGGATGAATTGATGTCTATTGTGGTGAAATTAGTATATTGAAATGATCTTGTGTAGGTTGTGTAAAATGGGTGACAAAATGGCCTCCTTTTGTCAACACGGACAAGGCACACGGGCATGTGTTTAGGCCGTATGTGTCACACGGCTCACTCCCATGGGTATGTATTATGGCCATGCGTCCCCAGCACTCAAAATTTTAAGTCAGTTTAGTACACGGGTAGGACACACGGGCGTGTGTCATGACCGTGTGTTAAAGTCAGTGTTGTAGACGGGTAGGCCACACGAGCGTGTGTCATGGCAGTGTTTTAAAGTTAGTGTTGCACACGGGCTAAGGGCACGAGCGTGTCCCAAGCCACGTGGGCATGTGTGACCACACGGTCTATACCCACATGGGCGTATGGAGCCTTAAAGCATGAATTTTTCAAGTTTTTCTTAAGTTCTCGGTTTAGTCCCGAACCGTCTCTAATGTATGTTTTGGGCCTCGTGAGCCTATTTAAGGGACAAAATGCATATAAACGAGAAGCTTTAAGTTAAAAGAAATTTTATGGTCCGATTTTATATGCGTATGCTTGAGTTAAGTCTGGTAGCACCTTGAACCCTGTCTCGATGCCGGATACGGGCGATGGGTGTTACATTTATTGGTATCAAACCATGGTTTAGTCGGTTCTAGGACTAATCTAGCTAGATTACGAGTCTAGCTATACATGCCATAAATATGTATTGATAGTGTGATGATTCCTGACAATTATAAATTGTGTTTTTATATAGTAATCGACCTTGATAAAACCATGGCAGATGACGTGGAAAGTAATGCACCGACTCCCACAGAAGGGACTGTGCCAGTAGAGAGTGAGCCCATGAGTATGGACCAAGGCGGAGGGGCTAGGGAAGCCTACCTCCAAATGATGGATACTTGGTATACGGAGTTTGTTCGTGCGAACCCGAACACTCCACCTCCCCCACCTCCTCCGATTCCTTAGTATGCCCCGGTGGCTCCGCAAGGTGCGAACATGTCCAGAAGAAAGAAGCCTCCAGTAGACAAGATCCGAAAATAAGGGGCCGAGGAATTTCAGGCTAGTATAGATGATGACCCGGAGAGAGCGGAGTTTTGGCTAGAAAATACCATGAGGGTATTCGATGAACTGTCATGCACGCTTGAAGAGTACGTGAAGTGTGCCGTGTCACTTCTACGAGACTCAACTTATTAGTGGTAGAATACTCTCGGGTCTGTGGTACCGAGAGAAAGAGTAACTTCATAATTTTTCCAAGAGGAGTTCAGAAATAAGTATATTAGCCAGAGGTTCATGGACCAGAAATGGAAGAAATTTCTAGAGTTGAAACAGGGTAATCAGACTGTGACGGAATATGAGCGTGAGTTCGTAAAACTTAGTAAGTACGCCCGGGAATGCGTATCCACTGAAGCTACCATGTGTAAGAGGTTTGAGGATAGCCTTAATGAAGATATCCGAGTGTTTGTGGGCATCCTAGAATTAAGAGAATTTGTGGTGCTCGTTGAGAGAGCGTGTAAAACGGAAGAGCTGGTAAAAGAGAAGAGGAAAGCAGTCATTGAGTCGCGAGATTTAAGGAAGAGACAGATGGGGCAATCACATCAGTCCTCATCCAAGAGACCAAAAGAGTTCACTACCAGATTAAATATTTTAGTGGGGTTTCCAAGTAGAAACAAGAACAAGCAGAACATGGCATCGAGAGCGGAGGCCACTTCTGTCGCGAGTGTCGGTAGCGCTGGACAATTAGACCATTGTGTCCACAGTGAAGTAGACGCCATTTCGGCGAGTGCAGAGTGAATGAAAGAGGTTGCTTCAGGTGTGGATCATTAGACCACTTCATCCGAGATTGCCCCGAAATCGATAGTAAGGAAGAAAAGCAAGATGTGAGGGCGAGTAGTGCTCATTTGAGGGGCAGACCACAAAAGAACCCGAGTAGTGGAGTTAGTAGCAGAGGTGCGATTAGAGATGCTGAGGCGAGGTCTGAGGGTAAAGCACGGGTAACTATTTTATTCACGATATATCTGTTGTTGCTTTGATTGATCCGGGGTCTACCCACTCTTATATTTGTATGAATTTGATACCCTGCATAAATATGATAGTAGAGTCCACTGAGTTTGTGATAAAAGTATCCAACCTTTTAGGCAGACATGTGCTAGTTGACCAAGTAAGTAGGAATTGTCCTTTAACAATTAGAGGTCATTATTTTCCGGCTAATTTAATGTTATTGTCGTTCAATGAGTTTGATGTAATCCTCGGGATGGATTGGCTGACTTCTCATAGTGTTGTAGTGGACTGTGGGAAGAAAATTATTGAGTTAAAGTGTGAAGATGGGAATATTCTTCGGGTTGGACCAGGTGACTTGGATAAATCGTCTATGGTAATATCGTCTTTGATCACTGAAAAATATTTGAGAAAAGGGTATGAGGCTTATCTAGCTTTTATGCTGAATACTCAAATGTCCGAATCGAAGATTAAATTAGTACCGGTGGTTTGTGAGTTTACAGATGTTTTTTCGAAAGAGTTGTCCGGATTACCTCCAAAGAGAGAGGTTGAGTTTGGTATTGAGTTAGTTCCTGGTACGATGCCAATCTCGATTGCACCGTATAGAATGGCCCCCACCGAATTGAAAGAGTTGAAAGTACTATTGCAAGAATTAACAGATAAGGGTTTTGCTAGACCGTGTTATTCACCATAGGGTGCTCTAGTACTTTTTGTGAAAAAGAAAGATGGGTCGATGAGGTTATGTATAGACTATAGACAGGTTAACAAAGTGACAGTGAAGAACAAGTATCCCTTACCAAGGATCGATGATCTCTTCGATCAATTGAGAGGAGCCATTGTATTCTCTAAGATAAAGTTAAGGTCGGGTTACTACCAGTTAAGAGTCAAGGAACAAGATGTACCGAAGACTACTTTTCGGATGAGATATGGGCATTACGAGTTTCTTGTTATGCCTTTTGGATTAACAAATGCCCTAGCGATATTTGTGGATTTGATGAACCGCATCTTCTGACCGTACTTGGATAGGTTCGTCATCATTTTTATCATGACATATTGATTTATTCGCATGATGAGAATGAGCACGTGGAGCATTTGAGAACCGTGTTACAGACCTTAAGGGATAAACAACTTTATGCCAAGTTTAGTAAAAGCGAGTTTTGGCTCAACGAGGTCAAATTTCTAAGACACATTGTGTCGAGTGATGGAATCAGAGTTGACCCAAGTAAAATCTCAGCTATTGTGGAATGAAAATCGCCGAGGAATGTAACATAAGTTCATAGTTTTCTGGGGCTAGCAGGATACTATAGATGATTTGTAAATGGATTTTCCATCAAAGCTACACCGATAACAAGGCTACTGCAGAAAGATGTCAAGTTTGAATAGACAGAAAAGTGCTAACAGAGTTTCGAGAAATTAAAGGCTTTGTTGACCAAAGCCCTAATGTTAGTGCAACTAGAGTTGGGTAAGGAATTTGTGATTTTTAGCGATGCCTCCTTAAATGGTTTGGGATGTATGCTCATGTAAGAAGGCAAGGTTATAGCCTATGCCTCGAGACAGCTAAAACCACACAAGAGAAATTATCTGACCCATGATTTGGAGTTAGCGGCCGCAGTATTCGTGCTGAAGATTTGGAGACACCATTTTTATGGAGAGAAATGTCGATTATTCACTGACCACAAGAGCTAAAAGTATTTGATGACTAAAAAAGAGTTGAATTTGAGACAACGCCGATGGTTAGAGCTATTAAAGGACTATGAATTGATTATCAACTACCATCCGGGAAAGGCGAATGTAGTCGCTGACACCTTGAGTAGGAAGTTGTTGTTTGCTTTGAGAGTCTTGAACACTCAGTTGACTATATCTAATGATGGTTTTATCCTAGCAGAGTTGAGAGTCAGACTAACTTTTCTTCATGAAATCCGTGAAGCTCAAAAAGGTGATGAGAAATTGCAAGCCAAGAGAACTCAGTGTGAGTCAGAAATTGAATCAGATTTTCATATTAATACCGATGGATGTATAATGTTCAAAGACAGAATTTGTGTAACCAAGAACGATGAGCTTATTCAGAAGATTCTGAGAGAGGCTCATGGTGGTTGTTTATCCATCCATCTGGGTAGTGTAAAAATGTACAATAACCTCAAGAAAATGTATTGGTGGTCAGGTATGAAAAGAGACATCTCAGAGTTTGTTTCCAAGTGTCTAGTATGTCAACAAGTAAAGGTTGAACATCAAGTACCTTCAGTTTTACTTCAGCCTATTATGATTTCCTAGTGGAAATGGTATCGTATCACTATGGACTTCGTGACCAGTTTACCACTAACCCCGAAAAAGAAAGATGCAGCATGGGTTATTGTCGATAGACTAACCAAGTCAGCACACTTCATACCAGTGCGTACTGACTACTCCCTTGAAAAATTGGCTAACTTGTATGTTTCTGAGATTGTGAGGCTTCGTGGTGTGCCATTATCAATTGTTTTAGATTGAGACCCGAGATTCACCTCGAGGTTTTAGAAGAAGTTGTAAGAGGCTTTAGGAACCAAGTTGAGTTTCAGCACGACTTTTCATCCACAAACTGACAGACAGTTGGAAAGAATAATACAGATCTTAGAAGACATGTTGAGATGTTGCGTTCTCAAGTTTCAAGGTAGCTGGGAAAAATACTTGTCATTGGTTGAATTTGCCTACAACAATAGCTATTAGTCGAGTCTGAATATGGCGCCTCTTGTATGGGCGAAAGTGTCGAACGCGCTTATACTGGATTGAGTTAAGAGAGAATTAGATTCACGGGGTCAATTTGGTCAAAGAGGCTGAGGAGAAAGTTAAAGTGATTCACGACTGCCTGAAAGCCGCCTCGGATAGACAAAATCCTACGCAGATTTGAGATGAAAGAAAATTGAGTTTGAAGTCAGTGATAAAGTATTTTTGAAAGTTTCTCCTTGAAGAAAAGTCCTCAGGTTTGGAAAAAGAGGCAAGTTGAGTCCTCCTGTTGCTTACCGATAGAATTTGCCATCGGAGTTAGAAAAGATACACAATGTGTTTCATGTGTCCATGTTACGCCGGTACAGATCAGACTCTTCGCATGTAATTACGCCAATTGAGGTTGAGATTCTTCTGGATATGACTTATGGTGAGAAGCCGGTCAAGATCTTAGCTTAAGAGGTCAAACAGTTAAGAAATAAGAATATACCCCTAGTGAAGGTATTGTGGCAAAGACATGGAGTCGAGGAAGCCACATAGGAACCCGAAGTGCCTCTGAGAGAACAATATCCGAACATATTCACTGGTAAGATTTTGGAGGACGAAAATCCTTAAGGGGAAGAAATGTAGCATCCCGATTTAGGGCCTAGTCAGAACAGTGATCTTGGGACCACAAATTCGAAGTTAAAAAAAATATTTTATAATAATTACGAGGTTATAACATGATTATAATAGTGTATGGAAAAATTGGTGTGTTAATTTTGATGTTTGTGAGCTTGATTGCGAAAATGGACTAAATCGCATAAAAGGCAAAAGTTACATTTTAGAACCCAAATGTGCCAAATAGCTAGAGAATTAAATATTGGGACCTTTAAATGGCAATTAGACCCCTAAAATAGGGTGGCCGGCCATAGGAGTCTTGTGTGGTCAAAATTTTAATTTTTGGTGGGATTAGGTGACCAATTTTGACTACTATAGAAATAAAAAAAAAGGAAAAATGATATCACCCTATTTCCCATTTCTTCTTAGCCGAAAATATCAGCCATTGTTGGGGTTTTGAGCTTAAAAAAAAAATTGCAGCAACTTGAAACACTCACAAGTAAGTAATCCTAATGGTTTTTCTAAAATATTTTTGTACTTTTGAGACCCTTGAAACATGAGCTTTCAAATGAGGGTGCTATCTTGCAAAATGATCGAGAGTTTAGGATTTTACCATGAAAGGATTTGTGTGTTTTGTTGAGTTTTTATGGAAGAATATGAGTGCTAGAAGAGTTCTAAACATCTTTTGTGAAATGTGCTAGCATGAAAACACCTAAAGGGGTTATTATGCATAAGTTGTAAAATAGTTGATGAATATGTGAAATAGTGAGAATTTGAAGCTATTATAAGAGTAACAAGGGTTTGACTAGGCTTGAGATACGAAGAAATTCAATAAAAATCAAATTTCGAGCATAGGACCAAAATGGTCATTTTGCCAAGGTCTAAGGGCAAAATGGTCATTTTACTTATGAAGTGAATTTTAGATTGCCTAATTGTGCGTAATGACTAAATGAGTGCATTTTGTTATTATAGATAAATATTTACCGAATCCGGACCTAGACTAGGGGAAAGCCAAGCAAATCGACTAAACCGACTAGTCGAGTACATTTTGTAATCCGAGGTAAGTTGTATATAAATAATATAACTACATTGCTAATACATGTATTCAAATTGTAATTGAATTGATAAAGCATGGATTCTTAGATTGTGAATTGAGAATGCATAGTAATAATTGAGATAGTAGAAAGATCCCATTGGAACCCTAGGAACACACCGTATATTTGTGCCCTAACAATTAGATTATTTGTGTGCCAATGTAAGACATGTCTGGGACATGCATCGGCCACATTGTGAGAGCCAGTGTAAGACCATGTCTAGGACCTGGCATTGGCTGAGAGTTGTGCCAGTGTAAGATATGTCTGGGACATGCATCAGAACGTATATACGAGAGCTAGTGTAATACCATGTCTGGGACATGACATCGGCCTCGAAGATGATAGCTACTGTAAGACCATGTCTGAGACATGGCATCGGTGACTTATCACATGTTGGAGGCTTATAGAATATCCGGTAGTATTCTGAAAGGTTTAACCCTAAAGGTTGTGAAAGTGATTTAATAAAGAAAGTATAATAATGTTGTGAGTGGTACAGATACCTATTTGGTATGTATGAGTAATGGGCTCAAATTAGAAAATGTGACTTGAGTAGAGGTAATGAGTAAGTCAAGTTTATGCTTACCTTTAAGCTATGAGAATGATGACTAATGGTGAAATTGTTGTTGTATATTTGTTTATATACAACTTATTAAGTTTTACGCTTACTCTCTTTCCTTTCTCTTTTCTTTCAGTGCCGCTTAGTTAGCTCAAGGATCCCTTGAAGTCAGAGATATCGATCACACTATCAATCGAAGCACTTGGTATAGTATAAATCTTCTTTTGAGTATGGCATGTATAAGGCTAGACTAGGATGTTTGATTTGATGAGAAATTGGTTATGTATTGTGGCTTAAGCCAAAAGCCCTTCATTTTGTATCAAGCCTGGAATAATGGCTATTATTCATTTTGGTAAATGTATATAATGTTCTTTCTATGGATGAATTGATGTCCATTGTGGTGAAATTAGTATATTGAAATGATCTTGTGTAGGTTGTGTAAAATGGGTGACAAAATGGCCTCCTTTTGTCAACATGGGCAAGGCATACGGGCTTGTGTCTAGGCCGTGTGTGTCACATGGCTCACTCCCATGGGTGTGTGCTATGGCTGTATGTCCCATGCACTTAAAATTTTAAGTCAGTTTAGTACACGGGTAGGACACACAGACGTGTGTCATGACCATGTCTTAAAGTTAGTGTTGTACACGAGCAGGCCACACGGGCATGTGTCATGGCCATGTTTTAAAGTCAGTGTTGCACATGGGCTAAGGGCATGGGCGTGTCCCAAGCCACGCGGGCATGTGTGACCACACGGTCTATACCCACATGGGCGTGTGGAGCCTTAAAGCATGAATTTTCCAAGTTTTTCTTAAGTTCTCGGTTTAGTCCCGAACCGTCTCTAATGTATGTTTTGGGCCTCGTGAGCCTGTTTAAGGGACAAAATGCATATGAACGAGAAGCTTTAAGTTAAAAGAAATTTTATGGCCCGGTTTTATATGCGTATGCTTGAGTTAAGTTTGGTAGTACCTTGAACCCTGTCCCGGCATCCAATACGGGCGAGGGGTGTTACATTTATTGGTATCAAACCATGTTTTAGTCGGTTCTAGGACTAATCTAGCTAGATTACGAGTCTAGCTATACATGCCATAAATATGTAATGATAGTGTGATGATTCTTGGCAATTATAAATTGTGTTTTTATATAGTAATGGACCTTGAGAGAACCACGGCAGATGATGTGGAAAGTAATGCGCTGGCTCCTATAGAAGGGACCGCGCCAGTAGAGAGTGAGCTCATGAGTATGGACCAAGGTGGAGGGGCTAGGGAAGCCTACCTCCGAATGATGGATGCTTGGTATACGGAGTTTGTTCGTGCGAACTCGAACACTCCACCTCCCCCACCTCCTTCGATTCCTCAGTATGCCCCAGTGGCTCCGCAAGGTGCAGACATGTCCAGAAGAGAGAAGCCTCCAGTAGACAAGATCCAAAAATAAGGGGCCGATAAATTTCGGGCTAGTATAGATGATGACCCAGAGAGAGCAGAGTTTTTGCTAGAAAATACCATGAGGGTATTCGATGAACTACCATGCACGCCTGAAGAGTGCGTGAAGTATGCCGTGTAACTTCTACGAGAATCAACGTTTCAGTGGTGGAATACTCTCGTGTCTGTGGTACCGAGAGAAAGAGTAACTTGGGAATATTTCTAAGAGGAGTTCAGAAAGAAGTATATTAGCCAGAGGTTCATGGACCAGAAATGGAAGGAATTTCTAGAGTTGAAACAGGGTAATAAGACTGTGACAGAATATGAGCGTGAGTTTGTGAAACTCAACAAGTACGCGCGGGAATGTGTATCCACTGAAGCTACCATGTGTAAGAGGTTTGAGGTTGGCCTCAATGAAGATATCCGAGTGTTTGTGGGCATCCTGGAATTAAGAGAATTTGTGGTGCTCGTTGAGAGAGCGTGTAAAGTGGAAGAGCTGGTAAAAGAGAGGAGGAAAATAGTCATTGAGTCATGAGATTTAAGGAAGAGACAGATGGGGCAATCACACCAGTCCTCATCCAAGAGACCAAAATAGTTCACTACCAGATCAAATATTTCAGTGGGGTTTCCAAGTCGAAACAAGAACAAGCAGAACATGGCATCGAGAGCTGAGGCCACTTCTGTCGCGGGTGTTAGTAGCGCTGGCCAATTAGACCAGAGTGTCCACAGTGCGGTAGACGCCATTTCAGCGAGTGGAGAGTGAATGAAAAAGGTTGCTTCAGGTATGGATCATTAGACCACTTCATCCGAGATTGCCCTAAAATTGATAGTAAGGAGAAAAAGCAAGATGTGAGGGCGAGTAGTGCTCCTTTGAGGGGTAGACCATAAAAGAACCCGGGTAGTGGAGCTAGCAGCAGAGGTGCGACTGGAGATGCTGAGGCTAGGTCCGAGGGCAAAGCGCTTGCGAAGACTTATGCTATCCATGCCCATGAAGAGGCAGAGTCTCCCGATGTGATCACGGGTACCTATTCTATTCACGATATATCTGTTGTTGCTTTGATTCATATGGGGTCTACCCACTCTTATATTTGTATGGATTTGATACCCCGCATAAATATGATAGTAGATTCCACTGAGTTTGTGATAAAAGTACCTAACCCTTTAGGCAGACATGTGCTAGTTGACCAAGTATGTAGGAATTATCCTTTGACAATTAGAGGTCATTGTTTTCCGACTAATTTAATGTTATTGCCGTTGGATGAGTTTGATGTAATCCTCGGGATGGATTGACTGACTTCTCATAGTGTTGTAGTGGACTGTGGGAAGAAAATTATTGAGTTAAAGTGTGAAGATGGGAATATTCTTCGGGTTGGACCAAGTGACCTGGATAAATCGCTTGTGGTAATATCGTCTTTGAGCACTGAAAAATATTTGGGAAAAGGGTATGAGGCTTATCTAGCTTTTATGCTGAATACTCAAGTGTCCGAATCGAAGATTGAATCAGTACCGGTGGTTTATGAGTTTACAGATGTTTTTCTGGAAGTGTTGCCCGGATTACTTTAGAGACTATAGATGAAAATAGTCAAGACAATGTTGAAACTAAGATAGAGCCAAGAAGGTGTAAACGAGCAAGGGTGGAAAAATATTTTGAATCGAATTTTCTAACCTTTATGCTAGAGGCCGAACCTCAAACCTATGATGATGCTATACGGTCATTTAAAAGTATTTCATGGAAATACGTTATTAAAAGTGAAATTGACTTCATCATGCAAAATCATATATGGGAATTAGTAGATCTTCCTTGTAACACCCCAAACCCGACCCAAAAGTTAGGCTCTAATCTGGCGTGTGACATTGAAGTGTTTTTCAAAAACCATATTTTCATTAAAAACCCTTCTTATTTAAAACGTCGTACATTGAAAACTTCTTAATTTTATTTCCAAAATTCTTTTTTTACTTTGCGGAAGCTAATTCTAAAAGTAACCAATTTACGAAAACATGATGTTTAAAAGTTAAGTTACGAAAACGTAGTATTTTGAAAACAGTTGTTGTTTTGGAAAACCATGTCCTACTTCTAACAGATATTAGACATACTAAATAAAATTTCCAAATAAAAGGTTAAGGAAATAAAGAGGCCTTATTACAACCCAAATCAAAACCAAAGTGCTTAACTAAATAAACGAAATAGAAAAACATGTGCAGTTGTGTGGTCGTCTCTGAGTCCCTCTACGACACCGATTCACCTAACGCTAGGGATTACCTACACAGTTAATAAACGGGGTGAGTTTACGAAAATTCAGTGTGTAATCTATTTACTTAGAGTAACAATCAGTATACAGAAACAAAAACAAAAACAGTCTGGGCCAGAGCCCGTTAATAGAAACAGTATAGTCTAGTTCAGAGCATACGTGGGCCAAAGCCTATCACAATATCATTTGGGTCACAACCCATAACAGAATCAATTGGGCCCAGCCCTAACCAATAACAGAACAGAATGTGTGAATGCATGGATACATGCTATCCCATCCCAATAATCCAACAGGCCAAAGTCCAGGTTCCTTTAAAAGAAAAACCAAAATAAATTGTAAGAGCCAAGACTTGAACCCAGGCTCCCTTTCAACCTTAATCACGCCACTGCCACTGGGCCACATGCTTCCTTGTGTCATTTATTTAACACAATAACTTAAAAGGCCATTATCCAAGCATCCAGGGTTTTATCCACTTAATACCAAAATTTTTGCTAAACCCAGGTTTGAACCCAAGATTTCTCCAACACTTCTCAGGGCCATTAACCACCAAGGTAGACATTTAATTGTGTCATTTCCTTGCACAATTAAATTATTATATACCACCTCTTTACGGACCCATACTCAAGGCCCAAATTCGGGGAGTTACAATTCTACCCCCTTAAAGAAATTTCGTCCTCGAAATTTCCAACTATCTGAACAAGTGCTTAGCTCAACCTACACCACTACGCTTCCGCTACGCACTCTAGTTCCAGACTACATTAATACACTTTTAACTTAATCTCAAAACCTCTCACACCCAACCAAACATCTAACCGCAGAAGGAAACAGATATTTACCACACATGCATACAATTTCTACATTCAAACATCACATCCAAACAAAACACACTTGACTTAAAAGGAACTGTGCAATCCCGAACCCGATGCTCCTTAGACCCGTATTTGAGACAAGCTCCTGACTTCCTCCAGCATTCGCTCGGATGGCACCTTTTGCAATGCTCGCAAGCCAGAAAGTTCGGATGCATCTTAACGCGTTTCACAGAACGGGGCTCCTACTTTAGATGACTGTGATCCCTCTTCCTGCTGTGCTCCAAGTGCCTAGCCTGAAGTGTTTCACCATATGCCTTAACTCTTGCCTCGAATGTTTCTTCCAGTACTTCCCTTACCAACCGGGTTAGTGCCTCCGTACCAAGCTCCGGGTTATTGTTACCCGAAGTTGGCGAACTTACCTTGACTACAGTTTCCTAAACCATCTCATGTTCCAGGGAGGTGAGCAACTCCTCGCGACCTTGCTTACCTTCAGAATCCATCACAGTCCTGTTGCTAACTTAAAAAAATCTGATTTCCAGAACATACACTGAATAAATACAAAATCTAACTTTAAGTACAGTCTAACAGAAAACTTACGAATTCGGCGTCGGAGACTTGGTAACCACACTTTCAGGAAAATATTCAGAAAAACATTTCAAATACTTTAAATCTTTTCAAACCCTTTTGAAACAATTATTTTAGAAATCCAATTTTAGAACCCATTCCACAGTCGAGTTTTGTAAATTGGCTCTGATACCACTAAATGTAACACCCCAAACTCGGGCCAAAAGTTACACCTGATTCTGACGTGTCACATTGAAGTATTTTTTGAAAACCATGTTTTTATTAAAAATCCTTCTTATTTAAAACGTTGTACATTGAAAACTTCTTAATTTTATTTCCAAAATTCTTTTTTTACTTTGCGGAAGCTAATTCTAAAAATAACCGATTTAAGAAAACGTGATGTTTAAAAGTTAAGTTGCGAAAACATAGTGTTTTAAAAACAGTTGTTGTTTTGGAAAACTGTGTCCTACTTCTAACAGATATTAGACATACTAAATAAACTTTCCAAATAAAAGGTTAAGGAAATAAAGAGGCCTTATTACAACCCAAATCAAAATCAAAGTACTTAACTAAATAAACGAAATAGAAAAACATGTACAGTTGTGTGGTCGTCTCCGAGTCCCTCTACGACACCGATCCACCTAACGCTGAGGATTACCTGCACAGTTAATAAACGGGGTGAGTTTATGAAAACTCAATGTGTAATCCCCTTACTTAGAGTAATGATCATTATCTGTAAAACAAAAGCAGAAACATTTTGGGCGAGCTCGTTAACAATGAATAAGATGCGGTCCAATTCAGAGCATACGTGGGCCAAAGCCTATCGCAATATCATTTGGGTCAAAGCCCATAACAGAATCAATTAGGCCCAGCCCAAACCAATAACAGAACAGAATGTGTGAACGCATGGATGCATGTTATCCCATCCCAGTAATCCAACCGTTACACATCAACTCCGTCCCTCGGTACACATCACATGGGGATATAAATATCGACCCACCCAACCAATACACATCAATGGTAGCTCGATTGCGATACTACCTTCATTACAACAAAGCTGCTAATCATATATTGGGCTTAAAAAGCCTTCAATAGCGGTAATATAATTGGCACAAAGCCATCGGTAACTGTATTATGTTTGGCACATAGCCATCAGCGACGGTAATATAATTGGCACACAGCCTTGGGTAAATATGATCCACACAGAGTCATCCATAAGTATGTTAGGCACATAGCCACAGGTAAATACGTTTGGCACAAAGCCATAGTCAAGATAGCACAGAGCCAGTTTTAGGTTGGCACAAAGCCACAATCAGATTACGAAGCACTAAGCCGTCGTCAATAATCATATATTGGCACATAGCCTTAGGCAAATACGTTTGGCACATAGCCATAATCAAGTTGGCACAGAGCCATATGTAGGTTGGCGCAAAGCCATAATCAGAATAATTGGCTTTAAGCCATCGGTAGCTGTATCATGTTAGGCACATAGCCATCTGCGATGGTAATACAATCGGTACATAGCCTCGGGTAAATATGATCGACACAAAGTTGTCAATAATCATATATTGGGCTTAAAAGCCACCGATGGATCCACGGTTGTCAAGCAACCATGCGATCCTTAATCGGTGGATCCACAATCGTCAAGCAACCATGCGATCCTCAATTTCTTCCTCCGTTTCATAATTCCAACCCCATGCAATATGTTGTGTATGTCATGCTCAATCATCACACGTGTATGCAAAATGGCCATGCTCAGTAACAATCATTTAAACATATATTAAAAGCATATCAGTCGCATAACCACCGTCAAGTCAGTTAAATCACGATAGTACAATCACAGTCAAATCAGTCAAATTCATAGTCCAAGTCAGTCATTTACCCACAAGGGCAAAATAGTTATTTTACCCTACAGGGGTATTTCAGTACTTTTACACTATAAGGGAATTCGATAATTTTACAAATCAGGGTTATTCTGATAATTTTACAAATCAGGGTTATTCTGATAATTTTACAAATCAAGGGTATTTTGATAATTTTACAAAATGAGGGTATTTTGGTAATTTTACAAATCGGGGGTATTTTGGTAATTTTACAAATTAGGGGTATTTTGGTAATTTTACAAACCGGGAATATTTTGGTAATTTTACAAACTAGGGGTATTTCGATAATTTTACAAACTGGGGATATTTCAGTAATTTTACAAACTGGGGGTATTTCAGTAATTTTACAAATTGAGGGTATTTTGGTAATTTTACAAATTGAGGGTATTTCGATAACTTTACAAACTGGGGGTATTTCGATAATTTTACAACCCGAGGGTATTTCAGTAATTTTACAAATTAGGGTATTTCAATAATTTTACAAATTAGGGGTACTTCGGTAACTTTACAAATCGAGGGTATTTCGATAATTTTACAAATTGAGGGTATTTTGGTAATTTTACATATCGAGGGTATTTCAGTAACTTTACAAACTCGGGGTATTTCAGTAATTTTACAAATCGAGTGTATTTCAGTAATTTTACAAATCAAGGGTATTTCGGTAATTTTACAAATCACGGGTACTTCGGTAACTTTACAAATTGAGGATACTTTGGTAATTTTACAAATCGAGGGTATTTCGGTAATTTTACAAATTAGGGGTATTTCGGTAACTTTACAAACTGGGGGTATTTCAGTAACTTTACAAACTGGGGGTATTTCGGTAACTTTACAAACCGAGGAGAATTTCGGTAACTTTATAAACTAAGGGTATTTTGGTAATTTACAAATCGGGGTCTTAACCACCCAACCGTGGGTCCATCGTCACCTCGAGCGACTTAAGTAACCTAAACAGACCTAACAGTGCAAATGAGCCTAAGGCCCATTACTTAGCCCAAGTGGGCCCACACGCTCGTGTAGCCCATTTAGCCCAAATTTAGTTACGGCTATGTGGCCCAACTACTTCCCACCTAACAGTTAGATTTACACAAGCGGGCCCGCAGGCCCATTAGGCTCATTCAGCCCATCAAGGCCCAGAACAACCCCAGCACACGAGAACGCTTGTGGCGACTTCTACAGTCCATCCCCCTTAATCTGTGGGCTCGATTTACCACACGAGCAATCGCACGCTCGTGAAGCTTCAAATGCTGAAGTTTTGGCTTTTTTGCTTTTGCCAACTTCTAACAAAGAAGGGCATGAATACACACCTGTTTATGAGAATGCGCCGAAGTCCACGATCATCAACCTTGGCACATCCTGCATTGAGTCTTCCTCATTCTTATGACCACTTCAACTACAGAGTTCTAGTCCAACTCCACCTCCTACACAACTCAAATAGCAAAATAAATACTCCACTGCACATCCCAAGACTTGAACCTCAAACCTCACAGTTACACAACACGCCACCTTGCCACTCCACCACAGACTCTTTCTGTGTCATATTCTATCCTCAATTAATTATAAGGTCTACAGGCCAAAGTCCAGGTTCCTTTAAAAGAAAAACCAAAATAAATTGTAAGAGCCAAGACTTGAACCAAAGCTCCCTTGCAACCTTAATCACGCCATTTCCACTAGGCCACATGCTTCTTTGTGTCATTTATTTAACACAATAACTTAAAAGGCCATCATCCAAGCATCCAGGGTTTTATTCACTTAATACCAAAATTTTTGCTAAAGCTCAGGTTTGAAACCAAGATTTCTCCAACACTTCTCAGGGCTATTAACCACCAAGGTAGACATTTAATTGTGTCATTTCCTTGCACAATTAAATACTTATATACCACCTCCTTACGGACCCATACTCAAGGCCCAATACTTCTAAGCCCAAATTCGGGGTGTTACATTCCTCCAGGAATTAAACAGCTAAATTCTAAACAGATGTTCAAATGGAAAATGAAAACAGATGGAATAATTGACAAGTACAAGGCTAGGTTGGTTATAAAAGGTTATAGACAAAAGGAAAACATTGGCTACTTTGATACTTTTTCTCCAGTATCCAAAATAACTTCTATAAGCATGATACTTGAAATTGTCGCCTTGCGGAATCTAGAAGTATATCAAATGGATGTTAAAAGAGCTTTCCTAAATTAAGATATCGATAAAGAAATTTACATGGATCAAACTGAGGGTCATGTAGTTCCAAGACAAGAAAGAAAAGTTTGTAAATTTGTAAAGTCTTTAAATGGACTTAAGCAAGCACCAAAATAATGGCATGAAAAGTTTGATAATATCATGATGACAAATGGCTTTAAGATTAATGAATATGAAAAATGTGTGTATGTCAAAACTACTGATATCGGATATATAATCCTATGCTTATATGTTGATGTCATACTCATTGTTGGAAGTAACAATGAAATGGTAAAACATACCAAAGACATGTTAAATTCAAGGTTTGACATGAAGGATATGGGACTAGCTTATGTGCTTTTGAGCATCCAAATCAACAGGTCATCTGAAGGTCTCATATTGACTCAGTCACACTATATGGACAAGATTCTTGGGAAATTTAGCAAGCATGATTCCGGTATAGCCAGAACCCCAATAAATACAAGTCAATATCTATCCAAAAACAAATGTTAGAGTGTTGACCAAGTGGAATATGCAAGGGTCATAGACAGTCTAATGTACCTTATGAGCTGTACTAGACCAAATATTACTTTCACCGTGAGCAGTTTAAGCAGATTCACGAGCAATCTAGGGGAAAACCATTGGAAAGTGATTGTGAGGATACTGAGATATCTTAGATATACTCGGGACTATGGATTGCATTATTCCAGAGATCCTGCTGTTTTATAAGGATTCTCCGATGCTAGTTGGATATCTAATATTCAAGATACCAAAAGCACAAGTGAATGTGTTTTTACATTAAGAAAAGGAGTTTTGTCATGGAAACCCTCAAGACAAACGATTATAATTAGATCCATAATAGAATCTGAGTTTGCAGCTCTACACAAATCTGGAGAAAAGGCTGAATGGTTTCGAAACTTCTTGGAGGATATTCCTGACTAACCAAAGCCTATACCCAGAATATGTATATATTATGACAATAAAAAAACAATTGGTAGAGCACAGAATGTCATATATAATGGTAAGTCAAGACATATGCGTCGTTGACACAATACCGTTAGACAACTGATCTCAAATGGAGTTATCTCTATTGATTTTGTAAAATCAAAAGATAACATTGCGGATCTGCTAACTAAAGGCTTAAATCAAGATCGGGTTGATAAAACATCGAAAGGAATGAGACTAAATTCCAAAGAAATTAAAGGTGCTATGTGAAGGAAAACCCAACTTAGTTGACTGGAGATCCCAAGATCTAGGTTCAAAGGGATAACTTAATTGCATAGACCTTGTGAGGTCATTGTGGGGGTTCTTACCCCAAGTTCGTTCCTATGATATAAATAGTGATTTAAAGTGAGATAGGTTAAGCAAAGCTTTTAATGACCATTATGTGTTTCGGTGAGTCGAGCAACATAAGTCACTTTTGTGAGAACAAAGTAGGGTCGTTCCGATGAGACTACTAGGGCATAGTTCTCTTAAACTCTTGCAAAACCAGGAAATGTTCATGGCCATATGAACATACCCATGAGAACGAAGACCTTACCAGAGAGATAGTTTTGTGATTGTTTACACAAATAGCAGAACAGTTCAAGGACATTATGTCTACTGCTTAGCTAGTAAAGTAAATATATTTTCACAAGGGAGGGTTCAAGGGTTGATGCCTACCTATCCTATGCAATCGTAGAATCTATCACCATATCGAGTCAATGTTTTCATTAAAACTATCAATTTCATTCATGTGGGGGATTGTTGTAAAAATATGATTTTGGAATCTTTGAAGCATATTTTCGATTGGTAAATGAAGAGTTTTGAATCATAAAATTATGATTTTATGTTCTACCCTATAAGACCTTTACAACGGGATATCATATGCTCAAAATGGTTCAGTGATGAATGAGAAATTGATTATCAAAGTAAGCTACTTGGGAATTATGTTGAGGAAAAAGAAAAGCATTAGTCCCATATTAATTAGGAATCAAGTGTGGATCTTGTATATATATGTAAACCAACTTGGTGGTTATTGAATGACTAAACTAATGCTCTCCCTCGCGCGCAAGGGGGTGCGAATCCAAATCCACTAAGGTTGGGGGAGCACCTGCACGACGTGGACGATGTGAAATGTCCGGACCGGTCGGGCCCTTCTAGGCCTGTAGATATTTTAGCTCTATTTTATTTTTTTCTCAGTAGATATTATACAAAATTTATTTTAAAAGGAAAAATATCTTGATTTGATTTTATTCTAATCAAATTGATTTTATTTTATTCAAATTGATTTAAAGGCTCATTTAATGCATATTTGTATCTTTATTCATGAAAATTTCCAAAAGTCCTCCATATTGAATGCCTATAAAAACATGAAAGTTTCCAAAAGTCTTCCATATTGAATGCCTATAAAAACCTAAAGAATACTGCAGAACTTTTTAGAGACAAACAACGAATTTATTTCACTCTAAAAAATTCTTTTCTTTTTCTCTCCAAATCTTCAAAAGTTTCGGTGATAAAAGAAGGTAAGATTTGTTCGTTGATCACTGCAGAGATACTACTGCCGCGATTATTTTGTTGTTGTATCCTGGGAAACAGACGACCAACATTTCTCCAAGTACCATAGGAGTGGCCGACTCTGTCTTAAGGAAACTGTGAAAACAGACTTCAACATCCAGTAAAACTCAATTCCCTTATTCGATTTCTGGATTTTTTTAAGATCTTGTTTATTTAATTATTTTCCAAATATGATGTTTTTAAATAAATATAGATATTTATTTAATTTGTTTTACTTGGATATGGTGTTTTTTTACATAAATATAAATATTTGTTTATATTATTTGTTCAGATCTTGTATTTAATATAAATATTTATATTTATATTTGTCTGCTAACTTGTTTTGTCCTACAAAATATACTTCAAATCTTTATACTTTAATACATTTGGAATTTAATTTTTGTTACTTTTATTTCAAGAAATTTAGTCTTTTATTTTTTGGATTAAAAAAATAGAAATCCAATTACTAACATCATTAATTTTTTTTGTTAAATTTAGGTTTGTTACAAAATCATTTTTGTTATATGACTATCAAGTGAGTTTTTTTAATTATTTTAATATGTCACACAAGACAATTTAATAAAAAAAATTTAACGGTGTTAACAATTGAATCAAAAATTTAAAATATTAAAAATAAAAGTACTAAATTTTTTAATATTTTAAAATGAAAGAATAAAAAAAATAGAGCATATATTTTATAAAAATAATTCTCTTAAATATAAATTTCATATCTTATCTATCAGTGAATCGCACATATAAACCTAAGTCTTCCCTATCTCTTAACTAAAATATATTATTTAATATTTAAATTTTAGTTATTTCAATAAGTTTAGAATATCATATAATATTTATTTAGGTAAATTATACTCATATTTACTCTAAGATATATTTTTTAAATATATATTTAGTTATTTTGATAATTTTAAGATATCATATAATATTTAGTTATTTTGATCATTTTAAATATATATTTTTTAATTTATTTATTTTAATTAAAATAATTATTTGAACTAATCACTATTATTAAAACATTCATTAATCTATTAATAAATTATTAACATGACATATTAATTAATAATATCCCACGTTGGAAGCTTAACACAAATCGGTAGAGAGAGAAGCCACGGCCACCACAGGAGTTGCTGCTAGTGGACGTTGAAAGATTCCAGAACACCCAGAGAAGAAAGTACCATACCAACATGAGCCATTAAAAATCCAATCCAAAGGTAAAAAAGGAAAAACACAAAAAAAAAAAAAAAAAACAAGGATCACATGAGAAAAATAAGGAGAACCCAATTATTACCCTAAGAAATTAAATCAAATAGAGGAAAAAGAATCGTGAAAGGAAAACATGCCAACAAAATGCCATCAAGCAAATAAGCAAAAGCCGATTTTTGGGTTAAGAGAAAGGGAAAAAAAGTGTTTGTGGTATGGGAAGAAAAGAAAAGTAAAAGAAAAAAAAAGTTTTGGAATAATTACAAAGAAACCTTTAAATTTTAATTAAAAGTTTAAAAAAATTATTCATCATTCAATTAGTTAATGTGTCACGTCAATAATTTATTAATAGATTAATGAAAATTTTAATGATAATAACGAATTTAAATAATTCTCTTAATTAAAATAATTTAATTGAAAAAAGTTAAAATAAGACATCCAATTTTAAAGTGAAAAAGAGTTCATACAAAATGATTAAAAATCATACTAGATTTAAATGTTTGAATGAGTGATTAGTTTGTTCTATTTTTTTTTAATTCAAATCTATTTTTAAATCTTTACTTTTTCAAATTTCAAAAATTTAAATTCCATTTGACATTTTAAAATAAAAAATATTTATTTAATAGATATGTAATAAAAAATTCACGCTAAATTTAACATTCAAATCAAAGAATAAAATAAAATAAACATAAGAGCATATTTTCACTAATATTTTAATCCAAAACCCTTAAATTTGGGAATTGACAAATAAGCCCCAGAGCATGAATTTGGTATATGGGCATGACCCAAAAGCAACTTTGGGTTTGGTAGTTGTATCCAAATGGAATTTTCCTATGTTTTAAAGAAGCGGTAGTCTTTTCTTCCATGTTTCTCACTTTAATAATACTTATCCCTTCCATTACGATAAAGTGTTGTTTTGTTAATACCGGAATTTTAAAGAAACTATATTTGAACATGATCCTTTTAAATTATTGCTGTATTTTTATTTGGTAAATTTTAATATCGATAAAGTTATGGATGGACGGATCAAATGTTAGAAAACCATTATTAGAACACCAAATCCTTTTCTCTCCTTCCATTTAACATCATCATCCGCAATAGGTCTTCTCATATTTTTGCTTTATTTTAAATCACATATTTTTCATTTAACACGTACCTGCCCACTTTTTCCCAACAATTCGCTATTCATCATTTTCCCACTAAAAAACTAATTCAAATTGAATTATATAAAGTGTTAAAAGTGATTTACTATGATCGTTTATATAGTGCGTAGTGCAGAAAATCACTAGGTTTAAGGTATGTAAGGTGCTCGGATTTTATGCGTTCGTACCGCTATTTCTTCATTTATGTTTGTAACTTTTCGAATAAATTGGCTAATAAAATTTTATAATTAAATTATTATATTTTGTATAATTGTCTTTATTGGTTTTTGCAAGAAAAATAAAATGAACAAAGTAAATATTAGCTCATTGATTATCTAAGGTTTAACTAATATTAAGTTGCATCATAGGATTGAATTATGATGTAAGAATATAGCTTATATTAGTATGTAATCTAAAATGTTCATAGTCTAAGGAATCAAAATTTAACAATTGATTGAAGAGGCTATTATGTTGTTTATCAAGTTCAATTGCACAGATACCTTGTCTTGGGCATTGGAGTAGATAACTCCCAGAAAAATAGAGACATAAGTGTAATTGTTTGGATTGATAATACATCAGACAATAGGCAAGTTGAATTTACTCTGGATCCATTTATGAATTTATTCACCTATGACATCCACCTCAATCTTAAATAAGTGAGTGAGTATGTAACTCATATACTTTGGCATATTGAAAGCCTATGCTCAATTGGTATATTAAAGTCAAAAGCTGGTATATTCGGTATATAACTTATGAACATGACTTCACTTACAATAGTGAAATTCATAACTTAATTAAAGAGTAAATGCCATCCTATCATAGGCATTGCACAAATTATGAAAAGGAAACGTGACTAAGGTGTTGGAAAAATCAATTTGAAAACAACAAAATAGTGCACAACAAAATTTTAAAAAAAATTCAAAACTGACCAGTTGTGATGTTTATGACAATAAACCCATTTACTAGGATTATACCTAAGTTTTCTTTGAGGCAGAATGGATCGTTCCTAGCTTTCTACCAATCTACCTTCTCCATTATCCTTGTCCTCAGTTTGCTAGAGTTTGGGCTCTAACAACAAATCGACGAAAACTGTAACACCCCATACTCGGCCTAAATGTTAAGATCAAATCTGGAGTCTACATCAAAACGTTTAAGAAAACCAACATTAAAGGAATTTAAAGTTCATCATTTAGAAAACACCAAACCAGTTAAACAAACATGGAAATTCAAACTTACAAGCCGAAATCCAAAATAAAACATATGTTAATTCAAAGTTAAGCAAACAGTAAAATGTCTAGTAAAGAAAGATGATCGAGCTCCCGGTACGCCGAGCCTTCTAACTTTGTGGGTTACTTGCAAAGCAATCAACAAATAAAATGAGTTTATAACTCAACGTGTGTAACCGATTTATAGGCAAAACAATAATAAAGTTATGATAATAATTGCCCAATTTCAGAGCCAGAACTAGAAACAGATGACACTCAGTAATATCGTAACCGTTCAGGTAAGATGTAGAACAGATCAGATACAGATGCAGAACATATTCGATATAGATACAGAACATATCTGATACAGATGCAGTTTCTTACCCCCATCTGCTACGCACCATCTTTGACCATCTCAACACACCATATAAGGTATTAAGTACCCATCCAGCCCTACACACCAATTAGTGTCGATATGACACATTTCAGAATGATCATAGACTAGCTGTCAAATAAGTACGCAATAAATCGCTAGAACCAAATACAGATTTGTGGCTTAACCACTCAATTCGACAGATCATTAAACTACTAGAACATACTTTTTTATATCATTCCAACCCAATGCAGATACAGTTCACAAATATCAGATATCAATGATGCACATACAGTTATTCACATGTAAAACACAGTCAGATATTACAGATCATTACCATTTAACAATTACCGCATCAATTATATGTACAGATAATCGATTATTTAACTTTAGAGTATTGGATATCAATTATATAGTATAATTCAGAGCATACAAACCCTACGAAAGGTCTATGCTCGATTTGAATGTCACTTACTATCCTAGGAAAAATTTAAGTATTTTGGCCCACACGTCCGTGTGGATTTACATGGCTTAGGTGTCTGGCTCGTGTGGTCCACACTATAATAGCCCGATTTAGACCCTAATAGGAACGGTGGTTTCGAGACCACGAATCTGAGTCAGAAAAATATTTTAAAATTATTTTCTATGTTTATTTTGTGTGAATTTATATCTGTGAAATTTTCGTGATTTAATTTTGTCATTTGAGTGTCCGATTAAATAAAATGACTTAATCGCGTAAATGAAAATTAGGTGGTTATTTCTAAAAGGGGCTGAATTGCACTTGGCTTTTTAAATGGAAGCCTTTATATTGCAATTAGCCTAATACTAAGTAAATGGGATGGCAATGGACATAATATAATGATAATATAATATTTTATTTAAGGTTAAAAATGTAAATTAAAAGTTAAGTTATAATATATCATAAAACATAAAATAATAAAAACCATGTTCATTATCTTTCTCTTGGCTGAAAGTTAAAACAAAGAAAAAGAAAGAAACCAAGCTAGGGTTTGGCATATATTCAAGCTCAATCAAGGTTCGTTTTTGTTTGATTTTTTATAATTTCTACGTTTTTTAGATCGTTGCTTCGAGTACTACAAAACCCATGCTTGAATTTTTTTATTTTGATGAATATTTTGAGTTGTGCCATTGTTGAGAGCTTGTGATTTTTGTTGTTTGATGATGAAATATGAAAGATATGTTTTAGATTAACATGCTTTGTATTGGAGTTTTTTTGATGATTTTGAGTAATTAGGACTTAATTACAAAAATAATAATTTGAGGGACTAAAATGTGAAATAAATTAATTATATGGGCTTGTATAGACATGGGTACCATTCGGCGTAACATGGGTACTTTGAGATTTTGCATATTTTGTGTTTTGTGCAATAGGGACTAAATTGTAAAAATTGTAAATGTTAGGGGTAAAATGGTAATTTTACCACTTATGTGTTTTTGGACTAAATTGAATGAAAATATGTTTTAACGAGCTTAATATGAATATGTTTAGATCAAGAACCAAAGAAATCGGATTTGGATCAGGGGAAAACGAAAGTTGTCGACTAGCTGCCTTGTTCCGTTTTATAACGTCCGAGGTAAGTTTATAAGCAAATAGACGTGTCTAATTATAGTTAAATGCTAAATATATATGCTGGTATGCAAAATATGAATTTATTTATGCTATTGCTGAATGTGTATAAGCTTGGTAACCATGTTTGAACATTCGTTTTGACTGAGTTACGACGTCTGAAAGCCCCGTATGAACCTTAGGAATAGCTAAGATACATATGTCATGACATAGGGTTCCGATATATGTGTGCGAGTAAGACCATGGCATCGATATGTGATTTCAATATATGTGTACGTGTAAGACCCTGTCTGGGACAGTGGTATCGATATGTGACTACATGTAAGACCACGTCTGGGACGTTGGCATTGTACGATATGTGTGATTATCCGAGTGTCCTATCCAATTCTGAATGGTTCATTGGGAAAAGGTAAACTGTGATTGAATGTGTAAAATGAGCTAAAAGAGCCAGGTATGATTTAGTTTGTTAGCTATCGGTAATAAGGTATGTATGTGACTTGAAAGTTGATAAGTTATTTGTGATGCAAAGGATAAATGTACATGAATTAAACAAGTGTATTCGGTTTTGAAGAAATAGTATGAATATTATGGAATTGATTTTTGGATGTGCATATATATATGTGATCATGTATGTTCGGCCATATAAGAAGTATATGTACATGATGTTATAATCGGATTCTTGAGCTTATGTGAATATGTTTATGTGTGTTTGATTGTATAATGACATTTTAACTTAGAAATTTTATTGACTTTCAGTTAATATGATTATGTGAGCATTCGGCCATAGTAGCATTGTGCATGAAAATGTAATTATTTATCTCACTTGTAAGTTCGAAATTAAGCTTGGTAATATTAATATAATTCGGTTTAACTTAAAATGAGTTGATTATATCTTGGGATTGTTTATTTGCTTATGACTTACTAAGCTATAATAGCTAACTCTGTGTGTACATGTTTACCTTATTTTATAGATTTTGGATTCAAGTTACAAGCTCGGGGATCATCAGTAAAGTCTTTTACACTATCCGCTGCTTCGGTATTTAAATAGTTGAACTTGAAGTATGGCATGTATAGACTAGCTTAGACTTGGCTTATTTTGGATGATGGATGTATAAAGGCCATGCGAAAATGGCTTTATTTTTATGCTCGTGTTCGGTATTGATAAAATCTTGATTTAAGTCTATTTTGGTTATCATGTCGTATGTCATGGTTGGTTATAAATTGTGTTATGTGATTATGATTTTGAGGTTGGTTGTTAAATTCGGATGTGGCATGAAAGAATTGGGTATGCTATATATATGTGTGTGTGCTAGGTCTTGGTTTGAGCCTATATTGTAAGAGTAGATAAATATATGATGTTTGTGAAAATGCTATGTGTTTCGGCCATCTGTATAAATGGATGTTAATTAAGCTAAGGTAGGTCATGTGTTGTTAGGTAAAAATTAAGACATATTCATGGTTTAAATTGGGTGTTTATTTATGGACTATATTAATGATATGGATGACACTTGAATTGTTGTTTTGGTAAGTAAGACGTATTGGGTTTTAGATTTATATAAGGAATTTGAGTTAATGATAGAGGATATATGTATACTTGGTAATCGGTCATGTATATTGATTGAGTTTTTAAATGTTTTACATGTATAAATATATGTGCTTATAATATGGTTGAAATGTATATGTGCATGGCAATATAAATTTGTTAAATATTTATAAATTATTAAATATGTATAAATGAATTGAGTTAGCCAAGTAGACATAGAATTGAAATAGGTTAATTATAACCGAATGTTTGTTATTAAATTGAGTTAATATGCAAATATATGAATTACACATAGATTAACATATTAAAGCCGCATTAATGAATAAAAAGGTTAGTAATGAAATTTAGTTCAATTGATAAATAACTTATGTATATGCATGACTTATTTAAGAACAAAAATATAGGTTTAATATTCCATAATGAAATTATTGATATGTTGTATGTTCTGTATATGTATTGAATTGTTTTGGATATATATATTTTGGATTATGTTTTATTTAATCTATGTGGTGAATGATAATAAATTATGATTAGATATTGGATTAAGTCATGAGCATTGATGTGATTTAAATCTTGAATTGCAATGAACGTATAATTCGCATATGTAATACGGTTGTTAAATATATATGATTATGACTTGAATTAATATGAAAATGTTTGGAACTGTGCTTTCGTTTAGTAATGCCTGTAACCCCATTTCGATAACGGATGCGGGTTAGGGGTGTTACACACACGGCTCAACACACGCCCATGTGGCCCTCTTAATTCCATACAAAACTGTGTCCCTAGCCCATGTGACCCTAAATAAAAAATAATAACTGTAACAGTCCGGTTTTGACCCTAGTCAGAATAGTGGTTTCGGGACCACATATCCGAGTCAGAAAAATATTTTAATTTTATTTTTCGTGTCTATTATAAGTGAATTTACATGTGTGAAAGTCTCGTGTGAAAATTTAATTATTTGTGTACTTAATTTGCAAAAAGGACCTAATTGAGTAAAATGTATAAGCTGTGTACTGGTTGATAAGTGTTTATTTGATGTGGCTTATTTAAGTGAGGGTCCTTGCATGTCAAATTTACCATTTATTTTAATGGTGGACAAATATGGACATGTAGTTGGTAAGTTTCAATGTTAATTAGTCAAGGGCAAAATGGGAAAATATTTATTAAAGTTGTTATAATAAAATAAAACATAAAAATTAGGCCATAATATGTTGATATAGCCAAAAATAAGAGAAAAAGAAAAGAGAAAAGTTTTGTCTAGGGTTTGGCACATTGGGGGCTTAATTCAGGTAAGTGTTTTGCTCAGTTTTTGATAATTTCTACGTTTTCGTGGTCGTTGCTTAGTGTTCTACCAAACCCATGTCTGAATTTTGAAAATTTTTGATAATTTTGACACATGCCATGGAAGAATTCATGAGCTTTTTTATGTTAGTTGTGAATTATGAAAGTTTGATGTTGGGTTTAAATGTTTTGTCTTTGGATTTTTGATGAAATTGAGTATCTTGGGCGAAATTGTGAAAATGTTATTTTAAGGGACTAAAATGTGAAATAAGTGAAATGCGTGGACTAGTATGAGTACTAGGAGAATTCGGCTAAGCCTGTATATATGTGAATTTTTTGTATTTTTGTGAATTAAGGACTAAAGTGTCAAAATGTGAAAATATGAGGGCTATTTTGCAAAATGCCCTAATTACGTGTATATGGATTGTTTTGAATGATTTGGTGAATAATAGGATTAATTTTGAATACATATAGATCAAGAAAAGAGGAATTCAGATTTAGATCGGGGAAAATCGAAGATTGTAGAATAAGCGTTCAAGTCGACAATTTTGAGTACGAGGTAAGTTCGTCTATGATAAATGATGTTAAAGTTATATTTTAGTGTGATGGTAATGCATAACTTGTATAGATATTTAATTATGGTTTGAGTATGATGATATTCGACTATGTTTGGCACTAAGTGTGCGGTTTAATTTAGCTTCGGCTACAAATGGCACTAAGTGTGCGAGTTGAAATAGCTTCGGCTATATAAGGCACTAAGTGTGCGTTACCGACTTAGCTTCGGTTAATTATAATGGCACTAAGTGTGCGGAATCATTTTAGTTTCGGCTAACCTTTACGGTACTAAGTGTGCGGATGTTTAAAGTACGAATGATTGACTGAAAGTCTTCTAGTATTCAATGAAAGATGAGTATGTAATTGAATAAGTACCAAAAGCTTCAGGTATGTACGATACCTAAGTGGTAGATGATATTATGTATGTTAAGTTCATGGAATTGATATGGTGATATGGATTGAAAATATGTAAATACTTATGTGTTGATATGCTATGTTTTATATATTGTTGATGATTTTATACTCGTCAGACCACACAAACTGAGTGTTCTTATGCAACAACTTATTTAGGGGAGTTACGATGAGTGAGAACCCTCCACAAACCTCTAGTAGTACCCTACCAAGCCAAGAAAACTCCGAATCTTAGACATATTCTTCATCTATTTCCATTCGATTACAACCTCCACTTTGTTAGGACCAACTCGGATCCCCTCAGCAAATACAACATGGCCTAGATAAGTAACCTTTTGCAACTAGAACTCACACTTACTAAACTTAGCATACATCTCACGAAGTATCTACAGAACTATCCGAAGATTCTTATCGTGGCCACTCTTAGTTTTAGAATAAATCAAAATGTCTTCGATGAAGACTACGAAAAATTGATCTAGATAAGGCTGAAATACTCAATTTATCATATCCATGAACACAACTGGAGCATTCATTAATCTGACTAGGAACTCGTAGTGTAACGCCCGCTTACCCGAGACCATCGCTGGAGTTGAGTATGAGACATTAGTAAACTTATTTTAGCATTTAAACAAGTTCAAACAATTTTCATAGTAAACTGTCCATCTGCGTTACAGTCGCTAAAAAAATCATATCTCGAGTTACAAAACTCAAAATCAAATTCCATAAATTTTTCCTGAAACTAGACTCATATATCTACTTACTAATTTTTTTCTAGAATTTTTGGCTTGTCCAATTAGTACAGTTTATCAGTTAAAGTTTCCCCTGTTTTAGGGTTCAGCTACTCTGAACCCTATGTATTTCGAATAAGATATCTCCTTGTACAGAGTTTCAATGACTATGCCGTTTGTTTCTCATAAAACTAGACTAAATAAGGATTTCATACATGTAAGGTACAACTCCTAATTATTTTTGTACAATTTATTGTGAATTTCTAAAGTTAGAACAGGGGATTCAAAGATCGCTCTTACCCTATTCCACCAAAACTTAAATCTCTCATAAAATATAACTCATTTACCTGTTTCGTTTCTTCCATATGAAAATAAACTCATCAAGCATCGATTCCACAACTTATTCATCATTTAATTCTATTTCTACTATTTTTAGTGATTTTTCAAATTCACGTCACTGCTGCTGACTGATTCTGTTTTGTGGCCAATTTTACCTTTCCAAGGATTTTCATGGTTTAGTTAAGACATAAAGCATATATGTTATCATATATAAACTTGATTAGCCATTCCAGTAGCTAATCATTCTCAAACATTTCCATTCCACCCATGGGCCATATCGTAAGATTATACACACAAAATGATTGGAATGCTATACATGCCATATTTCCAAAAATTACAAGTCATTATACCGCAATTGTCTAGTGATAGTGTGAGCGTGCCTCCGACCATCTCGATCTCCAAATTGACTTGTCAAAACTACAAAGAATGAAAAGGAGGGAGTAAGCATAGATGCTTAGTAAGTCCATATGCAAATAACAAATAACTTAACAAAGCAACTATACCAACCAACTTTAGCATAATATCACCAAAACATATTTCACATTTCTATTCATCATTCATCATCTTACCATATTATTGTTGTCGTATCAAGTCTCAACCCGAGGGTTAAGTACATACCTGTCCAAAGTGCCCATTCCACAACACTTACCAATACGTCACTTGTATCTTGAGTATTCTTCCATTTTACTAGAATTTTACCCGTTGAACACATCGGAATATAATTCGGATACATGGAAAGTTTGCATATAAGTGCCACATATGTAGCCAAGCTACCATGTAACCCGCCCATAAGCGAACTCGGACTCAACTCAACGAGCTTGGGCGTTCGCATCCATAAGTGAACTCGGACTCAACTCAACGAGCTCGGATGCCTAGTTACATCTCACGAACTCAGACTCAACTCAACGAGTTCGGGCATTTGCATCCATAAGTGAACTCGGACTCGACTCAATGAGTTCGGATGCCCAAGTATCCTAATCTATTCCTAAGGTTCAACGGGAATTTCCTCGTTCGTACTCCTTTACCATTCTCCTTGGAATTCCAATGACGATACTTCGGTAATTTTTCACATTTTTCACATAATTCATAAAATTTTTGTATGTTGTCCAACAATTACCACAAAGCATAAAATTGCATGATAACAAATCATAATATCGTATAAATAGCATTAAATGATTTAAAATAACAGTTATATTACAATATTTACATATGAACTTACCTCGGTACAATATGTTAGAAATTAAGCCTATTTCTCGGAAACTTTATTTTTTTTCCTCGATCACGACTTGAATCTCGTTTCTCTTGATCTATAATAAAAAATTTAGCTTATTTAATACTCACATTTATTAAAACAGTCCTTGACTCAAACTTTGGAAAAATTATATTTTTGCCCCTAAACTTTTACATATTTACACTTTTTCCCCAAAGCTTGGAAATTAAACTTCATCCTATTTTCTTATGTTTTATGACATGATGATAATTTTTCCCTTCTATAGCAACATTAAGTTCACACTCTATCATGTATTTATGAACATTAGGTATTTTTACCGATTTTGTCGTTTTACTCGTTTTCACGTAAAATCGCTTAGCAAAAGTTGTTTAACACAATTTCAAGCTTCATATTCTACCATAAAACATCAAAATAAACATATTTCACCTATGGGTATTTTTCCAAATATAAACCCTAGGTTAAATTATTACTAGAATAAGCTAAATCAAGTTACCGGGACTCCAAAAACGTAAAGAACATTAAAAACGGGGCTTGGAATCACTTACTATGGAGCTTGGAAGCTTGAAACAAACCCTAGCTATGGAGAACCCTTGAAATTTCGTCCTAATGAAGAAGATGGACATATTTTGCCATCTTTTTCCTTTTTTTAATCTTTTAATTACCAAATGACTAAAATACCCTTCATTACTAAACTTTCAAAATTTCCATCCATGTCCAATTCAAAACTTAAAAATTGGTCAAATTGCTATTTAAGACCTCCTAATTAATATTCCAAAACAATTTCATACTAAAAACTTCTAGAATGCAAGTTTTGTAACTTATTCAATTTAGTCCCTAATTTCAAAATTAATCACTTTATGCATAGAATTTTTTCACAAAATTTTCACACAATCATGAAATCATATCATAGACCTCAAAATAATCATAAAATAATTATTTATCTCTCATATTTGTGGTTCCGAAACCACTATTCTGATTAGGCCCTAATTTGGGATATCACACGTAGTGCCCATAGCGAGTCCTAAAAATAGTTTTATACACATCAGTCTCCTTAACCCTGAGCTGATGGTAACTAGAATGAAGATCAATTTGGGAGAATACAGACGCCCCTCAGAACTAATCGAACAGATCATCGATCCTCAGAAGTGAATACTTGTTCTTTACCATCAACTTATTCAACTAACAATAATCCACGTACGTTCTTGTCATTCCATCCTTTTTCTTGACAAATAGAACCAGTGCTCTCCATAGGGACACACTAGGTCGAATGAACCTTCAATTGAGAAGTTTCAAAAGCTGGGCTTTCAATTCCATAAGTTCCTTTGGTTCCATGCGATAAAGAAAAATGGACATCGGGGTAGTACCTAGTAACAGTTCAATACCAAATTCAACTTTTCTGTCTGAAGGTACTCTTGACAATTCATCAGGGAAAGCATCTGGGAAGTCTTTCACAGTTCTAATATCCTTACCAGAAAGCGTTGTAGAATCAGAATTAGATACAAAGGCTAGGTATATCTCACAACCTTTCTGAACTAGCATTTTAGCCACAAGAGCAGAGATCACATTTGAGAGGTAATCTCTACACTTACCGATCATAATGATCTCACAATCCTCATCCTATCTAAGAGTAACCCGCTTAGAGGTATAGTCTAAATTGACCCGACGTTCCACAAGCTAATCAATTCCTAAAATCAAATCGAACTCTCCAAACGATAATTCCACCAAGTTAGCCGAAAACATAATGCCCTAAATCTCTAACAGAACCCATCTATAAATCTTATCCACTCGAACTGACAACCCAAGGGACTAATTACAAAAATCTCTCTAACAGCACACTTACCAGATATACCCAATTTTACAGATACAACACTAGATACATATGAATGTGTAGACCCAAATCAATCATTGCAAAGTATGGAATAATATGAATAAAGAGCATACCCGCTCTAACATCGACATTATCTCTATCCTCACGGTACCTCGCCACATACACTAAAGTAGGTTGTCGTGCCTCAGTCTAAATCGCACCTTTTCCCAGTGCTCTCAGACCTCTACAAGAACCTTTACCACCCCTGGCCATACTATGACCCCTAGGTGGTTGTTGAGCGGCTTGTAGTGGTAGAACAGGACTTGGAGTGGAGCTTGTGTAGAAGCTTAAACCTGATCGATTTACACAGAAGACAAGCCTTCAACTTCGTCCAGCACTCACCCGGCTGGTGTCTCCCACAATTGGTACAGACCTGAATCTCAATCGATGTAACTGAAGCATCAGTCCTCAAAGGTCTACCTCTGAGGGTGCTTAGCTGAACTAGAGGGACCCAAATCCATATTAACCTTACTTTGACCTCTCTCCTGGTCTTTCCTCTTCTGCTCAGTGCACTTCACCTCTTCCACTATTCTCACATTATCAACTAAGGTTGCAAATACTCGCTCCCTATAAGGAGCTATCGGAACTCGCAGGTCGTATCTCAATCCCTCCTCGAGCCAAAAACTTCTTTCATAATCATTCGAAACCAAACAGTGAGCATACCTGCTCAACCTCAGAATCTCAGCTTCATACTCGGCCACAGACCTCTCACTCTGAACTAAGCTCATAAACTCATGTCTATGAGCTTCCATATACCTCGCCCCCATATATTTGGTCTGGAAGGCGTTCTTGAAGAAATCCCATGAAACTTATTTGGGCTGAGCGCCCTGCTCAACTATCAGCAACCACTAGTAATCCTCGTCGTAAAGCAGGGACACGACACCCCTCAAATTCTGAGCAGGAGTGTAGCAGATGTCGTTAATAATGGGTTCTAGTGACCCTCTCCAACACACATAACATGGGACCCAATCTCAACTGTAGAAGTACTAATTGTCTCGCTGGTCTCTAGATTGGTCATACTACCCATAAAGGATGACTCTACTCGAGCTCCTCCTCGGTGTCCGCGAGGCCTATAGGAAACACGTCCACAACTATCGTGTGAACTCATTAAATCAACTTATCTACAGTACCAAAAGTTCATAGATTAGTTCAGAATTCTTATCAAATATCTTATTTCACAGTTCATATCACAGTCTCTAACTAAAAGCACAAGTTCAATTGTTACAATAGGTTCCTAGCTAAATAATCTAGCTAAAGCAGAGATACTTACAGGTTCAGCGCTAGAGACTCGGTCTCTTATAAAATCAGTTTTTAGAGTTACTCGAATAAATTTTCCTTTAAAAACACATGTTATCAAAAATAGAAGCCCAGAAACACAGCTCGAGTTTTGTAAACCTGGCTCAGATACCACTAAATGTAACACCCCATACCCGGCCTCGACATTAAGACCAAGTCTGGAGGCAACATCAAAACGTTGAAGAAAACCAACATTAAAGGAATTTAAAGTTTGTTGTTTAGAAAACACCAAACCAGTCAAAGTAACATGGAAATCCAAACTTACAAATTGAAATCCAAAATAAAAAATATGTTAATTCAAAGTTAAGCAAACAGTAAAATGTCTAATAAGGAAAGATGACTGAGCTCTCGATACGCTGAGCCTCCAAACTTTGTGGGTTACCTGCAAAACATTCAACAAATAAAATGAGTTTATAACTCAACGTGTGTAATCGATATATAGGCAAAACAACAATAAAACTATGATAGTAATTGCCCAATTTCATAGACAGAATCAGAAACAGATGACACTCAATAATATTGTAACCATTTAGGTAAGATGTAGAACATATCTGTTATAGATGCAGAATAGATTTGAAATAGATGCAAAATAGATCTGATACAGATATAGTTTCCTACCCCATCCGCTACACACCACTCTGATCATCCCTACACACCAATTAGTGTTAGTATGACACATTTTAGAATGATCATAGACTAGCTGTGAAATTAGTATGCGATAAATTTCCAGAACCAAATACAGATTTGTGGCTTAACCACTCAATTTGACAGATCATTAAACTGCCAGCACTTCCTTCTTTTTACCATTTCCACCCAATGTAGATACAGTTCACAGATACCAGATATAAATGATGCACATACAGCTATTCACATGAAAACCACAATAAGGTATTACAGATTATTACCATTTAACAGTTATCGAATCAATTATATGTACAAATAATCAACCATTCAACCTTAGAGTATTGGATATCAATTATACAGTCTAATTTAGAGTATACAAACCTTATGGAAGACCTATGTTTGATTCGAATGTCACTTACAACCCTAGAGAAACTTTTAGTATTTTGGCCCACACGTCCTTGTCTATTTACACGGCCTAGGTGTCTAGCCCTTGTAGCCCTCTTAATACCATACACAGCCTGTACACACGCTTACGTCCCTGACCCATGTGACCTTAAATAAAAAGCAGTGAGTTAGATGGCCTAGACACATGCCCGCGTCCTTGGCCCGTGTGACTCTAAATCACAAACAGTAAGTTACACGGCCTGGCACACGACCATGTGGTGTCGACAACCATGTTTTTCGACATTCAAAAATCACAGAAAATTAGATTTTTTATATACACCTACTGTAAATTTGACATAGAAGCAATATAGAACACTCCGAAACCTAAAAACAACCAATAATTGTTTAATTACACGATTTAATTGGACTGACAAGACTAATTAAACAATCAATCGAAACATGTTAAAAACTTCAACGCAAACCCCCAACTCAAAAATGACTGTTACCTTCACACGATACGAAAATTCACGAGCCTAAGGCATCTGGGGAACCATTTTCCTCGAGACCTTCTCTTAATGAACACCAACTGAATGTTTAGATAGGGAAATCGAGCAATTTACTCAGAAAACCAAATTTTGACCAAAAATAAATGATAACAACGTAAGTAAAAATTTAACACCAGAACTTATAGAATTAACTTCTAGTAAAACAACAACAAAAAATAAAACTTTCTCAACCACAGCAACAAAATTTAACAGGTAGAATTTGAAAACTAAGCGATGAAAATTTAAAAGAAGAAATGAGAAGGAAAGGGAACAAGGAAGGGAGGAAGAAAGTTACGTTAACATAAAAAAAATAAAAGATTTATTTCTAAAGCAAAACTAACTAATCACACAAAGTACAAAAACATATCTTTGCTTACACAGACTCAAACTCAAGACAACAGGGCAAACAAAAACTTAACCATTGAACCAACAAGCTAACTCTTGACACAGATTCACACAGAAATAAACTTAAGTCCAACATTCAAAGATAAGGGTCAAATCAAGCAAAACAATAAAAAATCTCAAAAGTGATATTTGAACATCTGACCTTTAACACACAAGCAGAGTATTTAGCCACAGACACAGAGACTTAATTATATCAAAATTTAACAAACAACACTCAAATTTTTGAGGTGTTACTAAAACTTTAAAGTGAAACTTATGAGCTAGAAATAAAAAATTGAATATAATAAGAATATTCTTTTTCATTATTTTGACAGAATGTTGTCGTCTGTATATAGTATATTTGGCCTAGCCTTTAGTCTCTATATGTAGAGAAAATAACATGAGTTTGAATAATTTATTAACTAAATAACAATATTTTAATAGGAAAAAAAATTCCTATATGGAGTGTTGTAGGGTGGGCGACGACTAGCCCCTTATGAGATTAGTGTTTTCTACCCATCCCTTCTATACCAGGCCTATTTGGGTCTTTTCATTTATCGAGTCAATTGTATGTGTTATATAATTTTTAAACTAACTCATATACTTTTCTAACCCAATAAATATTTTTGTTATAGCTAAAATATTATTTTTTCTTTTAATTAATTGAATGATTAATTAAACTATTTTTTTATTTTCTTAACCCAATTCTAATTTCGTTAAAGTTATGAAAACTTTACTGTATTGGAATATATGAGAAAAATAATTTAACTGGCTTGTTCTTATGAAACTATGATTACTTAATTAATTAATTTTCACTTTAAAACTTCAATATTTAATAAAATAATAATTTGAAGTCATTAATTAATTCTCGAGTTATTTTTTTATAGCAAGAAAATAAATTTACTATGGATAGTGATACATACAATCTATTTATCAAGTTCATTGTTTCATTAAAATTCATTTCATCAATTAATACAAATCCTCAAGGTTATACTAAGCTAGTAGAGGGATCTATTGGACACATATAATTAGGGCTTAAATAATTTGTAATTAAGTTTCGACTCTTCGTCTATTTATTACAATATTATTAGTCATGAATATATTTTGCTAATGTATCATGAATGAGCTCTCCCCATTATATGCCATTATGAATACTACTTATCAAAGTGCTCGTCCAATGACCTTATCATATGTGTATTACCCTCATAGGATGTCCTTAATATCTTTTGAATAAATTCGTTCTCCCAATATTATCCTATTTTATCTCACGGTAACCATTACATCTTACTTCATGAAAAGTCAATTACTAACAAATAGTAATTAAATCATTTATCTCTAAGAAAAATGACATGCGACCACGTTACTTTTCATTTATCATGTAATGTCGATAAGAGGACATTATTTACCCTTTGTTGGGATATGAATTCCACTTTTGTGGAGTAATGCTACATCATACAGATGTCATATACCTAACGTACCAACTTTCAGTTCCTTATTTATTTGAACTTAGGCCCCAATTTACATCAAAATATACTAGTTACACATACATAACCCATCATTCACTCAGGATTAATGTATGCCACACTATGAATGTCACAAGTGAATAAATCTATAAATGAATCTTGGATATATTCTACTTGGATCCTTGGATCTATTCTACTTGGATCTTGTCTGATGTACTATCGGGCTAGCCAATCACGTCTATGTTTCTATTTTCTAGGAGTCATCCGGTCTGATACCCAAGACAAGGCATCTCCTCAATTGGATTTGATCGACGACATATTAGCCTTTCAATCAATTGTATCACTTTCAATTAGATTAAGGACGGGTTTAAATTATCTACTAATATAAGTTGCCTTCTTGCATTATGGTCCACCCACTTAATGTCGCTTAATATTAGTTTCAATGTTAGATAATCAGAGATTCGATATTTGCTTTCATTTTACTTTGTGAGCAAAAACCGTTAAGGACATTATACAAAAGATATTAATGATATTGATGGATTTTTATTAAACCAATTTTTTAAAAAGTTACAAGTACATAGACAAAATATCACTACACTAAGGGCACTAGATCCCAACACACGGGTCATTCGTGAATGATGAATGATTATTTTTACTATTTGTTAGTATTTTTTTTCATTGTGGAAGATGCAATGTAATCATGAGATAAAATAGGATTATATTGGATGAACGAATTTAACCCAAAGTGATTAAGGATATTCTATACAGGTAATACGCTTATGGCAAGGCCATTGGATAAAGTATAAATTAGAGTTGCTTTCGTAATGGTATATAACGAGGAGTTCAGTTATGGTACTTTTAGTGGACCGACACTAAGACTATAAAATATTGTAATTAATAGACAAAGAGTTATAACTTAATTATAAATTATTTAAGCTCTAATTATATATGATTAATCTGTCACTTCGCTAGCTCAACACAATCCTGTATGAATTGTGTTGGATCTAATGCTTTGAGTGTAGCATTTTTGTCTATGTACACTTGTAATTTTTCGAACAAATTGGTTAATAAAACAATTCATTGATTACATTAATATACTTTGTATGATTTTCCTTATGTGGTTTTTGCATGCAATGCAAAATAGAAGCAAATATTGACTCATTGGTTGTCTAACATTTAAATTAATACTAACTGGGATTATGTGGTCGGATCGTAATATGAAAAGACAACTTATAATAGTAGATGAACCTAAACATGTCCTTAGTCTAATCGAAAATGAGTAACTCGATTGAAAGACTAATATGTTTTCTATCAAGTCCAATTGAAAAGATGCCTTGTATTGGGCATCGGAGTGGATGATTCCCAAAAGATAGAGACATAGATGTAACTAATTGGATCCAAGAAGAATAGATCCTAAAACCATTTATGAATTTATTCACTTATGACATTCATAGTGTGACATACCTAAATCCTGAGTGGATGACGAACTGTGTATGTCTTACTCGTATACTCTGATGTAAGTAAAATATTGAGTTTAAATAGATAAGGAACTAAAAGCTAGTGCGTTGGGTATACAACTTCTGTAGTATGTAGTGCCATTCGAAATAGTAGAATTCATAGCTCGAGACATGGGTAAATAATATAATTTATTGGCATTACATGATTTATGAAAAGTAAACGTGACCATGGATAGATCATTTTTTTGATGAATGAATTGATTACTATTTGATAGTAATTGACTTTTCATGAAAGAATATGTAATGGTTACCATGAGATAAAATAGGATGACATTAGAGGATCGAATTTATCTCAAAAAGATTAAGTATAACCTATAAGGGTAATACATTTATGATAAGGTCATTGGACGAGCACTGAACTGGTTGCTTTCATAATGGCATGTCATTGGGGAAAGCTCAGTAACAATACTATAGTGTGATGACTTCGTGACTAAATGAGTTTATAATTAATAGGCGAAAAGTTAGAACTTAATTAAATCATTTGTGCCCTAATCGCATGTGTCCAATCGATCCCTTCACTAGCTCATTGAATCCATAAATGATTTGCATGTTGAATTAATTGAACAAAAATGGATATAAATGGAGAAAATGGAGAAATGGAAAACATTTGGAAATTAATGTGGTTTTCTCTAATGAAAATGAAAAAAAAAAAAGAAAATGACCTGGAAATGAATTTATGGTTTTCAAATTAAATGAAGTTTGAAAATGGAATTAAATCATTAAGTCATAATAAATCATTAAATGCAGAAATACTAAATATACTTTCTCATAATTTTTTTACGGTAAAGTTATCATGATTTTAATGGAATTAGAATTGGATTGAGAAGATTATTTAATTGAGAAATTGATTTATTTGAGATGTTTTATTTTGGGAAATAGAAACAAAATATCGTGTTGGATCGAATTATAAAGTATCAAGTTAAAAGTTCAGGAAGTATTATTAAAAAGGGTTGTCGACCCTTTATACTTTCATTGGATCTAGTGCCCTAAGTGTAGTATTTTTGTCAATATACACTTGTAATTTTTTCAAACAGATTGGTTAATAAAACAATTTTATTGATTACATTAATAAACTTTGTACAATTTTCCTCACAATGTTTTTTTGCACGCAAAGTAAAATGGAAACAAATGTTGTTCATTGGTTGTCTAATGTTTAACTAATACTAAGTGGTATTACATGGTTGAATCATAGTACAGAAAGACACATTGGATTAGTAGACAACCTAAATATGTCCTTAGTCTAATCGGAAATGAGCAAACCAATTAAAATGACTAAGTGGTCTTTTAATGCAAAAGGTACAAGGGCCAACTAACCTTTCGACAACCTAAACATGCTTGGAAGGTAAAATGGCTAAGAGGTCTTTTAATGCGAAAGGTACAAGGGCCAACCAACCTTTAGAACTTGTGCACACTGATGTATGTGGTCCCATTAGCATCAGTGCCTGAGGAAGTTACGATTATTACATGACTTTTATCGATGACTATTCTCGATATGGATATGTGTATCTAATGTACTGCAAAAATGAAACCTTTTGTAACATCCCAAAAATTAAGGGGTTAGAATTTTTAATATCCAAAAAAAAAAAATCAAATCTTATCTTTTATTCAAACCATTTTTATAAAATTAAAATTCTATATCTTTTTATCTCCTTATCCTTTTTTTTTCAAAATTCAAATTGAATTAAAATTCCATTATCTTTTTAACTACTTATCTTAATTTGAAATTCAAATTATTCCTTTTCAAATCCTAATAGAATTTATATTTCTTATTTCTAATTATTATTTATTATTCCCCATTTGTTATTTTGTTATATTAAAACCCTAAACTCTCTCTCTCTATATATATATCCTAGTTTTCTCTCAAAATTCTATGTTTAAAAACTCTTTTAAGCCCTTAAATTTTGCTGAAAAATATTTTTTAAGTTTCTGAAAATTCAATCAAGTCCTCATCAATTGTTCTTCAAATTTTTGAATTCCGAGTTAGTAGATCATTGAGTTTTTATCAAGATCGTCCCTTGTAGGCGACTGGATCAAGCTTGAACGAAGGGTAATCGCCCGAGACCTCAAAAAAGTTAGGTGTGTGTTTTTTTATGAAAAATCGAGTCAAATCGTGTTTAGGCTTAGACCCACATGACCATGCACCACCATTTTACAAATTTTACAGTTTTGCCACTGGATTGTCAAATTTTACAGTTTTGCCACTATTTTTCAGATTTTACATTTTTGCCATTATTTTGTCATATTTTCAGTTCTGCCACTATTTTTTTAGATTTTACAGTTTTACTATAACCTTTTATTATTTTATGCAAATTAGTCCCTAAATAGATTTTTAATGGCATCTAGAGAACTAGTTTATACAATTAAATCCCAGATTAGGAATAGAATGAGTGAATATAAGAATTTATGACTTAATTTCTTATGATTGGTTGCATAAATCTGTGAATGATTTTATAATTGATTTTATGATATAATCACTTATGATGATTTGTTTAAATTCATGAATGATTATATATTTATTAATGCTATACATGTCGAATAAATGTCTCACATGTTTTAATGATTGATTTATGAATTGCCTATTCTTGCAATTAGATAGAATGTTGATAATGATATTGATTGATTACATTATGATTGCATTGCATTGCATTGCATTTGTATTTGCATGGCGGACGATTTGAAAGGAGGAAGTATATGGCAGTATAACTGCATTTAATTGTGCATTGTGTATCCAAGCAAAAGTAGATTCCAACTGCGTCTGTTTTACCATGAAAGCATAACCCTCTAAGAGCTTTTATCTGCGAGTAAGTTGTGCTTCCATGGCCATTGGAAAGTTTTATTTGTATTGTATTTGTGCACTGTGTACCCATAACTAAAGCAAATCCCAATTGCATCTATTTGTTGTGTGTCCGCAGCCAGTTGTAGTGAAAACTGCAAATTATTGGTGGTATTAAGTCCATAACCTGATGTGATTGGAGAAGGGAGTTCTGGGGAACCCCTATTGTGCTGTGTAGCAGTTGGGGTTAGGACTAATGACTGATAAACGAATTGATTGTTGCATGGCATATTGTGCATACTCATGAAAGGTACATAAAAAATTTACTGAACTATTATGTCAATTGTGAAAAACAGGTTGATTTGATAATTGAACCCGTTTGACTGATTATGATTGATCATTAATGGTTGCTTACTTGAAGTAGCAAACCCGATTTACCATATTGAATTGATTGATATGTGAGACTGTTTGTTATCATGTTAAATTGATTGATATGTGAAACTGTTTGTCATTGTACTGAATAGATTGATATGTGAAATTGTTTGATATTGTTGTACATATTCGAATATTGAATTGGTTTATTGTAAAAGGACTCATGCTGAGCTTCTATAACTCACTCTCTTTATTTTCCTTCTTTTTAGTTAACCCGACAGACTAGGACGCGGACTCAACATCCTGAGGGTCTCGACTTGTTCTCACAAATGGATTATTTTTAGTTTTTATTATTTTATTAATCTTATTGTAAACCGTGGTATGGAATTATATTTTACTTACATCATTTAGGATGCATTTCATTAATTATTATGAATAGGGAATTTATATAGATGTAATAGTTTATACTTAATATTTATTACTGATAGTGATTTTAGTGTGTTGTTTAATTATTAAGTGTTTTAAACAGGTTAATTTATTATACAATAGATTATTGATATTTTTTTTTGCTGCTGAAATTAATATTAGTTTTAAATTCATAAAATTGAGGTAATCACATGTATAAAATAGGTTTAGTATTGAAAATTTATTTTTAAAAAGATTGAGCCACCTCGATGGTGAATGTAATCTCTCTGGCTCGGGTCTACTGTCTAGGCCATGTTGAGAAGGTTACACCTTTGATAAATTTCAAGAGTTTTGTCCAGAAGTGGAAAAGCAATAAGGTTTATCCATAAAAAATCTTCAGTCTGATCGAGGTGGGGAATATTTGTCCGATGAGTTCTTAAGATACCTTATAAAGAATGAGATTTTATCCTAATTGACTGTGTCAGACACTCTATAGCAGAATGGCATAGCTGAGAGAAGGAATAAAACCTTGCTTGACATGGTTTGTTCAATCTTAAGCTATTCAAAACTTCTTACTTCCTTCTGGGGATATGTGATACAAACGGCTTGCTATATTCTGAATGATGTGTCAACTAAGTCTTGTTTTAAAACACCTTATGAACTGTGGAATTGAAAGAATCTCGCTCTAAATTACTTTTAGAATATGGGGTTGTCCAGCACATGTTCTAGATAAGGATGTAAAGAAGTTGGATGCACAGATAGAATTGTGCATATTTACAGGATATCCAAAAGGAACAAAAAGAGGATTATTCTACAATCCAAAAGATAATACGTGTAAAACCCCGAATTTTAGGGTTAGAAGTTTTTGGGTTTTGTGATTAGGGTCAGAGAGAAAGGTGTGTTATTGTGTTTAGTCGCGCGTTTAAGTATTAGAATGGGCCTGCTGGTCTGATGGTTGAGTGATTGTTAGTGAACCTCAAGGTTCTGGGTTCGAGTCTTTGTGTGTGCATTTTGAAGAAACATTTCATTTTGTCTTGTTTTAAGTTAATATTTATAACTATTTACTTCTTTTTTTTATTACAATTATTCTCTATTTTTGGTTCTGGACTTTTTTTTTCCTTTCTTCCTCTCTGGGTTTTCTTTTTCTTCTTTTTCGAAGTTCTTTATTTTCTTTTTCAAAACGGGTTTGCTTGTGGATGTTGGAGAGTCGTTTCCTTATCTTCAAGTTAGAGTCTGAACGTCTTAGATCGCAAAACAAGTGTGGGATTCAAACCTCTTTCAATGTACTTCTGTTTTGTTGTTTTACTGTGGTAGTCTATAATCTTTTCGTGTGTTTCGATAAATGGGCAATTGAGGATCGTTTTGTCTTCAATCTCTAGAAATTTAGTGTGTTATGATTGGAGGTCGATTTATTGACCGAAAAGGCTTGATTTTTAGGTTGGTTGAGGGTGTTTTCGTGGTCCCACGGGCGTGTACCAGATCACACGGCTGTGTGGAATTAGGAATTAGGGTTTTCGGGTAAAATTTGGTGCCACATGGCTGTGTGGCTGATTTGGGGATTTTTGTCAAACTTCACACAGCCATGTCCCCTGGGCACATGGGCGTGTGTGTTTGGGGATTAGGGTTTGACTGATTTGGTGCCACACGGCCTGGCCACACAACCGTGTGGTTAATTTGGGAATTTAGGGATCCCACACAAGCATGTGTCTTGGACACACGATCGTGTATGGTGAGCACACGAGAGTGTGAGACCCTTACATGGTTGTGTCTACCCTATACTCTGTTTTAGTACAATTGGGTAGTGAGTTACACGGCTTGCTCCCATGGCCCTGTCCCTGGTCCACATGGGTGTGTACCTCAGTCACACGGTCGTGTGCCTTCATTCACACAAGTGTGTGACTCAGTCACACAGCTGTGTACCCCTTTTTACATGGGCGTTTGAATCTCCACATGGCCTAGGCATTTCCACACAGCCAGAGCACATGACCATGTGGTCCTAAGGCACTAATTTTGGTTCTGTATGTGTTTCTAATCTGAAAATGTGTCTGTGTGCTTCAACCTTTGGCTAAGCTTTAGTAAGGGTAGTTAAGACTCCGATTTGGGCTATGGCTTATGCGTTGTTTGTAATTTTTGTGTGAGATGTTTGACTCTAGACCCAGTTAACTAGGTGTGTCTGCATATCTGTTCTTTCTGACTGCCTGTTAATGTTTCACTGTTCTGTGGGATTGTGTACATGCATACACTTACATAAGGTAAAGTTAAGGGTGGGATTGTGAAGAGAATAAATATTGTTTTTATTCTAATCTGGTAGTTTAACTGCAATTTATTCTTATAGCGGTTTACCGTACTATACCGTATGTACATTAGCTTTGCTACGTACCATTATTTGATCTGGCAGTTCAAACTGCAACATGTCTGTACAGTGGATTATTGCATTGTACTGTACTACTTATACGCTAGCTCTATTGCGTATTAATATCTGAGTGGCTTAGTCCACATACATGGTGTGTAGGGTTGGATGAGCCTTTTGATGTCCTATGTGGTGTGTTTTGGTTGGATGAGCTTAATCAGATCTTACGGGGTGTGATCGGGGGACGGAGAGGAGTGTTGGTTGGATGAGTGGGTTTTATTACTTGTAACACCCCTCGCCCGTATCCGGCACCAGGACGGGGCTCGAGGCGTTACCGGTAATTCACCTTTACAAACTTACTAAATCGGGTCACTAAATTTCTCCTAAATTTAAAACCTTTCAAACATGTACACTTTTTCCCTTACACAGGCCTTCGAGGCCTAAAACACACCTAGGGGCAGTACGGGACAAAATCGAAAACATTTGATAAACTTTGAGTACCTTAGAAAATTTTCGCTTACTTGAAGTGCAACACGCCTGTGTGATCGGGCCGTATGGTCACAGAAGCCAATGTTGCTTGGGACACGCCCGTGTCCTCCACCCGTGTGCAACATTGACTTCAACCTCAACATTCTGTTAAAAGCACATGGCCAAGACACACGCCCGTGTACTTAGCCTGTATTCTATACTGACTTAAAATTTCAAGTGCAGGGGACACATGACTATGCCACACACCTATGGGGGTAAGCCGTGTGTCACACACGGCCTAGACACATGCCCGTGTGTCTACCTGTGCGGACCTTATTAGGCTATTTTCCAAGCCTTAAGTCACCCTCTACCAACCAATTACACTTATAGATTACTATAGTGCATGTTTAGGCCAAATTATACATTTATAAATATGAGACTTTGATTAACCTCATTGCATGTGAACCTCATGTCATTGATTTCATACATGCTAAATTAATCCTCATCTTGCATTAAGGAATTCCGCATCTACTTGACATATTTAAGATTGACTCATTTTTATAATTCATTACCAATTATAACCAAGCCAGCATATGTGAACATAAACATGCATAGATTCGTAGGTCATAGCCTACTTCAAAATAAGCCAATTTCCATGGCCATATACAAAAAAATAAGTATAACTTTACATGCCTTCATCTTGGCAAATCCCATGACACATATAACCAAATATTCAAAGTTATAACTTTACATGCCTTCATCTTGGCAAATCCCATGACACATATAACCAAATATTCAAAGTTCTATACATGCCATTGAACGAAACATAAGTATCTATATACCAAAGTTGAGTTAGTTGATAGTGTGTTGATTCTCCAACCGTCTTCCAATCTCTACGAGTCCTCGAGCTCTGTAAGGCAGGGGAAAGAGAGGGTTAAGCATTTATATGCTTAGTAAGCTCGAATAACTGGAAAGTAAACTTACCGATTATTTACCATACATCCTTATTAGATAATGAAACCAACAATATGAAAAGGGTTTCCCTATCACATGTACTCAATCAGTGAGTTAGTCACTTAACAAAACACCATGTAACTTATCTTAGATGAGCTCATCATTCAACATGTTATTTATAAATATACTTCGTTTTAGTCCCATTGAGTTTATAGGAAATCTCGATGGATTATCCAATCACCGTCAATTCATACGAGTGATCATTTCAGGCATGCACTCCCTCGAACCTCACATCTTACGGTGGGATTACCAGTCTAGGCTAAATCCCCCGTAATATAAACTCATATGGTGATGTCGAGATTACCAGTCTAGGCTAAATCCCTTATAACAACAAACACCCTTAATGAGCTCGTATCTGAATTACCAGTCCAGGCTAAATTTAGACCCTAATTGGATTACTCATCGGGGCTAAATCCATAATGCACGCATATTTTTCGGGAGGCTCAATCACTCAAGGAACACCCTCCGAGCTAGATCCTTTCTATATTTGAGATCAACAGATTACCTTTCCAGGCTAAATCCTTTCTGCAACACATGCAGGATCTCAAGTCATATATAATTCATAGTTTATCCATCGAATTCCCTTTTTAACCTCAACTGAGACATTTTCCAACAAATCATTATCAAAGATGCATTCCATGCATTTTCATGCCATCAACAATGCAATTATCATGCATTCATACATCATACAATTATGCATATTATGAGTTTACTTTAAGTTATCTAAACTTACCTGGTACTCGTTACGGTGATGTGTTTCGGTTATTCTGAAACCTTTCGTTTTCCTCGGTCGACCTCCGAAATTTGTTCCTCAGGGTCTATAACAATAAAATTAAACCATTAACATCTCACACTGTACTATATGAGCTTAAATTTCACTCCCGGTCCAAATGACCATTTTGCCCCTAACCTTTCACGTTTTTACGATTTACTCCCTAGGCTCGTATAATGAAACACATGCAATTTCTATCTCACCCAAGCCTAGCCAAAAACTTTTCCCTCATATGGCAGCCCACATTTTCCATTATTTTCACATTTCTACCACATCTTTAACAACTTTTGCAAAAAGGTCCCTTTAAGGGTTTTCATGAAAATCACCTAGGAAAAGATGTTTAGCACATCTCCAACTTTCATATCCCTCTATAAACCATCAAAATACAAGCAACTCATGCATGGGTAAATTTTTAAACATGAACCCTAGCATGAAATATGGGTAGAAATGGAGAGAGTAAGCTACCGGGATTTAAAAAATACAAAGAACATTAAAAATGGGGCTTAGAAGCACTTACTATTGAGCTTGAAAAGCTTCGAAACCCTAGCTATGGAAACTCCTCAATTTTTGGCAGAATGAGGGAGATGAATGGCTGATTTTTTTCCTTCTTTTCCCATTTTATTTCATTAAAAAGCCAAATGACCAAAATGCCCTCAAGCCCTTTCTTTAAAATTTCATCCATGCAAGACCATTTTTGTTCAAAAACTTAGAAATTGGGTAAATTGCTCTCTAAGACCTTAGAATTTAATATCTAAAGCAATTTCATACAAATTGCTTCTAGAATCCAAGTTTTGCAATTTATCAATTTAGTCCCTAATTTCTAATTGGACACCTTACTCAAAGAATTTCTTCATGTAATCTTAACACATGCATATTATCATATTACAAACCTCATAATAATCATAAAATAAATATTTTGATGTCAGATTTGTGGTCCCGAAACCACTATTCCGACTAGGCCCTATTTCAGGATGTTACATTACTTGACCGCATTCATGTACATCTATTTTTTGGGTGTATGATTATCAGACTTGTAACATCCTTTACTTGTATTCGACCTCGGAATAGAGTACGAGGCATTACCGGACTTATACACAAGCAATCATGTAGAACTGAGACATAAATTTCCATCCAAATTAAAACTTTTCAAAAACACTCGTATAGTCCCTTAGACGAGCATATAAAAAAACATACATTGGGAGTGGTTCGGTACTAAACCGAGAATGTTCGAAATTTTTACAACACTTAGAAAATTTTCATGCTTTGGAGGGTCACACGCCCGTGTGGGTAGGCTGTGTGGTCACACACACCCAGGCTTGGGACAGACCTGTGTCCTTAACTCGTGTAACTCTCTATTTATGACACCATCAACAAAATAGGGTCACACGATCAAGGCACACGCCCGTGTGCTAGGCCGTGTGGGCGATTTAATTTTTATAATTTTTCATAAAATAGGTGCAGACTTCACACGCCCTAGGCACATGCCCATGTCCCTGGGCTGTGTCCTTCACACGGCTGAGACACATGACCGTGTCTCTACCCGAGTGGCCAATTCGAAGCTAAAATTCAAAAATACAGGGGACATACTGTAACAGCCTGATTTAGACCCTAATCGAAACGGTGGTTTTGAGACCACAAATCTGAGTCAGAAAAATATTTAAAAATTATTTTTTGTGTTTATTTTGTGTGAATTTGTATCTGTGAAATTTTAGTGATTTAATTTTGTCGTTTAGGTATCCGATTAAATAAAAGGACTTAATTGTGTAAATTGAAAACTTGATAGTTTAAAGCATAAGGGCTAAATTGTTAGTGGCTTTCTAAGTTGGGGTATTTATGTTGAAAATATCCCATTAATACTTTGGTAGGACGGTATAAGACATATATTATATGGTTTTTATATTATATCATTAAGGATATATATGTAATTATACTTAAAATTATAATAAGTTATAATATAATAAATTATAATATAATAAAATAAAAAAGACATGTTCATATTTTATTCACCATTTCTGAAATTAAAACAAAAGAACAAAGAAAAGAAACCTAGGGCTCGGCTCTTTCAAGCTTGATTCAAGGTAAGTTCTAGCTTAGTTTTTGATTCAAAGGACTAAAATTTGAAATAAATGAAATATATGGACTCGTAAGAACACTAGGAACATTCATCCTAACATGGGTATTTTGAGATTTTGCATATTTTTTGTTTTGTGCAATAGGGACTAAATTGTAAAAATTGTAAATATTAGGGGTAAAATGGTAATTTTCCCATTTATGTGTTTTTGGATTAAACTGAATGAAAATATGTTTGAATGAGCTTAATTTAAATATGTTTAGATCAAGAACCAAAGAAATCAGATTTGGATCGGGGAAAAATGAAAGTTGTCGACTAGCTGCCCTATTCTGTTTTACATCATCCGAGGTAAGTTTATAAGCAAATAGACGTGTTTAATTGTATTTAAAAGTTAATATTATATGCTGGTATGAAATGTGTGATCATATAAAAGCTATGGCCGAATATGATTAAGCTTGGCTATAATATCTCCGAATTGGTTTCGACCGAGTTACGATGTCTGAAAGCTCCGTATGAACCTTAGGAATAGTTAGGATACATATGTCATGACATAGGATTCCGATATGTGTTTATGAGTAAGACCCTGTCTAGGACAGTGGCATCGATATGTGACTACATGTAAGACCACGTTTGGGACGTTGGCATTGTACGACTTGTGTGTTTATCCGAGTGTCCTATCCAATTCCAAATGGTTCATCGGGCTACGATAAGGTGTGAACGTACATGTTGAATAAGCTAAATGACCAGGTATGGAATAGGTTATTATCACTTGTGATAAGATAAGTAAGTACTTAATGTTTGATACAAATGACTTATGAGGTAAATATAGAATGTGTATAATTATAAAAGTGTGTTAGTTCTTGATAGATATATTGTGATTGTTTTTGAAATGATATGTGATATGTGTATAGATGTAACCATGTGTATTCGACCATTTAGGTAATGTGTACATGATGATATATTATGATGCTTGAGTTTGTGTTTATGAGTATAAGTATATTTGATTATCTAATGATGTAAGTGAAATGTGAATTACTTATATTGTTTATATGAGCATTTGGCCAAGGTGGAAATTTTGTATAAAAACAAAAATATCATTTATGAAATTAGTAGTTTAAGACTAGGCATATTTATGCTAGTGTAATTCGATTTAGTTGAAAATGAGTTGGTTCTATCACTAGATTGTTTATTTGCTTATGGCTTACTAAGCTATAATAGCTTACTCTGTGTATATTTGTTTCTATTTTATAGATTTTGGATTCAAGTTACAAGCTCGGGGATTGTTAGCAAAGTTTATCACACTATCGACTGCTTTTGGTATTTTATAAGTTGCATTTTGGAACTATGGGATGTATAGGCTGGATTTCATTTTGAAATATTGGATTTTGGTTGTGTGTAATCCAGCCATGTGAAAATGGCTTAAGTGTCATGTTTGAGTTTGGCTTTGTTTAGATTATGGTTTGAGCTTATATTCGATTATCATACTATGTGCCATGGATGAGATGTAAATATGGTATGTGTTTTTGAGCATTGGTGTTGATTAAAGACCTTAAATGTGGTATGAATGTTGTGGCCTTAATATATATATTAGGTATATTTGGATAACTTGAATATGGTTAGTTTGGATGTGTTTCATACTAAGATAAAATATGTATGCGCATTTTGCTTATTATGCTTAGTCTTGATCTAATATGTTCTTAGTTTTAATGTTTAATGCCTTTAGTTTTGATAATTCGGTGATGGAAATTTTGTATGTGTATGTGGTTTAAAATAATGTAATTTGACTATGCAAAGTATTAAGTAAGGAAAAATGTTCCATGATTAATTTTGTCAATTATTTGGTATGAATTCGATTGTTAAGTGTAACCTTGAAACCTAGGGCAAATGCTCACTATGTATATAAATTTTAATAGCATATTCGTTCAAGTTGTAACATATTAAATTGCATGTGTAATTACTTGCTAAATTATGTAATAAGTTCTCAATTGGTTTATTTATGATTTTGTGATGAAGTTGTTATTTGTGTCCGATAATGGTGTAAGTTATAATGTGTAATGTACTTGAGCTTGGTGTAACATGTTACATCTCTTTTATGTTAGTTATTTATTTAACCGTAAGTATGACTTGTAATAAAGCTCTATTCGAATATGCTTAGATGCCTTTACTTATTTACATACATATATATATTCGAATGGATGTATAAAATTATATTGGTGAATGAAATATGAATTTCATATAGACTAATGGAATGTTGTCGCATGTAGCAAGGAAAAAGGGTTCGTAATGAAACTCCTTTCCATTGATGTATAACCTATGCAAGCACATGGCTCATTCAAGAATAAGTCTAATATTCAATAACAAAGATATTGATGTGTTATATGTTCGGTATAGGTATAAGTTGATTTGATGTATTTTGAATTACATTGCATTTATGCTATGTGGTGAATAATGGAATTTTTAAGTTTTGATGTATGAATTAACTTTACCCATTGATGTGAATAAAATATCGAACTGTAATATATAATGCATAATCGTATGAATTGTAATATGATTGGTAATGCCTTAGACCCTAATCCGGCGATGGATATGGGCTAAGGGTGTTACATTTTATTGGTATCAGAGCTGTGGTTCAGTCGGTTCTAGGACTAACGTAGCGTGTGTGAGTCTAGCTATACATTCCATATTATATACTGCGATTGTAACACCCCAAACCCAGCCTAGAGGTTAGGCCCGAATTCGGCGTGTCACATTGAAGCGTTACTGTAACAGTCATGTTTTAACTAACATCTTTCTTAGTGTTTAAAGAGTATTTTTGTTATAGATTAAAATGAATGGAAGCTGCGCACCAGGTATGATTCAAGAAAAGAGGAGGTGAGTCAATTAGACTGCTTAAGTACCTAGCTCTTCCAGGATCCAATCCTAGACATGCACACATCCATTGCCACACTTTAAGCTTATTACTTGTCCACGAACAACAAATTAAGTTTAAGTCTATTTAAAATATTTATTTCCTTTGAGAACATTTACGTTGCGGAAGCTTTGTTCGGTTATCGTGATATTTTGAAAATAAGTAACTTTTATAAAACGCGCCCTAGAGCTAACCAATTTTAAGGAATCAATTTAAGTGATGTGAATCTCAAGTTGAAAACGATTTAAGTAATTTTACAAACCCAAAATAAAAATAATAGAGCGGCCTTATTTCAACTTTAACCAAAATAGAAATAATCAAAAATAAATGCGAAATTTAAAAGGAAGCTAATTGAAATTTATTTAAAAACCAGGAATTTAATCTTCGTGGCCACTCTGAATCCCGCCCAGCTCCAAGTCCACCAACTAGGGCTCACCTACAAGGATGGAAGAGAAAGGGGGTGAGTTTGGAAAACTCAGTGTGCAACAAGCCCCTTTCAGAGCCCAAACTAATACCAGCATACTGGGCCGAAGCCTTTTGTTTAATGGTTACTAGGCCGAAGCCTTTATTTTGTAAACAGTATGGCCCACTGGCCTATTTTCATAACAATCAAATATGTAAATCTCAATGCATGTATGCAAACCCATATCCATATGTGGGGAAACTATCAACCCACCCAACCGCTACTCTCCACCCGTACCAACCAAGCTCTCCATGTGGGGAATAACTCAACCCACCCAACCAATACTCTCTCCATGGCGGCAAAGATATTTGCTTTATCATATAACTGGAGGCCTAGCCTCTTTTAATAACTGGGGCAAAACCCTTTTCCGTAAACTGGGGCGAAGCCCTTTTAGCACTTCCTCCGTTCATATAAAACCCAACCCATGCATATATGAATATATCATGGCATATCATGTGCATAACATGGCATATCATGTACAAAAACAGTATCACATGCATATTAATTATAACATAACCCTAGGGGTATAATGGTCATTTTCACCTAGGGGCAAAACAGTCATTTACCATATTTTAGGGGTAATTTCGTAAATTTACCAAATATTATGGGTTTTCCACGTTCATTAACAATTATCAATATCCTCAAGTGTTTAAACAGTGATTTTAATGCACTTTATCAAATTAGGGCTTTTGGGCCCAAAACCCCTAATGGGTCCCACGAATGCCGATTTAGCCCTTTAACCCTCTTAACCCAATTTTTACAACAGATCGAACCGTGTTAACATGCAATTTATCCAAGTTCTATTTTCTATCAGTTTTACCCAAATGGGCCCGGAAGCCCATTGGGCCCAATTTCAGCCCATTGAGGCCCAACTTACCGTCGTGCACAGAATCGCGCTCTTACCTGTTCCATCGATCCAAACACAGATCATATCGTTTTTACCACATCTAAAACCATATGAAAAATCTCAAGTTCCCGAAATGCCAGAATTTTGGCATTTCGGCTTTTCTGCGAATATTAGCCTAAGCTACTACGAGGGTTTGTTACACACCTGTTTTGTGAAGACTGCCACTGTGATCCCTTACGATGTCCTACAATTGATTAACACAATTCTTAGATTGCAAACCACAATAACCAATCCCAATATTCACCTACCATATTCGAACCATGCCCCTAAAGCCTTTAGAATCTTACCTTTTTTGCCTAAAACCGATGACTAGATCTAAGTCTAGTTGTTCCAAAGATCCAAGCCTTCGATCCAACCTCTGGAAGACACTAAACACCAAAAGAAATCATCGGTTAAAAACCCTTAAAGCCCTATGCCCAAATCGACAGCCTCTCTAGATTTTAGGGACTTGGCTTTTTCTAAATTGTAAAATAAGACTAGATCTGAGGTGATGAGCACTTACCACCTATTCCTCTTTGATTTCTACACAGATCTGATGCAGATCTATCCTCTAAACTATAGTAGAACTCGAATCCAGGATATCTGAAGTTTCGGCTATAAGTCCCTAAATCTATGGTACTTCGGCTTTTTAAGTGATGAAGAAGATGACGATTTGAGGCTATAACTTTGAAGTAATGTTGCCAACAGATACTAAGGGTTTAGAGAAGATGAAATTTAATCAAAAGGAACAAAAATAATTGAAGGATTTTGGCTTGGAGAAATCGGCACAAGAAGTGAGTTTTCGGGATTTCGATTTTTATGGCGATCGGCTATGAAGGTTTTGTGGAGGATGGGATTGATAGAAGAGGTGAGTAAGGTGATCAGAACGTTTCGACTAGAAGAAAAAGCGAAAAGGAAGAAATAAAATGGAGGAAAAAGAGAGGAAGAAGAACTCGGCACTAAGGAGAAGGAATTTGCGTTTTCGGCTTTTATGAGAACTCAAAAAGGATGAATGACAGTGAAAGCTTTCAGGTGGCCAACCCTAATTCACCAAGACAGAAAAAGGAAAGAACCTAACCCTAATATAAACTAAAACAATCGGCCCAACCTCCCTAAGGCCCTTGCCGAAATTCACTTAACTATCACATGCCCTGCACATGCCTAAAATTAAAAAGTAACAGTATGCCTACCTTGCAACTTGAACCCTGGACCTTTAATTCCTTCCCAGGTGCCATTTTTTTAGGAACCTAGTGGTGCCACCTTGCCACTTTACCAACGCCTTATTTTTATCATAATTTACCACCTCAATTTTAAAAGCCCATATCGCCAGAACCCTCTTTCTCCAAAATTAAAAATTCAGGAATTATCTCGAATTAAATTTACTCTTGGGCCTTTTTCCACACCATAACCCTTCGTAATTTATTTAATTACACACTAAATAATAATAATAATAATTAAAACATCCAAATTATTCGGGCCGTCTTCTACCCGAACCTAGACTCAAGGCCCATTACTCCTAGGCCCAAAAATCGGGGCATTACAGCGATAGTGTGATAACTTCTGACATTTGAAAATGTGTTTTCATATTGTAAATAGATCCAGACAAAGCAGTAGCTGATGATGTCGAGAGTGTAGCGCCTGCTCCCGCGCAAGGGACAGTGCCGGTTGATTCTCGACCGACTTCGACTAATCAAGAAAGTGAGGCTAAATAAGCCTTTTACCAAATGATGAATGATTGGTTTACTCAATATATTCAGACTAACCCGGCTGCACAACAACCTCCACCCCCAACTAATCCTTCTTCGATGCCTGTTGTACCTCAAGTAAGTGATCCGTTGAGATTGTATAAGCCACCTGTTGATAAAATCAGAAAACATGGGGCTGAAGAGTTTAAAGCTACCGATGATGGTGATGCTAAGCGGGCTGAGTTCTGGCTTGATAATACTATTTGTGTATTTGATGAGTTGTCCTGTACCCTAGTTGAATGTTTGAAGTGTGCCATATCTTTGCTTCGAGACACAGCATATCACTGACAGAATATCCTAGTATCAGTGGTTCCGAGAGAGCGAGTGACCTGGGAGTTCTTCCAGACTGAGTTCCATAAGAAATATATCAACCAGAGATTTATTGATCAAAAACAAAAAAAATTTCTAGAGCTGAAACAGGGTCGGATGATCGTGACAGAGTATGAGCAGAAATTTGTAAGACTCAGTCGGTTTGCCCGAGAGTGTGTTTCTACCGAAGCGATAATGTGTAAAAGATTCGAAGATAGGCTGAATGAAGACATTAAATTGTTAGTTGGCATACTTGAGATAAAAGAGTTTGTAGTACTGGTTGAGCGAGCCTGCAAAGCTGAAGAGCCCGGGAAAGAAAAGACAAAAGTTGATTTTGAAGCTAGAGACTCGCGTAAGAAATAATTTAGTAAGTCAGTCCAGTCTACATCAAAGAAGTTTCGAGATGATTTCAGTCATTCTAGAGCCAATTCGGGTTACTCCAAACGGGATCAGAATAGACCACCAGTGAACTCGAGAGTTACTTCAGTAGCGAGTGTGGGTAATGTCAGATCAAATCAACCCGAGTGTAAACATTGTGGCAAACGACATCCCGACAGTTGCAGATTGCATGATCGGGCCTGTTTTAAATGTGGATCGATGGATCATTATATTCGAGATTGCCCAGGGTTAGCTAAAGAAAATCCAGTGCAGAACACGAGATCAGGTAATACTGTGGCTCGGGGTAGACCATCGAGAAATGCGGGTAATACGTGTGGCTGTCAGAGAGGAATTAAAGATACAACAGTCAAATCTGAGGCTTGTGCACCTGCCAGAGCCTATGCTATTCGCATGCGAGAGGAGGCTTCATCTCAAGATGTTATTACCAGTACATTCATTCTTTATGATACTAATGTAATTGCATTGATTGATCCTGGTTCTACTCATTCTTATGTGTGTGAGACGTTAGTATTCAGCAAGACTCTGCCTGTTGAGTCTACTGAGTTTGTGATTAGAGTGTCAAATCCCTTGGGCCAGTGTGTTATGGTTGATAAAGTGTGTAAGAACTGCCCCTTGATGGTTCGAGATTCGTGCTTTCCGGCTGATTTGATGCTGTTGCCATTTGATGAGTTTGACATAATTTTGGGTATGGACTGGTTGACTTTGCATGATGCTGTTGTAAACTGCAAAAGAAAGACTATTGATTTACGGAGCCAGAATGATAAGGTTGTTTAGATTGAATCTAGTGATTTGAAAGGGTTACCAGCAGTGATTTTTTCGATGTTAGCTCAGAAATATGTAAGAAAGGGCTGCGAAGCTTACTTTACATATGTGCTTGATAATAAAGTGGCCAAAAGAAACATTGAATCAGTACCTGTTGTGTGTGAGTATCCAGATGTGTTTTCTGAAGAATTACTGGGTTTGCCACCTATTCGGGAGGTAGAGTTTGGTATTGAGTTAATGCCTAGGATAACTCCGATATCCATAGCTCCGTATAGAATGACACCAATAGAATTAAAAGAGTTAAAAGCTCAGTTGCAAGAGTTGACAGATAGAGGTTTTGCGCGACCTAGTTTCTCTCCTTGGGGTGCACCAGTACTGTTTGTGAAAAAGAAGGATGGAACGATAAGAATATGCATTGATTATAGACAGCTCAATAAGGTGACTATAAAGAATAAGTACCCGTTGCCACGGATTGATGATCTGTTTGACCAACTAAAAGGGGCTACAGTATTTTCGAAGATAGATTTGAGATTAGGCTACTATCAGTTGTGAGTTAAAGATTCAGACATACCAAAAAATATTTTTCGAATGAGGTACGAGCATTACGAGTTTTTGGTTATGCCTTTTGGACTTACTAATGCACCAGCTGTTTTCATGGATTTGATGAATCAGATCTTCAGACCGTATCTGGATCAGTTTGTGGTTGTGTTTATAGATGAAATTTTAATCTACTCTCGTGATGAAGCTGAACATGCCAAACATTTGAAACTTGTGTTGCAAACTTTGCGAGATAAGCAGTTGTTTGCAAAATTTAGTAAATGTGAGTTCTGGTTAAGTGAAGTCAGTTTTTTAGGCCATGTGGTTCAGCATCGAGTATTCAGGTTGATCTGAGCAAAATTTCAGCTATACTTGATTGGAAACCTCCGAAGAATGTTTCTGAAGTCCAAAGCTTTCTGAGACTTGCTAGTTATTATAGACGGTTCATGAAAGGTTTCTCTATGATTGCAGCCCCGATGACGAAGCTATTGTAGAAAGATGTTAAGTTCGAGTGGTTAGAGAAGTGCCAGAAAAGCTTTGATCAGTTGAAAGCCCTTTTGACCGAAGCTCTAGTATTAGTTCAGCCAGAATCGAGTAAATAATTTGTTATTTATAGTGACGCATCTTTAAATGGTTTGGGTTTATGCCTCGAGATAGTTGAAGTGACATGAAAAGAACTATCCGACACACGACCTAGAATTGGCACCTATTGTGTTCGCATTGAAAATTTGGCGTCACTATCTGTTTGGTGAGAAATGTCATGTTTGATGACTCAAAAAGATCTGAATTTGAGACAACGCCGATGGTTAGAATTGATAAAAGACTATGAGCTTGTGATTGACTACCACCCGGGAAAGGCTAATGTTTTTGCTGATGCTTTAAGCCAAAAATCACTGTTTGCTTTGCGTGCAATGAATGCGCATATGGCTATGTCTGATGATGGTTCGATAATAGCTAAATTGAAAGCAAGACCGTTATTTGTTCAACAAATTTGTGACGCCCAGAAGGCTGATAATGAGTTGATGGCAAAACGAGCTCAATGTGATTTAAATGCTGATTCGGAGTTTCGAGTTGATGCTGATGACTATTTGAGATTTCGAAACCGAATATGTGTCCCGAGGAATTTAGAGTTGATTCAGATGATTTTGAACGAAGCTCACAGGAGTTGGTTATCTGTTCACCCAAGTAGTACAAAGATGTATAATGATCTGAAATAGCTTTATTGGTGACATAGTATGAAACGAGACATTTCTAACTTTGTTTCAAAATTCTTAATTTGTCAACAAGTAAAAGCCAAGCATCAGGTACCTTTTGGATTGCTTCAGCCGATCATGATACCTAAGTGGAAATGGGACAAATTTACTATGGACTTTGTATCTGGTTTACCGTTAACACAGAATAAGAAAGATGCAATCTGGGTTATTATGGATAGATTGACTAAATCGACTCATTTTGTTCCGATACGTACAGACTACTCGCTGGATAAGTTGGTTGAATTGTATGTTTCTCAGATTGTGAGATTACATGGTGTGCCTATATCTATTGTTTCGGATAGAGATCTAAGATTTACATCGCGGTTTTGGAAGAAATTGCAAGATGCATTAGGTACGAAATTACATTTCAGTAGTGCTTTCCATCCACAAACAGATGACCAGTCTAAGTGAATCATTCAGATACTTGAGGATATGTTAAGATGTTGCATTCTCGAATTCGAAGGTACGTGGGAACGATACCTGCCTCTAATTGAATTTGCATATAATAAAAACTTTCAATCGAGTATCAAAATGGAACCTTATGAGGCTTTGTATGGTTGTAAATGTCGTATGCCATTGTACTGGACTAAGCTCAGTAAAAATAAGATACACGGGGTTGATTTGATCAGAGAAACCGAATAGAAAGTGAAAGTGATCCGTGAAAGTCTAAAAGCAACATCAGATCGTCAGAAATCATATGCGAACTTGAAACGTAAAGAAATAGAGTTTCAGATCGGAGATAAAGTTTTCTTGAAAGTCTCACTGTGGAAGAAAATACTCAGATTTGGTCGCAAAGGCAAATTGAGTCTGATGTTTATTGGCCGTATGAGGTAATAGACGTATCGGGCCAGTTGCTTACAGACTATTGTTGCCACCTAAGTTAGAAAAGATTCACAATGTATTCCATGTTTTGATGCTTCATAGATATCGACCTGACCCTTCACATGTGATTAGTCCATCTAAGATTGAGATTAAGCCCGATATGACGTATGAGGAAGAACCGATTCGTATTCTGGCTTGTAAGATTAAAAAGTTGCGAAATAAGAAAATTTTGCTAGTTAAAGTACTATAGTGTAAACACAGGGTAGAATTAGCAACGTGGGAGCCAGAAGATGCAATGGGAGAACGCTATCCGAACCTATTCACCAGTAAGATTTTTGGGGATAAAAATCCTTAAAGGGGAGAGTTGTAACAGCCCGATTTAGACCCTAATCGGAACGGTGGTTTTCGGACCATGAATCTGAGTAAAAAAAATATTTAAAAATTATATTCTGTGTTTATTTTGTGTGAATTTATATCTGTGAAATTTTCGTGATTTAATTTTGTCGTTTAGGTATCTGATTAAATAAAAGGACTTAATCACGTAAATTGAAAACTTGATAGTTTAAAGCATAAGGGCCAAATTGTTAGTGGCTTTCTAAGTTGGGGTATTTATGTTGTAAATATCCCATTAATACTTTGGTAGGACGGTATAAGACATATATTATATGGTTTTTATATTATATCATTAAGGATATATATGTAATTAAACTTAAAATTATAATAAGTTATAATATAATAAAATAAAAAAGACATGTTCATATTTTATTCACCATTTCCGAAATTAAAACAAAAGAAAAGAGAAAATAAACCTAGGGTTCGGATCTTTCAAGCTTGATTCAAGGTAAGGTCTAGCTCGGTTTTTTATAATTTTTACGTTTTTGAGATTGTTGCTTCGAGTACTACAAAACCCGTGCTTAAATTTTTTATTTTGGTGAATATTTTGAGTTATGCCATTGTTGAGAGCTTGTGATTTTTGTTGTTTGATGATGAAATATGAAAGATATGTTTTAGATTAACATGTTTTATATTAGAGTTTTTGATGATTTTGAGTAATTAGTACTAAATTGCAAAAATAATAATTTGAGGGACTAAATGTGAAATAAATGAAATATATGGACTCGTAAGAACACTAGGAACATTCGAACTAACATGGGTATTTTGAGATTTTGCATATTTTGTGTTTTGTGCAATATGGACTAAATTGTAAAAATTGTAAATATTAGGGGTAAAATGGTAATTTGCCCATTTATGTGTTTTTGGACTAAACTGAATGAAAATATGTTTGAATAAGCTTAATTTGAAAATGTTTAGATCAAGAACCAAAGAAATCGGATTTGGATCGAGGAAAAACGAAAATTGTCGACTAGTTGCCCTGTTCCGTTTTACGTCGTCCGAGGTAAGTTTATAAGCAAATAGACGTGTTTAATTGTAGTTAAATGTTCATATTATATGCTGGTATGAAATGTGTGTACATATATAAGCTATGGCTGAATATGATTAAGCTTGGCTATTATATCTCCGAATTGGTTTTGACCGAGTTACGACGTCCGAAAGCCTTGTATGAACCTTAGGAATAGTTAGGATACATATGTCATGACATAGGATTCCGATATATGTATACGAGTAAGACCATGGCATCGATATGTGATTCTAATATGTGTTTACGAGTAAGACCTTGTCTGGGACAATGGCATCGATATGTGACTACATGTAAGACCACGTCTGGGATGTTGGCATTGTACGACTTGTGTGTTTATCCGAGTGTCCTATCCAATTCCAAATGGTTCATCGAGCTACGATAAGGTGTGAACTTACATGTTGAATAAGCTAAATGACCAGGTATGGAATAGGTTATTATCACTTGTGATAAGGTAAGTAAGTACTTAATGTTTGATACAAATGACTTATGAGGTAAATATAGAATGTGTATAATTATAAAAGTGTGTTCGGTCTTGATAGATATATATTATGATGCTTGAGTTTGTGTTTATGAGTATACGTATATTTTATTATCTAATTGTAACACCCCTCGCCCATATCCGACGCCTGGATAGGGTTCGAGGTGTTACCGGTAATTCACCTTTACAAACTTACTCAATCGGGTTATTGAATTTCGTTCGTAATTTAAAACTTTTCAAACGTGTGCACTTTGTCTCTTATATAGGCCTCCGAGGCCTAAAAACACTCCTAGGGGTAGTACGAAACAAAACCAAAATTATTCGATAGACTTGGGGCACTTTAGGAAATTTTCCCTTAGTTGAAGTGTAACACACCCGTGGGGCTTAGAACACGCCCGTGTCCTTTTTCCAGTATGCAACACGGCCAAGGCATACGCCCGTGGGCTTAGCCCGTGTGCTACACTGACTTCAACCTTACCATTCTGTTAAATAAACATGGCCAAGGCACACGCCTGTGTGCTTAGCCCGTGCTCTATGCTGACTTAAAATTTTAGGTGCAGGGGACACACGGTCATAGCACACACCCATGGGAGTAGCATGTGTGTCACACACGGCCTAGACACACACCCGTGTGTCTACCCATGTGGACCTTGTTAGGTTATTTTCCAAGCCTTAAGTCACCCTCTACTAGCCAATTTCACCTATAGATTACTATAGTGCATATTTGGGCCAAATTATCCATTTGTAAGTATGAAACTTTGATTAACCTCATTGCATGTGAACCTTATGTCATTGGTTTCATACATGCTAAGTTAATTCTTATCTTGCATTTAATGATTTATATGTCTGCTTGACATATTAAGATTTGCTCGTTATTATAACTTATTGCCAATTACAACTAAGCCATCGCATATGAATATAAACATGCATAGATTTTTAGGGCATAGCCTACTTCAAAATGAGCCAATTCCCATGGCCATATACAAAGAAAGATAAACATATTTTTACATGCCTTCACTAGGCAAATCAAATGACATATATAACAAAATACTCAAAAATCCTATACATGCAATTGGACAAAATAGAAATGTCTTTATACCAAAGCTTGTCTAGTTGATAGTGTGTTGACTCTCCAATTGTCTTCCAATCCTTATGAGTGCTCGAGCTCTAAAAAGCAGGGAAAAGAGAGGGGTAAGCATTTACATGCTTAGTAAGCCCGTATAACTGGAAAGTAAACTTACTGATTGTTTAGCATACATCCATAATTCATAATGAAACCAATGAACACGAAAATGGTTTCCCTATCACATGCACTCAATCAATGAGTTAGTCACATAACAAATACCATGAACATTTTTATCTTAGATGAGCTCATCATTTTACATGTCATTTGTACATACACCTTGTGATAGTCCCGCTAAGTTTCTAGGAAATCTCGATGGATTATCCAGTCACTGTCAATTCATATGAATGATCATTTTGAGTATGCACTCCCGTGAACCTCACATCTTACGGCGGGATTACCAGTCCAGGCTAAATCCCCCGCAATATAAACTCATAAGGTGATGTTGGGATTACCAGTCCAAGCTAAATCTCTTATGCGACAACACCCTTAATGAGCTCGGATCTGAATTACCAGTCCAAGCTAAATTTAGACCCTAATCGGATTACCCGTCCGGGCTAAATCCACAATGCACACATATTCTTCGGGAGGCTCGATCATTCAAGGAACACCAGTCCAAGCTAAATTCGTTTTATACTTGAGATCTTTGGATTACCAGTCCAGGCTAAATCCTTTTCTGCAACACATGCAGGATCTCAAGTCTCATGTAAATCATGGTTTATCCATCGAATTCGCTTTCCAACCTCAACCGAGACATTATCTAACAATTCATTATTAAAGATGCAATTCATGCATTTTCATGCCATCAACACTGCAATTATCATGCATTCACAAAACATACAAATATGCATGTTATAGGTTTACTTCGAGTTATCCGAACTTACCTGGTATTCGTTTCGGAGCTGTGTTTCGGTTATTCCAAAACCTTGCGTTTACCTCGATCGACCTCCAAAATTTGTTACTCGGGGTCTATAACAATAAAATTATATCATTAATTCACTACATTACACTTTTCAAGTTTAATTTCTACCTCGGTCCAAATGATCGTTTTGCCTCTAACCTTTGACATTTTTTCGATTTAGTCCCTAGGCTTGTATAATGAAACACTTGCAATTTCTATCTTACCCAAGCCTATCCAAACACTTTTCCCTCATATGGCAGCCCACATTTTCCATTATTTTCACATTTCTACCACATATTTAACAACTTTTACAAAAAGGTCCCTTTAGGGGTTTTTCATGAAAATCACCTAAGAAAAGATGTTTAACACACCTTCAACTCTCATACCCATCCATAATCCACCAAAATACAAGCAACTCATGCATGGGTAAATTTTTAAACATGAACCCTAGCATGAAATATGGGTAGAAATGGAAAGATCAAGCTACCGAGATTTCAAAAATACAAAGAACATTAAAAACGGGGCTTGAGAGCACTTACGATTGAGCTTGGAAAGCTTGGAAACCATAGATATGAAGACTCTTCAAATTTCAGCAACCATGGAGAAGAAATGGCTGATTTTTTCCTTTTTTTCCCCTTTTATTTCATTAAAAAGCCAAATGATCAAAATGCCCTTAAGTCCTTTCTTTAAAATTTCATCCATGCAAGCCCATTTTTGTCCAAAAACTTAGAAATTGGGCAAATTGCTCCCCAAGACCTTCTAATTTATAATCTAAAGCAATTTCATACAAATTGCTTCTAGAATCCAAGTTTCGTAATTTATTCAATTTAGTCCCTCATTTCCAATTGGACACCTTACTCAAGGAATTTCTTCATGAAACTTTAACACATGCATAATCTCATATTCTAGGTCTCATAATAATCATAAAATAAATATTTTGATGTTGGATTTGTGGTCCTGAAACCACTGTTCCAACTAGGCCCTATTTCGGGATGTTACACTAATGATGTAAGTGAAATGTGAATTACTTATATTGGTTATATGAGCATTCGGCCAAGGTGAAAATTTTGTATAAAAACAAAAATATCATTTATGAAATTGGTAGTTTAAGACTAGGCATATTTATGCTAGTATAATTTGGTTTAGTTTAAAATGAGTTGGTTATATCACTAGATTGTTTATTTGCTTATGGCTTACTAAGCTATAATAGCTTACTGTGTGTATATTTCTTTCTGTTTTATAGATTTTGGATTCAAGTTACAAGCTCGGGGATCGTCAGCAAAGTCTATCACACTATCGATCGCTTTTGGTATTTTATAAGTTGCATTTTTAAACTATGGCATGTATAGGCTGGATTTCATTTTGAAATATTGGATTTTGGTTGTGTGTAATCTAGCCATGTGAAAATGGCTTAAGTGTTATGTTTGAGTTTGGCTTTGTTTAGATTATGGTTTGAGCTTATATTCAATTATCATACTATGTGCCATGGATGGGATGTAAATATGATATGTGTTTTTGAGCATTGGAGTTGATTAAAGACCTTAAATTTGGTATGAATGTTGTGGCCTTAATATATATTAGGTATATTTGGATAACTTGAATGTGGTTAGTTTGGATGTGTTTCATACTAAGATAAAATATGTATACGAATTTTGCTTATTATGCTTAGTATTGATCTAATATGTTCTTAGTTTTAATGTTTAATGCTTTTAGTTTTGATAATTCGGTGATGGAAATTTTGTATGTGTATGTGGTTTAAAATAATGTAATTTGACCATGCAAAGTATTAAGTAAGGAAAAATGTTCCATGATTAATTTTGTCAATTATTTGGTATGAATTCGATTGTTAAGTGTGACCTTGAAACCTAGGGCAAGTTCTCACTATGTATATAAATTTTAATAGCATATTTGGTCAGGTTATAACATATTAAATTGCATGTGTAATTACTTGCTAAATTATGTAATAAGTTCTCAATTGGTTTATTTATGAGTTTGTGATGAAGTTGTTATTTGTGTTCGATAATGGTGTTAGTTATAATGTGTAATGTACTTGAGCTTGGTGTAACATGTTACATCTCTTTTATGTTAGTTATTTATTTAACCATAAGTATGACTTGCAATAAAGCTCTATTCGAATATGCTTAGATGCCTTTACTTATATATATACATATATATATATTCGAATGGATGTATAAAATTATATTGTTGAATGAAATATGAAATTCATATAGACTAAAGGAATGTTGCCGCATGTAGCAAGGAAAAAGGGTTAGTAATGAAAATCATTTCTATTGATGTATAACCTATGCAGACGCATGGCTCATTCAAGAATAAGTCTAATATTCAATAATAAAGATACTGATGTGTTATATGTTTGGTATAGGTATAAGTTGATTTGATGTATTTTGAATTACATTGTATTTATGCTATGTGGTGAATGATGGAAATTTTAAGTTTTGATGTATGAATTAACTTTACCCATTGATGTGAATAAAATATCGAACTGTAATATATAATGCATAATCGTATGAATTGTAATATGGTCAATAATGCCTCAACCCCTAATTCGGTGACGGATATAGGCTAGGGGTCTTACACACACGGCCAGATCACACACCCAATGGCCAAGCGTGTGTGTGACACATGCCCGTGTGTCTACCCATGTGGAAAAAAATAAGGCTATTTACCAAGCCTTTTTGCCACCCTTACTTGCACCAACCTATACAACATCAAACAACCCCAATCCAAGCATATACACATAACCAGGACATCCACACTTCAATTACATGCTATTTTCTATCACATACAACATTTCATAATTATCATCACAAACCATGCAATAACTCTATCCATGAAAGGCATCTCTATGTGCATAAATACTTAACCAATATTAGCCTATACCAAATGACCATTTACATAATGAATCAAATACCATTACAAGCCAAAACATTTGGCCAAATTAATAATGAAACATATCACAAAAAGACCAAGTCCCTATACATGCCATATTCAAAATATCTAAACCAGTTATACCCAAATGATCAAATTGATAGTGCGATCAATGCTTCGACTACTTCCGATCCCCAAGCTAGCTTGGCGACACTATAAGAAATGAAAAGGAAGGGGAGTAAGCATAAAGCTTAGTAAGTTCACATGCAATAATAAAAAATATTAAGCAACATTTAGCATGAACATCATACAATTTAACTTAACATAAATCACATATTTATCATCATAGTTTCATAAGCATAACTTTATCCTTCTTAATCTTACCAAAAGCTCATCACTTAACAAGCTCATTCTTATGAGTTTTTCATACATACCTGTACCAAATTGTGACTTAACATACTCTTTCTCGTTCTTGACATACCCTCATATTTCATATCACATAAAGGCTCACTCTCGAGCTAATCACGGGTCTGCTCACACAAGCTGACGGTTAAGACGTAGCTACACGGATTGCTCACACAAGCTATCAGATATCTGTCGGACTACCTAGCCATCGGTACGACATACATGACCAACACCCGGATTCACATAAACATATATATCACATGGGATCCTAGTGACATGTCACTCGTATCCTATTCTATTCCTAAGGTTCAAACGGGATTTTCTCTCTCTTGTCAAAGCTTATCGAATGTGTTCCTCAAATCAACTATATAATTCATACAATATTAAGGCATTAAAATATAATCATAATATTGCATTATTTATATATGAACTTACCTTGATACAAAATATAGCTAACTAATGCGATTTAGTCTACAACCTTGTTCTTTCCCCGGTCTAGGTCCGGACTCTATTTTACTTGATCTATAATAGCAAATTTAGCTCATTTAGTTACCACATTGTTCAAATCAGTCCAAAAACCATACTTTGACAAAATTATAGTTTTGCCCTTAAACTTTCACATATTTACAAATTAGTCTTTAGGCTCGTAAAATGAAATGTACTCATTTTCTTTGTTACCTAAGCCTAGCCGACCCACACACATGCTCATATCAGCCCACATTTTTCATCAAATCAGATTTTTACTACACATTTTACAACTTTTACAAATAAGTCCTTTTTAGGTGTTTTCATGAAAAATCACTTAGTAAAAGTTGTTTATCACACATCAAAATTTCATAATCTACCATGAAACATCAAAATACATGCATGTCACACATGGTTCAAACTGTAGACATCAACCCTAGCTCAAATAAATGGTAGAAATGGCTAGATCGGTTGATAATAACTTTAAAAAAGTAAAGAACATTAAAAACAGGGCTAGGATGCACTTACTATCAAGCTTGAAAGTTGAAGAAACCCTAGCTATGGTGACCTTAGAATTCCGGCTATGGCATGGAGAAGATGAGAAAATTTTGACTTAAGTTTCCCTTTTTATTCTTTTATTAACCGAATGACCAAAATTCCCTTTTTACTAAACCTTCAAAATTTACTTATTCATGCCCATTTTTGTTTATAAAAATAGAAATTGGTAAAATTTCTATTTAAGGACCTCTAATTAATATCCATAGCTATTTCATGCTTAAAGCTTCTAGAATCACATATTTTGCAACTTTTGCAATTTAGTCCTAAAAATCAAATTGGACACTCTATCAACAAAATTTCTTAACGAAACTTTCATACAATCACGCAAACATATCATAGACCTCAACACATTCATAAAATAATTTTTACTTTGGATTTGTTGTCTCGAAACCACTAGTCCGACTAGGCCCAAAATCAGAATGTTACAAGACTGTATTCTGTTGGTCTAAACGACACTTGTGTTGAGTATTCTGTGTGCTTGGTGTGCTCTAATTTTCACGTGTGTGTTGAGGTGTTTGTATCTATTTCTGCATATATCTGTCAACATATTCTGCTACTAATTTGTCATCTAGAGTTCTATTCTGTAAGTATATTTTTATTTGTATAAACTCACACTAAGCTCGTGTAGCTCACCCCTTAGTGTTTTCCCTTGCAAGTACATTACTGAAACTCTAACTTTGGACTCGGTATACGGAGGTCTCAGACGGTCTCGGTTGTAAATAATTTATCAGTTAACTTTTCAATTTTCGTTTTGATTTACCATTTTGATAAGCCGAATTTTATAAAAACTGTGTTTTGAGTTATGTTTGGAATTGTTCGCTCTTAAGTTTTACATTGTCATATATATTACTTAACGACAATTTTTCTGATTGTTTTCTAAATGGTTTTGTAACACCCTAAACCTAAATTCGTTGCAGGAATAGGGTTACGGAGCGTTACCAGAGTTTTCAGAACATTTACAGATAATCATGTTGATTATTGTTCATTTTCCGAGATTATTCATAATGTCCCTTAAATGGACCTTTGAGGCCCTATATGAGCTTTAGAATCGAATCTGGACTTAATCAGGAACTCTAAAAAATTTTCGTGAAATTTTAAAAATTTTCCAAGTTACAGGGTTCACATGTCTGTGTGGTCTAAGGGACACGCCTGTGTGACCCTAGTACACGCCCATGCTGCAGGCCGTGTTGAAAACTAGGTAGCTATTTAACTTGTGCCACATGGCCAACTGGAACGGTGGAAATGTGCAAGTGTACACAATCGTAACAAGTAATAAAGTGACAAGTAAATGTCGAGTTATCGTACCCACAGGGACTGTAAAAAGCAATATTTATGAAATTAATTAAAACACTTTGGTGAGGTAAAAATAATTTTGGTTTGAAAAGAGTGATTTACAAACTAAGATTTTAAAACTAAGCAAACAACTTAAATAAAAAAAAAAGAGTTCTAGTGCACGATTTCAATTAAGATTTAATCAAGATGATATAATTGTATTGGATTAATTATACCTTTTTAACTTAGAAATATTAAATTCGTGCTTATGCCGTTATGAATAAATTCACGACAACCCAATAATTTGCTAACTTATGAACATATTTACTAATTAAAAAAATTCCATTTATCTCTTGAACATATCCCTATGCCAATTCAACTGACTAAACAAATTTAATAATGTAAACATGCTATCGCACATACATACTTATTGAATTAAACTATCTCTCGCATATTCCTATGTCGATTCAACCGATTAATTCAACTTAATAAACAAGTAAAAGATTATGTGAAGTAACAAAGTAGCCATATCTTGAAACAATTTAATCAAAACAATCTTGCAAGTTATGCAAGGCATATGTATCGCCAAATACAATGCTAATTTAATTTTCAGCTACCTTAGAAGAATTAAACATGCACTGATTAAGTACTGAGTCCGTTAATTGCAATTTCAATCCTTTTAAACAATTAATTCGTTAGTTATCTAAACACTTATAATGCCAGATGACCTAAGCATGATTTTACTTAATCAAGCATTAACTGAGGCCTATAACAGCATAAACACTATTTTAATAATTCAAGTAGGTAAAATATAATCAACCCAACATGAATTAAATTCAAGCTAAATTGATTAAAATAACCATTTCAACAATAATATTTTTCATAGATATGTTCATCATAAAAACAACAGAAATTAAAAAGAAAGGGAACAGAAAGCAAATCCAGTGTTTCTCTGCGGCTTGACTGTTGCTCCGTTCTTTGTCTCTATTGTCTTCGCCGAGCAAGGCTTCTATGACTCCTTGATTGCTGCCCAAGATGGCTGAAGAACACCTCTTTCTCAGGAGAGGAATTCGACACAAGAGGAAGGGAAAATGGGATGGAAAAATGGAGAGGAAACTTGAGAGAAGTGAAGAGAGGATGAGAGAATGTTGTGGAATGAGGGATGTTGAGGGATGCTTTGAAATGGGCAGCATAGTGTGGCTTTTATAGCTGAAGAGGGCTACTAAAAATAGCAAATTCAGCAGCCAAGAGAGCCCTCCCATGGCCGGCCACATACATGGCAAGGTTGAAGCTTTCAACCTTGCTAAAAATAGGCTGGGGCAAATCTACAAAGCCTAAAATAAGGGTGGGGTTGAACGTAATTTGGAGGTTTTTCAAGGGCCTTTTTGCAAGCATATTTTATCAGCTAATTTTCTGATTTGGGTCAGCCAATGGACGGTTCTGGTCAGCCCAATTAGTGGCTGGTTCGGCTCACTCCATTAGGTTCAACCAGTGCGGTTTACTAGGCCCTTTCTTCATAATTAATTAAAATTAATTCATTTAACCTAAATTAAATAGGAAATAAATTAAAATTAATTTAATTATGAATTAATACACATTTCTGGACCGTCTTAGGCTGGAAATTAATTGGTCTCGATACTTCAAATTACTCTCGATTTTGTTCTTCTCGTAGTGTTCACCGGGTCCTTTTTCTCCAATTGTGTAATTCTATAAAAAATAATCAAATTTAATCAAAATTAACTATAAAATTAATTAAAATTCATAATGTTCATATTTTCAACATAATTTAATTATTTTATAATATTTAATTATTTTTCGACAATAATTTAACCGAATAGCCTGATTTTAAGTTAAAACGGGTATGAAAAAGTATATGAATTTTTTGTGTTTCCACCAGCCACACGCCTATGTGCTAGGTAGTGTGGTTAATTAAATTTTTTGAAATTAGGTGCAGGTTTCACACGGCTAACACACACGCCCGTGTTCTAGATTGCAATACCCCTTACCTGTATCCAACATCGGGATGGGTCCGAGGCGTTACCGAACTCAAACATAAACCTTCATATAAAATCGGGCCATAAAATTTCATTCAAATTAAAACCAATCATAAACATGCATCTCGTCCCTTATACGGGCCCACGAGGCCCAAAATGTACATTGGGTGTGGTTCGGGACTAAACCGAGAACTTTCGAAACTTTTGTGACACTTAGAAAATTTTCTTGTTTTGGAGGGTCACACGCCCATGTGGGTAGGTCGTGTGGTCACCCACGCCTGTGTGGCTTGGGACACGCCCGTGTCCCTAGCCCGTGTAACTCTCTATTTATGACGTCATCAATTGAATAGGGTCACACAGCCAAGTCACACTGTGCTTAAGCCGTGTGGCGAATTAAATACCAAGGATCAGGTGCAGACTTCACATGGCCTAGGCACACGCCCATGTCCTAAGGTTGTGTCTCTCATATGGCCGAGACACACGGTCGTGTCTTTGCCCATGTGTTTACTACTTGGCATTCTATTTGGACTAATTAGAGTGCAGGGGACACACGGCCGGATCACATGCCCGTGGGGACAGACTGTGTGTCACACACGACCTAGACACATGCCCATGTGTCTACCCGTATGGACAACTTTGAGGCTATTTTCCAAGCCAATTGCCACCCTTATTTGCACAAACACATACATGACTTCAAAGGCACTTAGCATGGCATAAGTAAGCACTTAAACATATACAAACAAGACATGATCATGATCATTTCATCTTTACTAATACATGCATAAAACTTCATACTTTGTCAAGCCAAATTTATAAATTTGCATGCACTAAGAGTTGAAGTTTACTTCCATTTAACATGCTCATGTCTTAGTTATTATCATGCCACTCACTCACAATTCCATCATCAAACATCCATAGTCACATCTACAATTTATCCGTGCCAAACAATTTTAACCACATCATGTATGACCTTGGCACATGCATGCATATATGAATAGGTTTACAACCAAATAATCAATATGAGCCACATCTCATGGCCTTATACAAATTGGACTATAAACCATTCTAGGCCAACACATTTGGGCACATTAACATTGACATAATTAATCAAAAGGCAAAGACCCTATACATGGCATAAACTTAAAATACTTGCATTCACTTATACCCAAATGATAGCTTGATAGTGTGATGGCTTCTCCGGTGGTCTCCAACCCGAGCTAGCTAAATTAACCTATAAGACATGGGAAAGGAAGGGGAACAAGCTTCAAAGCTTAGTAAGTCCATATGCAAAAAATAAAAAACTATTAACATTCATTTATTTTATCCATCCATAAGGATACTATTATTACAATTTGCATTAAATCCCATTATTATCACTTACTCATTCATAATGCTTACTCTTTTATCTTACAAACACTAATTGTATGTCTTGGCATTAGACTAGCAACCATAATCTCCCCATTATAGCATATCACATTGTTAGCAAGTTATTTCAACTCACTTAACAACATGCACATTATTTACGAATAATCATAATTTCACATATAGATTAACAATCTTTTACATATCTATAGCTTACTTCTCTCTATGTTTTCATAATGACTTTAATCGATGATTATGCTTGTCTTTCCTTTTTCTCATATATATTGAAACACCGCTTAAAATATATACATCGTACTATATCACAATTCAATTAGGCTCATAAGCCTAAGACATGATCATTTTCAAATCTTATCATACATCCATTCATCATAAATGTGGATCATTAGTCACAAGGTTGTCAATATTTCACAAGCATAACTTTCTCGTATGCATTCTTACCACATATTCATCATTTACCAAATACACTTACATGAGTTCTGTGTACATACCTGTACCGCTCAAAATATAGTCACATACTTTCCCGTTCTTGACATGCCTATTGAAATACAATTTAAGCATATAAACATATTAGATCACATTTCAATTCGGCCCAAAAGCCTAACATGTAATCATCATTTATATTTATCATATATCCAACGTCACAAGTATGTATACTATTAATCACAATGGATGATAAACAATTATTTCCATAATAATGATGAATTTAGAATTATAAGCTTACGTACATGCCTGTTTACTCGTAGTAATTTCATTCTCATACTCATTTTTTAATTACCCGTTGAACCACATGGAATACTATCGGATACACGGAAAGCTTGCACATAGTGCTTCATACGTAGCCACATGCTACGTCATTCACATATCATACATTGCTTGCTCTCGAGCTAATCATGGGCCTGCTCACACAAGCTAACAGGTACCTGTAACACATGCCGGGCTACCCAGCCATCGGTAGAACGTACAAGACCAGCACCCGGATTCACATAGGCACATATCACATATCTCATGAGCTCAACAGATATAGTTCCTAGTGACATATCACTCGTATCATAATATATTCCTAAGGTTCAAACGGGATTTTCTCGATGTCACGTATTTATTGAACTCGTTCACAATGTTATCCATACACTCGTCATAATAATTAAACATAAAGACTCATACATTAATAAAACATTAAAACATGAAACAACATTGCATTATTTACACATGAATTTACCTCGACACCAAAATGGCAAAGAGGGACCTAACCGTCAATTACTCGTTTCTCCCTTGTTCTAGGCTCGAATCTCGTTTTTTTATCTATAACATCACAATTAGCCCACTTATTAGTCACATTATTCAATGTGAACCAAAAATCATACTATTGAAAAATTACATTTTTGCCTCTAAAGTTTGACATATTTACACTTTTGCCCCTAGGCTCGTAAAATGATTTTCATTCAATTTCTTTGTATTTTAAGCCTAGCAGAACCCTTTTTATAACTATAGCAGCTCAAAATTTCTATTAAAACACACTTTTACTACATATTTTATAACTTTTACAATTTAGTCCTTTTAGGCATTTTCACCAAAAATCACTTAGCAAAAGTTGTTTTTCCAACCATAAACATGCATAATCTACCATTAAACATCAAAATGTACAAATTTATAACATGGGTCAAACCCTAGACCTTCATCATAACTCAAATAAATGGCAGAAATAGGTAGATCTTGTTCCGAGGATTTTAAAAATGTAAAAATCATTAAAAATGGGGCTAGAACGGACTTACAATTGAGCTTGAAAGCTTGAAAAACCCTAGCCATAGTTTCCTCTTACAAATTTCGACCAAGGAGGAAGATGGACAAATTTTTGGATTTTTATTTTCTTTATTAAGTCATTTAATTACTAAATGACCAAAATACCCCTAACTTAAAAAAATTCTATTTCACCTATTTCATGTCCATTTTTGTCCAAAAAAATTATCCAATGGTCTAATTACCTTTTAAGGACCTTCAATTTAAAATTTCATAGCAATTTGACACCTCTAGCTTCTAGAACTCAAGTTTTGCACTTTTTACAATTTTGTCCTTTTGACTAAATTGAGTGTCCAAACATCGAATTTTTCGAAAAAGATTTTCAATAAATCATTCCGTGAAATTGTAGATCATAAAAATATAATAAAAATAAATTTATTATGTTGAATTTGTGGTCTCGAAACCACTGTTCCGACTAGGCCCAGAATCGAGTTGTTACACAGACCGTGCAGCACACACGGCTCAGACACACGCCCGTGTCTCTGCCCGTGTGCTCAATTCTGAGAATTTTGTTTCTCGAATTTAAGATGCAGGGGACACATGGCCTAACTACACACCCATGTACCAAGCCGTGTGTCTGCTCGTTTGGATAAAATAAAGCCATTTCTAGCTTCATTTCTCACCCAAAATTTTACCATTATCCTACACCAAAACTTACATCCAAATACCAACCAATCCAAGCATTGATTTTAAACAAATTTTAACATCTAATATGATATAACATAGCATCCATACATGTTTAAATTCTTACATTTATTTAACCTAAACATTGAACATCATTTGGTCATTTATACTTAACACATAAGTGTTTATCATGACATTATGCTTTATAAGTACCAAAACATACCATTACTAGCCATTCTAATGGCTAGATTACAAATAACATATTTAAGCCATCTATGGCCAAGTTATCCTATACATGCCATTATATAAAAACAAGTGTACTATTTATACCAAAATAAGTTTGTGGATAGTGTGATGATGCTCCAACTTATCCCCAATCTTCGCGAGCTTTCGAGCACTATAAAACAGGGAAAATAAAACTAAATAAGCATTATATGCTTAGTAAGTTCGTATAACAAGAATTAAAACTTACCAATTTACATTTATTAACATTAAGCATTCAATTAGATGCTTTTTCATCAATTTGGCAATTTTACCTATGCACATACACTCAATCAAACAAGTTAGTTACATAAATGTTCACATATGAATCAAGTAAGCATAGATGAGCTCATCATACTATATTCTTTGAAGACATCAGTCATTTCGTCTCATAATTCTCATATCATGTCAAGTATTTTATCCGATCATTGAAATTCTGATAGATATTCAAACAGTACACTCAAGGTGTACAATTTAATAACCTGCCAATTCATATTCAGGAGTACCCATTAGGGCACTTAACCAGAAAACACATTCTCGAGCCTCATATCATATAACAGATTACCAGTCCAGACTAAATCCTTTTTGTAATATATGCTCAGAAGAGTTCAATTAGGATTACTAGTCTAGGCTATATCCTAATTGTAACATATGCTCGAGAGGGATTATATCAGGATTACCAGTCCAGGCTAAATCCCGTCAGCAACAATGCAAGACCTCATTCAGTAAGGAAATTTCGTTTATCCATCGAAATCAAATATTCAAACGAAATTTAACCCTTCTCAAACAATCTCAAACATGTAATCATTTATTATGTTATAGCATTCAAATTAACTTACATAAATATAAAACACATTCCATACAACACAACATTCAAATTTATCATATTTACAAACTCAATTAAGTTACACGAACTTACCTCGACACTTGTTCGCGTATATAAATCAACTAATCCGAAACTTTCTGTTTTCCTCGATCTAGCTTTAAATTTGTGTTATCTAGATCTATATAAATGAATTTATTCATCAATTTATTACATTTCACATTCAAGTGGACTCAATTTACATCCTAGGCAAAATTACCATTTTGCCCCCAATTTTTTCATAAATTCCAATTTCGTTTCTAAGCTCAGAAAATGAAATTTATGCAATTTACTCCCTATTCCAAGTCTAACCAAAATTTCACTATAAAATTTACAGCACATAGATTCTATAAAATTAAGAATTTTTCTTCAAATTTCACAACTTTATGTTTTAGTCCCTAAATCATGTTTTCATCAAAAATCACTTTGTAAAGTTTGTTTATCTATCAACAACCTTTCATTTTCTACCATAAATTTCAAATTTTCAGCATATTCATCCATGACATACTTTTCATACTTTGATAATTTTTCAAATTGATCCCTCAAATAGATAGATTAAGCTATCCCGATTTTAAAAATATCAAAATTACTAAAAACATGATAAGAAAACTTACCACATAAGTCAAGAAAGTTTCTTCTCTCTCTCCTAGGGTTTCCATGTATTTTAGGGATGAAGATGACATAAAATAAGATGATATTTCTTTTATCATCTTTTAATTAATTAAAATATTTTAATTTCTAATTTAGTCCTTGCCCTTTTTCTAATTTCCATGGATGAGTCACCAAAAATATCTACATACTTTTCTTTAATTGTCTAATTACCATATAAAGACCTCAAGTTTTGGATTACATAGCTATTTAATCCTTCTAGCTACTTCTAGCTACTAGAATTTAACTTTTGCATTTTATGCGATTTGGTCATTCCCGTAATTAAACACATAATCGGTAAAATTTTCTTATCAGAATTTTCACATTGCATTTCTAACATAATACGGACCATGTAATAAAATTAAAATAAATTTTATTTTCGGGTCGAATTTGTGGTCCCGAAACCACTGTTTTGATTTCACTGAAATTGGGCTGTTACAACTCTCCCCCTTAAGGATTTTCATCCTCGAAAATCTTACTAGTAAAAAGATTCGAGTATTGCTTCCTCATAGTATCCTTCGGTTCCCAAGTAGCCTCTTCTATACCATGTCGTTGCCAAAAAACTTTTATTAATGCTGCCTTTTTATTCCTTAACTCTTTTGCTTCACGTGCTAAAATTTTGATCAGTTCTTCACTATAAGTCATATCTGGCTGAATCTCAACTTCTGTTGGAGAAATAAAATGTGAAGTATCCAATCGGTACCTTCGTAACATAAACACATGAAAAACATTATGAATACGATCAAGTTCTGGTGCTAAGGCTAACCGATATGCAACAGGTCTAATTCTTTTTGTAATCTCATATGGCACAATGAACCGTGGACTTAGTTTTCCTTTACGACCAAACCGGAGAACTTTATTATAAGGCGATACTTTCAAGAATATATTGTCACCGGCTTGAAATTCTATCTTCTTTTTTTTTTAAGATCAGCATAGGCATGAGGAATTGGAGGATTACGTTGATGACATAGTAATGAAATCCAACCAAAAGAAAGATCACTTTTGACGATCAAAGGCTGCTTTCAAACTATCCTTAATTACTTTCACTTTTTGTTTGACTTCACGAACTAAATCAACTCCGTGTAACTTTTTCTCACTGAGTTCTGTCCAATACAATTGAGTTCTACATTTGCGACCATACAAAGCTTTATAAGGTGCCATTTTGATACTACACTAATAACTGTTAAAGGCAAATACTTTTCCCAGTTACCTTCAAATTCAAGTACACAACATCGAAGCATATCTTCCAAGATCTATATTACACGTTCAGATTGACCATCTGTCTTGGGATGAAACACAGTGCTAAAATGTAACTGAGTACCTAGAGCTTCTTGCAATTTGCTTTAGAATCGAGATGTGAACCGAGGGTCTCTATCTAAAATAATGGAGACAGGTACTCCATGCAATCTAACAATCTCAAAGACATATAATTTAGTTAATCTATCCAAAGAATAATCCATATGCACCGGACTAAAGTGTGTAGACTTTGTCAACCGATCAACAATCCCCCAAATGACAATTTTTTTCTTTGGAGACAGGGGTAATCCTGATACAAAGTCCATGGTAATTCTTTCCCATTTCCATTCCATTATCATAATTGGTTGTAATAATCCCAAAGGCAACTGATGTTCAGCTTTTACTTGCTGACATATCAAAAATTGAGATACAAACTCAAAAATATCTCGTTTCATTCCTGGCCACTAGTACATCTTTTTCAGATCATTATACATTTTATTACTACCAGGATGAATAGACATGTTACCATTATGAGCTTCATTCAAAATCTTCTGTACTAGTTCTGAACTTTTCGGTACACATACTCTGTCTCTGAATAACAAACAACCATTAGTCTCGATCTAAAATTTTGAGTCAAGAGTTGATTCACTTTGTATCTGTTTTGCTTGCAACTTACTATCATTTTTCTGTGCTTCAAATATCTGCTGCAAAAATGTCAATCTAGCTTTTAACTCAGCTATAATTGAACCATCATCAAATAATGACAATCGAGTATTCATAGCTCACAAGGAAAATAGAGATTTTCTACTTAGAGCATTAGCAACCACATTAGCTTTTCCCGGATGATAACTAATAACCAGATCATAATCTTTCAATAACTCAAACCACCTACACTGTCTCAAATTCAAATCTTTTTGTGGCATCAAGTACTTCAAATTTTTATGATCAGTGAATATGTGACATTTTTCACCAAACAGATAATGTTGCCAAATTTTCAATGCAAACACTATGGCTGCAATTCAAGATCATGTATCGGGTAATTCTTTTCATGTGGTTTTAGCTATCTTGAAGCATAGGCTATTACTTTACCTTCTTGTATCAAAACACAGCCTAAACCATTTAATGATGCATCACTGTAAATTATAAATTCCTTACCCGATTCAGGTTGAGCTAACATTGGTGCTTCTGTCAATAATGTTTTCAATCTGTCAAAGCTCTACTAACATTTTCAGACCACTCAAATTTCACATCTTTTTGCAATAAACGGGTCATCAGAGAAGCTATCATTGAGAACCCTTGTACAAACCTTAGATAATACCCCGCCAGTCCCAGAAAGCTACGGACTTTTGACACATTCTTAGGTGGCTTCCAGTTAACAATAGCTGAAATTTTATTTGGATCCACCCTGACACCTTCAGTAGATACTATATGCCCAAGAAAACCAACTTCCCGTAGCCAAAATTCACATTTATTGAATTTGGCATACAATTGTTTCTCATGCAGAGTTTGCAACACTATTCTCAAATGCTCAGCATGTTCATTTTCATCTCGGGAGTAAACCAAAATATCATCTATATATACCACCACAAACCTGTCTAAATATGGTCTAAAAATTCTGTTCATCAGATCCATAAACACTGCAGGTGCATTTGTTAAACTGAATGGCATCACAAGAAACTAATAGTGCCCATATCTAGTTCTAAAAGTTGTCTTGGGTATATCTAAATCTTTTACCCGTAACTGATAATAACCAAAATGGAGATTAATATTTGAAAATACAGTGGCACATTTCAACTGGTCAAACAGGTCATCAATACAAGGCAATAGATACTTGTTCTTTATTGTAACTTTGTTGAGTTGTCTATAATCAATGCACAGCCTCAATGATCCATATTTTTTCTTTACAAAAGAACCGGCACACCCTAAGGTGAGAAACTAGGTTGAGCGAAATCTCTGTCAATCAATTCTTGTAGCTATGCTTTCAACTCTTTTAATTCAGTAAGAGCCATTCCATAAAGTGCTATAGATATTGGTGTTGTACCCGAAACAAGATCTATAAAGAATTCCACTTCTCTAACCGGAGGTAAACCAGGTAACTCTTCTGGAAATACATCATGAAATTCACAAACAATCGACACTGACTGAATCTTTGACTCATATACTGTAGTATCCAGTACATATGCAAAATAAGTATCATAACCCTTTCTAACATACTTCTGTACTGATATTGCTGAAATCACATTAGGTAATCCATCCAGTTTATCAGATTCAACATGAAGTAATTCACCACTCTGACATTTCAATACAATATTTTTTTACTTACAATTCACCACTGCATCATATTGGGTTAACCAATCCATTCCCAAAATTACATCAAACTCATCAAATGACAATAACATCAAGTCAGACGAAAAATAATAACCTTTTACCATCAACAGACAGTTTTTACAGACTTTATCCACCATAACACACTAGCCCAGTGTGTTTGAAACCTTAACTACAAATTCAGTGAATTCAATAGGTAAAGTTTTAACAGACACTAAGTTTGTGCATATGTATGAATGTGTGGAACCAGTATCAATTAAAGCAGTAATATCAATATCAAGTAGAGAAAATGTACCAACAATGACATCTGGTGCAGAAGTATCTTCTCTAGCACGAATAGCATATGTCCTTGCCAGTGCTCGAGCCTCAAGTTTAACGGTTGAATCTTTTGTAGCACCTTGGCTACCGTTGACATTAACGGGGTGACAGGGTGGTCTACCTCTCGCAACAGGATTACTCGACTTTGGAGTCAGTTCAACTTCTTTTTTAACCTTTTCCAGATAGTTTTTAAGAAAATGATCAAGGGATCCACATCAGTAACAAGCTCCACTTCTAAACCAACATCCTCCATGATGAAGTGTATTACAATGCTTACATTTTGGTTTGGGATTACCAACACTGCCCACACTGGTTACAGAAGGAGATGAAGATCTCGGGTTGGAGCGTTGAGAACCTCGCTCTCTTTCTGAATATCCTGTAGAGGTGGTAACTCGATCATAATACTTCTTTAATTTCTTAGAAGCAGATGATTTTGATTTACTCATAATTATTTACTAGAAACCCGAGCTTCTCTTTCAGTTTGTTTCTTTTCTTTACTCAATTCTTCAGCTTTATGTGCCCGATCAGACAGTACCACAAATTCCCTCAATTCAAGAATCCCAATCAATAGCTTAATACCTTCATTTAAACCCTCTTCAAATTGTTTGCACATGTCAGCTTCAGATGGAACCCATTTTCCGACATACTTGCTCAACCGAACAAATTCTTGTTCATATTCAGATACAGTCATATTCCCCTATTTGAGCTCTAAAAATTCTTCCTTTTTCTAATCTAGGAATCTCTGACTAACATACTTCTTTCTGAATTCAGTTTGGAAAAATTCCCATGTAATATTTTCTCTAGGTACCACCGAAGTTATGGTATTCCACTAATAATAAGTTGTATCCTTCAGTAAAGACACTGCACATTTCAAACATTTAGCGGGCGTATAAGATAATTCATCTAAAACTCGGATGATATTTTCCAACCAAAATTCAGCCCTTTCTGGATCATCATCTATGGTAGCTCTAAATTCTTCTGCCCCATGTTTACGGATTTTATCTACTGGAGGCTTACCGGTTCTAATAGGTTCAACACCCTGTGGCATCTCAGGAACTGGTTAAGGAACAGGTGGAGGAGGTCATTGTACAGCGGGGTTTGTTCTTAAATACTCAGTAAACCATTCATTCATCAATTAAAAGAAGGCTTTTTTTGCCTCCTCACTTCGGCCCTCAGATACGGGCCTTTCACTACCAAATGTAGATGTAACTCTTTGAACTAAAGCTGAAGTATTACTCCCAGCTTCCTCGGGTTCAGCTTTAGCTTGGTTGGATGACATTACTATATGAAAAACACATTTAAAATGATCAGGAGACATCACACTATCACAAATTATATAATGGCATGTATAGCTAAACTCGTGTTTGCTACGTTAAATCTGAGAATCGGCTAAACCGTGGCTCTGATACCACTAAAGGCTTGTTCTGCAATGCTTAAAAAAAACACTTTTGGCTCCAAAAGTACTTTTGAAAGAAAAGCTGTGCGAAACAAGCTGCTTTTGGCTGAAATTTTTGGCTTTTCAGAAGTGCTTTTCAAAAGTACTTCTGAAAATAAGAAGCTAAAATTTTTAGCTTTTCCTCTCCCAAAAGCACTTTTAGTGCTTAATTACTTTTTCACCCCTCCAATAACATAGTACTTTTCTTTTTTTTCTTGGTGCTTAATTACAAATATGTTAAATCATTAATTAAAAATAAAAAAAATTAAAATACTAATTAAAAATATTTAATGGTTATATTTAAATATTTAAAATATAGTTTATATATTCTAATTAAATTTTATAAATAATTAATATTTTTTGCATAAAAATATTTAAAGTTTATATTTTATATATTAAAATATTAACAACAAGTTATAATAATTTTTTTATATTCTTACTAAAATATAATAATATTAACTAATTTAAATATTATTTAAATACATATTTGTTACTTGATAATAATATGTCTAAAATGGACATTTTATTTCTCAAAAGTACTTTTTCACAGCAATGCTAAACACTCAAATTTTAAACCAAACTTTTCAAAAGCACTATTCAAAATTATTGCCAAACTAGCCCTAAATGTAACACCCCAAACCCAAATCCGTCATTGGAACAGGGTTGCAGAGCGTTACCATAGTTTTCAGAACATTTACAGATAATCATTTCAGTTATTTTTCATTTTTCGAGATTATTCATAACGTCCTTTAAATGGACCCTCGAGGCCCTATATGAGCTTTAGAATCGAATCGGGACTTAATCAGGAACTCTAAAAATTTTTCGTGAAATTTCAAAAATTTTCCAAGTTACAGGGTTCACACGCCCGTGTGACCCTAGAACACGCCCATGCTGCAGGCCGTGTTCAAAACTAGGTAGCTCTCTGACTTGTGCCACACGCCCGTGTGCTAGGCTGTGTGGTTAATTAAATTATTCAAATTACGTACAGGTTTCACACGGCCAAGGCACACGCCCATGTTTCAGATCGTATAGCACACACGACTAAGACACACGTCCGTGTCTCTGCCCGTATGCTTAATTCTAAGTATTCTATTTCTTGAATTTAAGAGGCAGGGGACACACGTCCTAACTAGTCGCCCATGTACCAAGCTGTGTGTCACACACAGTCTAGACACATGCCCTTGTGTCTGCCCATGTGGACAAAATAAAGCCATTTCTGGCTTCATTTCTCACCCAAAATTTTACCATTATCCTACACCAAAACTTACATCCAAATACCAACCAATCCAAGCATTGATTTTAAACAAATTTTAACATCTAATATGATATAACATAGCATCAATACATGTTTGAATTCTTACCTTTATTTATCCTAAACATTGAACATCATTTGGTCATTTGTACTTAACACATAAGTGTTTATCATGACATTATGCTTTATAAGTACCAAAACATACCATTACTAGCCATTCCAATGGCTAGATTACAAATAACATATTTAAGTCATCTATGGTCAAGTTAGCCTATACATGCCATTATACCAAAATAAGTGTACTATTTATACCAAAATAAGTTTGTGGATAGTGTGATGATGCTCCAACTGATCTCCAACCTTCGCGAGCTTCCTAGCACTATAAAATAGGGAAAATAAAATTAAATAAGCATTACATGCTTAGTAAGTTCATATAATAGGAATTAAAACTTACCAATTTACATTTATTAACATTAAGCATTCAATAACATGATTTTTCATCAATTTGGCAATTTTACCTATATACATACACTCAATCAAACAAGTTAGTTACACAAATGTTCACATATGCATCAAGTAAGCATAGATGAGCTCATCATACTATATTCTTTCAAGGCATCATTCATTTCGTCTCATAATTCTCATATCATGTCAAGTATTTTATCTGTTGAATCATTGAAATTCCGATGGATATTCAAATAGTACACCCAATGTGTACAATATAAACCTGCCAATTCATATTCAGGAGTATCCATGAGGGCACTTAATCGGAAAACACACTCTCGAGCCTCATATCATATAACAAGATTACCAGTCCAAGCTAAATCCTTTTTGTAATATATGCTCAGAAGAGCTCAATAAGGATTACCAGTTGTAACACGTGGGTTTGTGCAAGTGTACACAGTCGTTATCAAGTAATAAGTAAGTATCGAGTTATCGTCTTCATAGGGATTGTATTTGTGTTAAATCACTTAATTGTAAAATTATACTAACAACTTTGTAAATAAAAACACAATATGGCTGAGAAGTGATGATTAAAATTAAATATATTAAACTAAATGTAATGATCCCTAATGCAAATTATCCTAAGTATGCAAACTATATGAATGAAATAGATTTTAGGAAAATTAAACACAATTTGCAACAATTATAACATAAATAAACTAGGACAATTACTTTAATGAAACTCAATTTATTATCAACATGCTTAATAACATTTGAAAAAACATTCCATGGCAACTCGATCTTTCATGAGTTTGGAAACCACATTAGGTCCTTTCAGAATCCTTTACTTAGTAAATATGCATTTTACTAATCCTTATTTACTAAGGGTTTCTTAGCATTCGTGTGAGGTAACAGGGACATGTTAGGTTTGAAACAGTTTAATCACACAAATCTAAAAACTATGCAAATAACAAAGCTTGATTAGAGTTGTTATGCAACTTGCAATTTAATCGGGTTAGGATTTCAATTATGTGTCCACTAGCCGTCATCTGGTTAGGATGCTCAACTAATTCAAGTGCATTTCAATCACGTATAAACGAAATAAAGACTTGATTTTAATTGAAAACATGATCGATTGAGGCACAAACATTATAAGTATGAATCAAATAAATATTATTTAATCAAAGCAATCATTCTAGCTTAAATAAAATTAAGCTAACATTGTTGTAAACAAGAACAAAGAACACATAGCAAACATTTTTAGATTAAATTAAAGAAAAGAAAGATTAAATCCAAATCAAAGTGGCTATCGCCCAAGACTCTGATTGACAAGGCTCCTTCACTTCTTCACTTTTCTCCTTTGCTGATGGCTCTCCAATGTGGCCGACCAAGGGCTCTTTAAGAGGCTTAATTGCTAAAATCTCTATGAAGAGATAATGCTAGGTGTGGGGAATGGAAAATGCTAAGAGACTTGAGAGAGAAGAGAGAATTATGAGGGATGAGGGATGATGAATGAGGGAATGAAGGGGTCTTACTTATAGGTGAAGAGAGGTGGGTAGTTTGCTAAAAATAGATGGGTTTAGTCTCTTCAAACTTCTTCCATGAGTCGCTTGCCACAATTAGTGAAATTTAAGCTAATTTTTGCTTGATTTTTATGCAATTTAAATGGCATAATAACTGAGGACTGAGACTCGGCCAAATGTAAATATTCTAGCAAAGCTCTAGTTTCTTCAACAATGCAAGTACCTTGTGTAATTAAACCAAAAAGTGGTTTAGGTGGACAGCCATGTGTAGCCGAATTTGGGTTGACTTGGTCTTCAATTTGGACGATTTTTGTAATCTAAGCAAAGCTATCAGACTTGTCCAAAATAAATCAATAAGTTAAAGGACCAAAGAATAAAATTTATCCAATTTAAATAATGAATTACAACCCAAATTATTAATGAAATATTTAAAATAATTTATTAAATATAATTTTATATTTTATTATTTAATTTAATCATGCATGGCCCATTTTATGTCTTAAAAATATAATATGTTCAAATAAATATAAAATAAGCCATTTTATGCATGAAAACTATATAATAAAGCATAAAATCACATTTTAATAATTTCTATGTCCTAATTTCATATTTTCACATATTTCATTAATTTATTAAACAATTACTTAGCTTTAACAATGAATTTAAGTAAAAAATGATAAATTACGTAGGAAAAATCCTATATATTTTTCAGTTTACACACCCTCAAATTTAAATCATTGCTCGTCCGAGTAATGTTTATGTACAGCAAAAAGGTCTTGCTAAGGCAAAATTGCTAACTGTGTTAGCAGCATCAATCTTTGTTCCATAATTTTGCATTAATAACTTCATGTTCATAGATCTTCTTTATTAACAAGTAATTCATATGCAAACATTTATAGAATTTTATACTAAGTTTCAAAATATGCCAACATGAATCATAGTTTGTATCTATGTCACAACCATAAATAATATTCTTCATTCAACATAATTTCTTATCAATCAAGCAAACAATCATAAGGCTTATTTATGATCTTCATATGTTGAACTTAGTACTTCCTCTCCACTAATGTAGGTGACATAATCATCAAATCAATAGGTCTTTTATAAAGTTGTAATGGGGCTCTGTTAAAGGTAGGGATTTTAAAAGATGTGACATTTTGGTTTCAAAATCTTAACCTTTAACTTTATCTTGGATTTCTCGAAATACAATCTTTTTCTTTAAGTGAACCTTTGGAACACCCCCAAACTTATTTTGAACTCAAGCTCATACATTTTTCCTTTTTGGAGACTGAGCAAACTTTCCTTCGCTCTTCCTTTGTCCTTTTTTTTAAAAGCATGAGCACATACATCTTTTTGAAAATTTCCTCAAATGTTGATTACCAAGACAACTTTAGTTAAGATGGGTGCACAAAATTAGGATAACTTAAAAAGATGGTAACGTGGCTTATAATGTAGGTTCATTGCAATAAACAGGCCTTTAAGGTCAAAATTACAGTTTCAAGGGTCTAATATTATAGGGTTTGCTTGAAAAGGCTGAAACGATCCAAAGAAATAGTGCCTATATCATTTTAGATTTTTATGTCCCCTAGGATTTCGCCTCAAGAAAGTTACTAAGTCAATTCTAAAGATATAAACCTTCATACATGTCTAATATCAAGAGACGCTAAGTTTTTATGGCAAACATTACTAAGGTTAAGATCATACAAGCATTTCATTCTTCATGATAACATATGTTCACTCAGATAAAATCATCATTCATACTTGCATACTATCTCATTAAAAAAAATGTCTCTAAACATTCATTTATTAAAACATACTTATGAAAGAAATGATTGAAACATACTTGAAAATTTTTATAAATTGAGCAATTTATTTACCTTACCCCCTTTAAAAAGAAGCAATGTCCTTATTGCAAGAACAAGGTAAAGAATGAAAATTGAACACTAGGAAGGGTTGAAAAGAAAGAGACGTGAGTCATTAAGACTGCCTAAATACAAAGTCTTTCCTAATAAGCCAATCCTAGACATGCTCATTCCCATTACCATATCACTTAGTCCTTTTCTTTCTAAAGAAGTGTTAAGTTTATTCATGCTTGCCATGTTTTATTCTGTAGAAATTAAATCCTAATTACGAAAGAAATAAATTCCTAAATACCTACAAATAATTAAATAAATAACAAGACAAGAATCCCCCATTTTATTTTTCTGACTCATTCCCCTTGGCTTTTTCATCTCCATCTCTGCTTGCGTAGTCAGTACCTTCCATCCATGTCTCAAAGATAGCATCTGAGAACTCAGGAACAAAAGTATTAGAGATATTCTTAAAAGTATTTTAAATTAAGTCATCTCTAATTTTTTTCATATTTCCAATAAGATTGTTGTTGATTGTGCATGAACTTGCACATATCCATTAAAATTGTCAACTCCAATTTCTTTGAAGCACTTGCAGAAGTCAGCATAGGAGTTGTAGATTCAGGTTCAACACTTAGCTTGACTGGTTCTTCTTCTGCCTCAACCCCTAGTTCAAGGGTTGTAGATCTTTCAACTAGTTTAGGACTGTTCGGTTCCTTGACAGATTCTTCTTCTTCAGCGTCTGTAACTGAATTAGCTTCAGCTTTAGTTTTCTTTATTGACTCCTCGGTATTTGGCTCAATTCGCTCTTCTTGCTCGCCTTGATTCAACTCATGCACCTTCTCTACTAACCTTTCAAGATCATGATTTGTAATGCACCCTTGAAATCTCCCCTTTAGATTTGCTCGTGTTTTAACATGGGCCCTTAAGCAAAGTGAAGTGATTAATGATGGGAAATAAGCACTTCCTGTCTTCTTTTTAGCACAATCATGAATCTCCTTGAAAAATATTTTCCTAACATTAATGGACTTTTCTGTCAAAATTGCATATAACAAGAGCATCTGTTCCATCGAGATGGTGGAACTATGTGAGATAGGCATAAAACAGTAGCGGACGAAATAAAACCATAATAAAACAGTAGCGGACGAAATAAAACCATACCTTTGCTACTGGTTTTAGGTATTCCCTTCGATAAAAATAGCTCTCATACTTTCTTATAATCCATTGGGATCCTGGATTTGTCACAACATTAAGCACTTATTGAAGAAAATCTCAATTGATATTGTTCATCATAGGGTAGCACTCATCTTCTTCAACATCAGGTAAGTTAAACAAATCATTGATGGAATTAGAAGTAAGAGGTACCTTTTTCTTTCGAATGATGACCTCAGTAGCATCTTGCATAGTCAAACTAGCATAGAATTCTTGAACTAGTTCATCATAAGGAAGTGAACGAGCATCACAAAATTGTTCCCACTTGAGAGCATTGATTTTCTTTCTAATCGGTATAGGAACAACCATCAACTCATTACTCCTCAAGTCAAAACCTTTTTCTGGCATCATAGGTTGATGCTTGAAGATTGAATCAAATCTCTCTTTCACTTCTTCATCGATCAAAATCGGGTTTTCAGGAGTAGTCTTTGAAGATCTAGTTCTTTTGCGAGACATGGTATCTTTTCTTGAAAATTGGCAAAGTTTCTGCACAAAGGGAAAAAAGAAATCGGCAAAGTGGTAAAGACTTGCTACGGCAAAATTCTTGCGATGACAAGAATATTGCGGCGGCAACGGCGGCACTCGAAAATCTTCTTGCAGTGGCAATAGATGGTTTCAGCAAAAAAGGAAGAGAACTAAGGTTTCTTTTGGGATTTGAGGTTGACGACAAAAAAGAGAGATTTAGGGATTTTTTAAGGGTTGAGCAAATTGCTTTGAGGGATATGAAAATTAGTAGAATGGAGATGGGTTTATATGGGGAAGAATTAGGGCAACATGTAGTGAAAATTTAGCTACATTAGGGTTACTTCAGCGGTAAGTAATGGGAGTGGCGGAAAAGTGTGGATTTTTTCCTCCTTTTTGCTGTCGTGGCCTCAAACTCAGACTGTATCTACAAACTTACTCAAAAAAATTTGATTATTACTTAGGTTAAATTTGACCCCTTTTATTAACATTAAAATTTAAAATTTAAACAGAACAAATGAAACTTAAAATTTTAAATCTTAATTAGAAAATTTCTTCTTAACAAATTACATTAAATTAATTCCCAGGAAAGGTTGGAGGGGTCACAGCGGTCCTGCTTAAGTTCCAATCTCCTTAGACAAAATTAATTAAATGTAATAAGTTAAGAAAATAAGTTCTAATTATTTATTTATTTACAAAATGAGTTCATGAAAAGTCAAGGGTCTATTAATTTGAACGAGATTTCAACTCGCTCAACTTCACCATCCCAGTAGTGTTTGAGATGTTGACCATTAACTTTAAACGTACCTCCGTAATTATTGTATAATTCAATAGCTCCATAAGGATAAACTCGGTAGATGGTATAAGGTCCTTTCCATTGGGATTTAAGCTTCCCAGGAAATAACTTTAACCTTGAATTAAACAAAAAAAACCTTCTGACCTTCTTTAGACTCTCGCGAGGTTGTATATGACTATCATGCCATCTCTTTGATCTTTCTTTACACATTTTGGCATTCTTTTAGGAAAACAACCTCAACTGTTCCAACTCATCAAGTCCTTCTCTCACCAGCTTGCTTAAGATCAAAGTTCAACTGCTTCAAAGTCGAGTGAGCTCTATTCTCCAACTCTAATGGCAAATGACATGCCTTTTTAAAGACTAACCAGTAAGGAGTCATTCCTAACGGTGTCTTAAATATTGTTCGATAGGCCTATAATGCATCATCGAGCCTTTGAGACCAATCTTTTCTACTAGGGCGTACTACCTTTTCAAGAATACCTTTGATTTCACAGTTCACTCTTTCAACTTGCCCATTAGACTGGGGGTGATAGGAGTAGCAATCTTGTGCTTCACATCATATTTTTCAAGCAACGACTTAAGTCATTTGTCCATAAAGTGAGAACCTTCATCACTAATAATAGCTCTTGGTGTCCCAAATCGTGTAAACACATGTTTATGTAGGAATTGTGACTACCTTAGCATTATTTGTAGGGTATGCTTCAGCTTCAACCCACTTGGATACATAGTCCATAGCAACAAAGATGTATTTGTTCCCATACGAAGAAGGAAACAGGCCTAAGAAGTCAATGTCCCATACGTCGAATAATTCAATCTCCAAAATGTTTGTCAAGGGCATCTCATTCCTCCTTGATATATTTTTGGTTCTTTGGCATTTATCACAGTTCTTCACATAAGCATAAGCATTTTTAAATAGTGTAAGCCAAAAGAAACCTGCTTGCAAAATCTTTGCTCTAGTATGTGAACCACCAAAGTGTCCCCCACTTAGAGATGAATGGCAATGATACAAGATCTCAGTAATCTCACTTTCAGCTACACACTTTCGAATTATATTATCTGCACACTATTTAAACAAAAACGGATCCTCCCAAAAATAATATCGACTACCATAAAGGAATTTTTCCTTTGTTGGTATGTCATTTGTCGAGGAATTATTCCATATGCAAGGTAATTGGCAAAATCAGCAAACCAAGGTGTTTCATGAATTTGACTTACCTCAAATAAGTATTCATCTGGGAAATTCTCGTTAATAAACACACAAGATCAAGTTACCTCGTCTTGTTCTAACCTCGACAGATGGTCAACTATTTTATTTTTGACACCTTTTCTGTCTTGGATCTTCAAGTCAAATTCTTAGAGTAAAAGTATCCAACGAATTAGTTTCAGTTTCACATCTTTCTTTGTGAGCTAGTATTTAATGGCCGCATGGTCAGTAAATATTGTAACTTTGGTACCTATAAGATATGAGCAGAATTTGTCAAAAGCAAAAACTATAGCAAAGAGTTCCTTTTCAGGTACCATATAATTGAGTTGGGCTCCCATCAAAGTTCTACTTGCATAGTAAATAGGGTGAAACACTTTATTTCTTCTTTGACCCATCACAACTCCAACAACATAATCACTTGCATCACACATCAACTCAAAAGGTGAGCTCTAATCAGGTGTAACGATAATTGGGGCTGAGATTAACCATTTTTTTAGATCTTCAAAAGCTTCCAAACATGATTTGTTGAAATCAAACACTGTGTTTTTCTCTAATAACAAACACAACGGTTTAGAAATTTCCTAGAAATCTTTGATAAAACTTCGGTAAAAATCGGCATGGCCTAAGAAACTTTTGACTCCTTTCACATTAATTGGGGCCGGTAATCTTTCAACTACATCCACCTTTGTTTTATCAACTTTAATTCCTCTTTTTGAGATTTTATGCTCTAAGAAAATCCCTTCCTTAACCATAAAATGGCATTTTTCCCAATTAAGGACAAGATTTGTCTCTTCACATCTCTTTAGTACCTTAGCCAAATTACTCAAACAATTCATAAATGTTACCAAAAACAGAAAAATCACCCATGAAAACCTCAACAAAATTTTCAACCATATCAGTGAATATTGTCATCATCCATCATTGAAATATTGTAGGTGTATTGCGTAAACCAAAAGGAATTCGCCTAAAAGCAAACTTACCATATGGACAAGTAAAGGTTGTTTTATGTTGGTCCTCTGGAGCTACAACTATTTGGTTATATCCTGAATAGTCATCTAAAAAACAATAGAATTCATTACCTGCCAGCCAATCTAATATTTGATCCATAAAAGGCAACAAAAAATGGTCCTTCCGAGTGGCTTTATTCAATTTTCTGTAATCAATACAGATTCTCCAACCAGTAACAGTTCTCGTTGGAATCAACTCGTTACGCTCATTTTCAACAATCATGATTCCACCTTTCTTCAGCACACACTGCATTAGAGTTACCACGAACTATCTGAAATAGGATAGATGATTCCTGCATCTAACCATTTGATCACTTCCTTTCTTACAACTTCTCTCATAATAGGATTGAGCCTCCTTTGCCCATCAATTCGAGCTCTTTCACCTTCTTCTAAAATAATTTTATGCATGCAAAAAGAAGGACTTATACCTCGAATATCAGTTATAGTCCAACCAATTGCTTTCTTAAATTTCTTTAGAACAACAATTAGTTGCTTCTCTTGATCTTTTGTCAATTCTGCTGAAATAATCACTAGCAAAGTGGAATAGTCACCTAAATAAACGTATTTGAAATGGGAAGGAAGTACCTTTAGTTTGAGTTTAGGTGGTTCTTCAATTGACAACTTGGGTTGCAAAAATTCTCTGACTTCTAACTCTAACGGTTCAAATCGCGTGGATTGAATAAAATTCCTCGGATGGGCTTCCATCAAAGCCATGTTTTCTTCACATTCTTCATCCTCCAAAGGGTTAAGATCTAAGGCTTTCTCCAATGGATCTTCAAAATTGCTTTCCATAGAAACCAAGGTTTCTATCTCTTTCATAACTAAACACTCTTCTGCCGGATCGGGAAATTTCATCGCTTTAAGAATGTTAAAGGTTACCTGATCGTCTTGAACTCGCATGGTAAGTTTACATTTCTGTACATCAATTAACATTCTTCCCATGGCTAAAAAATGTCTCCCAAGGATGATCGACACTTCATTATCTGCTTCAAAATCTAAGGCAATGAAATTAGTAGGAAAAATAAATTTATCGACTCTTACCAAAACATCCTTGATCTTTCCTTTAGGATATGCTAAAGATCGATCCACTAGCTGAAGCGTCATAGTTGTAAGTCTTACTTCACCTGTCCCTAGCATCTTGAAAATAGACCTAGGCATCAAGTTGATACTCACTCCTAAATCACACAAAGCTTTACCACAATAAGATTCACCAATGTTACAGGGTATAGTAAAGCTTACTGGGTCTTTCAATTTCGGTGGCAGTTTATTCTGCAGAAACGCACTGCACTCCTTTGTCAAGGCAACAATCTCATACCCACTCAATCATTTCTTCTTGGATAGTATATCCTTCATAAACTTCACATAATTTGGAATTTGTTCTAAAGCCTCCACCAACAAAATATTGACATGTAACTACTTCAGAACATCCATAAACTTCTTGAATTGCACCTCATGTTTCTACTTGTGTTACTGCAATCTTTGCGGATATGGAGGTGATGGAACTTTTAGTTGAATCGGATAACTCTTCTACATAGGTAAATCTACATCCAAAAAAGATGTTAAAGTATCTGAATTCACTAAGTTAGGATTTACCTTGTCAGCTTTTGCAGATTCTGACTCTTTTGGTGTTGGAATTTCAACAGCTGGTTGATTCTTCTCAACGGGCTTATCTTGTACATCAATCAGTCAGGGTTCCGGAATTTTACCACTTCGCAATGCCACTACCTTGATAAGTTCTTTACCCAAATTTCTTGGATTCCCAGTATCGCTCGGCAAGGTTCCTTGCGGTCTATTACAAAGCTCCGTAGCTAACTGACCTATTTGGTTTTCCAAATTTTTCAACATTGCTGCTTCGCTTTGGATCAAAGGGTCATTCTTTTCCATGTACGCTTTCAAAAAGTTCTCCAAACTGTTTGACGCCTCAGTTTGAGGTTGTTTTGGAGCTTACTGATTAAACCCTTGAGATTGGTTGGGTTTATGCTACAATAAGTTGTTGTTCGGTCCATTTCCTTGGTTGCTCCAAGAAAAGTTAGGATGATTGCGCCATAAAGGATTGTAGAAGTTGGACTGGGGTCCTTGTCCACTCCTATTTTGATGTTGGTTCCCCACATAGTACACTGACTCGGGATTTGATGGGCAATTTTAAAAAGAATGACCCTCCCCATAGTACACACAGGAAGCTACTTCAAACGAACTTGGTGGCTGAGCTACAAAATTATTAGCACTATTAGCGATAAACTATTTTAACATAGAGGAAATAGACGATACCTGAGCTGATAAAGAAGTGAGGGCGTCAACTTCATGAAATCCAGCTACACGTCTTCTTGAAGTTGTTCGATTTTTTGGCCATTGGTAGTTATTACTCGCGATCCTCTCGATGATCTCATAAGCCTTATTATAAGATTTAGACAAAATTGCACCATTTGAAGAAGCATCTACCATCAATCTTGTATGTGCATTGAGACCATTATAGAATGTCTCAAACTGGATACAATGAGGAATCCCATGATGAGGACACTTACAAAGTAACTCCTTGAATCACTCCCAAACCTCATACAAAAACTTGTCATCCAATTGTTGGAAAGTTGTGATCTCGTTCCTCAACTTAGCATTTTTGCTAGGCGAGAAATACTTAACCAAAAATCTCTCTGCTAACTCTTGCTATGTAGATATGGAACTTGGTGGTAATGAATTGAGCCATGCTCGTGCTCGATCTCACAATGAGTATGGAAACAACTTCAACCTCAATGCGTCTTCAGTCACACCGATTATCTTGAATGAATCACTCACCTCTATAAACAATCGAAGGTGGAGATATGGATCTTCCATGGACATACCACTGAATTGGCCCACCATTTGGAGCATTTGAAACATCACTGGTTTCAATTCAAATTGGGTTACCTCAATATCTAGCCTTCTAATTCTTGGATTTAACTCACTGAAAAGTGGCATAGCATATTGTTTGATGGATCGATCCTTATCATTGGCAATGATGATGGCATTTCGTACATGATCGGCTTCATTACCTAGGTTTTGATTATGATTTCCAAGGTCCATCTCGACTTGTCTTTGAGTTGTTTGTTCACGTCTTCTTTGTCTGAAAGTTTGTTCAATTTCAGGGTCTACAGGGAGTAAATTGATAATCCGATCTATGCTCATAAACACCTGAAAAGAAAATCATAAAATTAAAAAGAATAAGTTAGTAATGTTAGAAATAAACCAAATTGGAAGTAAAAAATTTCACAAAAAAAAATGACTATGGCAACAGTTAACAATCCCCGGCAACGGTGCCAAAAACTTGTAACACGTAGGTTTGTGCAAGTATACACTGTCGTTATCAAGTAATAAGTAAGTATCGAGTTATCATCTCCACAAGGATTGTATTTGTGTTAAATCACTTAATTGTAAAATTATACTAACAACTTGGTAAATAAAAACACAATATGGCTGAGAAGTGATGATTAAAATTAAATATATTAAACTAAATGCAATAATCCCTAATGCAAATTATCATAAGTATGCAAACTATATGAATGAAATAGATTTTAGTAAAATTAAACATAATTTGCAACAATTATAACATAAATAAACTAGGACAATTACTTTAATTAAACTCAATTTATTATCAACATGCTTAATAACATTCAAGAAAACATTCCATGGCAACTCGATCTTTCATAAGTTTGGAAACCACATTAGGTCCTTATTTACTAAGGGTATCTTAGCATTCGTGTGAGGTAACAGGGAATACTAAAGGATACTCAAGATATCACACACACACATAGTACCATACCAATGCCATATCCTAGATATGGTCTTATATGGGATCTCATATCGATGCCAATAGCACATCTATGGCCTTACAGGAAATCTCACATCGATGCCATATCCCAGATACGGTCTTACACGTAATCTCAACTAACCCTAATGTCATGACATTTGTATCCTAACTATTCCTAGGGTTCAACTAGGATTTTCTCGCTTGTCAAACTTTGTCAATTACGTTCATAGAGTAAATTACAATTCATACAATATTAAAGCAATTAAAGCGTAAATAATGATGCATTATTTACATACAAACTTATCTCGGTACAAAAATAGTAGAAAATGATCTAATCGTCAAACACCTTATTTTTTCCCCGATCATGGTCCGAACTTCGTTTTTCTTTATCTATAATAGAAAATTTAACTTATTTAATATTCACATTACTCAAACCAGTCCAAACATCACATTATGGTAAAATTACCTTTTGCCCCTAAAGTTTCACATTTTTACAAATTAGTCCCTAGGCTCGTAAAATGAAATGTATTCAATTTCTTTGTTACCCAAGCCTAGCCGAATCATATACATGCTCATATCAACCCACATTTTTTATCAAATTAGATTTTTACTATCCATTTCACATCTTTTTACAAATAGGTCCTTTTTACGTATTTTCATGAAAAATCACTTAGTAAAAGTTATTTATTACCCATCAAACTTTCATTTTCTATCGTTAAACATCAAAGCGCATGCATGTCACACATGGGTAAATTTTTAAACATGAACCCCTACTTCAAAACAATGGTAGAAATGGAAAGATCGGGTGAATACGACTTCAAAAACGTAAAGAGCATTAAAAACAGGGCTAGGATGTACTTACAATCAAGCTTGAAAGTGGCTAAAGCCCTAGCTATGAAGAGTTTGAAAAATTCGACTATGGTGAAGAAGATGGACAAAAATTTTGACTTGATTTTCCCTTTTAATTCACTTATTTATTAAATGATCAAAATGCCCTTAATGCCTATCTTTCAAAATTCACCTATCCATGCCCATTTTTGTCCACAAAAATATGAAATAGTCTAATTATCATATAAGGACCTCTAAATTAAAATCTCATAGCAATTGGACACCTTTAACATGTAGAACTCAACTTTTGCACTTTTTACGATTTAGTCCTTTCAACTAAATTGAGTACCCAAACGTCAAAATTTTCGAACGAAATTTTCACAAAATCATTCCGTGAAACTGTAGACCATAAAAATATAATAAAAAATTTTATGTCGAATTTGTGGTCCCAAAACCACAGTTTCGACTAGCCCCAAAATCGGGCTGTTACAACTCTCCCCCCTTTAAGGATTTTGTCCCCAAAAATCTTATCAGAAATGAGGTTTGGGTACTGTTTTCTCATAGTCTCCTCAAGTTCCCACGTGGCTTCTTTAATACCGTGTCTTTGCCACAAAATTTTCATTAGGGCTATACTTTTATTTCACTAGGGCCATACAATGCCTCATAAGGTGCCATATTTATACTCGACTGATAGTTGTTGTTATAGGCAAAGTCAAACAATGGTAGATATTTTTCCCAACTACCCTCAAATTCTAGAACACAGCATTGAAACATATCTTCAAGTATCTGAATTACCCTTTCAGATTGACCTTCGGTCTATGGATGAAATGCAGTACTAAAATTCAATTTCGTACCCAAGGCCTCTTGTAACTTTTTTCAAAACCTCGAAGTAAACCTCGGATCCCTATCCGAGATAATAGAAATAGGCACCCCGTGCAATCTCACAATCTCTGCAATGTATAGCTCAACTAGCTTATCAAGCGAGTAATAGTAGTACCAGTATAAAGTAAGTCGATTTTGTCAATCTATCAACAACAACCCAAAAGACATCTTTCTTTCTCGGAGTCAAAGGCAAACCCATTACAAAATCCATGGTAATTTTATCCCATTTCCATTCGGGTACCATCACTGGCTGAAGTAAACCTGAAGGCACTTAGTGTTCAGCTTTCGCTTGTTGACAAATTAGACATCTCGAAACAAACTCAGAGATATCTCTTTTCATGCCCGACCGTCAATACATTTTCTTCAAATCATTATGCGCTTCATGAAGAATTTTCTGAATAAGTTCATCATTTTTCGATACACAAATTCTACCTCAAAACATCAAAAAATCATCGGATCTGACATGAAAATCTAAATCACTAACCGATTCATAATGAGCTCTCTTGGCTTGTAAATCATTGTCACATTTCTAAGCTTCACAAATCTGCTGAATAAACATCGTCCTAGCTCTCAACTCGACTAGAATAGAACCATCATCAGATAAAGTCAATCTTATGTCCAATGCTCTCAAAGCAAATAAAGTCTTCCTACTCAAGGCATCTGCGACTATGTTCGCTTTACCTGGGTGATAGTCAATCACCAACTCATAATCTTTCAGCAACTCGAGCCATCTTCATTGTCGTAAGTTCAAGTCCTTCTGAGTCACCAAATACTTTAAACTCTTATGGTCAGTAAAAACATGACATTTCTCACCGTACAAATGGTGTCGCCATATCTTCAAAGCAAACACAATAGGGGCTAATTCCAAATCATGCGTTGGGTAGTTCTTCTTATGTGGCTTCAATTATCTTGAGGCATAAGCTATCACCTTGTCTTCTTGTATCAATACACATCCTAGTCTATTTAGTGATGCGTCGCTATAAATCACAAACTCTTTTCCCAGTTCAAGTTGCACTAAAACTGGTGCCTCGGTCAATAAAGCTTTCAATTTCTCAAAACTTTGCTGACATTTTTCAGACCATTCAAACTTGACATCTTTTTGCAACAATTTCGTCATAAGAGTAGCAATCATCGAAAACCCTTTGAGAAACCGACGGTAGTAACCAGCTAAGCCCAAAAAGCTTCTAACTTTAGACACATTTCTTGGTGGTATCCAATCAACAATCGCTGAAATTTTACTGGGATCAACCTGAATAGCATCACCTAAGACAATATGGCCCAAAAGTCCAACTTCTCTAAGCCAAAACTCACTTTTACTAAACTTAGCATACAACTGTTTGTATCTTAAAGTTTGTAAAACAGTTCTCAAATGCTCGGCATGCTCGGTCTCATCACGAGAATAAATCAATATGTCATCAATAAAAACAACTACAAACTTATCCAAATATGGTCAAAAAATTTGGTTCATCAAGTCCATGAAAATAGCAGGGGCATTAGTTAATCCAAATGGCATAACAAGAAATTCATAGTGCCTATACCTTGTTTTGAAAGTAGTTTTCGGCACATCTAACTCTTTAACTTGTAACTGATAGTAGCCGAATCTCAAATCAATCTTTGAAAACAAGGTTGCTCCTCTTAACTGGAGGTAACCCAAGAAACTCTTCTGGGAACATATCCGGATATTCACAAACTATCAGCACTGATTCAATTTTCAATTCAGACTCTTTTGTATTCAGCACATAAGCTAGATAAGATTCAGAGCCTTTTCTTATACATTTCTGAGCTGACATCAAAGAAATCACCATAGACAATCTATCTGACTTATCTGATTCAACTCGAAGAATTTCACCATTTTCATATTTCAATTCAATAACTTTCTGTCTACAATTTACTATAGCATCATGCAACGTTAGCCAATCCATACCCAAAATAACATCAAACTCATCAAATAGGAACAACACCAAGTCAGCTGGAAAACAGTAACTTCTAATCATCAAAGGACATTTCTTACATACTTTTTCAACTAAAACATGCTTGCTTAAAGGGTTTGACACCTTAATCACAAATTCGGTAAACTTGACAGACAATTTCTTATTATTTACCAATTTCATAAAAACATACGAATGAGTAGATCCAGGGTCAATCAATACAATAACATCATATCATAAAGAGAGAAAGTACCAGTAATAACATCGAGAGACGTTGCTTCTTCGCGAGTACGGATGGCATAGGCTCTCGTTGGTGCTCAAGCTTCGGATCTTATAGCGGTTTCTTTAGTCACACCTTTACTACTGGCTCCATTTCCAGTATTCTTCAGGGACCTTCCTCTAGAAGCAGTACTATTAGGCCTTGCACTTTGGAATTTCTCTTTCTCTTCCATCTCTGGGCAATCTCTGATGAAATGATCTTGAGCACTACACTTAAAACAAGTTCGATCCTTTATTCTACATTCGTCGGGATGTCTTCTTCCACATTACTAACATTCGGGTCTGTTAGACTTTACATTACCCACACTTGCCATAGAAGTAGCCTGAGATTTAAAACTCGAATGTTATTTCCCACGATCTCTGTGTGAATACCCCCTAAAACATTTGAATGGGAATACATTTCTTTAGACTTCTTGGACTGAGATGGGAATGACTTACTCATTGGTCTCTTCCTCGAGTCTCTAGCTTTAAGATCAACTTTCCTCTTCTCTTTGTTCAATTCTTCATCCTTACAAGCCCGTTCAACCAACACCACAAACTCTTGCAGCTTTAAGATCCCAACTAACACACGAATGTCTTCATTCAATCCATCCTCAAATCTCTTACACATGATGGCCTCGGTGTAAACACACTCCCAAGCATACTTACTCAGTCTAACAAATTCTCGCTCATACTTTGTTACAGTTATGCGACTCTGTTTCAGCTCAAGAAATTCTTTATATTTCTAATCGATGAACCGTTGGCTAATATACTTTTTATGAAACTCCTCCTAAAAGAAGTTCCATGTAACCCTTTCTCTCGGAACTACAGATACAAGTGTATTCCATCAATGGTATGTAGAATCTTTCAAAAGTGAGATAGCACACTTGAAACACTCATTTAGTGTGCAGGACAACTCGCCGAATACCCTGATGGAGTTTTCAAGCCAAAACTCGGCTCTCCTGGAATCATCATCCATATTAGCTCTGAAATCCTCAGCACCATGCTTTCGGATTTTATCAACCAGGGTTTATTCATTCTGAAAAAGTCCATACCTTGTGGGGCTACAGGAACCGGTCGAGGAATGGGTGGGCGTGGAGGAGGTTAGGCATTCGGATTTGTTTGAACAAATTTCGTATACCACTCATTCATCATACGGAGAAAGACTTCCTTTCCTCCTTCTCCCTGACTAACCATAGGTGGTCTACTATTAGACAGCGCTGCCTCTTGAGCGGGTGCCAGCGTATTACTCTCGACTTCATCAGCCTCAGCTCGATTGAGATCCATTACTATATGAAAATGCAATTTATAATTGTCAGAAGCCATCACACTATCATAGTTCATTTATGGCATGTATAGCTAGACTCTTACACACGCTACGTTAGTCTAAGAATCGACTAAACCGTAGGTCTGATACCACTAAATATAACACCCCTTACCCGTATTCAACACCAGAACAGGGTACGAGGCACTATCAAACTTAAACTCAAACAAACATTCAAAATCGGGACATGAAATTTCACTCAAATTTAAAACTTTTCATAAGCATTCAAATAGTCCCTAAAACGAGCCTACAAGGCCCAAAACATGCATTAGTAGTGGTTTGAGACTTATTTGAGAACTTTAGAAAACTTCCCAACACTTGGAAATTTTTTTACCAAAACAGGGGTCACATGCCCGTATAACTTGGGACACGCCCATGTGGATAGGTCGTGTGGTCACACATGCCCGTGTCCCTAACCCGTGTAACTCTCTATTTATGACATCATCAAAAAATTAATGTCACATGGCCAAGTCACAAGCCCGTGTGCTTAGGCCGTGTGGGCAATTTAATTTTCATGATTTTTCATAAAATAGGTGCAGACTTCACACGCCCTAGGCACACGCCTTTGTCCCCAGGCTGTGTCCTTCACACGGCCGTGTCTCTGCTCGTGTGGCCAATTCAAAGCTAAAATTCAAAATGCAAGGGACACACGACTGGATCACACACCCATGGGACAAGTTGTGTGTCACACATGGCCTAAACATATGCTCATGTGTCTACCCGTGTGGACAAAAATAAGGCTATTTACCAAGACATTTTGCCACCCTTACTTGCACTAACCTACACAATAACAAGCAACACAAATCCAAGTATATTAATACAACCAATTCAGCCACAAACAAGATATCACCTACTTATCAACTCAATCCATGTTGTAACATCCTGAAATAAGGCTTAGTCAGAATAGTGGTTTTGGGACCACAAATTTGACGTTAAAATATTTATTTTATGATTATTATGAGTTTTAGGATATGAAAATAAGCATGCATTAAAGTATCATGAAGAAATTCTAAGTATAAGGTGCCCAATTTGAAATTAAGGACCAAATTGAATAAATTGCAAGACTTGGGTTCTAGAAGCAATTTGTATGAAATTGCTTTAAATTATAAATTAGAAGGACTTAAATAGCAATTTTCCCAATTTTTAGGTTTTTGGACAAAAATGGGCATGCATAGAAAAATTTGGAAGTTTTGTAAGGAGGGGCATTTTGGTTATTTGGTTATAAACTTAATAAAAAGGGAAAAACAAAGCCAAAATTCAACCATCTTCTTACCCATAGCTGTCGAAATTCCTAGAGCTCCATAAGCTAAGGTTTTCAACAGTTCAAGCTCAATAGTAAGTGCTCCCTAGCCCTATTTTTAATGTTCTTTGTAATTTTGAGATCCTTGTAACACGCTCTATCCATTTCTACCCATATCTCAAGCTAGGGTTCATGTTTGGAAATTCACCAATGCATGAGATGCTTGTGTTTTGATGATTTATGGAGGAATATGAGAGTTTAAAGGATGGTAAACAACTTTTACTAAGTAAGTTTTCATAGAAATGGCTTAAAGGATCATTTCGTAAAAAGTATAAAATATGTGGTAGAAATGTGAAATAGAGGAAAATATGGGCTGGTATGAGCTAAGGATACATTCGGCTAAGCAAGGGTAATCGAGGAATTTCATGCATTCCATTATACGAGCCTAGGGACTAATTTGTAAAAAAGTGAAATGTTAGGGTCAAAATGGTTATTTTATTTGAGGGTAAAAATTTAGGTCCGACATGAGTAGTATGAAGTATTAATAATTTATTTTTACTGATATAGACCCCGAGGAACCAATTCCGGAGGTCGACCGTGGAAAATGAAAGGTTTCAGAATAACCAAAATACGAAACCAAAGCAATTACCAGGTAAGTTCGTGTAACTCAAAGTAAACTTTAAATATACTTGAAAATGAATATTCTTAAATGTATGTTAATTTAGATATAGATTGCATGATAATCCATGAAATGTGGTAGTGTAAAATAAAAAAGATGACAATTGTCCTGGTTGAATGAAAAAGGGAGATTCGATGGGTAAATTATTGTTTACATGACATGAGATCCTGCATATGTTGTAGAAAGGGATTTAGCCCAGACGGGTAATTCGATTATCTCATTATAGTAAGGATCCATCCCAGACGGGCGTTCCTTAAGTGGGCGAACCTCCCGATGAATATATGTGCATTGTGGATTTAGCCCGGATGGGTAATACAATTAAGGACTGAAATTAGCCTGGACTGGCATTTTAGATCCGAGAGTATTGGAGTAATTTTCTTTGTAAAGGATTTAGCCTAGAATGGTAATCCCGACAATACTCCTTGAATTTATGTTATGAGGGATTTAACTTGGATTGGTAATCCCGCCGTAAGAGTGAGGCTCATTGGAGTGTATATTTAAAATGGTCACTAGCCTGACTTAACGGTAACGGGATACCCATTGAGATTTCCAAGAAATTTAACGGGACTATAATAAGAAATGAGAATGGAAACGTTTGAATTAATGAGCTCACCTAAGATTGATGCTATATAGCTTGAGAGGAAACTAACTTGATGATTGAATGTATGTGATAGGGGATTTATACTATGCATGTTTGGCATGAATACCTTTTACGGTTGTACACTAAATAATTGGTAAGTTTACCTTTCTGTTATCTGAACTTACTAAGCATGTTAATGCTTACCCCCTTTTCCTTCCCCTTTTTTACAGAGCTCGTGGTCTCGTGAAGATTGGAAGACGATTGGAGTATTGTCAACACTATCAGCTTATCTTGCTTTGGTATATAGATACATTTACTTTGTTACAATGGCATGTATAGACTTTTGGTTTTTTTGTTATATGTGTCATTGGTTAGTCAATGTAAGGGTTGAATGATATACCTATTCATTTTGTATATGGCCATAAGACATGGCTCATTTTGATGTAGGTTGTAACTTACTAATTGTGCATGTTGGTGTTTAAATGTTCATGAGATGGTTAAATGTATTATATCATGAATGGACATGTGGCATGTAGCCAAATCACTTGGAGATGGCTAGGTCATAATTAGTAATGAGTTATAAAATGAGCCAAGTCTAAACTTGTTTGATGATATGGTAATCCTTAATATAAAAAGGATAATCTAGCATGTATAAAACCAATGAGATGAGGTTAACATGCAATAGACCATTGGATGTAGTCATTGAGCATTTTAGGTCCTGTTAAATACCATAGAAATTCATGGATGTGTGTGGATGTCGAGGGTGACCATTTGCTTGGATTGTAGCCTCTAAAAAGGTCCACACGGGTAGACACACGGGCGTGTGTCTAGGCTGTGTGTGATACACAGTCAGTTCTATGGGCATGAGGTACGGCCGTGTATCCCCTGCACCTAAAATTATTAGGTCAGTATGCGTGGTAGTAAACACACGAGTAGAGACACAGTAGTGTTTCTCAACCGTGTGGAGGACACGGCCTAGCACACAGGTGTGTGTCTTGGCCGTGTGCCCCTAAACGCATGATGATGTCATAAACAGAATACTCAGGTTTTTGGACACGGGTGTGTCTAGCCCGTGTGAAGGACACTGGCCAGGGAATGGGCATGTGCTCGGCTGTGTGAAAACCCCTATAGGTTTGAAATGGAAAATAAATTCAAATAATTCCATACGGGTAAGGGACACGGGTGTGTCCCAAGCACACGGACGTGTGCATTGCCTCCACACGGGCGCGTGAGGCTTAAACCTAGGAGTTTTCTTAAGATTTTCTTGAGCTCTCGTTTTAGTCCTAGACCATTCTTATTGCATGTTTTGGGCCTCTTAGGCCCATAATAAGGACACTATGAGTATGTTTGATTGGTTTTAAATTTAGAATGAAATTTTATAGCACGTGATTTTCCAGAAATGTCATGTTTGTGTATGGTAATGCCCCGTACCTTGTCCCGGCCTCGGGTACAGGTAAAGGGTGTTACACATGCACATTCACACATCCATGAAAACATCATCATATGCATATAAATACTTAAGCCAATATTAGTCAATTTCAATGGCCATTTACAAAATGAATTATCAAATAACATAAACCAACACTTTTGGTCAAATCAACTATGACACATAACAAAGAGACCAAGTCCCTAAACATGCCATAACTCAAAATAATGTAATCATAAGTACCCAAAATGATAATTTGATAGTGTGAATGGATCTCCGACCGTCTTCGATCCCCGAGCTGGCTTGGTGACACTATAAGACAAGGGGAAAAGAAAGGGAGTAAACTTTAAAGCTTAGTAAGTTCCTATGCAAATAATAGGCATCGTACACACTGTAGCATAAATTTAACATAAATTAACATAAATATTATTGTAAAATTTCATAACCGAACTTAACATAAATGTTATCAAAACCTTAACATCATAACTTACTTAATCATACCACACTGAGGGTTCATCACATATCGAGCTCATTAAGCATGGGTTTAATGTGCATACATGTACCAACTTGCAACTTATCATAATCTTTCACAACATACCATAATCTTTCACAACTTAAACATTGTTGTTAAGTTTCCCGTTGAACCACTTGAAATACTAAAGGATTCTCAGAATATCTCACACACACATAGTACCATACCAATGCCATATCCCAGATATGGTCTTACATGGGATCTCATATCGATGCCAATAGCCTAGCTAAGGTCTTACACGAAATCTCATATCGATGCCATATCTCATATATGGTCTTACACGTAATCTCAACTAACCCTAATGTCATGACATTTGTATCCTAACTATTCCTAAGGGTCAACAGGGATTTTCTCGCTTGTCGAACTTTGTCAATTATGTTCAAAGATTAAATTACAATTCATACGATATTAAAGCAATTTAATCATAAATAACGATGCATTATTTACATACGAACTTACCTCAGTACAAAAATAGTAGAAAAGGATCTAATCGTCAAATAGCTTATTCTTTTCCCGATCAAGGTCCAAACTACGTTTTTCTTGATCTATAATAGAAAATTTAACTTGTTTAATATTCACATTACTCAAGTCAGTCCAAACATCACATTATGGCAAAATTATGTTTTTTCCCTAAAGTTTCACATTTTTACAAATTAGTCCCTAGGCTCGTAAAATGAAATGTGTTCAATTTCTTTGTTACCCAAGCCTAGCCGAACCATATACATGCTCATATCAACCCACATTTTTCATCAAATCAAATTTTTACTACTCATTTTACATCTTTTTACAAATAGGTCCTTTTAGGTATTTTTATGAAAAATTACTTAGTAAAAGTTGTTTATTACCCAGCAAGCTTTCATTTCTACCATTAAACATCAAAACACATGCATTTCACACATGGGTAAATTTTTAAACATGAACCCTACTTCAAAATAATGGTAGAAATGGAAAGATCGGGTGAATACGACTTTAAAAACGTAAAGAGCGTTAAAAACGGGGCTAAGATGTACTATAATCAAGCTTGAAAGTGGCTAAAACCCTAGCTATGGAGAGCTTGTAAAATTAATCTATGGTGAAGAAGATGGACAAAAATTTTGACTTGATTTTCCCTTTTAATTCACTTATTTACTAAATGACCAAAATGCCCTTAATGCCTTTCTTTCAAAATTCACCTATCCATGCCCATTTTTGTCCAAAAAAATTTAAAATGGTCTAATTATCATATAAGGACCTCTAATTTAAAATCTCATAGCAATTGGACACCTTTAACATGTAGAACTCAACTTTTGCACTTTTTACGATTTAGTCTTTTTGAACCAAATTTTCACAAAATCATTCCATGAAATTGTAGACCATAAAAATATAATAAAAATTTTTTTCTATGTCAGATCTGTGGTCCCGAAACCACTATTCTGACTAGCCCCAAAATCGAGCTGTTACATGAGGAACTTTCGGGAGTGGTAGAATAATCACCAAGTTCAATTCTCGAGAAAGTTGTAGAAAAACCTGCAAACAATCAAAAACATAATGGAATCTGTCATAGTGGGTGAGTTTCTAAGAAACTGAATTTCTTCATCTATGATGGTAGTATTTATAATATGGAAGCCAATCATGAGGATGATGGTCCACTCACTTACTAGGAGGCTACATAGGACTTTAATTCTAAGCTCTGAAAACAGGCCATGGATGCCGAGATGGATTCTATGAAATCCAATACGGTGTGGGAACTTGTAGACTTACCAATTGGGATTAAACCCATAACGTGTAAGTGGATCTACAAGAAGAAGAGAAATGTGGAAGGGAAAGTGGAAACATGCAAAGCTAGACTTGTAAGGAAAGACTACGCACAGAAAGAATGAATCGATTATGATGAGACCTTTTCTCTGATAGCCATGCTCAAGTCTATGCGCATACTCTTATCCATTACTGCTGCTCTCGATTATGAGATCTAGCAAATGGATGTCAAGACAGCATTCTTGAATGGCTATCTTGATGGAACCATTTACATGGCTCAACCCATTGGCTATGTTGTCAAAGGAAAGGAGTAGAAAGTTTACAAACTGCTAAGATTCATTTATGGACTTAAGCAGACGTCCCGTTCATGGAATAAAATATTTGATCAAACGATCAAGACATTTGGATTTGAGCAAAATATTGATGAACCTTGTGTTTATAAGCGTATAAAGGACCAAAAGATGGTTCTCCTCGTTTTGTATGCTGATGATATTCTACTTATTGGAAACGATGTAGGAGAATTGTCATCGGTTAAACTCTGGTTGGCTCAACAGTTTAGCATAAAGGACTTGGGTGAAGCTAGTTATATTCTTAGGATTTGAATCCTTAGTGATCGAAAGAATAAAATGATAGTTCTATCTCAAGCTTCATACATCGATAAGGCACTAAAATGTTTTGCAATGACCAATACGAAGTCATGCGTTCAGCCGACTACATCAGGTTTTCATCTTGCTTTAGCTGACTGTCCTAAGACAGCGAAAGAAAGAGAGTATATGGGTAAGGTTCCATATGCTTCGGTAGTTAGAAGCCTTATGTATGCAATGCTTTGCATACGTCCAGATATCTACTTCACAATGAGAATAGTTAGTCGATATCAGGCGAATCCAAGTCTTAAGCATTGGCAAGCTGTAAAGAAAATACGAAGGTATCTTAAAAGAACCAAGCATTATATGCTTGTGTATTCTGGGGAGGACCTTACTCTTGTTGGATACACAGACTCAAACTTCCAAACTTGTAAAGATTCGAGGAAATCGACGTCGAGAAATGTATATGTTCTTAGCCGTAGAGCCGGAGGAGTGTAAAATAAACTTGCATTGCTGACTCTGTAACACCCCTTACTCGAGTCCGAGGCTAGGACCGAGTACAAGGCATTACTAAACTTAAACGCATGCATTCCAATATTTACAAATCATAAAAACTTGATAAAACTTAAAACTTTTCAAACCTTGTCTAGTATTCCTTATTACGGGCCTATAAGGCCCGAAACAAGCTTTAAGGATGGTTCAAAACCAAATCGAGTCCTTTAAAGAACTTTAGAAAATGACTCTTGAAACAGGGGTACACACCTGGGTGAAAGGGGCAACACGCCCGTATGGCCTTCTTGACACGGCCGTGTTGAAGGCCCTTGCAGTTCACACGGCCTAAACACATCGAGACATGTCCGTGCCTCTAACTCGTGTAGAATTAATTCCTAATTCAAACCTACAGGGGTTTTCACACGGCCTGGCACACGTCCATGTCCATGGCCCATGTCCCTCACACAGCCATGACACGCCCATGTCTCAGCCCGTGTCCAAAAACCTTGACATTCTATTTCTGACGTCAGCAACCATTTAGGGGTACACAGCCAAGGCACAAGCCCGTGTGCTAGGCCATGTGGTGAATTTAAATTCCACATTTAAGGTGCAGACTTCGAACGGGCTGGGCACATGCCCATGCCCAGAGGCCATGTCCTCCATACGATTGAGGTACACGGTCATGTCTCTACCCGTGCGTTTACTACCATGCATACTGACTTGAAATTTTAAGGTGCAGAGAACACACGGCCGGACAACACGCCCATGGGGTTAACCGTGTGTCGTACAAGGCCTAGACACACGCCCGTGTGTCTACCCATGTGGACAAAACAAGGCTATCTACCAAGCCTTTTTGCCACCCTTACTTGCACCAGCCTACACAACAACAAATATCTCCAATTCACACAGCAATATAAGACTAAATCAACCACAAAATGACATTCAAATGCAAACCTTATAACACTCTAACAACTGAACATGCACTTAATCATTCATACATTTGTTCATCTAGGGAAGCATCATCATTTGCAATTATCAATAATGAATATTAACCATTAACCGTGGCCTTATACAAAAAGAAGGTTTTCGTCCCATGCCAACACAATTGGCTAACTTAACAATATGACACATAACAAAAAGACTTAATCCCTATACATGCCATACTCAAGATAATAAAACTAACTATACCAAAAGCTTAAAGTGATAGTGTCAATGATGGCTCCAATGTTCTTTGATCCACGGGCTGATTTGACAGCACTACAAGAAAATGGAAAGGAAAAGGGTAAGCACAAAGCTTAGTAAGTTGCATGTAAATATTATAACTCGTACAAAGAGTAAATGTTCATAGTACATCTTACTCATGTTCATTCCTTGCTATTCATACAACAAGAATAGAGTTCACATATCATCAATTTCATTTAAGTACTTGTACAACTCACAACATGGTCATAAGTGCTATCATTTTGACATAAACCATAAATTTCCCGTTGAACCATTTGGAATACTACAGGATAATCACCAAGTCTCAAACATAGGGTACGATGCCGACGCCATGTTCCAAACATGGTCTTACATTGGCTCTCACATTTAAGTCGATGCCATGTCCCAGACAGGTCTTACACTGACTTACATACATCGAGGCCAATGCCATGTCCCAGATAGGTCTTACACTGACTTACATACATTGAGGCCAATGCCATGTCCCAGACAGGTCTTACACTGGCTCTCACTTATCTGTGTCGATGCCATGTCCCAGACAAGTCTTACACTAGCTTGCATATCTTGAGGCCGATGCCATGTCCCAGACAAGTCTTACACTGGCTCTCACTTATCTGTGTCAATGCCATGTCCCAAACAGGTCTTACACTGACACACACATCACCCAAATGTCATGGCATGGATATCCAAATTATTCCTAAGGTTCAACCGGAAGTCTCTACTACATCAATTCTCATCATGCACATTCACAGCAATAGCCCACAATTTATGCCATATTAATTATACAATACATAAATACAAATAAATTACATTATTTACGTACAACTACCTCGGTACACAAAATGTAGGCGACTAATTGTATTTAATCTGCTTGCTTGGCTTTTCCTCGGTCTAGGTCCGGATTGTGTATTTCTTGATCTATAATAATAAAATTTCACTCATTTAATCATCACATTAATAAAAACATTCTACAATTCACAATTCGGCAAAATAATCGTTTTTCCCTTAGTCTTTACAAAAATTACGATTTTTCCCTTAGGCTCGTAAATCAATTTTTATCGAGTTTCCTCATTAACCAAGCCTAGCCGAACTCTTTTTATACCTATAGAAACTAAAAATTTCAAACATTTCACACAATTACCACATATTTTACAAGCTTTATAAAATAGCCCATTTAGGTGTTTTCATGAAACCCCCTTTCACAAAAGTTTTTTATTTAACAACCAAGATTCATTTTCTTCCATAAAATTTTAGCTAACCACATAAATTATTTTATGGAAAAACCCTAGACTCTCAACCATTTTGCAAAAAAGTCCCCTCATTAGATAGCTTATGCTACAAGGGTCCCAAAAGTACAAAAATTATCAAGTTATCAAAATCACTTACTTATGAGAGAACTTAATAGCTGAAATTTTCAAGCTTTCAAAACCCCTTTTCTTGCTTAAAATTTTGGTGGAGAAGAGAAGAAGAGAAAAAGATGATAGCTAGCCTTTATGTTTATTATTTATTTATCAATTAAGTCACCTACCCTTTGACCATCCCATGAATTAAGGCCCCATGTCCAACCACTAACATTTTATTGGTCTATTTACTCAATAAGGACCTCTACTTTAATGCTCCATAGCTATTTGACACCTTTAGTTAGTAGAACAAAACTTTCGCACTTTATACGATTTAGTCCTTTTTCGTAATTGAGCTCCCAATCGCTAAAATTGATTCACCAAAATTTTCATGCACTCATATAATCATTTTATAACACCAAAATAATAAAAAAAATATTTCTCTTACTACGAATTTATGGTCCTGAAACCACTATTCTGACTAGGCCCAAAATCGGGCTGTTACAGACTCTACTATGGAGGCTTAGTATGTGGCTGCTTCTAATGCAACGAAAGAAGCAATATGGCTTCAAAAGCTCTTAACCGAACTTGAAGTTATTCTTGGTACGAAAAAACTATAACACTATATTGTGATAACAGTACTGCAATAGCAAATACCAAGGAAATAAGAAGTCATGAGAGGATGAAACACATTGATCAAAAGTGTCACAATGAGAGGTAGTAACCGAAGTAATTTTAGATGTGATGAAAATAGCTTCTAAAAATAACCTTACGGATCTGTTTACTAAGACTCTTGTAACTAGGAGTTTTAATAAACATGTCGAGGATATGGGAATACGAAACATGACACATTTACTTCACTAGGGTAAGTGGGAGATTGTTAGGAAATGTGCCCATATTGTAGTAAACATGTAACTATTTTCTATTTATTTGAATGATGAATAAATAAATAAAGTTAATTTCACATTTCACTATTATGTCTTTTGTATTCTCTGTCTTTTATATTTTGCATGCATAGCGAAATTGTGACAAACAAAAATTATCCCATTGATTGTCTAAAGTTTAAACTGAAGATAAGTGGCATTGTAAAAAACGTTTACATTGCAAGAAAGACAAGTTACTTTAGTAGATAATCTAAATGAGTCCATAATCCCGTAAAAGAATTAAAGTGAGCATTTGATTCAAATACTAAGAAGGATTATTATGTCGTTTACAATTTCAATTAGGGAGATGGCTAGTTTTGGCTATCGGAGCAGTTGAATCCACAAGTAGATACATAGATGTATTCATTGGTAGAATGATTAATTGGATTGGACCCAAGATGAATTAATTCTGAATCCATTTGTGAGTTAATTCACGTGTGACATTCATGGCGTGATTTATCAAAATCTTGAGTTAATCATTGACCATGCGTATGCAACTCATGTGCTTTGATATAAGTGGAAGCTTATGCTCTAAAAATGATCGAGCCCATAGCATGTATGTTGGGTACATGACCTGTGTATCGTATGGCTTTACTAGCAATAGTGGCATTAATAGCTTAATTAAAGAGTTAATGATATCTTCTCATTGGAATTGTGTGGATTGATAAATATAGAACGTAGCCATATGTTACTTGTTGTCTAACGAGCAATTTATCACAGTCATTTGTTGACAGTGATCATATTAATCATTCAGAAGACATACATGAGTTGTATTGAGTGAACATATTTAACTCAAATGAATCAATGGTATCATATGAGGGTAATGGACACATGATGAGGTCATTATACAAAGTAGTTGGATGAATTACTTTCATAAAGAGTATACAATAAGGAGATTTCAGTCATGGCACTTCTTGTGGACTGACTCCATAATTAAGTAATTGCGAATTATCGGAACAATCCTTCTAGACATAATTACAATCACTACAGCCTAATTGTATATGTCTGATTGGTCCCTCCATAGCTCAATAGAAGCTCAATCGAACTGTATTTGAATCAAAAGTAAATTCTACGACTTTGGAAATAATTCAATTGAGTCAATTTATTCAATGTGAAATTAAATTAGGTGGCCGTAAGAATTGCTCAACTACAGAATTTGATTAAAGAATTTTCTTGAAAAATTAATTTGGAAAATCTAAGTGATTTTTAGAAAAATTAATTTTGATCAAGTAAAATTAAATTAATCAAATCAATTAAAATTAATATGATATTTTTGGAAGTTAATTTTCAAGTCAAAAAATTGGCCTAATGGGTAATTGAACTTGAAAATTGGATCTAAGATCTTAAATTGGGTCCAAGAGCCCAAAACCAATACCAAGACGCAAAAACTGGTTGAACCGAGTCTGAAATATGAAACCAGACCTATGGTCCACCAGTGGCTAGACTGGACCAGCCGGGTCGTCACTGACCCGAGCTGAATCGGCTCAGGATGCCATAAAGGTGTCATACTTGCATCACTGAACACGACGGTGCCAGTGGTTGCGATGGTGGCGTCTCGGTGGCCGACGACAGTTGGTCATCGGTGGTTGAGCAGTGGAAGAGTTACACTCCTATAGGGACTCTACCAGAGAATTTGATTTAAGAATAATTATTCCAAAAAATATATTTTTATAATAGTTTAATATTAAATTGAATTAAATACTTATCTTAATAGTATTTTATTAATTTAATATTAAAGTGATTATCTTAATATTTAATTTAATGTTTATCTTGTAGATAAACATTCTATTATTTTAATACGATTTAATATTAGATTTAATCTAATATTAAATTTTTAAATATTAATTAATTTAATATTAAAGTGATTAAGTTTAATCATAGTTGAACTCTCTAAATTTCCCATATATAAAAAGAGTCTTGGGTCATTATTTACACATTTTTGAATTCAAGAAAAAGTTGTAGAGAGAAAATCCTCTGAAGAGATTATTCCAGAAAATGTTTAGAGATATTTTTCTGATTTACAACTTGACCCAAAAGTTTAGAGAAATTAAAAAATTACCCCACTGATAATTTTTGTGAAAAATTTTATGATTCGAAGCGAGCCTACACTCAGTAGACGTGAACTTAAGGATAGCGGAGAAGACTACTTGATCGAAGCACTCATCCTACATGAATCGAAAATGTACAATTTTGATTAAGTGTTTATTACTTTAGATATCACAACCAAGATCTTGTTTTGGAAAAAAATTTAAAACTCTGGGGTTTCCCTAAATTTATTTTTCGCTACGTTTTCCAAATTTGTTTTTTTTTCCAACAAGTCCATCATTGACTTAAGATTAAAGTATGACAAACTATAAATTTCACAAGTGAATAATTTCACAAACAGGTCTACAATCTATTCTACTTGGGTCTTGCCCAATGTACTGTCAGACCAATCAGTCACATTTATGTCTCTACCGTTGGCCGCCATAAGTCGAGTTTGCGCTGCCTCATTCAGTTTCGGTTATCATCGATTGTGTCACCTTTCTAGGTTTCGTCGAAGATTCTAGGTTACAAAAATACCTAGCCCATTTCCAGCTAACATGAATTTTCTAATTTAGAATTCCTAAAATGAGATGATAGTTAACTCAAAATTACTTTATAACAAAATATATAATAAGTCATACATTCATTCACATACATAATAATTCTATAACATCCCGATTTTGGGCCTTGTCAGAATAGTGATTTTGAAACCACAAATCTGAAGTAGAAATTATTATTTTATGAATAGGTCGAGGTCTATGATATGTTTTCATGATTGTGTGAAAATTTCATTAAGAAATTTTATTGATAAAGTGTCCAATTTGACATTTAGGACTAAATTGCAAAAGTTGCAAAATGTGTGTTCTAGAAGCTTTAAGCATGAAATTTCCATGGATTATTAATTAGAGGTCCTTAAATAGAAACTTTCCCAATTTCTAATTTTATGGACAAAAATAGGCATGGATAGGTAAAAATTGAAAGTTTAGTAAAAAGGGCATTTTGGTCATTTAGTAATTAAAAGATTAAAAAGGGAAAAATGAAGCAAAATTTGCTCATCTTCTTCAAGCTAGGGCTGAAACTTTGAAGCTCCCCATAGCTAGGGCTTATTCACTTTCCAAGCTTGATAATCAAGAAAAACGGAGCCCAGACCTAGACCGGGGGAAGAACAAGATTTTAGACTAGATTGAATTAATTGTTCATATTTTGTATCGAGGTAAGTTTGTGTGTAAATAATGCAAATTTATATTATGCATTTATTATTTTGATAATGCATGAATTTTTTAATTATAGTTACAAATACGATCGACGAGGATTCGATGTGGTAAAATTCCCGGATGAACCTTAGGAATAGATAGGATACAAATGTCATGACATTAAGGTTATGTGTGATTTCGTGTAAGACCATATCTGGGATATGGCATCGATATTTGATTTCGTGTAAGACCATGTCTGGGACATGGCATCGATACGAGATATCATGTAAGACCATAGTTGGGCTATCGGCATCGATATATGTGATCTCATGTAAGACCTGGGATATGGCATTGGCATCTTATTATGTGTATGAGATTTTCTCGGGTATCCTTCAGCATTCCAAGTGGTTTAATGGGTAACTTGAAGATTTTTCCAAAGATGTGAAAAGCTATGATTCTGTTATGAAGTGGTACAGGTACGTACACAAGACTCATGAGATATAAGCTCGGTTTATGATGCATTATTGGTAAGGATGCAAATGAGTAAGATATGCCTACGATCATTTGATGATTATGTGCAAAATTTTAATATACTATGTGTATGTTAATACATGTTTAATGTTGCTTATTATTTACATGCAAACTTACTAAGCTTAAAGCTTACCCGCTTCCTTTCTTTTATTCCTTTTAGTGTCACCAAGCTATCTCGGGAATCAGAAGTCGTCGGAGTATCAATCACACTATCAACTTAGTCATTTGGGCATATTTGGTTTTGATATTTTGAATATGGCATGTATAGGGGACTTGGTCTTTTTGTTTATGTGTCATATTAATTTGGCCCAATGAATTGGCTAATAATGACTTGACTATTCATTTTGTATATGGCCATGAGATATGGTTCATATTGATTATTGGGGTGTAATCCTATTCATATATCCATGCATGTGCTAAGGTCATACATGTTGTGGTTAAAATTGTTTGGCATGGTTGAATTGTGAATGTGATCATGGATGTTGATGATGGAATCGTGAGTAAATGGCATGATGACAACTAAAATATGAATGTGTAAAATAGAGTAAACTGATGTTACATATTGCATGTGATTTGGTAAACTTGGCTTAACAAGGCATGGTAACATGAGCATGTATAAGTTGACATGGTGTTGCCATGAACATGACTTAATAGATGATGTTTAAGCACTTAATTATTCCATGTTAAATTCCTTTGAAATTATGTATGTGTTTGAGAAAATAAAGGTGGCAATTGGCCTGGAAAATAACCTCAAATTTGTCCACACGGGTAGAGGCACAGGCATGTGTCTAAGCCATGTGTGACACACGGTTTGCCCCATGGGGGTGTGATCCGGCCGTGTGTCCCCTGCACCTTAATTTTAAGAAACAGAATGCCCAGTAATAAACAAACAAGCACGAGACAAGGCCGTGTGAGATACACGGCCTTAGGGCATAGGTGTGTGCTTTAGCCGTGTAAAGTCTGCACCTTATTTATGAAAATTCATGAAAATTAAATTTGCCACACGGCCTAGCACACGAGCGTGTGACTTGGCCGTGTGACCCTATTTTTTTGATGACATCATAAATAGAGAGTTACACCGGCTGAGGACACGGGCGTGTGAGACCACACGGCCTACCCACACGGGCATGTGACCCTCCAAAACAAGAAAATTTTTTAAGTGTTGGAAAGTTTTCTAAAGTTCTCAGTTTAGTCCCGAACCACTTCTAATGCATGTTTTAGGCCTCGTAAGCTCGTTTTAGGGACGATATGAATGTATGAGAAAATTTTTAAATTTGAGTGGAAATTCATGTCTCGATTTGGAATGCTTACTTGTGTTTAAGTCCGGTAATGCCTCGTACCTTGTTCTTGTAACAGCCCAGTTTTAGCTAAATCGGAACAGTGGTTTTGGAACCACAAATCCGAGGTCATAAAATTATTTTTAATATTATTTTTGGCATTTATAGCATGTGATTATATATGTGTGAAAATTTCGTGAAATAATTTTAATGTTTGAGTGCTTAATTTGATGAAAGGACTAAATCGCGTAAAATGCAAAAGTAACATGCTATAAGTTAAGAGTGTCGTTTGCTATGGTTTGTCAAACCAAAGGTCCTTATGTTGTTATTAGACCATTGATAGTGGAATTTGACATAAATTTCCATTAAATGAATGTTAATTAATGGTTTAATGTTAAGGTTAATTTGGTAATTGTCAAATAAGTTAATTAAAATACACCAAAACATAAATTTTGTCCATCTTTCTTTCTTTTTGAACCGAAACTAGAGAAGAAGAAAGCCATTCTAGGGCTTTTCATTCGGTTAGACTAATTCAAGTAATTGAGGTATGTTTCAAGCTCGGTTTTTAATGATTTTTACGTTTTTTGTGATCGTTGCTTCGTATTCTTGCTAGCCCATACCCTAATTTCAAAATTGGTTGATAAAGTTGTGAGTTTCCATTGATGATAGCTTGATGTTTTTGAATGTTTATGATGGAAAATGAATATTTGTTGATAGATTTTCATGTTTTGTAAAGTGATTTTTGATGAAAATGCCTAAATAGGATTAAATTGTAAAATTTATAGATTGAGTCATTAAAATGTGAAATAAATGAAATTTATAAGCTGCTAGGGACCTATAGTAAATTCACCAAGCATGGATTTTGTCAAATTTGGTGTAATTTGTGTTTTTGTGAAATAAGGACTAAATTGAATAAATGTAAAACTTTAGGGATAAAGTGTAAATGTAATAGCCCGATTTAGGGCCTAGTTGGAATAGTGGCCTCGGGACCACAAATTCGATGTCAGGAAATTATTTTATTTTTATTTAGATGTTATAGCATGTTTTTAAGAGTGTATGAAAAATTTGGTGAAATAATTTTAGCGTTTGTGAGCTTAATTGTGAAAAAGGACTAAATCGCATAAAATGCAAAAGTCATAAATTGATAGCAAAAGTTGTCAAATAGCTAGAGAATAATAATTGGAGGTCTTCAAAGGGTAATTAGACCCTTTCCTAAGAGCTTGACCAGCCATAGGGAGCAAATTGGTCAAAAGGTCAAAAGTTTGGTGGGTTTGGTGGCTAATTTGACTAAAATAGAAATAAAAATAAGAAAAAGATGATATCACATTTTCATCTTCTTCACTACCACCGAAAATATCAGCCATTGTGGGGGTTTGAAAGCTTCAAAATTTCATCCACTTATCCCTCTTGCAAATAAGTGATTTTCATGAGTGTTCTTGAATATTTTTACATTTTTGAGACCCTTGAAGCATAAGCTTTCAAATAAGGGGACTATATTGCAAAATGGTGGAAAGTTTAGGGTTTTTCCATGAGAGAATTTAGGGTTTTTTCTAAAATTTTATGGAAGAATATGAGTCCTAACTATGTTATAAACAACTTTTGTGAGGGAGTTTTTATAGAAAACACTTAAAGGGACTATTTTTGCATGAGTTGTAAAATAGTTAATAAATATGTGAAATAGTGATAATTTGGAGTTGCTATAAGAGTAAAAATGGTTCGGCTAGGCTTGAGATGCGAAGAAATTCGATAAAAATTGATTTTCGAGCATAGGGGCAAAATGGTCATTTTACCTAAGATGTGAATTTTAGATTGTCTAATTGTGTCTAGTGACTAAATAAGTGCATTTTGCTATTATAGATTAAGATTTACCGAATCCAAACCTAGACCAGGGGAAGGCCAAACAAATCGACTAAACCGACTAGTCGTGTACGTTTTGTAATCCGAGGTAAGTTGTATGTAAATAATACAACTACATTGTTATTACATGTGCTTGAAATATTATAGCATGAATTGCTTGATTTGGAATTGAGAATGTGTAACGATAAATGAGATAGTAGAATTTTCGTTGGAACCTTAAGGAGTAAATCGGATATTCATGCCATGACATACGGGTTATTGTGGGCTAATGTAAGACATGTTTGGGACATGCATCAGCCACATTATGAGAGTCAGTGTAAGACCATGTCTGGGACATGGCATCGGCATTGAGACGAGTGCCACTGTAAGACAATGTTTGGGACATGGCATCGGCATTGAGATGAGTGCTAGTGTAAGACATGTCTAGGACATGCATCGGCTATGACATGTGTCAGTGTAAGACCATGTCTGGGACATGGCATCGACATGGATATGCGAGAGCTAGTGTAAGACCATGTCTAGGACATGGCATCGACACCTTACCCCATGTTTGAGGCTTATGAAATACCCGGTAGAGTTTCGAATGGTTCAACGGTGAAAATTATGATTGTGAGTAAAATAGGAAAGTATAACCGTGTTGTAAGTGGTACAGGTACCTAATTGGTACGCATGAGAAATGAGCTCAATATAGTATATGTGACTTGTGTTGATGGTAATGAGTAAGTGTGCTTATGCCTACCTTTGTGTTATGAGCATGATGATCATTGATGAATTTGTTGTTGTATATTTATTTATATGCAACTTACTAAGCTTTTATGCTTACTTCTGTTTCTTTCCATTTTTCTTATAGTGCAACCTAACTAGCTCAAGGATCATCGGAAGTCAGAGATATCGGTCACACTATCAACCGAAGCCTTCGGTATAGTTGGATTTATATTTATTTTTTTTTTTTGAATATGGCATGTATAGGGCCTAAACTTCATTATTTTGTGTCTTTGAGAAGTTGGCCAAATGTGTTGGCTTGGGATAGATCCCACAATTTGTATTAAGCCTTGAATGATGGCTAACATTCATTTTGAGTTTATAAAAGATGCATTGTCATGGTTGAATGAATATCTATTATGGTTGATTTGATTATAGAAATTACACTCATTTTAGTATTGGTTGGCATTTGTATGAAAATAGGTATGTAAGGGTGGCAATGAGGCTTAGTAAATAGCCTTATATTGTCCACACGGGTAGACACACGAGCATGTGTCTAAGCCATGTGTGACCCCATGGGCATGTAGTCTGGCCGTGTGTCCCCTGTAACTTAAAAATGAGAAATATAATGTCCAGGTTTAGGCACACAGCCTAGCACACGGGCGTGTGGCTTGGCCGTGTGACACACACGGACTTTAATGTGGTCGTGCGAAGTATGCACGTTAATTGTGAAATTAAATTACCACACGGCCTAGGAACACGGGCGTGTACTTAAGTCGTGTGACTCAAGTTTCTTCTTGAATGTAAATCAAAGAGCTCCACGGGCTTGGGACACGGGTGTGTGTGACCACACGGCCTACCCACATGGGCGTGTACCTATTCACACAAGCGTGTCCCTATTCACACGGGCGTGTGGCCCAGTTTCAAGATAAAATTTTCCTAAGTTATCTCAGAACTGTGAAAGTTTTCGATTTGGTCTCAGATTATCTCTAATGAATATTTTAGGCCTTGTAGGCCTATATAAGGGACTTTAATCATGTGTTTGAATAATTTTTAATTTGCTATGAAGTTTTATGGTCACAATTTATGTATGTTTTGTAACAACCTGATTTAGACCCTAATCGGAACAGTGGTTTCGGGACCACGAATCTGAGTTATAAAAATATTTAAAAATTATTTTTGTGTTTATTTTGTGTGAATTTATATCTGTGAAATTTTCGTGATTTAATTTTGTCGTTTAGGTATTCGATTAAAAAAAGGACTTAATTGCGTAAATTAAAATTTTGATAGTTTAAAGTATAAGGGCCAAATAGTTAGTGGCTTTCTAAGTTGCGGCATTTATGTTGTAAATATCCTATAAATATATTGGTGGGACAGTTTAAGACTTATATTATATGGTTTTTATATTAAATCATTAGGGGTATAAAAGTAAATTAAACATTAAACTTAATATATGTTATAATATAACATAAAACATAAAAAAAATAATATCATTTTGATGTTCATCTTGTTATTGCAGAATACAAAAGAAAAGAAAAAGAAAATAAAAAGCTTTTAGGGTTCAGCCACTTTCCAACTTGATTCAAGGTGAGTTTTAGCTTGATTTTTTATCATTTCTACGTTTTTGAAATCGTTGCTTAGTAATCTTCAAGACCCAAGTTTTAATTTTTGATTTTAATGAATAGTTTGAGTTATGCCATTGTTGATAGCTTGTGATTTTTGTTGTTTGATGTTGAAATATGAAAGATATGTTTTAGATTAACATATTTTGTATTGGAGTTTTTGATGATTTTGAGTAATTAGGACTAAATTGCAAAAATAATAATTTGAGGGACTAAAATGTGAAATAAATGAAATATATGGGCTTGTATGAACACTAGGAGTATTCGGCCAAACATGGGTACTTTGAAATTTTGTGTATTTTGTGTTTTGTGCAATAGGGACTAAATTGTTAAAAAATTGTAAATGTCAGGGGTAAAATGGTAATTTTCCTATTTATGTGTTGTTGGACTAATTTGAATAAAATATGTTTGAATGAGCTTAATTTGAATATGTTTAGATCAAGAACAAAAGAAATCAAATTTGGATCGGGAGAAAATGAAAGTTATCGACTAGTCGATCCGTAACGGTTTTTCGTTGTCCTAGGTAAGTTTATAAGTAAATAGACGTACTTCAATTAAATGTAATATATTTATGCTGAAATGAAAAACATGATTTCATACATGTCATATCTGAATATGACTAAGCTTCGTTGCCATGATTTCGAATTTGTTTCGATCGAGTTACAATGTCTGAAAGTCTCGTATGAACCTTAGGAATAGTTAAGATACATATCTCGTGACATAGGATTCCGATATATGTGTGCGAGTAAAACCATGGCATCGATATGTGATTCTGATATGTGTTTACGAGTAAGACCTTGTCTGGGACACTGGCATCGATATGTGGTTACATGTAAGACCACATCTGGGACGTTGGCATTGTATGATTTATGTGATTATCCGAGTGTCCTATCCGATTCCGAATGGTTCATCGAGTCTCGATAAGTGGGGAAAAAATGTGTAAAATTAGCTAAGTGATCAGGAATGTATCAGTTTGGTATTTATTTGCAATAAGGTAAGTGAGTGTTACGATATTAGTTACAAGCATGTGTAACATGAATGAAAAATATATGTATAAATATATCATGTGTATTCGGCTTTATGGGTAAGAAATATGATCCTTGTTGGTTTGATTTTATTTTCGCATATGTATAATGTTCTTGCATGTTCGGTTACTTAGTTAATATGTGTATGTAAATTTTATTTTGATTTAAAAGCTTATTTGTACAAAGGTGTGTATATTAGGTTTATATTGATAATTTGGCTTTTGAAAATGGAACATTGACTTGATGAATTAATCTTGTGAACATTCGGCTAAGGGTATGGATGTATGTGTTCAGGTATATTTTATTAAAGTTGAAAGTTGTGAATAAGCTTGATATTGATATTGTATTTTGGTTGGTTAAAATAAGTTAATTATATTATCGGTTTGTTTGTTTGCTTATGACTTACTAAGCTTAAATAGCTTATGGTGTTTATATTTGTCTTCGCTTTATAGATTTTGGATTCGAGTTACAAGCTCGGGAATCGTTAGCAAAGTCTATCACACTATCTATAGCTTCGGTATTTGAATGTTTGAATTTGACTTGTGGCATGTATAGGCTGAATTATATTTTGAGTATGCTGAAAGTTGGTTATGTATATAAGCCATGCGAAAATGGCTAAATTATTATATTAGAGTTCGATTATGATAGGTAAGACTTATATTAATCTTGATTACTAAGTTGTGTGCCTTGAATGCATAATATATGTGATGAGCACAATATGTTTTTATAATGGCTTGCATATTATGTTAAACTAGGTTGTGCAAATTTTTAGTCAAATGCATAATGAGCTTGTCTATTGGAAATTAATGTTAGAAGTTTCGATGTGTATGTGATTTGTAAGCAGCAAGATTCGGCCATGAAAGAGTATTGGCATAATGTGTATTTAGTATGCTTATTAATGTGTGATGGAACATATTAAATGTGGTATTGTTTCAATAAATGGTGGTTATTTTCTAGCTTGGTTAGTTTGATTACTAAGTGATAAATAATGTATGTGGTTCATGATTAACCTAGTCGACTAATTGATATGTATTTGGTGTTTTATGTTAAGCATAGTCTTAGCTTTTGGGTAAATGCGCATCTTGCATGCAATCATGATGAATAAGATATACATAAATGTCTTGTTTATTTTTAAATCTATTTGAATGGCGTAATCATAATATACATTTGATTTGTTTTGATAATATGTATATTCGGTCAAATAGTCCTTTATAAAAGACATTGCATTATTATAAATTATGAAGTTAGCGGGTAAAGAGAAAGGAATATGCATGATACAAATTTTGAAGCTCATTTATGTAGTAAGTCAAAACATGCATTCATGATATTTTAAACTTGTTATATTATTTAAGTTGTTGCATGCCTTGTATATGCGTAAAGTGCTTATGATTATGGGTGCTTATTACCAATATACATATGGTTATAGGAACTCATTAAATAAGAGTAAATAGTGAGTGTTATAATGTAATATAAATATACGGGTTAGTCGATTAGACCAAGAAATGGAGTGAGTTGACTTATAACCAAATGCTTCATTTTAGTGGTATTATTATGTAAAACATATGAGATTCATAAGGATACCATGCTAATGTCGTATATATGAAATTGTTGATACATTATATTTTATATTGTAATATGTGAACGATATGACTATATATATATGTGATGTGAATTGTCCTAATATAAGAGAAGTATTAATTTATGAAATAAAATTTGATTAACTTTCGAGACTTGGGTTTGTGAATAATTATATATATTATATGTACTTGTTTGAGATTGTGTTTTATTCTGTGATGCCTTATAACCTTATTCCGGTGATGGAAATGGGTTAGGGTGTTACATGTTTAATTGCGTTTAAGTCTAGTAGTGCCTCGTACCCTGTTCCGGCGTTGAATATGGGCAAGGGGTGTTACAGTAAAAATGCCCAAATAGATATTTTTGTATGAAATTGAATGATTTGATGAATAAATGAGTTAACTTTAAATGTATACAGATCAAGAACGAAAGAAATCAAATTTAGATCAAGGGAAATCAAAAGTTATCGAATAGTCGATCTAGTTCGTTTATCCCGAATACAAGGTAAGTTCATATGCAAATAAATATCTTTAAATTGAATTATACATGTTAATTGTCATTGAATTGCTATGAATGTTGAACGAGAAAATACGAGCAAGAATCGACAGAGTTACGAGATCCGAAAGTCCCTTACGAACCTTAGGAATAGTATAAGATACAAATGTCATGACATTAGGTTACCGAGATGTGATTACATGTAAGATCATGTCTAAGACATTGGCATTGTATTGTGATTACATGTAAGACCATGTCTGGGGCATTGGCATCGTTATTTGATTTCGTATAAGACCCTGTCTGGGATATTGGCATCAATATGTGATAACATTTTAGACCATATATGGGATATGGCATTGTACAAGCTTTATGTGATTTTCGAGTATCCTTAACGATTCTGAATGGTTCAACGAGCAAAGTCAAGTCGAGAATGAATGTGTAAATGAGTTAAATGGCTTAGGTACGTATGAGATTCATACAAGTAATGAAAGGGAAGTATTTGATGAATTCAATTATGATATTGAATATGTGTAAAATGAGAAAGGTTTGTGATCTTATAAATGTTTATTCATAGTTTCCTATTGATGAAAATGATATTGATTCATGTGATAATTTAGTTGTATATAGCTTACTAAGCTTTTAAAGCTTACTTTGTGTGTTCTTCCCTTGTTTTATAGATAATCAAAGCTAGCTCAGATTCGGGGATCATCAGGAACATCGTCACACTATCGATCAACTTGTTGGTACTTTTGAAGCTTTGTATATATGGTATATGGCATGTATAGGCTAGTGTCATTTTGGTATATTTTGAACTTTGAATTTAGTCATGTGAGTTGGCTTGTAAATGGTGTTGTTGATGAAGTTGAATTTGACTTATGTTATGAGTTAATATGTGATATGTGATGTATTTATGATGCCTTATGTTTTGGTAGACATGATATGGTTATTTTGATGGGTTTATGAATAAGGATTTAGTAAATTGTTAATGGTGTGTTATGGTTTGAGAAATGATAAGTTTTGGTATAATTTAAGATGATGTTTGGATGCCATTTTGGTTTAGTAAATGCTTGATGATTTGGGTTATGTCTAAAGGTGGATAATAGTTAAAGTATCAATTTGATTTGGCATGTTTTTTGGTTGTGGATTTGAGTAGTGAAAAGGATGATGTATAAATGGCATGAAATGTGTATGAAATAACATGTTTTGGTTGCCTGTTAATGTATTGAAATGGTACCATTTTGGTTCCTAGATGTGCATGAGGAAAGGATGGCAAATTGGCTTTGCAAATAGCCTATTTTTGTCCACACAGGAAGAGACACAGGAGTGTGTCTTAGCCGTGTGCGACACATGGTCATGCTACACGGCCGTGTGTCCCTTGGTGTACCGTTCAAATTTAAATCAGTATACCCTATAGGTTTGACACGGTCTAGACACACAGGCGTGTCTACTGGCCGTGTGTGGCACACGGGCTGGCACAAGGGCATGTGGCTGGCCGTGTGACCCAAGTCAGTAACCCCTCCAGTATTCCCACAGCCATAGCACACGGGCGTGTCCTTGGCCGTGTGGTGCAAGTCAGTATGTATGCCCTGTTTTCACATGGCCTGTGACACTGGCGTGTTGGTGGTCGTGTGAGGTACACGGCCTATTCATACGGGCATGTGAACCCTTTATGCATGAAAATTTTATAAGTTTCCCAAAGTTTGCAAATGTTATCGATTTAGTCCTGAACCTCGTTTAAGCATGTTTTAAGGTCTCGTAGAACCTTACAATGGACAATATGATCATGTTAAATTATTTATGTGAAATTGAATCATGCATGAGAAATGAATGAATTATGTTATGATCGATCAATAATGCCTCGTAACCCTATTCAGGAAACGGATACCAGTTAGGGGTGTTACAGCTCCAGCGTCAAATACAGGTAAGGATTTACATTTAGTGGTATCAGAGCTATAGTTTAGTCGATTCTCAGACTAACGTAGCGAGTGTGATGAGTCTAGCTATACATGCCATATATAAATCGTGATAGTTTGACGAGTCCAAACTATTTGAAATTTTGTTTTCATATAGTAAATGGTTCCCAATCGAGCTGAGGCTGATGAAGTCGAAAGTAATGCACCGGCCCCCGCTCAAGAGGTAGCGCCATCTGATAGTAGACCCCCTACAGTCAGCCAAGGAGAAGGAGGCAGGGAAGCTTTTCTCCACATGATGAATGCATGGTATACGGAGTTCGTTCAAACGAACCCGAATGCTCAACCCCCTCCACCCCCATCTATTCCTCAGCCTATTCCCATAGCCCCTCAAGGTATGGACTTCATGAGATTGAATAGACCACCAGTTGATAAGATTCGAAAATAAGAAGTCGAAGAGTTCCAAGCTGGTATAGATGATGATCCCGAGAGGGCAGAGTTCTGGCTCGAGAATACCATCAGGTTATTTGATGAGTTATCATGCACACCTGAGAAATGTATGAAACGTGTTGTATCACTCTTGAGAGACTCGGCTTATCAGTGGTGGAACACCCTTGTGTCAGTTGTACCAAGGAAAAGAGTTAATTAGGAATTTTTCCAAAAAGAGTTCCGTAAGAAGAACAGCAAGAGGTTTTTCGATCAGAAAAGGAAGGAATTTCTTGAGTTAAAACAGGGCTGAATGACAGTAAAGGAGTATAAGCGTGAGTTTGTGAGGCTGAGCAAATACGCTCAAGAATGTGTTTTGACTAAAGCCATCATGTGTAAGAGATTTGAAGATGGACTTAACTAAGACATCTGATTATTAGTTGGTATTCTTGAACTGAAGGAATTCGTTGTGCTCGTAAATAGAGCTTGTAAGGCCAAGGAGTTGGTTAAAGAGAAAAGAAAAGCTGAGTTTGAGTCTTGAGACTCGAAGAAGAGATAGGTGGGTAAGTCACTTCAATCCTTATCTAAGAAACTGAGAAAGTTTAATACTCGGTCAAGTGCTTCAGTTGGGTTTTCAAATAGAAACCATGGGAAACAGTATTCGGGTTATAAGGCTCAAACTACCTCAGTAGTGAGTGTGGGTAATGCTCGACCTAGTAGACCTGAATGTCCACATTACAGTAGACGTCACCCGATGAGTGTCGGGTGAATGATTGAACTTGTTTCAAGTGTGGTTCCCAAGATCACTTTATTAGAGATTTCCCCAAATGGTTGTAAAAGAGAAATTTCATAGTGCAAGATTGGGTAATATTGCTTCTAGAAGGAGGCCACAGAGAAATCTGGGAAATGGAGTGAGTAACAAGAGTGCACCTAGAGATCCAGTTGTGAAATGTAAGGGTAAAGCACCTGCGAGGACTTATGCCATTCGCGCTCATGAAGAGGCTTCATCTCCTGATGTGATTACGGGTACTTTTTTCTCTCTATGATATTCGTGTTGTTGCTTTGATTGATCCAGGATCAACCCATTTGTATGTTTGTATGAAATTAGTACCTAGTATGAATGTGTCTATTGAGTCTACAGAATTTGTGATAAAAGTGTCGGACCCTCTAGGCAAGCATATGTTAGTTGACAAAGTATGTAAGAATTGTCCTTTGATGATTAGAGGTCACTGTTTTTCGGCTAATATTATGCTTTTTCCATTTGATGAATTTGATGTAATACTTGGTATGGATTGGTTGACTATTCATGATGTGGTAGTAAATTGTGGAAGAAAAATTATTGAATTGAAATGTGAAAGTGGTGATATTCTTCGGGTAGATTACCAGTTGTGATCTCTTCTATGAAAACTCAGAGGTATATGAGAAAAGGGTGCGAATCTTATCTTGCATTTGTGTTGAATACCAAAGTGTTTGAGTTAAAGATCGAGTTAGTGCCGGTGGTATGTGAGTATTCGGATGTGTTTCAGGAAGTTGAATTTGGTATTGAGAAGTTGAATTTGGTATTGAGTTAGTCCCTAACACTGCACCCATTTCGATTGCTCCATACAAAATGGCTCTGACCGAATTAAAAGAGTTGAAAGCTCAGTTGCAAGAGTTGACGGATAAAGGTTTTGCGAGACCTAGTTTTTCTCCGTAGGGTGCACCAGTATTATTTGTGAAAAAAAAAGACTGCTCTATGAGACTTTGCATTGATTACCGACAACTCAATAAAGTGACCATAAAGAATAAGTATCCTTTTCCGAGAATAGATAATTTGTTTGACCAATTGAAAAGGACTACATGGTTTTCAAAGATAGACCTAAGGTCCGGTTACTATCAGTTGAGAGTTAAAGACTCGGATGTGCCGAAAACTCCATTTCGGACGAGGTATGGTCATTATGAATTTTTGGTTATGCCTTTTGGTTTAACGAATGCTCCCACTATGTTTATGGACTTAATGGATCGGATTTTTAGACCATATTTGGATAAGTTTGTAGTTGTTTTTATCGATGATATACTGATTTATTCCTGAGATGAATCCGAATATGCCGAGCACTTGAGAACTGTTTTGCAAACTTTGGGAGACAAACAGCTTTATGCTAATTTTAGTAAAAGTGAGTTTTGGCTTCGAGAGGTCTGATTTTTGGGGCACATTGTTTCGGGTGATGGTATTCAAGTTGACCCGAGTAAGATTTCAGCAATTGTTGAATAGAAACAACCAAGGAATGTATCCGAGGTTAGAAGCTTTTTAGGCTTAGCCGGTTATTACAGACAATTTGTTAAAGGATTTTTCATGATTGCTACTCCGATGACAAAGTTGCTACAGAAGGATGTTAAGTTCGAAAGGTCAGAAAGGTGTCAACAGAGTTTTGAGAAGTTGAAGGCATTGTTGACTGAGGCACCAGTTTTAGTACAACTTGAGTCGGGAAAAGAATTTGTGATCTATAGTGATGCATGCATCCTTGAATGGATTGGGTTGTGTGCTTATGCAAGAAGGTAAAGTGATAGCTTATGCCTCGAGGCAATTGAAACTACATGAGAAAAATTATTCGACACACGATTTGGAGCTAGCCGCAATTGTGTTTGCATTGAAGATTTGGAGATATCATTTGTATGGTGAGGAATGTCATGTGTATATGGATCATAAAAGTTTAAAGTACTTAATGAATCAAAAGGATTTGAATATATAGCAAATAAGATGGTTGGAATTGTTAAAAGATTACGAGTTAGTGATTGAGTACCATCCGGGAAAGGCGAATGTGGTTGTCGATGCTTTGAGCTGGAAGTCATTTTTTGCTTTGAGGGCTATGAATACTCAGTTGACCTTACCAGATGACAGTTTGATTCTAGTTGAGTTTAGAGCTAGACCGATGTTTCTACAACAGATTTATGAGGTTAAAAAATGTGACAGTGATTTGCAAGCAAAAAGAGTCTAATGTGAATCGGGTATTGAATTAGATTCTCGAATTGGTTCTGATGATTGTTTGATGTTATGAGATAGGGTTTGTGTACCGAAAGATGATGAGCTTATTTGGAAAATTTTGCACGAGGCACATAGTAGGTGTATATCTGTTCACCCAGGCAGTAGAAAGATGTATAATGACTTGAAGAAATTATATTGGTGGCCAGGTATGAAAAGAGATATTTTCGAGTTTGTTTCGAGATGCCTAATTTGTCAGCACGTAAAAGCTAAACACCAAGTACCTTCGGGTTTCCTTCAGCCTGTGATGGTTCCCGAGTGGAAATGGGATAGAATTACTATGGACTTTGTGACGGGTTTGCCCTTGACACCGAAAAAGAAAGATGCCATTTGGGTTGTGGTTGTTAGACTAACAAAGTCGGCTACCAATTACTCACTTGATAAGTTAGCTGAATTGTACATTGGTGAAATTATTAGATTGTGTGGAGTGCTTATCTCAATTATATCAGATAGAGATCCGAGGTTCACTTCACGATTTTGGAAAAATTTGCAAGAAGCTTTAGGTACAAAGTTGAACTTTAGTACTATTTTTCACCTGCAAACTGACGGTCAATCTGTACGAGTAAGTCAGATTCTTAAGGATATGCTCTGGTGTTGTATTCTTGAATTAGAGGGTAGTTGGGAAAAATATCTACCTTTGGTAGAATTTGCCTATAATAATAGTTTTCAGTCGAGTTTGAAAATGGCACCTTATGAGGAACTGTACGGTCGTAAGTATCAGACACCATTGTATTGGACTGAACTCAGAGAGAATTAGATTCACGGGGTCGGTTTAGTCAGAGAAACCGAAGAAAAAGTAAAGGTAATTTGAGATTGCTTGAAAAATGCTTCGAATAGACAAAAATCCTACACGTATTTGAAATGGAAAGAGATTGAGTTTTAGGTTGGTGATAAGGTATTCCTGAAAATGTCGCCATGGAAGAAAGTTCTCAATTTAGCCGGAAGGGCAAGTTGAGTCTGCGTTTTATTGGACTGTATGAGATTACTGAAAGAATAGGGCTAGTAGCATATCGGTTGGCTTTGCCATCTGAAATGGAAAGGATTCACGATGTGTTCCATGTGTCTATGTTGAGCCGATACCGATCAAACCCTTCACATGTGATTTCACTGACAGAGGTTGATATTCGACCGGATATGACTTATGGCGAAGAGCCGGTTAAGATTTTGACTCGGGAAGTCAAATAGTTGATGAATAAAAGTATAACTCTTGTGAAAGTATTATGGCAAAGACATGGGGTTGAAGAGGCTACATGGGAACTTGAAGAAGCTATGAGAAAACAATACCCAAACCTATTTTCTGGTAAGATTTTTGGGGACGAAAATCCCTAAAGGGGGAGAGTTGTAACATCCTGATTTTGGGCCTAGTCAAAATAGTGGTTTTGAGACCACAAATCCGAAGTAGAAATTATTATTTTATGAATAGGTTGAGGTCTATGATATGTTTTCATGATTATGTGAAAATTTCATGAAGAAATTTTATTGATAAAATGTCCAATTTGACATTTAAGACTAAATTGCAAAAGTTGCAAAATGTGAGTTCTAGAAGCTTTAAGCATGAAATTGCCATAGATTATTAATTAGAGGTCCTTAAATAGAAATTTTCCCAATTTCTAATTTTATGGACAAAAATAGACATGGATAAGTAAAAATTGAAAGTTTAGTAAAATAGGCATTTTGGTCATTTAGTAATTAAAAGATTAAAAAGGGACAAATGAAGCAAAATTTGCTCATCTTCTTCAAGCTAGGGTCGAAACTTTAAAGCTCTCCATAGCTAGGGTTTATTCACTTTCCAAGCTTGATAATCAAGAAAAACGGAGTCCAAACCTAGATCGGGGGAAGAACAAGATTTTGGACTAGATCGAATTAGTTGTCCATATTTTGTATCGAGGTAAGTTTGTGTGTAAATAATGCAACTTTATATTATGCATTTATTATTTTGATATTGCATGAATTGTTTAATTATTGTTATAAATAAAATCTATGAGGATTCGATGTGGTAAAATTCTCGGATGAACCTTAGGAATAGATAGGATACAATTGTCATGACAATAGGGTTATGTGTGATTTCGTGTAAGACCATATCTGAGATATGGCATTGATATTTGAATTCGTGTAAGACCATGTTTGAGACATGATATCAATACGAGATATCGTGTAAGACCATAGCTGGGCTATCTGTAACACCCCTAACCCGTATCTGACTCCAGATTAGGGTTACAAGGCATTACCAGACAAAACATCTCATTCACATACATTTATACAATCATAAGCAAAATTCATTCATAATGTCCCTTACAAGTCCCTACAAGACCTTAAAATATGAGTGGTTTGGGACTAAATTGATCACATATAAAAATTTCCAAACACTTAGAAAAATTTTATAAAATCATAGGTCACACGCCCGTGTAGACAGGCCGTGTGCCTCACACGGCCACCCGATATGCCCGTGGCGTAGACCTTGTGAAAATAGGGCATACATACTGACTTGTACCACACGGCCAAGGACACACCCATGTCCCAGGCCGTGTGAAATCTAAGGGGGTTATGACTTGGGTCACACGGCCAACCACACGCCTATGTGCCAGCCCGTGTGCCACACACGACCAGTAGACACGCTCGTGTGTCTAGGCCGTGTCAAAACTGTAGGGTATACTGACTTTAAATTGAAGGGTACCCTAGGGAACACACGGCCGTATGACATAGCTGAGACACAAGCCCGTGTCTCTACCTGTGTGGACAAAAATAGGCCATTTGCAAAGCCAATTTGCCACCCTTTCTCATGCTCACAAATCAACCTAAATGGTACCATTTCAACACCTATATAAGAAACCAAAAAACCAGAACATTTGTACCCATAATATGCCATCTATACATAATCATTTCCACTACTCAATTCCATAACCAAAACATGCCATTTCAACATGCTAAAATCCTCACAACTTACATAAGTTCCAATTGCATAAACTCATCATTTTATCACCTATTTCATACCACAAAACATACCATTTCAATATTTCATAATCAAACCATCACATAAGCATTATATACATCATATAACATACTTATCAAACACATCATTTAAGCCAACTTAAAAGGCCCTCCATACCAATATTTACAAGCCAAATCTCATGGCTATAATCACAATTCAAAACATACCAAGATGACACTAGCTTATACATGCCATATACCATATATACAAAGCTTCAAAAGTTCCAACAAAGAGATAGATAGTGTGATAACGCTTCCCGATGATCCTCAAGTCCGAACTAGCTTCGATGATCTATAAAATAGACAAATAACACTATAACACCCCTTACCCATACCCAAGACTGGGACAAAGTACGACGCGTTACCAGACACATACTCAGACATTTCAAAAAATACGAGTTATAAAATTTCATTCTAATTTAATACCAATCAAACAACATCATAGTGTCTCTCTTATGGACCTACAAGGTCCAAAACATACATTAAATCGATCCGGGACTAAACTGAAAACTATAGAAAATTTTAGTAAAGTTCCTAGGGTTATGCCTCACACGCCCGTGTGGAGGCAAGCACATGCTCGTGTGCTTGGGGACACGCCCGTGTCCCTCACCTATGTTGAATTATTTGGATTTATTTTTCATTTCGAACCCACAGGGGTTTTCACACGGCCAAGCACATGCCCGTGTCCCTCACACGGCCTAAACATGTCTGTGTCATCGCCCGTGTCCAAAAACTCGGACATTCTATTTATGACATCATCATTCATTTTGAGGAACACGACCCAGGCACAAGCCCATGTGCTAGGCCGTGTCCTCCACACGATTGAGACACACGGCCATGTCTCTGCCCGTGTGTTTACTACCATGCAAACTAACCTAAAATTTTAGGTGCAGGGGACACACGGCCAAGCAACACGCCCATGGGGGCTGACCGTGTGTCTACCCGTGTGGATCTTTTTAGGGCTATTTTCCAAGCCTTTGGTCACCCTCTAAAATCCATACACACTTATAGACTTCAATGGTATGTAACATGGCCTTATTATACTCTTAAACAGCCTTGGTAGAACTCATTGCATGTTAGCCTCATCTCATTGACTTAGTACATGCTAAATTATCCTTTTTGTATGAGGGATTAACATAGCACATTTTACATTTAAGCCATATTATAACCATATACCATTATATGCTATGTCCTCTCTCAAATTATTAGGTCCCATTTCAAGTATCCATCCATGATAAACCTTATCATCATATGTCATGAAATATTTAAACATAAACATGCATCAATTAGTAGGTTTACAACCTACATCAAAATGAGCCATATCTCATAGCCATATACAAAATGAATAAACCCATCATTATAAGCCATAACATTGGCAGTCAAATGACACATATAACAAAATAAACAAAAGCCCTATACATGCCATTAAACAAAATAAAAGTTTCTATATACCAAAGCTGAACAAGTTGATAGTGTAATGACTTTCTCCAACTGTCTTCCAACCTTCACAAGTCCGTGAGCTCTATAAGACAGGAAAAATGGAAGGGGGTAAGCATTTACATGCTTAGTAAGTTCGAATAACAGAAGGTTAACTTACCGGTTATTTAGCATACAACCATATTAGTCATACATTCCAATAAGTATAGGATAGTTTCCTATCACATGCACTCAAATAATCAAGTTAGTCTTATGTCAAAATATTATAACGTTAATCTAGATGAACTCATCAATTCAAGAATTTCCATTCTCATTTCTCATTTAAATCCCGTTGAATTTCTTAGAAATCTCAATGGATAGCCCATTTACCGTTAAATCATACAAGTGATAATTTTCAAGCACGCACTCCCGTGAACCTCACATCTTACGGCAGAATTACCAGTCCAGGATAAATCCCCCGTAGTATAAACTCATGGAGTGATGTCAGGATTACCAGGCCAGGCTAAATCCCTTGTAAGGACAAACACTCTTAATGAGATCGGATCTTAATTACCAGTCTAGGCTAAATTTAGACCCTAATCGGATTACCCGTTCGGGCTAAATCCTTAATGCACCCATATTCTTCGGGAGGCTAGATCACTTTAGGAACACCCGTCTGAGCTAGATCCTTTCTATACCGAAATCAACGGATTACTCATCCGGACTAAATCCTTTTCTGCAACACATGTAGGATCTCGTATCATGTAAAAGTAGCATATCCATCAGATAACCCTTTTTATTCAACCGAGACATTTTACCATATCATCAATTTTCATGAATTATTTACATTGTAAATCACCATTTAAAATCATACAGGAATATGCATTTTTAATGTCTTTAAATAGTCTACATTTGAGTTACACAAACTTACCTGGTAGTCGTTTCGGATTAGTATTTCGGTTATTCTGAAACCTTTCGTTTTCCACGATCGACCTCCGGAATTGGTTTCTCAGGGTTTATATCAGTAAAAATAAATCATTAATACCCTACATTATTCAATTTTGGCTACAACTCATCTTAGGGCAAAATGACCATTTTGCCCCTAACCTTTCACATTTATACAAACTAATCCTTAGGCTCGTATGATGAAATGCATGTAATTTCTAGGTTACTCAAGATTGGCTGAATATTTTTCATACTTATAGTAGCCCACAATTTTCCCTCATTTCACATTTTTCTACCCATTTTTACAACTTTTACAAAATGGTCCTTTAAGTCATTTCCATGAAAAACTACCTAGTAAAAGTTGTTTACCATCCTTTAAACTTTCATAATCCTCCATAAATCATCAAAACACAAGCATCTCATGCATGGGTAATTTTCTAAACATGAACCCTGAAATAGAAAGAGTATGTTACGAAGATCTTAAAAATACGAAGAACATTAAAAATTGGGTTAGGATTGACTTACTATCAAGCTTGAAATGTTGGAAAACCCTAGCTATGGTGAACATGCAAATTTCGGCAGCTATGGAGAAGAAAATGGCTGATTTTTGCTTTATTTTTCCTTTTTATTAATTATATTACCAATTGACCAAAATGCCCCTCATTACTAAACTTTCAAAATTTCTCATGCATGTCCATTTTTGTCCAAAAACTTAGAAATTGGGCAAATTACTCTTTAAGGACCTTTAATTAATAATCCAAAGCAATTTCATACAAATTGCTTCTAGAACCCAAGTTTTGTAATTTATTCAATTTGGTCACTAATTTCCAATTGGGCACCTTATACATAGAATTTCTTCATGAAACTTTAACACATACTTATTTTCATATTCTAGACCTCATAATGATCATGAAATAATTATTTTAACATCGTACTGGTGGTCCTGAAACCACTATTCCTACTAGGCCCTATTTCGGGATGTTACAAACACACAATAAGCTTCATAGCTTAGGAAGTTCGTAAGTGAATTACCTAATTCATCACATAAACATGATTTCAACCAATTTCATATTACCAAATCAAATTCAAATTAAACACAAACCTTTATCATGTCTCAAAACATGATTAAATGACATCTCAATGATATTTCTCAATGTAATACGTGGATAGGTTCCGTATGTACTTGTACCACCTCGTACTAACCTCTTTCTCAATTATGTCATTCTTTACTTGTTGAACCATTCTAAATAAAAGTTGAATACTCAAGATCTCTATCAATAAATACCTATACCATAGCCCGTAGCCAAATCAAGGTATCTTATCCCAGAGTACCTATACCATGGCCTGTAGCCAAATCAAGGTAACTCCTCTTTGAATACTTATACCATAGCCTGTAGCCAAATAAAGGTATCATTCGCACTCGAAGTGCCAATATCATGGCCCAAAGCCATCACATTCAATATGCATGGCCCGAAGCCAAATCGATATATCAACTTAACATTTCACAACTATCTAATTCTCTATCTAATGTTCAACCAATAAGTTTCACTAGTCGATTTCATCATCAAACAACTCTGTAGTCTCGAAATCATCATTTAAACTTTATCCAAAATATTATAATCACAATTTATGCAATATCAAAGTATTTAACATGCATTTATAATGAAATTACACATACAAACTTACCTCGTACTCGGAATTGACGAATTAGATCGATTACTCAATAATCTTTGATTTTCCTCGATCTAAATCCGAATTCCTCTTTTCGTGATCTATATGTATTCAAAATTAACCCATTTAATCACTAACATATTCAATTTCATCCACAATCACATATTTTTTCACTTTAGCTCCTAAAGTTACATATGTATTCAATTTAGTCCCTATCTCACAAATACACAAAACTCACCAAATTCAATTTAACCCATTCTTGGTCGAATTATCATAGTGCCCGTAGAAGCCCATATTTTTCATTTATTCATATATTTAGCCCCACATTTTCACAAATTAACCCCTAATTGACATTTTTGTCAAAAACCACTTTATAAAACATGAATATCTATCACCAAGCTTTCATATTTCACCAACAATCATTCAAAAACTCAAGCATTCATCAATGGCACTTTACAAAATCATCATAAATTCCAAAAATTAAGGCACGAGCTAGCTAGGACTCAAAGCAATGATCACAAAAACATAGAAATCATCAAAAATCGAGCTAAAACCGTACCTTAATCAAGCTATGCAAGTTTTGAACCCTAATGAGCAACAATGGTTCTTTTTTTCCTCTTTACTATTCTACCAAAAGGAGAAAAGATGGACTAAAATTCATTTTGTTATGTTTTTAATTACCTAATTTACTAAATACCAATTTTAACCTTTAGTAACCATTATAAAATCACTTAATTATAAGGCCATAAATGTCTATTAGCCCAACCAATGGTATAATATCAACATAAGGACCTCGTAATTAATAAATCATAACACATAAGCACTTTTTCCAAGTGGAATGCAACTTTTACATTTTACGTGATTAAGTCCTTTTTCTCAAATTAACCACTTAAACGATAAAATTAACACACAAAATTTTCACACATATATAATCCAAAAGTAATATTAAAATGATTTTACAACCTCGAATTCGTGGTCCTGAAACCACTATTTTGATTTGGCTAAAATCGAGTTGTTACACCATTGGCATCGATATATGTGATCCCATGTAAGACCATATCTAGGATATGGCATTGGCATCTTATTATGTGTATGGGATTTTCCCAGGTATTCTTTAGTATTCCTAGTGGTTCAACGGGTAACTTGAAGATTTTGCCAAAGATATGAAAGGTTATGATTTTGCCAAGACTCATGAGATATGAGCTCAGTTTATGATGTATTATTGGTAAGGATGCAAATGAGTAAGATATGCCTAGATAATTTGATGATTACGTGCAAAATTTTAATATGCTATGTGTATGTTAATACATGTTTAATGTTGCTTATTATTTACATACAAACTTACTAAGCTTAAAGCTTACCCCCTTCCTTTCTTTTATTCCTTTTAGTGTCGCCAAGTTAGCTCGAGGATCTGAAGTCGTTGGAGTATCGATCACACTATCAACTTAGTCATTTGGGTATAATTGGTTTCGATATTTTGAATATGGCATATATAGGGGACTTGGTCTTTTTGTTTATGTGACATATTAATTTGGCCCAATGCGTTGGCTAATAATGACTTGACTATTCATTTTGTATATGGCCATGAGATATGGTTCATATTGATTATTGGGGTGTAAACCTATTCATATATCCATGCTTGTACTAAGGTCATACATGTTATGGTTAAAATTGTTTGGCATGGTTAAATTGTGAATATGATCATGGATTGCGATGATGGAATCGTGAGTAAATGGCATGATGACAACTAAAATATAAATGTGTAAAATAGAGTAAATTGATGTTACATATTGCATGTGATTTGGTAAACTTGGCTTAACAAGGCATGGTAACATGAACATGTATAAGTTGACATGGTGTTTCCATGAACATGACCTAATAGATGATGTTTAAGCACTTAATTATGCCATGTTAAATGCCTTTGAAATTATGTATGTGTTTGAGCAAATAAGGGTGGCAATTGGCTTGGAAAATAGCCTCAAATTTGTCCATACGGGTAGATGCACAGGCATGTGTCTAGACCATATGTGACACACGGTCTGCCCTATGGGCGTGTGATCCGGCCGTGTGTCTCCTGCACCTTAATTTTAAGAAACAAAATGCCCAGTAGTAAACACACGGGCATGAGACAAGGCCGTATGTCTCGGTCGTGTGAGAGACACGGCCTTAGGACATGGGCGTGTGCCCTGGCCGTGTGAAGTCTGCGCCTAGCACACGAGTGTGTGACTTGGCCGTGCGACCCTATTTTGTTGATGACATCATAAATAGAAAGTTACACAGGCTGAGGACACGGGCGTGTCCCAAGCCACACGGGCGTGTGAGACCACACGGCCTACCCACACGGGCGTGTGACCCTCCAAAATAAGAAAATTTTCTAAGTGTTGGAAAGTTTTCTAACGTTCTCGGTTTAGTCTCGAACCACCTCTAATGCATGTTTTGGGCCTCGTAGGCTCATTTTAGGGACGATATGAATGTCTGAGAAAAGTTTTAAATTTGAGTGGAAATTCATGTCCCGATTTTGAATGCTTGCTTGTGTTTAAGTCTACTAATGCCTCGTACCCTGTTCCGGCGTCGAATATTGGTAAGGGGGTTAGAAATTCAAGGTATGCGTACAATTTAAGAATATCTCTTCTTATCTCATTTAATCAAACAATAAGAGAAAGAGAGAAAATTTGATATTGGTTTATAATATAAACATGCACAACTTGGCTTTGATGCCAATTGTTGGAAAAATTGATTTAGAAAACATTATCTTAAACATAGAAAAAGTTTAAATTTTTTTCTTAAAACTAAGCATTATGATATTTATAGCAATAAAACCTTAACTAAAACTATAAATGTGGTGGTACAATGATCATTTATCCTAGAGTGACTTATTTCAGATAACGTGCTTTTAGCTTATGAAATCTTACACACGTTTTAATAAAAGCACACAGGGAAAAAAGGGTTTATGGCGGTAAAGCTTGATATGAGCAAGGCTTATGACAGAGTTGAGTGGGATTTTATAAAAGAAGTGATGTTAAAAATGAGGTTTGCAAGAGAATGGGTGGGATTAATAATGAAATGCATTACCACAGCTTCTTATGCGGTTAATATTAATGGAAGGAGGGGTAAAGTTTTTCAAGCTACTAGGGGACTTCGACACGGTGATCCACTGAGTCCGTTTCTCTTTCTTATATACAGTGAGGGCCTCTCATCTCTGATAAGAATAGCAAAGAAAGAGGGTTTGTTAAAAGACGCAAAGGCAAGTAGAAGAGGGCTAGAGATATCTCATTTATTATTTGCAGACGATTGTGTGTTGTTTGGTGAAGCAACAGATAGGGGTGCAATGGTTTTGAAAGACATACTCAAGTAATATGAAAGTTGTTCGGGTCAATGAGTGAATTTTAGCAAATCAATGATCTTTTACAACTAGAACGCAACCAAGGAGAAAAAAGAAGAAGTGTCATCACTGCTAGGAGTAAGGAGCTCAACAAATCCTAAAAAGTATTTGGAACTTCCTAATGTGGTGGGCAGACGAAAAAAAGAGGCTTTTTAGAATCTATTAGATAGAGTCTCCGTGCGTATTAAAGGTTGAAGTACCAAGCTACTATCCCAAGGGGGAAAGGAGGTCTTTCTTAAATCAGTCTTACAGGCAATACCAACCTATGCTATGTCTTGTTTCCTTTTACCTAACTCTTTATGTGGGATGTTTGAAAGCATTTGTGCTAAGTTTTGGTGGCAAAAAGGGTTTACAATAGAGGTATACATTGGTGCCAGTGGAAGTACTTGTGTCGACGTAAAGACGAAAAATGAATGGGGTTTAGAAGTATGGCTCAGTTCAATATAGCTCTTTTGGAAAAACAAGGATGGAGACTTTTAATTAACCCAAATTCATTAGTAGCACAAGTTTTCAAAGTGAAGTATTTTCCGGAAAACGATTTTCTTAACTTGCGTTTGGGGAATAAGAGCTCTTATGCATGGCATAGCATATGGGCGGCCAAGGGTATACTGGAGAAAGGTATGATTTGGAAGGTTGGTACGGGTACGAGCATTTCAGTTAGTAATGACGTATGGATTCTAGATTACAGAAATTTAATATTATCGTCGGTTGATGTCAATTTGCATTTTGATAAAGTTGTTGAGCTAATCAATAATTATGAAAGAGATTGGAATAAAGAACTGATTGTTAATACCTTCCCAGAAGTAGAAGCTGAATTGATCCTCCGAAACCCCTTGGCGATGTAACCTCATGCGGATTTTTTGGCTTGGAACGGTGAACCTTCGGAAGAGTTTTCAGTTCGGAGTGCTTATAAGCTATTACAAAGTGCCGAACCTAGAGCTTATGCTTTACAAACTTTCTATAGGGATTTTTACAGAAAACTCTGGCACCTAGATCTACCTACTAAGCTTAAAATTACAGTCTGGAAAATTTCTTGGAACTATCTGCCTACTTAGGCAAACATGTTATTCAGGAAACTAGCAAATAGTTCAATGTGCCCTCGGTGTAGTGTGGAAGCAGAGACAATGAACCACCTCTTTTGAGAGTGCCCTGTTTCAGTGGTAGTGTGGGAAGCATTATTAGTTTCAAATTTTCTACAGTTTTCAAACTTAGAGTTCAATCAGTGGCTTACCAAGGTCTTTGCTCTCCTCTCTCTAGAACAGTGTAGAATTTTTTATGGTGCGCTATGGGCCATCTGGGGAGATAGAAACGCTCGAATTCATGACAAAACAAATAGAACTGGTCAGGAGATAGCAAGTTACATTCATAGCTATCTAAATGAACTTGATGGGTTGGTAAAAATATCCTCAATGCTTCTAAGGTAGATATTAAATAGAAACACCCACCTGGGTAGGTAGTGAAAATCAATTTTGACAGTGCATATGACGAGAGGAACCACCAATTTGCATCGGAGATCATGGTCAGAGACAATAAGGGACTCTTTCTCATCTCAAGTACAGAGATCCACAGAGGGGTGGCTTCTGCCTTCACCACCAAAGCTGTCGCTTGTCGACGAGCAACCCAGATAGGCCTCGACATGCAAAGATCAGAAATCATCATAGAAGGTGACTCGTTATCAATAACAAAGAAATGAAAGGCTATAGAGATCGATAAATCGCAGATAGGGGCTTATATACATGATATTCATAAGTTGAAATCCAGAGCTAGAAAGTTAAGGTTTGAATATACCCTGAGATCAATGAATGGTTTAGCCCATATTTTAACAACAGAATCGCTAAAGAGGAGAGAAGAGATGTATCTGGCCGAAAGCGTTCCCAGCTATGCTGAAGATAATGCGAGATGCGAGAGTGTACGAGAGCCGGATTGAAGAAAAGAGGAGATGGAAGGACAGAGGAGAGTTTTAAAATGACTAGATCAACAGTCTTAGTGAATAAAGCTCCCCTCGGTAACCGATTTTGCCATTAAAGAGTGAATTGAAAGATGCGATGGAATCATTAGGCGACAGACTTTTTGATTAGGCATAAGAATGGTGGCATTAATGGCATTCTAGATTTTTCTTTTTTTCCATAAAGACCAGATTTTTATTTCCTTTCCGGGCCAGCTTGTTTTGGGCCAATTGTCATGTTTGGTTTATTTTTCTGTAAACCTTGCTTTTATTTTATATTCAAGCCCAATCCGATTTTTTGATTCAAAAAAAAAACTATAAATGTGGTTTTTATGAGGTGGTCTAAGTCGATCCCGATGTTTTATCAAACAACCTTCTTCCCTTTTCTCAAACTCTAAGTTACTTTGAGTGGAGGCTTAAATAAATTGAACCAAGTGCACAAATGAAAATTTTTCTTATCTTTCAATAGGAAAGTTAACTCTCTATAGAAACAAAAAACTATGAAGTTTCACCAAAAAAAAATTCTTAAAATAAATTACACTTATTTTCTAATAGAATAATGACTATATAATATATGTGTATAGGTTAGTTGACAGTTCCTATTTATAGGGAAATGGTGAAAGAGGTCTGTTTGGATAATGTGTAATTAAATAATAATGTTTTAATAGAAAATACAAATTCTACTACAAATATAATACAAGGTGCAAGCAACATGCCCTTAGAAATACTAGGGCTTGCCGCCCCTACCATTTAACTAGGCCTAATTTAGGAATTTCATGTATTGGGTACAATTACATGTGTTATCCGAACTTATATCTAACACTTATAATTTATCTAACTCAATAACTATTTTCTATTTCCAAAACTATTATTTATTTAATTTATTTATTTAAAATTAAATTGAATTTCCCATTAAATTATTTTCTGAACCCAATTTTAACTCCGTTAAAATCATGGCAACTTCACCATATTAGAATCTATGATGAAATATATTTATTTGCCTCATTCAACAAATCTATGATAACTTAATTAATTTAATTTTCACTTCAAATTTTAATTATTTAATTATAATCAATTAAACAATAATTCAAAGAAATTAAATTAATTTCTAAGTCATCTTTTCCAATATAACACCCCACACCCGTGCCCTATGCCGGGACGGAATACGAGGCACTACTAAACTTAAACACATGCATTCAAACACTTCCAAGTCCCCAAGACTTGCTCAAATTTAAAACTTTTTTGAACTATATCTAAACTTCTTTAACATGGGCCTACAAGGCCCAAATCATCTTTTGGAAGCTACTTAGGACTAACTCGGGTCCTTTAACCAACACGAGGAAAATGACCTTTGAAACAGGGCACATGCTCGTGTTGAAAGGCAACACACTCGTGTGGTCATTATAACATGGTCGGGCTAATGGTTTGTGTGACACACACTGCCTAAACATCTAAGGACACACCCGTGTCCCATGCCCGTGTGAATTAAATTCTAAATTTGAACCTACAGGGGTTTTCACACGGCCTGACACACGCCCGTGTCTATGACCCGTGTCCCTCACACAGCCATGACATGCCCGTGTCCTAGCCCGTGTCCAAAAACCATGACATTTTGTTTCTAACGTCAACATCTAATAAGGGGCACACGTCTAAAGCACACGCCCGTGGCCAGAGGCCGTGTCCTCCACACGGCTGAGCCGCACGACCGTGTCTCTACCCGTGTGTTTACTACCATGCATACTGACTTGAAAATTTTACGTGCAAGGGACACACGGCCGGACAACACGCCCATAGGGCTAGCCATGTGTCACACACGGCCTAGAGACATGCCCATGTGTCTTCATGTGTGGACAATATGAGGCTATCTACCAGACCCTTTGCCACCCTAAAACACAATCTAATGCCAACCAACATTTCAAAATCTAACTTAATATGATTTCTCAACCAAACAACCATAGCTAAGGCTTATGTACATTTCATATATTCAAACATGCCATCAATTTCACATTCGTGAAAAACTATCTTGCATTTATATGATAACTTTCAAAATTAGCCATTTTCTTTAGCCTTATACAAAATGAATCAAATGCTAAAGTAAGCCAACACATTTGGCCAATTAACAATGACACAAAATTCAAAATTTAGGGTCCTATACATGCCATAATCTAAATAAAAGATCTAACTATATCAAGTGTTTTGGATGATAGTGTGATCGATGCCTCCGACGTTCGATGATCCTCGAGCTAATGAGGTGGCACTATAAGAAAATGGAAAGGAGAGGGAGTAAGCATAAAGCTTAGTAAGTTGCATGCAATAAATATAACAACAACTTTACCATTCATCATCATGCTCATAGTACTAAAGTAGGCATAAGCACAACTTACTCATCACTATCCAATACATTTCACATAGCATATGTTAAGCTCACATCTCACACATTTCAATAAGTACCTGTACCACTCACAACATGGTTATACTTTTCTCGTTTAACTTAAACTGTAACTCTCACCATTGAACCATTTGGAATGCTATCAGATATTCACTAAGCCTTAAACATAGGGTGTAATGCTGATGCCATGTCTCAAACATGGTCTTACACTGGCTCATCCATCAAGTCGATACCATGTTCCAAACATGGTCTTACACTGACTATCAAAATTGAGGCCGACGCCATGTCCCAGACATGGTCTTACACTGACACATCTCGTAGCCAATGCATGTCCCAAACATGTCTTACACTGGCTTACATCTCGAGGCCGATGCATGTCCCAGACATGTCTTACACTAGCTCTCATCTCAATGTTGATGTCATGTCCCAGACATGGTCTTACACTGGCTCTCATAATGTGGCCGATGCATGTCCTATACATGTCTTACACTAGCGCACAAATGACCTAAATGTCATGGCACGAATATCTGATTTATTCCTAAGGTTCACTTGAGAGTTCTATTATCTCAATTATCATCATGTAATTTCATTACCACAATTAAGCAATTTATGTTATATCAATTCAAACACATATAATAACAATGTAGTTGTATTATTTACATACAACCTACCTCGGCACTCAAAATGGGGCGACTAGTTGATTTAATCTACTTGCTTGGCCTTCCCCCAGTCTATGTTCAGATTTTGTATTTCTTGACCTAAAATGGAAACATTTAGTCATTTAATCATCAATTAAATCTAAACGCTCAATAATCTATAATTTAGGCAAAATGACCATTTTGCCCCTAGAATTTCTCAAAATGACTATTTTACCCCTAGGCCTAAAAATCAATTTTTATCGAGTTTCCTTTTTAGTTAAGCCTAATCGACCATTTACCTCTCTTATGGTGACCCCAAATTTCCAATATTTCACAACATTACTATCTATTTTACAAACTTTACAAAATGGTCTTATTAGGGTTTTCATGAGAAGTCCATTCACAAAAGTTGATTATTTCACAACCATGATTCATTTTCTTTCATAAAATCTCAGAAAACAACATGAACACTCTCATGTTAAAACCCTAAACTTTCAACCATTTTACAAAATAGTCCCCTCATTTGAAAGCTCACGCAACAAGGGTTCTAGAAATACAAAAATTATCAAGAAAGACCTTCAAAATCACTTACTTGAGAGGGTTACAAGTTGCTAAAATTTTAAAGCTTTCAAACCCCAACAATGGATGAACTTTCGGTGGAGAATAAATGGTGAAAAGGGATGATATCATCTTTCTTTTATTTTATTTCTATTTTAGTCAAATAAGCTACCAAAACCCACCTAATTTGACTTTTTGACCATTCTTGTCCCCATGACCGGCCAAGCACTCTTTTTAGGGTCTATTTGCCCTTTAAAAACCCCCCATTTTTGGTTTTCTAGCCATTTGACACCCTTAGCTATCAAAATAAGACTTTTGCACTTTATGCGATTTAGTCCTTTTTCGCGATTAAGCTCTTAAACACTAAAATTAATTCACCAAATTTTTCATGCACTTTTATAATCATGTCATCACACATAAAATAATATTAAAGTAATTTCTACAACTTTAGAATAGTGGTTCCATAACCACTGTTCTGACTAGCCCCAAAATCGGTCTGTTACATGTACTTAGTAAGAAAACACATTTACTATGAATAGTGATACATGTAATCTATTTCTCTTACTTTATCATCTTTATTCAAATGCAATTCATTTTAGTTATATCAAGCTAGCGGAGGAACTGGTTGGACATATATAATTAGGGCTCAAATAATTTGTAATTAAGTTCTTACTCTTCGTCTATTAATTACAACATTATTTAGTCATGGAGTTATTCCACTATAGTACCACGATTGAACCGAAAGCTTGAGTTTGAATAGATAAGGAAGCAAAAGCTGGTGCATTAGGTATACAACTTTTGCAGTATGTAACATCATTCACAATAGTGAAATTCATAGTCTAAGACATGGATAAATGATATCCTCTCATTGGCATTACATGTAATAACCCGTTTTAGGGTCAAGTCGAAACAGTGATTTTAGGACCACAAATTTGAAGTAGAAATATTTATTATATTGTTTCTTTAAGGTCTAAGTATGATTGAATGATTATTTGAAAATTTCGTTAAGAAATTTTATCGATAGAGTGTCCAATTTGACTAATAGGACTAAATTGCAATAAGTGCAAAATATGTGTTCTAGAAGCTAGAGGTGTCTAATTGAAATAAAATTTTAAATTGGAGGTCCTTAAATGGTAATTAGACCATTATACTTTAAGTTGGACAAAAATAGACATGGTTAGATAAAATTTCAAAGTTTTAAATGAAGGGCATTTTGGTCATTTGGTAAATAAAGACAAATAAAACTAATAAAAAGATGTCATCTTCCCCAATTTAGTCCCCCTATGGCTGAATTTCTCAAAAGAAGACATAGCTAGGGTTTGGCCACTTTCAAGCTCGATTGTAAGTCCGTTCTTGTCCCATTTTTAATGATTTTAATATTTTTGAGATCGGTGTAACCTAATCTACCTATTTCAAGGACTAATTTGAAAGAAAATCAAAGTATAGAATTTTACCCATGTAGAATATTTGTGTATTTTGATGTCTAATGATAGAAAATGTTTGTTTAATATTAGATAAACAACATTTACCAAGTGATTTTGATGAAAATGTCAAATAGGGACCTATTTGTAAAAGTTGTAACATGTGTATTAAAATGTGAATAAATGAAAAATGTGGGCTGCTATGAGCATGAAAAAGATTCGGCCAGGCTTGGGTAATGAAGAGATTAGATGAAAATCATTTTACGAGCCTAGGGACTAAAATGTAAAAAAGTTAAAAAGTTAGGGGCAAAAATGTAATTTTTTCCATAAGGTGTTTTTGGGAGTAAATTGAATAATGTGGTAATTGAATAAGTTAAATGTGGTATTATAGATCAAGAAACATGAGGTTCGGACCTAGACTAGGGAAAGAACAAAGTTGTGGACTAAATCAAACAATTAGTCATTTTGTACCAAGGTAAGTTCGTATGTTAAAAATAAGCTTTAATATGATTGTACTTTATTGCTTTAATATTGCATGAATTATATGTTTGATAAATGTGAATGAGCTTAATCCTATGATCGAGTCCGAAGACGAATCGACAAATAAGAAATCCCGTTTAAACCTTAGGAATATGGTAGGATACAAGTGACATGTCACTAGTGTTAGTATGTATTATGTGATTATGTGATCCAGGTGCTAGTCTTGTACGTCCTACCTGTGGCTGAGTATACAGGTATATGTTGCGAATTCTTGATAGCTTATGTGAACAGCACCGCGTAGCTACGTCTTGACTGACAGCTTGTGTGAGTAGGCCTGTTGATAGCTCGAGAGTGAGCAACTATGTTATATGAGATTTGAGGTGGCATTAGCTACATATGTGGCTCTTAATGTGCAAATTTTCCCAAGTATCTAACATCATTATTCCAAGTGGTTCACGGGTATGTCAAAGATGAAATTATGTGTAAATTCATTTCGAGATGGTACAGGTATGTACTTGAAGCTCATATCTATTAAATGCTTGAAATGATGAATATGAGGTAAGTTTTGTGATGAAATGAGTTATGATTATGAGACCATGGAAAATGTACATTCAATTATGTTATATTTTTGGAATGTGGTATGCATGGTAGGGTTGCTTATTTCTTGCATACAAGCTTACTAAGTTATATAGCTTACTTCGTTTATTTTCCATGTTTTTATAGTGTTGCCAAGCTAGCTCAGATCGGAGATCGTCGGAGACTCGCCTCACATTATCAAAACTGTTATTTTGGGTATTTGATGATCTTAGTATTTTGAAAGTATGGCATGTATAGGGACTTGGTCTTTTTGTCATATGTGTCATTTTGATTGGCCAAATGTGTTGGCTTGTAATAGCTATTGGTTGATTTGGTACCTTGTTATGCTAATTGGCTTATTTTGGCTAACATGATTGTAAGCCTAAGTATATTCATATATGTCAATGTGTTTGGTGATATGGTCATGGTATGCTTGGTGAATGATGGAATGTGATTCATAGCATGAATGTGTTATGTTGGGAAATGTGATTTATTGGTGAGATGATTATCTTATACACAAATAGGTGTCTTGAAAGTAGTTAATGATACTTAGTATATGTGAAATTTGCATGATTGATTTAGGGCCTAATAAATGTTGTGAGTATGATAGATGTTGCTATTGAATTGGCATGTGTTGGTCATTTTTATGGATGTTTTGGTTGCCTAAGTATATTGTGTTTTGTGTTATTGAATTGGTATAAGTGTTTGTACTAATAAGGGTGGCAAATGGCTTGGTAAATAGCCTTTATTTTGTCCACACGGGTAGACATTGGGCGTGTGTCTAGGCCGTGTATGACACACGGTCTGCCACATGGGCGTGTGTTTCGGTCGTGTGTCCCCTGCACCTTAATTTTTAGAAACAGAATGCTTAGAATTGAGCACACGGGCAGAGACACGGGCGTGTGTCTTAGCCTTGTGGATGACACAGCCTCAGGCACGGGCGTGTGTCCTGGGCGTGTGAAGTCTGCACCTATTTTATGAAAATTAATTTTCCATACGGCCTAGCACAAGGGCGTGTGACTTGGCCGTGTGACCTCAAGTTGTTCATGGGTTACAAGTCAGAGAGTTACACGAGGTTGGGACACAGGCATGTGTGACCACACGGCCTGATCACACGGGCTTGTCCCATATCCACACGGGCACGTGACCCCAGTTTAGTGGAAAAATCTTTTAAGTTTTGTAAAATTTTTCCAAGTTCTCGGTTTAGTCCCGAATCACTTCCAACGCATGTTTTGGGCCTCGTAGGCTCGAATTAGGGACTTTATGATTAATTGCAAATGGTTTTAATTTTGGATGCAAATTTATGGCTCAAAATTATATGATTGTTTGTGTGGTAAGTCCGATAATGCCTCGTACCCTATTCCGGCATTGAATACGGGTAAGGGGTGTAAAGTAAACATGACCACAAGTTGTTTACCTTTGTGATGAATGACTTAATTACTATATGATAGTAATTGTTTTTTTATGAAAGAAGATGTAACCATGAGATAAAATAAGATCATATTGGGAGAACGAATTTATCCCAAAGAGATTAAAGATATCCTATGAGGGTAATACACTTATGACAAAGTCATTGGATGAGTACTAATCGAGTAGCTTTCATGATGATATGTCATTAAGGAGAGCTCAGTCACGATACTATAGTGAAATGACTTCATGACTAAATCAGTTTATAATTAATAGGCGAAAAGCTAGAACTTAATTATAAATCATTTGAACCCTAATTACATATGTTCAAGGTCCCTCCGCTAGCTTGTTGAAACCATAAATAAATTGCATGTTGAATCGAATGAACATAAATGGATAGAAATGATAAAGTTAGAGAGATGTGTTACATTCAAAAATGAATGTGGTTTCTCACTAAGTATGAAAATGACCTGAGAATTAATTTAAGTTTTTTGAATTATTATTTAATTGATTGAATTTTAAAAATGCAAATAAATTAATTTGTCATTGTGAATTCGTTGAATGTAGAAATTAAATATATTTTCTCATATATTCTATTACGGTAAAGTTTTCATGATTTTACCAGAATTAGAATTGGGTTGAGAAAATTATTTAATTTGAAAATTTAATTAATTAAAAATAATTTAATAAATAATATTTATTTAAGGAAATAGAAAATATGTATTGTGTTGGATTAAATTATTAAGTGTTGGGTTAAAAGTCTAAGAAGCACATATTATTAGATCCAATACAGGAGAGGTTTGAATCCCCATTATAATACATATGAAGGGAGGCACACCCTACTACCCACCTCTCTCTCTTAGTTCAATTAAGAGATAGGTTTTTTTCTATTAAATAAGTATTATTTGTGTTTTATTAATTCAACTAGGCTTTCACTTCCTCTCCTTATAAAAAGATGGCATTGGTAGGACTAAAAACACAATTTTGAGATATTGTTATTCTTCTTGAAAATAGTGAGAATTTATTTCTAAGTATAAATTCTATTTTCTGAGAATAACAATTCTATCGATTTCTATAAGATAAAGAGATTTACTTTCCTACTGAAAGTAAGAAAATTATTTATGGTTCTGTGTTTAATTCAAAATTGTTCGAGCCCACACTCGAAGCAGTTCGTGGTACGAGAATAGAGGAGATGGTCATTCAGTTGAAAGTTGAGAATATTTAGGATCCATCTCACTGAAAGCACAAGTATTATTTCGGGAAAAAGTTTATTGCTGTAAATATCCAAATCGGCTTGGTTTTCAAATTTTTTATTTTTTAGTTGTGTAAGAAAACCATTTTTGAACCGGATTTTTCCAACAAAGGCAAGGTAACCCCTTCTCACCTTACCAATTCAGTTTTGTTGTCAATGCCTTTTTTATCCTCTTTTAAAAAGTTATGTAAGATGATCCATTTTGAAGGTTTAGAATCAATACTTGATGCCCCTATTTAACTAACTAATCTTTTTTTTTATGTTTTCCTTATTTTTGGTGTGCGGATAAAAAATTGCACTTCTAATTTTGAGACTTTTTATAGATTTCCAAGAATCCTACGAGTTAGTTGGTGAATTTTAGCAAGTTAGTTGTGTCATTCTCTCAGAAAACACTTTGGTACAGAGTAAATTCACCCTTAGAGGCACGGTTGGAATTAATGACATGAAATATGACTCAAAATATTTGGGGCTTCCATCTATTTGGGGGTGAAATAAGAAATTGGCATTTGACTTTGTTAGTGAAAAGACTAGAAACTAAACCAAAGTGTGGAGAGGGAGATTTCTTTTGTAGCCTAACCGAGAAGTGTTGCTTAAAGCAATTGGCATGGTTGTTCCAATTTTCATCAAGTAAAGCTTCAAGTTAACAAAAACTTTGTATCAATACCTTAACAACTTGCTCAACAAAATTTGGTGGGTAGTTTTGAAGCTAAATATAAAGGTATTTATTATATGAATTGGCTTAATCTTGCTCATCCTAAGAAATCTGGAGGAATGAGATTTAAAGACTTTAGATAATTTAATATTTCTTTTTTTGGCTAAATAATCATGCAGAATCTTTCTAATTTAGATGCTCTTTTGGCACGTCTCCTTAAGGGAATTTGATTTCTTTTCTCTACGTGTTTGGAGTATTTGATGTTGAATCCTCCATTTTAGGCTTGGAAAAGTATTCAAAAGGGAATCGTAACAGCTCGATTTAGGGCCTAGTCGGAACAGTGGTCTCGAGACCACAAATTCAAAGTTAGAAAATTATTTTTATTATTATGAGGTTATAGTAAGATTTCATTAGTGCATGAAAATTTTGGTAAGTTAATTTTGACGTTTGAGAGCTCAATTGCGAAAAAGGACTAAATCGCATAAAAGGCAAAAGTTGCATTTAGTACCCAAATGTGTTATATAGCTAGAGAATTAAAATTTGAAGCCTTTAAAGGGTAATTAGACCCATTTTAGCATGCTTGGCCGGCCATTGAGTCAAAGAGGGGATAAAACTTTTATATTTGGTGAGTTAAGTGGCTTATTTTGACAAAAATAGAAATAAATCAAGGAAGGATGATATCATCCCTTTTTTATCTTCTTTCTCTACCGAAAATCAGCCATTGAAGGGGGTTTTAAGAGCTTAAAATTTTCAGCAACTTAAAGCACTCACAAATCAAGTTTTGCCAAATCTGAGCCTAGATTGGGGGAAAGCCAAGCAAATCGACTAAATCGTCTAGTTGAGTACATTTTGTAACCGAGGTAAGTTGCATGTAAATAATTTAACTACATTTCTAATACATGTATTCAAATTGTCATTGAATTGATAAAGCATGAATTGCTAGATTGTGAATTGAGAATGCATTGTAATAATTGAGATAGTAGAAAGATCCCATTGGAACCCTAGGAAACAAACCGGATATTTGTGCCTTAACATTCAGATTACTTGTGTGCCAGTGTAAGACATGTCTGGGACATGCATCGGCCACATTATGAGAGCCAGTGTAAGACCATGTCTGGGACATAGCATCGGCATAGAGACGAGTGCTAGTGTAAGACATGTCTGGGACATGCATCAGCACATATATACGAGAGCTAGTGTAAGACCAAGTCTGGGACATGGCATCAGCCTCAAAGATGATAGCCAGTGTAAGACATGTCTGGGACATGCATCAGCTAAGAGTTGTGCTAGTGTAAGACATGTCTAGGACATGCATCAGCACATATATACGAGAGCTAGTGTAAGACCATGTCTAGGACATGGCATTGGCCTCGAAGATGATAGCCAGTGTAAGACCATGTCTGGGACATGGTATCGGCAACTTATCCCATGTTTGAGGCTTACAGAATATCCGGTAGTATTCCAAAAAGGTTTAACTTTAAAAGTTACGAAAGTGATTTAATAAGGAAAGTAAAATAATGTTGTGAGTGGTACAGGTACCTATTCGGTATGCATGAGTAATGAGCTCAAATTAGAAAATGTGACTTGAGTAGACGGTAATGAGTAAGTCAAGTTTATACTTACCTTTGAGCCATGAGCATGATGACTAATGGTGAAATTATTGTTGTATGTTTGTTTATATGCAACTTACTAAGCTTTATGCTTACTCTCTTTCTTTTCATTTTTCTTTCAGTGCCGCTTATTTAACTCAAGGATCCCTTGAAGTCAGAGATATCAATCACACTATTAGCCGTAATACTCAGTATAGTTGGATTTATATTTTTTATTATGGCATGTATAGGGCTAGATCTTATTATTTTTGTGTCTTTGAGAATTGGCCAAATGTGTTAGCTTGAAATAGTTTCCACATTTTACATTAAGCCTTGAATGAGGGTAACATTCATTTTGAGTCTATAATAGATGTATCTTCATGGTTAATGAATGTCTATCATGTTTGATTTGGTGTTGGTTGGTATTGATATGAAAATGGGCATACTAGGGTGGCAATGAGGCTTGGTAAATAGCCTCATATTGTCCACACGGGTAGACACACGGGCATGTGTCTAGGCCATGTGTGATACACGGACAGCCCCATGGGCATGTGGGAAGGCCGTGTGTCCCCTGCACCCAGAAATTTCAAGTCAGAATGCATGGTATTTATCACACGGGCAGAGACACGGCCGTGTGTCTCAGCCGTGTGGAGGGGCACGGCCTAGTACACAGGCGTGTGCCATGGCCGTTTAATGTTGACATCAGAAACAGAATACCCAGGTTTTTGCACACAGGATGCGCCACGGGCGTGTCGTGGCCGTGTGAAAGGACACGGGCGTGTGTCCAGGCCGTGTGAAGTCTGCACTTGTTGTATGAAAACTTTTGGAATTAAATTGGCCACACGGGTATGGGACACGGGCATGTCCCTAGCACACGGGCGTGTGCCCTATACCCATACGGGCGTGTGGAACCTTAAAGCATGTTTTTTTTTTAGTTTTTCTCGAGCCCTCGGTTCGGTCTCGAACCACTTTGAATGTATGTTTTGGGCCCCGAAAGCTCTATTAAAGGATAAATTGACTATGAAATGAAAAGTTATAAATTGATCAAAAATTTTATGGCCCGATTTTCTAAGATTGGTTGAGTTTAGGTTCGGTAGCACCTCAAACCCTGTTCCGACGTTGGATATAGGCGAGGGGTGTTACAGGAATTAACTTTCTTGAGTAAGGCATCCAATGTAATGTTGGGAGTGGTAAAGCCATAATGACCTGGCATCACGACCAATGGGTTCTTGACTTGCCATCGTTTCAAGTTGCTTCCTTCCCTTCCTATATTGATGTTAGAGTATGCCCAAAGACCAATCATGAGATGATTGTAATAACATACTTATTTCACCTTGTTTATTAGTATAAGGCATAACCATTATTATTTCAGTTTATTTTCTATGTATATAAATAAACTATTTTATAATAATGTTCTGTGAATAATATGATTATTTTTAAAAAGTCTTTAGTCAAGTATTATTGTAGGCTTGGACAACAATAATACATTAAGACTAACATGTACTTGATTGATGACAAAGTGTTGTCATTGACATGAGATGTCAAAATCAACACATGAGTATGTGTGTTAGAGAACAACATATTAGACTGACCCACTATGAGTATGTTTCTTGGATTATTATTTAATAGTCACAACATTACTCATAGTGATTACTATGTATACGATCATGAGACTTGAGATCATCATTATCCCAACATTGTGAATCGTATATTTTGATATAATCAAACGTCCACCATAACTGGTTGTTCTATAAAGGTTGATATTGGATATACCACAATCTATGTAGTGGGATATGGTTGATCAATATAGAATTTGTCCATCCTAAATAATAGGAGCAATATCTTAGGCCACTTGATTGAGTGAGACTAGAAATGCATGGCCATTCTCGAATAAGTTGATATGAGATATCATACTTATTTGTTTTTCATAGTCTACTTAGGATATTAAGAAGTATTAGATGGACTATGCAAGTGTGACTATTCCATGTCTTCTGTCCATTCTAGATATAAAGGACAAAAGGATTTAATACATGAAGGGTTAATCACAGAAAGGTTATGTCAAATCATGACTTCTTGTAACTTAGGTAGCAATGATGCATTGCTAGATGACACTCATTGTTTGTAATATTAGAATCGTTCTAGTATTACTGCTAATATTACAATAACCTACAAGGTCACACCCTATGGTTGAAACGAACGAAATCCAAACATAGTTGATATTGTGTTTAGCTGTCAACATGAATTAAATTGATTATAGAATTAATGTAATTGGGCAGTTATATATCAAACAAATTATATGTACAAGCATGTTGTATACATAATGAAAAATATGGTTAAATTAATATATGTTTGATTCGTATAAAATTTAAATAAAAAATATTTTACCAAAATCCTTATTATAATTATTGTAATTATAATTTAGGATCGAATATTATTATAATTATTGTAATTGTAATTTTTTTGGTCAAACATTTTTATAATTATGATAATTATAATATTTGATTAATTATTATGATTTGATTAGTATCAAAATGTTAATGATTCTTTGTAATATCCCGAATTAGGGCCTAATCGGAATAGTGGTTTCGTGACCACAAAATCCGAGATAGAAATAATAATTTTATGATTATTTTGATGTCTATGATATGATTGCATGATTGTGTGAAATTTTCGTGAAGAAATTTTATGCCTAAAGTGCTTAAATTGAAATTAGGGACTAAATCGAATAATTTGCAAAACTTGCATTCTAGAAGTTTCTAGTATGAAATTGTTTTGAAATATTAATTAGGAGGTCTTAAATAGAAATTTTACCAATTTCTAAGTTTATGGACAAAAATTGGACATGGATGGAATTTTTGGAAAGTTTAGTAGAAAGGGCATTTTGGTCATTTAGGGGCAAAATGAATTAAAATACAAAATTAAAAGCCAATTTTGTTCATCTTCAACCCCATGGCCGAATATAGCAAGGAGAAACCATGGCTAGGGTTTTTCAAGCTTCCAAGCTCGATTGTAAGTCCATTCTAGCCCCGTTTTTCAAGTTCTTTACGTTTTTGGAGTCCCGGTAGCTCGATTTAGCTTATGATAGCAATAATTTAACCTAGGGTTTATATTTAGAAAAATAACCATAGGTGAAATTTGTGTATTTTGGTGTTTTATGATAGAATATGAGGTTTTAAATTATGTTAGACAACTTGTGCTACTCGGTTTTAAGTGAAAACGAGCAAAAGGGCTTAATTTGTAAAAATACCTAATAGTCATAAGTACATGTTAGAGTGAGAATTTGATGTTGACATAGAAGGGAAAAATGATCAGCATGTCATAAAACATAAGAAAATAGGCTGAAGTTTAATTTACGAGCTTTGGGGCAAAAGTGTAAATATGCAAAAGTTTAGGGGCAAAATTGTAATTTTTCCAAAATATGATTTTGGGTCAATTTGAATAATGTGAGTCCTAATTAGACTATATTTTAAATGATAGAGCAGGGAAAACTGAAATTCGGGCTAAAATGGGGAAAATACCAAGTTGTGGACGAAATGGTAAAAGTAGCCATTTTCGCATACTAGGTAAGTTCATATGTAAATGTTGGTAACATAGTTATTATTTTAAATGTTTTTATGTTATTTAAATGATATATTAATTATTATGAAATATTATACTCGTGATAATTGTTTGATAATATGTCAAATTATGTGATATACTTGGAAAATGTGAAATACTACCGAGTATCGGTATCGGCATTCCGTAGAAGATGGTTGAGACACATGATTGGGAAAAAGGTCCCGTTGAACCTTAGGAATGGATTAGGATACAAGTGACATGTCACAGGGATATTTGGGCATCCGAACTCGTTGAGTTGAGTCCGAGTTCACTTATGGATGCTAATGTCCGAACTCGTTGAGTTGAGTCCGAGTTCGTGAGATGTAACTAGGCATCCGAGCTCGTTGAGTTGAGTCCGAGTTCACTTATGGATACGAACGCCCGAGCTCATTGAGTTGAGTCCGAGTTCGCTTATGGGCGGGTTACATAGTAGCTTGGCTACATATGTGGCACTTATGTGCAAACTTTCCATGTATCCGAATTATATTCCGATGTGTTCAACGGGTAAAGTTCTACTCAAATGGAGGAATACTCAAGATGAAAGGGACGTATTGGTAAGTGTTGTGAAATGGATACTTTGAGCAGTATGTGTACTGGTTGAAAAATCGATATAACAACAATATGGTAAGATGATAAATGGAAATATGATATGAATGTCTTGGTGATGATTATGCAAATGATGTTTTATGTTTGCCTATATGGTTATGTTACTTGCTATTTGCATGTGAACTTACTAAGCATTTATGCTTACTCCCTCCTTTTCATTCCTTGTAGTGTTGACAAGCCAGCTCGGAAATCGGGAACGGTCAGAGGCACGCTCACACTATCCGTATACCATCTTGGCATAATGGCTTGTATATTTTGAGTATGGCATGTATAGCATTATAATCATTTTGTATATATGGTCTTATGATATGGTTATTAAGTAGTATAAAAATGCTTGGTAATGATTAGCCATTAACCATGAAATAGGTAAAATTTACCTTAAAATAGATTCAGACAGCAGTAGTGACGTGAATTTGAAAAATCATTAAAAATAGTAGAGATATAATTAGATGATGATAAAATATGGAATTGAATAATTATAAGTCTATTTTCATATGGAAGAAACGAAACAGGTATATGAGTTATATTTTATGAGATGTTTAAATTTTTGTGAAACAGGGCCAGAACGATTTCTGGATCCCCTGTTCTGACTTTGGAAATTCACCATAAATTGTATAAAAATAGTTATAAGTCATAATTTATATGTACAGATTTCTTATTGAGTCTAGTTTTATGAGAAACAAACTTCATAGTCATTGAAATTCTGTACAGAGAGATATCTGATTCGTAATACACAGAGGTCAGAGCAGTCGAACCCTGAAATAGGGGAGAATTTAACTAATAAACTGTACTAATTGGCCTAGCCAAAAATTCTAGAAAAAAATTACTAAATAGATATATGAGTCTAGTTTCAGGGAAAATTTACGGATCTTGATTTTGAGTTTCAAAACTCGAGATATGAAATTTTAACCGACTGTGATGTAGTTAGCCAGCTTGTCTTGAATTTCTAAAATTAAATTGTTTGAGTTGTTTAAGCAATGAATTAAGTCTGTTAACACCTCGTGTTCGACTCCGGCAACGGTCTCGGGTACGGGGCGTTACATTCTTGAATTAAGAAATATAGGGTTTTTAAGAAAAACCTAATATACCTTAAATAAGGGATGTGTGGGGTCTAGCAGTCGTCAAGCAATTTTCCTCTCTAAAAAAGTTTTAGAGAGTGTTTACCATTCGTTGTCACACCTATTGGATTACGTAGAGGTCGAAACGTTTTTGTAGCAGCTTGGAATCGACATACAATTGTGTAATTTGCTTCTTCGATTTTTCAGACAATTAAAGGTAATCGTTCATATCCTTTTCATCCCGATTCATTCCTTACACATGGATCCTTGGATATGATCACCAGATTTAACTTTTTGCTGCGCAATGGGGTGTACCGGTGATCCAACAGTTGATTCTGGTCATGATGGTTAAGGATCTTTTTGATTCAAATTTATGCCCTTTGAAGAGTAATACCCTACACGGATTTTTAATTATAAGGAGTAAAAATCTATTGAGAAAATCCCTATTGGTTCTCCCTGTGTTCAAGATGAACTTCTGTGGCATTTTTTGAAAGATGGAATCTACAATGATTGATAATGGTATCAGTGACTCATATCCTGACCTCGTTAAATTTTGGCACAGTGACATATTTAGCCCTAATGTTGATCCTTTTTGTCACTTTGGTTTTAATACCTTTTTATCACTTTAGTCCTCAACCTTTCTAATTTAGTCAAATTGTTGCTTGTTGGAAGGAAAAGCTAACTAGACTATTAAAATTTTAAGGACATTAACTTGGTAACTTGCGTGATAGTCCATGTGTACTTCATAAAAATTTTAAAAAAACATAAAAAATTCAAAACATTTCAAAAAGTTCATACTTTTTTTTATAAAAAAATTATCCATGTCAGTAATGAAGTACATGTTGATTGTCATGTAAGCTACCATGTCAACATCTTTAAAACTCTAGGAGTTTAATTAGCTTTTTCATTCGGAAGGCATCAACTTAGATACATTTGAAGGGTTGTGTGTCAACGTGATAAAAAAATTAGGACCAATGTGACAAAAGAGATAAATGTTAGGACCTAAATTCTTTTTTTTTTTTTTTAATTTAAGTGTGTCCAATGTTGGCAATGGCTTTTCTTATAAGGGATGGAAACGTCTATGGAATCTCAAAGTGGTTCATAAGATAAAAAAGATATATTTGGAGATCTTGTCACAATGAGGTTGCTACCAATGAAAACCTTGTTAAGAGATTGAGGGAAGTGAACCCTAATTGTTTGAGATGTGAGGAGGAAATGGAGTTAGTTGAGTGTGCACTCTTTTTCTGTCCCTTCACCAAGGTAGTCTAGGGAGTTTCGGGTTTTAGCTATTGATTTTGGAGAGAGGATTTCTCAAGCTTTGAGGACTGGTGGGTAAGCATTTATGCGCACCTTCTGTTCTTTTTGTTCTAAAAACTTGCTCGCCCTTATGTGTTGGTATGTATGGAAAATTGACAGTCACTCTATTTTTGAGGACCTTCCTCTAACTTGATAACGGTTTGGCAACAAGTGCTCCAAGACTTCACTTGCTCTTTTTGAGTCATTAACTCATACTAGGGGCCCTCAATTTTTGGATGCTTAAGGGCTAAAGATAAGAAATGGTCTAATGTCATTTTTGAGTCTGATTGCTTTAATGTGATTGTCAAGATATTATTCTTGTTTTTGTTTGGGTAAAACTACAATTGAGGTTGCCTAACTATGGATTTTTTTGGTTACCAAATTAATGAAAGTAGTCATCAACTAGTAACCATTTTTATTTGAAGGATGTTTTCTTAATGACCGGATGGTTAATCCACACCATGAGCTTCAAACACTCTTCTTCTTGTAGTAACTGTGTTTGTTAAAGAAGAAAAAAGTTGCACCGATCACACTCATATTTTCTCAACAATACAGGGCAACGAGTAGTTATTGCGGAATAGAATTAAAACAGCAAAAAAAGAAAAAAAAAGTCATTCCAACCGATCAAATACCTTTTTATTCTCTCTCTCACGCGACTTTTATGAGCGACATCTCTTGCAGCTGAATATCTCTCATAACCAACATTATTCTGTCAAAAAAAAAAAAAGTTGTTTAATTTCAAAATTAGGATTAAAAACTTCATTTTATGAGAATAAAAAGATGCGAAGTTAAAAAATAGTTAATAAAACGTTAACGAATTTTCTATCTTTAGCCTTTCCATTCTTTCTGGCCAGCGAAGCGTTTAAAGGCATTCTCACCACGAACTTTTCCTGTATATAATTATTATAAACTCTCTCATTTTTCCCTCCCCTCACTGACAAACTTTTTTTTTCTCTCACTTTCAGCTTTGCATTTCGTCTCTTTTGGGGAAGGTGGTTTGATATGGGGGCCTCCTCGATTTTGCCAGATCTCGGAACCGAGATCCTGATCCCGGTTTGTGCCGTGATTGGAATTGCCTTTTCTCTCGTTCAATGGATTCTCGTTTCCCGGGTCAAGCTCTCTCCCGGTCGAGACTCTGGTGCCTCCGGTAACAACGGTGCCGCTGGTAAAAACGGCTACGCTGATTACCTCATTGAAGAAGAAGAAGGTCTCAATGACCATAATGTTGTTGTTAAATGTGCAGAAATACAAAACGCCATCTCTGAAGGTTGGTACCCTCTTCACTTTTTATTTTTTAAAGCCTTTTTCGATCTGGGATTTTGAAAAAAAAAAAAAGAGAAACTTTCGGTCCTTCCTTATGTTATTTTTGTTTTTGGTTTTCACGTTTGAATTACTTAGCCGTAATGGGTATTCGAAAAAAACGTGTTTTTTTTCTCTCGCTGTCGTGAGACATTTCGATTTTTATGTTGTGAAAGTTCAGATCTTCAGTTTCACATTATATTATGTTATTTATTGATATTGGATTTCTTGGTTTGTCTGTAGAAATTTTGTTGATGTGTTTTTAACTTAGAAGAATGAGTTTTGGAGCACGAGGTTTTCTGTTTCGCCATGCTTTCCTTGTTAAAGTTTTAGTTTTTATTTTTAAAAAAACAAAATATTCTTATATTCATTTTATGTATTCAAAAGCCATGAAAAACTACAGATGTGCAAGCTATCTTTTATTTATATATAAAAAAAATGTGTGCTCCAATGAGTGTTTTCTTCAGATCGAAGTGTATGGTGATGGGGTAATTTGGAGTTTGGACCCACGTGTATTTATTAATTATATCTTACAATCAATATATGGTTAAGCTGGTGTGTTGATTTTCTGTTTGCACATTGAGGACATAATTGAGATCTAGGCTTTTTTCTTTCCTTTTTTCTTTTTGGGTTTAAACTTTAGGTTTTGTAGCAGAAGCCATAATGGCCTTGAAAGACTTTTGGACATTTCCTCATAATTGCATGCTTACTATCTGAAAATTTGTTCCTACTGATTAGTCTTCAGATTTGGATTTCAATGGAAAACTGAATGTTCAGGAACTAAATTTATTAATGCAATTCAACCCCTTTCGTTGAACTTGAACTAGATCTGGATATATTTAAAAAGAAAAACTGAAAAAATAGATCTGGAAGTTTTACTTTATATGTGGCCTGATTTAAATTCCCAGTGGTCTGAACTCTTCAATTTTTTTAAAAAATTATGTGGGGCCTGAATTAAGTTTCTAGTGGCTATAACTCTTCAGTTTGTATACTCTGAAAGAGTTACTTAACAAAGATATAGAAATGGATGATTTATTTACTTTGAAATATTTGTTTAGTTTCCTTCCTTTTTTACTGCTGTAACTTTTTTTTTTTTTTTTTATCTTGCATGAATTGCTGTCATAGTAAAAGCTGATTTGAGCAAATGTTGCACTGTTTCATGATAGATATGCTAACACTTTGTTTCACTATTTGAAAGTTGACTGCTTTTGAATCTTTTCTATGCTTCCAAGGTAGTAACATACTGAGCTATTTTTCTTGTTTGTTTCTGCTTTTTGTGAGATCTAAATGGTAAATATTACTTTTGTTAAAATGCAAATTTAACGATACTTTTTTAATTGCTCTCAACAAAATGAAATTACTTGTCTAATAGAGAGGAACTACTTTTTTCTGTCTGTTATGTCATTGTTTCTATTGCCTTACATGAGGATGGTAATAAGAACACTCTGGATTGTTCTGTAGACAATGTTCGTGACAATATGCTTTTCCTACAAAGAATTCAGTTTATATCTTGTTGTTTTGTTTGTTGCCTTTTCTGCTGGTAAATTTTGGAAAGACTTCCCAGTTAGCTAATATTTTGATTTATGAGTTTACAGGTGCAACCTCATTTCTTTTCACCGAGTATCAGTATGTTGGCATTTTCATGGTTGCTTTTGCAATCTTGATTTTCCTCTTCCTCGGCTCCGTAGAGGGTTTCAGCATGAAGAGCCAACCTTGCACATATGACCTATCTAGGATGTGCAAGCCTGCCCTTGCCACTGCTGCATTCAGCACCTTATCATTCTTGCTCGGCGCTGTCACTTCAGTTGTTTCTGGCTTTCTTGGGATGAAAATTGCTACCTATGCAAATGCTAGAACCACCCTTGAGGCAAGAAAGGGAGTTGGAAAGGCATTTATTACTGCATTTAGATCTGGTGCTGTCATGGGCTTTCTTCTTGCTGCAAATGGCCTTTTGGTGCTTTACATTGCCATCAATGTATTCAAGCTCTACTATGGTGATGACTGGGGTGGTCTTTTTGAGGCAATCACTGGTTACGGGCTTGGAGGTTCATCCATGGCACTTTTTGGCAGAGTTGGTGGAGGAATCTATACCAAAGCCGCTGATGTGGGTGCTGATCTTGTAGGCAAGGTGGAGAGGAACATTCCCGAGGATGACCCTAGAAACCCTGCTGTAAGTAACATGCATCTACGAATATCTGTAATGGTATTTTTTTAATCTGATACTTAATAGTTCCTCCTTTAGGGTTGTCCCTGAGTTACTTCCTTGTTTTCAGGTGATTGCTGACAATGTTGGGGATAATGTTGGTGATATTGCTGGAATGGGATCTGATCTTTTTGGGTCCTATGCTGAATCATCTTGTGCTGCCCTAGTTGTTGCTTCCATCTCTTCTTTTGGAATGAATCATGAATTGACTCCAATGTTATATCCTCTCATCATCAGTTCTGTCGGTATCATTGTTTGTTTAATCACCACCTTATTTGCAACTGATTTCTTTGAGATCAAGGCTGTTGATGAAATTGAACCATCATTGAAGAGGCAACTTATAATCTCCACTGTTCTCATGACTATTGGAATCGGAGTTGTTAGTTGGATAGCTCTTCCACCTTCCTTTACCATTTTCAATTTTGGAGATCAGAAACTTGTGAAGAACTGGTAAGCTCTTTGTGCTTCTTTTACTGAGAAATGTTAAAAGTCATATGCTTGCATTAAATGAGAGTAACATTGAATTTCTTCTTCAGGAAACTATTCTTATGTGTTGCTGTTGGTCTTTGGGCTGGCCTTATTATTGGTTTTGTAACTGAGTACTACACTAGCAATGCATACAGGTAACTCATGTGGATGATATTGTTTTTCTCCTTTCGTTATCCTTTGTTATAATTAATTGTAACACTCTCTTTACATTCTCCTGCAGCCCTGTACAAGATGTTGCTGATTCCTGCAGGACTGGAGCTGCAACTAATGTTATTTTTGGTCTTGCATTAGGTTACAAGTCTTGCATTATTCCTATTTTTGCTATTGCTATCAGTATTTTTGTTAGTTTTAGCTTTGCTGCTATGTATGGCATTGCTGTTGCTGCCCTTGGAATGCTGAGTACCATAGCTACTGGATTGGCTATCGATGCTTATGGTCCCATCAGTGATAATGCTGGAGGCATTGCTGAAATGGCTGGCATGAGCCATAGAATACGAGAGAGAACTGATGCTCTTGATGCTGCAGGGAACACCACTGCTGCTATTGGAAAGGTTTGATTTGTTTTCACTTAAGCACATGGCTTACCTTTTTCTAATTTTATTTTATTTATGGCATCTCTATGTTTGTTCTGCATATTCTAAAGCAGATTTTATTGTTTTGGTTGGCGTTGAAACAGCTACTTTTTATTTTATTTGTCCTAATTTTTTTCATACTGTTATAATTTGAATTTTAAGAGTTATTCAACATCTTTGTTGCTTTTTTAATACATCCTATCTCCTTTAAATTTATTAGCAGCATGAGTAGTTTTTTGCTCTTTGGCTAGCTTTGGTTTTTTCTGTTGTTTGTAGCTGTATTTCTTTCTAACGCCTGAAGTGTTGTTGCAATTTTTGCTTGATGCATGTTTTTGTGTTTTCTTGAAAGAATGTAATCTTTCTTGTTCCAGTAGTGGATTAATAGGTGGTATTCATTTGAAAATTCTGCATTTCTTTCCAGGGTTTCGCCATTGGTTCAGCAGCCCTGGTGTCCCTTGCCCTCTTTGGTGCTTTTGTGAGCCGTGCTGCAATTTCAACAGTTGATGTATTGACCCCTAAAGTTTTTATTGGTTTGCTTGTCGGGGCAATGCTTCCTTACTGGTTCTCTGCTATGACCATGAAGAGCGTGGGAAGTGCAGCTTTGAAGATGGTTGAGGAAGTGCGCAGACAATTCAACACAATCCCAGGTCTCATGGAGGGCACTTCCAAGCCTGACTATGCTACCTGTGTCAAGATCTCTACTGACGCCTCTATCAAAGAAATGATCCCTCCTGGTGCCCTTGTTATGCTCACACCCCTTATTGTTGGGATCTTTTTTGGTGTCGAAACTCTCTCTGGTGTCCTTGCTGGATCTCTTGTCTCTGGCGTCCAGGTAATGTTAGCAAGTCTTGATATTTTCTACATGAGACCTTTCCTACAGAGGGTTCATTTTAATGTTTGCTTCTGATCTGGTATGTTTGCAGATTGCTATCTCTGCATCCAACACAGGGGGTGCTTGGGATAACGCTAAGAAGTACATCGAGGTATCTCTGATTTGACTGATATCTTGGGATCTAATCTTATAATCGATGTTTTAAAGTAATGGTTCTACATTTGTGCTCTGGCTTTTGTTGTGAATTGCAGGCGGGTGCTTCAGACCATGCAAGAGCTCTTGGTCCCAAAGGATCGGATCCGCATAAGGCAGCTGTTATTGGTGACACCATTGGAGACCCTCTAAAGGATACATCTGGGCCATCACTGAACATACTCATCAAGCTCATGGCTGTTGAATCACTTGTTTTTGCTCCCTTCTTTGCTACACATGGTGGACTGCTGTTTAAGATATTCTAAGAGAAAACAAACATTGGCTAAAGGCCCACTGATTCCCATCTCTGCCGGGTTCCACATTTCCAATTTTCCTAAGTATATTTAGTCTAGCACCTTTTTTACTCTAGAGACCATCTCCTCTCAAAGGCCAAATCAGGCAATGAAAAATTTCCCTTGTAAAGGGTTTACAAAGACATTGATAATGATGATGATGATGATGATAATGGTCAATCCATAGAAAAGAGTTAAAACTTTATTGTTACTATTATTACTTTTTGTTATATGAAGAATGTTGATTTTTGCTCTCGTCTAACTCTGTTTTGTTGCTCTAATATTCTTGTTATTTAATGGTTTTTGGCACAGTTTTGGGATATAATGAGAATGCATGGATTTGTCGTTGCAGGAAAAAGAAATGGTCTTCTTGATTAGTAATTTATTTTGATATAGGCTGCAGCAAAGTTCTTAGAAAGCTCAAGCTTGGCGGAAAGTCTAGTGGACATATGTTTGCACCCTTGCATTTGAGCTTGATTAATATCTTTAGCATATTACTGTTGAGAAAGGTGAAGGTCGTAATTTGTGCGGTGAACCTATTCTAATCGTTGGATAAAACGGTTTCGTGTTGAGTCTTCACCAACATATCTGAACAAAAAATAAAGTTCTTACTAAGAACAGAGACATCATTGATGGGGGCTGAGTAAGGTGACTGAAGCTTGGAAGGAGGGATTGCATTAGGTATCAGCTGTAGGTTTCAGTTGAGTATTTTGGGGCTGGTTATGGCAGATTTCAAACTAAACATGTATATCTTAAACATTAAATTAAAGATATTGGTGACATGAAAACTTGATGATGATATTATTTAAATTTTGTTTGAAGGGCATAACAATTGGTAGTAAGGAGCCATCCATTGCCCTACAAATTATCCTCAATATCAATGTGAAGTTTCTTTATTTCCTTATAACTTTACACACTGGTTTCATCGCTTTGTGTTTTGGATGCCGTTTCTGAGAAAAGCCAAAAGAAAATGTAGTATGGGGGAACCTCAAATCAGTGCTGCTTCCATAGGTCTCCTTCCTTGCTGGTAGTATTGAAAGTAGAGACTGACATAATCTTTCACTTTCTTGTATAATCTGGGATGAGTTGCATTGATGAGCTTTTCCACTGGTTGAATCTCTTGATCTGGATGTGGAATGCAGAAAACAGCTAGAGTAATCCTCTCCCTCTCTGAGTTTGTCACCACTCGGTGTACTGGGCTCTTGAATATCCCATTGCTCATTATCTGTGTGCAGTCCATGGAACCACCAATGTAAGTCACATTTTAATTATGACATCAATTCTTGATTTACAGCATCAAACATCTTTTAACCGAAACTTGTAGTTGGTAGATTAGCTTAGTAGATAAATTACTCGGACTGATGTAGCTAAGTTCATTTATTTTTTCCCCATGTTCTTTCATTTGTTTCAAGGATTTTACATCATGTTATATCTGACTATATGTTGGATATTGAAGAGTTGGAGTAACATAACTAAGGCTTAGTTTGGATGGGCGATTGGGTGCGGTGCGGTGCAGTGCAGTGCGTTTAGCTTACTTTTTCTCTCACGCTACAGTATCGCTACAGTATCTAATCTCACCGCCACCACTGTTTTTACACTAACCGCAGGAAAACGCACCGTCCATCCAAACTCACCCTAACCAACCAGTCAACTACTTATCCGGACTAGAGAAATTTAAGAGTCGGAGCAACTTAGCTAACCACTATACTTACACTTTATGTTTTCTGGTGTTTTCTGGATTTGAAGGTGAGCTTTAGATGTGTATGTTCTGACATGAGTATATTCAGTTTTTTCTAAGCTTTTCCTTTAATTTTCAGGACTCCCTTCGTACCTTGACCCAAATATATGTCAAGACATACATGTCGGATACGAATCGTTTAGGTTATTAAAGAGTTGCCAATAATAGAGTGCTTATCATTAGATAATTGGGGTCATTACCTCTGCTTGATCTCCAACGTTGATAAGAAGAGCTTGAGGTATGATTGGAACATTAAACCATTGATCATCTTTCAGGACTTGAAGACCTTCCACTTCTTTGTCTTGCAACAGCATGGTGATTACTGATCCATCTGCATGAGGTTTAACCCCAAGAACTTGATCTGGTCTTGGACATATAGGATAGAAGTTAAATCTTGCTTGCATTGTTGCTTGGTCTCCATATTGTTGCAAAAACTGGTTCTCCTCCAAGTTTAGTGACCGTGCCATTGCCTTTAAGAGGACTTCCAGGATCACATGTAGTTTCGTTGAATAATCATTTAAAATTCCCCTGTGACAGAGATATGACAAATATATTTAACTTGTTTGATTGCTAACATTCACTCTTGGTGTTTTGTTCTCTTGTTGTATTGGTAGAAGTTAGTGCATAACTTTGGAAAGCTTCAGATCCCTAGGGCATAACGGAGAAGGAGGAGAATACCTGAAAGATTCAGGATTTTCAGGCCAAAATTTGAGTGTCTGCTTATCTTCTCGGCGCAGTATAAGATACAATCTATCAGTCCAATCGAGTATTTGATGCTCAGATAAGATCATGTCGTTCCCGTACCCTTCAATGCTGCCGATTTCTCTGGAGTATTTCTTCTTTTCTTCTGACGGAAGAGCAAAGAATTGGCGAGCAACTTCTCGCAGTTTGTCCAGAAATGCACTTGTAATTCCATGATTGATTGCCTGAAACTCGCAAAATAATTCTCAGGTTTGAAGTTGACTAGTTTTACAATCATGAAAATTTTTAATGATGAGCTGTTGAATCCTCAAAAAATTTGAGCTACTTTTAAAATTGTATGTTTATTGGACAAAGTTGTCTGGAAGAGCTATATGCAGTGTAGTTAAAATACAGTAAAATCGACTATGCTCTGAAAATCAAGGAATTTGATAGTTAAAACTTTTTGTCTACAGAAATTTGCCAAAAATCAAACCTGAATGCAACCGTAGGAGCTGAGAGCTGATCTAAGTTTGTCAAGTTCATCTCCACTGGTAGATGATGAAGATGCAAGGAGTTGAAGATCTATGGTAGGAACATCCAACACTGGGAAAGAGGCATCAAGGTCTCCAACTCCTTCACGGATGTATCTTTCTGGGACTTGTCTACTGTTGATAGCCGCCAGTTCCTGCACGGTTATGGCTTGTGGTTGAAGCTCGATAGGTTGAGCCATACAGCAAACTTGAGACCCAGGAATATGCCGGTTCTAACCTGTTTTGGTTGCAGTCATATTATATACATTCACAATTTCAAGTTATTTTCTTTGGTTTAACAGTCTGTGGTTGACATCATTCATGACGATCTGTACACTCTGCTTTTAAAATTGTCTTATGCCACTGCAATTATAATATTCAGAAGAGGGGTTTTGGTCATGTTCATTTGTAGAAATCCCCCACCAATTTGATTTTATGTTCAACCAAGCTTGGTCTTCCCAAGGATTTGAAGTATGCGCTTTAACGTCAAAGGAGCCAACTATTGGACAAAACCATGAAAAAGAGAGGTTCCATTCCACCTTTTTCACGATTTTTATAATATTTTAAAGTAACGATTATCTTAAGCAGCCACGATCCATGAAGGCGATGCCTTTCTACGCAAAACCATCTTTTATTGTAAAAAAACTCAGTAGCATTCTCATTTTATAAAACCCTAAAATACTGATTACCGTTTAAAAATTTGTTACCATTTTTTTATTTTTTTTTTAAATTAAATCCAACCTAGAAAATAATAAAAGAGTTTCAAATAGTTATATGAGATCTCGTAATTTTAGAATAATATAAAAATTCATTGAATAACTGCATCACCTATGTTGAAGAAGCAATATTGTAAAATGATTTTTATAATGCCGGGATGATGAAGAAATGAGCAATAGTAGAAGTTAGAAAAAAGAAGTTACTTATTTTTATTATAGTAAAAATGTAATTTTTTCCTTTTTAATAGTTTATATTTATAATCTTTAAAGAATTAAATCAAAATTATATCATATTTTAGGGACTAAAGTATAATTTTATTATTACTAATTTAAAATTTTATAAATTATATAGGAATCTAAATAGAAAATTTTACTTTTTAAGAGGACCAAGGCTCCTATCAGCTCCCTCTCTCCCCCCCCCCAACTTCACCATTGAGAGTAAGGGATGAGCGGTGATGAAGATTGATAGTTCTTATATTGCAAATAAATAAAAAAAATGTATTAAACTAATTATAGAGAGATCCCTAATTTTAGTAAAAAAATTTATATGGAATTTTTAACAGTAATAACTAATTCGAGTAATTATCTTAATTAGAGTAAATAAATTGACAAAAAAATTAGAGTAATCAAAATAAAAATAACTTACAATATGATTTTCTTTTTATAAAATTCAACCTTCAAATTTTATTTTACTAAATTAAAATTATATCTTAATCTTATTTATTATAATTAAACTTGGTGAATAAATCTAATTTTCAAAGCTATTAAGATTCATTGCTTAACAATCCTCTCATACATCATTCATACAAAAGAAGAAACGGAAGCAAAAATGAAGCCAAGCATAGTCTTTTTGAATTCCATGTGGTACGCATTAAATTTTATTTATTTATAGAAATTACCATGTGATATTCATTTAATTAATATAAGAATATATGGAAACTTCGAGTTGTGGGATAGTTTTTCAAGTTCCAAAATCCTTTTTTTTAAAGAAAAGGTTACAAAATCAATAAGTTAAATCCTCATAAGAGGATACTCAACCAATCTTAAGCTTAGTTTTCTAAAACGAATTGATTTGGCCAAACTATCAGCAACTAGATTCTCTTCACGAGATATATATTGAATCCTCCACTGTTTTACCATTTTAAGGATAAGATGAGATGAATTTTTCTGACGAGTGCAGAATTAGAATTTCCTGAAGAACCTTCTTGAGTAGCGTTAACAGCTTCAATACTGTCAGTTTGGATTAAGACCCTTTCAAACCGTCTGTCCAAAATAAGATTTAAGCCATCTAAGATCCCCCCAAAGCCCAGCCTCTACCACCGTACAATTGCCCAAATACCTACAGAACCCCATGATCCACCCACCATTATGATCACACACAAAACCTCCGGCTACTCTAAAGCCTTCATCAAGTCTAACCGAACCATCTGTTCTTAAGCTTACCCAATTGCTATCTGTATATGAATTATGAAAATAATGATGTGTCTTGTGAAAAGTTGCTTTTGAGGCTAATGAATATTGCTTTGCCCAGCTGTATAAAACTTTAAGGACCTCTTCGTAACTTCAAAAGAAGTCTTGAAAAAAAAAGTTACGATTCTTCCAAATACGCCAAGCGATAATCCCAAAAAGGCACGTCTAATACACCCCATCTAAAGAAATAGATAAGTGATTTTGAAGATTAGTCATCATCCAATTGTGAAGGGAATTGATGCAAAACCTGGATCGTCTTTTTTTTGGAATAAATTGGTCCCAAATGATTCTAGTAGCAGAGTAATCTCCGAGTACATGTAACACATCCTCGTATTCATGTCACAAAACCTACAAGCGTTGCTATTCCCAATGCCTCTCCTTGTCCTTTCAGTATTCGTAAGTAAACGAGGCTTGATGGCAAGCCATAGGAAGAAATGGATTCGTTGAGGTCCATTAAATCTCCAAGGCATCTCTCAAATACATTCTTTAGGATTCAGTGTACCATCTCGAATCTTCTCATAAGCACTTTTGAGAGAAAATAAGCCAGTCGAAGTAGCACCCCGTACTATTTTATCTAGGCCCAAAGAAGGATGCGGCGGTGGGATTCCAACAATTTTATTAATGATTTTTTTCTAAAATCTACAACCGAAAAAGGTCTAAATTCCATGAACCGTCACCTGCAATCATATTACTAAGAGTACAATCCATATTAAGGTTAGAAGAGCATAGAATATAAGAGAATAAGGGGCCAAAATTTGGAATCCAAGGGCCTCGCCAGCATTGGATACTATTACCATCTCCAACAGACCATAAAAGGTTTTCACGGATAAGGGGCCATACATTAGCAATGTATCTCCATAAGAAAGAACAACGCTCCATTGATAAATTTTCAGGTAAACCACTAGGAATCCTATATTTTGACCGAATGACCCGAACCCATAATGCATTGAGATTAGAGACAATGTTAAAACCAACCTTCATCATGAAAGAAGTGTTATGATCTTCCAAATGTATCAGACCAAGGCCTTAATGAGATTTCAGTTAACACACCGAATCCCAACTAACCAATGCCACCTTAGCATTACCATTAGTGGATCCCCAAACAAACTTCAGAACAATGCGTTCAATATCATCACATAAGCCTTTAGGAACCATCATTGTCTGCATAAAATAACTTGGGATCGAAAGAAGAACTGATTGAGCTAAAGTCACCCTACCTGCCAAAGAAAGTTGCTTGGCATCCCAATTGGACAGCTTACTTTGCACCTTATCAACCACGAAGTGTAGTGTGTTGTTGGTAACCCTCTTGTGAAAAAGGGGTACACCTAAATAAGACTCCAAGTTGTTTACTTCCTGAAAACCAAAAAAACTACTGATATGCCTTATTAAACTGCCATCCATGCCTTTGGAGAAAAAATATTCGTCTTCCTCATATTAATCCTATGACCCGAGTAATTACAAAAATCATCAAGAATATTCATGATGAACTGAGCTTGATGTTCCTCAGCATGGCAAAAAAGGATCAAATCATCCATGAAAAAAAGATGAGAAAGCGGTGGACCATTGCGAACCAGTCAAATAGGGGTCCAATTGCCAACATCAATGGCAGCATGAATACTATGACTCAACCACTTCATGCACAGTATAAACAAATAAGGAGATAAAGGGCAACATTGTCGAACGCCCTTAGCTGGCCGAAACTTCGAAGTTGATGAATGTTCGTTGAAAAATGAGGTAAATGAGATTACTTAATGTAATCATATGAATTTATGAGTATGATGAATGTATATGTGGTTAAGATTTGTTAAATTCAGCCTAGTTAAATTGAATTATAAATACCATTGAGTTGATTTTATTTGCTTATGTCTAACTATGCTTTTAAAGCTTACTCTTTGTGTTTTTCCTATGTTTATAGAGTTTCGGGGACTTGCTCGGGTTGGAAGTCGTAGGAGACCTCATCACACTATACAATTTTTGCTTCTGTAAATAAATGCTTTGAGATTTGGTTATGTGGCATGTATAGGCTAGTTTTGATATATTTAGTTTTCAAATGTGTATATATATATAGCCATGTGAAAATGGCTTGTTAATGATGTAACACCCCAAACCCGGCCCAGAAGTTATGGCCGGATCCGACGTGTCACATTGAAGTTTTTAAGAAAACCCATTCCTCTTTCAATGTCCTTCTCAGTGTTTTAAAAGATAGTCTTTGCTAAGTTAATAAAGTGAATGGAAGCTGTGCACCAGGTAGGTATCCGAAACAGAGGAGGTGAGCCTAGAAGGCTGCTTAAGTACCAAGCTCTTGATTGGATCCAATCCTAGACATGCCTACAACCATTGCCACACTTTGGTGCTAGGTTAGGTTTTGAGAAAAACGAGTTGGAATTCATTTAAGTAGATATTTTTGATAAACCGATTAATTGTATCGTTACGTTATTTTGAAAACAATTATCATTTTGGAAACACGCCCTAGGTCTAACTCATATTGTTATCAGAAAAATATAGGGTATAAGATAAAATAATCCCATAAAAATAATTAAAATGGCCTTATTACAACCCAAAACCAAATAATAATATTAATAAGATAAAACTTATAAAGAAATAAATCGGCTACTTATTGCAATTAAAAGAAACAGTAAATGTAAATGATGAGTGTGGCCATCTCCGAGTCCTCGCAGACTCCAAACCATCTAAGCTTAGGGATTACCGCACGATTAGAAACGGGGTGAGTTTACTTAAAACTCGAGTGTGTAATCCCAATAACAAACAAACGATAAATAAACGGTCAGATCAGTACAATCGGGCCAAAGCCCTATTTAGTCTTGACATATCTTGGGCGAAGCCTTTCGTTTAATGATTCATTGGGCCAAAGCCTTTTCATAAATCATATCACCGGGCCAAGCCTTTATCAGAAGCGGTATGGCCCTTAGGCCCATTTCAATATCACATGTAATGTCAATGAATGTATACAAGCCCATTTCAATATCACATGTAATGTCAATGAATGTATGCAAGCCCATTTGGGGAGACTACTCAACCCACCATCCGCTACTCTCCACCCGTACCAACCAACACACCATGTGGGATTAACTCGACCCACCCCGCCATAACTCTCACTTGGCAAAGCATATTGCTTTATCATATAACCTGGAGGCCTTGCCTCTTTTAATAATCGGGGCATAAGCCCTTTCCGAGTGGCCAGGGCATAAGCCCTTTTTGGTAAACCGGGCGAGAGCCTTTTAGCACTTCCTCCATCAATATAACCCATATCCCATGCAATATGTCATGTATGCAGAATGTCATGCCCATATTTGAATCAAACAATCACAGTCAAGTCATTCATATCACCAACATATATTCACAATCAAATCCGTCAACCACACAGTCTAAGTCAGTCACTTGCCCACAAGGGCAAAACAGTCATTTTTCATATTATAAGGGTATTTTCGTAATTTTACCAAAAATCAGGGTTTTCCATGTTCATTACATTTGTCAATATTTCTGGGTGTTTAAACAATGATCTTTAACCCACTTATCAAATTCGGGCTTTTGGGCCCAAAACCCCTAATGGGCCCTACGAATGCTGATTTAGCATAGTACTAACCGTGTTAACATGCAACTTTTCCAAATTCCATTTTCTATCAATTTTACCCAAATAGGCCCATTTGGCCCAATTCTAGCCCATTGAGGCCCAACTTACCATCGTGCACAAAATTGAGTTCTTACCCGTTCCATCAATCCAAACACCGACCTTATCGTATTTATCGCATCTATACTCACACGCAACATTACAAGTTCCCGAAATGCCGGTATTTTAGCATTTCGGCTTCTCAGCAGATATTAATCTAAGCTACTACGAGGGTTAGTACACACCTGTTATGGGTTGAAGTTGAAACGTTTCCATAATCAATCACCTTATAGGAGACTGGAGTTAATCCACGCTCCGAGCACTCTTAGCCGATGCCCAACCCAAATGAGCACGCCATACAGCGAAAGGGATCAGCCAAGAAAGGTACCTTTACTTTCCTCATGGTTCCCTCTATTTAAAGCCAGCTTCACAACCACTCTTATGTTAGCTTCCCGATGTGGGATCCCTCCAACATCAGAGTTTAAATTCAACACCAACTCTTGTCGCCCCCTGTTAGCAAAATAAATGCTCATTGCTTGCCCTGGGATTCGAACCCATGCCTCCCCTCAGATGCTCCACACGCTACTTGCCACTAAGCCACAAGGCTTTTTGTGCCATGTTTTATCCCCAATTAATTATAAGGTCTAAAGGCCAAAGTCCAGGTTCCCTTAAAAAAAACCAAAATAAATTGTAAGAGCCAAGGCTTGAACCCAGGCTCCCATACAACCTTAATGACGCCACAACCACTAGACTACAAGCTTCCTTGTGTCATTTATTTAACACAATAATTTAAAAGCCCTCATCCAAGCATCCAGGTTTTTTTTTTTTCACTTAATACCAAAATTTTTGCTAAAGCCCAAGTTTGAACCCAAGATTTCTCTAACACTTCTCAGGGCCATTAACCACCAAAGCAGACATTTAATTGTGTCATTTCATTGCATAATTAAATACCTATATACAACCTCCTTACGGACCCGCACTCAAGGCCCAATACTTCTAGGCCCAAATTTGGGGTGTTACAATTCTACCCCCCTTAAAGAAATTTCGTCCTCGAAATTTTTCACTCTTAGACTACACCACCACACTTCCGCTGCGCACTCTAATACTAGTAATACTAACATACACCCAAAACATTTGTCCATCGGAACAGATAGATTTCACATGCAACCAATTTCTACATTTTCAGAACACACATCAAATAAATACTAAATCTAAATTCAAGCGTTACAGTTTACTCTAACTAGAAAGTTCCAGTATAGTGCTACTATCTATAGTAGTTTCTCAATATAGCATTTCAATCTATAACAGTAAACAGAGTTAGAGAACTTACAGATTTGGTGCCGGAGACTCGGTGTGCCACACTTCCAATAACATCTTTCCAAAAACAAGTCAAGTTTTATTGATAAATTTCAAAACAAAATTTTTAGAAAAACCCTTTTCAAATCCCAATTTCAGAAAAAGAAAAAAACAACAATAATTTTCTGCTACCCATACCCCAGTCGAGTTTTGTAACCTGGCTCTGATACCACTAAATGTAACACCCCAAACCTGGCCTAGAAGTTATAGCCGGGTCCGACGTGTCACATTGAAGTTTTTAAGAAAACCCATTCCTCTTTCAATGTCCTTCTCAGTGTTTTAAAAGATAATCTTTGCTAAGTTAATAAAGTGAATGGAAGCTGTGCACCAAATAGGTATCCGAAACAGAGGAGGTGAGCCTAGAAGGTTGCTTAAGTACCAAGCTCTTGATTGGATCCAGTCCTAGACATGCCTACAACCATTGCCACACTTTGGTGCTAGGTTAGGTTTTGAGAAAAACGAGTTGGAATTCATTTAAGTAGATATTTTTGATAAACCGATTAATTGTATCGTTACGTTATTTTGAAAACAATTATCATTTTGGAAACACGCCCTAGGTCTAACTCATATTGTTATCAGAAAAATATAGGGTATAAGATAAAATAATCCCAGAAAAATAATTAAAATAGCCTTATTACAACCCAAAACCAAATAATAATATTAATAAGATAAAACTTATAAAGAAATAAATCGGCTACTTATTGCAATTAAAAGAAAAGTAAATGTAAAACATGAGTGTGGCCATCTCGAGTCCTCATGACTCCAAACCATCTAAGCTTAGGGATTACCCGCACGATTAGAAACGGGGTGAGTTTACTAAAACTCGAGTGTGTAATCCCAATAACAAACAAACAAGATAAATAACACTTCAGATCAAGTACAATGCGGGCCAAAGCCCTATTTAGTCTTGACATATCTTGGGCGAAGCCTTTCGCTTAAGTTCATCGGGCCAAAGCCTTTTCATAAATCATATCATGGGCCGAAGCCTTTATCGTAAACGGTATGGCCCTTAGGCCCATTTCAATATCACATGTAATGTCAATGAATGTATACAAGCCCATTTCAATATCACATGTAATGTCAATGAATGTATGCAAGCCCATTTGGGGAGACTACTTAACCCACCATCCGCTACTCTCCACCCGTACAAACCAACACACCATGTGGGGATTAACTCGACCCACCCCGCCATAACTCTCCACTGGCAGCATAGCTGCTTTATCATATAACTAGAGGCCTTGCCTCTTTTAATAACTGGGGCATAAGCCCTTTTCGGTAAACTGGGGCATAAGCCCTTTTCGGTAAACTGGGGCAGAGCCCTTTTAGCACTTCCTTCATCAATATAACCCATATCCCATGCAATATGTCATGTATGCAGAATGTCATGCCCATATTTGAATCAAACAATCACAGTCAAGTCATTCATATCACCAACATATATTCACAATCAAATCCGTCAACCACACAGTCTAAGTCAGTCACTTGCCCACAAGGGCAAAACAGTCATTTTTCATATTATAAGGGTATTTTCGTAATTTTACCAAAAATTAGGGTTTTCCATGTTCATTACATTTGTCAATATTTCTGGGTGTTTAAACAATGATCTTTAACCCACTTATCAAATTCGGGCTTTTGGGCCCAAAACCCCTAATGGGCCCTACGAATGCTGATTTAGCCCACTAAGCCTGCTTAACCCAAATTTTACCGTAGTACTAACCGTGTTAACATGCGACTTTTTCAAATCCATTTTCTATCAATTTTACCCAAATGGGCCCATTTGGCCCAATTCCAGCCCATTGAGGCCCAACTTACCATCGTGCACAAAATTGAGTTCTTACCCGTTCCATCGATCCAAACACCGACCTTATCATATTTATCGCATCTATACTCACACGCAACATTACAAGTTCCCGAAATACCGGTATTTTAGCATTTCGGCTTCTCAGCAGATATTAATCTAAGCTACTACGAGGGTTAGTACACATCTGTTATGGGTTGAAGTTGAAACGTTTCCATAATCAATCACCTGATAGGAGACTGGAGTTAATCCACGCTCCGAGCACTCTTAGCCGACGCCCAACCCAAACGAGCACGCCATACAGCGAAAGGGATCAGCCAAGAAAGGTACCTTTACTTTCCTCATGGTTCCCTCTATTTAAAGCCAGCTTCACAACCACTCTTATGTTAGCTTTCCGATGTGGGATCCTCCAACATCGAGTTTAAATTCAACACCAACTCTTGTAAGCCCTCGTTAGCAAAATAAATGCTCATTGCTTGCCCCGGGATTCGAACCCATGCCCCCCTCGGATGCTCCACACGCTACTTGCCACTAAGCCACAAGGCTTTTTGTGTCATGTTTTATCCCCAATTAATTATAAGGTCTAAAGGCCAAAGTCCAGGTTCCCTTAAAAAAAACCAAAATAAATTGCAAGAGCCAAGGCTTGAACCCAGGCTCCCATACAACCTTAATGACGCCACAACCACTAGACTACAAGCTTCCTTGTGTCATTTATTTAACACAATAATTTAAAAGCCCTCATCCAAGCATCCAGGTTTTTTTTTTTTTCACTTAATACCAAAATTTTTGCTAAAGCCCAAGTTTGAACCCAAGATTTCTCTAACACTTCTCAGGGCCATTAACCACCAAAGCAGACATTTAATTGTGTCATTTCATTGCATAATTAAATACCTATATACAACCTCCTTACGGACCCGCACTCAAGGCCCAATACTTCTAGGCCCAAATTCGGGGTGTTACGAATGAGGTTAATGTCTGTGTATATTCGGGCATGGTATAAGCTTATTTTGGGAAGTATGGTTCATAGTATGTATGTATGGTGTCTTGATTACATGTTTTAGTTGGGAATGATTCAATTGATGGATGTGTTTTTGCTATAATGCATAGGTGCTCATGAAGCTTAAGTCCAAGTATATTTGATTAGAGTAATTTGGTTATATGTATTGAATATGTCACGAATGACTTATAAATTAGCTCACTTTAGTAAGCTTGATATTTGGTTTATCAATTTGTAATGTTTAGGTATAGTATTCGGTAATGAGAAATGGTAAGTATGGGTTCATTTGGTTTAGGCAATGAAGTAAATGATGAATGCATGTTTTAGTTATGGTATACTGTATTTTGATTAAGTAATGTTTATGTCATATGTGTGTATAATTGCTTTGATCATTTGTGAGATAAGAATTAGGTTATATAATGCATGATTATATTTGACTAAACTTAGTAAAAATACGTATATGCTTATAAGACAATCATTTGTGAGTTGGCTATTTAGTTTTGGTTTGTAATGGCAAGTTTGTATATATATATATATATATCATGATTAAATGGTTGGTATTTAAGTTCAGATTTTATACGTCCCTTTGATGTTGTAAGAGTGATGTTTAGATATAATTATAGTATGCGAAATAGACATGATATACTTGAGTATGGATGTTAGAAAAATGGTTTAGATTATAATGTCATATGCGCATAAATTTGTAATGTGAGGAGAGGTATACTTAATTTGGAAATGATACTAGTTATTATCTTTTATGTTACTAAAAATTTTATCGTGTGATATTACCGAATAGGTATACGTTTGAATGACCAAATTTTATATTATTCGTAATGGGCATAAATTTTATAAGATTATGTACAAGCCGAATAGTTTATGAAATAAATGGCTAGGTATATATATAGTTCGTTTGGTTATAATATGCATAAGTGCAGAAATTATGAATTAATATGTTACTATTCAGCTAACTAAATAGTTGTTTTGACATATGCTTGGTATATGTTATCTAATGATATATGCTTAGATAATAGTTGAGCATTCGAATAATGGTATAAGTTGATGATAATGATGTGATTGTAATTTGAAGCATGAATTGTTTATGAATTATAAGAAATAAATTGTGATTGGTTTTAGTTGATTAAGTGATCCGTATATGCGAATTTGACTTATATGACTGAATATATGGTTGTTATTCAATTGAAAAGTTTTGTAAAGAAGTTGATATATTTTTAGTCATGAAATCAATTTTATGAACATGTCGAACTGTGTTTTGTCAGGTAATGCCTCGTAACCCTAATCCGGCTACGGATACGGGTTAGGGGTGTTACACAGTATGCTCTCACGAGCTATAAATCAGTAACCCTAATGACATGTTATTCGTATCCTACGGATTCCTAAGGTTCAAACCGGGCTCGGTACTCGTTGTACATCATTGGATATGCACTCGATAAATTATATATGAAAAATCATAACATTTACGTATTCAATTAAAACATATAAATACAATTTAATTACACGAACTTACCTCGACGAGTAAAAGTAGATGTGGAGACGATTAATCCGAGACTTTCTCTTTGCCTCGATCTAACTCCATATGAGGTCTAACTATATTTGTACATATAAATTTAACTCAATTCAACATGTAGTTTATTCAATTTAATCCAAAACAAAATTTTGGGAAAATTACAATTTTGCCCCTATACTTTTAATTCTTTGCAATTTAGTCCCTAGGCTCAAATAAAATTCATGCAATTTTTTCCTTACCCAAACCTAGCTGATTATTCAACATACTTATAGCAGCCCATATACTTCATAAATTCACAAATTATACCATGTAAAAAATTCTATTTTTCAATTTAATTCTTATTTGACATTTTTACCAAAAATCACTTTACAAAAGTTGTTTATCTATCTACAACTATCCATTTTCTACCATCAAACAACAAAGCCAACCAATATTCATTCATGGCAAAACTCAAATCCTTAAATAGTTTTACAAATTAGTTCCTGGGCTAGCTAGATTAAGCTACAACGATCTCGAAAACAAAGAAAACATTAAAAACGGATTAAAAGTACATGCCAAATAGGCAAGAATGAGATTGCCAAAAGTTGAACACCAAAAATGGCTTCCAAACCCTAAATTTTCCGTTGAAAGAGATGAAACCAAGAAGATACTTAATTTATTTTTATTTAATATTAACTTTAATTACCTAATTACATAATTAGCCTTTAAAACTTTTAAAAATTACACAAAATGCCAAGCCATCATATTCCACTATCTTATTTATGGTCAAATTTCCATATAAGGACTTCCACTTTAAAGTTCTATAGCTAATTAATATCTTTAACTATTATAACTCAACTTTTGCACTTTCTGTGATTTAGCCCTTTTTATCAAATTAAGCATGTAAACGGTAAAATTTCTTAACGAAATTTTTATACGGTATTTCTATCATGCTATAGGCAAAATAATAATAAAATAAATTTTCTAACTTCTGATTTGTGGTCCCGAAACAACTGTTTCAATTTCACTGGAAACGAGTTTTTACAAATTCTACCTCTAAATAATAAACAATCATCGAGTCCTATCTGAAATCCTAAATCAAAAGTCGACTCATTCTAAGCTCGTTTAGCTAGCAACTCATCATCACACTTTTGAGCTTCGCAAATCTGTTGTAAAAACATCGGTCTAGCTTTCAACTTAGCTAAGATCGAACTATCATCAAATACTGTCAGTCGCATATTCATTGCTCGCAGAGCAAATAAAGACTTTCTACTCAGAGCATCAGCATCTACATTCGCTTTTCCCAGATGATAATCAATGATCAACTCATAATCTTTTAACAATTCAATCCATCTACACTGTCTCAAATTCAAATCTTTTTGTGACATTAGATACTTCAAAACTCTTATGAACGGTAAATATATGACATTTTTCATCGAACAAATGGTATCGCCAAATTTTCAACGCAAACACAATAACTGCCAAATCTAGGTCATGTGTCAGATAATTCTTTTCGTGTCGCTTTAACTGTTTGGAAGCATAAGCTATTACTTTTCCTTCCTTCATTGAAACACAGCCTAAATCATTCAAAGATGCATCACTAAAAATTATAAATTCTTTACCCAATTTAGGCTAAACCAAAACTGGTGCCTCAATCAACAGTGCTTTCAACTGATTAAAACTTTGCTGACACTTCTCAGACAATTCAAATTTCACATATTTCCATAAAAATCGTGTCATCGGTGTAGTTATCATTGAGAACCCTTTGACAAATCTTCAGTAATAACTAGCTAATCCCAAAAAAATCTAACTTTGAATATGTTTTTCGGTGGTTTCCAGTCAACAACTGCTGAAATTTTTCTCGGATCAACTCTGATGTCTTCAACTATACTATATGTCCCAGAAAACCAACTTTTCGGAGCCAAAACTCACATTTGCTAAATTTAGCAAATAGTTGTTTATCTTGCAGAGTTTGCAAGACAATCCTCAAGTGTTCAACATGTTCAAACTTGTCTCAAGAATATATCAAAATATCATCAATAAATACTACAACAAATCTGTTTAAATACAATCTGATGATTCTGTTCATCAAATCCATAAATACTACAGGTGTATTAGTTAAACCAAATGGAATCACAAGAAATTCATAGTGCCTGTACCTGTTTTTAAATGTAGTTTTTGGTACATCTAAATCTTTAATTCATAGCTAATAGTAACCAAAACGAAGATCAATCTTCAAGAATACCATTGCACCTTTCAACTGGTCAAACATATCATCAATTCGAGGCAATAGATATTTCTTATTCAATGTAACCTTGTTGAGCTGACGTAATCAATACACAATCTCATTGATCCTTCCTTTTTCTTAACAAACAGAATCGGTGCACCCTAATGTGAGAAACTGGGTCGAGCAAAACCTCTATCTTTCAATTGTTGCAGCTATGCTTTCAACTCTTTCAATTCAGTAGGAGCCATTCTATAAGGTGTTATTGATATCAGTGATGTCCCCAGTACAAGTTTCAATAGCAAAGTCAACCTCTCTAATCAGCAGTAATCTAGGTAACTCTTCTAGAAATACATCAGGATACTCACAAACTACAGGCACTGATTTAAGCTTCAATTTAGATGCTTTAAAATCTAGTACATATGCAAGGTAAGAATATCCACCTTTTCTCACATATTTCTGCAATGACATAGCTGATATAACCATAGGCAACCCACTCGAACTATCTAATTCAATACAAAGTGTCCCACCATTCTGACATTTCAATACAATAAGCTTACGTCTATAGATTACAATAGCGTCATGTAGAGTTAGCCAATCCATACCCAAAATAATGTCAAATTCATCAAATGGTAACAACATCAAATCAGTCAAAAAACTGTAACCCCGAGTCATCAAGGGCAATTCTTGCAGACTTTATCAACTAGCACATACTAACCTAGGGTGTTCGATACTTTAACCACGAATTTAGTGGACTCAACAGGTAAATTCTTACTAGTTACAAAATTTATGCATACATAAGAATGGGTTCATCCCGGATCAATCAAATCAGTAACATCAGTATAAAAAATAGAGAAAGTACTGGTAATAACATCTGGCACTGAAGCATCCTCTCGTGCATGAATAGCATAAGCCCTGGCTGGTGCTCGTGCCTCAAATCTCACAGTAGAGTCTTTTGTTACACCACGGCTACCACTCATATTTTCGGGATTACGAGAAGGTCTACCTTTCACAGCTGTATTGTTCAGTCTCATAGTTTGAGCCTTTTCTTTCTCGAATTTCTCTGGGCAATCTCTGAAATAGTGGTCAAAGGAACCACACCTAAAAAATGCTCTGTTCTTCAGTCGACAGTCACCATAATGTGGTCTTTTACAATACTTGCACTCGAGTCTGACATCTCTGACACTACCCACACTTGCTACAGATGTAGCCTGAGGTTTTGGACTAGAAAACTGCTTACCTCTATCTCTACTCTAATATCCCATAAAAGTCGTGGAACGGTTCTAATGGTTTTTTGATCTCTTTGATGCCAGCTGATAGGACTTTCCAGTCCATCTCTTTCTCGAGTCTCTAGCTTTAAAATCAGCATATATTTTCTCTTTACTCAACTCTTTGACTTTATGTGCTCGGTCAACCAATACAACAAATTCTTTCAGTTCAAGAATTCCAGCTAGAAGCTTTTTTTCTTCGTTCAACCCTTCTTTGAACCTCTTACACTTGAAAGTCTCAGTTGGAATACATTCTTGGGTATATTTACTTAGTCTGACAAATCCTCACTCGTATTTGACACAAACATACAGTCTTGTTTGAGCTCAAAAAGTTTTTTACGTTTTTTATCCAGAAATCTTTGACTAATATATTTCTTTCGGAGCTTGGCTTGGAATAATTCTCAAGTGATCTACTCCTTCTGTACCACCCCTAACCCATATCCGTCACCGGAATAAGGTTACGAGGCATTACCTGATAACACACCTCATTCACATACATTAATACATTCATACTCAAAATCCATTCAAAACATTCACAATGTCCCTTGTAAGGCTCTACGAGACCTTCAAACATACTTAAAAATGGTTCGAGACTAAACCAATAACATTTGTAAACTTTAGGAAACTTAGAAAATTTTCTTTAATTTAAGGGTCACACGCCTGTGTGAACAGGTCGTGTGAAAACAGGGCATACATACTGACTTGTGCCACACGGCCGGAGACATGCCCATGTGCCATGGCCGTGGGAAAACTAGAGGGGTTACTGACTTGGGTCACACGGCTGGCCACACGCCTATGTGCCAGCCCATGTGTCACACACGGCCAGTAGACACGCCCGTGTGTCTAGGCCATGTCAAAACTGTAGGGTATACTGCCTTAAATTGAAAGGGTACCCTAGGGGACACACAGCCGTGTAACATGACCATGTGTCGCACACGGCTGAGACACACGCCAGTGTCTCTACCCGTGTGGACAAAAATAAGTCATTTGAAAAGCCAATTTGCCACCCTTCACTCATGCACACATAGCAACCAAATTGGTACTATTTCAACACATATTTTAGCAACCAAAACATGCCAATTTATACACATATCATGCCATATATCCACAACCATTTCAACTACTCAATTCCATATTCAAAGACATACCAATTCATCACAACTTACATAACTTCTAAATGCATTTTTATCACCTTTCCATCAACTAAATCATGCCTCTCAAACATATCAATTCCTCATCTATAAATAATACCACAATATACTATTCCTCAAACATTAATAACTAACCAAATTAGCAACCATTTAATCATATCAACAACCATGGCAAACAATGCCAAACCATAAGGCATTATATATATTACATATATCATTTATCAAGCACATAATTTAGGCCAACTTAAATGACCAAATACATACCAACAATTACAACAAAAAGCAAGCCAAATCTCAAGGCTATACCATATCTCAAAACATATCATCAACACAATAGCCTATACATACCATATACCAAATTCACAAGTATCCAAAAATACAAATAAGTAGTCGATAGTGTGATGATGGTTCCCGATGATCCCCAAGCCCGAGCTAGCTTTGATACTTTATAAAACACAGACAAATAACACACAGTAAGCTTCATAGCTTAGTAAGCTCGTACTAAATAAACTCGACAGTTCATAATATTCAAATCATTAATTAATAAACACTTAATCAGTCTCATATCATCACTCAATTCTAACCCATGACTATTTATCATATATATACAAATCTTTCAAGCTTCATACACATAGTATCAACTACCACATAGGCATCGTACGTACCTGTACTCTATCGTATTTATTTATTACATTTTCACCTTTTTGTTTAATATGTTAATCCATCCGGAAAACTTTCAATACTCAAATAACTAGCACACTTAGTGCAAAAATGATTAGCCGAAGCTATAACGATATCACACACTTAGTGCCATCACATTAAACTGAAGCTATCTCAGTACCACACACTTAGTGCCACTTATAGCCGAAGCTATCCCAATTCGCACACTAAGTGCTAGATATAGCCGAAGCTATCTCGAAACGCACACTAAGTGTCAAACTTAGTCGATTTTTCATCATACACAATCGTAGTCGTATATATAAAATTTATGCATTATTAAAGCATTAAAAACATAATTGTAACAATGTTTATCACGTACGAACTTACCTTGGATGTAAAAATGACATAACCAGTCGATTAGTCGAGTACTTTGTTCTTGCCTTGATGTAAGTCCAAGTTCCTCTTTTCTTGATCTATATTATAACAAATTTAACTCTTTTAACCACATAATCTTTCAATTTAGTCCACAACACATATTTGGGCATTTTGCACTTTACCCCCTAAAGTTCCACATTTATTCAATTTAGTCTCTATTTCATAAAAACACAAATTACTCAAAATTCAATATAACCCATGCTTAGCCGAACTTTCTATAGGCTCCATAACAGCCCATATTTATCAATATTTCACACATTTAACCACACATTTTACACTTTTCACAAATTAGTCCCTTTTATGTAATTTCACTAAAAATCACTTTACAAAACATGATAATCTATCAACAAATACTCATTTTTCATCATCAAACATTCAAGAACACATGAATTCATCAATGGAAACTTTCAAAATCATCAACACTTTCAAAAATTGAGGCATGGGCTAGCTAGTACTCAAAGCAACGATCACAAAAACATAGAAATCATCAAAAACTGAACAAATTTCATACCTCAACCAAGATGAACAATGACCGAATACCTAAAGCTTCAAATGGTGTTTCTTCCTTTGTTTTTCAGTGCAAAAAGATGAACAAATGGCCATCATTTTTTTGTTTTAATATAATTAAGTTTAAATCACAAATTACTAAATTAACCTTTGTTTAAAACATTAATAAACATTAAATACATGCTCATTTATGTCAAATTCCACTATCAGTGGTCTAATATCAACATAAGGACCTTTCATTTAATAAGCCATGGCAATTAAGCACTTTTAACAAGTGGAATGCAACTCTTGCATTTTACGCGATTTAGTCTTTTTTTCAAATTAAACACTCAAACGATAAAATTATTTCATGAAACTTTCACACATACATATTCACATGCTATAAACACCAAATATAATATAAAAAAATTTACAACCTCGGATTGTGGTCTCGAAACTACTATTTTGATTTAGCTAAAACCGGGCTGTTACACCCTCGGCACTACAGAAATCAATGTATTCTACCACTGATAAGTCGAATCTTTTAATAACGATACCGTACATTTAACACACTTGGTCGATGAACAAGAAAATTCGTCAAAAACCATTATTATATTATTTAACCAGAATTTCACTCTTTTAGGATCATCTTCAGCACTAGCGCAGAATTCCTCAGCCTCGTACTTACGAATCTTATCAATAGGTGGCTTACTAACTCGTAATGGTTCCATACCTTGAGGAATAACAAGAACTGGTTGAGGAGCAGGAGGGGTTAGAGGTTGTTGAGCAGTCGGGTTTGTCCGTATGAACTCGGTAAACCAATCACTCATCATTTGGGGGAAGGCTTCCTTAGCCTCTCCTTCCTGACCCTCAAATACGGGCCTTGTACAGCTCGATGCTACTCTGTGAATAGAGGCTTGAGCATTGCTTTCTACTTCATCGGAGTAAGCTCAGTTGGATGTCATTACTAAGTGAAAACATGTTTTAAAATGGTCAGGTGATATCACACTATCACAGGTTATATAATGGAATGTATAGCTAGACTCATACATGCTACGTTTAGTTTAAGAATCGACTAAACTATAGCTCTGATACCAATAAATATAATACCATTAACCCGTATTCGTGGCCAGAATAGGGTTATGAAGCATTACTCAAGTTTTCAAAACAAACAAACATAAATTTCAAACATTTCGAATGATATCAATAATGATATTAAAACCAATCCAAATAAAAAACATTTATATTGTCCCTTATACGAGCCCTCGAGGTCCTAAAAAATGTTTGGAACAAGTCGGGACTAAATCAGAAACTCAAAAAAATTTTCAGGAAATAAGGAAAATTTTCAAAACTGTAGGGGTCACAGGGTTATGTGGCAGGCCGTGTGGACATTTGAAGTAGGGACACACGGTCGTGCCCCAACTCGTGTCTGTGCCCGTGTCACTCATTGACTTGGGTCACACGGCCAAGCCACACGCTCGTGTGCCAGGCCGTGTGCTAGGCCATGTAACAGCCTGACTTGCAACCTTTTGAAAGCTACAGGGGACACACGATCGTGCCGCCTGGCCATGTGTCACACACAGCTGAGACACACACCCGTGTCTCTGCCCGTGTGGACGAAAATAGGCCATTTTACAAGCCATTTTTCTCACCCATCTTAGCATGTACCTACACCCAAAATTACACATATATGCAAGCCATAATAAGGCACCAAAACCATTCAAAATCAAACTATGAACACAAGGTATAATAACATACAACCAATATGCCCATAGGCACCTCAAATGACAACGTGTAAATATGTATAACCATGTACTGTACTCAATTTGGTCAAAATGATCAACTAACTTCCAACTAGATTTACATCAATACATACCATAAATTTATTTACCAAAACACAAACCATTTGGTACCAAAATGTCAATCAATAACTAGTATCAAATAACCATATAAATCATACATAATAAGGTACCAATTCACCACAAATTCAACCTATTACAAGGCACATATACCATATGCATATTCAAACTATCATTTCATCTTTCATAATTTCAACATATCAAGCCAAACATCAACCTTATCAAGGCTAATATTTACATACCAAAACTAAACTCATTTCATCACCAAAAATGCCATAACACAAGCCAAACCAAATGGCCATTTCAACAACCAAAACACATGGGCCAACATTAGCCAAAATACCTATATATGCCATTATAACCAAAATTAAACAGCCAAAAGTGCCAAAAGAGCCGATGGATTGTGTGATATAGCTCCGACAAGCTTCCAACCCAAACGAGCTTCTGATACACTATAAAACATGAAAAGTAACACAAAGTAAGCATTTAAGCTTAGTAAGTTCGTATAACTTAAAACATAACTTATCATTTAATCATAAAATAGGTAAGATAAATATAGCATATCCTAACATAATTTGGCCAAATACCTAAACACATATACACCAAGCACGTTAGCCATTTAATACATATACAAACCAATAATCATGGATGAGCACAACAATTGATTAAGTTTCATACACATGTATCATCCAATTCAATATTCCATATACCATGTAACAACATTTCCATATAATTCATATGTATCCCTGTAATAGTTTGTAATGAACCCTTACCATTTCGTATCAGAATAATGCCTGTTGAACCATTAGAATACCGTTGGATACCCGGTATAGCTCACACATAGTGTGCTAACTCATATAACTATAATCTGTCAAATCCTATACATGTATGCTCACACGAGCTGTGAATCGGTATGCTAACATGAGTTGTAAATCAGTATACTCACACAAACTATGAAAATGGGTCTGCTCACACGAGCTGTGGAATATCCACAACACATGCCAGACCTCAGTCATCGGTAGGACGTGCAGGACCAGCACCTGAATCATGTAAACCCTAATGACATGTCATTTTTATCCTACAAATTCCTAAGGTTCCAATAGGGCTCAGTAGTTGTCATACATCAACCGAAATGTACGTATAGCAATTTATAGTACAAGTATAATTCAATTAAAAACATATATACACAATTTATTTACCCAAACTTACCTCGACAAGTATACGTAGATATGGAGGAAATTAATCTAAGACTTTATGTTTGCCCCGATCTAAAGCCGTACAAGGTCTATCTTGATCTATACGGATAAGTTTAACTCAATTTAATATTTATTTTAATTAATTAAACCCAAAATCATATTTTGGAAAAATTACTATTTTACCCCTATACTTTTAATTCCTTTGCAATTTAGTCTCTAGCTCATAAAAATGGAAATTCATGCAAGTTCACCACAACCCACTATAGTGGAATATCAATTAGGTCTCTAGAAATCCTTATATTTCATTTATTTCACAATTTTACCATGTAAAATTTTCTATTTTTCAATTTAATCCCTATTTAACATTTTCATCAAAAATCACTTAACAAAAGTTGTTTATTTAACAACAACTATCCATTTTCTTCCATAACTCATCAAAAGTCATGCATATTCAATAATGAAAAAACCCTAATAGTTTAACAATTTCACAAATCAGTCCTCGAACTAGCTAAATTAAGCTACAACAATCCTGAAAACATAGAAATAATTAAAAACGGGACAAAAATTCATTCCAATTTAGCAACAATGAAGATGGCTGAATCCTTAGCTTAGAAGTACAAGAAATTTCGATGGTGGCTTGATGAATGAAGAAGATGAATGCCTTTTTCTTATTTTAATTATCATTTAATTACCAAATTATAATTATAACCTTTAAAAACTTTAAATTTTATAAAAATGCCAAGCCATCACATTCTACTATCTTCATTAGTGGTCTAATTACCATATTTGGGCTGTTACTTTAAGGTTCTGTACCTATTTAATACCTTTAGCTACTAGAACTCAACTTTTGCACTTTACGCGATTTAGTCCTTTTTATCAAATTGAACATGTAAACGGTAAAAAAATTTAACAAAATTTTTATACGGTACTACTATCATACTGTAGGCAATAAAATGATAATAAAATAAAATTTTCAAATTTCAAATTTGTGGTCCTAAAACCACTATTTCAATTTCACTAAAAAAGAGTTGTTGCAAATTTCGGGTGAATTGAAAGAGTATTTTAAGAAGGGAATTAGTTGGATCTATTCTCTGATGATAGATCTTTCAAACCATGCAAAGAAAAATGAAATTATAGCTCTCCAATCTGATGTAAATGGTGTGAAAAGTAGGTTAAATGTGTGTTTAAAACTAAAACAACCCTCCAGAATTTAAAAGTTGGGGAATTTGCCTAATTGTAACACCTCTTACCCGTATTCGATGCCAGAATAGGGTACGAGGCATTACCGGACGTAAACACAATCAAACATACAAAATCGAACGTAAATTTCCATCCAATTTTGAAACTTTTCATATACATTCATATCGTCCCTAAAATAAGCCTACGAGGCCCAAAACATGCATTAGAAGTGGTTCGGGACTAATCCGAGAACTTTAAAAAATTTTACGACATTTAGAGAATTTTTGATAAAATAGTTGTCACGCGCCCGTGTGGCTTGGGACACACTCGTGTGGGCAAGCTGTGTGGTCATACATGCCCATGTCCCTAACCCGTGTAACTCTTTGTTTGTCACTCAAGAACAAATTAAAGTCACATGGCCAAGACACACGCCCGTGTCCTGAGGTCGTGTCCTTCAAACGGCTGAGACACACTCACGTGTCTCTGCTTGTGTGCTCAATTCTGAGCATTCTATTTTGCAACAATTAAGGTGCAGGGGACACACGGCTGAACCACAGGCCCATGGGGCGTGTGTCTACCCGTGTGGACAAAAACAAGGCTACTTACCAAGCCATTTTGCCACCCTCACTTGCACATATTTACTCAACATCTCATGCCACAAACTTAAGCATGAAGAGCAACCAAATAAGCACAACCAAATCAATAACATGTCATTCTCATACCATTTTGAAATATGCTTTAAACATCAACCTTTCCACATCAAATTATGCAAGTTTCCACATTCACAAATGACATTAATACAAATATACTCATAACCAACATTAGCCAACTTCCAAGGCTATATGCAAAATAAACCATGAACCATTCACAATTATGACCATCACATATCAGTACCAAATCAACATCTGTCATACACACAGCATTATTCATGCCATAAATCATTCATGTCAAATTCACCTTCATTAGGCTTCATTTGACTACTTTTAGTTAACTTATTGTACACACAAATTTATCATCTCATCAATAGACCATATTACCGAACATTCACATTCACCAAGCATACCATGATCATATCACCATATACATTGACACATATATGAATATACTTTGGCTTACAACCATGTTGCTAGTATAAGCCAACTTACATGGCCAAATAGCAAAACAAGCCTTTTGCAACGCCCCGTGTTTTGGGCCTAGAAGTATTAAGTCTTGAGCATGGGAACAGTTAAGAGGCTATACATAAATGATTAGTTGTGCAAGAAAGTGACACACAACTGTGTATCTGATTCAGTGGTTAAGTGTTCTAAGTGTTCTGGGAGTGTCTGAGAAGTCTTGGGTTCAAGCCCTGGCTTATGAAAATTTTTGTTTTAATTGGTTAAACCCTTGTCTCTAGTCAGTAGGCTTTTAAATAAAAATGGGTGAAACATGACAGAATAGGCCTACTAGTCTAGGGGAGAAGTGGTGTGTCACTGTTCATGGAGGTCTTGAGTTTGAGTCCTGCTTGGCGCAAGGGAGTGTTTTATTTTACTACTTGGCCATAGAAGAGTTGTGGTTGACCGAAATTCTGAGTGGGTGAGAAGTGTGGGGTGTGGCCGAATATTTGGGAGGATTTTAGGGGAGATTTTTGGTTGAGAAAAATTTAGAGAGAAGAGGTTGAGTGGAGTTCAAATTAGTTGGTGGAGAGATGTGAGGATATTTTCGATGAGTGGATCAAGGGAAGGAAGTAGTGGTGCCGAAATTGAACTCTTTCTCAAGAGAATTCGGCTACCATCTGTCATTTCAGCATTTTCCTGCTAGTCTTGACATTTTCGATTTTGAAGTATTTCTCTCTACTTCATCTGGTGCCCTGCCATATTTTGTTTTCTATTTCTGTTTTCTTCGCTTACTTCCTCTTGTTGAAATTCTGTACGTCTTCTTCTTTACTTCTCTAGCCCAATCTTCTTTACTTCTTTAGCCGAATCATACCCATTTGTACCCAAAATTCTGACTAGGGCATTGGATTCTTTCAATTGTCTGTCGGCTGATCTTATTCTCTTGTCTTCCCTGTACCGAAATTTTGTGAGGTTTGTATTTCAAATATACCTTTTGTTTCTTTTCAGTTTGTTTTTTTCTTCACTACTCTCGCAGTGTAGTGAACAAAGGTTCCACTTTGTTCTCCCTTGGCCGAATTTTTTGGTTCCTTGCTCGCATGTTTGGTGGCTTACCATGTTTAAGCATAATAAAATGTTGTTGCTTCAAATGCTTAACTGATGTTGGTTGGTGTCTAGGATCTATTCATGGTGTAGAAGTCGTTATTAGGCGTTAAGAGGGCGAAACCTTCCGCTTTAATTGTTTTTAAGGTAATATTACCATTTAGTGCTTGGGTAACTGGAGTGTGTTCTCAATTGTATACTTGGTTAATAAATAATTGATGTTATTCGATCAAGTGTAGGTTGCAAAGGCTCGGGGCAATTTCTCAGCAAATAGATTCGAGGTGTGTGTAAACACTGCCCAAATCATAAATCGGCAAAAGCCAGAAAATGTGATCATTGATGCTACACAGGCTTACGCTCGCTCGTGTTGCAATCCGAACGCATAAACATGGGCATTTGATCGTAGAAGCCACCATGAGCGATTTCATGGGCTTAGGCCGTTTTGGGCCATGTTGGGCCGAAATGGGCCGTGTGGGCTCTACAGGCCTGTAGGTCCCACACCAGTAAACCATACATAAGTATGTAGAATATTTGGGTCGGGCTGTGTAATCCACACGGCCGAGGCAATTTCTGGGCTATGTGGGCCACAAGAGTGTGTGGGCCCACATAGGCCCGCATTATGGGCCTTAGGTCCAATTTCACTGTTTGACTAATAAGGTTGCACGGGTCACCCAAAACGACTGTGGACCTACTATTAGGTCGGTAAGTATACCTAGACCCCAATTTGATGAAATGACTATTATGCCCCAATGAGGTAAAATGACTGATATGCCCCTATGATATGTATGACTGTATTCGAGCATGCCATTTTTATATTGCATACATGTATGATATTATGCCATGACGCATGACATATTGCATGGGAATGGGTTAATTATGATTGGAGGAAGTGTACTATACTGGAAGCTCTGCTGCAAATACTGTTTAGTGCCGCAACCGGTGCTATTTTGAGGTGTAGGGATCGGTGGGTTGATTTTATCCCCACATGAAGTGTAGGGCTGGACGGAGTGTAGTGTAGAGGCTGGTTGAGTAAGATTTCTGATTGCATAACTATATCGCTATCACATCGAGATGGGCTATGGCCCACACCAAATCAGCATCGAATGGGCTAAGGCCTAATCGAAATTGAATCATATCGATATGGGCTTAGACCCAGACTATATTTGCCTACTACATGATTAACTGTATGTTTATTAAGGGACTACACACTGAGTTTTCGTAAACTCACCCTTTTGCTTATCTGCGCAGGTAGTCCCCAATCTTAGAGGGTTTGGTGCTACGAGGGACTCGGAGGTGGCTACACAATTGCACGTGCTTTCATTTTTGCCTTTTAATTTACAAGTAATTTTATTTGGGTATTTGTTTATGTGATAAGGCCTCTTTAAGTTTTAACTTTTAATTTGGGATTTTATTTATTTTGATTTACATCTGTTAGTAGTAGGACGTGGGTTTTCAAAAAGATAAATATATTTCAAAACACTACGTTTGCTCAACACATTTTAAATGCTTCTGCAACAAACACTGTTTTACAAAAGTAATAACAATTTTAATATGATTGACATTCTGCTAAATGACTTGAGTTTTAACAATGAATGAGACATCCTAAATCTTCGTTAAGAACACAAGAAGGCTTAATATAGATTGGGTTTTTCAACGAAATTATATTTTGCAAAAAACACTTCAATATGACATCGCTAGATTCGGCCATAACGTCTAGGCCAGGTTTGGGGTGTTACACCTTTGACCCTTACAAGCCAATACATTGGCTAAAGTCATAATGACACATATAACAAAATGACCAAGTCTCTATACATGCCATAACTCAAAATACTCGAATTTATCAATACCTAAAATGATAGCTTGATAGTGTGATAGAATCTCCGGCGATCTCTAACTCGAGCAACTCTTATTAGGCATGTATCTAACTCAATACTCAAGTTAAATTATGTGTACTTATATTTCCAAGCATATATCTTAATATCTTTCAATTGCCTAGACTTTTATCTTCCCATACTTTCATAAACACGATAATAGGCAATTATGCCAATCCTTTCCTTTTTCTCATATCCGATAAATCACAATTCGTGTAAATAAAACATGTTATATCATCACTCAATTTGGCCCAAAAGCCAATCACATGATTTTCAACCGAATTTATCATGAAATTCATAGATCACAAGTATAGACCAATAATCACCAGATTTTCACAAAAGTCATTCTCGTGGTAATCATGAATTCACAATTTCATGAAGTCAATGCATATAGACTTCACGTACATACCAGTACTAATTCGTAATACTTATATACTTTTTCTTTTCTTTGACATACCCATTGAATTTCTCATTGAACCACTTGAAATACTAAAGGATACTTGGGAATCCCATACACTCGGTACCATAGCAATGCCATATCCCAAATATGATTTTACATGTAATCTCGTATCGATGTCAATAGCTTAGCTATGATCTTACATGAAATCTCTTATCGATGCCATATCCTAGATATGGTCTTACACGAAGTCTCATATTGATTCCATATCCCAGATATGGTCTTAAACATAAACTTAGTAACCCTAATGTTATGACATTTGTATCCTATCTATTCCTAAGGTTCAACCGGAACTTTCGCTGTATCGAACCTCTATCGGTCATTTTCATATTGTCTTACTCAATAACATTCACATTTTATTTTAATAATATAGCATTTACCACAATAATATCAATTAAGCAATTATACATATATAATTTAATGCTTATTAAACATACGAACTTACCTCGACATAAAAATGGCGAAAAGGACCTAACAGTCAAATACTCGTTTTCCCCTCGTTCTAGGTCCGAACCTCGTTTTTCTTGATCTATATTATCACATTCAACTTATTTAACCATTAAACTATTTAAATCATCCCAAAATCACATTATGACAAAAATCACATTTTTGCCCCTAAAGTTTCACATTTTTACATTTTAGTCCCTAGGCTCGTAAAATGATTTTCATCAAATTTCCTTATTACCCAAGCCTAGCCGAATCTTTATTGTACTCATACTAGCCCACATTTTTCATTATATCACACTTTTACTACTTATTTTATAACTTTTACAAATAGGCCCTTTTAGGTATTTTCATCGAAAATCACTTAGCAAAAGTCGTTTATCAAACATCAAACTTGTATAATCTACCATTAAACATCAAAATACACAAATATCCATCATGGGTAAAATTTTGGACTTTGATTATGTCTTAAATTAGTGGTAGAAATAGATAGATCACGTTGCAAGGATTTCAAAAACATAAAAATTATTAAAAATGGGGCTAGAACAGACTTACAATCGAGCTTGGAAGCTTGAAAACCCCTAGCCATGGTTTCTCCTTGTGAAATTCGGCCATGGGGTAGAAGATGGACAAAATTTGGCTTTTAATTTGCTTTTTAATTCATTTTTATTACCAAAATACCCTTAATGAAAAACTTTAAAAACATACCTAACCATGTCCATTTTTGTCTATCAACTTAACCAATGGTCTAATTACCATTTAAAGACCTCTAATTTAAAATTTCATAACAATTAGACAACTCTAGCTTATAGAACTCAAGTTTTACACTTTTTACAATTTAGTCCTTTTGACCAAATTGAGCGCCCAAACGTCAAAATTTTTGAACGAAAATTTTCACGGAATCATTCCATAAAATTTTAGACCATAAAAATATAATAAAAATAAATTTTTCTACGTCGGATTTATGGTATCGAAACCATTATTTCGATTAGACCCAAAATCGAGTTGTTACACTAATGGCCACTCCAACATTTCCCTTACTTTACCAATTGATCATTTCCCTCCAAAATTCTGAATTTTAAGGCTTATTTGCCAAATAAGTGCTCCAAAATTTCCCTTATTTTACAATTAAGCCCAATTTAATTAATATTAAATTTAGCTCAAATTAACCACCAATAAAAATTATTTTAAAATTCTTTTTCAACCCAAATTAATTATTCTCACTAATAATTATTTAATTACTTTAAAATTAATTTTCCAAAAATATTTTTATTTTTTAAAATTATTGTATAATCGATTTTAGATGAAATTAACCTCCTAAATTAAATTAAAAATTACTAAGAAAGCCATAAATTCCTAGTTTCACACTCAGAACCCTAAAAATATACTCGAAACTACTAGTCCTGGTTTAGGGATATTACAAAAATTAAATAGGCCACATGGTAGTGTGATAGCCCATGTCCCAGGATATGTGCACCTAAAATAACTTCCAAAACAAGGCAATTCATCACTCATTTCTTAGGTACCAAGCTAAACCAATTTCAACCATTTTTCACACCTTTAAAACACACTCAAACATGCTTAAAACATACCAAAAAATTTAACCTAATTGTCTAACCAATATGCCCTCATTGGCACCACATTTCATACACCAAACTAAATTCACATTCAAAGATCACAAGCCCTTACCTTATACACATGCCAAGCATACTAATTCATCCATTCCATTCACCTACAACTTTACCATATCTCAACCATTTTCACGAAGCATAAACCAAATAACTAAAGACACACACACACACACACACACACATATATATATATATATATGGAAATATACAAGCCAAAACCAAAAGATATTGATACGATCCGCCTCGGGAAGAGTCGAGTCGTATGCTGAGCTGCCCGATCGTCTACAAGAAAGTATCGTTCAATTGGCTTTTGGAATGAAGTTGATAGGAAAATTAGGACGGAAGCTATGTATAATGGTTTAATGATGGATATGGAAGAAAGGGTTCTTAAAAGCAAGCACGAACCAATATTAGAAAATATCGACCCAAATGCTTATAGGCTTTCAAGGTGGAGGATGAAAGTGATAAACCTCGACCCGCTACTTAGCAAAGTAGGAACCTCGGTATAAAGGTGAACGCCACACTCGGTTGAGTGATAAGTTCAAGGAAGAACAAGGTTGACGCCACTACTAGGTAGATAAGTCAACAAAGTCTCAAACAAAGTTTAGAGAAGAAAATTCTCACAAGATTAAATTCAATAAAAATTTTGGCAAAAAGTCCTTACAAATGAAAGAAAACAAATATTTATAGGCACATAGATGACCATTCAAATTCGGCATCTAGGTGTTCACACAATAATAAAAACGTTCACACTAATGTATTAAAATAGTTCATAAATTCGGCAGATTCATGCACTAGTTGAAGGACACTTCCTTCCCCCTAAGTGTGTGCATGAATGCTTAGTCATAAAGAAAGGCTTCAAGTGACTTGTATATGCACCAAAGGTTGCATTCATCTCCTCGGGACATTCATGCACTTGTATGGAACATGTATCGTCATAATTAAACACTTTAATGGCATGTAGGTTCATAAATGGCAGCATGAACCTAGTAAATTCATTCACCCCTTTGTGCATGCACTTAATTCAATCAATGTGTTGAATTATTGAGTTAATTCCTTCCTTTGGACATTCTTGAACCCGTCCATGCATGTGTAGTAGCCTATAGGTCAATTCAAAGTGTGAACATGTTCAAGGAGCTCTATGGTCAACATAAAATTAGTTGGCAGCTACTTCTTGGCCGAATAAGTGCCTTGGAAAGTTAGGAGACAGCCACCATACATGCACTTAAGCCATTCATGCATTCTATCATCCCATGCATTTGATCTGTTCATGGACTAGCCTTTAATGTCCATACATGCATTCGACACATGCATGAATTTGTAAAAACCTTGCATCTAGCCTTACATGCACCAGCATTTAATACTTCTTCATTCATGAGTGTGGAATGCCCAAAAGAGATGTTTCTTCATCCATACATTGTGCCGTCCTTGATCATTGTATCTAAAAAAAAAATCAAATTATGAGACATCATGTGAACACATTAATGTCATGCATTAAATCGGCTAAAATGTTAACATAATTAAAATATGTAATAACTATGACATATTAAAACAAATATTAATATAAGTCAAATTTGATGCTTAAATAATTATGTTCAGATTTTATTTAATGCATTAAAGTCTAAAACCGGGTTTGAGCTAAAATGAGCTAAGCTTTAGCCCTTAAGCTAAAGTTGAGCTGAGATTAAACTCCTAAGCTGAAGTTGAGCAAAGGTTTAGCTCGTGAGCTGAATATGAGCTAGGAGTGAGCTCGGTTTAGCTCAGGCAAGTTGGATTGAGCTCGAATAAGCTGGATTTGAGCTGGACGGAGCTCGTGGAGCTGGAAACGAGCTGGGATCAGCTTGCCAACATGTCAATGCTCGGCTTGACAGACTTGTTCGATAAAGTTCGCGGGGCGTGCTCGTATCAGATATATACACATCCAAAAGTATGCTTAAACCAAAGTTTAATCAACATCATAACAAAAGAACTTAAAAGCTCTTATTACATGTCATTTATAACCCAACATCAAAATGACCAAAAATTCTACTGATTTGAAGAATGGATAGTGTGTGTGCTCCAACTTGAACTTCCAACCGACTGAGTTTTTCGATGATCTACAAGGAAAGAAAGCAACTAACATAAGCATTCAATGCTTAGTAAGTTCGTATAAAACATAAATGTAAGCTTACCGAATAGGATCAATTTATACAATTCATACATAATTTCATTAACAAGCTCATGAGTTTATTCAATTCCTATACACATTATAAATCTCACAAGTTAGTGAGTTCACGTATATAAGAACTTAAAACCATATCATATCATATAATGTTCATAAATAAAAAATGTAACTCAACCATTCATCTCATGTTTATATTACATGACACATTCCATTCAGTGCCTAATACCATATAGCAATTTCATAAATATCCCTTTCATATGTCAATTTACATATAGCCATTTCATATAACTCATCCGTATATCATTTAATACCCAATGAACCACGGTTATATAACATTGGATACTTAAGAAAATACTTACACGAGTTGTATTTGTAAATGCTCACACGATTTATAACTATAAATGCTCACATGAGCTATGAAATGGGCCTGCTCACATGAGCTATGGGTTAGGATGTTTGGCTACATGATGCTACTCACACGAGCTGTGGAAAATCCGTAACAAATGCAGGACCTCATCCATCGATAGGACATCTAAGACCAGCACCTACGATTGTAATAACTTCTAATGACATGTCATTTGTATCCTAAGCACTCACAAGCTTCAAATAGGCCATACCTTATCCAAATCATGTAATTATTTACATATTAATTCATCACCATTACTTAACCATGTAAGTTTCCCATTTTCAAACATAACCTTCAATTTAACTGACATTATAATTTAATCCAAATCATCAATTAATATTTAACAATCATTTTAATAGTTTTATGTTCGAATTCAAATTATGTTAGAACCATTTAGTATTCAAGACTCAGCATATGGTTTCATTTGTTTCTGTGCATAGGTTTGACTTAGATTCTTGGTGTGTCATGATGTTGTCAGCATTCAAACCATCAATTCTTAGCTTAGTCATTAGTTGTAATGTTTTTCTATGTTTATTTATATGTGGCATGTACCTAATTCATTAGGAAGTGCTTTGAAGTCCATATGTCATTTTGATTTGTAAAGTTATTATTGATGCATGCCTTGATAAATGTTTGAGTGATTTTGAATTTTACTCATCTTTTGGTGTATAGATATAGATATGTTAAATAGGTGTACATTAGATTGATATTTGCTAAAATGGCTGTTGTGTTGGTAATTATTCAATTTTCTAGTTGGTTTAAGTAGTTAAAGTATGTATTTAGCTTGCTTAACTATCTAATTACTAGTATTGAAATGATATGCATGAAATGCCATGATTTTGAGATATTTATTATGTTTTTACATGTCAATTAGATATGTTTGGGCTTGGTGCAACTTTAGATTGATTTAGGAAATATTTTGGCATCGCATGCTTGTTGGAAAGTTTGCATGTTTTGACATTTTGGTAGTATAGTGTTGAGAGACATTGGTTATATCTCGAGACAGTAAGAACAAAAATAAGTGAATGGTACATTTCTAGGAAATGGTCTCGAGACTAAATGAACATGTTTCAAGACATGGTTGCATAGTCTTAAGACAAGGATCTCATTATCTCAAGACAAGTAAACATCAAATCTAAAATATATTTTGCCTTATTTTAGGTCTCAAGACAAGAACCTCTTGTCTCGAGACATCCAAACATTGAAGCTAAATTAGTAAAATAGGGGAGGGGAGTCTCAAAGGGGCCTAGTCTCAAGACTTGAACCACAATGTCCTGAGAAATAATATCATCGAAGCATAAATGTTATATGAAGGAGATCTATCTCGATACATAACCTTGTGGTCTCGAGACAAACTATTAAATTTGGTTCTTTGATGTTTAGATTTGAATCCTAACTCCACTTTTTGTGAGACCATTTAATATGGATTAATCATGTTTGTTCATTAAATTGAGTATGTATGAAATATAATATGAACGAATGTCAATATTATTTTTGAAATGAATTGAAATAGACTGAGATTCTTTTGGTAATGCAATGTGACATCAAGTATTCGAACTCGACAACCAAATCGAGTGTGGGGTGTCACATGGTTGATCATTTGACATCATCTATTGAATTTCACAATTGTGTGACTGCTAAGCTACGAGCCAAAATATGGGTTATACAACAAATCCGAGACAAAAAGATAACATTGAGGAATGATTTGCAAAGCAAATGATCTTTGTATAGTTGTTTACTCAGTCCATTAATCTTGTACTCCTAATTGGATGGACTGGCTTACCCTTGATTGGATGGACTAGCTTTAATCCTCATATTCTACAACATATGTTTAGCTTTGGTTTAGTCAAGAGAATAAGGATCTTTGGAGTTCAAATTGGCAAATTTCTTGTAAAAAAAAAAAAGGAATAGTATTTTGGGAAGCTGAAGTTGTGCTGAGTATTATTTGTTTTGTTGTGTGATTGTTGTTGTGGTCCTGTATGAGAAGTATATCTCCTTTGGAAGCCATTTATGTTTGCAGAAGATAGTTTTTATCTTGAAGATGGTTTTAATTTCGTGTGGTGATGTTTCTTCTTAATTGAACTTTTAATTTGATTGGTCTATATGAAACCTTAAAATGATGATACTACTACGAAACTAATATATAGAGCGATGTTATTCTACTATGGTGGTTGTTTACTTTGTTGCACTATGTTTTATCTATTACTTACTTAGATATAATATAGTATTTTGATTGTTGGTACGAATTCTAGACTCGACCTTGATAGTTACAATTACTATGTTATGTTTTAAGTTGAGTTTAGTGGAATAAGGTTTGTGATAATTTTGATTTGTTCAAAATTACTAGGTCTGATTGAGCTAAGTGGCACTCGATAGTGCCCACTACAAACTATCACTAAGGTAATGAAATTATTTGTCATATTTAAGTTGGCAATTTAATGAAGAAAATCTTTAGACCAATTAATGTGTTGTTATTTTTGAAGATACAATGGTACATCTATGGAAATCAATCGTTTGCTATTATAGACTGGGATTGGATTCAAATGAATCAATTCAACCCTTGGAATGTGGAGATTTGATCAAAATTGTATTGTTGATTTTTAGAGATCATATCTTTGGTTAATTATACTTTGAATGTTTATGTTGTAATTGCTATTTTCAAGGAGTTACTTTGTATTTACTTAGACTCTATGTTAGCAAGTCGAAATTGATATATTGAGTTCTAGTTTTTAGGTATAAAGGTGAGATATCTATACTTGGAGAGTGATAGAGTGTGAATCATTTGTTGCATTTGTAATTAAAGATAGTTGAATACTCACTGAGCTAGGTTCTGTTGACGTCGGGAAACTGAATTGCATAGACAAATCTTTAGTGTTCGTTGTTTTTATTTACACAGTTTTCAGCAATGCTAGGCCGTAGTGATCATTGCAGTCAAGTACTTCTATTAATTGTTATCACATTCAGTAAGCATCAATTGTGGGTAGCAACAATATCCTAAAATTTGAAATAAATAAATCTAAAAAATATAAAACTTAATAAATACAATATTAGACTTTTATATAATCAAAATTAAGCCTCAAGATCCAACCCAATATGATTTAAACATGACTCAAAGCTCAAAAGTCATAATTTTCGCAATAATCCTGTCCAAAAATTTTCACTTGCACAGTCTTCACTAGAACGACCATAACTTGAGCTCTTAAAATTGAAATAAGGTGTCAAATTTCATTTAAAAGTGCATTTTGAAGCTAAGAGATAACTTTATATCGGTCAGAAAATATCTCAATCCAGAAATACCTGGATCTCATCAAAAAATGCACCACAAGTCTACCTAATTTTACAAACTTGAAAATTGACAACTTTGATAAATTGAATTCAAAAAATTTCACTTCATCCATGCATGTATCACAATATAAATTTACTTTTATTTATTTAATTTTTTTATATATACTCATCATATTATATTGCCAATATTTAATAGTGTATAATTTGTTTCACAGTTGTAAAAGACTTTGCGAGATTTTACATCAAATATTCATAAAAAGTTTGTGAAACTAGCAAGAATTTGTATCAATAACTGATAAAGTGAGAAATTTCAAGTCATGTTGCAACAGGGAGCAAAGATGCAATGATGATGTTGAGAACATCTTTTTTTTTCTTCTTAATGAATCGTAGGAAGAGGAAGGTATAAGTTATTTATTGGAGGTTGTGTTTAGTAATGATCTTACTGCTCTCTATACTATCGATATAGCACTACTCACACTACAAAATATTAAGATGTAGAATACTGCAATTTTTATTTGAAGAAGAAGAACCAAGAAAAAAGAAGTTTAATCCAAACAAGAATCCATTCCAATGCGGAGTTAAATTGTATTTTGTCTTTTTTATTTAAAAAGTGATCAAATTAGTCCCTATAAATTAAATTAAATAGCAAACTAATCATTCTATTAAAAATTTTATTCATTTCTACTATTAAAAACTGGTTCATGCCCATTAATACAAGGTACAAGCGGCACGTCACGTGTTATTATTTGATTATTTCGTTAATGTTAATTTTTAACAATACAAATAAACTAAACTTTTAACAAAAATGACTAATATATTATTTCTTCTAACGTATAGAGATTAATTTATTCTTTTTAATAAATGAAATAAAATGCAATTCAATTTTTATTTCAAGCATCCATAATACTTTCACGATATTCCAAAAAAATAATTAAATAATAGCATTAACACAATTTTCTACTATGAATATGGTCGTTGGTATTGGAGCAGTGATCCAAAAGAAATAATTGAAGATTTAGAATTTGAAATTTCATGTCCTTTATGCAATGTTGATGTCTATACCTTTTAATTAATCAGTGAATTTGATTGGAATTTACTTTTTCACTTCAATAAAAACTTTTGTTTTGCTTCTTCTTTTTTTCATTTTCTTTAATTTTCACAAATTACAGCTTAATTGCACACTCTGTCCTTTGACATAAATTAACCCAATTTTTTACTTTTGAAACTAATTTGTGAAAAACAAACACAATATATAATCAACCCAATTCAACTAGATTAAACGAGAAATTAAGAAAACCAACAACAATGGCCAACATTATTAATAGCAAACCTATTAGACTCAAGAGACTAATGCAACAACTTAAAGCCCAACTCTAAATTGGGCTCTTATTTATAATCAAGTTATCATATAATGTTAAAATAAAACATAATGATTTATTTGATTCTCTAATTTTATAAATAAAGTTATACCAGTTTTTTATTTAATTTTTTATTTTTTTTAACTCTTAAACTTGTATTATTTGTCAAATCAGTCTAAAATGAATTGAAAATTAACATCTGTTAACTTAGTTGATATGATATACATGTTGATATCACTACGTCAAGAATTAATTTTTTAAAATTTTAAAATATTAAAAATTAAAATTATTTAAAAAAAGTATAAAATTTATTTTTAAATAATTTTTATTTTTAAAAAATTAATTAATTTTTAAACACATGTGGACTTATTACATGTGAATTACATATGGATGTTACGTTAGCAAACTTAATAGTCGTTAATTTTTTATTCATTTTAGGTGATTTAACAAACAATATAAGTTTAAAAATTAAAATAGACAAAATTTTAATTGAAGGATTAAAATAACTTTTTTACTAAATTAAAAGACTAAATAAATCATTATACCTGATTTTTAATTTTTTTTTCTTAATTTTATGGTGAGAATAATTTAGATTTAATATATAAGGTTGAACAAACTAAATAGCTACCAATGGTAGTAAATATAGCTTAGACCATATGCTTTATATTTGATTCTTCGCTATTTGCTTTTAGATCATATGCTTTTGCCAATCTACTAATTAGAGTAAACAAATTCATAATCTATGCTAGCTTTGCTGCATTCAATGTCTGCCATCTTTATAAAATATAAACCTATCAATTTATTTTAAAATTTAAATTTATTTATCATTCGCATTTAATCTAATTATTATTATATGACTCCAGATTAATTAAATTTATCGTTTAAATATCCAAATCTATAAAGATTATCTACTAATTAAGATAAACAATTTCTTAATATAATTCTTTACTACTCTATGCTAGCTTAGCTTTTGAGGGATAAATTCTAAAATTTTGTATGAGTTAGAGTTGAATTATAAATTTTTTAACAAATTAAAAAATAATTGTATCATATATTAATTTATAATTTCATCATTTAAAATATTTGTTTTTAAGGCATAAAGAGGCGATAATAGCAGGTAAAATATCTACATTTTTTTTTTTTTTTGTAAAGTAGGGATAGTATGAAATATCCAAATCCACTAAATATTTGCAATCGGTAAGCAGAAGAAAATAAAAGTAAAACATATAATGGATGTGAATTTGTTAATAGTAAAAGGAAAGTAGATTTGGATAATGGACCGTATATTTGAATTTTAAATATTTTAAAGTAAATAGTATCACAAATAATAATTATAATATCTAAATTTGAATATCATCTTATCAATGTAAGAATAAGAATGGTATCCCATAATTGGATGGCGGTCCTTATCAAATACAAATTACATAAAAGAGTTTGGGTTACAAATAGTTAAGATATCTCAACCTAAACCGATCATAGTAAAAGAGGAAAACAAAAACTGAGTGTATTAAGAATTTAATGAGATATATTGTCATTAATTTTGATTCCACTGATAAATGCTAAAAGAAACAGATTGTAATTAATGAAAATGGATAGTAACTTGCTCTCTCGCTATTAATAATCACACCCTTGTTCCTCCTTTCAACTACCAATTTGACCATAATCAATCAAACCCATGTCGTCGCAGAAAGCTGAAGCAACAATTTGGTGGCTCTCACTACTACTCACATTCACAGTAGTTTTGGTCCAGCCAAGGCTAGGTCAGGCCCAGGCTCAGCTGCTTCCACCAATACCACTGGGGATCATACCATACTTTCCAGGCCTACTCCCACCGGCGACTGCTCCAATTCCGCTCCAATGTTGGTCAAGTCTGTCAAACATTCATGGGTGTATAGGGGAAATTTATGTCTATTTTGCGTGGTCAATTTGGGAGCATTGACCACGATTGCTGCAAGGCGTTTACCAGTATCAATGGAAGTTGTTGGCCTAAAATGTTTGTTAAATATGACTAATATTTTCAGTCAAATTTGAGAAATAATATTTCAGTTAAACTCTGTTTACTTGTTTCAATCAAACACTGATTAGTTTAGATTATTTTATTATTATTTGACCTATGAATTTAGTCTATAAATACGCTCTTTTACAACCTTAGAAAATACACCCATTAGAGATTAGAACTCATAACACATTTAGAGAATTTTGTGTTTACGTTTTGTGGGTTCTTTGTTTTCGGGTTTTCGGGGTTTAGTTTTTATCTCCATCTTTTGTACTTTTTGTTCTTTTGCCATTATAGTAAAATTATCTTTACCCGTGGTTTTTTATCCTCTTTGGAGGGGTTTTTCCACGTTAAATTTGTGTGTTCAATTTCTCAATTTATTCCGCTATTTTTCTTGTTCGTTGCTTAATTGGGTCGATCCTAACAAGTGGTATCAAAGCTAACTCAATTTTCATAAATCAGCTCATTCAGAGATGGCATCAATAAGGTTTGAAATTGAGAAGTTCGATGGTGAGACAAATTTTAATCTGTGGCAAGTTCGGATGATGACAATTCTAGTTCAATCCGATTTGAAAAAGGTTGTTACCGGGAAAAAGCCTGAGAATCTAAATAAAACAGAATGGGAAGAGCTTGATGAAAAGGCTTTGTCTGCAATCCAGCTGTGCCTCACGAATACGGTATTGCAGGAGGTATTGATGGAGAAGACATCATCCACCTTATGGAAAAGGTTAGAAACTCTTTATGCGACTAAGTCTCTCGCTAACAGTTTAGTGTTGAAACAACGTCTATTTACATTTTGCATTAAAGAATGTGAGGTTCTTAGAGATCACATCAGTCAATTCATTACTCTTTTAAATTATTTAAAGAATGTTGAGGTTCATATTGACGATGAAGATCAAGCTATGCTATTATTGTGCTCTTTACCCCCTTCATACAAGTCTTTCAGGGAGACCCTGATTTATGGCAGAGACAAACTCTCGTTCGAAGATGTGAATGATCATTTGTTGAGTAGAGATAAACTCGATAATGAGTTTCATTTGGATAGCAAAGCAGATATGCAACCTTCAGTTTTGGTAGCATCAAAGAAACGAGGCAAAAGGTGTCGCTATTGTAAAAAGTTAGATCACGTCAAAGCAGATTGTTATAAATTATGAAATAAAAGAAATGCTAAGAGTAACGAGGAAGATGTAGCTGGTGCTAATTTGGCCGATGAAAACGGTGATGATTTCTTGTTAGTGTCAACGAGCAATAACTCCAAGCTCATGTCCGAGTGGATCCTAGATTCGGGATGTTCTTTCCACATGTGTCCCAATAGAGAATGGTTCTCTACATACAGTTTGGTTGAAGGTGGAGTTGTGCGCATGGGAAACGATTCATCTAGTAAGGTAATTGGTATTGGTACTGTTAAAATTAGGATACATGATGGGACGATTATGACACTCTCAGATGTCAGTATGTACCTGATTTACGAAAGAATCTCATCTCATTGAGTATTTTAGACTTGAAAGGATACAGAATCAACATCAAGTCGAGCAGCATTAAAGTATCTTGTGGAGCTCTCATTTTGTTAAAAGGTAAAAGAACCAACAATCTTTATATTCTGGAAGGTTCTACAGTGACCGGTGAAATTGGACGTCCATTGTCCGTTACAGAGTCAAAGTCAACTCGTTTGGAGCGGAGGCAACTTGGTCATAGGAGGGAAAAAGGTATGACCGTTTCGTTGAAGAGAGGTTCTCTTTTGGATGCAGGTTTTGAAAAGTTAGGGCACTGTATTCGTGAAAATCAGACCCGGGTTAGTTTTGATTTGGCAATGTACAAGTCGAAGGCTAGAAGTCTTCTAGTTTCTAAGCACAAATTCGACTCAGTTAATTCTCTACATAGTTCAAGATAGGCTCGTGGCGGGCTTTGGCAAAGATGGCGTTGTGGAAATATGAGTTAAGGTAGAGATTTGTTAAATATGACTCCTATTTTTAGTCAAATTTGAGAAATAATATTTCAGTTAAACTTTGTTTACTTGTTTCAATCAAACACTGATTAGTTTAGATTATTTTATTATTATTTGACCTATGAATTTAGCCTATAAATAGGCTCTTTTACAACCTTAAAAAAATACACCCATTAGAGATTAGAACTCATAACACATTTAGAGAATTTTCTGTTTACGTTTTGTGGGTTCTTTGTTTTCGGGTTTTTGGGGTTTAGTTTTTATCTTCATCTTTTGTACTCTTTGTTCTTTTGCCATTATAGTAAAATTATCTTTGCACGTGGCTTTTTATCCTCTTTGGAGGGGTTTTTCCACGTTAAATTTGTGTGCTCAATTTCTCAATTTATTGTGCTATTTTTCTTGTTCGTTACTTAATCGGGTCGATCCTACAATGTTTCCATGCTCAACTCAAGGATCATTGTGCAATCTCCAATGAAAGCCTATTGAGTATTGCATGGTTAATTATTTTTGTAAGATTAGGTAAGATGCTTAATCATTTTTAAGTTATAAACATTTCACATTTCTCTCTGCTTTTCCCTCCATATGCTTGTCTTTGACAGTAAGATATTCCTGTCAAAAGCTAGTTGGAATAAATGGATGAATTATACCATGCCAAATAAACAAAATTGCCGTTTCTTTGCAATTCGTAGGTATCAAGGTATTGTATTATAAAGACTACAAGAATAGATTATAGTGGAATTCGATTCTAAAACTTAATGGTATCAAGTTATAACATTTATTGAGGAAAAAAAAGGGGTTAAAGTAGATAATATGCATTGTTGAAGTATTCTTTTAGTCTTGTAATAAAGGTACAGGCATCATCTTAGAACAGATAGAATCAAGGAAAAGTATCTACCGACGCAAGGGTTTATCCACCTAGTATTAGGGCGGAGGAGTCAAAAAAAATTGTTTGGTACTAAGAAATAAAAGCTTCAATTACAATTTAATATGTTGGATAGCATAACATGTTTGTCTGTCTGCAATTGATCGTCAACCTGCGGAGGGGCAACATGAAATACTTTTGAGCCTATAGGAAAGCCTTTCATCAACCCATCTAAAATATTAGTAGTCGAATTTACCTCTCTTGTCACTTGTTTAAAGAGCACTCTTCATTCGCGTTTACAAAATTCCTGAATGCGCACAATCAGATCTCTATTAGAATGTCTTCTATGTTTTTCATGAACACCTTTAATAGCTTGCGCACTATCTGTCTCAATAATAATATTAGCCATTTAGCTTTTCAAGCCAATTGAAGACCATCATAGATGGCCCAAAGTTCAGCTTGTAGTACAATGCACCTTCCAATACTTCTTTCTAATCCCCACATCCAATTATATCTCGTGCCACTATCATTCAAGAAAAAAATTAAAAAGTTAATAACTTAATTAAATTTTTAATTAACGTTTTTTTGTCTTTTTAACAATTAAAATTAATTAGCATGAAAATGAACTTATCAAATAATAACACATGGCATACCATATTAACATATATGTAAAAGAATTTAACAAAAAAATACTGAAAATGTACGTCCAATCTAAATAAATGATCATCCAAGTGCATTTTAGACATGATTCAAAATATTATAAATTTATTAAAAATATAAAAATATTTAAAGATACATAAAACTTTTAAAATTTGTTAAATTTATTGAAAATTATAAAACAAAAACTCATAAAAGAAGTTATACTTTCTTTATACTTTTTCCTAAACTTTATATTTTTGTAAATTATAGAACTTTTTAAATATTTTTTTTTATAAATTTAACAGTTTTAAATATTTTTTTACAAGTTTTAAATATTTTTATACTTTTTTACATCTTTTTAATTTTGATGTCCCAAACTTTTAATATAATAACATTTAAGAAAAAAATTATTTATATTTCCTATTTCATTTGGTAAAATAATTATTCGAAATTTTGTTAAACATTTTTAAAGCATTTTAAATGCTTGTAAAAGTACTCAAAAATATGTTTTAAATGTGTTTTAATTTATCTAAATATTTTTAGTCAATCCAAAATATTTTTAAGTGCTTTAAACTCATTTTATTCAAGTTTGGGACGTAGTATTGATAACATGTCCTAGTTGTATTGATACAAGTCTATTTCTACCAATACAAGTCCACTTCTACTCAAGATCACTTCAACCTATACATCTTGTGAGTTGTATCATTACAAGTTTGTCTGCAATGCTTCCAACGACTAGAAATTATCCACAATGGCTATAAACGGTCACAAAATTTTTCCTTTTTATATATACGTATCAAGAACACTTCAAGTTACAATAGATGAACATTCAAGCATAGAAATCAAGAGAAAAGTCTCAAATTCTTCATTTTCTCATTTCCTCTCGTACATATCTCTTAGGTTCTTATTGTTAAATCTTTTTATCATCCTCACTTCAATTCTTTGAAAGAGAGAGCCTAACACATGTAAACACATACCTTTAAGAAGTCTTCATTGTTTACATCTTTTCTTTGTATTGCAAAAGCTAATTAAGGTTTTTGAGGTATAAAACCTTACATAATTTGTAAAAGGTTATAGTTGAACCTTATAAAAACTAGAGGGTTTTAGTTCAGTCATAAAAACTAATGGGAAGATTCTATCTTAGCATTGTGAAAAAGATAAATATTATAAAGTTTATACATTCTCCTTGAAATGTATTCAAGTACAGTGAATTGGGAAAAACTTAGTTGAGGTATACCAAGGTAGTAGAGGTAGGCAATTGAGGCTGAACCATTATAAATCAAAGTATCCCAGTTTTCTTTCATTTCCTCATCCTTTAGAAAAGCACGTAATGAATTTTAAAATATTAATTCACTCTCTCTTAATATTTTCGAGCCTAACAATTGGTGTCAAAGCATGGTCTTCATCAAAAGGTTTAACCATCAGAAGAAGCGATTCAAGGCCAAAAATATTGAGTTTAGATGGATATTATTTCTAGGTTAACAATTATGGACGAAGGTCATTCCATCATATGTCATCCCTTGCTTAATTGTAACGCCCCAAAAATTGGGCCTAGAAAGAGTTGGGCCTTGAGTCTGGGATTCAGATAGAAGAAAACCTGAATAATTAAGAAGTTTTAAATATTATCGTTTAAGAAAAAAATTTGAATTAAATTACTACTAGAAAATTTTTTACTGTATTTATTATTATGGATATTTTAAATTTTTACGAAATTTTAATTAGTATTATGAGATAAAATTATTATTATTAGAAAAATGTTACTACATGTATGTTTGAAAAATTTTTATGAAAATTTTTATTATTATTTACTGTATTATTGATATTTGAAATTTTTATTTTTAGATATATTTATAAAATTATTATTATAATTATTATTATTAGATAGGGAAAAAAATAAAATATATATATTTATAAAAGTATTGTTGTTTTGGTGTTTAAGACTCTAGAAAAATTTTAATTTTATGCTACCTTAGGGAATCTGGGCAGTAGGCCTTAATAATAATTTGGACTGCGTTTTAGCATAAAGGAGCACTTGGCCCAGTGGCTAAGCACGCTAGGAAGGCGTGGGAGGTGCCTGGGTTTAAGGCACGGCGTGCGTCAATGGTTGTTTTTTTTACAATCAAGGATTTGCCGCAATGAGGCCTTATAAATATCTTGGGAGGAAAGGTGACACAAAAGAGGCACGTGGTCAAGTGGCAAGGAGGCATTAAGAGTGTGCATGTGGTTAGGGGTTCGAGTTTGGTAAGTAGCGATACCTTGTTTTATTTTTAAACGACCGGGACTGCAGTAGATAAGTATTATAATTAATTGTGAGTAGATTACATCATGATAAGAGCTTCAGTGCAGTGGCAGCAGCGTGCTAGGCTTGCCGTGAGGTTATGAGTTCGATTTGCAGGGGAAGGCGAATTTCGTTTTATTTTTAAAGCGGGCCAGAACTGAAGCAGGTAAGGTTTATATTTAATTGTAACCATATATTAGTAAGGAAGGAAGCTTGGTGCAGTGGCCAGCAGCACGGACGTAGGCGCAAGGGTGGACTGAGGTTTGGAGTTTGAGCTGTCGTACGCGCAATGGGCTACCAATTTTGCTGTTCACGTGGGGGAGAGTTAAAGTTTGACCGAAACTCTTCTTAGTAGCATGATGAAGCGGTGGATAAGGCTACAGATCAATGGTTAGGAGTTTGAATGAAATTCAAACTTTGAAATTGGCCAAGAATCAAGGAGGAATTCAGGGGATTGGAATTTAAAAGGAAGATTTATACCGAAATGCACTCATTCGGCCATAGCAAATAAGTGCCATTTATTTTTGGCCTTTATGATTCATTTTTTTCTCTCTTCTCTTTTTCATTCTCTTACTCTCTTAATTCTTCAAGCCGAGGCCATTAAACCATTCCTCTCCTTTCTTTTATCGTTATCTTCTCATCTTCTTTGCTTCACAAATCATAAAAGAAAAAAACATCTCCCATTCAATCACCTTAACCGATCACTCACAAAAGTCGAAACCTTCATAAGTCATAGTGATTCGGGAATTAATATCTAGTTCTATTCTCTACTCGCATTTTAAGATTGGATTCACTGTGGATCTGAGATTGGGGAAGTGTTTGAAACGCTCTTGAAAAGTACATAATTGGTGGTAAGTACTCGGAATCTTATTTCCATTCTTTATTTCAGGATTTAAAGAAAAGCCGAAAACCCCTAATGCAAAGGGTGCCTGTCGACTAAACTAAAAGGGTTTAGTGGTGTTATTTGATTTGTTTTGCTCTAGTGTGGATTAAAGGCTTCTAATCGAGGGCTTGGATATTTGGAACGACCAGAATTAGATCTAGTCCATTTTTTCGGCAAAGGTAAGAACTTTAGTGCCTAAGGTGTTAAGGGCCAAATATGGTAAGGGTTTGATGTGTTAAGTTGTTATGGATTCATAGTTTAACGTGTTAGTAACTGATTGTAGGCAACTCATGTGTGGAACTCGTCAACGTTTCGTCGAAAAACAGGTGTGTAAATGACACCCACTCATAGACTAGATCGGCAAAAGCCGAAAAGTCGAAATGTCGGAAAGCCAGCATTTTGTGAACTTGCGAGCGTGCGAGCGCTCGTGAGATGGTTGTTTGTTAGTTTTGGTAATCTAAAGCGATATGATTGCATAGTGCGCAATTTCGTGCACTTCGGTATATTTGGGCTTAATGGGCTGAAAACGGGTTAATGGACCAACGGGCCCAATTCAGTAAAGACGCTCGGTAAGTGTTTCTATTGATTCGTTAACGGTTGTAGGATGTATGTAAACCCTAAAATAGTGAATTTTACTAAAACACCCCTAAGTATGAAAATTACCGTTTTACCCCTAGGTGCAAAAAGACCGTTATACCCCTAGGGTTAATTTTGACTGAAATGCATGATATTCTGATTCTGTTTGTTGTATGCCATGACATATATATCTGTTGCATGGGATCTGGGTTATGTATGGAGGAAGAGCCCGTTCTGGTAGCTGTGCCATATATTCTGATATAAGCAGCTTTGCTGCGGATTATAGTTAGTGCCGCAACCGGTGCTACCACTGTAAGTGTAGGGATGGCGTGGGTGATTTATTCCCCACAGGAAGTGTAGGGATGGACGGAGGCAAGTGCAGTGTTGGATGGGGTTATCATGCATTAATCATATGAGACTGTTTTGTTATGGGCCAACTGTAATGAAGTGGGCCCAACTATGTTAATATGGGCAAGGCCTAATATATCTCGACTTGTAATAGGGCTACGGCCCAGATTGATACTGATATGGGCTAGGCCCAATATACTCGACATCAGAACGCTATGGCCCAGATTAATATTGATATGGGCTAAGGCCCAGTTAACACTGATTTCTGAATAGGGCTTAGGCCCAGTAAAGCTTGAACTTATTTGGGCTCTGGTTGGGATACTTTACACACTGAGTTTTCCAAACTCACCCCCTTTCTCTTCTATCCTTGCAGGTGAGCCCTAGTTGGTGGACTTGGAGCTGGGCAGGATTCAGAGTGGCCACGAAGATTAAGTTTCTGTTTTCTTTAAAATAAGTTTCGCATTTATTATTTTGATTATTTTTATTCTGGTTTAAGTTGTAATAAGGCCGCTCTTTTTATTATTTTTAATATTTTGGGTTATTAGATTGGTTAGCTCTAGGGCGCGTTTTATAAAAGTTACTTATTTTCAAAATATCACGATTACCGAGTAAGGCTTCCGTAACGTAAATGTTTTCAAAGGAAATAAATATTTTAAATGGACTTAAACTTAATTTGTTGTTCGTGGACAAGTAATATGCTTTAAGTGTGGCAATGGATGTGTGCATGTCTAGGATTGGATCCATGAAGAGCTTGGTACTTAAGCAGTCCAATAGACTCGCCTCCTCTTTTCTGGCTTCCTACCTGGTGCACAGCTTCCATTCACTTTAATCTATAACGAAAATATTCTTTTCAAAGATTTTTAATTAAAACATGAGTTTTACAATAACGCTCCAATGAGTTTTACATCAAGAAGGGTTTTCAATGAAAACATGGTTTTCGAAAAACACTTCAATGTGACACGCTGAATTCGACCGTAACGTCTGGGCCGGGTTTGGGGTGTTACATTAATAGTATCAACCACTTCCAATGGAAAGTAAAGATAAAATGTTTTATCCAAGCATTCGATTATAGTGCTTAGAGGATCATTACAAGAGGTCCATTGTGTTGGAAAAAATTCGGTTCAAAAATGATTTTCTTTCACAGTGGAATTTTTTTTTGAAACGAGCCAGTTTGCGATATTTATAATACTAAATTTTTCCCAAAATCGCACTTGTGTTTTAGGCTAGAGAATTACTTATCGTTCCTAGCTTTCAATCGAATGGCATTTTTCATTATTCTTGTACCATGAACTGCTTCAAGTGTGGGCTCGAACAAATTCAAATCAAACACAACACTATAAATTATATACTTTACTTTCAATAGGAAAGTAAAAATCTCTTTAATAGAAATCGATAGAACTATTATTCCCAGAAAATAGAATTTATACTTAGAAATAAATTTTCACTTTTTTCAAGCAAAATAACAATATCTCAAAGTTGTGTATAACTTTTTATATTTTTAGCCTTACTATTGCCATCTATTTATAGGGAGAGGAAATGAAACCTTAGTTGAATTAGTAAAATGCATTTAATGCCTAATTAATAGAAAAAAATAAATCCTCTAGTTGAACTAGGAGAAAGGGGCGACTAATTGGGTGTGTCTCCCCTCATATGTATTATGATGGGGATTCAGGTCTCTCCTGTATTGAGTCCAATTGTATGTGCTTATGGGACTTTTAGGCCAACACTTTATAATTTAATCCACCCTAATACATGTTTTTCTATTTCTCAAAATAGACATTATTTATTAAATTAATTAATTTTTTCAATTAAATAATTTTCTCAACCCAATTCTAGTTCTATTCAAATCATGACAACTTTACCGTAAAAGAATCTATGAGAAAATAAATTTAATTTCTACATTCAACGGATTCACATTGACCAATTAATTTAATTCCATTTTCGAACTTCAATTAATTAATTAACAATTCATAAAACTTAAATCAATTCTCATGTCATTTCCATATTTGGTGAGAAACCACATTCATTTTCGAATGTAAATCATTTCTCTAACGTTATCATTTCTATCCATTTCTATTCATTTGATTCAACATGCAATTCACTTCTGGATTTAGTGAGCTAGCGTAGGGACTAATTTGACATATGTGATTAGGGTTCAAATGATTTATTGTAACACCCCTCACCCGATCCGATCATCAAGTCCGAGCTACGGGATGCTACAGTAATTTCTAGAGAACTACAGACAAATTCATAGTAAAATCATCACTATCACATCCCAAAAGTGGGGTTAATAGAAATTTGGTTAATGAACCGAAAGTGGTCACGATCAAATTTTTTATTTAGATAATCTTATGCTCATTTGATAATAAATACGTATCAATTATAGTGATTAAGTAGTGGTGGAGTTGTCCTTGATGATCTGAGTTCGAATATTTTCCCTCTCATTAATATCTTTTTTTGTGCAAGTTTGTTTCAAACCCTTAGCATCGATCATCCCATGTTTTAATTATTTTCTTATTAAAATGATAACAAAGAAGTGAGTGGTTAAGTGGTTAAGTGCTTAATTAATATCCTATAGGTCTTAGGTTCAAGTTTCCTCATCACCACTTTTTTAATTAATTTTTTTGGTGAATTTTCCATGTTCTAAATGCCCTTGCCATCCAACCCATAGTTTTCATGCTTGGGAAGATTCTTCCCTTATTTACATGGTCAACATTCCCTCGACAGCCCCATTTTTCACTCCTATGATCCTCTTTTTGCTCCTTTATCCCCTCTACATGCCTATTTTCTTCATCCTTACCTTGTGTGACATGAATTGAACCTGGAAAAGGTGAATGACACATTTGTTCCCCATGTTTTATTTCCTTATTCATTTTTCCCAGCCCCTTTTTTGCTCTTCCCTATTTTCTCCCTTTTTCTTTTATTTTAGCCATCAACTACCATTTATATTATTTTTCCTTCTATCCTCTACCACTCCTTTTCCTCGAACCACCATCGTCACAACCAGGCCTCCACTTTGTCACCATTCCTCTCTTCCACTTTCTCCACCGCTGCCTTTAGTGCCGCCCTTCTCCATCGTCATAACTTTCGCACGTAACCGCGTAACTTTACTCTTTTCTTATTTTCTTTTCTCCTTTCTCCTCATTTAGACAAGTGACCGAAACCCATATTCTTTTATTCTTTTCTATCGAACCACTGCCTCTATCACCGGACCACCGTCGTCGCCGCCATAGCTATAACACCCTGAAAGTTGCTATAGTAAGAAAGTGAGATATTATCCTTGATATAGTAAAATAAAGAAATAAAGTGACAAAAAATGGAAATTTTGAGTTATGTCAACAAAATTTATTTAGGAAGTATATTATAATGTACTAATTCAAGAAAAGACTAAATCGCAAAAGTGAGAAAAGTTTTGGGGCCCAAGAGTAAATACTGAAAATTTGAGGGATTGAAGTGTACATATGGAAAAGTTGAAGGACCAATAGTGTAAATATTTTAAGGGTGGAATGATCTAGAAACTAAGGAAAATGGATGAATTAGGATCAAATTGAATAAGTGGAAAAAGTATGAGGAGTTAAATAGCAATTTTACTAAACTGAGTGATGATTCAATGGAGGAATTTTGAAGGATCATAAGGGGCAAAATGGTCATTTAGCAAGGAAGACAGTTTTGAAGTGTAAAGATGATGTTAGTGATATTTTAGATTAATTAAATAAATATTAGTTTATTAATATTTTGATTTGACATTTAATTATATTTAATTATTATTTTATTTAGCATATAAGGAAAGAAAGATGAAGAATTCTCTTCATCTTTCCATGGTTCCAACGTGGGAAGAAGAAAAGAAAGAAAGAAATTTTCTTTTCTTTACAATTCGGTCTTTTACCAAAAATCCACCATTTTCACTTAGAAATCAAAAAATTTTCCATAGCCATCAAGAGAGAAAAATATTAAGGAGACTATGGGGAGCTAGAATATCAAGTTAGATTCAAGAAAATAGAAGCTGGAGGAGAAAGAAAGTCAAGTTAAAGTTTGGTTTCAAGAGAATAAGGTATGGATGTTAATGTTTTATGTTATTTTTAAGTTTAGTAGTGATAGAAAAGTATAAAAATGGTCTTAAAGTAAAAATTTCTCATGAGGAAATATTGTATTTTTGACATGTTGATGAAGAAGAGAGAAGTTGAGTAAGTGAATCAAGTGGTAGGAGAAGAGAAAAACAAGAGATTTTGATAGAAAAGAGGTAAGTACCCATGAACTGTCTTGTTATTTAAGAATTAAAATGTGATTTTTGTAAAGTAAGTGGTAATTAAGTAATATATATATATAGTGTGAAATAATTTCTTAAGTGAAGGAGGAATTTATAATAAAAGTATATTAGTTGGGTTATGTGTTAGCAAAAATATACAAAGTATTAGATAAGGGAAAATATTGGAAAATGTGAAATTTTATGGAAACAAGGCCTAAATTGAAAAACTTGAGAAATATATGTGGTGGAAATAATACAAGTGAAATACATAGAAATTTGATGTGGAAAATGAGATAGTGGAATTAATTATGTGAATTAATTATGTGAATAGAGAACTTTTATGAAAAAAGGGTGATTAAATTGGAAAGTTATAAAAGTTTACAAGGAAATATTGATAATAAAGTACAGAGTGAAAAATAAAAGAATATATGAATTTTGTAATCCAAACTACAATTATTTCCTAAGTTGTGAAATTAAGAGTTAAATCGTAAATTTGAAAAAAATTATATTAGAAATAAAAAAGTGAAGTGCATATAACTTAAAATGTGAAAATTTGATGTTGTAGTGAATTTTGGAATATTAATAAGTATTTAATTATGTTATATGTGTTATTAAAAGTAAAATATATTGCTACATGAAATTTTGTGCTAAGGACTAAGTTACAAAATATATAGAAGTGATATGTGAAATACATGATAAGGATTATTAGTGAATTATGGATGAATGTCTACAATTGAGATATTATTTATTTAAGTTCCTGAAATTTACACGGTTTTACAAAATTAAAAATAAACACTTTATTTCATTTGTTTTGAATTGATAAGTCAATAGTTTTAAAATGTTTTTCAAAATTCCGAAAGATTATTTCGACCATTTTTGTAGACAAATGGTTTGAAATGTGATTGAAAATAAAGTTGAACATTCAATTTTACTAGTTTTGAACGAACTACGCAAATGGTTTAAAAAGTATGTTTGAAATGTTTTTCTGGGTCATTCCAATGGCTAATGTAGCTTTCTAAATTCAGGCATAATGTACAGGTTGGGTTTGGGGTGTTACAATCACTTCACATCATCATTCATGCAATCAACAGTAATATCACATTGAATATCATGAACATTCTTTCTTGGGTCTAATATGAGCATAGAAATACTTTAAAGTTAACCCGAGATCAAACATCAAGGCTTTATATTTAATTCATTTACTAATACCATATTAAACATCAAATACATTTCATGTCATCTCTTTTCTTGTTTTATATTATCAATATTACCCAATGAAACTCAATAAATGAACTTGAGTATACTGGTATTAACCATATTTGTTGCTCATCCGAGTTGGACATATATTCATGTCAAGTTACTCGTCTGAGTTAAACTTTTAAAATGACATTAGGTTACTTGTCAGAGCTAAACCTGTGTCACATGTATCTTCGAGTCTACAACAAATGTTGGATCTCGGTAATCAATTCATATCTATGTGTATAATACCTTTACTAAGTTCATCGAGGTGATTCCAACATAGAAGTTCATATTTATTTCTTTACAATTTAGTCCAAATCTCACATTTTGTATCAAATCGTAAACAATCCAATTTTCAATTAAACATATATATATTCATAATTCTTAATACATAACAATTTAAACACAACACACCATATGAACTTACCTAGCAAAAATAACAACAAAAAAATGTCGAATACTAATCCATAATTTTACATTTTCCTCGATTATGCTCTAATTGATTCAATTCTCGATCTATATGATAATTCATTTCAATTTATCAATTCCAAATACCTTACTACATCCTATTATATGCATATGATAGTTCAATTTCACTTCTAAGCTTAAAATTTAACAAATTAACATCAATTTCTTAAAGCATTCATCAATGGCAAATTTTAGAAGCTTTAAAAGTTTTACAAATTGGTACACGTGCTAAATAAATCAAGCTTTCGAGACTTCTAAAATATAAAAATTACAAAAAAAATTTACTTGTATGCATACCAATTTTGAAGGACAGAAAGTTTAAACTCGAAGCCCTATTTTTTTCCTTGTTTTCATGGAGTGGATGAGTAGAGAAGAAGAATGTTTTATTTTTCATTTTAATCTTACTTTTATACTAATATTAACCATTAATTAATAAAAAAATTAACCTAATTATCATAAAATGAGGAATGATTGACCTAAATTATCAATTAACTACCTAAAGGACTAGATCGTAAAAAGTGTAAAGTTATGAAATTCATGAATAATTAACAAACGATGGTTAGTTGACTTTGATGTGGTTCATGAATCATTTAATTAAGGTTCTAAATTGCTTAAAATCCTAAAGTGTTTCGTTTTACCTTTCAGTCTCAACATTACCAAATTAGAAAAATTAGTTTGGTTTATCTCTAAATCTTGCTAGCTAACCCGGGACTAAAGAATTGGTGCTCAACAAGACTACCTATCGGTCTCACTTGCTTAAATCTTCCCTTGGAGGCATCAATACTAAGTTTTTATGTTCATTCAATTTAGTCCAATTTGTTGCAACTTAGTCCCTTAACCAAAAATTAGCTTGCCTACATCTCCATCAACCAACCCCCTTAAAATTTTAGTTACTCATGTTAAAAACTAAGCTAACAAACATAAAAATAAAAACCATGGCAACCATTAAAGAAAAGATAAAAAAAATGAAAGTTGAGATTTTTAATGAAGAAAACTTAAAAGAAAAGTAAAGATGAACATCTAACAGCAAAATAAGAAGTAAGAAACATTAAAAGTAAAGACTTTAACAACTAAAACTAAAGAAAATTGAAAATACATTAAGCAAAGATGAAAATGTCAATACAAGTGAAGGAAATAGACTAAAAGTGCAATTTAACCCTAGCTACAATGTTAACTAACTTAACTACCCCTAAACAACAACAAGAACGATAATAAAGTGTAAGAAAAAATAAACATTACACTAAGGATGAAGATAAAAAGAAGAAACCCTAGAAAAAGAAGAAGAGAACCCTAAGAGAAAACTAAAGAAAAAACTAAAATTAATGTGGCCTCCTCTCTCCTCAGTCAGTTTGGCTTATTTAGCTGCAATTTCTTACCGAATTTATTAACCAAAATACCCTTGAATGAGCCTTCATTAATTAGTGCTTCAACTGGACAAAGACTACCCCTGATGTAATTTTTTGTCCTCTCAAGATATGGGTGTCGAGATATCCATGGTAGGATATTGCGACACCGTCAACAATTTTCAAATGGGTTTCTCCAAAGCAAGTGGATATCACGATACCCAAGGTGGATGTTGCGATAACACTATAATTGGTCTTTATCTAGACCTTTGTGTGGGTATCACGACCTTCATGCTTCAATGTCACGATACATCTTTCTTCGGTGATGTTTTTGCATAATTTTAGGCTTCCATCAAGTACCTACAACACTAAATTGAACATTAGGGCCCCAAAATGCATAATTGGCCAATTTGGGTCTCAAAAACGAGTAAGACAAGACTTTTACACTTATTTAATTGAAAACCTAAAAACTACGAAAAAGACACAAAATTACCCGAAAACAAGCTCCTTAAGTATAATAGGGAAAACTAATTTGACATATCAAATTACGATAGATCAATTATCTCTCGGTTTTTTAAGAATGTATTTGAACTTATCAAGAGTTTGCCTCTTGTGGCATTCATCACTCCCCTTCTCATCCCTTTCCGGAGTGTGGCGGTCACCCTTATACCTTTGGTTCTTACCTTTGTATAGGTAACGTGTTGGGGTTCCTTACTGATACCTTTGGTTCTTTAACTTGTTTTATAGAAAATGGGTCGAGATCATATATACCTATAGTTCTATTCTAAACATAGCTACTAGGTCGGGCCCGTATTTTATATATCTATCCTATTATAATTGTTTTTTCCTATTATTTTTTTATCCTTTTAACCTGAATTAGACTATCGGGCCACTTTTGTGATTCTATAATTGTTCAACCGATTACGAGATCATGTCATTTTCTCTTATGCGTATCTCTTAGATGCATATTTTAAATCTTTTTTTATCATTCTCATTTCAATTCTTTGAAAGAGAGAGTTTAACACTTGTAAACACACACCTTTGAGAGGTCTTCATTGCTTACATATTTTCTTTATATTGCAAGAGCTACATAAGGTTTTCGAGGTATAAAGCCTAAAGTAATTTGTAAAGGGTTATAATTGAGCCTTGTAAAACTAGAAAGTTCTAGTTAAGCCATACAAACTAGGGGGAAGGTTCTATCTTAACCTTGTGAAAAAGATAGATATTGTAAAGGTTATACCTTCACCTTGAAAGGTATCAATTCATGTATAGTGAATTGGGAAATCCTTGGTTGAGGTGTACCAAGGTAGTGGAGGTAGGCAATTAGTGAACCACTATAAATCGAAGTGTTCATGCTTTTCTTTCATTTCCTCATCCTTTAGAAAAGATTGCAAAGAACTTTAAAATATCAATCTACCCCTCTCTTGGTATTTTCGAGCCTAACATCATTAAATATTTTTATAATCTTTATAATATTCTGAATCACTTCCAGAATGAACCTAGACAAATGATTGTCAAAATTCAAATAAACCTAGACAATCATTTGTCCAGACTCATTTTGGGCTTACATTTTTAGATATTGATGTGGCATGTAACACACCTTACTTGACCCGATGATTGGATCCGAGTATGGTGCGTCACAACTTAAACTTATACAATTTTATCAAAGGTATTTAAAATTTATTTAAAACTTAAGATATTGGCGTAGTCCTTAATACACCAATGACAGAACAACCAAATTACTTATGCCAAGAAAATAGTGTTTTAAACAAAACATTTAACAGAAGCCTTATAAAATTTGATAAAGTTATTCTCTTTACAAATGTTTCAATGTACATCATTGGTAGTTAAAAACAACGTTCAAATAGTTTGGCGTTCACGCCTAAAATATTATCTTATAAATCATCTCATTGGATCAAAACACTTATATATATAAGTGGAGTTAACAAAGAGTTTCGTAAAACAAAGCCTAATAAAAATTATGATTCATTACAAGAATTTATACAAAATGTTTCTACACGCCACATTGCCCATTTAATGCATAATATTGAAACTAACAGAAGGCTCACAATTAACATGCTCTGGCATAGTCCCTTCAAAGTTCTCTTCCTCTAATTAACACTCTTGAAAAGGAAAAGATAGCTGAGTTAGTTCATATGAACTTAATGAGTTCTATAGATAAAGAGAGAACACATACAAGTCATACGAATTCATACTCAAATTATTACCAAACCTTTTAGAAGGGTCTACACAGTATGATCATAATATGCCTAATGGCATTTGCAGATTACAATAGATCCAACACACCAACTTACATAACACATGGGCGATTCCTATTCGTCAACTTAACATGACACATTCAACCCATCCATATGCCAGCCTCATACCCAGAATTCAGAATCAGAAGCATATCAGACAGTCATACTTGTATACATACTTCCCCTTAACTCCTTAAATCATTTATGTTCATATAAGCATGTTTTCTTGTGATCTGTTAATCTGGTTTGCAATATTACTGCCCTACTGGATGCATCAAAAACATATCCCCCTTCTTCATCACCACATATCACATCACACATATCACAGATAGATAGTACTGGCTTGAGCAAGAAGGATGGTATTTACTTCATAACACAAATAGACTACACTTATACTGATACATTGGATTACCACCATCCACACAATTATCACTCACACGATACTGAGAGAGATTACTTACCTTTCACAATTTATACAACAAAGGAATTTACAACACATGGAAGTAAGAAGAAACTCACCAGAAACTCTACTACAGTGATCTACATAGCAGGTCCTTTGCCCTTGTCACTGGGACCTTCGTTAGTTTCTTGAGCTAAAAAAAGTTAAATATTCCTATTAGATCATTAAACTATTGAAACTTAACATGCACACAATGTTCGATACTGAATAACCTAGAACCAAAAAGTTTTCTCCTTAAGAACAGTTCTAAGGTTCATGCATGCAACACCAAAAACACAAAAATTTATTCGATAATAACTTAAAGGTTTACCGAAAATTACAAGTAAGGTGGTACAAATGTAGGTGCTAGCTAAACTTTGTGAACCCTCTTCGAAGGCTCTCTACTCTAAGGTTTTTAAAAAACTTACAGAGAAATCCAGGGAAGAAGAAGATGTAAAGATAATTCCTGATAGCCAACGTTATCCTTATACACTCATGCAACAAAAATAATGTTTAGTAAGAAAATTAGATAATTCCGCTAACACCCTTAATTCTTGTGATTAAACACACTTAACAAGTTTTAAGTATAACCATCTACAGTATTCTAGTTTAGTTCTAACTAGGTTTCAACCAAACCCCAACATGACTAACTAAGTCAACATAGAAATAAATCTATCAAATTGCAAACTTGAGTTCACCCAAAACATTTGAGGTGGCAAATACTTATCAGAAGAGTCCATCAAACCCTAGAGTTCACCAATACATAGTGTTTGTCAGATGGTGAATCCTACAGAGTATACTACTCCGCCAAAAACTTACTTAATTCTATCCTTGACTTAACTAACTTATACGCCAAACATTAATTGAATATTGGGACTCCATTAGGCGAACTGTTACATGGCATGCCATATCATCTTATAGGTCCATTTTTCATATCAGTGAATTTTAACAATTAAAGTGGCCAAAGAAGGAAACCTTAATAGAGGGGTTTAGTTGATTTTTTTTTCTATTAACAGTATAAGCTCAATTGAGCATGAATTGAGTCGAAGGGTTTAATGGATTTTTTTAATTTTTTTTCTTAAGGACCTTTTAAATCTATAATCCAATATTAAATATGCAATTAGCCCCCTATTTTTTCTTTTCTTGTCTTATACATTTATCAAAATAAAAAATTAATATACAAATTTACGATTATACTTTAATTAAAAATTGAAAATTATCATTTTAACTTATTTTGATTTCTATTTATTATTTTGCGTTAGGATTAAAAGTAAATTTATTGTAATTCTTTAATTTAATATTAAATTTTGACACTTTACTTTTATTTTGTTGCATTTTGTTATTAAATTTTGATTTTGATTTTGTCTCTCAACTTCAGTTTTGAATAATTTGAAACAAAATTATTAAAATTATTATGAATATCTTATTAAGTTAATGTCCATCAAGATCAAGATAAGTTTTGATATATTTTAAATTCTAATAGTCATTAGAAGTAAGTCTCTACTTCATTTATACTTCTTATACATATAAATAGATATTTTGGAGAAGTTTTGTAAATATTTTGATTAATCAATAAAGTACTCTCTCTCTTTTGCTTACCCATTTTCTTTGTTCCTTCTCTCTGTCTATTTATTTTATAACACATTATCAATACGATTCTCTTTTAATTTTTTTTCTCCATAAGTCACAAAAATATTTTCCCTTTCACCAAGCCTTACCCTTTTCAAGAAACAACCAATGCAATAGTCAGTCACTCAAATTTGCTACTCAAGCTATTGTCGATTGCCTTCTAGAGTTACTGTTATTTCAGTCTTCAATTGAGGCCTACACATTATGGTGCTCATGATAATAGCCAGGGTGATAACAATAATGTTAAAGAATTTCAGGTATATTTTACCATGATTTATTTATTGTATCATGTTTATTATAATTGGAGACTAATCATGACAACATAAATAGATAGATTTTGATTTGAAATCCATGCATGTTTTGCGATGGTGATTTTGAAATAAAGAATCAATGGAGGCATTTAGAAGTTTGTCCTATCAGATTTGTTGCATTCCCTAAAGTGAATGCAAACTTAAATAAAATAAAAGATATAATCGTGGACCACTAAAAGTAGGAACATAGTAATAAATAAGAGAACAATGAGAATTCTCAAAATAACTCTTCAAAGGGTAAAGATAACATATGTTATCAATGTGATATTAAAGATTATTGGCCACATATGTGGCGTATGCCCAAATATTTTGTTTTTATTAATATTATTTTAGGAAGGATATTGGCAATCATCCTACTTTAGAAAGCCAAAGATTACAAAGATATGGGTATCAAAATGTTGGCACTAGAAATCTGAGATTTAAGGTACCAAAAGTGGGATTGAGATTTGGCATGAGATATTTGCGAGATTCTTGATCCCTAATTGTATAGTGACTTTGCAAGTTGATCTCTGAACCTCAACTAAAAATAGGCCTAACCATTTCTCATTTGAATCATCCCACATTTGTTAGTCTCTACCTAAGGCATTGTTCTCTCTCCCTATTTGTAAATTTTCACTTGTATTTTGAAGTGAAATATATTTGGTAGTGTTCGAGGACGTAGGCAAAATTTGCTGAACCTCATTAAAATTCTGGTGTTCTTTATTGTTTATTTTGCATATTTTGTGAGTGTGATTGTAGTGATTTATTATGCTATTAAATTACGATAGAGGGATATTCTGGCTAGGAAAGACCTGGTACTTAAGCGATCTTTGTGATCCACCTCTCTTTCCTAGGAATTGGACTTAGTGTGATTTTTTAGTACAATAATTTTACTCTTTTACACACTTCCATACAACAATTGGTATCCGAGCAAGATTTGTATTTGGAAAATACGATGGTTTACGATACTATTTACGTATATGGTATTGTTCATCCACGGCACTATTCACATTGACATTCTGTTCACATATACAGTAGTTGAGATTAAGGAGAAAAATGGCAGTGGCATCGCCATCAATAAAGACTACTGTGACCAATGCAAAATTTGAAGTAGAGAAATTTGATGGTACCAATAATTTTAGTATGTGGCAATGTGAGATCCTGGATGTCTTATGTCAGCAAGAGCTGGATATAGCCCTTGAAGAAAAACCTGACAAGATGGATGACAAGGAGTGGGCCAAGATTAATAGACAGATATGTGGTACAATCCACCTATGTTTGGCCAAAGAGCAAAAGTACTCTGTCATGAGGGAGACATCAGTGAAGAAGTTGTGGGATACACTAGAAGAAAAGTTTCTAACAAAAAGTCTTGAAAATAGGCTTTATATGAAAAAGAAGCTTTACCGATTCACGTATGCACCCGGTATGTCGATGAATGACCATGTGAACTCATTCAATAAAATTTTAGCAGACTTGCTAAATTTGGATGAGAAATTTGAAGATGAAGACAAGGCATTATTGTTGTTGAATTCCCTTCCTGATGAATATGATCATCTTACCACCACATTGGTTCATGGGAAGGATACGATCACATTTGATGTAGTCTGTAATGCGTTGTATAGATCTGAGACTCGTAAGAAAGATAAAAAGGATCACAGAGATACAACTGCAGAAGTCTTAATAGTAAGAGGTCGTTCACACAGTAACAAACCTGGTAGAAGGGGAAAGTCCAAAGGGAGACCTGCCAAAGATGAATGTGCTTTTTGTCGTGAGAAATGGCATTGGAAAAAGAATTGTTCTAAGTTACAAAAGGGCAAGGCTATTTTTAATGCATGTGTAGCGGAGCATAATGAGAAGTCAGACTTTAGCTTGGTTGGCATGGCAATCACATGTCATACAGATGAGTGGATTTTGGATTCAGGATGTACTTACCATATGTGTCCTAATAAGGACTGGTTTTCTAGTCTTAAAGAACTAGAAGGGGGAGTTGTTTTTATGGGCAATGACAGCGCTTGTAAGACAATGGGAGTAGTTATAATCCAATTAAAGAATCACGACTACTCAATCCAAGTCTTGACAGTTGTTCGCTACATACCTAGCTTGAAGAAAAATCTCATCTCATTAGGGGTCCTAGAATCTAAAGGGCTCACAATCACTTTGAGAGATGGATTACTAAAGGTAGTAGCTGGGGTATTGACGGTGATAAAAGGTACAAGAAGGAATAACATGTACTATTTAAATGGAAGTACAGTTATTGGATCAACATCAATAGCTTCTACGAAAGATGCAGATTCAGAGGCTACCAGGTTATGGCATATGCGATTGGGACATGCTGGTAAAAAAACTTTGCAGAATTTGGCGAAGCAAGGCTTGTTGAAAGATGCAAATTCTTGTAAATTGGAATTCTATGAACATTGTGTTCTGGGCAAGCAGACGAGGGTAAAATTTGGCTCAACAATTCACAATACGAAAGGAATTCTGGACTATGTTCACAGTGATGTGTGGGGTCCTACCAAAGTGGCTTCTTTTGGAGTTATGCACTATTTTGTTACTTTTGTTGATGATTATTCAAGAAAAGTATGGGTGTATCTAACGAAAAGGAAAAGTGAAGTATTGGATGCATTTCTAAAATGGAAGAAGATGGTGAAGACTTAGACTGGTCGAAAGGTCAAACAACTTCGATCAGATAATGATATGAAGTACAAGAATGATCCATTTTTACAAGTATGTCAAGATGAGGGCATTGTATGACACTTCACTGTTCGGGATACACCACAGTAGAATGGGGTGACAGAACGTATGAATCAAACTATACTGGAGAAAGTTCGATGTATGTTGTCCAATGCTGGATTGGGTAAGGAATTTTGGGCTGAGGCAGTTACACATGCGTGCCATCTAATTAACTATTTGCCATCAGCTGCAATAAATGGAAAAACTCCTATGGAGATGTGGACTGGTAAACCTGCTACTGGTTATGATTCTTTACATGTTTTTAGTTCCACTGCATATTATCATGTAAAAGAATCTAAGTTAGACCCAAGAGCAAAGAAAGCATTATTCGTGGAGTAAAAGGATACCGTCTCTAGTGTCCTGATACAAGGAAGATTGTTCTCAGTAGAGATGTGACTTTTAATGAATCAACCATGATGAAGAACAAGGATTCACAAAAGGATGACAAAACCATTAGTACTTTACAGCAGGTGGAGCTTGAAAATGTTAATGATGATCCAGCTAATATTGGAGGGACAAATGATGAAGAAGTTCCAACCCAAAAACTTCTACCGCAGCAAGATTCAATTACATATAGGAGGTCAAGAAGAGAGATTCGTAAGCCTACTCGCTTTGATGATATGGTGGCCTATAAACTTCCAGTTACAGATGATAATGTTCTTTCTACTTATACAAAAGCAAGAAGTAACCCTAATGGTGTAAAGTGGAAGCAAGCTATGAATGAAGAAATGCAGTCTCTTCATAAAAATAAGACTTGGGAGTTGGTGACATTGCCCAAAGGAAAGAAGGTAATTGGATGCAAATGGGTATATGCAAAAAAGAAAGGATTTCCTGGTAAAAATGAAATTCGATACAAGGCTAGATTGGTAGCAAAGGGTTACGCTCAGAAAGAAGGAATAGACTACAATGAAGTGTTTTCTCCAGTTGTGAAGCATTCTTCTATTCAGATTTTGCTGGCCTTGGTTGCACAATATGATCTTGAACTAGTTCAGTTCGATGTAAAGACTGTGTTTTTACATGGTGATTTGGAAGAGGAAATCTATATGACTCAGCCAGATTGATTCAAGGTTACTGATAAAGAAAATTGGGTTTGCAAACTGACAAAATCGCTTTATGGATTAAATCAATCTCCGAGGTAGTGGTATAAGTGATTTGATCAGTTCATGAAAGGGAAAAGGTACACAAGAAGTAAATTTGATCATTGTGTGTATTTTCAGAAGCTACAAGAAGGAATTTTCATATACTTGCTCTTATATGTTGACGATATGTTGATAGCATCTAAGAGTAAAGTTGAAATTGAGAGATTGAAGACTCAACTCAACCTTGAGTTTGAGATGAAAGATCTAGGTGAAGCTAAGAAGATTATTGGCATGGAACTATGTAAAGATAGAGCTCATGGCAGAGTTAGCTTGTCTCAAAAGAAATATTTGAAGAAAGTACTACAGCGGTTTGGCATGAACGAGCAGACAAAACATGTAAGTGCCCCGTTGGCTTCTCATTTCAAGCTTTCTTCACAACTATCTCCTTCAACGAATACGGAACAAGAATACATGTTACAAGTTTCGTATTCTAATGCAGTAGGTAGCTTGATGTATGCAATGGTGTGTATAAGAACCGACATTTCATAGACAGTTAGTATAGTGAGCAGGTATATACATAATCCTGGAGAAGGACATTGGCAAGATGTGAAATGGATTCTACGGTATATTCAGAAGACCATGGATGTTGGATTACTGTTCAAGCAGGATACTACACTTGGTAAAGGTGTTATTGGGTACGTTGATTCTAACTATACTGGTGATTTGGATAAATGAAGATCAACCACCGGTTATGTATTTACACTTGCTGGAGGACCAATAAGTTAGAAGTCTACACTGCAGTCTACAGTTGCATTGTCAACCACAGAAGCCGAATACATGGCTATAACAGAGGCTGTAAAGGAAGCTATTTGGTTATAAGGTATGGTTAAAACCTTGGGATTGGTTCAGGAGCATATTAACATGTATTGTGATAGTCAAAGTGCTATTCATTTAGCAAAGAATCAAGTTTATCATGCACATACAAAGCATATCGACATACGATTCCATTTTGTGTGGGAAATTATTGATGAGGGGAAAATTCATCTTCAGAAGATTAAAACTGCAGATAATCCTGCAGATATGATGACCAAGGTAGTAACAACAACAATGTTTGAACATTGTTTGAACTTGATCAATATCCTGCAAGTTTAATAGTTGATGAAGGCACTATCAAGTATTGTTAACACAGGCAGAAAGAATTGAGTGAAGATAAGATTATCCTAATCAAATCTTCAAGGTGGAGATTATTGGCAATCATCCATACTTTGGAAAGCCAAAGATTACAAAGATATGGGTATCAAAATGTTTTCACTAGAAATATGAGATTTAAGGCACCTAAAGTGGGATTGAGATTTGGCATGAGATATTTGCAAGATTCTTGGTCCCTAATTGTATAGTGATTTTGCAAGTTAATCCCTGAACCTTAACTATAAATAGGCCTAACCATTTCTCATTTGAATCATCCCACATTTGTTATTCTCTACCTAAGGCATTGTTCTCTCTCCCTATTGGTAAATTTTCACTTGTATTTTGGAGTGAAATATATTTGGTAGTGTCCGAGGACGTAGGCAAAATTTGCTGAACCTCGTTAAAATTTTGGTGTTCTTTATTGTTTATTTTGCATATTTTGTGAGTGTGATTGTAGTGATTTATTGTGCTATTAAATTACGATAGAGGGATATTCTGGCTAGGAAAGACCTGGTACTTAAGCGATCTTTGTGATCCACCTCTCTTTCCTAGGAATTAAACTTAGTGTGATTTTTTAGTACAATAATTTTACTATTTTACACGCTTCCGCACAACAAAGGATATGAGAATGTAGTAATGAATTCTATCATTACAAATAGAAAATATTTATCTTCAAGACAAACAAATATTATACCAATATTTGATAGTACAAAATTAGTTGAAAGCTCCAGAAGAGTTAATATATTAATATCTTGTGATGGTTAGTCCATTGGTTTTGAAATATATTTATAATGGATCTCATATTGAGATTGTAAATGGGAAAAATATTATATTTCATATGAATAAAAGGAGGATTGAGTTATTGATTTATATTTATTACTCTTGTTATAAATTGAATTGATCGTGACTATCTATGTGATTTTCATTTGTCATCATCCCTGTTAAGGGGTTGAAAGCGAAACATTTGACTATGAAATATCTACTTATGAGTAATAGAATATGGTAAATCTATCTAAAACTCGTTATGATTGGATACACCTGAAGTTAAAAGTTTTTTAAAACTGTGAGTTTAACTCTACAGTATTCAGAATAAGTTCTCAATTAAAATTATGTGGGAAAATGTTAGTGATGAGAACCTTGCAAGAGAGAACTTATTCAAATTTTCATGATTCAAATGTGCTCCTATAGTAGCAATATTATGAAAAAAAAATTTACTTATGATTGAACAAAAATTTTTAACCACGAAACCTAACCATTCCCTGAAGAGAATGTAACAATATGTAATAAATTCAAAAGATATAATCTTTGATGTGGATGTAGTAAATTGGACTATAATAATTGTATGGGGAATGGTCATAATAAATTTTCTCATCACCAAAAGTAAAAAAGTGAAGAAAGCAAGAAAAGAACAAGAATTCCAAGATTTTTTTTTTAAGAAGAGAGACAATTTATTTATGAAGAGTCATTGGTTATGTACCTATTGTACACTTGGAAAATAAGATCCACTCTCAAAGTTTACTATGAATATATTTTGATTGGATTCAAAGTCTACTACTGAATTTTAATTTGCATACTTCTTATTGTCAAGACTCAACGTAGAACAATAAAAAAAAAAAAGAAAAAATATGTTTTTAAATATTAAATCAACTTGATATATGATTTAAATATTTTGAAATGATTTTCTTTTTAAGTTTTGATTACATGTGTTACATATTGTTTTAAGAATCTCGTTTGTTCATGAAAATGAATATTAACCGATTTATTTATATCGCTATAATAGGTTCTATAATTAAATAAAATATTTGATTAAAACATATCTAATATGCAAGTTTATGTTAACAAACCAATGAATTTTATGGTTATTCAGATTTGATTTAGTTCAAAGAATTGTTAAAGGTAGTAGCTCATATGTTTTATACTATTCCATTCGTTAATTATTTAGCGAAATGACATGAGCAATTATAAATGAAAAGTTCTATGAGCTTGAATGGTTGGATTTGGAATTAAATTTCATGCATGTTTATGATAATGGTTATAAAAAAAATTACTATTTTTTCATTATGTCATATTTTTATGTTTGAGATGTGACATTTATTGATATATTTAGTATAGGCTTGTTTCTATACATGACCTAGGCAGTTATTCTTAATAGTTAACTGATTGTGCAAAACTCTTGTTAAAAGGGTTTTAAAAGTAATTTGAATCAAACTCGAGACTTCTCGCATCCAAAGCGAGAATCATACCGCTAAACCAAATGCCCTGCATTTGAAGATTTTGTCATATTTCCTGAAGCAAATATTGCATATAATTATTTGAAAATTATATTTATTTACTTACTAGCATTATAGACTTCACATTGATTTAGACATTTCTAATAGTAAATGTCACAATAGCACTTATATGTGGATACAAAGTAAAAGGAATGATAGTAAAATTATCAATTTGTTACGATTTAGTACAATTGAAATGGATGTTAAAGTAAACCAGATTTACTGATACAAATGCATTCACTACTTGGTGTGATCAGTTAGACTGATCATATATGATGCGAAAATTAATTGAGAATTCATATGGACATTCACTAAAGAACTAGAAGATTCTTTAATTTAAAAAATTCTCATTTGTTGCTTGTTCTCAATGAAAATTGATTGTTAGAAACTCACTAGCTAAAATTGAGATTTAATGTCTTGCATTTCTGAAATGAATTTGTGCTCATTCATCCACCATGTGGATGGTTTTGATATTATATGATTTTGGTAGATGCATCTACAAAATAATCACGTATGTGTTATCAACTTGCAACCTGTTGTTTGCAAGATTGCTTGTTTAAATAATTAATTTTGGATCACGTAATTAAGACAATTCATCTTACTAATACTTATGAGTTTATATCTCAGTCTTTTATTGACTGAGCTTGAAAATTTTTTGTAAAAGTTTGTTATTTATGCACATAATGGTTTAGATAAATTATTGATTGAACGCCTTTGATTTATATCTAAACCATTACTTATGATAACTAAACTTCCTATTTCAACATGAGATTATGTTGATTTACGTGTTGTACGCATCAAGCCAATAAATTATAAATACTCCCCATTACAATTGGTTTTTGATCATGGGTTAAATATTTCTTATCTTTGAATTTTTATATGTGCGTATATGTTCCAATTGTTTCACCATAATGCACAAATATGAGTGAATCCTCAGAGAAAGTTGGGAATATATATTAATTACAAGTCTCTTTGTATTATTAGATGTTTTGAATGTATTGGAGATTCAATTATGACATAATTCGTGATTACTATTTTGATTCGATAGTTTTTCCCGACATTAGATAGAGAAAAATAATAACTTGTAATGAGTTAGGAGAAGAGTAATTTGAACCAGAAGTTCAACAAGGATAACTCTTTACAAGTTAACTGTCAGATGTATTTACAAACCTAATGAGAATAACCAAGTTTTATATACCATCTAATGTTTTAATTTGAATCAAAGTCCCATTAGGACAATCAGTTAGAATAAATAATAGATTGATCGATTCCAAAGATGAAAATTCTTCTAGATGGTCATATAGTGAAGGTGGGTACTCCAGAAGAGATCCAAGACATAACTAATAAGTAAACCTCCAGAAGAGATTCAGGTACCTGAAACTGAAGATAAAATAATGAAAATAAGAGATCTTGATAAGTTATGTCAGTTTGAGAAAATGTGGAACCGAATAATAAAAGTGGTCAACAATGATTTTGCATGCAATATTATTATTGAAATAATAAAATAAAAGGAGAATCTTGAATAAATCTATTAAGAAATATAGATATGGAATAAATTGATCAAAATAGAAAGACATAACTCAAGTACACTTAAATTCGTAGAGTTTTTGGACCAGTAGTCCAAATATCTAAAGGTATAAAGCCAAAAAAGTGCAAATGAAGTAATTTTGCAAAAGTGGAATAAAAATATGAAGCTTTTCGCTAAGTCTTGGCATTGAATATGAAAGGATATAATATTCTTTTGTAGTAGATGCAATAACCTTTAGATATATTATTTTGACAATTCATAAAAGTTTTAACTTGCATTTAGTGGTTGTTGTTACAACCTTTTATGAACCACTATATAGTAAAGTTTATATTAAAATCCTTGAAGAATTTAGGATGCTAGAAGCATATTGAAATTCTCGGGAAATTATTCATTTATATGAATTGAAACAATTTGAACATATGTGGTAAATAGTAGTTGAAGGAGGATTATAAAATGATCCAAAAATACTTATTTGTGTTTTTATAAAGGAATCATAATTAAAGTTTGCTATAATTATTGTTGAAACTACTGAAGAGATCAAAATATATTTCCTCAAAATTTTTCCTCACTCAAGATTTTCAAAAGAATAGTGGTATAAATGCTTAGCAAATACATTCAAATGGTCATTTGAAAAACTAGTATTCAAGATTGAATATATAGAATATGAGAAAGTATGTGATGTTTTCATGAGAGGAAGTAAATACACGATGTACCCTTTTACCCTTAACCGAGGTTTTGTTCTATTGGATTTTCCTGGTAAGATTTTTAATGAGGCAGCATATTATGCATATTATAGATATGTGTATTCTTTTTCCTTCACTAGGATTTTTTTTCCCGACAGGGCTTTTGTTTTAGTAATTTTTTAACGAGGCACATTATTTACCAATGGACATCCAAGGGGGAGTGTTATGAATATCTTATTAAGTGGATGTCCATCAAGATCAAGATAAATTTTGATGTACTTTAAATTTTAATAGTCATTAGAAGTAGATTTCTACTTCATTTATACTTCTTATACTTATAAATAGAGACTTTGGAGAAGCTTTGTAAATATTCCGATTGATCAATAAAATACGCTCTCTCTTTTGCTCTTCCATTTTCTTTATTCTTTACTTTCTATCTATTTATTTTATAACAAAAATATATATTTTAAAATATTATTTTAATAATTACAATAACAAATTAATCACTTAAAGATTAATAGAGATTTTATTTTATACACTAAACTGAAATTTTAAAAACATCAGTACTTTCTTTCATAAAATAAACATTCTATAATTTCTCAAGTTGTAAAATTATTTATAAATAAATTTATCATTAATTTTTAAAATAAAATATTCGGAAGAATTTTTTGTTAAATTTTGTTTTGAAGCCATCCAAAAAAAAATTCTGAGTGTAAAATATAATTAAAGGAAAACAAAGTTGAGGGGCAAAATTTAAATAAATTAAAACAAATTTTTTATGCAAAATTTAATAATATAAAAGTAAAGTGGTTGATTTACATTAATTAAAACAAAATATAGTAACTAATTTTGATTGAAATAACTATTTTGATTGTTAAATCGAGCTAACAAGCCAAAATTTTAAGACGTCAGCAAAATTAATATATATTTAAAAGAATTTTTTTTGATATAATATTTCTATATGCTCATAATTCTTCCTCAATTTTTAAATAAAAAAATAAATACGCTTCAGCACGCTCAAGTCACATCCTCCACATTAATAATAATTTGATACTAGTCAAGTTAAAACTCAGTCAACAAAAAAAAAATCAAAAGTTTTAAAAATATATAGAAGATTCAAATATATATAATTACGATAACTCTATAAATTTTTTAGGGTTTTTATTATTTTTCATATTTTCTTGAATTTTTTTAAGTTTTACTTTTTAAAATTTTTATAGTACTTTTATTTATAATTTATTTAGAGTATATATTATTAAAATTTATAAAATCAAAATAATCCACGTGAAAATATGAATCCATGTGCACTATTTTGTGTTTAAACATTTAGCACATCGGCAGGATTTAAGTGTGAAATTATCTAATGGCAATTTCCGTTCAATTAATGAAAAATAAAAGTTTTAACACTCGGCTGCGTTTTGGAACTTTGGACGCAAGCTCTAGTTATCAAAATTATTCAATTTTATATCATATAAGTTATTTAAATGGTCAGATATAACTGTACAAAGAAAAAAGCCAACTTCGTCGCTTTTCCACATCATACTACTCAAGCTAAAGAGGAAAAATGTGCTATGGAATTTTCTTGTATAAAAAAAAATTTAATTGAATTTTTCAAAATATTCTTTCTACCATTGTGCTCATTATGAAACACAATTTTTGACTTTTTCTTATTCTAAGAAATTTTGTAATTTACCTTTAAAAAAATTCATAATTTTTGTTTTATTATTAATTCTCTTGTTCATATTTTGGTTATTTATTTCATATTTGAGTCTTTAAGTTGATTCTAATTTTATTTTTTTTATTGATTAATATTTAGTATGAAAGTATTACAATTTCATTTATTTCAAACCTAATTGTTGTTGAGCATTACAATTTCATTTATCTTTGTTTAGTCATTTATTACAATTTCATTTACCTTTTCAACAAATTTCTTTTACAACATTCCACAAAATTTGTTAGAGATTGTGTGACTCAAATTTCATCACTTATTAAAGAAATAAATACAGTGTCAAAATAAGGGGATTTGTGAGGGTGAAATTCCTCTTCTGCATGTGGTTTCAATTAGAACAGGGTTTTTCAACCATTAAATAGATATAGTTGAAACTTCTCTTGTATCAACCGTTTTTCAACATTAGTGAATTTCTCCTCCTCTTCCTGTGATTTTTTCCTGAAAGAATTTTCACATAAATTCTGTGTGTTCTTATTTTTTTATTTTCTTATTGTTTTGCGATCGTTCTATTGCTACTATTCACGTTTATTATAACAAAATGTGTAAACAATTTTCCAATAGTTTTGAAGTTTTTTTTTAATTCTTGGATATTTACTTACTTTTAAAATATGTTTGCAAACATATAATATTTTTTAAATCTATAATGTTGAAAAAATAATTTCTTAAAAATAAAATTGAAATATCACTTTATCAATAATATTAAAACTAATTTTTAAAAAAATATTTTAAATTTTAGTATACATTTTTTTAACTTTTTAAAAATTAAAAATTTAATTTTACAATTTCTTAAACTATTTATATTAAACGCTAAAAAACATTTTTAAATACAATATAAAAATAATTATAAATTTTTTATGCATTTTAAATGTTTTAAAAAATTGCAATACTATTTTATTTTTAAAAAAATTATAAGTTTTTATGTTTAAAATATTGTTTATATTTTTTATCTAATAAAAGGTTTTAAACAACTAAATAAAAATACATTATCAAAATTTAAATATATTGCATAAGTTTAAACAATTTTTATGACAGTGACTATTAAATTTTTTTATTTAAATAATAATAAATTTTATGAAAAAATGAGCATCTCATGGAAAACATGAGATAAAAAAAAACCTAATCTTTTAATATTATATTAGTAGTTTATTTTTTGTGGTACATTATAAATTGGGATAATATGAGTTATATTAATGAAGTTTGAACTCTAATCATTGAAGTGCCAAATAAAAAGCTTAACCACTATTCTTTTATGTTATCGGCAATGTTATTTGAACCGCATCGGTTGGTCAAATCAATTAGATTAAGAACCAATCAAAGTACCAGTCCGAAAGGTACTTTTGAACTAATTAGATGCGAATCGATACAAACCAAATGAATCGGCTAAAAACCAGTTGAACCGGCAGTCGAATTGAGATTTTTTATTTTTATTTTTTAAATTTTTAATAAAATTTTAATCAGATCAATTAGACCGATGAACCGATAGTCTAACCGATTCGACCATCAATCTAATTTGAAAAACATTTGTTATCGATAACAAAAAACTTAGTTAACTTTGTACTTTTATAATCTTAATAACAACCTTGAACATTAAAAGAAATCAAGAGCGGTAGGCTATCCTCAATTTTACTAATATAATTATTTTACTTAAGTTTAGCCACATCCCGGGTATCTAAAATATAATATTTTTCATATTTATATATATATATATATATATATTACTGTGAAAATAAAATAAAATAGAATAAAGTAAAATAAAATAAAGAACACACAGATTTTACATGGAAACTCTTTCGGGAAAAAAACCACTGGCAGAGGAGAAGAAAATTCACTATGTCGAATTCGAATGATTACAAGAGGAATAGACTATGTTTATTTATAGGCTTGTAAAGCCATATTCTAGTAAGACTGAAACACCTTATTCTAATCAATATCAAATAGATGAAATTTAATAAGGTTTAAAAAACCTTATTCCAAAATAAAATTAAAGAAGTATAATTCTATATGGATTCTTCTTTTATTTTATTTTACCACTGTATTTTATTTAAATAAGGATTCGGGTCACTTAATTCTAACAATCTCCACCTTGACACGAATTCTCAATGAATAAGTTCTTCATCGCGAACTCTCAACGAACAAGTTCTCCACCTCTTCCATAAAACTCCTTAAGGGTTTAACTTCAACAATGAACACCAACCAAGTTTAAGCAATACTCAAACTTGGTTATAGGAAGTGACTTAGAAATCATATCTGCAGGATTTTCATGAGTACCAATTTTGCTCACAACAATATCACCACGAGTAATAATATCACGAACAAAATGATACCGAACATCAATGTGTTTTGTTCTCTCATGAAACATTTGATCTTTTGTAAGAAAGATGACACTTTGACTGTCACAAAATACTGTGTTGATTTGAAGGTCTTCATTGAGTTCACTAAAGAGTCCCTTCAACCAAATAGCTTCTTTACAAGCCTCAGTAATCGCCATGTACTCAGCTTCAGTGGTAGACAAAGCGACTGTAGTTTGCAAAGTGGCTTTCCAACTGATTGCACAACCCCCGATTGTAAAGACATAACCTGTGAGATATCTTCTTCTATTTAGGTCTCTAGCAAAATCAGCATCAACATACCTAATGACTCCATCTTCAGTTCTTCCAAACTGTAAGCAAACATCAGTAGTACCTCGTAAGTATCTTAAAATCCACTGAACTACTTTCTAGTATTCTTTACCGGGATTCGCCATATATCTGCTAACTGCACTGACTGAAATCTGGACGTGAACAAACCATAGCATACATGAGAGATCCCACTACACTAGAGTATGGAACATGTGACATGTACTCAATCTCATCATTTGATTGTGGAGACAAAGCCGATGAAAGTCTGAAATAGGATGCTAAAGGAGTACTAACAGGCTTAGCACTCTGCATATTGAATCTGCAAAGAACTTTCTCAATGTACCCCTTTTGGCTTAGGTAAAATTTACTTATTTTTCTATCTCTGAGAATCTCCATACCAAGTATCTTCTTTGTTGATCCTAAATCTTTCATCTCAAATTCTTCACTTAGTTGGGCTTTGACCTTTCTTATCTCTCCTTTATCTTTTGCTGCTATCAACATGTCATCAACATAAAGAAGTAGATACACAAAAGAACCATCACTGTTTTTCTTAAAGTAAACACAACTATCAAAACTACATCTTTTGAAATCATGAGAAGTCATAAAGGAATCAAACCTCTTGTACCACTGTCTTGGTTTTACATCTAACTGCTCAAGGTCCAAATCATGCATGGCCATAATACCAAGCAAAGCTCAAATCGAACTATGCTTCACAACTGGGGAGAACACATCTGTGAAGTCTACTACTGGAATTTGACTGTAACCCTTTGCAACAAGCCTTGCTTTATATCTGGGTTCTTCAACTCCTGGAGTCTCTTCTTTTTTTTTTTTAAATACTCATTTACAATGAACAACATTTTTACCTTTAGGAAGTTTCACAAGATCCCATGTTCTGTTTCTGTGAAGTGATTCTATCACCTCTTGCATAGCAAACATCCACTTTTCTGAGTCTTCACAGCTAATTGCCTCAGAAGAATTAGATGGCTCTCGGTTTGCATCTATATCTTCAACCACATTTAAAGCATAAGCAACTAGATCAGCCTCGGCATACTTCTTTAGAGGTTCAATTTCTCTTCTAGTTCTGTTTATGGCGATAGAGTATTGCGGTGAAGAAGCAACTCTATTATCAATTTTTGTACTGGATTGAGGAGTCGACACTGTATTAATCTAATGCTCTACCTGCTTTCGATTTTATTTATTGGAAGAGTATTTAAGAGATAAGTTAGGTAGCATAGTAGTTTCATCAAAAACAACATCTCTGCTAATCACAACTTTTCTATTTTCAGGACACCATAACTTATACCTTTTTACACCGGCTTTATAACCAAGAAAAAAACATTTAATGGATTTCGGTTCCAATTTTCCATTATCAATATGAGCATACGCAGGACACCCAAAGATCTTTAAATCAAAATAATTAGCAGGATTACCAGACCATACCTCTTGTGGAGTCTTTTTCTCAATGGCAACGGATGGAGATCGGTTGATCAAAAAATATGTAGTAGAGGCTGCTTCTGCCCAAAACGACTTCGGTAAGTTGGTATTTGACAACATACATCGAACCTTCTCCATGATCATTCTGTTCATTCATTCTGCAACGCTATTTTGCTGTGGAGTATAACGAACTGTCAAGTGTCTCACGATCCCTTCTGACTTGCACAATCTATTAAACTCATCAAAACAGAATTCTAAGTCATTGTCTGTGCGGATGTATTTTATTTGTTTTCTCGTCTGTTTTTCAATCATAATTTTCCAAGATTTAAATACAGAAAACACATCACTTTTCTGCTTCAGGAAGAACGCCCAAACTTTTCTGGAAAAATCATCAATAAAGGTTAGCATATAATTAGCTCCACCTCTCGAAGGCACTCTAGATGGCCCCCACAGATCAGAATGAATATAATCCAACATTCCCTTCGTGTTATGGATTCCTTTGGTGAATCGAACTCTCTTTTGCTTCCCAAAAACACAGTGCTCACAGAAATTTAGTTTGCAAATTCCTTGCCCATCAAGAAGTCCTCTTTTGCTCAATTTTACCATGCCATTCTCACTCATATGCCCTAGGCGCATATGCCAAAGTTTAGTAATATCATCATCTGACAAGAAAGAGGAAGCGACAGCTGTATCACCAGTAACAGTAGAACCTTGCAAAATATATAACTTGACAGTCTTTTTTTGCCCTTTCATCACAACAAGGGAACTTTTGGAAATCTTTAAAACCTCACTTTCAGCTGTGTATTTGTACCCTTTTGAATAAAGAGTACTCAATGAAATTAAATTTCTCTTCAATTCTGGAACATGTCGTACGTCACTAAGTGTTTTGACAACTCCATCAAACATCTTAACTTTAATTGTTCCAACACTTGTGATTTTACACGAAGCATTATTTCCCATCAAAACAACACATTCAGATACTGTTTTGTAAGTTGTAAACCAATCCCGATTGGGACTCATGTGGAATGTGCAGCCTGAATCAAGTATCCACTCTTCGCTTACTTTAGAATCATTGACAGAAACGACTAGAAGTTCACCATCACTATAGTCTTCTACAACATCAGCTTCACCAGAATTTTCTGGTTGTTTTCCCTTTTGATTCGCAGCCTCCCTTTTAATCTTGTTCTGTAGCTTATAGCACTCAGATTTAATGTGCCCTTTCTTCTTGCAGAAGTTACAAGTTTTACCTCTGTTTGAAAACTTCGATCTACCCTTAAATTTACCGCGAGGACTCCGTTCCTGTGTCCTTCTACGATCATTATCAGCATTCCAATCTTGTCTCCCAGGAGCAATGAGACTCTCTCCCTGAGAGTCGGGTTTAACCACAAGATGCTTCATCTTATCATACGAGGTCAAAGAATCATAAACCTCATCAACTGTGAGAGACTCGCGACTATATAAAATCGTGTCTCTAAAGGTTGAATAAGACGGGGGCAACAAACAAATTAGAATCAACCCTAGATCTTCCTTATCATACTGAACCTCCATGGCCTCCAAGTTTGAGAGAATTTCTTTAAACACTGTTAAGTGTTCGTGTATAGACGGACCTTCCTTCAAACGATGAGCATAAAGACGCTGATTCATATGCAACTTGCTTGTTAGAGTTTTCGACATACATATTTGTTCTAGCCTCTTCCATAATGCAGCGACGGTCTTCTCTTTCATTACATCCTGTAAAATTTTGTTGGACAAATGCAAATGTAATTGTGTTAACGCCTTTCGATCCTTACGCTTCTTCTCTTCATCTGTTAAAGTCGAAGGCATCTTATCTATCCCTAGCAGGGCGTCCTCTAGATCCATCTGCGCAAGAACTGCTTGTATCTTAATCTGCCACAACGCAAATCTGGTGTTGCAATCCAACAGCGGAATTTCATACTTCAAAGACGCCATTACCGTGATCGAGATGAACAACCCAAAAGCTCTGATACTAATTTGTGAAAATAAAATAAAATAGAATAAAGTAAAATAAAATAAAGAACACACAGATTTTACGTGAAAACCCTTTCGGGAAAAAAACCATGGGCAGAGGAGAAGAAAATTCACTATGTTGAATTCGAATGATTACAAGAGGAATAGACTATGTCTATTTATAGGCTTGTAAAGCCATATTCTAGTAAGACTGAAACACATTATTCTAATCAACATCAAATAGATGAAATTTAATAAGGTTTAAAAAACCTTATTCTAAAATAAAATAAAAGAAGTGTAATTCTATATGGATTCTTCTTTTATTTTATTTTACCACTGTATTTTATTTAAATAAGGATTCAGGTCACTTAATTCTAACAATTACAAGGTCTTAGGTCCTAGTTGATATGGTAGTCTAATTTTTTGACATATACCATATTTATTCTATCACCACATTGCAACAAAATTTATTTATATATCCATTTTTTAAATTAATAGAAAATAATATTTTAAAATTATAATCTATTTTTAAATTAATAGAAGATTACCTTAAAATTATAATGACAAGATTTTACACCCCATTTTGCGAGGGATATCAACCACTAATTATAACTAAATTTATTTTATAATAAATAATTATTATATTTTAATATTTATGAAAATAAATTTAAAAATATATTCAAATAAAATACCATAAGTTGAGAAATCAAAACCTAAAATGATTATATAATTTGTTAAACCTCTTTAAATATTTCTAACAGATCCCTAAAAATAAATAATACAAATAAACTCTCAAGCAATACAAATACAAGAAAAATATTTAAAATGTTGTAAATTAAATGGATGTCTATAACCCCCTTAAGCATATTAAAGAAAGAGATAAAACTATTTACTCCATTTATATTTACTTCATTTATAATCAGGAGATCATTAAATGGAGTAATTAAGAAAACTTAGTTCATTAAATACATTTATTAATTAAATGTAAAGGAGCTTATAAATAGCACATTGTAAGTGGAAATAAGACAATGAAAAATTATCTCGTATTTTCATCCACTTTTATTTATTGTTTTTTTAATTTTTCTATAACACGTTATCAACACGAGCTTTTACGAGTTCAAGTGAAGTTCACATCATTTTGACTTTATATAATTTGTCTATATAACTCCCGTTAAATTATATACGGTATACGTATTTTCATAATTCTTTTATTTTATTTTCTAGATGAAATATTTGCTTTGGGTAATATTCGCACATTTATTTTTACAACTAAAATCTAATAATGATAATATACTTTTTTTATTAAAAGAAATTTCAATTAATGTAATTTGTGTTAAGTTATTATTATGACTATTCCTCTCTATGTCAATATTTGACATACATATTATTATTTAGCAAATTTGATATATATAATTGAATTATTTTATGATTGACAATACTTATTATTTTACTAATATTTTTTTATTTTGATTCAAGTGATTATAATGTCAAATCTTACCAAACTTGAATTTGCGGCCTTAGACATCTCAAGCAAGAATTATTTGTCATGGGTGTTAGATACTGAAATTCACCTAGATGCTAAAGGTCTAGGAAATACTATATTAACAGATAAAGAAACATTTAATCAAGACAAGGAAAAAGCAATGATTTTTATCCGTCATCATCTACATGAAGGGTTAAAAGTGGAATATCTCACTGTGAAAGACCCTCTTGAGTTGTGGAAAAATTTGAAAGAACGATTTGACCATCAGAAAACTATGATACTTCCTAAAGCTCGCTATGATTGGATACACTTACGGTTGCAAGATTTTAAGACTGTAAGTGAATACAATTTAAAACTTTTCGAAATTAGTTCTCAACTAAAATTATGTGGAGAAAACATAATTGATGAGGACTTGTTAGAGAAAACATTTTCAACCTTTCATGCTACTAATGTGCTTCTGCAGCAGCAATGCCGTGAAAAATGTTTTAAAATGTATTCTGAATTGATTTCATGCCTTTTGGTGGCTGAACAAAATAATGAGCTGTTGATGAAAAATCATGGAATTCGTCCCACTAGTTCAGCACCATTCCCTGAAGTGAATGTAGCAGAACACAATAATTATGAAAATAGAAAATATAGAGGTCGCGGCCATGGTCGTGGACGTATTGGGGGACGTGGTCGAGGACGTATTAGTAATCGTTATCATGGTGGTCATAACAATGATACTTCTAACCATCAGAAAAAGAATAACAATGAAAGATAAGAAAGAAGTGATCAAAATAATCCTTTAAAGATTGTTGAGAATATATGCTACTGATGTGGTATGAAGGGGCATTGGTCACGTACCTGTCGTACGTCTGAGTATTTAGTGAAACTTTATCAAGCATCCATTGAAAGGAAGGGAAAGCATATGGAGACAAATTTTATATCCCAAAATGATGAAATGGAGGCAAAAGATGAAAATATTCACTATAATACTATAAATTTAATGACCTTAATAATATAACTCACCTAGATGTGGCAGATTTCTTTGAGAATCATTAGAAAAATTGATGTTATTTTGACATTTTTATGTTGTTTTAAGTATATTTTATTTTCTTGCATAAAGAATAAGTTATATATTTAATAAATATTTGCAATGTTTCTCATATTATATTTTGTTTATTTTTATGAAGAATATGAATATTCAATAAAATTTCGATGGACCCAAAATCAATGGAGACATGTGTCTTGCAGATAGTGTTACAACACATACGATACTCAAAGATAAAAAATATTTTTCTTATTTGACAATGAGTAGTGCCCATGTTAATACAATATCGGGTAGTTCAAAACTTATTGAAGGCTTTGGAAGAGCTATTATATTATTACCTAAAGGTACAAAATTTATCATTGATGATGCTTTATATTCCACTAAGCCTCAAAGAAATTTATTGAGTTTTAAAGATATTCGTCTTAATGGATATCATATTGAGACTATGAATGAGAAAAAATATTGACTATCTATATATTACAAATGTTGAATGTGGAAAGAAATATATTTTGAAAAGGCTACCTGCTTTTTCATCAAGTTTATATTATACACATATTAGTGCAATTGAGTCACATGTTACTACAAACTAGAAGTTTGTAGGACCATATACTTTTACTATTTGGCATGATCGATTAGGCCATCCTAAATCTATTATGATGCGAAGAATCATCGAGAATTCAATTAGACACCCATTAAAGAACCAAAAGATTCTTGAATTCAAGGATTTATCTTGTGTCGCTTGTTCTCAAGGAAAATTGATTATTAGGCCATCACCAGCTAAAGTTGGGATTGAATCTCCCGCATTTCTGGAACGTATTCAATGTGATATATGTGGGCCCATTCATCCACCATGTAGACCATTCAGATATTTTATGGTATTAATAGATGCATCTAGTAGGTGGTCACATGTGTGCTTATTATCGACTCACAACCTGGCGTTTGCGAGACTACTTACTTAAATAATTTGATTAAGAGCACAATTTCCAGATTATGCAATCAAAACTATTCGTCTTGATAATGCTGGTGAGTTTACATCCCAAGCTTTTAATGATTATTGTATGTTAATTGGAATAAAAGTTGAACATCCTGTAGTTCATGTTCATACACAAAACGGTTTAGCTAAATCGTTTATCAAACGCCTCCAACTAATAGCTCGGCCATTACTTATGAGAACAAAACTCCCTGTTACAGCTTGGGGATATGCTATTTTGCATGCAGCAGCACTTGTACGCTTAAGGCCAACAAGTTATAATAAGTACTCCCCATTACAATTGGCTTTTGGTCAGGAGCCAAATATTTCCCATCTCAGAATTTTTAGATGTGCAGTATATGTTTCAATTGCTCCATTACAACGCACAAAGATGGGTCCCCAAAGGAGGTTGGGAATATATGTTGGTTATGAATCTCCTTTTAAAATTAAATATATTAAACCATTAACTGAAGATTTATTTACTGCACAATTTATTGATTGTCATTTTGATGAAACAACATTCCCAACATTAGGGGGAGAGAAAATACAACTGGTCAAAGAAATTACTTGGAATAGATCATCATTATCTCAATTAGATCCTCGCACAAGTCAATGTGAACAAGAAGTTCAAAGGATCATACATTTGTAAAACATTACCAATCAACTGCCAGATTCATTTACTGATCTAAAGAGAATTACAAAATCTCACATACCAGCTGAAAATGCTCCAATATGAATTGATATCCCAATAGGGCAAATTGTTAGTGTAAAAGAAATTAATCCACGCCTAAAGTGTGGAAGGCCAATCGGTTCCAAAGATAAAAATCCTCGTAAAAGGAAAGGAGCAATTATTCAATATGGTAATATTGTGGAGGCAAGTGCCCCAGAAGAGGCCAAAGATATAACTAATAAAAAAACCCCAGAAGAGTTTCGGGTACCTGAAAATGGTGGTAACGAAGAAATCTCAATAAGTTATGTTACTTCAGGAAAAAGATGGAATCGAAAAAATATAGTTGTTGACAACAATTTTTCTTATAATGTTGCTATTGAAATAGCAAAAGAAAATGAGGATCCAGAGCCTAAATCTATTGAGGAATGTAGAAATAGAAAAGATTGGCCAAAATGGAAAGACGCAATTCAAGCAGAATTAAATTTACTTTCTAAACGTGAGGTTTTTGGACCTATAGTCCAAAAACCTAAATATGTAAAGCTGGTAGGATATAAATGGATATTTGTGCGAAAAAGAAATGAGAAAAATGAAGTCGTAACATATAAATCACGACTTGTAGCATAAGGATTTTCGCAAAGGCCCGGTATTGATTATGAAGAGACATATTCTCCCGTGGTGGATAGAATCACGTTTAGATACCTTATTAGTCTGGCAGTACGTGAAAAACTTGACATGCGTCTAATGGATGTTGTTACAGCCTATTTGTATGGTACACTTGATAGTGAAATTTATATGAAAATCCCAGAAGGATTTAAAATCCCTGAAGGATATAGAGTTTCCGGGAAAATTGCTCAATCAGATTAAAGAAAAGTTTATATAGATTAAAACAATCTAGATGTATGTGGTACAATCGTCTTAGTGAATATTTGTTAAAAGAAGGTTATAAACATGATCCAATCTGCCCATGTGTTTTTATAAAAAAAGTCTGAATCAAACTTTGTGATAATTGCTATTTATGTTGATGATCTAAATATTATTGGAACTCCTGAAGAGCTTCAAAATGTAGTAAATTATTTAAGAAAGAATTTGAGATGAAAGATCTCGGAAAAACAAAATTTTGTCTTGGCCTGCAGATCGATCATTTAAAAGATGGAATTCATGTCCATCAGTCAACTTATATGAAAAAGATCTTAAATAAATTTTATATGGATAAAGCACATCCATTGAGTACCCCGATGGTTGTATGATCGTTAGATGTGAATAAAGATGAATGTCGTCATTGTGAGAATGATGAAGAGTTTCTTGGTACTGAAGTACCATATCTAAGTGCCATAGGAGCATTGATGTATCTTGCAAATAACACAAGACCTGATATAGCTTTTTCTGTAAACTTGTTAGCAAGATTTAGTTCTTCTCCAACACATAGACATTAGAATGGAATTAAACATGTATTGAGATATCTTAGAGGGACCATTGATATGAGGTTATTTTATTCAAATGATTCAAAATCCCTATTAGTTGGCTATGCTGATGCTGGATATTTATCAAATCCACATAAAGGTTGATCTCAAACGAGATATTTATTTACATGTGGAGGTACTGCCATATCATGGCGTTCGACAAAGCAAACATTAATTGCTGTCTCTTCAAATCATGCTGAAATAATTGCAATGCATGAGGTAAGCCGAGAGTGTGTTTGGCTAAGGTTATTAACATAACATATCCAGAAGATATGTAATTTGCCTTTACAGGAAAATATGCCAATTATCTTATATGAAGATAATGCAGCATGTATAGCTCAATTAAAGGGTGGTTATATCAAATGTGATAGAACGAAACATATTTCACCAAAATTATTCTTCACTCATGATCTTGAGAAGAAATGTGACATAGAAGTTCAACAAATTCATTTTAGTGATAATTTAGTAGATCTTTTTACCAAGGCATTGCCAGTTTCAACATTTGAAAGACTATGAAACAAGATTGGAATGCGTCGACTCAAAGATATAATGTGATGTCGTCATTAGGGGGGAGTCTAAAACACGTTGTACTCTTTTCCTTTAACTAAGGTTTTGTCCTACTGGGTTTTCCTGGTAAATGTTTTTAACAAGGCAACTTGTAATAGGAGGTTGTGTACTCTTTTTCCTTCTTTAGGTTTTTATCCCACAAGGTTTTTCCTAATAAAGGTTTTAATGAGACACATTTTTATTTAAAAAGATATTCAAGGGGGAGTATTGTAAATTAAATGGATGTCTATAACCCCCTCAAGCATATTAAAGAAAAGAGATAAAACTCTTTACTTCATTTATAATCAGGAGATCATTAAATGGAGTATTTAAGAAAACTTAGTTCATTAAATAAATTTATTAATTAAATGTAAAGGAGCTTATAAATAGCACATTGTAAGTGGAAATAAGACAATAAAAAATTATCTCGTATTTTCATCCACTTTTATTTATTGTTTTATTAATTTTTCTATAACATAAAATACAATCCAAAAAAAAATGTAAATAGATAGTCCAAATATATATAATAAATTAACTCATAAAAAAATTATATAAATTTAATTAGTACGCGTGATATGTGTATATATAATAAACATTAATCTATATTGAACTAAGTAACATGATTATTATATAAATTAGTATAATAATATTAAAATATAAAATTAAACATTATTTAATGTTGATAATGTTAATGAAAGATTTTCTATTTTTAATCAATATTATACACAAAATTTATTAATTTCAATTACTTATTTTAAATAAAATCAAATTAATGATGAGTAATTATATAAATATATATGATTTTTATACTAAAATTATTTTAAATTACCATGCTATTTAATGATTAAAACACATGTCTTTTTTTTTTTGAAATAATCTCATTATAAGTTCTAATCATATTTGTTTTTTTATACAATGTTTAGAACTACTCATAGCCCCTCCTCAACCCATAAATAGAAGGATAATACACTTCAACGCACTTCAACTTACGTCCTCCAGCATTGACAATAATACTCATGCCAATCGAATTAAGACTCAATTAAAACACAATTAATTTTTATCAAATTATCTAAAAATATTAAAAATTATGTTTGGTAAAAAAATTAAAACAACCAGTACATAATTATGTTTTAAAATACTATTAATTTTTTTACAAAATCTTTTTTACCATACTATTTTAAAAAATTCAAATATTATTTTTTTAAAAGAATGTGAAAGTGCAAATTCACATCATACTATAGACAAATATTTAAATTCCCCACTATACTTTATTTTTATTGATATTTGTTATTGTTGTTTTTCTTTTTTGAATCTATGAGTAAATTTGACACTCAATTTTTATGTTATTAATTTTACCACTAAAATTTAAATTGTATTAAATTTTTTCTAAAATCTTTATTTTTTTAATTAAATTATTTTGAAGATTTGAAAATAAATTTTAATAATAAAAATTCTTTCAAATATTTTATTCTAATAATTAATAATAAGTTAATTTAAAATATCTAAAATTAATAAATTAGAGGAGAATTTTTAAATTAATGAAACAAATACTTGAAAAATAAAAGATATATATAAAGTAATTTTTTTTATAAAATAACCGCTTTATTAATATTGAAATTATATTGTTTACTTATTGATGATAAATATTAAGAGAAAATAAAAAGAAATATTAAATTCTTTTCAAGTTATTTTAAATTAAAATTGAGTAGAAAATTCCAATCAAAAGTTAAATTTTAGAGACAAAATTCAATCAAATAAATGTGAAGTGACAAATTTTAATATAAAATTAAAGTATAATGGTAAATTTATTTTTATTTTATAAACACAATGATAAATATCAATTAAAGTGAAATATAGTGGCAATTTTCAATTTGGTCTAAAATATAATGATAATTTTACACATAAAAAAGTACTTGTAAAATTCAGTAGTAAACATTTTTTTAAAAATTACAATATATTTTATTAATATATAGAATCAATCCGTACATCAAAAAAAAAAAAAACTAGTGTATATGTTAAACAAGTTAGGGGGAAATTGCAAATATTAGGCATTAAACACTAAAAATAAATAATAAAATCAATTACCTTTAAGAAAAAGTACTAAGATTCTTTGTTTTCTTTTCTCTTTTTAAAAAAAGGAAACTTCAAACCCCATTTTGTCGTAGCCTTAGGTTGTGAGTGAAAAATCAAAACCCCCCAAAAAGGAAGGTTATTATGAAAATTGACCAACTCTGACAGGGACTTGCGCTGCATTGAAATATCGAATTTCTATTTGCTAACAACTAAAGAGAAGCTCACGTAAAGATACCTTCTAATTTATTGTAGATTGCGACTTTTATTTGACACTTTTTAAGATAAAGTCTAAGTCTTGTTACATAATAATTGTCCTTCATTCTGACCTGGATTTACAACTGCTTTCAATATTTGCTTTATGAAAAATCTTCTCCTAATATTGTTGAGTAGAATATGGTGTCAGATTCATGGAAAACGAGTAAGCTTATTAATTCAGCCATCTTTATTGCCCTAATTGTCATTTACCAAATTCCAATGCTAAGAGTTTCTGGTTATATGTCATCATCATATTAGACTGCTACACACACACATATATATTCTCCTCTTTCATTTTAGCTTTGTTGTATATGTTAGACTGCTATTGAAGTTTTTGGGTTTTATCTTTCTATGATCAATTCCGTTGAATTTCAATTTCACCAACTGACTTTTTTCTCCCTTTACATTGTACAATACGATCAGTTGGAACTGTATATTATTTATAAAAAAAAAAAAATTTGATGCACCTTCATCCATTATCAATAAATCACTATAAAATATTTCATAGAACAATAGGTGTGACAGTAACATTAAAATAATTCAAATGTTATAAACAGTAAGTGATATTTAACAATACATTAATACTACACAAGTTGCAAGAAGTCGTGGTTTGACATAACCTTCTATGATAATGTTTCTATGATAATATTATCATTGAGTATATCCATTTGTCTCTAATATCTAAATTAAACACAAGTCATGGAAGAATCACATTTGTATGATCTAATCTCTTGTTTCTTGATTATCAAGTAGGTTGAGATAAACAAATGAGTGTGATATCTCATATCAATTCTTTTCAGCACAACCATGCATTTCTAGTCTCATTCGATCAATATGTCTAAGATATTGCTCCCATTATGTAGGAGTAAAAAATCCTATCTTAATCATTCATGTCCCGTTACACTGATTGTGGATACCCAACATCAGCCTTTATAGTACAACCATTTATGGAAGACACTTGATTGTGTCAAAACATATGGTTCACAATATTATTATCGTATATTAAGACCACTAATTTATTGAATTTAAACATCTTTGTAAAACTATTTTATAGTAACAAAAAATCAATTTTAGGTCTTTAAAATCATATTTAAAACATTTTAAAATAGTTTATAAGTATCCGAAGGTGATCAGGACCGAGTATGGATCTCCAAGGATCAAAATGTAACAACCCATTTTTCAGTGAAATTAGAACAGTGGTTTCGGGACCACAAATCCGATCCGAAAACAAAGCTTATTTTTATTTTATTATATGGTCCATATTATGATAGATATGTCGTGTGAAAATTTTGATACGAAAATTTTATCGATTAAGTGTTTAATTACGAGAAAGACTAAATCGCATAAAATGTGAAAGTTGAATTCTAGTAGCTATAAGGATTAAATAGCTATAGAATTCAAATCTAGAGGTCCTTATATGGAATTATACCATTAAAGAAAAGTATGTAGATTTTTGGTGACTCATCCATGGAAAAATTAGAAAAGAGTAGGGACTAAATTGGAAATTGAAATAAATAATTAATTAAAAGATGATAAAAAGAAAATTTCATCTTATTTTGTCATCTTCAACCCCAAAATTATATGGAAACCCTAGAAGAGAGAGAAAAAACTTTCAAGGCTTAATTGGGTAAGTTTCATTGTCCCGTTTTTAGTAATTTTGATATTTTTGAAACTAGGATAGTCTAAACTATCTATTTGGGGGATTAATTTGAAAAGTTATCAAAGTATGAAAAATGGGTCATGGATGTATATGCTGAAAATTAGAAAATTATGGTAGAAAATGGAAGGTTGTTGATAGATAAACAACTTTTACAAAGTGATTTTTGATGAAAACATTATTTAGGGACTAAAATGTAAACTTGTGAAATTGAAGAAAAATTCTGAATTTTTATGAATACATGTGCTGTAAATTTTGTAGTGGGATCTTGGTTAGGCTTGGAATAGGGAGTAAATTGCACAAGTTTCATTTTTCGAGCCTAAGGACAAAATTGGAATTTATAGAAAAGTTAGGGGCAAAATGGTAATTTTACGTAGGACGTAAATTGAGTCCAAATAAATATGAAATATGTGAAATTGATGATTAAAGCAATTTACATAGATCTGGACAACACAAATTCGAGGTTAAACCGATGAAAAGAAAAGGTTTCAGATTAGTAGATTTTATAGCGAACAAGTGTCGAGGTAAGTTCGTGTAACTTAATCGGGCATGTAAATATGTTAAATTGAATGTTGTGTTATATGGAATATGACTTATATTGATGTACATTAATTTAATGCTATAATGAGAAATTTAATACATGTTTGATATGGTGAAAAATGGTTAAGTCCCGATTGAATATTGAATTCCAATGAATATATGTGCTTTCCCGAAATGAATAAGGTCCTGCATTTGTTGCAAACAAAATTTAGATCAGACAAGTAATTCTATTGACCTTGTTATAGAAAGGATTTAGCCCGAACGGGTAATCCTGATATAATACCTTTCGAGTATATGTTACGATTAGGGTTTAGCCTAAACTAGTAATCCTAATTAAGCTCTTTTGAGCTTTCGTTATACAAAGGATTTAATCTGGACTGGTAATCCTAATTGAGCTCCTTTGAGCTTTCGTTATATAAAGGATTTAGCCTGGACTGGTAATCCTACTATACAATATATGGCTCAAGAGTGTGATCCTTGATTAAGTGCCCTAATGGGTACCCTCGAATAAGAATTAACGAATTATTGAATCGTACACCCCGAGTGTACTACTTGAGTATCCATCGGAATTTCAATGATTCAATGGATATAAAACTCTTGACATGGCATAAGAATTATGAGATGAAGTGATAATGTCTTAAAAGAGTATTGCATGATGAGCTCATCTATCCTTACTTGATGTATATGTAAACCTTGTAACTAACATGTTTGATTGAATGTATTTGTTTAAGCAAATTAGCCAAATGGATGAAAAACATGATATTGTATGCTTAGATTTAATAAACGAGATTGGTAAGTTTAGTTTCCATTATACGAACTTACTAAGCATGTAATGCTTACTCCATTTATTTTTCTCCTGTTTTGTAGTGCTCGGAAGCTTGCGAAGGTTGGAAGATTATTGGAGCCTCGTCACACTATCATCTAGCTTATTTTGGGTATACTTAGTAAAATCATTTTGGTATAATGGCATGTATAGGACAACTTGACCATTAGTGGCTTGATAATGATGCTTGTAATCTAGCCATTGGAATGACTAGTAATGGTTGTTTTGATATACTTGTAATATCATGTTATGATGGTTAAATATATGTTAAGTATATGTGATTAAATGATGTTAATGCCTAAGTTAATCCAAGGTAAGTTTATAAACACATATGCATGTAATGGTATGCCAGGATGAATGATGAAATTGTTTAATTTGAATGCATGGATTGGTTGGTATTAGATGTGTGTTTCAAGTGCAGGTCTTGGGTGAAATTTTGGGTGAGAAATAAAGCTAGAAATGGCTTCATTTTGTCCACACGGGCAGACACATGGGCGTGTGTCTAGACCGTGTGTGACACACAGCCTGGTAACATGGGCATGTGGTTAGGCCGTGTGTCCCCTGCACCTTAATTTTGAGAAACAAAATGCTCAGAATTAAGCACATGGGCTGTAATGCCCCTCACCCGTATCCAAAGCCGGGACAGGGTTTAAGGTGTTACTGAACTTAATCTCAACCAATATTAAAAAATCGGGCCATCAAATTTTGATCAATCTAAAACTTTTCATCTCAAAGGCAATCTGTCTCTTGATTGGGCTTACGAGGCCCAAAACATACGTTCGAGGTGGTTCGGGACCAAACCGAGGGCTCAAGAAAAACTTAGAAAATTTCATGCTTTAAGGCCCCACACGCCCGTGTGGGTATATGGCACACGCCCGTGTGCTAGGGGCACGCTTGTGTCCCACTTTCGTGTGGCCCATTTAATTCCACAATTTTTCATAAAATAAGTGCAGACTTCACACGGCCTGGACACACGCCCGTGTCCTTTGCCCATGTCCTCTCACAAGGCCACGACACGCCCGTGGCGCAGCCCGTGTGCAACAACCTGGGTATTCTATTTCTGATGTCAGCATCACACGACCATGGTACACGCCTGTGTACTAGGTCGTGCCTCTCCACACGGCTAAGACACACGGCTGTGTCTCTGCCCGTGTGACCATTACCAAGCATTCTGATTAGAAATTTCTAAGTACAAGGGACACACGGCCTTCTCATACGCCCATGGGGCTGTCCGTGTGTCACACACAGCCTAGACACACGCCCGTGTGTCTACCCAAATGGATAATATGAGTCTATTTACCAAGCCCCATTGCCACCCTAGTATGCCCATTTTCATAACAATACCAACCAATACCAAATCAAGCATGATAGACATTCATTTAACCATGAAGATGCATCTGTTATAGGCTCAAAATGAATGTTACCCTCATTCAAGGCTTAATGTAAAATATGGAAACTATTTTAAGGCAACACATTTGGCTAATTCTCAAAGACACAAAATAATAAGGTTTAGCCCTATACATGCCATAATAAAAAATATAAATCCAACTATACCGAGTAATACGGCTGATAGTGTGATCGATATCTCTGACTTCAAGGGATCCTTAAGCTAATTAAGCGACACTGAAAGAAAAAGGAAAGGAAAGAGAGTAAGCATAAAGCTTAGTAAGTTGCATATAAACAAATATACAACAACAATTTCACCATTAGTCATTATACTCATAGCTCAAAGGTAAGCATAAACTTGACTTACTCATTACCGTCTACTCAAGTCACATTTTCTAATTTGAACTCATTACTCAAGCATACCGAATAGGTACTTGTACCACTCACAACATTATTATACTTTCCTTATTAAATCACTTTTGTAACTTTTAAAGTTAAACCTTTTGGAATACTACCGGATATTCTGCAAGCCTCAAACATGGGATAAGTTGTCGATGCCATGTCCCAGACATGGTCTTATACTAGCTCTCATATATACGAGCTGATGCATGTCCCAGACATGTCTCACACTAGCACAACTCTTAGCCGATGCATGTCCCAGACAAGTCTTACACTGGCTATCATCGTTGAGGCCGATGCATGTCCTAGACATGTCTTACACTGGCACTCATCTCTACGCCGGTGCCATGTCCCAAACATGGTCTTACACTGGCACTCATAATGTGGCCGATGCATGTCCCAGACATGCCTTACACTGGCACACAAGTAATCCAAATGTTAAGGTACGAATATCCGGTTTGTTTCCTAGGGTTCCAATGGGATCTCTCTACTATCTCAATTATTACTATGCATTCTCAATTCACAATCTAGCAATTCATGCTTTATCAATTCAATGAAAATTTGAAAACATGTATTAATAATGTAGTTATATTATTTATATACAACTTACCTCGGTTTACAAAATGTACTCGACTAGTCGATTTAATCGATTTGCTTGGCTTTCCCCCGGTCTAGGCTCGGATTTGGAAAAACTTGATCTATAACAACAAAATACCCTTATTTAATCACTAAATACAATTAGGAATTCTTAAATTCACTTCTTTGGTAAAATGACCATTTTTCCCTAGACCTTGGCAAAATGACCATTTTGCCCCTATGCTCGAAATTCATTTTTTATCAAATTTATTTATTTTTTAAGGCTAGCCGAACCTCTTTGACTCCTATAGCAACTCCAAATTCCCTTTATTTCACACATTTATCACCTATTTTGCAACTTATGCAAAATAGTCCTTTTAGGTGTTTTCATGCAAACTCCCTTCACAAAAGTTGTTTATAACACAACTAGGACTCATATTCTTCCATAAAAACTCAGAAAATATCATAAATCCATTCATGGAAAAACTCTAAACTCTTAATCATTTTGCAAAATAGACCCCTCATTTGAAAGCTCATGCTTCAAGGGTCTCAAAAATGCAAAAGTCATCAACAAAGAACATGGAAATCACTTACTTGTTGAGGTGATAAGTTGCTGAAATTTCAAAGCTTCAAAAACTCCTCTTTTACTGATCTTTTCGGTGGATAAAGAAATGGGAAGAAGATGATATCATTTTTTTCTTTATTTTTGTCCAAATAAGTTACCTAACATACCAAACATAAAAGTTTTGTCCCCCCTTTGACTCAATGACCGGCCAAGCACCCTAAAATTGGTATAATTGCCCTTTAAAGACTTCAAAATTTTAATTATCTAGCTATATAACACATTTAGGTACTAAATGCAACTTTTGCCTTTTATGCGATTTAGTCCCTTTTTTGCAATTGAGCTCTCAAACGTCAAAATTAACTTACCAAAATTTTCATGCACTAATGAAATATTGCTATAACCTCATAATAATAATAATAAATTTTCTAACTTCGAATTTGTGGTCCTGAGACCACTATTTCGACTAGGCCCTAAATCGGGCTGTTACATGAGTAGAGACATAGGCGTGTGTCTCAGCTGTGTGTGCTACACGGCCTAGCACACGGGCATGTGGCATGGCCGTGTACACAAGTTAAAGAGTTACACGAGGTCAAACACGGCCTCTAGCATGGGCGTGTCCTATTGTTACACGAGTGTGTCCCTTGGACCATACAGGCGTGTGAGCCTTGCATCTTGGAAAATTTTTGTAATTTCACAAAAAATTCTTAGGGTCCTTGATTAAGTCCCGACTCGATTCTGATGCTCGTATTAGACCTCAAGGGTCCATTTAAGGGATGTTTTGGATGATCTCTATTAATGAATAATAATTTACAGGATTTAGTTGTAAAATGTTCTAAAAGTTCTGGTAATGCTTTGAAACCCTATTCTGACGACGGATACGAGTTAGAGGTGTTACACAAAATAACTCAAAACAGGGGAGAGACCCTTGTCTGTCATAGTTGTATCAATACAAGTCCCCATTTGTACCAATACAAATCCCTACTATTTTACTTTTTTGGTCACTAAATTACTTGTTATGATACAACTTGACAACATGGGTAAATGATATCTTCTCATTGGCATTACATGGTTGATAAAAAGTAAACGTGGCCACGGATCATCCATCTTTGTGATGGATGACTTGATCACTATTTGATAATGATTGACTTTTCATAGAAGAAGATATAATGGTTACCATGAGATAAAATATGATCATATTGGGAGAATGAATATCATCCCAAAGAGATCAAAGGTATCCTATGAGGGTAACACACTTAAGACAAGGTCATTAGACAAGCATTAAGTAGTTGCTTTTGTAATGGTATGTTGTTGAGGAGAGCTTAGTCACGATACAATAGTAGAATGACTTCGTGACTAAATAAATTTATAATTAATCGGCAAAAAGCCAAAACTTAATTATAAATCATTCGAGCCTCAACTACATATGTCCAATCGGTCCCTTCGCTAGCTCGTTGAAACTAGAAATGAATTGCGTGTTTTGAATAAAAATGAATAGAATGAATAAGAAATGAGAAATGAGAAAAATTTATGAATGATTATAGTTTTCTCCAAAATGGAGAAATGAAATCATTTGGAAATGAATGTAGGTTTCCAAAAATAGAAATGAAAATGATCCATTTACAATCCTATATTTATTACTTAAAAAATTATTGGAAGAATGAGTTTATGTTTTTGGACTATTTTGAAGCTCGAAAATGAAAATAAACCATTTAGTCATAGTAAACATGTTAAGTTGTGAAATATTGAACACATTTTCTCGAAATTTTACTAATGGCAAAATCATCAAAAATTTTACCAGGGATAAAGCTGTCAAAATTTTGTTAAGGGTAAAATAGGGAGGAGAAATTTGTTTTATATATAAATATTAAAGTTTCTTTTGAGAAATAAAAAAATTGAATTGGGTTGGATCACATTATAGAGTATTGGGTCAAACAGGCCCAAGAAGTACTTGTAATTAGGCAGGATGCGAAAAAGACCCAAAAACCCCTCATGGACATAAATGGCGTGATAACCCTAGTAGGAATACTAGGATTTGTTGTCCACCCTAGTCCTATTTTAAGTAGAATGTTGTTTTTCTATTTGAAATAAACCACTACAACTCCTCAAGGATTCTACCTACTCTTTAAATAAATAGATGGCATTAGTAAAACTATTAACACAACTTTGAGAGATTGTTATTCTTCTAAAAAATAGAGAAAATTTATTCTTAACTATTACATATATTTTCCAGAATAACAATTCTACCGGTTTCTATTAAGAAGAGAGAATTTTTGTTTTAATCCCAAAAGGTGAGAAAACTTTTTTTTAGTTTTATGTTTCGATTCAATTGGTTCAAGCCAACATTTGAGGCAGTTTGTGGTACGAGAATAATAGAGAAGATCATTTGGTTGAAACCCGAGAATAACAAACGTCTACTAATCTGAAAACACATAACAACAAACGTCTGCTAATCTAAAAACACATTTTGAATTTGGTTAAGGTTTATTGTTATAAATATCACAAACTGGGACAATTTTCAAATTTTAATTTTTCACTGTGTAAGAAAACCATTTTCAAACCGGGTTTTTTTCCAACACCCAGTGGCTTGTCATCCAGGCCATGACATTAGCAAGATCGTGTCTCGACACCAAGTAACTCTCGAGCCTTCTTTGAAGCCAACTACCATGGGTGTCACGACACCAGAGCGTGGGTGTCACAACATTGAAGTCTAACGAATGAAAAACTTCAGAGGCAATTGTTTGTCCAAACAAACTTAAGTCATCCACATTTTTTAAAGGCTTTTTTGTCAATATTAAGGTTAGAAAATCATACTATTTAAAGTCTCTTTATGACACAAAAAAGTGAGATAAATCATTCATATTCTATCATCATATTTTTATTCTCTTAATCATTTAAATTCCTAGGTTTTTCCATTTCTAGCTTAGACTTTATTTTGTTGCAATTTTCTTCTTTAGTTCAAAAAGATATAATGACCTATTATGTTATTTTAAGTTTTTCTTCAAAGTATTCAATAGATTTAAATGTTTTAGTTACCAAAAGTTGCAAGGTATTAATTTGGATTATGGATTTGTGGATTATTCTTGCTTGTTATCATTTCCATCACAGATCTCTTCAAGATTTACTAAGCATTTCTCAACCTTTACCTACTTTATGATTATTTGATGATTCATTTGAGCATGAAATTGGTTAGGTTTTGTGTTTCGATGATGAGTAGGAACTAAACTTTATAGTGATTGATTGATTGATTGAAATATTGCATGATTAATTATAAGGTTAGAGACTAAATCATAAAAATTGGATTAAATTGAATAAACTACAAAACTTAGAATTGACAACTCCAGGAGAACATTTATATAGGTGAGACCAATAGAAGATCTTATTGTGAACAAATTTGATTTTCCTGATTTAATCTAGTGAGGTCAATATATAATTGGACTAAATCGTCTAATTTGATAAAATGTTGATCGAAAGGTAAAATTGGACCAATTAGGAGTTTAAGCAATTTATATCCCTAATCCAAGAGTTAAATAGTAACATGGATATTAATTAACCACTTTATTTCATCTGATTAATACTATTGTAATTTTGTTTTTTTATTCATTTTAATCTTTTTTGGTATAATTTAGCTTAATCAACCTCATTTTATGGATTGTCATAATATACCACTTAGCCATTAGCTAGCTAGACTTCCTACCTAATTGCATGCTTAATCATTGTCCGTTCACCATATCACCTGGTCTCTCTTAAGTACGGTCCTCAGAGTACTCTGTGTTCCATTGTAACATATAAATATTACAACTAACCTATCACACTTATAGTCAAAGTCACTTTTAAATCTCTATATTTATGTTAATTTTCTACTCACTGTGCGAACACTGTTAAGCGCAGTCAATTATTCAATATCCAATATCGATTAACATAATCAATCAAATATTACATAGTTTATAACCCCTATTAGTTAGATGCGAAATCAAGACAGATACATAGATTTTAGACTCCATACACTCTTTGATAAGCACCAAAGTGCTGATCAGACAAATATGCATCGATCCCCCTAACATTCCACAATAATAATCATATTGAAGTGCCATCAAAATTCGTATCAAAGTTTCAATAAGGTCCCATCAATAATATACACAAATCCTATGGCATGTCAACTATACCCAAACTCTATCTAAGACTGTTTAATAAGGTATTCATTCTTCATTTCAACATGCACATATTTACATATCAATCACAATTTACATGGCATATCCATATTATTTGCATTTCATTATCATGAAATCACATATCATTCGTTTATTCTATCACATTTCCATTCACATTCTTTGCATTTAACTAATTTTCACCAAAAAAAAAACTAATTCTCATATTAATTGCATCAAACATACTTAACATTCAATCACATACATTTTTCAACACTCTTCAACACAATCACAATTTACTTACAATTTATGAGACAACATCATTTATCACCTTAATTGAGTTTATATTTAATAGGGTAGGTATTGAAATCAAAATCATGAAAGCACAAATTAAAATGAAGCTACTCTCTACGATCATCGCCTTTCTTTTATCCCTCGACGTCCCAACGTCATCTTTAGCTACATACGATAAATCTGATTATGAAAATAACATTATTTTCAAAAAAAAAAAAATCATAGAAACACATCAATTAAACATGAATTGAAATTTATTCATTTTAGTCTTTCTAAGCCCCAATGTTTGAACTATTAGTATCATTTGATATCCTTTATCGAATCAAAATCTGACTTCACATTCATTCACTAGGGACCTCATAAACATGATATCCCAACAAATTTCATCCTGTTAAATTTGTTCCCTAATAACATAAAACTAACTATAAGCTTAACTTAATTTCAAGCCTAATCCATTACTTTCCACTATATTCTAACATGGCCATAACTTAACCTAAAAATATCATTCGAGAATTCATCACTTCTAAAATTTATTTGCATCAACTCAACAATTTGAAAATCTAATACACGAGTATGACATGCTCAACTTGGAGGATAAAAAATCTATAAAAAATTATCAAATAATCCTTCTTATCTTGGTAGAATTTTGGGACGGTTTGGTCAAAAAACTAAAGAAAAATTTCTTCCTTTTTCACTTAGGTTGGACAAGACAAGGATGATGGAGAAGATAATACATTCTCTCTTCCACTCACATTATATATATTGTAATAGCCCGTTTTTGGTTAAATCAGAACAGTGGTTTTGGGACCACAAATCTGAAGTCAGAATATTTATTTTATTACTATTTTAATGTTTACAGCATGATTGAATGATTTTGTGAAAGTTTTGTTTAAAAATTTTATCGTTTGATTGGTCAATTTGATAAAAATGACTAAATCGCGTAAAATGCAAAAGTGTTGTTCTATTAGCTAAAGGTATCTAATAGCTATAGAAATTCAAAGTAGAGGTCCTTAAGAGATAATTAGACCATTAGTGAGTTATTTGGAAATTATGAGCTTGGTTTTATGGAAATTATTAAGATTTTTAAAGGTTATATTAGTAAATTAGTTATTAACGATTAAATAAATGAAATAAAAATATGTATAATCTTTTTAGTCTTCATATTCAACCAATTCTAGGGTTTGAGAAGTAATTTTCATTCCTTTTCATTCAGCCAAGCTTCCTAGCTCAATTGTAAGTCCATTTTTGTCCCCCTTTTTAATGATTTCTACGTTTTTGAGATCTTTGCAGCATATTCTAGCTAGCCCAGGGACTAATTTGCAAAATTTTAAAGATTTTAGATGATTCCATTGATGAATAAGCATGTTTTTTCAAGTTTCTTGATAGATTTTGAATGCTTGTTGATAGATATACAAGTTTTGTTAAGTGATTTATAGTGAAAATGCATATTAGGGGTTAAATTATGAAATGTTGAAACTTTATGGTTAAAATGTGAAATAAATGAAAAATATGGGGTGCTATGGTATAATAGTAATTTGGCTAAGCTTGGGTTGTGATGAAATTGAATAAATTTTATTTTACGAGCCTAGGGACTAAATTGTAAAAGTTGTGAAATTCTAGGGGTAAAAGTGTAAGTGTGCTTAAATGTGTGTTTTGGATTAAATTGAATAGAGAGATTATTAAATAAGTTAATTTTGAATATATTTAGATCAAGAAAAGTGAAATTCGGATCTAGATCGGGGGAAAACTAAAGTTATCGACTAATCGACCTATTTCATCGTTTTCACATCCGAGGTAAGTTCGTATATTATAAGTTTTAATACAAATTTATTTCATATGCTTTGATATTGCATAAATTCTGAATACGAGGCTATGAATATGTTCGATAGTGATTCGATGACAATTCGACATTTGAAATCCCGATTGAACCTTAGGAATAGTTTAGGATACTAGTGACATGTCATTAAAGGATATATGGATTTGGCTTCGGGCCATGATATTAGCACTTTGGTTGTAACAAACCGATTTTGGGCCTAGTCGAAATTGTGGTTTCAGGACCACAAATTCAGAGTTGGAGAAATATTTTGGTGTCATAGCATGATTATATGAGTGCATGAAATTTTTGGTGAATTAATTTTAGCGATTGTGAGCTCAATTACGAAAAAGGACTAAATCGCATAAAAGGGTAAAATTTTTGTTTTACTACCTAGATGTGTTAAATAGCTAGAGAACCATAATTTGGAAACTTTAAAGTGCAATTAGACCCTTTTAAAAGAGGTGGCCGACCATAGGGGACAAAGAGAGTCATGTTGACTAGGTTAGGTGGACATTTGGTGAGTTATTTCACTAAAATAAAAAAATAAAGAAAAGAGAGGCTATAGTGTCATCTTCTCCACTGATTTTTTTCAGCAACTAAGGGGTTTAGAGAGCTCAAAATATCATCCATTTGTATCTCTTGCAAGTAAGTCATTTAGAAGGTTATTCTTGATGATTTTTGTATTTTTGGGCACCTTGTAGCATGAGCTTTCTAATAAGGAGACTATTTTGCAAAATGGATGAAAGTCTAGGGTTTTTACATGAAAGCATTTATGTGGTTAGCTGAAATTTTATGGAAAAAAAATGAATCTTGGTTGTTAAATAAACAACTTTTGTGAAAGGGGTTTCATGGAAACACCTAAATGGGCTATTTTTGTAAAGTTTGTAAAATAGGTGGTAATTATGTGAAATGTTTGAAATTGTGAGTTGCTATAAGTATAAAAAGAGTTCAGCTAGGCTTGGTTAATGAGAAAACTCGATAAAAATTAATTTACGAGTCTAAGGGCAAAATCATAATTTTTTAAAGTCTAAGGGCAAAACGGTCATTTTGCTAAATTGTGAATTGTAAAATGTTTTTATTAATGTGATGATTAAATGAGTGAAATTTTAATATTATAGATCAAGAAATACGCAATTCGGACCTAGACCGGGGAAAAACCAAGCAAGCGGATTAAATACAATTAGTCGCCTACATTTTGTGTACCGAGGTAAGTTGTACGTAAATAATGTAACTTAGTTGTATTTATGTATTGTATAATCAATATGGCATAAATTGTTGGCTATTTATGTGAATGTACATGATGAGAATTGATGTAGTAGAGACTCCCGGTTGAACCTTAGGAATAATTTGGATATCCATGCCATGATATTTGGGTGATGTGTGTGTCCCTGTCTGGGACATGGCATCAGCCTCAAGATATGCAAGCTAGTGTAAGACCTGTCTGGGACATGGCATCGGCTTGAGGTGTGTTAGTGTAAGACCTGTCTGAGACATGGCATCGACACAGATAAGTGAGAGCTAGTGTAAGACCTGTCTGGGACATGGCATCGGCATCGATGCATGGAAGTCAGTGTAAGACCTGTCTAGGACATGACATCGACTTAGATGTGAGAGCCAGTGTAAGACCATGTTTAGAACATGGCATCAGCATCGTACCCTATGTTTGAGACTTAGTGATTATCCTGTAGTATTCGAAATGGTTCAAAGAGAATTTACGGTTTATGTCAAAATGATAGAGCTTATGACCATGTGGTGAGTGGTACAGGTACTTATATGAAATTGATGATTTGTGAACTCTATTCTTGTTGTATGAATAGTGAGGAATGAACATGAGTAAGTTGTGTTACGAACATTTACTCTTTTGTGCCACTTATGATATATTGGGAGTATGATCACATGTGTTAACATGGTTGTTATTTCAATATTTACTTGCAACTTACTAAGCTTTGTGCTTACCTTTTTCCTTACTATTCTCTTGTAGTGTCGCCAAATTAGCCCGTAGATCAAGGAACGTCGGAGGCATCGCTCACGCTATCACTCGAAGCTTTTGGTATAGTTAGTTTTATCATCTTTAGTATGGCATATATAGGGATTGAGTCTTTTTGTTATGTGTCATATTGTTAAGTTAGCCAATTATGTTGGCTTGGGACGAAAACCTTCTCTTTTTTTTAGGCCATGGTTAATGGTTAATATTCATTATTGATAATTGCAAATGATGATGCTTCCATGGATGAACAAAATGTATGAATGATCAAGTGCATGTTTGGTTTGTTAGAGTGTCATGAGGTTTGCATTTGAATGTCATGTTGCGAATGATTTAGTCTTATATTGCTGTGTGGATTGGAGATATTTGTTATTGTGTAGGTTAGTGCAAGTAAGGGTGGCAAAAAGGCTTGGTATATAGCCTTAATTTTGTCCACATCGGTAGACACACGGGCGTGCGTCTAGGCCGTGTGTGACACACAGTCAGCCCCATGAGCGTGTTGTCCGACCGTGTGTCCCCTGCACCTTAAAATTTCAAGTTAGTATGCATGGTAGTAAACACACGGGCAGAGACATGGCCGTGTATTTCAGCCGTGTGGAGGACACGACCTCTGGGCATAGGCGTGTGCTTAGGCCGTGTGAAGTCTGCACTGTAAATGTGGAATTAAATTTACCACATGGCCTAGCACACGAGCGTGTGCCTTAGCCATGTGCCCCTAAATGGTTGTTGACATTAGAAACATAATGTCAAGGTTTTTGGACACAGGTTGAGACACGGGCATGTCATGCCCGTGTGAGGGACACAGGCCATGGACACGGGCGTGTGCCAGGCCGTGTGAAAACCCCTGTAGGTTCGAATTAGGAATTAATTCCATACGAGTTAGGGACACGGATGTGTCTCAATGTGTTTAGGCCGTGTGAACTACACGGGCCTTCAACACGGCCATGTCAAGAAGGTTTGAAAAGGACCCGATTTCAAGAGTCATTTTTCAGAGTTCTTTAAAGGACCCGGTTTGGTTCCGAATCGTCTTTAAAACTTTTTTTGGGCCTCGTAGACCCATAATAAGGAATTCTAGACAAGGTTTGAAAAATTTTAAATTTAATCAAATTTTTATGATTCGTAAATGTTGAAATGCATGTGTTTAAGTTTAGTAATGCCTCGTACTCAGTCCCAGCCTCAGACTTGGGTAAGGGGTGCTACATTAGGTACGAGTTATACCGATTTGGCTTCGGGCCATGATATTAGTATTTCTAATAAGCTACCTTGATTTGGCTTGGGACCATGGTATAGGTACTTAGTGTGCGAGACTCTTGAGTATCCGACTTCTATTCCAAATGGTTCAATGGGTAAACAAAAGATGTGATTGAGAATGAGAATGATATGAGATGGTACATGTACGTACGTGACATTTATAAGCTTTGGTTCGAAGGAACTTGTGAAGAATGTGATTAATAGCATAATTGTGTATATGAAAGGTTTGTTATCTAATATATGCTAAATGTTGATATATATATATTCAAATTGTTGAATTATAATCTTGAGATTGAGTTGAGTTCATTTTATACAAGCTTACTAAGCTTTATAGCTTTGTTTATTTTCTCGTGTTTTATAGTGTTATCAAGCTAGCTCAGATTCGAAAATCGTCAGAGATTGCTTCACACTTTCCATCTATCACTTGGTACCTATGAACTTTGGTGTTTTAAGTATATGGCATGTATAGGAACTTTAAGTCATTTTGGTATATGTATTATTATGAATTTAGCCATTTGTGTTGGCCTATAAATGTTATGTATATAATGTTGTTTTTGGCCATGTAAGTTGACCTATTTGGCTTAGTTGGTGATGTGTATATATATGTGTGCTAATTCCATTTTGTGATGTGGTTTATATTGCTTGGTGAAGGGTTGATTGTGGATTATTAGTTTGAGTAGCTAATGGTTGAATTTGATATTTGTATGCTTGTGGTTTTAGGCTAAGAAATGCTTAGTTGAAATGATGCATATGAATGCTTTGGAAATGTGAATTGGTATAATTGAATTGGCAAGAATATGATATTATAAGCATGATAAATGTTAGCATTGAAATGGTATATATTTTATTCTTGGTTGTGGTTGTTTATAAATGCTTTAAATTGTGTATTTGGTTTAATGTAGGTGTGTGCCAAATTTGGGATGGCAAAATAGCTTGGTAAATAGCCTATTTTTTACCACGCGGGCGTGTGTCTCAGTTGTGTGTGACATACGGTTATGTTACACGGCTGTGTGTCCCCTAGTGTTGAATTAGAAATCAAGTTAGTATGCTTCACACGGGCGTGTGTCTCAGTCGTGTGTGACACACGATTATGTTACACGGCCGTGTGTCCCCTGGTGTTGAATTAGAAATCAAGTCAGTATGCTCCACACGGCCTCACACACGGGCATGTGACTTGGCCGTGTGGCATAAGTCAGTATACCCTACAGGTTTGGCACGGCCTGATATACAGGTGTGTATGGCCATTTTTAAGGCACACGGGCGTATGTGTTTGCCGTGTGACCCAAGTCAGAGAGTTAGACGGGATCGGACACGGGCAGGAACATAACCATGTTCTCTCATTCTGAATGTCCACACGGTCTGTGAAACGGGCATGTCTGTTAGCCGTGTGAGACCTACGGCCGGGCCTGTTCCTTATTTTTTAGAAAATTTCTTATGTGTTCAAAATGTTTCCTAAGTTATTGTTTAATCCCGAACCATTCCCAAAGCATGTTTAAAGCCTCGTAATGTTTAATTGTGATTGAATTGTTTATAAAATGATTAATTTTGTGTGAATTGAATGTTTAAATGTTTTATAAGTTCTGGTAATGCTCTGTAACCCTATTCTAGCGTGAAATATGGGAGAGGGGTGTTATATTTATTGGTATCAGAGCTACGATTTAGTCAATTCTAGGACTAACATAGCGTGTATGAGAGTCTAGCTATACATGTCATATATAACCTGTGATAGTGTGATGACTCCTGACAATTTAAACTGTGTTTTCGTATAATAAATGGATCCCGATCGAGCTATAGCTGATGATGTTGAGAGTAATGCGCCAGCTCCTGCTCAAAGGGCAGCGTCGTCTGATTCTAGACTTATGTCGAGAGTAGTCACGGAGGAGAAGCTAAAGAAGCCTTTTTCCAAATGATGAACGAGTGGTTCACTCAATATGTCTAGATGAATCTAGCTGTTCAACAACCTCTACCCCCTCATAATCCCCAACCAGTTCCTGTTGCTCCATAAGGTTTGGAACCTTTGCAATTAAACAAGCCACTTGTTGATAGAATTAAAAAGTATGAGGCTGAAGAGTTCAAAGCTACTGTTGACGATGATCCTGAGAGAGTCGAGTTTTGGCTTGAAAATATGATTCGAGTGCTTGATGAGGTTTCTTGCACATCGGCTGAGTGTTTAAAATGTGTTGTATCACTTCTGAGGGACACTGCGTATTAATGGTGGAATACACTAGTATCTGTCATGCCGAGAGAAAGGATTACCTGAGAATTCTTTCAGATTGAATTTCGGAAGAAATATATAAGTCATTGATTTCTCGATCAAAAGCATAAAGGGTTTCTATAACTGAAAAAGGGTCAAATGACTGTGACTGAATATGAAAGAAAATTCGTACGGTTGAGCAAGTTTACTCAAGAGTATGTTTCTACTGAAGAAATCATGTGTAAACGGTTCGTTGATGGGTTAAACGAGGATATTAAACTTCTAGTCGAAATTCTAGAATTGAAAGAATTTGTTGTCCTGGTTGATAGAACTTGCAAAGCCGAGGAGCTTAGCAAAGAAAAGAGAAAAGCAGATTTAGAGGCTAGAGACTTGAGAAAAAGATTTTTGAGTAAGCCATATCAATCTTTGTCAAAGAAATCCAGAGATTCATTTACTCGACCAAATGTTTCAATTGGGTATTCGAACAAAGATCGTGGAAAACAATACTCAAGTCCTAAAACTCAAGCTACATCAGTAACAAGCGTTGGCAATGTGAAAAACAATAAGCCTGAGTGTCAAAAATGTGGGAGAAGACATTTTGAAGAGTGTTGGAATAATAGTACTAAAGCTTCTTTCAAATGTGGCTCGCCAGATCATTTTATTTGAGATTGCCTAGAGTTATCCGAGAAAGATAAATTTCAGAATACAAGACCGAGTAATACAACTGGGAGAGGGAAACCACAAAGAAATACGAGGAATGTGTCTAGTGGCAAACGTGTGACTAGGGATTCAGCTGTGAGATTCGAGGCTAGAGCACCAGCTAGAGCTTACGCTATTCGCACTCGCGAAGAAGCGTCGTCACCTGATGTTATCACCGATATATTCTTTCTTTATGAGACTGATGTAGTTGCTTTGATAGATCCTGGATCAACTCATTTGTATATCTATATGAATTTAGTGTTTAGTAAGAATTTGCCTATTGAGTCTATTGAGTTTGTGATTAAAGTATCGAACCCCTTAGGTAAGTATGTGCTAGTTGATAAAGTTTGCAAGAACTGTCATTTGATGACTCGGGGTTACTGTTTTTCGGTTGACTTGATACTTTTGCCATTTGATGAGTTAGATGTGATTCTGGGAATGGATTGGTTGACTCTGCATGACGCCGTTGTGAATTGTAGACAAAAAATCATTGAACTGAAATGTCAGAATGGTGAAATCCTTCAAATTGAATCAGATGAGTTGAGTGAATTGCCTGCTGTGATTTCGTCTATGTCAGCTCAGAGATGTATGAGAAAATGGTACGAAGCTTATCTTGCTTATGTTTTAGATATAAAAGTATCTAAATTGAAAATTGAATCAGTGCCAATAGTATGTGAGTTTTTGGATGTGTTTTCAGAAGAATTACTGGGGTTGCCATCGATTAAGAGATTGAGTTTGCTATTGAGTTAGTACCAGGAACTTTTCCGATATCGATAGCTCCATACAGAATGGCTCTGACCGAATTGAAAGAGTTGAAAGGTCAGTTGCAAGAGTTAGCAGACAGAGGTTTTGTACGACTTAATTTTTCACCTTGGGGTGTGCCAGTATTATTTGTAAAGAAGAAAGATGGGTTAATGAGAATATGTATTGATTATCTACATCTCAACAAAGTTACTATAAAGAACAAGTATCCGTTGCCAAGAATTAATGATTTGTTTGGGCAACAATATTTTCGAAGATTAACTTAAGATCTGACTATTATCAGTTGCAAGTTAAAAACTCAAATGTGCCGAAAACTACTTTCAGAACGAGGTACAGATATTATGAATTCCTTTTGGATTGACTAATGCTCCTTCAGTCTTTATGGATTTGATGAACTAGATATTTAGAACTTATTTAGATAGATTCGTTGTTGTGTTCATTGATGACATTCTGATCTATTCACGAGATGAATCTGAGCACGTCGAGCATTTGAGGATTGTGTTACAAACGTTGAGAGATAAGCAACTGTACGGTAAATTCAGTAAATGTGAGTTTTGGCTCAGAGAAGTGAGATTTTGGGGACATATTGTTTCAGCGGAAGGTATAAGAGTTGATCCGAGCAAGATTTCAGCCATTGTTGATTAGAAACCATAGAGAAATGTATCCGAATTCAGAAGTTTTCTGGGACTAGTTGGCTACTATCGAAGTTTTGTAAAAGGATTCTAGATGATTACTACTCCTATGACCAGATTGCTACAAAAAGATGTGAGATTTGAATGGTTTGAGAAATGTCAATAGAGTTTTGAGTAGTTGAAAGCATTGTTAACTGAGGCACCAGTGTTGGTTCAACCTGAGTCGGGTAAAGAATTTGTGATTTACAGTGACACGTCATTGAACGGTTTAGGTTGCATGTTTATGCAAAATGGAAAAGTGATAGCTTATGCCTCGAGACAGTTGAAGCCGTATGAAAAGAACTATCTGACACACGATTTAGAGTTGGCCACTATTTTTTTTGCATTAAAAATTTGGTGACATCATTTATACGGCGAGAAATGCCACATCTTTACAGATCATAAGAGTTTGAAGTATTTAATGACTCAGAAAGATTTGAATTTGCGACAGCGGAGATTGCTCGAGCTACTAAAAGACTATGAGTTAGTAATTGATTATCATCCGAAGAAAGTTAATGTAGTTGCAGATGCTTTGGGTAGAAAATATATGTTTGCTTTGAGAGCGATGAATACGAGATTGACTATGTCCAATGATGGTTCTATTTTAGTGGAATTGAAAGCTAAACGAGTTTATCTTCAGCAAATTTATGAAGCTCAAAAGTGTGATATCGAGTTACAAGCTAAAAGATGCAATATGAGTCGAATAGTGATTCAGAATATCATATCGGAGTCGATGATTGTTTAATGTTTCGAAACAGAATTTGTGTACTGAGAAATTTTGAGCTCATTCAGAAATTTTTGAATGAAGCACACAGTGGTTGTTTATCTGTTCACCCGGGAAGTACTAAAATGTACAATGATCTGAAACAATTATATTGGTGGTCGGGGATGAAACGAGACATTTCTTAGTTTGTATCAAAGTATTTGATTTGTCAGCAAATGAAAGCTGAACATCAAGTGCCTTCAAGTTTGCTCAGCTCGTGATGATACCAGAATGGAAATGAGACAGAGTTACGATGGATTTCGTATCAGGATTACCTTTGACTCCAAAAAAGAAAGATGTTATTTGAATTGTAGTTGATAGATTGACGAAATCGATACATTTTATACCGGTACGTACATATTATTCACTCGATAAATTAGTTGAATTGTACATTGCTAAATCGTTAGATTGCACGGAGTGCTAGTTTCGATTATTTCAGATAGAGATCCGAGGTTTACATCACAATTTTGGAAGAAATTACAAGAAGCACTAGGTATTGAGTCGAATATTAGTACTGCATTTCATCTACAAACTGACGGTTAGTCTGAGAGAGTAATTCAGATTCTCGAAGATATGCTCCAATGTTGTGTTTTAGAGTTCGAAGGCAACTAGGAGAAATATTTATTGTTGGTTGAATTTGCGTATAACAATAGCTTTTAGTCGAGTATAAAGATGGCACCGTATGAAGCTTTGTATGGTTGCAAATACCAAACTCTATTATATTGGACCGAACTTAGTAAGAAAAAGATTCACGGGGTTGATTTGATTCGAGAGACTGAAGAGAAAATGAAAGTAATTCGCGATAGTTTGAAAGCTGATTCAGATCAACAGAAATCGTACGCAGATTTGAAACGAAAAGACATTGAATTTCAAATCAGTGATAAAGTATTTCTAAAAGTATCTCCGTGGAAGAAAATACTTCATTCGTAAAGGCAAGTTAAATCCGCGTTTCATCGGGCCGTATGAGATTATTGAAAGAATAGGGCCAGTGGCATATCGGTTAGCTTTACCGACTGAGTTAGAAAATATCCACAATGTGTTTCATGTGTCGATGTTGCATCAATATAGATCGGATCCTTCACACGTGATTTCTCCGGCAGAAATTGAAATTTAACCTGACATGACGTACATTGAAGAATCGATCAGAATTCTAGCTCATGAAATTAAATAGTTGAGAAATAAAAGCATAACTTTAGTGAAAGTATTGGCAATGACATGGTGTCGAAGAGGCTATGTGGGAGCCCGAGGAAACTATAAGAAAATAGTACCCTAACCTACTCAGTGGTAAGATTTTCGGGGACGAAAATCCTTAAGGGGGAAGAGTTGTAACAACCCATTTTTGGTCAAATCAGAATAGTGGTTTTGAGACCAAAAATCCGAAGTTGTTTTCACATCTGAGGTAAGTTCGTATATTATAAGTTTTAATACAAATGTACTTCATATGCTTTGATATTGCATAAATTCTGAATACGAGACTATGAATATGTTCGATAGTGATTCAACGACAATTCGACATTTGAAATCCCAATTGAACCTTAGGAATAATTTAGGATACTAGTGACATGTCATTAGAGGATACATGGATTTGGCTTCGGGCCATGATATTAGCACTTTGGGTGCGAGTTATACCGGTTTGGCTTCGGGCCATGAATATCGACTAATTTGGCTTTGGGCAATGATATCAGTATTTCGAATATAAGCTACTTTGATTTGTCTTCGGGACATGGTATAGATACTTATTGTGTGAGACTCTTGAGTATCCAACTTCTATTCTAAAAGGTTCAATGGGTAAACAAAAGACGTGATTGAGAATGAGAATGATATGAGATGGTACAGGTACGTACATGACATGTATAAGCTTTGGTTCGAAGGAACTTGTGAAGAATGTGATTAATATCATAATTGTGTATATGAAAGGTTTGTTAGCTAATATATTCTAAATTTTGATATATATATTCAAATTGTTTAATTATAATCTTGAGATTGAGTTGAGTTTATTTTATACGAGCTTACTAAGCTTTATAGCTTACTTTGTTTATTTTCCCATATTTTATAATGTTATCAAGCTAGCTCGGATTTGGAAATCATCAGAGATCATTTCACACTATCCACCTATCACTTGGTACCTATGAACTTTGGTATTTTAATTATATGGCATGTATAGGAACTTTGAGTCATTTTGGTATATGTATTGTTATGAATTTAGCCATTTGTGTTGGCCTATAAATGTTATGTATATAATGTTGTTTTTGGCCATGTAAGTTGACCTATTTGGCTTAGTTGGTGATGTATATATATATGCGTGCTAATGCCATTTTGTGATGTGGTTTATATTGCTTGGTGAAGGGTTGATTGTGGATTATTAGTTTTAGTAGCTAATGGTTGAATTTGAGATTTGTATGCTTGTGGTTTTAGGCTAAGAAATGCTTAGTTGAAATGATACATATGAATGCTTTGGAAATGTGAATTGGTATAATTGAATAGGCAAGAATATGGTATTATAAGCATGATAAATGTTGGCATTGAAATGGTATATATTTTATTCTTGGTTGTGGTTGTTTTGGTTGTTTATAAATGCTTTAAATTGTCTATTTGGTTTGATATAGGTGTGTGCCAAATTTGGGGTGGAAAAATGACTTGGTAAATAACCTATTTTTGTCCACATGGGCAGAGACATGGGCGTGTGTCTCAGTCGTGTGTGACACACGGTTATGTTACACGGCCGTGTGTCCCTTGGTGTTGATTTAGAAATCAAGTCAGTATGCTCCACACGGCCTTACACACGGGTGTGTAACTTGGAAGTGTGGCATAAGCCAGTATACCCTACAGGTTTGGCATGGCCTAACACACGGCCTGGCACACGGGTGTGTATGGCCATTTTTAGGGCACACGGGAATATGTGTTGGCTGTGTGACCTAAGTTAGAGAGTTACATGGGGTCAGACACGGGCTGGGACACAGCCATGTGCTCCCATCTCGAATATCGACACAGTCTGTGACATGGGGTGTTCCTTGTTTTTGGGAAAATTTCTTAAGTGTTTGAAAAGTTTTCGAAGTTATCCGTTTAGTCCCAAACTACTCCCAAAGCATGTTTAGGGTCTCGTAAGCTCGTATTAGGGACGAAATGTTTAATTGTGATTGAATTGTTTATGAATTGATTAATTTTGTATAAATTGAATGTTTAAATGTTTTATAAGTCAAGTAATGCTTTGTAACCCTATTCCGGCATTGAATACGGGAAAGGGGTGTTACATATATAGATGATTAACAACCTAATTAACTTTAATTAACTTGTTAATATATGAGCATGATTAAAATTAATTCTCTAATTGGAAATGGAGGGATAGAATCATTTAATCCCACTATCCATGAAATAATAATGGTTAGGTAACCATTATATCCTTTTTTTTAATTGTTAAATAAGGTCTCATGCAATTCTCAATTTAAAACTAAATCGTGATTACACTTTTACAAATTAGTCCCTATACTATAATTAATGAATTTATCAATTTAATACTCAAAAATCCAATAATATAACGCTTTCTTAGATATGGAAACTCTTTAGTTAATAATTTTGCTAACTCAATTTACGAAATTTGGCTTCGAAACTGTATTTTCCAGCATCGGTAAAAATTGGGTCATTACATCAACTACGTACAATAGTTTCAATATAAGAACAATATTAGTTTCTTTTCATCAAGCATATATTATGTGTAATTAAAACATGTCATGCATATATTCATTTAGGTCCCTTATAACCTTAATGTCCAAAATTCCTATATCTCTCAACTCTCCTGTTCGAATCAAAATCTGACTTCATAGCTATTCTCTAGAAACCTCAAACTATTAATTCATAACGTTAAAACCTAGAGTTCTCTTCAACTTAAATTGTAACATCTTGAAATAGGGCCCAGTCGGAATAGTGGTTTTTGGACCACAAGTCTAACATTAAAATAATTATTTCATGATCATTATGAGGTCTAGGATATGAAAATAAACATGTGTTAAAGTTTCATGAAGAAATTCAATGTGTAATGTGTCCAATTGGAAATTAGGGACCAAATTGCATAAATGACAAAACTTGAGTTCTAGAAGAAATTTGTATGAAATTGCTTTGGATTATTAATTAGAGGTCCTTAAAGAGAAATTTGCCCAATTTATAAGTTTTTAGACAAAAATGGGCATGCATGGAAAATTTGGAAAGGTTAGTAAGGAAGGGCATTTTGGTTATTTGGTTAATTAATGTAATAAAAAGGGAAAATCAAGAAAAAAAATCACTCATTTTCTTCTCCATGCTGCCGAATTTGAAGGGGTCTCCATAGCTAGGGTTTTCCAACATTTCAAGCTTGATAGTAAGTCAATCCTAGCCCCGTTTTTAATGTTCTTCGTATTTTTGAGATCCTCGTAACATACTCTTTATATTCTACCCATATCTCAAGCTAAGGTTCATGTTTAGATAATTACCCATACATGAGATGCTTGTGTTTTGATGATTTATGGAGGAATATGAAAGTTTAAAGGATGGTAAATAACTTTTACTAAGTAGTTTTCATGGAAATGGCCTAAAGGACCATTTTGTAAAAGTTGTAAAAATGGGTAGAAAAATGTGAAATGAGGGAAAATTGTGGGCTGCTATAAGTATGAAAAATATTTGGCTAGGCTTAGGTAACTTAGAAATTACATGCATTTCATTATACGGGCCTTAGGACTAGATTGTAAAAGTTGTGAGAGGTTAGGGGCAAATTGGTCATTTTTCCCTAGGAAGGGTGTTAGGACGGAATAGAATAATGTGAGATGTTAATAATTTATTTTTACTGATATAGACCCTAGGAACCAATTCCAGAGGTCAACTGTGGAAAACGAAAGGTTTCAGAATAACTAAAATACAAATCCAAAACGACTACCAGGTAAGTTCGTATAACTCGAATGTAGACTAATTAAATACATTAAAGTGAATATTCCTGTATGATTTTAAATGGTGGTTTACAATGTAAATAAATTATGAAACTAATGTATTGATGAAAAGATGGTAAAATGTCTCGGTTGAATAAAAAGGATATCTGACGGATACGCCATTCCTACATGATACAAGATCTTGCATGTGTTGCAGAAAAAGATTTAGCCCAGACGGGTAATCTGTTGATCTCGGTATAGAAAGGATCTAGCCTAGATGGGTGTTTCTAAAGTGATCTGGCCTCCCAAAGAATATGTGTGCAATAAGAATTTAGCCCAAACGGGTAATCCGATTAGGGTCTGAATTTAGCCTGGACTGGGAATTCAGATCCGAGCTCATTAGAGTATTTGTTGTTACAAGGGATTTAGCCTGGACTGGTAATCCCAACATTTACTCTTTGAGTTTACAATACAGGGGATTTATCCTGGATTGGTAATCCCGCCGTAAGTTGTGAGGTTCGTAGGAGTGAGTGCTGAAAATGATCACTTGTATAATTTGATAGTAAATGGACTATCCACCAAGATTTCCGAGAAATTCAACGAGATTAAAATGAGAAATAAGAATGGAAATTCTTGAATTGATGAGCTCATCTAGATTAACGTTATAATATTTTGACATGAGACTAACTTGATGATTTGAGTGCATGTGATAGGAAACTATCCTATACTTGTTGGGATGTATGACTAATATGGTTGTATGTTAAATAACCGGTAAGTTACCTTCCCATTATTCGAACTTACTAAGCATATAAATGCTTACCCCCTTCTCTTTTCCCTGTCTTACAAAGCTCGTGGACTCGTGAAGATTGGAAGACGGTTGGAGAATCAACACACTATCGACTTGTTCTGCTTTGGTATATAGATACTTTTATTTTGTTTAATGGCATGTATAGGGTTTTTAGTTATTTTGTTGTATGTGTCATTTGGCTAGCAAATGTAATGGCTTAAATGGTCGTGAGATATGGCTCACATTGATGTAGGTTGTAAACCTACTAATGATGCATGTTTATGTTTTAAAATATTTCATGAGATATGATGATGAGGTTTATCATGGATGGATGCTTGAAATGGGACCTAATAATTTGAGAATGGACATAGCATGTAATGGTGTATGGTTATAATATGGCCTAAATGTAAATTGTGCTATGTTAATCCCTCATACGAAAAGGATAATTTAGCATGTACTAAGCCGATGAGATGAGGCTAACATGCAATAAGTTATGCCAAGGTTGTTTAAGAGTATAATAAGACCATGTTATATACCATTGAAGTCTATAAGTGTGTATAGATGTTAGAGGGTGACCAAAGGCTTGGAAATAGCACTAAAAAGGTCTACATAGGTAGACACACGAGCATGTGTCTAGGCAGTGTGTGACACACGATTAGCCCCTATGGGTGTGTTGCCTGGCCATGTGTCCCCTGCACCTAAAATTTTAGGTCAGTTTGCATGGTAGTAAACACACGGGCAGAGACATGACCGTGTGATTCAACTGTGTGAAGGACACGGCCTAACACACGGGCGTGTGCCTTGGCCGTGTGCTTCAAAATGAATGATGATGTCATAAACAGAATGTCCAAATTTTTGGACATGGGCGATGACACAGGCGTGTCTAGGCCGTGTGAGGGATACGGGCCAGAGACACGGACGTGTGCTTGGCCGTGTAAAACCCCTGTAGGTTCAAAATGAAAAATAAATCCAAATAATTCAACACAGGCGAGGGACACGGGCGTGTGAGGCATAACCCTAGGAACTTTACTAAAATTTTCTATAGTTTTCGGTTTAGTCTCGGACCACTTTTAATGTATGCATTGGACCTCGTAGGTTCATATTAGGAACAATATGATTAAGTTTTTGATTGGTTCTAAATCAGACTGAAATTTTATATCCCGTTTTTCAAAATGTCCTTATTTGTGTTCGATAACACCTCGTACCTTGTCCTGGTCTCGGGTACGGGTAAGGGGTGTTACATAAATAAACCTTGTTTCAACATTATCCACTTAATTTCTAACATGGTTATTACATTAACCAAGCTTAGCCTCTATCCTTTCCATGATTCCATACTTTTAATTCACTATGTAATCAACAATGGCAATTCAAACTAACTTCCAAAATTGTTAAAACTAACTAATGGGTTAGGTACATTAAGATTCTTAGATTGAAATTCCATGAAAATATTAAAAGGAAAGCATGCTTACCTTAAGGATTGATGGTCGGTTATGGTGGTAGAAAAAACCTAACTTTCTTTTCTCTATGGACGGTTTTGAAGAGGAAGAGGATGATAAAAATTCAATCATGTTTTCTCTTTCCCACTATCCATATATATATATATACTAAACTTAATTACCTAATAACCTTAATTAAACATTAATCTAATGGTCATTCATTCATCATTAAACAAGTAAGTAGAGATAGATGGTGATGGTCAAGTTTTTCCACCAATCAAGCCTTAATTATGGTCCAATTGCCATTACGTCTTTGACACAATTACCAGTTAAGAGCTTGTTACATTCCTTAATCAAGTTTCACTAATTTAAACATCTTGTAATTTAATCCATGTACTATGATTAACAACTTATCTAATTTATTCACTTAGCAATTCAACCTTATAATTAAGTTGGTGATACTTAAACTCCCCAAGAAAAATTCCTGGTTAGCTTGACTCAAAAAATTTAATCTTGAAATCGACTTTTCCAATACAAAAAAATCAGGTCGTTACAAATCCAGGAGGCATTCTCATGGTGGGTCAGTACGATATAATTTTCTCTAACATATACTTATGTGTTGACTTGATATCACATATCCATAACAACGTTTTTCATCAATCAAGCATATATCAGTCTCAATGCATTATTGTTGTCTAAGCCCACAACAGTAATTGACTAAGGACATTTAAGAATGATCATATCATTCTCAGAACTTTATCATTATGCAATTTATTTAACACGAAAATAAAGACTGAAAACAATAATGACAATACATTTATTAATAAATTAGGTAAATAGGTTTGTTATTACAATCATCATATGATTGGTCTTTGGACATACTCCAACATACTCAACATTAATTGATGATTATTAGGTTATTTATTACCATGTATTTAGTTAATTATGAATTGGAGGATTTATTTTATTTTCAATTTATTTAAAATGGATCCTTTTACTGCATGATTTTATAATAAATGTCAAAAGGGAAGATCGTTAGTGCAAACTATTGTTGCATTGTATATTGCAACAAACGAGAATCATCCTAATACGCAATTTTTTCTAATAAAGTTTGATACTTTTTACATTGTAACCGGTTTATATTAATGGAAATTATTTGATACATTGCCAGTAGAGTTTTTAGACTCCACAAATGAAGTGAAGGGGATAATAAGGATCATATAGGGATATAGTAAAATATTAAAAAAAATATACACATGTCAATTTTTTAAGGTTTCTAGTGGAATAAAAAAATTTGTCAGTATACCAAATACTCACTATTAGATTAATCTTTAGTTTGTAACAACAATATTAGGTTGCAATCGATATCAAAGAAACTAGAGGTTTAAGAGTCCAAATTTCAATGTTCTACTTTCCTTGAAAAGATTGATTGAGAAGATTGAGGAATTTGAAATAAAAGGATAATCTATCTATCTTATCCCCATTACCAATAGATTGGCGTATCAACTACATTTTAAGTTGTTGGGGATCGACCCGTATAAACAATGAAATATAAAAAAAGGTAGAAAAAATCGAACACAAATATTTTACATGGAAAACTCCCCTGAAGAGGATAAAAAACCATAGGCAAAGAAAATTTCACTGAAACGACAAATAATCTAAACGAGTACAAGATGAAGCTAACTAAAAAAAAAACAAACCCTAAACCCCAAAAACAAAGCTCTTTGAATAAAACACGAAATTCCCTTAAAGCTCTCTCAAAACTCTTTTAATCTTCTATTAATCTTAATGTGATGAAGATATCAATTCTAGGGTTACAAAGGCCCTTTCATAGGCTAAAAATCATGTGAATATATGACTAAAATATCCCTAAAATACTAAAAGTTTAACTAGGAAATATAACATAGTTTAATTGGGAAAAAAACCCGATTTATGTAGGAAACATGTCACCATGTCACAACATCCTGAATCGCCTCGTCACGACATCGTCCGTCGTCGTGATGTTAGGAAAATCCTCGTCGTGATATTGGAAACCTCATCGTTGCAACGTCATCACCTATTAGAGATGTTGTAATTTTGACATCCTCGTGTCACAATACGAATACCGGTAAGTACTTGAAAGGGTTTGAAAATGTGAGGCACACTTCAAAATCTCCACCTTGACTCGTATTTTGTAAATGCCTTCTTTGCCAATACCCATCATAGGCCTAACTTGTTCTTTACAGGATATTAACCGAGTCCAAATAGTGCTCGAACTTTGAAACTGGAAGACTCTTAGTTTTCTAAATTGACAAATCAAAGATGAGTCGTGTCCGCTTCCCATAAACGCAGTGCTTTATCTTTCCAACTCTTGCACCCGAAAGAGAACCTCTCTTATTCAAATTAGTCATACATTTTTCACTTATATGGCCAAGTTGCATATGCCCCATACGAGTTGGCTTTGACTCTTTAATAAATGAGAAAATTGTTTTTTTACTAGTCACTATTGTACCTTGCAGAGTATTTAGACTGCCGATTTTCTAGCCTTTCATCAGAATGGAGCTACATGAGATACCGTAATGCCACTTGACTTAATGAGATTCTACATTCGTTCAAGTCTAACATACTTAGGGAGATGATGTTTTTTCTTAAATCAAGCACATGTCTGACATCTAACAATGTCCTCATAATCTAGTCGTGCATCCTGATCTGAACGGAACCAATACTGATTATCTTACAAGTTGAATTATTCCCCATGAGCACAATTGAATTGTATGTGGAGAACTAGTCCTTGTTGGGACACATATGGTAAGAACACCCCGAATCTAGGATCTACTCAGACATAAGCTTAGACTTTTCGATCATAAACACCAACAACCAATTATCACCTTTGTCTTCGGTCATACTAGCATCGGCTACCGCCCTCTCGTTGCTCTCAGCAACCCTTTTATTTTTATTTTGCAGCTTATAACACTCTGCCTTAATGTGACCTAACTTCTTGCAGTATTGTCTCAATTCCTTGACTTTGATCCAATCTTGTTTCTTGCAACCAAAACTGAGGCTTGCCTATTTGGCTTGCTATTTAAACCAAAATCATTATCGAGTTTGTTTTTTCTCAACAATTTTCCCTTCACTTCCTCGAACAAGAATTTATCTCTACCATAAATTATGGTCTCTCTAAAAGACTTATATGAAATGGGCAAAGAACACAATAATAGCAAGCATGATATTCATAGTCTATATTAACCTCAACATTCTTCAGATCGTTCAAGAAAGTGACAAATTGACTGATGTGACCCCTAAGGTGCTCACCTTGGTCCATACAGAATGTGTATAGATGTTGTTTCAACACCAATCGATTAGCCAAAGACTTTGTCATGTATAGGGTTTCTAATTTTCTTCATAAAGCTACTGTCGTTTCCTCTGTAAGCACCTCCTACAACACATTGTTCGTGAGACACAACTAAATTGTTGACAAAGCCTTCTCATCAAGTTCATCATTTTCTAACTGATTCGTATTTGCAGGCTTTTGCCATGTAACGACTTTCTTCAGACCGTATTGAACCAGAACAGCCGTCATCCTAACTTGCCATAAATTGAAATTTGTAATTCTGTCAAACTTCTCAATATCGAATCTTATTGTCATCTCTAAACGAGTCGATTGTGAAATCTGAATCAAGCTTTTATACCAATTTATTGGGGATCGACCCATATAAACAGTGAAATAGAAAAAAATAGAGAAGATCGAACATAAATATTTTACGTGAAAAACTTCTCTGAAGAGGATAAAAACTACGGGTAAAGAAAACTTTATTGAAACGATAAATAATCTGAACGAGTACAAGATGGAGATAACTCAAAAATAAATAAACCCTAAACCTCAAAAACAAAGCTCTCTGACTAAAACACGAAATTCCCTTAAAGCTCTCTCAAAACTCTCTTAATATTCTCTTAACTTAATGTGATGAAGATATTAATTCTAGGGTTAAAAAAGCCTTTTTGTAGGCTGAAATTCATGTGAATATATGACTAAAATATCCCTAGAATAATTAGACTTTAATTGAGAAAAGATAATAGAATTTAACTGAAAAAAGAAAATCGATTTATGTGGGAAACACATCGCCACGTAGCAACGTCCCGAATCGCCTTGTCACGATGTTGTCCGTCATCATGACATCGAAAACCTCCTTGTCCTGACGTCGTTGCCTGTCGGAGTTGTTGCGATTTTGATGTCCTCGCGTCACAATACAGGTAACGATAAGTGCCTGGAAGGGTCCGGAAATGCGAGGTATACTTCGAAACTGTAAAGAAAGTCTTTATAAAGAATGAACTTTCTCATATTTTATACACTAAGTGAGAGCACTATTCAGTTTAGTTTAGAGGAACATATTTTGATCGCATCAATTGTTCTTCTTTTATAGATCTATTACAGCTCTCAATAGAAAAGGTTGAGCGAATTTAAATTGAATATGTGAGGATAAGGCTTGGAGTTGGTTGGGTTTAAATTAAAATTTGTACTGTGATTCAATAGTTTGAAGTAAGCCCAACTGCTTCATTTGTTGTTGGAACAAAACGTACAACAATTCATAAAAGTAGAAGTATTTCATTACTTTTTAATCAACCAAAATTTTGAAAATAAATTACTTAATTTTATTTTGCATGATGCTAAATGATAAATCGAGCATTGATACAATTTCCAATTCTATCTACCATCTAAACGTTTGACTTTGTTTTCTCGAATGTTTGTTAATTGGTATTTGTTCAACTGCTTTTGAAGAAAATGTAGTTGACAAGTGGAGACAACATAGAGTTCCCTTGCATAACCAGTCAGCTCTCATAGTTTTGGAACCTTGTTCATTCTAGGTAAAAAACTGAAGCTTTTCTTCAAGTGCACATGAAGATTTGCTTGCATTGGATAACATCGAAGGTGGGTGTGTTAGTGGATGACAGGAACTTGACAGCTTAAAACAATAATTAGATTTCCAAATAAGAAAGGAGTGTTAGGTTATTGTACAACAAAAATAAGGAAAAGCTTCGCCTTAACTAACCTTGAAGTAATGGTGTTGGTAGGTTCCCTTTTGGTTTAGGTAGATACCTCACCATACTCTGATCAATATGGGAAAGACATGTTTGCTGAAACTCTCCAACTAACTAGTTTGAAAACAGCAATAGGACCAGCTTTTGATTGAAGATGAACATTTCATTTCGATTATAATACCAATATGACAATTGTTTAAAAAAAAAAATTAAAACCCAAGCAATACTCTCAAAATTGCTTTGATTTCAATTCAAGTGAAAGGAGAATACTCCATTTTAAGGTGAAGTCATATTGTAGGGATTAGTATAGATTGGCATTCAAGTTTTAAATAACTTAACAAACAAATTTTGTTGGTAACAAAAAAATCCAGAATGCATGGATTAGTTTATATATTTATTTATCAGATTAGATGATACAATAGTAGAGCATGAGGAAAGATTATAAGAAATTATGATTTTATGCTATTTTTATCCATTTCCAATAGGAGGATGTCAAATCAAATTTTTCTCTTTATTTTCAGCTTTTTCCAACTTAATACATTCAAATTTAACTAAAAATGCTAAAAATTAAGAGGAAAAACTTGATTTGTCATTCTCCTATTAAAAAGAGATAAAGATGACGTGGAATCACAGTGTTATACAATCCCTTCATAGTAAAGCATATGTGAACATTCTCTTGAATAAATAATTGATTTAGAAAAAAATTATTAAATTTTTATAAATTAAAAATAAGAAACATAAAAATATTTATAGATGTCATCATATTTGTAAAAGTTTACAAATAGTTTTAATAAATTAAAATTTTAAAAATGTATACTAGAATTATAAATAAATTTTTTTATCTTGTAATGAGATGATGTGTATTAAATTAAATAAAGAATTTAAAAGAGGGATTGAGATATATTATTTTGTTTAGTTAATTTTTATTTAATACAAAGTAGTGGCGAATATCTCTGTTTTAGTTGGATCACCAAAATATTCCTTCAATCTTGTTATTATTTTATGTTAGCTTTGATTATATGTTATACCTAGCTATTGAATCCACGTATGAGTGGTATGCACTTTTGCTCTCTCTTATTTTATAATCGAAGCTTTGGACGTAAAACAATGAACACACAAAGCAAATAATAATAATAACAATAACAATAATTTGTGATATTTAATGATGCTGACCTGGGTTTCTTCACGTGAAAACTTGCAACTTTATTTCCAACTTGTTCATTTACGTTTCTCTCTATTTGCTTCCATTTATTAGTAGCTAAAAAAAAAAAAAAAACCAAGGTCCTAACACATTTGATAATGGGATATCTATATTATTTCGATCATAAATTAATTTTACTTTTTAATACACACTACTCGATGTCCACGTTTATATTTTCAATGCTCTATACAGCACTAACCATATATTAAGCAAAAATGAAATTTTGTTACGAGGAATCCCTAACCTATAGCATTATCTTATCATTATATCTAGGTTTAATAAAAGTTAAAAAAATTTAATCTTTTTATTTAATTTAAATTTTTTTATAATCGTCATTGGTAATTTCTGTTAAAATTTGTTAATATAACATGTTTGTTTTCTATCAATTATACAAGAACAATCTAATCAAAATTTGAAGTTAACAAATTTTGAAAAAAATACTTTTGATTTTAATTATTGGACTGATTTTTTTCTAAAAAAAGGAGGAATTAATTTTTAGCTTAGGGACTAAATCTCAAAATTTGACAAAGTACAGGGAGTAACTACATATTTTAACAAAACCGAGGGTTTGCGGCTTTGACGTTCTTCATGCTTTCAAGGTTCTTACAAAACAATGGATCCCACAACCTTTAGATTCAGTTTTGTTTGATAGGTTCAAAAAACAAAAAAAATAAAAAAGAAATCTTTGCTGTTTTCCTTAAGGGAATGCAAAGATGAAAGGGAACAACAGCCCATAATGGTCCCACTTAATGCAACTAACCCTTCACTTTATTCTAAACTGCTAGCTTAATTAAACGAACGTGGAAAGAAGCTTAACTTGATTCTCCCCATTTCCATAAAAACCTTTTATATATATATATATATATTTAATGTCCTCCTCTTTCTGTTTTTATTTTCACTTTTTGAGCAGAGTTTTAATTACTGTCCCCCTTTTTATTAAAGAAAAAAAGTTAAATCTTTTACTTTTGCCTCCTATGGGAACTTAATATATCTTCAGCTCCATTTCCAGAACATTGAAGATCTAAACATTTTTTCTTCTTTCTGAGTTGAATCCAAAGATGGGTTTTTGTTTCTGGGTTTGTTTTATTAGTTTGTTAAACTTCTACAGCTTGAGTTTTGTAAGTTCACAAGCTGATGCAAGTGCTGAAGGGACTGTTTTCATTGATGGAAAAGCTCCGATTGGTAGAATAGATGATGATTTCATTTGTGCTACTTTGGATTGGTGGCCTCCTGAGAAATGTGATTATGGGACATGCAGCTGGGGCCTTGCTGGGCTTCTCAATCTGGTTTTTCTTCTTCTTTTCTTTGTTGTTTGACAATGATTTTCATAATGAACATAATGGGTCTTTTCACACTTTTGAGAGGGTATTTCTGTTTCAATCTGGAAAAAGCATATTTTCCCAGTTTAAAAGTGGTTTTGGCTGAGATGTTGTTTCATCTTCCTTTTCCTTTTTTTTTTTTTTTGCAGGATCTTAATAAAAACTTATTCTTGAATGCCGTTAAAGGTAAGGCAATTGTTTCCCATAAAAATCCATCTCAATTATTCTATTTTGTTTATTTACCAGTCCCTATACTTTTCAGCTTTTTCACCATTGAAGATTAGGTTGGGCGGCACATTACAAGACAAAGTCATATATGACACTGATGACAATCAACTACCCTGCACTTCATTTGTCAAAAACACTTCTGAGATGTTTGGTTTTACACAAGGATGTTTGCCAATGAATAGATGGGATGACCTTAATTCCTTCTTTCAAAAAGCAGGGTATAAACACCATTTTCAATTTTCCTTGAGCTTCAACATTATGAATTCTTAATTCCACCATTAATTTAATTCAACTGTTTGATTATTCAGAGCTAAGGTTATTTTTGGATTAAATGCACTTGCTGGTCGAACTATAGCCCCTGATGGTTCAGCCGTAGGTGCTTGGAACTACACCAATGCCGAATTTTTTATGCAATACACTGTTGACAAGAACTATACCATTCACGGTTGGGAGTTAGGTAAAAGAACTATACATGATATGTCTGAATTCTAGATAATGTATAGACCGAAACACATTATTTTTGTCATCTTTCGCTTGTCAGGAAATGAATTGTGCGGAAGCGGGGTCGGAACTCGGGTCTCTGCAGACCAGTATGCGGTTGACACAGTGGCTCTGCAAAGTATTGTGCAGAAGATATACCAGAATGTTGATTTGAAGCCGTTAATTATTACACCGGGAGGGTTCTATGACTTGGATTGGTTCACGGAATACATTGATAAGACAACCAAGTCCCTAGATGTTGTCACTCACCACATATACAACCTTGGACCAGGTATGGTTCCTATGTGCATAATCCAGTATAGGAGCTTAGGACATGAAAGAAGGTTTGAACTTGACAAACGTGTGTTTCTCTGTGTAGGAGTTGATGACCATCTTGTTGAAAAGATTCTCGATCCATCCGTTCTTGAGGGCGTGTCCGGAACATTCAGTGGCCTTCATAACATCATCAAGAATTCTACAACTTCAGTAGCTGCCTGGGTGGGTGAGGCTGGAGGAGCTTACAACAGTGGCCATAATCTTGTCACAAATGCATTTGTGTTCAGTTTCTGGTAATGTCGCAATACCTTGCTATCCCGAAGCTTAGGCCTTTCTGTCTGATAGATTTCTGATTCATTTTTCCTGGGACATGAATTGCAGGTATTTAGATCAACTTGGCATGGCATCTAAGTATGATACGAAAACGTATTGCAGACAGTCACTGGTTGGTGGAAATTATGGTTTACTAAACACCACCAACTTTGAACCAAATCCAGACTACTACAGGTAATTGCTTTTTGAAATTCTTTCATTACGAACTTGCAGGATTCGAATTAGACCTATTACTTCAAAATAAGCTTTCATTTATCTAAGCCTAACTTGCATGATACTCTGCTTTCTCCATTGCAGTGCACTTCTTTGGCACCGGCTAATGGGAAGAAATGTTCTTTTGACAAGCTTCACCGGGACAGACAAGATCCGCTCCTACACTCACTGTGCAAAACAGTCAGTAAGTTCATCTCATATGCAATTATCAAGCATTGTTAATCTTCCCTTTCTTGGACTTTGACCAAAGTTTCCTATCTTGCAGAAAGGCATCACACTACTTTTGATCAACCTCAACAATAGCACTACCGTCCAGGCAAAACTCGCATTCAATAGTACAATGAGCTTGCGACACAAGCACCAGTCTCGGATTTCACACCATAAGCACAGAATTCATAAAACAAAAATAATCAAGCTGCCTCAAGGCATTGATGATAAAATAAGAAGAGAGGAATACCATCTAACAGCAAAAGGTGGGAATTTACAGAGTCAAAGCATGCTACTTAATGGAAACATTTTAAGTGTAAATTCGTCTGGGATCATACCTCATCTGGAGCCTTTACATGTAAAATCAGCAAAGCCAATAATGGTTGCTCCTTTATCCATTGTCTTCACTCACATGCCTGATGTTACTGTCCCTGCTTGCAAGGTACAGCCCTAGAGCTACAAGGAACTAAAAATGGTTCCTTTTAGTGATTGATCAAATAAGAAATAGAACATATTACAAACATTTCATTCTTTTTTTTTCCCCATAGTGAAGAATATAATGTGACACACCTTTTTTGGATATGAATATGTGAAATTTTAGAAAATATTGGACATAAATACGTGATAAAACTGATGCATGAGAAACAAAACAACCTTACCATGATGCAGCTAGCAAAAAGAGAGAAATTCTGGGGGTATTAACCTGCAAAAAGTTGTATCCTTTGACAGGCTTGTTCTAACTGTTGCGCTTCTTTGGTATATCAAAAAATTATGATTTGTCAGAAGAAAAGAAAGCATGCAACATATTTTCAAACAAATAAACCATGACCAACAAAAACTTGAACACTGTAGATAAGGAACAGTTTTTGCAGTTTAATTGAAGGAGAATGTTGTGATAGTTCCATTAAACAGGAAGCATTTTGTTTGGTTAGTTGAATATTAATATTCTTGTACCAAATTAACATAAGAGTCTGTCTAACAGAATATACATCCTGCACTGGACCTGTGGATGAAGTAGATGCATAAAAAATCCAGATTGCAACAAGGGCAGATGACAGTCCATGTGCTTTCTACTTTCAAGATCTTCAATTGTAATGTTCCATGAATCTATGAAATTCGGCATTCCAATTTCCAGCAAAATTCACATTCTTACTCAATATGAAGCCTTTTTTTTTTCTTCTGGATAAATAAATATGAAGCTTTTATACCATCTTACAGTTGAAAAGTTTTTGCATTCTTAATTGTGAGCCGATGATGCAAAAAAAGTTGGTAAGACAATTTTTTTAAGGGTGCAATGTAAGCACTTATTAATATTAATTTATTTTAATTAATTAAACTAAATATAAGAAAAACGATATTCATTATAGTAATGTTTTAGATTGATATTTTTAAGAAAGTTTTTACATGTCTGCATGTAAAAATCACAAAATTAGAATATAAATGTGTGCTTAAAGATAACATATAATAAATAATTAAATTTATAGTTTGAAATTAATTAATAATAGCACATTCATATATATAATATTAAAATTAAAAAAAATTAGATTAAATTATTTATCATTGAGTTAACTTATGGAATCAACTCAATATGATATATACAACAAATGTAGATAATAAATTATGCATATTAAAATAAAAACATATGAAAAGAGTTGAAATGAAACTTTAGTTAAAGTGGTAAATTTAAAGAATTATTAATTTGATTGGTGTAAGTCTAAATCCCGCACACTTTAATTGATTTTTATTAAAAATAAAAAGATTAAAGTAACCTCAAATAATATAACTTATTTTAATTACAAAATGATATTTTTAAAATTCTCTAACTAAATTGAGACTCGATTGATAGATCATACTAACTTAATAAAATGCTTAATAAATAGTATAGAGAAAATCATTAATAAAATAGATAATATTGTATAAAATAATATTAAATTGTCCAAAACATAATAGTCAATTTCATAATCGTAATAATTATATAAGCTATTAAAAAAATTCTTTCATATATACAAATTGTATTTTGTTCATATTCACTTGCACACAAGCACATATCATTCTCATAAATTACATCTATTTCACTTACACAATTCATTTTCATACATTCACCATTCATTGTCATGTATTCCACATATAATCATTAAATAGATACTCACCTTTCATTTTTGAATTTCATAAACAAAACATACGTACTTGAGTCGGATATACTTTCACATAGTTATTCATTTCTCAGAATGCCCATAGAACCATTCGGAATTGGATAGGACACTCGGATAATAACACATATCGTACAATGCCAACGTCCCAAATGTGGTATTACATGTAATCACATATCGATGCCACTGTCCCAGATAGGGTCTTACACGAAACAAATACGATGTCGATGTCCTAGGCCTGGTCTTACTCGCAAACATATATCGGAATCACATATCGATGCCAACATATTAAACGTGGTCTTACTCGCACACATATATCGATGCCATGGTCTTACTCGCACATCACATATCGGAATACTATGTCATGACATATGTATCCTAGCTATTTCTAAGGTTCATAGGGGCTTTCGGACGTCGTAACTCGATCGGTTCAAGCTCGTAACTAATTCTCTAAAGCCTAAATCATTTTGGCTTATACACATATATTTATTATAATTCAATTTGACACATATAATACATATATAATCGAATTTAACAACATTTATTTACTTATGAACTTACCTCAGACAACGATAATCGGAGCGAGATGACTAATCGACAACTTTGATTTTCCCCCTATCCAAATCCGAATTCCACTTTTGCCAATCTAATTGATATCAAAATTAACTCATTTATTCAAAATTTCATTAAATTTTATCTAAAAACACATAATTTGGGCATTTTTCATTTTAACCCCTAACATTTTACATTTTTACAATTTAGTCCCTATTTCAAAATAACACAAGTTACTCAAAATTTCATCAAACCCATGTTAGGCCGAATTTACCTTAGGTCTCTGGCAACCCATTTATTTTATTTATTTCACATTTTGACCTCTCAATTTACAAATTTCTCAATTTAGTCCTTAATACACATTTTTATCAAAAAATCATTTAATTAAACATGAAAATCAAAAATCAAACATCAAAGATTTATTATTCATCATCAAACAACAATTTAATCACATTATCAACAATGACAAATCTCAAATTCATCATCAATTCCGAAAATTGAAGCATGGGTTTACTAGTATTCGAAGCAACGATATTAAAAACGTAAAAATTATAAAAAACCGAGCAAAATAGACTTACCTATTCACTCATGCAATGGCCGAATACTTTGAAGCTTCAATGGCTTCTTTTTCTTTTAACTTTCGGCAAGAACAAACATTAATGGACATATTTCATGCCTTTGTTTTATTTATCTCATAATAATATATTATTTACCTTTTTAACCTTTGTTAATTAATATAAAAACCTTATAACCAATGTCCATTACCGTCCATCAACCATAATAGTGGCATAATTCCATTTTAAGGACTTAGCAATTAATAAACCATGGCAATTTAGTACTTTAACAATTAGATTGCTACTTTTGCATTTTACGCGATTAAGTCCTTTCATAAATTCGAGCACACAAACGATAAAATTTTCACATGATAGTTTTACACATACTAATTCACATATAATAAACTTAGAAAATAGTATTAAAATATTTTTCTAACTCGAATTTGTGATACCGAAACTACTGTTCTGACTAGGATCTAAACTGGGATGTTACAACTCTCCTCCCTTAGGGATTTTTGTCCTCGAAAATCTTACCAAAAAGTAGATTAAAGATTTGCTTCCACATAGTATATTTCAAATTCACACAGGGCTACCAATTTCATATCTATTAAATCTCACAACTAAGATTCTAATCTGTCTTTCGCTATACATCATATTAAGCCAAAGCTGTTTATAACTGTACTGAATTATTTTCATTTTTTGCTTTATTTTGCTGATGATATTAAACTCATGAATCATATACTCACAAAGCTCGATCCTGAACAACGGAGTTAGGTAACGGCCACATACAATACCTCATACAATGTCACTTTTATACTCACATGATAATTTTCCAAATAGCAACAATCTTTCTTAATTGCTTTGAAATTCTAAAACACAATGACAAATAAATATTTCAAGAATGTTCAAAACAAACTCATACTCACAGCTTAAGGTAATTTCTCCCAGAATTACCATATGAATTTTATATTTTTATCTGAAACAATGATGGCTGATACCATGTGCAAACTGAAAGTTTCCGAAACAAATAACTCAGCTGATTTATCAAAAGAGAAATCCATGCATACAGAAAGACTTATTCAGACAGTTAATAATTTAGATAACATCTATCTTCTCCAATGATAAAAGATAATCCCGATACAAAATTTATCAAAATTTTATTTCACCAATACTCAGATATCAAAACATGCTGAAATAGTCCTGAAGACGCTTAATAATTAACTTTAACTTGTTGATAGCTCAGACGTTTAACATGACGTCAAAAGTATTATGTTTTATATTCATTTATCAATATCACTTTCTCAGATTATCATGCATCTTGTTACTCCTGTTTGAACAGTCTAACTGATACTGTGAGCCTCTTACAACAATACAACAATGATTATACAATCTCAGGGCTTTTTGGTTTACACACTCTATTTCAAAGTAACAAGTAATCATCAATTTTACATCTGAAATTCTGAATCAGAAATCAATTTATGCTGAACCCCTTTTTAACTTATAACTTGATAACATCTTTCTAAGTTTCACGAATTCACTTAGTAAGCATCAATTTAACTTCTAATCTAGCTAACATATAATTATCCTCTGATAAGATTAATCACGTGTTCATCGCTCGTAGAGCACACCAAAGTTTCATATTCAGATCATTCAAAATTATAATCATTTCCCTCAGATAATAATACTTAATTATAGAATCAAAAGTTGTTCGACGATTCAAGTTAGTTTTGCTGTTCCAAGTTTGGATCTCGCTCTGCAACATCAAACATTTTAAACTCTTGTAATCACAAAATATGTCACATAACTCTTTTCATGCAGCTTAACTGTATGGAATCACAAGATATCTCTGTACACTCTATTATTATAACACACTTCAAACCGTTCATTGACGCATGACTGAAATTCATAAACTTTTTCTTCAACTTAGGCTGAACCAGAGCTGATGTTTCAGTTAACAATATCTTCATGCAAAAGAAACTTCAACAATCGAACTAACTTTAATTTATAAGTTGTTCTGATAAATATAATTTTATATCAAGTCTTCAAGAATACGAATTCTTCCTCCGGACTATCCCTCAATTAGCACATGTGCGTTCAAAGTTTATTTCCAATTCGATGGATAGATTCAAACACATATAATCCAATAACTTTTCAATCAAATAATTCAGATTAAACTAAACTACTGAGTTGGTCTTTTCGAAGAAATCTTTTCCTCTCGTTAAAAGGATAACCCAGACATATCATTATACAGATGTCACAATCATCCAATAAAAATCATAATGTCATAGTAAGATCGGCATCTTACCCATAGCAATAGATAATATCTCAGCTGTTAATAAAGTATTTAAACCCAGAAGAAAATCAAATATGATTTGAACAACCAATGCAGAAACACAACTTTTATAACTCTGATAACGATACTGCAACATTCCCAAATTTCAGAACAGAAATTATGATTATAACAGATATAACCATTTTTGTCAAATAGATATCTCTTATAAATAATCATATAGAATCATAAGAAAACCAGAATAACGAAATTTTCAACATTTGTAGCTAAACAGAATATCAAAAAATTTACAACCCAATATAGAATGATATCAACCCTGATAATATTCCAAAAATGTCCAGAAAGAACAATATCATTCATAAATACTGAGATCCTCAATAACAAGAACAATTTAACCTTTACGTATATTTAACAGAACAATATCCAATAGAAACTAAATATTAACATTATACAGATTCCACTGTCGACTTTCATATCCACACAATGAAATAAATACCAGAGAAAGACAAAGTAATATCGAACATAACCTCAAATAGATCAACGATGCTTTCTTCTATTGATATATTTAACTAATGTTCTTATACGATAAGAATTCTTTTGAAATTAAACAGTCACATATACTTCTGAGAATGAATGTACACATAGAATATCCAGAAGAAATCATAGTAATTGCCCGACTATAACCACCGCACTCAGCCATTAATATAATTCAAACATTATTCAACTGTCTAATTCTATCATCATTAAGTCTATATTATCCCATCAATAACAGAAATCAATTCAAAAGAACTTTCAGTTAATACCTTTCTTTAGATATCATACCGAATAGATCATTTAATCGGAGTTAACTTTTTACATAATGTTGTCTTTGCATAATCTGAATAGTCTTCAGAACTATCCAATATCTCTTTTAATACTGTCTTCATTTGCTGATTCATTCCCTTATCTGACCACATTATTAATCTTCCGAACACGGACTTCTGTAACTCCACACTCGTGGACTTATTCAACCAAATCTTATAGATTTCATTTTAACATTTCGCTGATAAGGGGGTAAGGGTAGTAAAGCCTCGAATTTAACTTACACATAAATACACATAACACATACTATCACAAATAACCAGTTCATTACTAATTTCACATTCTCAAATCATTTAATAAACTTTTACTTTTAATCACTTTTATTTTTAACACATTATTCATATGCCAACTCAAATTACTAATTCACAATCAAAGCATTTCAGATAGCAATCATAACTCAAATATCATATCTCATACGCTCATATAATTAAAACATTTACCGATAACAAAAATGTCATACTCTTTGATCCATACTTTTATGAGTTTCAACTCATAATCAACACATTTTCATTAAAACATTTGAGTACACATTCCGTACTATCAGAATTAGCTCGGTTGGAAAACTCATCTTTCTCATCAAAACAATTTTCGTCAGAGTCAGGAGATATCACACTACCGTAGGTTAAATGTGGCATGTATAGCTAGACTCACATACGCTATGGTAGTCCTAGAACTGACTAAATCGTAACTCTGATACCAATCAAATGTAACACCCCTAACCTGTATCCGTAGTCGAATTAGGGTTACGAGGCATTACCTGACAAAACACAGTTTGAGACATTCATAAAATTGATTTCATGATTAAAAATATATCAACTTCTTTACAAAACTTTTCAATCAAATAACAACCATATATTCAGTCATATAAGTCAAATTCGCATATACGGATCACTTAATCAACTAAAACCAATCACAATTTATTTCTTATAATTCATAAACAATTCATGCTTCAAATTACAATCACATCATTATCATCAACTTATGCCATTATTTGAATGCTCAACTATTATATAAGCATTTATCATTAGATAACACATACCAAGCATATGTCAAAACAACTATTTCGTTAGCTGAATAGCAACATATTAATTCATAATTTCTACACTTATGCATATTATAACCAAACGAACTATTTATATACCTAGCCATTTATTTCATACACTATTCGGCTAGTACATAATCTTATAAAATTTATGCCCATTATGAATAATATAAAATTTGGTCATTCAAATGTATACCTATTTGGTAATATCACACGATAAAATTTTCAGTAACATAACAGATAATAACTAGCATCATTTCCAAATTAAGTATACCTCTCCTCACATTACAAATTTATGTGCATATGAAATAATAATCTAAACCATTTTTCTAACATCCATACTCAAGTATATCATGTCTATTTCTCATACTATAATTATATCTAAACATCACTCTTACAACATCAATTGGGACGTATAAAATCTGAACCTAAATACCAACCATTTAATCATGATATATATATATATATATATATACAAACTTGCCATTACAAACCAAAACTAAAAAGCCAACTCACAAATGATTGTCTCATAAGCATGTACGTATTTTTACTAAGTTTAGTCAAATATAATCATGCATTATATAACCTAATTCTTATCTCACAAATGATCAAAGAAATTATACACACATATGACATAAACATTACTTAATCAAAATATAGTATACCATAACTAAAACATGCATTCATCATTTACTTCATTTCCTAAACTAAATGAACCCATACTTACCATTTATCATTACCGAATACTATACCTAAACATTACAAATTGATAAACCAAATATCAAGCCCATTCAATACATATAACCAAATTACTCTAATCAAATATTCTTGGACTTAAGCTTCATGAGCACCTATGCATTATAGCAAAAACACATCCATCAATTGAATCATTACTCAACTAAAACATGTAATCAAGACACCATACATACATACTATGAAACATACTTCCCAAAATAAGCTTTTACCATGCCCGAATATACACAAACATTAACCTCATTAACAAGCCATTTTTGCATGGCTATATATATACACACGTTTCAAAACCAAATATATCAAAACTAGCTTATACATGCCACATAACCAAATCTCGAAGCATTTATTTACCGAAGCGAAAATTGGATAGTGTGATGATGTCTCCTACGACTTCCAACCCGAGCAAGTCCCCGAAACTCTATAAACATAGGAAAAACACAGAGAGTAAGCTTTAAAAGTTTTGTAAGACATAAGCAAATAAAATCAACTCAATGGTATTTATAATGCAATTTAACTAGGCCGAATTTAACAAATCATAACCACATTTACATTCATCATACTTATAAATTCATATGATTACATTAAGTAATCTCATTTACCTCATTTTTCAATGAACATATAAATATCATACATACTTAATTCATCTAACTCTTTTGTTCATATTCACTTGTACACAAGCACATCTCATTCTCATACATTACATCTATTTCACTTACATAGAATTCATTTTCATACATTCACCATTCATTGTCATGTATTTCATATATAATCATTAAATACATACTCACCTTTCATTTTTGAATTTCATAAACAAAACATATGTACCTGAGTCACATATATTTTCACATAGTTATTCATTTCTCAGAATGCCCGTTGAACCATTCGAAATTGGATAGGACACTCGGATAATCACACATATCGTACAATGCCAACGTCCCAAACGTGGTCTTACATGTAATTACATATCGATGCCACTGTCCTAGACAGGGTCTTACTTGAAACAAATATGATGCTGATGTCCCAGACATGGTCTTACTCGTAACCACATATATCGATGCCAACGTACTAGACGTGGTCTTACTCGCACACATATATCGAAATCATATATCGATGCCAACGTATTAAACGTGGTCATACTCGCACACATATATCGATGCCATGGTCTTGCTCGCACATCATGTATCGGAATCCTATGTCATGACATATGTATCTTAGTTATTCCTAAGCTTCATATAGGGCTTTCAGACATCGTAACTCGATGGGTTCAAGCTCATAACTAATTCTCCAAAGCTTAAATCATTTTGGCTTATACACATATATTTATTATAATTCAATTCGGCACATATAATAGATATATATATAATCAAATTTAACAACATTTATTTACTTATGAACTTACCTCAGACAACGATAATCGGAACAAGACGACTAATCGACATCTTTGATTTTCCCCTATCCAAATCCAAATTCCACTTTTGCCAATCTAATTGATATCAAAATTAACTCATTTATTCAACATTTAATTAAATTTTATGTAAAAATACATAATTTGGGCATTTTTCATTTTAACCCCTAACATTTCACATTTTCACAATTTGGTCCTTATTTTAAAATAACACAAATTACTCAAAATTTCATCAAACCCATGTTAGGCCGAATTTACCTTAGGTTTATAGTAACCCATTTCTTTCATTTATTTCATATTTTGACCCCTGAATTTACAAATTGCTCAATTTAGTCATTAATACACATTTTTATCAAAAAATCATTTAATTAAACATGAAAATCAAACATCAAATATTTATTATTTATCATCAAACAACAATTTCATCACCTTATCAATAATGGGAAATCTCAAATTCATCATCAATTCCGAAAATTGAAGCATGGGTTTACTAGTATTCGAAGCAACGATCTCAAAAACATAAAAATTATCAAAAACCAAGCAAAATAGACTTACCTATTCACTCATGCTATGGCCGAATACTTTGAAACTTCACTGGCTTCTTTTTCTTTTAACTTTAGGCAAGAAAAAACATTAATGGACTAATTTCATGCCTTTTTTTATTTATTTCATAATAATATATTATTTACCTTTTCAACCTTTGTTAATTAATATAAAAACCTTATAACCAATGTCCATTACCGTCCATCAACCATAATAGTGGCATAATTCCATTTTAAGGACTTAGAAATTAAAAAAACCATGGCAATTTAGTACTTTAACAATTAGATTGCCACTTTTTCTTTTTACGCGATTAAATCTTTTTATAAAATTGAGCACATAAACGATAAAATTTTCACACGAAATTTTTACACATACTAAATCACATATAATAAACTCAAAAAATAATATTAAAATATTTTTATAACTCAAATTTGTGGTCCTGAAACCATTGTTCTAACTAGGATCTAAATCGGGCTGTTACGTACTAATTTGTAGCTTGTGAGAGCATACCGATTCACAGCTCATATGAGCATACATGTACATGAATTTTGACGGATTACAGTTATATGAGGTAGCAGACTATGTGTGAGCTATCCTGAGTATCCAACGGTCCAAACGGTTCAATGGGCAATGTTCTGATACGAAATGGTATGAGTCCGATATGAACTATTACAGTTATACACTTGAAATACATTGAAATAATGTTACATGATATATAGATATATGGAATGGATGATACATGTATATGGAATTTGATTAATTGTTGAGCTCATCCATGATTATTAGTTCAGATATGTATTTACATGGCTAATATGGTTGGTGTATATGTGTTTAGGCATTTGGCCAAAATGTGTTCGGTTATGCTTTGTTACTTACCTATTACTTGATCAAATGGTAAGTTAAATTCTAAGTTATACGAACTTACTAAGCTTAAATGCTTACTTTGTGTTATTTTCTAGGTTTTATAGTGAATCGGAAGCTTGTTCAGGTTAGAAGCTTGTCGGAGCTATATCACACTATCCACCAGCTCTTTTGGTAATTTTAGATATTTAAATTTGGTTATAATGGCATGCATAGGTATTTTGGCTAATGTTGGCCTATGGGTTTTGTCAAAACCATTTTTTTGAAAGGACAACTTTTTATTTAAAAAAACGAAAATGGGAGTCGCCACCAATCCTTTTTATATGAGGTGTGATCGGATCACCTCGAAACTTGATCTTTTGAATAAAAGGTTTAATTTATTAAAACAATATTTTTCGGTCTACAAAAATTCAAGAAAACAGGTTCAGGAGTCGGTTACGTACAAGGAAGGATTAGCACCCTCATAATGCCCAAAATTGGTGCCTAATTGATTAATTAATGTCTTAATGTCGAAAAGTTGAAAACTTGAAAAATTTAAAATACAATCCCTCGTTTGTTAATGTTAATTTTACTAAAAAAAACACTTGAATAAACTGAAACGAACGTTATAGACTCTCTCTCCTCGAGATAACAAAATGTCACATCCCGTAAGTTAGGACACGACATTTTGAACCCTCGAGAATGAGCTTGCCTTTTAATTAATTTTTTTTTTAAAAAAACTTGTATATTTTAATTTTAAAGGATATTCGACCATTTAGGTTCAACGAGGAAATCGAAACCCTGTAAGTTAGGGTACGACTTTCTTGAAGCTCCAGATACGGAATATTGCCTTTATTTTCAAAATTTTCTTTTTACAAATTTGGAAAAAAGATTAATGTAAAATTTAAAAGGATACATGTTTAGTTTAATCGGATGTGGTACAAAAAGCGGTTAAAACGTAAGAAAAATGTTGTGTTCAATGAATAATGGTAATGCAACATAATTTGTAATAATATAATAAAACATAAAAATATAATGGTAATAATAGATCATGATTTCAACATGTATAATAGGATAATAATAATAACAATGAAAACGATAATAGTAACAATAACAATAATGTTAATAATAATATCTAAAATTTGAAATATATTGAAAGTAGCAAATAAATAAAAGAATAAATAAAAGACACAATAAAAGAAAATAAATAAAAAAGCCAATTATAAAAATAAAATAAAAGAAATATTAAGTAAAAAAATAAATAAGTGAACATCAATAAGACATTTGATTAAAAAAATAAAACTAAATAAATAAACAAATAAAATAACAAATGAAACAGTTTGTGAAAAAAAATTGAAGTTACATAAGCCAAGTATCGAATTGAAATTGAAACAAAATTAAGGGGAACAAGTTGTAAATAATCAAAGTAGACTAAAAAAATTAAAATATAACTCGCTAAAAAAGAAAGGGACCAAATGAGCAAATAACCCATGTCCATATACGCACCGTTTCTTAGAGGATTAAAATGAAATAAAATCAAAATTACAGGGGTAAAATTAAAAAAACAAAAGAAAAGACAGGATCAAATTGAAAATGGGCGAAAAAGCGGAAGGACCCACCACGTAAATATCCTTCTAAGGGAAAAACACGCGGATCCTAGCTTGAAATCGGGTCGGGCTTCGGGTCTTAAGCAAAATGGCGTCGTTTTGGCAACTGATGCTTAAGTCCAAAACGGTGACGTTTTGACCTCTATATAAATATAAAAAATCAGAAAAAAAAACTTCTCCCCTCATTTTTCCAAAAAATCTAAGAGTTCTCTCAAACTCTCTCTCACTCTCCTTTTCTCTGAGCATCCTCCGATCGCCGGGCCTCCGTGACAGCTGTCGGTCACCGGCGACGGCGTCGCAATCCACGGTGGCCAAAAATAAAAAAAACTTGCCATTTTTTAGGCTTTTTGACTCCTGATGCCAAAAACGTACCATCTTTCATCGGAGATGGTCACCTTCGGCCACCTACGGCAGCTCAAACGCAAGAAATGTGAGATTTTGGCTTTTTTATTTTGGCTTTTATTTCTTTGAAAATAATAAAAAGAAAAAAAATAATATGAAGTAACAAAATAACTCGAAAAGATGCCAGACAGAGAATAAAAGAACCACCTTTTTGAATTTTTTTTAATTGATTCTGTATATGTGTAAGAAGAAAAAAAAATTCATGTTTTTGTGGATTTTTATAGCCGAAATTCATTAAAATTTTTGTGGCTACTATTCTTGCTGCCTCTTTGATGTTGCGTGTTTTCTTTGTCTACAGGTAGGGGCGAAGGCTGTAGGAGTGGCAGACGGTGGTGGTAGAGGGGTCAGACGGCATGCCTGCCGACGTGGAGTAGCGGCGTAAGGGAGGCTAGTGTTTCTTCTTTTACTAAAAATAGGTTTAGGTTTTGGGCCATTCATTTTTGTTCTTTGGGTTTAATGTAACTGGGTTTGATTTTTTGTAATGAAATTTATATTTTTTGTTTTAGTTTTTTTTTTTTGGTTTTTGGGTTTTGGTTTGGACCCGGGCAAATTTGGTCCATTACAGCTGCCCCTCTTTACTCATTGTCGTGTAACAGAAATGGAGCAAAGACTTTAAAAGGGCCAATTTTGCCTGGAATTACCGAGTCTCGACTTGTTTTGGTGCTTCTCTTCTTCAAGTAGCCTTGTTCCAATCCACTGCATCTTTAGGGGTATAGGAATTGTAATTTCAATCTACTCTACTACAACTTCAAGGAGATAAGATTAGTAGCTTCAATCTGCTCTTCTGCAACTTCAAAGAGATAAGATTTACTATCTTTGATCTACTCCAATGCAACTTCAGGGGGATAAGATTTGTAACTTCAATCTGCTCCACTACAACTTTAGGGAGACAAGATTTGTAATTTGCAATCTTTAATCTGTTCCACTACAACTTTAGGGAAATAAGATTCGCAATCTTTAGTCTGCTCCACTGCAACTTCAGGGAGATAAGGTTTATAGCTTTAATCTGCTCTACTGCAACTTCAGAGAGATAAGATTTGCTATCTTCAATCTGCTCCACTATAAATTGAGGGAGATAAGATTTGGGGTTTGTAGTTTTAATCTATTCCACTACAACTTCAGGAAAATGAGATTCGCTATCTTTGATCTACTCCACTGCAACTTTTGGGGGATAAGATCTGTAACTTTAATTTTCTCCACTACAATTTTAGGGAGACAAGATTTGTAATTTGCAATCTTTAATTTGTTCCACTGCAACTTAAGGGAAATAAGATTTGCTATCTTCAGTCTACTCCACTACAACTTTAAGGAGATAGGACTCGTAATTTGTAGCTATAATCTGCTCTTCTGTAACTTCAGAGAGATAAGATTTTCTATCTTCAATCAGCTTCACTACAACTTCAAGGAGATTAGATTTGTTATTTTTAACATGCTCCACTGCAACTTATGGGAAATAAGGTTTGTGACTTCAGTCTGCTCCACCACAACTTTAGGGAGATAAGATTTGTAACCTATAGCTTTAGTCTATTCCACTGCAACTTCAAGGAGATAAGACTTGCTATGGTAGATTTAATCCGACCTAATGCAACTTCAGAGGTATAAGATTTATCATTTCAATCTGCTCCACTACACCTTCAAGGAGATAAGATTCTCTATAATAACTTCAATCCGTCCCACTGTAACTTCAGGGGTATGGGATTTGCAACTTCATCGATCTGTTACATCGTTCCTTGGTGAACACGACCTATAGAATCTATTTCATGGGCTTATTTATGCCGTGTGATTAGGATGTCATGATCAGAATGACTCAAATACTCCTAACTAAATATGTATGAATGATATTTGTATGAATGCAAAATGTCAATTTTCGAGAATGATCCCCTCTTTAATGCTTGGGTTGTCATTGCTCGTTATTCATCAAGGTTCTAACACTGATGTGTTACCATGCCTTCTTGTTCAGATGGTATTTTTTACAGGAAATCCGAAGAAATAGTCACAATTTAAGCTATTCTTTCTCAAACGTTTCCAACTCTTGAATTTGGTTAGTTCTGTCTAGTGGTCCTATTTCAGGCCCTTGTACTATTTAGAAAACCTTTCAAAGCAATGCACAAAAATCCTTTTGTTTGAATATTACCTGTCCATTAATCGTTATTTCAATGAAAAATGCTTGAAAAAAATTATCACAATGGACAAGATGGAATTTTATTGAGAGCAAAGCTTGAAATGAATAAATTAATCAAGATAACAAATTTTGCTAAGATACAAAATGAGTAAGATGAAAATAGGTGCCTCAGATATTGTAGCACGTGCTTCTTTATACAAAACTTCTCGATGACTCTTTTAAACTTGATACGTGTTTTGGAGATCCAAGATACTCTGTTGATACCCCAAGATGTAACATCTCTTTTTCTTGTTAATTCTGATAGGACAAGATTTCTATATGGCCCATCTTCGATCAAAATTTGAATTGCCCTTTTCTAGGTTTTCAACCCAAAACCCCTTTGGTTTCAATGCGCCCTTTGCGGGTTTTCGCCTTGGCCTCTCCTTTTTTTAGGTGAAATACTTCTTGACTGAATCTGAATTCATAGGATTGGGCAAATTCTTGCCATCCATCTCAGTCAAAATCAGCACTCCTCTAAAAAAGGCCTTCTTTACCACATAAGGACCTTCCTAGTATGGCATCCATTTTTCTTTGAAATCCTTTTGTATGGGAAAGAGTGCAACCTCCCCATCCCGTAACCGTCACCAGAATAGGTAAGGAGCATTACCAGATAGATAGAACATTTTAGACCGATTCATAATTACAGATATCACATAACATTAATACATAAGCAATCAACAACAATTCGTCCCTTATAATGGTTTATGAAACCTAAAACGTACTTTTAAGGACATTCGGGACTAAACCGAACACATACATAAATTTCAGAACTTAGAAAATTTTTCAATTCTGTTGAGGTCACACACCCGTATGACCAGGCCGTGTGCCTCACATGGGTACCAGACACGCCCATGTGATCCAACCATGCCAAAACAGAGTATATATACTGACTTTTACACACGGCCAACAGACATGGTCGTGTAATACTTAGCTGACTACTGACTTAAGCCCACAGCCATATGACACATCCGTGTGTCTTATCTGTGTGATCTTAAGATTTTACTGCTTTGCATACACGACCACAAGGCACGCCCATGGTCCCTGACTGTAACGCCCCAAAAATCCCGAAACCTGAAAATCCCAAAATCTCAAATTTTTTCTTTGTGCTTAGCGATTCTGGTTAAGTGTTAATTACGCAATGGTAGGTCTTGGTCAAGGTTTGAGTTCGAGTCTAGGGGTAAAAGAAATTATAGTTTAATTATTAAAGGAACCCTAATGGCAAGTGGTTGGGCTTTTAAATAAATATAGGGGAAAATAGCATCAAAAAGTCTTGTGGAGGAGTGGCTAAGTGACGCCACTTAGGGTGTAGGGAGGTGGCATTAGTAGCTAGCAAGGAGATCCAAGGTCCGAATCCTAGCTTAGTAGTTTTAGAAGTTTAATTTTGGCCTTCTAGAAGATTGGAAGTGGCGTGAAAATGGACTCCAAGGGGAGTGTTCAGAAGAGAAATTTGAGGAAAGGATCAAGGGGTTATTAGGGAGAAAAACGAGAAGATGAGAAGGAGGAAGTGATGGAGCCGAATTGGGAACTTGGGCTTGAGGAATTCGGCTATAGGGCTATAAATAGGTGCCGAGTGGGAGTTTGCCAGGCTAATGTCGAATTTCCCCTCACCTTGTTGCCAGAAACCCTCTTCCTTAAAAGCCGAAAATCCTTTTATTTTTCTTTATTTTCTTGTGCCAATTTCCATTCTTCCTCTACTTCATTGCCGACTTTTATTTCTCTTTCCTTAGATCCGAATAACTTTCTTTTTCCATACAAAATCACAAAGGGCAGAAACTTTCTTGGCCGAATACTCTTTGACCGATCTAGTGTAAGTATTGCTCTTCCAATCGATTTTCTTTGCTAAGTATTGATTATTGTCCCTCACTCTTTCTAATCAACTGTGGTAGGGAATTAGTATCGGATCTCAAATTCTAGCTCTCTGCCGAAATTGCCTTTAGGTGCTTGCAGTTTTGGTAAGTATTCCTCTCCCATTGGCTAAGGTGGTCGAATGTTCATAGTTAAGGTAAGGGGACTTGTGTTGGATACGAGTCATCTATTATTCTGGTTTTAATAGTTAAGATTGGTGCAAATCTAAAAGTTTATCGTGATTAGTGATTTCAGAAGGGGCTGATCGCATAAGGTAAGGTTAAGGTGAGGTTTCAGTTTTAGTAAAGATATGTATTAAGCATGTGATTAATTGGAGGGTGATATCATTTTTAGGTTGGTGACTGAGGGAATCGCAGCACGTTTGCTTACCAGGTGTGTACATACACTGCACACACACTATGAATCGGCAAAAGCTGAAATGCCGAAAAACTGAAATGCTGAAAAGCCGAAAGTTTGGCTACAGTAGTCTTGCGAGTGCGCGAACACTCATAAGGAGGAGACCAATAGGTTGCCTGAGGCCCATGTGCGATTCTGTGGACTTGGGTTGTGATTTGGCCATATGGGCCGGAATGGGCTAAATGAGCCCGATGGGCTATTGGGCTCATAATAGATGAAACTGAATATTGGTGCTATGTGATAGGAATTTGTACGTGAGCATGAATATGAATGTGACTTGGCTTAACGGGCCATATGAATGTGATTTGGGCCTAATGGGCCATATACAGGTGATTTGGGCCTAATGGGCCATATGAATATGATTGGGCCTAGTGGGCCATATACAGGTATGTGAATTTGATTGGGCTTTGTAAGGGGTTTTGGGCCTAGTATATGATAACTACATAAGACTTAATTAATTTATTGCGACCGTGGACAAGTCAAAGGGTTAAGGTGTGGCAACGGGTATATGGATGTCTAGGATTGGATCTAGGGAGAGCTTGGTACTTAAGCGGTCTTAATGACTCACCTCCTCTTCTCTGGAATCCTACCTGGTGCATAGTATTCGATCATCTTAGCTCACGAGATTTGTTAACGGGCCAAGGTAAGTGAAAACCGTAATTAAGGTAAAATTACCTAAATGTCCCTAAGGGCGAAAATGACCAAAATACCCCTAGGTGTTGAATGTAAGTTTTATGGATGTGACATGCATACATATGATATTCTTCTTAGGTTGCATAAGGGTTGGGAATCATGGAACGGAGGAAGTATACAAGGATCGCATGGTTACTTAACAATTGTGGATCCACTGACGGCTTTTAAGCCCAATGTGTAAATGCAGGTAGTTCTGCAACCGGGCTACAATAGATGTGTCGGATGGGTGGGTCGATATTTATATCCCCACATGGTGTGATGGTGGACGGAGCTGGTGTGTAGCGGATGGATTATTGGGATGGGATTGCATTGCATGTGATGTATGGTGTTTATTGAATGCTTGTTGCTCGTCAAGGGTTGTACACACTGAGTTTGCGAAAATTCACCCCCTCTTTTATTCTATTTTCAGGTGATGCTTAGTAGAAGGTTCAATGTTTGGAGGGACTCTGGGTGGCCAGCTAGCAAGGCAACATGGACGTGTTTTTCTCTTAAAAGCATACAAGTGTCTATTTTATTAAGTACTTTTCCGGCCAGATTGTAATAAAGCTTCCATTTTGTTATTATTTGGGTTTTTATTTTCATGCATTGTAATTACGAAATGTTGAACATGGGTTTGTTAAATCATAGTATGTTTTTCTACGCTTCCGCAACAAAATTTTAAAATGACAGGTTTTCATAAAATCATATGTTTTAAACAGGTTTTCGTGATTGAAAAATAAAAAGAGTTTTTATAAGTTAATTAAGATTTCTTTTATTTTAAGAACGGTTTTCGCTAAAACACTTTAATGTGATGCGCCAGATTCGGCCATAACATCCAGGCCGGGTTTGGGGTGTTACACTGACTGTGTGGCGCAATGCAGGCTTGGTTTAAGCCAACTTTCCACCCCTTTTTGTGTCATTCTTACAAGCAATATTAAACAACATTTATACCAAAATTTTAATCCAATTCCATGAACAAAATATGCTTCATTATAACTAAATCATCATCATTCAATAACCTACTCAAATCCATACCAAAACACATTAAAAATCTTATTAAAACAACATGCCAAAATGCTCATTTCATAGCTCACTTATGGCACCTTGTATCTCATGCTTAAACTTACCATTTCCTTAACTTGGCATATTTCAAAATGACCACCACATACAAGGCTATATAACCATTACAAGCATACACAATTTGACATCACAAACCATTTACCAAAACTAATCACAAACATACCATTTGTTAGCCAACTCTCATGGCATAACATATATACATTTCAAAGCTTAAATACATAGACATTCTAGCTTATACATGCCATACTTAAATATATTTACACTTTCAAAAGTACCAAAATGAGTTTGATAGTATGGAGACAATCCTCAACTATCCCCGAGCCTTCAGTAGCTACGATAACTGTAAAACAGACAGAAATCACACAGAGTAAGCTACAAAGAGCTTAGTAAGACAAATACAATTGGTCTAACTATTAAAGCATATAAAATAAAAGTCAATAGCAAGAATTCATATCCATTTCACAGTGTAATTCATGAGCCTAACCATGCTTATTTGATTGTATACATGTAATGTTTAATTTCCATGATTTTGTACATACCTCACATTCATTATTTCATAGAAACAGAGTCTTTCATATTTAGAAATTTAGTACGATACAAACGTACTTGTATAAATTATACATTTCATATATTCATTCCCATATCCCGTACTCTATCATCAGACGGTTCAGAAACAATACAACTATTTGTAAATGAGTACAATGCTGAAATCCCGGACGTGGTCTTACATGTAATTCAGTATTGATGCCTCTATCCCAGACAGGGTCTTACACGAAATCAAATACGATGCTGATGTCCCAGACATGGTCTTACATGTAAATTTTAAATCGAGGCCAGTGTCCCAGACACGGTCTTACACGATATATTAGATTAATGTCAACATTCTTTTAGAAATGTACAGAGCTTTTTAGATACTAGCATATTATAAGAGTTTACTGAAATTTATTCATCTAGCTCTCAAGGCCTTCCAATGCAGATTACATTTTGTATGCACAGAATTTAATAATTTGACTTACCTCATACGGATTTCAGACGGAAACGAGTTGACTATTCAACTATTTTGGGCTTCCCTCGATCTAAGTATGGTTTTCTTTTTTCTTGATCTAATACAATTCAAATTCAACCATTCAATCATTCATTTCATTCAAAATAATCCATGAACACATATTTAGGGCACTTTGCATTTTAGCCCTTACATTTTCACACTTTGACAATTTAGTCCAATTTTCACAAAGTCACAAATATGCAAAATTCACCAAGACTATAGCTTGACCGAATATACATAACTTCCATACAAGTCCAAATAACATATTTAATTCACAATTTAGTCCTTCAAAACCTCATTTTCACAAATTAGCCCAAATAGCTCTATTCCATCAAAAATTCAAGAACAAAGCATGATAATCTCACATATATCTTTCATAATCCATATAAAAACATTACAAAGCTCATATAATCATCAATGGCACATTTCACAATCTTCAACAGAAACAGAAATTTAGACATGGGTTTTGAAGAACACGAAGCAACGATCACAGAAACGTAGAAATTATTAAAAACCGAACAAATTTCATACCTCAATCTAGCTACCAAAGTTCCGAATGTATAAAAGCTTCAAACCCACTTCTTTTTGCTGATTTTCGGCTATCATGCATGATAAAATGGCCACTTTCATGTTTTCATTTTATTAATATTAACATATTAACTAAATGACAACTTTGCCCTTTGTTATGAAATTATTCATTCGCCTAACACATGCCCTTTTATGTCCATTCAAACTTCCAATGATCAATTAAAATAATAAGGACCCCATACTTAAAAGCCATGTTAAATAAACATATGTAACATATAGCTGGCCACTTTTACATTTTACACGATTAAGTCCTTATTCAAATTTAAGCACAGAAACAAACATATTAAATCACAGAAACTTCATAGATATAAATTAACAAATCACAGCCACAGAAAATAATATTAAAATATTTTTTAGATTCGAATTTGTGGTCCTGAAACCACTGTTCTGACTAGGGTCTAAATCGAACTATTACAAAGATCTTTTTCAATACTAGGTCCCCCTCATGGAATTTTTTGGGACGAGCCTTTTTGTTGTAAGCTCGCATCATTCGCTTTGGTACATCTGACCATGACAAATGGATTTCAACCTTTTCTCTTCAATCAAGTTTAGCTGATCATATCGGGATTGGATTCATTCTGATTCATCCAATTTCAATTCTGCCAAAAATCAGAGAGAAGGAATGTTGACTTCAATGGGTAAAACTGCCTCCATTCCATAAGCTAGAGAGAAAGGCATTGCCCCGGTTGAGGTACTGACAGATCTTCAATAAGCATAGAGGGCAAATGGCAACTTTTCATGCCAATCTTTATAAGTCTCAGTCATTTTCCCCATGATTTTCTTAACGATCTTATTGGTTGCCTCCATTGCACATTCATTTTTGAGCGATATGGTGAAGAGTTGTGATGTTTGATCTTGAATTGACTGTAGACTTCTGATATCGTGCTGTTGTTCAAATTTAGTGCATTGTCAGATATGATCCTTTTTAGCATTCCATATCGACATATGATCTCTTTCTTCAAGAATTTATTGACTGCCGACTTCGTGACATTGGCGTATAAAACAGCTTCTACCCACTTTGCAAAGTAATCGATGGCTACGAAGATGAACTCGTTAGATGCTTTAGGTGAGATTGGCCCAATGACATCCATGCCCCACATAGAGAAATGCCACGGAGAAGTCATAACATGAAGATGTGAGGGAGGTACATGAATGTCATCTCCATAAATTTGACACTTATAGCATTTTTTGGCATAATTGATGCAATCTCCTTCCATAACGGACCAATAATACCCAAATCTCATGATTTTCCTGGCCATTGTAAAACCATTGGCATGTGTTCCCTAGACACCCTTGTGGACTTCTTCTAAGATTTTCTTAGCCTTGACAGCTTCTACACATTTTAGTAGCACCTGATCCTTTTTCCTTTTATATAGGATCTCCCCATCCAAGACATAGTCACTGGCCAGTCTTCTTAGCGTCCTTTTTTCATTCTTAGTTGCTTGGTCAGGGTATTCACGATTCTTCACGTATTGTAGTATATCTTGGTACCAAGGGTGATTGTCATTTTCTTCTTCCTCTTCAATGTTGTAACAATGAGCCGAAAACTCATAAATACTCATCTGGATAAGTTTTATGTCCTCTTATTTATTCACTTTGATCATGGAAGCCAAAGTAGCCAAGGCATAAGCCATCCAGTTTTCATCTCGTAGGAGGTAATAAAAGGTGATGTCATCAAAATCCTCAATTAACTCAAGAACCAACCTTCGATAATTGATCAACTTAGGATCTCTTGTCTCCCATTCTCCCTTGAGTTGATAGATCATCAGTGCAAAATCCCCATATACCTCTAGCACTTTGATCTTATGCTCTATAGCTGCACGGATGCTCATAATGCATGCTTCGTATTCTGCTATATTATTCGTGCAGTCAAAATCAAATTTACTAGTGAATGGATAATGATCTCCTTTTGGGGATACCAGGACTACCCCAATTCCGTTACCCATAGCGTTTGAGGCTCCATCAAAGTTTAGCTTCCAAGGATGGTCTTCTTCAGTGGTTGCAACATACATTAGATCTTCATTGAGGAAATAAAAATTCAAAGGCTCGTAATCTTCTAGAACTCTACTGGCTAGAAAATCTACTATTGTGCTTCATTTTATAGCCTTCTGATTCGCATAGACTATATCAAATTTAGAAAGTAGAATTTGCCATCGGGCCATCCTTCCATTCAAAGCAGTCGACCCCATCATGTATTTTAAAGGGTCCATTTTTGAGATTAACCAAGTTGTATGGTACAACATGTACTGTCTTAGTCTCCGGGTTGTCCAGATCAAGGCGCAGCACAACTTCTCGATTGGAGAGTATGTTGTCTCACATTCAGTGAACTTCTTACTAACACTCTTTATTTCCTTCCTGACTCATCATGTTGACCAAGCACGCATCCCATGGAATTCTCGAATACTGCTAAGTATAGTATTAGCAGCTTATCTGGGCTAGGGGGCATTATACAGCACTAGGGCATTATACAGGTAGTGTTTAACCTTGTCAAAATTTTTCTGACATTCTTCATCCCATATGCCTGGATTATGTTTCTTAAGGAGACGAAATATGGGGTCACATTTCTCGATTAATTGTGAAATGAACCTAGCAATGTAATTGAATCTCCCTAAGAAACCTCGAACTTCTTTTTGGGTGCGCGGCGAAGGTAACTATTGTATAGCCTTAACTTTATCTGGGTCAATCTCGATCCCCTTTTCACTGGCTACAAATCCTAGTAGTTTTCTCGACCAGGCCCGAAAGGTACATTTTGCTGGATTGAGCTTTAGCTGAAATTTTCTCAACCTCAGGATCAATTTCCTCAGGACTTGTACGTGCTCCTTTTTTGTTCGGGATTTTACAATCATATCATCGATGTAAACCTCGATTTCCTTATGCATCATATTATGAAAGAAGGTTACCATGGCTCTTTAATACGTCGCTCTTGCATTTTTTAGTCTGAATGACATCACTTTATAGTAAAATGTTCCCCACATGGTTATGAATATGGTCTTTTCCATATCTTCAAGATGCATCTTTATCTGGTTGTAACTGGAAAAGCCATCCATAAAGGAGAACAGTGAATAACCTGTCGTGTTGTGCACCAAGGTGTCGATGTGAGGCAATGGGAAATTGTCTTTCGGGCCAGCCTTGTTTATATCCCTGTAGTCTATACACATTCATACTTTCCCATCTTTCTTAGGGACGAGGACTATATTGGCTACCCATTCCGAGTATTTAACCATGTGTAGAAAACTAACATTAAATTGCTTCTTTACCTCTTCTTTTATTTTTAATAGGACGTCGGGCTACATCCTTCGAAGTTTCTGTTGAACTAGCCTACACTCTTCTATTATAGGGAGCTGGTGTACCACGATATCAGTACTTAGACCAAGCATGTCTTGATACGAACATGCGAAGACATCTTTAAATTCTTGGAGTAACTCAATGAGGTCTTGCTTTGTCTCTGTGATAAGGCAAACTTTAATATTCACTTCTTTCTTTTCTTGTCTGCCTCCCAAGTTCAAATTTCTACAGACTCTTTGTACCGTAGGATTTGTTTCTCATCTTGTTCTACCATCCTCAACAACTCAGAAGATAGGTTACAATCTCGATCATATTCAAAATCCTGAGAATCTTTCATACATAGATCTCGCTCAAAAGGAGACTCTAAGTCAATGGCAGCGTCGCTCATATCATTGATATCTGGAGACCTGTTATAGAGATGAAAGAAAATCCAATGAATAAAAGAATCTAAGAATAATTATCTATATGGTATGATTATGAATGAAATGGAAAGAATAAAAACATATTTGCTCAAGATGATACGCAAAGATGCATTTTATTGAGTTAAAAATGTTGGACATAAGCCTATTTCACGAAAGGATTCTTATTGCTCCCATGCTTAAAGCAATAAGTTTGTTTTGAACATTACTCTAAATTAGCTCTAAAAACTATAGGAATCTATTCCGCAGTCCAATTGTTCAAAACACTTCCAGGTGCATAGGGGTAGATACTTGATAAATTTTCTCCCCCAATTCTTTCTTCTAAATGGCGTTGATGTTCAGATTTCCCAACATTTCATCCAAAGTTTTCTTTCTTGGCATCCTCTGTTCAGGGTGAATAGTTCCTCCTGACATGAAAGTTTTAGATATATGGGGAAAAGTCATCGGTTGCCATTTGACCTCTCCCCTACTTAATCGTGCTCTTTTCCTTTCCTGCTTCTTCTCCAACTCTTTCCTCATTTTCTTTGCATTTGGCTTGTATCCCAAACCAAAGCGATCTTGCTTGTCCATTAACATGGGTGCCACAACCCTCTCTTGGAGGAATTTCTTGAGTCCTTTTCCAGGTAAGGCTCCTTTCCCATATGTCAGCTGTAGGCCTATCCTCATAGTTTTGGATATTTTGGGTATCGAGATCTTGTTCCCTTTGACAATAAAGGTTGTGTTCACAAATTCTAGCGATCGAAAAGAATATTCTATCGCTTCATCATCAGCCTGTATGTATGGCGCGTCATTGGTTACAGATGTAATGATGTCTTTTGCGTTTATCATTGCCAGTCGATCCTCAGTTACCAACTTTAGCTTTTGGTGCAGTAATGATGGCAGTGCCCTAGCCGAGTGAATCCAAGGCCTCCCCAACCAACAATTTTACGAAGGCTTAATGTCCATCACCAAGAAATCTACTTCATACATGTTTGGACCAATCAAGAGGGGTATTTCTATCCTTTCCATCACCCCCTTTCAGTTCCATCGAATGCTCTCACTATGTGTTGACATGTATTCATATGAGAGCTATCCACAGGCAACCTATTCAGCATGGAAAGGGGAAATACATTTAGTACAAATCCATTATGAATTAACACCCCTGGTAATGTATATCCTTTGCAGCGGATGGTAATGTGAAGAGCCTTTTTAGATCCCATGCCACCCTGAGGTATCTCATCATCATTGAAGAAGATGAAGTTGTCGGCACTTATATTGTTGACTAGGCGGTCCAGCTTGTTTACAGAGATATTGTTAGTGATATAAGTTTCATTTAGCACTTTCATCAACGCGCTACGATGTGTCTCCAAACTTAAGAGCAAGGCTACTACTGAGATGCAAGCCGGTTGTTTGTGCAGCTGTTCTACAATGCTGTACTCACTATGCTTTAAGAATTTCAAGAATTCCCTAGCCTCGTTCTCAGTTACTGGATCGTTAACTGGCAATTCGAGCCTGACCATCTTTTCCTTTTTATACTCGACTACTAGGGTTTTTCCTTTAGCAGTTTCAGTTCTTGTACTTGCAGGGTCATAACGCCTCCCAATATGTGTGTAGAAACCTACATCTTGGCCCTCTTCTAAAGCGCTAGCCAAGTTCTCTTCTCCCGGGATCATCACGTTGCAGTCGTAATTCTAGGGAACCCTTTTGCTGTCCTTGTATGGAAAGGCTACAGGTTTTTGGATTATGACCCTTGGTGTAATTTGTACTTCGATTTCATTGCTTCTTGGTCGTGAAATGATAACCATGGGTGGTTGACTTTATAGACCTTCTATGTTGGCCTTTCCTCTGAGGTGCATATATCTCCTTCTTCTGAGCCCTTGGCATATTCAAAGAATTCTAGCTCATTATTATCCATCAGATTTTGTACTAGGGCCCTGAATTTAACGCACTCATAGATTTTGTGGCCTTCTTTACATTGAACTCACAGTAGTTTTCATCCTTTCGAGTCTTTCCTCTAAATCCTGCTTGATTAATCCTCTTTCTACCATCTTTTTTGAAACCCATTTCAGTGGGGTTTTTATTTCTGCCAGATCTATCTTGGTTCTTTTCCCTCTATTCTCAATTATTATGTTTACCCCTTTATCAGAATGACTGGGTAACGGATTCCCTGCCACATTAAGTCCTGATGGGTCATCAAACTTTACAATTCCCATCTTAATGAACCTTTCAATTAACTTTTTAAAAGCAGTGTAATTCTCGATTGAGTGTCCTGTATTTCCTGCATGGTACTCGTATTGAGCATTTGCGCCATACCATTTGGGGAATGGAGGTTGCATAGGTTTCAGGTAGAAAGGGGATACCACAGGTGCATCAAACAGTTTCTGATACAGCTCCCTATATGTCATTGGGATAGGTGTGAACTAGAGCCTTTCTGCTGGCCTAGGGTTGGATTCTTGCCTTGGAAGGCCCTGATGGCTAGTGGTTACTGTCTTTGGCGGGTCAACAGTAATTGGTTTCGAATAACCATTGTCGTATGTGCTTACATTATTCACCTCGTTTTCTTTCTTCCTCGGGGTCGATCTTTTGGAGTTTTCCCCCGCGTCTATCTTATCACTTCTCACTGCATTTTTAATCATTTTACCGGACATTACTATATCCAAGAAGCTCTTAGTAGCGCTTCCCAACATATGGTTGATGAACAGAGATTTTAAAGTGTTGATGAAAAGCATTGTGGTTTCTTTCTCAAGAAGAGGTGGCTAGACTTGCATTGCCACCTCTCTCCATCTTTGGGCATATTGCCTGAAGCTCTCACTTAGCTTCTTCTCCATATTCTACAACGTGATTCTGTCGGGTGTCATGTCCATCACATGACTATATTGATTTATAAAAGCTTGCACTAAGTCTTTCCATGAATTAATTTTGGTACGACTCAGCTGGTTGTACCATTTAGCTACTGACCTGATCAGACTGTCCTTAAAGCAGTGGATTAATAGTTGGTCATTATTGACGTATCCTATCATCCTTCGACAGAACATAGTGATGTGAGCTTCAGGACAACTAGTCCCATTATACTTTTCAAACTCTGAAGTTTTGAACTTCGGAGGGAGTATTAAATCTAGAACCAAACTCAGAAATTTGGCATCAATTCCATAATGATAATCGATGTTTTCTATTGCTCTAAATTTTCCTTAATGCCATTTGCATTGATCCTCAAGTTGCTTTGGCAGTTCCACTATTGTTTTTTCCATTTCTACCATATCATCTAGATTAGGAACAACGGGATTGGTTTGGTTATCCCCCGGATTGGAATCTGAGCCTGTTTGGTAGTTCATCAGTACTAAGGTACTAGTTTGATACTGTTGGGGTTTGATTGTAACGGGTACCCTTCGTGGGTATGCCTCTGGTTGTGCCTAGGCATTTATCGGAATAAAACCTGAAGGGTAAATAGTATCCTCATTATCATCCCCTGAGTTGACCGCAGTGCTCTTCCCTTTGTCACATTCTCTAGCTAGCAACTGCACCAATTGGCTTATTATACTATTTTGAGATTCTTGCATTTGTTCCCTTATGTCTTGTTGAATTTTGGCTAATTGCTATTGCATCTGTGCTTGCAATTGATCTTGCATATCTCTTTGCATTTGTTCTAATCTTTCCAATCTTTGTCCATTGCCTTGGTTTTGGTGCGAGTACTGTAACGATGTTTGGTTGGTTGACTCTTGTTGGTTTCCAGATTAACTAAAATAATTTCATGTTGCAACATCCCAATGTAGGGTTCTAGTCAAAACAGTAGTTCTGAGACCACAAATCTGACATAAGAAAATTTATTTTTATTATATTTTTATGGTCAACGATTTCACAAAATGATTTCGTGAAAATTTTGTTTGAAAATTTTGACGTTTGGCCACTCAATTTAGTCAAAAGGACTATATCGTAAAAAGTGAAAAAGTTGAGTTCTAATGCTAGAGGTGTCCAATTCTTATGAAAATTTAAATTGGAGGTCCTTATATGGTAGTTAGACTATCGGTTAAGTTGGTGGACAAAAATGGACATGGTTAGGCATGTTTCGAAAGTTTTTCATTAAGGGCATTTTGGTCATTTAGTTATTAAAATGAATTAAAAACAAAAATAAAAGGCCAAAAAATTTTTCCATCTTTCTCCTTGGCCTAAATTTGCAAGAGGAAGCCATGGCTAGGGTTTTTCAAGCTTTGAAGCTCGATTGTAAGTCCGTTCTAGCCCCTTTTTAATGATTTTCACTTTTTTGAAATCTTTGTAACACGATCTAGCTATTTCTACCATTAATTTGAGATATGATGAAGGTCTAGGTTTTGACCCATGTTAGAAATTTGTGTATTTTGATGATTAATGGTAGATTATGCATGTTTATGGTTAGAAAAATGACTTGTACTAAGTGATTTTCGGTGAAAATGTCCAAAAGGACTAAATTATAAAAGTTATAAAATATGTAGTAAAATTGTGTTTTAATAGATATTGTGGGCTGCTATAGTAATGAAAATGATTCAGCTAGGCTTGTATGTTAAATAAATTGAATAAATTTCATTTTATGAGTCTAGGGGTAAAAGTGTAATTATGACAAGCTTTAGGGGCAAAAACATAATTTTTCCATAGTATGATTTTTGGGTCATATTGAGTAATGTGACTAATAATTGGGCTAAATGTGATGTTTTAGATCAAAGAAAACGAGATTCGGGCCTAGAACGAGGGAAAATGAGTAACTGTCGGTTAGGTCCCTTTTTGCCATTTTGGTGTCAAATTAAGTTCGTATGTATATAATGCTATGTTATGTTTTATTTTAAATATGCTAAGTGCTTTGATAATGTTTGAAAGAAATGATTGATTCTATGGTTGTATTTGACGAAGTTCAGATAAGTGAGAAAAATCCTGTTGAACCTTATGAATAGAATAGGATACGAGTGACATGTCACTAAGGATATTTGTGATGTATGTGTGATTATGTGATTCGGGTGCTGGTCTCGTACATCTACCAGTGACTGGGTAGTCTGGCATGTGTTACAGATACTTGATATCTTGTGTGAGCAGCACTGCATAGTTGCGTCTTGACTGTCAGCTTATGTGAGCAGGCCCGAGATTTGCTCGAGAGCGAGCATTTATGTGATATGAGGTAGCTTTAGCTACATATGTGGCACTTATGTGCAAAGACTTTTCGTGTATCCATTTAGTATTCCAAGTGTTCAATGAGTATGCCAAAATAAGAAAGTAAGTGGTTATGTTACGAGATGTACATGTATGTGCGTAAAGATTTTAAGTATTAACTTCATGATATTGTGAGTTATGATCACTATAAAAGTGACTTTGAGATAGCCCTATGATTTTTGATTTATGGACATGATGTATAAATGCATGTAAACATGGTTGATGACTATATGTTAGGCCTTGGAGGCCCAATTAATTGGTGAGATAGTAAATGTTGTTCATTTGAATTGTGATTTATCGGTTATGAGTGAAAGGAAATATTGGCCTAATTATCTATCAAAATGGTTAAGAAAGTATGAAAAGAAAGAGTTTATACAATTTGAAATATGTTGAGCTATATGCATGAAAACATGAATATACATAAGTAACGTTGACTTTTACTAAGATGTTTAAAAAGATTTGCTAACCATGAAACATGTTACAATGGAGAAACTATGGCTGCTAGACTGAAAGTCGAGTAACGTTGAATTATTTTGATAAATCAAAAGAGAATAAACATGTGAATAGGTTATATTACAACCTTGAGATTTATAGCTATTTTATATTAACTTGTGCTTATATTGTCAAGCATAGTATATGACTAGCATGAGTTGCTCCTTATTTTTGTATGGACTTACTAAGCTTTGAATCTTACTCCTCTTCTTTTCCCATCTCTTATAAGTTAATTTAGCTAGCTCAGGTTGGAGACCGCCAGAGATGCCATCACATTATCAAGCTATCATACGGGTATAGGCGAACGCAAGTATTTTAAGTTTATGCCATGTATAGGGACTTTGTCTTTTGATTAAATTGTGTCATTGTTAATGTGGGAAAATGTGTTGGCCTAGAATGGTTTATGGTCCAATTTGTATAAGGCCATGAGATATGGCTCATATTAATTATGAGAATGTAATTCTATTCATATATGCATGCATGTGCTAAGGTCACTCATATTGTGGTTAAATTCATATGATCATGGATGTTTGATGATAGAATTGTGAGTAAACGACATAATAACATCTAAGGAATGAATGTATAAAATGGAAGTAAATTGATGTTACATTTTGCATATGATTTGGTAAGTTTGGTCTAAATAAAATATGAAGTCTTAAGCAAGTATAAATTGATAAGAAGTTGACATGTATGAGCCATGTTTATGAATGTGTAAGTGCTCATTTATGCCATATAGGATTTCATCGAGATGTGCAAGTGTACATGTGTTATTGAGGGCGACAAAAGGCTTGGAAAATAGCCTCAAAGTTATCCACACAGGCAGGCACACGGGCATGTGCCTAGGCAGTGTGTGACACACGGTCTGCCCCATGAGCGTGTGATCCAGCCGTGTGTCCCCTGCACCCAATTAGGTAAAACAGAATGCTCAGTAGTAAACACACGGGTAGAGACATGGCTGTGTGTGTTAGCCATATGGAGGACACGGCCTAAGCATATGAGCGTGTGACTTGGCCGTGTGACCATAATTTAGTTGATGATGTCATAAACAGAGAGTTACACGAGCTGAGGACACGGGCGTGTGTGACCACATAGCCTACCCACAAGGGGGTGTGACCCTCCAAAATAGGAAAATTTTCTAAGTGTTGTATAAGTTTCGAGAGTTTTCGATTTAGTCCCGAATCATGCCCAATGTATGTTTTGGACCTCGAAGGCCCATATAAGGGACGATATGCATGTGAATGAAAAGATTTAAATTTGGACAAAAATTTAGGTCTCAGTTTTGTATGATTGTGTCAGTTTATGTCCGGTAACACCTCGTACCCTGTTCCAACGTCAAATATGGGTAAGGGGTGTTATACGTTTAATTAGGGTCTTTTTGTGAAATTTAATGCATATGATGCAATGTAATGCAAATGTATGAAAAGAATGCAAAAAGAGACATTGGCTCTGATTCCATTCTGTTAGAACAACTTTACTAGAAATCAAATTTCTTTACATAAAACGGATTATATATATGGCTTTGCCCCAATGCTCAAAGCCTTAACTTTCCTAAGAAGCCAAGCTAACTCTTAACCCCAATTCGATTCTGATTCATACTTCAAGCTTAGCACGTCAGCCTGAACTGCTAGGGTTTGCAAATGATCGGCCATCTCTCATATTTTAGCCACAGCTTCACCCATAATATTGTCCCTATCCCTAGCCTGACCTTGAGAATGACGAAGTTGCTCTTTCCACTGCTCGTTGTTTGCTTCAAAGAGTTCAAATCGGAGTTCACAATTTTGTAATGCGATCTCGAGCTCTTTTATATTCCTTTTCAACTCTTCAATCTTGTTTAAGCTCGCTTTCAGCTCAATTGTGGAGTTGCGATTACGTTACTGATGAAGTGACTTTTCTAGTTCTGCTACCCTGGCTTTTAATCTGACCTTTTCTTTTTGGCATTCCAATAGGTCTCTATCTAGAGCATTTTCTTGAAACTGGGCATCTTGGCATTTCTTTTCCCATTGATCGGCTCTATTTTTTTCTTCTTTGATCTCTTGCCGCCATTGTTTTTATGTCTTTCCCAGACTTGCAGTCCTCATTGATAAGCGTAGCTTCTTGCAATATGTTTTTAAACTGTCACGGTCTTCCTCAGCCTTGTTCTTTCCTTTCCTCAATTTATCAGCCTCTAGCTTCTGGACATCAACGTCTACTCCCAATTACATCTTTTCCTCCTCCAATTGTTCTATCTTCTTTCCTAGCTCCAAATTCATTTTTTCAAAATATTGCTTGATGATCTCTAGCTCTGATGGAATCACTTGTAAGTGTTCTTCCAATGGTCGAATGGCATTTTGATTCGGCATAGGGATGTTGTCATTGACTCTCTGACCCCATCACTAACTATATTCGGGGGTTTTCATCGGACCTGTGGCCAATCTTTTCATTCAGCGGGTTTGGTTCTAGGCGTTAGACATTTCTCGAACCTTTTTCTTGTAGTTACCCCCTTTATACGAGAACTCACATTGGGCCAGCCCTTGTGTTGCTGGTATGAATTGCCTCGATCTATACTGCCTCATCACAAGTAAAGGAGCATATCCAACAGCCCCCTAAATCCCAAGTAAAGGAACCCAGTCAAAGTCTCCACACCTTTACAAAATCTCATCGGGGATCATCCAAAGGGCTCTTCATTCAACGTTCTCATCTTGGAGACTCTAGAGAATCACCATCCATTTTTCTTCTAAAATGTCATCTCGCCTCGGTGTAGCCACTAATTCTTTCAAAGGAGAGTAGTTCTCGGAGAATACTCGATAAGAAACCTTTTCTATCTTCCAAAAGTAGCTATGAAACCATGCTAATAAAAGTTGCGCACACCCAATAAACCTTCCTTCACCCACTCTTTGGCATGCACTCAAAGATTTGAATATTTTGACCAAAATTACAGGAATGGGTATGACCCTCTTATCAAGTCTATCTAACAAATCCAAAACTGCCTCATCCATGTGCCCTAGTGCTTTGGGGAAAACAACCAGCCCGTAAATGCTCAAAGTGAAAACATCGACCCTTTTCTTTATATCTGGGTGTGCAAGGATCAAATCTCATAAAATATTCTAAGGGATACATTTACCATCTCCCTTTTGATTGATTCGGGCTGCAACCCATTTCTCACTCTTCCCCGTGATGTTCATTAGTTTCTTTAGGAAAGCTAGGACACTGGCGGCTCTGGAATAAACCTTGTCGGGTTGAATTTTTAGGGAACGAAGTAAGGTCATATATTCTTCCAGAGTAGGTACTAAATCCACTTTTCTAAAAGTAAAGCAACTGTAGGCGGGATTCTAAAATTGAGCCAGAGCTCAAAACAAATGCTTGTCCACTTTGATATCGAGTAGATAAGGCAAATCACTATAATTACAGTAAAATAGCTGTTTGATTTCATCATCCTATTGGACCCATATCTCTTTCAATTCTTGGGTATTGTTCTGTGTCACGCTGATATGAGTGAATTCCCACAATTCTGACACGTACCCCTCTGTCAAACTATCACCATTCTCTAGTCGCGTTTTCTCAAACCATATTTGGATAGTCGCGTTATCTTCCACTTTATCAAGAAATTCGTTCTCCATGGCAAGCTCTCTATTTAGTAACTGAATGTGAATCAACACCTTTTTTATGATGAAAATGTCATGCAATCACAGTCAAATTAAAATAAAACAAGTCAGTACATTTTATATAAAGATAAAGTAAGCAAGAAATAATAAATAAAGCACCTATTTGGGTGACCACTAGGGGTTCAGTGCGGTTCTACCTAGGATAGGCTTTTAGGGCTGACTATATGCGGTTCGGTTCTAAAGTAAGGGTACCAGAACTGGCAGATTTCTCGATCCTCATCCATTATAGGCTCATATGGATCGAGTTCAGTTTAGGGGAATACATTTCCCTATGGCTATACGGAGATGAAAATCTCACGAAGACATAGGTACGGAAGTATCCCGAAAGCAATCCACTATCCTATACGGAAGTGAATACCTCACGAAGGACTATCTTCTCACTCCCACTTAAAAGGGTATAACCGATCGATTAAGAAATGCAAAATGCAAAAGTATATCCGAAGACTCGAACCAATAGGGAAAATATATCAAAGTGATGCAGACTAATGAAATGCAACGAAAGGATCATAAATTTAAACCAAAATATCAATTTTCGACAAAAAAGACAAGACCTAATCAACTTTTTGCTTAACTCTTTTGTTTTGTCCCTAGTGGAGTTGCCAAGCTGTCGAAACTAATTTTTTGAAAGGTCGACTTTTTATTAAAAAAACGAAAATGGGAGCCGCCACCAATCCTTTTTATATGAGGTGTGTTCGAATCACCTCGAAACTTGATCTTTTGAAGAAAAGGTTTAATTTATTAAAATAATGTTTTTCGGTCTACAAAAATTCAAGAAAATGGGTTCGGGAGTCGGTTACGTACGAGGAAGGATTAGCACCCTCGTAACGCCCAAAATTGGTACCTAATTGATTAATTAATGTCTTAATGTCGAAAATTTGAAAACTTGAAAAAATTAAAATACGATCCCTTGTTTTTTAATGTTAATTTTATTAAAAAAAATGCTTGAATAAACTGAAATGAACGTTAAAGACTCTCTCTTCTCGAAATAACAAAATGTCACATCCCGTAAGTTAAGACATGGCATTTTGAACCCTCGAGAATGAGCTTGCCTTTTAATTAATTTTTTAAAAAAACTTGTATATTTTAATTTTAAAGGATATTCGGCCATTTAGGTTCAACGACGAAATCGAAAACCTGTAAGTTAGGGTACGACTTTCTCGAAGCTCCAAATACGGAATATTGCCTTTATTTTCAAAAATTTTCTTTTTTACAAATTTGGATAAAAATTAATGTAAAATTTAAAATAATACATGTTTAGTTTAATCGGATGTGGTACAAAAGTAGTTAAAACATAAGAAAAATGTTATGTTTAATGAATAATGATAAAGCAACATAAATTGTAATAATATAATAAAACATAAAAATATAATGGTAATAATAGATCACATTTCCAACATGTATAATAGGATAATAATAATAACAATGAAAACGATAATAGTAACAATAACAATAATGCTAATAATAATAATAATATCTAAATTTTGAAATATATTGGAAGTAGCAAATAAATAAAAGAATAAATAAAAGGCACAATAAAAGAAAATAAATAAAAAAGCCAATTATAAAAATAAAATAAAAGAAATATTAAGTAAAAAAATAAATAAGTGAACATCAATAAGATATTTGATTAAAAAATTGAAACTAAATAAATAAACAAATAAAATAACAAATGAAACAGTTTGTGAAAAAAAATAAAAAAATTGAAGTTAAATAAGCCAAGTATTGAATTGAAATTGAAACAAAATTAAGGGGAATAAATTGTAAATAATCAAAGTAGACTAAAAAGGATTAAAATATAACTCGCTAAAAATGACAGGGACCGAATGAGCAAATAACCCCTGTCCATATGCGCACTGTTTCTCAGAGGATTAAAATGAAATAAAATCAAAATTACAGTGGTAAAATTAAAAAAAAAATATGGACAGGATCAAATTGAAAATGGACGAAAAAGCGGAAGGAACCACCACGTAAATATCCCTCTGAGGGAAAAACACGCGGATCCTAGCCTGAGATCGGGTCGATTTTTGGGTCTTAAGAAAAACGGCGTCGATTTGGCAACTGATGCTTAAGTCCAAAATGGCGCCGTTTTGACCTCTATATTAATATAAAAAATCAGAAAAAAACCTTCTCCCCTCATTTTTCCAAAAAATTTGAGAGTTCTCTCAAACTCTCTCTCATTCTCCCTTACTCTGGACATCCTCCGGTCACTGGACCACCATGGCGGCCGCCAGTCGCCGGCTATGACACTGTCATCCACGGTGGCTGAAAATTAAAAAAACTACTATTTTTAGGCTTTTTGACTCCCGATCGCAAAAACGTACCATCTTTCCTCGGAGATGGTCACCTCGGCCACCCATGGCGGCTCAAATGCAAGAAAGGTGGGATTTTGGATTTTTTATTTTGTGTTTTATTTCTTCGAAAATAATAAAAAGGAAAAAAAAATGAAGTAACAAAATAACTCGAAAAAATGCCAGGCAGAGAATAAAAGAACCACCTTTTTGAAATTTTTTTTAATTGTTTCTATATATGTGTAAGAAGAAAAAAAAACATTCGTGTTTTTGTGGCTTTTTATAGCCGAAATTTATTACAATTTTTGCTATTTTGCTTGCTTTCGTTTTTTGTTTGCTATTGTTCTTGTTGCCTCTGTGTTGTTGCGTGTTTGTTTTGTCTACAGGTATGGGGCAAAGGCCGTAGGAGTGGCAGACGGTGATGGCAGAGGGGTCAGACGGCATGCCTACTGACATGGAGAAGCAGCATAAGGGAGGCTAGGATTTCTTCTTTTACTGAAAATAGGCTTAGGTTTTAGGCCACTAAGCCCATTTTTCATTTGGGTTCTTTGGGTTTAATGTAATTGGGTTTGATTTTCTGTAATGGAATTTATATTTTTTTGTTTTGGTTTTATTTTTTTTGGGATTCTGGTTTGGGCCCGGGCAAATTTAGCCCGTTACAGGTTTAATTGTTGAAATGGCCATTTGGTTTGGCTTGAGTTGTGGTATTTTGGTATTCTAATGAACTTAGTTTTGGCATGTAAATAGTAGACTTGAAATTGTTGATAATTTGCTTAATGTGTTTGAAAGGTGAAATGGTAGTTGAATGTGCATATTGCATTTGCTTTATAACTTGATGTGAATTGGTACTTTGCTATGGAAAACATATATGTGTACTGAGGCTAGTAATTGAGTAGTATACTTGGTTTCATTTAGTAAGTTAATTCAATGGTTTGTATTAATGCAAATCTAGATGGAAATTAGATGATCATTTGACGAAAATGAGTTTATGATTATACATGTTTATATATTGTCAATTGAGGTGCCTAAGGGCATATTGGTTGTATGTGATTATACCATATGAATGAAGATGGAATGTGCATTATTTAGGATTTTTGTAATGGCTTGTGTATATATGTATTGGTGATTGTAGGTACATGTCAATTTGGGTGAGAAAAATGACTTGATAAATAGCCTATTTTCATCCACACGGGTAGAGACACCGGCGTGTGTGACACACGGCCATGAGTCCCTTGTAGCTTTCAAAGGGTTGCAAGTCAGGCCGTGTGACCAAGCCAGTGTGTTACACGGGCACAGACACAAGTTAGGGCACGACTGTGTGTCCCCATTTCGAATGCCCACACGGCCTTGGCCACTCGGTTGTGCAACCCTTGCAGTATTGAAAATTTTTACAATTTTCTAAAAAATTCTCTAAGCTTCTGATTTAGTCCTTACTTGTTTCTAATGCATATTTTTTGGCCTCGAGGGCTCGTATATGGGACATTATGAAAGGTTTTGATGGTTTTTTATATGAATATTGATATGTTTTGAAATGATTTAGATTTTTGTCCGTTTGATTTGGAAACTCCGATAATGCTCCGTAACCTTGTTTTGGTGATAGATTCGGGTTAGGGTGTTACATTTATTGGTATCAGAGCTATAATTTAGTTGATTCTCAGGCTGAACGTAGCATGTACGAGTCTAGCTATACATGCCATTATATAACCTATGATAGTGTGATATCTCCTAACTGTTTGAAACCTATTTTCATATAGCAATGACATCCAATCATGTTGACTCCGATGAAGAAGAGAGCAACGCTCAAGCCTCTATTCACGGAGTTCCATCGAGTGGTACAAGGCCCGTATCTGAGGGCTAGGGAGGTGAGGCTAAATAAGCCTTCTTCCAGTTATTCCTGCTCAACAACCTCCACTCCCTTCGGCTCTCCAACTGGCTCTCGTTATTCCTTAAGGCATGGAACCAATCCGAGTTAGTAATCCACTTGTTGTTAAGATTCATAAGCACATGGCTAAAAAATTATGAGCTACTGTTAAGGATGATCTCGAGAGAGCTGAATTCTTGTTTGAGAATACAATCAGGGTTTTTGATGAACTATCCTGTTCACCGGCTGAATATGTTAAATATGCGGTGTCGTTATTGAAAGATTCAACTTATCAGTTGTGGAACATGATAATTTCTATTGTGCCGAGAGAGCGAGTCACTTGGGATTTCTTCCAAACTGAGTTTTGAAAGAAATATATTAGTTAAAGGTTTTTAGATCAGAAGCGTAAAGAATTTCTTGAGCTTAAACAAGGCCAAATGACTGTGTTAGAATAGGAGCGAGAATTTGTCAGACTGAGTAAATATGCTCGTGAGTGTATTTCGATCGAGACTACTATATACAAGAGGTTTGAAGAAGGGCCAAACGAAAACATAAAGCTAGTAGTTGGAATTCTTAAGTTGAAGGAATTCGTGGTATTGGTTGATAAAGCACGTAAAGCCAATGAGCTCAGTAGAGAGAAAAGACGTGCTGATTTTGAAGGTAGAGACTCGGGAAAGAGATCGAGGGGGAAGTCATATCTGATAGTATCAAAGAAATCAAAAGAACATCACAACCGTTCTACAGTTTTTGTGGGTTATTCTAGTAGAGACAGAGGTACCTGACGCTCTAGTCCAAAACCTCAGACAACATTTGTAGCAAGCGTGGGTAGTGTTAGAGATGTTTGGCTTGAGTGCAAGCACTGTAGGAAACCATATTATGGTGAGTGTCGATTAAAGAATGGAGCATGTTTCAGGTGTGGTTCCTTAGGCCACTATCTTAGAGATTGCCCAAAGAAATTCGAGAAAGAGAAAGCTTAGAACACGAGGCCGAGCAATACTACTGTGAGACGTAGACCACCTCAAAATCCCAAAAATGTGAGTGGTAGTCGTGGTGTTACAAAAGATTCTAGTGTGAGGTCCGAGGCACAAGCACCAGCTAGGGCTTATGGTATTCGCACACGAGAGGATGCTTCTGCGCCAGATGTTATTACTGATACTTTCTCTATTTTTGATACTGATATTACTGCTTTGATTGATCCAAGATCCACTCATTCATATGTGTGCATGAATTTAATGTCTAGTAAGAATTTACCTGTTAAGTCCACTGAATTCATGGTTAAAGTATCGAACCCCTTAGATCGGTATGTGCTAGTTGATAAAGTCTATAGGAATTGTCCTTTGATGACTCGGGATACAGTTTTTCGGCTAATTTGATGAATTTGATTTGATTTTGGGAATGGATTGCCCAACTCTACACAACGCTGTTGTAAATTGTAGACGGGAGCTTATTGTATTAAAATGTCAGAATGGAGAGACATTTTGTATTGAACCAAATAGTCTGAGTGGGTTGCCTATGGTTATATTAGCTATGTCGGCGAAAAAATATGTGAGAAAAGATTGCGATGCTTACCTTGCATATGTACTAGATACTAAAGTGTCTGAATCTTGAATTAGTACCAATGGTTTGTGAGTATCCTGATGTATTTCTGGAGGAGTTACTTAGATTACCGCCAATTAGAGAGGTTGAGTTTGCTATTGAACTGGTACCAAGGACATCACCAATATCAATAACACCTTACAGAATGGTTCCTACTGACTTAAAAGGGTTGAAAGCACAGCTGCAAGAATTGACAGATAAGAGTTTTGCTCAACCTAGTTTGTCAGCTTAGGGTGCATCGGTTTTGTTCGTTAAGAAAAAGGACGGATTGATTAGATTGTGTGTAGATTATCGTCATCTCAAAAAATTTACAATCAAGAACAAATATCCAGTACCTCGTATTGACGATCTGTTTGATCAGTTGAAAGGTGCCACAGTATCCTCGAAGATTGATCTTCGTTCTGGTTATTATCAGCTATGGGTGAAAGATTCAGATGTACCAAAAACTGCATTTAGAACTAGGTATATACACTACAAATTTCTTGTTATGCTGTTTGGTTTAACTAATGCACCTGTAGTATTTATAGATTTGATGAACAGAATCTTCAAACCGTATTTAGACAGATTTGTTATGGTATTTATTGATGACATTCTGATATATTATAGAAACGAGTTTGAACATGCTGAACATTTGATGATTGTGTTGCAAACTTTGCGAGATAAACAATTGTTTACTCAATTTAGAAAATGTGAGTTTTGGCTCTGAGAAGTTAGTTTTCTGGGACATATAGTATTGGCTGAAGGCATTAGAGTTGACCCGAGTAAAATTTTAGCAGTTTTTTATAAGAAATCATCGAGAAACGTATCTAAAGTCAAAAGTTTTTTGGGATTAGCTGGTTATTATCGAAGGTTTGTTGTAACAACCCTAACCCGTATCCGTCGCCAGACTAGGGTTAAATGGCATTACCGGACATATCGGATCATTTAGCATTCATTTCATAATCATTAAAGCATCATAGTCACACTTCATTACAAAGTCCCTTACATAGGTCAATGAGACCTAAAACATGCTTTAGAAAAGGAGTCGGGACTAAACCGAGCACATACAAATTTTCACAAAACTTAACAATTTTTCTAAGTTATAAAAATCACACGCCCGTATGAACAAGCCGTGTGCCTCACACAGCGTTAGACATGTCCGTATGTTTAAGCCGTGGAAAAATAGGGCATACATACTGACTTGTCCACACGGCCACAGGACATGCCCATGTGCCAGGCCGTGTAAAAATTAGAGAGGTTACTGACTTGGGTCACACAACCGACCACACACCCATGTGCCAACCTGTGTGCCACAGATGACCAATAGACACACCCTTGTGTCTAGGCCGTGTCAAAACTGTAGGGTATATTGACTTTAAATCGTAGGGTACCCCAAGGGACACACGGCTATGTAACATAACTGTGTGTCGCACATAGCTGAGACACACGTCCGTGTCTCTACTCGTATAGACAAAAATAAGCTATTTACAAAGCCAAATTGCCACCCATTTTGGGCTATCCCTATGAGCATCAAAACCAAAACATTTTCTACCAAATTTTCAACCAATTCATAACCAAAATATAAGCCATTCATGCCATATCATTATAAAAAAAATTTCATCCTCAATATACAAACCAAAACATATCAAATCCTAAGCCAAAGTCATACCAAATATGAGTTTCATAACCTCAACTCATTTCATTCAATCTCATGCCATAAACTTACCAATTCCTCAAATAAGCATACACCAAAACTTACCAAATTGACCAATTCACTTGGCCATTCATGAACATATCATATTGACCATAATGCATCACATAGTTTATAGCCATAATTCATTCTTATACACAACCAAATCTAAGCCATGTCACATGACTAGATATACACATTACAAAACATATTTAAATACTTCTAGCCTATACATGCCATACTTTAATATTCACATTTTCAAGAGGTACCAAAATAAAGTTCGATAGTGTGGTGATGATCCTCGATGATCCCCGAGCTTCCGGTAGCTTCAATATCTATAAAATAGTTAAAAACACACACAAAGTAAGCTTTTAAAATCTTAGTAAGCCATATACAAATAAATTTATCACATAACATAATTTAAATACAATTCAATCATATAGATCATAGTAAAACATAACCACATATCTATAAATCTCATATAGCTCATACATATTTCATATGTCCACATATGTTCAAATACTTACCTTTTATTCTTAACCATGATATACATTTCAAACGCACCTAAGTCGATACACAATCACATAGTTACTTGTTTCTCGGAATGCCCGTTGAACCGTACGAAATCAATTAAGATACACAGATAGCTCGTAAAACTCGTACAATGCCAACGTCCCAGATATGGTTTTACATGTAATCAAATATCGATGCCACTGTCCCAGATAGGGTCTTACATGAAATTAAATACGATGCCGATGTCCCATACATGGTCTTACACGTAAATCTTAGATCGACGCCAACGTCCCAGATGTGGTCTTACACGAAAACACATATCGTATCCTATGTCATGACATATGTATCCTAACTATTCCTATGGTTCGTACGGGGCTTTTCGAGCATCATCATATTATCAGAACTTTCTCAGATTTCTCATGTTCCACTCATATAGCCATTCATCAATGTTAAATATCATATAAACAATAATAATTTAATTCAAAACACATTTATTTGTATATCGACTTACCTCGTACGGAATTGAACGGAAATGAGCAACTATTCAACAACTTTGGACTTTCCCCGATCTAATTCTGTTTTCTTTGGTTCTTGATCTAAACACATTCAAATTTGAATTATTCAATCTCACATTCATTCAAATCAATCTATATACACATATTTAGGGCATTTTACAAATTAGCCCTCATATTTTCACATTTTAACACTTTAGTCCCTAATTCACAAAATCACAAAATACACAAAATTTCCTTTTTCACATACTTGGCCGAATATTCATAGTGTTCGTATAAGCCCACATATTTAATTTATTTCACATTTTAGTCCCTCAAAATTTGGTTTTTACAATCTAGCCCAAATTACTAAAATTCGTCAAAAATTCAAAAACAAAATATATTAACCCAACACATATCTTTCATTTTCCATCAAATAACTTCACAAAGCTTACAATTTCATCAATGGCATAACTCAAAATCATCAACAAAATCAGAAATTGAGACATGGGCTTGATAGAACACAAATCAACAATCACAAAAACGTAGAAATTATCAAGAACCGAACAAAATCCATACCTTAATCACCAATCAAAGTGCTGAAACCCTAAGCTTGTATTTTTATTTCATTTTATTTGGTATATCTGACCAACATGGATGTTAATGGCCTAAATTTTCACTTTTTTTTATTAAATATAACTTTAATTACCAAATACAAATTTTTCCCTTAATTAATAACGTATAAAATTCCATTAACTATAGGAATTTATGTCCATCCATTATTCAAATGGTCTATTCTCAACATAAAGACCTCTCATTTACAAAGACATAACAAATAGGCACACTTAACATATGGCAAGCAACTTTTATATTTTATGCGATTAGGTCCTTTTATCAAATTAAACGCACAAATGATAAAATTTCCAGACAAAACTTTCACAGATATTAATTTACATATTTTAAGCATGGAAAATAATATTAAAATATTTTTTAGACTCAAATTTGTGGTCTTGAAACCACTGTTCTGACTAGGTCTAAACATGGCTGTTACAATTGTCAAAGGGTTTTCACTGATAGCTACACTAATGACGCGATTTTTACAAAAAGATGTGAAATTTGAATGGCCCGAGAAATTTCAGCAAAGTTTCAATCAGTTGAAAGTACTATTGACTGAAGCACCAGTTCTGGTTCAGTTTGAATCAAGTAAAGAATTTGTGATTTTCAGCGATGCATCTTTAATTGGTTTAGGTTGTGTTTTGATGTAAGAAGTTAAAGTAATAGCTTATTCTTCCAGACAGTTAAAGCCACATGAAAAGAACTATCCACATCATTTGTTCAGCGAAAAATGTCATATATTTACCGATCACAAAAGTTTGAAGTATCTAATGTCACAGAAAGATTTGAATCTGAGACAATGTAGATGGCTTGAGTGTTAAAATATTATGAGTTAATCATTGATTATCATCCAAGAAAAGCGAATGTAGTTGCTGATGCTCTGAATAGAAAGTCTTTATTTGCTCCGCGAGTGATGAATACACAAATGACATTGTTTGATGATGGTTTAATCTTAGCCGAGTTAAAAGCTAGACCGATGTTTTTATAGTAGATCTTTATAGCTTAGAAATGTGATGAAAATTTGTTAGCTAAACAGGCATAGTGTGAGTCGACTTCTGATTCGAAATTTTAGATAGGGTCTGATGGTTGCTTATTGTTCAAAGGTAGAATTTGTGTACCAAAGAATCCAGAGCTCATTTATAAAATCTTACACGAAGCTCATAGCGGTAGCTTGTTTGTTCACTCGGGAAGTAATAAGATGTACGGTGATTTGAAGTAGATGTACTAGTGGCCGGGAAAGAAATGTGAGATATCTGACTTTGTATCTAAATGTTTTGTATGTCAACACGTTAAAGTTGAACATTAGGTACCTTCTGGGTTATTTTAGCTAGTGATGGAAGAAAGATGCTATTTGGGTTATCATTGATCGTTTGAAGAATTTTGCACATTTTATTCCGGTACGTAAAGACTACTCCCTTGACAGATTAGTTGAGTTATACATTTCAGAGATTGCCAGATTACACGGAGTGCTAGTTTTCATTATTTCGGATAGGGATCTACGATTTACATCACAATTCTAGAGAAGGTTACAGGAATATTTAGGTACACAGTTGCATTTTAGCACTGCATTTCACCTTCAGACTGATGGTCAATCCGAGCGTGTGATTCAGATTCTCAAAGATATGCTTCGTTGTTGCTTGTTAGATTTCGAAGGCAACTGAGAGAAATATTTACCATTAGTTGAATTTGCATAAAATAACAGTTTTCAATCAAGTAGAAAGATGGCATCGTATGAGGCTTTATATGGTTGTAAATGCTGAACTTCATTATGTTGGACTGATCTTAATTAGAGAAAGATATACGGGGTTGATTTGATTTGTGAGACTGAAGAAAAAGTAAAAGTGATTCGAGATAGTTTGAAAGCAGCTTCAGATCGTTAGAAATCATATGCGGGTCTTAAACATAAAGACATAGATTTCCAAGTCAGTGATAGAGTATTCTTGAAAGTATCGCTCTGGAAGAAAGTCCTTCGGTTCGGTCGCAAAGGAAAGCTGAGTCCGCGATTTATCAGGCCGTATGAGATTACTAAAAGAATTGGACTTGTTGCGTATCGATTAAATTTACTGTCAGAACTAGAAAAGATTCATAATGTCTTTCATGTGTCTATGTTGCGATGATACCAATTGACCTTTCACATGTTATCTCCTTGACGGATGTCGAGATTCAGTCTAATATGACATACAGTGAGGAACCGATTAGAATCCTAGCTCAAGAGATGAAATAACTAAGAAATAAGAGCATAACTTTAGTAAAAGTTATTTGGCAGCGACATGGAATAAAAGAATGCACTTGGGAACCCAAAGAATCTATGAGAAAGCAATATCTGAACCTCTTTTCCGGTAAGATTTTTGTGGACGAAAATCACTTTAGGGGGAGAGTTGTAACAACCCGTTTTCAATGAAATCGGAACAATGGTTTTAGGACCACAAATCCAAAGTCAGAAAATTTATTTTATTGTTATTATTTTATTGCCTACAACATGATAGAAATACCGTATAAAAATTTCGTTAAGAAATTTTACCATTTACATGCTCAATTTGATAAAAAGGACTAAATCGCGTAAAATGAAAAAGTTGAGTTATAATAGCTAAAGGTATTAATAAGCTATAGAAATTTAAAGTGGAAGTCCTTATATGAAAATTAGACCATAAATAAGATAGTGGAATATGATGGCTTGGCATTTAGTGTAATTTTTAAAAGTTTTAAAGGTTAATTATGTAATTAGGTAATTAAAGTTAATATTAAATAAAAACAAATTAAGTATCATCTTGGTGTCATCTCTTTCAACCAAAAATTTAGGGTCTAGAAGCCATTTTTGGTGTTCAACTTTTGGCAATCTCATTCTTTCCTATTTGGCATGTACTTTTAATTCGTTTTTAATGTTTTTTATGTTTTCGGGACCATTGTAGCTTAATCTAGCTAGCCCAGGAACTAATTTGTAAAGTGTTTAAGGATTTGAGTTTTGCCATGAATGAATATTGGTTGCTTTTGTTGTTTGATGGTAGAAAATGGATAGTTATTAATAGATAAACAACTTTTGTTAAGTGATTTTTGGTAAAAATGTTAAATAATGATTAAATTGAAAAATAAAAAATTTTACATGGTATAATTTTTGAATTTATGAAATATATAGGCTGCTATAAGTATGTAGAATAATTGACTAGGCATGGGTATGGATAAAATTGCATGAATTTTATTTTTTGAGCCTAGGGATTAAATTGCAAAGAATTAAAAGTATAGGAGCAAAGTGGTAATTTTTCCAAAAATATGTTTTGGATTAAATTGAATAAATTACATGTTGAATTGAGTTAAATTTATATGTATAGATCCAGTTAGATCTCGTACGGAGTTAGATCGGGGCAAAGAGAAAGTCTTGGATTAATCACCTCCATATCTACCTTTACTCGTCGAAGTAAGCTTGTGTAATTAAATTGTGTTTATATGTTTTATGTAACAGCCCGATTTTGGGGCTAGTAAGAATAGTGGTTTTGGGACCACGAATCCGATGGAGAAAAATCTATTTTTATTTTATTTTTATGGTCTACAGTTTTATGGAACTATTCTGTGAAAATCTCATTAAAAAATTTTGACGTTTGGGCACTCAATTTAGTCAAAAGGATTAAATTTTAAAAAGTGAAAAAGTTGTGTTCTACTTGTTTAGGGTGTCCAATTGCTATGAGACTTTAAATTAGAGGTCCTTAATTGGTAATTAGACCATTGGATAAGTTAGTGGACAAAAATAGACATGATTAGGTAAAATTACAAAGTTATGCATCAAGGGCATTTTGGTCATTTGGTAAATAAAAGAATAAAAAAGAAAATCAAGTCAAAATTTGTATCCATCTTCTTCACCTTGGCTGAATTTTACAAGGAGACCATAGTAAGGGTTTCTTCAACTTTCAAACTTGATTGTAAGTACATCCTAGCCTTGTTTTTAATGCTCTTTACATTTTTGAAGTCCTCGTAACCCGATTTACCTATTTCTACCATTATTTTGTAGCAGGGTTCATGTTTAAAAATTTACCCATGTGTGACATGCATGTATTTTGGTGTTTGGTGGAAGATATTGTATGTTTAAGGTGTGATAAACAACTTTTACTAAGTGATTTTTAGTGAAAATGCATAAAAAGGACTTATTTGCAAAAGTTGAAAAACTGGGTAGTAGAAACGTGATTTGATGAAAAATGTGGGTTGTTATGAGCATGATTTAGGTTCGGTTAAGCTTGGGTAACAAAGAAAATGGATATATTTCATTTTACGAGCCTAAGGACTAATTTGTAAGTATGTCAAAGTCTAGGGGCAAAATTATAATATTTGCCATAAGTTGATTTTTGGACATCATTGAGAGATGCGATAATTAAATAAGTTAAATTTGCTATTATAGATCAAGAAAAATGAAGTTCGGACCTTGATCGGGGAAAAACAAGGTTATTGACGATTAGGTCCATTTCCTACCATTTTGTACCGAGGTAAGTTTGTGTGTAAATAATGCAATGTTATATTATGTATTTAATGCTTAATATTGCATAAATTGTATAATTGTTTCTATGGAAATATTCAACGAAGTTTCGACGATGAGAAAATCCCTATTGAACCTTAGATATAGTTTAGGATACAAGTGACATGTCACTAGGATACCATGTGTTATGTGATATATGTGAATCCGGGTGCTGGTTATGTAAATCATACCGATGGCTGGGTAGTTCGTCATGTGTTGCGGATACTTGACAATTTGTGTGAACAGCTCGTGTAGTTACGTCTTGACTGACAACTTATGTGAGTAGACCCGTGATTAGCTCGTTTCTGTATCCGATAGTATTCCAAGTGTTCAATGGGTAAACCGAAGAGTATGTTAAAGATGACAAAGTATGTGACTATGTTATGAGTTGGTACAAATATGTATGTAAAACCCATGAGTATGAACTTTGGTATGAGATGAACTCTTGGTAAGAATGCTAATGAGTAAGTTATGTCTAAGATACAAGATGATATTTATGATAACTTATGTGGAGTAGTTATATGATTAATGAATGATTTATGTTGCTTATTATTTGCATACAAACTTACTAAGCTTTAAAGCTTACTCCCCTTTTCTTTCCATTCTTTATAGTGTCGCCAAGCTAACTCGAGGATTGAAGAACGTTGGAGCTCGATTCACACTATCAAACGATTGTTTTTGGTATACTTGGTTTCAATATTTTTTAGTATGGCATGTATAGAGACTTGATCATTTTGTTATGTGTCATATTGGTTTAGCCAAATGTGTTGTCATTGTAATGGTTGATAATTCGTTTTGTAAATGGCCATTGAATTTGGCTAATATTGGTTAATTATATAATCATATAATGATGTTTCCATGAATATGGATTTTGCATGGTTTAAGATGATAAGTATGAGATGTTGTATATGATAGGAAATAACATGTAATTGATGTGTGGATGACTTGGTTGTGGCTGAATTGGTTGTATGTATATACTTGGAGTTGTGTTGCTTGTGGTTGTGTAGATTGGTGCAAGTGAGGGTGGCAAAATGGCTTGGTAATAGCCTTATTTTTGTCCACACGGGCGTGTGTCTAGGTCGTGTGTGACACACGGCATGTCTCATGGGTGTGTGAACTGGCCGTGTTCCCCTACATCTTGAATTTCAGCTTTGAATTGGGCACACGGGCAGAGACACGGCTGTGTGTCTCAACTGTGTGAAGGACACGGTCGAGGGACATAGGCGTGTGCCCGGGGTGTGTGAAGTCTACACCTATTTTATGAAAATTTATGAAAATTAATTTGCCCACACGGCCTAAGTACACGGGCGTGTGACTTGGCCGTGTGACTTCAATTTGTTGATGACATCATAAACAGAGAGTTACACGGGTTAAGGACATAGGTGTGTGTGATCAAAAGCCTACCAACACGGGCGTGTCCCAAGCCACACGGGCGTGTGACCCTGTTTTGATAAAAATATTCTAAGTGTTTTAAAAAATTCTAAAGTTCTTGGATAAGTCTCGAACCACTCCTAATGCAAGTTTTGGGCCTCGTAGGCTCGTTTTAGGGAATATATGAATGTTTATGAAAAGTTTTAAATTTGAGCGAAAATTCATGTTCCGATTTTGAATGTTTGTTTGAGTTTAAGTCCAGTAATGCCTCATACCTGTTCTGGAGTCGAATACGGGTAAAGGGTGTTACATTTAAATTGAAATATATAAATATTATGATTTTTCATATATAATTTATCGAGTGCATATCCAATAACGTACGAAGATTACCGAGCCCCGTTTGAACCTTAGGAATCCGTAGGATACAAATAACATGTCACTAGGGTTATCAATTTATAGCTCATAAGAGCATACCGGTTCACAGCTCGTATGAGCATACATATACATGAATTTTGACAGATTACAGTTATATGAGCTAGCACACTATGTGTGAGCTATCCTGAGTATCCGACGATATTCTAAATGGTTCAGCGAGCAATGTTCTGATACGAAATGGTATGAGTTCGATATGAACTATTACAGGTATACACATGAAATGCATGGAAAAAATGTTACATGATATATAAATATATGAAATGGATGATACATGTATATGGAATTTGATTAATTGTTGAGCTAATCCATGATTATTGGTTCATATATGTATTTACACGGCTAATATGGTTGGTGTATATGTGCTTAGGCATTTGGCCAAAATGTGTTGGGTTATTCTTTGTTACTTACCTATTACTTGATCAAATGGTAAGTTAAATTCTAAGTTATATGAACTTACTATGTTTAAATGCTTACTCTGTGTTATTTTTTGTGTTTTATAGTGAATCAGAAGCTTATTCGGGTTAGAAGCTTGTTGGAGCTATATCACACCACCAGCTCTTTTGGTACTTTTAGATATTTAATTTTGGTTATAATGGCATGTATAAGTATTTTGGCTAATGTTGGCCTATGTGTTTAATTGTTGAAATGACCATTTGGTTTGGCTTGAGTTGTGGTATTTTGGTGTTCTAATGAACTTAGTTTTGGCATGTAAATATTAGCTTTGAAATGGTTGATGATTTGCTTAATGTGTTTGAAAGTTGAAATGGTAGTTGAATGTGCATATTGTATTTGTATTATAACTTGACGCGAATTGGTACTTTGCTATGGAAAACATATATGTGTATTGAGGCTAGTAATTGAGTAGTATATTTGGTATCATTTAGTAAGTTAATTCAATGGTTTGTATTAATGCAAATCTAGTTGGAAATTAGTTGATCATTTAACCAAAATGAGTTTACAATTATACATGTTTATATATTGTCAATTGAGATGCCTAAGGGCATATTTGTTGTATATGATTATACCATATGAATGAAGATGGAATGTGCATGATTTTGGTACTTAGCAATGGCTTATGTATATGTGCATTGGTTATTGTAGGTACATGTCAATTTAGGTGAGAAAAATGGCTTGATAAATAACCTATTTTCATCCACACGGGCATAGACACGGGCGTGTATTGTATAAATTGTTTTTATATATTTTGGATTATTTTAAATTAAGTTGTGTTGTGATTAATATGATTATTTAAGATTTGGTATTTGATTATGTTATAAGCATTGACGTGATAAAAACTTTGTGTTGTAATTTATAACGCGTATTTATTTGAATCATAAAATAGTCGGTAATGCCTCATAACCCTAATTCGGCGATGGATGTAGGCTAGGGGTTATGCATTTTATTGGTATCAGAGCTACGGTTTAGGCGATTCTAGGAATAACGTAGCGTGTGTGCGTTTAGCTATACATGCCATAATATATACTGCGATAGTGTGATGACTTCTAACATTTGAAAATGTGTTTTCATATAGTATATGGATCCCGACAGAGCTGTAGCTGATGATGTCGAGAGCATAGCGCCTGCTTCCGCGCAAGGGACAGCGCCGGTTGATTCTCGATCGACTCAAGTAACCAAGAGGGAGAGGCTAAGCAAGCCTTTTACCAAATGATGAACGATTGGTTTACCCAATATAACCGAACTAACCCGGCTACACAACAACCTCCACCCCCAAATAATTCATCTCCTATACCTGTGGTACCTCCGATGATTGATCCGATGAGATTTAGCAAGCCTCCTGTTGACAAAATTAGAAAACACGGGGCTATAGAATTTAGAGCTACTGATGATGATGATGCTGAGTGAGCTAATTCTGGCTTGATAATACTATCTGTGTGCTTGATGAGTTATCTTGTACCCCGGAATAGTGCTTAAAATGTGTTATATCCTTGCTATAAGACACCGCATATCACTGGTGGAATACACTAGTATCGGTGGTTTCGAAGGAGAGAGTGACTTGGGAATTCTTTTAGACTGAGTTCTGTAAGAAATATATCAGTCAGAGATTCATTGACCAGAAGCGCAAGAAATTTCTCGAATTAAAACACGGTCGCATGACTGTGACAGAATATGAGCGAAAATTTGTGAGACTTAGCCGATATGCTCGTGAGTGTGTTTCAATTGAAGCTATCATGTGTAAAAGATTTGAAGACGATTTGAACGAAGACATTAAATTGCTGGTTGGTATACTTAAAATTAAAGAGTTCGTGGTACTTGTTGAGCGAGCTTGCAAAGCTGAAGAGCTAAGGAAAGAGAAAAGAAAAGCTGATTTTGAAGCCAGAGATTTTCGTAAAAGATCATCGGGTAAGACTTTTCACTCAGCATTGAAGAAGTTCAGAGATGTTTCTAGTCGATCTAAGGATACTACGGGCTTTTCTAGACGAGATCGAGACTGACCCCCTGTGAGTTCACGAGCCACTTCAATAGCTAGTGCTGGCAACATTCGACAGAATAGAGTCAAGTGCAAGCATTGTGGTAAATGACATTCTGGAGATTGCAGATTGCATGATAAGTCTTATTTTAAATGTGGATCGATGGATTATTTTATTCGAGATTTTTCGATGTTAGCCAAGCAAAACACTGTTCAGAATGCAAGACCAAGTAATATGTTAGTGCGAGGCAGACCACCCAGGCATTTGGGTAATGTAGGTGGTAGTCAGAGAAGAACAAAAGATACAGCAGTTCGATCTGAGACTTGTGCACCTACCAGAGCATATGCTATAAGCGCTCGCGAGGAGGCTTCTTCCCCAGATGTTATTACCGGTACTTTCACTCTTTATGAGACTAGTGTTATTGCATTGATTGATCCTGGTTCGACTCATTCTTATGTGTGTGAAACATTAGTATCCAGTAAGACTTTACCTGTTGAGTCTACTGAGTTTGTGATTCGAGTATCAAACCCCCTGGGCTAGTGTGTTCTGGTTGACAAAGTGTGTAAAAATTGCCCGTTGATGATTCGAGATTCATGCTTTCTAGCCAATTTAATGTTGTTACCTTTCGACAAGTTCGATATAATTATGGGTATGGATTGGCTAACTTTGCACGATGTTGTTGTTAATTGCAAAAGAAAGGCCATTGATTTGAGATGTTAGAACAACGAGATTATTTGGATTGAATCTAATGATCTAAATGGTTTACCAGCAGTAATATCTTTGATGTTAGCTCGGAAGTATGTGAGAAAAGGTTGTGAAGCATACTTTGCTTATGTGTTTGATAGTAAAGTGACTGAAAAGAAGATTGAATCTGTACCAGTTGTGTGCGAGTATCCGGACGTGTTTCCTGAAGAATTGTCAGGTTTGCCACCTATCTGAGAGGTAGAGTTTGGTATTGAGTTAGTACCGAGGACGACTCTGATTTCAATAGCTCCGTATCGGATGGCACCTACTGAATTAAAAGAGTTGGAAGCACAGTTGCAAGAGTTAATAGATAGAGGTTTTGTACGACCGAGTTTCTCTCCCTAGGGTGCGCCAGTTCTATTTTCGAAAAAGAAAGACGGAGCTATGAGAATGCCACTGATTGACAACCTTTCGATTAGTTGAAAGAGGCTTTAGTGTTTTCGAAGATAGATTTGAGATCGGGTTATTATCAATTGCGAGTCAGAGACTCCGATGTGCCAAAAACTACTTTTCAAACGAGGTACGGACATTATGACTTTCTGGTTATGTCGTTCGGGCTTACTAATGCACCTATTGTTTTTATGGATTTGATGAATCTGATCTTCAGGTAGTATTTAGATCGATTTGTGGTTGTGTTCATTGATGATATATTGATCTACTCCCTTGATGAAACCGAACATGACGAGCATTTGAGACTTGTGTTACAAAATTTGTGAGAAAAATAGTTGTATGCAAAGTTTAGTAAATTTGAGTTCTGGTTACATGAAGTTAGCTTTCTGGGATATGTTGTTTCAGCATTAGATATTCGGGTTAATCCGAGCAAAATTTCAACAATACTTGACTGGAAACCTCCAAGAAACATTTTTGAAGTCTGAAATTTTTTGGGACTTGCTGGTTACTATAGACGATTTGTGAAAGGGTTCTTGATGATTGCAACCCCGATGACCAAGCTACTGCAAAAAGATGTTAAGTTTGAGTGGTTAAAAAAGTGCCCGAAAAGTTTTGATCAGTTGAAAGCCCTTTTAACCGAAGCTCTAGTGCTAGTTTAGCCAGAATCAGGTAAAGAATTTATTATCTGATGCATCTTTAAATGGTTTAGGCTGTGATTTGATGTAGAAAGGAAAAATTATAGCTTATGCCTCGAGACAGTTAAAGTCGCATGAAAAGAACTATTCGACACACGATCTAGAATTGGCAGCTATTATGTTTGCATTGAAAATTTGGTGCCACTATTTGTTCGGTGAAAAATGTCATGTTTATTCTGATCATAAAAGTCTGAAGTACTTGATGACTCAGAAAGATCTGAATTTGAGACAGCGTCGATGGTTAGAGTTGCTAAAAGATTATGAGCTAGTGATTGATTATCATCCGGGAAAGGCTAATGTTGTTGCTGATGCTCTAAGTCGAAAATCCCTGTTTGCTTTGCATACAATGAATGTACATATGGTTATGTCAGATGATGGTGTGATAATAGCTGAGTTAAAAGCAAAATTGTTATTTATTCAGCAGATTTGCGAAGCTCAGAAGGTCGATGATGATTTGATAGTAAAGTGGGCTCAATGTGATTCAAACGTTGATTTAGAATTTCAAGTGGATATCGAGGGATGTTTGCAATTCAGAAACCGAATATGCATTCCAAGAAATACAGAGTTGATTTAGATGATTTTGAATGAAGCTCATAACAGTCGGTTATCTATTCACCCGGGTAGTACAAAGATTTATAATGATCTGAAACAGCACTACTGGTGGCAAGGTATGAAATGAGACATTTCTGACTTTGTATAGAATTTTTAGTTTTTCAGCAAATAAAAGCTAAGCATTAGGTACCTTCTGGATTGCTACAGCCGATCATGATACCTGAATGGAAATGGGACAGAGTTACAATGGATTTTGTATTTGGTTTACCGATAACGTCGAGCAAGAAAAATGCAATCTGGGTTATTATGGATAGATTGACTAAATCGGCTCACTTTGTTCCGGTTCATACAAATTATTCGCTTGATAAACTTGCTGAGTTATATGTTTCTCAGATTGTGAGACTACATGGAGTACCTATTTCTATTGTGTCAAATAGAGATCCGAGGTTTACATCACGATTTTGGAAGAAACTGTAAGATGCATTAGGTACTAAACTACATTTTAGTACTGCCTTTCATCCTCAAACAGATGGTCAGTCCAATCGAATCATTCAGATACTTGAGGATATGTTGAGATTTTGCATTCTCGAGTTTGAAGGTACGTGGGAATGATACCTACCTTTGATTGAATTTGCATACAATAATAGTTTCCAATCAAGTATCAAAATGGCACCTTACAAGGCTTTATACGGCCGTAAATGTCGTACACCATTGTATTGGACTGAACTCAGTGAAAACAAGATACACGGGGTTGATTTGGTCAGAGAAACTGAACAGAAAGTGAAAGTAATCCGTGAAAGTATAAAAGCAGCCTCAGATCGTCAGAAATCATATGCAGACTTGAAACGTAAAGATAGATCGGGGATAGAGTATTTTTGAAAGTCTCACCGTGGAAGAAAATACTCATATTCTATCGTAAAGGCAAATTAAGTTTGAGATTTATTGGACCGTATGAGGTTATAGAGCATATCAGGCCGGTTGCTTATAGACTGTTGTTGCCACTAGAATTAGAAAAGATTCACAATGTATTTCATGTTTCAATGCTTCGTAGATATCGATCTGACCCTTCACATGTGATTAGTACGTCTAAGATTGAGATTAAGCCTGATATGACGTATAAGGAAGAATCGATTCGTATTCTAGCTGGTGAGATTAAAGAGTTGCGAAATAAGAAAATTCCGTTGGTTAAAGTACTGTGGCATAAACACGGAGTTGAGGAAGCAACGTGGGAGTCAGAAGATGTAATAAGAGAATGCTATCCAAACCTATTTACCGGTAAGATTTTCGGGGACCAAAATCCCTAAGGGGGCCGAGTTGTAACAGCCCGATTTAGACCCTAATCGAAACGGTGGTTTTGGGACCACGAATTTGAGTCAGAAAAATATTTAAATATTATTTTTCATGTATATTATATGTGAATTTGCATGTGTGAAAGTTTCGTATGAAAATTTGATTGTTTGTGTGCTTAATTTAATAAAAGGACTTAATCGCGTAAATTGAAAACTTGATAGTTTAAAGCATAAGGGCTGAAGTGTTAGTGGCTTTTTAATATGAAGTATTTATATTGTAATTTTTCCATTTAATTATAGCATGGACTGTTGAGGACAACCATTATATGGTTTCTTAATTTAATTATAAAGGATAATTTTGTAAATGGTATATTAATTTGTAAATAAATAAAACAAATCATAAAGTTAGTGAATTGTTCATCCATATAGCCGAATGTAAGTGAAAAAAATACATTTTCTTTGTTTAAGGGTTCGACACTTTGGAGATCTAATTAATGTATGGATTTTGTTCGGTTTTTGATAATTTTTACGTTTTTGAGATCGTTGCTTCGAATACTATCCGACCCATGCTAGAATTTCTAATTTTGATGAATGTTTTCAGTTGTGCCATTGATGAATATTTGTGTTTTGTGATGTTTGATGATGAAATATTAAAAATATGTTTTAGATTAACATGTTTTGTATTTGAGTTTTTGATGATTTTGAGTAATTAGGACTAAATTGTAAAAATAATAAATTGAGGGACTAAAATGTGAAATAAATGAAATATATGGACTTGTATGAGTATAAGGAACATTTGGCCTAAGCATGATACATGAAGATTTTGTGTATTTTGTGTCTTATGCAATAGAGACTAAATTATGAAAAATGTGAAATATCAGGGGTAAAAGTGTAATTTGCCGATTTGTGTGTTTTTGGATGAATTTGGTTGAACATTGGATTTAATAAGTTTAATTTATATTAATTTAGATCAAGAAAAGAGAAAATCGGATTTAGATCGAGGGAAAAATAAAGTTGTTGACTAGTCGATCCATACCGGTTTTTCATTGTCCGAGGTAAGTCTTTAAGCAATTGAGATGATTAGCAATTGAGATGTAGTTATGCATTAACTGTTTAATATGCTTAAGGCTTACTGAACTGAAATGCTCAATTTGATCATTTATTCAATTTTCATGCTTTTACATTATTCACGGTTTTATCATCAATACATATGAAATAACACATCATGAAATTCATAAAATTAACAAATAATCACTAAAATTTAGCCATATAAACTCACAATTTCAATTTTTCTATTATAACGATAATCATAATTTCATAATAAATATTCCAAATAAAACATTATATCATTTCTAATCCAACACTTATCGATTTATAATCGGGCATGTGATCAATTTATACACGAGTCATTCATATATTTTTCCTTCTTCTCCTCTCCATCCACATCCTTGGTATAAATAACACACTTGTAAGTAACCTTATCCATAATTTTCACTAATTAATTACTTATGTGAATATTCAAGCTATCCACCCGAGTCATAGTCACTAAATTATTTATATCTAAAGCTACGAAACTAAAAATTAAGGTCCGCTAATTTTCTCTGAAACTAGACTCACATATCTTCTTACAATAAAAATTTCATAATTTTTTGTTGGGCCAATTAATACAGTTTATTCATTGAAGTCTCCCCTGTTCTGCTGTCTAACAATTCCGACCCTTCTTCACTAAAAATTAATTATCTCTTCGTACAGGATTCGAATAATGTTCCCGTTTGTTTCTCCTGAAAATATACTAATTCAGGATTCTAAACATATAAATTTAATCCCATAACTATCTTTATCCAATTTTTATGATTTTACAAAATTAGAACAGCTGAACCAGAAATCATTCTGACATTATCTCACAACATTTATCATATCTCATGATTTATAATTCCATTTCTTACATTATTTCTTCTATAAGAAACTAGACTCAATAAGCTTTAATTTCATATTTTATTCATCTTCTAATTCCATTTCTACAATTTTTGGTGATTTTTCAAAGTTAGACTACTGCTGCTGTCCAAAACAGTTGTAGTGCAAAATGTTGATTTCCATTTTGCCCCAAATTTCACAATTCATACAATTCAGTCCTTGCTCAATTAACCCCTAAATTAAGATAATTTTCTCAATTAATACTTTTACTAGACATTATAAGTTATTTCATAACTATTGAAATTCAGAATTTTCACATAAAACTCTAACTTCAAACTCTTTTACACTAAGGTCCCAAACATTCACTTTCTATTCAATTCTTTCAATAAAATCAACATATAAACAATTTAAAGCTCTAATTCCATGCCAAATCATCATATACTTCCAGCAAATATTCATAGCAACTTTCAATTTCTTTCATAGAATTAAAAACTAATGAATTCAACAAGTGGACCTAGTTGTAAAAGTCACAAAAACACAAAAATTTTAAGAAATAATCAAGAATTGAACTTACTTGAAGTAAAAATATGAAAAACCATCTTAGGGGAACTCTTCCATGGCCTTTTTTTCTGATGAGAATGCAGAAAAATAAAGAGAAATCTAGATAATTCCACTTTAGTCCTAACTTTATCAAATAAATTTTGCAATTTTGCAATTTTGCCCTTAATTCTCCTTATTTTCTTGCTGATTTCATGCCCTTGCCGTCCAGACCAAATAGACCTTGGGTCTATTTGCCTTTTAAACCCTCTTTCTTTTATCATTTAAGCTATTTAATCATTTTTCAAAATTTTGCATTTGATACAATTTAGTCCCTTTTGTTCAATTAACTATCAGAACTTTAAAATTTCTTGACGAAACTTTAATACTAACTTATTAACACTCTATAAATATTTATAAAAATATTTATGACTCGATTTAAAATTCCCGAGGTCTCGATACCTCGTTTTCGATTCTAATTATTTTAGTATTTATTTTTAGTACACTATTCACTATTTCAAAAATTTTCCTAACTTCACATTTAACTTATAATTACTAAATTAATAATATTTCCTACTCATTTGTCGAATTTAGTGATCTCGAATCACTGTTCCGACACCATTAAAAAGTAGACTGTTATAACTCTCCCCCCTTTTAGGGATTTTCGTCCCCCAAAATCTTATCAGAAGAAGTTGTTTTCAACACTCATGAAACATTTTTACTAACTTCACAGAATCACAATTCGGTTTAACCTTGAATATTATTTATTTATTTATTTATTTTTCTAGTCACCTTTGAATTCTAGAATAATTGTTGGAACTTATTGTCAAAATTCTAAATTACCCTTTTAGGAACACATATACTTAGCTGATCTGTCAAATAAAAATTTTGTACCTATTGAAATGATCATACAGATATTTCTTTGTCAAATGATTAACCATAAACTAAATAAGATTTTCTTTTCTGATGTTAATGGCAATCCCAATTCGAAATCTATAGCCATTCTATCTCATATCACACTAGTATTATCACTGACTGCAATAATCCTAAATGCTCTTGATGTTCGGCTTACTTGCTAACAAATAGACATCTGAACTTGAACTCAAAAATATTATATAACGCTTTTGCAATCACTAACACATCTAGCACACAAGAAGATAATAAAGATCTTGATAATTCCTCAGAGAAAGCCAGAAGAAAAACACGCCATCGACTACGGACTTCATCATAATAAAGATAATATATTTCCGCATGTATGAAATAAAATCATAATCGTGAGAAACGTAAGAGTAGTCTCATATAAATTTTTACTATTGACTTCATTGCAACATATTAGAATAAGATTCTAAAGAGATGAAGAAATATCGATCATAAACCGACCAAACCAAATGGGGCTTTCGTCTAACATCATAGTTAGCTAGCATTCTCACAACATAAGAACTCCATCAAAAACTGAACAACCACACACATATATCTGAGGATAAAAGAATATATATAATACCCAGAAAAGATCATCATATTCATTTCAACTATAACTGTCACACACATAGACATCTTTACAACTCAATTATCATTTCTCTGACTAATTCTATCATCATGAACCCTGCATCATTTCATTCACTAACGAAAACCAATTCGGGAAAAACTTCAACAAACACATACTTTAGACATCATATCTGAATAAGTCGATTAGCCGAGGTTAACTTTTTCTTTAACTGTGACATTACGTAATCTGAATGATCTTTAAAATAATCTGATATCTTTTTTCAAAACTGTATTCACTTGTCAAACAATTTTTAACTCTGTCTGCATTATTAATTATTCCACTTCTACACTCTTTAGTCTCACACTTGTGAATTATTCAACATGATTCTCGTGAATTTTAGTTATAAAATACCATATTGATAAGGAGGTGAGGTCGTAAAGCCTCTAACTGGACTCTCATAAATACACACATATGACTTAGCATTTATCATCAACATCATATCTTTACAATTACATAATTCACTTCAAGCAAATTAACATACATAATTATGTTACACGAACTTTTCAATTATCCTTTTCAAACAAGTGTACTTAAACATACATTCCATGAATTTTGAGTAAGTTTACTCATAGCATTTACTTAATCAAACAAGTTAGGCACATAATATCCTATGAATGTCACACAACCATAGATGCGCTCATCAAAAGATAAACTTCCATTTCATTTCACTTTTCCCATATTTCTCAATTTATGACTATTTCATTTCATACCTCATCACATCCATATCATGAACTCTTCTTCATACCTTTCCAAGTTTCGACTCATCATAAACACATTCTTACTCAAACACCTCAGTGTCACTTTCAACACTTTATGAAATAGCTCGATTGAAAAGTATTTCTGTCTATATGTAAAACAAAGATTAGATCGGATCATACACATCACACTATCACAGATTTATATAGCATGAAATTCTAGACACTTTACACATCTCATTTGTTTCGAGAATCGGCTAAACCGAAGCTCTGATACCAATAAATATAACACCCCCTACCCGTATCCGTCGCCGGAATAGAGTACGAGGCATTATCGAGAAGCACGAAACACTTACAGATAATTTAAATACATTTTCATAACAATTTGTTTCGATTTCATACTATTTCATATTTAAGCTTTTTGCACCAAAGTATTTAAGATATCATCTTTATGCAAATAGCACACATGAGGTACATAAATTTCATAATCATGAATGAACACATTAATCAAACATATTCCATGTTTTTATACATATCATAGTTTCATATTTCTATGTATCAATTACCATCACTTCCTCATATTTCAGACAAATACGTGTAACAATTCATAAATATGCAATTCATTAACTCTTCCTACCAATCACGATTTTAAATTGCCAAATCACTTATTGAGCGCAATTTTAATGTTCACTACAATCTATCATATAAATTTGGATGTACGTATTCATCAATAAATTCCATGTACAGATATCATCATCTCATATTTCCACATACATTTACTTTCCACATTTATGAATTCAAATAGTAGATACAAGACATACCAATGTATTTCAAGTATGTTTTCATGATATTTTGTTTCGAACTCAGATTATTTCATACTAGAAGTTTTCTTATTAACTCATTTGGAATACCAATTCATACGGATAATACACTCAAGGCGTAGAAATATATAATCACAAATGAACTCATTCATCAACCAAGTTTTATGCTCATGTCTCATCAACTCGTATTTCCTTATATCACATAATTCCATGTAATACTTACCAAACTTCTTCAAATTAGTGAACATCTTACGGAATTGAGTACTTCGTTTTCTCGATGCCATAGTTCAACTATTGTCTTACACATCTTCACATAATGATGCCATAGCCCAACTATGGTCTTACACATATTCATATATCGACGCCATAGCTCAGCTATGGTCTTACCCGTAATCACATATCACATATCGATGCCATAGCCCAGCTATGGTCTTACACGAATCACATATCTCACTGATGCCATATCCCAGATATGGACTTATATAGTAGCATATATCACACCGATGCCATATCCCAGATATGGTCTTATACGGAAATCACTTGTCACTTGTCACTTGTCACTTGTCACTTGTAGCCGAAGCTACCACTATTCACTGATCAGGTAGCCAGAGCTACCATTTTTCACTGATCAAGTAGCCGAAGCTACCACTTTTCACTGATTAGGTAGCAGAAGCTACTACTTTTCACTGATCAGGTAGCCGAAACTACCACTTTTCACTTTTCATTTGTCATTGATCAGATAAGTGTAGCCGAAGCTATCACTTATCACTTTAACTTGTCCTTGATCAGATAAGTGTAGCCGAACCTATCACTTATCACTTGTTACCATGGTCCAACCATGGTCTTTTCCTTCAATTCTTCTTGTCACTGAACTGAAATGCTCAATTTGATCATTTATTCAATTTTCATTCTTTTACATTATTCACGGTTTTATCATCAATACATATGAAATAACACATCATGAAATTCATAAAATTAACAAATAATCACAAAAATTTAGCCATATAAACTCACAAGTTCAATTTTTCTATTATAACGATAATCATAATTTCATAATAAATATTCCAAATAAAACATTATATCATTTCTAATCTAACACTTATCGATTTATAATCGGGCATGTGATCAATTTATACACGAGTCATTCATATATTTTTCCTCCTTCTCCTCTCCATCAACATCCTTGGTATAAATAACACACTTGTAAGTAACCTTATCCATAATTTTCACTAATTAATTACTTATGTGAATATTCAAGCTATCCACCCAAGTCATAGTCACTAAATTATTTATATTTAAAGCTACGGAACTCCAAATTAAGGTCCGCTAATTTTCCCTGAAACTAGACTCACATATCTTCTTACCATAAAAATTTCATAATTTTTGGTTGAGCCAATTAATACAGTTTATTCATTGAAGTCTCCCCTGTTCTGCTGTCTGACAGTTCCCACCCTTCTTCACTAAAAATTAATTATCTCCTCGTACAGGATTCGAATGATGTTCCCGTTTGTTTCTCTTGAAAATAGACTCATTAAGGATTCTAAAAATATAAATTTATTCCCATAAATATTTTTATCCAATTTTTTATGATTTTACAAATTTAGAACAGGGGAACCCGAAATCATTCTGCCCTTGTCTCACAAAATTTACCATATCTCATGATTTACAATTCCATTGCTTACATTATTTCTTCTATAGGAAACTAGACTCAATAAGCTTTAATTTCATATTTTATTCATCTTCTAATTCCATTTCTACAATTTTTGGTGATTTTTCAAAGTTAGACTACTGTTGCTGTCCAAAACAGTTGTAGTGCAAAATGTTGATTTCCATTTTGCCCCAAATTTCACAATTCATACAATTCAGTCCTTGCTCAATTAACCCCTAAATTAAGATAATTTTCTAAATTAATACTTTTACTAGACATTATAAGTTATTTCATAACTATTGAAATTCAGAATTTCCACATAAAACTCTAACTTCAAACTCTTTTACACTTAGGTCCCAAACATTCACTTTCTATTCAATTCTTTCAATAAAATCAACATATAAACAATTTAAATCTCTAATTCCATGCCAAATCATCATATACTTCCAGAAAATATTCATAGTAACTTTCAATTTCTTTCATGGAATTAAAAACTAATGAATTCAATAAGTGGACCTAGTTGTAAAAGTCACAAAAACACAAAAATTTTAAGAAATAATCAAGAATTGAACTTACTTGAAGTAAAAATATGAAAAACCATCTTAGGGGAACTCTTCCATGGCCTTTTTTCTGATGAGAATGCAGAAAAATAAAGAGAAATCTAGATAATTCCACTTTAGTCCTAACTTTATCAAATAAATTTTACAATTTTCCAATTTTGCCCTTAATTCTCCTTATTTTCTTACTGATTTCATGCCCTTGCCGTCCAGACCAAATAGACCCTGGGTCTATTTGCCTTTTAAACCCTCTTTCTTTTATCATTTAAGCTATTTAATCATTTTTCAAAATTTTGCATTTGATACAATTTAGTCCTTTTTGTTCAATTAACTATCAGAACTTTAAAATTTCTTGACGAAACTTTAATACTAACTTATTAACACTCTATAAATATTTATAAAAATATTTATGACTCGATTTAAAATTCCCGAGGTCTCGATACCTCGTTTTCGATTCTAATTATTTTAGTATTTATTTTTAGTACACTATTCACTATTTCAAAAATTTTCCTAACTTCACATTTAACTTATAATTACTAAATTAATAATATTTCCTACTCATTTGTCAGATTTAGTGATCTCGAATCACTGTTCCGACACCACTAAAAATTAGGCTGTTACAACTCTCCCCCCTTTAGGGATTTTCGTCCCCCAAAATCTTATCAGAAGAAGTTGTTTTCAACACTCATGAAATATTTTTACTAACTTCTCAGAATCACAATTCGGTTTAACCTTGAATATTATTTATTTATTTATTTATTTTTCCAGTCACCTTTGAATTCTAGAATAATTGTTGGAACTTATTGTCAAAATTCTAAATTACCCTTTTAGGAACACATATACTTAGCTGATCTGTCAAATAAAAATTCTGTACCTACTGAAATGATCATACAGATATTTCTTTGTCAAATGATTAACCATAAACTAAATAAGATTTTCTTTTCTGATGTTAATGGCAATCCCAATTCGAAATCTATAGCCATTCTATCTCATATCACAGTAGTATTATCACTGACTGCAATAATCCTAAATGCTCTTGATGTTCGGCTTACTTGCTAACAAATAGACATCTGAACTTGAACTCAAAAATATTATATAACGCTTTTGCAATCACTAGCACATCTAGCACACAAGAAGATAATAAAGATCTTGATAATTCCCCAGAGAAAGCCAGAAGAAAAACACTACTTACCGACTCTGGACTTCATCATAATAAAGATAATATATTTCCCGCATGTATGAAATAAAATCATAATCAGTAGAAACGTAAGAGTAGTCTCATATAAATTTTTACTATTGACTTCATTGCAACATATTAGAATAAGATTCTAAAGAGATGAAGAAATACTGATCATAAACCGACCTGGACCAACGGGGCTTTCGTCAACATCATAGTTAGCTAGCATTCTCACAACATAAGAACTCCATCAAAAACCGAACAACCACACACATATATCCGAGGATAAAAGAATATATATAATACCGTAAAAGATCATCATATTCATTTCAACTATAGCTGTCACACACACATGGACATCTTTACTACTGAATTATCATTTCTCTGACTAATTCTATCATCATGAACCCTGCATCATTTCATTCACTAACGAAAACCAATTCGGGAAAAACTTCAGCAAACACATACTTTAGACATCATATCTGAATTAGTCGATTAGCCGAGGTTAAATTTTTCTTTAACCGTGACATTACGTAATTTGAATGATCTTTAAAATAATCTGATATCTTTTTTCAAAACTGTATTCACTTGTCAAACTTTTTTTAACTCCGTCTGCATTATTAATTATTCCACTTCTATACTCTTTAGTGTCACACTTGTGAATTATTCAACATGATTCTTGTGAATTTTAGTTATAAAATACCATATTGATAAGGAGGTGAGGTCGTAAAGCCTCTAATTGGACTCTCATAAATACACACATATGACTTAGCATTTATCATCAACATCATATCCTTACAATTACATAATTCACTTCAAGCAAATTAACATACATAATTATGTTACACGAACTTTTCAATTATCCTTTTCAAACAAGTGTACTTAAACATACATTCCATGAATTTTGAGTAAGTTTACTCATAGCATTTACTTAATCAAACAAGTCAGGCACATAATATCCTATGAATGTCACACAACCATAGATGCGCTCATCAAAAGATAAACTTCCATTTCATTTCACTTTTCCCATATTTCTCGATTTATGACTATTTCATTTCATACCTCATCACATCCATATCATGAACTCTTCTTCATACCTTTCCAAGTTTCGACTCATCATAAACACATTCTTACTCAAACACCTCAGTGTCACTTTCAACACTTTATGAAATAGCTCGATTGAAAAGTATTTCTGTCTATATGTAAAACAAAGATTAGATCGAATCATACACATCACACTATCACAGATTTATATGGCATGAAATTCTAGACACTTTACACATCTCATTCGTTCCGAAAATCGGCTAAACCGAAGCTCTGATACCAATAAATGTAACACCCCCTACCCGTATCCGTCGCCGGAATAGAGTACGAGATATTATCGAGAAGCACGAAACACTTACAGATGATTTAAATACATTTTCATAACAATTTGTTTCGATTTCATACTATTTCATATTTAAGCTTTTTGCACCAAAGTATTTAAGATATCATCTTTATGCAAATAGCACACATGAGGTAGATAAATTCCATAATTATGAATGAACACATTAATCAAGCATATTCCATGTTTTTATACATATCATAGTTTCATATTTCCATGTATCAATTACCATCACTTCCTCGTATTTCAGACAAATACGTGTAACAATTCATAAATATGCAATTCATTAACTCTTCCTACCAATAACGATTTTAAATTGCCAAATCACTTTTTGAGCGCAATTTCAATGTTCACTAAAATCTATCATATAAATTTGGATGTACATATTCATCAATAAATTCCATGTACAGATATCATCATCTCATATTTCCACATACATTTACTTTTCACATTTATGAATTCAAATAGCATATACAAGACATACCAATGTATTTCAAGTACGTTTTCATGATATTTTGTTTCGAACTCAGATTATTTCATACTAGAAGTTTTCTTATTAACTCATTTGGAATACCAATTCATACGGATAATACACTCAAGGCGTAGAAATATATAATCACAAATGAACTCATTCATCAACCAAGTTTTATGCTCATGTCTCATCAACTCGTATTTTCTTATATCACATAATTCCATGTAATACTTACCAAACTTCTTCAAATTAGTGAACATCTTACGAAATTGAGTACTTCGTTTTCTCGATGCCATAGTTCAACTATTGTCTTACACATCTTCACATAATGATGCCATAGCCCAACTATGGTCTTACACATATTCATATATCGACGCCATAGCTCAGCTATGGTCTTACCCGTAATCACATATCACATATCGATGTCATAGCCCAGCTATGGTCTTACATATATTCATATATCGACGCCATAGCTCAGCTATAGTCTTACACGTAATCACATATCACATATCGATGCCATAGCCCAGCTGTGGTCTTACACGAATCACATATCTCACTGATGCCGTATCCCAGATATGGTCTTATACAGTAGCATATATCACACCAATGCCATATCCCAGATATGGTCTTATACGGAAATCACTTGTCAGTTGTCACTTGTCACTTGTAGCCGAAGCTACCACTATTCACTGATCAGGTAGCCAGAGCTACCATTTTTCATCGATCGGTGGCGGAGCTACTACTTTTCATCGATCGCAGCGAAGCTACCACTTTTCACTGATCAGGTAGCCGAAACTACCACTTTTCACTTTTCATTTGTCATTGATCAGATAAGTGTAGCCGAAGCTATCACTTATCACTTGTTACCATGGTCCAATCATGGTCTTTTCCTTCAATTCGTCTTGTCACTGAACTGAAATGCTCAATTTGATCATTTATTCAATTTTCATGCTTTTACATTATTCACGGTTTTATGATCAATACATATGAAATAACACATCATGAAATTCATAAAATTAACAAATAATCACTAAAATTTAGCCATGTAAACTCACAAGTTCAATTTTTCTATTATAACGATAATAATAATTTCATAATAAATATTCCAAATAAAACATTATATCATTTCTAATCCAACACTTATCGATTTATAATCGGGCATGTGATCAATTTATACACGAGTCATTCATATATTTTTCCTCCTTCTCCTCTCCATCCACATCCTTGGTATAAATAACACACTTGTAAGTAACCTTATCCATAATTTTCACTAATTAATTACTTATGTGAATAATCAAGCTATCCACCCGTGTCATAGTCACTAAATTATTTATATCTAAAGCTACGGAACTCCAAATTAAGGTCCGCTAATTTTCCCTGAAACTAGACTCACATATCTTCTTACTATAAAAATTTCATAATTTTTGGTTAGGTCAATTAATACAGTTTATTCATTGAATTCTCCCATGTTCTGCTGTCTGACAGTTCCGACCCTTCTTTACTAAAAAATAATTATCTCCTCGTACAGGATTCGAATGATGTTCCCATTTGTTTTTCTAGAAAATAGACTCATTTAGGATTCTAAACATATAAATTTAATCCCATAACTATTTTTATCCAATTTTTTTTATGATTTTACAAAGTTAGGACAGGGGAACCCGAAATCATTCTGACCTTGTGTCACAAAATTTATCATATCTCATGATTTACAATTCCATGAGGTAATTGCATTTAAACATTTACAAAACAACATAAAATAAGATAAAATAACAGATAAAATAACATATAACATATAAAAAGAGAAAATATTAATAATAATTAATAAAAAATAAAAAAATGAATTCTATTTTTTTTCATTATTTACAATCATATTGACAACAGTGTATCGAACAAATATAATTCGATCATAGATATTTCTTCTATAAGAAACAAGACTCAATAAGCTTTAATTTCATATTTTATTCATCTTCTAATTCCATTTCTACAATTTTTGGTGATTTTTCAAAGTTAGACTCATCATTTGCTGTCCAAAAGCAGGTTGTAGTGCAAAATCTTGATTTCCATTTTGCCCCTAATTTCACAATTCATACAATTCAGTCCTTGCTCAATTAACCCCTAAATTAAGATAATTTTCTCAATTAATACTTTTACTAGACATTATAAGTTATTTCATAACTATTGAAATTCAAAATTTCCACATAAAACTCTAACTTCAAACTCTTTTACACTTAGGTCCCAAACATTCACTTTCTATTCAATTCTTTCAATAAAATCAACATATAAACAATTTAAAGCTCTAATTCCATGCCAAATCATCATATACTTCCAGCAAATATTCATAGCAACTTTCAATTTCTTTCATAGAATTAAAAACTAATGAATTCAACAAGTGGACCTAGTTGTAAAAGCCACAAAAACACAAAAATTTTAAGAAATAATCAAGAATTGAACTTACTTGAAGTAAAAATATGAAAAACCAGCTTAGGGGAACTCTTCCATGGTGTTTTTTCTGATGAGAATGCAGAAAAATAAAGAGAAATCTAGATAATTCCACTTTATTCCTAACTTTATCAAATAAATTTTGCAATTTTGCAATTTTGCCCTTAATTCTCCTTATTTTCTTGCTGATTTCATGCCCTTGCCGTCCAGACCAAATAGACCTTGGGTCTATTTGCCTTTTAAACCCTCTTTCTTTTATCATTTAAGCTATTTAATCATTTCCCAAAATTTTGCATTTGATACAATTTAGTACTTTTTGTTCAATTAACTATCAGAACTTTAAAATTTCTTGACGAAACTTTAATACTAACTTATTAACACTCCATAAATATTTATAAAAATATTTATGACTCGATTTAAAATTCTCGAGGTCTCGATACCTCATTTTCGATTCTAATTATTTTAGTATTTATTTTTAGTATACTATTCACTATTTCAAAAATTTTCCTAACTTCACATTTAACTTGTAATTACTAAATTAATAATATTTCCTACTCATTTGTCGGATTTAGTGATCTCGAATCACTGTTCCGACACCACTAAAAATTAGGCTATTACATATGTGATGATTCAATGGCCATTATTGTAGCACTTAAAGTACAATTAAATGTAAATCCAATAAGCATGGATTGTGTACAGGTTTTGATGTAATCTAATGAATATGATAGAGATGATGTGCATTAAATTAGTAATTAAAAATGTGTAAATGGAGGCATGTTATACAAGCTAAATGACAGAGATAATGTTGTGTTTATAATGTGATATTTGTAGTGAATAAGTGCAATGAACAGTAAGTAAATGTGTGTGATAATAACATATATTTTGGCCTTGTTGTAACAACTCGTTTTTGGGTCAAGTTGGAACAGTGGTTTCGGAACCACAAATCTAAAGTAGAAATATTTATTTTTATTATTTTTTAAGGTCTATAGTATGATTGAATGATTGTGTGAAAATTTCGTTAAGAAATTTTATCAATTGAGTGTCCAATTTGACTAGTAGGACTAAATTTCAATATGTGCAAAATATGTGTTCTAGAAGCTAGAGGTGTCTAATTGCTATGAAATTTTAAATAGGAAGTCCTTAAATGATAATTAGACCATTATACCTTAAGTTGGACAAAAATGGACAGGGTTGGGTGAAATTTCAAAGCTTGGCATTAAGGGCATTTTGGTCATTTGGTAAATACAGACAAAATAAAACAAATAAAAGATGTTCATCCTTCTAATTTCATCCCCATGTCCGAATGTCTCTAAGGAAACCATAAGCTAGGGTTTGGCAAGCTCTCAAGCTCGATTGTAAGTCCGTCTTTGCCCCGTTTTTAATGATTTTTATATTTTTGTAAATGTTGTAACTTGATTTAGCTATTCTAAGGACTAATTTGAAAGAAAATCAAAGTCTAAAATTTTACTCATGTAGAATATTTGTGTGTTTTGATGTCTAATGGTAGGAAATGTATGTTTGATGTTAGGTAAACAACATTTACCAAGTGATTTTTTGTGAAAATGTCAAATAGGGACCTATTTGTAAAAGTTGTAAAATGTGTGTAAAAATTTGAATAAATGAAAAATGTGGACTGACATGAGTACTAATAATATTTGGCTAGGCTTGGGTAATGAAGAAATAGAATGAGAATCATTTTACAAGCCTAGGGACTAAAATGTAAAAAGTTGAAAAATTAGGGGTAAAAATGTAATTTTTGCAATAAGGTGTTTGTCCAGTCTCAGTTAGGGCCTTAGCCCATTCAGTAACTGTATCAGTATAAAATGAAAATAGAAATCCTACCCAGCTAGCCTCTACACTCCACTCCGTCCAGCCCTACACTTCATGTGGGGATAAAATTGACCCACCCATCCCTACACTCCAAAATATAGCACCAGGTTGCAAAGACTAATCGATATTGCGGTGAGATTTGCGCCAAGACAAAGACACTTCCTCCAAATATAATAGACCAACCCCATCAGAATGTCATGTCATAATATCATACGAGTATGCAAGTCATGTCATGCTCGAATACAGTCATACATACCATAGGGGCATATCAGTCATTTTACCAGATTAGGGTCCAGGTATACTTACTGACCCAACAGTAGGTCCGCAGTCGTCTCGGGCGACCCGTGCAACCTTAACAATCAAACAGTGAAAAATCGGCCCTAGCCAATAACGCGGCCCATGTGGGCCCACACGCCCGTGTGGCCCAAATAGCCCAGAAATGGCCTTAGTCAGGTAAACTACACAGCCTAGCCCAATAATCTCCACTCATCTGAGTGGTTTACCCGTGTGGGTCCCACGAGCCCGTAGGGCCTACACGGCCCATTTCGGCCTAACGTGGCCCAAAACGGCCTAAGCCCATGAAATCGCTCATATTGGCCTCTGCTGTCAAATTCCCACGTTTTAAGCGTTCAGATCACCTCACGAGCGAGCGTACGCCCATGTAGGGTCAACAGTCCTACTTCTCCGGCTTTTGCCGATCTACGCATATGGCAGTGTGATTACACACCTGTAACTAGAGGTGTGCATGGGCCGAGCCGGGCCGGGTTCGGCCCGAGCCCATAAAAAAATTTGGCCCGTTTTCAAGGCCCCGGGCCCAGCTCGGCCCGAAATATGGGCCTAGAATTTTGTCCAAGCCCGTCCCGAGAAAAAATGATAGGCGAGCCCGACTGCAGGCCCGCCTACCATATTATTAAAAATTACTTTTTTATTAAATAAAAAATTTTAAAATATAATAAATCAAATGCATTTAAAACATAAAAACAAATATTAAAACAAAAAAAATAAAAAATGAGACAAATAATTCTTAAAATAATACATAAATTAAAAATATAATAGAAAAGTAATTATATTAAAATTAAAAAATTGAAACAAATTAGAACTAAATTAAGAACTAAATTATATTAATAACAAAAATTTTACAATATCAAAATAACATTAAAAACAACAAAAAAAGTAAAGTAAAAAAACTAATGTTACTTAAAATTTAAAATAAAAAATTAAAAAAAAAATTAATATTAAAATCAGGCCGGGCCGGGCAGGGCCCGGGCCAAAAAAATCTTGCCCGAGGCCCAGTCCATTTTCTAAACGGGCCTCGTTTTTTGCCCAAGCCCATTTTTCAGGCCTATATTTTTACCCAAACCCTCCCATTTTTCGGGCAGGCCTTCGGGCCGGGCCGGGCCGCCCGACCCATGCACACCTCTACCTGTAACATCCCGAAAAAGGGCCTAAACAGAATAGTGGTTGTGAAACCACAAATCCAAGGTAGAAAAATTTATTTTATTATCATTTTAAGGTCTATGGCATGATTGCATGATTGTGTGAAAATTTCGTTTAGAAATTTTATCGATAGAGGGTCCAATTTGATATCTAGGACTAAATTGCAAAAGTTGTAAAATGTGTGTTCTAGTTCACAAAGGTACTAAATACTTGTGAGTAATCGGTTTTTAAAGTGGAGGTCCTTGGATAGTAATTAGACCATTATACTAGTTTGGATAAAAATACCTAAAGGAAGATAAAACACCATAGTTTTTTAATTAAGGGCATTTTGGTCATTTAGTTATTAAAATAAATTAAAAACAAAATTAAAAGCCAATTTTTGTCCATCTTCAACCCCGTGGCTGAATTTCACATAAGGAAGACATAGCTAGGGTTTTTCAAGCTTCCAAGCTCAATTGTAAATCCATTTTAGCCCCGTTTTTAATGTTCTTTACGTTTTTGGAGTCTCGGTAACTTGATTAAGCTTATTCTAGCAATAATTTAACCTAGGGTTTATATTTGGAAAAATACCCACAGGTGAAATGTGTTTATTTTGATATTTTATGGTAGAATATGAAGCTTGAAATTGTGTTAAACAACTTTTGCTAAGTGATTTTACATGAAAACGAGTAAAATGACATAATCGGTAAAAATACCTAATGTTCATAAGTACATGTTAGAGTGAGAATTTGATGTTGCCATAGAAGGGAAAAATTATTAGCATGTCATAAAACATAAGAAAATAGGATGAAGTTTAATTTTCGAGCCTTGGGAAAAAAGTGTAAATATGTAAAAGTTTAGGGGAAAAAGTGTAATTTTGCCAAAGTTTGAGTCAAGGACTGTTTTAATAAATGTGAGTATTAAATAAGCTAAATTTGTTATTATAGATCAAGAAGAACGAAATCTAGAGTTAGACTAGGGAAAAAAAAGATAGTGTACTAAATCAATATAGTTGATCGTATTTTGTTTCGAGGTAAGTTTGCAGTAAATAAATGTAATATTCTATTATTTTATGTTAATGTTGTTAATTTCCAGCATGTGTATATTTATTTTATGAAATTATTCAAAGAAGACTCAAGCATGAATTGTGAGAAGTAATTTGTAAAGTCCAGGTTGAACCTTAGGAATGTGTAGCATACAAATGTCATGACATTAGGGTTTAAGGATACCATGTAAGACCATGCCAAGGCATGGAAAGTGGTAAGGTTTCTAAGGAAAGGAAATCATGTAAGACCATGTCAAGACATGGCACTGATAAGTTACTATAAGGTAAAGGTCCCATGTAAGACCATGCCAAGGCATGGCATTGGTGAGTTCATAAGGCAATGATACCATGTATGACCATGTCAAGACATGGCAATGGTAAGTTTCAAAAAGATACCACGTAAGACCATGACAAGTCATGGCAATGGTAAGGTACCCGTGTATCCTTAGTATTCCAAGTGGTTCAACGGGAAAATTTAAAAAGAATATCAAGGTAAGGTAAGGTAAGACGAGTTAGACTAAAAAGGTAAGTTCATGCTAGAAGAGCAAAGGTAAGTATATAAAGTTCATTTATGCTTGATAAGGAAAAAGGTAAGTAAAATGTATTAATAAATTTGATTAAGTAAGTAAGTATTTAAGTAAGTGAGTAAGTGAAGAAATTTAAAATATGCCTATGACAATTAATGAAGTTGCATTAAGTAGTATCATGCCAAGTAATAAGATAATTCTTATGAATGTTGTTATTTATTTGCATGCAAACTTATTAAGCTTAATGCTTACCCCTTTATTTTCCTTGTTTTTATAGTTTTGTCAAGCTAACTCAGGGATTGTAAAGTACGTCGGAGGTTCGGCACACTATCGCAATGATTATTTTGGTATAGCTAGACGTTTCATTTTGAGTATGGCATGTATAACATCGTAGCTATTTTGTGTGTATGATCTTATGATATGGCTAATGAATGGTATGTAAATGCTTGATAATGATTAGCTATTGAAATGGCTAATCAAGGACATGTTTGGTGTTATGTATGCCTAAATGCTAGTTATTCCATGGAAATCATGAAAAAGGTGAAATTAGCTTTAAAACAGTATCAGACAGCAGTAATGACTTGAATTTGGAAAATTACTAAAATTAGTATAAATTGATTTCAATATTGAATGAGATATAGAATTAAATATTATTGAGTCTATTTTCATATGAAAGAAATAGAGTAAATAAAGGAGTTGTATTTTATGAGATATTTAAATTTTGGTGAGACAGGGTCAGAGTGATTTCTAAATCCCCTCTTCTAAATTTAGAAATTCACTAAAAATTGTAAAAAAATAATTAGGAGTTATAATTTACTTATAGATTTCTTATTGAGTCTACTTTTAAAAGAAATAAATGACATGGTTATTTGAATTCTGTACAGGAATAAAATTAATTCATAGTGAACAGAGGTTAGAGCAGCCAAACACTGAAACACGGGAAACTTTAACTAATAAACTGTACTAATTGGCTGGACCAAAAATTCTGAAAAAACTTTAGTAAGAAGATATATGAGTCTAGTTTCAATAAAAATTTACAGATTTAGATTTCGAGTTTTATAACTAAAGTTATGATTTATTTAGTGACTATGACACAGATGAACAATTTATTTATGAAAGATGAAATAAATTGTTTTGATTTGTTTAAGTGATCGAAAAATTTTTATTGATTCTGGTTTGTTCCTGAACCGTTTCAATTTCATGTTTTAGGGTCTCGAGGACCCTTTTTAAGGACATATTGAATGAATGAAACTAAATTAATTTTAAAATCAAATTTTTATGTCCCGAATTAGTAAGCTAAGTCAGGTAACGCCTCGTGCTCGACTCCGGCAACGGTCTCGGGTAAGGGGTGTTACAACACCTGTTTACAAAAAGTGCTAGAAGTCTATGAGCACCAACCCTATGTTCATACAAGGCATTCCATTAGCCGATTTTCAATAAGATTAATCATACTCCTCTTTAACATTTAATCCCAAAACATTAGATACCTGCCTTGATTGAACAGAAGTGGTTTAACCCACTTAAACTGTTGAATAAGATTGGTCACCCAATACTCCTAACAAGTCGACCGTAAAAAGGAGGTGTTAGCCATAGGATTAACATAACAGAGAGGGTAAATAAGACAAAGCCGAAAGAATAGACCCAAGCAGGGACCTACCGAAACAACGCAGAATCACTTCGGAGAGAAGAGTAGTTGGCCAACACTCACCATGAATACCGAAAGTACACAGAGTGTTAGGGCCAAAGTGGTACAATCGTATCCCTAGTAGCAATCACAGAGAAGAGGAGATTTAAAAGAAAATCATAATGGTGAAGGGAAACAAAATAGGAAACCAAGAGCACTTACCGTCTTGACAACGAATCCTCAATAACCTGAATAAAAAACAACGATAACAGAGTAGAGGGTGGAGTAGTATTTGGCCAAGATACTAAATAAGTAGAGGTTATGAATGAAATGATCTGAAAGAGAAGAGAGAATCAACCAATAACAACAGAGTTGAAAGAAAGAGTTGAGGGAAAAGTAGAAAATGTTCGATTTTAGCAATGCGAGAAGGGACGCTTGAGGGAACCAAAGGAACAGAGATGAGGAGAGAAAGGGTATTCAGCGAAGGTTTGAAGAAGTAAAAGGAACTACCCAAATGATTAATTTGGCTTCAACCAAAACGCAAGAAAGAACAAGGAAGTAAATCTACCAAAATGGAGAGCAAAAACAAACACACAATTTCAGTACTAGAGAAATGGAAAGTCCTATGACCGATTTTGCCACAAAGATTTTCCCCCACACGGCACCCCTAACACTCTCCTCACTTGACTCCTCAAATTTCTCCAACTAAGCACTATCCACATCCCTTCAAAAACTCCAAACTTTTCTCCCCACAACTGTAACGCCCTAAATCCCCAAATCTCGAAAACCCTGTTAAAAATTATTTTTGTGTGTTATGATGTGAAGGTATGTCTGCCTTAGTGGTTTGGTGCTCTGGAAGTGTCTGGGAAGTCATGGGTTCAAGCCTTAGCTTGAGCAAAAATTTTGTTTCTTATTGAATAAATCCTTGTCTCCAGCTAGTAGACTTTTAAATTAAAATGAGTAAAGCATGACAATATAAGGCCTGCTAGCCTGGTGGTAGGTGGCGTGTGGAGTGTGCCTAGGGGTCTTGAGTTCGAGCCCTCCTATACGCAAAGGTGTTCTATTTTGCTGCTCTAGCCAGGTAAGAAGTTGGGGTTGACCGAAACTCTGTAATGTGAGTGGTTGAGTGGAGAGTGAATAGCTGATTTTGAGGAGTGAATGGTGGGATCAGATAGGGGAGTTAGTGGTTGACTGATATGGGGAGGGTTTTGAGAAGAAAAATAAGGGGTTTGGGAAGAGTGGGATTGTGGTGCCGAATGTGGGAGTGTTGTAAGGTAGGGAGGAAGTTTCATTTTGCTAAATTGGTGAAGAGTTCATTTTGTTGTTTCCCTCTCTCCTTGTAGCCAAATTGTTGCTTCTGGCTTTTCTACTTTGTCATTCTTTTTGGTATCTTTCTCTTGGGGCGAGTTGTTACGAAAGTTAATTCGGGTTTTTCTCAAATTGGTCTGTTTTGGGTTAGTGATTCTCTAAGTTGTTCTACCGATTGCTTCCTTCTCTTTTCCCTCAATTTTGGCCGAACTACTCCATTCTCTCCCCTTCTCTGTTTTCCCCTCTCCAATCTTTGCTCGCTTTCATCCCTTATTCCTTGTTCATTGTCGAATACCCTTCCTTTTCCTCCTCTTTTCTTGACATCCCTTCATATTAATACTTTGACTGCTTACTGCATATCTCTCTATCTCTTTTGTGTTTCGGTTGTTGAGGTTGTTCTTTGAACAATCGATTGGGGTCAAGGGTAAGGTTCTTCCACTCTTTCCATCACTTTATTTTCTCTCAATTTTGATCGATTACTCTAGCAGGGTTAGAGTGCTTGGTTGCCAGTTCTTCTTTCTCCTACCAAAATAACCAATGTTTAATACCTTTCCTTTATGACGGTTCTGCCAGAGAGTGAGATTGTCTACCTCATGCCTTAGATTTAGGAGTGCTTTGGTGGTGGCCGAATACTGATTGGTAAGTTTCTAGATGCCTCTGCTCTTTCAGCTTTTCTTCTCTTTGTCCTGACGCTGACTCTCATCTCTTCTTTTTCTCTCTTGGTCATGGTGATATTTCGGGTTTTGGTACCATTCGTGGAGTGAAGGAGTTTGCTAGTAGTCCAGAAACAACCAAAATCTTTCTCTCGTCTCTCATCCAAAGGTAATATTATTCATTGGTATTATACTGAACTGAGGTATTTCGGCTTAGGGATTCTAGGTCTTGGCCGAATGTTTCCTTCCATTATTGTGAGTGGCATTTTCTTTGGGTTGGTATGTTGTTCAACCCTTGTGGATAGGCAACATGAGTAATAGATTCACTTATCATGTAGATTATCATCAAGGAGTCTATTATCAACTTTTGTCAGCATTCTAAGCGGGCTTAACCACGCTCGTTCAAGCAAGGCAATAGTAAGTAATATTTTGGAACAAGTTTCGGTTAGGGTTTAATTTAACACATGCGTTAGGTATTTAACTAAAGTTTCTGTTGTAATAGGTTGGAGTGCACGTGGGCAAATTCGCTCGTCTTCACAACCAGGTGTGTAATCACACTGCTTCAATCGTAAATCGGCAAAAGCCAGAAATTGTTACCATAGATGCTACACGGGCGTGTGTTCGCTCGTGTGGTCATCTGAACGCATAAGCATTAGCATTTGATCATAGAGACCACCACGAGGGATTTCTTGGGCTTTGGTCAATTTGGGCCACGTTGGGCCAAAATGAGCCGTGTGGGCCCCACCACACGGGTAAACCACATGGACGTGTGGAGATTATTAGGCCAAGCTGTGTAGTTCACACGACAAAGGTCATTTTGGGGCTTTATGGGCAACACGGGCATGTGGACCCACATGAGATGTGTTATGGGCTTTGGGCCATTTTCACTGTTTGATTGTTAAGGTCGCACGGGTCGCCCAAGACGACTGTAGACCTACTGTTGGGTCGATAAGCACACTTTGACCCCATACTGATGAAATGACTGTTATACCCCTAAGAGGTAAAATAACGATATACCCCTAGGATATGTTTGACTGTATTCGAGCATGACATTTTGCATACACGGATTATATTATGACATGACATGGTGTATGGGGGTGGGTTTGATATATTTGGAGGAAGTGTACTGTACTGGCAGCTCTGCTGCAAACACTGATTAGTGTCGCAACTGGTGCTATATTTGGAATGTAAGGATGGGTGGGTCGATTTTATCCCCACATGGAGTGTAAGGCTGAACGGAGTGGAGTGTAAAGGATGGATGGGTAGGACCTCTGTTGCATTTCTGTTACTGTTACTGTAATGGGCTAAGGCCCACACTAATACTAGACTATTACTGAAATAGGCTCAAGCCCAAACTGTTTTGCCTACGGATTGTCTAATTATTGTAAAGGGAATACACACTGAGTTTTCATAGACTCACCCTTCTGCTTTTCTATGCACGTAATCATTAGGCGGGTCGGTGCTGCCAAGGACTCAATGGGGGCCACACGACTGATTTTGGCTACTATTTCAATTTTTATTCTTTAAGTTATTTAATGTGGGTTTTGGTTGTCATAAGGCCTCTTAAAGTTTTATTTTTAACTTGGGATTTTCAATTGCTTTGCTTTATAATTGCCAGTAGTAGGACGTGAATTTTAAAAAATTATAAACGTTTTCAAAACACCACGCTTACAAAACATGTTTCATTAGCTTCCACAAGAAAGAGCGTCTTCAAAAGTTAATAACAATTTAATATGCTTAACAATTTTCTAAACAACTCGAGTTTTATCAATGAGCATGACATTTAAAAGTTTTGTAAAAGATCACTACAAGGGTTTTTGAATGATGCTTTCCAAACACACCTCAATGTGACATTGTGGATTCGTCCATAAAGTCTAAGCGGGGTTTGAGGTGTTATAACAACACTCCTAGAATTCAGCTACACACTCCCCACTCCCCTCAACACTCTCAACTGCCCATGAGCATCAGAATCCTACTAACAAACAACCTCCTACACGGCACAGTAGCAAAAAGGCACCCCTTGTGCGCAGTAGGACTCGTACTCCAGCCCCTTAACATAAGTAACACGCCATTATCCCTTGGACTAACAGGCCTTTTTATGACTTGATTTCCTTGCTATTATTTAAGAACCCACTATCCAGCAGCAAGGGTTTTACTCAATTAAAACAAAATTTCTACTAGAGTCATGGCTTGAACCCAAGACTTCTCAGACTCTCCCCAGGACACTTAACTACTAAAGCATACAGTCAATATGCAACATAACATACAAATCTAATCACTTAAGATTTGGGGCGTTACATCCATGCTCAAGTCAATCTGTATATTGTTATCCATTACAGCAGCTCCCGATTATGAGATCTGGAAAATGGATGTCAAGACAACATTTTTCAATGGCTATCTTAAAGAGAGCATCTATATGATGCAACCTATCAGATATATAACTAAAGGAAATGAGCATAAAGTTTGCAAACTTCTTAGATCTATATGTTGACTTAAGCAAGTATCCTGGCCATGGAATCAAATATTTTATCAAGAGATTAAGACTTTTGAATTTGAGCAAAACGTAAATGAACCATGTATTTATAAATGTATTGAGGATGGAAAGGCGGTCTTTTCGTTATATATGTTGATGACATTATACTTATCAGGAATGATGTAAGGGTGTTGTTATCTTTTAAATCGTGGTTAAACCAATAGTTTAGCATGAAGGACTTGGGAGAAGCTACTTTTGTTCTAGGCATTCAAATCCAAAGGGATCAAAAGAGCAAAGTGATAGCACTATCGCAAGATTCACACATAGACAATATATTAAAGCGTTATACAATGACCGATTCAAAGAAGGGAAATTAAATTGAGATTTCATCTCTTTTTGGAGGACTGCCATACGACAATGGAAGAAAGAAAGAACATGAGAAAGGCTACTTATGCTTTGGCAGTAGGAAGTCTCATGTACACTATGTTGTGCACACACCTAGATATCTATTTCACTGTGGGGTTGGTGAGTCGATATCATGCGAATCCAGGACCAAGACATTAACAAGTAGTCAAGCATATTCTCAAGTTTTATAGAGAACGAGGAATTATATGCTTGTGTATTCTTGAAGAGATATTACACCTATGGGATATACTGATTCTGACTTCTAAACATGTTGGGATTTGAGGAAATAGACATCGAACTGTGTTTTTATCCTAGGTGGCGGGCCCCATATCAAAGGCCAGATATGTTGCTACCAAAGAAGCAATATGACTTCGAAAGGTCTTTATAGATCTTCAAGTTGTTCCAGGCACAGAAAAAGCTATCACACTGTATTGTGACAATAGTGCGGCAATAGCTAGAATAATAGAAATGTGCAAGTGTACACAATCGTAAAAGTAATAAAGTGACAAGAATGTCGAGTTATCGTACCCATAAATACTATACAAGTGAATATTTATGAAATGTAAAATTAAACAATTTGGTGAGGAAAAATATGTTGATTTAAAAGAGGTGATATAAAAACTAAAAGATAACTAAGTAATTTACTAAAAAAATAAAATTCCAAATGCACGATTTCTAAAAATAGTTTTAATAGATAGGACATAAATGTGTTACATAAATTTTATTCTTTAAATTAGATTTATTAAAACTATGTTCATATTGTTATGAATAATTTCATGGCAACTTGGTATTTTGTTAACACACAAACTTATTAAATTAATTAATATATTAAAACATATTTCTGTGTTAAATTAATCAATCAATTTTCATAAGCAAGTATAAGATAGAGTTAATTAAATATATTCCTATATTAAAATCACAACAATATTATAAGTTATGCAAGGTGATTACATTGTTTAATATATCTGCTAAATTTTACCATCAACTACTTTAGATTAAACATGCACCAATTAAATACTGTATCAATTAATTATAATTTCAATCCGATTAATAATTAATTCAATTGTACCTTACAATTATAATGCAAGTGTAACATAGGCGTGATTTTATTTAATTGAACAAATTACCAAGGCCTATAATAGCATAAACATGATTTTAACAAATTAAGTGGACAAAATGCAATTAATCTAACACAAATGAGATTTAAGTAATTTTAATTAAATTACGAACATCAACGTAACAAGCATTCATATTTATGATCACTGAATAAACTAAAAAAGATAAAGAGAAGGGAACTAGAAAACAAATATCGGTGATTTTTTGCAGCCAGACTAGTGCACTCCTCTTCTTCTCTACTTGTTCTATTGATCAAAGGCCTTCACGAACAGTTGATTGCTGCTGCTCCAAGGGGCATGCTAGCTCTTTTCCAAGAGGGGAAATCGATAAGGGAAGAGAGACAAAATGGGAAGACGAGAGTGAAAGGGAGAAGTGGAGTAGTGATGAATGAAAGAGGAGTGGTGTGTTGAATGAGGAAGTGAATGGGGCTATTTATAAATGAACTTGGTAGCTCAAATTAGCTAAAAATAGCATGGAATCCCCCTTCACATGATCGGCCATGCTAGGTGGGAGGAGTGTTTGAATGAACTTCCTATTTTTAGCTTGTGGCTAGTAATTAATTGCATGAAAAGAGGAGGGGTTTAAATGACATTTAAGGAGAGTTTAAGGGTTGTTTTGTAAGTGTTAAAGTCATCCAAATTTATCTAATTTGGGCAGCAAGTAGGGAGAATTTGGTCTACTCTCTTGGGCTTGTCCATCCTTCCTCTTCATTTGCTCAATTCAAGCTCTATTTCAATACTACAAGGTATTCATTTTTCCCGTTAAAAATTAAATCAGACCAATTGATTTGAGGAAGTCCAAGAGCATAAATTTAAATCCTTCATGGCTATTAATTCATTATCTTGAGCTTCCAAGGTGCCTTGTCAACTAATTCTTTCAAAGTGATTGTCGAGCTGATTTTTCACCTTTTGTGCAAATTGTAAAAAATAACATAAATTATTTAAATTATTATAAAAATAACTAAAACTTAAAATGTTTTATAAATTAAGTTAAAATTTATTATTTTATAATAAAATTATAAAATTAGACAAAAATTACTTAGAATTTGAGTGAATTCATGTTTAAAATGTGCTAAAAAAGTCTATATATTTTAGTGTGTCCACACCCCCAAACTTAATTCATTGTTTGTCTCGAGTAATGCACAAATTGTAAAAGAAATTTAAGAGAATCACCTTTGAAAAATTTCACCAAAAATCACTTCTTCCCACAATTATGAGTTTAGTTCATTTATGCTCAAGAACAAAAAATATTGAAATTATGCAACTCAATTATACACATTGTTCGAATTATTCTCAATTATTATCATGATATCAAGAATAGACTAAATGCTTTCTTGATAAAGATATGCTAAATCCTTACCAATTAACTTTTATTTCCTCATTTAAGATTAAACTATAATCCTTAAGGTTAATTATGCCTTCATAAGTTAAGTTTAATAATTTCTCTCCACTAATGTAGTCAGCATAGAAATCTGAATTAATAAGTCTTTTAAATAGGTTTTGACGTGGCTTGGCCAGAGGTAGTTAAAAGGCAGATAATTTAAAGCTAACCCTAGACTCAGCTTGCATCGGACCTTTGAAAAAAATAACTTCAAATTCACCAACTAATTTTCCACTTGATTACATGTGCTCCTTGTACATCTATTTTTTTGAGTACATATGCTCTCTCTCTCTTTCTCTTAACACACTCGAGCATATTACTGGATGTACTAAAATTTTTTGAGCATTTGATACTTCTTCTCAACTCTTCCAAACTAATTTTTAGAAAATATTTTGGATAAACTGAGTTAGTGTTTGAGATAATTTAAAGATAATTACGAGAGAAAGGATGACTTATTTTTGCAAGGTTCGAATAAAATCAGGCCATATAGTCTCAAAGTTGGGTTTCAAGAGATAAATATTCATTAAGGTTGGCTTGAAAGGCTCAAACGGTCCAAACAAAAGTTTGCCTAAATCATTTTCAAAATTTCATGCCACCTAGGATTTTGACTCAAGAAATTACTAAGTCAATTCTAGAGACTTAAACTTTCATGCATGCTTAGCTTTTCTAAGGAATTAAAAATTTCATGATTCAATTTACATACTTTATTAAGAGTAACATTTTTGTCATAATTTAGCTAACATAACTATTATTGAGATACTAGAACTTTATTTAGACTAAAGTTTAGTATAATTAACAAAAATTCAAATTTTTGAGTAAAATATAACTTAATCATAATTGGAAAGGAAAAACGAATTCTAAAAAAAAAAATTCAATTTTTGGTCCCCCTACTTAATATGAACAATGTCCCTATTCTTAAAATAATAGAGAGAATGAAAACATAAAAGTGAATGGATATTGTACATCAGGTAGGATCTCAAGAAAAGGAGGTGAGTCAAGTTTGACTACTTAAATACCAAGCTTTTCCTAGATAGATCCAATCCTAGACATGTACGTATCTATTACCACACTTCTTATTTTGCAAATTGTTGAATTTTATTAACCTCTTGTTTTATTATGCAAGAAATAGAAATATCCTAAAAGAACTTAAAACCTAAAAACTTAAATTATCTTACAAAGTAAAATAAAGTAAAGACAAGATCCCCCCTTTTTTATTTATTTGTAGACCCTTTAGAATTCGACCCATCTTTTGCTTTGTCGTCCTTATTTTTGCTTGAATCGCCATTTTCCTTCCTCGACGTTGGAGTCCATGGATGAAATATAAAGTCTGGAAATTCAGGCACAAAAAGAAACGGGTTATGAAATATTTTTCTAAAAAGCATCTCTAATTGATTCATCTCGTATTTTTTAGTATCTCTAATAAGCTTGTTGTTGCCATTGCATATGTTATCGTAAGTCCATCGACTTTGATAGCTCATCTCGAATGTTTGGGCTAGGTGAATGAGTTCTAAATGTTGGGGTAGTCATGTACGGTTCAAGAGTTGGTTTAGTTTGTTCTGCCTAGTCAGGAATTTCAATTGGTTGCATTGGTTCTGGTTCTGTAGGAATATCCTCTTCTTTAGTGCCATTGTTTGATTCAGCTTGCTTTTGAAGAATAGAATTTACTACTACTCGGACAAGGTCCCTGGAATAAATATTTATCAAATAAATAATTTAACAAGTTGGTGGTGAAAATTTGATGATTTGAAAAGGCATTTAATTAAGATTAAAAATTAAACTAAGTAGAATAAAATCAATAATCAAAGCCAATGAGGAGTAGCTATTTCTAAGTTTCGAAAATATTCAATTTGTTTTCAATATTTCCAAGATGGTTAGGCGTGTCAAGGACAAAGTATCCTTGTAGGCAACTATAATAATCTAGAAATCCTGATAGTAGAGCCCTATTATAGGAAATAAGAAAACAAAGAATGTTTCCCTTCCTTAGAAGAACCAATTCTTCTGCAAGCTTTGTTTCCAATCGATCCCAAGAGTCCGACCAAAACTCAAACAGCACCATTAATGAACAAGAACATTAATAAAATATTCCCCAAAGATTTGATAATTGGACTCTTTTAAGAGTTCCAACAAACCAAGTTTACAAGAAATCAATTTTTGAAAATTTAAATGCTTTTTGCAGTTACGTTATAAAAACAAAAGAAATGAGTTTACCTATTTAAAAAGAATGTGAAACACTATTCAAAGAGAATGTGAAACAATCCAATTATTAGATAAAGTCATCATTAATAAACTCAAAGAACAAATACCTCAATTTTAATTGTCTTAAGAGACCAAAGAAGCATAATGTTTAATGACTCATTATTAGGAACTATAGAAACAAGCTTATGTACTGGGCTAATACATTTTAATTGTTATCTAAATTTTATGGTTTCTTTAACTGACAAAAATATTTTACAATCTTTGACCTTCAAAATCCATACCCATAACTACAAAATGCTTCCTGGTTTGAAGGTACTAACTTCAAAGCTATATATTCTGTAGTTAATATCAAGGCTTTACTTCAAAGCCTAAAGGAGAAACCCTTTTAATAGAAACAAAACCTCAAGATCTCATACCACAATCCCAAGAATAATACAATGGCATCAAATCAATATTCCTAATAGGTGTAAACTTGAGGGTGCTACAGACACTATGGCCCCAACTCCAATAAGAAACACTTCATTAAGTGAAATTTCCCAACACCAAGATGGCACAGGTGAATTAATATTCAACAGGCCACAAAGAATGCCTCCAAGACATTCCTCTGAAATAGGAAGTATCAGCACAACTTTTAAGAGGTTAAATTTAAAAGAAGAGTCAAATCCAAAAACACAAACGATAGGTTTTAGGATAGCTAGAGCTTCTATCTCTTCTATCCCAACAACATTTAGAACTAATTTACAAGGAATAGATAATTCCTCAAATATTGCTCAACCTATCTATGCCAGGCTGGAAAAGAGTCCCCAAAATTCATCTAATATGTCACCAACATATTCATCAATGACTAATAATGCAAGATAATGAGAAATTTTAGAAATATTTGTTCTAGAAAAATCTTTTGAGATAAATAAGGAATGGTGTAAGAAACACTTCTATTCCAACAAAAATAAGCAAAAAAGAGAAGATTACTTTAAAAATTATAATGATAAAAAAAGAAAGCATTCTTCAAGATTATTATGAATTTATGAACACCCATAAAATTCATATAGAATTATTTGAATGGTTTGAAGAATATTATTCAGAATTTGTTAATACAATAAAACATAATACTAGATGGCAGACAAATAAAGGAGAAGTTGAATCTCAACATCCCCCTGTAATGGAGGTTCAATATCTTCACAAAAATACTGAAATAAAAGAAAATCCTTTAAGAATGAAAGCCCTGATGCAGGAGAACAAATCTCATCAAAAGATATTAAAATGATAGTAGAACAAAATAACTATACAAATATCAGTCTTCATACAATAGGAAAACAATTAGATTATATTGAGAATTTGGTAGAAAACCAACTGATTAAGAAAGAACCAGTAAAAGATGTAACAGAAAAAAGTTCTAAAGAACCAATATTTACACCCTATTAAATCCAAAACTTTTCCAAAAATCTCAAAATGATTTCTTAACAGAAATCCAAAATAGACTTGATGCTTTGGAAAGTTACAAGTCTGAATTAATTGCCCCAGATACTCCAATGCAAGCCCAACATTCAAGAAATACATTACACCAATCTTCCCAATCTAACTCTGACCATTCAGATGAACAACAAATTAACAAAATGACCTAGAAAGAACCAAGATAATTATATTATCCAAAAATCACTGCAGCTAATCTCAATATAGAAGAAAAACCTGTTTTCCAGAATAAATACAATGCTAATACAATTTATGACTGGAATATAGACTGAATGTCTGAATATAATATTCTCAATTTATTAGAACAAATGAAAATGGTTTTGATTGTTGATAAAACTCAAAACCAAAATTGATTAATCAGTGATCTTGCTATAGCCAATCTTTTAGTTGCTAGATTTAGTGGTCAATTAAAAGGATAGTGGGATCATGCACTCACTAGGACCCAACAAGAAGAAATATTGAAAGAAATAAAAAAAAATTATCAGGGAAGAATTATTTTGGATGAACAAGGAAGAGAAGTACAAGATGTAGTAGCAACTTTAATTTTCTCAATCTCTAAACTCTTCATAGAAAATCCTTCTCATCTTAAAGATAGAAATTTAGAATTATTATCAAATTTAAAATGCAAAAAATTAACCGATTTTAAATGGTATAAAGATGTCTTTGTTAGAATTAAGTGACCCTAATCCTTATTTAAATAAAATACAGTGGTAAAATAAAATAAAAGAAGAATCCATATAGAATTACACTTCTTTTATTTTATTTTAGAATAAGGTTTTTTAAACCTTATTAAATTCCATATATTTGATATTGATTAGAATAAGGTGTTTCAATCTTACTAGAATATGGCTTTACAAGCCTATAAATAGACATAGTCTATTCCTCTTGTAATTAATTTAAATTTGACATAGTGAATTTTCTTCTCCTCTGCACGTAGTTTTTTCTCGAAAAAGTTTCCATGTAAAATCTGTGTGTTCTTTATTTTATTTTATTTTATTTTCACAAATTGGTATCAAAGCTTTCAAGTAGTTCATCTCGATCACGGTAATGGTGTCTTTGAAGTATGAAATTTTGCTATTGGACCACAACACCAGATTTACATTGTGGCAGATTAAGATTGTAACACCCCAAACCCGGCCTAGACATTATGACCGGATCCGGTGCGCCACATCGATGCGTTCAAAACGTTCCGTATTACTTAGTTTGGAAACTTAGTTGGTGTTGTAAAAGATACTTTTAAAAGTAGATTAAAGTGAATAGAAGCTGTGCACCAGGTAGGAAACCAGGAAAAGAGGAGGTGAGTCCGTTAGACTGCTTAAGTACCAAGGTCCCTTCAGATCCAATCCTAGACATGCACACCACCATTGCCACACCTTAACAACTCGTATAATTTTGAGAAAACCGTCTGGTTATGTCTATCTTAAGAAAATGATTAAGTTTGAAAACGTTTGCTTAGCGGAAGTCTTACTTGTAAACGTGTTATTTTGAAATCCCTCAATGTTTTTGAAAACGCGTCCTAAAGCTAACCCATTTACCTTAGTTATCATAGTTTCTTTTTCATCATAAAAATAAAATAATAAAAGTAAAACAAAACCATAAAAATAATTAAGCGGCCTTATTACACTTAAAACCCAAAACCATAAATGAAATTAAAAGGGCGCCCAGTTCACGAGAAAAAAACCAGTTCGTAGAAACATGTGGCATCGAATCCTCACGACTCCAAGCCCACTATGGTTGAGGATTACCTGCGAGGATGAAAATAAGGGGTGAGTTTTGGGAAACTCAGTGTGTAATTCAACCCAACCATAGCCTAAATCAGTTCAAACCACAGAGACAGAATAAGTTGGCCTCGGCCTGCAGCAGATATCGAATAAAGCCCATAGGCCCGCAATGCATCGAGCAGATATATCAGGCTTATGCAGAAACCCAACCCATATCCAACCATGTACACCCCTATACCATCCTTTCACCATGTGGGGAGACTACTCGACCCACCCAACCACTACACGCCATAGAAATATGCAGCATGGCTGCCAGATACAGAAAATGTGACAGAGTCACCAGATACAGATATTTTGTGGCAATGCCACCAGAACAGATATATGTTGCAGGGCCACCAGAACAGATAATTTGTGGCATAGCCACCAGGACGCTTCCTCCATAATATAACCCATGTCCCCATGCAACAGATATACATTCATGGCATACATCATACAGATTTAATTCATCATGCTTTTCAGACAAAATTAACCCTAGGGGTATAAAGGTCATTTTGCATACATAGGAGTATAATGGTAATTTCGCATACATAGGGGTATTCTAGTAAATCTAACTACTTCTAAGGTTTTCATGCATATCGTAGCCATTAGGTTTAGCCAGAAACACTTACCGAGCGTTCTTACCAAATTGGGCCCGTTGGCCCATTAACCCAGTTTTGGCCCATTAAGCCCAAAGTATCAAAACGCACGAAATCGCGCGTACTGCAGTTTTATCACTTTCGATTACCCATACGTCTTACGAGCATTTGAACACTCGTAAGTGCCCAAAATACCGATTTTTCGGCATTTCAGCTTTTCGACTTTTGTCGATCTAGCCTATGAGAGGGTGTCAGTTACACACCTGTTTTGGGAATTTCCTCGACGAGATCTACACACGAACTGCCTACAATTGAATCACTTAATATTACTCCAAATATCGAAATAAAATTGAGTATATAGTCCCTTACCACATTCGCCAAACATGCCTAAAACCCTTATTGTTCTTACCTCATCGAAAGATGGTTAACTCCAAAGATCCAATCGTTCCACCTGTCCAAGCCCTTGATCAACCGCCTCTAAATCACGCTATTACCAAAACAAAATAGTTATTACGACCCCTCCGGGTTACAAGTCCAGATCGACAACCTCCCTAATTTTTAGGGATTTCGGCTTTTCCTCAAATATGTAAGAAGACTAAGTTTTTGGAGAAGACTTACCACCGATTCCTTAGTGACTGATTCCAATGAGTTTCCCACTCAATCTCGATGTAGATTTAAACCCTCAGATAATAACAAAAGTCGAGCTTTCGGTGACTTCAGTATTCGGCCAAGTCCCTTTTAATGTGGGGTTTTCGGCTTTTTGCAACTTGTGTTTAGAAAGGTAAAACGAGAGGGTTTTTCTATGGTCTTGTCGTCAAACTTGGGGTTTTAGAGGGCTGGTGAATCGGCCACAAATGATGAAGAGAAGAGATGTGGTTTTGGTTATAAGAAATCGGCACAAAAAGAATCAAGCTTTCGGGATTTCGGCTTTTTATGGCCAAAGGCTATGAAGGTTTTGAAACGGTTGAAGGGAAAAAAATGGAGATGAACAAGATGGTAGGAAGGTTCGGCAATGGAGGAAAGGAGACGAAGAAAAAGTTGATGAGGAGAAAAGTCAGGAAACGGCACCAACTACCCGAAGTACCGAATTTATGCTAGCTCCTTAACCTAGCCGAATTTTGCCCCCTTAAAGAATCCCTTGGCCAGCCACCTGTTGCTCTTTAAAAGTCCAACATTCAGCCAACACATCCTCCTTGATCAGCTCCTAAATCCTCTCCCTTATCCCCTCGTTTCTCAATCTCCTGAGCAACTCAAACTCTTCCTGACAGACTTTTACTTCAGTTCCACTACTTACCTTTTCTGTTCATAAAAATTAATCCCTTGATTTGCTGTCATTGTGACTTGAACCTGGGTCCTCCCTAGCTTCCACAAGCCACTTATAGCCTTCCCTGTGGCGTCACATGCCACTTCACCACTTGCTTCCTTGTGATCTATTTTACACAATTAATATTTAAAAGCCCAGTTAACCAGAATCCCTTTTTCCCTATGGATTAAAAATTAATTAAAACTATCAGGTTTTATCCTAAACTTGGGCCTTCTAGAGGCCCACTATGTTTTATCCTAAGCTTGGGCCTTCTAGAGGCCCACTATCACAATTAAACCTACTCTTAACAAGTAGAACACAGAATTTTTAATTTTACAAATCATTCACAGAATTCCCGAAAATTGGGGCGTTACAAATATCAATAATAATAATAATTTTTCTAGTAGTAAAAATTCTTTCTTAAACGATAATAGTTAAAACTTCTTAATTATTCAGGTTTTCTTATATCCAAATCCCAGACTCAAAGCCCAACTCTTCTAGGCCCAATTTTTGGGGCGTTACAACTCTATCCCCCTTAAAAAAATTTCGTCCTCGAAATTTCCAACTATCAACTAACTGTATTACTTAAGTCGAACCACTATGCTACTATGCTACCACTGCGCACTCTGATCTAAATAATTTTAATACGACCCAGAACATCTAATTACTGAAATAAAGAAACGTGTAACACACACTCAAATAGAATAAACTTGGCAATCCCGAGCTCGATGCTCCTTGGACCCACATCTAAGACATGCTCCTGTCTTCCTATGGCATTCACCCGGATGACGCCTATTGCAGTTCTTGTAGGTTGGAAAGTTTGGTCGTCTCTTAACATGTTTCTCAGAACGAGGCTCTGTTCTCTGAGAACTAGGATCTTTCCTTTTCTTACACTCCAAGCACCCTACTTGAAGCGTTTCCCTGATTTCCTTAATTTTGGTATCCAATACTTCCTCTACCACTTTCCTTACCAACTCGGCCAGTGCTTCAGTCCTAAGCTCCGAGTTGCCGCTACCCGAAGTTGGTAGACCTTGCTTACCTTCAGAATCCATATCAACACTCTACATTACCCGTACACATATCATATAACTGCAAAGGTCTCAAAAATTTTACCATTTATTCATATGTCTTATGCAGAGATAGTATTTTAGAGTTTCTATTTTCACAGAATCATAGCTTAATTATAGCCTCAGTATTCTAGGGTTATTTTTTTTTATTTAGTATTGCCCTAGCTATATTGTCATGATATGATCTGAGTTCTATCTACAGTAATATCTTAATACAGTGTAGTATGAGTAACAGGAATACTTACAGACTTGGGCCGGAGATTCGGAATGCCACTCACTGTTCCAGATTTTGAAAACAGAGTTTTATAGTCTCCATAAAACCTTTTTTTTTAAAAAAAAACTTTGTTATTGTAAACCCATACCACAGCCGAGTTGTTGTAACTTGGCTCTGATACCACTAAATGTAACACCCCAAACCCGGCCTAGACGTTATGACCGGATCCGGTGCGCCACATCGATGCGTTCAAAATGTTCCGTATTACTTAGTTTGGAAACTTAGTTGGCGTTGTAAAAGATACTTTTTAAAGTAGGTTAAAGTGAATAGAAGCTGTGCACCAGGTAGGAAACTAGGAAAAGAGGAGGTGAGTCCGTCAGACTGCTTAAGTACCAAGCTCCCTTCGGATCCAATCCTAGACATGCACACCACCATTGCCACACCTTAACAACTCGTATAATTTTGAGAAAACCGTCTGGTTATGTCTATCTTAAGAAAATGATTAAGTTTGAAAACGTTTGCTTAGCGGAAGTCTTACTTGTAAACGTGTTATTTTGAAATCCCTTAATGTTTTTGAAAACGCGTCCTAAAGCTAACCCATTTACCTTAGTTATCATAGTTTTTTTTTCATCATAAAAATAAAATAATAAAAGTAAAACAAAACCATAAAAATAATTAAGCGGCCTTATTACACTTAAAACCCAAAACCATAAATGAAATTAAAAGGACGCCCAGTTCACGAGAAAAAACGAGTTCAGAGAAACATGTGGCCAGTCCGAATCCCTCACAGCTCCAAGCCCACTATGGTTGAGGATTACCTGCGAGGATGAAAATAAGGGGTGAGTTTTGGGAAACTCAGTGTGTAATACAACCCAACCATAGCCTAAATCAGTTCAAACCACAGAGACAGAATAAGTTGGCCTCAGCCCAGAATAGATATCAGAATAAAGCCCATAGGCCCAGAACAGATCAGAACAGTTATATCATGCTTATGCAGAAACCCAACCCATATCCAACCATGTACACCCCCATACCATCCTTTCACCATGTGGGGAGACTACTCGACCCACCCAACCGCTACACGCCACAGAAATATGCAGCATGGGCGCAGATATGAAAAATGTGACAGAGTCACAGATCTGAGATATTTTGTGGCAATGCCACCAGAACAGATATATGTTGCAGGGCCACCAGAACAGATAATTTATGGCATAGCCACCAGGACGCTTCCTCCATAATATAACCCATGTCCCCATGCAACAGATATACATTCATGGCATACATCATACAGATTTAATTCATCATGCTTTTCAGACAAAATTAACCCTAGGGGTATAAAGGTCATTTTGCATACATAGGAGTATAATGGTAATTTCGCATACATAGGGGTATTCTAGTAAATCTAACTACTTCTAAGGTTTTCATGCATATCGTAGCCATTAGGTTTAGCCAGAAACACTTACCAAGCGTTCTTACCAAATTGGGCCCGTTGGCCCATTAACCCAGTTTTGGCCCATTAAGCCCAAAGTATCAAAACGCACGAAATCGTGCGTACTGCAGTTTTATCACTTTTGATTACTAGTAATAATTACCCATACGTCTTACGAGCATTCGCACACTCGCAAGTGCCCAAAATACCAGTTTTTCGGCATTTCGGCTTTTCGGCTTTTGTTGATCTAGCCTATGAGAGGGTGTCAGTTACACACCTGTTTTGAGAATTTCCTCGACGAGATCTACACACGAACTGCCTACAATTGAATCACTTAATATTACTCCAAATATCAAAATAAAATTGAGTATATAGTCCCTTACCACATTCGGCCAAACATGCCTAAAACCCTTATTGTTCTTACCTTACTGCCAAAAGATGGTTAACTCCAAAGATCCAATCGTTCCACCTGTCCAATCCCTTGATCAACCGCCTCTAAATCACGCTATTACCAAAACAAAATAGTTATTACGACCCCTCCGGGTTGCAAGTCCAGATCGACAACCTCCCTAACTTTTAGGGATTTCGGCTTTTCCTCAAATATGTAAGAAGACTCAGTTTTTGGAGAAGACTTACCACCGATTCCTTAATGACTGATTCCAATAAGTTTCCCACTCGATCTCGATGTAGATTTAAACCCTCAGATAATAACAAAAGTCGAGCTTTCGGTGACTTCAGTATTCGGCCAAGTCCCTTTTAATGTGGGGTTTTCGGCTTTTTGCAACTTGTGTTTAGAAAGGTAAAACGAGAGGGTTTTTCTATGGTCTTGTCATCAAACTTGGGGTTTTAGAGGGCTGGTGAATCGGCCACAAATGATGAAGAGAAGAGATGTGGTTTTGGTTATAAGAAATCGGCACAAAAAGAATCAAGCTTTCGGGATTTCGGCTTTTTATGGCCAAAGGCTATGAAGGTTTTGAAATGGTTGAAGGGAAAAAAATGGAGATGAACAAGATGGTAGGAAGGTTCGGCAATGGAGGAAAGGAGACGAAGAAAAGTTGATGAGGAGAAAAGTCAGGAAACGGCACCAACTACCCGAAGTACCGAATTTATGCTAGCTCCTTAACTTAGCCGAATTTTGCCCCCTTAAAGAATCCCTTGGCCGGCCACCTCTTACTCTTTAAAAGTCCAACATTCAGCCAACACATCCTCCTTGATCAGTTCCTAAATCCTCTCCCTTATCCCCTCTTTACTCAATCTCCGAGCAACTCAAACTCTTCCCGACATGGACTTTTACTTGGGCCCACTACTTACCTTTTCTGTTCATAAAAATTAATCCCTTGATTTTTCTTTGTCATTGTGACTTGAACACAGGTCCTCCCTAGCTTCCACAAGCCACTTATAGCCTTTTCTCGTGGCGTCACATGCCACTTCACCACTTGCTTTCTTGTGATCTATTTTACACAATTAATACTTAAAAGCCCGATTAACTGTAACCCTTTTTCCCTATGGATTAAAAATTAATTAAAACTATCGGGTTTTATCCTAAGCTTGGGCCTTCTAGAGGCCCACTATCACAATTAAACCTACTCTTAACACGTAGAACACAGAATTTTTAATTTTACAAATCATTCACAGAATTTCCGAAAATTGGGGCGTTACAAATATCAATAATAATAATAATTTTTCTAGTAGTAAAAATTCTTTCTTAAACGATAATAGTTAAAACTTCTTAATTATTCAGGTTTTCTTCTATCCAAATCCCAGACTCAAAGCCCAACTCTTCTAGGCCCAATTTTTAGGGCGTTACAAAGATGCAAGCAGTTCTTGCACAGATGGATCTGGAGGATGCCCTACTAGGGATAGATAAGATGCCTTTGACATTAATTGATGAGGAGAAGAAGTGTAAGGATTGAAAGACATTAACACAATTACATCTGCATTTGTCCAATGAAATTTTACAGGATGTGATGAAGGAGAAGACCGCTGCTACATTATGAAAGAGGTTGGAACAAATATGTATGTCGAAAACTCTAACAAGCAAGTTGCATATAAAGCAACGTCTTTATGGTCATCGTTTGAAGGAAGGTGCATCTGTACATGAACACTTAACAGTGTTTAAAGAAATTCTCTCAAACTTGGAGGCCATGGAGGTTCAGTATGATAAGGAAGACCTAGGGTTGATTCTACTTTGTTCCTTGCCCCTGTCTTATTCAACCTGTAGAGACACTATTTTATATAGCCGCGAGTCTCTCACAGTTGATGAGGTTTATGATTCTTTAACCTCGTATGATAAGATGAAGTATCTTGTGGTTAAACCCAACTCTCAGGGAGAGGGTCTCATTGTTCGTAGGAGACAAGATCGGAATGCTGATGATGATCGTGGAAGGACACAGGAATGACATTCTCGTGGTAAATCTAAGGGTAGATCAAAGTCTTCAAACAGAGGAAAAACTTGTAACTTCTACAAGAAAAAAGGGCACATTAAATCTGAGTGCTATAAGCTGCAAAACAAGATTAAAAGAGAGGCTGCGAATCAAAAGGGAAAACAACTAAAAAATCCCGGTGAAGCAGATGTTGTAGAAGACTACAATGATGGTGAATTTCTAGTTATTTCTGTCAACAATTCTAAAGTGAACGAGCAGTGGATACTTGATTCAGGCTGTACCTTTCACATGAGTTCCAATAGGGATTGGTTTACAACTTACGAAACAGTGTCTGAAGGTGTTGTTTTAATGGGAAATAATGCTTCATGTAAAATAGCAGGTGTTGGAACAATTAAAGTTAAGATGTTTGATAGAGTTGTCAGAACACTTAGTGGCATACGACATGCTCCAGAATTGAAGATAAATTTAATTTCGTTGAGTACTCTTGATTCAAAAGGATACAGATACACAGCTGAAAATGGAGTTTTAAAGATTTCCAAAGGTTCCCTTGTTGTGATGAAAGGGCAGAGAAAGACTACCAAGTTATATGTTTTGCAGGGTTCTACTGTTACTGGTGATGTAGTTGCCACTTCCTCTTCCTTGTCAGATGATGATATTACTTAACTTTGGCATATGCGCCTAGGGTATATGAGTGAGAATGGCATGGCAGAATTGAGCAAAAGAGGACTTCTTGATGGGTAAGGATTTTTCAAACTGAAGTTCTATGAGCACTGTGTTTTTGGGAAGCAAAAGAGAGTTTGATTCACCAGAGGAATCCATAACACGAAAGAAACATTGGAGTATATTCATTTTGATCTGTAGGGGCCATCTAGAGTGCCTTCGAAAGGTGGAGCTAATTATATGCTAAATTTTATTGATGATTTTTCCAGAAAAGTTTGAGCATTCTTCTTGAAGCAGAAAAGCGATGTGTTTTCCACATTTAAGTCTTGGAAAACTATGATTGAAAAATAGACGAGAAAACAAATAAAATACCTCCGCACAAACAATGGCTTCGAGTTCTGTTCTGATGAGTTTAACAGACTGTGCAAGTTAGAAGGGATCGTGAGACACTTGACAATTCATCATACTCCACAGCAAAATGGCATTGCAGAACGAATGAACAGAACGATCATGGAGAAGGTTCGATGTATGTTGTCAAATGCCAACTTACCAAAGTCGTTTTGGGCAGAAGCAGCCTCTACTGCATGTTTTTTGATCAACCGATCTCCATCTGTTGCCATTGAGAAAAAGACTCCATAAGAGGTATGGTCTGGTAATCCTACTAATTATTCTGACTTAAAGATCTTTGGGTGTCCTGCATATGCTCATATTGATAATGGAAAATTGGAACTGAGATCCATTAAATGTGTTTTTCTTGGTTCTAAAGCTAGTGTAAAAAGGTATAAGTTATGGTGTCCTGAAAATAGAAAAGTTGTGATTAGCATAGATGTTGTTTTTGATGAAACTGCTATGCTACCAAACTTATCTCTTAAAGACTCTTCAAATAAAGAAAATCAAAAGCAGGTGGAGCATTAGATTAATACAGAATTGACTCCTCAAGTCAATACAAAAATTGAGAATAGAGTTGCTTCTTCACCACAATACTCTATTGCCAAAGAAAGAACTAGAAGAGAAATTAAACCTCTAAAGAAGTATGCCGAGGCTAATCTAGTTGCTTATGCTTTAAATGTGGTTGAAGATATAGATGCAAACCGAGAGCCATCTAATTATTCTGAGGTAGTTAGCTGTGAAGACTCAGAAAAGTGGATGTTTGCTATGCAAGAGGAGATGAAATCACTCCACAAAAACAGAACATGGAAACTTGTGAAACTTCTTAAAGGTAAAAAGGTTGTTTGTTGTAAATGGGTGTTTAAAAAAAAAATAGACTCTAGGAGTTGAAGAACCCAGATATAAAGCAAGGCTTATTGCAAAGGGTTACAGTCAAATTCCAGGAGTGGACTTCATAGATGTGTTCTCCCCAGTTGTGAAGCATAGTTTGATTTGAGCTTTGCTTGGTATTGTGGCCATGCATGATTTGGAGCTTGAGCAGTTAGATGTAAAAACTATATTTTTGCATGGAGAACTTGAGGAGGACATTTACATGCAACAACTAGAGGGTTTTATAGTCTCAGAAAAAGAGAACTATGTTTGCTTGCTGAAAAAGTTCCTTTACAGTTTTAAACAGTCACCAGGACAGTGATACAAGAAGTTTGATTCCTTTATGACTTCTCATGATTTCAAAAGAAATAGTTTTGACAGTTGTGTTTATTTTAAGAAAAACAGTGATGGTTCTTTTGTGTATCTACTTCTTTAAGTTGATGACATGTTGATAGCAGCAAAGGATAAATGAGAGATAAGAAAGGTCAAAGCCCAACTAAGTGAAGAATTTGAGATGAAAGATTTAGGACCAGAAAAGAAGATACTTGGTATGGAGATTCTCAGAGATAGAGAAGAAGTAAATTGTACCTAAGTCAGAAGGGGTACATTGAGAAAGTTCTCTGCAGGTTCAATGTGCAGAGTGCTAAGCCTGTTAGTACTCCTTTAGCAACCCATTTCAGACTTCCATCGGCTTTGTCTCCACAATCAGATGATGAGATTGAGTACATGTCACATTTTTCATACTCTAGTGCAGTGGGATCTCTCATGTATGCTATGGTTTGTTCACATCCAGATTTATCATATGCAGTTAGTGCAGTTAGCAGATATATGGCGAATCCCGGTAAAAAACATTGGAAAAGAATTCAATGGATTTTAAGATACTTACGAGGTACTACTGATGTTTGCTTACAGTTTGGAAGAACTAGAGATGGAGTCATTGGGTATGTTGATGCTAATTTTGCTAGAGACCTTGATAGAAGAAGATCTCTCACAGGTTATGTCTTTACAATCAGAGGTTGTGCAATCAGTTGGAAAGCCACTTTGCAAACTACAGTCGCTTTGTCTACCACTAAAGCTGAGTACATGGCGATTACTGAGGCTTGTAAAGAAGCTATTTGATTGAAGGGACTCTTTAGTGAACTCAATGTAGACCTTCAAATCAGCACAGTATTTTGTGACAGTCAGACTGCCATATTTCTTACAAAAGATCAAATGTTTCATGAGAGAACAAAACACATTGATGTTCGGTATCATTTTGTTCGTGATATTATTGCCCATGGTGATATTGTTGCGAGCAAAATTAGTACTCATGAAAATCCTACAGATATGATGACTAAGCCACTTCCTATAACCAAGTTTGAGCATTGCTTAGACTTGGTTAGTGTTCATTGTTGAAGTTAAACCCTTAAGGGGTTTCATGGAAGAGGTGGAGAACTTGTTCGTTGAGAGTTCGTGATGAAGAACTTGTTCATTGAGAATTCGTGTCAATGTTAGAATTAAGTGACCTGAATCTTTATTTAAATAAAATACAGTGGTAAAATAAAATAAAAGAAGAATCCATATAGAATTACACTTCTTTTATTTTATTTTAGAATAAGGTTTTTGAAACCATATTAAATTCCATCTATTTGATATTGATTAGAATAAGGTGTTTCAGTCTTACTAGAATATGGCTTTACAAGCCTATAAATAGACATAGTCTATTCATCTTGTAATTAATTTGAATTCGACATAGTGAATTTTCTTCTTCTCTGCCCGTAGTTTTTTCCCGAAAGGGTTTCCACTTAAAATTTGTGTGTTCTTTATTTTATTTTCATAGTCTTTATGACTAGAGTTATGCAAAGATCTGATAACCAACAACCATTTTAGAAAGAAAAGTTTCTAACAGGACTTCCTACTTTACGAGGAGAAAAAGTTAGAAATCAAATAAGAGAAAAATATAGAGGTACTATTCTGTATGAAAAACTTATATATAGAGAACTAATTAGTTTCACCCGAAAAGAAGGATTAAAAAATTGTCAAGATTTAAAATTACAAAAATGACTTAAGAAAGAAAGATATCAATGTAGAAAGGAATTAGATATCAATGTAGAAAGATATCAATATAGAAAGGATTTAAAATTTGCCACCAATTTGACATTAGGAATGAACCTTCTTCTTCAAAAACATGTTGTCCTATAAAACCAAACTGTCGAAACCATTTTAAAAGGAGTTTGGAAAAATCGGGTTCGACTTTTTGAAAAATGAAAAATGGGAGTCGCCACCAATCAGTTTAAGTGTGATTGAACCACCTTCGAACCACTTTTTGTTTGAAATCATTTGTTCAAGAAAACGGGTTCGGGAGTCGGTTACATACGAGGAAGGATTAGCACCCTCATAACACCCAAAAAATTGGTACCAAATTGAATAACTTTCTGTCTTTAATGCTAGAATTTTGAAAGTAATTAAAAATATGATCCCTTTTGAAATTAAAATAGTTCGAGTTTAAAACCGAGATTTCTTCGTTCCAAAAGAATACGAATATCACATCCAGCATGATAGGACACAATATTCTAAAACTCTTGTAACTGAAATCACCTCGTAATTTATAAAATCATTTAGAAGGGTATTTTAGGCATTTAGACAAACGGGAAATCGTAACCCAGCATGTTAGGGCACTATTTCCCGAATTCCTGAATACGAAAAACATTGCCTTTATTTTTGAAAAAAACATTTCTTTATTTATGTTTTAACGATGATACAATCAAAATAACATATTACAGGGTAAAATTAAACTATTGTAATACATGTTTTGATACAAATATAGCATAGAAGATACAATATAACATTCATATTTCATGTGATTAAACATAGGCAACATAAATTTCATGCATTAATGTTCCATAGCAAATAAAGCAAGTAAGATATGCAAATATAAGTTACAAATATGACATGAATAATTTTCATACCAACATAATTTTAATAACAATAAATAATTCATGCAATAGGAGTATGTATATATTAAAACAAACTTTCATATAGAAAAAACAACACATTTGGGGTAATAAATGATAATGGACAAAAATATAACATATTTAATACATAATTTGAAATAATAAAAATGATTTTTATACTATTTTGTAGAATATAATACATATATTTAAAAATATTTAATTAATATTTTTATATATAATAAAATATAAATAATATATACACCATATAAAATAAAATAATAATATATAATATAATAAAATAAATAGATTTCCAATATTTAATAATAAAGTATATAAATATAACATATAATTTTTAATATAAAATAATAATGAGTATTAATATAATATAAAATAATAATATACAGTAAATAAATAATAATATTTAAAATAAATAAATTTAAAAGTGTAAGAGGACTAAAATTAAAAGCAATTAAAAACTTTGGGCTAATTAGAAAAATATAAAAAAATTTGGGCCTATTTGTAAAGCGCGCTAAAATCGAGGGACTCACTGGGCAATTTGCCCTAATCCCAAAACGACACCGTTTCCATGAATACAGTTTTAAAGTCACTGTAAGGACCAAACTGAAACAAAATTAAAAATAAAATAAAACAAAATCATAAATGTTAGAAATGCGGGAGGATTAATTGAATAAATAACCCGAAAGAAACACGCGGATCCTCCCCGGGTCGGGTCAACACGCGGATCTTTCCTGGGTTATATTCAAAATGACATCGTTTTGCTGCTTATTGAGTTAAGCAGAAACGGTGTCGTTTAGTAGAAGCTATATAAGACTATTTCTTAGTTCAAAAATCATTTCAGCCCTTTTTACCCAAAAACAAAACTTGAGAGAACCTCCCAAAAAAAATCCTCTGGCCTTCTGAGCTCCGGCCAGGGGGCCATCACCGCTCATCCTCGAGCCCCGTCGTGCATAGTCTTTACGCGCCAACACGCCGTCATCAGGACCACCGCATACAGTGGCTAGGGTTCGAAAAAAAACCCATTTTTTCTTTGCAAATCTTCAGGTAATCACTTCCCCTTTCTTTTTTCTTTATTACTTTTCATAAAAAAGCCTGTAAACACACACTCGCAAGCAAACAGGTAAGAAAAAATAAAAAATATAAAAATGAAGAAACGTTTCAAATTACCTTTCGAGCAAGTAACTGTTTTCTTTTTTTATATATGCTTCGAAAAAAAGATTACAACTATTCACTTTTTTCTTTTTTTTTTTACTTTTTTCCTCACTGTTTTTTTCTCTCTGTGTGCTGTGTAAATCTCTCCTCTGTTATGTCTCTGCTTGTGTCTTTCTACCTCTGTATATGTGTATCTGTACGTGTCAAAACTCCCTTAATTACAAATCTGAAGAAAGGCTTTATAGCCTTTAGACTATGCATGTTTAGGAAAGAAATCAAAGATTTCTTTCCTTGTTTGTTTCAGTTTATCTGCTGCTATTTCTTGCCATTTTTGTCTATTTGGTTTCCTTTTCTGCTCTGTTTTTCTTTTCCGTGTCTGTTGGTTTCCTTTTTCTGTCTTGCAGGTACCAAAAATCTGGCTGCGAATCTTGCCTAATGACCACAGGACGGCCTCTGCTGCAAAGATCTCGGCACCGATGGAGGCGCAAAGGTCAGTGGTGAGGCCTGAGATCACGGTGCACTGATGGTGGTGATGTTTAAGCCACTGGATCATTGTGAGGCAAATGGCGGTGACGTTCGGAGTGCCCAAAGCCTCTGGTCAGTGCTCTAAGAGGACCTCGTGCGAGGTGACCATCGATCTGACCAGCATTGATGAGGGCCAGCGGGGGTGACGTAAGGGGACAAGGCTATTGATGGCCCTTGCTTTGGGAGCTGGAACGGCTCTGACGTGGCGAAGCTTCTGGAACTGCTCCTGCGGCTTTGAGGTTCCAAGGAAACCCTAGGGTTTCCTGCTGGTGTTTTAAGTCATTGGGCCTTTTGGGCCTGAGTGACTTGGGTCTGTAGTAGATCAGTTTGGGTAATGAGTCTGGTTGTAAGGGTTATTGGGTTTGGACTTTTTAACGGACTTTTAAAATAAATAAATATTCATTTATTTTTTGTTTTTGGTTTTAAGGCCATTGCAGATTTGGGCTGCTACACAAAAAATAAGGAAAAAATATTATAGAATATTATAAAAAAACTCAAATATAAAAATACAGAAAATAAAAGAAACAACAAAAAATAGAAAACAAAATAGATAAAACAATAAAATGTTATAGATGTGGAAAACCAAGACACATCTCAAAATATTGCAAAATTAAAAGAAAATTTAATAATTTAAATCTAGATGAAGAAATAGAACAAAAATTAAATGAGATTCTCTTAGAAACAACTTCTTCTGAAAATGATACATCTATCGAAACAGATGAATTATAAATAGACGAATTACATACAACATCCCAATCTTCTGATTATGAAAATAAACCTTCAATTAATATGTTAACCAAAGACCAAGAATTTATGATTGAAGTTACTGATAAAATTCAAGACCCAGAATTCAATAGAGAATGTCTTTTGAAATTAAAATCCTCACTAAAAAAAGAAATCAGTAAAAGAAAAAAGAAATTATTTCTAGTCAATCATAAATATACAATATACAAGATATAATATTTAATAAATATGAAAAAATAAAACTCAAACAAATTACAAATTCTGAATTACAATTAGAAATAAAACAAATTAAATTAGAACTTTCTCAACTTAAAATGGAATAACAAGAAATGAAAAAAACAAATGCAAACCTTAAAACATGAAATCCCAAAAAATAGCTCATTAGAAACTGAACCCAAACCTGAAGAAAATACACAAGAATATATGATGGTTCTAACTAAAGTATTTATCCAAAGATATTTAATGAAAATAAATATTGTTATAAATAATGAATTTTAATTAGAAACAATAGCCCTTTTTTATACAAGAGCAGGCCAAAACTGTATTAAAGAAGGGATAATTCCAACAAAATATTATAACAAAACATCAGAATCTCTTAAAGCTGCAAATGATAAAAAAAACTAAAAATTACTTACAAAATTCCCAATACAGAAATATGCAACAAAGGTATAAAATACCAAACATGTTTTTTAATGGTAAAAGATATTACCCAAGATGCCAAATTAGGGGTCCCATTCATATTCTTACTCAAACCATATAAAGTAACAAATAATTCTATCTCCACCAAAGTTTTAAACACTAAAGTAGAATTTCCTTTTGTATAAAAACTAAAAATAAGAAATCTCAACTTATTAAAATCATTATCCATCCATAATGGGCAAATCAATAATTTAATTGATCATAAACAAAAACAAATCTCAACATATTTGATTTTGATGTTGAATACATCAAAGGAGAAACTAATTCTTTATTTGATTTTCTAACCAGAGAGTTTCTTCAAAAATGCCACCCAAACTCTGAGACAAAAGATAAGGAAAAATAGGAGAAACATCCAAAACCCAAATTTCCTCAAAACCAATTAAGTAATGGTATGAAATTTGCCATAAAGAAGAAAATGAGAGATCATCATCCTCATCAATCTCCAAAAGTGGCATTAGCCTTTTCTCAAATGAAATAGGAAACTCCTCTCAAGAAAATTGCTGTTGAAGAAGCAAAGATTTCAAAAAATAAAAAGATTATTTTACACAAACCAAAATCTCTCAAAAATATTTTAAAAGAGACGTTTTTCCAAGATGTTTTCCCAAAAGAAATAACAGTGTCTTCACAGACTTCTACACAAAAATCCTTACAATATTTTCCAAACAAATGTTTTGAAAAAATTCTTATTGAGGAAGAATTTTCAAAAAGACCTCTACATATACTTGCAAAAGAACTTTTCAATGGATGACATTTCAAGCCATTGGATTCTCAAAAACACCAACAGTATCATGAAAACATATTTTTTCAAACTGGATCAGTACTGTTCAAACACTACACAGGCCCAAAAGATCCAAATTTTATTACCCATTCAACAGCTCAAATATTAAAAATTCTTCGACCATGGGTTTGGGGTGAAAACCCAAAACCTCCAAAGAAATTTTCAGCCAAATTTACCACCAAAATTGACCACCATCCATATTTCACATATTGGGATTACCAATTGGTGTGGTACAACGCCTTCTTAATGAAAAATCAACATATGAGACATTCTTGGCTCAGATATTTCAAATACGGTGCCCAATTCAAATTCCCAAACGGGTTCCAAGAATGGTGGAATTGGTATGGACCATTATCTTTTGAGATCCTTGTAATAGCCCAAATTTGTCGGCCCATAAATAAATAAAAATAAGTAAAAAAAACTTATTAAATAATAAAGTCTATTTACAGTCCATTTACAAAACCCAGTTACATTTATAGCCCAAGACCCGATTATCCCTATACCCGGTTGCACCCAAAGGCCCAAAACCCTTAGCCCAAAAACCTAAAACCCCAAACAACTAAACTCGAATCAGTAAAGCGCAATAAGGCCCAAATCCTAAACTGAAACAAGAAACCCTAGGGTTTCTAAAAGCTTCGCGCCGCAAACTCCAAACAACACGCCCTTCGTCTTGCGACGTTTCAGTGTCCCCTCATCAATGCCTCCATCGGTGCCGTAATCTGCGCACGAATCAACACCCCATCGTCACCGGATTTCACGTTGGTACCTGCAAAAAAGGAAAGAAGAACAACAGAGGAAATACAAATATGGCAGGGAATAAAGTTGAACATGTAGAATAATTACTTTCAGTGGCTATAAAAGCCCGAATCAAAATGATGTAAACTACAGTTTTTATACCCACATATAATAAAATACAGGTAGTTTACATACACGAAATATATCAACAGACTATCGAGGAACAGAGGTGATCTTTTACTTTATTTTTTTTTGTTATGAATATAATAAATATTACTTAAATAAGGAAAAGAGAGTTTACCGACAGATTTCCTGTGGAAAACGAGGCTTTCCAACTTCCGGCCGCCGTAAGAGAAGGTGTTGACGGAGGCGCGTATGCGTGTGCAAGCCCCAGGACGAAGGCTCGACAGAGCTTCGAGGGCCGGACCTCAACCCTCCTTCAGAGAATTTTTCTGGTTTTTTTTAGAATCAGGTTTAAAAATGAAATTTTAAGTTAAAATTTGGCTTATATAGCCTTATGAAAAAAGTGTTGTTTTCGCTTAAGATAATAAGCCTCAAAACGGCGTCGTATCAAAGCTGGGATCCGCGCGTTGACCAGAGATCCGGGTAAGATCCACGCGTTTTTTTAAAAAGGGCTAATTGCCCAATTGATCCTCCTGCATTTTTAGGTTTTTAAAATTCATTTTATTTTTATTTTAAATTCGCCCTAATTTTTATATTTTATTTCAATTTAGTCTTGATGGCCATTAAAATTCATTCTGAAGAACGACGCCGTTTTGGGATTAGGGCAAATTGCCCAGTGAGTCTTTTGTAATCTTGGGCGCATTCCAATTAGGCCTAAAATCTTTTATTTCTTTAAATTAACCCTAAAACTTTAGTTTTATTTCATTTTAATCCTTTTAAAACATTTTTGCATAATTTATTAAATACCTTATATATTTATAAATATTAGTTGTATAAAATAGTATATATTATTTTTATTTATATATTATTCATTATACTATTTATATTATTATACATTTTATTTATAACTTTAGTGTATATTATATATTTTACTATATATATTATTCCTTGCGTTTTCATTCTATTATAAATTATGTATTATTTTATTATTTATTAATTGTGTAAAATTTTTAAAATTTTTAAATTATTATTAAATAATAGTATATGTATTATCCTTATATGATATTTTATCATCATTTATATTTCATTATATTTTATTTATATATATATTTTATTACATATCATGTATTATTATATTATTCCCTATATTATCTTTCTTTTATTATATATATTATTTCATTATCTATTATTTATTGGTATATAAAAAAATTAACATTTGTAAATTATTATAAACTAATACATATATTATTATTATATATTTAATGTTTAGTATTTTAAAATTTACTACAAAATTTTTATTCCGATTTAACATATTATTATTTTTACAAGTATATTAAGTTATTATATCATGTAATGTATTATATATATATATTAATCATCTCTAGAAAACTCACCTTCATCATTTATACTTTGTTTTAAATACTTTATTAAATACTTCATCTATTTTTTTTTTAAAAAAATTTGTATTTATTTTCTTATCTTTATTTTTGATTTGCATGTTCATAATTTTGTTTATTTATTTTTTGTATCTTATTATATTTACTTAATATTATTTTAAAATGGTAATAATATCTCACCACCTATTTGTTATTTTTATATTTATTGTTTACCATATTTGCATAAAAATTGATTATTTATGTTGTAAGAGCCCAAATTCGTCCGGGCCTTAATATCAAAACCAAAATACAGAAATGAATAAATAAATGTTTGTTTGTTTATTTAAACAGTCCAGGTTACAAAGCCCAAATCATGGGCCCAAAACTAAAACAATTCAGCTAAGCCTGTTTGCATCCTATCCAGATACACTAAACTAGCCCAAATACACAGACCCAATACCCAACAGGCCCAGGCTTAAATCCACTACAAGAAAATAGACTTGTAGCGGCGCTTTTAGCGGCGTTTTAATCGAAAACGCCACTAAAAATTGAATAAATCGAGTATTAGCGGCGTTTTTGGAAAAATGCCGCTATAGATCGAGAATTAGCGGCGTTTTATAAAAACGCCACTAAAAGATTAAGCCGAACGACGTCGTTTATTGTGAGCTTCAGTGGCAATAGCGGCGCTTTTTCAAAAATGCCGCTATAGGTTTGAGTATTAGCAGCGTTTTCCAGAGAGCGCCGCTATAGGTCGACCTATAGCGGCGTTTGTTTAAAAACGCCGCTAAAAGATTAAGCTGAATGGCGTCGTTTATTTTGAGCTTCAGTGGCAATAGCGGCGCTTCCTCAAAAACGCCGCTATAGATTGAGTATTAGCGGCGCTTTTTAAAAAACGCTGCTATAGATTTGAGTTTTAGTGACGCTTTTAGAAAAACGCCGCAATAGATTTGAGTTTTAGCGGCGTTTGATCTAAACTATTTTAAGGTTTATAGATTATGGGTTTAAGGGTTTGGTTTAGGGTTGATGGTTTATGTTTTATGATTTTGGGTTTTAGAGATTGTAGTTAAAGGTTTAAGGTTTGGATTAATTAGTATTTTTAATTTATATATTAAATAATCTATTATATAGTTGTAAAAGAGATAATATAAAATTTAATATATTAAAAATATAACAAATTATTTATTGAAAAATAAATAAATAAAAAGTAGCAAATTGATATGGATAGGTAACTATCTATTTTGGATAGGACCAAATTATAACAAATTAAATAAGGTCTTATTTTTATTTTGATTTTGATTTTATTTTGATCATATCTCAAAACCGACTTTATAAACAATATAAATTAACTACACCATTCTCTAAACCCTAACCCAATAAACCCTTAAATAATTACCAAACTTTTAATCCCTAAGTCCCAAACCATAAACCCTTAAAACTCTAAACACTACCCTAACCATAAATCTTAACCCATTAACCCTGACTCCTAACCCTTAACCCCTAAACTCATAAACTATAGACCTTAAATTTGAAACCCTAAACCCTAAACCCTAAATTAATGACACGTAGAAAAAAAATGAAAATAAAAACATATAAAAATATATGTTAAAAATGAAAAAAATTATATAGTATATATTATTTAAAATAATTTTAAAGCTTTTTGGGTATAATATGATTGATTGTTTGTCAATTTATATATTAAATAAATTCTTATATAATCATAAAAGAGATGATATTAATTTTAAAATATTTAATTAATTATCATTATTATAGTTTAAGGTTTATGCATGGTTTAGGGTATATATGGTTTAGGGTTTATAGTTTATGGATTATGACGAGTTAATATTTTAAGGTTTATAGATTATGCATGGGTCTAGGGATTATGGGTTTAGGGGTTTATGGTTTATGGGTTAATATTATTTTAAGGTTTATGGATTACTGATTGTGGATTTAGGGATTATGGTTTATGGTTTAAGGGCTAAAGGTTTAGGGATTTGGGGTTTATGGTTTATGGGTTAACATTTAAAGGTTGAGGGTTTAGGGGTTAAAGGGATATGGTTTAGGGTTTAAGGTTTAAAGGTTTAGGGATTAAGGGTTTATAGTTTAAGGTTTAAGGGTTTAGGGGTTAATGGGACATGATTTAGGGTTTAGTATTTAAATTTTAAGGTTTAAGGATTAATGGTTTAGGGTTGAGGGGTTTAGGGATTAAAGGGACTTGGGTTAAGGGTTTAAGGTAATTAGTGTTAAAAAATTTAATTAAAATTTGAAATACTATTATTTAAAATAATTAATTTTAAAGTTTTTTGGGGTGTATGACTGATTTTTTTAATTTATATATATTAAATAATTTTAAATTTTAATGATTTCAAATTTTCAATAATTTTCAAGATTTCAAATTTTATGTAGTTCTTTTAAATATTAGTTAAATTTTAAAAAATTATTTATTTAAATAAAAAATTAAAATACTATTATTTAAAATAAAATTAATGTTTTTTGGCTATATAACTTATTGTTTTTTTATTTATATATTAAATAATTTAAATTTTTAAAGGCATTAGCGGTGTTTTCCATAAACGCCGCAACAGGTATGCAAAAGATCGTCATGTTTTAAAATTAAACGGCGTCGTTTTATAGTATTTGTTAGTGGCGTTTGTGTAAAGCGCCGCAATAGGTTCGGATTTAGCGGCGCTAGTTTATAAACGCCGTTAAAGTTGATTTTTGTTGGAAATTGGCCTGCATGCAGCATGTGAAGAAGCCAAAGTGTCAACATGCAACCCATACAAATTCAAGCACTTAAGTTATCCAGGTAAAGTATGTGCAAGAATTCAAACACATAAGTTTCCCGGGTAAAGTACCGCTGAATCAAGATGTTAATGCTCTTTGTTTCATCTCTCGTTTCATTTTGTTGCTTTTTAACAATGTTTTTGTAACTTAGTTCATTTTTAATTATGTTTGGATGACAAGTTGATGTAACTTGATGGTCATAGAGCTGGTTACCAGCTTTGTTTAAGTGTGCAAGTAATATCACCTAGTTCCAATGTAATAAGTGGAGTTAGGTAGTGTTTAGGTGATGAATTTGTTGATCTTTTGACCAGGCAATGACTGGTATATGTAATGGCTTTGAGCCAAAGTTTCTTATGAATGAAATCATCAGATTTTCTTCCATATGCTCCATTCTTCCTTTGCCTTCTAAAAATTCTAAGTTCTGTTCTCCATTCTTGACAGTAGCTAAAAGCTTGAACTTCAAGCATTTTTCTTTCATATTTTACCCGGGTATAATACGTTGCTGCTGGTGCTCTGTTTGAAATTCTTCCTTACTCGGTTAAAGTGTGCTCAAAACCCAACAATTTTGTTTATATTAAAAACGTCGTCGTTTTATTGGTTTATTAGTGGCGTTTTGGTAAAACGCCGCAATAGCTTACCTTTTTAGCGGCGCTATCGTGGAAACGCCGCAAATGACAAATCGTTTTGGTCAAACCATCGTCGTTTTGCTGCCTTATTTTTTACCCAGACAAAAACACTTAACATTTTTCCCGTTCTCCCCTTCATTTCCCCTATTTTCTTTAGTCCCAAATCCCTAAAGAATTATCGTGTCTTCTTCCCCAATTCGACATCTGAAAAAACTATCTTTTTCCCCAATTTAAAATCCCTAAAAATCACCCTTCCCACTGGCCATTGATTTCCCATCTATAGAAAATCAGATTAACAAAGGCACAGGTTTCAGAAGTCGGCTTTGGGGTTGAAGAAAATAGTTCAAGGTAAAGAATTAGGGTATTTACTAATATTTGTGTATTAGTATTACTTTTTGTTATGGATTTAGATATTTTTTGCAATGAACAAGAATTTGCTGTGAATTTCAGCTTTCGGGCTTTGAAGATTGGTGAGCTTTTGTGCTTTAGAAGAATAGCAGACTGGGGTGTGTTGGATCGACGCCGGCCAAATGAGACGGTGATGGTTTTTCATTTTACTTGCTATTTTTTTTCTTGATAGGGAATGCGAAAGAGATTCGAAAGCCAAAACAATTTGAACAAATTAATATTGTGAATCACAAATGAGGGACTAGAGAAAGTGTTGTCAATGGCAGTGCTAATAACGCAGCTTGCTTACTGATTCCTACATGTTAGCAAGGTCTGCCATGACGTTCATAAGAATTGGATTACCTTGAAATCGCCCTCTTGCGTACTGATTCCTACATGTTAGCAAGGTTTGGCATGACATAGTATTGAGACAAATTAGATTTACCCTGAAATCAGTCCAAATATACCATGAGAATTGGATTACCTTGAAATCGCCCTCTTGCGTACTGATTCCTACACGTTAGCTAGGTTTGGCATGACATAGTACTGTGACAAATTAGATTTACCCTGAAATCAGTCCAAATATGTGACGTAAACTGAATCTAATATTGAAACTACTTTTTTCTTATATAGTCCCTTTTGTGCCAAAAGGAAAGGTCGTGAGCACCAGACATTTTTGTATCTAGTTATGCAAAAGATGAGTTTATGGTTCATTTTTTCAACACTGAGCTAGTTCCTCTGTAGACTATTGTGCTACTTGTGTCCCCCATGGCTTTTGGTATGGATTGGTTTCTCAATTCCTTGAATTTGATTCAGGAAAACCGCAACCGTGTTCTGTGAGTTACCGGAGATTGTTATAAGGATTGTTCAGTCTAATATTTTCTCACCACAGTTTACTCGCATTAAAAATATTTGGTCCTGCCATGGTGGAAACCATTCTAGATTAAAGAAAGGCAAAAGGGGCGTTAGATGCTCAAAAAGGATCCTTTCTTTCCCTGTCGTTGGGCACTAGCGGTTGAATCTTCCTAAGATAAAATGGAGCTTGGTAGTTAAAGTGGGCTTCTTAGATCATAATTTAATCCCAAAGCTTTATAATTCTCCAGTTGCCTTTTCCTCAAGGAATTACTTAACATGCTATTTTCTATTTGTGATTCCATGCTAGTATTGATGACTGCTTATATGCCTTTAATTTGAATTTAGTGGTTCGGTAGATATACTGCTTCATCTGGTAACTATGTGAATCATTTAGTATCACACTTTTTTCTTTAAGTAAGGGTAAGGGTTGTCCAGGGATCAAACCTCTGGTCAAATGAAGACTTAAACACAAGTCTTTTGTCATTCCACAGTGGTTCAGTCTATATTTAATAGCCACTGTTGAGTTATCTTTTAGATGATGGATCATTGATAAAGTCATTATTTTATCCCTTAGCGTGTGTCCTTTCACTTTACTAGCAATTTTGTTTTGTATTGGTTATTGCTGATTTGCCTCCTTACATGTTGCAGTTGATCGACAAGAAGAGAAAGGAATTGGAACGAAAAGAGTATGCAAGTTCCGAGTTCTTTTCTCGCTTTAAATAAAAATTAAGACACATCACATTATTAGTGATAATTATGATAATTAGTGAGCTACTTACGGCCCAATTAAAATTCTTATGGAGTCATCATCTCTAAAATCCAACAAAGCGTCAAGGAGCAATCAAAAAAGCATGTCCATCGCCTACCATACCATCAATGTGTATCCAAGGCCAAGGCTATGATCACGGTGATGATTTTCAAAGCATGACAAAAATGCCCTAACATTAGATTAGACCACACCGTGTATTTTAGTGTCAACCTAGAGTGAGTTAAAACGTGTGGGTAAATAATTACCAGGAGTATATAGTATTGGCAACAACATGTAATATTATAAAAATTAATTTGTGTTTATTGAGTGAAAGAATAATATATTTATAAAAATATTGATGAAGCAAGGCTTTACTAATTTCGTGTTTATCCTCTCATCTATTTTAATTGGTAATTTTTAATTAATTTATTTATAAAATTTATAAAATATTTTTTAAGTAAATTTTAACTTAATTGATAAATAGTAAACTCATGATATTAATTCAGTGAAATATTTTATAGTAGCATTGGTTTGCTCATTACATATTTTATAAGTGCTTAGAAGACTCAAAAGGGAGACAAACTAATAGGATCCAAAGAGATATGCTAACAACTTCTAGTAAAGAGAAATAAAAGAATGAATTACTAATATAATTTTTTCACCTTTTTAATTAATTAACAAAATCCCTAAAGTTAGTTGGTTTAGGAAATGTTAAAACCAGACCATTTGTCCTTAAGTGTTTCCACTAATAAAATAATTTAAGACCTCCTTTTTTTTTTTTTTTTTTTGAAGTCACATATAGACATTTGGTAGAATGAAAAAAAGTAATCCCCAAAACCCAATGTCAACATTGTGCAACTTTGTTTTATATTAAGACAAATAGACAACCATCTTTATTTGGAAACACAACAACAACTTATTTTAAGTGAGGAACATGGATTAACCAAGATTAGATTAATAATATGAGGCCAAATGTAGAGTTTAGGGTTATATTTAGGTATAATAATGGCGAGTAAATCCCAATTAATGAAGCAAAGGTGTGGAGAATCATAATCTTGTTTTTCGCTTTTAAGGTATAGGCTTCAATAAAACAATTTTAATATTGTTTTTGGCTTACTTTGTCGCACATTGTTTCAATTAGGGACCATAAATTTATTTGAATCGGATTAGATCGAAATTTAGAGAAGAGTATTGAACCTATTAATACGAATTGGTTGAACTGAATTTTTAATTTTATGATTTTTCACATCGTCAAATAAAAAACTTACATAATACATAAATATATTTGATATCATAATTTACATAACTTACATAACTTATATAACTTACATATATATATAACTTACATAAATATATATCATATCATAACTTACATATATATAACTTATATAACTTACATAACTTATATAACTTAGATAAATATATAATTTACATAAATATACATCATATCATAACTTACATAACTTACATAATACTTAAATATATATCATATCATATGTTACATACTAGCTTACGAAACTTACTTAACTTACATAATACATAAATCTATACTTGAAAATCCTGTAACTTGCCTAAATTAGTTTATACCCATTAGAGACTTGAAATTTAGTATAATGGTATGATTTAAATCAATTGAGAACATTTAAGTAACTGTAATATGTTGTCAACTTTAGATTTCAAGAACTACGAAATGGATAGGAGTTGGATGAAATTGTCAAGGGTAAGCAATGCCTATCAAAATGGAGTACAAACTTTTCTAAATTTTGCATTTCAAAATGCAAGCCAAGAGAATATGATTCTTTGCCCGTGTAAGAAGTGTGGCAATATCAATTGGCATTTTCGTGAAGTTGTCTACAAACATCTAATTGTTGATGGCTTTATTCGGGGGTATAAAAAATGGATTTTCCATGGAGAGTGTACATCTAGTGGAACTTCTTCAATGATTAATTCGACTTTTCACGAGCATCGATTACCATCAATATGTTAGACAAGATGACATGGAAGATATGTTGCGGGATGCATTTAATATGCATAGTCATGGTGAGCAATCGTTTCCACACGACTTTATTGCATCCGATGATTGTAATATTGGTGGAAATGTTTTTGCGAAAGCAGGAACAAGTGCACTGATGAGGAGCCAAATGAAGAAGCGGCGCTAAGTTCTACAATTTACTTAATGAAATGAATGAAGAACTTTACGAGGATCAAAATATTCAAATTGTCCTTTCGCATTCGTCTATTTCACTTAAAATGTTTGGGAGGGTGGACCAGGAAACTCTTTTACAATGCTGCTAGAGTTTTTGAGAGAGATGTTTCCATTTGCAAAAATTCCCCAATCTTGTCAAGATATGAAGAGACTAATAAAAGATCCGGGTCTTGGGTACGATAAAATTCATAGTTGCCCAAATGATCGCATGTTGTAGTGGGGTGATCGGAAAAACCAACGATCTTGTCATGTTTGCGGTAAGTCTCGTTGGATGAATAGTAATCTGTAAGATGTGAATACAGATGAAGGTGGGGCACGATTAAGAAAGAAGCTATCAAAGGTCTTGCGATATTTTCCCTAATACCAAGACTTCAAAGGCTTTTCATGTCATCAAAGACAATAGAATCTATGAGGTGGCATAATGATCAACGGATCGATGATGGATTATTAAGACATCCTGCGGATTCTTTAGCTTGGAAATCATTTGACAGTGAATTTCCAAGCTTTGCAAGCGATCCTCGGAATGTGAGGCTTGGGCTAGCAGCTGACGGCTTTAATCCATTTAAAATCATGAGTACTTCGTACAGTACTTGGCCTGTAGTGTTTGTTCCTTACAATTTGCCTCCATGGATTTGCATGAAGCAATCTTCATTTATTTTATCAATGATTATCCCTGGAGAGAAAGGTCCCGGAAATGATATTGACATCTATTTACAGCCACTTATTGAAGAGTTAAAACAATTATGGTCGGGTGTTGAGACATATGATGTATTGAGAAAGGAGAACTTTAATTTACATGCAGCTTTATTGTGGACAATTAATGATTTTCCGGCTTATGCTAATTTATCATGTTGGAGTACTAAAGGACGTTATGTTTGTCCTTGTTGTGCTGCACAAACTTGTTCGAAGTGGTTGTACAATGGGAAGAAGTTCTCTTATATGGGTCATCGTCGGTGGTTAGATGAAAATCATAAATTTAGATTTCAGAAGACTCTATTTGACGGTACTGAACAGTACAGAGGAGCTCCTGAGCAAACCATTGGATATGAAATCTTGTTTATGTTAAAAGATATGAATTTTAGTTATGGGAAGATGAATCAACCACCTAACAAGCAAACAAAGAGAAGATCGAGGGATGAATCTGATGATGAATCTGATGGAGAGGATGATCCTAATGAGGCAGACTTGTGGAAAAAAAGGAGTATTTTTTTTTGAGTTGCCTTATTAGGAGCACAACATTTTACGCCACAATCTTGATGTCATGCATATTGAGAAGAAGAATCTCATGAGAACATAATTGGGACAATTTTGAATGTTGATGGAAAATCAAAAGACAATCTTCAGAGCCGACTTGATTTAGTTGACATGAGAATTCGGCGTGATCTGCATCCTCAAGTACTTTTGAATGGGAAATATCGGTTGCCGCCTTCTATTTTTTCAATGTCAAGGGAAGAGAAAGAAGTGTTCTGCATGGTGTTGAAGGATATAAAGGTCCCAGATGCGTATGCATCAAATGTATCTCGATGTGTGAGTCTCAAAGATCGAAGATTATATTCATTAAAATCACATGATTACCACATCTTGATGCAAGATTTACTCCCAATTACTTTACGGTGCTGTATGTCAAAAAATGTAACATCCTGTATAATTGAACTATCCAATATAATGAAAGCTATTTGTGGCAAAGTTTTGGATGTTGAAGAACTTGAGAAAGTACAGGATCGAGCGGCTTTGACTTTATGCAATTTGGAGAAGATCTTTTCACCTTCCTTCTTCACTATTATGGTGCACTTGGTAATCCATCTCCCTCACGAAGCAATACTCGGTGGACCGATTTTTTATCGATGGATGTATCCTATAGAAAGGTGTTAATTTATTTCCCAAGTATTCATTCATTCACCTCTATACATTTAGTTACAGCTTTTGATAAATATTGTATATCGTGTTTAGGTTCCTAAGTAAATTGAAGTCATATTGTCGCAATAAGCGTTATCCAGAAGGATCAATTGCTGAAGGCTACTTGGCAGAGGAGTGCATGACCTTCTGTTCTAGATATTTAGAAGATGTTGAAACACGATTAAATAGATCAAGTAGAAATGCTGGGCTCAATGATCATAACTTGGCCGAAACTTATTTATTCCAAAGTTATGGAGAACCAATCAGCAAAGTTGAAATTGCAGAATTAGATGATATATCATGGATACAAGCACATCGATATATACTTTTTCACCACGATTTAGTTGAACCGTTACGCAAGTAAGTTCTAAAATTTCCTCATATATTCCTCGTTTTGATTTGTTTATCTTCTAACCAATTAAACTTGTTTTTAACATAGTGAGTACAAAAAAATTTTGAGAACTCGTGCACGCTCTCGAAGATTACAACATCGAGAGATTAATAAGTTATTCACAGAATCTTTTCATGAATGGTTAAGCCAAACAGTATGTAACTAAAGTTAATAAGTTACATATAATCGCGAAATTTAGTTAATCAAGTAGGTTTGGAGTGGGAAGGACGTCAATGACGAAGTTAAATGGCTTTCCCAAGGTCCGAACAGAGTAATAAAGAGATGTAGTGCCTTCCTCATCAATGGATACAGATTTCATACAAAGTATCGCGAGAGAATGAGGAGAACTCAAAATTGTGGAGTTGTTGTTAATTCTTCAATTACAAGTTATGCTAGTGCTAGGGACAGTAATCCGATTGAGGGTAATGTAGAGTATTACGGACTTCTTACCGACATTATTGAGTTGGATTACTATGGCAGATGGAAAGTTGTCTTATTTAGGTGTGATTGGGCTGATGTTAATCTTTGCTCGTCAAGAATTAAAAAAGATCAATTTGGTTTTATAATGGTGAATTTCTCTCGCTTGATTCACACTGGACAACAATTGATGGACGAGCCATATGTATTTTCGTCTCAAGTGAAACATGTTTTTTATTCGAAAGATCCAACTGATGAGGATTGGTATGTTGTACTCCGGAACACCCCTAGAGACTTGTTTGACATGGGTAATGGAAGTAGAGATGACATCGTCGAAAGATCAGAAACATTACCTTTTCCAGAACAAAACTTAGATGAAAATATCCCTAGTACTAGTACACAACATCAATGGGTTCGACATGATGTGGATGAAGATATTTACGAATAATGATGTAGTAAGATTTTACGATTTTTTAATTATATGTAATATTATAATTTTAATCTTGCACATGTTATATAATTTAACTATTTTATATGTACTATTATTGTTGTAACTTGTTACTAAAACTTTAACTGTTTTATGTGTATTGCAGGAAAAATGCGTAGAAGAAAATTACGAGATTTAAGTATTGTCCAGAATACTCCAAATTCGGAAGAAGGAAATAGTGAACAGTAGATGAGCAGACTGTTGTTGGATCTTCGAATGTCTTAGGAGACACTTGACGAGCCTGAAGAATTTCAAAGCAATGTTAAGTTCATTTTACATGTGTTGACTTTTATTATTGATTTATTTGTCAATTTTAATATAATTATAGTATATCATTTTTCAGCTGAAAGTGGTGGGACGCGCAGAGTTCGAGGACGTACGCTGCTTAGAGATTTATACGACTTAGATCCTGTCGAGCGTGTCAAAGTAAGTAGAAATACTCATGGTCACCGTTGGATCCAAGCTCGACTTTTAGCGAGCTATTTGGGCATTTTAGCATGAAATGCCAATATGTTGCCCATCAACTACGAATCATGGCATCACATGCCTGATAGCAACAAAAATCAGGCTCTCGCTAATATTAAGGTAACAAAATGTGAACGTAATTTATAATACTTTGGTTTAAGTTTCATTTATATTTACATTCTAAACTTGTGTTTTTTTAGGAGAGATTTGCTTTAGAGGTCTCCGATGATTATATCAAGAAGGCATTGGGTAAAAATGGAGAGACAATAAAACACTTTAAAAAAACAATATTTTAAAAAGACATAAGCCTCGAGGAAAAATTGAGAAATGTCCCACTGGAATCTTTGAGGTACCAATAGGAAGATGCGGTTAGATTCTGGAATTTAAAGAAAGGAGAGGTATTACGTATTTCCAAACTCTTATATATAGTGTTTACTATATACATAATAATAATTTCATTGTGTAGGAATGTGTGAGCGAGTTGGAACAAGCAAACAGACAAAAACAAAAATTCACGCATACTGAGGTTAGTAGAAGTTTTGCTTCGTAGTTGAGGCCGAGGTATTATGAATTTATTAATTCTTTCAAATATTAATAACTTTCTACTATTAAATAATATTTTTACTACTATATTGTAGGAAGTCAAATCTGGGCAAAAAGTTGGACGCTTCAACTTTTTGAGATTATATATAGGAAGAAAGATGGATCTCCTATGACATCCAAGTGGAGAAATTATGGTATATTTACTTAATAATATTTGATTTATTCTAAATATTTATAATGTTTAATTATAATTGTTTAATTTAATTCATCATTAGTAGTTTTAAATAATGTTAAGTTATGTTGCATTCCTTTTTATTATATATTTCGTTTCTAACTCTTTAATTAATTTTTAGGAGAAACTAAAGGAGAAGAAAGGCGCGAATATGAAGCGATTGTTTCGATCGATAGTTCTGTTAATCTTGAGAACATTGATAATGAATTATCATGAAGTTTTGGGTCCGAGAAAGGTACGGTCGGGTTCGATTTCAAGGATCTCGTGTTACCAGGACCCAATATTTTGGATCTGGCTCCCAGCAATACATGCCTTCCGGAAGTCAAGCTCAAGCTGAAGTTTAGAGGTTAAGAGACTAGATAGCTCAAATGCAAGCGAACACGGTTGAGCAAATTGCCGAGGTTCAACGAAAATATGAAGAACTCCAGTAACAACTTAGAGTGGGAGGCAGAGAGAGGGAGGCGGCGGCGGCAAGAGGAGGAGGCGGCGGCAGAGAGCGAGGAGGCAGGCACACGAGCGAGGAGGCGAGAGGCAGCGATGATGGCAGCAGAGCAGAGCAAAAAGTACGATGATGACCTCCGGCTACGACAAAACAAATGATGCAGATGTTTCAGCAATCGCAAAAGCCGCCATCTTAGACATTAGTTTTGAAAGAATGTTTTTAACTTTTTCACATTTAACATTATTGTAAGAATATTTTAAATTATACTTTATTTATTAATTATATCATATATCTTTCGTTAAATTTAAAGTATCATTTAGAATTAATGTTTTTTTTTGTATTTTTATGCTAAATTTATTATTTTTGGCTGCATTTTATACTATATTTGTTGTATTTGGTTGGATTTTAATGCAGGAAGGACTGGATATTAGTGAAAAAAATATATTGCAAATCTACCAAAATTAGCGGCGTTTGTGGGAAAAGCACCGCTAAAAGTAATGGCTTTTAGCGGCGCTTGCCAAAAAAACGCCGCTAAAAGTAATGGCTTTTAGCTGCGCTTCCCAAAAAACGCCGCTAAAAGACATGACTTTTAGCGGCGCTTTCCCAAAAACTGCCGCTAAAAGCCATGACTTTTAGCAGTGCTTTCCCAACAAACGCCGCTAAAAGCCATGACTTTTAGCGGCGATTTTTTAAATAAACGCCACAAATTTTTGTGGCGTTACCTATAGCGGCGTTTTCTGCAGCGTTTTAAAAAGCGCCGCAAAAAGTTTTAGTGGGGCTTAAAAGCGCCGCTAAAGGCTAAAAAAAGCGCCGCTAAAATTCTAATTTCTTGTAGTGTTAAACTAGACCCAAATGACCCAAACTCTCGGAGGCCCAAAACCTAACATCATCAGCTAGGGTTTCTAACCCTAGCTCTCGCCCTACAGCGCCGCAACAGCTTCTGGAAGCTTCGAGGAGTGTCTGTTCAACCCCCAGATCGAGGCCATCAATGCACGCTGACGCGCCATCAATGCATTCGTTTCTCTCGCGACCGTCTAGCACCGCGATCTCAGGCTTCCCCACTGGCCTTGGTACCACCGTTAACGCTGAGATCGTCGGGGTACCTGCAAAATGGAAAAGGAAACTCAGCAGATAATGGTCAAAGATACAGTAGACAAGAAATAGAAAGAAATCGGAGATTTCTTTCCTTATGTAACAAATCAGTGGCTATAAAAAGCCCTTTGTAACCCTTGTAGAGGGAGGAGAGGGAGATATAGGAGAATATACCAAAAAGTACTGTACATCGAGTATCTTTAATAATATACTAGAAGTATTTCACAGAGAAATAAAGGTGACCGATTGTTCTTACTCTGCCATTTTTATTTTCTTTTATTTTCTTATAAACAGCATGCATGTATTACATCAAAATAGAGGAGAGAAATCTACCTTTAGATTGGCACCGAAAAATGAAGTTTCTCAAACCCCGACCGTCGTGTATGGCGGAGTCGGCGATGGCGTGTGAGACTGGGCATGGAGGCCCAATGAACAGAGCAAACTGGCCTAGGGCCGGAGCTCAGAGGGCAGGAGAGCCTCAGAGGATTTCTTTAGGTTTTTTTTAAAAGGATTTCTAAATGATTTTTTTGGTTATATTTTGGCTTATATAGCCTCAGCAGAACGACGTCGTTTCAGCTTAAGTCAATAAGCTTAAAACGGCGTCGTATTAAGGAAGGGGATCCGCGCGTTGAGCCGATTACCCGGGGAGGATCCGCGTGTTTTTTTAAAATTGGGTTAATTACCCAATCGGTCCTTCCATCCTTTTTAGTTTATAATTACGCTTTATTTTATTTATGATTTGGCCCTATTGTTTTATTTTAGTTTCAATTTAGTCCTAACAGTTACTACATTCTGGAAACGGTACCGTTTTGGGAATAGGGCGATTTGCCCGATGAGTCCCTTTTGTTTTATGTGTGTTTTAATTAAGACCTTAATTTAGTTTTATTTTTTTAAAATCTGCCCTTGTAACTTTGTTGAACTTTAATCTAACTATTATATATTTATTATTATATATATATTTTATATTATTATTTGTTTTATTTTTAACCTTATTTTATATTATGTATTATTTTATTATTTTATTATGAGTATTATTTTTATTATATATATTATTATTATTTATTATATATTATTTTTCTATAATTATTATTCTTTTATTCTTGTTATTATATATTATATATTAAATACTACTTTAAAATTGTTATGAAATGTCTTATTTTTAATTGTATGTATATTTTGTTAGCAATCAATCACTTTATTTTTTTAGTTCTTCTATATGTTTTATATTGTATGTATCATGTATGAGTTAAATTATTATTTTTATTATAATTAAATGTTATATTTTGTAAACATGCATATTGACATTATATTTCTTCTATTTGTATATCATACATTATTTATTGCTATTTTATATCATGTATTATTTAATTATTATTTTGTATGTTTGTATATTTTGTTTATTCATTCTCGATACATGCTATATATATATATATATATATCTTTGTATGCATATTACTTGCTTTATGTGTATCATTTTATATGTATGTGTCTAATGCCTGATCTTTATATTATTGCTATCATTTTGTTAAAATGCATGTATTATTTATTCACTACAATGATATGTTACTATGTATGATTTATAGTACAATACAATTCCTCACGCATCATTTTAAAAAGTAAGGCCCCAAGGTTTTCAAGAAAATACAAGGGCAATGCTTGGTGTTTGGAAGTTTCGAGAAAGTAGTGCCCTAACTTATTGGGTTGCAACTTTTCTCGTTACGTTCGAATAGTCAAGTACCCTTCTAAGTTTTTAAGATTTTCAAAATACGAGTAACTGTCTTGGAATTTCAAAGTTGCGTCCTAACTTATTGGATGTGGCGATTTGTCGTTTCGAGATAAGGATTTCCAAAAGGTTAACTTAGTGTCAATGTTTTTATACAAGTGAACCCAAATTTTCAAAATCAAAGTATTTTAAATAGGATTCCATCTTAAAATTTTTTTAAATTTCTGACATTAAAGACATTTGGTAATCAATTAGGTACCAATTTTTGGGCGCATGAGAGGGTGCTAATCCTTTCCTCGTGACGTAATCGACTCGAACCCGTTCTTTTATTTCGTGGACCAAAACTAATGATTTTAAAACAAAATGTTTTGAAGGTGATCCAATCACACCTAAAAAGATTGGTGGTGACTCCCGTTTTCATTTTTTTAAAATCGATTCCCATTTTCCAAAACTCGATTTGAAAATGGTTTCGACAGCTTGGCGACTCCACTGGGGACTAATAAGAGAGTCAAGTCGTGTAATTGATTATCTCTTGTCTTAATGTCGGAAATTAAAAAGTTTAAAATTTAATCTTCTTTGCATTACATGTGTTTGTATTATTGCATGTGTTGCTATATTCTAACACACATTGCATTTGCATGACCATTGTGGTCACGCCCTTAAGTGGGAGTGAGAAGCTACGCCTTCGTGAGGTTTTCGCCTCCGTGCAGCATAGTGGATCACTTTCGGGATACATTCGTACTTATGGTTTCGTGAGATTTTTATCTCCGTGTAGCCATAGGGAAATGTATTCCCCTGAACTGAACTTGATTCAAATGAGCCTATAATGGGTGAGGATCGAGGAATCTGCTGGTTCAGGTACCTCAAACTTTAGAACCAACCTCATATAGAAAAAACCGTAAGAGCTCAACTTAGTTAGAATTAAGCTTTAGATATTACCCTTATAAATTATTCTTGAGATTTTTTGATATCATGTGATACTGACTTTTTCTTTTCTTCTGTTTGCATGACATTTTGCATTTACAAAGGTATCGATTCACGGTCAGTTTCTAAGTTAGAGAGTTTTATTATGGAGAACGGACTTCTTGATAGAGTAGAGGGCAACACCAACGTTCATAGATGGTCTGAGCGAACTCAACTAGAAAAGGGAGATAGTATAGCTGTGGGGTATACGTCGGAGCTGTCAGATTACACTCGCATTAGTGTCACACAGAATAATCTCCAAGAGCTTAAGGAGATTTGGGATCAGTGGGGCAATGAGACCAAACAGTTATTCTACAGTAATTACGGAGACTTACCTTACTTGCTCAGTGTTCAGGTAGATGAACACTTGTTCCGAGCCCTCGCTCAGTTTTGGAACCATGCATACAGTTGTTTTACTTTTGGGGAAGTAGACATGGTACCTACTGTGGAAGAATACACCGCTTTACTTTGTTGTCCCCGGTTTCAGAATGATAGGATCTATTCCCGAGCTCTTTGTGTCCCTACCTTTTGGAAAAAATTGATGATTATTACGAGAATGAGTGAGCAGTGGGCCACGGCCCGAATTAAAGAAAAGGGTGAGTGCAAATGCATTTCGTGGGATGCTTTGAAAGAATTCTGACACACCCTGATGAGAAGAAGAAAATAAATGTTTTTGCCTTAAGTTTATATGGATTGATGGTTTTCCCTAGGGCTTTGGGATATGTGGATGAAGCAACCACGTATCTTTTTCATCGACTCAATAAAAAGGTCACTTATGTCCCTGCAATTCTAGCAGAAACATTCAGCTCTTTAGGTGCATGTAGGAGGGCTGGTGCTGGCAGGTTTATAGGATGTGCTCAGTTACTTTTGGCTTGGTTCTACAGTCATTTTTGGTTGATAGATAGGGTGGTTTGTCGGGTTTTCTTCGAGGATTATTCACCGTTGAAAGATATAGTAGCTTCAGCTAGGAGAGTTGATGTTCCAGAAGAAAATTGGATGGCGCTATTTTAGAATCTTCAGTCGAAAGACGTCGAGTAGAGAGCTCCATGGATGATGCCTGGTGAGGTTCTTTACCGATGCGACAGTTTTGATTAGGTACCCCTATTGGGAATTTGGGGTGCCATTGGTTATGCCCCATTGCTTGTACTAAGGCAGCATGGGTTGAGACAGTTCGTGCTAGCGACTCATGGGTTGGCTCAAAGTGAATTTATGTATAGAGGAGCCGATTACAAGAGGAGGGTTAGCGAAATTTCTAGTGCTTGGAAGAAGACTTTTCAATTGAAAGGAGTAGCTATTAGCCCTGCTACCACGCCAGAATTTGTTGAATGGAGAGGCAGAAGGGTGAATGATAATATCCCTAAGCCAATTGTGGAAGGAGCTCGACCAATGGAGGAATATTTGCGAGCAAGGCCCTCAGAGTTAAAAATTATGAAGCAGGAGTTTGAGAGAAAAAGCTTGGAGTTTGAGAAAAGGATAGCAAAGCTCAAAGAAGAGAAGATGTACTTGAGTTTGGACGTCGATGTTCAAAAGATGGAGGCCGAGAAAGAGAGGAAGGAAAAGAGAAAGATTGAGGAAGATCGAGATGATCTAAAAGAGCATTACAAAAGGGCACAAGTATCCTTGAGAAAGGCGAGAGTAGGAGGATCTTCAGAGCAGTTGTAGAAAGAAGTCCAAGAGGAAAAGGCTAGAGCCGAGTATTGGGAGAGAAAGTTCCACGAGATACAAGTGTAGAATTTGGCATTAGAGGAAGAGAATAAAGGATTAAAGACTAAGGTGATTGAGCATGGAAAATCCCTGCGTTGGCACCAAAACCATAATTCTACGGTCGAGTTAAAGGAGCCAAAGAGCAAGGTTGAGGATTTGGAAGTAGCATTGCATGACGGTGAACTCCGGGTTGAGCAGCTCAAGGCGCAAGAAGATTATCTGAAGGGAGAGCTATATCAGGCTAGCGGACAGGTCAGAGAAAGGGATCATGTCATTGGAGAGGCCATAGCCCAGATTCGAGAGGTTGCAGAGTATATGCAAGACTTGGCAATTCGAGCTGATGTATTGAGTCTGATGTATTCATCATCGTCGGTTGTAGGACGAGAGTTAGCCCTTTTATTAGATAGAGTTAAAGCTTTGGGCCTTAGGGCGAAAGCGTATTTGTAATCCTCTTATATGTAAAGATATTCTTTTTCTAAATAAAATCTTCTAAATGAAGTTGAACCAGAATCGATATTCTTTTTGCATTCATGCATTTGCATCTCATAGCATTTCATCACATCATTTGGATTCAAAGTTATAGAAAGACCCTGATTAGTTAAAGTTTACTTCTAAAGGTAGAAAAGGAAATCTGGAAATCACACATCCTTACGACACTTGTACTAAAACTAAAAACATGGATCAAAGGCTTGAGCAACTGCAAAAGGATATACATGACCAGTTGCAAGAGTAGTTGGCTAAAATACAGAATGAGATGAGGGAGCAAATGTTGGAAGCTCAGAGGAACATGATGACTGAAATGGCTCAGTTACTGAGAGCCACTGATAAGGGAAAGGCTCCTATGGCTATCACTAAAGAGGAAAATGAGGGTCTACCTCCAAGTTTTACTCTGCCTCATGTGCCACTACAAACTGAGGCACCTCCTAGAAGGCCATCTGTCACTGTAAGGCCTCAACATGGGCCGATTGATGCTGGTATCCATATGAATTTCCCGGCTGGTTCGAGATTCAATTTGGGTGACAATCCTACTAATCCTCTCGTTCCTGATCTAGATATGGTGGAAAAGGAGGATTTGAAAGCTGAAGCTGCAAGGCAGTTAAATGAACGCTGCAGATGGCTAGAAGAAAAGTTCAAGGCTTTGGAAGGCACTGGAAATCATCATGGGATTGCTACCAAAGATTTAAGTCTAGTCCCAAACCTAGTGCTGTCTCACAAATTCAAAATGTCGGAGTTTGAGAAGTACAATGGTACTACCTGCCTGGAGGCTCACGTCACAATGTTCTGCAGAAGGATGACAGGGTATGTAAACAATGATCAGCTGTTGATCCATTGTTTTCAAGATAGTTTAGTAGGAGCAGCCGCCAGATGGTACAATTAGTTGAGCCGGGCAAGAATAAATTCGTGGAGGGATCTTGCACAAGCCTTCATGCAACAGTACAACCATGTGACTGATATGATGCCGAATAGGATCACACTTCAGAATATGGAGAAAAAGCCTAATGAAAGTTTTAGGCAATATGCACAATGATGGAGGGAGGTGGCAATGCAAGTACAACCACCATTGTTAGAAAAGGAAACCACCATGTTATTCATCAACACTTTGAAAGCGCCGTTCATCACTCACATGATTGGAAGCACCACAAAAAGTTCTGCGAATATAGTTATGGCAGGGGAGATGATTGAGAACGCCATTAGGGGCGATAAAATTGAGGGGAAGTGGCCAAAAGATCGGCCCCAAGAAGAAAAGACAATGAGGTAAACAACACGAGCAGCTTCAATTTGAAAGTAGTCACAGTTAGTCAGCCCAAAGTAGCCACAGTTGGGCAGCAGAGCTCTCAAAAGCAGGAATCTAATACCAGGCATGAGAGAATGCAATTTACACCTATACCTGTGACATATCGGCAGCTTTATAAAAACTTATATGATGCGCATGCTATAGCCCATTTCCACTTGAAATCATTACAGCCTCCATATCCTAAATGGTACAATGCAAATGCCAGATGTGAGTATCATGCTGGAATATCGGGGCTCTCAATTGAGAATTGTACGGGATTCAAGAAAGCCGTAGAGAGGTTGATCAAGAATGGGGTTTTGAAATTTGAGAGTACCCCAAATACTGAGAACCCTTTGCCAAACCATGACCATCAAGGAGTGAATGCCATTAGTGAGACTAGTGAAAAAAGGATGAAGGAAAGTGTCGCTGAAGTAAAGATGCCTTTGAGGATAATTTGGAGTGTGATGGTGAAGAGAGGGATAATAACCTCTGAGAAAGAAGGAAACGAAACGAGGAACTACTGCGAGTTCCATGGGAAGGTGGGTCATGAGACCCAAAATTGTGAAGAATTTAAAGCCTGGGTGCAAGGTTTCATTGACAGTAAAGAGCTCTAGATATTTGAAGATAGCTCTTATAAACGAGAAATAAATACGTTGGAAGGAGAACAACAAGGAATCAGTCGACCAAGGATCATTATCTCCCTGCCAGGAAATAAAGAAGAAGAGGCACCAACAATGCCCAAGGTCATCATCCATAAGCCCAATCCTTTTCTTTACAAGGATGATAAGAGGGTGCCATGGAACTATGACTGCAGTATAACGGTACCAAAGGGAGAGAGTATAGCCAGCGCGTCCAGGGGCACGCAAAATGAAGGTTCCCACACACGGAGTGGGAAACGTTATGATACAGGGCGCATCAGAATGGAGCCTAAAAAGATGAAAGATGTTGAGATTGAGAAGGAAAAAGCAAATGAAATACCCATCAATGAGTAGTTAAGGAAGAAGAGCCTAAGAAGTTTCTAAAGTTCTTGAAACATAGCGAATATAGCGTGGTCGAGCAGCTGCGTAAACAATCGGCACGTATATCAATGTTAGCCCTACTCCTGAGTTCTGAAATGCATAGGGATGCATTGTTAAAGGTGCTTAACGAAACATATGTCACCCATGACATATCAGTTAACAAGCTAGACCGATTGTTAAACAACATCAGTGCTGATAATTTCATCTACTTCAATGATGATGAAATTCCACCAGGGGCATAGGGTCAACAAAAGCCCTGCATATCACTACTCGGTGTAAAGGATACACATTACCAAGTGTACTTGTCGATAATAGGTCTGCTTTGAATGTCCTTCCCTTATCCACCTTGAATTGATTACCCATTGACAGTTCACATATGAAGGCATGTCACAATGTGGTAAGAGCCTTTGATGGAACTGGAAGAAAAGTAATAGTATGAATTGACATCCCTCTGGAGATTGGACCAAATACATATGAAGTTGACTTCCTGGTAATGGATATCAAGCCCTCCTATAATTGTTTGTTGGAGAGACCATGGATACACTCGGCAGGAGCGGTGCCTTATTCATTGCATCAAAAATTGAAGTTAGTGACAGATGGACACTTGATAACCATCAATGCGGAGGAGGACATCATAGCAGCAGTCACCAGCAAAGCTCCTTATATTGAGGCCAATGAAGAGGTTATCGAGTGTTCTTTTCGCTCTTTAGAAATCATTAATGCCACCTTCATTTCGGAAGGAAGTAAGATGCCGGCACCCAAAATGTCTAGAGCCACGAGGATGGCCCTACAAATAATGATGGGGAAAGGAGCATTGCCGGGAAGAGGGCTAGGAAAACAGTTGCAAGGAGGGGCTCAAATCCCAAAACTGATTGAGAAGAAGAACCGCTTTGGCTTGGGCTTCAAGCCAGACCACAAGCACAAAAGGCAGGAAATAGAGAAGCGCCAAGCAAGAAGAAAGACGCGTTTGAATGGAAGAGAAGTTGAGTGGGAACTGATGACATTCCCACCTATATCCAAATCCTTTAAATCAGGAGGACTGCTGATAAAGGAAAGTTATCAGGTTAATGCTGTACACAATGAGGGATCGGAGCAAGAAAGCCTCGAGGGCATTCACCCTTACGAATCGGGGAGCTCTCTGAATAATTGGACTGCGGAAGACCTTCTTGTAGTCTTTAGAAATTTTTCAGAGTAATTCTCGAAACATGTCTATTACTCTAGGGTCTAGGAGTAATAAGATTACATTTGTGAAAATAGGCCTATGTTCATCCATAATTATTTAAAAAAAACATAATTTTCATCAATTTGAACGAGTATTATCGACCAATATTCCTTTAAATTTTGGTAATTCTTATTCTTTTATTCATAATACATAAACAATCATTCTTAGATTCATTCATTCTTTGTATATTCTTTCATACCCCCACAGGTCCCTAGATATCAATGATATGAGCACTGATACTACAGCTCCTGATTTCTCTTACGAGCAAGACATGTGTTTAGAGGAACCTCAGGATTTTGAAGATGTTCAAGATTCTGATGTATCTCTCGATTTGTTAAGAATGATTAAGCAGGAGGAGAAACAAATCATGCCACATGAGAAAGAGGCAATAGAGAATATAGCCCTAGAGGAAGGGAAGGAGTTGAAAATCGGAACCCTAATTGACGAGGATACAAGGCATGGTCTGGTTGAGTTGCTTCGAGAGTTCAAAGATATCTTTGCCTGGTCATATCAGGATATGCCTGGATTGAGTACTAACATTGTAGTACATCGTCTTCTGATAAGACAAGATTACAAACCAGTCCAACAGAAGTTGCGGAGAATGCGTCCAGATATTGTTCTGAAAATAAAAGATGAAGTCAAGAAGCAGTTTGACGCAGGATTTTTGCAAGAAGTGAAGTACTCCGAATGGGTAGCTAACATTGTGCCCGTTCCTAAGAAGGATGGGAAGGTACGAATGTGTGTTGATTACAAAGATCTAAACAAAGCAAGCCCGAAGGATAATTTTCCTTTGCCACACATTGACACTTTAGTAGACAACACAGTAGGGTATTCGTTGTTCTCTTTCATGGATGGTTTCTCAGGATACAATCAGATAAAGATGCACCCACAGGACATGGATAAAACTACCTTTATAACCTTATGTGGCACTTTTTGCTACAAAGTAATGTCATTCGGATTGAAGAATGCAGGGGCAACATATCAACGAGTTATGGTGAACTTATTCCACGATATGATGCATAAGGATATCGAGGTATACGTTGATGATATGATCGCTAAGTCTCGAACAGAAAAGGAACACCTTGAGGTCTTAAGAAGGTTGTTCTTAAGGTTGAGAAAATTTCAGTTGAAGCTCAATCCAGCAAAATGCACCTTTGGGGCCAGATCGGGAAAGTTATTAGGCTTTGTAGTCAGTGAAAAGGGAATTGAAGTTGACTTAGACAAAGTCAGAGCCATACGAGAGTTACCTCCACCACGTACCCAGAAGGAAGTTCGAGGATTCCTAGGAAGGTTGAATTATATCGCTCGGTTCATTTCGCAATTGACTAAGGAATGTGATCCTATTTTTCGCCTCCTCAGAAAGCACAATCAAGGTACTTGGGATGAAGAATGCCAGAATGCTTTTGAGAAAGTCAAGTAATATTTGTTGAATGCTCCAGTGTTATCTCCACCTAGCCCGGATAAACCATTAATACTGTATTTATCAGTGTTCAATAATTCTATGGGATGTGTGCTTGGTCAACATGACGAGTCGGGGAAAAGGGAGAAGGCAATTTATTATCTCAGTAAAAAATTCACTGACTGTGAAATGAGATATTCACCAATTGAAAAGTTTTGTTGTGCGCTAATCTGGACCACCCGAAGATTAAGACAGTACATGTTATACCATATCACCTGGCTCATCTCAAAATTGGATCCATTGAAATACATGATGGAGTCAACGGCTTTAAATGGAAGAATGGCGAGATGGCAAATTTTGCTTTCAGAGTTTGATATAGTCTACGTAAGTCAGAAGGCTATAAAAGGAAGTGCGGTAGCTGATTTCTTGGCTAGTTGAGCTCTGGAGGATTATGAGCCATTAAACTTTGATTTTCCAAATGAGGAATTAATGTGTAAAGCAATGACTAAAAATTCTCCATGGAGGCTCAATTTTGATGGGGCTTCTAATGCTGTTGGGAATGGAATTGGGGCAGTCTTGGTATCCCCGGATAGTGACCATTACCCGTTCATGTGCAAGTTAGACTTTGATTGCACAAATAATATGGCTGAGTATGAAGCATGCATCATGGGACTTCAAGCAGCCATAGGGCGAGGTATAAAAATCCTGGAAGTATATGGAGATTCGGCGTTGGTAATTTATCAGCTTAGAGGTGAATGGGAGACAAGGGACCCTAAGTTAATCAATTATCGAAAGATAGTTTTGAGGTTACTTGAGGAATTTGATGATATCACCTTTAATTATCTCCCACGAGACGAAAATCAGATGGCAGATGCTCTAGCAACCTTGGCCTCAATGATTAAGGTAAACAAAGAGGAAGAGATGAGACCAATTCAAATGAGTATTTATGAAGCTCCAGCTAGCTGTTATAACCTTGAAGAGGAAGAAGAGGATGATAATCCTTGGTTTCAGGATATATTGCAATATGTAAGAGATCGTAAATATCCAGAACAAGCAACCAAAAATGACAAACGAACTTTGAGAAGGTTAGCCTGTGATTATGTCTTGGACGGGGGTGTCCTGTACAAGAGAAGGAAAGACCAAGTACTTTTGAGATGTGTCGATGCTGCGGAAGCCAAGCTAATTCTAGAAGAAGTTCATGAAGGTGTATATGGTACGCATGCAAATGGGTTCACGATGGCAAGGCAAATCATGAGGTTTCGCTATTACTGGGCCACTATGGAAGGAGACTGCATCAACTATGCCAAAAAATGCCATAAGTGTCAGATTTTTGGGGAAAAAATTCATGTACCGCCTTCACCTTTACATGTCATGACTTCTTCATGGCCCTTTTCCATATGGGGCATGGATGTCATCGGACCAGTATCGCCAAAAGCTTCGAATGGACACCAGTTTATCTTCGTGGTGATTGATTACTTTACAAAATGGGTAGAGGCTGCTTCTTACACAAATGTTACTAAGTCAGCTGTAAGTTGATTTTTGAAGAAGGAGATCATTTGTCGGTATGGAATGCCTGAGAGGATCATATCCGACAATGCATTGAATTTGAACAACAAAATGATAGCAGAGGTTTGTGACCAGTTCAAGATTAAGCATCACAACTCTTCACCCTATCGTCAAAAAATGAATGGGGCAGTGGAAGCTGCCAATAAGAACATTAAGAAAATAGTGGGAAAGATGACTGAGACTTATAAGGATTGGCATGAAAAGCTACCGTTCGCACTCTTGGCCTATCAAACATCTGTTAGAACCTCTACTGGGGCAACCCCATTCTCGTTAGCTTATGGGATGGAAGCAGTATTACCTATTGAGGTAGAAATACCTTCTCTCTAAGTTTTAACAGAGATAAGGTTAGATGAAGCTGAATGGGTTCAGTCCCGATATGACCAGCTAAACTTGATTGAGGAAAAGAGGCTGAAAGCTATCCGACATGGTCAAATGTACCAGAAACGTATGATGCGAGCCTATGATAAAAAGGTTCGTCCAAGGAAATTCCATGAGGGGGACCTTGTGCTAAAGAAAATCTTTCCCATTCAGAAGGACTTTAGAGGGAAATGGATGCCAAATTGGGAGGGGCCATATGTCGTGAAGAAGGCTTTCTCTGGTGGTGCATTGATTTTGACAGAAATGGATGGTAAGAGCCTACCTAATCCAGTGAACTCAGACTCAGTCAAAAAGTACTTTGTCTAAAAGAGAATCCAAGGTGAAAACCCGCAAAGGGCGCCTTGAATTTTTGAAAAAAAATAAAAAATAGAAAGGCCAAGGTGAAAACCCGCAAAGGGCGCTTTGAGACCAAAGGGGTTTTGAGTTGAAAACCCGAAAGGGCAGCCCAAATTTTGAAGAGCATACAGCAATCTTGATATATCTGACTTGGCAAAGAGTGAGGCACAGTGTACATTGGGGCATCAACAAAGTACTTTGGACCTTTTAAGCACACGTTAAACTCGAGAAAGATTTCATGGAACTAATGTATAGACGCTCAAGCGGCAATATTTAGAGCATCTAATTTTTATCCTATTTGTTATCTTTAGATTCTATTTCTTCTTAAAGATATGCTATCAGATTTATTTCCTTTGTATTGTTGACAATTCATTCAAATCTAAAAGATTTATTCATTTTCCATCGTTCTTTAAGTATGTTGCATTGAAATAATGATAAATGAACTAAATATTTTCACGAATAAAGTTTTGCACATTACTTTGGAATTTCTAGATAATGCAAGAAACTAAAACAGGACAATTGTTTGAGAAATTCACGTAAGTAAGGGATGAAGAAACTTGAGGAATTTCTTTCTTCCAGTCCAAAAGGAAAATAGACAAAACCAATTCTTACAAACATCCTCAGTAGATTGTAGTATTAGAGGAAGGCCTACAAGCTGAGTCAGAATGAAGGAATGAATGGTGACGCCTAGGATAGGGGTCATATTCACAGCAATCTGCATCATAACACGTTTAATTAGGAACATTCAACTCACTTCGAGCATAGCATCCTAATTATCAGGCATAATCATTCCACAGATTATCTAAGACGACGTGCTTTAATCCCCTAAATAGTAGGGTAATAGGCCGTAGTATAGCAGATCTAACCTTCAGATGTTTAGACTGAAGCAGATCCAAGATGATTTGGTATTCTTGTGTTTACAAGGAACAAATCGAGGACATAACAGATTTGGCTCTCAGATGTTCTCAGATATAGCAGATCTAACCTTCAGATGTTTAGACTGAAGCAGATCCAAGATGATTTGGTATTCTTGTGTTTACAAGGAACAAATCGAGGACATAGCAGATTTGGCTCTCAGATGTTCTCAGATATATCAGATCTAACCTTCAGATGTTTAGACTGAAGCAGATCTATGATGATTTGGTATTCTTGTGTTTACAAGGAACAAATAGAGGACATAGCAGATTTGACTCTCAGATGTTCTCATATATAGTAGATCTAGCCTTCAGATGTTTATACTGAAGTAGATCCAATATGATTTGGTATTCTTGTGTTTACAAGGAACAAATCGAGGGCATAGCAGATTTGACTCTCAGATGTTCTCAGACATGGCAAATCTAGCCTTTAGATTGTTTATACTGAAGCAAGATCCAAGATGATTTGATATTCTTGTGAAACAAATCAAGGACATAGTAGATTTGACTCTCAGATGTTTTCAAACAGACTCAAGATGGTTTGACATCCTTGTGCTTACAAGGAACAAATAAAAAACATAGCTGATTTAGCTTTTACATGTTTACAATGAAGCAAATCTAGGATGATTTGTTGTCTCTGTATTGTCAGAGAACAAATTGAAGAAGCAAATTTGGCATCATTGTGGAAAATAGATCAAAGATATCAACATGACAGTCTACAGTGAGCAGATTAAGGTCCAGGACCCGATAAAATTGGACAAATTTGGTCTTTCTAGTCTTTGCTCGATTCCTGTTACACAGCAATGAGTAAAGAGGGGCAGCTGTAAGAGCCCAAATCCGTCCGGGCCTTAATACCAAAACCAAAATACAGAAATGAATAAAGAAATATTTGTTTGTTTATTTAAACAGTCCAGCTTACAAAGCCCAAATCATGGGCCCAAAACTAAAACAATTCAGATAAGCCCGTTTGCATCCTATCCAGATACACTAAACTAGCCCAAATACACAGACCCAATACCTAATAGGCCCAGACTTAAACTAGACCCAAATGACCCAAACTCTCGGAGGCCCAAAACCTAACATCATCAGCTAGGGTTTCTAACCCTAGCTCTCGCCCTACAGCATCGTAACAGCTTCTGGAAGCTTCGAGGAGTGTCGATTCAACCCCCCCAGATCGAGGCCATCAATGCACACTGACGCGCCATCAATGCATTTGTTTCTCTCGCGATCGTCCAGCACCGCGATCTCAGGCCTCCCCACTGGCCTTGGTACCACCGTTAACGCCGAGATCGTCGGGGTACCTGTAAAATGGAAAAGGAAACTCAGCAGATAATGGTCAAAGATACAGTAGACAAGAAATAGAAAGAAATCGGAGATTTCTTTCCTTATGTAACAAATCGTGGCTATAAAAAGCCTTTTGTAACCCTTGTAGAGGGAGGAGAGGGAGATATAGGAGAATATACCAAAAAGTACTATACATCGAGTATCTTTAATAATATACTAGAAGTATTTCACAGAGAAATAAAGGTGACTGATTGTTCTTACTCTGCCATTTTTATTTTCTTTTATTTTCTTATAAACAGCATGCATGTATTACATCAAAATAGAGGAGAGAAATCTACCTTTGGATTGGCACTGAAAAATGAAGTTTCTCAAACCCCGATCGCCGTGTATGGCGGAGTCGGCGACGGTGCGTGAGACTGGGCATGGAGGCCCGATGAACAGAGCAAACTGGCCTAGGGCCGGAGCTCAGAGGGCAGGAGAGCCTCAGAGGATTTCTTTAGGTTTTTTTTAAAAGGATTTCTAAATGATTTTTTTGGTTATATTTTGGCTTATATAGCCTCAGCAGAATGGCGTCGTTTCAGCTTAAGTCAATAAGCTTAAAACGACGTCGTATTAAGGAAGCAGATCCGCGCGTTGACCCGATTACCCGAGGAGGATCCGCGTGTTTTTTTGAAATTTGGTTAATTACCCAATCGGTCCTTCCATCCTTTTTAGTTTATAATTACGCTTTATTTTATTTATGATTTAGCCCTATTGTTTTATTTTAGTTTCAATTTAGTCCTAACAATTACTACATTCTGGAAACGGTACCGTTTCGGGAATAGGGCGATTTGCCTGATGAGTCCCTTTTGTTTTATGTGTGTTTTAATTAGGACCTTAATTTAGTTTTATTTTTTTAAAATCTGCCCCTGTAACTTTGTTGAACTTTAATCTAACCATTATATATTTATTATTATTATATATATTTTATATTATTATTTGTTTTATTTTTAACCTTATTTTATATTATGTATTATAAAATTATTTTATTATGAGTATTATTTTTATTATATATATTATTTTTATTTATTATATATTATTTTTCTATAATTATTATTCTTTTATTCTTGTTATTATATATTATATATTAAATACTATTTTACAATTGTTATGAAATGTCTTATTTTTAATTGTATGTATATTTTGTTAGCAATCAATCACTTTATTTTTTTTAGTTCTTCTATATGTTTTATATTGTATGTATCATGTATGAGTTACATTATTATTTTTATTATAATTATATGTTATATTTTGTAAACATGCATATTGACATTATATTTCTTCTATTTGTATATCATACATTATTTACTGCTCTTTTATATAATGTATTATTTAATTATTATTTTGTATGTTTGTATATTTTGTTTATTCATTCTCGATACATGCTATATATATATCTTTGTATGCATATTACTTGCTTTATGTGTATCATTTTATATGTATGTGTCTAATGCCTGATCTTTATATTATTGCTATCATTTTGTTAAAATGCATGTATTATTTATTCACTACAATGATATGTTACTATGTATGATTTATAGTACAATACAATTCCTCACGCATCATTTTAAAAAGTAAGGCCCCAAGGTTTTCAAGAAAATACAAGGGCAATGCTTGGTGTTTGGAAGTTTCGAGAAAGTAGTGCCCTAACTTATTGGGTTGCAACTTTTCTCGTTACGTTCGAATAGTCAAGTACCCTTCTAAGTTTTTAAGATTTTCAAAATACGAGTAACTGTCTTGGAATTTCAAAGCATTGCGTCCTAACTTATTGGATGTGGCGATTTGTCGTTTTGAGATAAGGATTTCCAAAAGGTTAACTTAGTGTCAATGTTTTTATACAAGTGAACCCAAATTTTCAAAATCAAAGTATTTTAAAGAGGATTACATCTTAAAATTTTTTTAAATTTCTTACATTAAAGACATTTGATAATCAATTAGGTGCCAATTTTTGGGCGTTACGAGGGTGCTAATCCTTCCTAAATGCATGAATCGACTCCTCGAACCCGTTCTTTTATTTCATGGACCAAAACTAATGATTTTAAAACAAAATGTTTTAAAGGTGATCCAATCACACCTAAAAAGATTGGTGGCGACTCCCGTTTTCATTTTTTTAAAATCGATTCCCATTTTCCAAAACTTGATTTGAAAATGGTTTCGAAATATGTTGTTTTAAGTTTTATTTTCATAGAATATTGTTATATATTATGTAATTTATATGTTACTAGATTCATTGCTTTCTATGTTATATTTTGTATGAAATATTATTATGTAATCTATATTGTTATTTTCATTGTTTTCTATGATTATAACTGTATGAAATGATAATGTATATTATAATTTATGTCGTCATTCATCATTTGCCATATTATATTTGTATGAAGTATTAAAGTATGTAGTTAATATGGTTTAGTATTGATATCATAGTATGTTAAATGCATCATTTTTTTCTCTTTAAAAAATTTATTTCATTTAATCAATTTTTTTCTTTAAAAAATGAGGCGATGTCTTTTGTATTTAGGGATTCGGGAAATAGTGCCCTAACATGCTGGGTTGCGATTTCCCGTTTGTCTAAATATTTAAAGTATCCTTTTTAATAGATTTTGCAAATTATTCAACATTTTTAGTTACGAAAGTTTAAGTATATCATGTCCAATCATGCTGGATGTGATGTTATCATTCTTTCGGAACAAAAGAATTTCGATTTTCAACTCAAATTATTGTGGTTTTTAAAAAAGATCTTATTTCTAAATTCTTTCAAGTTTTTGATATTAAGACAAAATTATTCAATTTGGTACCAATTTTGGGCGTTGCGAGGGTGCTAACCCTTCCTCGTACGTAACTGACTCCCGAGCCCATTTTCTCATAATTTCATAAACCAAAATGCTTTATAATGTGATCCAATCACAATTTAAAAGGTTGGTGGCGACTCCCGTTCTCAAAATACCCATCCCCTTAAAAAAGGTTTCGATAGCTTGGCGACTCTGCTGGGGACTTATAAGAGAGTCAAGCCAAGAAATTGATTTTTTGTGTCTTAACGTCAAGTTTGGAAGATTTTAAAATATTGATCATTTTACATGTGTTTGCTGCATACGTTGTTACTTTAACTTCGCACATTGCATTTGCATGACCGCTGTGGTCACATCTTTAAGTGGGAGTGAGAAGCTACGCTTTCGTGAGGTTTTCACCTCCGTATGAGCTAGTGGATTGCTTCCGGGATACTGTACCTATGTCTTCGTGAGATTTTCATCTCTGCATGGCCATGGGGAAATGTGTCCCCCTGAACTGAACTTGGTCTATATGAGCCTATAATGGGTGAGGACTGAAGAATCGGCTGGTTCAGGTACCCTTGCTTTAGAATTGAAACTCATATAGTGAACTTTAAGCGCTTACCCTAGGGATTATGGTGATAGCTTTTAGTAAATTACCATTATAAGTGTTTGTTTGTTATACTTTTATATGATACTAATTTATTTTGTTTTGCTATCATTGCATGTCATTCAACATTCAAAGGTATCGATTCACGGTTTGATTTCTGGGTTAGAAAGTTTTGTAATAGGGAACGAATATCTTGATAAAGTGGAGGACAATGCCTCTGTGTGTACCTGGTCAGAGAAAACCCAGTTAGAGAAAGGAGATAGTATTACCGAGGGGTATACCTCAGAGTTATGGGACTTCACTCGTATTAATTCGACACAGAATGAGTTTCAAGAGTTGAAAGACATTTGGGCTCAATGGGATGACGAGGCTAAGCAGCTTTTCTATCAGAATTGTGGAGATCTTCCCTATTTGCTAGACATCAAGGTGGATAAGCATCTGTTTCGAGCTATGGTACAGTTCTGGAACCCTGCTTATAGTTGTTTTACATTTGGAGAAGTAGACTTAGTACCTACTTTGGAGGAGTATACGACCTTGCTTCGCTGCCCAAAAATTCAAGGTAACAAAGCTTATGTTAGGGCTGCTAATCCCTCAACTTTTGTGAAGAAATTAATGACGATTACAGGGGTGAGTGAACAGTAGGCCGCAGCTCGAATCCAACAAAAGGGTGATAGCAAATGCATTCCGTGGGCAAGTTTGAGGGATTTGATATTGGCACACCCAGATGTAAAGAAGAAAGTTGATGTCTTGGCCTTAAGTATGTATGGATTGATGATTTTCCCAAAAGCTATGGGACACATAGATGAGGCAGTTGCAGATTTATTCGATCAAATTAGTAAACAGAATACACCTGTGCCTGCAATCCTAACCGAGATGTTTAGATCCTTGAGTGCATGTCGGAGAGCTGGTGAAGGTAGATTCATTGGATGTGCACAGTTGTTATTAGTTTGGTTCCACAGTCATTTTTGAAAGGTACATAAAGTTCCTTACCGAGTGTTCTTCAAGGACTATTCTTCGCTAAAGGAAGCAGCAGCTATACCAAGGAGGGATGACATTATAGAGGAAAGGTGGATAGAAATACTTGAGAACCTCCGAGAAGAAGATGTTATGTGGTAAGCCCCTTGGATGACCCCTAGCGAAATTCTTTATCGGTGCGAAAACTTTGATTGGGTACCTCTTCCTGGAATTTGGGGAGTTGTTGGTTATACACCATTACTTGTCCTAAGGCAATACAAGGCAGAGCAGTTTATACCCACAACACAAGGGCTAGCTCAGAGTGACTTCTCATATAAAGGTGATCATTATAAGAAGAAGATGCGAGAAATCTCCGAGGCTTGGAAGAAGGTTTGCTGTGTGAAGATTCTGACTAAAGGACCGACGACGACTTTTGAATAGAAAGGGTAGTTTAGTAAGAGGGTTAATGATAACATCCCTAGACCAAGTTTGGAGGCTACTCGATCAATGGAGGAGAAGTTACGAGTGATTCCATCAGAATTAGAGGTCATAAAGCAAGAGTTCGAAAGGAAGAGTTTGGAGCTTGGAAGAAAGATAGAGAGGCTCGAGGAGGAAAAGATGTATCTAAGCATAGACGTCGACGTTCAGAAAATCAAGGTCGAAAAAGTAAGGAAAGAAAAGAGGAAGATTGAGGAAGACTGAGATGACTTGAAGACGCAGTATAAGAAGATACAGCTATCATTGAAGAGAGCTGGATTGGGGAAGTCTTCAGAGCACTAGCAACAAGAGGTTCAAGAAGAAAAAGCTAAAGCCGAGCATTGGGAGAAGAAGTTCCAAGAGATGCAGTCGCGTAATCAGGCCCTAGAGAAGGAAAATCAAGGATTAAAAACTAAGGTGGCTGAGCTCGGACGAATATCCCTTCATCATCATCGAAGTCGTAACTCTGCAGTCGATTTAAAGGTAAGCTTGGATAAGATCGAGGAAATGAAGCGCAATATTAGAGGGTTGGAAGCAGCACTATAGGACTGTGAGCTACGAATTGAGCAGCTCGAGGCAAGAGAAGAACAGTGGAAGGGAGAACTTCACCATCTTCAGGATCAAGTTGGAGATAGGGATTATCTCATGGGAGAAGTTATAGTCCAGATTCAAGAGGTTGCTGATCATTTACAAGACCTAGCAGCACAAGCTAATGTATTAAGTACAAAATATGAGTTAGTGTCAGATAAAGGTCTAGAGTTAGCTTTGTTGTTGGATAGGGTTAAAACCTTGGGCCTGAGGGCAAAGGCGTATTTGTAATCCGTTTTGTGTAAAGATTTTTGTTTCTTAAATAATGTTTTCTAAAAAGAAACTGAATCAGAATCGATATCTTTTAGCATTCATGCATTTGCATCTCATCACATCATATGCATTCAAGTTTATAGAAAGACCCTAATTAGTTAAAATTATTAGGAAGAAAGAGAGAGTAAGAGAAAGAAAATCTGGAAGCAACACATCCCTACGGTACACACGCTAAGTCAAAGAATATGGATCAAAGACTTGAGCAGATTCAGAAAGAAATGCAAGAGCAGTTATAAGAGCAATTGGCAAAAATCCAACAGGAGATGAAGGATCAAATGTTGGAGGCTCAAAAGAATATGATGGCTGAGATGGCTCAGCTGTTGAGGGGAACAACAGGTAAAAAGAAAGCCTCTATGACTACCACTGAAGAGGATAACGAGGGTCATCCTCCTGGTTTCACTCCACCTCACGTATAGACCCAACCTGAGGCATATCCCTGAGGGCCGTCTGTCACAATAAGGCCTCAACAGGGTCAAGTCGATGCTGGAATACCTATGAACTTTCAAACTGGTTCGGGATTCAATCCTGGAGACAATCCTGCCAATCCGGTTATCCCCAATCTAGATATAGCTGAGAGGGAAAAAATGAGACTCGAATCATCAAGGCAATTAGAGGAACGTTGCAGATGGTTAGAGGAGAAATTTAGGGTACTAGAAAATGTTGATAATCGTCAGGGAATGGATGCTAAAGACTTGAGTTTAGTCCTAGACTTGGTGCTTCCCTATAAGTTCAAAATGCCGGAATTCGAGAAGTACAATGAGACTACTTGCCAGGAAGCCCATATTACCATGTTCTGCAGACGGATGACTGGTTATGTAAACAATGATCAATTATTGATTCATTGTTTTCAAGATAGTTTGGTTGGGGCAGCGGCTAGGTGGTATAATCAACTAAGTCACGCAAGGATCGATTCTTGGAGAGACTTAGTGCAAGCTTTTATGCAGCAATATAATCATGTGACTGACATGATTCCTAATAGAATTACCTTGCAAAACATGGAAAAGAAGCCTAATGAAAGTTTTAGGCAATATGCCCAGAGGTGGAGAGAGGTCGCCATGCAAGTTCAACCACTGCTCTTGGATAAAGAGACTACTATGCTGTTCATCAACACTTTCAAGGCCCCATTCATTACCCACATGATTGGAAGTACCACCAAGAGTTTTGCCGATATAGTTATGGTGGGAGAAATGATTGAGAACGCCATAAGAGGTGGCAAGATAGAGGGGGAAGCTACTAAAAGATCGGCCTCAAGAAGGAAGGATAATGAGGTGAATAATACGAGTAGCTATAATTCAAAAGTGGTTACAGTTAGTTAGCCTAGAGTAACTACGGTTGGGCAACAAGATTCTCAAAAGCAAGGATCTAGTTCGAGACAAAATTTTGAAAAAGTCTCATTTACGCCTATCCCAGTGACGTATTGGGAGCTTTATCAAAATTTATTCAATGCGCATGCAATAGCCCCTTTTCATTTGAAACCGTTACATCCCCCATATCCCAAATGGTATGATGCAAATGCCAAATGTGAGTACCATGCGGGGATATCGGGGCATTCAATTGAAAATTGCACTGGATTTAAGAAGGCAGTGGAAAGACTAATCAAGATGGGGGTCGTAAAATTTGACGACATCCCTAGTACAGAGAACCCGTTGCCAAATCATGGTGATCAATGGGTAAATGCAGTTGGGGATATGGATATGAGAAGGATTAAAGAGGGCGTGTTCGAGGTGAGAACACCGATGAAAATGATTTGGGAAGAAATGGTGAAAAGAGAGATGATAATCTCTAAAGAGAGGAATAAAGGAGTAAGGGACTACTGTGAGTTCCATGCTGAAGAGGGGCACGAGATCCAGGAATGCGACGAGTTTAAGGCCTCGGTACAAAGCCTTATGGACAACAAAGAGCTAGAATAAGCTGACGCAAATGTGGGACATATATGCACATTAAAAGGTGCACCGAAGAATCAAAACTGGCCGAGGATTATTATTTCTTTACCAGGAAGTAATGAAGTTGAAACACCAATGATACCAAAAGTCATCATTCATAAACTTGTTTCCTTTCCTTATAAGGATAATAAGAAGGTACCTTGGAATTATAACTGCCATGTGTCAATACTGGAAAAGGAGGATATAGTTAATGCTTCTAAGGAAGCTCAAGATGAGGGTTCTTACATACGAAGTGGGAAGCGCTACGATGCAGAAGGTGTCAAAGTTGAGCCTGCAAAAGCAAAAGCTTTAGACAAAGGAAAAGGGACTGAGAAACTGGTTAATGAGCCAGTGAAGGAAGAAGAAGCCAAAGAATTTTTAAAATTCTTAAAACACAGTGAGTACAGCGTGGTTGAACAATTGCGCAAACAACCAGCTCGTATATCAGTGTTGGCTTTGCTTCTAAGTTTAGAGGCACATCGGGAAGCATTAATGAAGGTGCTCAACGAGACTTATGTTACTAATGATATATCCATCAACAAGTTGGATCGATTGGTTTGTAACATAAGTGTTGACAATTTCATTTATTTCAACGATGATGAAATCCCACCGGGAGGCATGGGATCAGCTAAGGCTTTGCACATTACCACTCGCTGCAAAGGATATACATTGCTGAGTGTGCTTATTGATAATGGTCAGCCTTAAATGTTATGCCGTTGTCCACATTGAACATATTACCCATTGACAGTTCTTACATGAAAACATGCCATAATGTAGTGAGAGCATTTGATGGCACAGAGAGAAAGGTCATGGGAAGAATTGATATTCCTTTTATTATTGGGCCAAACACGTATGAGGTGGAATTTTTAGTGATGGACATCAAGCCCTCTTACAATTGCCTATTGGGGAGGCCTTGGATACATTCGACAGGAGCAGTACCCTCATCTCTGCACCAAAAATTGAAGTTAGTAGTTGATGGACGGTTGGTCACTATAAATGCGGAGGAGGACATTATAGCGACAGTTACTAGTAGTTCACCCTATGTAGAAGCAAACGAGGAGGTAATTGAATGCTATTTCCATTCATTAGAATTTGTCAATGCAACATTCATTTCAGAGGGGAATGAGGTACCGGTGCCCAAGATATCCAAAACTACAAGGATAGGTTTGCAAATGACAATGGGAAGAGGAGCCTTGCCAGGAAAAGGATTGGGAAGATATCTTCAAGGAGGGATTCAAATTCCAGAGTTAAAGGAGAAGGGAGACCGTTTTGGTTTGGATTTCAGGCCAGATCAAAAGCAAAGGAGGAGGGAAATGGAGAACCGTCGAGAAAGGAGAAGGGCACGTTTAAGCAGAAAAGAAGTAGAGTGGGAATCGATGACATTCCCCCATATATCCCAAACCTTTGTATCAGGAGGGATAATTCACCCTAAAGGAGGGTTGCTTGAAGAAGGAGGTTGTTACATCAATGCTGTGTATAATGAAGAGTCTAAACGAGGAAACTTGAGGACATTCACCCTTACGAACCGGGAAGCTCTTTGAATAATTGGGTTGCAGAGGAACTTCCTGTAGTTTTTAAAGATTCTTCAGAGTAATTTCAAGAACACTCTTATTGCTCTAAAGCCTAGGAGTAGTAAGATTTCATTTGTAAAATAGGCTCATGTTCAGATATTTACATTTCAATAAAACGTAACTTTTGTTATCAATTCAAGTGAATATTCTATACCATTCAATATTTTTTTGACCTTTACATTCTTTCATTTCATTCATAACATAAAAAAAAACATTTCAAAAATTCATTTACTCTTTGTACATTCTTTCGTACCCCGTAGGTCCCTAGATATCAATGACATGAGCACTGATACTATGAATCCTAAATTCTCTTTTGAGCAAGACATGTGTTTAGAAGAACTTTAGGATTTTGAAGATGATAGGGATTGTGATATGTCTCCAGATCTTTTGAGAATGGTGAAGCAAGAGGAGAAACAAATCCTACCCTGTGAGAAAGAGGCAATAGAAAGTGTAGCCTTGGAGGAAGGGAAGAAGGTGAAAATTGGCACGCATATTGCTAAAGAAAGGAGACAAGGCCTTGTTGAGCTACTACGGGAATTCAAAGATATCTTTGCATGGTCATATGAGGATATGCCGGGTTTGAATACTGATATCGTAGTACATCACCTCCCCATAAGACAAGATTGCAAGCCAGTCCAACAAAAATTGCGAAGGATAAGGCCTAATATTGTGCTAAAAATAAAAGATGAAGTCAAAAAGCAGTTTAATGCTGGATTCCTACAAGAGGTTAAGTATTTAGAATGGGTGGCCAACATTGTGCCTGTCCCTAAGAAGGATGGAAAGGTACGAATGTGTGTTGACTACAGAGATCTGAATAAAGCTAGCCCAAAGGACAACTTTCCCTTACCGCACATTGACACTTTAGTGGACAATACAGCGGGATATTCATTATTCTCCCTTACAGATGGTTTCTCAAGGTACAATCAAATAAAGATGCATCCTGAGGACATGGATAAAACTACCTTTATAACATTATGGGGCACCTTTTGTTACAAGGTAATGCCCTTCGGACTAAAGAATGCAAGGGCAACATATCAAAGGGATATGGTGACCTTATTTCACGATGTGATGCATAAGAAGATTGAGGTGTATGTTGATGACATGATTGCTAAATCTCGAACAGAAAGGAAGCATATTGAAGTCTTGAGGAACTTGTTCCTGAGATTAAGGAAATTTCAGTTGAAGCTTAATCCAGCAAAATGCATCTTCGGAGCTAGGTCGGGAAAGTTATTGGGCTTTGTGGTTAGCGAAAAGGGAATAGAAGTTGACTCAGACAAAGTTAGAGCCATACGAGAATTGCCTCCACCATGTACTCAGAAGGAAGTACAGGGTTTTCTTGGATGATTGAATTATATTGCTCGGTTTATTTTACAATTAACCGAGAAATGTGATCCTATATTTCGCCTCCTTAGAAAACACAACCAAGGTACTTGGGATGAAGAATGTCAGAATGCTTTTGATAAGGTTAAGCAATATTTGCTAAATGCTCCAGTGTTATATCCGCCTAGTCCAGATAGACCATTAATTCTGTACTTATCAGTGTTTAGTAATTCTATGGGATGTGTGTGTAGCCAACATGACGAGTCGGGAAGAAAATAGAAGGCGATATACTACCTCAGCAAGAAATTCACAGAGTGTGAGATGAGATATTCGCCAATTGAGAAATTGTGTTGTGCTTTAATCTGGACGACTCGAAGGTTAAGGCAATATATGTTATATCATACGACTTGGCTAATTTCAAAACTTGATCCATTAAAGTATATGATGGAGTTAACAACACTAAATGGAAGAATGGCAAGGTGGCAAATATTGCTTTCAGAATTTGACATAGTCTAGTGAGTCAAAAGGCTATAAAAGGGAGCGCGATAGCAGAATTTTTGGCGAGCAAAGCTCTAGAAGATTATGAGCCATTAATTTTTTATTTCCCTAATGGGGAGTTGATGTATGTGGCAACTATTGAAGAACGTCCATGGAAGATGAACTTTGACAGCGCATCCAATGCAGTAGGAAATGGAATTGGGGCAGTCTTGGTATCCCCAAATGGTGATCATTATCCATTCACATGTAAATTGGATTTTGACTATACGAACAATATGGCTGAGTATGAAGCATGCATCATGGGGATTCAAGCGGCCAGAGAGCGGAAAATCAGAACTCTGGAAGTATATGGAGACTCTGCATTGGTAATATACTAGCTTAGGGGTGAATGGGAAACAAGGGACCCCAAATTGATTAATTATCAAAAGGTAGTTTTAGAGTTACTTGAAGAGTTTGATAACGTCACTTTCAATTATCTCCCACGGGACGAAAATCAGATGGCGGACGCTTTGGCGACATTGGCTTCCATGATTAAAGCAAATAAACAAGAGGATATGAAACCAATTCAGATGAGCATTTTAGAGGTTCCAGCTCATTGTTGTAACATCGAAGAAGAGGAAAAGGATGATCATCCGTGGTATCAAGATATATTACGGTATGTGAGAAATCGTGAATATCCTGAGAAGGTAACTGAAAACGACAAAAGAACTTTAAGGAGGATAGCCTGCGAATATGTGCTAGATGGGGATATCCTTTATAAAAGAAGGAAAGATCAGGTACTTTTGTGATACGTTGACGCTGTGGAAGCTAAACAAATCCTGGAAGAAGTACATGAAAGAGTTTGTGGTACACATGTTAATGGCTTTACGATGGCAAGACAAATCATGAGGTTTGGATACTATTGGTCTACTATGGAAGGAGATTGTATCAGTTATGCTAAGAAATGTCATAAATGCCAGATATATGGAGACAAGATCCATGTACCACCTTCACCTTTACATGTTATGACTTCTCCATGGCCCTTTTCCATGTGGGGCATGGATGTCATTGGGCCAATATCGCCAAAAGCTTCGAATGGGCATCGTTTCATTTTTGTGGTCATTGACTACTTTATGAAATGGATAGAGGTAGCTTCTTATGCTAGTGTCACCAAGTCAGCAGTAGGGTGATTCTTGAAAAAGGAAATCATTTATCGATATGGAATGCCTGGGAGGATCATATCAGACAATGCATTGAACTTGAATAACAGCACGATTGCAGAAGTCTGTAGCCAATTCAAGATTAAACATCATAATTCATCTCCATATCGCCCAAAGATGAATGGGGCAGTAAAAGCTGCTAACAAAAACATCAAGAAGATAGTAGGGAAAATGACTGAAACCTATAGAGATTGGCATGAGAAATTACCATTTGCACTCTTAGCCTACCGAACGTCCATCAGAACCTCTACTGGGGCAACTCCTTTCTCGTTGGTTTATGGGATGGAGGCAGTATTACCCATTGAAGTTGAAATACCTTCTCTTCAAATTTTGTCGGAGATAAAGCTAGATGAAGCAGAATGGATTCAATCGCGGTATGACCAATTGAACTTGATCAAAGAAAAGAGGCTAAAAGCTATTCACCATGGTCAGATGTATCAGAAGCAAATGATGCGAGCCTATGACAAGAAAGTTCGTCTAAGAGAATTCAACAAAGGAGACCTTGTATTGAAAAAGATCCTTCCCATACAGAAGGAATTTAGAGGAAAATGGATGCTGAATTGAGAAGGGCCGTATGTTGTAAAAAAGGCTTTCTTTGGTGGTGCTTTGATTTTGACAGAAATGGATGGGAAAAGTTTACCCAATCTAGTGAATTCAGACTCAGTTAAGAAGTACTATGTCTAAAGAGAAGGGAAGCCAAGGCAAAAACTCATAAAGGGTGCATTGAGACTTCAAAAAAATAAAAATAAATAAAAATAAAAATAAAAATAAAAATGGAGAGGCCAAGGTGAAAACCTGCAAAGGGCGCCTTAAGACCAAAGGGGTTTTGAGTTGAAAACCTGAAAGGGCTGCTCAAATATTCGAGAAACATACGGTGACTTTGCTATACCGGATTTGACAAGAAATGGAGTGTGTTACATACCGGGGCATCAACAAAGTACTTTGGATCTTCTAAACACATGTTAAACTCAAAATAGTCTTTATGGAATTTGTGTACAAAAGCTCAAGCTGTGATATGCTGGACATCGAATTTTTGTTCAGATTACTATCTTTAGATTCTTTTTCTTCTCAAAGATATGTTTTCAGATTAATTTCTTTTTGTATTCTGATGATTTATCTAATTATTCTCAAGATCAGATTATTTGTCTTCTAAAGTATGTTGCATTGAAATAATGATTGATGAACTAAATATTTTTACAAATGAAGTTTTGCATATTACTCTGGGAATTGCTAGAAAATATGAGAAACTAAAACAGAACAATTGTTTGAAGAATTCCCATGAGTAAAGGTCGAAGGTACTCAAGGAAATTTTTTTTCAATCCAAAGGATGATTGGACAATTCAAACGATTCAATCGTAGGAGAGGATCGCCTTCAGCAGGTCGTAACGTTTGGAGAATGGTATAATAGGACCAATTTGATTCAAAACACATGAGCAGAGTATGATTGATACTTGGAGTAAAAGTGGAACTTTGATGGATGAACGAGTAAAGATGTCCGAAATAGGAATCATTTTCATAACATTTTGCATAATTAGAAGCATTTGATTCATCTCGAGCATGACATCTTAAATCATTGGGCATGAGTACATATGCATTCTACAGGTTATATCCTTTAAGGGACAATGTAGATCACCGATAGCAGATTTGGAATATCTGTATTGTAAGAGAGCAAATCGAGGATAGCAGATTGGGTGTCTCTGTATTAATAGAGAGCAAATCGAAGATGATAGATTTGGTATCTCTGTATTGTCAGAGAGCAGATCGAAGATAACAGATTTGGCATCACTGTATTGTCAGAGAGCAGATTGAAGATAACAGATTTGGCATCTCTGTGTTGACAGAGAGCAGATCGAAGATGATAGATTTGGCATCTCTGTACTGACGGAGAGCAAATCGAAGATAGCAGATTTGGCGTCTCTGTATTGTCAGAGAGCAGATCGAAGATGACAGATTTGGCATCTCTGTGTTGTCAGAGAGCAGATCGAAGATAACAGATTTGGCATCTCTGTATTGTCAGAGAGCAGATCGAAGATAACAGACTTAGCGTCTCTGTGTTGACAGAGAGCAGATCGAAGATGACAGATTTGGCATCTCTGTATTGACGGAGAGCAGATCGAAGATAGCAGATTTGACGTCTCTGTATTGTCAGAGAGCAGATCGAAGATAACAGATTTGGCGTCTCTGTGTTGACAGAGAGCAGATCGAAGATAACAGATTTGGCGTTTCTGTATTGACGAAGAGCAGATCGAAGATAACAGATTTGGCGTTTCTATATTGACGAAGAGCAGATCGAAGATAGCAGATTTGGCGTTTCTGTATTGACGAAGAGCAGATCGAAGATAACAGATTTGGCGTTTCTGTATTGACGAAGAGCAGATCGAAGATAGCAGATTTGGCGTCTCTGTATTGACAGAGAGCAGATCGAAGATAGCAGATCTAACATTTGTATGTTTACATCAAAGCAGATTGAAGATGACAGATTTGGCCTCTCTGTATTAAGCAAGGAGTAGATCAAAGATTTCAGCATGGCGTTCCTGAGTTTGCTAGGAGCAAGTTGAAGATAGCAGATTTAACATTCTTGAGTTACAGTGAAGCAGTTGGAAGTCATCAGAATACCTTTGAGAAGATAAGGATCAAGATTTCGAGACTTGGCCAGGCCAGACAAATTTGGTCCTTTTACAATCTTTGCTCTATTCCTGTTACACAGTAATAAGCAAAGAGGGGTAGCTGTAATAGCCCAAATTTGCCGGCCCATAAATAAATAAAAATAAGTAAAAAAAAACTTATTAAATAATAAAGTCCATTTACAGTCCATTTACAAAACCCAGTTACATTTATAGCCCAAAACCCGATTAGCCCTATACCTGGTTGCACCCAAAGGCCCAAAACCCTTAGCCCAAATACCTAAAACCCAAACAACTAAACCCGAATCAGTAAAGCGCAATAAGGCCCAAATCCTAAACTGAAACAGGAAACCCTAGGGTTTCCAGAAGCTTCGCGCCGCAAACTCCAAACCACACGCCCTTCGTCTTGTGACGTTTCAGTGTCCCCTCATCGATACCTCCATCGGTGCCGTAATCTGCGCACGAATCAACACCCCATCGTCACCGGATTTCACACTGGTACCTGCAAAAAAGGAAAGAAGAACAACAGAGGCAATACAAATATGGTAGGGAATAAAATCGAACATGTAGAATATTACTTTCAGTGGCTATAAAAGCCCGAATCAAAATGATGCAAACTACAGTTTTTATACACACATATAATAGAATACAAGCAGTTTACGTACACGAAATATATCAACAGACTATCGAGGAACAGAGGTGATCTTTTACTTTAATTTTTTTTTGTTATGAATATAATAAATATTACTTAAATAAGGAAAAGAAAGTTTACCGATGGATTTCCTGTGGAAAACGAGGCTTTTCAACTTTCGGCCGCAGTAAGAGACGGTGTTGACGGAGGCACGTAGGCGCGTGCAAGCCCCAGGATGGAGGCTCAACAGAGCTCCGAGGGCCGGACCTCAACCTTCCTTCAGAGAATTTTTCTATTTTTTTTTAGAATCAGGTTTAAAAATGAATTTTTAAGTTAAAATTTGGCTTATATAGCCTTATGATAATGGTGTTGTTTTCGCTTAAGATAATAAGCCTCAAAACAGCGTCGTATCAAAGCTGGGATCCGCGCGTTGACCCGAGATCCGGGTAAGATCCGCGTGTTTTTTTAAAAAAGGGCTAATTGCCCAATTGATCCTCCTGCATTTTTAGGTTTTTAAAATTCATTTTATTTTTCTTTTAAATTGGCCCTAATTTTTATATTTTATTTCAATTTAGTCTTGATGGCCATTAAAATTCATTCTGAAGAACGACGCCGTTTTGGGATTAGGGCAAGTTGCCCAGTGAGTCCTTTGTAATCTTGGGCGCATTCCAATTAGGCCTAAAATCTTTTATTTCTTTAAATTAACCCTAAAACTTTAGTTTTATTTCATTTTAATCCTTTTAAAACATTTTTGCATAACTTATTAAATACCTTATTATTTATAAATATTAGTTGTATAAAATAGTATATATTATTTTTATTTATATATTATTCATTATATTATTTATATTATTATACATTTTATTTATAAATTTAGTATATATTATATATTTTACTATATATATTATTCCTTGCGTTTTCATTCTATTATAAATTATGTATTATTTTATTATTTATTAATTGTGTAAAATTTTTAAAAATTTTAAATTATTATTAAATAATAGTATATGTATTATCCTTATATGATATTTTATCATCATTTATATTTCATTATATTTTATTTATATATATTTTATTACATATCATGTATTATTATATTATTCCCTATATTATCTTTCTGTTATTATATATATTATTTCATTATCTATTATTTATTGGTATATAAAAAATTAACATTTGTAAATTATTATAAACTAATACATATATTATTATATATTTAATGTTTAGTATTTTAAAATTTACTACAAAATTTTTATTCCGATTTAACATATTATTATTTTTACAAGTATATTAAGTTATTATATCATGTAATGTATTATATATATATATATATATTAATCATCTCTAGAAAACTCACGTTCATCATTTATACTTTGTTTTAAATACTTTATTAACTACTTCATCTATTTTTAAAAAAAAATTGTATTTATTTTCTTATCTTTATTTTTGATTTGCATGTTCATAATTTTGTTTATTTATTTTTTGTATCTTATTATATTTACTTAATATTATTTTAAAATGGTAATAATATCTCACCACCTATTTGTTATTTTTATATTTATTGTTTACCATATTTGCATAAAAATTGATTATTTATGTTGTTTTAAGTTTTATTTTCATAGAATATTGTTATATATTATGTAATTTATATGTTACTAGATTCATTGCTTTCTATGTTATATTTTGTATGAAATATTATTATGTAATCTATATTGTTATTTTCATTGTTTTCTATGATTATAACTGTATGAAATGATAATGTATATTATAATTTATGTCGTCATTCATCATTTGCCATATTATATTTGTATGAAGTATTAAAGTATGTAGTTTATATGGTTTAGTATTGATATCATAGTATGTTAAATGCATCATTTTTTTTTCTCTTTAAAAATTTTATTTCATTTAATCAATTTTTTTCTTTAAAAAATGAGGCAACGTCTTTTGTATTTAGGGATTCGGGAAATAGTGCCCTAACATGCTCGGTTGCGATTTCCCGTTTGTCTGAATATTTAAAGTATCCTTTTTAATAGATTTTGCAAATTATTCGACATTTTTAGTTACGAAAGTTTAAGTATATCATGTCCAATCATGCTGGATGTGATGTTATCATTATTTCGGAACAAAAGAATTTCGATTTTCAACTCAAATTATTGTGGTTTTTAAAAAAGATCTTATTTCTAAATTCTTTCAAGTTTTTGTTATTAAGACAACATTATTCAATTTGGTACCAATTTTGGGCGTTGCGAGGGTGCTAACCCTTCCTCGTACGTAACCGACTCCCGAGCCCATTTTCTCATAATTTCGTAGACCAAAATGCTTTATAATGTGATCCAATCACACTTTAAAAGGTTGGTGGCGACTCCTATTCTCAAAATACCCATCCCCTTAAAAAAGGTTTCGACAATCCTACTAGAAAAAATTCAAATTTTATGGCCCAAATTCTTTGACAAATTTCAACCTGAACAAGACCAAAAACACATTTACAGAACAATCCATTTTTTCTCAAAATTGTGCATTTTTTGGTTGTTTCTTGGAATTACTCCTATGAGTAATATCCATATACTGGAGTTTCATTATTAGTTTGAAACTTCAGAACTAAATGGTGGGACAAATTTAATGACAAAAAATATGATTCAAAATATTTGGATAATTTTTCAACAAGAATCCAAGATTATGTAAGTCTGCAGCCCTGGATCAGACCACAAAAAAAAATACCTTCAAGCAAAACCGGCAGCTAGTGCAATGTTAGCTCAAGCTAATACCACGAAGGAATACAAAAAACTCATGGCTGAAATGCTCAGCTCAATGGATTTCGAATCTGAAGATAAGAAATCTTCAGCGTCTTCAATCAAAATGGTGGATCGTGCATACGATACCACCACAGTAACTATTACCAGGACTAAGAAAATATGATGCAAAAGAAAGAAATGAATAAAGATGAACAAGAAATATTCTCTGGTGAGAATGGTAAATATTCCTTGCAAGAAAAGACGAGTGAACAAGAAATATTCTCTGGTATGAATAGTAAATATTCTCTGGCATGAAGAGTGGAAATCTCTAACAGAAATAGTAAAGATTCTCTGGCACATGAATAGTGAATATTCTCTGTAGTTTGTATTTTTGTAACCAGTGAATAAATTCCCTAAAAAGTTTCAATTATGTAATGAAAGTTTCAATTATTTAATGATGTAAGGGATTGAATTTCTCATTTAAAATGTTGTAAAGAGAATAGCCCTCTATTATATTTAGAATGAAAGGCACGACTTGAAATACTCAATTTAGAGACCAAAACTTGTTTCTCCAAGTTTTCAAATTTTAAGTTTTTAAATTATTTTCCTTTTCAAAAATTTAATCAAACAATATTTCAAATAATCTTTCAAATTTTTAATTTCAAATATCAAATTACAACTATCATATTACAAATTCTATCAATTTCCAATGCACGATTTCAAAACAAGTTTTAATCAATATGACATAAATGTGTTAGATCAATTGCATTCTTTAACTTAATTATCAGAACCATGTTTATGTTTGTTACGAATTTAATTCACGACAACTTGGCAATTTGTTAACTTATGAATATACTCACCTACCAAAATCCATTTATCTCTTGATATATCTCTATGTCAATTCAACCAATTAAACAAATTTTAATAAGCAAATGTATTAATGCACATACATACTTATGAAATTAAAATAATCTCTTGTACATTCCTCTATGCCAATTCAAACAATTAATTCAATTTTCATAAGCAAGTAAAAGATTAAGTGAGGTAACAATATATCTCTATATTGAAACAATTTAATCACAAAATCCTGTAAGTTATGCAATGCTAATGTATTGTTTAATATCGTTGCTAATTAAATATTGTATCTATTAATTACAATTTCAACCCCTTTAATAATTAATTCAATTGTTACCTTACAATTTAAATGCAAGCATAACATAAACATGATTTTATTTAATTGAACAAATCAACAAGGACTATAACAACACAAACATGATTTTTAATAAATTAAGCAATAGAATGCAATCAATCTAATTAGAATTAAATTTAAGTCATTTTAATTAAATCAAGAGTAATGAAGCAATGAGTATTCATCATAACAGAATCAAGAAAATAAAAGAGTAGGGAACTAGAAACAAATCCAGTGTCTCTCTGGAGTTGCTAGCGCGCTTCCCTTCTTCTCTGCTCGTTTTGTCAATTCGACGCCTCTGTGAATACTCGAGTGCTACTACTCCAAGGTGGACGAAGGCTCTTTCTTAAGAGGAGAAATCGACAAGGAAGGGACAAGAAATAAAATGGAACACAAAAGGAGGTTTTGGAATGGAGAAAGTGAGTAAAAGAGAGGAATAAGTGTGAATGAGAGGTGTGTTGAATGAATAGGTGAATGGGGTATTTTGTAACAGCCCGATTTAGACCCTATTCGGACGTGGTTTCGGGACCATGAATGTAAGTCAAAAAAATATTTTAATATTATTTTCTATGTTTATTATGTGTGAATTCATAAATGTAAAATTTTCGTGATTTAATTTTGACGTTTGAGTTCTCGATTTAATAAAAAGGGTTTAATCGCGTAAAATGAAAATTTGATGGTTAATTGTAAAACAGCCTAATTGAATGTGCCTTTATAAGTGGAAGTATTTAAGTTGCAATTAGACCATAATATATAGTGATGGACGGTTGTGGACAACCATTATAAAGATTTTATATTATATTATAAAGGTTAATTTAATAAAACATGTATTAATATATGTATTAATAAAACAAAAAATTAAACCAAGTGTTCATATTCCTTTTTGCATGAACAAAACTAAATAAAGGAAAAAGAAATAAAGCTTTAAGGTATTCGGCCTTGTCCAAGCTTGATTCAAGGTGAGTTTTAGCTCGATTTTTGATAATTTTTACGTTTTTGAGATCGTTGCAATGTTATCTATCAAGCCCATGTCTTAATTTTTGAATTTGATGAAGATTTTGTATTTTGACATTGTTGAAATCTTGTGATTTTTGTTGTTTGATGATGAAATATGAAAGATATGTTTTGGATTAACATGTTTTGTATTGGAATTTTTTATGATTTTGAGTAATTAGGGCTTAATTGCAAAAATGATAATTTGAGTGACTAAAATGTGAAATAAATGAAATATATGGACTTGTATAAGGAAGATGAATATTCGGCCTAAGCATGGTATATTGAAATTTTTCATATTTTGTGTTTTGTGCAATATAGACTAAATTGTAAAAAGTGAAAACTATCAGGGGTAAAATAGTAATTTACCCATTTATGTGTTTTTGGAAAAAATTGAGTGAAAATATGTTTGAATGAGTTTAATTTGAATATGTTTAGATCAAGAACCAAAGAAATCGGATTTGGATCGGGGGAAAACCAAAGTTGTCGGTTAGTTGTCCCGTTCTGATTTTCGTTGTCTGAGGCAAGTTTATAAGCAAATAGTTGTTGTTTATTTTAAATAAATACGAGCTTATTATGCTGAAATGAATTATGTGAAGTATATATGTTGTTAGCCGAATGTGTATAAGCTAGGGAGCTATACTTTCAAATTCGTTTTGACCGAGTTATGACGTTCGAAAGCCCCGTATGAATATTAGGAATAGCTAGGATACATATGTCATGACATAGGATTTTGATATGTGATGTTCGAGTAAGACCATGGCATTGATATATGTGTGCGAGTAAGACCACGTTTAATACATTGGCATCGATATGTGACTCCGATATATATGTGTTAGTAAAACCTTGTCGGGGATAGTGGCATCGATATGTGATTACAAGTAAGACCACGTCTGAGACGTTGGCATTGTATGATATGTGTGATTATCCGAGTATCCTATTCAATTTCGAATGGTTCAACGGGCAATTATAAGTTGCGATCGAATGTGTAAGTCAAGCTAAGTGATCAGGTTACCTATTTGAAAATAAGGTTAGTTATTTGGTATGTGATAAAAAATATACATGATGCTAATGTGAATATATGTGTACATGTGAAGTATATTCGGCCGCATGTTATGTATAAGTATGTGATATTAAAATTTGGTTCATAATTATATGCATACAAGTGTTTTAATATTCGGTTATATATATTGATATTATGACTTTGAAAATGTATGATACTTTGATAATAGATATATGTATATTCGGCCAAGGTAAAGTTCATCTATGAAATTATATTTTGTTGATGAAACTTTAAGCTTGAGATTAAATGTGATTGAGTTATTGTAAATTGGTTTAATTAAATTGGGTTGCTTATTTGCTTATGACTTACTAAGCTATGATAGCTTGCTGTACATATATGTTTACCTCTGTTTTTATAGATTTTGGAGATTAATTACGAGCTCGAGGATCGTCAACAAAGTCTATCACGCTATCGACTATTTTTGGTACATTATAAGTTTAAACTTGATATTATGGCTTGTATAAGCTAGGTTATGTTTTGTTAATTTTGAAGTTGTTTATATATTAATCCATGCAAAAATGGCTAATATGTTAGTGATTATATGAAACTTTAGTCATGTTTATATGTGTTATATGCTTTGAAAATGGTTGGTGATTTTTGATGTGTATGTTTGATTGATTCGGCTATGGTACATGCATAGATAAAAATATACGTGAAATTGGTTGTTGTGATTGGTTACGGTACCACAAATAGCTTATGATAAGTTCATCTTTGGCAAGTTTTATGCATGATATGCTATGTCTTTGTGAATGGATTTATAAATCAGCTAGTAATGTAGTAAAATAATAATTATATAACTGATTATGTATTAGTTATTTTGGTTCGGTTTGTTAAGGTAATGTATATGCATGTGTTATGCTTGAATGGTTGGTGGAAGCAAATAATGAATATGTTATATAATAACTTTGGTGGATATGTTTTGTTTGATGCTGGTAATGAAAGATTAAAATGTTAGGTTAAATATTTGAGTTGGAAATGTACCATATTATGGATTATAATTTGTTATGTGATAGATAGGTACTTTGGTATGATTTTTTTTCGGCACTAGTGTATATAATTGATTAAATGATATTTGTGTGTGGTTAAATGAAGATGTTTGTTTATGTGTTTTATATATGCATGCCTTTTATATCGTGAGGTTGTTTAAATTTAGACAATTATGCATAATATGTGAATTGGTATAATTAAGATTTAAATTAATGGAATAGGTTAAAATATATTCGGTAATTACAGAATAAACAGGTTACATTTAGAGTAAAAATGTGTATATTTGAATGACATCAAAGGTATGTACGGCCATATTGTAATGTTATTAATGTTGCATATATATGTTTGGACAATAAGTTGTATGCATAATGGTTGATTGGTTTCATCATATACATATACAGAAATTGTAAAATAATATGTTTGATGCTTAACTAATGAGATTATGTACTTATATATTTTCTATATATATGAAAAGTGAGATGATATGCTTGAATTTAGTTTAATGACAAAAATGCCATTAATGTATTTGTATACAGGGAATCGAATAATTAAAATGTTAAATATGTGCACATGACTTTGATGTTTAAATGTTTGATATTATTATCAACGTATCGTTATTCCATAAAGCATGAAGAGTGATAAATAACAGTACTGATTTGTGCCTTGTCCGGTAATACCTCGTAACCCCATTCCGGTGACGGATACTAGTTAGGGGTGTTACATTTGATTGGTATCAGAGCTACAGTTTAGTCAATTGTAGGACTAACATAGCGCGTGTGAGTCTAGCTATACATGCCATATTATATACTGTGATAGTGTGATGACTTTTGACGTTTAAAAATGTGTTTTCGTATAGTAAATGGATCCCGACAGAGCCGTAGCTGATGATGTCGAGAGTATAATGCCTGCTCCCGCGCAAGGGATAGCTCTGGTTGATTCTCGAACGACTTCGAGTAACCAAAAGGGAGAGGCTAAACAAGCCTTTTACCAAATGATGAACGACTGGTTTACTCAGTATATTCTGACGAATCTGGTTGTACAACAAGCTCCACCCCGACTAATCCTTCTTCGATACTTGTTATACCTTAAGTAATTGATTCGTTGCGATTACATAAGCCACTAGTTGATAAAATAAAAAAACACGAGGCTGAAGAATTCAAAGCTACTGATGATGATACTGAGCAAGCTGGATTCTGGCTTGATAATACTATCCATGTGTTTAATGAGTTATCTTGTACCCCAGATGAATGTATAAAATATGCTATATCTTTACTACGAGACACTGCATATCTCTGGTGGAATACACTAGTATCGGTGGTTCTGAAAGAATGGGTGACCTGGGACTTCTTTTAGATTGAGTTTCGTAAGAAATATATCAGTCAGAGATTTATCGACTAAAAGCACAAAGAATTTTTGAAATTGAAACAGGGTCGCATGATTGTGACAGAATATGAGCGAAAATTCGTGAGACTCAGTCGATATGCCTGAGAGTGTGTTTCGACCGAAGCTATAATGTGTAAAAGACTCGAAGATGGGTTGAACGAAGACATTAAATTGCTAGTTGGCATACTTGAAATAAAGGAGTTCGTAGTACTGGTTGAGCGAGCATGCAAAGCCGAAGAGCTCAGGAAAGTGAAAAGAAAAGCTGACTTTGAAGCTAGAGATTTGCATAAAAGATCGTCAGGTAAAATATTTCAGTCGGCATCAAAGAGATTCTGAGATAATTCTAGTCGTTCAAAGGCTACTGCGGGTTATACTAGACATAATCGAGATAGACCACCTGTAAGCTCGAGAGCTATCTCAGTAGCTAGTGTTGGTAATGTTAATTCGAATCAACCCGAGTGTAAACATTGTGGTAAACGACATCTCGGTAGTTGTAGATTGCATGATCGGGCTTGCTTTAAATGTGGATCGATGGACCATTCATTCATGAATGCTCTGAGTTAGCTAAAGAAAACACAATACAGAATGTGAGACTGAGTAATATGTCAGCTCGAGGTAGACCACCCAAAAACACGAGTAATGTGAGTAGCAGTCAGAGAGGAACTAAAGACACCATAGTTCGATCTGAGGCTCGCGCACCTGCCAGAGCCTATGCTATACGCGCACGTGAGGAGCCTTCATCCGCAGATGTTATTACTGGTACTTTCACTCTTTATGATACTAGCGTAATTGCATTGATTGATCCTGGTTCGACTCATTCTTATGTGTGTGAGACTTTATTCAGTAAGACTTTACCTATTGAGTCTACTGAGTTTGTGATTAGAGTATCGAACCCCTTGGGCCAGTGTGTTCTGGTTGATAAAGTGTGTAAGAATTGTCCTTTGATGATTCAAGATTCGTATTTTCTGATTGATTTGATGTTGTTTCCATTTGATGAGTTCGATATAGTTCTAGGTATGGACTGGTTGACTTTGCATGAAGCTGTTGTAAATTGCAAAAGAAAGACTATTGATTTACGGTGTGAGAATGATGAGATTATTCAGATTGAATCTAATGATCTGAATGGTTTACCGGCAATGATATCTTCGATGTTAGCTCAGAAGTATGTGAGAAAGGGTTGTGAAGCTTACTTTGCATAAATGCTTGATAGTAAAGTGGCTGAAAGAAAGATTAAATTAGTACCAATTGTGTGTGAGTATCCGGACGTGTTTCCTGAAGAATTGTCGGGTTTGCCACCTATTAGAGAAGTAGAGTTTGATATTGAGTTAGTAGCGGGGACGACTCTGATATCAATAGCTTCGTACAGAATAGCACCTACTGAATTAAAAGAATTGAAAGCTCAGTTGCAAGAGTTGACAGATAGAGGTTTCGGCGATCGAGTTTCTCTCCCTAGGGTGCACCAGTTTTGTTTGTGAAAAAGAAAGACGGAACTATGTGAAAGTGTATCAATTATAGACAGCTTAATAAGGTGACTATAAAGAATAAATATCCGTTGCCATGGGTTGACGACCTGTTCGATCAGCTGAAATGGGCTACAGTGTTTTCAAAGATAGATTTGAGATTAGGCTACTATCAGTTACGAGTTAAAGACTCTGATGTGCCAAAGATTGCTTTCCGAACGAGGTATGGACATTACGAGTTTTTAGTTATGCCTTTCGAACTTACTAATGCACCTGCTGTTTTTATGGATTTGATGAAGATCTTCAAACAGTATCTGGATCGATTTGTGGTTGTGTTCATAGATGACATATTGATTTATTCCCATGATGAAACCGAGCATACTGAACATCTGAGACTTATATTTTAGACTTTACGAGATAAACAATTGTATGTAAAGTTCAGTAAATCTGAGTTCTGGTTATGCGAAGTTAGTTTTCTGGGACATGTTGTATCAGCATCGGGTATTCGTGTTGATCTGAGTAAAATTTCAGCTATACTTGATTGGAAACCTCCAAGAAATGTTTCTAAAGTCTGAAGTTTTCTGGGACTTGCTGGTTAGTATAGACGGTTCATGAAAGGTTTCTCTATAATTGCAACCCCGATGACGAAGTTACTACAGAAAGATGTTAAGTTTGAGTGGTTAGAAAAGTGCCAAAAAAGTTTTGATCAGTTGAAAGCCCTTTTGACTGAAGCTCTAGTACTAGTTTAGCCAGAATCGAATAAAGAATTCGTTATCTATAGTGATGCATCTTTAAATGGTTTGGGCTGTGTTTTAATGCAGAAAGGCAAAGTCATAGCTTATGCCTTGAGACAGTTAGAGCTGCATGAAAAAAATTTATCCGACACAATCTAGAATTGCCAGCTATTGTGTTTGCATTGAAGATATGGCGTCACTATCTGTTCAGTGAGAAATGTCATGTTTATTTTGATCACAAAAGCCTAAAATATTTGATGACTCAGAAAAATCTGAATTTGAGACAGTGTCGATGGTTAGAGCTGTTAAAAGACTACAAGCTTGTGATTAATTACCATCCGAGAAAGGCTAATGTTGTTGCTAATGCTCTAAGCCAAAAATCACTGTTTGTTTTGCCTGCAATGAATGTGCATATGGCTATGTCTGATGATGGTTTGATAATAGCTGAATTAAAAGCAAGACCGTTATTTGTTCAACAGATTTGTGATGCCCAGAAAGCTTATGATGATTTGTTAGCAAAGCGAGCTCAATGTGATTCGAATGTTGATTCAAAGTTTCAAATTGATTCTAAGGGTTGTTTGAGGTTCAAAAACCGAATATGTATTCTGAAAAATTCAGACTTGATCTAAATGATTCTGAACAAAGGTCGCAGCAGTAGGTTATCTGTTCATCCAGGTAGTTAGAAAATATACGATGATCTGAAGCAGCTTTACTGGTGGCATGGTATGAAAAGAGACATTTCTGACTTTGTTTCGAAATGTTTAGTTTGTCAGCAAGTAAAAGCCGAGCATCAGGTACCTTCTGGATTACTTTAGTCAATCATGATACCTGAGTGGAAATGGGATAGAGTCACGATGGATTTTGTATCTGGTTTGCCGTTGACACCGAACAAGAAAGATGCAATCTGGGTTATTGTGGATAGATTGACTAAATCGACACATTTTGTTCTGGTTCATACAAATTACTCGCTTGATAAGCTAGCTGAATTGTATGTTTCTCAGATTGTGAGATTGCACGGAGTACCTATTTCTATTGTTTCAGATAGAGATCTGAGGTTTACATTGCGGTTTTGGAAGAAATTGCAAGATGCACTAGGTATGAAATTACATTTCAGTACTGCTTTCCATCCGAAAATAGATGGTCAGTCAAAACGAATCATTCAAATACTTTAGGATATGTTGAGATGTTGCATTCTCGAGTTCAAAGGTACGTGGGAACGATACTTACCACTGATTGAATTTGCGTACAATAGTAGCTTTCAATCGAGTATCCAAATAGCACCTTGCCAGGCTTTGTACCGTCATAAATGTCGTACACCATTGTATTGGACTGCACTCAGTGAAAATAAGTTACACGGGGTCGATTTGATCAGAGAGATTGAACAGAAAGTAAAAGTGATCCGCGAAAGTCTAAAAACATCGTCAGATCATCAGAAATCGTATGCGGACTTGAAACATAAAGATATAGAGTTTAAGATTGGAGACAAAGTATTTTTGAAAGTCTCACCGTGGAAGAAAATACTCAGATTAGGTCGTAGAGGCAAATTGAGTTCGAGATTTATTAGGCCATACGAGATTATAAAGCGTATCGAGCCGGTTGCTTATAGATTGTTGTTGCCACCTGAGTTAGAAAAGATCCACAATGTATTCCTTGTTTTGATGCTTTGTAGATATCGATCTGATCCCTCGCATGTGATTAATCCGTTAAAGATTGAGATTAAATCTGATATGACATATGAGGAAGAACCGATTCGTATAATGGCTCGTGAAGTTAAAGAATTGCGAAATAAGAAAATTCCGTCAGTGAAAGTCCTATGGCATAAACAAGAAGTAGAAGAGGCAACGTTGAGGAATAAAGCTAAATAGTGGTTGAACTCCCTACTATGAGGTTAGATCACCACATGGGAACAAATGACAAAGAAATTTTTATTGAAGTACTTCCCACCGGCTAAGATAGGTAAGTTGAGGAATGATATCTCTTCCTTTATGCAGATTGACTTAGTGACTCTATATGATGCATGGGAGGGGTATAAGGATCTATTGAAAAGGTGCCCTCACCATGGGTTACCTTTATGGCTACAGGTTCAAACCTTCTACAACGGGTTGAACTCCTCAACTAGGCAATTGATCAATGTAGCCGCCAGTGGTACCTTGAATAATAAAACACCTAAAGCGGCTTATGTGTAACGGCCCAAATTTTAAGTATTTAATTTTGTATGTTGTGACACACAAATGCTTGTCTACTTTAGTGGTTAAATGTTCTGGGAAGTGGCTAAGAAGTCTTGGGTTCAAGCCTTCGCTTATGGAAAAGTTTTGTTTTTAATGAATAAACCCTGTCTCTAGTCAGTAGGCTTTTTAAATAAAAGTGATTAAAACATGACAGAATGGGCCTGCTGGTCTAAGGGATAGTGGCGTGTTACTGTTACTGAGGGGCTTGAGTTCGAGTCCTGCTTTGCTCAAGGGTGTGTTTTATGTGGGTAATGGAGGTTGACCGAAACACTGTTAAGTTGAGTGGGGTTGAATTGGTGGTTAAGGAGATTAAGATGGAGGGATTTTAGGAGGGAATGTTGGGATGTGGATAGTGATCGGTTGGAGTGATTTGAGGAGAAAATTAGGGAATTTGAAGTGTGGGAGAGTTAGTGTCGAATTGGTATACTAGTCACTCAGAATTTGGTTTTGGGGTTAGTATTGCTCTCCTCATTTTCAGTTGCTAACAAGTGCTTTCGGGTTCTTTTCACTCTTTGTATTGGTAGCTGAATATTACTACTGATTATTCAGGTACTTTTCGTGTTGGCCTAAATTGTTTTTGCTCTTCACTATAGTGCTTTTACTGATCGACTTTCTCCTCTTCCTCTACTCCTCTGGTAGCCTTCCTCTTGGTTTTCTTTACTTTTCCCAAATCTTCATTCTCTCCCCCCCTCAATTGGTTTTGTTTTGGCCGATTCTCTGCTCTTCTCCTTCTCTCAAGCTTTGGCTGAATACTCCCTCTATTTCCCCCTCTCTTTATCTCATCTTTGTTTGACCGAATACCCTTTTGTGTTTTGGCCAAATATTCCTTTTCTCTCCTCTCTTGTCTTTCAGTTTTGGGCAATTCCTCTTCCCACTTTGCTTGTTGTTCTACCAATTTTCCTTCCTCGGTTCTAACTCTTTTCCTTCAGCAGGCTAGCATTGGCTGAACAAGGATAGGTAATTCTCTGCTCTACTTCTCCCCTTTTCGGCTTTTCTCTTCTCTTCCTCTTATTGCCATTACCCCCTCTATTTTGGTACCTTTTGTAAATATATATTGAAGTATGGCATGTATAGGCTAGAAGTGTTTTGATTATATTTTGTAATGTATATATATCATCCCATGTGATATGGCTAGTTTATGTTTGAACTTATGGTTGGAAATGTTATATGATATGGAAGACATTATGAATTATATGGTATGTTTTAAATGACCAAAAGAAATGGTCAATGTTGATAATATTTGGTAAGTTTTGAGTATGAGATGGAATGATGTATTGAAACATATGTTTTGATATGATTTTAGTTTAGGTTTTGGTATGATTTAGTTGATAAATTGAGGTTGGAATTTATTGATAATGTAAAGGCATGAATAATATATGTTTTGGTATAGAGATTGGCTGAAATTGGTGTACAAATATGCTTGATTTGGTGCATGTAGGTTTGACCTAATTGGGGTGGCAAGTTGGCTATTCAAATGGCCAATTTTTACCCACACGGGCGTGTGTCTCAGCCGTGTGCGACACACGACTATGTTACACGGCCGTGTGTCCCCTTGGGTACCCTACAATTGAAAGTTAAGCTCGAGCAAGGCCAAGGCACACGGGCGTGTGACTAGCCGTGTGGTCCAAGTGAGGCTCGACTGCGGCCAAGGCACACGGGCGTGTCTTGTGGCCGTGTGAGCAAGTTAGTATGTATGCCTTGTTTTGACAAGGCCTAGACACACAGACGTTTCTAATGTCGTGTAAGGCACACGGTCTGTTCACACAAGCGTGTGACCTATACTTCTTTAAAAATGTTTAAGTTTTGGAAAAATTTTGTATGTGTTCGGTTTAGTCTCGACTCCTTTCTAATGCCTGTTTAATGTCTCATTGACCTATATAAGGGACTCAATATTGATATTTGATCTTTGATGCTTTGATGCTTATAAAATGTATGTTAATTGTTCCATTTTGTCCGATAATGCCTTTAACCCTAGTTCGGCGACAGATACAGGTCAGGGGTGTTATATTTTATTGGTAACAGAGCTATGGTTTAGTCGGTTCTAGGACTACCATAGCGTATGTGAGTCTAGCTATATATGCCATATTTATGAACTGCGATAGTATGATGAATCCTAACATTGGAATATGCTTTTATATAGCAAATGGATCCGAACGAGCCGTAGCAGATGATGTCACTCTATCCCCTTAAAGAAATTTCATCCCCAAAATTTTCCAACTAACAAGGTAGTCGTGTAACAACTACCCCACTACGCTACCAGTGCGCACTCTAGTCCCCACAACACTAATACACCTTTAACCTAATCTTGAAACCTTACACACAACCAAACATCTAACCACAGAAGCAAACAAATATTTATCACACATGCATACAATTTCTATATTCAAACATCACATCCAAACAAAACACACCTGACTTAAAAGGGATTGTGCAATCCTGAACTCGATGCTCCTTAGACCCGCATCTGAGACACGCTTCTGACTTCCTCCAGCATTCATCCAGATAGTGCCTTTTGCAATGCTCGCAAGTCGTAAAGTTCGTACAAATCTTAACGCTTTTCACAGAACGAGGCTCCTGCTTCAGAGGACTGTGATCCCTCTTTCTGCTGCACTCCAAGCACCTAGCCTGAAGTGTTTCACCATACGCCTTAACTCTTGCCTTGAACACTTCTTCCAGCACTTGCCTTACCAATCGAGTCAGTGCCTCCGTACCAAGCACCTGGTTATTGTTACCCGCAGTTGGCGAACTTACCTCGACTACCGTTTCCTGAACCATCTCATGTTCTGGGGAGACGGGCAACTCCTCACGACCTTGCTTGCCTACGGGCAACTCCTCACGACCTTGCTTGCCTTCGGAATCCATCACAGTACTGTTGCTAACTTAAAAAAAAATCTGATTTCTAGAAAATACACTGAATAAATACAAAATCTAACTTTAAGTACAGTCTAATAGAAAACTATCAGATTCGGCACCAGAGACTAGGTAACCACACTTTCAGGAAAATATTCAAAAAAACATTTCAAATACTTCAAATCTTTTCAAACCTTTTTGAAACAATTCTTTCCAAAATCCAATTTCAAAACCTATTCCACAGCCGAGTATTGCAACTTGGCTCTAATACCACTAAATGTAACACCCCAAACCTGGCCCAGAAGTTAGGCCCAAATCTGGCGTGTCACATTGAAGTGTTTTTTTGAAAACCATGTTTTCATTAAAAACCCTTTTTAAAAAAAATCTTGAGTAAAATCCCAGTTACGTTAGTTTATTTTTTAAAAACGTGGTACATTGAAAAATTATTAATTTTATTCTCAAAATTCCATTTTTGGTTGCAGAAGCTAATTTTAAAAGTAACCGATTTACGAAAACGCGATGTTTAAAAGTTGAGTCACTAAACCATTTCGAAAATGTTGCAGAAACATAGTGTATGAAACAGTTATTGTTTTAGAAAATCGTGTTCTACTTCTAACAGATATTAAACATACTAAATAAATTTCCCCAAAAATGTTAAGAACATAAAGAGGCCTTGTTACAACCCAAATCAAAAATCAAAGTGCTTAACTGAATAAACGAAATAGAAAAACCTGTGTAGTTGTGTGGTCGTCTCGGAGTCCCTCTGCGACACCGATCCTCCTAACGTTGGGAATTACCTGCACAGTTAATAAACGGGGTGAGTTTATGAAAACTTAGTGTGTAGTCCCCTTTCTAGAGTAACAGTCAGTATACAGAAACAGAAATAGTCTGGGCCAAAGCCCTTTAACAGTAACAGTATAGTCCAGTTCAGAGCATACGTGGGCCAAAGCCCATTACAATTTCACTTGGGTCTCAGCCCTCATCAGAATTAATTAGTCCTAGCCCATTTTCAATATCAGTAACAATTGGGCCTAGCCCATATCAATAACAGTTGGGCCTAGCCCATATCAGAAACAGTTCCATATGCATAATGTGTAATGCATGCTAACCCATCCCATCCAACCCTGCACTTGCCTCCCTCCAACCCTGCACTACCTACGGGGAATAAATCACCCACGTCATCCCTACACTCTCAATGTTAGCACCGGTTGCAGCACTAACCAAAATCGCAGCAAAGCTGCCCGTAAACAGAATGGCCAAAAGCCATAAACAGAATGGTTATAAACCATTATCAGGATGGCACAGAGCCATAATCAGCATGGCACAAGGCTATCGATAAGTGTAATAAGTTTGGCACATAGCCATCAGCGATGATAATATAATCGGCACACAACCACGAGTAAATATGATCGACACATAGTCATCAATAAATATGATAGGCATATAGCCACAGGTAAATATGATTGGCACAAAACCATAATCAAGATGGCACAGAGCTATATTTGGGTTGGCACAGAGCCATAATTAGATTACGCGGCTTTAAGCCTTCCGTCAGTCCATAGTCATCTTGTGTGACCGGTGCGACCTTAACAGATCAATACTGGATCCACAGTCATCTCGTGCGACCCATGCGACCCTATCCGAGCTTCCTCTATATCAATGTCCCAACCCCATGCAATATGTCGTGTATGTCATGCTCAATCATCACACGTATATGCAAAATGGCCATGCTCAGTAAAAGTCATTTAAACATATATTAAAAGCATATCAATCATACGACTACAGTCAAGTCAGTTAAAACACAGTCATACGATCACAGTCAAATCAGTCAAATTCACAATCTAAGTTGGTCATCTACCCATAAGGGCAAAACAATCATTTTACCCTACAAGGGTATTTCAGTAATTTTACACTACAAGGGTATTTCAGTAATTTTACACTACAAGGGTATTTCGGTAATTGTACACTACAAGGGTATTTCAATAATTATACACTATAAGGGTATTTTGAAAATTTTACAAATTGGGAGTATTTCAGTAATTTTACAAACCGGGGTCACGACCCAACAGAAAGTCCACTATCGCCTCGAGCGACTTAAATAACCTAAATAGACATAATAGTGTAAATGGGCCTACGGCCCGTTACTCGGCCCTAGTGGGCCTACACACTCGTGTGGCCCATTTAGCCCAAAATCAAATGCTACTATGTGTACACCATAGCTCGGTTCCTTATTAGTCACTTACTGCATATTTCATCCGTGTAGGGCCCACGAGCCCATTGGGTCCACATGGCCTATTTAGCCCAACGATGCCCAAAACTACCTAAGTCATGTGCGCGACATGACAAGTCTATCTACGTCCTACTTAACAGTAAAGTTTACCCACGCGAGCCTACGGGCTTATTGGGCCTATATGTCCCATTTCAGCCCAAGCCCATGAGATCGCTCATGGTGGCCTTCCTCGCCATACGCCTACGTTTCGTGGGCTCGGTTGATCACATGAGCGTTCGCACTGTCATGTGGCCCAAAAGCACAATCCTTTGGCTTTTCAGCTTTTTGGCATTTCGAAATTTTGACATTTACCACTACATCTAACACCGTGCGAAAAATATACACACTCTATCGGCTTTTGACCGATTAGCAATTACGATACTAATACACACATTTCTATAGCTTTTACGCTTATTACTATTTACAAGGTATGGAAACACACCTGATTGCAAACTTTCATGAAAACTCTTGAGCATCCAAACCTATAATCCATCATAACACACCTTTAACAATTATCGAAAGAGTTAAAACAACCCTTTCCTAATAATACATATCCACAGAAAAATTGCCACTTGCCTTGATTGATTGTCAGAAAATCACCCACCTACACCGTTATCCAAAAACTAATCACTCGACCTCAGAGATCCTGTATCAACCAACCTTATCATCCCTTACCCAAAAGAATAACTTGAGCAAGATAATGAGAATACTTACCGAACCGTGAGGTTAACTAGGGAGAAGGGACAATCGACTTAGCATCACTCGTCCTTAGCCATTGAACAGTAATAAAAAACAAGGTTAGGCACAGGATTACCAACTGGGAGGAGAAGATTTACAAAGAATCAATACTCACCACATGACCATAGAATATTCGCACAAGTCTAAAACTGGAGTAGAGAGGGAGGACGCTGATGTTCGGCCAAAGCAAAACTAAAATCAACACTGAAGCGAAAAGAAAATAGGGAGAGAGAGAGAGAGATTGATTCAGTCAAATTGAGAATAGAAATAGGGAGGAGATGTATACGACTAGAGTTTGAGAATAGAAATAAGAAGAGAAGAAAATGATTGAGAAGAGGAGAAGAAAAGGAGAATCAGCACAAGTAGTAATTTTTTGAGAAATAGCAGAGAAGAGGTATTGTTTGGTTTTGGTACAACAAAGAAATTAAGAAAAAAAATGCCCAATCGATTAACTGAGAAAAAGGTAGAAAAGAAACTAAAACAAGAGACTCCTAAATCCCTTTAACAAAAATTGACTCCCCAAAAGTGCCTAAAACCAAAATGGCACGAAAAGATTCGGCAACTACCATTATCAACACTCCAAGACTGAAAAAAATGAACCCAACTCTCCCTAGTCGAAATTCTTGAGTAACCAAGTCCTCATTCAGCTAGAATACCTCATTATTCAAATCCTTCCTTGATTTTCTCCCAACCTCCAGTATTATCTCCCCCAAATCCCTCTTCAAATTTCTCCAAGACTAATTCAAACTCTCCTTATCAGTGTTTGATTCAAACTCCACTACTTGCTCAACAAAGGAGTAAAATAAATACTCCTTTGAGTAGGGAGTGACTCTAACTCAAGATCCCTTGCCACCTTAATGACACCACAACCACTGGGCCACAAGTTCATCTTGCGTCACATTTCCACCCCAAATATTTATAAAGCCTTCATGCAAAGGCCTAGATTCACATAAGAGCAAAATCAACAATATGAGTATTTGATGATTTGTCATTAAATTCCAAGGACTGCATAAAATGTGCTGTTTCACTTCTGAGGGACATGGCGTACCACTTGGGATTTCTTCCAAGCTGAATTCTGGAATAAATACATCAGTTAGGGATTTATTGACCAAAAACGTAAAGATTTTCTCGAGCTTAAATAAGGTCGTATGTCTATCACAGAATACGAGCGGGAATTTGTAAGATTGAGTCAGTATGCTCGTGAATGTGTATCTAGTAAGGTGATAATGTGTAAGAGATTTGAAGATGGTTTGAACGAGGATATCCGTTTGTTAGTTGGGATTCTTGAAATCAAAGATTTCGTTGTACTTGTTGAATGAGCATGTAAAGCCGAAGATCTCGGGAAAGAGAAAAGAAAAGCTGATTCTGCAGCTAGAGAAGTACGAAAAAGATCATCAAGCAAATCATTTTAGTCTGCATCAAAGAAGTTCAGAGATAATAATAGTTGTTCAAAGGCTAATGTGGGACATTCGAATAGAGATGCTAGATCGCAATCAAACTTCAAAACTCCAACTACATCTGTTGCCAATGTTGGAAATGCTAAATCTGATCGCTCTGAGTGCGAGTGCAAGAATTGTGGTAAAAAACATCCCGGTAATTGTAGATTGTATGATCGGGCTTATTTTAGATGTGGATCATTAGACCATTTTTTCCCGATTACCCTGAATTTGTTGAGCAAGAAATTGTACAAAATTCGAGACCAAGTGGAAATGCATCTCGTGGTAGACCTTTTAGAAATACGAGAAATGTGAGTGGCAATCAGAGGGGAACAAAAGACACAATTGTTAGATCCGAGGCTTGTGCACCTGCTAGAGCCTATGCTATCCGAGCTTGTAAGGAAGCTTCATTACCAGATGTGATTACGGGTAGATTTACTCTTTATGATACTTCTGTGATTGCTTTGATATATCCTAGATCAACACATTCGTATATATGCATGAACTTAATGAATAGCAAGACTTTGCCTGTAGAGTCTACTAAATTTGTAATTAGAGTTTCGAACCCCCTAGACAGATGTGTTTTGATTGATAAAGTCTACAAGAATTGTTTGTTAATGTTTTGAGACACTTGTTTCCCAGCTGATTTGATGTTATTACTTTTTGATAAGTTTGATATAATTCTAGGTATGGATTGGTTAACTTTGCATGATGCTGTTGTGAACTGCAAATGGAAAACTATGGATTTGAGATGCAAGAATGATAAAATAGTTCGAATTGAATCTAGTGATTTGAATGAATTGCCTGCTGTGATATCTTCGATGAAAGCTTTGAGTACTGTGAGAAAGGGTTGTGAAGCCTACTTTTCTTATGTAATTGATTCAAAAGTGTCAGAAAAGAAAGTTGAATCAGTGCCTGTTGTATGTGAGTTTCCTGATGTGTTTCCTGAAGAACTTCCGGGTCTACCTCTGGTTAGAGAAGTTGAATTTGGCATTGAATTGGTACCTGGTACTACTCCAATTTCGATAGCTTCGTATAGAATGGCTCTGACCTAATTAAAAGAATTAAAGTCTCAGTTGCAAGAATTGACTGATAGAGGGTTTGCTAGATTGAGTTTCTCACCTTGGGGTGCTCTTGTTTTATTTGTGAAAAAGAAAGATGGTACGATGAGAATTTGTATCGATTATCATCAATTGAACAAATTGATGATCAAGAATAAGTATCCTCTGCCCCGAATTGATGACTTTTTGATCAGTTGAAAGGCGCTACTGTGTTTTCGAAAATAGATTTGAGATCGGGCTATTATCAATTGCGAGTAAAAGACTCAGACATTCTGAAAACTACTTTTCGAATGAGGTACAGACACTATGAATTCTTATTTATGCCTTTCGGATTGACTAACGCACCTGCTATCTTTATGGATTTGATGAATAGAATTTTCAGACAGTATCTAGATCAATTTGTTATTATATTCATTGATAACATATTGATTTATTCACGTGATGAATCTGACCATGCCGAGCATCTAAGATTAGTGCTACAAATTCTGCGAGATAAATAGTTGTATGCGAAGTTCAGTAAATGTGAATTCTAGTTACGAGAAGTTGGTTTTCTGGGTCATATTATGTCAACATCTGGTATCTGAGTTGATCCGAGCAGAATTTCAGCTATTTTGGATTGGAAACCTCCAAGGAATGTCTCTAAAGTCCACAGTTTTCTGGTACTTGCCGGTTATTATAGACATTTCGTAAAAGGCTTTTCGATGATTGCGACTCCGTTAACGAAATTGCTTTAAAAAGATGTTAAATTTGACTGGTCAGAAAAGTGTCAGAATAGCTTTCATCAATTGAAAACTTTGTTGACTGAAGCTCCGGTATTGGTAATCTACAGTGATACTTTGTTGATCAGTCTAGGATGTGTTTTACTGCAAGAAGGTAAAGTAATTGCTTATGCTTTTAGACAACTGAAGCCAAATGAAAAGAACTATCCAACGCATGACCTTGAGTTAGTTGCGATTGTGTTTGCTTTGAAAATCTGGCGTCACTATCTGTTCGGTGAGAAATGTCATGTTTATTCTGATCACAAAAGCCTAAAATATTTGATGACTCAGAAAGATCTGAATTTGAGACAGGAATGATGGTTAGAGTTGCCAAAAGACTATGAACTTGTGATAGATTATCATCCGGGTAAGGCAAATGTTGTTGTTGATGCTTTAAGTCAAAAATCATTATCTACATTGCGTGCGATAAATGCTCATTTAGTTTTGTCTGATGATGGTTCATTTTTAGCTAAATTGAAAGCGAGACCTTTGTTCTTACAGTAGGTTATTAAAGCTGAGAAGATTGATAATGAGATTTTAGCAAAACAGGCTTAGTGTGAATTGGATTCTGATCCTGAATTTCAAATTGATAATGATGATTGTTTGAGATTTCGAGATCAGATTTGTGTGCCAAGAAATCCAGAGTTAATTCAGATGATTTTGAATGAGGCTCATGACAATCGTTTATCTGTAAATTCGGGTAGTACAAAAATATATAATGATTTGAAACAGTATTATTGGTGGTCTGGAATGAAAAGAGATATCTCTGATTTCATTTCGAATTTTTTGATCTGTCAGCAAGTTAAAGCTGAACATCAAGTGCCCTCAGGTTTGTTACAACCGATTATGATTCCAGAGTGGAAATGGAATAGAGTGACAATGGATTTTGTTTCAAGTTTGCCCCTATCTTTGAGAAAAAAAGACACAATCTGGGTTGTAGTTTATCGATTGACAAAATTAGCTCATTTTATTCTGGTACGATTTGATTACTCACTTGATAAATTAGCTGAGTTATACATTTCTGATATTATGAGATTGTGTGGTGTGCTATTATCTGTTGTGTCAGACAGAGATCCGAGATTCACATAACAATTCTGGAAGAAATTGCAAGATGCTCTGGGTACTAAATTGCACTTCAATATTGCTTTTCACCAGCAAACAGACGATCAACCCGAGCGGATTATTTAGATACTTGAGGATATGTTAAGATGTTGCTTTCTTGAGTTTGAAGGCATGTGGGAACAGTATTTGCCTTTGATTGAATTCACTTATAATAACAGTTTCCAGTCGAGCATTAAAATGGCACCATACGAAGCTCTATATGGTCGCAAATGCCGTACACCTTTGTATTGGACTAAGCTTAGTGAAAATAAGATTCACGAAGTTGTTTTGATAAAAGAAACTGAATAAAAAGTAAAAGTGATCCGAGGTAGTTTGAAAGCAGCTTCCGATCTTTAGAAATCTTATGCGGATTTGAAAAGAAAAGTCATTGAGTTTGAAATCAGCGAAAAAGTGATTTTGAAAGTATCTCCATGGAAGAAATTGCTTCGGTTCAATAGAAAAGTCAAATTGAGTCCGAGGTTCATCAGTCGTATGAGATTATCGAGCGTATTGGGTCGGTAGCATATAGATTGTTATTGCCACCAGTGTTAGAAAAGATTCATGATGTGTTTCACATCGATGCTTCGACGATACAGATCCGATCCTTCATATTTGATTCCTCTGTCTGAGATTGAATTTCAGTCTAATATGACTTACGAAGAAAAGCTGATTCTTATCTTAGCTCGAGAGATTAAAGAGCTTTGAAATAAGAAAATTATGTTAGTAGAAGTGATGTGCCATCGACACGGTATTGAAGAGGCCGCGTGGGAGTCTAAAGATGCTATGAGACAGCAATATCCGAATTTGTTCAACGGTAAGATTTTCGGGGATGAAAATCCCTAAGGGGGAGAATTGTAATAGTTTAGTTTAGACCCTAGTCAGAATAGTGGTTTCGGGACCACATATCCGGGTCAAAAAATATTTAAATATTATTTTTCATGTTTTTGATATGTGAATGAGCATGTGTGAAAGTCTCATATGAAAATTTGAATGTTTGTGTGCTTAATTTTGAAAAAAGACTTAATCGCGTAAAATGTAAAAGTTGCATGCTATTTGTTAAAAGTGCTTATTTGATTTGGCTTTATGATTGTGAGGTCCTTATGAGGTTATTTGACCATTTAATGAATTAAATGACATAAAAGGGCATTAGTTGGTGGAATTTTAATGAATTATAATAAGGTTAAATTGGTAAAAAGCATATTAATGTTATATTAGTTAAAACCAAAGTTAAAAATCATCTTATTCCTATCATCCTTGGCCGAAAATACAAGAAAAATAAAAGAGAAAAGTGTAGCTAGGGTTCGGCACTTGCAAGCTTTGATTTAGGTATGTTTTTGCTTCGATTTTTGATAATTTTTACGTTTTTGTAATAGTTGCTTCGTATACTATCAAGCCCATGTCTTAATTTCTGATTTTGGTGATGATTTTTAAATGTACCATGGATGAATTCATGAACTTATTGTTGTTATATGATTAAATATGTAAGTTTGATGTTGGGTTTATATGTTTTGTCTTTGAATTTTTGATGATTTTGAGTAAAATGGGCTAAATTGTGAAATTTGCAATTTGAGGGACTAAAATGTGAAATAAACAAAATGTGTGAACTTGTATGAGTGCTATGAATATTTGGCCAAGCATAAGTATATGCAAATTATGTGTATTTTGTGATTTTGTGAATTAGGGACTAAAGTGTCCAAATGTGAAAATGTGAGGGCTAGTTTGCAAATTTCCCTAAAGATGTGTTTATGGATTGTTTTAAATGAATTTGTGATTAAATTAGTTAAATTTTAATTTATATAGATCAAGAATTAAAGAAAACGAAATTAGATCGGGAAAAGTCAAAAGTTGTCGAGTAACCGATTCCATCCATCCGAATCCGTACGAGGTAACTCGATATACAAATAAACGTGTTTGAATTGAATTATTATTATTCATATGATATTGAATTGTGATGAATGAATATTCGAACTATATATATATATATGCCATCTGAGAAAGTATCGACAAGGTTCCGACGTCCAAAAAGCCCCGTACGAACCTTAAGAATAGTTAGGATACATATGTCATCACATAGGATTTTTGATATTTGTTCTGCGTGTAAGACCACGTCTAAGACGTTGGCATTGACTTCCATTTTACGTGTAAGACCATGTCTGGGACATTGGCATCGTATCTGATTTCGTGTAAGACCCTGTCTGGGACAATGGAATTGATGTTTGATTACATGTAAGACCACGTCTGAGACGTTGGCATTGTATATGCTTTCCGAGCTATCCGCATATCCTTACGTTTCCGAATGGTTCAAATGGGCATTCTGAGAAGATGAATAACTTTGTTAAATTTTATCCGATTCAGGTACGTTCGAATTGTGTACTATATTTGAAAGTGAAAGGTAAGTATATGTGCAAATGATGAACTATGATCTAAGTATATGAATATGAAGTTGGTGTTGGTATTTGGTTACAAAATATAAGTAATTTGATGATGTTTATATGTTTTAAATGATAAGTTTACTTGTATATGTCTTACTAAGCTTTTGAAAGCTTACTTTGTGTGTGTTTGCATTGTTTTATAGATATCGAAGCTATTGTGAGCTCGAGGATCGTCAAGGATCATCACCACACTATCAAATCTTATTTTGGTACCTTTTGTAAATATATATATTGAAGTATGGCATGTATAGGCTAGAAGTGTTTTGATTATATTTTGTAATGTATATATATCATGCCATGTGATATGGCTAGTTTATGTTTGAACTTATGGTTGGAAATGTTATATGATATGGAAGGCATTATGAATTATATGGTATGTTTTGAATGACTAAAAGAAATGGTCAATGTTGATAAGATTTGTAAGTTTTGAGCATGAGATTGAATGATGCATTGAAACATATGTTTTGATATGATTTTAGTTTAGGTTTTGGTATGATTTAGTTGATGAGTTGAGGTTGAAATTTATGGATAACGTAAAGGCATGAATAATGTATGTTTTGGTATAGAGATTTACTGAAATTGGTGTACAAATATGCTTGGTTTGGTGCTTGTAGGTTTGACCTAATTGGGGTGGCAAGTTGGCTATTCAAATAGCCTATTTTTATCCACATGGGCAAAGACACGGGTGTGTGTCTCAGCTCTGTGCTGCACACAGCTATGTTGCATGCCCGTGTGTCCCCTGGGGTACCCTACAATTGAAAGTTAGGCTCGAGCACGGCCAAGGCACACGGGTGTGTGACTAGCCGTGTGGTCCAAGTCAGGCTCGACCACGACCAAGGCACACGGGTGTGTCTTGTGGCTGTGTGAGCAAGTCAGTATGTATGCCCTATTTTGACAAGGCCTAGACACACGGGCGTGTCTAATGCCGTGTAAGGCACACGGCCTGTTCACATGGGCGTGTGACCTATACTTATTTGAAAATGTTTAAGTTTTGGAAAAATTTTATATGTGTTCGATTTAGTCCCGACTCCTTTCTAATGCATGTTTAAGGTCTCGTTGACCTATATAAGGGACTTTATATTGATATTTGATCTCTGATGTTTTGATGCTTATAAAATGTATGTTAATTGTTCTGTTTTGTTCGGTAATGCCTTTAACCCTAGTCCGACGATGCATACAGGTTAGGGGTGTTACAACATCTTTGCCTGCCTGCATCAGAACACAGCCCAAACCATTTAAAGATGCATCACTAAAGATAACAAATTCTTTACCCGATTCTGGCTAAACTAGCACTGGAGCTTCAGTCAAAAGGGCTTTCAATTGATCAAAAATTTTCTAGCACTTTTCTGACCATTCGAACTTAACATCTTTTTGTAATAGCTTCGTCAACGGGGTTGCAATCATAGAGAAACCTTTCACGAACCATCTATAGTAATCAGCAAGTCCTAGAAAACTTTGAACTTTAGAAACATTTCTCAGAGGTTTCCAATCAAGTATAGCTGAAATTTTACTCGGATCAATCTGAATACCTGATGCTGATACAACATGTCCCAGAAAACTGACTTCACGTAACCAGAACTCGCATTTACTGAACTTCGCATACAACTGTTTATCTCGCAAAGTCTGTAACACAAGTCTTAGATGTTCGGCATGCTCGATTTCATCACGGGAATAGGTCAAAATGTCATCTATGAACACAACCACAAATTGATCCAGATACTGTCTGAAGATCCGGTTCATCAAATCCATAAAAACAACAGGTGCATACCTCGTTCGGAAAGCAATCTTTGGCACATCGGAGTCTTTAACTACAACTGATAGTAGCCTGATCTCTAATCTATCTTTGAAAACAATATAGCCACTTTACTATCAAGCGCATATGCAAAGTAAGCTTCACAACCCTTTCTCACATACTTTTGAGATAACATCGAAGATATCACTGCTGGTAAACCATTTAGGTCATTAGATTCAATCTGAATAATCTCATCATTCCGGCACCGTAAATCAAAAGTCTTTCTTTTGTAATTTACGACAGCATCGTGGAAAGTCAACCAGTCCATACCCAGAATTATATCAAACTCGTCAAATGGCAACAACATCAAATCAGCTAAAAAACACAAATCTCAAATCATCAAAGGGCAATTCTTACACACTTTATCAACCATAACACACCGGCCCAAGGGGTTTGATACTCTAATCACAAATTCAGTAGACTCAACAGGCAAAGTCTTACTGACTAATAAAGTCACACACACATAAGAATGAGTCAAACTAGGATCAATCAATGCAATTACACTAGTATCATAGAGAGTGAATGTACCAGTAATAACATCTGGGGATGAAGCCTTCTCACAAGCACGTATGGAATAAGCTCTGGCAGGTGCGCGTGCCTCAGATCGAACTGCTATGTCTTTAGTTCCTCTCTGGCTGCTACTTACATTACCTATATTTCTGGGCGATCTACCTCGAGCTAACATGTTACTCGGTCTCACATTCTGTACTATGTTTTCTTCACGAATGAAATGATCCGTCAATCCACATTTAAAATAGGCCCGATCATGCAATATACAACTATCAAGATGTCGTTTACCATAATGTTTACACTCGGGTTGATTCGATCTAACATTACCAACACTAGCTACTGAGGTAGCTCTCGAGCTCACAGGTGGTCTATCTCGATCACGTCTAGTATAACCCGCAGTAGCCTTTGAACTGCTAGAATCATCCTAGAATCTCTTTGATGCCAACTGAAAAGTTTTACCTAATGATCTTTTACGCAAATCTCTAGCTTCAAAGTTAGCTTTTCTTTTCTCTTTCCCTAGCTCTTCGACTTTGCAAGCTCGCTCAACCAGTACTACAAACTCTTTTATTTCAAGTATGCCAACTAGCAGTTTAATATATTCATTCAACCCGTCTTCGAATCTTTTACACATTATGGCTTCGGTCGAAACACACTCTCGGGCATATTGACTGAGTCTCACAAATTTTCGCTCATATTCTGTCACAGTCATGCAACCCTATTTCAATTCTAAAAATTCTTTGCGCTTCTAGTCGATAAATCTCTGACTAATATATTTCTTACGGAATTTAGTCTGAAAAACTCCCAAGTCACCCGTTCTTTTGAAACCACCGATACTAATGTATTCCACCAGTGATATACAGTGTCTCATAGCAAAGATATGGAACATTTCAAACATTCATTCGGGGTATAAGATAGCTCATCAAACACACAAATAGTATTATTAAGCCTGAATTCAGCTCGCTCAGCATCATCATCATCAGTAGCTCTGAATTCTTCAGCCCCGTGTTTTCTGATTTTATCAACAGGGGGCTTATGCAATCTCAATAGATCAATTACTTGAGGTACAGCAAGTATCGGAGATGGATTAGTCGGGGGTGGAGGTTGTTGTGCAGCTGGATTAGTCCAGATATATTGAGTAAACCAGTCGTTCATCATTTGGTAAAAGGCTTGTTTAGCCTCTCCCTCTTGGTTAATCGAAGTCAGTTGAGAATCAACTGGTGCTGTCCTTTACGTGGGAGCAGGCACTATACTCTCGACATCATCAGCTACGGCTCTATCGGGTTCCATTTACTATACGAAAACAAATTTTCAAATGTCAAAAGTCATCACACTATCACAGTACATAATATGGCATGTACAGCTAGAGTCACATGCGCTATGTTAGTCCTAGAATCGACTAAACCGTAGTTCTGATACCAATCAAATGTAACACCTCCAACTCATATCTGTCGCTGGATTAGAGTTACGAGGCATTATCAAACAATTCATAGCTTAAGAGAGTCATTCATTACTATTCATGTTTAAGGTAATATAAACTCAATTGTACGAATCATGTGTACATCTCCTTTATAACATTAAAATAATCAAATTATAACATAGATATTTTCCATGACAAATTCCATGTAAAAACAATAAGACATTCCAACACATATATCGAATACATGCTAAGGTATTATTTAATTTAGTAAATATCAAACATACCATTTAAATAACTTTACATGTGCGCACGTTAAAAATCAAACATACCATTACACACCAATTAATGTTCAAATACATATGCAACCTTAATACCATTACTATATGGCCAAACATAACCTTAATGTGATATATATAATGCACATTTTAGCATACCACTATGCACCATTAAATGAGCACAAACTACAACCCAAAGTACATCCCATTCGCAAGCTAATTATCATACATAATTAACACTCACATAACCAAGTACACATGCTCACAACATTAATGAATACACTTATTTTACTTATAACTATCCGATTATAAGCATTAACTTAACATTTCTCTTCCCTATTCAAATGGTCATAATTTTCAATCATAAAATATATATACACAAGAATCATACTAATCCATCACATAAATTATGCCATAAAAACACTTCTAAAATAATTTAGTAACATAGCCGATTATACATTATGCTTAACATTACCTCTTTACCAAATCATGCTTTCCAATTAAGAAAATTTTAAGCCACAACTGAAATATATATATACCTATCCATCAACCGTGTTTACTCCGTTTGAACTAAATCATAAAATTCAACTAAAGCAAAACATATCAATTTGACAAGCTTACCATAATGAATGATCATAAGCCATATATATCATTACTTTAAACCATAAACATATACCAAGCACAACATATATATATGACATGCACTTTACTTAACTAGTATATTACATATTATAAATCAATAAGCATCCATCATTTACCCCATTACCAAAACACATGACCAAGCACCACAACATATATATAAATATACTAATGCCGAATCTTCAATCAAATACATTCATTACCTAAATTCATCATTTAACCAAATATGCTCATCAACCAAATCAAACCTTTACTATTAAATACAAGACATAACCGAATCATTTTAACCAAAAGTAACATAACAAGCATAATTCATACTTATGTATATACCATGGCCGATTCAATCAAACCACATCCAAAATCACCAACCATCATCAATACATATAACACATATAAACTTGACTAAAGTTTCATATGCTCTCATAGCATATTAGCCATTTTTGCATGGCTTAATATATACACAACTTCAAACTTAACCAAATATAGCCTAGCTTATACATGCCATAGGTTCAAGTTTAAACTTATAAAATACCAAAAACAGTCGATAGTGTGATGGACTTTGTTGACGATCCCCGAGCTCGTAACTAATCTCCAAAATCTATAAAATAGAGGCAAACATAAACACACAGAGTAAGCTATCATAGCTTAGTAAATCATAAGCAAATAAACAACTCAATGACATAATCAACTCATAATCATAATCACATTTAATTTTAATCTTACAATTTCATGTATAACATATACTTTCACATATAAACTTTACCATGGCTGAATGTACATATATATATAAATATATTAACAAAGAATCATTCAATTTTCAAAGCCAAAATATTATTATAACCAAGTATATTTACACTCATATACATATACTTATGAATCAAAATATAAAATCACATACATATTAATAGCATATGGCCGAATATACTATACAAATGCACATATATTAACATTAGTAACTTGTATAATTTGCATCATATATCAAATAGCCAACTTACCTTATTTTGCAATATAGGTAGTCAATTAACTCATACCTGATCGTTTTAGCTCATTTTACATATTCGATCACAACTTATCATTTCCTATTGAACCATTCAAAATTAAATAGGGTACTCGGATAATCACATAGATCGTACAATGCCAACGCCCCAGATGTGGTCTTACATGTAATCATATATCGATGCCATTGTCCTAGATAGGGTCTTACACGAATCAAATACGATGCCGATATCCTAGACATGGTCTTACACGTAACCACATATATCGATGCAACGTCCCAAACGTGGTCTTACATGAGAACAACTTATCGAAAATCCTATGTCATGACATATGTATCCTAGCTATTCATAAGGTTCGTACGGGGCTTTTAGATGTTGTAACCTGGTTGAATCAAACTCGTCGAACTCGTAAACATAGTTCCCAAGTAAATACATATTTGGCTATCATACATACAAGCTCATAAAATTTAAACCAGCATTTTACATTCACATATATTCAAAATTTACAACATATATTTGCTTATAAACTTACCTCGGACAACGGTAATTGGGACGAGACAACTAATCGATAACTTTGGTTTTCCCCCGATCCAAATCTGATTTCTTTAGTTTTTGATCTAAACATATTCAAATTAAACTCATTCAAACATATTTTCACTCAATTTAGTCCAAAAACACATAAATGGACAAATTACTATTTTACCCTTGACATTTTGCACTTTTTACAATTTAGTCCAAATTGCACAAAACACAAAATATGAAAATTTTCAATAGAACATGCTTAGGTCGAATATTCATCTTCCTTATACAAGTCCACACATTTCATTTATTTCACATTTTAGTCCCTCAATTTATAATTTTTACAAATTAGCCCTAATTACTCAAAATTATCAAAAATTCAAATACAAAACATGTTAATCTATCACATATCTTTTATTTCCAATCATCAAACAACAAAAATCACAAGCTTTCAACAATGGAAAAATACAAAATCATCATCAAATTCAAAAATTGAAACATGGGCTTGATAGATAATGTAGCAATGATCTCAAAAACGTAAAAATTATAAAAAATCGAGCTAAAACTCACCTTGAATCAACCTTGTTAATGGCTGAATACCCTTGAAAACCTTATTTATTTTTTTCTTTTCTTTAGTTTCAGTCATGCAAGAATGTGAACACAAATGTTTTTATTTTATGTTTTATTATATCATAATTATTTACAATTTTACAATAATAACCTTTAAACATAAATATAAAACCATTATAACAGAAGGTTTTTACCATCCATAACATATAATTTTGGTCTATTTGCAACATAAATACCTCATGCTATAAAGACAACATCAATTCGGCGCCTTTCACATTTAACTATCAAATTTTCATTTTACGCAATTAAGCCATTTTTATTAAATCGGACACTCAAACGACAAAATTAAAACATGAAAATTTCACACATATAAATTCACACATAATAAACACTGAAAATAATTTTATAAATATTTTTCTAACTTAGATTCATGGTCCTGAAACCACCGTTCCGAATAGGGTCTAAATTAGGCTATTACATTCCCCAACAAGATAGCATTACAAAAGCATCTCGATCAGTACTTGTCTAATGACCTTGTCATAAGTGTGTTACCCTTATGAGATATCCTTAATCTATTTGGGATAGTATTTGTTCTCCCAATATGATCTAATTTTATCTCATGGTAACCGTTACATCTTCATTCATGAAAACTCAATTATTATTAAATATTAATCAAGTCATTCATCACAAATACAAATGACTCGTGGCCACATGTACTTTTTATCAACCATGTAATGCCAATGAGAGGATATCATTTACCCATGTTTTAGGCTATAAATTCCACTATTGTGAATGACATTACATATTGTAGAAGACGTATATCCAATGCACTAGCTTTTGATTCCATATCTATTTAAACTCAAGCTTTTACTTATATCAAAGTGTATGAGTCACGCATACATAGTCCGTCATCCACTTAGGATTTAGGTATGACACATTATGAACATCACATGTAAATAAATCCATAAATGGATTCAAGATATATTCTTCTTAGGTTTAGTCTAATGAATTGTCAGTCCAGCCAGTCTCATATATGTCTTTATCTTCTAGGAGTCATCCGATGCTATGCTTAAGACAAAGCAACTCCCCCATGGGACTTCATAGACATCATATTAGTCTTTCAATCGGTTTGCTCATTTCTGATTAAACTAAAGACATGTTTAGGTTTGTCTACTAATATAAGTTGTCTTTCTGTATGACGATCTGACCATGTTATCGCTTAGTATTAGTTTAAACATTAGACAACTAGTGAGCTAATAGTTGCTTCTATTTTTCTTTGCATGCAAAAACCATATGAGGACAATTATAGAAAGTATATTAATGTAATCCATGAATTTGTTTTATTAACCAATCTGTTCGAAAAAAATACAAGTTTACAAATGAATATACTACACTCAGGGCAACAGATTTGATAGTCTTCTAGTTGCCCTAGTGATGTAGATGAGTCATATTCCGCATTCTCATACTCTGCACGTGTTTCCCAACTTCTAACTAGTAGAGTTTTGGTAAACGGTTCCATAAGGTTGTCCTCAAATGTGACCTTAACTACATCCACAATTTCATCTACAATTGACTCCCTTATGATATGATACTTTCGATCAATATGTTTTGTCCTCTTGTGGTTTCTCATCTCCTTAGTATTTGCTATTGAGAACAGTAAAATATATAGACTTTTTCAGCACTTTTTAAACATGAATTCATGCAAATTCTAAGTAATTTTTGTTGAATTTTATACTTTTATTATCAAATAATAAATTTGAACTTAATTTATAAAAAAATTGAATTTTAATTATTTTTATAATAATTTTTCATTATTTGGGTATTTTTTATAGTCTGCACAAAAGGTGAAAAATCAGCTCGACGGTCACCGTGAATGAATTAATTTACGAAGTACCTTGGGAGCTCAAGATAATGAATTAACAGCCATGAAGGATTTAAATATATTCTTTGGACTTTCTCAAATCAATTGGTTTGATTTAATTTTTATCGAGAGAAGTGAACAGCCTAAAGTAGAGAAATAGTGACTGAATTGAGCAAATGAAGAGGAAGGATGGAGAAGCCAAAGAGAGCAGCCCAAATTGTCCCTACTTGCTGCCCAAATTAGATAAATTTGGATGATTTTAACACTTACAAAATAACCCTTAAACTCTCTATAAATGTCATTCAAACTCCTCCCCTTTACATGCAGTTAATTTCTAGCCACAAGCTAAAAATAGCAAGTTTATTTAAACACTCCTCCCACCTAGCATGGCTGGCCATGTGAAGGGGGATTCCATGCTATTTTTAGCAAATTTTAGCTGTCAAGTTCAAGAATAAATAGCCCCCTTCACTTCCTCATTAACACACCTTTCATCTTTCATTCATCTTTACTCCACTTCTTGCTTTCACTCTCTTGTCTTCCCATTTTGTGTCTTTCATTCCTTGCCGATTTCCCCTCTTGGAAAATAGCTACCATGCCCCTTGGAGTAGCAGCAATCAAGCATTCATGAAGGTTTTTGATCGATAGAACGAGTAGAGAATAAGAGGAGCGCACTAGTCTATCTTTAAAAAATCACCAGGATTTGTTTTCTAGTTCCATTCTCTTTAGCTTTTTCAGTTTATTATTTGATCATAAATATCAATGCTTGTTATGTTGATGTTCCTAATTTAATTAAAATTACTTAAATCTCATTCATGTTAGATTAATTGCATTTTATCCACTTAATTTGTTAAAATCATGTTTGTGTTGTTATAGGCCTTAATAATTTGTTCAATTAAATAAAATCACGCCTATGTTACACTTGCATTATAATTTTAAGGTAACAAATGAATTAATTATTAATCAAATTGAAATTATAATTAATTGGCACAGTATTTAATTAGTGCATGTTTAATCTTCTAAAGTAGTTGAGGGTTAAATTTAGCAGATAATTAAACAATGTAATCGCTTTGAATAACTTATAAGATTGTTGTGATTTTTATATAGGAATATATTTAATTCACTCTATCTTATACTTTTTTATTTTAGACTTTGAAGTAGATAATGAGGCACCAATCATCTTAGGAAGGCCTTTCCTAGCAATCGGAAGGACCCTTATTGATGTGCAGAACTGCAAGCTTACAATGCGTGTTTAGGACGACCATATAACATTCAATGTATTTAAATCTATGTGATTTTCTTACACAATTGATGAATGTTTTGCAGTAACCGAGTTAGAGGAATTAGTCGCAGAATGGGAACTCAATTATATTGATGACCCATTAGAACAAGCTTTAATGCCAACCCTCTAAGTAATGAGGAGGGGGAGGAATATCTAGCTTTACTTAAAGCTAACTAAAAGGGATCTTGCTTTTGATATTTGGAATTAGATAGTCGAGATTACATCTAATCAAAAGCATCGATTGATGAGCCACTTAAATTATAACTTAAGGTGCTTTCTTCACATTTGAAATATGTGTATTTAGTGATGCTTCTACTTTGCCTGTGATTGTTTCAGTAGTGTTAACTAAAGAGCAAAAAGAGAAACTCAATCTAGTGCTGAAACAATTTTAAAAGGCTATTAGATGGACTATAGTTGATATTTGTGGTATTAGTTCATTTGTGTAGATGCACAAAATCATCTTAGAGGATGATGAAAAAGGAATGATTGATGGACAACGAAGACTGAACCCCATTATAAAGGATGTGTTGAAAAAAGAAATTATTAAGTGGTTAGATGCGGGTATAATTTACCCTATCCTAGACATTTTACAGGTAAGTCTGGTCCAGTACGTATGGAAACAATGAGTTAATATAGACTAGAACGGTTACGTGATGGAGAATTTGCATAGATGACCGGAAATTGAATAAGGCGACTCAGAAATACCACTTTCCCTTTTCGTTCTTGGATCAAATGCTGGATAGACTTGCAAGGCGAGACTATTACTGTTTTCTCGATGGATGCTCAGGGTACAAGCAAATCACGGTAGCACCGGAGGATCAACATAAAACAACATTCATATGTCCGTACGGTACGTTTGCATATAGTCGTATGCCTTTTGGTTTATGTAATACTCCTATTACATTTCAAAGATGTATGATGGTGATTTTTACTAACATGGGGGAAATGTTTTTGGAAGTTTTTTATGGATGATTTTTCAATGGTCGGAGATACTTACAATGATTGCTTAGCCAATCTAGCCTAGGTATTGAGGCGGTGTGAAGAAACAAACCTCTACTCAATATGAAAAAGTGTCACTTCATGGTACAATAAGGTATTGTTCTGGGCACCGAATAACGAGACAACAGATCGAGGTAGATAAAGCAAAGGTAGATGTTATTGAGAAACTCCTACCTCCAACATCTGTAAAGGGTGTTAGGAGATTTTTAGGACATGCTAGATTCTATCGAAGATTCATCAAAGATTTTTCCAAAATTGCTAAACCCTTATGCAGATTATTGGAGAAGGATACAACATTGAACTTTGATAAAGAATGTTTGAAAGCCTTTAATGAATTGAAGAATTGATTGGTCTCAACACCAATTATTGCCACACTTGATTGGGAATTTCCATTTGAATTATTATGTGACGCAAGTGACTTCGCGGTAGGAGCTATTGTAACACCCCTAACCTATATCCGTCACCGGATTAGGGTTACGAGGTATTACTATAAGACATAGCTTAATGCTTTCATTAGACACTTTTTACGCATTAAAAAGTTCTATTATAGTAATCAATAAAACAAACCAAATCAATAGATCATCACTAAACATGAGTCACAAATATTACATATTTAAAACATTAACTAATTCAAACATTGAATCGTTCTAATATACTTTAAACAATGTGGTCATTAATTTCATGATATTCGAACACCTAAAATTTGAATTATAAATATCTATATTTTTAATCACATATATCATGCAAATAACAAATCAAATAATGCATTTTATATCTATTAAGAACATTAGCATATACCGCCAAAAAGATCAACTTCACAAAAGATTCAAATGTTACTCAATTAACTAAAATTTTCTAACAATCACATCATTTACAACTATTACCAATGCACAATATATATAAAACTAATATTCAAACTCAAAAACAACTCACTCAATTTGCATTAAACCATCATGATACTTTTTAACAATTATTACTATTCATTTGGTCATTTTCTAAAACTTTGACTGAATATAACCATTTCAATTACATGTTTATTCATTATCCATTACTATTTGTACCACTCAAAACATACCATAAGCACATGTTTACGAGATTTAATTCTCATGGAAAATTTTACCGTACCCTTTTAACACATGTTAAGCACATAAAACCATTCAATTTCTACTTATGCCGCATATTACTATAATGGAAAACATACATACAAGATTTTATTTCTATGCTTCCTCCATTCGGCTAATAGCACATTAACAAAAAGATTACATAGCTTCACTACTCCAAATTTACCAAAATTTTTCCATTACAAAGTATATGAAATTTAATCTCCATTTTTACAACATTATTACACAACCAAATATGCAACCATTATTTTACCACCTTACTAAACCAAATCCTAGTCAATTCAAATGCAACCCATACTTTTATCAAATAGATCACGCCTACATAGCATAATCATAACTTAACTAGCTCAAAACATACTTAAAATACAACTTCTTCCATTATTTACTCATTTACCGAAACACTTAATCATGCACTTATATAATAACTTCGAACATTGACAATTTAAATCAAGCTGTTAAATCTTTCTCCAAATGTTTCTCACATGTATAACAAGCATTTAATCCAATAAAAATATATCATGACCAAAATCAACCAAGTTTAAAACATCATTTAATATTAAACATTCTAAACCTCCAACATTAGTATACCACATTATCTTCACTTTAACTATATGCAAAACTATCTTACTTAAATACCGGATCATATAGTCATATATAATTAAATCACCAAAACCAAAGCCAACATAACCATATCTTGACCGAACCTTTAAACTGAGCTTAATAAATTAAACAAGCCATTTTCGCATGGCTTTTATATACATATCCCAAAATCAAACATATTACAACTAGCCTATACATGCCATATGTTCGAGAATTCAGCTTATAAAATACCAAAGACAGTTGATAGTGTGATAAGCTCCTCTAACGATTCCCGAACTCGTAACTTGAATCCAAAATCTATAAAACAGAAGTAAGCATGAACGCACACAGAGTAAGCTTTCATAGCTTAGTAAGTCATAAGCAAATAAACGAATTAATAACATAATCAAATCATTTAAACCAAATTATACTATCGTAGTTACTTTAAATCTTAAACTTACAAATTCATGTATTTTATATGTACTTTCACATGTAGGTTATTCATGGCCGAATGAACATATACATATTTTTACAAACTATCATTCAATTACCAAGCCAAAATATCTTTATCATAACTAATACATTTACTCTTATATGCATAAATTCATAAGTCAAAAGATAAAAATCTCATATATATTTATTTTATATGGCCGAATACACATACACATATATAAGCAAAATATATCTTTCAATTTCAAAGCTAAATACCATTATATGAATACATATAATTATGAATCAAAATATAATATCATATGCATATACATAGCAAAGGACGAATAGACTTCACAAGATACACATGTTCACATTAATGACTTACTTACCTTGTTTCTAGTAGATAATAAACCAGTTCATACCTGATTATTTTAGCTCATTTTGTACATTCGATCCCAACTTATCAATGCCCGATGAACCATTCGAAATTGGATAGGACACTCGGATAATCACACATATATCGTACAATGCCAACGTCCCTGACTTGGTCTTACATGTAATCACATATCGATGCCACTGTCCCAGACAGGGTCTTACTCGCACGCATATATCAGAGTCACATATCGATACCATGGTCTTACTCGTACATCACATATCGAAATCCTATGTCATCACACATGTATCCTAGCTATTCCTAAGGTTCATACGGGGCTTTCGAACGTCGTAACTCGATCGAAATGAATTCATAAACATTGTTCCCAAGCATAATCACATTCGACATTCACATATAAAATCTCATATAATTTAATTTCAGCTTATAAACTCATAAATAATTATAATTAACAATCTCTATTTTCTTATAAACTTACCTCAGACGATGTAAAATGGAATGGGACGACAAGTCGACAACTTTCGTTTTCCCCCGATCCAAATCCAATTTCTATGGTTCTTGATCTAAACATATTCAAATTAAGCTCATTCAAACATATTTTCATTCAATTCAGTCCAAAAACACATAAATGGGTAAATTACCATTTTACCCCTAACATTTACAATTTTTACAATTTAGTCCTTTTTGCACAAAACACTAAATATGCAAAATTTCAATACACTCATGTTAGGCTGAACTTTACCCATGTTCATACAAGCCCATATATTTCATTTATTTCACATTTTAGTCCATCAAATTATTATTTTTGCAATTTAGTCCTAATTACTTAAAATCATCAAAAACTTCAATACAAAACATGTTAATCTAAAACATATCTTTCATATTTCATCATCAAACAACAAAAATCACAAGCTCTCATCAATGGCATAACTCAAAATATTCATCAAAATAAAAAAATTCAAGCATGGGTTATGTAAATTACTTAGCAACAATCTCAAAAACGTAAAAATTATCAAAAACCGAGCTAAACACATACCTTAATTGAGCTTAAGAGATGACCGAACCCTAACTTCTTTTATTTCTTTTCTTTGTTTTAGTTTCGGCAAGAAGATAAAGAATGAACACTTAAATGGCTTTGATTTTTTTATGTTATTTTTTATATTATAATAACATATATTATTGGTTTCCTAAATTAACCTTATTAAATTTATAATAAAGCCATATAATATAAGCCCTTAGTCGTCCATTCAATAAGTCAATGAACATAAAATGGCTTTCACTTTTATGCTTTATGATATATATATTATATCTTATTATAAATTAAAGTTTAATTTACATATAACCGTAATGAAATAATATAAAAACTATATAATTTATGCCTACCACCATCCCACTAGTAAATAAATGAGCTATTTACAACTTAAAGGCTTTCATTAATAAAGCCATTAACAATTAGGTCCCTTTTAGAAATAACCACTAAATTTTCATTTTACGCAATTAAGTCCTCTAATCAATCAAACACTCAAACGATAAAATTTAAGTACGAAAATTTCACAGATGTAAATTCACACAAAATAAACACAGAAAATAATTTTTAAATATTTTTCTAACTCAGATTTGTGGTCCCAAAACCATCGTTCCGATTAGGGTCTAAATCGGGCTGTTACAACTCTCCCCCTTAGGGATTTTCGTCCCCGAAAATCTTACCGGTGAATAGGTTCGGATAACATTCTCTCATTGCATCCTGTGGCTCCCACGTTGCCTCCTCAACTCCGTGTTTATGCCACAGTACTTTATCTAACAGAATCTTTCTATTTCATAGTTCTTTAATTTTACGAGCCAGAATACGAATCAGTTCTTCTTCATATGTCATATCTGATTTAATCTCAATCTTAGACATAAATCTCAGACTCAATTTGCCTTTACGACCAAAGCTGAGTATTTTCTTTCACGGTGAGATTTTCAAAATGACTTTGTCTCTGATCTAAAACTTTATATCTTTTTGCTTCAAGTCAGCATACGATTTCTGACGATCTGACGCTATTTTCAGACTTTCACGGATCACTTTTATTTTCACTGAGCTCAGTCCAGTGCATCAGTGTACAACATTTACAACCGTACAAAGCCTCGCAAGGTGCCATTTTGGTACTCGATTGAAAGTTGTTATTATACGCAAATTCAATCAGAAGTAGGTATCGTTCCCACGTACCTTCGAATTCGGGAATGCAACATCCCAACATATCCTCCAGTATTTGAATGATTCACTCAGACTGATCATCTATTTGCGGATGGAAAATAGTGCTGAAATGAAATTTCGTACCTCGTGCATCTTGCAGTTTCTTCCAAAACTGTGATGTAAACCTTGGATCTCTATCTGGATCTCTATCCAAAACAATAGTTATAAGCACACCATGTAATCTCATAATCTAAGAAACATACAATTCAGCTAGCTTATCAAGTGAATAGTCTGTACGTATCGGAACAAAATGAGCCGACTTAGTTAATCTATCCACAATAACCCAGATTGTATCTTTCTTGCTCAGTGTCAACAGTAAACTAGATACAAAATCCATAGTAACTCTGTCCCATTTCTACTCAGGTATCATAATCGGCTGAAACAATCAAAAAGGTACTTGATGCTCAGCTTTTACTTGTTGACAGATTAAACATTTCGAAACAAAATCAGAAATGTCTTGTTTCATACCATGCCACCAGTAATGTTGTTTCAGATCATTATAAATCTTTGTACTTCTCAGGTGAATAGATAACCGACTGCTATGAGCTTCATTCAAAATCATCTGAATTAACTCTGGATTTGAAACTCTGAATCAACATTTAAATCACATTGGCCCCGCTTTGGTAACAATTCATTATCAACTTTCTGAGCCTCACAATTTTATTGAATACATAATGGTCTTGCTTTTATCTCAACTATAATCGAACCATCAAATATGTCACTTAACTATTTTTTTTTTACAGTTTAAACTATATGGGATCACAAGACATCTTCATACATTCTATTATCAGAACACACTTCAAATCATTCATTGATGCATGACTGAAAATCATAAACTTTTTCTTCGGTCTAGGCTAAATCACAGCTGATGTTTTAGTTGATAATATCTTCATGCAACATAATCTTCAACAATCGAACTAAATTTAATTTACCACAACATTTCTCAGATAGAATTGTTCTGATAAACATAATTATGTATCAAATTCTCAAGAATACAAATTCTTTGTAACGCCCCAAAAATCTCGAAATCCAAAAATCTTGAAATCCTTAATTTTCTTTATTTTCGATTTTGATGAAAATTGTGTTTAATATTCTTATCCAAGCGATAATTTTAGTAGGTCTTAGCTAAGGTTGAGTTCGAATTAAAGGGTAGAAGAAATTATAATTTAATTATTAAAAGAATCAGGGTTGGCTAGTAGTTGGGCTTTTGAATAAATGAAGAAACAATTAGACACAAAAAGAACCTGTGGTGGAGTGGCTAAGTGACGCCACATAAGGTGTAGTGAGGTGGCATTAGTAGCTAGCAAGAGGGTCCAACGTTCGAATCCTAGCTTAGCATTTTTAGAATTTGATTTTGGCCTTCTAGAAGGATGGAAGGGGCGTGAAGATGGACTCCAAGGGGAGTGTTCAAAAGAGAAAATTAAGGAAAGGATCAAGGGGTTATCAGGGAGAAAAACGAGGACATGAGAAGTGAGGAGTAAGTGGAGCTAAATTGAGAACTTGGGCTTGAAGAATTCGGCTATAGGGCTATAAATAGGTGTCGAATGGGAGGGTTGAGAAGTTAATGATGAATTTCCCTTCACTTTGTGCTAGAAACCCTTTTCTCTTCAAGATCCAAAAAGCTGAAAACCCTCTATTTTACTTTCTTTTCTTTTAGCTAATTTCTATTCTCCTTTACACAATCTTCTTTGCCGATTTCTTCTACTACTCTTCTTCTTTAATCTGTACCAAATAAACCTTAATCACCATACTTAGTTTGAAAAGCCAAGAAATCGAATCTTCTAAGGGCCGGATACTTTTTGACTGAATCTAGTGTAAGTGTTACTCTTCCAATCGATTTTCTTTGTTTAGTATCGATTATTGTCCTTCACTCGTTCTAATCAACTTTGGTAGGGAATTAGTATTGGATCTTGGTTTTTAGCTCTCTGCCGAATTGCTCCTTAAGGTGTTGCGGTTTTGGTAAGTAATCTTCTCCCATTGGCTAAGGTGGCCGAATGGTCTTAGTTATGGTAAGGAGACTTGTGTTGGATACGAGTCACCTATTATTTGGGTTTTAATAGTTAAGATTTGTGCAGATCTAGGAAATACGTGATCAAGGAAAGAAACGATTAAGGATTGGGCTCAAGGTAAGGTTAAGGTAAGGTTTCGATTTTTGAGTAAATAAGTATTAAGCATGCAATTAATTGAAGTGTGATATCGATTGTAGGTTTGGGATAAGGAGATCACATCACGCTTGCTTACCAGGTGTGTACATACACTGAACACACACAATGATTCAGCAAAAGCCGAAAAGCTGAAAAGCTGAAAAGCCAAAATGCCAAAAAGCCGAAAGTTTGGCTATGGTAGTCTTGCGAGTGCGCGAAAACTCGTAAGGGGGAAACTAATAAGTTGCCTAAGGCCCACAGGCGATTCTGTGGACTTGGGTTGTGATCTGACCAAATGGGCCGGAATGGGCTAAATGGGCTAAATGGGCTAAATGGGCCCGATGGGTTGTTGGGCCCATAATAGGCAAAAATTGATAATTGATGCTATGTGATAGAAAGTTTGTATGTGAGCATGAATATGAATGTGACTAGGCCTAATGGGCCATATGAATATGATTGGGCTTAAAGGGCCAGATATAGGTATATGAAATTGTTTGGGCTTTGTAAGGGGTTTTGGGCCTACTATATGATATCCACATAAGACTTAATTAATATATTGCGACCGTGGACAAGTCAAAGGGTTAAGGTGTGGCAATGGGTATGTGCATGTCTAGGATTGGATCTAGGGAGAGCTTGGTACTTAAGCGATCTTAATGACTCACCTCCTCTTCTCTGGATCCTACCTGGTGCATAGTATTCGTTCATCTTGGCTCACAGGGCTTGTTAACGGGCCAAGATAAGTGAAAATCGTAATTAAGGAAAAATTACAGAAATACCCCTAAGGGAAAAAATGGCCAAAATACCCCTAGGTGTTGAATGTAAGTTTTATGGATGGAACATGCATATATATGATATTCTGCTTAGGTTGCATATGGGTTGGGAATTATGGAATGGAGGAAGTATATGAGGATCGCATGGTTGCTTGACAATCATGGATCCACCGACGGCTTTTAAAGCCCAATATGTAAATGAAGGTAGTTCCGCAATCGGGCTACCATGGTGTGTGGGTTGGGTGGGTCGATATTTATATCCCCACCTGGTGTGACGAGGGACGGAGCCAGTGTGTAGCGGATGGATAATTTGGATGGGATTGCATTGCATGATTGATGAATGATTTTTTTTAATGCTTGTTTTTGTCGAGGGTTGTACACACTGAGTTTGCGAAAACTCACCCCCTATTTTATTTTATTTTTAGGTGATGCTCAGTAGAAGGTTCGATGTTTGGAAGGACTCTGGGTGGCCAGCTAGCAAGATGATTTGGACTTGGGTTTTTTTTTTCAAGCATTTAAGTTTTTACTTCTTTTTAAGTGTGTTCCAGACCAGATTGTAATAAGATTTTCATTGTGTTATTACTACTTGAATTATTATTATTTTCAATAAGTTGAACATGGGTTTTCTAAATTATAGTTTGTTTTCTACGTTTCCGCAATTAAATTTTTAAATAATAAGCTTTCTTAAATCAAATGTTTCAACAAGGTTTTTGTAACACAAAGGGTGTGTTTTTTTTTTAAGTTAATTAAGGTTTCTTTTATTTTAAGAAGGGTTTTCAATGAAAACATGGTTTTCGCTAAAAGACTTTAATGTGACACACCAGATTCGGCCATAACGTCTGGGCTGGGTTTGGGGTGTTACATTCTTCTTCCAGACTATTCCTCAGATCACACATGTACATTCAAAATTTATTACCAGTCCGGTAAATAGATTCAAACACATATAACCCAATCTTCTTTTAAATCAAATAATTCAGATCAAACTAAACCATTGGATCAGTCTTTTCGAAGAAATTATTTCTTTCCGTTAAAAGAATAACTCAAACATATCTTTATACAAAAGCCACAATCATCAAATAGAAATCATAATACCATAATGAGACTGACGTCTTACCTGAAATAATAGATAATATCCCAGTTTTAATAAAGTATCTGAACCCAAAAGAAAACCAGATATGATTTGGACAGCAACCAATGCAGAAACACAACTTTTACAACTCTAATAACAATGCTGCAGTACTTCTCAAATTTTCAGAACAGATATTATAATTATAACGGATATAGCCATTTCTGTCAGATAGAAATCTCTTACAGATAATCTCATGGAATCATAAGAAGACCAGAATAGCAAAATTTTAACATCTGAAGCTACAGAAAATATCAAAAAATTACAACCCATATAGAATGATATCAGCCCCGATGATATCCTAGAAAATGTCCAGAAAGAACAATGTCACTCATAAATACTGAAATCCACAATAACAGAAGCAATATAATTTTTGCATATTTTTAACATAACTATATATGGTAGAAACAGAATATTAACATTATAAAGATTTTACCGTCGATTTCTAATATCCACATAATGGATTATGTAACACCCCGAATTTGGGCCTAGAAGTATTGGGCCTTGAGTATGAGTCCGTAAGGAGGTGGTATATAAGTATTTAATTGTGCAAGGAAATGACACAATTAAATGTCTACTTTGGTGGTTAGTGGCTCTGAGAACTGTTGGAGAAATCTTGGGTTCAAACCTATGCTTTAGCAAAAATTTTGGTATTTTGTGAATAAAGCCCTATATGCTTGGATGATGGCCTTTTAAATTATTGTGTTAAATAAATGACACAAGGAAGCATGTGGTCTAGTGGTTGTGGCGTCATTAAGGTTGCAAGGGAGCCTGGGTTCAAGTCTTGGCTCTTACAATTCATTTTGGTTTTTCTCTTAAGTGAATCTGGACGTTGGCACATATGTATTAAAGTTAATTATGGACGTTTTTATCACAGAAAGAGCCTATGGTGGAGTGGCAAGGTGGCGTGTTGTGTAACTGCGAGGTCTGAGGTTCAAGTCTTGGGATGTGCAGTGGAGTATTTATTTTGTTATTTGAGCTATGTAGGAGGTGGAGTTGGACTGGAACTCTGTGGTTGAAATGGTAATAGGAATGAGAAATTTTTCCTAATAGTTGAAAGCAATCCCACCTCGGGAAGTTAACATGAGAATTGGTGAGAAGCTGGCTTTAAATAGAGAGAACTAGATGAGTTGGGAGGAAGACTCAATGTAGGATGTGCCAAGGTTGGTGATCGTGGACTTCGGCGCATTCTCATAAACAAGTGTGTATTCGCGCCCTTCTTTGTTAGAAGTCGGCAAAAGCCGAAAAGCTAAAACTTTGACATTTGAGGCCTTACGAGCGTGCAATCTCTCGTGTGGTAAACCGAGCTCGCAAACCATGGGCGATAAACTGTAGAGGCCGCCACGAGCGTTCTCGTGTGCTGAGGCTGTTCTGGGCCTCGATGGGTCGAATGGGCTAAATGGGCCCATGGGCTCACTTGTGTAAATCTAACTGTTAGGTGGGAAGTAGTTGGGCCACATAGCCGTAGCTAAATTTGGGCTAAATGGGCCACAAGAGCGTATGGGCCCACTTGGGCTAAGTAATTAGTCTTAGGCCCATTTGCACCGTTATGTCTATTTAGGTTATTTAAGTCGCTCGAGGCGACAGTGGGCTTTCTGTTGGGTCGTAAATACCCCCTATTTGTAAAATTATTGAAATACCCCCGATTTGTAAAATTACTGAAATAACCCCGATTTGTAAAATAACTAGATTACCCTTGTAGTGTAAAATTACTAAAATACCCCTATAGGGTAAAATGACTGTTTTGCCCTTGTGGGTAAATGACTGACTTGGACTATGAATTTGACTGATTTGACTGTGATTGTATGACTGTGATTTAACTGACTTGACGGTGGTTGTACGACTGATATGCTTTTAATATATGTTTAAATGATTGTTACTGAGCATGGCCATTTTGCATACACGTGTGATGATTGAGCATGACATACACGACATATTGCATTGGGTTGGAATTATGGAACAGAGGAAGTATATGAGGATCACATAGTTGCTTGACGACCGTGGATCCACCAATGGCTATGTGCCTAGTATGATACAACTACCGATGGCTTAAAGCAAATTATTCTGATTATGGCTTTGCGCCAACCTACATATGGCTCTATGCCAACCTGATTATGGCTGTGTGCCAAATGTATTTGCCTAAGGCTATGTGCCAATATATGATTATTGACGACAGCTTAGTGCCGCTTAATCTGATTGTGGCTTTGTGCCAGCCTAAAAATGGCTCTGTGCTATCTTGACTATGGCCTTGTGCCAAACGTATTTACCTGTGGCTATGTGCCTAACATACTTATGGATGACTCTGTGTGGATCATATTTACCCAAGGTTGTGTGCCAGTTATATTACCGTCGCTGATGGCTATGTGCCAAACATAATATAGTTACTGATGGCTTTGTGCCAATTATAATACCGCTACTGAAGGCTTTTTAAGCCCAATATATGATTAGCACCTTTGTTGTAATAAAAGTAGTACTGCAACCGGTCTACCATTGATGTGTATCGGATGGGTGGGTCGATATTTATATCTCCACATGATGTGTACTGGGGGGAGAGTTGATGTGTAATGGTTGGAATATTGGGATGGGATAGCATGCATCCATGCATTCACACATTTTGTTCTGTTATTGGTTTGGGCTGGGCCCAATTGATTCTGTTATAGGCTGTGACCCAAATGTTATATTAATAGGCTTTGGCCAACGTATGCTCTGAACTGGATTGTATTGTTACTGTTAACGGGCTCTTGCCTAGAATATTTCTGTTTTTGTTTCTGTATACTGACTGTTACTTTAGTAAGGGGATTACACACTGAGTTTTCGTAAACTCACCCCATTTATTAACTGTGCAGGTAATCCCCAACGTTAGGTGGTTCGGTGCTGCAAGGGACTCGGAGATGGCCACACACTGCTTATGTTTTCAGATTTGTTTATTTACTGTTGCGTATTTCTTTCAAATGTTATTGTTATAAGGCCTCTTTATTTCCTTAACCTTTTATTTGGAAATTTTATTTAGTATGTCTAATATCTGTTAGAAGTAGGACACAATTTTCCAAAACAACAATTCTTTTCAAAACACTACGTTTTTGCGACTTAACTTTTAAACATCACATTTTCGTAAATCAATTACTTTTAGAATTAGCTTCTGTAAAGTAAAAAGGAGTTTTTGAAATAAAATTGAGAAGTTTTCAATGTACTACGTTTTAAATAAGAAGGGTTTCTAATGAAAACATGGTTTTTGAAAAACACTTCAATGTGACACGTCAGATTCGGGTCTAACTTCTGGGTCGAGTTTGGGGTGTTACAGAATAAATATCAGAGAAAAATAGAGCAATGTTGGACATAACCCAAATAGATCAATGATGCTTTCGTCTATAAGTATGTTTAGCTAAGGTTCTCATACGATAAGAATTCCTTCTGAAATTAAACAGTCACAGATACTTCTAAGAATAAATGTACACATTGAATACCCAAAAGAAATCATAATAACTACCTAACTATAACCATTGCACTCAGCCATCAATACAATTCAAACATTATCCCTTCACTGATAGAAGTCAATTCAGAAAAGCTTCTAACTAAGATTTTCCTTTGATAACATACCTGATTAGGTCATTTGATCGGAAATAACTTCTTCCTTAACATTGACATCACATAATCTAAATGATCTTCAGAACAATCCAATGTCTCTTTTAATACTGTCTTCATTTGTTAATTCATTCACCCTCGTGAGCTTATTCAACTCAAATCTTACAGGTTTCACAGTAACATTTCACTAATAAGGGGGTAAGGGTGATAAAGCCTCAAATTTAACTTACACATGAATACACATAACACACACTTTCACAAATAGCCAATTCATTAATAATTTCACATTATCCAAACATTTAATAAACATTTGCTTTTAATCATTTTTTTAGCACTTAATTCATATACCGACTCAAATCACTAATTCACAATCAAAACATTCAGATAGCAATCCTAACTCAAATATCATACTCTTTGATCCATACCTTTATAAGTTTCAACTCATCATCAGGACATTTTCATTCAAACATTCGAGTACACATTTCATACTATCAAAATTAGCTCGATTTAAAATTTTTCTGTCTCATCAAAACAATTTTCGTTAGAGTCATGAGATATCACAAAATCGCAGATTAATTATGGCATGTATAGCTAGATTCACATACACTATAGTAGTCCTAGAACCGACTAAACCATGGCTCTGATACCAATCAAATGTAACACCCTTAACCCGTATCCGTCGTCGGATTAGGGTTACAAGGTATTACCATAAGACATAGCTTAACGCATTCATTAGACACTTTTTATGAATTAAAAAGTTCTATCATAGTAATCAATAAAACAAAACAAATCAATAGATCATCACTAAACATGAGTCACAAATATTACATATTTAAAATATTAACTAATTCAAACATTGAATCGTTTTAATATACTTTAAACAATGTGGTCATTAATTCCATGATATTCGAACACCTAAAATTTGAGTTATAAATATCTATATTTTTAATCACATATATCATGCAAATAACAAATCAAATAATGCATTTTATATCTATTAGGAACATTAGCATATACGGCCAAAAGGATCAACTTCACAAAAGATTCAAATGTTACTCAATTAACTAAAATTATCTAACAATCACATCATTTACAACTATTACTAATGCACAATATGTATATATATAAAACTAATATTCAAACTCAAAAACAACTCACTCAATTTGCATTAAACCATCATAATACTTTTTAACAATTATTACAATTCATTTGGTCGTTTTCTAAAACTTTGACTGAATATAAACATTTTAATTACATGCTTATTCATTATCCACTACTATTTGTACCACTCAAAACATACCATAAGCACATGTTTACGAGACTTAATTCTCATGGCAAATTTTATTGTACCCTTTTAAGACATGTTAAGCACATAAAACCATTCAATTTCTACCTATGCCGCATATTACTATAACGCATAACATACATACAAGATTTTATTTCTATGCTTCCTCCATTCGGCTAATAACACATCCACAAAAAGATTACATAGCTTCACTACTCCAAATTTACCAAAATTTTTCCATTACAAAATATATGAAATTTAATCACCATTTATAAAACATTATTACACAACCAAATATGCAACCATTGTTTTACCACCTTACTAAACCAAATCCTAGTCAATTCAAATGCAACCCATACTTTTATCAAATACATCACGCCTACATAGCGTAATCATAACTTAACTAGCTCAAAACATACTTAAAATACAACTTCTTCCATTATTTACTCATTTACCGAAACACTTAATCATGCACTTATATAATAACTTTGAACATTGACAATTTAAATCAAGCCATTAAATCTTTCTCCAAATGTTTCTCACAATATAACAAGCATTTAATCCAATAAAAAATATATCATGACCAAAATCAACCAAGTTTAAAACATCATTCAATATTAAACATTCTAAACCTCCAACATTAGTATACCACATTATCTTCACTTTAACTATATGCAAAACTGTCTTACTTAAATACCAGATCATATAGTTATATATAATTAAATCACCAAAACCAAAGCCAACATAACTATATCTTGACCAAACCTTAAAACTGAAGTTAATAAATTAAACAAGCCATTTTCGCATGGCTTTTATATACATATCCCAAAATCAAACATATTACAACTAGCCTATACATGCCATAGGTTCGAGAATTCAGCTCATAAAATACCGAAGACAATCGATAGTGTGATAAGCTCCTCTGACGATTCCCGAACTCGTAACTTGAATCCAAAATCTATAAAACAGAGGTAAGCATGAACACACACAGAGTAAGCTTTCATAAATTAGTAAGTCATAAGCAACTAAACGAATTAATAACATAATCAAATCATTTAAACCAAATTATACTATCGTAGTTACTTTAAATCCTAAACTTACAAATTCATGTATTTTATATGTACTTTCACATGTAGGTTATTCATGGCCGAATGAACATATACATATTTTTACAAACTATCATTCAATTTCCAAGCCAAAATATCTTTATCATAACTAATACATTTACTCTTATATGCATAAATTCATAAGTCAAAAGATAAAAATCTCATATATATTTATTTTATATGGCCGAATACACATACACATATATAAGCAAAATATATCTTTCAATTTCAAAGCTAAATACCATTATATGAATACATATACTTATGAATCAAAATATAATATCATATGCATATACATAGCAAAGGCCAAATAGACTTCACAAGATACACATGCTCACATTAATGACTTACTTACCTTGTTTCTAGTAGATAATAAACCAGTTCATACCTGATTATTTTAGCTCATTTTGCACATTCGATCCCAATTTATCGATGCCCGATGAACCATTTGGAATTGGATAGGACACTCAGATAATCACACATATATCGTACAATGCCAACGTCCCTGACGTGGTCTTACATGTAGTCACATATCAATGCCATGGTCTTACTCGAACATCACATATTAGAATCCTATGTCACGACATATGTATCCTAGCTATTCCTAAGGTTCATACGGGGCTTTCGAACATCGTAACTCGGTCAAAACGAATTGATAAACATTGTTCCCAAACATAATCACATTCGGCATTCACATATAAAATCTCATATAATTTAATTTCAGCTTATAAACTCATAAATAATTAGAATTAACAATCTCTATTTGCTAATAAACTTACCTCGGATGATGTAAAATGGAACGGGACGACTAGTCGACAACTTTTGTTTTCCCCCGATCCAAATCCAAATTATATGGTTCTTGATCTAAACATATTCAAATCAAGCTCATTCAAACATATTTTCATTCAATTCAGTCCAAAAACACATAAATGGGCAAATTACCATTTTACCCCTGACATTTAAAATTTTTACAATTTAGTCCCTTTTGCACAAAACACAAAATATGCAAAATTTCAATACACTCATGTTAGGCCGAAATTTACCCATGTTATACATGCCCATATATTTCATTTATTTCACATTTTAGCCCCTCAAATTATTATTTTTTGCAATTTAGTCCTAATTACTTAAAATCATCAAAAACTCCAATACAAAACATGTTAACCTAAAACATATATTTCATATTTCATCATCAAACAACAAAAATCACAAGCTCTCATCAATGGCATAACTCAAAATATTCATCAAAATAAAAAATTCAAGCATGGGTCTTGTAGATTACTTAGCAACAATCTCAAAAACATAAAAATTATCAAAAATCGAGCTAAACACATACCTTAATTGAGCTTAAGAGATGACCGAACCCTAACTTCTTTTATTTCTTTTCTTTGTTTTAGTTTCGGCAAGAAGATAAAGAATAAACACATAAATGACTTTGATATTTTTTATGTTATTCTTTATATTATAATAACATATATTATTAGTTTCCTAAAATAACCATATTAAATTTATATTAAAGCCATATAACATAAGCCCTTAGTCGTCCATTCAATAAGTCAATGAACATAAAATGACTTTCACTTTTATGCTTTATGATATATATATATATATATTATATCTTATTATAAATTAAAGTTTAATTTACATATAACCTTAATGAAATAATATAAAAACTATATAACTTATGCCTACCACCGTCCCACTAGTAAATAAATGGGCTATTTACAAATTAGAGGCTTTCATTATAAAGCCATTAACAAATAGGTCCCTTTTAGAAATAACCACTAAATTTTCATTTTACGCCATTAAAGTCCTCTAATCAATCAAACACTGAAACGATAAAATTTAAGCACGAAAATTTCACAGATGTAAATTCACACAAAATAAACACAGAAAATAAATTTTAAATATTTTTTTACTCGGATTCGTGGTCCCAAAACCACCGTTTCGATTAGGGTCTAAATCGGGCTGTTACAGCTATAATGGGCCAACAAAGGAACAAAGTTTTTCATCCCATCTACTACGCAAGTTGGACTTTGACAGGAGCTCAACTGAATTACACAATGATAGAAAAAGAGTTACTTGCCATTGTTTTTTGTTTTGACAAGTTTCGATCTTATCTTGTAGGTACCAAAGTGACTGTCTATACGGATCATTTGGCAATCAAATACTTAATTGCGAAGAAATATGCTATGCCGAGATTGATCCAATGGCTACTTCAAGAGTTCGATCTAAAAATTCACGATTGGAAAGGGGTAGCACATCACTTAACCAAACTGGACTCGTAAGAAGAAACTTTTCCTCTTATACCATTAAGGAGACATTTCCGGATGAGTACATACTTAAGGTAAATGACATCCATAACACTCCTTGGTTTGCTAATTTTGCTAACGCTTTATAAGACATATCAGCAAAGGAAAAAGTTTCTCCATAATGTGAAGTACTATTTTCGAGAGGATTCATACTTGTTCAAACAATGTAGAGATCAAATGATCAGGAGATGTATGGTAGAAAATGAGGTACATGAAATTTTACATAATTTTCATACAACTCCAAGTGGAGGACACTTCGGAGGATCACATACCGCGGCCAAAGCATTACAAGCAGGATTCTTTTAGGCAACTCTTTTCAAAAATGTGTATTCCTACGTGAAAAGTTGTGATCAATGCTAGAGTGTTGGAAACATAACCAACAGAAATGAGATGCCAAGAACAAACATTATTGAGGTAGAATTATTCAATGTTTAGGCTATTTACTTTCTTGGTCCTTTCCCTCCTTCTTTTGGTCACAAATATATATTAGTAGTAGTAGACTACGTATCTAAGTGGGTTGAGGCCGAGGCGTATCTAATAAATGATACCAAGGTAGTAATGAAGTTTCCGCAGAAACATGTGTTCATAAGGTTTGGAACTCTTGAAGCTATCATCAGTGACAAAGGGTCCTATTTTGTGAATAAATGGTTGAAATGGTTGCTTAATGAACATAGAGTGAAGCAAAAGGTTGCCATAGCTTACCATTCTCAAACAAATGAGCAAGCTGAATTAGCGAATAAAGAGATAAAAGGTATACTCGAGAAGGTAGTTTGTCCAAACCGACAAGACTGTTCTAAAAGACTGAATGATGCTTTATGGGCCTACAAGACAACATACAAAACACCCTTAGGGATGTCTTCCTATCGGTTGGTTTTTAGGAAAGCCTGCCATTTGCCTTTTGAGTTAGAACGTAAAGCTTACTGTGCTCTCCAGTAACTCAACTTGGATCTCAAGCTTGCTAAAGAGAAACGAATGCTTCAGCTTAATGAGTTTGAAGAAGTTTCAATGTTCTCGTATGAAAATGCCAAATTTTTCAAGGAAATATTGAAAAGATGGCATGACAAGCACATTCGATTCTGAGAATTTGAAGCAGGTCAACAAGTTTTGTTGTTCAATTCCATATTAAAGTTCTTTCCAAGTAAGTTAAAATCTCATTGGTCTGATCCATTCACTATTGATCAAGTTTTCTGATGCGGGGTTGTTGAGCTTCATGGTAAGAAAGGTAATTTTAGAGTCAGTGCTCAACGTTTGAAACATTATTGGCGGATAAAATCGAGCGAAATAAAACCTCGCTTATTTTATCAGATTTTTAATTTTTCATTCTTATTTTTAAATAAATTACTTAGGTTATATTTTCTACACTATTGTGTTAAAATAAATTCTTTCTAGGATATTGGAATTTAAGCGAGACTGCTTGTGACCCCTCCAACCTTTCCTGGGAACTGATTTCAACATAATTTTTTGAGAAAAAATTTCTTAAGTGGCAAAATAATTTTTAATTTGTTGAATAAAAAGGTCAATTTTTATCCAATTTTTAGTTTTCTGCTTTATTTTCAAATTATTTTTCAGTACAAGTACTTAATTGAATTATTTTCAATAATTAGTTGTGTTTTTTGTAAATATTTTAAACAGCTAAAATAAAATTTTTTAATTTTAATTTTTAATAAATAAGATAATAAAATATTATATATTATATATGAATTATTATTAACTTTGTATAGCAATAGGAGTAGTAATATTTTATTATTTTATTTAAGAGTTTGAGTTAAACACCCTCCTACTTACACTTTAAATACCACCACCTTTATTCCATTCCCATGCATTCTCTCTATCATCTTTCTCACATCATCGCCATATATCACCAACCCTAACCCCTAACCATCGATGGCCCTAGCTGCTAACACCTTGCGTCATACGTCCCTTGCTGCCAGCAATAGCAGTTGCATACCCTAGCTATCACTAGCAATAGCCTCACTTCTGCTCTCCTTGTACCAAGCCATCATACCTCCTTTGCTACACCATTACCGAACCTTGCAAGCCACCATTCGACCATCAGCTAGAAGCCACCAAGCCATCACACCTTCTATATCCACCGACCAAATTGCCACTTGCTTCACCCTTATATTATTTTCTTGAGTTCTTATTGATTTTTATAAAGGTGGTAAGAAATTTTTATTCCAAAATTTTTATTTTAATTTGATTATGTAACTTTTTTATTTTACACAAATTGTTAGTATTAAATTCTAATTGAATTTTTGAAAAATTATTACTTGTTTCCATCTTATGTGATGTTCGGGTTGAATCATGCCTTGTAAAAAAACTCGTGCCTCTATCCAAAATGAAGAATCACCAAACAAATTTTATTGTGAAAAAGCTAAGGCGATATATGAGAGCAACTTTAAGAAAAAACAAATACTTCTAGAGAAAGGTTTTACATTGGGAAAAAGTAACTACTCTGATTTCAAGGCAAGCATTCAATAAGTTGTTGAGGCTCTAAAGTAGGAAGTGTTTTGTGATAAAAGGCCAAATTCGGATGATGAGTTAGTATGGGAATTTTATACGAATTTGACCTCAACTGCTTTAACAGAAGTTTCTGTATGAGGAATTAAGGTACCTCTAAACCCGAGTTCCATTAATGAATTTTATGATTTACCTTATTTTGAAGAAAATGAATATTCTTCCTTTATGGAAAATATTGAGGTGGAGAAATTGATAGAAATTCTACAAGAACTCAATGTTCCGAGCTCTAAATGGATTGTGTCTGTAACACCTTTAACCCGTGTCCATCATTGGATTAGGGTTATGAAGTATTACTATACAGTCAGAAGCCTTTAAATGTAATATCATTTAATAATTCAAACACATCGTAAACCATTCATACACATGCATACTATTTCTAAGTTGAGCCCTCAAGGTCCTAAAAATAACTTAGAGGGAATTCGGGACCAATTTTAATCAATTTAGAAAATTTGGGGAAAAGTAGCAAAATTTGAAAACAAAGGACACACGAACGTGTGCCTCAAACGGTTGAGAGACACGCCCGTGTCTCAAGCCATGTAACCTTCGAACTAAGGACACACGACCATGACCCAACCCATTTAAATCTCTAAGTATGGTCACATGGCCGTGCTCATGTGCTAGGCCATGTAACTCAATAACTTGCATATAAAAAACCATCAAGTGACACACAGTTGTGTCGCAAGGCCATGTGCCTCACACAGCCGAGTCACATGCCTGTGTCTCAAGCCGTGTGAGCCCAATTTTACCTATTCCTTTCTCAATTTCACTCCCTTATTGCATAGGTACCTACACACATTCAAATACATATATGAGAGGTGTAATTCAACTTCAAACATTCTCAAACAAAATTATATACCAATTCTCAACTTGTAACCACAAACACAATTATCTCTTTAAACATACATCCATTTCATTACAAGTATTAAGGTAACCTATAACATACAGTTTCATACCATGACCTTTCAAACATATTTAAGTAACAAGTAGGAAATCACAGGTTGATCAAGTGCACAACATGTCACAGCTTTTTACTCAAAAGTTAGGCATTTGTAATAACCATGCATAGGTTCCTAGTACATTCCATATACCAAAACTGAGAAGATTAAGTCTACCAAGATTCCCGGATAGGGTGATTCCTAGCGTTGACCCTATCTTCTTAGCCTTCAAAATGTGGTCTACAAAATGAAAAAATTTAAAGGTAAGATTCAATGAAAATTAGTAAGTTCTTTTAGAAGTTTATAACCTTTCCAATCCAACATAGATTTAATCAACTTAAGCATTGTGGTTTCAAATATACGCAGTATATAACAATAATTAAAACCATTTCAGTAGTTCAGTATACTCAGTGAACATTGCTCGATTGAACTTTTCATCAGTATATCCATAGATTTCTACTCATTTGAGCTTCACTTAGTATAACAGTAGAATTTGATCAATTAATCATCAGTCAGTGGAACAGTAAGATTTGCTCAAATAAACTCCATTCAGTATAACAGTATGATTTGCTCGATTAAGCTTCATTCAATATAATAGTAAGATTTGGCTCGATAAAGTTTATCTCCAGTATATGAAACAACATTCATTAACAACATTTTAACATGAATGTAAGTATTTAGGAGTATAATTAAACATACGAACTTACCAAACTGTTTTACAGAAGATTCTAAAGTACAAGGACTATTTTGCGATTTTCCCTTTTCTATAATTATTAGCACGTTCTTGATCTACAAATAGTAATTTCATTCCATCAATTAGAATAGCAACACAATTTGATCCTTTCATGCAACTAACTCTTTTTTGGAAAATTACATATTTTCCCCTTTACTTTCTATTTTATTCAATTCAGTCCTTAAGCCTTAATCATGCAATTTACTTATTTTTCCTAAACACCCATGATACCCAAATATTCCATAATTTCATATCAGTCCCTATTTGCAATAATTTCACCTTAAGTACAAGCAATTTATCATTTAATCAATTTAGTCCCTAAACATCAAAATCATCAAAAATCACTTTTCAAAATAATCTATTCTATCAACAAAGTTCCATATTTCATCAAAAGCTTTAAGAAACAACCTCATTCATCAATGACAACTTTTATAACATTTAACAGTTTCACAAATTGATCCTTGACTTAGATGGACTAAATTGATACGAACTTAGAAACATAAAAATTAGTAAAAATGGGCATCAATACACTTACCAAATCAAGGTTTAAAGTTCAAAGTTGAAAAACCCCAACTTTTTCCTTTCTTGCCTTGAAGAAGATGAAGAGAAATGAAATTTTTTCTTTTATTTTTAGATTTAATTTAATATATATTCTTATGATATTTTTGTAAATGCTTCGACTTTCTTAATTAAGCTTTAATAAATCACAATTAGGCCTAATTAAACTACCTTATTAAGCATAATCTAATCAAGTCTCACTAACTAATTTTCCATGGTTAAATTTTCCTTTTATCCCCTTTAATTTAACTACTCAACCTTTGCAGTTTTTACAATTTAGTCCTTTTTAATTATTAAGCTATCCAAACAATAAAAAATTTCAACCAAATTTTAATATGACCCTATAGACCTTATAATATACTAATTAAATGATATTTGAATAGTATTTTGTTGGAATGATGGTCTTGAAACAATTGTTTCTGACACCACTGGAAATCGGGCTGCTATAGTGTCAAAGCACGGGACTCATACTTGTCATAGAGAATACTTGAACCCATTACCGATGGTATGGTTTTATTTTATCCGATTTAGTATTATGCATATCTCACATAAGACTACGATTTTAGTGGAACAAATGGTCTTGCTATACTCAATTACGACAACAAAGACGATTAATGTGAGAAAAATCATTCTAAACAAAATTCGAAACTATGTCGCAAGACATTCTGGTCTAACCTATTTCCATTTTACAATCACAGTGTTAAGCTTGAAAGCTAGTATTTGTGCAAATGTAAAGAAGACATGACAAAATCAAGGTACAATCGCCAATTGAGACTGGAAACACAAAAATATACAGACTTGTTCTACACCTTTTGAGCCCTAATTCATGCAGTTTCATAGTAAATTTTGTTAAAATTCATAATTTAATTATAAAAAATTTAATTTGCACTTAAATTATTAACATATTTAAATTTAATTATTTTTATAATAAATTTTCATAAAATTGGTTTATTTTCGATAGTTTTGCACAAAAGGTGAAAATTGGCTGGACAGACACCTCGAAAGGCTTGAACGGTTGGGGAATTTTTGCATCAAGTGAATCAAGGGAAAGAGTAAATATTTTTCCAACCAAGGATGGTCCAAATTATTATTATTTTATGCACTTTATATTTAATTTTTATCCAAAGTTAATTGGGTCAAAATTAATATAAAGCTTGAAGGACAAAGTGACACAATTGTACTAATAAAAGATGACTGATCCAACAAGAGAAATGGCAGCCCAAAACCTTCCAACAAACTGACCCAATCAGCTGAATTTTGGTAATTTTTAAGCTTGTAAAAAATCCCTCAAATTTTCCTTGAAATCGCACTCAAACCCCTCCACTTATCATGCTTTTGAAGAATTGCCCCAAGCTAAATTTAGCGAAGTTTGAAACATTCAAACTTTACCCCATGTGTGGCCAGCCAAGGGAAGTGTGTGGCTGCTAATTATTTGCTATTTTTAGCAGCCACTTCCGCCTATAAATACCCCCTTCACCTATTCATTCAACACACCTCTCATTCACACTTCTTTCTTTCTTTCACTCACTTTTTCTCTTCCAAAACCTTCCTTTGTTTTCCATTTTCTTTCTTGTCCCTTCCTTCCCGATTTCTTTTTTTTGAGAAAGAGCCTTCGTCTACCTTGGAGTAGCAGCACTCGAGTATTCATAGAGGCCTTGAATTGACAAAATGAGAAGAGAAGAAGAGAAGCGCACTAGTTACTTCAGAGAGACACTGGATTTGTTTCTAGTTTCCTACTCTTTTACTTTCTTGATTCTGTTATGATGAATACTCATTGTTCTGTAACTCTGGATTTAATTAAAATGGCATAAATTTAAGTCCTGTTAGATTCATTGTGTCTATTGGCTAATTTATTAAAAATCATATTTGTGTTGTTATAGGCCTTGTTGATTTGTTCAATTAAATAAAATCATGTTTATGTTATGCTTGCATTTAAATTGTAAGGTAACAATTGAATTAATTATTAAGCAGATTGAAATTGTAATTAATGGACACAATATTTAATTGGTGCATGTTTAATCTTCTAAGGTAGTTGAAGGTTAAATTAGCGATGATATTAAACAATACATTAGCCTTGCATAACTTACAGGATTTTTTGATTAAATTGTTTCAATATAAAGCTAGATTGTTACCTCGCTTAATCTTTTACTTGCCTATGAAAACTGAATTAATTGTTTGAATTGGCATAGAGGTATGTACAAGAGATTATTTTAATTTCATAAGTATGTATGTGCATTAACACATTTTCTTATTAAAATTTGTTTAATCAGTTGAACTGATATAAAGATATAGTTAGGAGATAAATGGATTTTGGTAGGTGAGTATGTTCATAAGTTAGTAAATTGTCGAGTTGCTATGAATTAAATTCGTAACAAACATGAACATGGTTCTGATAATGTTAAGTTAAAGAATGCAATTGATCTAACACATTTATGTTATATTGATTAAAATTTGTTGTGAAATCATGCATTGGAAATTTTTATTTTTATTTTATTTTACTTATTTTAATTTTTAATCTTAATTAAACCCCTTTTCAAATCATAAAATTTTTACCACCAACTTGTTAAATTATTTATTTCATAAATATTTCTTTGCATGGTCCCTGTGGGTACGATAACTCAACATTTACTTGTCATTTTATTAGTTGTTGTGATTGTGTACACTTGCAGATTGCCATCATTCCAAGTTTTTGGCATTGTTGCCAGGGACTGTTTTAAAAGTCATTATTTGTGAAATTGTTAATTTTGCTTTTTGGTTTATTTTTCTCTTCAATTTTATCTTTTTTTAATTTTTTTTGTAATTGTTTCAGGTGTTTATGGGTATTGATCAAATTATTGATTTACTCCCCGCAGACCCTAAAATTGAAAGAACTTTTTGACAAAGAAGAAGACAAGTAGTTCAGAGAATGACCAAAGAGATGAACCTTGAAAATTCGAATCAAGGAAACGGAGCAAACCTTGCTCAAAATCCTATCCTTATTGTTGATTATAGGGATAGAGCTCTAAGATAGTATGCCATGTCAATATTTCATGAGCTTAATCCGGGTATTAGGAGACCCAAAATCGAGGCACAATAATTTGAGCTGAAGCCATTCATGTTCTAGATGCTTTAGATAGTGAGCCAATTCAATGGAATGCCTACCGAAGATCCTCACCTTTACTTAAGACTGTTTATTGAGGTGAGCGATTCTTTCAAATTAGCCAGAGAAACTGAAGATGCATTACGATTAAAGTTGTTCCCATATTCATTAAGGGACAGAGCTTGAGCTCGGTTGAACTCATTGCCATTATATTCCATTACCACATGACAAGATTTAGCAGAAAGATTTTTGATGAAGTATTTTCCACCTAGCAAGAATGCTAAGTTGCAGAATGAGATCACTACATTCCAACAAATGGATGAAAAATCCTTGTATGATGCTTGAGAAGGGTACAAAGAATTATTATAGAAGTGCCCTCATCATGGAATCCCTCATTTCATCTAATTAGAGACGTTCTATAATGGTCACAATGCTCACACAAGAATGGTAGTAAATGCTTCTGCTAATGGTGCTCTCCTTTCTAAGTCTTATAACGAGGCTTATGAAATCACTGAGAGGATTGCCAACAACAATTATCAATGGCAAACCAATCGAGCAGCGTCAGGAAGACGAGTCGTAGGAATACATAAAGTGGAGCAACTCACTTCTCTTGCAGCTCAGGTATCTTAGATTTTTTTAATGCTTAAAATTTTTACCACTAATGGGTTTAATAATTTTGCAGCTCAGCCACCGAATCAATATGAAAATGTAGCCTGTGCTTATTTTGGGGAAGGACACTTGTTCAAAGAATGTCCATCAAACCCAAAATTCGTGTATTACATGGGTAACCAAAAGTAAAACTGAGGAAGGCAAGAACTGAAATCTAATTTTTAGAACCCATCTTGGCGAAACCACCCTAATTTTTCTTGGAATAACTAATGAACTGGGCCCAGTAACACTTAACCACAACCCAGACTAACCCAGCCAACTAGATTTACCCAACAAGTTCAGAATCCAACCTAAGTTGAACCATCCAATGATTTGGAAAACCTGTTAAAGTCATAGATAGCAAAAAATGATGCCTCAATTCAATGCAAAGCAACCACATTGAAAAACCTTGAAAACAAAGTGGGTCAACTTGCCATTGAACTCAGAAACCATCCACTAGGTGCTTTACTAGTGATACAGATAATCCGAGAAATTCGGGGAAAGATCATTTTAAAATGTTGACATTGAGGAGCAGAAAGATGTTAGAGCCTAACACTATCAACATTGAAGAGGAGCTAGCTGATGCTCAAGATACAGTGGAAGTTCATCCAAGTGTTGAAACTCCAATCTCACCAAAACCAGAACCTATGAACTCTGAAAAGGTAACTTTGAAACCAGTTAATTCTGTTAAGCTAACAACTTTGTTAGATGTAGAAGTGCCATGAAAGACGAATCAGCCCGTTCAAGTAAAGAATCCTCCACCACCCTACCCTCAAAGGCTTCAAAAGTAGAAGTTGGAAGTCCAGTTCAAGAAGTTCTTAGACGTGCTCAAGCAACTTCATATCATTATTTCGTTGGTAGAAGCACTTGAATAGATGCCGAATTACATCAAATTTATGAAGGATATCCTATCCAAGAAATGAAAACTTGGAGAATTTGAGATGGTAGCCCTGACGAAAGAATGCAATGCATATCTTTAAGAAAAACTACCCCCAAAGTTGAAGGATCCTAGATGTTTTACCATACCTTTTAACATTGGAGCAACGTATTGTGGTAAGGCACTATGCGATTTGGGTGCAAGCCTTAACTTGATGCCCATGTCAATATTCAGAAAGTTAGGAATGGGTAAAGTTAGACCTACTATGGTTACACTTTAATTAGCAAATCGATCTTTAGCACATCCAGAAGGAAAAATTGGGGATGTATTGGTACATGTAGATAAATTTTATTTTTCCTGGTCACTTTTTTAGCTTAGACTTTGAAGCAGATAAAAAGGTGCCAATCATCCTATGAAAGACTTTCCTAAAAACTGGAAGGACCCTTATTGATGTGCAGAAGCACGAACTAATCATGTGTATTAAGGATGATCAGGTAACATTTAATGTTTTTAAATCCATGTGCTTTCTCGAGGTAGTTGATGATTGTTCCGCAGTATCTGAGTTAGAGGAATTAGTAGTGGAAGAGGAACTCAACTCTGTTGAGGATCCTTTAGAACAAATTTTATTGTTATACCTTCCAAGTGATGGTAACGGGGAGGAACACTTAGCTTTGTTGGAAGCTAAACAAAGGGGATTTAATCCACAATCCCATTTTGAGCCTTAGGAATTAGAGAGCATAGATTATGTTCAACTGAAAGCGTCAATCGAATAGCCACCTAAATTAGAACTCAAGGTACTTCAATCACATTTGAAATATGTTTATTTAGGTGATGCCTCTACTTTTCATGTGATTGTTTCAGCTTAGCTAGCTAAAGAACAAGAAGAAAAAACATATTCGAGTGTTGAAACAATTCAAGAAGGCTATCAGATGGACCATAGTCGACATTTGTTGTATTAGTCCATCCGTGTGCATGCATAAGATCATCCTAGAAGATAACAAGAAAGGGACAATTATTGGGCAATGGAGACTGAACCCTATTATGAAGGACGTGTTAAAGAAAGAAATTATCAAGTGGTTAGATGCTAATATAATTTACCCCAACTCTGATAGCTCATGGGTAAGTCCGGTCTAGTGTGTGCCAAAGAAAGGAGGTATCACAGTCATAAAGAATGAAAACAATGAGTTGATACCGACTAGAACAGTTACAGGATAGAGAATTTGCATAAATTACCGAAAATTGAACAAGGCGACTAAGAAAGATAATTTTCTTCTATTGTTCTTGGATCAAATACTAGATAGACTCGTAAGACCAAACAATTACTATTTTTTAGATGAGTACTTAGCGTACAATCAGATTATAGTAGCACTGGAGGAACAACACAAAATGACATTCACATGCTCGTACGGTACATTCACATTTAGACTTATGCCAATTGGTTTATGTAATGCACCTGCTATGTTTCAAAGATGCATGATGGCTATTTTTTCTAACATGGTTGAAGAGTACTTGGAAGTTTTTATGGACGATTTTTCAATGTTTGGAGATACTTACGATGATTGCTTAGCCAATCTAGTGAAGGTACTAAAGCGGTGTGAAGAAAAAAACCTTGTACTCAATTGGGAAAAGTGTCATTTCATGGTAGGGTAAGGTATTATTTTGGGGCACCAATTAACGAGACAAGGGATCAAGGTTAATAAAGCCCCACCTCCAACATCTGTAAAGGGTGTTAGGAGCTTTTTGGGACATGCCAGATTCTATCGTAGATTCATCAAAGACTTTTCCAATATTGCTAAACCCTTGTGCAATTATTGGGAAAGGAGACAACATTCAACTTTGATGAAGAATGTTTGAAACCTTTTAATGATCTAAAGAATTGGTTAGTTTTGGCACTAATTTTAGTCACATCAGGTTAGGAATTTCCATTTGAGTTAATGTGTGACTCAAGTGACTTCACAATAGGAGCTGTGATAGGCCAGTAAAGGAACAAAGTTTTTCATCCCATTTACTATGCAAGTCAGACTTTAACAGGAGCTCAACTGAATTATACGGTAACCGAAAAAGAATTACTATCTATTGTTTTTGCTTTTCACAAGTTTCGATCTTATCTTTTAGTTACTAAAGTGACTGTTTATTTGGATCATTCAGCAATTAAATATTTGCTCGCTAAGAAAGATACCAAATCGAGGTTGATTCGATGGATACTTTTACTTCAAGAATTTGATCTAGAAATTTAAGATTGGAAAAGGGTAAAAAACCAGGTAGCAAATCACTTATCTAGATTGGAGCTGCAAGAGGGAACTTCTACTCTTGTACCCATACAAGAAAAATTCTTAGACGAACACACACTTAAGGTAAGTCATGCCCATAACACCCATTAGTTTGCTGATTTCATTAATTATTTATTTAGCATGTGGTTTAATGCCTTTTCATAAGACATATCAGCAAAGGAAAAAGTTTCTTCATGATGTAAAGTACTATTTCTGGGAAGAGCCATACTTGTTCAAGAATTGTGCAGATCAGATGATTAGGAGATGCATGGCAGAAGATGAGGTAGATGAAATATTATATCAATATTACATAGCTCCGAGTGAGAGACACTTTGGAGGTTCACGTACTGCAGCCAAAGTATTACAAGCCAGATTCTTTTGTCCAACTTTATTTAAAGATGCATACGCCCGTGTAACAAGTTGTGATCAATGCTAGAGGGTTGGAAATGTTACTAACAAAAACGCGATGCCCCAAACAAACATCATTGAAGTGGAATTGTTCAATGTTTGGGGTATTTATTTCCTTGGTCCATTCCCTCATTCTTTTGGTAAAAAGTACATATTGGTAGCAGTAGACTACGTATCTAAGTGGGTTAAGGCCGAGGTGTATCATTGAAACGATGCAAGGTAGTGATGAAGTTCTTACAAAAACATTTCACAAGGTTTGGAACTCCTAAGGCTATCATTAGTGATGGAGGTCTCATTTTGTGAACAAATGGTTGAAATGGTTACTCGATAGACATGCAGTGAAGTACAACATTGACATAGCTTACCATTTGTAGACAAATTGGCAAGCTGAACTGGCAAACAAAAAGATAAAGGGTATACTCGAGAAGGTAGTTTGTCCTAACCGATGAGATTGGTCCAAAAGACTAGATGACGCTTTATGGGCCTACAAGACAACATACAAAACACCTGTAGGGATGTTTCTTTATAGGTTGGTATTTGGGAAAGCTTGTCATTTACCCTTGTAGTTAGAACATAGAGCTTATTGGGCTCTTCAGTGACTCAACTTAGTTCTTAAGCTTGCTAAAGAGAAATGAATGCTTCAAGTTAATGAGTTAGAACAACTTCGAACGTTCTCATATGAAAATGCCAAGTTATGCAAAGAGAGATTAAAAAGATGGCATGACAAGCACATTTGAGTCTAAGAATTTAAAGTAGGTCAGCAAGTCTTGCTGTTTAATTCCAGGTTAAAATTCTTTCTAGGTAAGTTGGAATAATGTTGGTGCGGTTCGTTCACCAAGTTTTTCCATATAGAGTTGTTGAACTCCACAGTAAGAGAGGTAATTTCGAGTTAATGCTCAGCGTATGGAACACTATTGGGGGGATAAATTTGAGTGGGACAAATCATTGCTCATTTTATCAGATACTTAATTTTTCTCATTTCCTTTTAAATAAAAGATTTACGGTATATTTTTAGGATTAGTTTGCTAAAATAATTTTTTTCTAGGAGATTGAATCTTAAGTGGGACCGCTTGTGACCCTTCCAATCTTTCTTGGGAATTGATTTTAACATAACCTTTTAAGAAATTATTCCATAAATGCCAAAATAAAGTTTTAGTTTTTCAAATCAAAGGGCCAATTTTGATCCAATTTTTAATTTCAACTCAATTTTCAAATTTCCTTTAAGTTTAGGTACTTATTTGAATTATTTGAAACTTTTGGTTGTTCTTTTTGTAAATATTGAAATTAGCTGTCTCTTTTTTGTAAATATTTTTAAAACAACTAAAATAAATGTTTAATTTTTATTTTTGAAAAAATAAAGGTGATAATAACTAATATATAATTATATTTATTATAATATATATTAATTATTATCAACTTTGTATATAATTAGAATTAGTTTAAATTTTATCATATTTAAAAAAATTATTTTAATAAATAAAGTAATATCAAATAATATTTTAATATAAATTATATTATTTATTAATTGTTATTAACTATATATTACATAAGGACTTAGAATGTTTTATTGTTAATTTATTCTAAGAAATCTAATTGAACTTTTTCCCTTTATCACTTTAAATACCACCACCTTCAGCCATCATTCACACCAGTCACCATCCATCAAACCAACCTCCATACAACTTTCCCACCGTCAGCCATAGCAGCTTCATTCTCCAATAGCCACCATCGCACACACCAGCCTCCGCACCCAGCAAGTCGGGTACCAACCTCTGTGTACCCCAATTGAGCCCTACTGCTCACGCCAGGTAAATGCATGCTGCTGCTTGCTACCCATGCACCGACTTCCTAGCGTACCAGCCCCTGCTCGCGCGCTACTACAGCCTCCTATCCTAGCCGACGCACCTGCCTGCTACATCTAACCAAGCAGCTGCATCACTCTACTGTTCCCTTGCACCACTTGCATGCCCAACAACGCCTGCACCTAGCTCCCAAACTACTCACGCACCTATTTCCACCACCCAAGCAGCTGCTATTTCCTATCCTCGTTGTTGCCCTTATGCCGTGAGCACTTTAGCCATAAAAATGAAGGCCTTTGTCACCTTTACACCACAATTACCATTACAATTAACCATCATCACGATTACCCTCTAATCAACCCTCATTCGAAATATTTTACTCCCAATTTAATTTTTATTATTAGGTTCTTATTTTTCTTTACAGAAAGGTGGTAAGAAATTTCTTTCTCTTAAATTTTAATTTACACTTTCAAATTTCATGAATGGTTAAATTTGTAAGTCAATTAAATTTTTGAGAAAAAAATTGTTTCCATCTTATATTCAGTTTAATCATGCCTCACAAAAGAACTCGTGCCTCTATTAAAGTTGAAGAATCACAAAATAAATTTCACTCTAAAGAAGCCAAAGCGAGATATGATAGCATCTTCAAAAATCAACAAATTCTCCCAGAAAAAGGCTTTACACTAAAAGAATGCAAATATATCGATTTCATGGAACGCATTAGACAAATTGTTAAAGCCCTCAATTGGGAATTATTTTGTAAGAAAAGACCCAGTGCAGATGAAGAGTTAGTTCATGAGTTTTATGTGATTAAATTGACCTCAAGCGAGTTAATGGAAGTTTCTGTCCGAGAAATCAAGGTACTAATAAGATCAAACACTATTAATGAATTCTTTGGATTACCTGATTTTGAAGACGAATATTCTTCTTTGATGAGAAATATTGAGGCTGAAAAATTGCAAGAAATTCTTGAGGAACTTACAGTTCCAGGTTCAAAGTGGACTGTGTCAAAGCATGGAACTCACAAGTGTTGTAGAGAATATTTGATACCATTAGCGAAGGTATGGTTCTATTTCATTCGATTCAGCCTTATTGATGGTCACTAAACTAACTATAATTACGACAAAAGTAAGTGCACCTATCGAACAGTAGTATAGCTATGGTGAGTAGGGAATATCGTATCCACGAGGACTAAGAGTACTAGTAATTACTATATTTCTATTACTTAGCCAATAAATTGGGATGATTGTTTTAATCTAAATTTACTAATCTAAATTAACTACGAATGCAACAGAGAATGAAATGGGAAAATAAACGAATAAAACCAATTAGATAGACAATTCCTAGGAAAGAATCTACCTAAACTTCACTTATTATTCTGAATTTGAATTAAACGAATTATTCATTTGCGCCTTGATCCGTAGAAATCCCTAAATTATGTTAATATCTCTTTCGAGAGTAAGAACAATTGACTTTAGGTTAATTTGTAACATCTCGAAATAGGGCCTAAATGGAATAGTGGTTGCGAAACCACGAATCTAAGATAGAAAAGTTTATTTTGATTAATTTTTATGATTTACCGAGTGGTTGTAATACCCTGAAAATTTTTACAGTGAGATATTATCCTTGATATAGTAAAATAAGGAAATAAAGTGACAAAAAAGGGAATTTTGAGTTATGTCAATATTGAGAAGTATATTATGATACATTAATTCAAGAAAGGACTAAATTGTAAAAGTGAGAAAAGTTTTGTTGCACAACAATAAATACTTAAAATTTGAGGGGTTAAAGTGTAAATATGAAAAAGTTAAAGGACCAATAGTGTAAATATTTTAAGAGTGGAATGATCTAGAAACTAAGGAAAATGGATGGATTAGGACCAAATTGAATAGGTGAAGAACTATGAGGGACTAAATTGCAATTTTACCAAATTAAATGATGACTCAAGGATGGAATTTTAAAAGATAATAAAGGGCAAAATGGTCAATTGGAAGAGAGAGAAATCTAGAAAGTAATGATGATGTTGATGATATTTTATGATTATTTAATTAGATATATATTATTTTAATAAGATATTTTATTATTTTATTATTATTTCATTATTATTATTTTATTAATTATTTAGTATAAAAGGAAGGAAAGATGAAGAATTTTCATCATCTTTCCATGCATGCAACCAATGTTAGAAGAGAAGGAAAAGAAAGAAATTTTCTTTTCTTTACAATTTGGTCCTTCCACCAAAAATTCACCATTTTCACCTAGAAATCAAAAGAATTTCCATAGCCACTAAGAGAGAGAAATGTTAAGGAGACCATGGGGAGTTAGAATATCAAGTTGGATTCAAGAATAGAAGCTGGAGAAGAGAGAAAATCAAGTTAAAGATTAGTATCAATAGAACAAGGTAAGTACATCAAGATTTCAATATGTTTTTATGTTTGTTGTTATTGACAAAGCATGGAAATAATGTTATAGTAGAGTTTTATTACATAAGGTCCTATGTTCTTGATATGTTAGTGAAGAGAAAATAAGAGAAAGTGATGAGAAATGGTGTAGAAGAAGAAAATAAGGGTGTTACAACATGGTAATTAATATCTTGTACCAAAACAGTTTTGGACAGCAGCAGTAGTCTAACTTTGAAAAATCATAAAAAAATTTAAAAATCGAATTATCGGATGAATAAAGTATGAAATTAAATCTGATTGAGTCTAGTTTCTTATAGAAGAAATTATGTAAGCAATGGAATTGTAAATCATGAGATATAATCAATTTTGTGAGACAAGGTCAGAATGAATACGGGTTCCCCTGTTCTGACTTTGGAATATCATAAATAAATAGATAAAAATAATTAGAGAATTAAAATTATATGATTAGAATTTTGAATGAGTCTATTTTCAAGAGAAATAAACTAGAACATCATTTGAATTATGTAAAAGGAGATAATTAATTTTTAGTTAAGGAGGGTCGGAACTGTCAGACAGCAGAACAGGGGTGACTTTAATGAATAAACTGTACTAATTGGCTAAACCAAAAATTATGAAAATTTTATGGTAAGAATATGTGTGAGTCTAGTTTCAGGAAAAATTAACGAATCTTAATTTTGAGTTCTGTAGCTCAAGATATAAATAATTTAGTGACTATGAGTCAAATGGACAGCTTTGAATATACATATAAGTAAATAGTGAAATTATTGATAGTGTTACTTATAAGCATATTATATAAGTTTAAGGATGTGGAATGGAGAGGAGGAGGAGGAAAATATGTATGAATATTCATCTGACATGGCTAATTTGCATGTTTTAGGCTCAGGGACTAAATTGAATAAAAGTAAAACTTTATGGGTAATTTTGTAAAAATGTGAGAAATGACCAAATTGCATGAAATAAATTATTTTATTATTTAAATTACAAAATTGAATGAAATTATGAATTTAGTTCAAGATCGGGGAAAAACATGTTTTTAGGGATTAAATTGAAAAGTGTTGAAATTATGGAAAATTTTGATATTTTATAGAATTCATGGGCTGTTATTAATATGCATGAGAATAATAGCTGGAAATAAGGATTAAAATTGCAAGAATTTTATTTTTCCGACCTTAAGGACAAAATCGTCATTAATTAAAGTTTAGGGGCAAAATGATAATTTTGCCTAGAGCATTAATTAAATACATTAGAATATGAAACGAACGAAAATGATGATCAAATTTATTTATAATGATCCGGACGACTCAAATACGAGACTTGATTGTAGAAAAGAAAAGATATTGGATTAATGAAATTATAAACACAAACAAGCAATGAGGTAAGTTTGTGTAACTTGAATTGTAATTTTAAATACTTGAAATATGTGGTTATGTGATGAAAATATGATTTGAATGTTTAATACATGATAATTGATGAAATATTGATAATATTCGATATAAATTGAAAATAAATCCCGGTCAAATGGAATGGAATTCAATGGATAATTGGAAAAGGAATTGACGGTAAAAAAAAGATCTAGCCCGGACGGGTGATCCTATTCTGATATAGCCCTCCCGAAGAATACGTGTAAAATGGATTTAGCTCGACAGTAATCCGAATTAGGGTCCGAATTTAGCTTGGATGTAATTCAGATTCAAGCTCATTAGAGTAATTGTCGTTGCAGAGGATTTAGCCTGGACTGGTAATCCCGACAATACTCTATGAGTTTATATTACAGGATTTAGCTCGACCGTAATCCCATTGTAAGGATGAGGTTCGCGAGAGTGTGCTTTCTGACATGATATGAAATATGTAAGACCATGGTTGAAAGATACCATGACAATGTAACATGAAATGAACAAGACCATGGTTGAAAGATACCATGGCAACCTGACAGAAAATGAGTAAGACTATGGTTGAAAGACACTATGGCATCATGTCGAAGATAAATAAAACCGTAGATGAGAGATGCTATGACATCAGTTGAACAATTGATATTCAGATAATATGTATCAGATGATGAATGGTTATATGAAATGGTTCTATGAAATGTTTACAAGAATTGGTCATATGGAAATATATGTTCATATGGAAATATATGTACAAAATAGATGAAAGAAATAATTAAAAAGATAGATAAATGAAATATGTGTAAGTACACTAACAAGTGTTGTTGTTGATGCTTAGACAAGTGCCAAACCATTGATTGAATGGTAATATATTTATTTATATGATGCATTGATTAGGTAAGTATTTAATTGAAAAATTTTTTAGGTGATTCGTAAGTTCTAGTAATGCTCCGAAACCCTGTTTCGACGACGGATACGGGTTAGGGGTGTTACAGTGATTAGATGCATGTGTTAGAGTATTGATAAGAAATTTTATAGATTGCATGTTTAATTTGCCTATTAGGGCTTATTTGCAGAAGTTGCTGTAATAGCCCGATTTAGGGCCTAAACGGAACGATGGTTTTAGAACCACGAATTCGAAGTCAAAAAATTTATTTCGATTAAGTTTTAAGGTTTATTTATTGATTAAAATATTGTGTAAAAATATTGTTAAGTAATTTTACTGATAAAGTGCTTAATTGGACTTTTAGACCTAAGTTGCAAAAGTTGCAAAATATGTGTTCTAATTCATAAGTACTTGATTGAAATGGGGGTTTAAAGAGGAGGTCCTTAAATGGTAATTAGACCATTATATTTCGTTTGGACAAAAATGGGCATGAATAGGACAAAATTTTAAAGAAAGGCCTTAAGGGCATTTTAGTCATTTGGTAATTAAAAGAAATAAAAAGGGAAAATAAAGCCAAAATTGACTCATATTTTTCATGGAGGCCGAAATTAGCATGGGGGAAGCCATGGCTAGGGTTTTCAAGCTTTCCAAGCTCAATAGTAAGTCCGTTCTAGCCCCGTTTTTCAAGTTCTTTACGTTTTTGGAATCATGAACTTGATTAAGCTTATTCTAGCAATAATTTAAGCTAGGGTTCATATTTGGAAAAATACCCATAGGTGAAATGTGTTTATTTTGATGTTTTATGGTAGAATATGAAGGCTGAAATTATGTTAAACAACTTTTGCTGAGCGGTTTTAGGCAAAAATGAGTAAAACAGCTTAATCGGTAAAAGTTGTTATTGTTCATAACTATGTGTTAGAGTGAGAATTTGATGATTCCATAGAAGGGAAAAATTATCAGCATGTCATGAAACATAAGACTAAGGGATGAAGTTTAATTCCCGAGCCTAGGGGCAAAAGTGTAAATATGCAAAAGTTTAGGGGCAAAATTATAATTTTTCCAAAGTTTGAGTTAAGGACTGTTTTGAATAGTACATTAATTAAATAAGTAAAATATGATGTTTTAGATCCCGGAAAATGAGATTTGAACCTAGAATGGGAGAAAAATCGAAAATCGAGAAAGTTGGTAAAATGGCCGTTTTAGTATCGAGGTAAGTTCATATGTATAGTAAGCATTAATTTATGCATGTTTCAATGTAAAATTGATATATTTACTATGATTACCGAGGTGTTGAAAGTAAGTATAATTATGATGATTTAAATGTTCAATATTAATTCGACATGGAAATGAGAAAGTATGTAAGTTTGTATGTAAATAATACATTATCTTTATTATGTTTTTATATTTCAGCATATTTTATGTATTGTAGCTGATTTTTGAATCATAATTGACTATTGGAAGTATGGAATCAAGTATTTGAAAGAGAGAGAAATCCCGGTTGAACCTTCGGAAAGATTGGATGATACAGATGGTATGTAGCTAGGTCACATGTATGGTGCTGAGTGCACATCATGTGTACAAGAGAGTTACGAGACATTATGATGTAGCTAGATCACATGGGTGATACTATGTGTACACCATGTAGACAAGAGAGCTACGGGATATATGTAGCTAGGTCGCATGCGCGGTTCTAGGTGAAGGACACCATGTAGACAAGAGAGCTACGAGATAAACTGGCTAGGTCACATGGGTGGTACTAAGTGTTCACTATGTGTACAAGAGAGCCAAAATTATGTGTACAATCGAGCTAGGTCACATGAGTGGTGCTAAGTGAAGGCCACTATGTGTACAAGAGAGCTTCGATTTTAAAGGTGGGGTCAAAGTGCGATACCATTGCGTATTCATTATTATTCCGAAGCGTTCAACTGGGAAATTGATTAAATGAAATTGTGTATGACTTTGTGATGATAAGTGTAAGTACATACGTGTGTAACTTATGAGCAATATGCTTGATATGTGATTGGAAATTGGAAAGATTGTTATGGGTAAGTGATGAATACAATTGAAGTGTGAAAGATCAAAATTGACAATAAAACTGTTATAGATAGTTGCAGTGACGTGAATCTAAAAATTTACAAAAAATAGTAGAAATTGAATCAGAGACTGAATGAGATATAAAATTAAAGATTAATGAGTCTATTTTTATATAACAGAAACATAGCAAGCAAAGGAATTCTATATTATGAGATATTTAGGTTTTTGAGAGACTGGTTCAGAATGACTACGTGATCCCCTGTTCTAACTTGGAAAAATAATTAAAAATTGTACAAAAATAATTAGGGGATATAATTTATATGCTTGAAATCCTTAATGAGTCTAGTTTCAAATGAAATAAACGAGAACATTCTTTTAATTCTGTACAAGGAGAAAATTGATTCGTAGTGAAGAGTGGTCAGAACAGTTGAGCAGTGAAACAGGGGTAACTTCAATGAATAAACTGTACTAATTGGCTAGACCAAAAATTCTGAAAATTTTATGGTAAGAATACACGTGAATCTAGTTTCAAGAAAAATTAACGGTTTGTAGTTTGGAGTTTTGTAGCTCGAGAAATAAATAATTTAGCTGCTGGTACTCTGCTAGACAGCTTATTTTGAACCTGTTTATGATTTTAATAGTGAAAGTATGTGTGTGTTTGTGATGGTAATATTCCGGGAACATGTTGTGACTTCATTTAAAGTATGATAATGTATTGTTTATTAATATTTACATACTTACTTACTAAGCTATAATGCTTACTCCCTTCCTTTCTTTTTTTCCTATAGTGTCTCAGATGTTAGCTGGAGTTGGAGGTCGCCGGAGGTTAAATCACACTATCAAACTATTGATCGATATATAAATGTTTTAAAGTATTTTTAAGTCTTTGGCATGTATGGAGACTCATTTAATTGTTACTAAGTTGCTAGGAATTGGCCTAAAATACTGACCTATGTTATTTGAAGATCTCTATTGTATAAAGTCATTTAATGTAGATAGTCTTGATTATGTTATTAATTAAATGATGCAATTTATGAATGTGCATGCTTGCTTATGTGTGTGGTTGAATTAAAGCATGATATGGGCCTTGTAAGCTCTTTTTAAGGGAAAGGTTGAATGTGTTTGGAAAATTTTTAAATTAGAGTGAAATTATGAATTGATTTTTATATGATGATTAGTGATTAAGTCCGGTAATGCCTCGTACTTTGTTCCGGCGTCGAACACGGGTAAGGGGTGTTACATTTAGTGGTATCAGAGCTATGGTTTAGTCGATTCTTGGACTTACCTAGTATGTGTAAGAGTTAAGCTATACATGCCATATTACTACCTGTGATAGTCTGATGCCTCCCGATCCTGATGAAATAGGTCTGTTGAGATAGAAGTGTTTTCCAACCGAACTACCATCAACAGTGTAAAAAGGTGTTAAGTAAGTTCGTATAATTTGATGGATATATTGGTGTACTTAAATTGATCTTGGTGACTTGTGATGATATGTGTGAGATCAAGTGTAAAATAAAATAGACACAAGTGGAGAAATATAGAAAAGTAAAAAGAAACGAAAGTTTACCTCGTTATAAACTCATCTATGTTTGTTTGACATTGACATGATATTATGTGTCTAACTTATTTGACTAAGTGAATGTGATAAATAGATTTACTCAAATTTGTCGAATGTATGTTTGAGTGCATTTGTTTTAAAATATGAATATGTGTGTAAGTCTGTCTAAAGTGAATTATATAACTATGATAATATTAAGATGAAATGAGACTCGTAAAAGGTAAGAGTACTAGTTCATGATCTTTATGTGATAATGAATGAGTCGTGAATAAGAATTTCTCTTGGAATATGAAAGATGAGATAAAGGGAAAGTTTATATTATGATAAGTGTTCATGTTGATTGGCAATTGTGTGATGCTATGAGTGTAACTTGTGAAATTAAATGAATGTTATGAGTAATTCTATTTGAGAATTATGAACGCATGTATAAGTGTATTTGTTTGTATAAGATGATAGGAGGGTTGTGTAAAATGAATATGCATGTTGAGTTATTTGAAGCAAATTATATATATATTGATGAGTGTTAAGCTATATGCATGAATATATAAGAGGCAAATTAGAAGTGTTACAGCCTCACCCCCTTCTAATAAGATTAATTGACAATGTGATAGCATAGTTGTAGAAAAGATGTCAGGTTAATATGAAGATTTTCTGAATTCTGAAATGTTACAGTTAAAGAAAAATTAGACTTAGTTAATTAACTCATCCAGGTATGATGCTTAAAGTATATGATTGTTGGATTTTTTTTTAAAAATAAATTTTGATTGTGAATGAGATAATGTGGATTTAGTAATGATAAAATTAGACAGAAGAATAATGATTGAGCTGTATTAATAGCTGAATGTAGAGTTTTTGGTAATAAAAAAAAAAGGTGAAAGCAAATGTGAGAATTGGAAATAGTTTTCGATTAATATAGAGGTCATACCGAGTTGAAACTTAGTTATATTGGATTTCAATTTGATAGTGGGGTGATTTTGAAAGTACTGCTTTGAAGAAAATTTGTTTAGAGATGTTTAAGAAAATTTGAGAAAAGATATTGAATCTTTTTACCGGTAAGATTTTTGGGGACGAAAATCCCTAAAGGGGGGAGAAATGTAACCTCTCGAAATAGGGCCTAAATGGAATAGTGGTTGCGAAACCACAAATCTGAGATAGAAAAGTTTATTTCGATTAATTTTTATGATTTACCGAGTGATTAGATGCATGTGTTAGAGTATTGATAAGAAATTTTATAGATTGCATGTTTAATTTGCCTATTAGGGCTTATTTGCAGAAGTTGCTGTAACAGCCCGATTTAGGGCCTAAACGGAACGATGGTTTTAGAACCACGAATTCAAAGTCAAAAAATTTATTTCGATTAAGTTTTAAGGTTTATTTATTGATTAAAATATTGTGTAAACATATCGTTAAGTAATTTTACTGATAAAGTGCTTAATTGGACTTTTAGGACTAAATTGAAAAAGTTGCAAAATATGTGTTCTAATTCATAAGTACTTGATTGAAATGGGGGTTTAAAGAGGAGGTACTTAAATGGTAATTAGACCATTATATTTCGTTTGGACAAAAATGGGCATGAATAGGACAAAATTTTAAAGAAAGGCCTTAAGGGCATTTTAGTCATTTAGTAATTAAAAGAAATAAAAAGAAAAAATAAAGCCAAAACTGACTCATCTTTTTCATGGAGGCCGAAATTAGCATGGGGGAAGCCATGGCTAGGGTTTTCAAGCTTTTCAAGCTCAATAGTAAGCCCGTTCTAGCCCCCTTTTTGGAATCCCGGTAACTTGATTAAGCTTATTCTAGCAATAATTTAAGCTAGGGTTCATATTTAGAAAAATACCCAAAGGTGAAATATGTTTATTTTGATGTTTTATGGTAGAATATGAAGGCTGAAATTATGTTAAACAACTTTTGCTAAGCGGTTTTAAGCAAAAATGAGTAAAATGGCTTAATCGGTAAAAGTTGTTATTGTTCATAACTATGTGTTAGAGTGAGAATTTGATGATTCCATAGAAGGGAAAAATGATCAGCATGTCATGAAACATAAGAATAAGGGATGAAGTTTAATTACCGAGCCTAGGGGCAAAAGTGTAAATATGCAAAAGTTTAGGGGCAAAATTGTAATTTTGCCAAAGTTTGAGTTAAGGACTGTTTTGAATAGTACATTAATTAAATAAGTAAAATATGATGTTTTAGATCCCGAAAAACGAGATTTGAACCTAGAATGGGAGAAAAATCGAAAATCAGGAAAGTTGATAAATTGGCCGTTTTAGTATCGAGGTAAGTTCATATGTATAATAAGCATTAATTTTAGTATATACGTGTGTAACTTATGAGAAATATGCTTAATATGTGATTGGAAATTGGAAAGATTATTATGGGTAAGTGATGAATACAATTGAAGTGTGAAAGATCAAAATTGACACTAAAACTGTTGTGGATAGTTGCAGTCACGTAAATCTAAAAATTTACCAAAAATAGTAGAAATTGAGTAAAAGACTGAATGAGATATCAAATTAAAGCTAATGAGTCTATTTTTATATAACAGAAACAGAGCAAGCAAAGAAATTCTATATTATGAGATATTTAAGTTTTTGAGATATTTAAGTTTTTGAGAAACTGGTTCAGAATGACTATGTGATCCCCTGTTCTGACTTGGAAAAATCATTAAAAATTGTACAAAAATAATTAGGTATATAATTTATATTCTTGAAATCATTAATGAATCTAGTTTCAAATGAAATAAATGAGAACATTCTTTCAATTCTGTACAAGGAGAAAATTGATTCTTAGTGAAGAGTGGTCAGAATAGTTGAGCAGTGAAACAGAGGTAACTTTAATGAATAAACTGTACTAATTGGATAGACCAAAAATTCTGAAAATTTTATGGTAAGAATACACGTGAATCTAGTTTCAAGAAAAATTAACGGTTTGTAATTTGGAGTTCTGTAGCTCCAGAAATAAATATTTTAGCTGCTGGTACTCTGCTAGACAGCTTATTTTGAACCTGTTTATGATTGTAATAGTGAAAGTATGTGTGTGTTTGTGATGGTAATATTCCGGGAACATATTGTGACTTCATTTAAAGTATGATAATGTATTTTTTATTAATATTTACATACTTACTTACTAAGCTATAATGCTTACTCCCTTCCTTTCTTTTTTCCTATAGTGTCTCAGATGTTAGCTGGAGTTGGAGGTCGCCGGAGGTTAAATCACACTATCAAACTATTGATCGATATATAAATGTTTTAAAGTATTTTTAAGTCTTTGGCATGTATGGAGACTCATTTAATTGTTACTAAGTTGCTAGGAATTGGCCTAAAATACTGACCTATGTTATTTGAAGATCTCTATTGTATAAAGTCATTTAATGTAGATAGTCTTGATTATGTTATTAATTAAATGATGCAATTTATGAATGTGCATGCTTGCCTATGTGTGTGGTTGAATTAAAGCATGATATGGGCCTTGTAAGCTCTTTTTAAGGGAAAGCTTGAATGTGTTTGAAAAAGTTTTAAATTAGAGTGAAATTATGAATCGGTTTTTATACGATGATTAGTGATTAAGCCCGGTAATGCCTCGTACCCTGTTGCAGCGTCGAACACGGGTAAGGGGTGTTACATGATTAATTGAAATCTCTTTCTAATTAAAATCCCTATTGCTGCATTAACTCGATCTATGGATTCCCTATTAGATTTGACTCTAATTCGGTAGATTTATGTCGTCCTATTTCCAGGATTTCATGCAACTCCACTCAGTCAAGCTAGGTCTACTCTTAAACAGGGATTTTTGCTCCATCGAAATAAGAACATTAAACATGAATTAATATCCCTAAAATATTAAAGCACAAAATAAGCATACATAATTGGGAACAAGAATCAAGTATTTATCATGTAATTCAAAAATCAAATAATAAGATTCATCATAGGTTTCATCTTCCCCAGGTATCTAGGGAATTTAGTTCATAATCTGAAAAAAAAAATCTCGAAGTTAGAAAAACTACAAGACATAAAGAAATTCAAATAAACTTCGAAAGAAGTTAAAAGGAGATCTTCAATCTTGAAGGAGATCTGCTTCTGAGTTGGCTTCAATGGTGTTCTTCGAGTAATTTCTTCAATCTTCTCTACGTCCCCTTATGTCTTCTTCTAATTGTTATTTATAGACTTTAGAATGCTCAGAAAGCCTAAAAATTAGATTTTTCTGTGTGTTTGGGAAACAAGGTGTGAAATCGACACGGGCTGGCACATGGGTGTATGGCTAGCTTATGTGGATCACACAAGCATGTGGCCAGCCCGTGTGAAAATGTTCAAGCCGTGTGGATGTTGAAAACAACTCTTTTTCTCGATTTTGGCATGTTTTTCACTCCTTTCGCTCCCCTATGCTCACCTAAGTATAGAAACATAAATTTAAAGGATTAGGAGCATCAAATTCACTAATTTACATAATAAATCATCTAAAAATGCATCAAGAATGAGATTAAAAACATGTTACTTTTATGACTTACCAAATATCCCCACACTTAAGTGTTTGCTTGTCCTCAAGCAAAATCCTCAACTCATAATTAAAATTAATCTTTCTCAACTAATAATTTTCATCAATGATGTTTCATCATAATTCACAAATAATAATACATTAATAATTCAACTAAAAGAGCACTAAAGATTCAAACAATCCAAGTCGAACATTTTTAAAGTATGGAAACATAGGTATTTCCCCTTACCTAAGTAATTATCTTTAATACAAATTCGACAAGAATCAACATCCTCACTAAAGATTCACTCAAATCACTCAAAATGTTTAAGGTCCAAAAATAAGCATCCAATAGTCAAACATGAAAAGTCATTACCATAGGCTTGCATGAAAATCAAATTTCCACCACTATAAAATGAGATTATACATAAATCAAAATGTCTTTAAGCGGTTGCAATAGGGCTTAAGTTAAAGGTGTGGAGAAAGGTTGAAAAAGTTGGTTAAAATTGAGATTGAATTGATAAATTACCAAACTAGAAAAATAAACAAATGTTGAATTAAAAACAATTACATCAATCGAAAAATATTCAAGAATAACACGAGCTTCTTCTCAAAGTATGAATTCAATGTTCAAGCTCAATTAACATAGAACTAAATAATAACCAATATATATGTATTTTTTATTTTTATTTTTTGGTTTCTTTTTTAGAACAAGAACAAATAATTTAGCAAGTTAAACAAAAGGCTTAATCAGACAATTAACCAAATCAAATCTCGATAAAAATGGAGTCAATAAAACAAGAAAAATTCTCAATGAGCAAAAATTGAGTTATGGGTTAAAATTAATGGATAAATCAAGAAACGGTATGTTAGGCTCAAAGGGGTTCACTAAGGGTTAATTATGTAGGTAGGCTTTTTATGGGATAAGTGGGTTAAAACCTAAGTGCCTCTATCATCTCAGTATATCAAATCAAAGGTGTGGTATCGACATGTGATGATCGTTTTATAGTTCACTAAACTAGACTATGATCACGAGAAAGGCAAGCGCACCTATCGAATGGTAGTATAGCTATGGTGAGTCTAGAATATCATATCCACAAGGACTAAAAGTACTAGTATTAACTATCATTCTATTATTTAACCTAGAATAAAAGGGATTTGTTTTAATCTAAATTTAACTAAACTAATTAACTAATGAATGCGACAGAGAGTGGTAAAAATAGTCAAATAAACCAATGATAAAGACAATACCCAATGAAGAATCAACCTAGACTTCACTTATTATTCTGACTCTGAATCAAACGATTTATTCACTTGTTTTGATCCATAGAAATCCCTAAATTATGTTAATATCTCTTTCGAGACTACGAACAACTGACTCTAGGTTGATTAATTGAAATCTCTTTCTAATTAAACCCCTATCATCTTATTAACTCGGTTTATGGATTCCCTTATTAGATTTGACTCTAATCCGGCAGATTTATGTCGTCCTATTTCTAGGATTGCAATCAACTATGCTTAATTATGCTAGATCTACTCTTAAATAGGGACTTACTCCACTGAATAAGCACGTCAAACTTGAATTAATATCCTGAAAATATTAAACAAGAATTAAGAACACATAATTAAGAACAAGAACAAGTATTTATCATTAAATTTAGAACATTAAATAATAAGATCCGTCTTAGGTTTCATCTTTCCTGAGTATCTAGGTAATTTAGTTCATAATGTAAAAGGAAGACATCTCAAATTTAGAAAAACAACAATACATAAAAAACCCAAATAAACTTTGAGAGAAATTTGAATCGAGATCTTCAATCTTGAAGTGGATCTGCTTCTGAGATGATTCCAACGACTTCCTTCCAGTAATTTCTGCTTTCTACTCTGCGTGTCCCCTAAGGTATTCTTCTAGTATGTTTTTATAGACTTTAGAATGATTAGAAACCCTAAAAATTGGCTTTTTTGCTTGTTTGGGAAACAAGGAGTGATATCGACACGGGTTGCCATATTGGCATGTGGCTAGCCTATGTGTCTTACACGGGCGTGTGCTCTGTCTGTGTGGAAATAGTTTTGACCGTGTGGATCTTTAACTCAGCCCGTTTTGTCCGTTTTTGGCCCCTTTTTTGCTCCTTTTGTTCCCCTATGCTCTCCTGAGTATAAAACATGAAATGAAAGGATTAAGAGCATCAAATTCACTAAATTAAATAATAAATCATCCAAAAACATGCTAAGTATGGGATTAAAATGTGTTACTTTTATGGTTTATCAAATATCCCCACACTTAAGCGTTTGCTTGTCCTCAAGCAAAATCCTCAACTCACAATTAGAATTAACTTTCTCAATTCATAATTCTCATTAATAATGTTTTATAATAATTCACAAAGAATTGATAATTCAACTAAAAGAGCACTAAATACACAAGCGATCCAAGTCTATCATTTTTAAAGCATGAAAACATAGGTATTTCCCCTTATCTAAATAATTACCTTTAATTCAAAAATAAAAAATAATTGACATCCTCACTAAAGATTCACTCAAATCACTCAAAGTGTTTAAGGTTCAAAATTTAAGCATTCAAAAGTCAAACATGAAAGATTATTACCATAAGCTTCCATGAAAATCAAATCTCCACCACTATAAATGAGATGATACACAAATCAAAAGGTCTTTAAAGGGATGTAACGGGCTTGGGTTAAAGGTGTGGATAAAGGCTGAAAAAGATGGTTAGAATCGAGATCGAATTGATAAATTACCTAACTAGAAAAATAAACTAACACTAAATAATTACATCAATCGAATTTATTAAAGACAAACATGAGCTTCTTCTCAGAATATGAAGTTAACTACTTAAGCTCAAAACAAAGAATTAATAACAATCAATCATATATGTATTTTTTTTCACTTTTTCTTTTTTGAATGAATGAATGAATAATAAGAGAAAATTATACAACTAAAATAAAAGAAAATAGTTAGGCAATTAACCAAATCAAATCTCGACAAAAAGGGAGTCAATAGAATAGGAAAAATTCTCAGTGAATCAAAAATTATTATGTATGGCTTAACATTAAGGGTAAATTAAGAAACAGTTTGCTAGGCTCAAAGGGGTTCACTAAGGGTTAATTGTGAAGGTAGGCTTTTTGTGGGGTAAGTGGGTTAAAACCTAGGTGCTTTTATCATCTCAGTATATCAAATCAAATGTGTGATCTTGACATGTATAATCGAAGCAAGTTCTAGAATAACAATTCAATATTGACACACTCATAACCAATAATAAATTGAACACAAAAAAGAATGTATGCTCTAAAAGCTCAGAATCTCACAAAAATTATGGCTTTTGATGTTAATCTTGCAAATTTTAAATTTCAAGGTAATACTTTAATTTAGGGAAACAACCTAAAATTTTTTAATTATGAAAAATAGACTTGTCATCCTTGATTCTCTAGTATCTTAAAGTTTAAACCATCAATGCACAAGTATCTATGAATTTAATCTAAAACATAACAATAAGAATCATAAATCAAAGAAAAATTCATTCTAACAGTAAAATGAAAAAATTACTTAAGCACAAGGCATATTTCAGGGATTTTCAAATAATTATATAAATAACCTCCCCATACTTAAGATGTACATTGTCCTCAATGTACAAAAATAAATAAACACAATAGAAACAAAAGTATCATAAGAGAGGGAGAGAATTGAAACTGCCCTAATTTGTGGATGAAATTCCCAAAATAGTGAAAAGCGGAATTGTAGATAAACACAATACTTAAGAGGATTAAGAGGGTTACACGATTAGAAACAACCATAACAATGAAAATTGAGTTCAAAATAGAAAAAAAAACAAAATGAACATAAAAATATATATATATAAATATAAAAACAAATGGACTCAATGGTCCTCATCATCAGATGCATGCATCGTCGGTGCTGGAGGAGTAATATGTAAATGCTGGCAAATCTGCTGCAAAGTCGCATCAAGCATATTGAACCACTCAGTACAGTATTGACGAAAACTCATGAACTCTTCATAGGACACTCCTCGAGAGCTAGCAGAAGAATGAACCGGTCTATGACTCGAATGTGGTGGCTGAGGTGGATCCTCAAGATAGGGAGGAACATCATCAGTGAAGTCCACGGGGTCATCCTGAACGTCAGAATAAAGTAATCGGTATTGAGGAGGATTCGCTCCACATCGTCGCTCGATCATCCTCATCCTCATGTGGATCATGCTCGAGATGCCCTAAGGGGACATCTAGCCTACGAGGGTAAGTGTCGAGGACTACTCCGGTGTGTCGAGAAGACCGAAGTGTCGAACGAGGTGAGTCACGTAAGGGCCTAGACAGATGGGACCCTTCCTATGGCAATCTATCTGATGGCGAAAGGCGAGAGAGATGAAATAAGCTAAGTCAAATATGTGGCAGATCACCATGCTCCAGAGATAGTGCGCATCATTAGTGCTCACAACTCCTGTGCTCTTTCTCCTGCCAGTCAAAGTGTGAGCTAATAAGGCATGGATGTATCGTAGAGCTGAAGAAAGAGATGTCGCCTTCGAGCGACTCGCGTTATAAGTGATCTGACTAGTTGTGAGATCGGTCCAACAGCATGAAGGTGAGTAATGGATGTGATGGTGGAGGTGAGGAAAGTTATCGGCACTCATAAACTCATCAGTGTAGATGCCCAAAGCTACGCCAAACTCAGGGACGCTCATATGTCGCACCAAGCTACAAAGTCGTAATGTAATGGTACCGTGCTCATCATGCAATGACACTATATGCTGAAGGTAAAACGTCGAGCAAAACTCCAAAGTAAGCTCTATATATGTGGGCTCAACGATATCAAAGAAACGGTCCCATGGTGTTGTAGTCATGAAAGCGCGAACCTCTTCAACTAGTCTTACCTGCTCCAATACGGCCCAATTAGTGCATCGGCCCAAACCTAGTAGTCGCACGCGCAGTACCTGAAATAAGTCCTCAGGTGGGTCTGCAGAAAATCTGAGATAAGGATGTCGAACCTCGGCAGAGGCGCTCGAGGAGGTCACGCCGGGACCCTTTCACTTTTTTAAAGCGAGGACGGCTACCTTGGACTTGCCACGAGTGTTTGTCATAGTGTGCCTGAAAAATAAAATATCCCCAAATCAGTAAAATAGAACAACAACATCACCAATCAAACACATAGAGCAGCCTAATGTAAACATATGACTAAGAAAGGACTATGACTTGAAAGAGCCTAGTGTGATTAAAGAAAAATGGTTGATATGTAGAATCTATTCCTATATGCACTAATATTCACACATGCAAAAACTAGCAATAAGTGAATTGAAACTAACAGCACACCAAACTAATTGAAACCATCCGATGCACCTAATGGTGAAGAATAAGAAAAAAAGTCCTAACATAATTAACTACTAACTAAATCCAAAACTATCAAAAGAACCCATTATTTAGAACAGTGAATGAAATCAAGAATCAATATAACATAATAAAAATCAAGCTGTTTTAGACTATGGGTAGAATGAATGTAATAATAGTAGACACAAATTTCCAATAAGAATGAATAATAATAATAATAATAAGACTAAAGCTAACATAATAATAATCAAAATCAAAAGAATAAAAATAAAATAGAATAAAATAAAAAATAAAGAAGTTAAAGAACATGGGGAACTGACAGTTGGTGGTGGTCGGACGGTTAGTCGGCCGTACCGGCGTTGGTTGTGCGAGGGCTGGGGTGAGAGTCAGGTTTGGAGCTCGCGGTGATGCCTGGTCAGGGAAAATACAGTCGGGGTTGGGGTGTAGAGGAGAGAAAAGGAGAAGTGGGGAAGAAAAAGGGGCACACGGTGCGTGGATTAGGGAGAGAAAAAGGGAAAATCGGGTTGGTCGGAGGGGAGCTTGGGTGTTGGTGAGGAAGAAGGATGAGGGTGAGGGAGGGGGTTTGAATAGGGGTCAGGGTTATGTGTGAATGAGGGGGAAAGGTTGGGCTTGGGTGGCTGGTCGGTAAAGAGGGAGAAAGGGAGGTGTCGGAAAGGCTGGTGGCCGGACGGTGGGGGTGGGGGTGTTAGGGCGGCTATGCTTTTTGAGGAGGAAGAAGACAAAAAAAATATTAGGGAAAATTAAGGTTTGGGGGATTTTATGGGTGACGCAGTCATGTAATGGTTCGTGTTGGGCCACACGGCTATGTCAAACGCTCGTATGTGTCCAGGTCGTGTGGTTCACATGATCGTATCGCACGCTCGTGTTCTACGTTGTTCACTTCTCCCACGCCTGTGTGGTCTTCCACATGCCCGTGTGTCTGAACACACAGCCGTGTGCCTCACCTGTGTAGCTCACTGACTTGTTTAAAATTTGAAAATTTAGCTCCAGTTTTCACACGGCCGTGTCGCACGCCCATGTGGCCTCTTTTAGCTCGTGTCTTTGTCGATTTTTGGGAAATTTAAGTCCTATTTCCACACGACCAAGGACCCGTATGTGTCTCTAGGCCGTGTGGTTAAAAAACCTACATTTAAACATGAAAAAAGATAAAAATAAACTAGTTAGTGGTGTTAGTGCTCGAGTTGCCTCCCGAGAAGCGCTTATTTAGAGTCTAAGCCCTACTTACCTCTCATTCACATGGTCACGGTGGATCACGGAGTTAAGACTCCTCTTTCTCGCTGTCAATTCCTTTATTTAAATAAGGTTTAAGTCGAGTACTGTTTACCTTGAAAGTGCCAAAATGAGAATGAGTTACCTCGACTGTACCGTATGGAAAGACATTAAGTACGGTAAAAGGAGTCGCTCTGTTTGCATTGAGCTCTGTAGTGATAATTCGGGGGTCCTTTTCATCCAACAAGACTCAATCTTCAACCTTGAATTGATTGGTTCTATCGTTAAACTTGACATGGTGATGCTTCTGCTTCTCCTTGCCATAAGTCTACCATTCGTCTAGTTCATCTATCTATAGCATTCGTCTTTCATCGATGGTTCCATTGTTAGTGTATGAACTAGAATGTGGCTCATTTATGCTTCTCAAAAGTGCTTCCTGTAAAGGGGATTGAACCACATGATTAGTCTTATTAACTGGATTTACAAATTCATCTTCATTACTTGATATCTCAATCGCATCACGAGCCTGAAGAGTAATCGTTTCATCACCTGCACGAAGTGTGAGTTCACCTGTACCAACATTAATAATAGTCCTGGCAGTCACTAAAAAGGGTCGTCCTAAGATTAAAGGAATGTCACTGTCCTCTTCCATGTCTAAAATAACAAAGTCTACTAGGAATATGAATTTATCATTTTTTACTAGTACATCTTCAATGATACCCCTCGGAAGTCTAATAGTTTTATCTGCTAGTTGAATACTCATCCTAGTTTGTTTGGGTTTCCTAAGACCTAGTTGCTTAAACATTTTATAGGGCATGACGTTAATGCCTGCCCCTAAGTTAGACAAAGCATTATTAACAACTAAACTTCTAATTAAACAAGGAATAGTAAAACTCCCTGGATCTTTCAACTTGTTGGGGTAGTTTATTTTATAGAATTGCTAAGCAAACTGTATTTAATTCCACATGCGACGAATCATCTAACTTCTGTTTGTTTTCCAGAAGCTCCTTTAAAAATTTAACTGAGTTGGGCATCTGTGAAAGAGCTTCAATAAACGGTAAGTTAATATGTAATTTTTTAAAAGGTTAAGAAATTTACCGAATTGTTCATCTGTGCGGTCTTTCTTTGTCGCATTAGGGTATGGCACGCGAGGTGTATATTCTCTGCTTACTAGTTTTGGTTTATTCTGGCTTTCATCCACCTTATCTTGACTTACCATAGTTTCTTGCCTTGGGTTTGGTTTAGACTCAACTAACCCTTCTTCATATCGAATAATAATCGCATGGAGTTGCTCTCTTGGGTTAGTCTCGGTGTTGCTAGGCAAGCTACCTTATGGTCTTTCTGAGATCAGCTTAGCAAGCTGACCTATTTGATTCTTGAGCCCTTGAATTGACACTTTCTGATTTTTAAGTGTTGTTTCAGTGTTTTAGAAATGTGTTTCTGACACCGAGATGAATTTCGTTAGCATCTCCTCAAAGTTCAGCTTCTTTTCTTGCTTGTAAGGTCGTTGAAAGCCTGGAGGGGGTTGTGGTCTTTGATTGCCTTGACCACCCCAAGAGAAATTGGGATGGTTCCTCTAACCTGCATTGTAAGTATTACTATAGGGGTTATTCTGAGGTCTAGAATTGTTACCCATATAGTTGACTTGTTCGTTCGTAGTGCTAGGGTTATAGGCTAGGAATTTTGTATTATTTATTCCTCCTCCACTTGTGTTACACTTCATCACTGGATGTACCTGCGTAGAAACACATAAACCATCAATCTTTTTATTTAAGAGCTCTACCTTGTTTGATAACATGGTGACCGTGTCAAGGTTAAAAACACCGGTTGCTTTATTAGGATTTGTCCTCATGACTTGCCACTGATAGTTATTCAGTGACATCTCTTCAATAAATTCATAAGCCTCCTCAGGTGTTTTGTTATTCAAAGTACCACTGGCAGCTGCATCGATTAATTGCCTAGTTGAGGGGTTCAAACCGTTGTAAAAAGTTTGAACTTGTAGCCATGAAGGTAACCCATGGTGAGGGCACCTTCTCAATAATTCCTTATACCTCTCCCATGCATCATATAGGGTCTCTAAATCCATTTGCATGAAGGAAGAGATATCATTCCTCAGCTTGGCTATCATAGCCAGTGGAAAGTATTTCAGCAAAAACTTTTCGGTCATTTGCTCCCATGTAGTGATGGACCCTCGTGGTAGAGAGTTCAACCACTGTTTAGCTTTATTCCTCAATGAGAAGGGAAATAACTGAAGACGAATGACATCATCAGAAACGCCATTTATCTTGAAAGTATCACAAAACTCTAAGAAGTTGGCAAAATGAGTATTTGGGTCTTCATCCTGCAAACCATCAAACTAAACAAACTGTTGAATCATTTGTATAGTGTTAGGTTTCAGTTCTAAATTATTTGCAGCAATGGCAGGTCTAACAATAATCGATTCAGCCCCTGCTAAATTATGCTTAGCATAGTCATACATAGTACGAGGAGTAGGATTCTGATTCATGAGATTTGCGGCAACCATAGGAGGTAACGAATTATTCTGATTTTTAGCCATCTCCTCGGTAATATTAGTATCGTCCTCTTGCCCTTCTTCTATATACTATAGCCTCCACCTTATTTCCCTCCGATTTCTGTAAGCTATGCTTTCAATTTCACCAAAAAAAACTAAAGGTCCTGACGGGTTTCTTCTAGTCATAAACTACAAGAACCTGCCAGAAGCAAACAAAAGGAAAGTTAGTAATTAAAACTAAAACTAAAACAAAAATAAAATGCAATAAAATAAAAATGGCTAAATTAATAACAATCAAGCATTCCTAATATCTTAGTCCCTGGCAACGGCCCAAAAAACTTGATGATCATTTTATGGTTCACTAAACTAGACTACGATCACGGCAAAGGCAAGCACACATATCGAATGGTAGTATAGCTATGGTGAGTCCAGAATATCATATCCACAAGGACTAAAAGTACTAGTATTAACTATCTTTCTATTATTTATCCTAGAATAAAAGGGATTTGTTTTAATCTGAATTTAACTAAACTAATTAACTAATGAACGTGACAGAGAGTGAAGAAAATAATCGAATAAACCAATGATAAAGACTACCCAAGGAAGAATCCACCTAGATTTCACTTATTATTCTGACTCTGAATCAAATGATTTATTCACTTGTTTTGATCCGTAGAAATCCCTAAAATATGTTAATATCTCTTTCGAGACTAAGAACAACTAACTCTAGGTTGATTAAGTGAAATCTCTTTCTAATCAAAACCTTTATCATCGCATTAACTCGGTCTATGGATTCCCTTATTAGATTTGACTCAAATCCAGTAGATTTATGTCGTCCTATTTCTAGGATTGCAATCAACTCCGCTTAATTATGCTAGATCTACTCTTAAACAGGGACTTTTGCTCCACTGAATAAGTACATCAAACTTGAATCAATATCTTGAAAATATTAAACAAGAATTAAGAACACATAATTAAGAACAAGAACAAGTATTTGTCATTAAATTCAGAACATTAAATAATAAGATCCATCTTAGGCTTCATCTTCCCTAAGTATCTAGCAAATTTAGTTTATAATGTAAAAGGAAGACATCTCAAATTTAGAAAAACAGCAAGACATAAAAAACCCAAATAAACTTTAAGAGAAATTTGAATGGAGATCTTCAATCTTGAAGTGGATCTACTTCTGAGATGATTTCAATGGCTTCCCTCGAGTAATTTCTGTTTTCTGCTCTATGTGTCCTCTTAGGTCTTCTCCTAGTATGTTTTTATAGACTTTAGAATGCTTATAAACCCTAAAAGTTGGCTTTTCCTGTATGTTTGGGAAACAGGGAGCAATATTGACATGGGTTGCGACATGGGCGTGTGGCTAGCCCGTGTGTCTGACACGGGCGTGTGCTCTGCCCGTGTGGAAATATTCTTGGACGTGTGGATCTTTAAATCAGCCCGTTTTGTCCATTTTTGGCCCGTTTTCTGCTCCTTTTGTTCTCTTATGTTCTTCTGAGTATAAAACATGAAATTAAAGGATTAGGAGCATCAAATTCACTAAATTAAATAATAAATCATCCAAGAACATGCTAAGTATGGGATTAAAATGTGTTACTTTTATGGTTTATCAACATGCATAATCGAAGCAAGTTCTAGAATAACAAATCAATATTGACACACTCATAACCAATAATAAAAATGAGCAGGAAAAGTGTATACTTTAAAGGCTCAAAATCTCACAAAAAGTTATGATTTTTGATGTCAATCTTGCAAATCTCAAGCTTCAATGTAATACCTCAATTCAGGGAAACAACCTAAAATTTAATTCTAAAAATAGACTTATCATGCTTGATTCTCTCATGTCTTAAATTTTAAACAATCAATGTACAAATACCTATGAATTTAATCCAAAACACATCAATAAAAATCACAAATCGATAAAAATTCATTCTAATAGAAGTATGAGAAAATTACTTAAACACAAGACATAATTCAAAGATTTTCTAATAAAAATTATATAAATAACCTCTCCACACTTAAGATGTACATTGCCTTCAATGTAGAAACATAGATAATCACATATGAACAGAATATCATAAGAGAGAGAGAAAACTGAAGCTGCCCTAAATATTGGATGAAATCCCCAAAATAGTTAAAAGCAAAATTGTAGTCAAATCTAAATGTAGAGCATGATTCTGAGCAAACTAATAAGAAAATAAACACAAATAGTGAAGAAGATTAAGGGATTAAAACTCGATTAGAAACAACCATAAAAATAAAAATATAATTCAAAAGATAAAAACAAAATAAGTCTAATAAATATAAATATAAATATAAAATAAAATAAAATAAAACAAAACAAATGGACTCAATGGTCCTCATCAGCAGACGCGTCAGTGCCGTGAGTCATCGATGCTGAGGAGGAGATATGAAGATGCTAACATATTTCCTGCAATGTCGCATCAATACTGTCGAACCTCTAAATGCAGAACTGCTCAAAACAAGTGAATCGCTTGGGGAGGTCCACTAAAGTAACAGCAGAAGAAACAGGATAGTGACTCAAAGGGGGAGGCTGAGCTGGGTCCTCGTGATGGAGAGTAACATCATCAATGAAGTCCTCAGGTTCATTCTGAGCGTTAGAATGAGATAATCAATACTGAGGAGGATCCACTCCATGATGCAGCTCAACCATCCTCATATGAATCATGCTCGAGATTCCCTATGGGGACATCTGGCAGACGAATGTAAGTGTAGAGGACTATTATGATGTGTCGAGGAGATTGAAGTGTCGAGCAAGTCGAGTCACATAAGGGCCTAAACAGATGGGACCCTTCCGGTGGTTGTCAGTCTGATGGCAGAAGGCTAAGGCGATGAAGTATGCCAAATCAAAGATATGCTCGGTGACCATGCTCCATAGAAAATAAGCATCAATAGTACTGACGACTCCGTTGCTCTCTCTCCTACCAGTTAAAGTGTGAGCTAAAAGGGCATCCATGTACCGTAAAGCCGGAGGGAGAGAAGTTGCCTTCGAGCGACTCGCGTCATAAGGGATCAGACTCATCGTAAGATCTATCCAACAACTAGCTGGCGAGTGGTGGATGTGCCGATGGAGGTCGAAGAAGTTCTTGGCACTCATAAACTCCTTAGTGTAGAGTCCCATAGTAGTGCCAAACTCGGGGACACTCATATGGCGCACCAAGCCACTGATCGGAAAGTGATAGTGCCTAGCTTATCATGAGTAGTCATCGCATGCTAGAGAGTAAACGTCGAGCAAAACTCCAACGTCAGCTTCATGTATGTAGGCTCGATGATCGAGAAAAAATGGTCCCACGATGCTGTAGCAATAAAGGCGCGTATGTGATTAGCTAGGTGGACTTGCTCCAACGCAGGCCAATCAATACATAGGCCTAGGCCAAGTGGGCGCTGTCAAAAAAATTGAAGTAAGTCCTCATGAGGTCCCGTCGAAAATTAGATATAAGGGTGGCGAGCCTCGACGGAGGCACTCGAGGAGAAGGTCGCACTAGGGGTCTTCTACTTTTTTGAAGTAGGGACGACGACCTTAGACTTATTGCGTGTGTTTGGTATATCTGCAATAAAGCAATCAAATAATTTAAATGATCGAATCAACATAATAAATGCAAGCTAATAGAAAATAAAAAATGTAAGTTAAGCTCATCAATTTGACTAAGAAAGAAATTGATTGTGAACATAAGAAAACTAATCAGCAAAATGCTAAAACCAAACAAAAACATAGTAAGAATAATTAAAATTGATAATGATCAATAATAAAAATGAACAATTAAAACTAGCAAGAATAAAGTCAAAAATCAAATCAACTGAAGCAAATAAATGTATAGTACTGCTGAATGAAAAATACAATAAACTGAACTAGAATAAACTAATAGAAATGTCCAACAATTAAATCAAGAATAAGCATAAAATAAATCAGTAAAAAAGCTAAATAAACAAGAATGAATAAAGCAATAAATGAAAACAGTAAAACCAATAATGAAAATAATAATAAAGAAATAAATAAAGAAATAATAATAATAATAATAATAGTAATAATAATAAAGAAAAGAACAAGGGGTTTGAAAAAAGGACTGTTGGCCGGCGAGTGGGTAGGACACTCGGCGGCTGGTGCGGGGGTGGTTCGAGGTGGGCGACAGACGTGGGTGGGTCAGTTGTGGGGTTAGTCTGACAGCTTGGGTGGGGGAGAGGTGAGCATGGAAAGGCTGGAGAAGGAGTGGTTCGACGGGGTCAGGTCGTGCGTGGTTCGAAGGGAGCGTAGGAGGTCGACGAGGTAGAAGTTGTAGGGGTCGGTCGAGAGAAGAGGGGGTGTGTGGTTGGGGACGAGCATTGGAAGGGAGAGGGAGGGGGAAGGGTTTGGGTTGGTGAGGGAGTTGGAACAAAAGGCGATGGTGGTGGCCAGATTTGCAAAGGGGAGATGAACAGCGGCTAAGGTTGGTAGGGAGGATGAAGAAGAAGATAAAACAAACATACAAAGGATTTATGGTTTTAAAAGGATGACACAATTGTGTGAGGGCCTGTTTTGGGCGACATGCCCGTGCCACATGCCCGTGTATGATTTAAACATACCAATCCAGTCTACACATAGCCTCGGACACGCCTATATGTCTAGGTCATGTGGCACACACGGCTGTGTCACATGGTCGTGTGCAACCTACTTCGCTTCTCCCATGCCCGTGTGACCTCCCACACGTCTATGTGGCTCAATTGTGTCTCGCCCATGGCCGTGTGCCTTACTCGTGTAACTCTCTGACTTGTTTTAAAGATGAAAAAAATTAGCTCTAGGTTTCACACGACATAGGACACGCCCATGTGTCCAGGCCATGTCTCTGTCGATTTTTGGAAAAATTAAATCTCAGGATCCACATGGCCAAGGACACGCCTGTGTGTGCAGGCCATGTGGGTTAAAAACACATTTTTTTTAATTCAAAAAATTAATTAATTTTTAAAAAAATATCATGATATAAAATTAAGAAAATTAGCAGTTTTAACACTCTAGTTGCCTCTTGAGAAGCGCTTATTTAATGTCTAAGCTCGACTTACCTCAAATTCACACGGTCACACTGATTCGTGAAGTTGAAACTCATATTCCTTGCTATCAATTCGATTATCAAAATAAGGTTTGAGTCAAGTACTATTTTCTTTAAAAGTGTCGAACTCAGAATGATTTACCTCGACTGTACCGTATCAGAAGACATTTGGTACTGTAAATGGAGTTGCTCCGTTTGCATTAAGCTTTGAAGTGGCAACACGTAGATCTGTGTTATCTAGTAGAACCCTATGCCCAACCTTAATTTCGTGTGTTCCATCCACATGTTCATTATGATGTAGCTTTGGTTCTACATCGTGTATTCTCGGTTTCTCCTTGACATGTGTCTGCCATTCGTCTATTTCATCAATCTGTAGCATTCGTTCTTCATGAGTCATTCTGTTTTTGTCACATGGACTGGAACGTGGCTTCATCACATTCTTCCGAGGGGTTTCCTACAAAGAAGTTTGAGCCACAATGTTATTCATATGAACAGAACTCGTATAATCATCTCGATCACTAGATATCTTAGTAGAATCATGAGCTTGGAGAGTAATTGTGTCATCACCTACACGAAGTATTAGTTCACCTATATCAACATCAATAATAGTTCTAGCAGTTACTGAAAAGGTTCGTCCTAAAATCAAAGGTATGTCACTATCCTCATCCATGTCTAAAATAACAAAATCAACTAGGAATATGAATTTATCAATTTTCACAAGTACGTCATCAATAATACCCTAGGAAATCTAATGGTTCTACTTGCTAATTGAATACTCGTCCTAGTTTTTTGGGTTTCCCAAGTCTTAATTGTTTAAACATTTTATAGGGCATGACATTAATACTGTCCCCTAAATTAGCTGAAGCATTATTCACATTTAAACTACCAATTAAATAAGGAATAGTAAAACTCCATAGATCTTTCAATTTTTTGGGTAGTTTATTTTGCAAAATAGCAGCAAACTGTATTTAGCTCTACATGCAATGAATCATCTAACTTCGGTTTGTTTGCCAAAAGCTCCTTTAAAAATTTAACAAAACTGGGCATCTGCAAAAGATCTTCAATAAACGGTAAGTTAATATGTAATTTTTTCAAAATTTTGAGAAGTTTACCAAATTGTTCGTTTGTGTGGTGTTTCTTTGTTGCGATGAGATATGGCACACGAGGTTTATATTCCTTACCGACTTGGTTTTGCTCATTTTGGCTTACCTCAACCTTACATTTACTTACCACACTTTCTTGCCTTGGTTCCGGTTCAGATTCAACTAACCCTTCTTCATCTTGAACAGTAATTGCATGAAGCTACTCTCTTGGGTTAGTTTCGGTGTTGCTAGGCAAGCTACCTTGTGGTCATTCTGAAATCAACTTCGCAAGTTGACCAATTTGGTTCTCAATCCCTTGAATAGACACTTGTTGATTTTTAAGTGCTATTTTGATGTTTTGAAAGTGGGTTTCTGACACCGAAATAAACTTCATCAACATCTCCTCAAGGTTCGACTTTTTCTCTTGTTGGTAAGGTTGTTGTTGAAAGCCTAAAAGGGGTTGTGGTATTTGATTTCCTTGACTACCCTAAGAGAAATTGGGATGGTTACTCCAACCTGCATTATAAGTGTTACTGTAAGGATTATTTTGAGGGATAGAATTATTACCCATATAGTTGATATGTTCATTTTCTGTGATAGGATTGTAGGGAAAATATTCTGAATTGTTCATTCCTCCTCCATTTGCACCGCATTGCACCACCGGATGTACCTAAGTAGAAACACATAAACCATCAATTTTCTTATTCAATTGTTCTACCTGATTTGATAACATGGTGGTTGCATCTAGATTGAAAACACCGGCTGATCTATTAGGCTTCGTCCTCATGACTTGCTATTGATAATTATTCAGTGCCATATCCACTATAAATTCATAATGTAACACCCCAAACCCGGCCTAGACGTTATGGCCGAATCTGGCGATGTCACATTGAAGTGTTTTCCATAAAATGTAATATCGTTTGAAAAACCCGTTCCTTATTTAACTTCTTTGTGTGACTTAAGGTTTATTTTAATATGTTTGTTCAAGAATGGGAGTCGTTTGTTAAAATGTAAATCATATTAAAATGTCTTTATTATTATTTTCATTTTAAAACATTAGTATATACAGAAGCTTTTCAAAATAGGTTTCCTAATCGTGATGTCTTTGAAAAAAATAGTTATCTTTTTGAAAACCCACGTCTTTTTCCTACAGCTAGCAATTAAATGTCAAAGTAAGTAAAAATCCCAGTTTCAAAGTTAAAAATTTAGAGAGACCTTATTACATTAAAAAAATACCCAAAAGAAAAATACTTATAATTTAAAATTAGTTAGGGCCTTAGCCCATTACAGTATTAGTAGCAATTTAGGCCGGAGCCCATTTCAGTGACAGTACAGTACAGATATGTAAACAACAGATCCTACCCAACCAGCCTTTACACTCCATCTCCATCCAACCCTACACTCCATGTGGGGATAAAATCAACCCACCCATCCTTACACTCTAAAATAGTACCGGTTGCGGCACTAAACAATATTTTGCAGCAAAGCTACCAGTATAGTACACTTCCTCAAATCATAATAAAACCCAACCCCATGCAACCCATCATACATCATGTCATGATGTCATACATGTACTAAATATGTTTAGAATGGCATGCTTAAATACAATAACAGTCATTTTACCACGTAGGGGCATAACGATCATTTTATCAATTTGGGGTCTAGTTAAACTTACTGATCAAACAATAGGTCCACAGTCGTCTCGGACGACCCGTGCAACCTTAACAGTGAAACAGTGATAATGGGCCCACGTCCCATATTGCGGGCCCATATGGGCCCACACACTCGTATGGCCCACATAGCCCAAAAATGGCCTTGGCTGTGTGGATTACACAACCTGGCCCAATACTCTTCACACATCCGTCCAGTTTACTCACGTGGGGCCCACATGCCCGTGGAGCCCACACAGCCCAGTTCTGCCCTAAATGGCCCAAAAAGGCCTCGGCCCATGAAATCACTCATGGCTGACCTCAACGATCAAACGCCCATGTTAGCTACACGGACCACCACATGAGCGAGCGCACGCCCGAGTAGCGTCGTCGTTGGCTCATTCCGACTTTTGTCGATTTCCATAGATTAGATAGTACTTAAACACACACTTGATGTGATTCAAAGTTAACCGCGCTTCGAATACCCTTATACCTAAATTCATTCAAAAAGACATTTACTCAGTTGCTTAGTTCATATAACAAATGGAACTTAACGGAGTTCCTAAGCGATCACAATAGTTACTTCTCCTTACCAAAAGCCAATCGAAATCACACCCTTGATTCCTAGGAGGCACACCAATGAACTTTGATCTCCACCTACCTGAAAGTCATAACCCCTTTATTAAACCTGTACTTGGATAAAAACAATCTTGACTTGTAACACCCCAAACCCGGCCCAGACGTTACGATTGAATTCGGCGTGTCACATTGAAGCGTTACTAGAAAAATCATGTTTTATCTAAAGTCTTTCTTAGTGTTTGAAGAATATCTTCGTTATAGATTAAAGTGAATGGAAGCTGTGCACCAGGTAGGATGCCAGAAAAGAGAAGGTGAGTCAATTAGACTGCTTAAGTACCCAGCTCTCCACGGATCCAATCCTAGACATGCACACAACCATTACCACACTTTAACTGAGTGATTGTTTAGGGAAAACCAATTCATTTAAAACCATTTGAAAAGGTTATTAATTTTGAAAATGTTTTCATTGCGGAAGCTTTTCTTTGTTAACGCGATATTTTGAAATCAAGTAACCTTTTTAAAATGCGCCCTAGAGCTATTCAATTTCAAACAATCAAAAGAATATCATATCTAAGCTAACAAAACATACTAAGAACAATTAAAAAAAATAAAGCGGCCTTGTTACAACTAAAAAACCCAAAACAATTAAAGTAAGTAAGTGCTGATCAAAACACATGAAGAAAAGCGAATTTGCAGAACATGTGGCCATTCCGAATCCCTCCCGGCTCCAAGTCCACTATGGTTGGGGATTTCCTGTATGGATGAAATTAAGGGGTGAGTTTGGAAAACTCAGTGTGTAAAGTAAACCCAACTAGAGCTTAAATCGGTTCAAGCTTTACTGGGCCTAAGCCCTATCAGAAATAGAATTAACTGGGCCTTAGCCCTATTCAGAAATCAGTGTGGCCCTTAAGCCCATTACAGTAACAGAACATATATTTTGCATGGATGCAGAAACCCAACCCATATCCATCCGTATACACCCCCGTACCAACCTTACACCATGTGGGGAGACAACTCGACCCACCCATTCGCTACACACCACAGAATTTGCAGCATGGCTGCCAGAATAGATATTGTGACAGAGTCACCAAATACAGATATTTGTGGCATAGCCACCAGATACAGATATTTGTGGCATAGCCACCAGATACAGATATTTGTGGCATAGCCACCAAAACGGGTTCTTCCTCCATAACAAAACCCAAATCCCATGCAACAGATATGCATGTCATGGCATATAGCATACAAAAAAAGAATATCATGCGTTTCAAACAGAATTAACCCAAAGGGTATAATGGTCATTTTGCACCTAAAGGTATAATGATAATTTCCATACTTAGGGGTATTCTAGTAAATTTATTATTTTAGGGTTTTTATGCATATTACAACCATTAACGTATTAACAGAAACACTTACTGAGCGTTTTTACCGAATTGGGCCCGTTGGGCCATTAACCCGATTTTGGCCCATTAAGCCCAAATATACTGAAGTGCACGAAATTGTGCACTCTGCAATATTACCGTTGAAGTTACCAAATTTATCAATACAAACAATCCCACGAGCGCTCGCACGCTCGCAAGTTCTCGAAATACCAGCTTTTTAGCATTTCGACTTTTTGGCTTTTGTCGATCTAGTCTACTAGTGGGTGTCATTTACACACCTGATCTGTAACAATACGTTGGCGAGATCCACACACGAGCTACCTACAATCGAGTTACTAATACATCAGACTACATATCAAAAACAAAATACGTACTAATCTCCTTACCAAAATCGGCCAGCACCCTTAATGACCTTAGATTGCTTACCTTTGCCGGAATATGGACTAGATCTAAATCTAGTCGTTCCAATTATCCAAGCCCTCAATCAGTAGCCTTTAATCCACACTAGAGTAAAACAAATCAAATAACACCACTAAACCCTTTTAGTTTAGTCGACAAGCACCCTTTGCATATAGGGGTTTTCAGTTTTTCTTTAAATCCCAAAATAATGAATGGAAATAAGATTTCGAGTACTTATCACCAACGATGTACTTGCCAAAAATGTTCCCAAGTACCTTCCTATTCCCAATTTGTTGTAGATCTAACCCAAAATACGAATAGAGAATAGATCTAGGTGATTCGGCTTTTAGAACCTATTCTGAGGTATGCTAAATTCGGTTTAAGAAGAAAATAGAAGAATGGGTTACCAAAATAGAAGAGATTATCGGCAGATAAGAGGTTAAGGTTCGGCTTTAATATAAAAGAGATGAAAAGAAGTTTTATGAAGAAGAGGAAATAATCGGTAATGGATGAGAGAGTTGAGGGTTTTTGGCTCTTGAAAGATTGGAATAAAGAGGGTAAAAGATTCGGCCAAGAGGAACAATCAGCTTCCAAGGAAATTCGGGTTTCGGCTTTTAAGGGTAATAGGCTCTCTTTAATAGAGAGAAAAGATGAGTAAAAAAGAGAAGAGAATAGTAGAAGAAGATAGGTTCGGTTCTTAATGAAGAAGAGATGAACAAGAAGGAAACAACTCATAAAAGCCCAAAATTAAAAGAACAATTTCGGCACAATTCCTTCCTGACTTAAATTCCATGTTTTGCTCCTTAATTTCAGCCACCACCAATTTAAATCCCATCCGAATTCCTTGCACCATCAGCAGCAGTCCACCGCTTGACCGACTGAAGCCACTGCTAGGAGAGTTTCGGTCAAACTCTAACTCTCCCCCACGTGAGCAGCAAAATTGGTCCTTCGCGTACACAACAGCTTAAACTCCAGACCTCCTCCTATCCGTACGCTCCGCATCCTACTGCTGGCCACTACACCAAGCTTTCCTTTACACCATAATAGGGTCACAATTAATTATAGGCCTTACTTGCTGAAGCTCCGGTCCGCTTAAAAATAAAAGAGAATTTCGCCTTCCACGCCACTCGAACCTGCGACCTCCCAAACACCCAGCTACACTGCTTGCCGTTGCGACACAACCTCTCTTTTGTTATAATACAACTACATTTACTTATAAGCCTTATTCGCTTCCGTCACGGGCTACTAAAAAATATAAAACAAGTTTCGCTGTCCCCTGCATTCGAACTCGCGACCACTGGGTCTCCTTAGCGCTGGCTGCATGCATCGCGCCAAGGGCGCTTTGTCTTTGGATTTTGCTCGCAACTCCTCTTAACTATTTTATTTTAACCACAACCTAAATACTAAAAAAAAAACCCTTTGCGCGCACCGTGCCTTGAACCCAGGCACCTCCCACGCCCTCCTGGCGTGCTTAGCCACTGGGCCAGGTGCTTGTTTGTGACATGAGTTAGCCCCAACAACCCTTAAGGCCTGCCTGCGACAGCCCTTAACTTAAAAAACATGTTTGCGCATGCTGGGAATCGAACCCCAGCCTTCCTTCCTGTTGTCTCGCGTGCCTAATCACCTGGGCTGTGTTCCTTTATGCTGGTTTACGCCAACTTATTTTTAAGGCCTTATGCCCAGATTTCCTTAAGAGGCAAAATTTAAGAATTTTGCTAATGCTATGGGCCGAGCCCCGGACTTTTTCCCACACCATAAACCCTTTGTAATTTATTTAATTACTAAACTAAACATACTAAATAATAATAATTAAAACATCCAAATTATTCGGGCCGTCTTCTACCCGAACCTAGACTCAAGGCCCAATACTTTTAGGGCCAAAAATTGGGGCGTTACATGACTAAACCATGATAAAATTTCACAAAGTTATTCATCTTCTCGGAATGCCCGTTTGAACCATTCAAAAATGTAAGGATACTCAGATAGCTCGGAAAGCATATATAATGCCAATGTCCCAGACGTGGTCTTACATGTAATCAAACATCGATGCCGATGTCCCAGGTATGGTCTTACATGTAAAACAGAAGTCAATGCCAACGTCTCAGATGTGGTCTTACACACAGAACATATATCGAAAATCCTATGTGATGACATATGTATTCTAACTATTCTTAAGGTTCGTACAGGGCTTTTCGGATGTCGGAACTTTGTCGATACTTTCTCAGATGGCATATATATATATAGTTCGAATATTCATTTATCACAATTCAATATAATATGCATAATAATAATTCCATTCAAACACGTTTATTTGTATATCGACTTACCTCGTACAGATTCAGATGGATGGAATCGATTACTTGACAACTTTCGACTTTTCCCGATCTAATTTCGTTTTCTTTAATTCTTGATCTATATAAATTAAAATTTAACTAATTCAATCACAAATTCATTCAAAACAATCCATAAAAACATATTTAGGGTAATTTGCAAACTAGCCCTCACATTTTCACATTTTGACACTTTAGTCCCTAATTCACAAAATCACAAAATACACATAATTTGCATATATTTATGCTTGGTAGAATATTCATAGCACTCATACAAGTTCACACATTTTTTTTATTTCACATTTTAGTCCCTTAAATTACAAATTTCACAATTTAGCCCATTTTACTCGAAATCATCAAAAATCCAAGGACAAAACATATAAACCCAACATCAAACTTTCATATTTCATCATATAACAATAATAAGCTCATGAATTCATCCATGACACATTTAAAAATCATCATCAAAATTAGAAATTAAGACATGGGCTTGATAGTATACGAAGCAATGATTACAAAAACGTAGAAATTATCAAAAACCGAAGCAAACACATACCTAAGTCAAACCTTGCAAGTGTCAAACCCTAGCAATACTTTTATCTTTTATTTTTCTTGTATTTTCGGCCAAGGATGATAGAATAAGATAATTTTAAACTTTGGTTTTAACTAATATAACATTAATATGCTTTTTACCAATTTAACCTTATTATAATTCATTAAAATTCCACCAACTAATGCCCTTTTATGTCATTTAATTCATTCAATGGTCAAATAACCTCATAAGGACCTAACAAGAATAAGTCCAAATCAAATAAGCACTTTTAACAAATAGCATACAACTTTTACATTTTATGTGATTAAGTCCTTTTTCAAAATTAAGCACACAAACATTCAAATTTTCATACGAGACTTTCACACATGCTCATTCACATATCATAAACACGAAAAATAATATTTAAATATGTTTTCTGACTCGGATATATGGTGTTGAAACCACTATTCTAACTAGGGTCTAAACCGGACTGTTACAGTCGTAGCTTATGCCTCGAGACAGTTAAAGCCGCATGAAAAGAACTATTCGACACACGATCTAGAATTGGCAGTTATTATGTTTGCATTGAAGATATTGTGTCACTATCTGTTCAGTGAGAAATGCCATATTTATTCTAATCATAAGAGCCTGAAATATTTGATGACTCAAAAAGATTTGAATTTGAGACAGCGTCGATGGTTAGGCTGTTAGAAGACTACGAGCTTGTGATTGACTACCACCTGGGAAAGGCTAATGTTGTTGTTGATGCTTTAAGCCGAAAATCACTGTTTTCTTTGCGTGCAATGAATATGCATATGGCTATGTTTGATGATGGTTCAATAATAGCTGAATTAAAAGCAAGACAGTTATTTATTCAACAAATTTGTGATGCTTAGAAAGTTGATAATGATTTGTTAGCAAAACAAGTCCAATGTGATTCGACTGTTGATTTAAAGTTTCGAGTTGATGCTGAAGATTGTCTGAGGTTCAGAAACTGAATATGTGTTCTGAAAAATCTAGAGTTAATTCAAATGATTTTGAACGAAGCTCACAGCAGTCGGTTATCTGTTCACTTGGGTAGTATGAAAATGTATAATGATCTGAAATAGCTTTATTGGTGGTACGGCATGAAGCGAGATATATCTAACTTTGTTTCGAAATGTTTAGTTTTTCAGCAAGTAAAACCCGAGCATCGGGTACCTTCTGGATTGCTTCAACCGATCATGATACCTGAGTGGAAATGGGATAGAGTCACGATGGACTTTGTATCTGGTTTACCGTTTACACCGAGCAAGAAAGATTCAATCTAGGTTATTGTGGATAGATTGACTAAATCGGCTCATTTTGTTCCGATTCGTACATATTATTCACTTGAAAAGCTAGCTGAATTGTATGTTTCTCAGATTGTGAGATTACACAATGTACCTATTTCTATTGTTTCAGATAGAGATCAGAGGTTTACATCGCTGTTTTGGAAGAAATTGCAAGATGCTCTAGGTACAAAATTACATTTTAGCACTACTTTCCATCTACAAACAGATGGTCAATCTGAATAAATCATTCAGATACTTGAGAATATGTTGAGATGTTTCATTCTCGAGTTCGAAGGTACGTGGGAATGATACTTACCTCTGATTGAACTTGCATACAACAATAGCTTTCAATCGAGTATAAAAATGGCACCTTACAAAGCTTTATATGGTTGTAAATATTGTACGTCATTATATTTGACTTGAAACAAAAAGATTTAGAGTTTCAGATCAGGGACAAAGTATTTTTGAAAGTCTCACCATGGAAGAAAATACTCAGATTCGGTTGTAAAGGAAAATTGAGTTTGAGATTTATTGGGCTGTTTGAGATTATAGAGCGTATCGGGCCGGTTGCTTATAGACTGTTGTTGCCACCTGAGTTAGAAAAGATCCATAATGCATTTCATGTCTCGATGCTTCGTGGATATCGATATGATCCCTCACATGTGATTAATCCGTCAGAGATCGAGATTAAGTCCGATATGACGTATGAGGAAGATTTGATTCATATTCTGGCTTGCGAAGTTAAAGAATTGCGAAATAAGAAAATTTCGCTGGTGAAAGTACTATGGCATAAACACGGAGTTGAAGAGGCAACGTGGGAGCCAGAGGATATGATGAAAGAACATTATCTGAACCTATTCATCGGTAAGATTTTCGAGGACAAATATCCCTAAGGGGGAGAATTGTAACAACCCAATTTAAACCCTATTCAGAACAGTGGTTTCGGGACCACGAATCTGAGTTAGAAAAATATTTAAAAAATTATTTTTAGTGCTTATGATGTGTGAATTTATATGTGTGAAATTTTTGTGATTTGATTTTGTCGTTTGAGTGCCCAATTTAACAAAAAGGGCTTAATCGCGTAAAATGAAAAATTGATAGTTAAATGTGAAAGGGGTCGAATTGATGTTGTCTTTATAGCATGAGGTATTTATGTTACAAATAGACCAAAATTATATGTTATGGACGGTAAAAACCATATGTTATAATGGTTTTATATTTATGTTTAAAGGTTATTATTGTAAAATGGTAAATAATTATGATATAATAAAACATAAAATAAAAATTGTAATAGCCCGATTTTGGGCCTAGTCGGAACATTGGTTTTGGAACCACTATTACGGGGCTAGAGAAATTATTTTTAATGATATTTTATGTGTTATAGCATGATTATATGAGTGCATGAAAATTTTGGTGAAATAATTTTAGCGATTTCATGCTTAATTGCGAAAAAGGACTAAATCGCGTAAAGGGTAAAAGTTTTGTTTTGCTAGCTAAAGGTGTCAGTAGCTATAGAACATTAAATTAGGGTCTTTATTGAGTAAATGGATCATAAATATGTTAGTGGCTGATCAAGGAGACAAAAAAAAGGTTGAAAAGTCAAAGTTGGTGTGCATTAGGTGACTTTTTTGGTATTAAAATAAAACAAAAAGAAAAAAAAAGATGTCATCTTTTCATCTTCCTTCTTCCCCACTGAAAATACCAGCAAAGAGGGCGGTTTTGAAAGCTCAAAAACTTCAACAACTTATATCCCTTACAAGTAAGTGATTTAGATGCCTATTTTTGATAATTTTTGTACTTTTGGAACCCTTGTAGCATGAAGTAGCTAATGGGGGTACTATTTTGTGAAATGGTTGATAGTCTAGAGATTTTCTATGAAATGATTTATGTTTTTTGCTGAACTTTTATGGAAGAAAATGAGTCTTGGTTGTGTAATAAACAACTTTTGTGAAAAGATTTTCATGGAAAACACCTAAAAGGGCCATTTTGTAAAAGTTATAAAATAGGTTGTAATTGTGTGAAATAGTGGAAATTTGGGGTTATCATTAGAGTAATAATTTGTCGATTAGCCTTGGCTAATAAGGGAATTTGATAAAAATTGATTTCTGGGCCAAAGGGTAAAATCGTTATTTTGTGAAAGTCTAGAGGCAAAATGGTCATTTTGCCAAAAATGTGAATTTTGATAGTCAAAATTTATTTAGTGATTAAATGAGTGAATTTCATGATGTTAGATCAAGAAAATCGAGAAAGTGTGTGGTTAAGGTCAAAAAGAGAATAATTAGCCGAAATTGCATTTGAGGTAAGTCCGTGTGATTAAATGAGAATGATATTTATGCCATTGTTATTATACTTGAAAATCTATCTTGCCATGATTGTATTAAAGTTTATGTTGATGAAATTGTATATGAGAAAGTGATGTCAAATGTAAATAACATTTACGTGTTGATTGAATGCTTGGAGATTTGATAGAATATGATATTCCATTGAAAGGAGTAAGTTCTATGTAAATAATACAACTACATTGTTATTATATGTGTTTAAATTGATATAGCATAAATTGCTTGGTTGTGGAAATGATTATGTATGATGAATATTGAGATAGTAGAAATCCCGTTTGAACCTTAAGAAATAATTTGGATATTCATGCCATGACATTCAGGTTATTTGTGTGCCAGTGTAAGACATGTCTGGGACATGCATCGGCCACATTATGAGAGCTAGTGCAAGACCATGTCTGGGACATGCATCGGCCTCGAGATGTAAGCTAGTGTAAGACATGCCTGGGACATGCATCAGCTACGAGATGTGTGTAACATCCTGAAATAGGGCCTAGTTAAAACAGTGGTTTCGAGACCATAAATTCGACTTTGAAATATATATTTTATGATTATTATGAGGTCTAGAATATGAGAATATGCATGTGTTAAAGTTTCATGAAGAAATTCTATGAGTAAGGTGTCCAACTGGAAAATAAGGACCAAATTGAATAAATTGTAAAACTTGGATTCTAGAAGCAATTTGTATGAAATTGTTTTAGATTATTAATTAGAAGGTCTTAAAGAGCAATTTTCCCAATTTTTAAGTTTTTGGACAAAAATGGGCATGTATGGATGAAATTTGAAAGAAAGGGCTTGAGGGCATTTTGGTCATTTGGCTAATTAATGAAATAAAATTGGAAAAATAAGTCAAAAATCAGCTCGTTCTCTTCATGTTGCTGCCGAAATTTTAGGGTTCTCCATAGCTAGGGTTTCCAAGCTTTCCAAGCTCAATAGTAAATGCTCTCAAGCCCCATTTTTAATGTTCTTCATATTTTGGAAATCCCAATAACCTACTCTCTCTATTTCCACCCATATTTCATGCTAGGGATCAAGTTTAGAAATTTACCCATGCATGAGTTACTTGTATTTTGATGGTTTATAGAGGAATATGAAAGTCTAAAAGATGGTAAACAACTTTTACTAAGTGATTTTTCATGGAAATGCCTTTACGGACCATTTTGTAAAAGTTGTAAAAATGGGTAGAAAGATGAGAAATAATGGAAAAATGTGGGCTGCCATAAGAGGAAAGAACATTTGGCTAGGCTTGGGTAAGGTAGAAATTGCATGCATTTCATTATACGAGCCTAGAGACTAAATCATAAAAATGTGAAAGGTTAGGGGCTAAACAGTCATTTGGACCGGGGGTGAAATTTAGACTCGAAAAGTATAATGTGAGGTGTTAATGATTCATTTTTATTGTTATAGATCCCGAGGAACAAATTTTGGAGGTCGATCGAGGAAAACAAAAGGTTTCGGAATAACCAAAACACGATACTGGAACGAGTACTAGGTAAGTTTGGATAACTTAAAATAAACTCATAATATGCCTAATTGCACGATTTATGAATGTATGATAATTGCATTTGATGATGGCATGAAAATCCATGAAATGCATCCTTAATAATGACATGTTGATAAATGTCCCGGTTGAGGTTAAAAAGGGAAATTCGATGGATAGACCATGATTTATATGGGACTTGAGATCTTACATGTGTTGCAGAAATGATTTAGCCTGGACGGGTAATCCGTTGATCTCAAATATGGAAAGGATCTAGCTCGGGCGGGTGTTCCTTGAGTGATCAAGCCTCTCGAAGAAAATGTGTGCATTGTGGATTTAGCCCAAATGGGTAATCTGATTAGGGTCTAAATTTAGCCTGGACTGGTAATTCAAATTCGAGCTCATTAAGGGTTTTTGTCACTATAAGGGATTTAGCTTGGACTAGTAATCCCGACATCACCTTATGAGTTTATATTATGGGGGATTTAGCCTAGACTGATAATCCCACCGTAAGATGTGAGGTTCGCGAGAGTGCATACATGAAATGATCGCTCTTATGACTTGACGGTAAATGGATAATCCATTGAGATTTCTGAGAAACTTAAGGGGATAATATGAAATATGTATAAATGGAAATGTTGAATGATGAGCTCATCAATGATTAATTACATGGTGCATTGTTATGTGACTAACTTGTTGATTTAGTGCATGTGATAGGGAAACCATTCCATTCTTGTTAGTTTTATTGCCTAATATGGTTGTATGCTAATTAAACGGTAAGTTTACTTTAAAGTTATTCGAGCTTACTAAGCATGTAAATGCTTACCCTTCTCTTTTTCCCTGTCTTACAGAGCTCGAGGACTCGTAAAGATTCGAAGATGGTTGGAGAGTCAACACACTATCAACTAGTCAAACTATGGTATATAAACACTTTTATTTTGTTCAATGGCATGTATAGAGCTTTTGTTTATTTCGTTATATATGTCATTTGATTTGGCCAAAGTAGAGGCATATAAAGGTATACACATCCATTTGTAAATGGCCATGGGAATTGGCTCATTGTGATGTAGATTATGACCTACAAATTTGCGCATGTTTATGTCTAAATGTTCTTGTGATATTTAAATGTGGCATATCACAATTAGGCTTAAGTAATGTGACCAAATTACATGGGATGGTTTGGCCATAATTGGTAAGGAGTTATAATAATGAGCTAATCTTAAAAGTGTTATAAGGAATATAAATCCTTAATACAAGGGAAATAGCCTAATATGTGTAAAACCGATGAAATGAGGTTTACATTCAATGAGGTTTATCGAGGTCATTTAAGTATATAATCAGGCCTTGTTATGTATTATGGAAACCTATACGTGAGAGTAGATGATAGAGAGTGACTAAGGGCTTAGAAAATAGCCTAACAAGGTCCACACGGGTAGACACACGGGCGTGTGTCCAGGCTGTGTGTGACACACGGATCGCCCTATGAGCGTGTGGTATGGCCGTGTGTCCCCTGCACCTAAAATTTTGAAGTCAGAGTGCATAGTAGTAAACACACGGGTAGAGACACGGTCGTGTGTCTCAACCATGTAGAGGACACGGCCTAGTACACGGGCGTGTGTCTTAGCCGTGTGCCCCTATATGCATGTTGACGTCACAAACAGAATGCTCGAGTTTTTGGGCACGGGTGACCACACGGTCGTGTCTAGGCCGTGTAAAGGACACGGGCCAAGGACATGGGTGTAGCCCAAAACACACGGGCGTGTTTATTGCCTTCACACTGGCGTGTGTGGCTTTACCCAAAATTTTTTTATGAACTTTCGTAAGTTCTCGATTTAGTTTCGGATCATTTTCAATGTGTGTTTAGGGCCTCGTAGGCCCACAATAGGGACATTAAAATGAAATTTGATTGGTTTTATATTGGAATGAAATTTTATAACCCGTATTTCTTGAAAATGTTCGAGTACATGTCTGGTAACGCCTCGTATTCGGTCCTTGTACAGGTAAGAGGTGTTACATTTAGTGGTATCAGAGCTACGATTTAGTCGATTCTAGGACTACCATAGAATGTATCGAGTTTAACTATACATGCCATTATACGAACGTTGATAGTGTGATATCTCCTAACTGTTTAAATTATTTTTAAATATAGTAAATATCTTCCAATCAAGCACAAGATGAGTATGAGGGAGCCAAGAGCCATGCTCCAGCTTTCGTACAACGAGCTGTTTCAAGTAGTAGTAGAAGGCCTATGTCTAAAGGCTGGGAAGAGGCCAGAGCCGCCTTCTTTAACATGATGAACGAGTGGTTTGGGGATTATTTGAGAAATTGCCCCAACATACCACGACCTCCCCTGCCCCCTAACTGACCTGATGAGGAAGTGCTACAATGTATGGCACCTGTAAGAATTGGTAAAGCCCCTGTAAACAAGCTTAGAAATTATAAGGCTGATGAATTTAGAGCTAAGATTGATGATGATGCTGAACGAACTGAGTCCTAGCTCGAGAACACTACACAAGTATTGGACAAGTTATCGTGTACACCTGAGGAGTGTTTAAAGTGTGATGTATCTCTTCTGAAGGATACTACATACCACTGGTGGAAGACTGTATCTTCAGTGGTGCCAAAGGAAAACATTACTTGGGAATTTTTCCAAGTGGAGTTTAAGAAGAAATACATTAGTCAAAGGTTCTTAGACTCGAAGCAAAAGGAGTTCCTAGAGCTCAAACAAGGAAATAAGACTGTAGCAGAATAGGAAAGGGAGTTTGTAAGGCTAAGTTAGTATGCGACTAAATGGGTTCAAACCAAGTCAGAAATGTGTAAACACTTTGAGGAAGGTCTGAATGAGGAAATCAAGTTGTTGATTGGGATTCTTGAGATATGAGAGTTCGCTACATTAGCTGATTGGGCCAAGAAGGCCGAGGAGCTCAATAATGAAAGGAAGAAAGCTAAGAGAGAAGCCTGAGTTTTGAGCAAGAGATCCAGCGGTAAGATGCTCTCGTTTCCCATAAAGAAATCAAGGAGCCAACATGAACGTTCCATTTCATCCGTACGATATTCAGGTAGAGCGAGAAGCTCCAAACGGCGTAATCAGAAGTCTTCTTCCCCAATGGTAACTAGTGTGGGGAGTGTAGATGATCAAAAGCTGAAGTGCAAAATCTGTAATAAATTTCACTTCGGGGAGTGCCAAATGAGAAGTGGTGCATGCTACAGATGTGGTTCTCTTGACCACTTCCTTAGAAACTGCCCATAGCAAACTAACAAAGAGGTGGAAGTAGCCCCGAAGTTGAGTACTCCTATTCCACAAGGTAGACCTCCGAGATATCTTAGAAGTGCTAGTGGCAGTCGGGTTGTGGCTAAAGATACTACAAATTCAAAGGCTCGAGCCCTAGGAAGAACGTATGCAATACGCACTCGAGAGGAAGCCTCTGCTCCTGATGTCATCACAGGTACCTTTTCTTTTTTTAATACTTGTGTTGTTGCCTTAATTGATCTGGGGTCGACGCATTCATACATTTGCATGAGATTGGTGTCTAGTATGAATATACCCATTAAACCTACAAAATTTATTATCAGAGTGTCGAAGCCATTAGGCAAGTCAGTCCTGGTTGATAAAGACTGTAAGAATTGTCCTTTGACAATTTAGGGTCATTGCTTTCCGGCTAACCTTATGTTAGTTCCATTTGATGAGTTTGATGTAATACTTGGTATGGATTGGTTAGCCCTGCATGATGTAATTGTAAACTGTGGTAGCAAGTATATTAAATTGAAGTGCCCAGATGGTAAGATTCTACGAGTTGATTCAAGAGAATTGAATACACTACCGGTTGTAATCACATCAATGGTTGCTCAAAGATATATAAGAAAAGGGTACAAAGCCTACCTTTCTTTTGTATTGAACACTAAAGAAACGGAGTTGAAGATGGAGTCCGTACCAACAGTATGTGAATATCTAGACGTGTTCCTGAAAGAATTACCCAGATTACCTCCTGATAGAGAAATAGAGTTTGGTATTGAACTGGTGCCAGGAATAGCTCCTATTTCAATTGCTCCGTATAAGATGGCACCAACCGAGCTGAAAGAGTTAAAAGCACAGTTGCAAGATCTAACGGATAAAGGTTTTGTAAGGCCAAGTTTTTCACCTTGGGGTGCTCCCGTATTGTTTGTAAAGAAGAAAGATGGTTCAATGAGGCTATGTATCGATTATCAACAACTGAACAAGGTGACTATCAAGAATAAGTATCCTTTGCCAAAGATCGATGATTTGTTAGACCAGTTGAGGGGAGCCACTGTGTTCTCTAAGATAGACTTAAGGTCCGACTATTATTAGTTGCGAGTTAAGGAATTGGATGTGCCTAAGACAGCTTTCAGGACGAGGTATGGTCATTATGAATTTCTTGTCATGCTGTTTGGGTTAACAAATGCACCAGCCGTATTTATGGACCTAATGAATAGGATATTTTGGCCATACTTGGACCAGTTCATTGTTGTGTTCATTGATGACATTTTAATTTATTCTAAGGATGAGACAGAGCATGCAAAGCATCTGAGACTGTGTTGCAGACCTTACGGGAAAAACAATTGTATGCTAAGTTTAGCAAGAGTGAGTTTTGGCTCCATGAAGTAAGGTTTTTGGGTCACATTATTTCAGGTGATGGAATCCAAATTGATCCAAGTAAGATCTCTGTTATTGTTGATTGGAAACCGCCTAAAAATGTAACCGAGGTTAGAAGCTTTTTGGGCCTAGCCAGCTACTACCGAAGATTTTTGAAAGGATTTTGTATGATAGCGGCTCCAATGACACAGTTGCTACAGAAAGATGTTAAGTTTGAATGGACAGAAAAATGTCAATAGAGTTTCGAGAAATTGAAGACACTACTGACTGAAGCTCCTGTTCCAGTTTGCTCGAGTCAGGAAAGGACTTCGTGGTCTACAGTGATGCATCATTAAATAGACTAGGTTGTGTACTTATGCAAGATGGCAAGGTGATAGCTTATGCTTCACGGCAGCTGAAGCCACACGAGAAGAATTATCCGACACACGACTTAGAGCTTACCGCTATTGTTTCTGCCTTAAAAATTTGGAGGCATTATTTATATGGTGAGGCTTGTCGCATATTCACAGACTACAAGAGTTTGAAGTATTTGATGAGTCAAAAGGAATTGAATCTGAGACAACGGAGATGGTTAGAACTAATTAAAGGTTATGAGCTGATCATCAATTACCACCCAGGAAAGGAGAATGTGGTCGCTGACGCGTTAAGCAGAAAATCTTTGTTTGCACTGAGGGTTATGGATGCACGATTGGCATTGCTTGATGATGGTTCAGTATTTTCAGAGCTAAGGGCTAGGCCGACATTTCTTCAAGAAATTTATGATGCTCAGACTAATGATAGTGACCTGCAAGCTAAAAAAGCTCAATGTGAGTCGTGTATCGAATCAGATTTTTAGATCGGTCCTAATGGATGTTTGATGTTCAGAGATAGGGTTTGTGTACCCAAAGATGATGAGATTATTCAGAAAATTTTGCAAGATGCACATGATAGTCGTTTGTCTATTCATCCGGGAAGTACCAAGATATATAATGATTTGAAGAAAATGTACTGGTGGAACGGCATGAAAAGAGACATCTTTGAATTTGTATCGAAATGTTTTATATGTCAACAAGTCAAAGCTAAACATCAAGTACCTTCAGGTTTGTTACAGCCTGTGATGGTCCTCGAACGGAAGTAGGACAGAATCACTATGAACTTTGTGACAAGATTACCATTGACCCCGAAAAAGAGAGATGCCATATGGGTTATGGTGGATAAGTTGACGAAGTTGACTCATTTTATTTCGGTAAGGATAGATTACTCTCTTGATATTTTATTTCGGTAAGGATAGATTACTCTCTTGATAAGTTGGTCGACTTGTACATATATGAGATTGTGAGATTACACGGGGTACCGCTGTCGATTATATCAAACAGATACCCGAGATTCACTTTGAGATTCTAGAAGAAGTTACAAGAAGCCTTGGGTACAAAATTGAGTTTTAGTACAGCTTTTAACCCGCAGACCGATGGCCAATCTGAGCGGATGATTCAGATTCTTGAGGATATGTTACGATGTTGCATCCTCGAATTTCAGGGTAGCTGGGAGAAATACCTGCCATTGGTAGAATTCACCTACAACAATAGTTTCCAAATGAGTTTGAAGATGGCGCCTTATGAGGCCTTGTCTGGTAGAAAGTACTGAACTCCATTGTATTGGACAGAACTCAAGGAGAGTTAGATTCACGGAGTTGATCTGATCAAGGAAACTGAAGAAAAGGTTAAAGTGATACGTGACTGTTTGAAAGCAGCATCGGATAGGCAAAAGTCATATGCTGATCTGAAAAGAAAATAGATCGAATTTCAAGTTGGAGATAGAGTATTCTTGAAACTATCTCCATGGAAATAGGTATTGAGATTTGGCAAGAAAGGCAAACTAAGTCCGCGATTTATCGGACCATATGAGATCACTGAAAGAATTGGACCATTAGCCTATCGTTTGGCATTGCCACCCGAACTGGAGAATATTCACGATGTGTTTCATGTGTCTATGTTAAGGCGATATCGATCAGACCCCTCTCATGTGATTTCACCGATGGAAATTGAAATTAGACCAAACATGATCTACGGTGAAGAACCGGTCAAGGTTTTGGCTCGTGAAGTTAAACAGCTAAGAAATAAAGATGTAGCCTTGGTAAAAGTCCTTAAGGGGAAGAAGCCACATGAGAACTGGAAGAAACCATGAGAAACCAATATCCAAATCTGTTTACTGGTAAGACTTTCGAGGACGAAAGTCCTTAAGGGGGGAGAAATGTAACATCCCGAAACAGGGCCTAGTCGGAACAGTGATTTCAGGACCACAAATCCAATGTTGAAATATTTACTTTATGATTATTATGAGGTCTAGAATATGAGAATATGCATGTGTTAAAGTTTCATGAAGAAATTCTATGAGTAAGGTGTGCAATTGGAAAATAAGGACCAAATTGAATAAATTGCAAAACTTGGATTCTAGAAGCAATTTGTATGAAATTGTTTTAGATTATTAATTAGAAGGTCTTAAAGAGTAATTTTCCAAATTTTTAAGTTTTTGGACAAAAATGGGCATGTATGGATGAAATTTGAAAGAAAGGGCTGGAGGGCATTTTGGTCATTTGGCTAATTAATGAAATAAAATTGGAAAAATAAGTCAAAAATCAGCTCGCTCTCTTCATGTTGCTGCTGAAATTTTAAGGTTCTCCATAGCTAGGGTTTCCAAGCTTTTCAAGCTCAATAGTAAATGCTCTCAAGCCCCGTTTTTAATGTTCTTCGTATTTTGGAAATCCCGGTAACTTACTCTCTCTATTTCCACCCATATTTCATGCTAGGGCTCATGTTTAGAAATTTACCCATGCATGAGTTACTTGTATTTTGATGGTTTCTGGAGGAATATGAAAGTTTAAAAGATGGTAAATAACATTTACTAAGTAATTTTTATGGAAATGGCTTTAGGGACCATTTTGTAAAAATTGTAAAAATGGGTAGAAAGATGAGAAATAATGGAAAAATGTGGGCAGCCATAAGAGGAAAAAACATTCCTCTAGGCTTGGGTAAGGTAGAAATTGAGTGCATTTCATTATACGAGCCTAGGGACTAAATCGTAAAAATGTGAAAGGTTAGGGGCTAAACGATCTTTTAGACCGGGGGTGAAATTTAGACTCGAAAAATATAATGTGAGGTGTTAATGATTCATTTTTATTGTTATAGACCCCGAGGAACAAATTCTAGAGGTCGATCGTGGAAAACGAAAGGTTTTGAAATAACCGAAACACGATACCGGAAGAGTACCAGGTAAGTTCAGATAACTTAAAGTAAACTCATAATATGCCTAATTGCATGATTTATGAATGTATGATAATTGCATTTGATGATGACATGAAAATCCATGAAATGCATCCTTAATAATGACATGTTGATAAATGTCCCGATCAAGGTCAAAAAGGGATTCGATGGATAAAACATGATTTATATATGACTTGAGATCCTACATATGTTGCAGAACTGATTTAGCCCGGACGGGTAAACCGTTGATCTCAAATATGGAAAGGATCTAGCCCGGACGGGTGTTCCTTGGGTGATCAAGCCTCACGAAGAATATGTGTGCATTGTTGATTTAGCCTGGATTGGTATCCGATTAGGGTCTGAATTTAGCCTGGACTGGTAACTCAGCTCCGAGCTCATTAAGGGTGTTTGTCGCTATAAGGGATTTAGCTTGGACTGGTAATCTCAACATCACCTTATGAGTTTATATTACAGGGGATTTAGCCTGGACTGGTAATCCCGCCGTAAGATGTGAGGTTTGCGGGAGTGCATACATAAAATGATCGCTCTTATGACTTGACGGTAAATGAATAATACATCAAGATTTTCGAGAAACTTAACAGGATAATATGAAATATGTATAAATGGAAATGTTGAATGATGAGCTCATCTAAGATTAATTACATGGTGTATTGTTATGTGACTAACTTGTTGATTTAGTGCATGTGATAGGGAAGCCATTCCATTCTTGTTGGTTTTATTGCCTAATATGGTTGTATGTTAATTAAACGGTAAGTTTACTTTCCAGTTATTCGAGCTTACTAAGCATGTAAATGCTTACCCTTCTCTTTTTCCTTGTCTTACAGAGCTCGAGGACTCGTAAAGATTGGAAGACGGTTGGAGAGTCAACACACTATCAACTAGTCCAACTTTGGTATATAGACACTTTTATTTTGTTCAATGGCATGTATAGAGCTTTTGTTTATTTTGTTATATGTGTCATTTGATTTTCCAAAATGAAGGCATGTAAAGGTATACACATCCATTTTTAAATGGCCATGGGAATTGGCTCATTGTGATGTAGGTTATGACCTACAAATTTGCACATGTTTATATCTAAATGTTCTTGTGATATTTAAATATGGCATATCACAATTAGGCTTAAGTAATGTGACCAAATTAAATGGGATGGCTTGGCCATAATTGGCAAGGAGTTATAATAATGAGCCAATCTTAAAAGTGTTATAAGGAATAGAAATCCCTAATACAAAGGAAATAGCCTAGCATGTGTAAAACCGATGAAATGACTTTTACATGCAATGAGGTTTATCGAGGTCATTTAAGTATATAATCAGGCCTTGTTATGTATTATGGAAACCTATAAGTGAGAGTAGATGATAGAGGATGACCAAGAGCTTGGAAAATAGCCTAACAAGGTCCACAAGGGTAGACAGACGGGCATATGTCCAGGCCGTGTGTGACACACGGATTGCCTCATGGGCATGTGGTATGGTCGTGTGTCCCCTGCACCTAAAATTTTGAAGTCAGAGTGCATGGTAGTAAACACACGGGTAGAGATACGACCGTGTGTCTCAACCGTCTAGAGGACATGGCCTAGTACACGGGTGTGTGTCTTGGCCATGTGCCCCTATATGCATGCTGACGTCACAAACAGAACGCTCGAGTTTTTGGATACGGGTGACCACACCGGCGTGTCTAGGCCGTGTGAAGGACACGGGCCTGTGTATTGCCTTCACACGAGCGTGTGAGGCTTTACCTAGAAAATTTTTATAAACTTTCGTAAGTTCTCAGTTTAGTCCCGGATCATTTTCAATGTGTGTTTCGGGCCTCGTAGGCCCATAATAGGGACATTAAAATGAAATTTGATTGGTTTTATATTGGAATGAAATTTTATAACCCGTATTTCCTGGAAATGTTCGAGTACATGTCTGGTAACGCCTCGTATCCAGTCCGGTCTCGAGTACGGGTAAGGGGTGTTACAATGTGTCAGTGTAAGGCCATGTCTGGGACATGGCATCGGCACTATGTGAGAGCTAGTGTAAGACCATGTCTGGGACATGGCATCGAAATTATACCCTATGTTTGAGGCTTAGTGAATATCTAATAGCTTTTTGAATGGTTCAATGGTAAAAGTTACAGTTTAAGTTAAACGAGAAAAGTATGACCATATTGTGAGTGGTACAGGTACTTACATGAAATTGATGAGATGTGAATTCAATTCATGTTATATGATTAGTAAGGAATGAATATGAGCATGTTGAGTAACACAGGTATGTATGCCGAGCTCATGAGAAATGATTTCAATTTATGATGCACATTTGGTGAAGATGCAAATAGGTAATTCATGCTTATGAGAATGATTTTGTGATGACCTTGTGATTATAGGTCTATACTTATGATGTATGAATATGTAACCTTATCAATGTTGTGAAAATGAATTATTATGGTGTGATAAACATAGTATCGTTAATTTACACTAAAACAGTTTTGGACAGCAGCCATAGTCCGACTTTAAACATCCACCAAAAATTGTGAAAATTGAGTTAGAGGCTGAATAAAATATGAAATTAAAGCCTAATGTGTCTAGTTTCACATAGAAGAAATGGTGTAAGAAAAAGAGTTTCATATTATGAAATATTTTAATTGTTGTGAGACAGAGTCAGAATGACTTTGAAATCCCCTGTTCTGATTTGACAAAATCATTGAAAATTGTACAAAAATAGTTATGAGTTATAATTTATATTATTAGGATTAATAATGAGTCTATTTTCAAAAGAAATAGACAGGAACATCATCCAAGTCCTGTATTATGAGATAATTAATTTTTAGTGAAGAGGGGTCAGAACTATCAGACAGCGAAAATGGGTAACTTTAAGGAATAAACTGTACTAATTAGCTGAACCAAAAATTCTGAAAATTTTATAGTAAGAAGATATGTGAGTCTAGATATAAATAATTTATTGACTGTGACTCGAGAAAACAGCTTGACTGCAACATGAGTAAAAATGCAAATAGGATTGTATTACCATGATAAGCTAGTTGATAAATTGTTTATTACTTTCATACGGTATTACTAAGCTATAAAGATTACTCCCTTCCTTTCTTTTCCTTTAGTGTTTTCAGGTTAGCTCGGGGTTGGAGATCGTCGGAGGCAGTATCACACTATCAAGTCGCTACCTTTGGAATAAATGAAGCATGTATTAGAAATTTCAAGTGAGTGGCATGTATAGGGATCTAGTTGATTGACATGTATTATTTTGCTTTGGCCAAATATGTTGGGTTATATTGAGTTATATGTATATGGCCATGAGATGTAGCTCATATTGATTTTGGCTTGTAAGCCTAGCTATTTATGTCATGCCTAATGTTTATAAGGTGATTATGTTTGTTTGCCATGCATGGTTAGTAATATGACATGTGTGTTGGATGTATGCTCTATGACCAATTGAGGTTGTCATAGCCATGTAGTAATCGCACGTTATAAATACAACGTGATAATGATTGAACTTGAGTGCTTGATGGATAAGTTGGTAACCATAGTATAATGGTAAAAGTGGTCATCAAAATGACAAGTCTTATGAATGTGAAATAAGAATCTAGACTTGGTATTGCATGAGTAGATGCATAGCTTATAAGAGGACATGTTAGTGTTATGAAAATGTCTTAATAAAGGTTGTTTAATCACTAAAATGATGCCATGATTTTTTCATAAGGTTGTAAGAGATTATGGGTAACATGAAAGCTTAGAAAATAGCCAAAGTGTTGGCCGCACGGGCTGAGACACGGCCGTGTGTCTTAGCCGTGTGAGGAACACGGTCTGGAGACACGGGCATGTGGCCCGACCATGTGGTTTGATGTGCATGCTGACGTCATAAACAGAGAGTTACACGGCCTGAGGACACGGGCATGCCAAAAGCACACAGGCATGTCCCTATGTCCATATGGGCGTGTGACCCTGTTTCATGGGAAAATTTCTAAGTTTTCCTGAAACTTCTTAAAGTTCTTGGTTTAGTCTTGAATTAATCTCGATGTATGTTTTGGACTTCGTAGACCCAAATAAGGGACAACATGCATGTGTTTGAAAGGTTTTGAATTAAAAGAGATTTTATGGCCATGTTTTTATATGAGTGTATATGTTTAAGTCTGGTAATGCCTCGCACCCTGTTCTGGCGTTGGACATGGGTATGGGGTGTTACATATAGTGGTATTAGTGCATGGTTTAGCCAGTTCTCAGACTAACCTAGCACGTGTAAGAGTCTAGCTATACATGCCACAAGTTTGTGATAGTGTGATGTCTCCCGGTGCAAATGAGAACTATCTTGTGTGTGCAAGGTACTCACCAGCCGAGCTACACCTGATCACGTAGATGATAATGCTAAACTATTCAATAAAGTGCAGTTATGAAGACTTGAAACTTGCAAAGATACAAATAAGAATTCGTGAAATGTATATGTACATATTTGTGATATGAGAAACATGAAATAGAATGTGTACATGGTATAATGAGCTTATCTATGATTGATTGATAATCCCATGGTGGACATGATTGATTTGTTCAAGTGAATACATGTGTTTAAATAACTTACTTAAAAAATATATATATACAGGTAGAAAGAATGTTCATGTATACTTATTTGAATGAATATGGTTGGCAAATTCACATAGTCTGAGTATAAATGTTAAATTGCTTGGATTGATTTACATGTTTGTAATGATATGCATATGATGATGTGCAAAATGAAAGTACATATTAGAATATACTTATCCATGTTTGTTGGCTCTCGTATGATGTTATGTACATGACTAGTTTGATTAAATGAATGGGATAAGTAAAGTTACTCAGAATTCATATAGTGCATGTAGGAGTATACTTGTCTAAATGAGATAACTGGAAAGTTAGCGTAAAATGAATATGAACATCGACCTATCTGAAATGAATATTATGATTTTGATGATGTTGCTATGATGATGAAAGTTGTGTTACATGTGTATGTATATGAGAGTTGAGTCAGAGGCCCTACGACCTCACCCCCTTACCAAAGTGGTGTATTGTAATGGAATTTCACGAGAATTGCGCTGAATAGACTCACAAGTATGAAACCAAAGAGTTCAGTGGAGAAATATCTATAAGCACGATTAGAGATTGAGAATGAGTTGACAAGTAAGCCAAAGCTAGAAAAGTATTAGGTTGACATAAAGATTATGTGAATTATGCACTGTCACAGTTAGAGAAGAAATGTATTTTGGTAAATCGAATTACTCAGGTACGAAGTTGAGAAAGTGTAATAATATGGAATTTGTGATGACAGAAGTAGTTAAAGGAATAATATTTGAAACATGAAATGTCTGAGTATGGAAATCATAGTGAATCTTGATATATTTTAAGAGATCATTGTTCTAGGAAGTATTATAGTGGCTATCAATCTTCTGATGAAATTCTTGTTATATGAGAATGTTATCTAATCTTAATGTCAGACGAAGACATTGTCGGTCTGACGGGTTTATAATCTACTTTGCTCTACTTCTCTCTTGTATTCTGTTATATTCAGTCTAATGGGAACTTATGAGAAAATGCACATGATGCTATGATTCTGTTTCTCTAAATTATCGTATTTGATTCCAGTGGGATTAAATGATACTTTCTTCTAGACTTTTTCTCTTTGAGGAATTATCGAAATCTTTCATATTTTCTTAAGAGGTTGTTTTCGATCTTTCGATATAGTCTCGTATCTTGGGATTTCTCTATCCTGGATTTCTTTTCTTGGTTTTCTTGTTATCTTTGTTCCATAATCTGTCAATTATGACTCATGCTCAAAATGTGTTTTTTAGTTGTGATAAATCATGTCAAGTGTAACTATGCTCCTGATTTGATCATGGTAATATGGTGATTTTAGTATTTGGATTTCTCTAATTTACGTGTAAGGATTTGACATCGGCAAAGGTTTAAGTGGTAAAATTTTTGTCTCGTGAAAGTTAATAGCTTAATTCATGATTAGCAAAATTTGGACAAATGAGAACATTGTTAACCGAAGCCTTTGAACTGGCTTAGTATGCATTGGGCAAAGACTTCTTGATTTTCAGTGATAGTTGTTGTATGATCTTTGAGAAGAGCAGAATGTAGTGAAAAACAATTGGGTAGAAAATTTAGAACTTGTACTGAGATTTCGCAAGAAAACTTACAGGAGTAATGTATTAGCGATCGAGTTTGGAACTTGACATCGTTGATCCTTGTGTATGAATACTTGAAATGTTGAAAGGTTTAAGGATGTATATCAAGTTTCATCAGAATTATCTTTGCCCATGTTGGCAACAAAATGGAAATGAGAAGAAGTTATTATGGATTTCATGTCTGATTTATTACTGTCTCTGAAAGGGAAAATTTTTATGTGACTTATGGTTAAATGTTTGACGAGATATGTAAATCATGCTAATATGTAATGAATCCCTACTCATCAGATTAATGAAATTTCCTGTACTAGTCTCCACTAATCAGACTAAGATCCGGGTTATATATTGTGATTCCTTGGGAAATCTAAAGGAGGATTTGAAATTTAAAGGCAACTATGAGTTGATTCAGTAATCAATCGGACTGTATGAAATTATAGAGAGTGCAAGGCCAAGATGAACTGGCTAGTTTTATTAGTCGAATTCGAAAAGATTCAAGTAAGTGCGTATATATGATATGATGGCATAGACCGGGCCATTGTATATATGAACTCTCAGATGGAGGTTGAAATTCAGCTGAAGTGGGGAATAGCAATGAACCGCTTATGACACTGATATGAGAAAATAATGAGATAAGTATTAAAGGCACAGACGAGTGAAAGTTCTTTAGCAATAATTGTGAGAAAGAGAAGTTTATGTGAGAAACCAAAGCCATTTTTTTTATAAGATTTTCGGGGACGAAAATCCCTAAGGGGGGAGAATTGTAACAGTCCGATTTTGGGCCTAATCAGAACATTGGTTTCAGAACCACTGTTCCGAGGCTGAAGAAATTATTTTTAGTGATATTTTATGTGTTATAGCATGATTATATGAGTGCATGAAAATTTTGGTGAAATAATTTTAGCGATTTCATACTTAATTGCGAAAAATGACTAAAACGCGTAAAGGGCAAAAGTTTGTTTTGCTAGGTAAAGGTGTCAAATAGCTATAGAACATTAAATTAGGGTCTTTATTGAGTAAATGAACCATAAATATTTTAGTGGCTGATCAAGGAGACAAAAAAAGGTTGAAAAGTCAAAGTTGGTGTGCATTAGGTGACTTTTTTGGTATTAAAATAAAACAAAAAGAAAAAAAAGATGTCATATTTTCATCTTCCTTCTTTCCCACAAAAAATACCAGCAAAGAGGGGGTTTTGAAAGCTCAAAAATTTCAGCAACTTATATCCCTTACAATTAAGTGATTTAGATGCCTATTTTTGATAATTTTTGTACTTTTGGAACGCTTGTACCATGAACTAGCTAATGGGGGGACTGTTTTGTGAAATGGTTGATAGTCTAAGGATTTTCCATGAAAGGATTTATGTTGTTTGCTGAACTTTTATGGAAGAACATGAGTCTTGGTTGTGTAATAAACAACTTTTGTGAAAATGGAAAACACCTAAAAGGGCCATTTTGTAAAAGTTATAAAAGAGGTTGTAATTGTGTGAAATAGTGGAAATTTGGGGTTGTCATAAGAGTAATAATTGGTCGGTTAGGCTTGGATAATAATGAAATTCGATAAAAAATGATTCCCGAGCCTAAGGGTAAAATGGTCATTTTGTGAAAGTCTAGGGGTAAAATGGTCATTTTGCCAAAAATGTGAATTTTGATTGTCCAAATTTATTTAGTGATTAAATGAGTGAATTTCATCATGTTAGATCAAGAAAATCAAGATTTAGGCTTAAATCGAGAAAGTGTTTGGTTAAGGACAAAGAGAGAATAATTAGCCGAAATTACATTTGAGGTAAGTCCATGTGATTAAATAAGCATGATATTTATGCCATTGTTATTATACTTGAAAATCTATCTTGCCATGATTGTATTAAAGTTTATGTTGATGAAATTGTATATGAGAAAGTGATGTCAAATGTAAATAACATTTATGTGTTGATTGAATGCTTGGAGATTTGATGGAATATGATATTCCATTGAAACGAGTAAGTTGTATGTAAATAATACAACTACATTGTTAATATATGTGTTCAAATTGATATAGCTTGAATTGCTTGGTTGTGGAAATGATTATGTATGATGAATATTGAGATAATAGAATTCCCGTTTGAACCTTAAGAAACAATTCAGATATTCATGCCATGACATTCGGGTTATTTGTGTGCCAGTGTAAGACATGTCTGGGACATGCATCGGCCACATTATGAGAGCCAGTGTAAGACCATGTTTGGGACACGACAACGGCATTGAGACGAGAGCTAGTGTAAGACATGTCTGGGACATGCATCAGCCTCGAGATGTAAGCCAGTGTAAGACATGTCTAGGACATGCATCGGCTACGAGATGTGTCGGTGTAAGACCATGTTTGGGACATGGCATCAGCATTATACCCTATGTTTGAGGCTTAGTGAATATTTGATAGCTTTTCGAATGGTTCAACAGTGAGAGTTACAGTTAAAGTTAAACGAGAAAAGTATGACCATTTTGTGAGTGGTACAGGTACTTACATGAAATTGATGAGATGTGAATTCAATTCATGTTATATGATTAGTAAGGAATGAATATGAGCATGTTGAGTAACATAAGTATGTATGTCGAGCTCATGAGAAATGATTTCAGTTTATGATGCACATTTGGTGAAGATGCAAATAGGTAATTCATGCTTATGAGAATGATTTTGTGATGACCTTGCGATTATAGGTCTATACTTATGATGTATGAATATGTAACCTTACCAATGTGGTGAAAATGAATTAATATGGTGTGATAAACGTAGTATCGTTAATTTACACTAAAACAGTTTTGGACAGCAGCCATAGTCCGACTTTAAACATCCACCAAAAATTGTAGAAATTGAGTTAGAGGTTGAATAAAATATGAAATTAAAGCCTAATGTGTCTAGTTTCACGTAGAAGAAATAGTGTAAGCAAAAGATTTCATATTACGAGAAAATCATTGAAAACTGTACAAAAATAGTTATAAGTTATAATTCATATTCTTAGAATTAATAATGAGTCTATTTTCAATAGAAATAGACGGGAACATCATCCGAGTCCTGTATTATGAGATAATTAATTTTTAGTAAAGAGGTGTCAGAACTATCAGGCAACAAAAAAAGGTGACTTTAAGGAATAAACTGTACTAATTGGCTGAACTAAAAATTCTGAAAATTTTATGGTAAGAAGATATGTGAGTCTAGTTTCAAGGAAAATTAGAGGAACTTAATTTGGAGTTCCGTAGCTCCAGATATAAATAATTTAGTGACTGTGACTGGAGAAAACAACTTGACAGGAAGATCAGTAAAAATGCAAATAGGGTTGTATTACCATGAGAAGCAAGTTGATAAATTGCTTATTATTTTCATACGGTCTTCCTAAGCTATAAAGCTTACTCCCTTCCTTTCTTTACCTTTATTGTTTTTTAGGTTAGCTTGGGGTTGGAGATCGTCGGAGGCAGCATCACACTATCAAGTCGCTACCTTTGGAATAATGAAGCATATATTAGAAATTTCAAGTGAGTGGCATGTATAGGGATCTAGTTGATTGACATGTATTACTTTGCTTTGGCCAAATGTGTTGGCTTATATTGAGTTATATGTATATGGCCATGAGATGTGGCTCATATTGATTTTGGCTTGTAAGCCTAGCTATTCATGTCATGCCTAATGTTTATAAGGTGATTATGTTTGTTTGCCATGCATGGTTAGTAATATAACATGTGTGTTGGATGTATGCTCTATGACCAATTGAAGTGGTCATAGCCATGTAGTAATCACACGTTATAAACACAATGTTATAATGATTGAACTTGAGTGCTTGATGGATAAGTTGGTAACCATAGTATAATGGTAAAAGTGGTCATCAAAATGACAAGTCTTATGAATGTGAAATAAGGAATCTAGACTTGGTATTGCATGAGTAAATGCATAGCCTGTAAGAGGACCTGTTAATGTTATGAAAATGTCTTAATAAAGGTTGTTTAGTCACTAAAATGATGTCATGATTTGTGGTTTTAATGTGCATAAGGTTGTAAGAGATTATGGGTAACATGAAGGTTAGGAAAATAGCCTAAGAGTTGGCCAGACGGGCTGAGACATGGCCGTGTGTCTCAGCCATGTGAGGGACACAGTCTGGAGACAAGGGCATGTGGCCTGCCCGTGTGGTTCGATTTGCATGCTGACGTCATAAACAGAGAGTTACACGGCCTGAGGACACGGGAGTGTCCCTATGTCTATACGGGCGTGTTACCCTGTTTCATGGGAAAATTTTCTAAGTTTTCCTGAAACTTATCAAAGTTCTCGGTTTAGTCTCGAATCAATCCCAATGTATGTTTTGGGCTTTGTAGACCCAAATAAGGGACGACATGCATGTGTTTGAAAGGTTTTGAATTAAAAGAGATTTTATGGCCCGATTTTTGTATGAGTGTGTATGTTTAAGTCCGGTAATGCCTCACACCCTGCTCTGGCGTCAGACATAGGTAAGGGGTGTTACAAAAGCATTTGTGCTCATATTCTTGCATGACCAAAACTAAAGAAAAGAAAAAAAAGAAAAAAGGTTTTCAAGGGTATTCAGTCATTAGCAAGCTTGATTCATGGTGAGTTTTAGCTCGATTTTTGATAATTTTTACGTTTTTGAGATCATTGCTATAATATCTATCAAGCCCATGTTTCAATTTTTTAATTTGATGATGATTTTGTATTTTTCCATTGTTGAAAGCTTGTGATTTTTGTTGTTTGATGATGGGAAATAAAAGATATGTGAAAGATTAACATGTTTTGTATTTGAATTTTTGATGATTTTGAATAATTAGGGCTAATTTGTAAAAGTGATTACTTGAGGGACTAAAATATAAAATAAATGAAATGCGTGGACTTATATAAGGAAGATGAATATTCGGCCTAAGCATGGTATATTTAAATTTTTCATATTTTATGTTTTGTGCAATTTGGACTAAATTATAAAAAGTGTAAAATGTTAGGGGTAAAATAGTAATTTGTCTATTTATGTGTTTTTGGACTAAATTGTGTGAAAATATGTTTGAATGAGTTTAATTTGAATATGTTTAGATCAAGAACCAAAGAAATCGGATTTGGATCGGGGGAAAACCAAAATTGTCGATTAGTCGTCCCATCCCGATTACCGTTGTCCGAGGTAAGTTTATAAGAAAATATATGCTGTAAATTTTGATTATATGTGAATGTAAAATGCTTATTTAAATTTTATGAGCTTGTATATATGATAGCCGAATATGTATTTACTTGGGAACTATGTTTACGAGTTCGATTCGACCAAGTTACGACGTCTGAAAGCCCTGTACGAACCTTAGGAATAGCTAGGATACATATGTCATGACATAGGATTGTCGATATGTGTTCTCGTGTAAGACCACGTTTGGGACATTGGCATCGATATTGTGGTTACGTGTAAGACCATGTCTGGGACATCGGCATCATATTTGATTCGTGTAAGACCCTATTTGGAATAGTGGCATCGATATGTGATTACATGTAAGACCACGTCTGGGACGTTGGCATTGTACGATATGTGTGACTATCCGAGTATCCTATTCAATTGCAAATGGTTCAACGGGTAATAATAAGTTGTGATCGAATGTGTAAAATGAGCTAAAACAATCAGGTATGAGTTAATTGACTACCTATTGAAAATAAGGTAAGTTGGCTGTAACGCCCTAATTTTTCAAGATTTTCGGGATTTCTGTAATTTTCAATGAATTTTAGAAATACTGTGTTTTGACTGTCTAATGTGGGTCTAAGTATGTTAGTAGCTTTTAAAAGGCCAAAGAGTAAAGTTAATTTGAGGCAATTTCTGAAATTTTTAATTTTGGAGAGAGAGGGTTCTGGCGTTATGGGCTTTTAAGATTGAGGTGGTAAAATAGGACACAGAAAGATCTGTGGTAAAGTGGCATGTGATGCCACCTAGGTGTTTGGGGAGTGACGTGTGGATGTTTAGGGGGAGCCAGAGTTCAAGTCACAAGGTAAGCATGTCGTTACTTTTATTTTTCTGTACATGTGCCGGGCATGTGATAGAGCTTAAGTGGAAGTTCGGCTAGGGCTTTAGGAAGGTTGGGTCGTGGGTCTGAATGGCCATTAGGGAAAGCTTTATTTTCTTTTTGTTTTGCCGAATTAGGGTTAGCCACCTAGAGCCTTCACTTTCATTTTATTCTCTTATCGATTGTCAAAAAGCCGAAAATGCAAAGTTAGATCTCACGATCGCGAATTCTTCCTTCTCTCTCCTCTCTCTTCTTCTATTTTCTTTTCTCCTTCTTTTCTTCTCTAGCCGAAACATTCCTACCATTCTACTCATCTCCTCTTTCATTCCCTTTCTTTTCTAAACCTCTATAGCCGATTGCCATAAAAGTCGAAATCCCGAAAGTTGTTTCTTGTGCCGATTTCTTCTAGCCAAAATCCTTCTATTTTCTTCATCTCTTTTGGCCGATTTTCACATCCTCTAAACCCCAACCCCTGTCGGCAATATCGCTGCAAAACCACTATACCAAATCATCTTCCTCTTCACAGTTCAAAAGTCGAAAACACCATAGTTTTAGGGACATATAGCCGAATCTTTAGATCTCTAAGGTTCACTTTCTGCTAGTGCTTATGGGATAGCTCTGCATCAGATCTGAGTGGAAACTAAAGTGGAATCATTTTGGTTGAAAGAACCTGTGGTAGGTACTCAGATCTATTCTTTATTTCGGGATTTAGAAAAGCCAAAATCCCTAAAGGCATAGGGAGGCTGTCGATTGGAGCTTAAGGCTCTAAGGGTTTTAACAATTGATTTGTTTGGTGTAGTGATCTAGAGGCTGCTGATCGAAGGCTTGGACAAGTGGAACAACTAGATCTAAATCTAGTCACTAGTTTTGGCAAAGGTAGGATCTCAAGGGCCATAGGTATTGATGGCCGATTATGGTAAGTAAGTTTATGATGGTTGGCATTGTATTTTTGATCTGATATGTCTAGTGACCGATTTTAGGATATCGTGGGAGATTTCGGTAGCAGTTGTCACAAATCAGGTGTGCAAACGACACCCACTCATAGACTAGATCGGCAAAAGCCGAAATGCCGAAAAGCCGGCATTTTGTGAACTTGCAAGCGTGCGAGCGCTCGTGAGATAGTTTGTTTGTTAATCCTGGTAATCTCAAGCAGTAAGATTGCAGAGTGCACAAGTTCGTGTACTTCGGTATATTTGGGCTTAATGGGCCGAAAATGGGTTAACGGGCTAGCGGGCCCAATTCGATAAAAACGCTCAGTAAGTGTTTCTATTAATACGTTGATGGTTGTAATATGCATGAAAACCCTAAAATAGTAAAGTCACTAAATACCCCTAAGTATGAAAATTACCATTATATACCTAAGTGCAAAATGGCCGTTATACCCCTAGGGTTGATTTTGACTGAATTGCATGATATTGTAATTCTTTTTGTAATATGCCATGACATGTATATCTGTTGCATGGGATAAGGGTTATTTTCATGGAGGAAGCGTTCTGGTGACTTTGCCAGAATTATTTTTTCTGGTGGCACTGCCACAAATATCTATTCTGGTGGTTCTGCCACAATATCTGTATCTAGTGACTGTGTCACAATATCTATTCTGGCAGCCATGCTGCAAATTCTGTGGTGTGTAGCGGATGGGTGGGTCGAGTTGTCTCCCCACATGCTGTAAGGTTGGTATTGGGGGGTATACGGATGGATATGGGATGGGTTTTCTGCATACATGATATTTTTATTCTGTATTTCTTATGGGCTTATGGGCTTCATTCTGAATTTTGTATAGGGCTAAGGCCCAACTTAATCTATTTCGGTGGGTTGTACTGATCTGGACTATGGTTGGGTTATTTTACACACTTAGTTTTCCAAACTCACCCCTTAATCTTATCCATGCAGGTAACTCCCAACCATAGTGGACTTGGAGCTGTGAGGGATTCGGAGTGGCCACATGTTTCGCAAGCTCGGTTATCTTCTTATGACTTGATTAGTTATTATTTACTTTAATTATTTTGGGTTTAAGTTGTAATAAGGCCGCTTAAATTATTTTTAATTGCTTTAGTATGATTGTTAGCTTAGGCGTGATATTGTTTTAAATGTTTGAAATTGAATAGTTCTAGGGCGTGTTTTGAAAAAGAAAAAAAATATATAAAAAGAAATTACCTGATTCCAAAATATCACAAAACAAGACAAAGCTTCCTAAACAAAAACGTTCTCAAAATTAATAAGAGTTTTCAAATGGTTTAAAACGAAATGGTTTTCCTGAACAACCACTCAGTCAAAGTGTGACAATGGTTGTGTGCATGTCTAGGAGTGGATCCGTGGAGAGCTTGGTACTTAAGCAGTCTAATAGACTCACCTCCTCTTTTACTGGCATCCTACCTGGTGCATATCTTCTATTCACTTTAAGCTATAACGAAGATACTCTTTAAACACTAAGAAAGATTTTTGATAAAACATGACTTTTACAGTGGCGCTTCAGTGTGACACGCCGAATTCGGCCGTAACGTCTGGGTCAGGTTTGGGGTGTTACATTTAGTGGTATCAGAGCCTGGTTACAACATCTCGGCTGTGGAATGGGTTTTAAAAAAAAGAAAAAAAGAGATTTTCGAAGATTGCTTTGGGAATTCATTTTTAATATTTTGTTTCTGAGAAGGTGGCACACCGAATCTCCAGCCCAAGTCTATAAGTATCATTCTAAATTTTTCTGAATGTTTCTGAATTATCAGCTATATGCTTGTACTGAAACCCTATTATGATACTCTAGCTAAGGTGATATTGGAACTATAGGAATTTTGATAACTAAACTAAGACTGTAGGTAGGCTACGATTTTGTGAAAACCAAACTCTGAATTACTGTCTATTCATAAAACATCTGTAATAAACACTGAAATATTTAATTGATGCATAAAATTTGTAATCAGATAATACGACATGAGTACGAGAGCAGCTCATGGAAGAGGCCGTGGACGTGGTCGAGGTAGTGCACGGGCTGGATCTTCGTCTTCAGGATATATGCCGGCGGCAGGTGCACCGGTACCACTCGCAACAGAAGTAGAGTTTCATGATCGAGGTGCCAGGGATGATGATCTATCTCAGGCAATGCTTCGTGTTCTGGAAAGGGTTGCCGAGGCAAGTACAGGTAACGAAATTCGGGGGTCTATTTCTGAGCAACTCCGGGCTAATAGAGCAGAGATCTTTAGGGGCGTATCTGGTGTAGCCCCGAATGTGGCTGAGTATTGGTTAGAGGCTACGGAACGGATTATGGATGATTTGGACTGTTCCGTAGAGCAGAAGCTGAAGGGAGCCACATCATTGCTACGGGATGAGGCTTATCAGTGGTGGCTCACTATAAGAGATGGGACCCCTGCTGACAAGGTGACTTGGGAGCTATTTAAGACGGTCTTCAAGGGAAAGTATGTTGGGGCGAGTTATGTGGACGCCCGCAAGAAGGAATTTCTGAATCTGGTACAAGGGGGTAAGATAGTTGTTGAGTATGAATTTGAGTTTCGAGGTGAACCAGTATATCTTTGTGGGGATAGTCGCTCACGAGTCTGAGCGTAGTGTGCGCTTTGAGGATGGTCTTAGAGATGAACTTAGGGTGCTAATTGCTCCGCAGAGGGAGCGTGACTTTGCTGTTTTAGTGGAGAAGGCTAAGATAGCTGAGGAGGTGAAGCGTATTGAAAGACAGAATCATGAGAAGGATCGAAATCGTTTTTGTAGGGATTCGGGACCCTCGGGTGGTGTAAATAGGAGTGCTAAAAGGGCAAGAGTAGAAGAGCCAGTTCGAGTAGTTTCGATGAATGTAGCTAGACCACAAGTTTGTGGGGACTGTGGTAAGGTACATTTGGGTGAATGTAGGAAATGTTCTGGTGCTTATTTTTGGTGCAGATCTATGGAGCATAAAGTTAAGGACTATCCTCAGAAAACAGATCAGGTTCAAGTTGCAGAACAGAGGATTGCTCAACCAATGAGAGGTGGACCGCAACCATTGAGAGGACGTGGACAAGGTAGGGGCGATAATGGAAATGGTCGGGGTTGAGGAGTACCTGGTAGAGGGGTCGGGAATGCTGAGGCTTGACAGCCAGCGCTGGTGTATGCAGCTCGTCGCCGAGAGGAGGGTGATGCACCCAACGTCATAACTGGTACGTTCTTGATTTTTAGCATGTCGTACACTGCTTTGATAGATGTTGGATCTACTCATTTGTATACTGCATGTGCCATATCTTGGTCGTTAGGTGTGCACTCTGAGAAGATTGTGAGTGGAGTATCTGTACTAAGTCCTTTAGGCCACTCGGTTAGGGTAGACAAACTGTATAGAGACGTGCCTTTAGAAACTCAGGGGAAGATTTTCTCTGGAGACTTGATGGAGTTACCGTTCGTAGAATTCGACGTCATTCTAGGGATGGATTGGCTGGTTAAGCATAGGGCAACTGTGTACTGTGCAGCTAAGCGTATGGTGCTAAAGACCACTGAGGGTGAGGAGATTATGATGATAGGTGAGCAAAGGGATTATTTGTCCAATGTGGTGTCGGCATTGAGAGCCGAGAAGTGGATTCGTAAAGGCTATGAGGCGTATTTGGCATTTGTAAGCCTATCAGAGACCGAGGGTCTGACAGTGGATAAAGTTAGAACCGTTAAGGAGTTCCAAGATGTTTTTCCAGAGGAGCTTCCGGGATTGCCTCCGAAACGAGAAGTCGAGTTTGGAATTGACTTGTTGCCTAGAACGGCACTAGTGTCCATTGCACCATACAAGATGGCACCGAAGGAGTTAGTGGAGCTAAAAGCACATATTCAAGAGTTGTTGGATAGAGGCTTTATTAGGCCGAGTGTGTCCCCGTGGAGAGCACCGGTATTGTTTGTGAGGAAGAAGGATGGGACGATGCGGATGTGCATCGATTATCGACAGTTGAACAAACTGACGATTAAGAATAAGTACCCTCTACCAAGAATCAACGACTTGTTTGACCAACTTAGAAGAGCTTCGGTATTCTCCAAGATTGATCTTCGATTTGGATATCACCAGTTAAGGGTCAAGGAGGTAGATATTCATAAGACGGCATTCAGGACTCGGTATGGTCATTACGAGTTTTTGGTTATGCCATTTGGTTTGACGAACGCTCCTGTAGCATTTATGGATCTGATGAATCGGGTATTCCAACCATTTTTGGATCGATTCATAGTCATTTTTATTAACGATATTTTGGTATATTCTGAAATAGAGGAGAAGCATGATGAGCATCTCCGCATTGTGCTGCAAGTGTTGAAGGAGAAGGAACTTTATTCGAAATTCAGTAAGTGTGAATTCTGGTTGAGGGAGGTAACCTTCTTAGGTCATGTTGTCTCTGCTGAGGGGACTAAGGTGGAACCTCGAAAGATTGAAGCGATTCTGGAGTGGAAGCCACCTAGGTCAGTGTCGAAAATAAAGAGTTTCCTGGGTTTGGCAGGGTACTACAGAAGATTTGTGGAAGGTTTTTCTATGTTGGCAGCACCTTTGACAAAGCTTATAAGTAAAGGAATACCGTTTGTTTGGACCAAGAAGCAAGAGAAAGCTTTTGAGAAGTTGAAGGAAGTTCTGACCGAGGCAACTGTATTAATTCAGCCGGATTCTGGAAAGGATTTTACCGTGTATAGTGACGCATCACATGTGGGTTTGGGCTGTATGTTGATGCAAGAGGGCAAGGTGGTTGCTTATGCATCGCGACAGCTTAAGCCTCACGAAGTAAACTATCCTACTCACGACTTAGAATTGGCAGCAATAATCTTTGCACTTAAGATTTGGAGACATTACCTATACGGAGAAAGGTGTGTCATATACACGGATCATAAGAGTCTTAAGTACTTGCTGACTCAGAAGAAGCTGAACCTTAGGAAACGAAGATGGATAGAGTTACTTAAGGATTATGACTATTCAATTGAGTATCACCCAGGCAAGGCTAATGTGGTAGTCGATGCTCTAAGCTGTAGAGCTGTGTCTGATCTGAGGGCAATGTTTGCTCGTTTGAGCCTGTATGATGATGGTAGTCTGTTGGCTGAGTTGCAAGTAAGGCCAGCCTAGGTGGATCAGATTAAGGAAAAGCAGTTGAAGGATGAGTCTTTAGTTTCTGGATTTCAACAAGTTAAGAAAGGGGAAACTTTTGAGTTTGGGTTGAATAGTGAATGAGTTCTGTGTTTCCAAGGAAAAGTTTGCATTCCGAAGGAATTTGACTTAAGGCAGTCAATACTGAAAGAAGCTCATAGAGGACTTTGTTCTATGCATCCTGGAGGGAATAAGTTGTACCACGACTTACAAGAATTGTATTGGTGGCCTGGGCTTAAACGAGAAGTAACGGAGTTTGTGGGGAAATGTCTAACATGCCAGCAAGTGAAAGCTGAGCATCAGCTACCTTTCGAACTATTACAGCCAGTGAAGATACCACTTTGGAAGTGGGAGAGGGTAACCATGGACTTTGTGAGTGGGCTACCCTTGACACCGATGAAGAAGGACTCGATTTGGGTACTTGTGGATAGGTTGACCAAATCTGCTCATTTCATACCTGTCCGCACTGATTATTCACTGCAGAAGTTAGCCAAATTGTACGTGGCGGAGATTGTGCGACTTCATGGAGTGCCAGTACCGATTATTTCTAATCGAGATCCTAGATTCACATCTCGGCTCTGGCAAAGGTTGCATGGGGCGTTGGGACGCGATTGAACTTTAGCACGGCTTTTTATCCTCAGACGGATGGTCAGTCGGAAAGGGTTATTCAGATTTTGGAAGACATGTTGAGGGGATGCGTTATCAACTTTCGAGGTAGTTGGGAGGATTACTTACCGTTGGCAGAGTTTACGTACAATAACAGTTACCAGGTGAGTATCCGAATGGCACCCTATGAAGCGTTGTATGGACGTAGGTGTCGTACACCTAGTTGTTGGACTGAACTGGGAGAACGACAGGTTCTTGGACCTGAGTTGATAGCGTATACTGAAGATAAGGTCAGAATAATCAGAGATCGATTAAAGGAAGCATCTGATAGGCAAAAGTCTTATGCAGATTTGAAATGCAAGGAGATTGAGTACTCAGTGGGTGAGATGGTCTTCTTAAAGGTTTCACCTTGGAAGAAGATATTAAGGTTTGGTAAGAGGGGCAAGTTAAGTTCGCAGTTCATTGGGCCTTATCGGGTTCTTAAGCGAGTGGGTCATGTGGCTTACCAATTGGAATTACCTCCAGAGTTAGACAGGATTCACGATGTTTTCCACGTCTCCATGTTAAGGCGATATCGTTCTGACCGTACTCATGTTATGCCGGTTGCAGAGATTGAAGTGCGGCCTAATTTGACTTTCGAGGAAGAGCCTGTGCAGATACTGGACCGTGATGTTAAGGTTCTAAGAAGGAAGTTAGTTCCCTTGGTAAAAGTGCTTTGGAGAAATCATGGTAGAGAGGAAGCTACTTGGGAGCCAGAAGAGGTGATGCGACAACAATACCCTCATCTGTTTGAATCAGGTAAATTTCGAGGACGAAATTTCTTTAAGGAGGGTAGAGTTGTAACGCCCTAATTTTTGGGATTTTCGGGAGTTTTGTAATTTCCAATGAATTTTAGAAATATTGTGTTTTGACTGTCTGATGTGGGTCTAAGTATGTTAGTGGCCTTTAAAAGGCCCAAGAATAAAGTTAACTCGAGGCAATTTCTGAAATTTTTAATTTTGGAGAGAGAAGGTTCTGGCGTTATGGGCTTTTAAGATTTAGGTGGTAAAATAGGACACAGAAAGATCTATGGTAAAGTGGCATGTGATGCCACCTAGGTGTTTGAGGAGTGACGTGTCGATGTTTAGGGGGGAGCCAGAGTTCAAGTCACAAGGTAAGCATGTTGTTACTTTTATTTTTATGTGCATGTACCGGGCATGTGATAGAGCTTAAGTAGAAGTTCGGCTAGGGCTTTAGGAAGGTTGGTCCGTGGGTCTAAATGGCCATTAGGGCAAGCTTTATTTTCTACTTGTTTTGCCGAATTACGGTTAGCCACCTAGAGCCTTCACTTTCATTCTATTCTCTTATCAGTGTTGCAAAAAGCTGAAAATGCAAAGTTAGATCTCCTGACTGCCGAATTCTTCCTTCTCTTCTCCTCTCTTTTTCTATTTTCTTTTCTCCTTCTTTTCTTCTCTAGCCGAAACATTCCTACCATTCTACTCATCTCCTCTTTCATTCCCATTCTTTTCTAAACCTCTATAGCCGATTGCCATAAAAGCCGAAATCCCGAAAGTTGTTTCTTGTGCCGATTTCTTCTAGCCAAAATCCTTCTATTTTCTTCATCTCTTTTGGCCGATTTTCACATCCTCTAAACCCCAACCCCTGTCGGCAATATCACTGTAAAACCACTATACCAAAGCATCTTCCTCTTCACAGTCCAAAAGCCGAAAACACCATAGTTTTAGGGACATATAACCGAATCTTTAGATCTCTAAGGTTCGATTTCTGCTAGTGCTTATGGGCTAGCTCTGCATCAGATCTGAGTTGAAACTAAAGTGGAATCATTTTGGTTGAAAGAACCTGTGGTAGGTACTCAGATCTATTCTTTATTTCGAGATTTAGAAAAGCCAAAATCCCTAAAGGCATAGGGAGGCTGTCGATTGGAGCTTAAGGCTCTAAGGGTTGTAACAATTGATTTGTTTGGTGTAGTGATCTAGACACTACTGATCAAAGGCTTGGACAAGTGGAACGACTAGATCTAATTCTAGTCACTAGTTTTGGCAAAGGTAGGATCCCAAGGGCAATAGGTATTGATGGCCGATTATGGTAAGTAAGTTTATGATGGTTGCCATTGTATTTTGGATCTGATATGTCTAGTGACCGATTTTAGGATATCGTGGGAGATTTCGGTAGCAGTTGTCACAAATCAGGTGTGTAAACGGCACCCACTCATAGACTAGATCAGTAAAAGCCAAAAAGCCGAAACGCTGAAAAGCCGTCATTTTGTGAATTTGCGAGCGTGTGAGCGCTCGTGAGATAGTTTGTTTGTTAATCCTAGTAACCTCAAGCAGTAAGATTGCAGAGTGCGCAATTTCATGCACTTCGGTTTATTTGGGCTTAATGTGCCGAAAACGGGTTAACGGGCTAGCGGGCCTAATTTGGTAAAAACGCTCGGTAAGTGTTTCTGTTAATACGTTGATGGTTGTAATATACATGAAAACCCTAAAATAGTAAAGTCACTAAATACCCCTAAGTATGAAAATTACCATTATATCCCTAGGTGCAAAATGACCGTTATACCCCTAAGGTTGATTTTGACTGAATTGCATGATATTCTAATTCTGTTTGTGATATGCCATGACATGTAGATCTATTGCATGAGATCAGTGTTATTTTGATGGAGGAAGCGTTCTGGTGGCTTTACCACAATTATCTATTTCTGGTGGCTCTGCCACAAATATCTGTTCTGGTGGCTCTACCACAATATCTGTATCTGGTGACTCTGGCACAATATCTATTCTGGCAGCCATGCTGCAAATTCTATGGTGTGTAGCGGATGGGTGGGTCGAGTTGTCTCCCCAGATGGTGTAAGGTTGGTACGGGGTTGTATACGGATGGATATGGGATGGGTTTTCTGCATACATGATATTTCTGTTTTGTATCTGTTACGGGCCTATGGGCTTCATTCTGAATTTTGTATAGGGCTAAGGCCCAACTTAATCTATTTCGGTGGGTTGTACTGATTTAGACTATGGTTGGGTTATTTTACACACTGAGTTTTCCAAACTCACCCCTTAATTTTATCCATGCGGGTAACCCCAACCATAGTGGACTTGGGTGTGAGGATTCGGAGTGGCCACATGTTTATAAGCTCGGTTATCTTCTTATGACTTGATTAGTTATTATTTACTTTAATTATTTTGGGTTTAAGTTGTAATAAGGCCGCTTAAATTATTTTTAATTGCTTTAGTATGATTGTTAGCTTAGGCGTGATATTGTTTTAAATGTTTGAAATTGAATAGCTCTAGGGCGCGTTTTGAAAAAGAAAAAAATATAAAAAGAAATTACCAGATTCTAAAATATAACAAAACAAGACAAAGCTTCCTAAACGAAAACGTTCTCAAAATTAATAAGAGTTTTCAAATGGTTTAAAACGAAATAGTTTTCTTGAACAACCACTCAGTTAAAGTGTGGCAATGGTTGTGTGCATGTCTAGGAGTGGATCCGTGAAGTGCTTGGTACTTAAGCAGTCTAATAGACTCACCTCCTCTTTTACTGGCATCCTACTTGGTCCACAGCTTCTATTCACTTTAAGCTATAACGAAGATACTCTTTAAACACTAAGAAATATTTTTGATAAAACATGACTTTTACAGTGACGCTTCAGTGTGACACGCCGGATTCGGCCGTAACGTCTGGGCCGGGTTTGGGGTGTTACATTGGCTATTTGATATGTGATGCAAATTATACAAGTTATGTAACAGCCTGATTTTGGGCCTAGTCGGAACAGTGGTTTCGGAACCACTATTTTGAGGCAGGAGAAAATTATTTTGATGTTATTTGATGAGTTATAGCATGACTATTTAAGTACATGAAAATTTTGGTGAACTAATTTTAGCGTTTGAGGGCTTAATTTCGAAAAAGGATAGATTGCGTAAAAGGTAAAAGTTGTATTTTAGCACCTAAATGTGTCTAATAGCTAGATAACCAAAATTGAAGGCCTTTAAAGGGAAATTATACCCTTTTTAATAGAGGTGGCCGGCCAAGGGAGACAAGATTGGTCAAAAAGCCATATTTTATGGGATTTAAAGTGACTTTTTGGTAATAAAATAGAAAAAAGAAAAAGTAGCCATTTTCTTTCATTTTTCTTCTTCTCTTTCACCAAAAATGGCAGCAACATGGGGGGTTTGAGAGCTGGAAAATTTCAGCAATATATTTCCCTAGTAAGTAAGTGTTTTTAATGCTTTTTCTTGATAATTTTTACATTTTTGGAACCCCTAAAGCATGAGCTTTCAAAAGAGGGGACTATCTTGCAAAATGATTAAGAGTCTAGGGTTTTGCCATGGAAGTATATGTATTGTTTGCTGAGTTTTTATGGAAGAATATGAGTCTTGGTAGTGTTATAAACAACTTTCATGAAAGAAATTTGCATGAAAGCACCTAAATAGACTATTTTGTAAAGTTTATGAAATAAGTGATAAATGTGTGAAATAGTTGAAATTATGAGTTTCTATAGTTATGAAAATGGTTCATCTAGGCTTAAGGAGTAAAGAAATTGAATAAAAATCATTTTACGGGCCTAGGGGCAATTTGGTAATTATGGCAAAGTATAGGGGTAAAATCAGAAACTTTACCAAAATGTGTCATTGGACTAATTTGATTAGTATATTGTTTTAATAAGTTAAATGTGATGTTATAGATGATGAAAAACAAGATTCGGGCTTAGAACGAGGAAAAACGAGAAATTGATGTTTAGGCCTCTTCTACCAATTTGGTGTCGAGGTAAGTTCGTATGATAATAATAATGCAAAGTTATGTTTGAATTACATTCCTTATTAATATTGCATATATTATATGATTTAATATATTGGAAGATTGATGGAATATGATGTTTCTTTGAAACGAGTAAGTTGGTATGAAAGTAATTTATCAACTTCATTATCATGTGCTTAATACTTGATATTGCACGAAATATGGATGTATGCTTTTATTGGAATTGACTTGTGATGATTCAATGAAAATGTGATGATATGTGTGCTAGTATAAGACCATGTCCGGGACATGGCATCGGCACTGACATGAGACCTTATATAAGACCATATCTGGGATATGGCAACGATATGTGGATCTATGTAAGACCATGTATGGGACATGGCTTTGTTATTCTATTTGGTGTATGATAATTCCAAACATCCTTTAGCATCCCGAGTGTTCAACGGGTAATGTAATGAATGATGTGATGAAAGCTCGAAGGAGAGCATGTTAAAGAAGGTATGATCATATAGTTTATTACGAGTTGGTATAGGTATGTACACTAAACTTATGAGTAATGCCTTGATATGTGATAATCTATGATGTATACAGTATTTGGTGAATACTATGAAAATGAAATGATTTAGAATAAGTCTTTGATATTTGATGACATTGAGATTATGGGTCCATGCTTATGATGCATAGCTATACGTTTTTACCATGATAAATGAAATGATGTTGTATTAATTTGGTGAACAATAATTGTGAATGAGTAAATTAGTCCGGACAGTTTTAGGCTACTGCTGTGGTGTAACTTTGAAAATACACTAAAAATAGTGGAAAATGAGTTAGAGGCTGAATGAAATATGAAATTAAACCTTATTGAAGCTAGTTTCACATAGAGGAAACGGTGTAAGCAAAAGAGTTTCATATTATGAAATATTTAAGTTGTTGTGAGACAGAGTCAGAATGACTTCAAAATCCCTTGTTCCAATTTAAGAAAATCATTATAAATTGTAAAAAAATATTCATGAGTTATAATTTATATTTTTAAAATCCTTAATGAGTCTATTTTCAAAGAAAATAGACGGGAACATTATTCAAGTCCTGTGGTATGAGAAAATTTAACTTTAGTGCAGAAGGTTCGGGCTGTCAAGCAGTGAATCAGGGGTAAATTTTAGGAATAAACTGTACTATTTGGTGAACCAAAAATTCTGAAAATTGTTTGGTAGAAAGGTACATGAGTCTAGTTTCAAGGAAAATTAACGGAACTTAATTTGGAGTTTTGTAGCTCCAGATATAAATATTTTATTGACTGTTGTACAAGAAGACAGCTTATAATGAACTTGAGAATATGTTGGGAACATTGACAAAAACATGTTAATGAGTTGCTTATTGTTTTCATATGAACTTACTAAGTGTAAAGCTTACCCTCCCTTCCTTTCCCATGTTCTCTAGTGTTGCCAGGTTAGCTCGAGTTGGAGTTCATCGGAGATATTATCACACTGTCAAGCTGTTGCCATTGGTGTAAGTGATTTCAAGTACTTTGAGTCTATGGCATGTATAGGAGTTTAAATATTTGAGTGTGTGATATTTGTTTTAGCCAAACGTATCAGCTTACATTAGCTATTGAGGTTGTAAACCTATTTATATATGCATGCATGTGCTATGGTCTTATGTGATGTGTTTAAAATGATTATGGCATGAATGTGGTAAAGATGTGTGTAAAATCTATTATACCTATTGCATAAGAAATTTACATGATCATAACATATTTATGGATGTTTAAGTGCCCATGTATGCTTTGTTATATGCTATTGTATAAGTGTGTGTGCGTATGTTGTAAGGGCGACAAAATGGCTTGGAAAATAGCCTTGCATTTGTCCACACGGGTAGGCACACGGGCGTGTGCCATGGCTATGTGACATTTTGGGGATGCTGATGTCAGAAATAGAATACCTAGGTTTTTGCACACGAGCGTGTCGTGGCCGTGTGAGGGACACGGGCCAATGACACGGGCGTGTGTCTAACCATGTGAAAACCCCTGTAGGTGTGAATTAGAAATTACTTCCACACGGGCGTGTGCCCTATACCCACACGGGCATGTGGAGCCTTAAAGCATGAAATTTTCCAAGTTTTTCTTGAATTCTCGATTTAGTTCCGGACCACCCCGAATGTATGGTTTGGGCCTCGTAAGCCCGTTTAAGGGACAAAATGTATGGGCAATGAAAAGTTTTAAATTCTAATGAAATTTTATGGCCCGATTTTATATGCGTATGCTTGAGTTAAGTCCGGTAGCACCTTGAACCCTGTCCCGGCGCCGGATACGGGAGAGGGGTGTTACAAATTACTAATGTTAATATATATGCATTTGTATAGTATATTCAGCCATATGCTATTAATATGTATGTCATTTTATCTTTTGATTCATAAGTATATGTATATGAGTGTAAATGTACTTGGTTATAATAATATTTTGGCTTTGAAAATTGAATGATACTTTGTTAATATATATATGTACATTCGGCCATGATAAAGTTTACATGTGAAAGTATATGTTATACATGAAATTGTAAGCTTAAAATTAAATGTGTTTATGATAGTATAATTTGTTTTAGTTTAAATGAGTTGATTATGTCATTAAGTTGTTTATTTGCTTATGACTTACTAAGCTATGATAGCTTACTCTGTGTGTTTATGTTTGCGTTTATTTTATAGATTTTGAAGATTAGTTACAAGCTTGGGGATCGTTAGCAAAGTCCATCACACTATCGACTGTTTTTGGTATTTTATAAGTTTAAACTTGAACCGGTGGCATGTATAAGCTAGGTTATATTTGGTTAAGTTTGAAGTCATGTATATATTAAGCCATGCGAAAATGGATAATATGCTATGATAGTATATGAAACTTTAGTCAAGTTTATATGTGTTATATGTATTGATGATGGTTGGTGAATTTGGATGTGGTTTGATTGAATCGGCCATGGTATATACATAAGTATGAATTATGCTTGTTATGTTACTTTTGGTTAAAATGATTCGGTTATGTCTTGTATTTAATAGTAAAGGTTTGATTTGGTTGATGAGTATATTTGGCTAAATGATGAATTTAGGTAATGAATGTATTTGATTGAAGATTCGGCATTAGTATATTTATATATATGTTGTGGTGCTTGGTCATGTGTTTCGGTAATGGGGTAAATGATGGATGCTTATTGATTTATAATATGTAATATATTAGTTAAGTAAAGTGCATGTCATATATATATGTTGTGCTTGGTATATGTTTATGGTTTAAAGTAATGATATGTATGGCTTATGATCATTCATTATGGTAAGCTTGTCAAATTGATATGTTTTGCTTTAGTTGAATTTTATGATTTTGTTCAAACGGGGTAAACATGGTTGATGGATAGGTATATATATATTTCGGTTGTGGCTTAAAATTTGCTTAATTGGAATGCATGATTTGGTAAAGAGGTAATGTTAAGCATAATGTATAATCGGCTATGTTACTAAGTTATTTTAGAAGTGTTTCTATGGCATAATTTATGTGATGGATTAGTATGATTCTTGTGTATATATATTTGATGATAAAATTATGACCATTTGAATAGTGAAGAGAAATGTTAAGTTAATGCTTATAATCGGATAGTTATAAGTAAAATAAGTGTATTCATCAATGGTATGAGCATGTGTACTTCGTTATGTGAGTGTTAATTATGTATGATAATTAGCTTGCGAATAGGATGTACTTTGGGTTGTAGTTTGTGCTCATTTAATGGTGCATAGTGGTATGCTAAAATGTGCATTATATATATCACATTAAAGTTATGCTCGGCCATATAGTAATGGTATTAAGGTTGCGTATGTGTTTGAACATTAATTGGTGTGTAATGGTATGCTTGATTTTTAACATGCGCACATGTAGAGTTATTTAAATGGTATGTTTGATATTTATTAAATTAAATAGATACATTAGCATGTATTCGATATATGTGTTGGAATGTCTTAATGTTTGTACATGGAATTTGTCATGAAAAATATCTATGTTATAATTTGATTATTTGAATGTTATAAAGGAGATGTACACATGATTCGTACAATTGAGTTTATATTACCTTAAACATGGATAGTAATGAATGACTCTCTTAAGCTGTGAATTGTTCAGTAATGCCTCGTAACTCTAATCCAGCAACGGATACGGGTTAGGGGTGTTACAGGGAAAGCTCAATCATGATACTATAATGGAATGACTTCGTAACTAAATGAGTTTATAATTAATAGGTGAAAAGCTAAAACTTAATTATAAATCATTTGAGCCCCAATTGCATATGTCCAATTAGTCCCTCCGCTAGCTTCTTGAAACCATAAATGAATTGTATGTTGAATCAATGAATAGAATTGGAAAAAAATGGTGAAAATGGAGAAATGAGAATCATTTGGAAATGAATGTGGTTTTCTCCAAAATAAAAATGAAAATGGAGAAATGAAATCATTTGGAAATGAACGTGATTTTCTCCAAAATGAAAATGAAAATGGAGAAATGGAAACATTTTGAAAATAAATTTATGTTTTTAGAATTAAATGAAGTTCAAAAATGGAAATAAATCATTTGGTCTTAGTGAACTTGTTGAATGTAGAAATATTAAATATATTTTCCCATGGATTCTTTTACAGTATAGTCGTCATGATTTTAATGAATTTATAATTGGTTTGAGGAGATTATTTAATTGGAAATAAATTGAAATGTTTGTTTTGGGAAATAGAAAAACAAATATAAGGTTGGATAGAATTATAAAGTATTGGGTTAAAAGTCCAATAAGTACTTGTAATTGGACCCGATATGAGAGAGGCTCGAAAGCCCCTCATGTTAAAGGGAGGGACGACAAACCCTAGTATTATTAGCTAGGGTTTCCACCTCCTATACTTCTAGTTAGATTAGGAGTTCATTTTTCTAATTGAAATAAACTTCTACAATTTAACAAGGGTTTATTTTTTCTTCCTATAAATAGACGGCACTGGTAGGGCTAAATACACAAATTTAAGATATTGTTACTCTACCCAAAAATAGTGAGAGTTTATTCTCAAGTATTAAGTCTATTTTTTGGAATAACAATTCTAGTGGTTTCTATTGAGAATAGATTTTTCGTTTTTACACTAAAAGTAAATAAAAATATTTTTGGTTTTGTGTTTGATACAAATCATTCAAGCCCAGACTCAAAGCAGTTCGTGATACGAGAATAGTGGAGAAGGTCGTTTGGTTGAAAACTAGGAACGATAAGGATTCGTCTAGCCAAAAACACATGTGCGATTTTGGTAAAGGGTTAATTTCTATAAATATCACAAACTGGCTTGATTTTTAAAATTTTTATTTTCTACTATGTAAGAAAACTATTTTCAAACTAGATTTTTCCAACAAAGACTTCTATGTTTCCCTTTGTACCAAAGAGATGAAGGTCACTGCATAATTTTGACTCCACATCATTTGATTTTGATGAGAATGTGCCTCTCAAGAAGCTGTATCTTAGAGGTATGGCAAGGACCAAGAGACCAAACATACCGGCCGCAGTCTACAAAGAAGTTTTGTCCAAGAAAGACCACTATTGGTCCCCTCCTAAACAAGGAAGATGTATTGTTGCAAACCAAAGGACAAACTTTTCTAACTCCTTTCAACACCAATAGGTATATCTTGCTTGCCAAGAAACCTTTTACAAAGGAATGGACATAGATGATAAGAGTTTTGGAGATAAGGGGACTAATCATATTCTTGATAAGAATGGACTGCAGAAGACCATTCTTCAAAAATTTTAAAACAATTAATTCATATCATCAATCATAGCAAAAACTAATCAATAACATACGTATTTTCCCTTATACGAGCCCTCGAGACCCTAAATACACATTACAAACAAGTCGGGCCTAAATCGGAAACATATAGCATTTTTAAGGAAGAAATGAAAATTTACAAACTACAGGGGTCACATGGCCGTGTAGCCAGGCCATGTGACTCACACGGCCGAGAGACACACCCATGTCTTAGGCCATGTGGACATTCAAAGTAGGGACACCCGACTGTGTCCCGGCCCGTGTCCGTGCCCATGTAACTCACTAGCTTGGGTCACACGGCCAAACCACACACCCGTGTGCCAGGCCATGTACCTGTAACACCCCAAACCTGGCCCCAACGTTACGGCCAAATTTGGTGATGTCACATTGAAGTGTTTTACGCAAAATATGATATCATTGAAAAAACTCGTTCTATGTTTAACCTTTTAGTGTTCTTAACGAAATTTTTAGAATGTCTCGTCCATTGTTAAAATTCAAGTCATTTAGTAAATTATTAATCAAATTGTTATTAACTTGAAAATGTTCATTCTTGAGAAAGCTTGTTAAACATGTTGCATAAACGTGGTGTTTTGAATAAAAACATTTATCTTTTGAAAACTCGCGTTCTACTGCTAGCAAAGAAAAATCAAGATTAAAACCCAGATTAACGGATAAAAACTTTAAGAGGCCTTATTACATAAAAATACCCAAATTAAAATACGTATAAATTAAAAACCAATAAGGAAGTCCATGCAGTTGTGTAACCATCTTTAAGTCCCTTACAGCACCGACCCGTCTAAGACTGGGGATTACCTGCGCAAATAAACAAAAGGGTGAGTTTACGAAAACTCAGTGTGTAATCCCTTTTATAAACGAACAGTAAATCATGCAGTAAACAAATACCGTCTGGGCCTAAGCCCGTATCAATAATAGTTCAGTTTCAATTAGGGTTTCAGTTAGGGCCTTAGCCCATTACAGTTTCAATTTCAGTGTAGGCTTAGCTCAATTCAGTAGTGATCACAGTATAGTTATGTAATCAGAAATCCTACCCAGCCAACCTCTACACACCATGTGGGGATAAAATCAACCCACCCATCCCTACACTCCAGAAATAGCACCGGTTGTGGCATTAAATAGTAGATGCAGCAGAGCTGCCAGTGCAGTACACTTCCTCCAATCATTATAACCCATGCCCATGCAACATATCATAAAATCATGCATGTATCCAACATATATAAAATGGCATGCTCAATACAGTCCTACATCTCATAAGGGCATAATAGTCATTTTACATCATAGGGGCATAACAGTCATTTATCAATTTTAGAGTCTAGGTATGCTTACCGACCCAATAGTGGGTCCACAGTCGTCTCGGGTGACCCGTGCAACCTTAACAGTCAAATATTGAAAATAGGCCCAAGGCCCACACTGTGGGCCCATATAGCCCAAAAATGGCCTTGGTTGTGTGAGCTACACAGCCTGGCCCAATATTCTCCATACTTTCGTGTGGGACCCACAAGCCCATGGGGCCCACATAGCCTATTTCAGTCCATCATGGCCTAAATCGGCCTTAGACCATGAAACCACTCATGGCCGGCCTTAACGATCTTACGCCCATGTTTAGGCATTCGGATTACCACACGAGTGAGCACATGCTCGTGTAGTGTCGACGGTCACCTTTTTCAACTTTTTCCGATTTATGGCAGTGTGGTTACACACCTGTTTGCGAAGAGTGCTAGAAGTGCACGAGCACCAAAACCTACATTCATTCAAAGCATTCATTTAGCCGATTGGCAATAAGGTAAATCACCCTCATTTTTAATACTTAACCCAAAACATTAGATACCTGCCTTGATTGAACGAGTGTGGTTTAGCTCGCTAAACCACTGACGAAGGTTGATACCACCCTCCTTGTCGAATAGCTGCATTACTAACGAAATCCATTAATGTTGATTACAAAAACACAAGGCTTGAATCCACATATATTGGCTTTATTGAAAACACAAAACTAGAGATAGGGGAAAATTAAGGCAATCGGTCAACACCCTATAACACAAGCCATGCACCAAAGATCAACACGTGATAAATAAGGGCCAAGTTCCTTGTAATCGAATGCAGAGAGATATTTGATCGCTTCAATAACACTTGTAAACTCCTTCACTCCTCGAGAAGTTCAAAAAACTGAAAGGAGCACCACCAGCAATAGAGAGGAGGTGAGAATCGACATTAAGAGAAGCAAAGAGGGGAAAAGTCGAAAGGGCAGAAGAAAAACAGTGACTTACCATACGATATTTGACCAACACACGCCTATTGGAGGAAAGAGGAAGAATGGAGGAAGGAAATCGACAAGGAAGTAAACAAGATTGCCCAAAATCAAAAACAAGAGAGAAGGGGAAAGAAGCAATATTCGGCAACACAATAGACCAAAATGGTAGAGGAAGAAGAGCAAGACTTGAAGAAAATGCAACACGAAATAACCCCTACAATATTCGGCCAAGGTATGGGGAAGTAGAGAAGAGAAGAGAATCCATTAGACCTAGGAGCAAAAAGCCAAACAATTTGAGAGGGGAGAAGGGAGGAATCAGCAAGGGGAAAAAACCCAAAATGCAAACCCGAAAGCACAAACGAAAACACAACAAAAACTCCCTAGGCACCACTCGGTTTCCAAAGAAAAGAAGCAACCAAAGGAGGTGCCAAAACTTACCAAAATCGATTTCAATGACTTCCTAGAATCCCCAATCGGCACAACATTCCCTTTCTCCTCAACTCCAAATGATCACCTCCCCAAAATCCTCCACAAATATCTCCACCAAACACTCCTCTATCCAATCAAACACTCAAGTCCAAGCCCATTCAAACACCTCAGTTTCAGTGAACCTAGGACACCTCCACGACACTTGTAGCAAAATAAAATGCTCATTTTGCATCGCCAAGCCCCGAACCTCAGACCCTAAGGAACACTCCATATGCCACTTACCCCTAGACCAATAGCCCATTTTTGTCATGTTTTATCCATATTTATTTAAGAAGTCTATTGACCAGAGACAAGGTTTATTCAAGTAAAAACAAAATTTTGTATAATCCAAGGCTTGAACTCAGGACTTCTCCAATACTTCTTAGGACACTTAACCACTGAAGCAAGCGTGCATTTATGCAACACCACATACAAAAATAATTATTAAAGATTTGGGGCGTTATAATACCCCTCGAAATGGCTTCATATGTGTAACACGCCTCACCTGTATTCAATGCCAGAATAGGGTTAAGGAGCATTATTGGACATATTATACAATTACACATACATTTTAAAATGCCAAATAAACATCATTCAAAGTCATTCACAATGTCCCTAATACGAGCCTACAAAAAACATGCATTTGGGGTGGTTCGGGACTAAACCAATAACTTATGAAATTTTTTACAAAACTTAGAAAATTTTTCAAACTTCAGGGGACACATGCCCGTGTGGCCCGGCTGTGTATCTCACACTGCCAAAGACACGCTCGTGTCATAGGTCACGTGGGCATTTGAAATGGACGCACATGGTCGTGTCCTAGCTCGTGTCCAACCCCATATAACTCTCTGACTTGGGTCACACGGCCAATAAACACGCCCGTGTGACTAGCTCGTGTGCCCTAAGAAATGGCCTCACAAGCCCATGTGCCAGACTGTGAGCTAGGCCGTGCCAAACCTTAGGGTATACTGAGTTATGCCACACGGCCAAGTCACCCGCCCGTGTGCTAAGCCGTGTGGAGCATACTAACTTGATTTTTAATTCAACACTAGGGGACACACGGGTGTGTAACCTGACGTGTATCACACACGGCTAAGACATATGCTCGTGTCTCTACCTATGTGGACAAAAATAGGCTATTTACCAAGCCATTTTGCCACCCAAACTTGCACAAAATTAAACCAATCCAATTGGCACAAAAACATGGTATAATTAGGCATTCAACCAACCTCAAACAAGCATAATTCTTACCATTTCAATACCAACCAATACCAAACATATCAATACCATAATGTGCCATTCAAGTCATACCAAAAGCTCATAATCTCAAATCAACAATACAATCACTTTCAACTATGCATCATTTAGCCTAATTTCACAAACATACCAAATTAAATAAGCCAACTCTCATGGCTAAATACAAAACCAACTAGCAACACATATTCGTCATCAAACTCATAACACAAGCCATATGCACAAATATATACATGATCAAATTTACCAAAATAAGCCAACTCTCATGGCTAAATAGAAAACCAAGCTTTAGACAATTATAAGTCATTTCAAATGATTAAATTCATTAGTACAATATATATCAAAATGACCATAATCTTATACATGCCATATATCCAAAATACTTCAGTTCAAAAGTACCAAGTGATGGTTGAATAGTGTGATGAAGTTTCTGACGATTCCCAAATCGAAGCTAGCTTTGATTTCACAAAAAAAAAAAGAAAAAATAAAATAAACAAAGGAAGCTATAAAGCTTAGTAAGTTCATATAATAAATTCAATTAACCACAAATATGCAATTCGACCAATTGAATATTTCAACATATAACTCATATTAGCTAACAAACCTTTCATATATTCACTCATAAGATTTGATGTAAAATTCACAGTTTTCTTTAATTCAAAGCTCTCGTGTACATACTTGTACAATCTCGTATCAAACATATACCAACCACATCTCTGACATATACACCTGTTGAACCATTCAGAATACTATCGGATACTCAAGAATCTCGCACCCTAAGTGTCACATATATATAGTTAAATCTATCTCAATCTCGTATCACATATAATGCTCACGCTCGAGCTATCAACGGATCTGCTCACACAAGTTGACGGTCATGAAGAAGCTATACGATGCTGCTCACATAGGTTGACGAGAATCCGTAACACATGTCAGATAACTCAGCCACCGGTAGGACGTACGGACCAGCACCCAAATCACATAACCCTTAATGACATGTCATTCGTATCCTAATCTATTCCTAAGGTTCAATCAGGAGTTCACACTTGCCGAATCATCATCGAACATGTCCGTAGTGTCATATTGTAACACCCCTTACCCGTATTCAACACTGGAATAGGGTTACGGAGCATTACCGGACTTACAAAACAATTAAACATTCATTTAGCAAACATTTTCTCAATACAAGCATTCATCATTCAATCTCAATCAATTTATCCCTTATACGAGCCTACAAGGCCCTAAACATGCTTTGGGAGTGATTTAGGACTAAACTGGTAACTCAAGAAACTTTCACAAAACTTTGAAAATTTTTCTCAAAACAGGGGACACACGCCCGTATGGCCAGGCCGTGTGTCTCACACGGCCGCCAGACACACCCGTGTCACAGGCCGTGTGGACATTCAAAGTGGAAGCACATGGTCGTGTCCTAGCCCATGTCCGATCCCGTGTAACTCTCTAACTTGGGTCACACGGCCAACACACACGCTGTGTGGCTAGCCCGTGTGCCCTAAAAATGGCCACACACACCCGTGTGCCAGGCTATATGCTAGGCCGTGCCAAACCTGTAAGGTATACTGACTTATGCCACACGGCCAAGTCAAACGCCTGTGTGTGAGGCTGTGTGGAGCATACTAACTTGATTTCTAAAACCACACTAGTGAACACACGACCGTGTAACACAACAGTGTCACACACAACTGAGACACACGCCCGTGTCTTTGCCCATGTGGACAAAAATAGGCTATTTACTAAGCCAATTTACCACCCTATTATTTCATACATGCACAATCATAATTTGCAACATTTTATAACTCCATAGGTAACTAATCCATAACATTTCATACACATATTATATCAATTCAACTATAATCTTTTCTAAATTCAATGTTCAAACAATATAACCAATCGAATATGGTATTCAAGTAACTAATTTATAATCAAGCATTTTCCATTCATAGGCCTATCACATATCAAGATAACATTTACATATTTGTATTCCATTTACTACTTGCCAAAACATACCATATTGAATACTTATACACAGCATTGTACCAAGTTAAGTCAAATCACATGGCTTTATCTTATACCACAACATGTACCAAAATCAATAGCTCAAGTAACCATAACTATCATCTTTATAACTAGCCTATACATGCCATATTTATATATATCCATGAGTTCAAAGATACCAATCAGCAACTGGATAGTGTGGTACGTATCTCCGACTTTATCCTAATCGAGCGAGCTATTGAACCTCTATAAAACACAGAAAAGAAACAGAGTAAGCTTTATAGCTTAGTAAGCCCATATAATTCAGAATTAAACTTACCATTTATACATAATCAATACTATAAATGAGGTATACTCAATTTAATTACCAATTGCCTAAACAAAAGCATTCATCAACAAGTTAGTCACATAAACATGTGTAATCATCCACTATCATTTTTGTTCTTTCGTGCTATGATCAATAAGCTCCTCCTGAGCTAATGGACAGTAAGCTCTATTAAGCTGAAATGGTAAGCTCTGACTGAAAACAGTTAGCTCTTACGAGCTGATATATCGGTAAGCTCATACGAGATGTGGTGAGTCCGCAACACATGCAGGATCTCAACCAAAACAGTAACCCTAGTGATATGTCACTCATATCCTATGACTTTCTACGGTTCAAACGGAACTCGGTATTCAATAATTCTCATCAATTAGGTATTCGAACTCAGTAATACCATTTGCTTAATTATACTTTCATTTCAAATAATTTACAAGTATTTAAAAATTCAATTCTAATTATACGAACTTACCTCGAGTTGCTCGGATGGAAATTATCGAATATTCGTCCATGTTTTCTTTTCCCCGATCTAATCCTGATCTTGGCTTCTCTTGATCTATATATTATTAAAGTTAGCACATTCAGCATTCAGTCTATTCAATTTAGCCTATAATTTACAATTTGGCAAATTTACACATTTGCCCTAATGTTTCACATTTTCACATTTTAACATTTTAGTCCTTATCACATAAAATTGCAAATTCATGCAATTTAGTACAAACCCATGCTTAGCAAAATTTAATACATGTTACTAGCAGCCCATATTTTCAATTTATTCACACTTTTAACCACCATATTTCACATTTTCTCAATTTAATCCCTTTTTGACATTTTTGTCAAAAATCACTTTACAAAAGCTATCAATCTGACACTAAACCTTCCAAATCTATCATAAATCATCAAATTACTCAAACATTCAACAATGGCAACATGATAAATCTTTAACAGTTTCAAAATTTAAGATATGGGCTAGCTGGAATACTAAGCAACGATCTCAAAAACATAGAAATCTTTAAAAACGGGACAAAATCCATACCTACATGAGCTTTTAAACCATGGCCGAATGAAAAACCTAAAAGAATAAGTTTCTTTCTTTTAGAATTAGTTGAAGAGGATGATATTAGATGATGGTTTTATTTTCTTTTATATATTATTAACTTATTTCATAAATTAGTAAATTAACCTTGGTTTAAAACATTAAATATCACATAATATATGCCCATAATTGTCCACACACCATTATAAAGGTCTAATTACAACATAAGGACCTTTACTTTAAGGTTCTATAGCTATTAGATACTTCTAGCTAATAGAACTCCACTTTTACACTTTACGCGATTTAGTCCTTTTCATCAAATTGACCATTTAAACGATAAAATTTCTTAACGAAATTTCCACACAATCATCATGCCAAGTTATAAACATTAAAATAATAATAAAATAAATATTTTGACTTCGGATTTGTGGTTTCGAAACCACTATTCTGATTTGACAAAAAATGGGCTGTTACATGTACTCACAATTTATACAATACCAAAGCATTAAAAATACAAATATAACAATGCTTATTATATACGAACTTACCTCGAATGCAAAAACAACGAAATAGGTTGATTAGTCCAAAACCTTGTTCTTTCCCCGATCTAAATTCGTATTTCGCTTTTCTTGATCTAAATGTAATCAAAATTAACTTATTTAATCATCAACCTATTCAATTTAGCCCAAAAATGCACATTATATCAACTTTACACTTTTTCCCCTAATATTTCAATGTTTTTCCAATTTAGTCCTCATTTTATAAAATCACAAATTCAGGCAATTCAACCAAAACCCATGCTAGCTGAATTTCAATTAGGTCCCTAGTAGTCCATACTTTTCATTTATTTCACAATTCAACCACAAAATTTACACATTTCACAATTTAATCCCTAATTAAACATTTTACTAAAAATCACTTTACAAATGTTGTTTATCTAACAACAAGCATGCATTTTCTATCATCAAACATCAAAATACACATAAATTCATCAATGGAAAAACCTTAACCTTTAATATTTTTGCAAAATAGTCCCTAGGCTAGCTAGATTAAGTTGCAATAATCTAAAAAACCTAGAAATCATTAAAAACGAGACAAAAATCAGTTACCTATTGACAATATAGTGTTGGCCGAAACAAGCTTCATCCATGTCCATTTTAATCTTCCATTTTCGGTTGAAGTAAGAAATAAGGAAGAAAGTTTTTAATTTGGTTTTATTTATTTTATGTTTATTAGCTAATTCACTTAATTAACCTTTCAAAATATTACAAATTCCAATTAAACCAATCTCATAAATTTCCACTAACACACTAATGGTCTAATTACCTCTTAAGGACCTCCACTTTATAGTTCCATAGCTATTAGATCCCTTTAGCTATTAGAATCCAACTTTTACACTTTATGCGATTTAGTCCTTTTTATCAAATTAAGCACTCAAACAATAAAATTTCTTAACGAAACTTCCACATAATCATATTATCATGCTATAATATTAAAATAATAACAAAATAATTATTTCAAATTTGGATTTATGGTCTCGAAACCACGATTCTGATTTGACCAAAAATGGGTTGTTACAACTCTCCCCCCTTAGGAATTTTCGTCCCCAAAAATCTTACCAGAAAAGAGGTTAAGGTACTATTTTCTCATACCTTCCTCGGGTTCCCCCATGGCTTCCTCAACCTCATGATGTTTCCACAACACTTTTACAAAAGCTATGCTTTTATTTCACAATTCTTTAACCTCTCGAGCTAAAATTCTGATCAGTTCTTCGTTAAAAGTCATATCAGGTTGAGTTTCAATCTCTGCCGAATAAATTACATGCGATGGATCTAATCGATACTTTAATAACATCGACACATGAAATACATTATGAATCCTTTCTAATTTTAACGGTAAAGCTAATCGATATGCCATTAGCCCAATTCTTTCAATGATCTCATATTGCCCGATAAATCACAGACTCAATTCACCTTTGCGACTAAATCAAAGAATTTTCTTCTACGGAGATACTTTTAGAAATAATTTATCACCAATCTAAAATTCAATATCTTTTCGTTTCAAATCCGCGTATGATTTCTGTCGATCTGAAGCTACTTTCAAACTGTTGCGAATTACTTTCACTTTATCTTTAGTCTCTCTGATCAAATCAACCCTATGAATCTTTTTCTCACTAAGCTTGGCCAATACAATGGAGTCCAACATTTACGACCATACAATGCTTCATACAGTGCCATCTTTATGCTCGATCGAAAACTGTTGTTATATGCGAATTCAACCAAAGGCAAATATTTCTCCCAGTTATCTTCAAACTCTAAAACACAACAATGAAGCATATCTTCGAGAATCTAAATTACTCTCTCAGACTGACCGTCGGTGTGCGGATGAAATGCTGTACTAAAGTTCAACCTCGTACCCAGAGCTTCTTGCAATTTCTTCCAAAATCGCAACGTAAACCTCGGATCTCTATCCAAAATAATCGAAACTGGCACCCCGTGCAATCTAACTATCTAAGAGACATACATCTCAGCCAATTTACCAAGCGAATAATCTGTACATACCGAAATGAAATGTGTAGATTTCGTCAGTTGATCAACAACAACCCAAATAGCATCTTTCTTTTTTAGAGACAGGGGCAAACCTGATACGAAATCCATTGTAACTCTATCCCATTTCCACTTCGGTATCATCACCAGTTGTAGCAATCCCGAAGGCACTTGATGTTTAGCTTTAACTTGTTGACAAATCAAGCATATCGATATAAACTCTAAAATGTCTCGTTTCATGCCAGACCACCAATACAATTGTTTCAGATCATTATACATTTTTATACTCCCTGGATGTACAGATAAACAACCACTATGTGCTTCATATAAAATTTTCTAAATAAGCTCGGAATCCTTTGGTACGCAAATTCTACCTCAGAACGTTAAGCAATCATCAGACTCGATCTAATATTCTGAATCACTATTTGACTCGCATTGCACTCTTTTAACTTGCAACTTATTGTCACACTTCTAAGCTTCACAAATTTGTTGAAGAAATACCGGTTTAGCTTTTAATTTGGCCAAAATCGAACCATCATCAGATAAACTTAACTGAGTATTCATCATTTGCAAGGCAAATAAAGATTTTCTACTCAGAGCATCCGTGACTACATTCGCCTTTCCCGGATGATAATCAATTACTAACTCATAGTCTTTCAACAACTTGAGCCATCTCCATTGTCGCAAATTCAAATCTTTCTGAGTCATTATATACTTCAAGCTTTTGTGATCTGTAAAGATATGACACTTTTCATCATATAAATGATGTCTCCAAATTTTCAATGTAAATACAATAGCGGCTAACTCTAAATCATGCATCGGATAGTTCTTTTCATGCGATTTCAACTGTCTGGATGTATAAGCTATCACTTTACCTTCTTGCATTAAAACACAACCCAAACCGTTCAGTGACGCGTCGCTGAAAATCACAAACTCTCTACCCAACTCAGGTTGAATACAAATTGGTACCTCAGTTAGTAATGCTTCCAACTGATCAAAACTCTATTGACATTTTTCGGACCACTCAAATTTCACATCTTTCTGTAGCAATCAAGTTATCAGTATAGAAATCATCGAGAATCCTTTAACAAAATGTTGATAGTAACCAGCTAATCCCAGAAAGCTTCTGACTTCAGACACATTTCTTGGTGGTTTCTAATCGATAACTGTAGAAATCTTGCTCGGATCAACTCGTATACCTTCCACTGAAACAATATGTCCCAAAAATTTGACCTTGCGGAGCCAAAAAACACATTTGTTGAATTTAGCAAACAGTTGCTTATCTCTCAATTTTTATAGCACAATCCTCAAATGCTCGTCATGCTCAGACTCATCTCGTGAATAGATCAGAATTTCATCAATGAATACTACAACAAATCTGTCTAAGTACAGTTTAAATATTCAATTCATCAAATCCATAAAAACTGCAGGAGCATTAGTTAATCCAAAAGGCATAACAAGAAATTCATAATGCTTGTACCTTGTTCTGAACACAATTTTCGACACATCTGAATCTTTAACTCGCAACTAATAATAGCCAGATCTCAAATCAATCTTCGAAAAGACTATTGCACTTTTCAACTGATCGAACAAATCATTGATTCATGGCAAAGGATACTTGTTCTTTATCGTAACCTTGTTGAGCTGACAATAATCAATACAAAGTCTTAATGATCTGTCTTTCTTCTTTACAAACAACAATGGTGCTATAACAGTCCGGTTTTGACCCTAGTTGGAATAGTGGTTTCGGGACCACATATTTGAGTTAGAAAAATATTTAAATACTATTTTCCATACTTATGGTGTGTGAATTAGCATGTGTGAAAGTCTCGTGTGAAAATTTAACTATTTGTGTGTTTAAATTGCAAAAAAGACCTAATCGCGTAAAACGTAAAAGTTGTGTGCTAGATGTTAAAAGTGCCTATTTGATTTGGCTTTATAATTGAGAGGTCCTTATGTGGTTATTATGCCATTCATATGTATAATGGACATTTTTAGCCTTAATATATGTAAATTTATAATGGTTTAATAAAAGGCCAAAATTGTCATTTAGATTATATGTTAATTAAAATAAAAAACAAAAGCTTAAAATAAACTCATTTCATGCTTCTGTTGCCGAAATCATCAAAAGAAAAGGAGAAGAAATACAATCTAGGGCTCAGATTTTATTTTCATTGATTAAGGTATGTGTTTTGATCGATTTTTGATAATTTCTATGTTTTTGTAATCATTGTTTCGAATACTATCAAGCCCATACCTCAATTTCTGATTTTGTTAATGATTTTGAAATGTACCATGGATGAATTCATGAGCTTGGTGATGTCATATGTTGAAATATGAAAGCTTGATGTTGGATTTACATATTTTGTCTTTGGATTTTTGATAAAATTGAGAAATTTGGGCTAAATTGTAAAGATGTTATTTTTGAGGGACTAAAATGTGAAACAAATGAAATGTTTGGATTTGTATGAGAGCTAGGAGAATTCGGCTAAGCTTGTATATATGGAAATTATGTGTATTTTGTGATTTTGTGAAATAGGGACTAAAGTGTCGAAATGTGAAAATATGAGGGCTAGTTTGCAAAATACCCTAAATATGTGTTTATGGATTGAATTGAATTAATTGGTGAATAAAAAGCGTTAATTTTGAATATATATATATAGATCAAGAAAGGAGGAATTCAGATTTAGATTGAGGGAAGTCGAAGGCTATCAAGTAAACAATTCAAATCGACAATTCTGAGTATGAGGTAAGTTCGTACATGATAAATGATGTTAAACTTATGTTTTAATGAAATTACAATGCATAAATTGTATAGATATTTGATTACGGTTTGAGTACTATGATATTCGACTATGCTTAGCACTAAGTGTGAGGTTTAATACATATAGCTCTGGCTACAAATGGCACTAAGTGTGCGAGTTGGAATAGCTTCGGCTATATAAGGCACTAAGTGTGCGATACTGACTTAGCTTTGATTAATTGAAATGGCACTAAGTGTGTGAAATCATTTTAGCTTCAGCTAACCTTTAGAGAACTAAGTTTTTGGATGTTTAAGTATGAATAATTTATAGAGAGTCTTGAAATACTCAAGCAAGAGGTGAGAATGAAAGTGAATAAACATGAAGATCCAGGTATGTATGATACCTAGTGGTAGATGATATTATTTAAGTGAAGTTCATTGAATGGTTATGAACATATGGATTGGGTTGGTGTAGATTTGATAGATAATTTGAGAATTTTGTAAATACTTATGTGTTGATGTTTTATGTTTTATATATTGTTAATGATTATAGTACGAGCTGACTAAGCTTTTGGAAGCTTACTTTGTGTGTGTTTGCATTGTTTTTTTTTTAGATATCAAAGCTACTGCAAGCTCGGGAACCGTCAAGGATCGTCACCACACTATCGAACCTTAACTTGGTACTTTTGAAAGTGTAAATATAGTTAAGTATGGCATGTATAGGCTAGAATGTCTATGTATTTAAGCTTTGAAATATATATATGTTATGCCATGAAAGTTGGCTAACAAATGGTATGTTGGTGCTTAGTTTTGGTAAATGGTTTGTGATGTCAAATTGTGTATGCTTGTAATGGTTATATAGCCTTGTATGTAGTGATCATTTTGAAATATACCAAGTTGAGGAAATGGTAAGTTTAAGCATGAGATACAAGGTACCATATGTGAGCTATGAAATGAGCATTTTGGCATGTTGTTGTAATAAGATTTTTAATGTGTTTTAGTATGGATTTGAATAGGTTATTCAATGATGATGATTTAGTTATAAGAAGCATGTTTTGAGCATGGAATTGGCTGAAAATTTTGGTATAAATGTTGTTTAATATTGCTTATAGAAATGACCCAAAAAGGGGTGGCAATTTGGCTTAAACCAAGCTTGCATTGTGGCACATGGTTAAAACACACGGGCGTGTCATATGGCCGTGGGCTCAAGTCAGTAGCGAGCTAAGTATCACACGGCCATAGCACACGGGCGTGTCTGTTGGCCATGGATGAAAGTCAGTATATATACTCTGTTTTGGCACGGTTGGATCACATGGGCGTGTTTGGTGCCCATGTGAGGCACACGGCCTGATCACACAGGCGTGTGACCTCAACAGAATTGAAACATTTTCTAAGTTCTAAAATTTATGAATGTGTTCAGTTTAGTCCCAAAAGTACTTAAAAGTATGTTTAGGTCTCGTAGACCATCATAAGGGACAAATTGTTGATGAATGCTTATGTATTAATGCTATGTGATATTTGTGATTCTGAATTGTTCTGAAATGTTCTGTTTGTCTGGTAATGCCTTGTAACCCTAATCCGATGATGGTTACAGGTTAGGAGGTGTTACAGGTGCACCCCAGGGCAAAAAACTAGGTCGTGCAAAATCTCTATCTATTAACTCTTGCAACTGAGCTTTCAATTCTTTCAATTTTCTCGAAGCCATTTTATACGGAGCTATAGATATTGGTGATGTTCCTGGTACTAATTCAATAGCAAATTCAATCTCTCTAATCGGTGGTAACCTTGGTAACTCTTCTGGAAACACATCTGAATACTCACAGACTACTGGCACTGATTCAATCTTCAATTCAGACACTTTTGTATCTAGTACATAAGAAAGATAAGCTTCACAACCTTTTCTCACACATCTCTAAGCTGACATAGACGAAATCACAATAGGCACCACTCGACTCATCTAATTCAATTTGAAGGATTTCACTATTCTGACATTCAATTCAATAGCCTTTCGTCTACGATTAACAACAGCATCATCCAGAAATAACCAATCCATACCCAGTATCACATCGAATTCATCAAATGGAAAAAGCATAAAATTAGCCAGAAAATAGTAACCCCGAGTCATTAAAGGACAGTTCTTGCAAACTTTATCAACTAGAACATATTTGCCTAAAGGGTTCGACACATTGACCACAAACTTGGTGGACTCAACAGGCAAACTCTTACTAAATACCAAATTCATACAAATATAGGAAAGAGTCGATCCAAGATCAATCAATGCAATTACATTAGTGTCATAAAGAGAAAATAAACCGGTGATAACATCTGGTGATGATGCATCTTTGCAAGCACGAATAGCGTAAGCTCTGGCAGGTGCTCTAGCTTTGGATCTCACAGCTGACTCTTTTGTCGCACCGTTACTACTGGTTACATTCCTCATATTTCTAAGTGGCTTCCCTCTAGTAGCTGCGTTGCTCGGTCTTACATTCTAAAGTTTATCTTTCTCGGCTAAATCAAGGCAATCTTGAATGAAATGATCTTGCGAGCTATATTTAAAACAACCCCTATTATTCATCCAGCACTCACCAAAATGTCGTCGACCACACTGTTAACATTCGGATTTATTATTTCTCTCACTGCTAACACTCGATATTAATATATCTTAAGATTTAGGACCTGAGTATTGCTTTCCACGATCTCTATTTTGATAATCGATTGAAGCATTCGAACGAGTGTACGAATCTCTTAATTTCTTTGACAAAGATTGATATGGCTTATTCATTGATCTTTTTTCTCGAATCTCTAGCTTCGAATTCAACTTTTCTCTTTTCCTTACCTAATTCTTCGGCTTTGCAAGCTTGGTCAACTAATACAACAAATTCTTTCAACTCTAAAATCCTAACTAGCAATCTGATATCTTCATTCAGCTCATCTTTGAATATTTTGCAGATAATTGCTTCAGTTGAAACACATTCTCATATATATTTACTGAGTCTTACAAACTCTCGCTCATATTCAGTCACAGACATATGGCCCTATTTCAGCACCAAAAACTCTTTGCGTTTCTGATCGATAAACTACTGACTAGTGTATTTCTTTCTAAACTCAGCTTGAAAGAATTCCCAAGTGACCCTTTCTCTCGGCACCAATGATACTAGAGTATTCCACCACTAATGCGCTGTATCCTTCAAAAGTGATACAACACATTTTAAACACTCAGCCGGTGTGAAAAAAAGCTCATCAAATACCCGAATCATATTTTCAAGCCAAAACTTGGCTCTCTCAAGATCGTCGTCAACATTAGCTCTAAACACTTCGGCTCTATGTTTTTGACTCTTATCAACTGGCGGCTTATTCAATCCTAAAAATTCCATACCTTGAGGGACTACGGGAACTGGTTGGGGATTAGGTGGGGGTGGAGGTTGCTGAGCAACTAGATTTGTTCGAACAAACTCCGTAAACCATTCATTTATCATCTGAAAGAAGGCTTACTTAGCCTCTCCTCCCTGGCTACCCATTACGGGTCTCGACTCGGATTGTGCTACTCCATGAACGAAGGCTGGCGCAATACTTTCAACATCATCAGCTACAGCTCGATTAGGATCCATTACTATACGAAAACATGATTTAAACTATCAGGAGATATCACACTATCACAGGTTATATATGGCATGTATAGCTAGACTCTAGCATGCGCTACGTTAGTTTGAGAATCAACTAAACCATAGCTTTGATACCAATAAATGAAACACTCCTCACCCATATTCAACGCCAAAATAGGGTTACATAGCATTACTGAACATATTATACAATTACACATACATTTTCAAATTCCAAATAAACAACATTCAAAATCATTCATAATGTCCCTAATAGGAGCCTACGAGGCCCTAAACATTAATTTGGGGTGGTTCGGGGCTAAATCAATAACTTAAGAATTTTTTTACAAAATTTAGAAAAAATTTCAAATTACAGGGGACACATGCCCGTGTGGCCCGATCGTGTGTCTCACATGGCCAAAGACAAGCCCATGTCATAGGCCATGTGAGCATTCGAAATGAAAGCACATGGCCGTGTCCCAACCCGTTTCCTACCCCATGTGACTCTCTAACTTGGGTCACACGGCTAACACATTGTAACACCCCTCACCCGTATTCAACACCGAAATAGGGTTACGAAGCATTACCTAACTTACAACACATTTATACATACTTTTCATATATATTTATTCAATTCATACAATCATTATTCAATCTCAATCAATTTGTCCCTAATATGAGCCTACGAGGCCCTAAACATGCTTTGAGAATGGTTCAGGACTAAACCGATAACTTAAGAAACTTTCACGAAACTTTGAAAATTTTTCTAAAAATAGGGGACACACACCCGTATGGCCAGGCCGTGTGTCCCATACAGCCACCTGACACGCCTGTGTCCTAGGCCATGTAGACATTCAAAATGGAAGCACATGGCCGTGTCCCAGCCCATATCCAACCCCGTGTAACTCTCTGACTTGGGTCACACAGCCAACACACACACCCGTGTGCCCTAAAAATGGCCACACATGCTTGTGTGCCTGGCCGTGTGCTAGGCCGTGTCAAACCTGTAGGGTATACTCACTTATGCCACACGGCCAAGTCACACGCCCGTGTGTGAGGCCGTGTGGAGCATATTGACTTGATTTCAATTTCAACACTAGGGGATACACAACCGTGTAGTATAATCGTGTGTCACACACGGCTGAGATACACACCCGTGTCTCTGCCCGTGTGGAGAAATATAGGCTATTTACCAAGCCAATTTGCCACCCATGAAATAAGTGATTTGCCAAAAATAGGTTATTTATTATGTATTATACACGACGAAATTATCGATTAATCAAGTACTTCATATTTTCCTCGATCCAAGTCCGTATTTCTCCTTTCTTGATCTAAATATATTTAAAATTAACTCATTTAATCATATATTCATTCAATTTAGTCCAAAACACACTTTCAAACACATTTACACTTTTGCCCTTAATATTTCATATTTTTTACAATTTAGTCCTTATTTCATAAAATCACAAATTAATTAAATTTCAATTAAACCCATGCTAGATGAATTACTATTATGCCCCTAGCAGCCCATATTTTTCATTTATTTCACATTTTAACCACTAACTTTACACATTTCACAATTTAATCCCTATTTTGGATTTTCATTAAAAATCACTTTACAAAACTTGTATAATACATAATAAATATTCATAATCTATCATTAAACATCAAAACTCATACATATTCATTAATGACAACTTTTAAAATCTTTAACAATTTTGCAAAATAGTCACTGGGCTAGTTAGTACTAGATGCAACAATCACAAACATAAAAATCACTAAAAACCGAGTCAAAATCACTTACCAGTTTAACTATGAAGTTTTCGAACCGTAAACCACTCCCATGGCTTTTTAAGCTTTCAATTTTCGGTGGAAGAATTAGAGAAGAAAGATGATAGCTTTTGTTATTTTATTATTTTGCTTATTATATCACTAATTTACCTTTTTAACCTTGTTATTAAACCATTAAATTTAATTAAACCATATACATAAATGTCAACTAACCTTAACAAGGGTATAATTACAACATAAGGACGTCCACTATTTAATTTCATAACCATTTAATACTTCTAGCTATTAAAACATCACTTTTTCACTTTCTACGATTTAGTCCTCTTTATCAAATTAAACACTTAAACGATAAAATTTCTGAACGAAATTTTCACACAATCATTTTATCATGCTACAAACATTACAATAATAATAAAATAAATATTTTGACCTCAGATTTGTGGTCCCAAAACCGCTGTTCTGATTTGACTAAAAACGAGTTGTTACAACTCTCCCCCCTTAGGGATTTTCGTCCTCGAAAATCTTACCAGTGAATAGGTTAGGGTATTATTTTCTCATAGCTTCCTTGGGCTCCCACGTAGCCTCTTCTACACCACGTCGTTGCCAAATTACTTTCACGAGAGTATGCTTTTATTTCTCAACTGTTTAACCTCAAGTGCTAGAATTCTGATCGGTTATTTGTTGTACGTCATATCAGGTTGAATTTTAATCTCGGACGAAGAAATTACATGTGATGGATCCGATCTATATCGACGCAACATCAATACATGAAACACGTCGTGAATCTTTTCTAATTCTAATTGTAAGGCTAATCGATATGCCATTAGCCCTTTTCTTTTGGTAATCTCGTACGGCCCAATGAAACGTGGACTCAACTTGCCTTTGCGACCAAATCTAAGGATTTTCTTCCACAGAGATACTTTTAGAAAACTTTATTACCGATCTAAAATTCAATATCTTTTCATTTCAAATTTGCATAGAACTTCTGACGATCTAAAGCTGCTTTCAAATAGTCGCGAATTACTTTCACTTTCTCTTCAGCTTCCCTAACCAAATCAACCCCGTGAATCAGTTTCTCACTAAGCTCGGTCTAGTACAATGGAGTTCGGCATTTGTGACCATATAAAGCTTCATACGGTGCCATCTTTATGCTCGTTTGAAAGTTTTTATTATACGCAAATTCAACCAGCGGCAAATATTTCTCCCAATTGCCTTCGAACTCTAAAACACAACATCTGAGCATATGAAAAGCTGTACTACTTTGTACCCAGAGCTTTTTGTAATTTCTTCCAGAACCGCAACGTAAACCTCAGATCTCTATCTGAAATAATTGGCACCCCGTACAATCTAACAATCTAAAAAATATACAACTCAGCCAATTTATCAAGTGAAAAATCAGTATGTATTGGAATGAAATGTGAAGATTTTGTCAATCGATCAACGACAACCTAAATTGCATCAGTCTTTGTTTTGGAAATAGGGGTAATCCCGATATGAAATCCATAGTCACTCTATCCCATTTCCACTCTGGTATCATCACAAGCTGAAGTAAACCAGAAGGCGCTTGATGTTCAGCTTTCACTTGCTGACAAATCAAACTCTTCGATACAAACTCAGAAATGTCTCATTTCATACCCGACCACCAATACGACTTTTTCAAATCATTGTACATTTTTGTACTCCCTGGGTGAACAGATAAACTGCTACTATGCGCCTCATGCAAAATTTTTTGAATCAACTCTGAATGTTTCGGTATGCAAATTCTATCTAGGAACATCAAATAATCATCGAATCTGATTTGGTACTCTGAATCATTAGTCGACTCGCATTGCACTCTTTTAGCTTGCAATTCACTATCACATTTCTGAGCTTCGCAAATTCGTTGAAGAAAAATCGATTTAGCCTTTAATTCAGCTAATATCAAACCATTATCAGATAATGTCAACTGTGTATTCATTGCTCTCAAAGAAAACAATGATTTTCTGCTCATAGCATCCGTGACTACATTTGCTTTCCCTGGGTGATAATCAATCACTGACTCATAATCTTTCAATAACTCGAGCCATCTCCGTTGTCTTAAATTCAAATCTTTCTGAGTCATAATATATTTTAAACTATTAAAATCAGTAAAGATGTGACATTTTTCACCGTACAAATGATGACGCTAAATTTTTAATGCGAAAACTATAGCAACCAACTCTAAATCATGCGTCGGATAGTTCTTTTCATGCGGCTTCAACTGTCTAGAGGCATAAGCTACAACTTTTCCCTCTTGCATCAATACGCAACCCAAACCGTTCAATGACGCGTCACTGTAAATCAAAAATTCTTTACCCAATTTAGGTTGAACCAATACTGGTGCCTCAGTTAATAATGCTTTCAATTGATCAAAACTTTGTTGACATTTCTCAGACCATTTAAACTTTACATCTTTCTTTAGTAGTCTAGTCATCGGTGTAGCAATCATCGAGAACCCTATAACAAAAAGTCAATAGTAACTAGCTAATTCCAGAAAACTTATGACATCAGATACATTTCTAGGTGGTTTCCATTCAATAACTTTAGAAATCTTAGACAGATCAACTCAAATGCCATCTGCCGAAACAAAATGTCCCAAAAATCTGACTTCCCGGAGCCAAAACTTACACTTACTAAATTTAGCAAACTGTTGCTTATCTCTCAAGGTTTGCAACAAAATTCTCAAATGCTCGGTATGCTCAGCCTCATTTCGAGAATATATCTGAATGTCATCAATTAACACAACAACAAATCTAGCTAAATACGGTTTAAAGATCTGATTCATTAAATACATAAAAATGGCAGGAGCATTAGTCAATCCAAAAAGCATAACAAGAAATTCATAATGTTTGTACCTCGTTCTGAATGCAGTTTTTGGCACATCTGAGTCTTTAACTCGCAATTGATAATAGCCAGATCTCAAATCAATCTTTGAAAATATTGTTTCACCTTTCAACTAATCAAACAAATCGTCTATTCTCAGTAACGGATATTTATTCTTTATCGTAACCTTGTTGAGCTATCGATAGTCAATACACATTCTCATTGACCCGTCTTTCTTCTTAACAAGCAATACTGGCGCATCTCGCGGTGAAAAACTTGGTCGTGCAAAACATCTAACTGTTAATTCTTGCAGCTAAGCTTTCAACTCTTTCAACTCTGTCGGAGCCATTCTATACGGAGCTATAGATATCAGTGAAGTTCCCAATACTAATTCAATAGTAAACTCGACCTCTCTTATTGGTGGTAACCCCGATAATTCTTCTGGAAATACATCCAGATATTCACAAACTACAGGTACCGATTCAATCTTTTTTTCAGATACTTTGGTATCTAAGACGTATGCGAGATAAGCTTCACAACCTTTTCTTACATATCTTTGGGCTGACATAGTCGATATCACAACTGGTAATCCATCCAATTCATCAGATTCAATCCAAAGAATTTCATTATTCTAATATTTCAATTCTATAATCTTTCGTTTACAGTTCATAACAGCATCATGTAGAGTCAACCAATCCATACCCAGAATCACATCGAACTCATCAAATGGCAAAAGCATCAAGTCAGCCGAAAAACAGTAACCTCGAGTCATTAAAGGACAGTTCTTGCATACTTTATCAACTAGAACATACTTGCCTAAGGGGTTCGATACTTTAATTACAAATTCAGTAGACTCAACAAGCAAACTCTTACTAAATACTAAATTCATAAAGATATATGAATGTGTCGATCCAAGATCAATCAATGCAATCACATTAGTGTCATAAGGAGAGAATGTACCGGTGATAACATCTAGTGACGATGCTTCTTCGCAAGCGCAAATAGCATAAGCTCTAGTAGGTGCTCTAGCTTCGGATCTCACAGTTGAGTCCTTAGTCACACCTATACCACTAGACACATTCCCCGTGTTTCTCGGTGGTCTCCCTCTCATAGTCGTATTGCTCGATCTTGCATTCTGAAATTTATATTTCTCAGATAACTCTGGGCAATATCAAATAAAGTGATCTGGCGAGCCACATTTGAAACAAGCTTTAACACTCTTATTCCATCACTCTCAAAAATGACGTCTCCCACACTGTTGACTCGGGTTTGTTGTTTCTTACACTGCCAACGCTCGAGATGGAAGTTGCTTGAGCTTTAGAACTCACATGTTGATTTCCACGATCTCTATTTTGATATCCCACTGATGTATTTGATCGACTATATGAATCTCAAGATTTCTTTGATGAAGAGTGATAAGGTTTATTCATCGGTCTTTTTCTCGAATCTCTAGCTTCTGAATCAACTTTCTTCTTTTCTCGACTAAAATCTTCAGCTTTGCAAGCCCAGTCAACCAATACAATAAATTCTTCCAAATCTAGAATCCCGATCAAAAGTTTATTATCCTCGTTCGACCCGTAAACAAACAACTTGTAACACCCCAAACCCAGCCCAGACGTTATGGCCGAATCTGACATGCCACATAAGAGTTTGAAAATTCATGTTTCATTTTAGTGTTTAAAAAAAATTGACTTTTAATAAATTAACAAGTGAATGGAAGCTGGACACCAGGTAGGTATCCGAAACAGAGGAGGTGAGCCATGAAGGCTGCTTAAGTACCAAGCTCTTCTATTGGATCCAATCCTAGACATGCCCACTGCCATTGCCACACTTGGTTATAACGAGTTGAAGTTTATTTAAGTGAATATTCTTTAAAATTGGATAATCGTGTCATTGTGTTATTTTAAAAATGAGTTCCATTTTGAAAACGCGTCCTAAGCCTAGCCCATTAATTATCAATCAGTTTAAAGTTAATAAAAAAATAGAATAAAATAATCCAGAAAAAAAAATAAAAGGAAAGTTAAAATGGCCTTATTACAACCCAAAAATAAATAATAAGTAAATAAATAAAGAAATCTTAACGGAAACCAAATGCTTAATTAAAAAAAAAAACCCAAGGGCAATCACCGTGGCCACTCTGAATCCCCTCCGCTCCAAGTCCCCTCATCATGGCTCTCTGCTGAGGTTAAGGAAAAGGGGTGAGTTTGGAAACTCAGTGTACAACAAGCCCCTTTCAGAGCCCAAAACAATATTAGCCTGTTGGGCCTTAGCCCAAGTCCAAGCTCAACATATACTGGGCCGTAGCCTTTTCATATTTCATATTACTGGGCCAAAGCCTTCACATATTTCATATTACTGGGCCGAAGCCTTCACTGTAAACGGTATGGCCCATAGGCCCATTTCAATATCACATGTAATGTCAATGAAAGAATGAATGCAAGCCCATTTGGGGAGACTACTCGACCCACCATCCGCTACTCTCCACCCGTACCAACCAAGCTCTCCATGTGGGAATAACTCAACCCACCCACCAAAACTCTCCTTTGGGGCAAAGATTTGCTTTATCATATAACCGGAGGCCTTGCCTCTTTTTAATAATGGGGCATAAGCCCTTTTAGTAAAGCGGGGCATAAGCCCATTATCATAATCGGGGCATAAGCCCTTTATTAGCCCAGGGCATAAGCCCTTTTTGCACTTCCTCCATCCATATAAAAAACCCAACCCCATGTATTTATGAATTCATCATGTGCAAATCATATATATATATATATATATCATGTGCATATCATACATATCATGTGCATATCATACATCTCATGTGCATATCATACATATCATGTACATCAAAATCCTATGTAACAAGTTCATAATTAAACCCTAGGGGTATAATGGTCATTTTTACCTAGGGGCAAAACAGTCATTTTCATATTATATGGGTAATTTTGTAATCTTACCAAATTTTAGGAATTTTCCATTTTCATTATCAGTTACTAACTATTTGTTTGTTTTAACCGCGAATCTGGCCCATTTTTAACGAAACCGAGTTATTGGGCTAAAAACCCCTAATGGGCCCCACATAGCCGATTTGTCCTCTAGGCCCATTTAGCTTTGTGTTTCCATATTGGTATTACCAGTCTTAACGTGCAATTTAACGGAGTTTTCAATTTCTACCAATTTTTCCCAAATGGGCGAAAGCCCATTGGGCCCGATTTTAGCCCCTCGAGGCCCAACTTACCAAGAATGCCGAAATCTCATTCTTACCGTTTCCATTGTTCTTAATCATCATCTCATGGATTTTAACTAACTAGTGAGCGTTAAGCTTGCTCACAAGTTCTCGAAATGCCGAAATTTCGGCATTTTACTTTTCGGCATTTATCGCTTTAAGCTATGAAAAAGGGTTAGTTACACACCTGTTTGGCGATATTCCTTGACGAGATCTCCTACACGATTTCTCCTATAATCCATCATTAATAATCAGCTTCCTATAATTGAACTAAACCAGAAATCATCTAATATTAATACTTACACCTTCGGCCACCATCCATAATGGCCTTAGGAATTTTACCTTGCCGCGATTGATGACTAGGCCTAGCCACTCCGGTGATTCAAGCTATGTCAAGTCGACACTACACCTTGCTGCTCCTTCACTAAATAAACCACAAAAATATTAAAAGAAGACCCCATAAGGCCTATACACATATTCGGCCATCTCCCTAAATTATGGGGTTTCGGCTTTTGGCCAAAAGTTACTCTAGGAATTGTTTAGAGTTTGAACGCTTACCACCATCTTTCTTCTCTAGAATCCGTACGCCTAAAAGGTAAAAGAATTGAACGGCAAAAATTGAAAAGGAAAGAAAAGGTTGCTGGTCACAAGAATCGGCACCACCCTATCCTCATTTGATTTGGCTTTTTGCGGTATTTTTGTGAAGTAGAGATTAAGGAAAGAAATAATGGTGAATGAAGGGAAATAGTGGGCTGGTTTGAATGAAGGAGAAGGAAGAAAAGATGGAAGAAGAGATGGTAGATTCGGCTGCAAAAGAAAAAGAGAGAAAAGACTAATCCTCTAGGGAGAAAACGGCACAAAAATACCTATGTGCCGAAAATCCCTTACTAAACCTCTCTGCCGAAAATTCTCCCTCCAATCCCCCTTATTCAGCCAACTCTATCTTCATATCAATTCCCTAAAATCTCTCCCCTTATCCCTCCTTAATCCATGCATTTAACTGATTCAAACTCTCCCCCAAAGAGTTCCATTCAGCTACAACTCTTGCATGCTCAAAGCATAAAAATTAGCATCCTTTTTGCCAACATAGGGAATCGATCCCAGGTCTTCCCCCTCTATGCTCCACACGCCACATTTTTAGGAGCTTAGTGGCGTCACCCTTGCCACTTTACCAAAGCTCTTTTTGTGATACATTTTACCCACAACTTTATATAAGGGCACCTCGCCAGAGCCCCTAACTCCTAAGTCCAAAATTTAAAAAATTCTATCGGGTTTTGGCCAACTCATGGGCCTTCCATAAGCCCATTTACATACTTAAATTATGAATTCCATAATCACATACCAAATTTTAGAAACTTTACTAAAATATCAAGAATCATAAAAAACCCGAAAATCGAGGATATTACAACTCTACCCTCCTTAAAGAAATTTCGGTCTCGAAATTTTACGATCCAAACAGTTGAGGGTATTATTGCGACGTATTGCCTCTTGGTCTCCCAAGTAGCTTCTTCCTTGCCATGGTTCCTCCAAAGTACCTTTACTAATGGAACCGACTTCCTTCTCAACACCTTGACATTGCGATCAAGTATTTGCACGAGTTCTTCTTGAAAGTCGGATCGATCGCACCGATTTCTGCAATCGCACGATGTGAGTTGGGTCGAGCGATATCGCCAAAGCATGGACACATGAAAAACATCGTGAATACGATCCGATTACGAGGTAACTCTAGCTGATAAGCCACCGCCCTATCCGTTTAACAATTCGATAAGGCCCAATAAACCGTGGACTCAACTTGCCCTTCTTACCAAATCTCAATATCTTCTTCCAAGGCGAAACTTTCAAGAAGACCATGTCTCCAACTGCATATTCAACATCCTTACGCTTCAAATCGGCATAAGACTTTTGTCGATCCGCTGCCTCCTTTAACCGATTCCTGATCACCTTAATCTTGTCTTCGGTATCTGCTACCAACTCTAGCCCAAGGACTTGCCTTTCTCCTAACTCCGTCCAGCAAGTGGGCGACGACACCTTCGCCCATATAATGCCTCATAAGAAGCCCATCGGATACTTGCTTGGTAAGCGTTGTTATACGCGAACTCGCCAATGGCAAATAGTCCTCCCAAGCGCCTCTAAACTCGATAACACGCCTCTCAACATGTCTTCTAAAATCTGAATGACCTCTCGATCGCCCATCCCATTGAGGGTGAAAAGCCATACTAAAATCTAATCGCGTTCCCAATGCCTCATGCAACACGCCAAAATCGAGATGTAAACCTTGGGTCTCTGTCAGAAATTATCGATACTGGCACCCCATGTAACCGTACTATCTCTGCCACATACAACTTAGCCAGCTTCTGTAGTGAGTAATCAGTTCGGACAGGTATGAAATGGGTAGACATCGTGAGCCTATCCACAATTACCCAAACTGAGTCCTTCTTGGAGGGTGTCAACGGCAATCCACTTACAAAATCCATTGTTACCCTTTCCCACTTCCAAAGTGGTACCTTTACTGGCTGTAATAATCCTGAAGGCAGTTGATGCTCGGCCTTCACCTGTTGACACGTTAAACATTTCCCCACAAATTCGGTCACTTCTCGCTTAAGCCCAGGCCACCAATATAGCTCTCGTAAGTCTCGATACAACTTACTCCCTCCTGGATGAATAGCACAAGGTCCATTATGTGCCTCTTTTAAAATCATCAATCTCAAGTCCGAGTCCTTTGGCATACAAATTCTTCCTCGAAAACAAAGAACTCCCTCGCTATTTAATCCAAAGTCTGGATTCTCCCTCTTCTCAACTTGCTGAAACCGAGGAACCAACGACTCATCCTCCAACTGTTGCTTCTTAATCTGTTCCACCCAAGTTGGTCTCACTTGTAATTCTGCCAATAAGCTTCCATCGTCATACAAACTTAGGCGAGCAAACATTACCTTCAATTACACGCCACGTCCTTCGACTTAATGCATCACCACGACATTTGCCTTACGGATGGTACTCAATCGAGCGAGTCATAGTCCTTTAATGACTCTATCCACCTTCATTTGTCTAAGGTTTAGTTTCTTTTGAGTCAGCAAGTACTTAAGACTCTTGTGATCCATATAAATGATGCATTTCTCCCCATACAAGTAATGCCTCCATATCTTTAGTGCAAAAATTACTGCTGCCAACTCCAAGTCATGCGTAGGATAGTTTACCTCATGAGGCTTAAGCTATCGTGAAGAATAAGCGACCACTTTACCCTCTTGCATCAACACGCAGCCCAAACCGACATGTGACGCATCGCTGTACACAACGAAATCCTTACCAGACTCTAGCTGAATCAACACTGGCGCTTCTGTCAGAACTTCCTTTAACTTCTCAAAAGCCTCTTGTTGCTTATTTGTCCAAACGAACGGTGCTCCCTTCCTTATAAGTTTCGTTAATGGTGCCGCCAACACAGAAAATCCTTCCACAAACCTTCGATAATAACCTGCCAACCCCAGAAAACTTCGAATTTTAGTTACTGACCTTGGTGGCTTCCATTCCAGAATTGCCTCAATCTTCCGAGGTCTACCTTGATTCCTCTGGACACAACATGCCCTAAAAAGCTACTTCCTTACGCCAAAACTCGCACTTACTAAACTTTGCGTAAAGTTGCTTTTCCTTAACACTTGCAAAGACAACACGAAGATGTTCATCATGCTTCTCTTCTGTTTCCGAATACACCAATATATCATCAATAAAAGCGACTACAAACCGATCTAAGTATGGCTGGAAAACCCGATTCATTAAATCCATAAAAAGCTGCGGTGCATTAGTCAAACCAAAAGGCATCACCGTAAACTCGTAATGACCATATCGAGTTCGAATGCCGTCTTATGAATATCCACTTCTTTGACTCTCAAGCGATGATATCTCGACCGAAGATCAATCTTAGAAAATACCGAGGCTCCTTTCGGTTGGTCAAGCGGATCGTCGATTCTTGGCAAGGGATACTTGTTTTTATCGTCGGTTTATTCAATCGCCGATAGTCGATGCACATCCGCATGGTCCCATCTTTCTTCTTTACGAATAGCACCAGTGCGCCTTACTGAGAAACACTTGGTCGTATAAACCCTTTATCCAACAATTCCACGAATTTGGGCTTTCAATTCTACCAACTCCTTTGGTGCCATCCTATAAGGCGCAATGGACACAGGGGGCTATTCGGGCAACAAGTCAATTCCAAACTCAACTTCCTGTTGGGGGTAATCCGGGAAGTTCCTCGGAAATACATCTTGAAATTCCTTGATGGTCCTAATCGACTCCATAGTCGTCCCCTCGGTTCAACTTGATTCACCACCGCTAAAAACGCCTTACAACCCTTCCGAATCAACTTCTCGGCTCTTAAAGCTGAAACCACATTGGACAAGTAATTCCTTTCGCTCCCCTATGACCATTATCTCTTCATCCTAATGATTCTTAGCACCATTCTCTTGAGCACAATCCAACGTTGCCCTATGTTTAGTTAGCTTGATCCATACCCAAAATAAGATCAAAATCCCCAAATGACAGCTCCATCAATTCCCCTTCAAAAATCTTATCTTGTATCTCTAGAGGCACAGCCCTAAAGAGTTTATCTACCTTGACCGAGTGTCCCAAAGGACTTATCACTGATACCCCACTTACAGTCTCCTCAGGAAGCATACCCAATGCCCCAGATACATCACAAGCAACATATGAGTGAGTGGAACCCACATCAATTAAAGTAGTGTAAGGCTTGTTATAAATGAGGAACGTACCAGTTATAACATCAGGAGCGTCACCCTCCTCACGACGTCGTGCAGCATAAACCAATGCCAGCTGTCGAGCTTCCGCATGTCCAGCACCCCTGCCCGGTGCTCCACGTCCTCGTCCATTACCATTGCCTCCTCTGCCTTGCCCATGACCCCTCTGTGGTGGTGGTCCCCCTCGCTGTGATTGGACATCCATTTGTTCTACCGCTAATTCCTGAGCTGTTCTCCGAGGACATTCTCTGAACTTATGTTCCTTTGACCCACAACGAAAACATGCTCCAGTTCGCTTCCAGCATTCCCCTATATGCACTCTGCCACAATCCCTGCAAGCTTGCGATCTAAAGGTATTCACTGGAGCTGCTCGAACTGGTTCTGCCATTCTAGCTCTTTTGACATTTCTATTTACAAAGACCCGAAGGTCCGAGTAATCCTCTTAAATCTGGGTCGATCCTTCTCACGATTTTGCCTCTCAGTCCGTTTTACCTCCTCTGCTATTTTAGCCTTCTCTACCAATGCAGCAAAATCACGCTCCCTCTGTGGAGCTATCAGCACCCTAAGCTCATCACGAAGGCCATCCTCGAATCGAACACTGCGCTCATATTCGGTCACAACTATCCCACTAGCATATCGACTCGGTCTCAAAAATTTCGCCTCATACTGCGCTCTGGTCTTATCACCACGAGTCAAATTCAAGAATTCCTTCCGACGAGCATCCACATAGCTAGCTCCACATATCTCCCTTAAAAGCGATTTTGAACAATTCCCGTGTTACTCGTTCAACTGGAGTACTCTCCCTACTGATGTAATCCACCCGCAGATATGCCTCTCTCGTAGTGATGACGGCCCTTTTAGCTTTTGCTCCACAGAACAATCTAAATCATCCATAATTCGCTCTGTTGCCTCTAGCCAATATTCATCCACATTTGGGGCTACTCCAGATACGCCCCTGAAAACCTCTGCTCCGTTAGCCCGGAGACGCTCAGAGATGGATCCCCTATTCACTGTCCCAATGCTAGCTCCAGCAACTCTCTCTAAAACCCTTAACATGGCTTGGGATAAAGCATCATCCCCCGCAGCCCGATCATAAGACCCAGTCTCCGTTGCTTGAGGCACAGATGCCTCCTTAGCTGGCCTATGCCCTGAGGATGAAGATTCAACCTGCACCCTTCCGCGTCCACGTCCGCGGCCTCGTCCACGAGTTCCTCTTGTACTCATATCTAATTACGAATTTTATGGTATTAGTATAATGTTCCACTGTTTATTAAGAAAATATCTTATGGAAATATAATGATTCGGGTTTGTTTTCAGTATCGTCGTAGCCTAGCTACGATCTCATTTCTACCATTTTCTGACTTTACCCTATCTAAAGTATCATAGTAGGGTCTCAATTCTATTCATAGCATCATATCATTATCACATAACATAAAAAGAGTATACTTACAGGACTTGGCGCTAGGGATTTGATCTTGCGCTTCTTTCTCCAATCCATTTAAAACTCAAAACCATATTTTTAGTCATAAAGAATAGAAATTTTAAATTTTGATTTTGAAATACCCTTGTAACTCCCTTGTTTTGAAACTTTTAATTTTAGCCCCGTTTTATAAACCAGAAAACTTGAACCATTTTAACATGTATACCTTGTAAAACATCTTTGAAAAGAACTTCCCAATACCATTTCCAAAAATACCCTTCTTGGGCCTAAGTTTTGAAAGATTTTTTTAGACCGATCCACAGTAGAGTTTTGCAAACTGACTGATACCACTAAATGTAACACCCCAAACCCAGCCAGACGTTATGGCGAATCGACATGCCATATAAGAGTTTGAAAATTCATGTTTCATTTTAGTGTTTAAAAAATTGACTTTTAATAAATTAATAAGTGAATGGAAGTGGGCACCGGTAGGTATCCAAAGCAGAGGAGGTGAGCCATGAAGGTCGCTTAAGTACCAAGCTCTTGATTGGATCCAATCCTAGACATGCCCCTTCGCCATTGCCACACTTGGTTATAACGAGTTGAAGTTTATTTAAGTGAATATTCATTAAAATTGGATAATCGTGTCATTGTGTTATTTTAAAAACGAGTTCCATTTTGAAAACGCGTCCTAAGCCTAGCCCATTAATTATCAATTAGTTTAAAGTTAATAAAAAAATAGAATAAAATAATCCAGAAAAAAAAATAAAAGGAAAGTTAAAATGGCCTTATTACAACCCAAAAATAAATAATAAGTAAATAAATAAAGAAATCTTAACGGAAACCAAATGCTTAATTAAAAAAAAACCCAAGGGCAATCACCATGGCCACTTTGAATCCCCTCCGGCTCCAAGTCCCTTCATCATGGCTCTCTTGCAGGGTTAAGGAAAAAGGGGATGAGTTTGGAAACTCAGTGTACAACAAGCCCCTTTCAGAGCCCAAAACAATATCAGCCTGTTGGGCCTTAGCCCAAGTCCAAGCTCAACATATACTGGGCCGTAGCCTTTTCATATTTCATATTACTGGGCCGAAGCCTTCACATATTTCATATTACTGGGCCGAAGCCTTCACTGTAAACGGTATGGCCCATAGGCCCATTTCAATATCACATGTAATGTCAATGAAAGAATGAATGCAAGCCCATTTGGGGAGACTACTCGACCCACCATCCGCTACTCTCCACCCGTACCAACCAAGCTCTCCATGTGGGGAATAACTCAACCCACCCAGCCAAAACTCTCCAGCGCGGCAAAGATATTTGCTTTATCATATAACTTGGAGGCCTTGCCTCTTTTTAATAACTGGGGCATAAGCCCTTTTCGGTAAACTGGGGCATAAGCCCATTATCATAACTGGGGCATAAGCCCTTTATTAACTGGGGCATAAGCCCATTTTGCACTTCCTCCATCCATATAAAAAACCCAACCCCATGTATTTATGAATTCATCATGTGCAAATCATATATATATATATCATGTGCATATCATACATATCATGTGCATATCATACATCTCATGTGCATATCATACATATCATGTACATCAAAATCCTATGTAACAAGTTCATAATTAAACCCTAGGGGTATAATGGTCATTTTACCTAGGGCAAAAGCAATCATTTTCATATTATAAGGGTAATTTCGTAATCTCACCAAATTTTAGGAATTTTCCATTTTCATTATCGATTACTAACTATTTGTTTGTTTTAACATGAATCTGGCCCATTTTTAACGAAAACAGAGTTATTGGGCTAAAACCCCTAATGGGCCCCACATAGCCGATTTGTCCTCTAGGCCCATTTAGCTGTTTTCCATATTGGTATTACCAGTCTTAACGTGCAATTTAACGAGGTTTTCAATTTCTACCAATTTTTCCCAAATGGGCCCGAAAGCCCATTGGGCCCGATTTAACCCCTCGAGGCCCAACTTACCAAGAATGCGAGAAATCTCATTCTTACCGTTTCCATTGTTCTCAATCATCATCTCATGGATTTTAACTAACTAGTGAGCGTTCATTGCTCACAAGTTCTCGAAATGCCAATTTTGGCATTTCGGCTTTTCGGCATTTATCGCTTTAAGCTATGAAAAAGGGTTCGTTACACACCTGTTTGGCGATATTCCTTGACGAGATCTCCTACACGATTTCTCCTATAATCCATCATTAATAATCAGCTTCCTATAATTGAACTAAACCAGAAATCATCTAATATTAATACTTACACATTCGGCCACCATCCATAATGGCCTTAGGAATTTTACCTTGCCGCGATTGATGACTAGGCCTAGCCACTCCGGTGATTCAAGCTATTTCAAGTCGACACTACACCTTGCTGCTCCTTCACTAAATAAACCACAAAAATATTAAAAGAAGACCCCATAAGGCTTATACACATATTCGGCCATCTCTCTAAATTATGGGGTTTCGGCTTTTGGCCAAAAGTTACTCTAGGAATTGTTTAGAGTTTGAACGCTTACCACTGTCTTTCTTCTCTAGAATCCGTACGCCTAAAAGGTAAAAGAATTGAACGCCAAAAATTGAAAAGGAAAGAAAAGGTTGCTGGTCACAAGAATCGGCACCACCCTATCCTCACTGATTTCGGCTTTTTGCGGTATTTGGTAAGTAGAGATTAAGGAAAGAAATAATGGTGAATGAAGGGAAATAGTGGGCTGGTTTGAATGAAGGAGAAGGAAGAAAAGATGGAAGAAGAGATGGTAGATTCGGCTGCAAAAGAAAAAGAGAGAAAAGACTAATCCTCTAGGAGAAAACGGCACAAAAATACCTATGTGCCGAAAATCCCTTACTAAACCTCTCTCTGCGAAAATTCCCCTCCAATCTCCCTTATTCAGCCAACTCTATCTTCATATCAATTCCCTAAAATCTCTCCCCTTATCCCTCCTTAATCCATGCATTTAACTGATTCAAACTCTCCCCCAAAGAGTTCCATTCAGCTACAACTCTTGCATGCTCAAAGCATAAAAATTAGCATCCTTTTTGCCAACATAGGGAATCGATCCCAGGTCTTCCCCCTCTATGCTCCACACGCCACATTTTTAGGAGCTTAGTGGCGTCACCCTTGCCACTTTACCAAAGCTCTTTTTGTGATACATTTTACCCACAACTTTATATAAGGGCACCTCGCCAGAGCCCCTAACTCCTAAGTCCAAAATTTAAAAAATTCTACCGGGTTTTGGCCAACTCATGGGCCTTCCATAAGCCCATTTACATACTTAAATTATGAATTCCATAATCACATACCAAATTTTAGAAACTTTACTAAAATATCAAGAATCGCGAAAAACCCGAAAATCAGGATATTATACAACTTGTACATAATCTCTTCAGTAGAAACATACTGTCGAGCATATTTGCTCAACCGTACAAATTCTCTTTCACACTCGGTTACAGTCATGCGGCATTGTTTCAGTTCTAAACACTCTTTATGCTTTTAATCCAGAAACTGTTGACTTATGTAATTCTTTTGGAACTCGGTTTGAAAGAAATTCTAAGTGACTCTTTCTCTCTTGGCACCACTGATACTAGCGTATCCCACCACTGATACGCGGTGTCCCTCAACAATGATATAACACATTTTAAGCATTCATCCAGTGTGCAGGAAGGCTCATCAAACACTTCAATCGTATTTTCAAGCCAAAACTCTACTCTCTTAAGATCATCATCAACATTAGCTCTAAACTCTTCAGCCCCGTGTTTATGAATCTTGTCAACTGGGGGTTTACTCAATCTTAAAAGCTCGACTCCTTGAGGAGCTACAGGAACCGATTGGGGATTAGGAGGTGGTAGAGGTTGTTAAGCAGCCGGATTTGCCCGAATATACTGTGTGAACATTCGTTCATTATTTGGAAGACGACTTCTCTAGCCTCTCCCCCCTGGCTACCCGTCACTGGTCTAGAATCAGAAGACGCTGTCCCTTGAGCGGGAGCAGGTGCATTACTCTCAACCTAATCAGCTATAGCTCGATTGGAATCCATTTACTATATGAAAACACATTTTAAAAATATCAGGAGTCATCACGCTATCACAGTTTATATATGGCATGTATAGTTAGACTCTCAAACATGCTACGTTAGTTCTAGAATCGACTAAACCGTAGCTCTGATACCAATAAATGTAACACCCCTCACCCGTATTCAATGCCAGAATAGGGTTACGGAGCATTATCTGACTTATAACACATTTATACATACTTTTCATATACATTTATTCAATTCATACAATCATTATTCAATCTCAATCAATTTGTCCCTAATTTGAGCCTGCGAGGCCCTAAACATGCTTTGGGAGTGGTTCGAGACTAAACCAATAACTTAAGAAACTTTTACGAAACTTTGAAAATTTTTCTCAAAACAGGGGACACACGGCCACCTGACACGCTCGTCTCCCAGGCCGTGTAAACATTAAAAATGGAAGCACATGGCCGTGTCTCAGCCCGTGTCTAACCCCGTATAACTCTCTGACTTGGGTCACACGACCAAAACACGCACATATGTGCCCTAAATATGGCCACACACGCTCGTGTGCCAAGCCGTGTGCTAGGTTGTGTTAAACTTGTAGGGTATACTGACTTATGCCATACGGCCAAGTCACACCCTCGTGTGTGAGGCCGTATGGAGCATATTGACTTGATTTCAATTTCAACACTAAAGGACACACGGTCATGTAGTATAATCATGTGTCACACACGATTGAGACACACGCCCGTGTCTCTACCCGTATGGACAAAAATAGGCTATTTACCAAGCCAATTTGCCACCCAAATATGTATATACTTACACAACCAAAATGGCACCAAATCATAGCATAGATGAACATCTAATTTAGCCACAATCAAAGCTAATTCAAACCATTTCCAATACTAAAAACTAACATGCTTATAACCACAAGTTTTACTCAATCAAACCACACCAAAATACATGCAAATCAACTAACTAAACTTTTACCAAACATACATCATTTTTGCACCAATTCACAAACATAATTCATATCTAATATCAACCATTTAACATATACTATATCAATATCCACTAGCTTCATAATATAAGCCACATATTCATCCATGAACTCAAAATACCAACCATATATGCACATATATACACATAACCAAATCCACCAAATTAAGCCAACACTCAGGGTCATATTTACAATCAAACATATGTCATTACAAGTTATTACAAATAACCAAAATCACTATCAACCCATAATCAAAATGACTCAAAATACCTATACATGCCATATACTTAAATACCAAAGTTTATAGGTACCAAAATATAGGTGGATAGTGTGAAGCGATCTCCGACCATCCCCGAATCCGAGCTAGATTTGTATTCACTATAAAACATAGCAAATTAAATGATGTAAGCTATAAAGCTTAGTAAGATCGTATTAAATAAACTTAAAACAACCATATAAACACAAGTTAATAATTCGAATACACCAATATGTAGCTTATATTAGCTAACAAACCTTTCAAATACTCATTCACAAAAGTATATACTTTTATCATCATTTCTTCGATTCAAAGCTAAAATGGTTTATGCACATACCTATACTATCTCGTATCTATCTTATACACATTATCGTCTTTCATTTACCCGTTGAACCATTCGGAATAGATGTCGGATACTCAAGGATCTCATTCGATAAGTACCTATACCATGGCCCGTAACCAAATCAAGGTAACTAATCTCTAAAGTACTGATATCATGGCCCGAAGCCAAATTAGACGATATGCATGGCCCGTAGCCAAATCGGTATAACTCACACCCGAAGTGCTATATCGTGGCCCGAAGCCAACTCAACGTATCTCCTAATGACATTTCACTAGTATCCTAAACTATTCCTAAGGTTCAACCGGGATTCCAACTGTTGAATCATCATCGAATCATTTCCAAACTTGTACGTAGTCACATAATCACAATTTATGCTATATCAAAGAATATAGAATACATTTGAAATGAAATTATAACATACGAACCTAACTCGAATGTATAAACGACGAAATTATCAATTAATCGAGTACTTTATCTTTTCCCCGATCCAAGTCCGTATTTCTCCTTTCTTGATCTAAATATATTCAAAATTAACTCATTTACTCATCTATTCATTCAATTTAGTCCAAAACACACTTTAAAATAGATTTACACTTTTGCCCCTAATATTTCATATTTTTCACAATTTAGTCCTTATTTCATAAAATCACAAATTAATGAAATTTCAATTAAATCCATGTTAGCTGAATTACTATTATGGCCCTAGCAACCCATATTTTTCATTTATTTCACATTTTAACCACTAACTGTACACATTTCACAATTTAATCTTTATTTTGCATTTTCACTAAAAATCACTTTACAAAACTTATATAATACATAATAAATATTCATAATCTATTATTAAACATAAAAACTCATACATATTCATCAATGGAAACTTTCAAAATCTTTAACAGTTTTGCAAAATAGTCCCTAGGCTAGTTAGTATTAGATGCAACGATCACAAAAACATAGAAATCACTAAAAACTGAGTCAAAGTCACTTACCAATTTAACTATAAAGTTGCCGAACTCTAAAACACTCCCATGGCTTCTTAAGCTTTCAATTTTCGATGGAAGAATTAGAGAAGAAAGATGATAGCTTTGGTTATTTTATTATTCTACTTATTATATCACTAATTTACCTTTTTAACTTTGTTACTAAACCATTAAAATTACTTAAACCATGTACATAAATGTCAACTAACCTTAACAAGGGTATAATTACAACATAAGGACCTCCACTATTTAATTTCATAACCATTTAATACTTCAAGCTATTAAAACATCAATTTTTCACTTTATACATTTAGTCCTCTTTATCAAATTAAACACTTAAACGATAAAATTTCTCAACAAAATTTTCACACAATCATTTTATCATGCTGTAAACATTAAAATAATAATAAAATAAATATTTTGACCTTAGATTTTAGGTCCCAAAACCACTGTTCTAATTTGACTAAAAAGGGGCTATTACACACACGCCCGTGTGAAGAGCCTGTGTGCCCTAAGAAATAGCCTCACATGCCCTTGTGCTAAGCCGTGCCAAACCTGTAGGGTATATTGACTTATGCCTCACGGCCAAGTCACATGCCCGTGTACTAAGCCGCGTGGAGCATACTAACTTGATTTTTAATTCAACACCAAGGGACACACGACCGTGTAACCTGCCATGTATCACACACAGCTGAGACACACCCCTGTGTCTCTGCCCATGTGGACAAAAATAGGCTATTTACCAAGCCATTTTGCCACCCAAACTTGCACAAACCTAAACCAATCCAGTTGACACAAAACCATGGTATAATTAGGCATTCAACTAACCTCAAACAAGCATAATTCTTACCATTTCAATACCAACCAATACCACAATGTGCCATTCAATTCATACAAAAAACTCATAATATCAAATCAACAATACAATCACTTTCAACTATACATCATTTAGCCTAATTTCACAAACATACCAAATTCAATTCACAACCATTTAGTACCCCTAATTACCAAATACCAACTAGAAACACATATCCATCATCAAACTCACAACACAAGCCATATGCACAAATATATACATGATCAAATTTACCAAAATAAGCCAACTCTCATGGCTAAATACAAAACCAAGCTTTAGACATTTACAAGTCACTTCAAATGACTAAATTCATTACTACACTATTTATCAAAATGACCATAATCATATACATGCCATATACCCAAAATACTTAAGTTAAAAAGTACCAAGTGATGGTTGGATAGTCTGATGAAGTCTCCGATAATTCTCAAATCCGAGCTAGCTTTGATTTCACAAAAGAAAAACATAGAAAATAAACAAAGTAAGCTATAAAGCTTAGTAAGTTCGTATAGTAATAAATTCAATTAACCAAAAATATACAATTCAACCAATTGAATATTTCAACATATAACTCATATTAGCCAACAAACCTTTCACATATTCACACATAAGATTTGATGTAAAATTCACAGTTTTCTTTGATTCAAAGCTCATACGGTTCGTGTACATACCTGTACGATCTCTTATCAAACTTATACCCAACCACATCTCTGATATATACACCCATTGAATCATTCAAAATACTATCGGATACTCGGGAATCTTGCACCCTAAGTGCCCCATATATATAGCCGAAGCTATCTTAATCTCGTATCACATATAATGCTCACTCTCGAGCTATCAACGGGTTTGCTCACACAATCTGACAGTCATGGCGGAGCTACATAGTGCTGCTCACACAAGCTAATGAGAATCCGCAACACATGCCGGATAATTCAGCCATCGGTAGGACGTACGGACCAACACCCAAATCACATAACCCCTAATGACATGTCATTCGTATCCAAATCTATTCCTAAAGTTCAACCGGGATTTCACACTTGCCGAATCATCGTCAAACATGTTTGTTGTGTCGTATTTACATTTTATACAATACCAAAGCATTTAAAATACAATTATAAAAATGCTTATTACATACGAACTTACCTCGAACGCAAAAACGACAAAATAGGTCAATTAGTCCAAAACCTTGTTATTTCCCCGATCTAAATTTGTATTTCACTTTTCTTGATCTAAATGTAATCAAAGTTAACTTATTTAATCATCAAAGTATTCAAATTAACCCAAAAATGCATATCATATCAACTTTACACTTTTTCCCCTAATATTTCAACATTTTTACAATTTAGTCCCTATTTCATAAAATCACAAATTCATGCAATTCAACCAAAACCCATGCTAGCCGAATTTTAATTAAGTCCCTAGCAGTCCATACTTTTCATTTATTTCACAATTTAACCACAAAATTTACACATTTCACAATTTAATTCCTAATTGAACATTTTACTAAAAATCACTTTACAAATGTTGTTTATCTAACAACAAGCATGCATTTTCTATCACCAAACATAAAAAAACACATAGATTCACCAATGGAAAAACCCTAAACCTTTAACAATTTTGCAAAATAGTCTCTAGGCTAGCTAGATTAAGTTGCAATGATCTCAAAAACATAGAAATCATTAAAAACGGGACAAAAATCACTTACCTATTGACAATTTAGGGTTGGCCAAAACAAGCTTAATCCATGGCCAATTTAATCTTCCATTTTTGGTTGAAAAAGAGAAATAAGAAAGAAAGTTTTTAATTTGGTTTTATTTATTTTATGTTTATTTGCTAATTTACTTAATTAACCTTTCAAAATATTACAAATTTCAAATAAACCAATCTCATAAATGTCCATTAACACACTAATGGTGTAATTACCACTTAAGGACCTCCACTTTAAAGTTCCATAGCTATTATACCCCTTTAGCTATTAGAATCCAACTTTTACACTTTACGCGATTTAGTCCTTTTTTATCAAATTAATCACTCAAACAATAAAATTTCTTAACGAAACTTTCATACAATCATACTATCATGCTGTAAATATTAAAATAATAATAAAATAATTATTTTGACTTTGAATTGTGGTCCTAAAAAAACTATATCAATTTGACCAAAAACGGGCTGTTACAACATGCCTGTGTGACAGGCCATGTAACTACCTGACTTGCAACCCTTTGAAAGCTACAGGGGACACACAACCGTGTCGCCTGGCCATGTGTCACACACGGTTGAGACACACGTCGTGTCTCTTCCCGTGTTGACGAAAGATAGGCCATTTTCAAGTGATTTTTCTCACCTAACCTAGCATGTACCTACTAGAACTTTTGCACATGTTACAAGCCTTTAAAAATGCACCAAAACCATGCATAATCAAACCATTCAAATAAGGTATAACAACATAAAACCAATATGCCCAATGGCACCTCAAACTCATCATTTAAACATGAAATATTACATATTCAAATCAACCAAAATGTTCAACTAACTTTTTATTAAACTTGCATAAAAAATGGACCATTTACTTTACCTAACAAAACATACCAAATATACCATTCAACAATTTACACCAAAGATCACATATGTCATTTATAGCTAATGTACCAAATTACCTTATTCATACCAACCACAAGACATTTCTAATATGCATACCTAATCAATCATTCTAACTTAAACATTTTTAGCATAATAAGTCATGTTATCAACAAATTTAAGGCCATTTATAAACATACCAAAAACCAAACCTTTGTCAACATTCAAAATACTATAGCCACAACCAAGTTACCTTAACACAAGTCAAACCATATGGCTATTTTTTAACAACCAAAACACATAGGCCAAACATTAGCCAAAAATGCCTATACATGCCATTATAACCAAAATCAAAACATCCGAAAGTACCGATAGAACCGATGTATAGTGTGATGGATCTCCAACTAGCTTCCGATAATCTGAAAAGTAAAGGAAAATAACTATGTAAGCAATAAATGCTTAGTAAGCTCGTATAAACTTTAATCATATCAATCCATTTCAAATTTATACATATCAAGAGTAATCCTATACCGATATCGCAAGATTCATGAAACCATATTCAACAACTCGCAAAGTGAATAAATTCACAGTATCACATATACATATCATCCTTAACATAGTAGGACTTTATAATACTTTAAACCCTTTCAAATTTTCTTATTTTCGTTTGCATTTCATTACTTTCCATTGCATTTACTGTCATTAGCTCAAATAACAACATCAATTCAATTCATCATTCCCTTTTTCATCATTCTACACTTCAGGTATGAACTTACTATTTCATTAGCTTTCTACACCTGTTTCATATGCATAACACACAAAACATAAGCATATCATTCGATAATAGCCACAAGCTAGTGCATTTAAACATAATTCTTTTTGGAACTAACCACATGATAAACCATTTCAATAGGAATTACATAATTTAAACCTTACCACCCTTTCATGATCACAAGCATATTTCTATTTAGGCATTTACCATTTCAATGCATAAATTATAAGTTTAACATGGCATAATTCAACAACAACTTGGCCTAAGCCTAAGCATGTACACCAAACATGTTAGCCAAATAAACATATAACTTAAACATTATAAATATTGATGAGCACAACTTTTATTCTTGTATCATATACATATATCATCCATTTCCACTTTCAATAAAATATGTAATGCCATTTCAATGAAATTCACATGTATCTATATCTTAGCTCATATTGAACTCTTACCACTTCATATTCGAATAATGCCTGTTGAATTATTTAGAATATCGTTGGATACCGGGATAGATCACACATAGTGTGCTAGCTCATATAACTACAATCTGTCAATTCATGTACATGTATGCTCATACGAGCTATGAATCGGTATGCTGTCACGAGCTATAAATCGGTATGCTCACATGAGCTGTGGGTCGGAATGTAGCTACACGATGCTGGTTACACAAGTTGTGGAGTATCCGCAACACATGCAAGACCTCAGCCATCGGTAGGACATTCAAGACTAGTATCCAAATCATGTATACCCTAATAACATGTCATTTGTATCCTATGAATTCCTAAGGTTCAAACGGGGTTCGGTAATCGTTGTATGTCGATTCATAACATAATAAATTGCATACTAACATATATATATGATTTAATCACAATATAATCACATATTAGCATTCAATTTAATCAAAATTATACATAATATAGTTCATACGAACTTACTTGACTAAATTGTAGAAATACCAAAATTCAGTGGTATTTTTGTAATTTTTTTTTTTTTTCTTGATTTTCCACCCAATCTTGATGTAAATTAATAATTTCATTCAATTTATCAATTTAGGCAGTAAAAAAACGTATTTCATGCAATTTTTTAATTTTACCATTTTTACATAATTGCCCCTAAAGTTTTATTTTTATTCAATTTAGTCCCTAAGCCCAAAACATGCAAATTAACCATTTTTTCCCAAAATTGAACTTATCCGAATGTTCATGCTATCCAAAGCAGCCCATTTGTGCAATAATTTCACATTAAATTCTTGTACTTTTATTAATTTAATAATTTAGTCCTTAATCGGTAAATTCATCAAAAATCACTTAATAAAATACTTTTAAATATCAATCAACATTCTAAATTCATCATTTAACATCTAAAATCACAAGGTTCATAAATGGAAACATTAAAAATCTTTAACATTTTCAAAATTGAAGGTACGAGCTAGCTAGACCTAATTGCAACAATCTCAAAAACATAAAAATTAAAAGAAATAGGGCTAAAATCACATACCATGCAAAGATAATACCATGGATAAAAGATTGATCACAAAAATGGCTTTTTCCTCCATTAGAATTCAGTGAAGATAGATTGTAAAAGATGATAATGGATTTTGGTTTTATTTTAATTAATTTAATTAGAAAATTACCATTTTGTCCACTTAAATTATCATCCAATTTCATGCTTTTAGTTGCCCAAAACCGTTCACTAGCCTCTTGAATGGTATAATTACCATTTAAGTCCCTTTTCCTTTATTCAATTAACCATTTAATCACTCAAATCAAATATTGATCAAATTTTACTTCTTTTACGATTTAGTCCTTTTTAATTAATTAACTATCAAAACGTTAAAATTTTTCAATGATACTTTAATACCACCTTAATGACACTCTATAAATATTTATAAAAATATTTACAGCTCGGTTTTAGAAATGAGGTCCCGATACCTCATTTTCTAAAACCACTTGACCATAGAGTGTTACCACTTAAACTTAATAAATTGCTTATAGAACAAAAATCACTATATCAAAAACCTTTTCAAAGTCACAATTAACTCATAAATATTAAATATAATATTTACAAACTTACTCGTCAGATTTGGTGGCCCCAAAACCACTGTTTTCGACACCACTGAAAAACTTGTTGTTACAAATGGTGTTCGCCCTTACATGGCTCAAGTAACTAAATTGCAAGCTTCCACCCTTAAGCCTACTTATCTTGGTCTATTTGCCTTGCCACGAGAAACTGGATTCTTAATAGTCAAAGAAACATGGTGATAAAAAGAATGGCCACCTTTTTTAGGGAAATCTGCAGTACAATACTATTTTATTTGGGGAAGATCATCTTTTAAAAGATAATCAAGCATGCAGATAGGGTTTACAACAGGTTAAGTCTTCCATTTCCTTCTCTTATTCTTTTTAGATTTTGTATAATCAAAAATTTAAAATTTTTATTACTACTAAAAAGTATGAAAGAAAGCTTATAGAGTTGAAGTTCTCCTTCAAGTGGGTTGAAGGAAAACATAAAGCTGCTATACCTAAAACTGGTCTTGAAGTAGTAGAAAAAAAATAGTGCCAATAAGACTGGCCACTGATGAAGGTACTACTGTTAATCTCTCAACCTTTGAACAACGAATGCTCCATCACCTTGATGTTAAGATTGCCTCCTAAGTGAAATCCATTCTATAGCTCCAAGCCAATGTTCGTCGTACAATATCCTTGAGAAATAGCCTACTTTCCAAGTTGCTTCATTGAAGTTTGACAAATTTATTGAATAAAAAGGGGGAATATTAGGTAAAGAGAGATATTTGGAATTAAAGGAAACATTGATAGGAATGCTATAAATATAATGATTTGATCAGGCTTCCTCTTCTGATTTGGTATGATTATTTTTCTAATTCTAGCCTATAATTCTTTTGTTGATTTTGAGAAGATGATTGGTCGACTTTCTACTACAACTTGTTGTTGGATTGTATCTTCATACTCTGAACTGTAATTCTGGATGGTTGTTATATTTTGGACCTTATACTATCAGCTAGAACTATGGTGTGAACCTTAAGTATTGTGATTATTAATGGTGGTTTGTTTCAAAAATGCATTGATGGTTATTTTGCTAGGTTATATTAATAGTTGTAGTATGAAGTATTAAGGGTTGTTACTGAGTGCGAGCATTGTTATGGTTGGTTGAAATGATATCCTAATATGTTCTATTAAAAAAATTCTAAATAGAGAGATTGTTGAGCCAATTTTCATCTAGTGCCTAGACTAGTGTCGACTGCCTCTAGCATTAAGAATCTGGAAAGATACCATGTTTAGATTGGGAAATTTTAGAAAATAATATGTTTGGGTTGTGATATACTTTTATGATTATGATTCTTGCCAGCCTATCCTTGATATCCAATCTATTAATTCTTGGTGCCTTGAAGATTTGTTCGGATTGGATCGAACTCAAATTACATCCCTAATGTGACATCCCAAAATTATGGCCTAGTCAGAATAGTGGTTTCGGGACCATAAACCCGACATAAAAAAATATTTGTTTTATGATTGTTTTGAGGTCTAGGACATGAAAGCATGCATGTGTGAAAGTTTCATAAAGAAAATCTAGGTGTAAGGTGTCCAATTTAAAAATTAAGGACCAAATTGAATAAATTGCAAAACTTGCGTTCTAGAAGCAATTTGTATGAAATTGCTTTGGATTATTAATTAGAAGGTTTTAAATAGCAATTTTCCCAAATTCTAAGTTTTTGGACAAAAATGGGCATGGATGGAAAATCTTGAAAGTTTAGTAAGGAAAGGCATTTTGGTCATTTAGTAATAAATGAAATAAAAAGGGAAAATCAAAGCAAAATTCACTCATCTTTTTCCTTGTGGCTGCTAAAAATTGCAAGGGTTTCATAAACTATGGTTTTGACATTCTCAAGCTTGATAGTAAGTGACTCCTAGCCCCGTTTTTAACGTTCTTTACATTTTTGAGATCCTTGTAACATGCTCTATCCATTTCTACCCATATTTCAAGCTAGGGTTCATGTTAAAAATTTTACCCATGCATGAGATGATTGTTCTTTGATGATTTATGGAGGATTATGAAAGTTAGATGCTAGATAAACATCTTTTACTAGATGATTTTTCATGAAAACACTAAAAAGGGACCTATTTGTAAAAGGTATAAAATGTGTGGTAGAAATGTGAAATAGAGGAAAATGTGGGCTGATATGAGCTTAGAATAGATTCGGCTAGGCTTCGGTAGCCAAGAAAATACATGCATTTCGTTTTACGAGTATTAGGACCAAATTGTAAAAATGTGAAAGGTTAGGGGTAAAGTGGTATTTTTTCCCAAGAGTGAAATTTTGGGCTGAATTTGAATAATTAGGTAGAATAATAATCTATTTTTTTATATAGACCCCGAGAGACCAATTACGGAGGTTGACCGTGGAAAACAAAATGTTTTGGAATAACCAAAATCAAAATCGGAAACATCTTCCAAGTAAGTTCATGTAACTCGAAGTAATACTTTTAAAATACTTAAATGTATAATCTTGAATGTGACATAAATTTTGATACTCAATGCATAATAATTCATGAAACATGATTGTATTGATAAAAAAAAAAGGGTTTAAATATCTTGGTTGAATGAAAAGGGTATCCGATGGAATTCTTGAAAATAAATTGACGGTAAAAAGGATCTAGCCCAGACGGGTGTTCCTTATGTGATCTGGCCTCCTGAAGAATATGTGTTTTAAATGGATGTAGCCCAGACGGGTAATCCAAATTAGGATCTGAATTTAGCCTGGACTGGTAATTCAGATCCAAGCTCATTAGAGTATTTGTTGTTGCAGGGGATTTAGCTTGGACTGGTAATCTCGACATTACTCTGTGAGTTTATACTATGGGGGATTTAGCCTGAACTGGTAATCTCGTCGTAAAAGAATGGGGCTCGCTGGAGTGCACTTGTTGAAAAGGTCACTAATATGAATTGATGACAAATGATTTAGTACGCCATAAGTGTACTAAATAATATCCATCGAGATTTCAAGAAATTCAATGGGATTAGTACGAGAAGTGGAATTGAGATTTTTGTTATGATGAGTTCATCTATCTAATTGTTTATTATCATGTATTACTATGTGTCTAACTTGATGATTGAGTATATGTGATAGGGAAAATATTCTATACTTGATGGATTGCCTATTTAATGTGGTTGTACGTTAAAATAACTGGTAAGTTTACTTTCCTGTTATATGGACTTATTAAGCATGTCAATACTCATCCCATTTCATTCTTCCCTATTTTATAGAGCTCGTGGACTCGTGGAGCTTGGAAGACGATGGGAGCCTTGATCACACTATCAACAAGTCTCGTTTTGGTATAAAGAAACATTCATTTTGATATAAAAAAACATTCATTTTGATATAATGGCATGTATAGGATTTTTGATCATTCTGTTAATTGTGTCATTTGGTTAGCCAAAGAAATGGCTTATGATGATATGCTATTTCATTTTGTATACGGCCATGAGATGTGGTTCATATTGATATGGGTTGTAACCCTACTAAATATACATGTTTAAGTTTAAATGTTTCTTGTGATGTGATTGTATAGTCTAGCATGAACAGATGTGTAAAATGAGGCCCAATAACTTGAGAATGGTTATGGCATAAAATGGTATGTGGTTATATCATGGCTTAAGTATAAAATGTGGAATGTGCTAATGGTAACCCTAATACAAGATGTGTAACTTGAACAAGTGTAATAAGGTTTACATGTATGAATCAAGTTAAGGATGTTTAAGTGTAATTATATACCATGTTAAATGTCCTTGAAGTATATGAGTGTGTATGGATGAAAAAGGGTGGCCAATGGCTTGGAAAATAGCCTCCAAAAGGTCCACACGGGTAGACACATGATCATGTGTCTGGTCGTGCGTGACACATGGTCTGCCTCCATGGGCATGTTGTCCGGCTGTAGGTCTCCTGCACCTTGAAATTTCAAGTCAATAGGCATGGTAGTAAACAAATGGGTAGAGACACGGTCGTGTGTCTCAGTCGAGTGGAGGACACGGCCTCTAGCCATGGGCGTGTGTCTTGGCTGTGTGCATCTAAATGGTTGCTGACATCATAAACAGAATGTCAAGGTTTTTGGACACGGTCGATGACACGGGTATGTTCATGGCCGTGTGAGGGAAACGAGCTAGGAACACAGGCGTGTGCTAGGCTGTGTGAAAACCCCTGTAGGTTCGAAATGAAAAATAAATCTATACGGTAAGGTACACGGGCGTGTCCCGAGTACACGGGCGTGTACCCTGCCTCTACACGGGCGTGTGAGGCTTAAAGCATGAAGATTTCCTCAAGTTCTCAGTTTAGTCCCGAACTATTTTTAATGTCTGTTTTGGGCCTCGTAGGCCTATAATAGGGACACTGTAAATATGTTTGATGATTTTTTATTTGAAACGAAATTTTATGACCCGATTTTACCAAAACACTTGTGAAATAGTACGGTAATGCCTCGAACCTTATCCCGATCTAGGGTATGGGTAAGAGGTGTTACACCTAAAACCATGGATCAAATCAAGTTGAGTAATTGGAAGATGTCTTTTGCTAAATGAACTTATCTTTTGTGATTTATTTCTTATTTATCTTCCTTACGTTAAAGCATAATTAAGTGTATAGATTGGATTATGTTAGTAAGTCTATACTTATAGAAAGCATGTGAAATTGTATAGGTTTTGTATAAGAGAAAAGAGAGTACCTATTTCATTCAATAAGGAACCTAAAACAAAGAGTTTATTATTTTGTAATAATCAACTGTATTACTTGGTTAAAGTGTCCTAAATTTTCAAAGGGAAAACTTACAGGGGAGATGTTTAGATCTTAGGTACAAAAGCGAGATGTTAATACTAGTGAGTGTTAAAGCTTGGATTCACTTTTTGTACAAAGAGCTAAGATAGTGAATATTCTATCTGAGTAAGGCCACACAGATGCAAAGAAATCGAACTGCATAAACAACTATTGTATTCTTTACTTTTCTGCACTTTACATTTCTGTGCCTAAAGTAGTTGGAACTATTTTTGGCCCTACTTCTACTACTGCTTGTCTTGTTTGTTCAAATATCAATTTGGACCCAACTAGTTATATTATAAATGTATTAAATAATAATGTTATTTTGAGGTCTAGAATAAATAATATATATGTTGTAAGTGTAGAAAGATATTTTTACTTTGGTAAAGTCATATATCTAAAGTAATTTCTAATATTATATTTTAATAATGTTATTCATAAAATAATTGTATTTTTTTAGTTTTTAATTTAAACATTATATTAAAAATATTTTATCATATTTACAGAAATCAATAAAATAATCGAAAACTATATGCACTATTACATTATACGTGTTGTACTTCTAATATCCATAATTAAAAGTATTAATAATAGTTCATAAAAATACCTAATGTGTAAACTTGTTGAGTTGTTTACTCATGATAATTTTTTTATTCCTTGAAAAAACATTTTTTTTATTTTAATGTTATAAGTGACTTAATAATATTTTTACTTCGGTAGAATTGTATCTAAATTTATTATTATTATTATTATTATTATTATTATTATTATTATTATTATTATTATTATTATTATTATTATTATTATTATTATTATAACCCTTCTTTAGTCTAAACGTTACATTAGTATGTGGCATTAAGAATTTAGGTATAAGCCAAATTGAAAGGAAGTGAAAATATGAGGACTAAAAGTGTAATTTATTTCACAAAGTGAATTTTGGTGATAAAGTGAATGTGAGAATTATTAAAGAGGTGCTATAGACTTTTCCTAAAAGATTATACATATAATTTTCAATTGGAAGAGAATTATATCTAGGAAAGTATGGTAGCCATTAGATTTTATTTAAGGTTGACTTTGACCTTTGTGATGGAATAAAAGCGAGAAAAAACAGGAGCAAATGGCTATTTCCCCATTTTAGTGGAGAGTAATACCCAATTTTAATAATAATAAAAACGACACAATTAGTTATTTTAGTTTTGATTTAATCGGTGTGGCGGGTTGGTTAATTTTGACCTTGATTTGATTAATTATTTCGTTTGATTCTCAATTTTTGAATTCCAAAATTAAACCAAGTAAAAGAAACTGAATTATTTTATCTTACTTTTTACTTAGGCTTAAAGGTCAAAAAGCCCTTTATAAAAAGTAAAAATGCAATTACCACCTTTAGAGAAAAAGGTTTAATGACAAATTTGGCTACTAATGTTTACATGTTTTGTCAAAATAATCTTAATTGTATTTTTGAGCCTTTTTTCACCATCAACATTTATTCTTTTTTTTTCAAATTGTTTTTTTTTTATAGATTTGATGAAAGTACTGTTAAAAAAGTTAACGGGATAATGTGAAATTTCATACGTGGAATATTTTTAATGAGATGTAATTTATTACTTAGATAACTCAATAAATAAATAATTCATGAAGTTAAAAAAATAACTCTTAATTTTAAAAAATAAACGTAATTATCTAAAAATAAGTTTTTCAAAATGAATGCATACATTTATTATTTTCGGTTTGATTTATTAATTATCTTTTTGAAACTTCTCAGTACACAAATGTATGTATTCATCTTTAAACTTTTTTTTAGGTAATTACATTTATTTTCTTTAAATTAAGAGTTACTTTTTTAATTTCATGTATAATTTTTTTAATTTATTAATTTTCACATGTAAATATCTTATTGGGTTACCTAAGTAATAAATTATATCTTATTAAAAATATTCCACATCATTCCCATCAATTTTTTTAACGGTACTTTAATCAAATATGTTAGAACCCATCAATTTTTTTAACGGTACTTTAATCAAATATGTTAGAAAAAGCAATTTGAAAAGAAAAAACCAAGGTTAATAGCCAAAAAATACAATTAGGGCCATTTTAACAAAACATGTAAACGTTAGTGGTCAAATTTGTCATTAAGCTAAAAAAAGAAAAGATTCATCCTATTGAGCCCTTAGTGAACCCCAAAAATAATCAACTAGACCCTTCCATTAATGGAAACCATTAGTTGACTGATTTGACTGTTAACTTTGTTGACATAACAAACGACGCTGACATGTCATACTAACATGTCAAATGAAGTTGACTTAGCATGCCACATCAACAATAAAAAAATTAAGAAAATTATATATGAGGATATAGCATGCCTCATCAACAAAAAATAAAAAAATAAAAAACGTATAAAAATATTTTAAAATTAATAAAAATGTATAAACATCTACAATGAACATGGACAACCATTTGTCCATATTCAAAATATGGACAACTATTTACCAGATCCATTCAAGATGAGTGCAAAACTATATTTTTTAATTTATAAAATTTACTAAATATGTCAAAAATTTAAATATGTCAAAAATTATAAAAATTACTAAAAATTATAATCTATAAAAATATTAGTGTTATAAAATAAAAAGATAGAAACTAAAGAACAAAGAAAATGGGAGAGCAAAAGAGAGTATATTTTATTGATCAATCAGAATATTTACAAAGTTTTTCCAAAGTCTCTATTTATAGGCATAAGAAGTATAAATGAAGTATAGATCTACTTCTATTGACTATTAGAATTTAAAGCACATCAAAACTTATCTTGATCTTGATGAACTTCCTCTTAATAAGATATTCATAGCACTCCCCCTTGGATGTTCATTTGTAGATAACGTGCCTCGTTAAAACCTTACTAAGATAAAAACCCTATGGGAAAAAATCCTAGTGAAGAATAAAATAGTGCACATATCTATAATACTCATAATATGCTGTCTCATTAAAAACCTTACTAGGAAAACCCAATAGGACAAAATCTCGGTTAAGGAAAAAAGTACAGCGTGTATTTACGCCCCCTGCAAAAACATCACATACTTTCTCATATTCTACGTATTCAATCTTGAATACTAGTTTTTCAAATGACTATTTGAATGTATTTGTTAAGTATTTATATCACCATTCTTTTGAAAATCGTGAGTGAGGGAAAATTTGGGGGAAATATATTTTAATCTCTTTAGGGGTTTCAATAATAATTCATAACAAACTTTAATCATGATTCTTCTATAAAAACACAAATAGGTATTTTGGATCATTTTGTAATCCTCCTTCAACTACTATTCACTAAGTCTACCACATATGTTCACATTATTTCAATTCATATAAATGACCAATTTCTCGATAATTTTAATATGCTTCTGGCATTCTAAATCCTTCAAGGATTTTAATATAGACTTTACACTATATAATGATTCATAAAAACTTGTAACAACAACCATTAGATGCAAGTTAAATCTTTTATGAATTGCCAGTTTAATAATATATCTAAAGGTTATTGTATCCACCACAAAAGAATATTATATCTTTTCATAATCAATGCTAGGGCTTAGCGAAAAACTTCATATTTCTATTTTGCTTTTGTAAAAACTACTTCATTTGTACCCTTACTGGCGTTATACCGTTAGATATTTGGATTACTGGTCTAAAAACTCCACGAATTTAATTGTACTTGAGCTATGTCTTTCTATTTTGACCAATCTATTCCATATCTATATTTCTCAATAGATTTATTCAAGAATCTCTATTTATTTCATTAGTTCAACAGTAATATTGCATGCAAAACCATTGCCGACCAGTTTTATTATTTAGCTCCACATTTTCTCGAGTTGACATAGCTTATCTAGATTTCTTTATTTTCATTACTTTAATCTTCAGTTTTAGGTACCTAAATCTCTTCTGGAGTTTTACTTATTAGTTATGTCTTAAGTCTCTTTTGGAGCATCCGTCTCCACTGTATGACCATCTAGAAGAATTTTCATTTTTGGAACCGATTAATCCATTATTTATTCTAACTAATTGTCCTACTGGGACTTTGATTCAAGTTAAAATATTACATGGTATATAAAACTTGGTTATTCTTATTAAGTTTGTAAATACATCTAACTGTTAACTTTTAATGAGCCATCCCTTGTTGAACTTCTGGTTCAAATTACTCTCCCCCTAACTCATTACAAGTTATTATTTCTCTCCCCCTAATGTCGGGAAAACTATCGAATCAAAATGGTAATAAAAAATCATGTCATAATTGAATCTTCAATACATTCAAAACATCTAATAATACAAAGAGACTTGTAATTGATATATATTCCCAACATTCTCTGAGAATTCACTTACTTTTGTGAGTTGTGGTGGAGCAATTGGAAAATATATTCACATACAAAAATTCAAAGATGAGAAATATTTAGCTTTTGATTAAAAATGAATTGTAATGGAGAGTATTTATAACTTATTGGCTTGATGCGTACAACACGTAAATTAACATAATTTGATGTTGAAAGAGGAAGTTTAGTTCTCAAATGTAATGTTTTAGACATTAATCAGAGGCGTTCAATCAATAATTTCTCTAAACCAACAAATGTAACACCCCTTACCCGTATTCGTTGCCGGAATAGGGTACAAGGCATTACCAGTCCAGGCTAAATCCCTTGCAACGACAATTACTCTAATGAGCTTGAATCTGAATTACCAGTCCAGGCTCAATTCAGACCCTAATTTGGGTTACCCATCCGAGCTAAATCCATTTTACAGATATCCTTCGGGAGGGCTATATCAGGATAGGATCACTCGTCCGGGCTAGATCCTTTTTATCGTCAATTCCTTTTCAGAGATCCATCGAATTTTCCTTTCATTCAATCGGGATTTCTTCCCCTTTTTATCAAATATATCAATGTTTCATCAATTTTCATACAATGAACATTCAAATCATATTCACATCAATAACATACATTTCAAGCATTTAAGAATATAATTTAAGTTACACGAACTTACCTCGATACTTGTTCCTATACAAAAATCTACTAATCTCAAAATTTTTCCTTTCCTCTATTTAGCTTCGTATTTGAATTTTTTGGATTTAAATAAATAAATTTAATTATCAATTTAATACATTTCATGTTCATATGCAACATTCTCTATAATTCCACTATTATTTATAGTTCATTCAAAGCTGTCTACTTGAGTTATAGTCACTAAATTATTTTTATCTTGAGCTACAGAAGTCCAAATTAATATCCACTAATTTTACCTAAAACTAGACACAAATATCTTCTTACTATAAAATTTTCAGAATTTTTGGTTTAGCCAATAAGTACAGTTTATTCTTTAAAGTCACCCATGTTCTGTTGTCTGACAGTGCTGACCTTTCTTCACTAAAAATTTATTAGCTCTTCATACAGGATTCAGATGATGTTTCTGTTTGTTTATCTTGAAAATAAACTCACTCAGGATTCTAAAAATATAAATTTGAGCACCTAATTATTGTTTTTTTTAATTTTTTATGATTTTTAAAAGTCAAAACAGGGGAACTCAAATTCATTCTGACATTATCTCACAATATTTATTATATCTCATGATTTACAAATCCATTGCTTACACTATTTCTTTTATGAGAAACTAGACTCAATAGGCTTTAATTACATATGTTTTTCATCTTCTAATTTTATTTCCACAATTTATGATGATTTTTCAAAGTTAGTCTACTGCTGCTATCCAAAACTTTTTTAGTGCAAGCTGTTTATTACAATTTTCCCCTTAAGCTTTTAATAAATAATAATTTCGTCCTTACTCAATTAGCCTCTCAATTGAGCTGATTTTTCTCAATTAACACTTTATTCTATCACTTTAAACTACTTTATAACCTTTGGGAATCAGAATTTCAGCACTAGACTTTAATTCCAAATAATTTCACAATTAGGTCCTAAAAATCAATTTCTATTGAAATTACCTAATAAAATCATCTCATAAACAAATTAAAGCTTCAATTTTATGCTATTTCATCATAAAATTACATCACTCAACCATGGTGACTTTTAATTTCATCCATGAAATCAAAAACTAATGAATTTAATAGAAGGACCTAGTTGTAAAAGTCTTAGAAACACAATAATTACAAGAAATAGGCAAGGATTAACTCACTTTGTGCAAAAATTATGGAATACCAGCTTAAAGAACCCCTCCTATGGCGCTTTGGCTGATGAGAATGAAGAAAATAAAGAAAAATCTATATATTTCCTATTTAGTCCTATCTTTATTTAGTTAATTATGCAATATTTTAATTTTGCCCTTAAATCATCAATTGTCCTGCTGATTTCATGCCCTTGCCGTCTAGCCCAAATAAATAACAAACTTTAAAAAAAAATTCAAACTCAATCAATAAAATACTGAGATATAAACTCATCAGTATTAGCAAGATGAATTATCTTAATTGCATGATCTGAAATTAATTATTTAAACAAGCAATCTTACAAACGACAGGTTGCAAGTTGATAACACATACGTGATTATTTTGTAGATGCATCTACCAAAATCATATAATATCAAAACCATCCACATGGTGGATGAATGGGCCCATATTAGTTTTAGAAATGCAAGACATTAAATCTCAAATTTAGCTAGTGAGTTTCTAGTAAATTTTCATTGAGAACCAGCAACAAATGAGAATTCTTTAAATTAAAGAATCATCTGGTTCTTTAATGAATGTCCATATGAATTCTCAATTAATTTTCGCATCATATTTGATGTAGGATGGTCTAACTAGTCACGCCAAGTAGTAAATGCATTTATATCAGTAAACTTCTAGCTTACTTTAACATGCATTTCAATTGTTCTAATAATGTCAATATAAATTGTGACAAATTGATTTTTCCACTGTCATTCCTTTTACTTTGTATCCATATATAAGTACTATTGTGACATTTACAACCGGAAATATATAAATCAATGTGAAGTTTATAATGCCACTAAGTTAATAAAATAAATTTAATTTCCAAACAATTTTATGCAATATTCACTTAAGGGAATATACCAAAATCTTAAAATGTAGGGCATTTGGTCTAGTGGTATGATTTTCGCTTAGGGTGCGAGAGGTCCAAAGTTTGATTCAAAATATAAATAACCCAATCCTCTTTTGATTCATATGAAATATAATTTTTTCTTTATTCACAATCTCAATATGGTATCCATTATAATAAATACCTTTTAAAACAAATAGATTAACCATCACAATATATTAATATATTAGCTCTTATGGAGCTTTCGACTAATTTTTTACTACCAAATATTGGAATAATATTTCTTTTTTGTTTTAGTACCAAATAAGATAAATATTTTCTATCTGTAATAATAGAATTCATTACTACATTCTCATATCATTCCTCAAAGAAGATTAACAGAAACAAAATATTTGGGCATACGCCACATATGTGGCCAATAATCTTTCATATTACATTGATAACATAAGTTATCTTTAACCCTTGAAGAGTTATCTTGAAAACTCTCATTGTTCTCTTATTTATTTCTATGTTCCCACTTTTAGTGGTTCATTATTATATCCTTTATTTTCTTTATGTTTGCATTCAATTCAGGGAATGCAACAAATCTAGTAGTACAGACTTCTAAACACCTCTATTGATTCTTTATTTTATAATCACCATCGCAAACAAATGTGGATTTCAAATCAGAATCTATCTATTTATGTTTGTCATGATTAGTTTCCAATTATAATAAACATGATATAATAAATAAATCATTGTAAAATATACTTGAAGATCTTTAACACCATCGATGTTGCCTTGGCTATTATCACGAGCACTATTACAAGTACTAAAATTGTAATACCCCAAATAGGGCCTAAGAGTTTTAGGGGTATTTTAGGAATTTTAACCTTAGAGTGTTCATAAGTTCGTAGCATGGTAAATCAGAATTATATTCAAATATGGCATCTTAGCTGTTAAATCAAATTTTGAAAATGTGCTTTCGAAACCCTTAATTTTAGAAAAAAGGATGATTTGTAACAGAATCATAACTATGAGCATTTATGTTTCAAATTTACCAAAAATTTTAAAAACCCAACCTAAAAACCTCATGTAACACCCCTTACCCGTGTTCTACACTGGAACAGGGTACAAGACGTTATCGGAACATAACACATGCAATAGTACAAAACCATGACATAAATTTTGCATCCAAATTAAAACAATTCAATTTTCATAGTCAAGTCCCTAATATGGACCTACGAGGTCCAAAACATACTTTGGAAACAGTCCGGGACAAACCAAGAACTTTGGAGAACATTGGAAAATTTCTTGAAATTAGGGGCACACGCTTGTGCCCAAGGCCGTGTCCCTCACATGACCATTCACATGTCGCAATTTCCATACTTAATTATTACACACTCATACAACAAAATCATTCATCGTCATACCCTATAACTTGAACAATATTAGCCAACATCAATAACCATATACAAAATAAACTATCAAATATTAAAGGCCAACACTTTAGGCCAAATCAATTATGACATATAACAAAATAACCAAGTCCTCTATACATGCCATAATCCCAAAATATTATTTTCAAAATACCAAAAGAGTGTTAATAGTGTGGATGGGTCTCCGACGATCTCCGAATCCAGAGCTAGCTTGGTGACACTATAAGACAAGGGAAAGAAAAGAGAGTAAGCATATAGCTTAGTAAGTAAGTTTGTAAATAATAAACAATATATTAACAAGCTATTTATTTGAGTCATAGTCACTAAATTATTTATTTCTAGAGTCCGAAACTTTTCTTTGAAACTAGACTCATTCATCTTCTTCCCATAAAATTTTTATAATTTTCAGTTTAGCCAATAAGTACATTTAATTCTTTAAAGTCACCCCTATTTCACTGTCTGACAATTCTGACCCTCAGCACTAAAAATTAATTATCTATTTGTACAAGGTTTTGATAATGTTTCGAAAATAGACTCATTAAAAATTTTAAGAATATAAATTATAACTCATAATTATATTTTTACAATTTTTAATGATTTTTCCAAGTCAGAACAGGGGATTCCAAATCATTCTGACCCTGTCTCACAAAAATTCAAATATCATAGAATAAAAAATTATTTTGCTTTCACCGTTTCTTTTATGTGAAAATAGACTCAATAAGATTTTATTTCATATCTTATTCAACTTCTAATTCGATTTCCACCATTTTTAGTGATTTTTCAAAGTTACACAACTGCTGTTGTCCAAAACTGTTTTGTTACAAATTTCACTCTTACATAATCTCACTTACTCCATTCCATCTTTCCGAAAGTTCACTCAACTATCGAGCACATTGCTCATAAATTCACACACATATACCTGCACTTATTCATCACATAGTCATATTCAATTACACTATTCATTACATGATCACATGTATTTTCACTTAGTCAATTTCCCGTTGAACTCATCGGAATAATAATAGATACTCGGTGGCCTGCACATATTACCACCCTTATAACCAAAGCTATTTGGTGCACATAGTAGCCTGCACTTAGTACTACATCTGTGACCAAAACCGTCTCTTACACATAGTGGCTTGCACTTAGTACCACAGATGTGATCGAAGCTATCGGGTACGCATAGTAGCCTGCACTTCGTACTACACATGTGACCTAACCATCTGGTACACGTAGTAGCCTGCACTTAGTACTACACACGTGACCTAAAGCCATCTTAAACACATAGTAGCCTGCACATAGTACTACACATGTGTTATCACAACGGATCATTCGTATCTTTTCTATTCCTAAGGTCCAATCGGGAAATTCCTCACTTTTCAACATTTTACCAATTCATCCATAATCAACTTCAATTCATAATTTACATCAAGTGATCATTCAATATACAACCACATCTCATATAATAACAAAATATTATAACATAAGTAAAAATGATATATTATTTACATACAAACTTACCTCAGTGCAAAATATAGTAATTTTACAATTTAGTCCACAATCTTTTCCTTTTCTCGATCAAGGTCGATTCCACGTCTTTCTTGATCTATAATAACACATTTGGCTTATTCAATGCTCACATTATTCAAATCAGCCAAAAAATCCTATGGCAAAAATTACAATTTTGCCCCTAAAGTTTCACAAAATTATGATTTTGCCCCTAGGCTCGAAAAATAGTTTTTATTCAATTTCCTTGCATTTTAGACCTGACCGAACCATTTTCATAACTATAGTAGTCCACATTTTGCACCAAATCACACACTTATACACATTTTACAACTTTTTACAAACTGGTCCTTTTTTGCAATTTCATCAAAAATCACTTAGTAAAAGTTGTTTATCACACTCCAAATGTTCATATTCTTCCATAAAAAATCAAAATACATTCATGTCATCCATTTTAAGTACAAAAACTAGCTCAAATAAATGGTAGAAATAGCTAGATCTTGTTACGAGGATTTCAAAAACATAAAAATCATTAAAAACGGGGCTAGAACGGACTTACAATCGAGCTTGGAAGCTTGAAAAACCCTAGATATGTATTCTCCATGCAAGTTTCGACCACGAGGTTGAAGATGGACAAAAATTGGCTTTTAATTTTGTTTCTAATTCATTTTAATTACTAAATGACCAAAATGCCCCTAACTTAAAAATATTTTATTTCACCTATTTCATGCCCATTTTTGTCCAACAAATTAACCAATGGTTTAATTACCATATAAGGTCCTCCAATTTAAAATTTCATAACAATTGGACACCTCTAGTATGTAGAACTCAACTTTTACACTTTTTACAATTTAGTCCTTTTAACTAAATTGAGTGCCCAAACGTCAAAATTTTAAAACGAGATTTTCACAAAATCATTTCTTGAAATTGCAGACCATAAAAATATAATAAAAATAAATTTTCTTACCTTGGATTTGTGGTCCCAAAACCACTGTTTCGACTATGCCTAAAATCGAGATGTTACAACTCTCTCCCCTTTAAGGATTTTCGTCCCTAAAAATCTTACCGGTAAAGAGGTTTGGGTACTATTTTTTCATGGCTTCCTCTAGTTCCCACGTAACCTCTCCTACTCCATGCCTTTGCCACAATACTTTTACTAAGGCTATATTTTTATTTCTCAACTGTTTAACTTCCCGAGCCAAAATCTTAATCGGTTCCTTATCGTAAGGTCACATCCGGTCGAATCTCAATCTCTGTTAGAGGAATCACATGTGAAGGATTAGAACGATAACGTCGCAGCATCGACACATGACACATTATGAATTCTTTTTAACTCTACTGATAAAGCTAATCGATATGCCACTGATCCGATCCTTTCAATAACTTCATACGGCCCAATAAAATGCGGACTCAACTTGCCTTTTCGGCCAAATCTCAAAATCTTTTTCCACAGTGACACCTTTAGAAACACTTTATCACCAACTTGAAACTCGATCTCTTTTCTTTTCAAATCCGCGTATGACTTTTGTCGATCTGAAGCAGCTTTCAGACAATCACATATTACTTTCACTTTCTCTTCGATTTCTCTAACCAAATCAACTCCGTGAATCTGTTTCTCATTGAGCACGTTCCAATACAAAGGAGTCTGACACTTACGACCATACAATGCTTCATACGGTGCCATCTGTATACTCGACTGGAAATTGTTGTTGTAACGCCCCCACACCAGAGATCGTCGCCGGAGTCGAGCTTGAGGTGTTACCGAACATAATTTATCAAATTAAGAACTTCGAATCATTTGTTTCTACATTCATAGCTTTCTAGCTACCTGCGTCACAGTTACAAGAAAAATGATATCTCGAGTTACGAAACTCGAAATCAAGATCCGTAAATTTTTCATAAATCTAGACTCATATATCTATTCACTAATTTTTTTCTAGAATTTTTGGTTGGGCCAATTAGTACAGTTTATTAGTTAAAATTACCCCTGTTTCAGGACTTGACTGGACTGCCCTCTGTTTACTACGAACCATATTTCTCTCTGTGAAAAATTTATATGACTATTCCGTTTGTTTATCCTGAAACTAGACTCAATAAGGATTTCAGGAATATAAAATACACCACTTAATTATTTTTTTACAATTTATGGTGAATTTCTAAAGTTGGAATAGGGGATCCAGAAATCGCTCTGGCCCTGTTTCACTAAAATTCAAATATCTTCTAACATATAATTTCTTTACCTGTTTTGTTTGTTTTATGTGAAACTAGACATATTAGGATTCAATTTCATATTTAATCCATCACCAAATTCGATTTCTATGATTTTTAGTAAATTTTCAAACTCACGACAGTGTTGCTGCAATGTTCTGTTTAAGACAAATTTCATCTTTTCATGAGTTTTTATGGACTAGATAACCTATTAACCTTCCATAACATCAAACATGATCTAAATTAGTCATTTCCATGACTTATCATTATCAAGCATTTTCTCAACCAAATCACTGCCATATCACAAAATTATTTACACAAAGTAGGTATATTGCTATACATGCCATACTTAAGTTTTACAAGCCATTTACCAAAATAAAAGTCCTTCGGATAGTGTGATCGAACCTTCAACCTGTCCCGATTCCCGAGCCAGCTTGTTCAAAACTACAGTGAATAAAAAGGAGGGAGTAAGCATAAATGCTTAGTAAGTTCATATGCAAATAACAAGTAACATAACAATACAATTATACCAAACAACCTTAGCATGATATCACCAAAACATATATCACATTTCTAAATATCATTCATCATCTTACCACCTTATCGTTGTAGTATCTATTTTCAACCCGAGGGTTAAGTACATACCTGTCAAAGTGTCCATTTCACAACACTTACCAAAACGTCACTTGCATTTTAAGTGTTCTTCCATTTCACTAGAAATTTTACCCGTTGAACACATTGGAATATAACTCGGATACATGGATAATTTGCACATAAGTGCCACATATGTAATCAAGAAATCATGTAACCCGCCCCTAAGTGAACTCGAACTCAACTCAACGAGCTCGGGCGTTCGCATCCATAAGTGAACTCGGACTCAACTCAACGAGTTCGGATGCCTAGTTACATCTCACGAACTCGGACTCAACTCAACGAGTTCGGATGCTCAACCATCCTAGTGACATGTCACTTGTATCCTAATCTATTCCTAAGGTTCAAACGGGATTTTCCTCGGACACATATCCTTGCCATCTTCCGTAAAATATTGAAACCAATACTCAGTAGCACTTTATATTTAACAAATAATACACATAATTTGCATTTTATTCGAAAATAACCACAAAGCATATATTTCATGATAAAAATCAGCATATCATATAATTAACATCAATAACTTAAAAATAAAAATTATGCTACATTATTTACACATGAACTTACCTTGGTACCAAAATATAAAGATTTTGCAATTTAGTCCACAATCTTTTCTTTTCCTCGATTGGGCTCAATTCCACATCTTTCTTGATCTAAAATAACACATTTAGCTTATTTAATACTCACATTATCAAATAAGTCTTTAATTCAAATTTTAGCAAAATTACAATTTTACCCCTAAACTTTTGCATATTTACACTTTTGCCCCTAATCTCGGGATTAAACTTAATTCCTTATTCTTATGTTTTATGACATGCTGATCACTTTTCCCTTCTATGGCAACATCAAATTCTCACTCTAACATGTACTTATGACTATTAGGTATTTTTGCCTATTAAGCCTTTTTACTCGTTTTCACTCAAAACCAAGTAGCACAAGTTGTCTAACTTAATTTAAAACCTCATATTCTATCATAAAACATCAAATTTCACAAATTTCACCTATGGGTATTTTTCCAAATATGAACTCTAACTCAAAATATTACTATCATAAGCTATACCGAGTTACTGGGATTTCAAAAACATAAAAATCATTAAAAACGGGGCTTGGAATCACTTACTATGAAGCTTGAAAGTTGAACAAACCCTAGCTATGGATAGAGGGAGCATTCGGCAGCAACTAAGGAAGATGATAACCAATTTTGTGTTATTTTTTCCTTTTTATTTCATTTAATATCCAAATGACCAAAATGCCCCTCCTTACTAAACTTTCAAAAATTCCTTCCATGTCCTAGTTTTGTCCATGAACTTAAAATTGGTAAAAGTACCATTTAAGACCTCCTAATTAATATTTCAAAGTAATTTCATACTAAAAACTTCTAGAATGCAAGTTTTGCAACTTATTCGATTTAATCCCTAACTTTAAATTAAACTCGTTATGCCAAAAATTTCTTCACGAAATCTTCACACAATTATGCAATCATATCATAAACCTCAAAATAATTATAAAATAATTATTTCTATCTCGGATTTGTCGTCATGAAACCACTATTCCGATTAGGCCTTAATTCGAGATATTACAACTCTCCCCCCTTTAAAGATTTTTGTCCTCGAAAATCTTACCGGTAAACATATGTGGGTATTGATTCTTCATAGTTTCTTTGGGTTCCCATGTAGCTTCTTCTACTCCATGCTTTTGCCACAACACTTTCACAAGTGCAATACTTTTGTTCCTTAGTTGTTTGACCTCTTGAGCTAAAATCTTAATCGGTTCTTCTTCATAGGTCATGTCTGGTTGTAGTTCAATTTCTATCGGTGAAACCACATGTGAAGGATTCGAACGATACCGACGTAACATAGACCCATGGGATACATTATGAATCTTCTTCAATTGAGATGGCAATGCTAACCGATAGGCTACCGGTCCAACTCTTTCAATTATTTCATACGGTCCGATAAAACGCGGACTTAATTTGCCTTTCCGTCCAAATCTGAGAACTTTCTTCCACGGAGACACTTTTAAAAATACTTTATCACCAACTTGAAATTCAATATCTTTTCGTTTTAAATCTGCATAAGATTTATGTCTATCCGAAGCAGCTTTCAAACAATCTCGAATCACTTTCACTTTTTCTTCGGTTTCTTTTATTAGATCAACTCCATAAATCTGATTTTCCTTGAGTTCAGTCCAATACAATGGCGTCTGACATTTACGACCATACAGTACTTCATAAGGTGCCATCTTCAAACTCGTCTGATAATTGTTATTATAAGCAAATTCTACTAACGGTAAGTACCTTTCCCAACTACCTTGAAATTCCAATACGCAACATCTGAGCATGTCTTCAAGAATCTGAATTACTCTCTCTGATTGTCCATCAGTTTGTGGATGAAAGGCAGTGCTAAAATTTAACTTTGTACCTAATGCCTCTTACAACTTTTTCCAAAACCATGAAGTAAATCTCGGATCTCTATCCGAAATGATTGACAAATGTATTCCATGAAGTCTAACAATCTCATGGATATACAATTCAGCCAACTTATTAAGAGAATAATCCGTACGTACCGGAATAAAATGAGCCGATTTAGTCAGTCTGTCAACTATTACCCAGATGGCATTTTTCTTCCCCAGAGTTAATGGCAACTCTGATATAAAATCCATAATAATCCGATCCCATTTCCATTCAGGAACCATGATAGGCTGAAGTAATCCCGAAGGCACTTGGTGTTCAGCTTTCACCTGTTGACAAATTAAATACTTTGATACAAACTCGGAAATATCTCTTTTCATTCCACTCCACCAGTACATTTTCTTCAAGTCATTATACATTTTCGTACTGCCCGGATGAACCGCCAATCAACCATTATGTGCTTCATGCAAAATCTTTTGAATCAACTCCTCATTTTTCGATACACAAATATGATTTTTAAACATCAAGCAACCATCAGAACTGATTCTGAAATCTGATCCCGTATCAGCTTCACACTGTTTTGTCTTGGCTAGCAAATCTTGATCATTTTTCTGAGCTTCAGAAATCTCTTGTAAAAACATCAGTCTTGCTCTTAACTCTGCTAGAATCAAACTATCATCTGACATTTTTAACTGAGTGTTCATAACTCTCAAAGCAAACAACAACTTTCTGCTTAAAGCATCGGCAACCACATTTGCTTTTCCCGGATGATAATCAATAACAAGCTCGTAATCTTTCAATAACTCCAACCATCTTCGCTGTCTCAAATTCAAGTATTTTTGTGACATCAAGTACTTAAGACTTTTGTGGTCGGTATATACCCGGCACTTTTCACCATACAAATAATGTTGCCAAATCTTCAAAGCAAATACCACCGTAGCCAATTCCAAATCGTGAGTAGGAAAATTCCTCTCATGAGGTTTTAACTGCCTCGAAGCATAAGCCACCACTTTTCCTTCTTGCATGAGTACACACCCCAAACCATTTAGAGAAGCATCACTGTACACCACAAATTCTTTACCTGATTCGGGTTGTACTAACACTGGTGCCTCTGTTAATAACTTTTTCAATTCTTCAAAACTCTGTTGACATTCTTCTGTCCATTCAAATTTAACATTCTTTCGGAGTAGTCTAGTCATAGGAGCAGCAGTTATAGAAAATCCATTTACAAACTGCCGATAATACCCAGCTAGTCCCAAGAAACTTCTAACTTCAGTTACATTTTTCAGTGGTTTCCAATCAACAATGGCTGAAATTTTACTAGGATCAACCCGTATACCATCACCTGAAACAATGACCCAAAAATCCAACTTCCCGGAGCCAAAATTCACTTTTACTAAGCTTAGCATATAGCTGCTTATTTCTCAAAGTTTGCAAAACTATCCTCAAATGCTGTCTCATCTTTTGAATAAATTAAAATATCATCTATAAACCCCACAACAAATTTGTCCAAGTATGGCCGAAATATGCGATTCATTAAATCCATAAACACAGCAGGAGCATTTGTCAACCCAAATGGCATAACTAAAAATTCATAATGACCGTACCTTGTTCTAAAAGCAGTTTTAGGCACATCCGACTCTTTTACTCGCAGCTGGTAATACCCATATCTCAAGTCAATCTTTGAAAACCATGTCGCTCCTTTTAGCTGATCAAACAAATCATCAATTCTTGGCAACGGTTACTTGTTTTTGATTGTCACCTTGTTTAACTGCCAATAATCAACACACAACCTCATAGAACCATCCTTCTTTTTCACAAATAACACGGGAGCACCCCAAGGTGAAAAACTCGGTCTCACAAAGCCTTTATCAGTCAACTCTTGCAACTGCGACTTTAATTCTTTCAACTCTGCTGGTGCCATTCTATATGGAGAAATCGAGATCGGAGCTGTTCCCAGTATCAAATCAATACCAAATTCTACTTCCCCGACTGGAGGCAAACCCGGCAATTCTTCTGGAAATACGTCCACAAATTCACACACAACCGGCACTAAGATCGATTTAACTTTCTTTTCAACTTCTTTTGTATTAATTACATACATACGCCAAATAAGCTTCATAACCCTTTCTCAAATATCTTTGAGCCGAAATTAAAGAAATCACACTAGACAATGCCTCTGATTTATCTGATTCAACCCGCAGAGTTTCACCATTTACACACTTTAATTCTATAACCTTTTCTTTGCAATTTATTATAGCATCATGCAATGTCAACCAATCCATACCCAAAATAACATCAAACTCATCAAACGGCAACAACATCAAGTTGGCCGGAAAGTAATGACCTCGAATCATTAAAGGACATTTCTTGCATACTTTATCAACTATCACATATTTGCCTAACGGATTCGACACTCTAATCATAAATTCTGTGTTCTCAACAGGTATATTCATACTAGACACCAGTTTCATGCACACATATGAATGAGTAGAACCGGTAATCACATCGGGTGAGGAAGCATCTTCACGCGCTTTAATAGCATAAGTTCTAGCCGGAGCCCTTCCTTCGAGTCTAATGTTGCATCTCTGGCTACATTCTTATCGCTTGCTTCACTCCCACTTTTCTTGGATACCTTCCTCGAATCCGCACCACTTACTTTTGTATACTAAAATTTTTCTTTCTCAGCTCTCTCTGGGCAGTCTCTAATAAAATGATCCGGAGAACCACATCGAAAACATTCATTTGCTCTGCACGGACCAAAATGATTTCTACCACACCGCGGCACTCGGGTTTAACAAATCTTGAGTTCCCTACACCATTTTGCCAAGTAGTGCGGGACTTAGGACCCACATTTTTCTTCTTAGAATTCCCATATGATTGCCCAGCTGAAACTTGGGAACGAGGATTCATATTTCTTGACTTTCTGGGTTGCTGTGAGGGTGCATTACTCATTGGTCTTTTCTTCCAATTTCGTGTCTCTGATTCTACCTTTTTCTTTTCCTTAAGTAATTCTTCAGCCTTGCAAGCTCGATTGAGAAGTACCACAATTTCTTTTAGTTCAAGGATCCCAACAAATACCTTGATGTCTTCGTTGAGCCCGTCTTCAAATCGTCGGCACATCTTGGCCTCTGTAGGAACATATTCTCTGGCATACTTACTCAATCGAAAAAACTCTCTTTCATATTGTGTGACTGTCATCTTACCTTGCTTCAGCTCAAGAAACTCTTTAGGTTTCTGATCAATAAATCTTTCACTAATATATTTCTTCCGAAACTCTTCTTGAAAGAATTCCCAGGTTACCCTCTCTTTCGGTACCATCGAAATCAAAGTATTCCACCAATTATAGGCTGAATCCCTCAACAAAGATATAGCACATTTCAAACATTCTTCAGGTGTACAAGATAATTCATCAAATACCCAGATAGAATTTTCAAGCCAGAACTCTGCTTTCTCGGTATCATCATCAATATTTGCCCTAAATTCTTCGGCCCCTTGTTTACGAATTCTGTCACAATCAAGTTTCTGTGAAATTTTATCATATCCACACCCCGAGGTATCAGGGGTATAGGTTGAGGAATTGGGGAGGTGGGGAGGTCGTACATTTGGGTTGCATCTAACGAACTCGGTGTACCATGCACTCATCATTTGGAGAAAGGCTTCCGATCCCTTTCTCCTCCTCCACGACCAACAATAGGAGGTGAATTTTTTCAGTCGGCGCTGCCCCTTCAGCCTAGGAGTGGTGCATTACTCTCTACTTCATCTGCCAAAACTGGATCGGGATCCATTTACTATATAAAAAATCATTTAAAAAGGTCAGAAGTCGTCACACTATCACAATTTATACATATGGCATGTATAGCAAAATTCGTACATACAACACGTAGTCTGAGAACCGACTAAACCTGCTCTGATACCACTAAATGTAATGCCCTCACACCCGAGACCATCGCCGGAGTCAAGCTTGAGGTGTTACCGAACATAATTTATCAAATTAAGAACTTCGAATCATTTGTTTCTACATTCACAGCTTTCTAGCTACATGCATCACAGTTACAAGAAAAATCATATCTCGAGTTACGAAACTTGAAATCAAGATCCGTAAATTTTCCATAAATCTAGACTCATATATCTATTCAATAATTTTTTTATAGAATTTTTGGTTGGGCAAATTAGTACAGTTTATTAGTTAAAATTACCCCTGTTTTAGGACTTGACTGGACTGACATCTGTTTACTCCAAACCATATTTCTCTCTGTGCAAAATTTATATGACTATTCTGTTTGTTTATCCTGAAACTAGACTCAATAAGTATTTCAAGAATATAAAATACACCACTTAATTATTTTTTTACAATTTATGGTGAATTTCTAAAGTTGGAACAGGGGATCCAGAAATTGCTCTGGACCTATTTCACTAAAATTCAAATATCTTCTAACATATAATTTCTTTACCTGTTTCGTTTGTTTTATGTGAAACTAGACATATTAGGCTTCAATTTCATCTTTAATCCATCACCAAATTCGATTTCTATGATTTTTAGTAAATATTCAAACTCACATCAGTGTTGCTACAATGTTCTATTTAAGACAAATTTCATCTTTTCATGAGTTTTTATGGACTAGATAACCTATTAACCTTCCATGACATCAAACATGATCTAAATTAGCCATTTCCATGACTTATCATTATCAAGCATTTTCTCAACCAAATCACTGCCATATCACAAAATTATTTACACAAAGTAGGTATATTGCTATACATGCCATACTTAAGTTTTACAAGCCATTTACCAAAATAAAAGTCCTTCGGATAGTGTGATCGAACCTTCGACCTGTCCCGATTCCCGAGCCGACTTGTTCAAAACTACAGTGAATAAAAAGGAGGGAGTAAGCATAAATACTTAGTAAGTTCATATGCAAATAACAAGTAACATAACAATACAATTATACCAAACAACCTTAGCATGGTATCACCAAAACATATATCACATTTCTAAACATCATTCATCATCTTACCACCTTATCGTTGTAGTATCTATTTTCAACCCGAGGGTTAAGTGCATACCTGTCAAAGTGTCCATTTCACAACACTTACTAAAACGTCACTTGCATTTTAAGTGTTATTCCATTTCACTAGAAATTTTACCCGTTGAACACATTGGAATATAACTCGGATACATGGATAATTTGCACATAAGTGCCACATATGTAATCAAGCAATCATGTAACCCGCCCCTAAGTGAACTCAGACTCAACTCAACAAGCTCAAGCGTTCGCATCCATAAGTGAACTCGGACTCAACTCAACGATTTCGGATGCCTAGTTACATCTCACGAACTTGGACTCAACTCAACGAGTTCGGACATTTGCATCCATAAGTGAACTCGGACTCAACTCAACGATTTCGGATGCTCAACCATCCTAGTGACATGTCACTTGTATCCTAATCTATTCCTAAGGTTCAAACGGGATTTTCCTCGGACACGTATCCTTGCCATCTTCTTAAAATATCAAACCAATACTCTCAGTAGCACTTTATATATTTAACAAATAATACACATAATTTGCATTTTATTGAAAATAACCACAAAGCATATATTTCATGATAAAAATCAGCATATCATATAATTAACATCAATAACTTAAAAATAACAATTATGCTACATTATTTACACATGAACTTACCTTGGTACCAAAATATAAAGATTTTGCAATTTAGTCCACAATCTTTTCATTTCCTCGATTGGGGTCGATTCCACGTCTTTCTTGATCTAAAATAACACATTTAGCTTATTTAATACTCACATTATCAAATTAGTCTTTAATTCAAATTTTAGCAAAATTACAATTTTACCCCTAAACTTTTGCATATTTACACTTTTGCCCCTAATCTCGGGATTAAACTTAATTCCTTATTCTTATGTTTTATAACATGCTGATCACTTTTCCCTTCTATGGCAACATCAAATTCTCACTCTAACATGTACTTATGACTATTAGGTATTTTTGCCGATTAAGCCATTTTACTCGTTTTCACTCAAAACCAAGTAGCACAAGTTATATAACTTAATTTAAAACCTCATATTCTATCATAAAACATCAAAATTCACAAATTTCACCTATGGGTATTTTTCCAAATATGAACTCTAACTCAAAATATTACTATCATAAGCTATACCTGAGAGTTACCGAGATTTCAAAAACATAAAAATCATTAAAAACGGGGCTTGGAATCACTTACTATGAAGCTTGAAAGTTGAACAAACCCTAGCTATGGAGAGAGGGAGCATTCGGCAGCAACTAAGGAAGATGATAACCAATTTTGTGTTATTTTTCCCTTTTTATTTCATTTAATATCCAAATCACCAAAATGCCCCTCCTTACTAAACTTTCAAAAATTCCTTCCATGTCCTAATTTTGTCCATGAACTTAAAATTAATATTTCAAAGAAATTTCATACTAAAAACTTCTAGAATGCAAATTTTGCAACTTATTCGATTTAATCCCTAACTTTAAATTAAACTCGTTATGCCAAAAATTTCTTCACGAAATCTTCACACAATTATGCAATCATATCATAAACCTCAAAATAATTATAAAATAATTATTTCTATTTCGGATTTGTGGTCACGAAACCACTATTCCGATTAGGCCTTAATTCGGGATATTACAGTTGTTGTAGGCAAATTCAACCAAAGGTAGATATTTCTCCCAACTACCTTCGAATTCTAAAACACAACATCGAAGCATATCTTCAAGAACTTGAATTACTCTTTCGGATTGACCATCAGTTTTCGGATGAAACGCGGTACTAAAATTCAATTTCCTACCCAAGGCTTCTTGTAACTTTTTCCAAAACCTCGAAGTAAATCTAGGATCTCTATACAAAATAATAGACACAGGTATTTTGTGCAATCTCATAATTTTAGCAATATACAATTCAACCAACTTATCAAGTGAGTAGTCGGTAGATACCGGTATAAAGTGAGCCGATTTAGTTAATCTATCAACCACAACTCAAACGGCATTTTTCTTTTTTGAAGTCAGAGGAAAACCTGTCACAAAATCCATCGTGATTCTGTCCTATTTCCACTCGGGAACCATCACTGGCTAAAATAAACCCGAAGGAACCTGATGTTCGGCTTTCACTTGTTGGCAAATCAAACACTTTGATACAAACTCAGAAATTTCTCTTTTCAGACCCGACCACCAATATAATTTCTTCAAATCATTATACATTTTTGTACTACCCAGATGAACTGATAAACAACCACTGTGTGCCTCATTTAAAATCTTCTGAATCAACTCAGCATCTTTCAGTACACATACTCGATCACGAAACATTAAGCAATCATCTGGTCCAATTCGAAATTCTGTGTTACAACCCGATTCACATTGAACTCGCTTGGCTTGCAATTTACTGTCATTCTTCTGAGCTTCACAAATTTGCTGAAGAAATAGTGACCTAGCCCTCAACTCGGCCAAAATCGAACCATTATCATACATAGCCAAACTTGTACTCATATCTCTCAAAGCAACCAAAAATTTTCTGCTCAAGGCATCTGCGACTACATTCGCTTTCCCCGGATGATAGTCAATCATTAGCTCATAATCTTTCAATAATTCGAGCCATCTTTGTTGTCGCAAATTCAAATCCTTTTGATTCATTAGATATTTCAAACTTTTGTGATCAGTAAAGATTCGACATTTCTCACTATACAAAAAATGACCCAAATTTTGAAATAAAAAAAAATGCGGCCAATTCCAAATCGTGCGTCAAGTAATTATTCTCGTGCAGCTTCAACTATCTCGAGGCATAAGCTAACACTTTACCTTCTTGTATCAAAACACAACCAAGACCAATTAATGACGCATCACTATAGATCACAAACTCTTTACCCAACTTGGGTTGCACTAACACTAGTGCTTTTGTCAATCACGCTTTCAACTTCTCAAAACTTTGCTTACACTTTTCAGTCCAATCGAACTTAACACTCTTTTGCAGCAACTTAGTCATAGGAGAGGCAATCATTGAGAATCCCTCGACAAAGCATCGATAGTATCCAACTAAGCCCGAAAAGCTTCTAACCTCGGATACATTCTTTGGCGGTTTCCAATCAACAATTGCCGAAACCTTGCTCGAATCAGCCCGAATACCATCACCCGAACCTATATGTCCCAAAAATCTAACTTCATGGAGCCAAAATTCACTTTTACTGAATTTAGCAAACAATTTATTTTCTCTCAAAATCTTTAATACCGTTCTCAAGTGTTCGGCATGCTCGGACTCATCTCGAGAATAAATCAGAATGTCATCTATGAACACAACCACAAACTTATCCAAATATGGCCGAAAGATTCGGTTCATCAAATCCATAAAAATAGCTGGAGCATTAGTTAAACCGAAAGGCATCACAAGAAATTCATAGTGTCCATACCTAGTTTTGAAAGTAGTTTTTGGCACATCTAACTCTTTAACTCTCAACTGATAGTAACCGGATCTCACATCGATCTTTGAAAACACTGTTGCCCCTTTCAACTGGTCAAACAAATCATCAATTCTCAGCCATGGGTACTTGTTCTTTATAGTCACCTTGTTGAGATGTCGATAGTCAATACAAAGTCTCATAGATCCATATTTTTTCTTTACAAACAATATGGGAGCACCCCAGGGAGAGAAACTCGGTCTCACAAACCCCTTATCTGTTAACTCTCGCAACTGAGCCTTTACTTCTTTCAATTTAGTCGGAGCCATTCTATATGGAGCAATCGAGATTGGTGCAGTCCTAGGCAACAAATCAATCGCAAACTCTATCTCTTTGATCAGAGGCAACCCAAGCAATTCTTCTGGAAATACATCCAGGAATTCATAGACTACGGGCACTGATTCGAGCTTTGACTCAGACATATCAGTATTCAATACATATGCAAGATAAGCTTCACACCTTTTTCTCATGTATCTCTGAGCAAATATGTGCGAAATCACCATAGGCAATTTATTTGATTCATCTGTTTCAACCCAAAGAATCTCACCATTTTCACGTTTCAACTCAAGGGTTTTCTGTTTACAATTTACCTTGGCATCATGTAATGTCAACCAATCCATACCCAAAATAACATCAAACTCATCAAATGGTAACAACATCAGATTAGCAGGAAAATAGTGACCTTAAATCATCAAAGGGCAATTCTTGAAAACCTTATCTACTAACACATATTTTCCTAAGGGGTTTGACACTTTAATCACAAATTCAGTAAGCTCTACATGCAAACTCTTACTAGATACTAAATTCACACAAACATATGAATGAGTAGATCTAGGATCAATCAATGCAATAACAGTAGTATCATAAAGAGAAAATGTACCAGTAATCACATCGGGAGATGATGCCTCCTCACGAGCATGTATGGCATAAGCTCTAGTAGTTGCTCTAGCTTCTGATTTCCTAGTTGAATCCTTCATCACACTTTTACTGCTAGCTCCACTTCCAGTATTTCTCAGAGGTCTACCTCTATTAGCAGTGCTAGTCTGTCTGACACTCTAAAATTTTTCTTCTTCAACCCTTTTTGGAAAGTCCTTAATATAATGTTCTCGAGAACCACACCTGAAACAAGCTCGGCTAATCACCTAACACTCATAATGGTGTTGCTTACCACAATGCTGACACTCGGGTCTATTAGACCTCACATTACCAACACTTGCCATTAAAATAGCTTGAGCTTTAGACCCCGAATATGATCTCCCACAGTCTCGATGCGAATATCTGACTGAAACAGTCAATCAAAGATTCATCTCTTTGGACTTCTTTGACTGAGATTGGAACGAATTACTCATTGGGCTCTTTCTTGCATCTCTGGCTTAAATCACACCTTTTCTCTTTTTTTTTTTGTTTAGCTCTTCGGCTTTACAAGCTCGATCGACCAATACCACAAACTCTTTCAACTCTAAGATCCCAACTAACAGTCTAATATCTTCATTTAACCCATCCTCGAACCTCTTGCACATAATAGCTTCGATAGAAACACATTCTTGGGCATACTTGCTGAGTCTAACAAATTCACGTTCATATTCTGCCACAGACATTTACCTTATTTTAGCTCGAGAAACTATTTTCGTTTCTGATCAATGAACCGCTGGCTTATGTACTTCTTTCTGAATTCCTCTTGGAAGAAATCCCATGTAACCCTTTCTTTTGGAACCACGGATACCAGTGTCTTCCACCAATGATATGTTGAATCCCTCAGTAAAGATATAGCACATTTTAAACATTCTTCGGGAGTGCAAGAAAGCTCATCAAATACCTTGATAGAATTCTCAAGCTAAAACTTTACTTTTTTGGGATCATCATCTATATTAGCTATATAACACATTTTAAACATTCTTCGGGAGTGCAAGAAAGCTCATCAAATACCTTGATAGAATTCTCAAGCCCAAACTTTACTTTCTCGGGATCATCATCTATATTAGCCATGAATTCTTTAGCCCCTTGCTTTCAAATTTTATCAATCGGAGGCTTGTTCAATCTTACCATTTCGGCACCTTGAGGAACTATGGGTACCGGTTAGGGAATAGGAGGGGGTGGAGGAGGTTGAGCATTCGGATTTGCTCGAAAAAATTCAGTATACCAATTATTCATCATACGGAGAAAGGCTTCTCAAGCCCCATCTCCCTGATCAAGTGTCTCAAGTCTACTCTCAGCTGGCGTAGTACCTTGCGCGGGAGCCGGCACATTACTTTATACTTCATCAGCTACAGCTCGATCGGGATCCATTTACTATATGAAAACAGAATTTAAATTGTCAGGAGTCATCACACTATCACAGTATATTTATGGCATGTATAGATAAACTTTCACACATGCTACGTAAATCCAAGAACCGACTAAACTATAGCTTTGATACCACTAAAATGTAACACCCCTTACCCGTGTTCTACGCTGGAACAGGGTACGAGACATTACCGAAACATAACACATGCTATCGTAGAAAACCATGACATAAATTTTGCATCCAAATTAAAACAATTCAATTTTCATAGTCAAGTCCCTAATATGGACCAACGAGGTCCAAAACATAGTTTGGAAATAGTCCGAGACAAATCGAGAACTTTGGAGAACATTGGAAAATTTCTTGAAATTAGGGGCACACGCTTGTGCCCAAGGTCGTGTCCCTCACAGGACCATTCACATGTCGCAATTTCCATACTTAATCATTACACACTCATACAACAAAATCATGCATCGTCATACCCTATAACTTGAACAATATTAGCCAACATCAATGGCCATATACAAAATAAGCTATCAAATATTAAAGGCCAACACTTTAAGCCAAATCAATTATGACATATAACAAAATAATCAAGTCCTCCATACATGCCATAATCCCAAAATATTGTTTTCAGAATACCAAAAGAGTGTTGATAGTGTGGATGGGTCTCCGACAATCTCCGAATCCCGAGCTAGCTTGCTGACACTATAAGACAAGAGAAAGAAAAGAGAGTAAGCATATAGCTTAGTAAGTAAGTACGTAAATAATAAACAATAAATTAACAAGCTATTTATTTGAGTCACAGTCACTAAATTATTTATTTCTAGAGCTAAGGAACTCCGAATTAAGATCTAAATTTTTTTTCTGAAACTAGACTCATTTATCTTCTTACCATAAAACTTTTAGAATTTTTGGATTAGCCAATAAGTACAGTTAATTCTTTAAAGTCACCCCTATTTTGTTGTCCGACAGTTCCGACCCCTTTGCACTAAAAATTAATTATCTATTTGTACAAGGTTTGGATAATATTTTCATTTGTTTATTTCAAAAATAGACTCATTAAGGATTTTAATCATATAAATTATAACCCATAACTATATTTTTACAATTTTTAATGATTTTCCAAGTCAGAATAGGGGATTCCAAATCATTCTGACTCTGTCTCACAAAAATTCAAATATCATAGAATAAAAAATTATTTTGCTTCCATCATTTCTTTTATGTGAAAATAGACTCAATAAGATTTTATTTCATATCTTATTCAACTTTTACTTCGATTTCCACCATTTTTAGTGATTTTTCAAATTCACAAAACTAGTGTTGTCCAAAACTATTTTGTTACAAATTTCATTCTTACATAATTTCACTTACTCCATTCCATCTTTCCAAAAGTTCACTCAACTATCGAGCACATTGCTCATAAATTTTCACATACATATACCTGCACTTATTCATCACGTAGTCATATTCAATTACACTATTCATTACATGGTCACATGTATTTTCACTTAGTCAATTTCCCGTTGAACTCATCGGAATAATAATAGATACTCAGTGGCCTGTACATATTACCAACCTTGTAACAGAAGCTATTAGGTGTACATAGTAGCCTACACTCAGTACTACATCTGTGACCAAAACTGTCTCTTACACATAGTGGCCTGCACTTAGTACCACACATGTGATCGAAACTATCTGGTACGCATAGTAGCTTGCACTTAGTACTACACACGTGACCTAAAGTCACCTTAAACACATAGTAGCCTACACTTAGTACTACACATGTGTTCTCACAATGGATCATTCATATATTTTCTATTTCGAAGGTCTAACCGAGAAATTCTTCACTTTTCAACCTTTTACCAATTCATCCATAATCAACTTCAATTCATAATTTACATCAAGTGATCATTCAATATACAACCACATCGCATATAATAACAAAATATTATAACATAAGGAAAAATGATATATTATTTAAATGCAAACTTACCTCGTTGCAAAATATAGTAATTTTGCAATTTAGTCCATAATATTTTTCCTTTCCCCAATCAAGGTCGATCCCACGTCTTTCTTGATCTATAATAACACATTTCATATTCAATGCTCACATTATTCAAATCAGCCCAAAAACATCATATGACAGAAATTACAATTTTGCCCCTAAAGTTTCACAAAATTATGATTTTGCCCCTAGGCTCGAAAAATAGTTTTTATTCAATTTCCTTGCATTTTAGGCCTGGCCAAACCATTTTCATAACTATAGCAGTCCACAATTTGCACTAAATCACACACTTATACACATTTTACAACTTTTTACAAACTAGTCCTTTTATGCAATTTCATCAAAAATCACTTAGTAAAAGTTGTTTATCACACTCCAAACATTCATTTTCTTCCATAAAACATCAAAATACATGCATATCATCCATGATTAAATTTTTAAATACAAACCCTAGCTCAAATAAATGGTAGAAATAGCTAGATCTTGTTACGAGGATTTCAAAAACATAAAAATATTAAAAACGGGGCTAGAACGGACTTACAATCGAGCTTGGAAGCTTGAAAAACCTAGATATGTATTTTCCATGCAATTTTTTGAACACGGGGTTAAAGTTGGCCAAAAATTGGCTTTTAATTTTGTTTTTAATTCATTTTAATTACTAAATAACCAAAATACCCCTAACTTAAAAATATTTTATTTCACCTATTTGATGCCCATTTTTGTTCAAAAAATTAACAAATGGTCTAATTACCATATAAGGTCTTCCAATTTAAAATTTCATAACAATTGGACACCTCTAGCATGTAGAACTCAACTTTTGCACTTTTTACAATTTAGCCCTTTTGACTAAATTGAGTGCCCAAACGTCAAAATTTTCGAACGAGATTTTCACGAAATCATTTCGTGAAATTGTAGACCATAAAAATATAATAAAAAGGAATTTTATTACCTTTAATTTGTGGTCCTGAAGCCACTGTTCCGACTAGGCCCAAAATCAGGTTGTTATACCTTAATCCCCAACATAATTCACGAAAGTTTCTTCCATTCTCTTTAAAGTTGTCGTCCCTTGTTTTTCCCTCACCATTCCAATTTATTTTGGATTCACAAACCATAATACTTTTATTTCCTATCAGTCCCAAGCATTAAACCTCCCTACAACTCCAAGAAAAACATTCAAAAACTCCATAGATTTCATCATCTTCTCCAAATGTGGGTTTTCTAGATTTATGTCAAAATTTGTTTAATCTTCCATCTAAGGTAATTTTTTTAATTCTTATGTGTTTTTCATGATATCTAGCCCTTAAAATTGAAATATTAGTCATTGAATTGCAAATTTTTATAAAAGCTAAAATTTTGGACATTAATGGTGGATTTTGGGATTTTTAGTAAAAAACATGGTTTCGAAGTGTTTTTCAAATCATTTTGTCATGATTAGAAGGTTTCTAAACTTACCTTGAAGTTTCGTTAATGATTTCTTACGTTTTAATAAATTTTATTAAAAATGCCAAAAAGATGTTGAAAAATCTTGATACCATGAATTGGGTAGTTTTTAGTGGTTTAAGGGTTGAAAATTAGGCATAGGTAACTAATTAGATGAACAAGATTCATTTTAGGTGAAAAGTTTAACCATAGACCGAGTTATGAGTATTCTAAGTTTGTTATGTTAAATGTTTTAGTTACATGAGAATTTAGAATAGGTTGATGTTTTAGTTGGTTTAAGTGAGTCCTTGGCTACTATCTGGATGTGAATATTGTATGGTTGTTGTGTGTAAAGCCTCGGATTCATTGGAGCCTTCTACAAGATTAAGGAACAGCTAGTTTGAGCTTTCGACTTCTCGGCAAAAGCATAGTGGTGAGTGTTTGGGATTGCTGCTCATAGAAATGAATCATGTGTTATTCGAGAATTTTGTAGTAGCCTAAACCCCTACAATAAATTCTGAGTGTAAGTTTTTTTCTAACAGCCCATTTTTAGTGAAATCGGAACAGTGGTTTTGGGACCACAAAATTGAAGTCAAAAAATTTATTTTATTATTTTTTTATGGTCTACAGCATGATAGTATTATCGTGTAAAAATTTCGTTAAGAAATTTTTCCGTTTACATGTTCAATTTGGTAAAAAGAACTAAATTGTGCAAAGTGCAAAAGTTGGGTTCTAATATCTAATGGTATTAAATAACTATAGAACTTTAATGTAGAATTCCTTATATGATAAATAGACCATAAATGAGATAGTGGAAGATGTTGGCTTGAAAATTGTGTAATTATTAAAGTTTATAAAGGTTAGTTAAGTAAAATAGTAATTAATGTTAAAAAAAAAACAAAACAAAATTATCATCTTCCATTACCATCTTCCACTGATTTTTAGAAGGAAAAGAAGCCATTTTTGTGCTAAACATTCGGCCAAGCTTGTAAGCTTAACTAGGTATGCATTTTCGTCCTTTTTTTTATGATTTTTATGTTTTCGGGATCGTTGTAGCTTAATCTAGCTACCCCGGGATAATTTGTGAAACTGTTAAACTGTTAGGTTTTTACCATTGATGAACATGCTTGAGCTTTGAAGTTTGATGATTGAAAATGAACAGTTGTTGTTAGATAAACAACTTTTGTAAGGGAATTTTTAGTGAAATTGTCAAATAGGGAATAAATTGAAAAATAGGAAATATCACATGGTGTAATTATGAAATAATTGAAGTATAGTATATGATAAAGTCCTATTTGATATTCGACCATGGTGGGTTGTGGTGAAATTGTGTAAATTTCCATTTTTATGAACTAGGGACTAAATTGCAAATAAATTCAAAGTATAGGGGCAAAATGGTAATTTTGTAAAAAATATGTTGTACTAAATTGAATATGAAATATATTGAATTGAGTTAAATTTATCCGTATAGATCTAGTCAGACCTCGTATAGAGTTAGATCGAGGCAAATAGGAAATCTCGAATTAATCGCCTCCGTATATACGTATACTCGTCGAGGTAAGTTCATGTAATTAAATTGATTATTTGTATTTTTTAAATGGAATTATATGTATGTGATTTGTATAATTTCCATATATAATACCGATTGCATATCCGATGACGTATGATGATTATCAAGCCCCGTTTGAACCTTAGGATTTCATAGGATACAAATGACATGTCATTAGGGTTACCGATTTGGTTGAGGTCTTGCATGTGTTGCGGACACACCACAGCTTATATGAGCTTACCGATTTGCAACTCGTATAAGCTTACCAATTTACAGCTCGTATGAGTTTACCGATTCTCAGCTCGTATAAGCTTACCGATTTCCAACTTGTGAGAGCATACCGATTCATAGCTTGTATAAGCATACATGAACAGGAATTGAAAGATTACAGTTTAGCACACTATGAGTGAGCTATCTGAGTATCCAATGATATTCTAAATGGTTCAATGAGTAATGTTCAGATACGATATGACATGAATTCAATACGAAGTATTACAGGTATAGATATGAATTACATGGAAAATGATATTACATGGTATATGGGTGTATGAAATGGATGATACATGTATATGCAATTTGATTAATTGTTGAGCTCATCCATGACTTGGTTTATATGTGTTTACATGACTAACATGTTGGTGAATATGTGCTTAGGCATTTGGCCAATATATGTTGGGATATGCTTTGATTACTTACCTTATATATGAATAAATGGTTAGTTAAATTCTATGTCATACAAACTTACTAAGCTTAAATGCTTACTCTGTGTATTTTCTGTGTTTTATAGTGAATCGGAAGCTCATTCAGGTTGGAAGCTTGTCGGAGCTATATCACACTATCCATTGGGTCTTTTGGTACTTTTGATTGGTTTAATTTTGGTTATAATGGCATATATAGGTTATTTTGGCTAATGTTAGCCTATGTGTTTTGGTTGTGGAAATGACCATTTGGTTGGTTTGCATTTTGGCCTTGTGTTGGTGAAATGGTATATGTTGATGTGTATATAAGTTGCTTTATATGGTTGACATATGGCTTGATATGGTAGAATGATGGAAGATAAAATGGTGGTTTGAATATGCATTTTGTGTAAGCCTTGAATGGTTGTGAATTGGTACTTGTTTAAATGACTTATTTGGTGTTTTTAGTGCACAAGTTATATGTGAATTATATGACCATTTGGAGCTAGTTTTTGTATGTAATATATGGTACATTTTGGCATGTTTTTAGAGGGTAAATCAAGTGGCATAATGTGGCTTAGTTTTGGTCAAGCCTTTGTTGGTTAAATGAACAAATTGTGTTTATATTTGCACATGTTTATGAAATGTCATTTGAGGTGCCTAAGGGCATATTGGTTGTATGTGACTATACTACATGTTTAAGGCTTGATTTTACTTATTTAGGATGTATTAATATGGCTTGTTTATACGCACAATGTTTAGTGTAGGTGGATACCAAATTGGGTGAGAAATATGGCTTGTAAAATGGCCTATTTTCGTCCACACGGGCAGAGACAGAGGCATGTGTCTCAACCGTGTGTCACACATGGCTGTGTGTCCCCTGTAATTTTCAAAGGGTTGCAAGTTAGGTTGTTACACGGCCTAGCACACGGCCTGGCACACGGGCGTGTGAGGTTACTTCAAAAGGTACACGGCCTAGCACACGAGCGTGTGGCTTGGCCGTCTGACCAAGTCAAAAAGTTACATAGGCATGGACATGAGCTGGGACACGGCCGTGTGTCCCTATTTTGAATGCCCACAAGGTTTGGAACACGGGTGTGTCTCCTGACCGTGTGAGCCATACGACCTGGCCATATGGCCGTGTGACCCCTGTAGCTTTGATATTTTTCTATGTTTTCTAAAAAATTCTCTGAGTTTTCAATTTAGTACTGACTTATTTCTAATACGTATTTAGGGCCTCGAGAACTCATATAAGGGGCAGTATATATGATTTTGATTGGTTTTATTATGAATATTGATATGTTATGAAACATTTGAAATTTCTATCTGTTTGATCCGTAAACTCTAATAATGCTCTGTAACCCTGTTTCGATAATGGATACGAGTTAAGGGTGTTACATTTCTTGTATCTATATTTTCTTTGTGGTTTTGTGCTTATATTATTATGAAATTGTGCATGGTAATGAAAAGCTCAAACATATGATATATGGATATGGTAACTGTTGTGAAAAGTCCAAATGTATACTTGATAATATATATGTTAAATGACAGTGATAGTGTTTTGCAAAAGATGCTAACATGCAGTGATAGTGCACGGATAATCGGTAAGTGATATGTGATTTATTTTTCTGATATTTCGGCCTTGTGATCTTGAAACTGTTAGATATAATTGGCATGTCATAGGATTGTGAGTACTCACCTATATGTACAGTGATTCCGGGGGTTCAAGCTCTAGGACATGTGGAAGGGATAAGGGAATGTGAGTTAAGCTTCATTCAACGGGACATGTGAGGGGAATAAGGAGAGTGTTAGTTATATGCTACACTTTTGGGACATGTTTGACTCTATGGGTCTATGTGATGAGTTGAAGATCCGAATATCCGATGAGTGATGATAAAGCTCACTTTATGTTTCATACCTCAAGTGCCAATTTATCGTTATATGTGACTTGTGTGAATGTGATATATGCTTGATTAAATATGTGTTACATGATATATGATTGCATGAGTATATAAATGTTGTATAGATGAACCAGTAGGTAATGCATGGATATGTTTGCGATGTGGTTATTCTAATCATTCACTGAGCTTGTTAAGCTCACCCACTCTCTGCTTTACCCATTGCGGATTAGTTACATACCGATGTGAGCGGTGTGGTTTTTTGAGAGGTGATCTAAGCCAATTTTATGTTATTCTATAGGTGTTTTTTTTTTGTTGCATTTTAGGGAAAAGGCAATGTGGTAGACTTTTTTATGGACATGTTATTTTCTAGACATTTTGTTGGTTATAGCTTTTGTTTTTAAGGTTTAAGAGTTATGATTATGCTTAGGTTATAAACATAGATGATGGCATGGCTTTTCTAGCTCAGACATTTTTTGATGTTTTGAACTGTCAAATTTTAGTTGTTGGTTAATTATTTGTATAAGTATATGATGTATGATGTTTAGAAACTAAATAAGAATGGATTATTTTCTTATGTATGCTGCATTTTTGAGATCTGGAGCAGGGGTATAAATATTTGTATTGTAAAATCAATACCTCTGTGTTTTGAAACGTACAAGAAGTCAGATTAGAGATTTGGTATCGATACCTTTGCTCGAGTATCGATACTCGAGGTCAAAATACCGATATTTCATGACAGGTACCAATAATTTTCAAGACTCTGGGATTTTAGTCGAGACACAGAATTTAAGTTTGGTATCCTTTTTTCAAGTGGTATCGATACCACCCAAGGAAAAAAATCAATACCCAAGTGATAGTATTGGTACCTACGGACAAGTTTTAGAAATTTTGTTAAACAGACCTTACACCTGTTTATGTATTATTATACGACTATTTGATGAATGGTTAGCATGTAACTTTGATAACTAACAAAGAATATTGACTTAAAACCTATATGAATGATAATAAGAAAGACGATTCTCTTAGAATGGACATTCACTCGTTGTATACGACATGAGACGGTGGTGTGGCATCCCGTATTCGGGCTTGGAGGCCAAGCTGGGTATAGGGTGTTACAAAATTAACAATTCAAATTCTACTCTATAAATCGAAAATCCATGTTGAGATCAAAATTTTTTTCACCATCCAAAGCAACGGACTACAGTGTCCATCTTAGTGTTAAGCCTCTTAGTGTATACTCAAACCATCCATTCAGAGTAATACTCTTTTACCAACTTTAATAAGAAGTAAAACAAGTTAATTAAAATAATCTTAAATTAATTTAACTTAATTGAAAATTAATCTAGATATAAAACACTAAATAGATAAAAACTTCCTGCAAAGAGTTACAAACAGCAGCAGACAAAAGGCGATAAGTAATGGAGAATCAGGGAAGTAAACACTAAATTTGAATAGCAACCAGCAACAATAAATAGCCATTTGAAGAAGCAAAGGAGCCAACGAAACCAAAAAAAAAGAGTAATTTTAGTGGTTAGAGGTTGAATTTTGGTATTATGGATGAGGCTTAATGGTTCGCAAAGTTGTCATTGATTTAATCCACAACTAAGATAACTAAAAAAGAATCGTGCTGATAACGTGTTATAAAATAGAAAGAACAAAGAAAACGGGAGAGCGAAAGAGAGAGCATATTTTATTGATCAATCAGAATATTTACAAAGCTTCTCCAAAATCTCTATTTATAGGCATAAGAAGTATAAATGAAGTAGAGATATACTTCTAATTACTATTAAAATTTAAAGTACATCAAAATTTATCTTAACCTTAATAGACATACAATTAATAATATATTCATAATAGTTAGTAATTATTTTCCTTATATATACCTTATATTTTGGATTTTCTTTTTTCTTTCTCTTATCTTTTTCTCACCTCTCTCCACAAGGAAGATTACATTACATCCTATACATTTTGAATTCTATCATAACTTTATTCAACTTTTTACAAGCTTTAATAATTTTGAATTCTTTCATAGCACCTTCAATCGCATTTTATTAATTAAATCATGGTGTTATCCGTAATTAGTCAATTCGAGTACAAACACATTTGTACTTCATATTTAGAAACATTCAAAACATGCTTAAAACCATAAAGCAAATAATTTAAAATTTTAACATATCATATTATAATTATGGACATGGGGCATATATAATTTATTTCCAATATAAATCCAAAGTTTAAAATTTTCAACATATGAAATTATATCATTCAGTGGTGCTCTATAAATTTTTATAGCATTATATCATCTTGTGTCTGTATAAATTTATATCATGACAGTATATTAAATATAAAACCATATTTTTATTATCAAGAATCAAAACTTAGCCCTAACACACAAAAAGAAACCAGCTTCCTTCAAATATGTCTTGTAATGTTTTTCTTTTCAATTATATAATGATATATAGAAGAAGAAAAAAAATCTAATCTTGTAGGATTTTCTCTATGTAAGGGCTTGAACTAGTTGAGGATATTTAGTTCATTTAGGTGCTGCTGCCGTTGCTGTCTCACCACAGTAGTTCTTCAAATATGGAGGGAAGTATGGGTAAAAAGGGAACAATATAGGCCAGCAGTCGTCGTTGAGTTTCATTATGGCATTGCAACAAGCAGGACTAATAATAGTAAACATTTGACCACCGAAAAATGAATTAATAATCTCCGTAACACACCCATTAACGTTAGAAAGTGAAGACCAGCATTTATCAAGTTCACTTCCAGATTGCAATGGCGATGATACCTTGTTGATGCCATTCAATATCGGTCCTGCAGATGGTGCTGGAGACGAACAAGAAGTCCTGAGAAATGAGGGGGGAAAGGGGTTGAAAGGGAACATTTTAAGCCAACAATCATCACTAATATGAGTGATGGCCTGACAACAATCGGGGCCAATAACACCTATTTCTCCATAGAAAAATGAAGCAGATATCTCCAACATACAACCTTGTATGCTGGTAAGGACTGACCAACATTTTTGAGCTTCACTAGGCTGAAAAGGTGCCAGGCTTGGCATTGGTGGTAATGGAAATGGATGCAGTAGCTGTTGCGCATTTCCTACAGTGATAAACATAGCCATGAATGCTAAATTTAAAAGAAGAGGCGATGGCTTTCTTGGTACCGACATTGTAATAATCTATAAGCCTTTGTTATCTTTGTGTTGGCGAGGTGTCTATGGATCAATGGAAAAATTTATTATATAGGTGGGAATGCGCAATAATATGTTAGTAATGTTGAAACGTTTTTATTTATTAATTTGTGAAACTGTTTTTAACTTGAATGCAACATTTAGTAAAAGATAGTAAACTTTTTGTTTTTAATTTGTAGAAACTTAAGATAAGGTTTCAATGAAAGACTAAATTGGGAAAAGTGTATTTTTTGTATATAGCATTTTTCAGTTTGGGTTTAGAAACCAATCTACTGAAGGAACACATCAAAATGTGATAGAGTAGGCCGTTATTGTATACATTTTTGAACATGAGGAAACACCGTTGAACAAATTAAAAAGAATAGGAAAAGATAGCAAATTTTTTCCTCTTACCGCTTTCAAAAATTTTCTATTACAATGGATTCGGCATAAGATAAGACTATTACTCATTTGAAAAAGTGAAACAAAATAGAAAAAAAAATAGCATAATAAATAGGGGTTTACTCCCACATACTTAACCACGTAAGTATTCACATCAATTATTTTTTTGGTAAATTATCTATTTAGTCACCCAAGTTTACATGCATTTCTATTTTGGTCACTCCTTTTAAAAATTATTATTTTAGTCATTTTCATTAGGTAAGTTGTCAATTTTTGTCACTCTACAGTTAAATACATTTGATCACCAGACGGAATGCTGACGTAGCAATCTTTTCATTGGTATAATAACAATTTTAGCCCTCAACACTTTGCACATTCTATCAATATGGTCCTAATTCTTAAAATTTTCAAAAATTTAATCCTCATTATTTGCACATTTTTCAATTTAGTACAAGTTCTAAAAAATAAAATAAAAATTATAATTTTAAAATTTTAAAAATATATATTATTTATTATAAAAAATATAAAAATATTAAATCTTAAAAATATATAATTACATTATAACTTTTAAATCATCTTTGGCCATTAAAATTTTAGGCCAATAAGATTGCAAGACAAGTTAAAATTATGTAAATATATTTTAATTTTAAAACCTTTCAATATTTTATACTCTTAATTAAAATAACAAAACGTAAAGAGTTTTGAAACCCTTCTCTCTCGATTAGTGGAATATATCAAGTTTGTTTTCGGTTCTTTTGCTCAAAGTCTTTGGATTTTTTCCTCAACTTCTCCTATCTTGAAGCCAAAATTTTAAAACCCATAAATTTCTCGACATCTCCTTTGACAATTTTCATCTTAAAATTTCACCCATATCTTGAAACACGTAAATGATGCAGTTGTGAACCAACTAAAAATCTAACTAAGGTAAGTGCACCTATCAATTAATAGTATAGCTACGGTAAGCACAAATATCATTCCCAGGAATACCAAAAGTATTAGTAATTGCTGTCTTTCTATTATTTAACCGATAAATTCGAGTGATTGATTAAAAACTAAAATTAACTAATTTAATTAACCACGAACACATCAAAGAACAAATCAGGAAAATAAACAGTTAACACCAAGAAGCGAAACAATACCCAGGAAAGAATTTGCCTAGATTTCATCTGTCATTATCAATCTAAATTACGCAATTTACTCACTTAGTATCATGATTCGTAGAAACTCCTAGATTATGCTAATATCTCTTTCGAGAGTAAGAGCAACTGACTCTAAGTTGATTAATTGAAATTTCTTTCTAATTAATACCCCTATTATCACATTAACTCGATTTATGGATTCACATATTAGGTTTGACTCTAATCAAATAGATTTATGTCGTCCTATTTCTAGAATTGCATGCAACTCCACTCAATTATGTTAGATTTACTCTTAAAAAGATTTTATTCCTCCTTTGATTTAAGCACATCAAACATAGATCAATAATCTAGAAATATTAAACCAATAATTAAGCACACATAATTGAGAATAAGAAACTAAGAAATTATTGTGTAAAATAAAAATCAAACGATAGAATCAATCATAGGGTTCATCTCCCCTAGGTATTTAGAAAACTAGCTCGTGCTTGAAAATAAAAACACCTTAAAGATAGTATAACCGAAAGAAATAAAGAAATTCATGATAATCTCTTAAGGAATCAATTAAGACTCTTCAATCTTGACAGAAATCTCCTTCAGGATCGGTTTCAATGGTGTTTTTCAAGTTTTTTTCTTGAATATTCTGTGACGACTCTCTCTATCTTCTTATTTTTGTCATATATAAGTCTTAGAATGTCCAAAAACTTAAAAATCGCGTTTTCCTACAGTTTAGGGTCCAAATTCACGAAATTGACATGGTTTGCCACATGGTCGTGTGACAGCCTATCTGGCTCACATGACTATTTGGAAGGGGTTAGCTCGTGTGGCTCCTGTAAGTCGCTTCATTTTTTTTATTACTTGTTTTTTGCTCCCAAATTGTAACACCCCTAACCCTTATCTATCACTGGAATAGGGTTACGAGGCATTACCGATCAACCACAACATAATTCATACATTTGTGCAATCATAATTAAAATCCATTCATATCAAACACATTGTCCCTTGTAAGGTCCTACGATACCTTAAAACATGCTTAGAAGTGGTTCGGAACTAAACCGATAACATATGCAAACTTTAGGAAACTTAGAAAAAGGGTCACACGCCCGTGTCATAGGCCGTGTGAAAATAGGGCATACATACTAACTTGTGCCACACTGTCGGAGACACGCTCGTGTGCCAAGGCCGTGGGAAAACTAGGGAGGTTACTGACTTGGGTCACACGGCCGACCACACACCCATGTACTAGCTCGTGTGCCACACACGACCAATGGACACGCTCGTGTGTCTAAGCCGTGCCAAACCTGTAGGGTATACTGACTTTAATTCTAAAGGTATCCTAGGGGACACACGGCTATGTAACATGACTGTGTGTCGCACACGGCTGAGACACACGCTCGTGTCTCTGCCCGTGTGGACAAAAATAGGCTATTTGCAAAGCCAATTTGCCACCCTTTTCTCATACACACTTAGCCATCAAAATGGTATCATTTTAACACATATATAGGCAACCAAAAACATGCCAATTCATACACATATTATGCCATCTATTCACAACCATTTCAACCACTTAATTCCATATTCAAACATACCAAATCATTATGCCAAAATCATCACAACTTACCTAATTTCCAAATGCATTAACTCATCTACTTATCCTCTATTTCATGACACAAATTGCACCATATTTCCATCTCAAAATCAAACCACAATTTTCCATTCTTCCAAACATTAATACATCATCTACTAATTAACCAAATAACAACTATTTGGCTATATCAACAACTATGGCAAACATGCCAAAATAAGTCAACATATAAAGCATTATATACATCACATACATATCACGTATCAACATATAAACCAAGCCAACTCAAATGGCCATACACATCACCATTTACAAGCCAAATCTCATGGTTAACATCATAACCCATAACATATCAAGATGACACTAGCCTATACATGCCATATACCATATATACAAAGCTTCAAAAATACCAATGAGATTATCGATAGCGTGATGACGTTTCCCGACGATCCGCGAGTCCGAGTTAACTTTGATACTCTATAAAACATAAACAAATAACACACAATAAGCTTTATAGCTTAGTAAGTTCGTACTAAATAAACTTGACAGTTCATAATATTCAAATCATCAATTAATAAACACTTAATAAGTTTCATATCATCACTCAATTCTAACCCATGACCATTTATCATATATATACAAATCTATCAAGCTTCAAACACATAGTGTCAACTACCACATAGGTATCGTACGTACCTGTACTCTCCCATATTTATTTATTACATTTTCACCTTTTTGTTCAATACGTTAATCCATCCAAAAATCTTTCAATACTCAAGGAACTCGCACACTTAGTGCAAAAATGATTAGCCGAAGCTATAACGATATCGCACACTTAGTGCCATCACATTAAACCGAAGCTATCTCAGTATCGCACACTTAGTGCCACATATAGCCAAAGCTATTCCAATTCGCACACTAAGTGCTACATATAGCTGAAGCTATCTCGAAACACACACTAAGTGCCAAACATAGTCGATTTGTCGTCGTACGCAATCGTAGTCATATATATACAATTTATGAATTATTAAAGCATTAAAAACATAACTATAACAATGTTTATTACGTACAAACTTGCCTCGTACTCGAAATTGACAAATTGGATAGATTACTCGATAAACTTTGATTTTCCCCGATCTAAATCCGAATTCTTTCGGTCTTGATCTATATACATTGAAAATTAACTCTTTTATTCCTCAAGTCATTCAATTTCATCCAAAACACATAATTTGGGACATTTTACACATTAACCCCTATAATTTCACATTTTTCAATTTAGTCCCTATTTCATAAAAACACAATTTACAACAATTTCAACTAACCCTAGCTAGCAGAATATCTATAGACTCCATAACAACCCATATTTATCAATATTTCACACATTTAACCACACATTTTACACTTTTCACAAATTAGTCCCTTTTATGCAATTTCACTAAAAATCACTTTATAAAACATGATAATCTATCAACAAATACTTATTTTCCATCATCAAACATTCAAGAACACATGAATTCATCAATGGAAAATTTTAAAATCATCAACACTTTCAAAAATTGAGGCATGGGCTAGGTAGTACTGAAAATAATGATCACAAAAACGTAAAAATCATCAAAAATCGAGTTCAAAACATACCTTAATCAAGAAAAGAGTTGGCCGAACCCTAGATGAACATGGAAGCTTTCTTTTTTATGAACATGGAAGCTTTATTTTTGTCTTAATATTCAACTATCCAAGTAAAAAGATGGACAAAATTTCTTTTGTTTTTCATTTTATTAACCATTATTGCAAAATGACATATTTGCCCTTAATTATAAAACATGAAAACTAATTAATATATGTCCATAATGGTACACTCAAGCTATTAATGGTCTAATTACAACATAAGGACTTCCCATTTAATAAGCCATGGCAATTTGGCACTTTTAACTTATATCATGCTACTTTTTCATTTTACGTGATTAAGTCTCTTTTCTCAAATTAAGCTATTAAACGATAAAATTAGCTCACGAAATTTCCACACATAAATATTCACATGCTATAAACACCAAAAATAATATGAAAATAATTTTTTGATCTCAGATTTGTGGTCTCAAAATCACTGTTCCGATTTAGCTAAAATTGATCTGTTACACAAATACTTTCCTAAGTATAAAAACATGAATTTAAAGGATTAGATCATAAAATTCACCATTAACATCGAATAATCACCCAAAAATGCATTAAGAATAAGATTAAAACATGTTACTTTTAGCACCTATCCAATATCCCCACACTTAAGCGTTTGCTTGTCCTCAAGCAAAATCCTCAACCCACAATCAAGTTAAGTTCTCTCAATTTATTATTTCCACCAAAAATGTCTTAGGATAATTTACAGACTGTAACATCTCGATTTTGGGCCTAGTTAGAATAGTGGTTTCGAGACCACAAATCTGAAGTAAAAATAATTATTTTATGATTGTGTTGAGGTCTATGATATGTTTGCATGATTTTAGGAAAATTTTGTTAAGAAATTTTGTTGATAGAGTGTCCAATTTGATTTTTAGGACTAAATTGCAAAAGTTACAAAATATGTGATTCTAGAAGCTTTAAGCATGAAATAGCTATGGATTATTAATTAGAGGTCCTTAAATAGCAATTTGACCAATTTCTATATTTATGGACAAAAATGGGCATGAATAAGTAAAATTTGAAAGTTTAATAAAAAGGGCATTTTGGTCATTTGGTTAATAAAAGAATAAAAAGGGAAAATTAAGTCAAAATTTGCTCATCTTCTCCATGCCATAGCCGAAATTCATAAGGTCACCATAGCTAGGGTTTCTTCAACTTTCAAGCTTGATAGTAAGTGCATTCTAGCCCCGTTTTTAATGTTCTTTACATTTTTGAAGTTGTTATCAACCGATCTAGCCATTTCTACCATTTATTTGAGCTAGGGTTGATGCTTAGGGTTTGAACCACGTGTGACATGCATGTATTTAGATGTTTCATGGTAGATTATGAAAGTTTGATGTGTGATAAACATCTTTTGCTAAGTGATTTTTGATGAAAACACCTAAAAGCGGCTTATTTGTAAAAGTTATAAAAATGGGTAGTAGAAATGTGATCTGATGAAAAATGTGGGTTGGTATAAGCATGATATAGACTCAACTAGGCTTAGGTAACAAATAAAATGAGTACATTTCATTTTACGAGCCTAAGAACTAATTTGTAAATATGTGAAAGTTTAGAGGTAAAATTATAATTTTTCCAAAGTATGGTTTTCGGACTGATTTGAATAATGTGATAATTAAATGAGCTAAATTTTCTATTATAGATCGAGAAAAACAGAGTCCGGACCTAGACCGGGGAAAGAATAAAGTTGTGGACTCAATCGAATTAGTTAGCCATATTTTGTACCGAGGTAAGTTCGTGTGTAAATAATAAAAGTTAATTATGTATTTAATATTTTGTTACTTCATGACTTGTACAATTATCATTATGGATTCATTCGGCAAAGATTCGATACGGTGAAATTCCCGATTGAACTTTAGGAATAGTTAGGATACAAATGTTGTAACACCCCTTACTCGTGTTCGACGCCGGGACAAGGTACGAGGCATTATCGGACTTAAACATATACATACATGCAAAAACCGGGCCATAAAATTTCTTTTAATTCAAAACTTTTCAAACACATGCATGTCGTCCCTTATTTGGGTCTATGAAGCCCAAAACATACATCGGGAATAATTCGGGACTAAACCGAGAACCTTAGAAAGTTTTGGGAAACTTAGAAAATTTCTTTCCATGAAACAAGGTCACACGCCTGTGTGCCTTCGACACGCCCGTGTCCACAGGTCGTGTAACTCTCTAACTATAATGTCAGCAAATAATTTGAACCACACGGCCAAGCCACATGCCTGTGTCCTAAGGCCGTGTCCTTCCACACAGTTGAGGCACATGACCGTGTCTCGGCCCGTGTAGTCAATACTTAGGCTATTTTCCAAGCCTTCATGTTACCCATAAACTCTTACAACCTTATACATATTAAAACCACAAATCATGGCATCATTTTAGTGATTAAACACTCTTTATTAAGACATATTTATAACATTAACATGTCCTCTTGCAAGCAATGCATCTACTCATGCAATACCAAGTCTAGATTCTTTAATTCACGTTCATAAGACTTCTCATTTTGATGACCACTTTTACCATTATACTATGGTTACCAACATCAAGCATTCATGTTCAACCATTATCACGTTGTCTTTATAACGTGCAATTACTACATGGCTATGACCACCTCGATTGGTCATAGAGCATACATCCAACACACACATGTCATGTTATCAACCATGCATGGCAAACAGACATAATCACATCATAAACATTAGACATGACAAGCATAGCTAGGTTTACAAGCCATAATCAATATGAGCCACATCTCATGGCTATATACATATAACTCAATATAAGCCAATACTTTTGGCTAGAGCATAATAATACATGTTAATAAACTAGATCCCTATGCATGCCACTCACTTGAAATTTCTAATATATGCTTCCTTATTCCAAAGGTGATGGCTTGATAATGTGATGCTGCCTCTAATGATCTCTAACCCCGAGCTAACCTGACAACACTAAAGAAATGAAAAGGAGGGATTAAACTTTATAGCTTAATAAGACCGTATGAAAATAATAAGCAATTTATCAACTTGCTTCTCAAGGTAATACAACCTCATTTGCATTTTTACTTATGTTCCTGTCAAGCTATTTTCTCGAGTCATAGTTACTAAGTTATTTATATCTGGAGCTATGGAACTCCAAATTAATATTTGTTAATTTTCTCTAAAACTAGACTCATATGTCTTCTTACCATAAAATTTTCAAAATTTGTTATTAAGCCAATTAGTACAGTTTATTCCTTAAAGCTACCCCTTTTCGCTGTCTGATAGTTTCAACCCCTCTTTTCTAAAAATTAATTATCTCATAATACGGAACTCAGATGATGTTATTGTCTATTTATCTTAAAAATAGACTCATTAATAATTCTAAGCATATGAATTATAACCCAAACTATTTTTTTTACAACTTTTAATGATTTTCTCAAATCAGAACAGGGGATTTCAAAATCATTCTAACTATATCTCACAACAATTCAAATATCTCATAACATAGACTTTTTTTGCTTACACTGTTTCTTTTATATGAAACTAGACTCAATGAACTTTAATTCCATATTCTATTCAGCCTCTAAATAAATTTCCACAATTTTTTGTGGATTTTCAAAGCCGGACTATGGTTGCTGTCCAAAACTATTTTAGTGTAAATTAATGATACTAAGTTCATCACACCTTGTTAATCTATTTTCACCATATTGGTAAAGACACATTTATACATCATAAGTATAGACCTATAATCACAAAGTCATCACAAAATCATTCTCATAGGCATGAATTACCTATTTACATCTTCACCAAATGTGCATCATAAACTGAAATCATATCTTATGAGTTTGGCATACATACCTGTGTTACTCAACATGCTCATATACTTACTCATATTCATTCCTTATTAATCATACAACATGAATTGAATTCACATATCATCAATTTCATGTAAGTACCTGTACAAACTCGTAATACAATTGCATAATTCCCAACATTGACTTAGTCGTCAAATAACTACTAACTTACCCATTGAACACTAGGAATATTATTGGATACTCGTAAATCTTACACATAAAGCATTATATATAGCCACATGTTACCTTATTTAACACATCACATGTTGCTCATTTTCTAGCTAATCACAGGCCTGACCACACAAGCTGACAGTCAAGACGTAACTACACGGGATGCTCACACAAGCTGACAGGTACTCGCAACACATGTTGGGTTACCCAGCCACCAGTAGAACGTACATGACTAGCGCCCGGATTTATAAAATCACACATCATATACAAATGAGCTCATAACTACATAGTTCCTAGTGACATGTCACATTGTATCCTAATTTATTACTAAAGTTCAAACGAGATTTTTTCTCGTAGACTTAACTTCAACAAACTCGATCACACAGGCAATTACATAATTTCATGATAAAAGGATTCATGATAAAAGGATTACCACATAATCCCGCATAATAATAAAAATAATGTAACTTACCTTCAAGCGTAGAAATTACAATTTATGCACCATTTAAGCAATTATACATGATTCAAATTGCATTATTTACGTGTGAACTTACTCGTTTCTATGGAATATCATATTCCATCAAATTTCTAATGTATTCTATCTTCACATGAATGTTATTAACGTTTGGCATCACTTTCATCATACTCAATATCATCAACATATAATTAAATATAACCAAAGTAAGAGAGATTTCAAGTAATTTTAATAATAACATGGATAACATGCTTATTTAGTCACACGGACTTACCTCGAATGTAAAATTTCGGCCAATTATTTTATTTTAGCCCATAACCTTGTACTTTTAGATTTAAGCTCAAATCTCAATTTTTCTTGATCTAACATGATGAAATTCACTCATTTAATCATTACATTAATTAAAACATTCTATAATTCATAATTTGGAAAAATGACCGTTTTGCCCTTAGACTTTACAAAAATTACGATTTTACCCTTAGGCTCGTAAATCAATTCTTATCAAATTTTCTCACTACCCAAGCCTAGCCAAATTTTTTATACTAGGAGCAGCCCACAATTCTCATTATTACTCATACTTTTCACTCATTTTGCCATCTTTACAAAATGATCCATATTAGGTGTGTTCATGAAAATCCTTTCACAAAAGTTGTTTATTACACAACCAAGACTCATTTTCTTCCATAAAAATTCAGAAAACAACATAAATATTCACATGGAAAAACCCTAGACTTTCAACTATTTTGCAAAATAATCCCCCCATTAGCTAGTTCATGCTACAAGGGTTCCAAAAGTACAAAAATTATCAAAAATAGGCATCTAAATAATTTACTTGCAAGAAGATAGCTTGGCTGAAATGTTAAAGCTTCAAAACCCCTACTTTTGCTGAAAATTTCGGTGAAGAAGAAGATTAGAAAGAGATGATATCATTCTTTGTTTATTTTATTTTATTTCTAGTCAATTTGGTTACCAAAATTCACCTAACCATTTTAACTATTTTAATTCCTTGTCTCATGGCCGGCCATCACTCATTTAAAGGCCTATTGTCACTTTAAAGACCCTTAATTTTTGTTCTCTAGCTATTTGGTATATTTATCTAATAAAATAAGACTCTTGCCCTTTATGCTATTTACTCCCTTTTCACAATTAGACATGAAATCGCTAAAATTATTTCACCAAAATTTTCATGCACTCATATAATCATGCTATAACACATAAAATATCATTAAAAATAATTTCTCTGGCCCCGGAATAGTGGTTCCAAAACCATTATTCTGACTAGGCCCAAAATCGAGCTGTTACAAATGTCATGACATTAGGGCTATGATTTTACGTGTTAGACCATATCTGAGATATGGCATTGTTATGAGATTTCGTGTAAAACCATGTCTGGGACATGGCATCAATATGAGAATCGTGTAAGACCATAGCTGGGCTATTGGCATCGATATGAGATCCCATGTAAGACCATATCTAGGATATGGCATTGGTATGATTTTATGTGTATGTGATTCCCAAGTATCCTTTAATGTTCCAAGTGGTTCAACGGGTAATTTAAAGATTATGTCAAAGATGTGAAAGGTTATGATTATGTTATGCAATGGTACAAGTACGTACACACAACTCATGGGAAATTATCTCAGTTTAAGATGCACTGTTGGTAAGGATGCAAATGAGTAAGATATGTCTATGATCACTTAATGATTCTGTGTAAATTTACATTATGTTATGTGTATGTTATTGTACATTTAAAGTTGATTATTAAGCTTAAATCTTACCCCCTTCCTTTTCATTTCTTATAGTGTCATCAAACCAGCTCAAGGATCGAAGACAGCCGGAGATCCACTCACACTATCAAATTATTGTTTTGGGTACTTATTATTACATTATTTTGAGTTATGGCATGTATAGGGACATGGTCTTTTTGTGATATGTGTCATTGTTGATTTGGCCAAATGTGTTGGCTTGTAATGGTATTTGATTCATTTTGTAAATGGCCATTTGGTATTGGCTAATATTGTTTGAGTATATATACGTAAAGATATGCCTTTCATGGATGGAGTTATTACATGGTTTGAGATGATAATTATGGAATGTTGTATGTGATAGAAAATAACATGTAATTGATGTGTGGATGTCCTGGTTGTGGCTGAATTGGTTGTGTGTATATACTTGGATTGGTGTTGTTTGATGTTGTGTAAGTTGGTGCAAGTAAGGGTGGCAAAAAGGCTTAGTAAATAGCCTTATTTTTGTCCACATAGATAGACACACGAAAATGTGTCTAGGCCATGTGTGACACACAACTTGCCCATTGGGTGTGTGATCCGGCAGTGTCTCTCCTACATTTTTGAATTTTAGCTTCGAATTGGCCACACAGGCAGAGACACGGCCATGTGTCTCAATCTATGAAGGACACGGCCTAGGGACATGGGCGTGTGCCCAAGGCGTGTGAAGTCTGCACTTATTTTATGAAAAATTATGAAAATTAAATCGCCCACACGGCCTAGCACACGGGCGTGTGCCTTGGCCGTGTAACCCTAATTTGTTGATGACATCATAAACAAAGAGTTACAAGGGTTAGGGACATGGGCGTGTGTGGCCACACAACCTACCCATACGGGCATGTCCCAAACCACACGGACATGTGACCCCTCTTTTTATAAGAAAAAATTATAAGTGTTTAGGAAGTTTCCAAAGTTCTCGGTTTAGTCCCAACTGCTCCCAATGTATGTTTTGAGCCTCGTAGGCTCGTCTAAGTGACAATATATATGTTTTTGTAAATTTTTAATTTGCATGGAAATTTATGTCTTGGATATGCATGATTGCTTATGTATAAGTCCGGTAATGCCTCATACCCTATTCCGGCGTCGAATACAGGTAAGGGGTGTTACACAGATAGTCATGCATTGGAAATTTACACTAAAATGACACTAAATAGTACAAGCAATCCATGTACAGAATTTTAAGCTTTAAAAACATTAGGAATTTCACTTATATCAATAATTACCCGAAATTCAAACTCAACAAGAATTAACATCCTCACTAAAGATTCACTCAAAGCACTCAAAGCTATTAAGGTTTAAGTAATATACACTCAATAGTCGAACAAGAAATGTCATTATCATAGGCTTGCTTGAAAATCAAATCTCCACCACTATAGAATGATATGACACACCAATCAACAGGTCTTTACAAGGTTGTAATAAGGCTTCGGTTAAGGGTATGGAAAAGGTCAGAAAATTTGGTTAAAATCTAGAAAAAATCAGTTGTTAAATTAAATGAATTTACACCAGCAAGAAATAAAAAATGCAAATGAGATTTTCAACTGAATATGAAACCAACGATTCAAGCTCAATGAATTTTTTTCAATTTTTTTCCTTTCTTATCACTTTTTTTTCCAAAAGAAATTCAGCAATACAAATGATGAAACATAGTTAGGCAACTAACCACATCAAATTTCAACAAAAAGGGATTCAATAAAGAGGATAATTTTACAACATAGATATGGGTTACGGGTTAACATTAACAAGTGATAAAAAAATGTGTTAGGATCAACGGTGTTTACTAGAGATTAATTCAACGGGTAAGCTATTTATAGGTTAAATAGGTTAAATCCTAAGTGCCTCTATCATCTCAGTATATCAAATCAATAATGTGGTCTCGACACATATAACCGAAGAAAGTTCTAGAACAACAAATCAAGTTGACATACTCACAACCAAAAATAGAATGAGCACTAAAAAAATATATGCTCTACAAACTCAAAAGCTCACAAAAAAATTATGGTTTTGATGTCAAACTTGCAAATTTAAAAATTCAAAATAATATTTCAATTTAGCGAGACAATCTAAAATAATAATTTTTGAAAAACAACTTATCATGCTTGACTCTATAACACCCCTAACCTGTATTCGTCACCAGAATAGGGTTAAGGAGCATTACCAGAGTTTAATATCTAAAATTTCATATAAATCATGTCATTTACTATTCATATCTAAAATTAATCATATTGTCCCTTGAATGGACCCTCGAGGCCTAATTTAAATATTAGAATCAAGTCAGGACTAAATCGGGATCTTAGAGAATTTTCCACGAAATTTAATTTTTTTCTTTAATACAGGGGTCACACACTCGTGTGAGTAAGTCGTGTGGCTCACACGGCCAAGTGACATGCCCATGTCTCAGGCTGCGTAGGCATTCGATGTGAGACACACGACCGTGTCCCACCCCGTGTCCTTACCCGTGTAACTCTCTAACTTGTGCTAGGCCGTGTGGTCAATTTAATTTTCAAAAATTAGGTGCAGGTTTCACATGGCCAAGACACACGTCCATGTTCTAGGCCATGTGTCACACACGGTTGAGACACACGCCTGTGTCTCTACCCGGGTGCCCAATTTTGAGCATTCTGATTCTCAAATTTAAGATGCAGGGGACACAAGGCCAAACCACATGTACATGTGCCAAGCCGTGTGTCACACATGGTCAAGATACAAGCCCGTGTGTCTACTTGTTTGGACAAAATAAAGTCATTTTCTAGCCTTATTTCTCACCCAAATTTTCCATGAACATACAACCACACTTGCACATATATAACAACCTATTCAATACATATTATCCAGGCCAATTACAAGAATTATGTGTGATATATTATCATTTATATTCATGTGTTCCCAAACTTAACTCAAATCTAATTGAGTTTGATTTACAAGTTATATCAATGATACCAACTCAACTTCATTTACCATTTGTTTTAAATTTCATCAAACATATTATGGTCTTATAAAAACATACCAAAATATACTAGTCTGCCATTCCAATGGCTAGATTTACAAACAACCATTACATGTCCTCTTTGTTACCAATAGCTTATACATGCCATTATACTAAAGTAAGTTTTCTATTTATACCAAAACGAATTGGAGGATAGTGTGATGATGCTCCAATTGGTCTCCAACCTTTACGAGCTTCCGAGCACTATAAAACAAAGAAAATAAAACCTAGTAAGCATTTAATACTTAGTAAGTTCGTATAACAAGAATTAAACTTACCGATTACATTCATTCAAATAAGCATACAATAACATGATTCCCAACAATTTGGCAAAATTTCCTAATCACATACACTCAAACAAGTATGTTAGTCACATAATTTACATGTACATTAAATAGCATGGATGAGCTCATCATGTTATAAATTTTCAGGAATTTTAGGAACATTCGAGATATAATTCATTTAATCTCATAGATTCTCATTTCGGGAATTTATCCATTGAATCATTGAAATTTCGATGGATACTCAGGTAGTACACACAAGGTGTAAAAAACTATAAATTGTCAAATCATAATTAGAGGTACCCATTAGGGCACTTAATTAGGGAGCACCCATTAGGGCACTTAATCAGGGAGCATACTCTCGAGCCACATATTAGGATGCTCAGATGAGCCATGTAATAGGACAATTATCCGGGCTAAACAGGAAACTTATAAGAGTTTTATTCAGAAAACTCATAGAGCTTAACAGATAACTCTGAAGAGTTAATATCAAGGAGCACCAAATAAGGTAACAGGAAGTTCAAGAGAGCCATGTCAGGAAGCCCATCAAAGCTTATATCAGGACGCTCATGTAGAACTACGTTTGTGTCCACATTTTATGTTGGATCACAATCGATCGAATCATGTAACAGGACGCTCACAAAGAGCTGCGGTAGTGTGCAATACATGCAGAATCACTACCGATCAGGATATTCACAAGAACAATTTAACAAGATGCTCGAGAGGGCTTTAACAGGATTGCTCGTCTGAGCTATATTCTGTTTGCAACATATGCAGGACCCTATGTAATATGCAAATCACATATATACATCGAATTTCATTATTCAAACGGAGCTTATTACTTATCGAGCAAATTCGGGCATGTGATTATTTTTATACACTAATCATTTATACAATTCTCACAAATACAACATTCAACTCAAACATATAAATATACATAATTAAGTTACACAAACTTACCTCGATAATCGTTCGTATTTAAAAGTCTACTAATTCGGCATCTTTTCTTTTCCTCGATCTAGCTTCAAATTTGAGTTATCCAGATATATATAAATGAATTTAATTATTAATTTAATACAATTCATATTCAATTGAATTCAATTTACACTCTAGGAAAAATTACCATATTGCCCCTAAACTTTTCATAAATTCCAATTTCGTCCCTAGGCTCGGAAAATGAAATTCATGCAATTTAATCCTTATTCCAAGCCTAGCCTAAATTTTCATATAACATTTACAGCACATGTATTTCATAAAATTTAGAATTTTGCACAACTTTTACATCTTTATAATTTAATCCCTAAATCACAATTTCATAAAAATTCTCTTTGTAAAAGTTGTTTATCTATCAACAACCTTTCATTTTCTACCATAAATTTCAAAATTTTAGAATATTCATCCATGGCAAAACTTTGATGCTTTAATAACTTTTAAACTATTCTGATCTCAAAAATATAAAAATTACTAAAAACGGGACAAGAATACTTACCCAATTAAGCCAAGAAAGCTTGTTTTCTCTTTTTTAGGGTTTCCATGTATTTTTGGGAAGAAGATGATATAAAACAATATAATATTTCTATTTACTTATATTTATTTCCAATTTAGTCCTTAACCTTTTCTAATTTTTCCATGGATGAATCTCCAAAAATATCTACTAACTTTTCTTTAATGGTCTAATTACCATATAAGGACCTCAAGTCTATTTGATCCTTCTAGCTATTAGAATTCAACTTTTGCATTCTATGCAATTTGGTCTTTTACATAATTAAGCACATAATCGATAAACTTTTCTTATCAAAATTTTCATACAACATTCCTATCATAATATGTACCATGCAATAATATTAAAATAAATTTTCTTTTTGGCTCGAATTTGTGGTCCCGAAACGACTGTTCCAATTTCACTAAAAATGGGCTATTACAGCTCTCTCCTTTAAGAATTTTTGTCCTCAAAAATCTTACCAGTAAAGAGGTTTGGATATTACTTTCTCATGGTATCCTCCGGTTCCTAGGTAGCTTCTTCTATACCATGTCGTTTCCAGAGAACTTTCACTAAGGCTACCTTTTTATTTCTTAACTCTTGTCTTATGTGCTAAAGTTTTGATCGATTCCTCATTGTAAGTCATATCAGGTTGAATCTCAACTTCTGTCGAAGAAATATTATGTGAAGGATCTTACCGATATCGTCGTAACATAGACACATGAAAAAAATTATGAATTTTGTCAAGTTCTGCTGGTAATGTCAACCGATATGCAACAAGTCCAATTCTGTCAATAATCTCATAAGGCCAGATGAATCATGGACTCAGTTTTCCTTTACGGCCAAACCAGAGAACTTTCTTCCAAGGTGATACTTTCAAGAATAACTTGTTGCCGACTTGAAATTCTAACTCTTTTTGTTTAATATCAGCATAAGACTTTTGACAATTAGAAGCTACTTTCAAACTATCTTGAACTACTATTACCTTTTCTTCAGTTTCACAGACTAAGTTAACTCCGTGTATCTTTTTCTCACTATGCTCTGTTCAATACAATAGAGTTCTACATTTACGACCATACAGAACCTCATACGGTGCCATTTTCATACTGGACTGATAATTGTTATTATAGGAAAATTCAACTAAAGGCAGATACTTTTCCCAGTTACCTTCAAATTCAAGTACACAACACCGAAGCATATCTTCTTAAATCTGTATAACCCGTTTAGATTGTCTCTTAGTCTGAGGATGAAATGTGGTACTGAAATGCAACTATGTACCCAGAGCTTTTTGCAACTTATTCTAGAATCGGGACGTAAATCGAGGATCTCTGTCTGAAATAATGGAGATAGGCACTCCATGCAATCTAACAATCCCAAATGGCATCTTTCTTCTTCGGAAACAGAGGTAACCCTAATACAAAATCCATGGTAATTCTCTCCCATTTCCATTATGGTATCGTAACTGGCTATAATAATCCCAAAGGCACCTGATGTCCAACTTTTACTTGCTGACATATCAATCATTTAGATACAAATTTAGAAATATCCCATTTCATTCTTGGCCACCAGTATACCTTTTTCAAATTATTGTACATTTTATTACTGTCAGGATGAATAGATATATTACCATTATGAGCTCCATATAAAATCTTCTATACTAGTTCTGAATTCTTCGGTACGCATATTCTGTCTCAGGATAACAGACAATCCTCAGACCCAATATGAAATTCTGAATTAGAAGTCTATTCACATTGTATCTGTTTTGCTTGTAACTCACTTTCATCTTTCTGAGCTTTACAGATTTGTTGCAAAAATGTTGGCTTAGCTTTTAACTCAGCTATAATTGAACCATCGTCATATAATGATAACTTGTTATTCATCGCTCACAAGACAAATAAAGACTTTTTGCTTAGGGCATCAGCAACCACATTAGATTTTCCCAGATGGTAGTCAATAATCAGATCATAATCTTTCAATAATTCAAGCCACCTGCGCTGTCCCAAGTTTAAATCTTTCTGTGACATCAAATACTTCAAACTCTTGTGATTAGTAAACATGTGACATTTTTCACCAAATAGATAATGTCGCCATATTTTCAGTGCAAACACAATGGCTACCGATTCAAGATCATCTATCGAGTAGTTCTTTTCATGTAGGTTTAGCTGTCTTCAAGCATAGGCTATTACTTTACCTTCTTGCATCAATACAAAACCTAAACTATTTAATGATGCATCATTGTAAATTATAAATTTCTTACCCAATTCAGGTTGAACTAACACAAGTGCTTCTATTAATAAAGCTTTCAATCTGTCAAAACTCTGCTGACATTTATCAAACCACTCCAATTTCACATCTTTCTGTAACAAGTGAGTCATCAGAGAAGCTATCATTGAAAATCCTTTAAAAAATCCCTGATAATATCCAGCTAGTCCTAGAAAACTTCTAACTTTAGACACGTTTTTCGATGTTTTCTAATTAATAATTGCTAAAATTTTATTCAGATCCACCTGATACCTTCAATAGATACTATATGTCCGAGAAAACCAACTTCTCGTAGCCAAAATTTACATTTATTGAATTTGGCATACAATTGTTTCTCGCACAAAGTTTGCAGCATAATTATTAAATGATTGACATGTTCATTTTCATCTCGAGAATATACCAGGATATCATCAATAAATACCACCACAAACCTATTTAGATATTGTCTGAAAACTCTGTTCATCAAATACATGAATACTGCAGGTGCATTCGTCAATCCAAATGAATTCACAAGAAACTTATAATGCCCATACCTAGTTTTGAAAGTTGTCTTTGGGATATCTGATTCTTTCACCCTTAACTAATAATAGTCAGAACAGAGATCAATCTTTGAAATACAATGGCACTTTTCAACTGGTCAAACAGGTCATCAATACGAGGCAATGGATACTTATTCTTAATTCCAACTTTGTTCAATTGTCTGTAATCAGTGTACAATCTTAATTATCCATATTTCTTCTTTACAAAAAGAACCGATGCTCCCCAAGGTGAAAAATTGGGTCGACCAAATCTTCTATCAGCCAATTCTTGTAACTGTACTTTGAACTCTTTCAATTCAGTAGGAGCCATTCTGTAAGGCGTTATGGATATCGGTGTTGTCCCCAAAACAAGGTCTATAGAGAACTCCACTTCTCTAATTGGTGGTAAACCAGGTAATTCCTCCAAAAATACATCAGGAAATAAACAAACAACCGGCATTGATTGAATCTTTAACTCAGATACTTTAGTATCTAACACATGTGCAAGATAAGCATTATATCCTTTTCTGATATATATTTGGGTTGATATAGCTGAAATCACATTAAATAACCCATCTAATTTATCAGATTCAACATGGAGTAACTCACCATTCTGACATTTCAATACAATGTATTTTTCTTTACAATTCACCACTGCTTCATGCTGAGTTAGCTAGTCCATTCCCAAAATCACATCAAATTTATCAAAAGGCAATAGCATCAAATCAGTCGAGAAACAATAACCCTTTACCATCAATGGACAGTTTTTACAAATTTTATCCACCATAACATATTGGCCTAGGGGGTTTGATACTTTGACCACAAATTCAATTAATTCAACAGGTAAATTTTTAACAGACACTAAATTTGTGCATATGTATAAATGTGTGGACTAGGATCAATCCAAGCAGTAATATCAGTATCAAGTAGAGAAAATGTACTAGTAATGACGCCTGGTGCAGAAGCATCCTCTCTAGCACGAATAGCATATGTCCTTACTGGTGCTCATGCCTCAGATTTAACTGTTGTATCTCTTGTAGCACTTTGGCTACCACTGACATTTTCGGGGTATCTAGGTGGTCTATCTCTCGACGTGAGGTTACTCGGCTTCGGAGTCTGATTAGTATCTTTTTCAATCCTTTTCGGGTAATTTTTGAGGAAATGATCAAGAGAACCACATCGATAATAGGCTCCACTTCTCAAATGATACTCCCCAAAATTAAACTTATTACAGTGTTTACACCTCAGTTTAGGGTTACCGACACTTCCCACACTTGTTACAGATGGAGACGAAGATTTCGGGTTGGAACGTTGAGAGCCTCGCTGTAACACCCCTTACCCGTATTCATAGCCGAAATAGGGTACGTGGCATTACCAGAGTTTACCAGATTAATTTTTCGTTAATACAAGTTAAATACTATTCATTTACTAAAACATGTCATGGCGTCCTTTAGATGGGCCTCCAAAGCCCTAAACATACTTGAGACCAAACGTAATTAAATCGAAACCATAGAAAATTTTTCGCAAAATCCCAAAGTTTTTTTTTTTTTTTGTTCAATATAACCCCTTTATAAATATCTAACCTTCCCTGCAAATTTTAAAACCGAGACTAATCCAACCAACCAATTCATTTCAATCAATTTGATACCAAATTATACTTCTACTATAATCATACTATTTAACATATTTATCATTTTTTTTCTTTAATGTATATTCATTAAACAAGTCTTAGCATTTATATAATCATCAAACCTTATACATGCCATATAAATCAAAAAGAAAATTTACAAAAGCTACCGGAGATAATCTGGATAGTGTGATTCTTTGTGTTGATCTGATCCTCCGTATACTTCCACATCAATCTACAAGAGACATTGAATACACTTAAGTAAGCTTATAGAAGCTTAGTAAGTTCATAGGCGTAAAACATAAATCTTACCAAATATTTATACACTTATACAATATACATAATTATTAAGTTCACTGTCAACCACAGTCATTGGTGAGTTCCTTGTATAAACTTACTACCACTTATCCATTTCCTTTAATTCTTTTGGGCCCATTTGTCACATATCATTCTTTAACCAAATTAGGGAACGGTTACAGAAAATTGAGTACTTCACTTTCACTTTGCCATAGTATAACTATGGTCTTGCGTATGATCACTTATCACTTTTTGAAGTCATAGTCCTGCCACGGTCTTACACTGATCACATTTATCACTTGTCACTGATCAGATAAGTGTAGCTAAAACTATCACTTATCACTTATCACTGGTCACCGATCAGATAAGTGTAGCTAAAGCTACCACTTATCACTTATCACTTGTCGCTGATCAGATAAGTGTAGCTAAAGCTACCACTTATCACTTATCACTTGTCGCTTATCACTTGTCGCTGATCAGATAAGTATAGCTAAAGCTACCACTTATCACTTATCACTTGTCGCTGATCAGAAGTACTCAAATCTGACGTTCCGCTCAATTTGATCATTTATTCGATTTTCGGGTTGTTATTTTATTCTCTATTCATCAATAAATATATTTCATCATACATTATATAATTCATAAAATTAACATATAATCATTAAACTTCAACCATATGAACTTACCTGGGTCGATTTGCAAAATTTGTGAAAGTTCAGGGACTAATCAGCTACTTTTTCTTTTCCTCGACTTGTTTCAGGTTCTCGATCTATCATTGTAAAATCATTCACTTATCAGTATTGACTTCATCTTCAACCCGCTTATAAGTAATATTATCTATAATTTCATTATTTACTTAAGTATATTCCAATGTTGTCCATCCATGTCATAGTCACTAAATTATTTTTATCTTTAGTTACAGAACTCCAAATTAAGATCCGCTAATTTTCCCTGAAACTAGACTCACATATCTTCTTACCATAAAAATTTTATAATTTTTGGTTGGGCCAATTAATAAAGTTTATTCATTGAAGTCTCCCCTGTTCTGCCGTTTGACGGTTCTGACCCTTCTTCACTAAAAATTAATTATCTTCTCGTACAGGATTCAAATGATTTTTTTGTTTGTTTCTATTGAAAATAGACTCATTCAGGATTATAAACATATAAATTTAAGCCCCTAATTATTTTTATTCAATTTTTTATGATTTTTCAAAGTCAGAACAGGGGAACCCGAATTCATTCTGACATTGTCTTACAAAATCTATTATATCTCATGATTTACAATTTCATTGCTTACACCGTTTCTTCTATAAGAAACTAGACTCAATAAGCTTTAATTTCATATTTTATTCATTCCACAATTCGATTTCTACAATTTTTGGTGATTTTTCAAAGTTAGACTACTGCTGCTGTCTAAAACTGTTTTAGTGCAAATGTTGATTTTGATTTTTGCCCCAAATTTCACAGTTCATACAATTCAGTCCTTACTCAATTAACCCCTCAATGAAGATAATTTTTCCAAATTATTATAAGTTGTCTCACAATTATTTAAATTCAGAATTTTCACATAAAACCCTAACTTCAAACTCTTTCACCATTAGGTCCCAAACATTCACTTTCTATTCAATTCTTTCAATAAAATCAGCATATAAACAATTTAAAGCTCTAATTCCATGCTAAATCATCATATACTTTCATCACATATTCATAGCAACTTCCAATTTCTTTCATAAAATCAAAAACTAATGAATTCAACAAGTGGACCTAGTTGTAAAAGTCATAAAAACACAAAAATTTCAAGAAATAATCAAGAATTGAACTTACTTGCAGTAAAAATATGAAAAACCAGCTTAAGGAAACCCTTCTATGGTGTTTTTACTGATGAGAATGCAGAAAAATAAAGAGAAATCTAGATAATTCCACTTTAGTCCTAGCTTTATTAAGTAAATTTTGCAATATTCCAATTTTACCCTTAATTCATCAATTTTCCTGCTGATTTCATGCACCTTACCATCCAGCCCAAATCATTTTGGGTCTATTTTCCTTTTAAACCCTCTTTCTTTTATCATTTAAGCCATTTAATCATTTCTCATTATTTTACATTTGTTATAATTTAGTCCTTTTTATTCAATTAACTATCGGAACTTTAAAATTTCTTGACGAAACTTTAATACTAACTTATTAACACTCCATAAATATTTATAAAAATATTTATGGCTCGGTTTAAAATTTTTAAAGTCTCGATACCTCATTTCTGATTCTAATTATTTTAATATTTATTTCTAGTACACTATTCGCTATTTCAAAAAATTTCTAACTTCACATTTAACTTATATTCACTAAATTAATAATATTTTCTACTCATTTGTCGGATTTAATGATCTCGAATCACTATTCCGACACCACTGAAAATTTAGGCTATTACAATTCTCCCCCTCTTAAGAAATTTCGTCCTCGAAATTTGTTACCTGAAAATAGGTTCGGATATTGTGATCTCATTGATTCCTCTGTTTCCCAGGTTGCCTCCTCCACACCATGTCGATGCCACAACACTTTTACTAATGGTACTCGCTTGTTCCTTAACTCTTTAATTTCCCAAGCTAGAATTCTCACCGGTTCTTCTGAATAAGTCATGTCGGGTTGGAGCTCTATTTCTGTATGAGGAATTACATGTGATGGATCTGATTTATACCGTCTCAACATTGACACATGAAACACGTTATGAATCTTTTCAAGCTCAGGGGCAAAGCCAATCTATAAGCTACTGGGACCGATTCTTTCAATGATTTCATACACCCGATAAATCGTGAAATTTGAGTTTTCCTTTCTACCGAACCGCAAAACTTTTTCCATGGTGACACTTTCAAAAATACACGATCACCCACATTAAACTCTATATCTCTTCTCTTTAAATCTGCATATGATTTTTGTCGATCGGAGGCGACTTTTAAACAATCTCGAATAATACGAACTTTTTCTTCGGTTTCCGAATCAAGTCCACTCCCATTAGTTTGGTTCACTTAATTCAGACCAATATAATGGAGTTCTACACTTTCTTCCATACAGAGCTTCAAATGGTGCCATTTTAATACTAGTTTGATAACTATTATTATAAGCAAATTCGACTAAAGGTAAATACCTTTCCAGTGCCGTCAAACTCAAGTACACAACACCTTAACATATCTTCTAAAATGCGAATCACTCGCTCGATTTGCCGTCTGCATGCGAGGATGAAAAGTCGTCTTTGAAATTTAATTTAGTGCCCAAAGCCTCCTGTAATTTACTCCAAAATCTCGAAGTAAATCTCGGATCCCGATCCGAAATAATAGATCTTTGGAACTCCATGTAATTTCACAATCTCGTAAATATACAATTCCGCTAACTTCTCCAATGAAAAATTTGATCCGATTGGAATAAAATGTGTCGACTTTGTCAATCTATCAACGATAACCCCATTGAATCTTTCTTGTTCGAGTCACAGCAATCCCGACACAAAATCCATCGTAATGTGTTCCCACTTCCATTCAGAATCATAATAGGTTGTAATAAACCTGTTGGTACTTGATGCTCTGCTTTCACTGGCGACAGATTAGACATTTTGCAACAAATTCACAAATCTCTCGCTTCATACCGTGCCACGGTACATTCTTTTTAAATCGCAATACATTTTTGTACTACCCGGATGAATAGAATACTTACTATTATGAGCTTCAAAGCAAGAATATCATTTTTCAATTCGAATTATTCGAACACAAATTCTATTACGATAACGCAACATACCGCCATCATCAATGCTATATTCGAACTCAAATTATCACGAACCGTTTGTCGTTTCAAGACTAGTTTCGGATCATCACTCGCAATTCACGGATCCGTTGAAGGAATGTAGATTTTGCTTTCAATTCTGCGCTAATATTGAACCATCTTCATTATGAGACAAATGAACATTCATTGCTCGAAGTGCAAATAATGATGATTTTCGCTAAGTGCATCAGCGACCACATTAGCTTTCCCGGGTGATAATCAATAACAAGATCATAATCTTTCAATAGTTCGAGCCACCGCCTCTCTGTCTCAAGTTCAGCTCTTTCGTGTCATCAAATATTTTAGACTTTTGTGATCGGTATACACATAACATTTTTCCCCATATAAATAATGTCTCCATTTTTAAAGCAAACACAATCGCACCAACTCTAAATCATGGGTAGGGTAATTTTTCTCGTGCGGTTTTAATTGCCGAGAAACATATGCCACTACTTTCCCCGATCGCATTAAAACACAACCCAAACCATTTAAAGATGCATCACTATACACAACATATGGTATACCGATTCGGGTGAGTTAACACTGGAGCTTTCACAACATCTTCTTCAATCGATCAAAACTTTGTTGGCACTCTTCGACCATACAAATTCAACATTCTCTTACGAAGTAGTCGAGTCATCGATAAAGCAATCATTGAAAAATTTTTAACAAATCAGCGGTAGTATCCCGCTAATCCCGTGAAACTTCGCATACATTACGTTCTTTGGAGTTTTCAATTCACCACCATCGCGACACTTTACTTGGATTTACTCGAATTCCTTCAATTTGAAACAATATGACCCGTAAATCCAACCTCATGTAGCCAAAATTCACACTTGTTGAACTTTGCATACAATCGCTTCTTTCTCAAGGTCTGTAACACACTTCTCAAGGGTTGTGCATGATCAGACTCAGTCTTTGAATAGATCAGTATATCATCAATAAATACAACCACGAATCTATCCAAATAAGGTTGAAAAATTCGATTCATCAAGTCCATAAATGCAGCAGAGCATTAGTTAAACCAAATGGCATTACGAAACTCGTAATGACCATACCGAGTTAGTTCAAGGCGAGTTTTGGCACGTCACATTCTTTAACTTTCGGTGATAATACCGGATCGAAGATCTATTTTTGAAAACACAGCAGCACCTTTCAACTGATCGAACAAATCATCAATGCGGGGTAAAGGATATTTATTCTTGATTGTAACCTTATTTAGCTCGCTCGTAATCTATACACAATCTCAACGAGCCATCTTTCTTTTTCACAAACAAAACAAGTGCACCCCAAGGAGATGTACTTGGTCTAATAAACCCCTTATCTAACAATTCTTGCAATCGAGTCTTCAACTCTTTTAATTCCGTCGGTGCCATTCGCGTATGGTGTTATGGATATTGGCGCTGTTCTCGGGATCACATCAATCACAAACTCAACTTCACGATCCGCGGTAAACCCGGCAATTCCTCAGAAACACATCAGCAAATTCATTAACAATCGCAAATCGTTTCAACTTTGATTCGTAATCCGAGTATCAAGAATATAAGCTAAATATGCTTCATTACCCTTTCTACTAGCTTCGAAATGAAAAAAGGTGAAATAATTCGAACATTATCTTTCATATTTCCAAACTCAATTAAATCATTTCTCCTGTCGATTTTTCAAATCAATCCGTTTCTCTCGACAGTTCACTACAGCATCATGTTTTGTTAACCAATCCATCCCCAGAATAATATCAAATTCTCGAAAGGGTAACAACATCAAATCAACAGAGAATTCATAGCCTTTCACTTTCAGTGGATTATTACGACATATTAAATTAACCATCACACTTTGACCTAATGGATTAGTGACTTGTATATCATAATTAGTGGACTCAACAGATAATTTCTTTTCAGATGCTAGCATAGTGCAAATATATGAATGAGTAGACCCAGGGTCTATTAATGCATAAACAGTAACATCATAAAGATAGAAAATACCAGCAATTACATCAAGAGCCGTAGCCTCTTCCCTTACTCGAATGGCATAGGTGCGTCTTTGGTGCTCTATTCTCTGATTGACTAATTGGTTCTCTCATACCCAAACGGGTAGCCCCTGTAGCACTGCTCTGGCCCGAACGTCTACTTCTTTGGGGAGTGGTTCTCTGTATCTCTTTCTGATCCACTTCATCTTTTTTCAACTGGGGACAATCTCGAATAAGATGATCGAGAGCCCCACATTTATAACAAGCCCCGTCTTAGTCCCGCATTCACGAAATGATGTCTTCCACAATATTGACACTTAGGCCGAGGAGTATTCGAACACTTTGCTCACATTTGCTCTGTGTCTATCAAATACCACGAAATTAGATTGTCTTGATCTACCTCTACCCAATCTTCCCAAGACCGATGTAGTTCGACTAATTTCTTCTTTAGATTTCTTCGTTGGCAAATCTGAAAATGACTTAGAAGCACCTCTTTTAAATGACTCTTTATTTTTCGATCTCATTTGCATTTTTACGTTATATACATCTTGAGCTTTTGAGCACGGTGCCCATGTAACAACGAACTCCCGTATTTCATTACCCCCAATCATCATTCTAATCTCATCATTTAACCCCTCTTCAAATCGATACACATTTCTTCTTGATGAGGGTACAATGTCTCTAGCATATTTCTTTGAGGTAGACAAATTCTCTTTCGTATTCACCATCGACTTATTTCCTGTAGTAGATCAAGAAATTCTCTCTTTTTCTTGTCTAGATATCTTTTCCCCACATATTTCTTTTTAAACTCGTTGGAAAAATTCCCAAGTAAGCTTCTCTGCAGTACTACACGGCTTCCACAGATTTCCCACCAGTTATATGCTTCTTCTTTTAACAACGAGACAAAGAACATCGTAGATAATCCTCCAGGAGAACAAACCATCTGTTTAAAAATTCTTACCAAACTCAGAGCCAATACTCGGCTTTTATAGGGTCATCATCCGATCTCCTCGAAATTCCTCACTCCAAACTTCCTTAGCTTTTCAATCGGAGAACGTTTACTAGTTTCAATTATTGAAGGAGGTGGAGGAGCAACCAGGAGGTACCACAGTGTGGTAAAGAGGAGGAGGAGGTGGTTGAGCGACTTCTTTCTTGTATCATCTCCTTATACCACCGATTCATAACTCTATAAATCATATTTTTAAGTTCTCGCTCTCGCATCATAGAAATTGGAATATCACTACTTGTTCCTTGTTAATGCACTCTCATGTTAGCTTCCTCACCATTCGAGACGCTCAGTCTATCTCGACATCTTTATAATCGAGAGAGTATCTATAAAAATGACAAAGATTAGATCGGATCATACATATCAGACTATCACGATTTATATGGCATGTATTTCTAAACACTTTACACATAACACACATGTTCCGAGAACCAGGCTAAATCGACTCTCGATACCACTAAATGTAACACCCTTACCCGTATTCATAGCCGAAATAGGGTACATGGCATTACCGAGTTTACAGATTAATTTTTCGTTAATACAAGTTAAATACTATTCATTTACTAAAACATGTCATGGCGTCCTTTAGATGGGCCTCCAAAGCCCTAAACATACTTGAGACCAAACCAGAATTAAATCGAAACCATAGAAAATTTTTCATAAAATCCCAAAGTTTTTTTTTTTGTTCAATATAACCCCTTTATAAATATCTAACCTTCCCGCAAATTTTAAAACCGAGACTAATCCAACCAACCAACTCATTTCAATCAATTTGATACCAAATTATACTTCTACTATAATCATACTATTTAACATATTTATCATTTTTTTCTTTAATGTATATTCATTAAACAAGTCTTAGCATTTATATAATCATCAAACCTTATACATGCCATATAAATCAAAAAGAAAATTTACAAAAGCTACAGGAGATAACTGGATAGTGTGATTCTTTGTGTTGATCCGATCCTCCGTATACTTCCACGTCAATCTACAAGAGACATTGAATACACTCAAGTAAGCTTATAGAAGCTTAGTAAGTTCATAGGCGTAAAACATAAATCTTACCAAATATTTATACACTTATACAATATACACAATTATTAAGTTCACTGTCAACCACAGTCATTGGTGAGTTCCCTTGTATAAACTTACTACCACTTATCCATTTCCTTTAATTCTTTTGGGCCCATTTGTCACATATCATTCTTTAACCAAATTAGGAACAGTTACTGAGAAAATTGAGTACTTCACTTTCACTTTGCCATAGTATAACTATGGTCTTGCGTATGATCACTTATCACTTTTTGAAGTCATAGTCACGCCACGGTCTTACATCGATCACATTTATCACTTGTCATCGATCGGATAAGTGTAGCTAAAACTATCACTTATCACTTATCATCGGTCACCGATCAGATAAGTGTAGCTAAAGCTACCACTTATCACTTATCACTTGTCGCTGATCAGATAAGTGTAGCTAAAGCTACCACTTATCACTTATCACTTGTCGCTGATCAGATAAGTATAGCTAAAGCTACCACTTATCACTTATCACTTGTCATTGATCGGATAAGTGTAGCTAAAGCTACCACTTATCACTTGTCACTTATCACTGATCAGAAGTACTCAAATCCGACGTTCCACTCAATTTGATCATTTATTCGATTTTCGGGTTGTTATTTTATTCTCTATTCATCAATAAATATATTTCATCATACATTATATAATTCATAAAATTAACATATAATCATTAAACTTCAACCATATGAACTTACAGGTCGATTTGCAAAATTTGTGAAAGTTCAGAGGACTAATCAGCTACTTTTTCTTTTCCTCGACTTGTTTGGGTTCTCGATCTATCATTGTAAAATCATTCACTTATCAGTATTGACTTCATCTTCAACCCGCTTATAAGTAATATTATCTATAATTTCATTATTTACTTAAGTATATTCCAATGCTGTCCATCCGTGTCATAGTAACTAAATTATTTTTATCTTTAGCTACAGAACTCCAAATTAAGATCCGCTAATTTTCCCTGAAAATAGACTCACATATCTTCTTACCATAAAAATTTTATAATTTTTGGTTGGGCCAATTAATACAGTTTATTCATTGAAGTCTCCCCTGTTCTGCCGTTTGACGGTTCCGACCCTTCTTCACTAAAAATTAATTATCTTCTCGTACAGGATTAAAATATTTTTCTGTTTGTTTCTATTGAAAATAGACTCATTCAGGATTATAAACATATAAATTTAAGCCCCTAATTATTTTTATTCAATTTTTTATTATTTTTCAAAGTCAGAATAGGGGAACCCGAATTTATTCTGACATTGTCTTACAAAATCTATTATATCTCATGATTTACAATTCCATTGCTTACACCGTTTCTTCTATAAGAAACTAGACTCAATAAGCTTTAATTTCATATTTTATTCATTCCATAATTCGATTTATACATTTTTTGGTGATTTTTCAAAGTTAGACTACTGCTGCTGTCCAAAACTGTTTTAGTGCAAATGTTGATTTTGATTTTTGCCCCGAATTTCACAGTTCATACAATTCAGTCCTTACTCAATTAACCCCTCAATGAAGATAATTTTTCCAAATTAATGCTTTATCTAGAAATTATAAGTTATCTCACAATTATTTAAATTCATAATTTTCACATAAAACCCTAACTTCAAACTCTTTCACCATTAGGTCCCAAACATTCACTTTCTATTCAATTCTTTCAATAAAATCAGCATATAAACAATTTAAAGCTCTAATTCCATGCTAAATCATCATATACTTCCATCACATATTCATAGCAACTTCCAATTTCTTTCATAAAATCAAACACTAATGAATTCAACAAGTGGACCTAGTTGTAAAAGTCATAAAAACACAAAAATTTCAAGAAATAATCAAGAATTGAACTTACTTGCAGTAAAAATATGAAAAACCAGCTTAAGGAAACCCTTCTATGGTGTTTTTACTGATGAGAATGCAGAAAAATAAAGAGAAATCTAGATAATTCCACTTTAGTCCTAGCTTTATTAAGTAAATTTTGCAATATTCCAATTTTACCCTTAATTCATCAATTTTCCTGCTGATTTCATACCCCTTGCCGTCCAGCCCAAATCATTTTGGGTCTATTTTCCTTTTAAACCCTCTTTCTTTTATTATTGAAGCCATTTAATCATTTCCCATTATTTTACATTTGTTATAATTTAGTCCTTTTTATTCAATTAAGTATCGGAACTTTAAAATTTCTTAACGAAACTTTAATACTAACTTATTAACACTCCATAAATATTTATAAAAATATTTATGGCTCGGTTTAAAATTTTTAAAGTCTCGATACCTCGTTTCTGATTCTACTTATTTTAATATTTATTTTTAGTACACTATTTGCTATTTCAAAAAATTTCTAACTTCACATTTAACTTATATTCACTAAATTAATAATATTTTCTACTCATTTGTCGGATTTAATGATCTCGAATCACTATTCGGACACCACTGAAAATTTAGGCTATTACACTCGCTCTTTCTCAGAATATCCGTAAAGGTGGTAGAATGATCATGGTACTTCTTTGATTTCTTTGAAGCAGATGATTGTGATTTGCCTATAAATCTTTTACCAGAAATCCGAGCTTCTCTCTCTGTTTGCTTCTTTTCTTTACTTAATTCCTCGACTTTGTGTGCTCGATCAACCAAAACCACAAATTCCCTTAGTTCAAGAATTCCAACCAATATCTTAATATCTTCATTTAAGCCCTCTTCAAAATGTTTACATATATCAGCTTCGATCAGAACCCATTCTCTAGCATACTTGCTCAACCGAACAAATTCTCGCTCATATTCAGATACAGTCATGTTTCCCTATTTAAGCTCTAGAAATTCTTTCTTTTTCTGATCCAGAAATCTCTGACTAATGTACTTCTTTCTGAATTCAGTCTAGAAGAATTCCCATATAACATTTTCTCTTAGTACAACTGAAAATCAAGGTATTCCACCAATGGCAGGTTGTGTCTTTTAATAAAGAAACTGCACATTTTAGGCACTCAGGTTGTGTACATGATAATTCATCCAAAACCCTGATGGTATTTTCCAACCAAAACTCAGCCCTCTCTGGATCATCATCAGCAATAGCCCTAAATTCTTCTGCCCCATATTTTCAGATTTTATCTACAAGAGGCTTACTGATTCTAATAGGTTCAGCACCCTGTGGCATCTTGGGAACCGGTTGATGAGCAGGTGGGGGAGGTTGTTGTACAGCAGGATTTGTTCTCAAATATTCAGTGAACCACTCGTTCATCATTTGAAAGAAGGCATCTTTTGCCTCCTTACCTTGGCCCTTAGATACGAGCCTTTTACTACTAGATACAACTCGTTGAACGGAAGCTAGATCAATCCTCTCAGCTTCCTCAGATTCAGCTTTAGCTTGGTTGGATGACAATAATATATGAAAAACACATTTAAAAATGGTCAGGAGATATCACACTATCATAAATTATATAATGGCATGTATAGCTAATCTCATACTTGCTATGTTAGTCTGAGAATCGACTAAATCGTAGCTCTGATACCAATAAATATAACACCCCTAACCCGTATCCATCACTGGAACAAGGTTACGGAGCATTACTAGAGTTTAAAGAATAATTTCATATAAATCATGTCATTTACTATTCATATATGAAATTAATCATATTATCCCTTAAATGGACCCTTGAGGCCTCATTTAAATATTAGAATCGAGTCAGGACTAAATCAAGACCTCAAAGAATTTTTCGTGTAACAGCCCGATTTTGGACCTAGTCGGAACAGTGGTTTCAGGACCATGAATCTGACGTAGAAAATTTTGTTTTTATTAAATTTTCATGGTCTATAGTTTTACAGAATGATTTCATGAAAAAAAATTTCAAAAATTTTGATATTTGAGCACTCAATTTAGAAAAAAAATTACTATATTATAAAAAGTGCAAAAGTTGAGTTCTACATGCTAGAGGTGTCTAATTATTATGAAATTTTAAACTGAAGTTCCTTAGATGGTAATTAGACCATTTTACTTTAAGTTGGACAAAAATAGACATGAGGTAAGAGAATTTTAGTGTTTTGAGAAAAGGACATTTTGGTCATTTGGTAATTAAATGAATTAAAAAACCAAAAATCAAGACAAAATTTAGTCCATCTTCTTCATGCTTCGCCGAAATTTTCAAGGGAGACATAGCTAGGGTTTCGCGACTTTTCAAGCTCAATAGTAAGTCTGTTCTAGCCCCATTTTTAATGATTTTTATATTTTTTATATCCCTGTAACCTAATCTATCTATTTCTACCATTAATTTGAGAGATGATTGAGGTCTAGGGTTTGAACCATGTTAGATATTTGTGTATTTTGATATCTAATGGTAGATTATGCAAGTTTAATATTAGATAAACAACTTTTGCTAAGTGATTTTTGATGAAAATGTCAAAAGGACCTATTTGTAAAAAGATTTCAAAATGGGTACAAAAGTGTGATTAAATGGAAAATGTGAGCTATTATAAGCATGAAAGAGTTTCGGCTAGGCTTGGGTCTTGATGAAATTGAATAGATTTTATTTTACGAGCCTAGGGACTAAAATGTAAATATGTCAAAGTTTAGGGGCAAAAATGTAATTTTCCTATAATGTAAGTTTTGGACTGAATTGAGTAATGTGATTAATAAATGAGTTAAATTTTCTATTATAGATAAAGAGAAAAAAGGTTCAGACCTAGATCGGGGGAAAAAATATTTGACGATTAGGTTCATTTCTTACTATTTTTGTACTGAGGTAAGTTCTTATGTAAATAATGCATTGTTATAATTATGTTTTAAATGCTTTACTATCATATGAATTATGATTGACCATTGAGCATGTTCGACAAAGTTACAACTAACGTGAAATCCCAGTTGAACTTTTGGAATAGATAAGATACAAATGTCATGACATTAGGGTTACCGAGACTATGTGTAAGACCATATCTGAGATATGGCATCATTATGAGATTTCGTGTAAGACCATATCTGAGGTGTGGCATCGATATGATATTTCATGCAAGACCATAACTGGGCTATTAACTTCGATACGAGATCCCATGTAAGACCATATCTAGGATGTGGCATTGGTGTGGTACTATGTGTGCGAGATACCTGATTATCCTTTAGTATTTCAAGTGGTTCAATTTAATATTTTGGGTTAATTGTATGTTAAATGTGAGTTTATAATGCTTATTATTTGCATGGGAACTTACTAAGCTATATAACTTACTCCCCTTTCCTTTCCCTTATCTTTTAGTGTCACCAAGCTAGCTCGGGGATCGGAGATTGTCGGAGATCCAGTCACACTATCAACTTAATATTTTGGGTACCAATGATTTTCAATATTTTGAGTTATGGCATGTATAAGGACTTGGTCATTTTGTTATGTGTCATAATTGAATTGGCCTAATGTGTTGGCCTATATTGGTTGATAATTTATTTTGTAAATGGCCATACGGTGTTGGCTAATATTAGTTTAAGTATATATATAAATATACATGTGATGATGTTTTCGTGGATGTGGGAAATTGCATGATTTGAGTTGAGATATATGTGATGCTTGTGTATGATCAATGATAGCATGTGAATGTAACATTGATGTCTTTGGCTGATTTGGTTGAATGTATATACTTGGAATGGTGCTATGTTTTGTTGTGTAGGTTGTGCTTGTAAGGGTGACAATTTGGCTTGGAAGATAGCCTTATTTTTGTCCAGACGGGTAGACACACGGGCGTGTGTCTAGGCCGTGTGTGACACACGACTAGCCCTATGGGCGTATGTTCCTTCGATGTGTCCCCTGCACCTTAATTGTTGCAAAATAAAATGCTCAGTATTGAGCACACGGGCGTGTGTCTTAGCCATATGGATGACACGGTCTCAGGCACGGGCATGTGCCCTTGGCGTATGAAGTCTGCACCTATTTTATGAAAAATTATGAAAATTAAATTGACCACATGGCCTAAGCACACGTGCGTGTGCCTTGGCCGTGTGACTTCAATTTGATCATGAATGACAAACAAAGAGTTACACGGGTTAGGGACACGGGCGTGTGTGACCACACTGCCTGCCTACACGGGCGTGTCCCAAGCCATACGGGCGTGTGGCTATTAAAACATGAACTATTTTCTAAGTTCTCAGTCTAGTCCCGAACCGCTTCCAATGCATGTTTTGGGCCTCGTAGGTTCGTTATAGGGACAATATAAATGTTTATGAAAAGTTTTAAATTTGGATGGGAATTTACATATCGATTTTTGTATGTTTGCTTATGTTTAAGTCTGGTAATGCCTCGTACCCTGTTCCTGCATCGACTACGGGTAAGAGGTGTTACATTCCATGAAATCTAAAAAAAATTCTTTAATACAGGGGTCACATGCCCTTGTGAGTAGGCCGTGTGGGCTTTCAATGTGAGACACACGGTCGTGTCCTAGCCCGTGTCCTTACCCGTGTAACTCTCTAACTTGTGCCACACGGCTTGCCACACACCCGTTTGCTAGGCCGTGTGGTTAATTTAATTTTCAAAAATTAGGGGTAGATTTCACATGGCCAAGACACACACCCGTGTTTTAGGCCATGTGTCACACACGACTGAGACATACGCCCGTGTCTTTACCTATGTGCCCAATTCTAAGCATTCTGTTACCCAAATTTAAGATGCAGGGGACACATAGTCAAACCACATGCTCATGTGTCAGGCCGTGTGTCACACACGGTCAAGACACACGCCCGTGTGTCTACCCGTGTGGACAAAATAAAGCCATTTTCTAGCTTTAGTTCTCACCCAAATTTTCCATGAACCTACAACCACATTTACACATATATAACAACCTATTCAATACATATTATCCAGGCCAATTGTAATAGCCCATTTTTCAGTGAAATCGGAACAGTGGTTTCGGGACCACAAATCCGATTCGAAAATAAAATTTATTTTTATTTTATTACATGGTCCGTAATATGTTAGAAATGTCATGTGAAAATTTTGATAAGAAAATTTTACCGATTATGTGCTTAATTACGAAAAGGACCAAAATTCTAGTAGCTAGAAGGATTAAATAGCTATATAATTCAAAACTTGAGGTCCTTATATGGTAATTAGACCATTAATAAAAAGTTAGTAGATATTTTTGGATGATTCTTCCATGGAAATTAGAAAAAGGCTAAGGGCTAAATTGGAAATCAAAATTACTAAAGATGATAAATTAATTAAATACAAAAAAAAATCATTTTTATCATCTTCTTCCCCAAAATATCCCATGGAAACCCTAGAAGAGAGAGAAGAAACTTTCTTGGCCAAATTAGGTAAGTTTTCTTATCTCGTTTTTAGTAATTTTGATATTTTTATAGGATCAATTTGAGAAGTTATCAAAGTATGGAAATTAGGTCATGGATGAATATGCTGAAAATTTAAAATTTATGGTAGAAAATGAAAGGTTGTTGATAGATAAACAACTTTTACAAAGTGATTTTTGATGAAAACATGATTTAGGGACTAAAATGTAAATTTGTGAAAATTGAAGAAAATTTCTAATTTTTTTAGAACATATGTGTTGTAAATTTTAAGGTGAAATTTCGGTTAGGCTTGAAATAGGGAGTAAATTGCATAAATTTCATTTTCCGAGCCTAGGGATGAAATGGGAATTTATGGAAAAGTTAGGGGCAAAATGGTAATTTTGCCTAGGATGTAAATTGAGTTCACTTGAATACGAAATGTGATAAATTGATGTAAAATTTACTCGTATAGATCTAGATAGACCAAATTTGAAGCTAGAAAAAGGGAAAGAGGAAAATGTCAGATTAGTAGATTTTACGTACACGAACATTTGTCGAGGTAAGTTCGTGTAACTAAATTGTGTATATTTATATACTTGAAATAAATGTTGTGTTTGTGAATTGTATAAATATCATATATATATATATATGACATTGAAAATATATCTAACAAAGCCCGATAAATAATAATGCCAATAAATGATATATGATAAAAATGTTACTTATATGCTTGAAATGAATGTGGAATGTGTTTATTTCAATTATATGAATGTTACAGATGTATGAAATAATCACATGTTCGATAATGCTTCAAAAATGTTTAGATCCCTGTTGAATAGATGGAAAATCGATGGATATGTGATTTCCTGAAATAAATGAGGTCCTGCATTTGTTACTGACGGGATTTAGCTCGGACGAGTAATCCTATTTACCTCATTACAGAAAGGATTTAGCCCAGATGAGTAATCCTGATTTAAGTCCTCTCCAGCATATGTTATGGATTGGATTTAGCCCAGACGGGTAATCTAGATCAAGCTCTTTAGATCATATGTCATAAAAAGGATTTAGCCTGGACTGGTAATCCTGTTGTATACATGTGTGGCTCGAGAGTGTACACTCTGAAATAGTACCTTAGGGGTATCATTGAATATGAATTGGCAGATCCTAATTTGTACACATTGAATGTACTACCTGTGTATCCATCGATATTTCAAATAAATTCAACGGGTGACAATCCATACATGAGAAGATATGAATAATAAAATGAGTTATTACACGTATCCATCTGAAATACAAAAAAAAATGATGATACATGACAAGTGATATATGAAAGTATGAGATGATATTTGTATATGGAAATTATTTGATGAGAACGTTCATCCTTGATTATAGACTTGTACACCTTGAGTGTACTACTACTTTTGTGACCTTGATATTTCGAATGATATGAGTAAAGTTCTTACATGAAATAATTTGAACTCGAGATGAACTATTATGAAATTATACTTGTAATATAAAGAGATGATTCATACATGTTAAATGGATACATGTTGTGGAATGCATATGTGCATGGAAACTTGATTGTTGTTGAGCCCATATATGTTTTGATGTTATTATAGAATATATGACTAACAAGGGGAATGAGGATGTGTGTAGGGCTTGAGGTCAAATTGATTGAATATGCCTTACATAGTTACCTCAAAATAGAATGAATGGTAAGTTAAGTACCATGTTATACGAACCAACTAAGCATTTTATGCTTACTTAGTTTTATTTCCCTGTTTTAGAGTAAATCAGAAGCTCGTTGGATTGGAAGCTTGGCGGAGATCACTCACACTATCCATCAGCCCATGTCGGTGTAATATGGTAAAGCAATTATGGTTACAATGGCATGTATAGGTTATATTGGCCCTATTGGCATGTAAATGTAAATGATTATTGTGATCTAGGCATTGGAATGACTAGTGATGATTTTGATTCGATACATGTATATATGTATTTAAATTTATTTTATGGAGATAACATAAGTATTTATTATTGATTTTTTAAGAAAGGTTAAATGAGTATGCCAATAAAAAGTAAGTTTAAAAGCATGAATGCATGTAACAATATATCATGTTAGATGTTATAAATTGCTTGAATTCTATGCTTGGATTGGATGGTATTTGGATGTAGGTGCAAGAATTTGGTATGGTTTTGGGTGAGAAATGAAGCTAGGAATGTCTTTATTTTGTCCACACGGGCAAACATCTAGACCGTGTGTGATACACGACCTGGTACATGGGTGTGTGGTTAGGTCGTGTGTCCCCTGCACCTTAAATTTGAGAAATAGAATGCTCAAAATTGAGCACACGGGCAGAGACACGGATGTGTGCCTCAGCCGTTTGTGCTACACGGTCTGGAACACGAGCGTGTATCTTTGCCATGTGCAACCTGCACTTAATTTCGAATAGAATTAATTAACCACACGGCCTGTAGCACGGGCATGTCCCTTGGACCACACGGGCGTGTGTGCCCTGTAACTTGGAAAAATTTTTAAATTTCGTGAAAAATTCTTAGAGTCTCCGATTAAGTCCCAACTTGATTCTAATGCTCGTATTGGCCTTGAGGGTCCATTTAAGGGATGTTATGAATAATATCAGATAAAGAACAGTGATTGACATGGTTTATTTGTAAATGTTCTAAAAGTTCCGGTAATGGTCCATAACCTTATTCCGACGACGGATACGGGTTAGGGGTGTTACACCAATTGCAAGAATTATGTGTGATATATTTATCATCTATATTCATGTGTTCCCAAACTTAACTCAAATCAAATAAGTTTAATTTACAAGTTATATTAATGATACCAACTCAACTTCATTTACCATTTGTTTTAAATTTCATCTACTATCTAACCATTGCAAAACTCATCAAACATATTATAGTTTTATAAAAACATACCAAAATATACCACTCTAGCCGTTCCAATGGCTAGATTTACAAACAACCATTACATGTCCTCTTTGTTACCAATAGCTTATACATGCCATTATACTAGAGTAAGTTTTCTATTTATACCTAAACGAACTAGAGGATAGTGTGATGATGCTCCGACAGGTCTCCAACCTTTACGAGCTTCCAAGCACTCTAAAACAGAGAAAATAAAACCTAGTAAGCATTTAATGCTTAGTAAGTTTGTATAACAAGAATTAAACTTACCGATTACATTCATTCAAATAAGCATACAATAACATGATTCCCAACAATTTGGCAAATTTGCCTAATCACATACGCTCAAACAAGAATGTTAGTCACATAATTCACATGTACATTAAACAGCATGGATGAGCTCATCATGTTACAAATTTTCAAGAATTTTAGGAACATCGAGATATAATTCATTTAATCTCATAGATTCTCATTTCGAAAATTTATCCGTTAAATCATTGAAATTTCGATGGATACTCAGGTAGTACACATAAGGTGTACAAAACTATAAATCGTCAACTCATAATCAGGGGTACCCATTAGGGCACTTAATCAGGGAGCATACTCTCGAGCCACATATCAGGATGCTCAGATGAGCCATGTAACAGGACACTTATCCGGGCTAAACAGGAAACTCATAAGAGTTTTATTCAGAGATCTCACAGAGTTTAACAGATAACTTCGAAGAGCTAATATCAGGGAACACTGGATAAGGTAACAGAGAATTCAAGTGAGCCATGTCAGGAAGCCCATAAGAGCTTATATCAGGACGTTCATGTAGAGCTGCGTTTGTGTCTGCATTATATGTTGGATCACAACCAATCGAATTATGTAACAAGACACTCACAGAGAGTTGCGGTAGTGCGCAACACATGCAGAATCACTACCGATCAGGATGCTCGCAAGAACTATTTAAAAGGATGCTCGAGAGGGCTTTAACATGATTGCTTGTCCGGGCTATATTCTATCCGCAACGTATGCAAGACCACATGTAATATGGAAATTACATATATCCATCGATTTTCATTATTCAAACAGAGCTTATTACTTATCAAGCAAATTCGGGCATGTGATTATTTTTATACATTAATCATTTATGAAATTCTCACAAATACAACATTCAACTCAAAAAAATAAATATACATAATTAAGTTACATGAACTTACATCGATAATCGTTCGTATTTAAAAGCCTACTAATCTGACATCTTTTTTTTTCCTCGATCTAGCTTCAAATTTGAGTTATCCAGATTTATATAAATGAATTTAATCATCAATTTAATACAATTCATATTCAATTGAATTCAATTTACACTCTAGGCAAAATTACCATTTTGCCTATAAACTTTTCATAAATTCCAATTTTATCCCTAAGCTCGGAAAATAAAATTCATGAAATTTAATCCTTATTCTAAGCCTAGCCTAATTTTTCATATAACATTTACAGCACATGTATTTCATAAAATTCAAAATTTTCCACAACTTTTACATCTTTACAATTTAATCCCTAAATCACAATTTTATAAAATTCTCTTTATAAAAGTTGTTTATCTATCAACAACCTTTTATTTTCTACCATAAATTTCAAAATTTTAGCATATTCATCCATGGAAAAACTTTGATAATTTGATAAATTTTCAAATTAATCCCCAAAATAGATAGATTAAACTATTTTGATCTCAAAAATATAAAAATTACTAAAAACGGAACAAGAATACTTACCCAATTAAGCCAAGAAAGCTTATTTTCTCTTTCCTAGGGTTTCCATGTATTTTTGGGGAAGAAAATGATATAAAATAAGATGATATTTCTATTTAATTATTTTGATTTCCAATTTAATCCTTAACCTTTTCTAATTTTTTCATGGATGAATCACCAAAAATATCTACTAACTTTTCTTTAATGGTCTAATTACCATATAAGGACCTCAAGTTTTGAATTCCATAACTATTTGATCCTTCCAGCAATTAGAATTCAACTTTTTCATTCTATGCAATTTGGTCCTTTCCATAATTAAGCACATAATTGGTAAAATTTTCTTATCAAAATTTTCATACAACATTCCAATCATAATACGGACCATGCAATAATATTAGAATAAATTTTCTTTCCAGCTCAGATTTGTGGTCTCGAAACCACTGTTCCAATTTCACTAAAAATGGGCTATTATAGACTCTCTCGTTTCTTAAAGTATAAATACAAAAATGCACAAAAATCCATAAATTATTCCAAAATAGAATTAATAAAAACTCCAAAATAAAAAAATATTAACTTTTGTGATAGGTGTGATAAAATTACTTAAACATGAACAATAATTCAAGGATTTTATCGCATAAATATTAAACAACCTCCCCAAACTTAAGATGTAGATTATCCTCAATGTACAAACAGATATAAACAGAATAAGTACAATATCATAAGAGAGGGAAAGAATTGAAACTACCCTGAATAAGGATGAATTCGCCAGAATAGTGAAAACATATAAGTCTAAAAAATAAAATAAAACAACTAACGAAAAATAAAAGAATAACTGAAAATAAAAATAAAATAATTAAAATTGAAAACTAAAGTAAATAAATGATCGGCGTCGTGCGAGGTGTTGGGATTGCGAGGTGCATTTCCTGGTGGAGAGATATAGAAATGTTGGCATATTTGCTGCAAATACACCTCAATGCCATCGATCAATGTTGACTACTGCTACTGAAGGCGATAGATATCGTCAAGTGTGACCAAATGCAAAGGCATAGCAGTAGAGTGATTGACAGGACGAATAGGAATGGGTCTTAGTGGTGGTGGAAGATCATAGTCTAGATGCTCATCGTCCCCATGCTCTTGATTCGGATGCAGCAACACATACTAATCACCAAAAGGCCCTGGGCTAACGGGCAACCATCCTCATATGTTTCATTACACTCAAGCCTTATGGTGCCATATCCCAACCAAAGAAGTATTAATCTAGTCAAGGGTCTCGAGGGCCGAAGTAACGAACCAAGCATGTTACATATGGACCCATACAGATAGGCCCTCTCTGTGATTGCTAATTCTGATGACAACAGTACTGGGCTATGAAGTGGGCTAGATTGATCGGATATCTCAGTGCATACCACAGTTCAGCATCATGTATCTGAAAGAAAATACATCAACAACAATAAATAAAAAAATAATTCTAGATAGATTGTGTTGAAATAATTCAGTCCAAAGCATAACAAGTTTGGCACGTACAGAATGAGCAAATCAAAATCAGCATCAAACAGTATATAGACCAAAACAGTATGTATTGCACGTACAAAATCAACATCGAACAGTATATATTGCAAATAAATAGATCGAAAAAAAACACAACTAATCAAGTGTAATCCATCCCACAATGAAGACTGATTCACTAAATAAGACCTAACTAATTCGAAAGGCAAACAAAAGAATAATCTAATACTACTGTAATTTACATGAGCATAATAGTAAGAATAATAATAGTACTATTACTAATAATAGTAATATAATAAAATAAATAAAATATTAATATTAATAAAAATAAAAATAGTATAATAATAAAAAATAAATACCAAAAAGCCAAGGGGTGGTGACAAACGGTGGTTTGGGGTAACAAACAATGGCAACGGTGGAGGCGCTGCCGGTGAATACTAGGACGGTGGTCGTACAGTCGGTCGGCGATGAGATGGTCGATACGACAGAAAAATGGAAGGGGAACACTAATGAGTGGAGAGGGAGAGAAGATGAGTTACCAGTGGCTTGGGGGTTTATGCGTGAAACGACCGTGTGAAGGCTTGGGGAAGAGGAGCTCTAACAACCCGTTTTTGGGTTAAACCAGAACAGTGACTTTGGGACCACAAATTCGAAGTAGAAATGTTAATTTTATTATTACTTTAAGGTCTACAGTATGATTTAATGATTGTGTGAAAATTTTGTTAAGAAATTTTATCGATAGAGTGTTTAATTTGACTAATAGGACTAAATTGCAATAAGTGCAAAATATGTGTTCTAGAAGCTAGAGGTGTCTAATTGCTATGAAATTTTAAATTGGAGGTCTATAAATGGTAATTAGACCATTATACTCTAAGTTGGACAAAAATGAACATGGTTAGGTGAAATTTCAAAGTTTGGCATTAAGGGCATTTTGGTCATTTTGTTAATAATGACAAAATAAAACAAATAAATATGTCATCTTTTCTAATTTCATCCCCCATGGCCGAAAATCGCAAAGGAAGACATATCTAGGGTTTGGCCAACTTTCAAGCTCGATTGTAAGTCCATCTTTCTCCCGTTTTTAATGATTTTTACGTTTTTGTAAACGTTGTAACTTGATTTAACTAGTCTAAGGACTAATTTGAAAGAAAATCAAAGTATAAAATTTTACCCATGTTGAATATTTGTGTATTTTGATGTTCAATGGTAGAAAATGCATGTTGGGTGTTAGATAAACAACATTTACCAAGTGATTTTTGATGAAAATGTTAAATAGGGACCTATTTTTAAAAGTTGAAAAATGTGTGTAAAAATGTGAATAAATGAAAAATGTGGGCCGTTATGAGCAAAGGATAGGTTCGGCTAGGCTTGGGTGTAATGAAATTGAATGAAAATCATTTTACGAGCCTAGGGAGTAAAATGTAAAAAGTTAAAAAGTTAGGGGTAAAAATGTAATTTTTACCATAAGGTGTTTTTGGGATTAAATTGAATAATGTGATGGTTGAATAACTTAAATTTGATATTATAGATCAAGAAAGAAGAGGTTCTGACCTAGACCGAGGATAGAATAAGGTTGTGGACTAAATCGAACTATTAGCCATTTTGTACCAAAGTAAGTTCGTATGTTAAAAATAAGCTGTAGAATAATTGTACTTGAATGCTTTAATATTGCATGAATTTTATGTTTGATTATATGAATGAGTATAATTCTACAAACGAGTTCGACGACAATTCGACAAGTGAGAAATCTCATTGAACCTTACAAATAGATTAGGATAAAAGTGACATGTCACTAGGGTCGTTATGTGTTATGTGATTGTGTGATCCGGATGCTGGTCTTGTACATCCTACCGATGGCTGAGTATACCGGCATATGTTGCGAATACTTGACAGCTTGTGTGAGCAATACCGTATTGCTACGTCTTGACTGACAACTTGTGTGAGAGGCCCGTCGATGGCTCGAGAGTGAGCGATTATGTGATATGAGATTGAGGTAGCATTGGCTACGTATGTGGCACTTGCAAAAATCCCGAGTATCTGACATTATTATTCTGAGTGGTTCACGGATATGTCAAAGATAAGAATATGTGTAAATTCATTCCGAGATGGTTCAGGTATGTACATAAAGCCATGTTTATTAAATGCTTGAAACGATGATGAGGTAAGTTTTGTGGTGGAATGAGTTATGATCATGAGACTATGGTAAATTTACATTTAATTTTGTTATAATATTTAAATGTTATGCATGGTAAGGTTGCTTATTTCTTGCATACGAGCTTACTAAGCTATATAGCTTACTCCATTTATTTTCCATGTTTCATAGTGTCGCCAAGCTAATTTGGATCGAAGATCAGTATAGATTCAAATCACACTATAAAACTCTCATTTGATGGTATTGATGATCTTAGTATTTTGAAAGTATGGCATGTATAGGGACTTGGTCATTTTGTTAAATGTGTCATTTGATTTGGCCAAATGTATTGGCTTATATTTATTTAAGGTGATTTGATATTACCATGTAATCGGCTTATTTTGGCTAAAATGATTATAAGCCCATTTATATAAGTATATGTGTTAATGCCTTCTTGTTTTTGTGTTTTGTAATGGGTTGTTATATGTTTATTATGGCTAAATGACTTGTTGTGAAATGGATGAGATGAGTCCTTTGGTGTGCTAGGAAATCTAAGTAGAATTATGTATGATGAAAGTATTCATGTTGGTACTTGTGAATATGAGTTTGGTACTAATTGATTTGGTAAATTATGCTATAGTATTTGGTAATGAATGATATGATTTAGCCTTGAATTTTGGATGTTTTTATTGCTTAAATATACCATGGATTATGCCATTGATATTGTGTATGTGTAAGTGTAAATGAGGGTGACAAATGGCTTGGTAGATAGCCTTTATTTTGTCCACACAGGTAGAGACACGGGCGTGTGTCTAGGCCGTATGTGACACACGGTCTGCCCCCATAGGCATGTGTTTTGGCTATGTGTCCTCTACACCTTAATTTTGAGAAACAGAATGCTTAAAATGAGCACAAGCAAAGACACGGGCGTGTGTCTCAGCCGTGTGGATGGGAAGGCCTCAAACATGAACGTGTGCCTTGGCCGTGTGAAGTTTGCACCTATTTTATGAAAATTAAATTTCTACACGATCTAGCAAACGGGCGTGTGACTTGGCTATGTGATCCCAATTTGTTCATGAGTTACAAGTCAAAGAGTTACACGGGGTTGGGACACAGGCGTGTCTCATATCCACACGGACGTGTGACCCTTGTTTAGTGGGAAAATCTAAAGTTCTCAGTTTAGTCCTGGACCACTCCCAAAGCATGTTTAGGGCCTCGTAGGCTCATATTAGGGACTTATTGATTAATTGCAAATGGTTCTAATTTGGACACAAATTTATGGCTTAGAATTGTATGATTGTTTGTGTGGTAAGTCCAGTAACGCCTCGGACCCTATTCTGACGTTGAATATGGGTAAGGAGTGTTACATTTAGTGGTATCAGAGCTATAATTTAGTCGATTCTCAGACTAACGTAACGTGTGTAAGAGTCTAGCTATACATGCCATATATAATTTTGATAGTGTGATGACTCTTGACATTTTAAACTGTGTTTTCATATAGTAAATGGATCCTGGCCGAGAAGTGGCTGATGACGTTGAGAGTAATGGGTCGGCTCTTGCTCAAGGAACCGCGCCATCTGAAAGTAGGCCCGTGATGATTCATAAAGGAGGAGGGGCTAGAGAAGCCTTCTACCAAAGGATAAATGAGTGGTTTGCCGAGTTTGTCGAACAAATTCGGCTGCCCAACATCCTCTGCCCCCTCCTAACCCCCTACTGGTTCCCGTAGCTCCTCAAGGTGTGAAATTGGTAAGACTGAACAAGCCTCCAATTGATAAGATTCGGAATCAAAGGGCTGAAGAATTTAGATTTTTCACCAAGTCGTGTGAATCACCCCAGACCGTGTAGACCTTTTATTTTAATTTTTTAAGTAATAAAAATAAAAATAAATGTACTATATATATGTATATATATTTTTTGAATTTTTTTATTTTTTTCAATAATAAAAAAAAAACTCAGGTTGCCTCCCAAGAAGTGTTTATTTAGAGTCTAAGCTTGACATCCCTTTTTAAGCTAAAGGTTAAGAAAGATCTTGGAGTTGAAGCTCCTCTCTCTCGTTATCATTATTACCACCAAAATAAAGTTTGAGACGAAGACTGTTTGCTTTGAATGTGTCATAATTAGGGTGTTTTACCTCAATGGTTCTGTATGAAAATAAGTTTTGTACCACAAATGGGTTTGACCCTCTTGACTTAAACTATGAATGGGACATTTGTGGATCTGACTTATCTAGCAACACTTGATCCCCAATTTTGAATTGGTTCGTCCTCTTTACATGCACATCATGATAGTGCTTTGTTACTTCTTTAACCATTCTTAGGTTCTCATCAGCCTTTTTTCACTATTCATCTAATTCATCGAGCTGCACCATTTGCTCTCCACTTGTCCCTTGATTTTTATCACCTTGAGATGGATATTGTTCGAACACATATTCATGAGTGAATTCCAACAAAGACTGTCGAGTCACATGATTACTAACATTAACAAAATAACGAGTATCATCTCGCTCACGAAGAACTCTGACAAAATCACATGCTTGAATAGTAACATTTTCATCACCTACACTTAGCATAAGCTTACCATTACCCACAGCTCTAGTCGTGGCTAAAAATGGTCGATCTAAAATCATGGGTACCTCAATATCCTCATCCATGTCCAATATAACAAAATCAATAGTGAATATAAATTTATCGACTTTAACAAGTATATCTTCAATAATACCCCTAGGATACCTAATTGATATGCCAGCTAATTGAATATTCATCCTAGTAGGTTTTGGTTCCCCGAGACCAAGTTGTTTGAACATTTTATAAGGCATAACATTTATACTAGCCCCCAAATCAGCCAAAGCCTTTTAAACATTTAAGTTACCAATAAGACAAGGAATAGTAAAACTCTTTGGATCCTTAAGCTTGATGGGGAGGTTGTTTGGAGAATGGTCAAGAAATTTTCATTGAGCTGCATAGTTGACAAGTCATCTAACTTTCTTTTATTTGTTAACAACTCCTTTAAAAATTTTGCATACTTTGGAAACTACGAATGGGCTTCAACAAAAGGTAAGTTAATATGCAATTTTTTCAAAAGTTCCAGCAATTTACCATATTGCTCATTTATGTAGTCTATCTTCAGTGCTGCTAGATATGGAATCTGTGGTTTATATTCTCTAACCACCAACTTTTTTTTTCTTGCTTTCTTTAACCCTATCATTTTTCTCAATAGCTTTTAGACTCAGTTTCTTTTCAGGCTAAACTAATCCTTCCATGCTTCAGTAATGATTGTATGAACTTGTTCCTTTGGGTTAGTTTTAATGTTACTAGGTAAGCTACCTTGTTGTCTTTTCGAAACTAGTTTAGCAAGATATCCAATAATTTTCAAGTCCTTAAATCGATGCTTGTTGATTTTTTATAGTTGTCTTAATGTTTTGAAATCGAGTTTCAGACATTGAAATAAATTTAGCTAACATCTCCTCAAGGTTTGGTTTCTTTTCTTGCTGATGAGGTTGCTGAAAACCCGGAAGGGGTTGTGACCTTTGATTGTGTTAATTAACCTAAGAAAAATTCTAATGATTCCTCCATCCTGGATTGTAGTTATTACTATAGAGGTTATTTTTGGGTCTAGAATTGTTACCCATAAAGTTGACTTGCTCGTGTTCCATGTTAGAATCGAAGGGTAAACATTCCAGATTGATTATCCCTACTCCAATTGCATCACATTGCATTACCAGATTCATCGTGTTATTGCAACTCAAACCATCAATCTTTTTACTCAGTGCTTCCACCTGAATTGCCAACATAGTAACTGCATCTATATTAAAAACATTGGTTGCTTTAATCGATTATGTTCTCATGACTTGCCATTGATAGTTATCTAGTGTTATCTCCTCAATAAACTTTTGAGCTGCCTTAGGTGTTTTATTATTCAATGTTCCGTCAGCTGCTGCATTAATTAGTTGTCTAGTCGAGGGATTCAAACAGCTGTAAAAGGTTTGAACTTGTAAAAATTTGAGAAAGTACTTCAACAGATCCTTAAATCTTTCTCATGCATCATATAAAGTCTCCAACTCAATTCGAGAAAAAGAAGAGATGTCGTTTCTCAACTTAGTTGTTTTAGTTGATGGGAAGTACTTCAATAGAAACTTCTCAGTCATCTGATCCCAAGTCGTGATAAAACCCAGTTGAATTGAATTTAACCACTATTTTATCTTGCTTCTCAAAGAGAATGGGAACAACCGTAAGCATATGAAATCATCAGTAACACCATTAATCTTGAATCTATCACAAATCTCAAGAAAGTTAGCCAAATGAGAATTTGGATCTTCATCTTGTAACCCATCAAACTGGACATATTGTTGTACCATCTGAATTGTGTTTGGTTTCAGATCAAAATTATTTACAACAATAGTTAGTCTGATGATACTCAATTCAGCCCCAATCAAAATAGGCTTAGCATAGTCAAACATAGCATTAGGAGCAGGATGTGCAGGAGGTTGCTGATTATTTTAATTATCTTCCATCTCCACAGTAAGATTGATATGGAGTAAGTGTTACAATGAAAGTTACTACAAAAAAAAAACATGAAAGAGTGAAATTTAGAAATAAAACAGTTTTGGACAGCAACAGTTGTGTGACTTTGAAAATCACCAAAAATGGTGAAAATTGAATTAGAGGTTTAATAAGATATGAAATTAAAGTTTATTGAGTTTATTTTTATATAAAGGAAACGATGTAAGCAAAAGAATTTCATATTATGAGATATTTAAATTTTTGTGAGACAGGGAATGATTTCAGAATCCCTGTTCTAATGTTGAAAAATCATTAAAAATTGTACAAAAATAATTATAGGTTATAATTTATATGCTTAAAAATTGTACAAAAATAATTATAGGTTTAATGAGTCTAGTTTCAAAAGAAACAAACAGGAACATCATCCGAATCCCGTATGAGGAGATAATTAATTTTTAGTGAAGAGGGGTCGGAACAATCGGACAGCGAAATAAGGGTGACATTAAAGAATAAACTGTACTTATTGGCTATGCCAAAAGTTCTGAAAATTTTATGGTATGAATATATGCGAGTCTAGTTTCTGTAAAAATTAGCAGATCTTAATTTGGAGTTCCATAACTCTAGATATAAATAATTTAGTGACTGTGACTCGAATAGATAGCTTGTTTTGAACTTGAGTAAATAGTGGATCTGTGTGTAGTTATGATTGTATTACTTTGAAAACATATTTTGAGGATTTATAAAATCATGTTAATAATTTTTTTATTATTTACATACCTACTTACTAAGCTATATGTCTACTCCCCTCTATTTCCCTTGTTTTATAGTGTCACCAAGTTAGCTCGAGGTACGGAGATCGTCGGAGATCCATCCACACTATTAGCACTCTTTTGGTATTTTGAAAGCAATATTTTGAATTATGGCATGTATAGAGGACTTCGTTATTTTGTTATGTGTCATAATTGATTTGGCCTAAAATGTTGGCCTATATTATTTGATAGTTCATTTTGTATAAGGCCATTGATGTTGGCTATTATTGGTTAAGTTGTATGTTTATGGTAATACCATGTTGTGTATTGATAAATTTGGTATAAGTGTGTAAATGTTTTGGATGGAAAAAGGCTTGGTAAATAGCCTAACTTTCATCCACACGGCTGGCCACATGGCCATGTGCTCAGGGCATGTGCCCTTGTTTTTCAAGAAATTTTTTAAAGCTTTCAAAAGTTCTCAGTTTGGTCTCGAACCACTATCAAAGTATGTATTGGGCCTCATAAGCCCATATTAGGGACTTTAAGATGAAACATGAAATATTTTAATTTGGATAAAATTTTATGACTCGGTTTTGTATGATTAGTTATGTTTAAGTCTGGTAATGCCTCATACCCTGTCCCAACGTCAGACACAGGTAAGGGGATGTTACATTTAGTGGTATCAGAGCTATGATTTAGTCGGTTCTCAGACTAACATAGCGTGTGTAAGAGTCTAGCTATACATGCCATAAATTTACTATGATAGTGTGATGACTCCTGACAATTTAAATTGTGTTTTCATATAGTAAATGGATTTCGACCGAGCTGTAGCTGATGACGTAAAGAGTAATGCGCCAGCTCCCGCGCAAAGGACTGCTCTAGTTGAAAGTAGATCTAAAACACATAGTCAGAGAGATGGGGCTCGAAAAGCCTTCCTCTATATGATGAATAATTGGTACACAGAATTTATTCGAGTGAATCCAAACGCCCAACCTCCTCCACCCCCTCCTATTCCCCAACTGGTTCTCGTAATTCCTCAAGGTACAAAAATGGTAAGAATGGCTAAGCCTCCGGTTGATAAGATCCGAAAGCAAGGGGCTGAAGAGTTCAGGGCTAATATAGATGATGATCCTGAGAAAGCAGAGTTTTGGCTTGAGAATTCTATTCGGGTATTTGATGAACTTTCTTGTACTCCCGAATAATGTTTAAAGTGTGATATATCTTTATTGAGGGACTCGGCCTATCACTGGTGGAAGACACTGGTATTCATGGTTCCAAAAGAAAGGGTTACATGGGGTTTTTACTAGGAGGAATTCAAAAAGAAATACATAAGCTAGCGATTCAATGATCAGAAATGGAAAGATTTTCTTGAGCTGAAGCAAGGTAAAATGTCTGCGGCAGAAAATGAACGTGAATTTGTTAGACTCAGCAAGTACGCCCAAAAATGTGTGTCTACCAAGGCTATTATGTGCAAGAGATTCGAGGATGGGTTAAACGAGGATATCAGACTGTTAGTTGGGATTTTAGAATTGAAAGAATTCATTGTGTTAGTTGGTCGAGCTTGTAAGGCCGAAGAACTAAACAAAGAAAAGAGAAAAGCTGTGATTGAGGCCCGAGATGCAAGAGAAAGTCCAATGAGTAAGTCATTTTAATCTCAGTCAGAAAAGTCCAAAGAGATGAATCGTCGATTGACTGTTTCAGTTGGGTATTTGCACCGAGACCGTGGGAGACCATATTCAGGTTCTAAAGCTTAAGCTACTTCAATGGCAAGTGCAAGTAATGTGAGGTCTAATAAACTCAAGTGTCAGCATTGTGGAAGGCAACATTTCGGTGAGTGTCGGTTAATTAGCTGAGATTGTTTCAAGTATGGTTCTCAAGAGCACTACATTAAAGATTGCCCTGAGAAGGTCGAAGAAGAAAAATTTCAGAGTGTTAGACCGGGTAATACTGCCAACAGAGGTAAACCACCGAGAAATGCCGGAAGTAGAGCTAGTAGTAAACGTGTAGTGAAAGATTCAGCTGTGAGGTCAGAAGCTAGAGCACCCGCTAGAGCTTATGCCATACGTGCTCTTGAGGATGCGTCATCTGCCGATGTGATTACTGGTACATTCTCTCTCTATGATATTAATGTTATCACATTGATTGATCCTGTGTTTGTGTGAATTTAGTATCTAGTAAGAGTTTTCTTGTTGAACTTATTGAATTTATGATTAAAGTGTCAAACCCTTTAGGCAAATATGTGTTAGCTGATAAGGTTTGCAAGAATTGTCATTTGATGATTCAAGGTCACTGTTTTCCGGCTAATCTGAGGTTGTTGCCATTTGATGAGTTTGATGTTATTCTGGGTATGGATTGGTTGACATTGCATGATGCCAAGGTAAATTATAGACAGAAAACCCTTGAGTTGAAATGTGAAAATGGTTAGATTCTTTGGGTTGAAACAGATGAATTAAATAAATTGCCTATGGTGATTTCGCACATGTCTGCTCAGAAATACATGAGAAAAGGGTGTGAAGCTTATCTTGCATATGTGTTGAATACTGAGATGTTTGAGTCGAAACTTGAATCAGTGTCGGTAGTTTATGAATTCTCAGATGTGTTTTCGGAAGAATTTCCTGGGTTACCTCTGATTAGAGAGATTGAATTTGCTATTAATTTATTACTTGGGACTGCACTAATCTCAATTGCTCCGTACAGAATGGCTTCGACTGAATTGAAATAATTAAAAGCTCAGTTGCAAGAATTGACAGATAAGGGATTTGTGAGACCGAGTTTTTCTCCTTGGGGTGCTCCTGTACTATTTGTAAAGAAGAAAGACAGATCTATGAGGCTTTGTATTGACTACCGTCAGCTCAACAAAGTGACTATAAAGAACAAGTATCCGTTATCGAGGATTGATGATTTGTTCGACCAGTTGAAAGGGGTGACAATGTTTTCAAAGATCGATTAGAGATCTGGTTACTATTAGTTGGGAGTTAAAGAGTCAGATGTGCCAAAAATCACTTTTAGAACAAGGTATGAACACTATGAATTTCTTGTGATGCCTTTCGGTTTAACGAATGCTCCAGTTATTTTTATGGACTTGATGAACCAAATTTTTTGACCGTATTTGGATAAGTTTGTATTTTTGTTTATAGATGACATCCTGATTTGCCCCCGAGATGAGTTCGAGCATGCTGAACACTTAAGAATTGTGTTGCAGATTTTGAGAGAAAAGAAACTATTTGCTAAGTTTAGTAAAAGTGAGTTTTGGCTTCGTGAAGTCAGATTTTTGGGACACATAGTTTCATGTGAAGGTATTTGGATTGATCCGAGCAAAATTTCGACAATTGTTGATTGGAAACCACCAAAGAATATATCCGAGGTTAGAAGCTTTTTGGGCTTAGCTAGGTATTATATACGTTTTGTCGAGGGATTCTCGATTATTGCCTCTCCTATGACTAAGTTGCTGCAAAAGAATGTTAAGTTTGAATGGACCGATAAATGTCAGCAAAGTTTCGAGAAATTGAAAGCATTATTGACTGAGGCACCAGTTTTGGTGCAACCTCAGACGGGGAAAGAGTTCGTGATTTATAGTGATGTGTCATTGAATGGTCTTGGTTGTGTGTTGATGCAAGAGGGTAAAGTGGTAGCTTATGCCTATAGACAGTTGAAACCGCACGAGAAGAATTATCCGACGCATGATCTGGAATTATCTGCTATCGCCTTTGCTTTGAAAATTTGGTGTCATTATTTGTATGGTAAGAAATGCCGAATCTTTACCGATCACAAGAGTTTGAAGTATCTGATGAATCAAAAGGATTTGAATTTGTGACAACGGAGATGGCTCGAATTAATAAAAGATTGATTACCACCCAGGAAAAGTGAATGTAGTCACTGATGCCTTGAACAGAAAATCCTTGTTTGCTTTAAGAGCTATGAGTACGAGTTTGGCTTTGTCTGATGATGGTTCGATTTTGGCCAAGTTGAGGGCTAGACCGTTATTTCTTCAGCAAATTTGTGAAGCTCAGAAGAATGATAGTGAATCGTAAGCCAAGAGAGCTTAGTGTGAATTGGGTTGTGATTCAGATTTTCGAATCGGATCAGATGACTGCTTGATGTTTCATGATAGGGTATGTGTACAGAAAGATGATGAGTTGATTCGAAAAATTTTACATGAGGCACACAGTGGTTGTTTATCAGTTCATCCAGGTAGTACGAAAATGTATAATGATTTGAAGAAATTGTATTAGTGGTTAGTATGAAAAGAGATATTTTTGAATTTGTATCAAAGTGTTTGACTTGCCAACAAGTGAAAGCCAAGCATCAGGTACCTTTAGGTTTACTTTAGCCAGTGATGGTTTCTGAGTGGAAATGGGACAGAATCACGATGGATTTTGTGATAGGTTTGCCTTTGACTCCGAAAAAGAAAGATGTCGTTTGGGTTGTGGTTGATAGATTGATGAAATCGGCTCACTTTATACTGAAGTGTACCAACTACTCACTTGATTAGTTGGCTGAGTTTTATATTGCTAAAATTGTGAGATTGCACGGAGTGCCTATGTCAATTATTTTGGATAGAGATCCGAGGTTCACTTCGAGGTTTTGGAAAAAGTTGCAAGAAGCCTTGGGTAGGAAATTGAATTTTAGTACCGCGTTTCATCCGCAAACCGATGATCAATCTAAAAGAGTAATTCAAGTTCTTGAAGACATGCTCCGATGTTGTGTTTTAAAATTCGAAGGTAGTTGGGAGAAATATCAACCTTTGGTCGAGTTTGCCTACAACAACAGTTTTCAATCGAGTATACAAATGGCTCCGTACGAAGCATTGTATGGTCACAAATGTCGAACTTCTTTGAATTAGACCGAGCTCAGTGAGAAACAGATTCATGGGGTTGATCTAGTTAGAGAAACTGAAGAGAAAGTGAAATTAATCTTTGATTGTCTGAAAGCTGCTTCAGATCAACAAAAGTTATACGTGGATTTGAAAAGAAAAGAGATCGAGTTTCAAGTGGGTGATAAAGTGTTTCTGAAAGAATCTCCGTGGAATAAAATTCTAAGATTTGGCCGAAAAGGCAAGTTGAGTTCGCGTTTCATTGGGCTGTATAAGGTTATTGAAAGAATTGGACCAGTGGCGTATCGGTTAGCTTTACCGGCAAAGTTAGAAAGAATTCATAATGTGTTTCATGTATCGATGTTATGACGATATCGTTCTGATCCTTCACATGTGATTTCTCCTACAGAGATTAAGATTCGGCCAAATATGACCTATGATGAGAAACCGATAAAGATTTTGGCTCGGGAAGTTACACAGTGGAGAAATAAAAGTATAGCCTTGGTGAAAGTGTTGTGGCAAAGACATGGAGTAGAAGAAGCTATGTGGGAACCGGAGGAAGCCATGAGAGAATAGTACCCAAACCTCTTTACCGGTAAGATTTTTGGGGACGAAAATCCCTAAAGGGGGAGAGTTGTAACAACCTAATTTTGGGTCTAGTCAGAACAGTGGTTTCGGGACCACAAATCTGACATAGTAAAGTTCACTTTTATTATATTTTTATAGTCTACAATTTCACGGAACCATTTTTTGAAAATTTCGTTTGAAAATTTCGACGTTTGGGCACTCAATTTAGTCAAAATGACTAAATTATAAAAAGTAAAAATTTTGAGTTCTACATGTTAGAGGTGTCCAATTGTTATGAAAATTTAAATTGGAGGTCTTTAAATGGTAATTAGATCATTGGTTAAGTTGGTGGACAAAAATGGACATGGTTTGGTATATTTCTAAAGTTTTTCATTAAGGGTAATTTGGTTATTTGGTAATTAAAATGAATTAAAAACAAAATTAAAAGCCAATTTTTGTCCATCTTCAACCCCTTGGCCGAATTTCAGATGAAGAAGACATAGCTAGGGTTTTTCAAGCTTCCACGCTTGATTGTGAGTCTATTTTAGCCCCGTTTTAATGTTCTTTACATTTTTTAGATCATCGTAGCTCTATTTAGCTATTTCTACCATTATTTTTGAGCTAGGGTTTGTGTTTAAAAAATTACCCATGGATGACATGCATGTGTTTTCATGTTTTATGGAAGAATATGAAAGTTTGGGGTGTGATAAACAACTTTTACGAAGTGATTTTTGATGAAATTGCATAAAATGACCTATTTGTAAAAGTTGTAAAATTATGTGTAAAAAATGTCATTTAGTGAAAATTTTGAGCTACTATAAGAGGAAATATGAATCGGCTAGGCTTAGAATTTGAGAAAAATAAGTGCTTTTCATCTTACGAGCCTAGGGGCAAAATTGTAAATATGTGAAACTTTAAGGGAAAAAATGTAATTTTGACATAGTGTGATTTTTGGACTAAATTGAATAATGTGAGTATTAAATGAATTAAATGTGTTATTATAGATCAAGAAAGACGAGGAATTGACCTTGATAGGGGAAAAGAAAAGGTTGTGGACTAAATTGCAAATTCGTCATATTTTACACTGGTAAGTTTGTATGTAAATAATGCATCATTTTTACTTACGTTATCACATTTTATTATGTTTTATGAAATGTGACTGAATATTGAATGAAATTAACAAGTATCAAAAAGTGAGAAATTTCCCGGTTGAACATTAGGAACAAAATAGGATACAAATGACATGTCACTAGTGACTCAAGTGTGGTACTATGTGAAGGCCACTTTGAGAAGAGAGAGCTTGGTCACAAGTGTGGTACTATGCGAAGGAAACTTTGTGAAGAAAGATAGCTTTGGTCACCAGTGTGGTACTATGTGAAGGCCACTTTGTGAAGAAGGTAGCTTTGACTACAAGGGTGGTACTATGTGCATGCCACCGAGTATCCGTTATTATTCCGATGTGTTCAACGGGAAATGACTAGTGTAATTGAATATGACTATGTGATGAATAAGTGCAGGCTCGTGTGTGTAAACTTATGAGCAATGTGCTCGATATGTGATCAAACTTTGGTAAGATTGATATGGAGTAAGTGTGAAAGAAATGTGTCTTAATTGGACAAGTGGTGGATAACTACTTTACAATTGGAATAATTGAGGAAGGATTTTAAGTGATATTATTCTAAACAATTGAAGAACTTAATTAAGAATGAGAAGTGATGGAGGAAAAATGACTAAATTGGAAATCTAGGGAAATTGGGAAGTTGGGATTTTTCTTATACAATGTTTAGAATTATTCATAGCCGCTCCCCAATTCTTAAATAGAAGTGCTCCTATATTGAAAATAATATTGATGCCAACCTAACTAAATTTAAAGAGCGAACTGAAATAAAAAAAAAATTTAAGACATGGCAAGCTACTGATCGACTAAATGGCATGGTTAAGGAAACATACCAAATAAAAGTCTTAATTATACATCATAAGCAAATTGAATAATTATACTTCATACTTACAGAGAACGAAATAGAATAGCCAACTGCTTAGTTAATTGTGCTAAAAGTCTTCATTTGGGGCTGCATCATTTTGTTGCTCCTCCAGATTTTATTATTAATGGTTTGCACGAGGATGTGATTTGTATAGCTTACTTTAAGCTAGTTCTTGAGTATTTCATAAAAAAAAAGTGAAAATAAATGAAATAGAGGCGAAATTATTTTTGTAAAGGAAACGGGGATTAAGCGTTGGATAATTGATTTTCCAAATATTTTAAGCATAATTAGTAGTTAAAAATTAGTAGAGTATTTTAAATGGAGTGTTGGGACAACACTTTTTAAATATTACAAAGTTAATTTCACTTAAATTTTTAAATCTTACAATCTTAAATGCATCCTATCATAACGAGCTGTAGGTAGAATTTATATATTGTGATGGTTATTGTACCATTACCATAGTGCCCTACACCTACAATATGTCTTTTTGAGGTTCAAAATTGATTCG